>JAHLMJ010000001.1:0-2556416 GCA_019915105.1 Strobilurus luchuensis | reverse complement strand
CATTCGCGAAATAATTACTTGGATTCCGCGCTTCTATGAAGATCGCGTGCTGGACCCGATGCTAGGTAGCCAAGGTTTAAACCGTGATCGAGTCTTCAATTTGTCGGTCTTTCGACAAGGCCTCAACGCTATTGGCGCTTTATACCCTGTGTAAGTCTTCACTTATTTTTCGAAAATCGTCTTCGAGTTTCTTACTTCGACTTTTAGCTTGATTGACCAAACTTTTCCAAATGTCCCAGATCAATTCTGGGATATCAATTGGTCTAGAGCAACCGTTGAGGACTTCAGGCTTTTGCAACGAATTGTTGGTGCACTATTGCCTGATCAGCAATATGCTTTTTACTCTCGCTTATACAACAATCGCAACCCTCCTCAGTTCAAACACTTTTGTCTTATTCCTGAGCAGTTGGTTTAGCCTTGTAGTCATCGTGGTCTCCCTTTAACTTTTGAAAGTCTTACTTGTACCTTGTCTACAGAATTACATTTTTCTTGTTTAAAATGTTTTCCATAAATTCAGTCTCGAATTGTGTTCTTTAAGTGAACGAACTATACTCTTGTCCCATTGTAAAGTAAATCATACAAAATCGGTTCGATTTACTTTCTTGTTGATTTCTTGCGTTCCTCCAACTCTCTTTTCAACTGTTCTATCTCTTCTTGCGCCTTCTGTAACTCTGCTTCGGCTCTCGACAAGTCTCCCTCCTTCTTCGGTTTATGATGGAAAAATCCTCCACCACGCTTAGGAGGTGAGCACATGTACTTCATATCACGACATCGGTCGCATGAAATGCATTTCTTGCCTTTAACCGTTCCCACTGTGTCTCGTTGACTTGTCATATATGACCAATAACAACTATGACCACCCTTCTCGCATCTGATGCATTTTCGTTTTTCATCGATTTTCCCTTGAATCTCTTTAGATTCAACCGTTCGTCCATGTTCACTGACTTTGGCTGAACGACTCGAATAGGATTTCGATTTCGATTTCTTTGCTTTTGGATGGGTGTCGTCACTGTCATCGTCACCAGAGTCTCGAGTTCGTTTCGAAGTAGTGTTCCTCGAAGACGAAGCCACTGGGGCAGGCGACTTGGACTTGGGCTTAGGTTCAAATATCGAGCTCGGATTGCTCTCCATTCTAGCCTTCGCTTGCTTGATTAGAACTTCTTCTTCACTTTCGTCAACTTCGGTTGTTACATCCGGAGTCATCGTACTGTGGGGTGCAGCAATTGTCGTTTCTGTTTGTTGATTCTGTCCTAGTTCCATTCGAGCTTTCGCTTCCACAGAGGACAATAATCGAGGTTGGGGTCGAGATTTAGATGGCAAGGTGGGAGTAGAAGATTTCGAACTCGATTTTCGAATTTCGAATCCTTGGTAAGGAATCCCGTTGAATCGTAACTCTTTCCTTGTCAACCTATAACCTCTCTCCTGCTCTTGCAAAACAAAGGGATAAAGATCGGTTGGTGGATAAGGTTCCAAGTCAAACCACCTTGCTAAAAGGCTTAGACTCGGTTCCTTCGAAAAGACCTTTGGTAGAGCCCTGGAGACTGCTTTGTCCAGTACATACGTCCAATCAAATTCGAGTTCGATATTCTCGAATTCAATAACGCTGTCCAGAGTCGTCCAAAAGGTTATGTCCAGCTCTTCTCCACGCTCCTCCATCTGTTTCCTTGCATAGTCAAACAATGTCATCTGCTTCATGACAAGTTTGTACGCATAGTCGAAGGCTACCCATAAACAATATTTGGGAGGTATCCTTTCTTGGTTCAAGAACTTGTATGCAGGAATGGGATTGAGTCTAGAATCGAGGGGTAGAACTTGTGATGGATGTTTATAGACGAAGGAATTGGAAGCCCTAGCCAATTCGATATCGAATTGGTAAGAGATCAACTCCTCTTTGTGCAAGTTTTCGTTCCTGAAAGATGGATCCCCAAGAATCCAGTTGACTAGGAAGACCCAATAACAGCCAACTAGAAGATTTCTAGTCAAAATTCCTTGTCGTAGTAGAGTCTCTTCGATTTTCTTGAGATCCCTATCCACGATGGCCTTTCTGTCTGATACAGAGAGTACCAGTTTCCAGCGATAATCGATGTCCTCTGAAAAAGTGTACGCCGTTTGCAAGATATTGCGTTTCTTCAAATTCGGCGCGTATTTCTTTAGATTGATCAATTCAACCGCAGGGACCATATCCCGTTCTTGAGTTTGTAACGTTTCTTCCATTCGAAATCCTTCTTGCATATATGAATCTTCTTGTTGCATGAGTTGAGTTGCTTCTTCTCTCAACGTTTCTTCCATCTGAGTTTCCTCTCTCAACGTTTGACTTATGTCTTCCATGGTAGGAAACTCTTCTTCTTCATCGATTTCATCTTTGAAAAAGACCTATAATTTTCTTTTATAAACCAAGTATTCATGAATGAACGCTTTTGCTTACTTCTTCATTGAATGGTCCAATTTCTATTGTATCCCATCCTTTCTTCTTCGATCGCCTTATCATCGCCTTGATACTTTTCTCAGGCTTCATGAAAATGTCAAATTCGTCCCATATTTGAACGACTTCAATCATACCTCATACAAAAGGCTTTCCTTTTCCTTAATAAAGCTCCTTATATTAAACCCTTCTTCTAAGGTTTTCTCTTTTTCTTCTCTAGAGATCCGTTTCCACATCGTGTATGCTTCGAAAAGGAGTGAATCGAGCTTTTCGACCTCGAATTCCTTTTGAAAGTCTTCGGTATCAACCGTCGCAGCATACAAGGCAACAAAACGAAAGAATTTGTTGTCCTCCGCTAAGTTAAGAAATGACTCTGGATAGTACCAGGCCTTTGCTGCGGTAGCTTGATTTTGGAAGATGGGAAGTCGATTTTCTGGAGTGATGTATTTTCGTCCCATGAACAAGAACTGATAGTCGGCAGAGACATTAGTAGTCCCCAAGCGCAGCTGTGCTTTTTCTTGTGTCTGTGTCGCAAGCGTGATTTGAGACATGGCCAGAGAGATATTCGATATCGAAATGTTTGTCGATCAAAGGGTTTTCTGGGTAGAGCAAGATGAGGAAAAAGAGGAATCCATTCTCGAAGTCCAACTTATATACCCATCGGAACACTAAATCCGAATTCCCGATGATGACACCTCATCCCTGTCTATTACTCATATTGTCACCTGACATTCAAGAATTCCTCCCTGAATGACTCTAGGCCTTTTCTAACAGTTCTTCTCATGGTACTGTTTTGTTTCTAACGCCAGAACTGTTTCTAGTCCTGCATTATTCTTTCCTTATCTTTCTTTTTAGAGAATTTCGTGCTCGAAATTTGTTTTAAAATTCGAAAATTTTTCCAAGTTTCATCATTGCACACTACTTCTTCCTTTCATTTCTTTTAATGGTGTCCGCACCATTTATTTACTCTTACACTCTTAAGTTTTTACAAAATCGAACTCGATTTTTAGTGTTCGTTTTGTTATTTGCCAAGTAACCAGTCTTACTTGTTACCTTTCTTTCTTTCTTATTCTTGAGTTCACTCTTGTTTATATGTCAAGATGATTTTCTGTGTATTGTACAGTGGTTGTGATTATTAGAAGTCAAGTAGAAAAGGTTTTAAAGAAGGTAAAAGTCCAGTAAGTAATACTAAGCGAATGATTATTTTAATCATTTCGAACTCGGTTTACTCCTTTGCTTTCTTTGTCTTCTTTTTCTTCACCCTTTTCAACTCTTCCTCTACTCCGTCCTTTTCTTCCAGCACCCTTTCCAACTCGGCTTCCAAGAAGGCTATGTGGTTCATAGCGTCGTCCAGCTCGTTATTCGTTATTTCGAACTCGGACATTTTCTTGGACTTGTGATGAAAGTAGCCGCCCTTCTTGTTTGGCGGCTCGCATAACACCTTCTTGTCGACACAGTAGTCGCAAGAAATCCGATACCGGGTTTTGGCGCTGTCCCGATTGTTCTTCTGCTCCTTCACTATACTCCACGAACACCTTTGACCTCTTTTGATGCATTTCAAGTACTTGCTGTTCGTCGCGATGTTTCGTTGTACCCTTTTGTAAGAGTATTTGACACCGTGATCGTCGTACTTGCATGCTTTGTCTTGGACCAACACCTTTTTCGGTTTCGATTTTCTGGTGGTCTTCGACTTCTTGGCGGGTCTATCAAGGTCAGAGTCAAGTCTTGACTCTGGTTCCTTGCGGTTCGGGAGTGTCGTTTTGGAAGATGAAGCGACCAGGGTTGGAGTTGGAATATGAGGAGGCGGGGTTGGCGTTGGAATGTGCGGAGGAGGGGTTGGCGAATGTATGCGAACCCTTTTCGAGACCGATTTTGTGGGTACCGGTCCACGATCCTCTGTTTCTTCCTCCAAAGTCCTAGGCTCAGTTGGTATTTCCAACTGTTCAGGTGCCTATTTGTTTGGATTAGCATCGATTTAGTCTTAACATAATCGAGCTCGATTTGCTTACCCGCTTCCTCTTCTTTTCCACTGACTTGTTTGCCTCAGTGGTCTTGCTAATCTTTAGGAGTATAAGTCAAATCGAATTCGAATGAAATTCGAACTTGATTTGCTTACCGGTTTCTCGATGTTCTTGGTTGAGGGCAAGTCAACCTTCGCCTGATCCTTTTTCAAGGTTTTGGGCACCGGTCGACTTACTTTTGGACTTGTTGAGTCCAACACCTCTTTCATCTTCAGCGAAACCTTCCACTGCGTCAAATCCTCTGTATCTCTGATCTTGTTTTTGACAAGTTGCCAATGCTTGTCGGACGGATGTCTGGTGAAGGGGGCTAAGTCATAGGCGGGGTAGTCTGTAAAGTCCAGGAATGCTCGAAGACCAGAAAGTGAAGGTTCCCTCCTAAACACTTTCTGAAGGCCAAGTATAATCCCTCGGTCGACAACGTATCGATATCCAAATTCGATGTCGATTTGCTCGAAATGGACCGCTTTGCCAAGTGCCGTCCAAAAGTGAATATCGAAGACGATTTCCACCTCGGCCAAGTTCTGCTGCCAGTAGGACATCGCCACGTCGTACAAGTTCTTCTTGCCACAGACCAATTCCATAGCGGTACGATTATCGATATCGATTTTATGTCGCCGTGGAATGGTGATGTTGTCCAAGTACTTCAATTTTGGCACAAACTGAGGAACTGGATTGTCAGTTGGCAGATTCCATGGTTTGCCCTTCTCAGCCACCAAATTGGCCATCCTAGCAAGACACAAGTCAAAGGCCGCCAAGCAAGCTACCTTATCGTTGGCCTTGATCTTTTGAAATTCGTCATCGAACTTCAACATTCCCAGCGTCCAGCACCAATATTTGCCTATGGCCACGGATCGTTCCATGATTCGGTGCTTGATGAAAATCGACTTGATTTTGTCGATGTCGCCGGTTACAAACTCTTGGCGCTCCTCCAAAGACAAGGTAAGCTTCCATCGATAGTCGACCTTGTAATCGAAGGTATACGCCTTCTGCGCACAGTTTCCATTGATGAGGACTGTCAAGTCCCGCGACTGGATAGCTTTCAACTTTGGAAGCTTGTATTATTTAGTATCGGATAGAAAATCGAATATGATTTTCTTACCGTTGCTCCTTCTTCTACCCAAGACTCCCTCATAATGGAGTCTTGCTCCTCTTGCTCTTCAACCTGTAATTCAATTCAGATTGCTTTTCTTAAATGCAAATCGGGTTCGGTTTTCTTACCGTTGCCCTGCCTTTGCCTTTCTCTTGAGCCGTGTACATTCCAGCCCTCTGATTCTGTTTATTTGTTTATCTTTCATCCACTAATGTTGTAAGTTAAAACTTACTTCTTCCACAGACAAGGATTCAATCCTTTCTGTTACATCCTGCACCTGTGCAGTGGTGTTGTCTTGTGTGGTCTTGGAAGTGGAAGACATTGGTTGCGACTTTGGAATAAATCGAGTTCGGTTTTTGAGTGTCGAGCGGACTCCGGTAATAGTGGGGAATGGGGGAGGAAAAGAGAAATTCGATCCCGGATGTCCATATTATATATCACTCGAAACACTAAATCCGAGTCTCCGACGAGCACAACTTCTTTCTGACTCATTTCGATGTCGGATTGTGAATCTTGTACGTCATATCTACACGTTCCTGATGGCAAATCAGGATCAATATTCTTCACGTGATTTCTGACATATTTCGATTATTCTATCCATCTGTGTCATTGTGTCTGCCACTTTCAAACTTATAGTCTTATCAATTGGGTCTTTTAGCGCTTCAAAGTCAAAATTCGAATTCGATTTTTCGAAAATTTTCGGTTTCGATTTTGAACCAGCTATGTTTCTTTATCCCCTCTCTTTTCTTTATGATGGTGTCCTCACCATCTTTTACAATATTTCAACTTTTCTAACAATTCCTTCTTAGTATCAAACTTTTCAATTTCAAGTTCGATATTCTTTTTGACTTTGTTAGACTTCAGTAGTTGTCTTTGTTTCTATCTTTGAGTATTGAAATTCGAGATCGAATTTCTTCCTTGTCTCGATTTCTTGTTGTTACAGTTTTTCTGAACTTATCTTTATGGTTTTCTTATTGCTTGCTACAGCCATATAGTGTAATGGTAACACTTTCCCAAACAGTCGGGTGGTACCACACAATTGTTTACTGGGAGGATTCCAGGTTCGAATCCTGGTATGGCTATAGTCAGCAAATTTTACATGTCTTTTTCTTATTGTCTTTTCTTTTTCAAACTTGGTTGGTTCAATTTACTTTACAGGTCCTTCAAGGCCATTTGGTGTAGTGGTTAGCACACTTGACTGTGGTTACAATATCACCGCAAGCTTGTCAAGAAGCCCTGGTTCAATTCCAGTTGTGGCCTTTGATTGAGGGCCAGTGAATTTTTCGATCTTTTTCTTTTATAAGAGTCTTATAATTCGATGTCGAATTGCATGACTAGTCCTTGTTGCCTAATTTCGCCATGTCTTCGACTATTTTCTTAGCTCCATCTTTGATTCTGTTGAGTGCTTCAAAGAATTTCTTTCCTAAGAAAATGGGATCTTTTCTAGAGTGGAATGGAATAACTCTGAACTGAGCTATCTTGTCTTTCAGAATAGTACCATCCAATTCACATAAGATATAATTGTTAGCTGTAGTACGAGTGACTACTGCATACGGTCCCATAAATCTTTCTTTGAATTTGGCATTCATTTCTTTTTCAATTCTTGTATTTCTTACCAATACCAACTCTCCAGTATTAAACTGGTAACGGGGTATTTTATTGATAAAATCTTCCAAGAATTTCGCTGCCGTTTTTCTTTTATTAAGGGTGACTCTTTTCTTCATTTCTTTTACATCTTCTCGATGCTTAACCAACTGTTTTGCTCGATAAGCTATCAAATCGGAAGTCGAGACGATTTTGTCTGGTGCGTCGACTAGCCATGTTATTTCTTCTAGGTCTAAAGGTAAAATTGGATCACAACCTGTTACCGCATAAAAAGGTGAGGTTCCTATTGATCTTTTGACAGTGATTCTTTCTGCCCACAGAATTTCATATAAGAATTGTGGCCATCTCTCAGGATTTCCTTTGCAGATCTTAAACAAAGATTGTCTTATATCCTAATGACCTCTCTCTACCTTTCCGTTTGCTGTCTTATTATACGGTGTAATAGCAATTCCCTTTATACCATATTTTTCTTCAATATAACGCACTGCCTTTCTTATAACTGGACCATTATCGGTCACAATTTCTTTAAGACATCCCCATCGACATAGTATGTCTTCAAATATCCAGTCTCCTAGCGTTTCAGCATTTTCGACTTTCAATGCTCGAGCTTTTGGCCAGCCAGTCAAACCACATCTAGCAACAGTGACTGCGTTATAGTCTTTATATTTTTCTCCCTTCAAGGAATTCGAGCTCGATTTTGGCATACGAAATGTATCAATGTATGCTCTTTCAAACACTCCAGGTGTTGAAGTAATAACAGGTTCAGTCCTTATAAGAGTCTTTTGTCTTTTCTGGCACAAGATGCAAGTCTTAATGTACCATTTAATATCAGTTTCCATACCTGGCCACCAAAATCGTTTCTTGACTAGTTGAAGCACTGAGTACTGGCCTTTATGACCATTAGAATCGTGTAGACTTTTTACTATAGCAAATCGTCTCGATTTTTGTAATACTCTTTTATGTGCTCCATCCTTATCTTTCTTATATAGCTTTTCATGTCTGACGAAGAAATCTTTACTCCAGTCTTGTAATTGAGTGATTTCTGTTTCTGTCAACGACACAAGTTCCTTATCTGGATCTTCTATATAGTCTTGCAAATAAGGCAAAAGAAGTTCCCAAGCGGTTTCTCGCTTTGTTCGAGGCAATACTGGGAATTCATCCATTGCTAGCCAGTCTTCTAATTCTCCAATCGATACAGCTCCACTAAGGGCTAGTGTTCGATGTTCTTTATATTGTGCTGGCCAAATAATCGAATCCAAATTTACTATAGTTTGAGCAAATCCTTTTCGATTATCTATTTCATCTTTGAAAGATGAGAACTCCTTAGTTCGTTCTGAGTTATCTAAGTTTTCAGGTTCCTCATATTCAAACATATGAAGTGTGTCATCTTCTTCGTCTATTTCTGGTCTTGGGACTATTATATCCAATTCTGAGCTAGGTCTTCTACTCAATCCATCCGGACCATGTACCTTTCCAGGAACATGAACTAAAGTAAAGTGATACATTAAAATTTCTTCTGCCCATCGTTGAAGATTAGCATTGGCTAATGAATCCACGTTGGATAGCATTCCTTTAATGTATTTGGCATCCACTTCAATCTTTAGTTTACGACACCCAAGTAAATAGTATTTACAATGCATCAAGGCTCGATATAAGCCAAAAAGTTCTCTTTTCGCCTGCGAATATCTAGATTCGCGGTCATTCAAAGTAATTGACATGAACTTTGCAAAGTATTGTTTCTTAGGCTCTTCGGGATCGAATTGTGATAAGTAGAATCCTACTGCTTGATATGAAGTATCTACCGATAGAATGATCGGTGTGTCCCATTCATATTTTAAAGGTTTCAACATAGGACAATTTCGAATTGCCAACTTCAACTCATCCATGCTTGCTTGTTCTTCAGTACCCCATTGAAATGGTATAACTTTCTTTGTTAAATAAGTCAAAGGTCTAGCTTTCTTAGAGTAGTCCTTGATGAATGCTCTAAAGATTCCAGCCGTTCCTAAAAACGATCTGACTTCAGTTAGTGATTGACACGGTGGCCAATCCATTATGACCTTTACTCTTTCTTCAGAGGGTTTTCTTCCTTGGTAAGTACAAACATGACCTACCACCGTTATTTCTTCAGCACAAATAACAGCTTTCAATCCTGAAAAGGTGCCACCCGCATATTTCATGCGTTGAACAATCCTGTTCATGTTACAAAAGTGTTCCCAAACGAACCTTCGGATATTCGGGTTCGATTTAAGGGTTTCATAAGTGCCATCTTCTTGTTGATATCTAGTACTAGGTCCTTTTACTGGTACATCATCAATATAAGGTCTAGTAAATGCAGGTATCTCTTCCCTTAGAATATATGCAACATCATCATGGAAAATCGGAATTGAATTTGTCCATCCCATGGGTAATGTTCTTAATCTTAATGCTCCATAAGACGTAGAGAAAGTAGTCATATCCCGACTTCGGATAGCTAACATTCTTTCATCATACTCTACATACAGATCTAAAGTTCCTCCACAAGATAATCCTGCAAAGGCTTCCGCTAACTCTTCAGTTGCCGGCGGTAGTCCTGAATGAGCAATTGTAACTGCATTTAAAGGTTCTAAACTATGAACTAGTCTTAGTTTCTTTCCATCTTTCTTTACGACACAAAACCAACGACTTCTATATGATGAATTTGAAGGTTCATATACTCCGGAGTCGATTTTGTGCTTGATTATCTTACATACTTCTTCATAAATTCCTGGCGGAATGGGTATGTTTTTCAGTACCCAAGGAGTATGAGGTATTACTGGCATTTCGACTGGCGGGAAGAAATCCTCTCGAAATTTTCCTTTCTCAGTCTCATCCCAAGCAAATCCTTCATTCTGTAGACACATAAAATGATCTAACAGTTTTCTTTCTTCCGGCCATAAAAATTCCCCTGGATGATCCTTTTGGATCTGTTCTCTTCTTTCTGCTGTGTATCTTCCCGTCGGTACAAATTCTGGCGGGTTTTCAGATAATTGAGGCATTCCTTCTAAAGGATCTCCTTCAATATTTCTTAAAATCCTAAACTCTTCAGGTAAAGTACCTAAATGAGCTTTAGTCTTCAAATGAACCGGTTTATATTTCTTAGTAGCAAATACTCCTCGGTTTCCTCTTTCTTCCTTGATGTTTTGTAAGAAAGTTTCTCTTACTTCTCCAATGTAGTCAACAGGCATAGCTACTGTTATATTAGCAAACAGTCCTTCTAATCCTGCTGGTACATCATAAAAGATATTCATCGTCGAGATTGCTCTGATTCCTGTGTTATCTAAGTCAATCTTTTCTTTTCTTATATCAAATAACTTCTTGAATCCGAAGATTTGTTTTGTCTCTATAATCGAGTCCGATCTTCTAGGTGCATTCACTAGAAAATTTTCAGATGTCGGTTCTAGAAATCGGTATTAATTTCTTAAAGGTTTCACTAGTTGATTTACTCTTTCCGAAGATTTTCAAAGATACAAACTAGTTATTGCTTCTTGATCAAACGTTTCTTTTCCTTGAGCAGGTAGATATGTTTGCTTGATCTTTATTTCATTGTTCCAGCCTTGTTCAATTACTAATGCTAACTCTCCTTGATATTCATTCAAGTCCTTGAGTTCAGGTGAAAACCCCTAGCCTCATTCTTTAATTGTTGACTGGGAATTTGACCTCTAGCATAAGTTGGTAGAGTTAATCTTTGGCCATTTCCTGGGTCCACTATAGTTACAGTGGTCAACCCTTCTGCTGTAGTTTGAAGGCTTGCCTGAGACACAGTCTCAAACGGTCTTCCCAGTAAAATGTCATAGGCTGGGTCTTTAAGAACATGAAACTGAAGGTAATAAGTAATTCCTTCACAATTTACCGGTACATTTCGAGTTAAGCCTAATGTTACCGTTCTTCCTTTATCCGCACTTTCCATTGTAATGACAAAGTTCGGATCAAAGGCTAATCCGAGTTCGAATGCTGTCTTTAAAGACATCGACGCGATTTGTGAACCTCCATTTAATAAACACTCTTTCTTAGATCCATTATTGATCTTTAACCAAAGTGTTCTTAGATCAACACTCTCAGGAGCCACATACAGTTTTGATAACTGATATGGTCCTTTATATTGAGTTGTATTGAAAAACTGTTCAATTGGATCTTGAACAACTATAGCACCTTTTGGTACTTTTTCGGTCTCGATTTGTGAAATCGAATAGACTTGCATGGTTGTTTTAACATTCTTAGTCTTTAACAGTTTTTCTAGGTTTTTTCGCCATTCAATATTAGTTGCTAAAAGCTTTTCTGGTAAGAGTTCTTTCCAAGCTTCCTTCCATTGAGGATGTTTTTCTAACAGCAAATCTATTTCGGCTTTCCTCTTATAAGACTTTATCTTTTCTTTATTATTAGGTAGAGTTGAATCTACCTTGGAGGACTTTGGAATATCGGATTCGATTTTTGGTTCGGGTTGTTTAACAACTTCTTCTATCTGTGTTTCAACTTCACCTTCTGACTCTTCATCAGTGAATTCAAATTCTTCATCCTGTTCCTCAAAGCTAACTCGCTTAGGTTGAACTGTTGTTGAAGGTCTTTTAGGTATTTCTACCACAAACTTTTGTTTTGGCCAAACAGTCTTTGTAGGCACTACTGTTTTGACAATTCCGGCTTCGGTTTGAATGCCATTCTTATTTTTAGTACTTCGAGTATTCACAGCGTACGAGCTTTCCGGCGAAGATACTGCATCTTCTTCCTTCATCAAGCTCAATTGAAACCCCCTTGTTGAGGTAGGCCAGAATTAACATACGATGTATCTAACCGCATATCTTCCGGTGCAAATCCTTCATCTGGATTCAAGGTTACTTGTGATTTTACTTCTCGGAGACTATCTTCTTTATACTTAATTACCTGCTGTAGGGGAGTCTTTCCACCAGCTCTATCTTTTCTTAATACAGGTTTACCATTGTTAAAGAAGTTCCAATTGGTTTCAGTTATGACAAGCCATCCTTCTTTCTGAAGATTAAACCTGTGTTGACACTGATCACGCATATGACCAGGTTCTTCACAGAAAAAGCATAAACCCGGTGGCGAATAGCTTGTAGACGGTCCTACTGGTACCAAACGATTCGGATTTTGCAAAATTCGAGTCGGATTAAATGGTGGATTGCCAGTATAAGGTGTCACATTTGACCTGTTTGGAGCTATTGGCATTGTGGGGTTTTGAACAGTAATCGGCGTTTGCTGTGCGAAATTCGAGATCGGATTACTTTCTTGAAAATTCATGGTCCTCGACGCCAGCAAAGTGGCATTGATTGAATCCATAAATCTTTGATGAGTTTTCTGATTCTCTTCTCTTTCACGAGCTGCAGCTTGCCTATCTTGTTCCCTCGCCTTTTCTGTTTGTACCATCATGTCCCTTAGGGCATTAAAAGTACTATTAAGGTCTGTCAAATCTTCCGTTTTGACTCTAGGCTCTTCTTTGACCTTTTTCTTAGAATTATACACTGATGTGGATTCTAAAACTAAAGACAAGTTTGTTATAACCCTCTCTAGATTATTGAAGTAGGTAGTCGCATCATCAGAGGCCTTCTTCTTCGAATTCAAAAGTTCAACTATAGCATTCCATATAGAATTGGTGACACAATTTTGAATCTTTGCGACTGCATTCTTTTCTGTGATTTCTCCTGCTTTGACTAAGTACTTCAAAATATGAACACACTCTCTTTGAAAATTATTTCATCGATTTTTATGATCGATTTCCCGTTTTTCAAATGGTGCCAAAGCGTCTTCTAAATCAACATTGGTATACTTATAACTGTCTTTTCCTTTGTTGTAGCTAGTCAACAAAGCTGACTTGAATCCTGCCCATTCACCGTTAGCAAAGGCTGTCATGTTCAGCCATTGGTCTCTAATGGTTTCAGACACATAATTGCAAGCCAATTCGATCATAGTACCTTCATCAGTTAATCCTGATTCTCCAATGAATTGATCTATGACTCGAAGAAAATCGGCTAGATTTTCTGCTCTGCCATCGAAACTTGGCGCATTGCTAGTTCCATACTTAGGCAGTTTCTTATTCACAATATCTGATTTCCACTTGGTTGATGGAAATTCTTCAGGTTTCAAGGTTCTAACAGTAGTCATTGCTGATACAACTGGTTGAACTATTGTTGGTTGGTATTCAAGTAAGTCTTCGTAGTCAACTAAGGATTGACTAAGAAATAGAAATTCTCGCTCGAAAAGCGAATTGTCTGTCTGTCTTGGTGGGGTATTAAGACGTTGTTGTCTTTTTAATCTTGCTTTTTCGAGAACGTTTTTCCTAACTTTATCAGGTTGATCGTTAAGAAGTCCTCCTGCCGGGGTTCTTTTCTTTCGTAATAACCTAGATCCTACTATAACACTGTTGGTTTCAGTGTTTTTTGGAGATCTTGATAAATGTGATCCACTTGCTGTCGGTGGAGTATTTGGGTTCGCGTCAAGTTGACTCGATGTATATTTAGCAGATTGACTGCCTTTCTTAGACGTTTTTGAATGCAAAGACCAACTGTTTGTTGATCAAAATGTAAAAACCCCCCTTGCGGTGGGCTCCAAAAAGTTGATGTGCACGTTATTCTGTGGGCTTAGAAATACCACAAAACAAACACAAAATCTTATAAAACTCCTTGATAGAAGTTTGTTATCTGCTTGTAAAAGGTTTGATTTGAATAGAAAACCGAGATCGATTTACTGTTTTCTTAAACTCTTGTTGTCAAATAAAGTGAAACAGATAATAAGTGCACAAGCGTGCGAGTTTGAAGGGGGGTGATAGGGATTTCGACCGATTGACAAATGTCTGGTCTCAGTTAACAAAACACAAGTCTTTGGTTGAACTCCGTGTCCTACACAGTAGTCCTTATACCAACTTGGAATGTTTCTTCAACCTCGGTGAGAGATTGTTATTATGGTTGTAATTGGGTTTTAGACAAATCGTGCTCGGAATGCACTTGAACTCTCAAGAGCCTGCGGGATGACGCTTTTCGTGACTGAACGGTCCTCTCTAGGGAAAGGCTGGCCCAGACTACGACGTTCCTGTAATACCTCTAGGGAGATATTAGACTCAGAAACACCTTGCTCTAGTACTTTGAATTCAAGGAGCTTTGCTTCACAAGTATTCACTTTTCAATCTAAACCCTTGCTCTTTGTGCTTAGGTTTGGTTCTTGGGTGTTGGGTTCTTAAGTTTTCAGACTTTTGGAGGCGATAAAACCGAAGTCGATTTTATAAGAGATAGATCGCTACAGTAAAGCTTTGTGGGCTCTTGGCTGCGGGTCACTAAACTAAAAACTACTCTACTGTTACAACTGGGCTTATATACTGCTCAAGCTATATCTGTACACTAATTTCTACTTACTAACTAGCAGCCTTTTGGGGTTTTGTTTCTGCATCGGAGACACCGGTCTAGATGCTTCTACATTGAATTATGCCATTTCGCTCTCGACATACTCTCCAGAACTGATCCATGTATGACGAATCTCAGACTCGATTTGTTAAATCTTTGTCATAAAACCCGTCTCGGATTGCTCTTTGGAGTTTGTCCATATGATTCTTGATTCCTGCGAATCGGGGTATTACAGTACAACTGTATTGATTCTTCATGGATGACTGATGCAGAACTCCGAGTCGGACTTCCGCAATGCATCCACTTGTTGTTCCGCTAGTAAATCTTATTGATTTGTTACTCTGCACCTAGTATGGCGCCATCCTTGACCAAATCGGATCAGATTTGCCTGACTCTGGACTCAGTCTAGATGCTCTTGGTGCTGCGGAATATATCTTTTTGGGTCTCTTGGTTTCATGTGATAACGTGATTCTACCAGGCTAGCCGGATTGGTCTAAGTCCTCGGACGAAGGATTCCAGATTTCTGAGGTGGCTCTGCGGTTCTGATGTCATGGTCTCATCTTAGTCATCCAGGTCTAGATTCTGTATGTCACTTGAACACATGCACTTGTCTTGGGTTCGTAGCCTAGGCCTTTGCTTTATCATAGTACGTTTAAACAACAAATTCGAGCTCGAATTACTCAAGTGTCGAATTGACGTCTTGGTTGTGAAGTTACAAGAGAGTATTGTGTGATGTTTGACTTGCTAGATGCAAGTGGGCACTTTTGATGATGATATTCGAGGAGGATCTTCCTCTGGAGTCTAATCCTTGCCCTGAATAGAGTCTCCTTAGGGTCACTAACATCTCTTCTATGATTGCCAACCACAAGTAACCGTCTACTATGTGCTTCGGACTTATCCAGAAATCGCAAAATTCCCGGTTTCTAGGCGTAGACGCACATAAAGCGTGTCAACGCCCAGCAAAGCAGAGCAAAGCTGACCAGGGAACATGGGACTACATACGCGACCTCGAGAACAAACTACAATATACAGAAGCTCACCTTGCGGCCTCAACAACATATATCGGAGATCTCAAGCGAAGGGCGCTTACGCGCGCGGCCAGGAAGTCGGGGAAACCGAAGTTGAATGCGGAGGCGAGGACTTTGACATCTGTGGAGGGTCTTTGGATGGCGCAAGAACGAGCCGATGCAGCAGTGGCCAAGGAGACCGAGAAGAAGGCTCGTGAGGCGGAACGTGATGGAAAGGAGGCCGAGGAGCAGCGAGTGCGTGAGGCGCAGGGCGATGATGTCGTCTTTCGAGGTGCACTTTCCGGCAAGAGCAAGAGTCTCTTAAAAGACCTTGCCTTTGCCCTTCATCTATCTCTCGACGGTACTGCTCAGGCACTGGTGGGACACATCACGGAATACTTCGATACACATCCTGAGCAGCGGATAACTCCTTGTTTCATGGGCCTCTTCAACCGTACTCGTGCCTCTGCCACCTCAGCGCCCGCCCTCGCACCTTCTGGTTCTCCACTCCCTGATATCACAAACACGCATGCTTCGACGTTCTCACTCCAGCCTGAAGCGGGTCCCGGGCCTAATACCAATACATACTACGATACTCAATCCTCTCTCCATAATTCCGCATTCACTTATAATTATCCCGGGCCTTCGTCGGCGTACGACGATAGCTACGATCCCTATTCATACAATAATACCTATACCTCAAATTACGCTCAGTATTACGATCAGTAGCATTCAATTCAATGTAGATTCGTCGTTACATGAACCCTGTATGTACATGTCCAGTGTGTAAGTTTGCAGCTCGAGCTGCTGCCTGCATGGGATAAACAGCCGCTTCCATCCTTTGCAGTTGGTCAACCAAGCTTCTCGCATGAAGCAACGCCATGGAAATCTCGCAATGCGCCGGAACATCGTCCTCCTTCGTCGCCGTCATATATGCACTGACGAGTGGGTTTATGTGATCCCAAGTCCAATTGAGCATCTGCCGTATGTTCTGAAAGCCGTCATTGAATGTTGCCCATGCTTCATGGTCCTCATCGGCCGGGATTATGCTCTTGAGAACGCTCTTTTTGGAGGTTGAGGGCAAGCTGTGGCAAGGTAAGCACATGGGCCTTGAAGAGTAAAGAACACGCACATGAGCTCCTCTGTAGCTTTCCTCTTCAGGCTCTTAATCTCTGTGGCCATCGAACCGATACTTGCGTGTGTATGCCGGTGATAGAATGAGCGAACGATGCGAATGATTGGGCCTGAATAGGCAACATGTGCGTACTGACACCGGCAGCCACGGCAACCGCGGCAAGACGGCCATCCGTGACAGAATGTGACCTCCATTCCATGCCTCATGAGTTTCCTTCTTGACAAGCATTCCCGCGCGCTTTTCACCCCGGAAAGCATACCTGACATCAAATACAACATGTATCTTTAATACATTCGAATTCCAAGCCCATCCGACCAGTAGAAATATACCCAGACACCGTTTCAACATGCATTTACTCACTTTCAGAGGCTCGGTGCGTATCTCGACGAGTTCTGGATGGATTTCTCCAATGTTTTCTACTCCGTATCTCGACGAAGTACTACGGTACATTTTCCGAGTGAAATCAGACGCATACGATGCCTGTACGGCGAGATCGAGAACCGTTTCAACATCCTTGGGCTTTTTAACTCCAGAAGGCATAATAGTAGTTGCCGACCACCACTCTTGGGCAGCTTTGGCCTTTTCCGATTAAAGTTATCCCCTTCTGGCTGGGACCCTGACCGAGACGTGTTTGTCGCGTGACGTATTGGTTTGAATCTTGGCTTGCTCACTTTCGCAATTGTCGTATCCTTTTTCGTCGCTCAATGGCTCGCCCACTTCCTTCGGATCCGCCCCAGAACCGACCAAGCCTGATCATGCAGTTTGCGAGCATGGGTCTCCAAGAGCAACAGTGGGCAGCGCCTTTACCCACACCGCCCCTCGTCTCGCCAACAAGCTCATCGATGAATACGCCATCACCACGGCCGCGTCCTATCTCGATGGCAGGACCGGTGTCCCCTGGACGCTCGTACGCGCCGCAACCGCCAATGCACCGGTCCCCGACGTCGGTGTCTGGAATGTCAAGGCCCGCATCCATGATGATGTATGATCAGCGACAGCCCGTCCGACAGAGTCCCCTTACGCCCCAATCGGGGACGCCCGCTCATTATCCAGCATCTCCTCATCAGCCCCAATACCCGCCGCAACCACCATACCCCGCGCACTATCAGGCTCCACCACCACCACAACGACAAGACGAACGACTACAACAAGAACAAGAACAAGAGCAACCTCATCCGCAAGCACACTCTGTGATCCATCCACAGGCGCAGATCCTCGCCCAGCGCCATCCGCAGACGCAAATTTTGCAGCGACAGCACCAGCAGGAGCAGGAGGAAAAGTTGCGGCAGGAGCACATGCTGAGACAGTCGCAGGTACCGCCGCCCATGCGCCCCGCACAGAGCAATGGCTTCCAGCAAGGCGCGTACTCGCCAGCGTCACCCACCAACCCATCGGTCCGACCCCCGAACGGGTCTGCTTCACCCACACGATCGTCATTTATCCCGACATCATCGTTTCCCAACGGCCCGCCGCCTGGAGGCTTTCCTCGGCCCGGCGGCGGTACCAGTGGCTTTGTGCGCCCTCCGCCGCGTCCACCGTCCATGGTAGGACACTCTTATTCCCAGCCGACTCAACCGTCCGTGTCCCCGAGACCGCCCTCGATGGCAGGCGCCTCATACTCCCAGCCAGCCCCATCCAGAATGGCAGCGCAGCCGCAAATCTTCCCCCGCCCACCCGTTCATCCTGCTTCACCCTCGAGATCGTATTTCAGTCTACCGCCAGCCGACAGCAGTGACTACCCCCCTCCGCCTGTCCATCCTGATAGCCCGACGAGAAGGAACAGAGAACTAAGCCCCGTGCGATCAAGAGAAGCTTCCCCAAGTAGACAGAGAGATCTGTCTTCACAGCGTCCGCAATTGGGCCGTGATCCTTCGCCTCAGAGAGGTGCCCATTATCCCCAACCTAGAGAAACATCACCTCGACGACAACTGCCTTCAGCGGCACAAATGCGTCCTTCCGTACCATCGTCTCCCGGCTCATTCTCCCAGCCTGCTATTCCTACTTCTTCCTTTCCACCGGGAATGTCTGCATCAGCTATGGAGCAGATACAACGATCCTTAGGCTCACGCGGATTCCCCACGCCACCCCCTTCCCACGTACCGACTATCACCCAGACCCGTACTCTACCTGGCTCGCAGCACAGCAGACCTGGTATGCAGCGCCAGCAGTCCAGTCCGAACACATTCCCACCGAACACTCGTTCCCATTCCCAGACGAATGTTGCTACCATTCGTGAACCTTCGCCGACCCGACCTCTGATTCGCCTCCCGGATCTCGACGATCCCGCTCCTGCGCCTGTCTCTCCTCGCATGCAAACGAGGGGACGTTCACCTGCGGCAGTGCCCCAGATCAACTTTCCCGATGAGAATCCTGTTGCCCAGTTCAACGTCCCGACGATAAATCTGCCCGACTCGACGTCCCCACCGTCAATCAACATATCACAAGACACCTCGGTGCCCACCATCAACTTGCCGGGGCAGTCGTATCCAACAGTCGATGTTTCGATACCTGAAATTAATGTCGGGATGTCCAACCAACCGAGGCAAAGGTCTGCCTCGCCGTCTCCTGCGATCTTCGACACTCGTCCGACCCCTTCCTCGTCCTCGTCGAGAGGAAACGGTCTGACATGCGCTCGTTGTGGAGTAGTGATCGTTGGACGGATGGTCAGCAGTGGCAGCGGTCGAAGTACGCACCTTTTCCCTGGTTTTGCGAAGATACTGAGCTTTGGGTAGATTCACTGCGCTGGCACCCGGATTGTTTTGCGTGTACCGTATGCGGCGAGCACCTCGAGCACGTAAGTAGTTACGAGCGCGACGGGCGAATGTACTGTCATCTGGACTATCATGAGGTGAGCGTCTCATCTTAATCTTGGTGCCCAGAAGTTTAACTATCTTCAGAAATTCGCTCCATCCTGTGCGCATTGCTGCACCCCCATAATTGACGAGGAGTACATATGCCTTGATGAACCGGGACTCGGCGGCTCCAAGTCGTATCATGCGCAACATTTCTTCTGTGCCGAATGCGGTGATCCGTTCTTACAGCCTGGGCAAGGTGAGTACATACTACTTCACGACCATTATCATATGCTCAAGACAGACTAGACCTCGCCTCTGCCGAGTACATCATACACAGGGGATATGCGTACTGCGAAGCATGCCACGTCCGCCTGCGTATGCCTCTCTGTAAGCGCGTGGGCTGCAATCGGCGCATACGGGAATGGGAAGGCGCGATAGAGGCGTTGGGAGGCAAGTGGTGCAATGGGTGCTTCAGGTGTCAGAGTTGCGAGCAAGCACTTGGGGATTCCTTCTTCCAGAGAGGGAAAGAGGCTTTCTGCTACGAATGCTATGATATTATATTGAGGAATGAGGTGTGATGGACGCTACGTATCTTGTCTTGTTGTATGATCGTGTTATATATCATGTTGTACAATCTAGATAAACGCAAGTACTGTTCATGTCACTCATTTACTTGCGATGACCTCTCAAGCCACGGAAGAGTTTAAAGGGAGCAAAGGTTGCTCCCGTAGAACGTTCTCTGAAACACTACCATTGAACTGCAGGTTGTCACGAAATGTATTCATTCTATCCAAAAGTACTGCCACCTAGATCAGCTACGCCAGTACTGCGCCAAGTCATGAATCCGATCCAGCACCACAGTGATATACGACGTCTCATTCAACAATGTCTCAAAATGCTCCAACGCCTCCTCCTCGCTCAGATCCAGCCGGAACTTTTCCTGCAGCTGCTCGTGCACGTCACGGTGCTTGATGTCGGGAATGTTCGCGTCCACCATGAGCGCAACCAAGTTCAAGATAAGGTTCGCGTTCTTCCGCAGGATCGTGAACGCGGTGAAGCAAAAGTTCTTGAAACGCGTGTAGTGCGGTGATTGAGCGCCGCCCATGCCGTCTACCATCTCCTTGCACACCTTGACAGCGGGTGGGAAGGGCTTGGGATCGCGTCCTAGAATGTATCCAAAATCGACTTGAAGAATCGTGAGGGGAGATTGAAAAGTTTGTAAGCTTGAACAGCTTACCATGGAAGAAGTGACCGTCAGGTGCGACTAGAAGATTATCTAAATGGCGATCTCCAACACCTAGAATGTATGTGACGACACAATATCCAGCTATCGCGATGTGGTCAGGCAGTTATTTACGATGTGTTTGAATGGACATACCACAACTCTTCACAAAGGTGTCAATGACTGCCGGTTCTACACCCGACGTCCCCACACTCCCCTCATCCGGATAGTTGGCTCGCATGTAGTTGAGCAACGTCCCATGCTCGCTCACAATCGCCGCGATCGTTTTGCTTGGTATGAACTGCGCCATACCCTGCAGCGCGCCCGTTGCCAGCACATCGTATGGGCTCAACTTCAAGTCTAAATTCTCCTTCCTCAAAAGCCTGTCCATGAGTGTAAACAGTTGTATCACAAGCTGGTCTTGCCGCATATCGTCGCCGTCCTTAAAGATGACCGGATACTCTGAGCCATCGGAGCATTGGAAGTAGAGGAGGAAGGGGTAGAGGTTGGATTTGAAGACGGATGATTTCTCGGGTATGATGCCGACGATCTCAATGCGGGCGTTCAGAGGAAGTGGAAGTGGTGCCATGGTGAGGAGGTTGTTCTTAGAATCACTGATGATGGAACGAAGCTTTTCAATCTTCTTTGGTCGTGGGTCCTTCGACGTCCTTATCTCTCGTGCTCGCTTTGCCAATGTCTCCACAAGTTGACCTTGTCTTCGCATCAGCTCACGCCGCTCGGAGCCGTTGGGCGCCTACACTGAGATTAGACACAATGCGACATGAGATTGGTTCATGGAGCTCACCTCAAGAACCTTACTCATGAACTTGAACACAACGCGCCCGTACATCTTCGCGATGACTTTGTCCTCCAATGCAACCTCGACCATCAAGTACCAGTACAACCTGTTGCCCAGAATTGAATTCTTCACTCCCCGAGCGATCATGAAGTCCGTCAGTCCGCTATCATCATACGAAATCGCATTCGTAGCAGAGCGTGAAGACCGCTGCTCACTGGCAGCACTTTCAAACTTCAGTGCTTGGACAAGTTGCAGCAAGTAGAGCAAGAGTTCCTGTACCGACATTGAGCTTTTGGAGAAGCTTAGAAAGACAAAAACAAAAACGTACATCATCATCTGCCCTGCTCAATTGCTTTACAGCGAATGCTCTAACTCGAGAGTCCACCGTTCCAGGGCCAAGCAACTCCAACGCGTCGTCGATGTCGATCTCGGACCACTGAGGTAAAAGCTCTTCCACCGCTTGCTTCACTTCTGACGGATCGCGCCAAGTCACGGACTTCAGGAACTTCGTCAAGCCGCGCTTATCTCGCGCCAGATAGAATCTGAATTTCCAAATCAGGTCCTTCTCCTCCGAGTTCAAGGGCTGACTTGGCGCGTAGTTCAGAATTTCGCCGATGCTGTCCCGAATTTTCGCGTTGGGTTTGAGCTCGCGATCGTATGGGCCACTGCGGTGACTGCGAACAAGGCGACGGTGCTTGTCCTCGACAGGGTTTTCTCGGGCAACGTCGGGATCGAGAACGCTCCAGAGGTAAGGGTCTTGAGTAAGTGACGAAGTGGCGGCAACGGGTGTCTGGGGAGGAGGAGGAATAGGAAGAGTCGATGTAGAAGCCTGTCGATTAGAGGCCTCCGGTTCGTTGAATATGACGGGAAAGTCAAAGCGTGGCAGGTCGATGTAGAGGTAGAGGTGGTCCGACTTTTGGGTCTCGGCTGCATGAACCTCTTCCATCTTTCTGAAAGTCATCTTGTCCAGCCAATCTGACTTGGGAAGATCACCACGTTCGTATTTCTTGACGAGCTTTTCCAATCTGCCCATTTCGTCTCTCGTTCCGTGCTTGCTAGGCGTCGATGAGTCCGATGAGCCGTCCGCCTCGACACCTTTCCAAAGCAACAGTCGGTGCTTGCCGCGCCGCAAGGTCCTGTATTAACGGATGAAGTGGAAGCTGGTCGTAAAGTGAGTCTCTCACCATTTCTTGCCAAATAAGCGAAACGTCGATCCGCCAACCGGCTCTGCACAGCGCGGACCTGCAATATCCCATACGGTGAAGGTGATCTGGGCGTTGAGCGGGAGGTCGCAATATCGAATGGGCAGAGTTATCCATTCGTTCCACCTGCACAACACTCAGTCACTGCCCAAAGGCAACGAACGGCTGGGCGCTCACGTATACGAGTGCTTAAAGGCCTTGAAGGAAGTTCGGAACGGGATTGTGAGTGGCTTGTTGTCGGCGACAAGCTGGCATGTAACGTAGAGATCTGACAATGTGCTTGAGCCCAGGTTACCACCTATGGCCGTGTCGGACAAAGAGCGACCACTCACGCCTGCTGAATCCCGTGGAAACGCAGTTCCGGCTTCGCCAGCAGCTCTGTCAACGAATGCGGTTGTCGAATGCCTTCGAGTTGATTGCTGGGGTGATGTTAGCGGAAGCTAACGATTGATTGAAGGATTATACATTCTGAAGGTGACTGGAATCTTCAAGTCGGAGAGGGTCGCAAAGGTGAAATCGTCGCGGTTGTCTTTGTCCATGATGGTGGTGGCACCGCGCAAGAGGCGTGATCGGCGATTAGCACCTCACCCACAAACTCCCACAAGCTTCTGATGCTATAGATTCTCATGTTGGCACGTTCACCTCGAACGGACATGACTGGTACTTGTAGTTATTGAAGGCGAAACCTAATGTACTTCGGATGTTACTTGTGTAAGGTGTTAATAAATTAGCAATATAAATAAGATTAGAGCAGCCTAGGAACGAACTCCATAGAGCGCATGACTGAGCTGGTTCTGCTTCAACTGCACAACCAGCCCCTCCTTGACACAATACCCGGCGTATCGCCGCCAGCTCTCAGCGCCCCCTGCTCTCCACCCAGCGTTCTCCAGGTCCTGTACTTCCCGACCGGCTTTCCCTCGTTTCAGTGTGTCAACACTGCCCACAACAAACAAACCTCGTTTAGCACGAGTCAAACCCACGTTCAACCGTCCCCGATCTGCTAGAAACCCAATATCACCCCGAGGATTATTCCTGACGGTCGAAAATATGATGACCTCCTTTTCCCGTCCCTCGAAACCGTCGACAGTCTTGATCTCGACATGGCGCAGCTGGAGTGCCTTATGGCCTAGTGTCCGCTCGAACCGTGCAGCATACCGCGGATCAACATTGAACAACCGTGTCAGCAACGAAATTTGCGCCGCGTATGGCGCGATGATCCCGATGTCGTGTCCAGACAAGTCCTCGTTGGCCGAAAGGATCTCTTCGACGACACCCATCACGATATGAGCCTCATTCCAGTTGACACGGCTGCGGTCCCGCATGCTCTCTGCTCCAGCATGATCGATGAACACGACACTATTCGCCATTCCGTTCAAGGGTTTGGCTCCTCCGATGCCATCCCTCAACGTCAAATCATAGAACTCGAGTGATGGGAAGGCGCTGATGGCAGGATGCATGCGATACTGAATATCGAGCATGATGGACGGGACTCGGCCTTCCTCAATGAGGCGTTCGAAGAGAGAAACGCCCAATCCAAGAGCCTTCGCCTCCGGAGAGGTAATGACAGGAGGGAGCTGTTTGTGGTCGCCAATAAGGGAAACATGGCGCGCGCCTTTCATAAGGGGGACGAGACTGGCAGGCTCGGTACTCATCGACGCCTCGTCCAGGAAGACAACCGGGAAGTCTGCAACCCCGAGCGCAGAAGCCGCACTAGTGATGCAAGTCGTGCACACCACGTCACAGTGCTCTAAGACGTCCCGAACCATATTCTTCCGAAGACCAAACAGTCGTTTGGAAGTAGTCTCTCGTCGACGTTCGAGCCGGGTCAAGTAGAGGATCGTGTCCCGTTTGCGCCTGTTCTCTTCCCTCGAACTCGACAGGGCATCGCGATATTCGTTCACTTTCTCTGTGAGGTCCTCGAGGTCTTTAGCCAGCTTTTCGGTCTCAGCGAAAGTAGGATGCTGTTGAAGTTTGAATTCGAGAGTGTGCTCTTGCAGATGGGCCTTGGCTTTGCCGGCATATGCAACACGCAAAGGCCTGAGACCGGCGTCTGCCATCCCCTCGACCAAGTTATCGACAGCGACGTTCGTGTAAGTACACACAAGAAGAGGGTGAGTGACGGCGAAGTGGGCCTATGATGGGTAAGCGAGACGCAGAAGTAGTGATAACAAAAGACGCATACCTTGAGCAGTTTGACGGCCTCGATGATAGTTCGTGTTTTGCCCGTTCCAGGTGGTCCTTGGATCAAACTGAACCTTTCGCCTATCATCATAGCCATAGCACGCTTCTGTGTCTCGTTCAACCCATCCAGGGGAGGGTCACCCTCCACGACCACCGCATTCGGCTGCATGTACCTCGAGGCCCAACTAGCGATGCGATCATCCTCAGAAAAAATGCCTGGAGTCGGTGTAGGAGTGGCAGGAATTTTGGCCTGAGAGAAGCCCGGAAGAATGACATCTGTGACGGCGGTACCTGCACAAGCGACATGACCGCCCTCGCTGGAGACTCCGCCGACGTATTTCTGGCCCAGCGCCTTGACAGCCGCCATCATTCGGTCGTAGATGATGGTAGAGCCGCCGACGTCGACGCGCCATGGGCCATCCTCGTCGAAAACCTGATCTACTCCGACGCGTATGTGGTTCTTTCCGCGAGCAACGACGCTCCCGCGGTGGGGTTTCTCCTTGAGTGGGTCCAGCCGAGAGATGAGAACCTGCGTGCCGTGCTCGAAACGATTCTCAGGGAGTACTACGCCGGGTCCAAGCTGGAAGCTGATAGTCTTGAGAGCCCTTTGGGACTGTTTCTCCACCCAGTACGCGGACAGGTCTGTGATCGTGTACCCCTCCTCACATAATCGCCTCAAGTCCCATGTTGCGAGCCGCTGGTGCAGTATAGCCTCTTCCTGTGCACGTTCCGCTTCCAAAAGAGACGAGAAACTACAATACGCGTCAAGCCGAGGAACAGGCAGGAACGACAAACTCACTGTTCCCGGTACCGAAGGGCCTCCTCAAACCATTCGTCCCCCTTTGCCAGCTCTGACTGCGCTATGTGTGTCCTTCTCGGATGCTTCAGCATTTTGATCCCACCGCTGTCCGCCGTCTTTGTAGGGTGCCGTTTTCGATGCCGCCAATCCCATTTCGGACGTGACGGAACCAACGACAGGACATTCGGTGGTGCTGGAATGGGCTCGGGAAGGAACGTATCGAGAGGGTGCAAGTCGGGATTCACGGGGAAGTTGGCAAAGTCAGAGGCAACGGCCGCGGCGGAAGTAGAATATACTGCACGCCGCCATCGAGGAACACGCGACAACAAAGGTGTAGAAAGGAAGGGAGCACTGAGTTGTCGTTGTATCACGACCTTGAGGGCCGAGTGTGCATGAGCCAGGATGAGAGCGATGGCGGTGGAGGAAAAGAACTTTTTGAAATCTTACATAAGTTAACTGGGCGATCACAAAGCTGGAATTGAGACTTACAAATGCTAAAAACACAAAATGGTATGGGAGCTAACGCGTAACGATGAATAACTACAACGTTGCCATAAATTACTTGTCAGATATAGCGATAAGACTGTCCGGGTCCTCATAATTAGGCTCATCCCCGCCACCCACCACAGAGACTTCGAACAAGTGATTGTCCCTGCTTTTGACCATGCACACTTCTCCCTTGCGCAGACCATCAATAATCAAGGCTGGTTTGCCAACTGAAGCAGGCAGAGGCTCGAGGAAGCTGGCCAACATAGACCGTTGTACCGCCGGTTCATCCTCACCGCGAGCGTCAAATTCCACTAGACACGTCTGGTCGATATTGGGGCCAGCCTCCATAGCCGTCACGACCCGTCCCGTCCTTCCCTCAAATGTGCCGTCGAGATAGCCGTCAGTTCTCGTTCCCATCACCTTGACGAGTATTCTCGATTGATGCGGGCGGAAGGCTGGATGCAGGAGCCAATCCAAGTCCTTCTCGTCCGGATCCTGCGCCCAGCCACCTGCCGCTGGTGTCGGCGCCGAAGCCGGTGTCGGCGCAGACATCGCTCCAAAGCCAAATGCAGGTGTTGGCGCTGCTTCGTAAGGGGTCTGTGCCGAAAACTCTGGTGAAGAAGCTGCTGCAGGTGTAGGTGCGGCCTAGCGAACTGAATCAGCATTGTGACAAAACTAGACGGTGAATACTGACCCATGTAGTAGTCGGTTCGTACGCAGGCGACTGCCACCCGTTAAAGGTGGTGGTGGTTTCGCCAGGACGTCCAGGTGTGGCGCCACCCCATGCACTATTAGCGCCACCGCCCCATCCACCTGTAGTCCGCGCAGGGGTGGCTCCCCCGGCATTGGCGTACGGGTTAGGCGTACGCGAACTGGCGGTCCAGGTAGGTGTCCGTCCGCTGTCAGCGTATGGATTTGGCGTACGAGATGATGCATTCCACGCTGGAGTTTGACTGTTTGCGTAAGGATTTGGTGTTCGAGATGAGGCATTCCAAGCGGGAGTTCGGGAGTCTGAAGCGGGATTGGGAGTCCGTCCACCTCCCCAAGCCGGTGTTCGTCCACCGCCCCATGCTGGTGTGGCCGATCCACCTGATGCGTATGGATTTGCTGTTCTGCCCCCGCCTCCGCCCCATCCACCACCCCCGCCAGGAGGACCGCCAAAGCCTCCTCGGCCACGTCCTCCGGCGCCGCCACGATATGGCCCGCGATCCCCGAGTGGTCGAGTGGAGCCATCAGGTCTGCAAGGTAGTTGATCAGTAAGGTGTTGTCGAAACCAGGCTCGAAGACTTACAATTTCTCCAAAAGCTTTTCTTTCTCAATTGAAATCATCTTGTTGCGCGTAGTAAGCTCTACCCGAGCCACGGTGCCGGTGGTGTCCTTGATCGTTCCAACGTAGCCTTTATGCGGCCCACGAATGACCTGGACGAAAGTTCCAATACTTCTGTCACGAGGGCCGCGACTACCCAAAGCAGAGCCAACCATTCCTCCCGCAGGCATTGCTAGTGCAGGGTTCATCTTGGACAAGTCCCCGCCTGCCTTCGGAATGAGACTGGCTTTGGGTGCCAACGAAACGAGGGACCGTGCGCGCGTGACGAAGATACCTCCATTCTCCGTGATCTCTCGGTTGTGCAAGAAAGCGAAGAACGACTGGTGAATATGTAGGACTTGGCCTTTGCGTCCTTCGCCGTCAACTTCCTTGACGTTGTCTTCAATGCGAAGCTCGTGGCCATCGTGGTCAGTGGCAATGGCGTGACGCGAGTCCTTTCGCATCGTGATTTGGTGAGGTTGGACGAGTCGTACTTGGCCGTTCTGATCAAGAACACGGAAAGAGTCGCGCTCTGTCTTGAAGATGACACCAACTGTTTGAATGCTGGAGGAGTTTGATCAATATTCGCTGACTGCTAAGAAAAGGGCAATGCACATACTCTAACTGGACAAGATCATGCAGCTCGTAGTTGCCGACAATGTTCGTACCAGAGCCGACTTCCGCGGCCTCTCGTAGATCCTTGGAAAAGACTGAAACCTTCGAGAGGTGTAAGTTGCCGACTCAGACGTTGAAGCACAAGAAAGTTTGTTACCTCTTGCATGGACATGTCGGAAATGAATGTGACAATGTTGTCAGCTACTGCCACGACTAAACCCGTCTCGTCAGTGTTCTTTCCAGTCATGACCTTGACGTGGTCTCCCGGCTTGAAACGTTTGCGTACGCTCCTTGCTGGGAGTTCGATTTTCTGACCCTCGATATCCATGCCGATGGCCGAGACAGTCACGATATCACCAGAAACTTCTTCCACCGTTCCCTGCACACCAGCCTGCTCTCCTTCAAAGACTTCGACATGATCACCGGGTTGAAGGACGGCAACAGCTGCTTTGCGAGAGGCCTCTGCAATCACGGACAAATCGACCGTACGCTCCCCTTCCAAGCCCTCTGATCCCCGAGTGAACTGTGTGATCTCGTCCAAAGTTGGATTGACGTCGTCCATGGATAATGCGTTAAGCTTGAAATCCTTCTCGATGAATCCGTCCTTGTAAGTGTCGCCCTGGAAGACACAGAGGGATCCTCGCTTCGACACTGTTTGCCTACCATAAACCTTCACTACCTCTTCGAAATTGAAAAGCCGCTGTGGCGGACGCATGCCGCCTGCAGCGGTGGCTGCCTTTTTCCGTTTCTTGCCTCCAAACCCTGCATCCAGCGCAGCTTCGTCCTTCGGATTCAAGTCAATGCGGGGTACGAATTTGAGACCAATGTCCTCTCCGTTGTCCGTGACGTCGAAGACCTGCGCGAGATCTCCCTGGTATTTACCCCTCCGTATCCGTACCCAAGTTCCCGGGGTGACAACGATCTCCTGCTTTTTTATTTGTAGCAAACTGGCCATTTCCTGGATGGGGACAAGGACAATCTTGCCAAGGTAGACGCCGACTAGGCCATGGCACGCCTCGGAGACTAGTTTTGCGCTCTTAGCCTCGACATAGATCATTCCCGGCAGCGAGTCTCGTTGGAAAGCAGATTTGATGTGCAGAGGTTTGGCCGTGAATTCGACGTCAATGGCCTTGCGCATAAGACTGTAGACAATGTCTCTTTCGCGACCCGGTTTGACGCGAACCTGCCACAAACTGGGATCCTCGACGGAGGGCATGAGAAGGCGCTGGGGGATGTCGTTGAGACCTTCGCTGAGGCGCATGGGCGCACGCGTATGACGGGATTGAATTGCACGGGCTATCTCCTCCAGCGTGTGATCATCTTGTTCGCCAAGTTGCTTGTCAATGCGAGCGTGGTGGAGGGAGCGACGTCCGGAGTCGTCCTCGAGGTCGGCGCCATGTTCGATGAAGCCACCTTCGTCTGGGAGGGAATATGAAGGTCAGGTCCCTGCCCTTGCAAAGCGACGATGCTACATACGCGTGTATTCCTCGTCATCCATTTCCTCATCTTCGTCTTCGCTGACTTCGGCCTCGACATCGAAGAATCTGGAGGCGCCCGTGTTTTTGCGCTGCTTCACAGTTACTGGCGGTAGGCATAGACAAAGCGAGGCGCGCACCTTGTGTTTCTTTCGCTTGTGCTTCCTACCAGCCGATGTATCTTCTGCCTCTTCCTCCTCTTCCTCCTCCTCATCGTCATCATCGTCTTCCTCATCCTCGTCCTCGTCGTAGTGCCTTCTTCGTGGCGGCTCTTCGTCTTCGGCTTCGCGGTCGTCAGAGCCCTGGAGCTGATTCGTGTCGTATTCCTCGACGTCCGACATTGTGTGGTCGTCGGCGAGCTGGTGGTAACAGATCAAGAGCTGTCTGGCCTCAGTTGGGTCTTGGACCTGCCTTAGTCAGCAGCATTGCAATATAGCGCCCTCAAACGCCTGCGTGCCCAAATAAAGACAAGTCCACGCCAAACACCGAATACTGCATTTTGCTTTTCTCATAAGCATGGAGTCGTCGCCGACACTTGGCAAGCGCAAGGAAAGAGATGACGAGACTGCGCATGGGTATGTTCACCTTCGCTGTGACCTTTCATCGCTCACCACCACCAGATCCACGCTCTTCGTGTCAAATCTTCCGTACACTGTCACTTCGGTCGATCTGCAGACACTGTTCTCCGATATTGCACCCGTCCGCTCTGCCTTTGTAGTCACAGAACAAGGAACCGGCGTCTCTAAGGGCGTTGGCTATGTCGCTTTTGCCATTAAGGAAGATGCACAGGCAGCGTTTGACAAAATCAATGATGAAGGCTTGACGCTCGTTGGAAGGAGGCTTCGAATCCAATGGGCGGACCACAAAGTCAGCTCTCTCGCATACATCATCCAGGCTGTCACTGATGCATTTGTTTTAGCCCAAGGACGGCGCGGACAAGGAAGCAAAACCTGTCAAGCATCCCAAGGCGCCTGTCGTTCCCCGTCCTCGCGTCCCTCAAGACCCCATTGCCATCCGTACCATCGTCGTTACCGGTCTACCGTCATCTGTAGAATCTAAGGCTACACTCTGGAAAAAATTCCGCAAATACGCGGGCGCTGAGAGTGTCGAATGGCCTGTCGACGACGGAGCTGGTCAGTATCATATTTGCTTGATCGCCATGTCGTTTAACCATACTATAGCGCACGTATTATTCTCTACCCCGTCTGCTGCCGGCGACGCTGTAGATAAGCTGCACGCACATGTCTACAAGGGCTCCCTTCTATCAGTCACTCTCAAAAAACGCTTCGATTCACTGTCCAGCACCAAGAAGTCCGCGAAGCCCAGTCACTCCAGTCGCCTCATCGTCCGCAACATTCCATTCAATACCACGGAGCAGGATTTGCGATCCGTCTTCCTTCCTCATGGTCCAATACATTCTATACACATTCCCCAGGGCAGAGACAAGACACGTATGCGTGGGTTCGCTTTTGTGTGGATGCTCAGCAGGAAGGACGCCGAGCACGCGATGGAGGCTTGTAACGGCTTGGTGATCCGCGCAGGTTTGGCCCAAAACATGGTCTCGGACAAGCAGAAGAAAAAGAAGCAGCGTCGGCTGGAGAAGAAAGCGCAAGGTGTAGCTAAGGATGAGGCCAAAGATGATGCTGAATCGGACGAGGAGGAGGAAACGAACGATAACCTCACGGAGCGCACTATTGCTGTTGATTGGGCACTGAGCAAAGATAAGTGGGAGGAGGAGAAAAGTCGCATGGTGGAAGATAACGCGGACGCATCGGGATCGGACTCTGACTCGAATAGCGACGACGACGACAGCAGCAGTAGTAGTCAACTCGGCGTGCACGATGCTGGCGATGATGACAGTGACTCCGCCGACAGTGAGGAAGAAGAACGCGACGAAGAACCTGTGAAACCACAACTGCCTACAACCGACGTTGGGACCACACTTTTCATAAGAAATATCCCCTTCGAAGCAACGGAAGAAGAATTACGCGTTCTGTATGTCCATCTTTTGCATTAGGCCTCAATCTGTTCGCTTAACTGTATGCAGCTTCCGTGCGTTCGGTCGTCTACGATACGCCCGCATAACCGTCGACCCCGAAACCGGTCGTTCGCGTGGTACTGGATTCGCCTGTTTCTGGGAGAAGGAAGATGCCAGCAAGGTTATTGAGCAAAGTGCCCTTTTGAAGGCGGAGAGCACTGGTTTGACCCCCGTCGTCAAGAAGAATCCCTTCGTTTTGCCTTCCATACTAACTGTCGATCCATCCTTCTCTCTCGCTCAGAGTCTTGTCCTACAAGGCCGCACTCTTGACGTAGTGCGGGCTGTCACGAGGGATGAGGCTGGCAAACTGAAAGAAGAGGGGGAGCGCAGGCGTGAAAAGGCCGACAAGCGGAATATGTACCTCCTTCGTGAGGGTGGTAAGTTGGAGCCACTCAATGCTTTCAAGATACTCATCGAAACCATTCAGTCATCCTCCCCAACTCGCCCGCTGCCCAGACCATGGCGCCTGCAGAACTCGAGCGCCGATCTGCCTCCTTCGGCGCGCGCAGGACTCTGCTCAACTCCAATCCATCACTCTATGTCTCCAAGACACGTCTCAGTATACGACAAATCCCCATCTTCGTCTCTGAGCGAGTTCTGAAGCGACTGGCATTATATGCGGCGAGGGAGTTCGAGAAGGAGGTGAAGAACAAAACGAGAAACGGACTCAGTGCGGACGAGCTTGCCGTGGACCTTGATGCTCAAAACGAGGAAGGTGCTCAGAAGAGCAGGAGCAAGCTGGGGAAGGGGTACGAGAGGGTCAAACAGTCGAAGATCGTGCGCCAACACGAACGAGTGGACCCTGTAACGGGTAAGGGACGGAGCAAAGGGTATGGATTCCTGGAGATGTACACGCACGCCGATGCTCTTCGCGTCCTACGGTGGGCGAACAACAACACGGCCGTCGAGAAGCTCTTGACGGAGTGGTACAAGGAGGACTTGGCATCGCTAGTCACACTCGAGGAGGGCAAGAAGAAGGAGGAACGCGAAGAGGGACGGCTCAAAAAGCTCAAGGCCGAGGTGGAGAAGGGCACTCCACCCGTCAAAGGTACACTCATCGTTGAGTTTTCGATCGAAAACGTCCAGGTCGTGCAAAGACGAACGACGCTACGCGTGAGTTTGAATCCTTTGTGTATGCCTAATACATACTCACGAAAACGGTGTTTAGCCCGAGAAACCAGATGGGAAGAAGGACTTGAAGCGGAAGAAGGGTAAGGATCAGGCCGAGGAGCAGGCGGAGGACGCTTCTGAAGATGAGAGGGAAGCAAAAAAGTCGCGCACGGCAAGCAAGGCAGACACCAAAAAGCCTATCAACCCGTTGGGTGCTATGATTGGGAGGAAAAGGAAGGAGCGCAAGACCAAGAAGTAATTTGTATATGCATCTATTTCCAAGCTATGCTGCTTTGAGGATATCGGCGTTGGGAACACCTTGAGGACTCAAAAGAGGACTGCCAAGTGCAATAGCGAGAAAACATGCATCAATGCATGGGACTCGGCAGTCGCACTGCCAGATATCCAAAAATGATCGCGTGGACAAGTTGTTAAGGTCGGTGGAAAATAAATAATAATAATGATGGTAATTATCAATAAGCGTATTATGTAGGACGCGCGTCGCGTTCGTTCATCGTTAACCGTCATCCGCCACCATGCCTGTCCCGACCGAGTCCGCCATTGCTGTCCCCTCAGAGGACCCTAAGAAGGCGAAGAAGGAGCCCAAGGAAGATGAAAAGGACAAACAGGAGGGCTCATCCAAGCTGAACAAGAAGGAGGAGGAAGGCGAGGAACTGGTGCGCCGACAACTCTGCCTTTGCGCAGATCCACGACTGACCGCATGTTCTGCAGTCCGAGGAAGATCTTCAGCTGAAAAATGAGCTGGAAATGCTAGTCGAGCGCCTCAAGGTAGGCCTGTCAGAAACACGTCCCTCGCTCTGCCTCAACCTGCCCTAGGAATCCAATACATCGTTGTATGCACCGGCGTTGGAGAGCTTGAGGAGTCTCATACGGACGTCTACATCGTCCATGACCTCCGTGCCCAAACCTCTCAAATTCCTCCGCCCCCACTACCCCGAACTTCAAGAATTATACGAGACATGGCCTCAGTCGGAAGACAAGGTTTGTATGTCCTATACAACGACTAGACTATACTCATATCTGTTTCAGAGTCTCTTTGCTGACATTCTCTCGGTGCTCGCTATGACCTACTCCGACACTCAGCCGCGAGGAACTCTCCGTTACCGACTGCTCTCTGCCTCTCAGCGGCCGGCAGACTCACCTCTTGCTGATCCGGGAACTTGGGGACATGAATACGTTCGTCACCTTGCAGCAGAGCTTGGCGAAGAATTCGTGGCGCAGGAGCAAGGCGATGCAGTGGAGGAGAAGCCTGAGGACAAAGTCGCGCCGATTGGGACCCTGGACGAGCTGCGCGCGTTGGGCAAGCAATGCGCCACTTTCCTCTTGTCGCACAACGCGGAGTCCGATGCCGTCGATCTCCTGGAGGAGCTGGAGATTGTCGATCAAATCACCGAACTTGTGGACGAAAACACGTACGGACGCGTCTGCCAGTACATGATCCGATGTGTCAACCTCCTCCCGCCTCCCGACGACCTTGCCTTCCTGAAAACGGCCCACACGATTTACGTTCAGCAATCCAAATTCCCAGAAGCCTTATCCCTTGCGATACGACTTGGAGACCCAGCACTCGTACGGGAAGATTTCAACGCGCCTGGTAACCCACTCATGAAACGACAACTCGCCTTCTTACTTGCTCGAGCACAAGTCCCTCTCCAATGGCTGAAGAATCCTGAGGACGAAGATGTGGACTTCAGCGACGAACTTCCCGAGGATCTTGTTGAATGTCTCAGTAACACCCGTCTTAGCGCTCACTTCCGCGACTTCGGGAAAGAATTGGGTGTCCTTGATGCCAAGAGCTTGGAGGATGTCTATAAGACACATTTGGAACATACTCGTAAGCCTTCGTTTCCTCACGTTGCCACGATCCTTGACAGTCTCCCAGGTCCTAATGCCCAACCGAATGTTGATTCTGCGCGAGGGAACTTGGCTGGCACTTTTGTCAACGCCTTCGTCAACGCAGGTTTCGGAAATGATAAGCTCATGGTCGAAGCAGAGGAGGGCAATAGCTGGATCTACAAGAACAAGGACCACGGCATGATGAGCGCTGCAGCGTCACTTGGCTTAAGCTTGCTGTGGGATACCGACACCGGTTTGTCGCACATAGACAAGTATACTTACTCATCGGAGGAGCACATCAAGGTATGTCTTCCTGATGATCGATGCATTTCTCTTGATGACAACTCCATGCCAGGCTGGCGCGCTCTTCGCGACTGGTCTGCTGAACTGTGGGGTCCGCACGGAAGCAGATGCTGCACTTGCTCTCCTCGGCGAATACACTGAGAACAAGTCCGTTCCTCTCAAGACTAGTGCGATAATGGGACTTGGCATGGCATATGTTGGTTCTCACAGGGAAGACCTATTGGAACTCCTACAAGGGCACATTTCCGACGACAACATGAATATGGAGCTCGTCAGTCTGACCACCCTTGCTCTTGGCTTCATCTTCGTCGGGAGCGGGAACGGTGACCTCACGGGAACGATATTGCAAACCCTGATGGAGCGTGTCGACAATGCAGACAAAGGCCTGGACGAGAAGTGGGGTCGATTCTTCGCTTTGGGCCTGGGTCTGCTCTACTTGGGTAATCCTCTTTCTCACTATCATATTGCATCGATATTCATCAATCTACAGGTTTGCAAGATCAATCTGACGCCACCATCGAGACTCTCAAGGCGATTGAGCATCCATTAGCAAAGACCGCCCAAATTATCGTCGAAGGATGCGCCTTTGCCGGTACGGGTAATGTCTTGAAGATACAGGGCATGCTCCACCACTGTGATGAGCACATCGTTCCTCCCAAAGAGGAGAAAAAGGACGAGAACAAGGACGAGACGCCGAAGGAGGAGGTCAAGCCCCAAGACGACACCTTCCAAGCCTTTGCTGTCATCGCCGTTGCCTTGATCGCCATGGGCGAGGACATTGGCGCCGAAATGTCGTTGCGGCAGTTCAACCATTTGGTACGTGTTCTGAGGGCGAGAGCGACTGTAAGACAGCTACTCACTCACTTCCTTCAGATGCATTACGGCGAACCCATAATACGGAAAGCCGTGCCTCTCGCCATCGGTCTCGTCAGCGCGTCAAATCCCGTGCTCCCTATTCTCGACACGCTCTCGAGATACAGTCACGACAATGATCTCGCCGTTGCCCTCAATGCGATCTTCGCCATGGGTCTTGTCGGCGCGGGCACGAACAACGCACGACTTGCTCAGATGTTGCGACAACTTGCCGGCTACTATCACAAGGAGCCGGACTGTCTCTTCATGGTGCGCGTCGCCCAAGGCATGGTCCACATGGGCAAGGGCACTATCGGCCTGAACCCCTTCTTCTCCGACCGAAGCATCATGAGTCGGCCGGCGGTGGCGGGTCTCTTGGCTACGCTGACTGCGTTCACAGAATCGAAAGGACGTTAGTACCTTTCCTATGGTGTTTCAACTTTTTCTGACACCTCTTTGTTAGTGATACTTGACAAGTACCACTGGATGCTTTACCTGCTTACGCCGGCCATGTACCCTCGATTCTTGATCACTCTGGATGAAGAGCTCAAGAACGTTCCGGTGACAGTTCGTGTCGGACAGGCAAGTGGCGGTGCACATATACATATACGCGTTCTAACATCTCTTCTTTTAGGCCGTCGACGTCGTCGGACAGGCCGGAAAGCCAAGAACGATATCCGGATTCCAGACTCATCAGACACCTGTACGCCTGGGGACAATTGAGCGTGCGGAGCTTGCTACTGAGGAGTTCATTCCTTTCGCGCATGTCCTGGAAGGCTTTGTCATTCTACAGAAGAATCCTGGATGGGAGAAGGAGGATAAGATGGACCTATAGAAGCCCGACGTTGTACTGCAGTTAAATTACAAAGACTGATTGATTTGTTTACTTACCATGTCCTCCGGTGCTCCGAACCCCCAGCTCGCACGTATTGCTCTTGTACACATAAATTGGCGAAGCGTGTGGAAGACATGGCCATTACCTGGACATACTGACGCGTCGTACCGCCTGACCGTGTTGTAATAGCAGTCTCCAACATGCGTACTTGCGCTAGACCTCATGGTCAAAGAAGTGGAATTGTAGGAGGTGAGTATACCCCAAGAAACTGTTTGTCAAGATTGCCAGATTTTCCACAAAGTAAGTAGGCTGGCGAGCACTTTCGAGTTCGTAAGACTTAAGTACTGTATGACAGTGTATTATGTTGCCACATTTGGAAAGTGATGGCGGACTTGGCGTCGTCGATCGCGGTCTTCCCCGTACCGTCATGGGCGCCTCTCAATCCAAACCAGAGGAGAAAGTCTTCGTGACCGAAACCCCAATCTCGGTCGGTCCATATCCAGGTCATTCGCCCATCTCGCACTCACCCCCACCCCGCCGCAGTTCTCGCCCCAAGTCGTCGACCAGCTCGCCGCCAACCTCAGATCGCCCGAGGTGCCCCCAGAGCGCCAGTCCAGCATAGACGAGCACGTGCGCGCGCGGATACACAATGAGATGGAGCGGCTGCGCCAGGAGGAGCAAGAGGTGCAGCATAAAATAGAGCAGGCGCTGCATAAGGAAAATCTGGACAAGGAGCTGGCTATGGCGGGCGAGGGGAGCGAGACGGGTGCGGTCAAGAACAGCCTCAGCCTGCTGAATGACCTGGAGGAGGTCCGAAGCAAGGTCGACCGCTTCCACGGGCGGAAAGACCTGCAGGAGCTGCCAGATGTGAGGACATTACAGGAGGCCGTGGTGGCGTGTTACAAGTGCGTAAACTCCTCCATTACTTCAAAGTCCACTCATTGCTTTCAGATCCAATGCCTCGACGCCTTTAGAGTGCTGGCGGGAGGTGAGACAGTTCAAGGCGGCGGTAGACCAGTTAGAGCAGGTGTGTTACAATCTCTTTACATTGGTAGTGTGTCCTTGACGGTCTCCCTAGAAATACGTCAAGTCATTACAATAATCCGTACTACGACGTATGATGTCCAATCCATGTTCTGTCCGTTCATTGTCATTATAGTGCTACCCCCACGGGCAAAGGTTCATCTGACTGCTGAGAGTACGCTGAGATACTCGTCGCCTGTGATATCCGATTATTCGACGGTGCTCTCCGAAATCCGTTTCGTAACAAGAACGACCACGTCGAGGACATGCGAGATAGTCGGTGTGTGGTTTCATTCGGGGCAGGTTCAGTCTCCCCTCGTTCGAGATCACTATCTTCTTGCATTTCCTCAGGCTCTGGCGTTTCCTCAGGCTCATTCCCATCTCCGGACGGCGCAGAGTAGTAGCTGGTGTCGCTCTTATCAGAACCACTCGGTGATGAACGACCAGCTGCCAGGCGATCTACGCTCTTCTTCCGCCATGGGAAAATGACGCCTGCCGACGGATTTGGGTCGCTGGAAAAGGCGACGGGGCGCGGTCTCCGCACAGGAACTGGCGGATCCACGGCTTTCTGCTTCTCCTTCGGCTGAGGATCTGGTTGTGAGGGCGTCGCCGGTCCACTTCCACCGTCCGCAAATTTGACTTTTGTAGCTGATGGCGGCCAGAACACAGGCGGCAGATAGTTATTGTTGCGTGGTTTGGAGAGGGTAGAAGAAGCGTTAAGTCTATGTCAAAAGGATCATTCAGAGGCAAGTGGAGAGAAGGAGGGCCGGGGAAGTACCGTGTGTTCTTGGCTGTGATGTGAGCTTTACGCTTTGGTCCCAATTAGCAAAGTTTGTCGAATGAACTGGAGAAGCCCGCGCTCACCCTTTCCCTATCTTCTCTGCGTTTCTTCCGCTCGATAGACCGGCCCCATATCATCCAGAAAGCAGCTGCCAGTATCGCCAGGAACGCGCCTCCCAGCGTCCCCCCTACAATGGCACCCACAGGTACACTCGAACCACTATCACTGACGGAAACGGCGGAGCCTGTAGGGCCATGCCATACGGTAGTCGTCACGACACTGAGCGGTGGATTGGGGGACATTGACGGGCGAGAGACAGACGATCAGCGACATAAATATCGCATCTAACTTTCCGCCTCGTGTCCAGAACGCATGCATCTCTGGAAGGGTCCCGACATTGTTCCCTGCTTCGGACGAGCCTCGTGTTTTCTTGGTACCCTCTAGTGAACTTTGCTCTATGTGAAGCTGCATTTGTCTAGATCGCCATGCCAATCTACTGGCAAGTAGTGCCGCTGTTGCGACTTGGATGACGCTGCACAGATTGTCGCCGAGTCGACATGAACTTCATGTGTGTTCGATAAGGTTCGATGCACCTGGGTACTGCCCTAGATAAGAAGGTCGGGAACGGCCGAAGGGCGAATTGGAAAACATATTCGTGCACGCCGCACGGCGTTCATACTTCATATCAAGGTCTAATTGCCGGTATGGGGTAGCGCAGCGCTGGCCCGTCCTGGAGCCATCTACTTATGCGTCAGACCACGACATCTGGTGGGATCAACGGGCGTGCGGCAGCAAGCGCGAGCGCTAGTAAGCTCAGCTCGCGGAAACCGGTGGTATCTCAAAAGTCCGCCAGCGTTAGGTAAGCGCGGGAGTGGATGGGAAACCAGGCATATCTGGCTGGATCTGGTCTGTGGATCTCGCATTGAATGTATGCACTGCGAACGAATGGGCGGTGCGTGGGAGCTCAAGCGTGTCCGAGAGCTGCCGTCCGGGGACATGCCGGCTATTACTTGAACTCGGTCACTCAAACCGTGTGCCTTATTCCAGGTTGCCTCTAACTTGTACTCCTCCCCCATCTTCTCATTCTCTCTGAGCCTCTTTTTCTTCTCGCTGCGCCGCCGCCAGCACCGACGCAAGCGCCCGTGCCGCCCGCTGCGACCCGCCCGCGCACGACTTTCCGTCCATTGACACCGCCGACTTCGACTCCGGTCTACAATACGGCTTATAACACGGCAACAACACGGTGACCTGACTGACGGTGACAAAATGAATCTCCAGTCTGAACCCATGTCCGACTCAAAATCTGGGTATATCTTTCCTGTCCTTCCTGCTCCGCACTCGCCCTCTGACTGCTCTGTGCAGCGTCAAGCCGCCTGTCATTCGTGGTGCAAGGTTCGTGCGCGCCGTTTCGCTTTGGGGGCATTGATCAGCACACAACGTGTGATGAACACCGCCAGCGCTGTCAGTCGAAACTTGGATGTCGGCCAGCAGCTTGCTTCAGACTTGCATCGGGGTCTCCTCTGACAACTCTGGTGGTCTTTGCTCCCCTCCCTCGGTCCCGCCAGCGCGATTGCCTCAAAACTAATCATTTGAACAGAGCTTGTACAACATGCCGCCAAGCAAAGATGAAGTGCGTTGGGGCGGAAGATGGCCAGAAACAGTGCCAGCGGTGCAAGCGAGCAGGCGTCGAGTATGTCCTTCCAACGCCTCCTCCAGTATTTGACTCATATCAGTGTAGATGCATATTCGAAAAGCATCGGCGCGGTCGGAAGCCGGGATCCAAGTACGCCTCAAATGCACTTGTCCATTCTACGCGCTGATGCGCGGTCCCCAGGCTCTCAGAGGCATCGAAGATGCTACGTCGCCTGGAGAAAGGCCTGATTAACGCGAAACGCAAGTCAAACTCTGCCGAAGCTCCTCCTGGCGCCTATGGTGACCCCGCCCACGTAGGCCCATCGGATGCGTCTTACAGCAACGGCATTAGAGGAGACCCATACGCGTCCTCCTCCAACACCCATTTCCCATCAAACGAACTGCCGCCTTTGAACCTCCAGCCACAATACGCATCTGGCAATGACTACCCCACCTCCGCCTCCAGCTCTAGGACGATGGACATCGATGACGACGACGACGACGAAACGGAGCAGAACAACGAGGGCCTCTTTCCTGCTAAAATGATTCGCAAAGAGAACCAGAGGAACTCTTTCTTCCGCACAATCCTCAACCCCGAGGATGAGGCTGTTAAAGGCGAGAAGCCGCGTGGCAACTCGTACAGCCCACCCCAGTCAAGAACTCCTACTGCCCCTCCTGGACCTAGCGATCCCATCGAGGCAGGACTCATGGACGAGGAAGAGGCCAAAATTCTATTCGACGCCCTCTTCATCCGCCTCAACCCCTTCATCAATCTGTTCGACCCAGCGTTACATACCGCCAACTACGTTCGATCCAAGTGCCGATTTCTGTTCACGACTCTCATTTGTGCCGGCTGTCGGTTCTTCAAACCAGAACTCTTCAAGCAGTGCCAGAAACTGGCGCATGAGTTCGCTGTTCAGTCTTTCGCGCAGCAGTGGAAGCGGGTTGAGGTCGTTCAGGCATTCGCCTGTCTTACGTATTGGCGCGATCCAGATGATAATGTGAGCTCTCTATTCCCGAGCCAATGGCGTAGGTTACTGAAAGTCTACAGCGCACCTGGACTTACATTGGCTATGTATGTCCGCCGTCTGTGCGAGGTTTCACGTTCTGATCCTTTCCACTAACTAGGCGTGCCGAATGGCCGTGGAACTTGGGCTCAACCGATTCGTTCCCGTACCACCGGTCCACGAGACGGAACTGCAGCTCCTGGAGCGGAGGAACCGTGAACGGACTTACCTCGTGTTGTTCGTTCATGATCGCAGTCTCGCCACACAAACTGGCCGGAGTTGGATGCTTCCAGAGGACGCTCTGGTGAGGCACTCTGGCCAGTGGCACGAATGGGGCGGCGGTACTATCCGTCCGGAGGATGTCATTATCTGCGCCTTTGTTCAGTTGCGCCATATTGCTGTGGGTACATTCATCTTCTACTAACCTATGCTATACTCAGCTATGATAGGCGGAGACCACCGAAATCTTCCATGATTCGAAGCATAGCAGTAATCACGCCGACATCAAGTACGACGTGGTTCTGAGGAACTGTAATGGAAAACTCACTCAGTGGATGGACACCTGGACACGGGAAATGCATAAGGGTGTGTTCCTTCCTTTCATTAATGTTCGAGTTTCCTAAAAAGCATACTGTAGCTGGCGGCGAAGCGTTTCATTTCTCCATGTTGAGCTTCTTCCGTCTATACGTTCGGTTGTTCTTGAACAGTTTCGGGGTTCAAGACAGCCTGTCCTCGGTAAATGTGTTGTAACCCGGTTTTCATTTTGTGATCGCTCATAGACTTGTAGCAGGGTGGACAGTCCAGCCCCAGTGTTCAGGCGATGTCTGCATGCTATTCGAGTGCAATTGACTCCCTCCGAATTCTCTCGGAAGATTTTGCAGACATGAGTATGCTGGTGAGTGTAGTTCAACGGCCGGGCGATCTCGTTGTACTCATCTGTGTGATCAGAGGTACGGTCAGGACTCCATCACAATGATGTCGGCATACGCAGCTGTTTTCCTGCTCAAGGTATGTTATGACTCTTGTGTGATAGGATCAAAACCAATCGTGGCTTTCTTCAGCTATTGAGGAGTTCGCACACTCTTCCACAACTGCATGAAGGAGCTGCCCGTGAAATACATGCCGTCATTAGCAAAACGGCGGATGCGTATCACGCTGCTTCGAACCTTTCTCCTGCGTCTACGCAGGCTGCCTATCACGCCAGGTTCCTGCGTAGCCTCTTGACGAACGACCCCTTCGGCGGGTCTCGTCGAAGGGAGAAGGGAGGACGATACGATTCCAGTCCCATCGACCCAAGACTGCAAGGTACAGTTCAAGCCCCCACGCCACCAACAAAGCGACAAGAAGCAATGCTCACCCGTGTCCAAGCAGATCCTCAGCCTGTCATCCAGTCCCCGTCGCAGATGTACTCGGGGCAGAGTGAGATATCCCACGAGCAGACGTTTCAATTTCCCGCCTCGCCGCACATGCCGGCCCACCCCGTCACCCAACAGCAGCATTACCAGACGGCTGACATGCCGATGCGACAGGCGCCCCAGCAGATGCCCGTCAACGGCATGTACTCCAACGGGACGGGCGGATACGCGGCACCGGCGGCCCAGCACGCGTCGGAGCTGGACGCGCAGTACTGGAAGAACATGTTCTTGGATCTTGGGTTTGGCGGGAGCGGCGAGCAGCCGAATCCGATGGCTGCGCCGATTCCCCCACAGCCCAATGGTGGGGACGTGCGGATGTACAACCATCAGCAGAACGGGTCGTACCATATTCCACCAGGGCACCAAAGCTATGGTCCCCACTCTTGACTTTCTTGACCTCCGCGGATTTATCACTTTTTTGTTGAAAGCTGTTGTTGTATCATCTCGTCTACCCTTACCTATACAGTTTTCCTTTTCATATGTTGCTGATTTTGTACTATTTATCGTCCATACCCATAGCATTACGCCAGCGATCAAGAGTCAACGCCGATAGAGAAGATAGATACAGTTCGAGCGTAGGCTACTGCTAATCGGGGGATACCAGGGAGGGAAAGAAAGTCAAAGTCACGTACGAGGTGAGGACGGGGAGCCACCGGGAACGCAGTTGGTTGAGAATGAACATAATTGACGTTGTGCACGTTCACGACAGCACCCTTCGACGGGGATTGCGTCGAGATCGCAAAGTATTCTGGGTAGGTATAACACCATCTGGACGGAGTGAGAAGAAGAGAACGTCATGTCAGAGTGTAAAGGCTACCTGAATCGGGCGCCACCCTCCGCGATACTGTTCGTATTGCCGGAGACATACGGCTTCCCTCCTTGTAGCTTTGAGATGTCCCATAGAGAAAACCTGGAACCGTAGACCGCGCCAATTCTAGGTAGTGTAGACATCAGTAGGGAGATATTTATACCTGGAGGAGGGTAGCATACAGATCAGCGGATCCCCTTTGCCATGCGACAGAGCCGGAGGATTGAGTTGCACGTTCTCGGGATGCCTCCGCGAGAGTGTACGGTTCCACGAGCTCGATCAAGTGATGCCACGGGGCTGTCTCTGTGTCCTCCGGTTCAGAGCGCCAATCGGTGAGGTAGAGCGAGCCGCGGCAATCAGAAACAAGGAATTCCTTGCTGGAACTTGGGTGGGAGTTGATGGAAGTCAATGGGTGGGGAAATGCGATAGCGTATGCGGTTGGCTGGGCTCTGGGAGGTGGAGATAAATTGTCGGCCTCGATGGCAGATGTCGGCCCTTCCGCCGGAGGATATAGATCCCACACCATGAGCACCTTGTCATCTGAAACGCCGGACATGATTGAGTGCCAAGCGGGGGAAGGTAGTTGCCGATGGAGTGACTGACCGGAAACTGTGGCGACATAGCGTGACGACTCGGGCCCTCGACCTCCACAAAAGCACATGTCGGTCACCTTCTCTTTGTTCCCAGTCAGTCCGCCACCAAACGTAAAGGGCACCGGCTCCTCGTCCGGAGTTTTGGTGAGCAAATGCAGACTGAAGTCTTCACATGCCACTGTCAATCTTCACTGCATCAGATCATGTCCAGATAGACCGCAGGATACGACTCACTCGAGCATCCATTGGTCACTGTGGGACGGCGATATTGTTCGCGGAGACCAGGCGACGGCGGTGATTCGGTTGCCTATATGCCAAGTCGCGAGGGATGTGCACGTATCGTTCGCGACCTGGATTACTTCGACAGAGTGTTCACCGCCTATAGCGACGAGGTCTGGTGCATCGTCGTTATGGCAGGCATTGAGCACGTAGATTATGGTCTGGTGGTTGTATTTCAAGTCCATGATGAACGCGACGCGTGAAGAACAAGGACTCTCGGGTTAGGGTTCGAGGAAAATTAAGTGGCTTCGGTCTGTTCGGTCCGTCAACCTAAACCGCTTGAGCTTGGAGCTTGAAGCTTATATCTCGCATAATCTCACATTGATACACAGCCTATTCTACGGGTATGTACATAGAAAAATAATACAAAAGAAAAGAACAAGTACACAAACCGAGAAAGAGAAAGAGAGAGAGAAAGCGTCAGACACACGAAACAGTTTACAACAAATGATAGAAAGGATGAGAGCCCAGAGAAAGAACAGCACTGGACGGAGAAACTAGCCGTAAGGTCGAAGCAGGCAAAATATCCTTGGTCATCTCGGTACCCGGTAACGCCAACTCGAAATCTTGCGGTGGTGTCAATGGGCCAGCATCTGTGAACGGCGAACTCGTCGATGTCGGCGAGAAAACCTGTTCGTAATGCTGCAATTCCCCCGACGGCAGATCCGAGCTTCGCGAACACCTCGAGTATATCTCCGTCTCCACTAACGACTTCTTTCCACCATTCTTCTTCAACCCCAGACCGAATGGCTGACAATTCTTAGGTGCCGACGAGCATATCGAAGCCTTCGAGATGGCTGCGGAAGGCAGGCTATATGTGAATCCAATACCGTGTCCAATCTGCTTGACGCCTTGTGGAAGATCCAACTTGTCTTGAGGCTCTGGTGTTCTGAGACACAGAGTTGAGCTGGAATGACCGAGCTTCTTGCGCAACTTGGGTACGAAGTGTGATAGGCGCGGAGAACTCAGGACTGGGAAGGATCGTTGTTTTCGGAGCTTGTATGTCGGCAGAGACTCGATAGTATCGTCGTCCAATTCTAGTTCTTCATCGAGCGACTGCCAGAACAAGTCCATCCTTGATTGGCGGGATGCCAGGACTTCTGCAGTCGGCTGTCCAGAGCTTCCAGCAGCTGAAGATGTGACAGGACCATCAGTCCCTGTTGAGGTACAGGTGTCTTGACGGAAGATCGATGGAAGAGTCTCAGGATGGTCGCTTCGAGTATTTCCCAGTGATAGTTTTGAGATGGCAGAATTTGAGCTCGCATGAGCACAAAGAGACGGGCGCTCCAGAGAAGGAGCTATACCTGGGGGTGCTGAGAAATTGTTGCCACCTAAGCACGGGTAGACACTGTTTGGCAGGTGTGGCACTGTTGGTACCACCTCGTCAGGACTGTCATTCAAGGAGTCCAAGAATCCGAACCTGGTAGCTGTTTGTCCTGAACCTCTCGCCAGTCCCTGCAAATAATCAAGATCCTTCAGTGGGTTATAGGTTTAGGGCAATATATATACGTACACCTGCATGAAATATTTGTGATTCTTGATCTCTGCGACAGATAACCGAAGACGTGGGTTCTTGACAACACACTAGGAATTCAGATGCGTCAGTTTTTATCCGAGGTGACAAATGAACTTCCTGACACGCAAGATCAAATCTCTAGCAGCTGGCGACAAGGGGAAGCTGAAATCAAGTGATACTCCTCCGTAAAGCACGTTATGGAGGTTTATATTGTCGTCCAGCCCAAAAGCATGCTGAGTACTTAGCGAAGCGCCCGAAATGAAGCAGCGATCACTTACTCGTCCTAGCAACATGAAATACAGGACCACCCCGAAACCCCAGTAATCCGCCGATGCGTCGCTGGTTTCCCACCCCAGAAGTACCTCGGGGGGTCTATACTCGCATTGATGCCCACATTGAGATCTCACGATGCCATGGTAAGAACGGGCGTTACTTTCTCCGTTGCTTTCGTCGAGAAACGCAGCGTCGTCGAAGCCGGCTAACAGAAGATGTCCGTCGAAATCAATCTGTATGTTCTCGGGACATAGACCACGATGAACGATGCCTGCAGAATGCAAAGACTGCAAGGCTTCGACCTGTTCAACCGATTGATGGTGAAAAGCGATACCAGAAGAAGAGAAAGGAACGCTCACCAGCTCACTCGCATAGACAAAGGCCTGTTGAGTCCCAAGGGGATTGCCTATAGATATGATCGAAAGTAGGCTGCCTCGTTGTCCGTAATCCTGGCAATTGTCACAAGCCAAGTTTGAACATCAAAAGATGAGAACCAACCATGATAACATGCAAAGTATCACTGTGCACGAAATGGCAATGCATCTTGGCGAGAAAAGGCGCGCAGAGGTTGTTGATAGCTTTCATAACAGAGATCCGTTGAGGAGATGCGCCTCCGACTTTCTCAAAACGTCTCATGGCCAGGACCTGACCACCACCACCCCGTCTTCTACATAGCGTGTTGCTCGCCAAGTTGTCGAGAATCTCGAAATCTGCGATATTCAAGTTCTGCTGATGTTTGTAGGTCGCATTGTGTCGATAAGTTCGGCGGATGGCGCAAACCTTGTGGCCGTACACAGCTTCGTCTATGTCCTCGTATATTGTTGCCAGATTTTGGTTCACTCTTTGCAGCGGTTTTGGTGACATGATCAGAATTTCCTGATTAAAGGGCGGTGGGTTGGCATTAGACATCGCCCAGGACAAAGAGGGAACCTACGTCAACGTCGTCGTCCGTCCAGTCTGAAACATGGTCTCTTATGTCGGTGATTTGCTATTGGGCGGGTTGGACAGGTGATTCAACTGGCGGTTGATTGACAACACACCTCTATGTTATAGCTCTTGTCGCCCAACCAGGCGGTCCCCGACGAGTCCGCCTCCATCCACCCAGAGAAAAATGATTCCTATGTAGACAAGGCGTTCATATTGAACCTGGTAGCGCGTTTATTGGCGCACCGAGAAAGGCGTGTCGTCGAACTCATCGATATCGTGAAGAGAGAGAGCAGGAGGTGAATTCAGGTCAGGCGAGTACTGCGGACTGATGAGAATTGTCGTGAAGTGGCATAGTTCAGACACGAACATTACTCTTAGACGAGCCGATAGACATGGTGGTAAGAAGAGAAAGGCGGTCGCTAGGTGTCGCGGCAAGATGGAAGTCGTAACCAAGCCGTGTCGCGATCGTGCCAACAGAAGAAGTATTGATTGCGGAATTTGAATAATATTATACAGGCGCCACAGCCTTCCTACGTCTATGCAAATGCCGCTTGTTCCTTCCCTGCTGCATTGGTCCCGGTAGTTTCACCCTGGACAAATGCGCGAGTACACTGTGCCATTGTCACCGAGCTGCGAACAAAGTCAATCAGGAAGCCCCGAAAGATGGAAAAATGTACACACTTTCGTGAAATGACATCAGTTTGGTAGAAGTTGGATATAGGTCGAACGAAGGGCGCGCCAGAGATTTTGGCTCCCTTCGTGTTGGCAGCGAGCGTAACCAGCCCGGCACTTGCCACCTCGAGCGACGTTGGCTCCGTAACATCATAGCGGACCAATGTCGGTGAGAGTTCCCACATCCTGTCTCGTAACGACAGTACATCATCGTAAGGCAATGGTGAGCCGAGGACTTCAGAGAGTGCCCTACGAGGAGGGTCAGCATACAAATACCTTTTCATAATGATGTACGAGCGCACCTCAAAATCTTCCAGTCCTCACGAGCAGCACCAGGTGCAGAGACGGCAGCACGACCCAACTGTGCCCGCCCTTCAGTGTTGACCCACGTCGACGACTTCTCCGTGTAGGCAGTAGATGGTAGACAGACGTCCGCGAGTTGTGCACCAAGATCACCATGGTGGCCTTGATATACGACGAATGCGTTGGCGGGAATCGACTTGGGATCAACCTCATCTGCGTTGAGGAGGTAGATGAATTTGGGCTTGGTTGTGGAAGCTTTCTTCGAAGGAACGAAACCAATGTCGTAGGCGGCAGATCGAGATGCAGCCTGGGATGTCCAAGTGAGCTATAGCATAAAAGAATGGTCATCACACGTACGCGTTGAAGAATACTGAATCCGTTCCATTCCGGTGTGAGCAGTGTCTTCTTGTTCAGTTCAACGAATCTCGTCAAAGTGTTGTATGCGGCAGCACCGTCGGGATGCTCAACAAGGGCGCTTCCAACAATGATAAGCGGTTTCTTCGCCTTGGTGAATTTCTTCGCGAAGGCGCCCTTGCCAGCAACGAAATCGGTCAATGCCTTTGCGTCAGCCCCGAGATAGTCGTAACCATATGTGGTGTCTACGCGCTCGCCAATTAAGCCGACCTCCAGACCGGTGTGCAACCAGCTTTTCCGTATCCGCGAGTTGAGTACAGCTGCTTCATGCCGGGGGTTGGTACCAACAAGAAGAATGACATCGGCTTCCTCAACACCAGGAATCGTCGAGTTGAAAAGGTAATTCGAGCGAACGTCAACTCCATGGGCGGGGGAAGAAGTACCGGCAACTTGGTCAAGCACGAGGTTGTCAGATCCAAGCTTGTTAATGAGATCCTTCAGCGCCACAATCGACTCCGTATCGGCCAGATGACCAACAACACCCTGTATCTCGTCGTCCGTGGCACCGGAGGCAGCAAGACCATTAGCGATGGTGCCCAAAGCCTCTTCCCAATTTGCCTGAACGAAGCGGTCACCGGACTTGATCAATGGTGTCGTCAGACGCTGGAACCTTAATCCATCGTACGCATAACGCGTTTTGTCGCTGATCCATTCCTCGTTCACGTCATCGTTGGTCTTCGGTTGTATACGCATGACTTGGACACCACGAGAATCCACCCGAATATTCGAACCAAGTGCGTCCAAAACGTCGATCGATTCGGTGTTCTTCAGTTCCCAGGGGCGAGCGTTGAACGCGTAGGGTTTACTCGTCAGAGCACCAACGGGGCATAGGTCGACGATGTTACCGGACAGTTCAGAGTCCATGGTCTTCTCGACATACATGCCGATTTGCATGTCATTCCCGCGCCCAGTAGTTCCCAGCTCCTCCACACCAGCAACCTCGTTCGCGAAACGGACACAACGTGTGCACTGAATACAACGGTTCATCGATGTTTTGACGAGCGGGCCAAGGTCCTTGTTCTCGACAGCGCGTTTACCAGTGATCTCGTGGAAACGAGTGCGGTCAGAGCCATATCGCATGGACTGGTCCTGGAGATCACATTCACCACCCTGGTCGCAAATTGGGCAGTCCAGAGGGTGATTGGCGAGGAGGAACTCCATGACACCTTCTCTGAGGTGTTGTCAGAAAGATACAGATATGCCCGGGAGGGGGCACAGACCTCGCTTCATGAACCAAGGGAGTGTTGGTGAAAACCTTGGCACCGGGCATGGCTGGCATCGCACTGCAATGGAATGAGCATTCAGCCTTGACATTAGGTGGAGCAGAACTGACCAAGATGCCACGGGCTTTGGCGAACGTTCCACCTCAACCAAGCACATACGACAATTTCCCGCAATGGCCAGTCGGTCGTGGTAGCAGAATCTGCGTGATGTTGAGCAACGCCAACGATGAGAGCGACGCCATTGCGCACCGTGGTATAGGAGAGCCAGCCGCCTCGCATGCCTGTATAAGAGCAGATCCTACGACAGCCATTAATAACGTCCAGTGATATTCTCGGGAACAACTATACCTTGAGGTACGGTAACTTCTTTCCCATCCACTGTTAATGTTATGTCGGCCTGCCGAGACGACGTGGAAGATATGCTCCGTCTGTCTGTTAAACGTCTTGTCAGATTTTTCCAGCTAAACCGAGGCAGGACGCACTAGGACTGGGCTGAGACGTCCCCACGACCATCCCGAGTAGCCCCGCCGACGTAGGTCGCGACACGGTCGACACGAGACGCAACATGGCGAATTGAGGGCGATATTATGACAATATCAGCGATTGAGTTGAGGAGCCGCGAGCCCGACAGCAAGCGAGGAAATACAGCCGTGGGCGTTGTTCGGGACAGCGACGGATTTGGGGGGCCAACCAGCGAGCAGGCATTTAATCTTCTCACGATCCACGTGGCCATATTCCCGGATGGCGGAAAGGCAAAGGTCTGCGGCTATTGACAGCGAGCTTGTACAGTATGTAGCCCTCAGCTCGGGAAATTCAGGCAGATATATAGAACAAATAATACAGAACACAGTCTAGATGCCCACCCTCCGTCTCGGTGTCTGAGTGATACGACTCCCCGCACCTATCCCTTGGTGTCGGGGTGTACCTGGCACTATGATCTTACTGCCTACACCAGACGAAGTCTCCTTCACCACAGCGTCTTCTGCCGCCTTCTTCGCAGTCCTACAAAGTCACCATCAGTAAGTCGAGTACCACTCTGGAGAAGACAGAGCACTTACGCCTCTCGTTGTCTCGCCATCTCAGTCTCCAATTCCGCTCGCTTGGAGAACTCCCGGTCTGCCTGCCTCCGATTTCCCCGCTCGTCAAAGTTCTTCTCTTTGACTGAGTAGAAGACAGAACCAAGCTCAGCCATCCAATATGGGTCTATCGAAGTTACTTGGGTCATGTACTCCTTTGACGTGAGGATGAGTTCGTGGTACACGACATAGGTCGGTGTGACTGGCACATAGTCAGACTCGAAGCAAAGCAAAGAGGAATAAGACTCACATCCAAGACCATACAACGCGCTCGTCGGGTGCAGATGTGTCGGCAAGCCAGACCTTATATTCACAAACTCTCCGATACCCTTCACTCGCGCAGCCTGATGGAAGTACCCAGCGCAAATCGCCTTCCTGACAACATCAAAGTCGGTTCCCGCCGAGTGCAGAGTCATCTTCTGGAACTTCATGATGTCCTCCAGCTGTACACGCACTTCTCGTGCCTTGCGCAACAGCTTAGGATGCAGGAAATGTCGCATGGCCCAGTCGTCCCGATAACCATGGCTTTTCCACTGGTTGAAGACGTTCAAGAGAGTAAGATGGTCACTCTCCGGGACGTTGAACTTCTCTCGAGCAGCGTCAGCCTCCTCGAGACGTTCCTTCGGTCGATAGAAAACGCTTGGCACAGACAACATGGACACAATGGTGAGCATCTCCGAAGAGCACTTGTACTCCACCGACGCAATGAGCATCTTGGCCATGGAGGGTTCCATAGGGAATTCGGACATCTTCCGGCCGGCTGCTGTCAGATCTCCAACATTGTCCAATGCGCCCAGTACCCAGAGCTGATACATGGAGTTGAGAATGTTGGCTTGCGGTGGCGGATCCATGAAATCGAACTCGAGCAAGTTCTTGACACCAAGAGACTTGAGAAGAAGGACAGTGTTGGCCAAATTCGTCCGCTGGATTTCGGGAATGGTGTTCTCGAAAAGCTCGTTTCTGAAGGCCATCTCTGTGTACAGACGATAACAGAATCTGATGAAAATGTCAGAAACGATACAGAAAATGGGAGTCGAATATATATACCCAGGTCCAGTACGCCCAGCACGACCAGTCCGTTGACTTGCGTTGGCCTGACTGATCGGCGTAATCTGAAGGGCGTCCATACCGACTTTGGGATTGTAGACCTTGAGCTTGGAGTACCCTGCATCCACAACATATAGGATACCATCGACTGGGGGGAATGTGTCAGTTGACTGAGGATTACGAAGAGGTGAGAGAAAGATTACCGGTCAAAGACGTCTCGGCAATGTTAGTGGCAACGATGACTTTCCTCCGGCCATCGCTCGTGGGTTCGAAAATCTTGGCCTGCAGATCGGCGGGCATCTGCGAGTATATGGGGAGGACTGCCAGTGGAGCTGGTTCGTCGAGTTGTTCGAGTCGCTCCTGGACGACCTGACAAGTGATCTCGATATCTTCTTGGCCTGTCATGAAGACCAATATATCTCCCGGCGGCAGCGACAGATGTATCTGTAAGACTTGCTTCACCGCCGAGTCCACGTAGTCCTCGCATGGTGATTTCGCGTGGAAGCATTCGACAGGGAATGTACGCCCAGGGATGGTGAACGTTGGTGCATTGCCGTAGAAGTTGGAGAACTAGAGCGCATAAGCAAAGAGAAAGGGTAGAAACAAAGGCCAGCGCACCTTCTCAGCATTCATGGTCGCAGAAGTAACGATGAGCTTCAGATCTCTTCTTCTGGATAGAACTGTCATTGATGATGAGTACATGACCGCTGGTGAAATTCATAGGCATAGACGCACTTTTCCTCAACAATCCCATGAGAACGTCGGTACTCAAGGACCGTTCGTGCGCCTCGTCAAGAATGATGATACTATATCTGTCAAGGTCACCCTCATTCAGAGACTCTCGGAGCAGTACACCATCGGTCATGTCTGTATAAAGAATGAGGGCGTGATTGCAGAGAGAGTGCCTGCAAACTCACATTTGATCTTTGTCTCGGCTGATGTGCAGTCCTCAAAACGAATGGCATATCCTACGGTAGAGCCAAGTTTGCACTTCGAAGGTGGTTGAGAGGACATATATAGAAAGAAGCTTGAGTCTCACCTCCATCTCCTCGCTCACTCGCTTGGCCACAGACATGGCTGCTACACGACGAGGTTGCGTACAACCAATGATACCATGTGCACAATAACCGTCCTCGTACAAAAACTGAGCAAGCTGTGTCGTCTTCCCAGATCCTGTCTCTCCAACGACAATCGTGACTAGGTAATGTTGAGGACGACTGACTGAGTGAGACCTGCCGAGTACAACGCACCTTGGTTCTCTCGTAGTGTCTTCATCAGATCTTCTCTACACGCGAAGGCGGGCAAGTACTCGCGTTGCTCTTTCAGTGTTCGGTTTTTGGCAAAGGAACTCTGACCGGTTCCCGCTTTCAAATGAGACGCAAACTTTGAGTCACCCTTGTAGTCCTCCTTCTCTCCAGAGGCTTTCGCCTCTTTCTCAGCCTTCTCAGCCGCGGCTGCAAGGAGACTACGTGAATGAAATGTATAAATGCGAGACAAAAAGGGAAAGAGACGCACCCTCAGCTTCAGCCTCTTCGTCTTTGACACCCATGATGTTGCCCAACGCGGTGCCTCCAAGGGCAGCAAGCTTTGCTGCTGCCTTGGCGCGCTCCGCCTGTTCACGCTTCTCTTTCACCAAAGCACTGCCCTTCTTGGAGAATATGGCCATGTCACTGGTCGGGTCGCGGATAGGATTGATGGGATCGAGCTGCTTCGTGAATACCGTTCGGCCATCGAGGAAAGGAGGTTTGAGGTCGTGGACCATGACATGAACCGTGCTTTCCGTCTCGTCTTCGAAATCCAGATCGACAGTACGGCGTGTAGCCACGCCGGACGTAAGCATCCGATTTGCTTCCCACAAATCATTGTCCTTGTTATACTGTTGTTGCTTCGCTGAGATCCTCTTGACGGATTTTGCCTGAATTTCCTTTTCTTTGAGAAGGGCAAGGTCCTCAAACTGAGCGAGGGGGTTGTGCTCTTCGTCGCCAGCGAGCATGCCTTCCTCCGCACCGGTATACCAGTCACGGTCCAGTTTGACTTGCTCTTCCTCCCACTCGTGCATATCGAGTATAGGACTAGAATCCCGCGTTATGCGCGGCGTAGGAGCATCCCAGTGGCGATTGGTTGAGCGGCCACCGTCCTCGTCGCGAACCATGCGAGGGGTCGAGTCCCATCCCACGTTGGGTACGCGCACACTCGGAGCATCACCGTTGTGTCGAGGGGTGCGTCCTTTAGGTGTGGCATCCCAAGAACGGTTATCACGGTAGTCCTGTCGGTCGCGGTCATTGTAGTCTCGTCGACCTCTGTCGTAACGTCCATCCCGGTTGGAGCGCCGTTGAAAGTCACCCAGACCCCTGGGGCCGCCGTCCTGAGGCTCAGCAACAATGGAGATACCATCTGCAAAGTGACATGAGAATAGAGAGAAAAGTAGCAGTCCGCAAGACGCACCCCGTTGTTTCTCCCTGTTGCGCCTATAATCTTCCAGCCTCTGCCGAGCAGTGTCAGACAGTCCGCCGGGATGTGACGGGGTCTCTTCTCCGCGCTGACGAGCGTTACGCGAGGGTAAGCTAGGAACTGATGATGCAGTCAACGAAAGCAATTGGAAGTTTACTTGGAAACACACCCTTGAACACCGGTTCATCGCCAAGACGAGGACGTTTCCTCTGCAAAGAGTCCTCCTCTTCTCTTTCCGCCCGCTTCTCCTTCGCTAAAAGGTCGAGACCAAGAACGGATCTTCGAGGCGTCGGAGGTTCAAGAGGTTTGCGGAAAGTGTGACGCTGTAGAGAATAAGTACGAGCCAATGTACAGCGATGGGGGTTTCTGACCATGTCCTTTGACTTTTGAGTTAGTCCGCCTTCTCTAGCGGGCTCTGGTTCAAGGATGTCGCTGTCGTGGACCGTGATGCCGGGAACAGGCTGGGGAACATGACCAGTTTCCTCCTGCTTTGCATGAGTGTGGATGTCGGCATAGAGTTCACCGAGGAATGAGTCTTGGAACTTGCCAAAAGAGCGGGCGGCTGTGCGGAATGAGTAGAATGTAGTGAGGTCAGGAAGTTGCTTACCTGACATGAAGCCATCGACTGTGTTTGTCTTTGCAATGTCGATGACGCGTTGCGCAAGCAGATCGTTCGGGTTGAGGGTGTTCAGCGCTCGGGAGAGCCGAATCGCGACCTGGTGCACGAAACTCTCCACCTCTGCCATGATGGTGGTCGACACTAAACAGTGCGATTAGCTAAGCCGATCGAGATGCGGTTACTTGGGTCCATCTTGGCTTTTCGCCCTGAAAGTGACTCAAAGTGCTTCCAAGTTGGGCAACTTTTGCTTTTTGGCTGGGCAAGTCAAGACACCGCCAAAATAATTTCGGCCCTTCCATCCATCCACTGCTGAAATCATGGTGAGCTGCTAAATCCCGCCCTCCCGCCCGCTGTCTCACCACGATCTCCACAGCGTCCAATACTGCTGCAAGGTGCGGCCAGCCGGACTTTCATCCATGCTTGTCCTCATCTATCGCAGGTCACGAACGGTCTCTGACCCAAATCAAGTTCAACGCAGACGGCGACCTCTTGTTCTCCTGCTCAAAAGACAACGTCATCAACGTCTGGTACTCCCACAATGGCGAACGACTCGGCACATACGAGGGCAACAATGGCACAGTCTGGACAGTCGATGTCGATTGTATGTCCGTCTCAATCACCCGATTTCCAGGCGCTCATCCTCCGTGAAGCAGAATCAAAATACATGATTTCAGGCGCCGCCGACAACACATTACGGCTGTGGGCAGTGGAGACCGGAAAATGTCTGTATACCTGGGAGTTCCCGACAGCAGTCAAGCGAGTAGCCTTCAGCGAGGATGACAAGCAGGTTGTGTGCATTACAGAGCAGCGGATGGGTTATCAATGCGCAATTCGCGTGTTCGACATAAACCGGGAGGATGGCACGAAGCGTGCGTCTCTGAATCATCTCTTTTCCCATCCATCAATTCAATCGCGGCGCCTTCACAGAATCAAAAGAGCCTACATACATGTTCAACCCCATCGGCAGCAAAGCAACCGTCTGCGCCTTCACCCTCGTCCCCAATGTCATCATCACCGGTCACGAATCTGGAAAGGTTGCTCTTTTCAATGTCAAAACTGGAGAAGAGATCGAAAACAATGAGCGCGCACATGGCGATACTGTCAACGATCTGCAACTCAGCAAAGATCGCACATACTGCATCACTAGTAGCAAAGACAAATCTGCGCGGGTATGCACTCAATCCCTTCTATCGGTGTCCTTCCAACCATGACTTTTGCAGATACACGACACCAAAACGCTCATGGTTATCAAGACCTACACAACCGAAACTCCTTTGAACAGCGCAGCACTCGCACCGAACAAACCTTACGTATGAACTCAGTTCTTTCCATCACCAGTCCTCCTAACGATCTACAGGTCCTTCTTGGTGGCGGACAGGACGCGATGAACGTGACAACAACGTCTCTCCGTCAGGGTAAATTTGAGACGCGGTTCTGGCACAAGGTCTTCGAAGAGGAAGTCGGTCGCGTCAAGGGCCATTTCGGACCTATCAACACGTACGTTCATTCCAATGCGCGACGCTCGAAGCTGAGACTTTCACCAGGATCGCCATACACCCTGCTGGCACAGGGTATGCTTCTGGGGGAGAAGATGGTTTCGTACGGATGCACCATTTCGACGAGTCGTATTTCAAGGCAGAGCCTTATGGGCCGATGGTCATTGAAGATTAGAGACCGATTTTTGTAATGTCTACCGAAAGGTGCAGATCTGTTGTACTATAAGGTGCCCCGAAGACTAAGTCTGAGAATCATCTGGTCGCAGCTCGTAATCTGCGGGAAAGCCTGCGATGTCAGTCTAGTCATTGCATAAAATAGGAGGCAGTTGGATACATCTATGTATGTATCTGGACTATATCTGGACTCGCGGGGATCAAAAACTAGTACAGCTGGGCTGCTGCAATGTCGCTGACAGAGACGGAAAGCATGCACACCGAGCTCGTTGTATTGACTTGGCCCGTCGGCGAAGCGAAGATGGTAAACTAACGGTCGCAGGAGGAACTACACACAGTAATGAGATATCAGTGGGGCAGATCAATACTTCGACTACTGTATCTGACCAGACGCATTCGAGTCACGAGCGGATCTGTGACAGCTCAAGCTGGTGTTAGCAGTGAACATGTACATGAACATCAACGCCTGTGGCCATTCACGTCTTTCGGCCCAGCATCCTCAGAGTCATCGACAGCTCTACGACAAGAGGTTCTTGCGTCCATACAGTCAAAAACAGGACATGGGAGCCTGACCATGATGCATAGCTAGATGCCCAAAGCTTTGCTAATCTGCACAGCTACTAGCTATTCTTCATAGTCTCGTCATGAATTCATTCGTCGTGTTTCGGATAGACACTTGTTTTGACCGGGATGATGAACGTAGTAGTGTTCATTGAATGAGGACGAGAGTTCAAAAATACAAGTTGACGTCGCGGCGTATTAGGGTGATGATAAGTATGGTATAGCGATACAGGAAAGAGCTGGCGTGTGTTGCGAATCCCGATGTGGTATATGGATCTGGTTTCGTGAAGAGCTATCTGGTCCTTGCTGGTGGAGCGAGGAGACCTAGAGTGGAAGAAAGATATGTCAATCAATGCAGTCCACAAGTCGAGTGGATAGTCGTATCCACCATTTTGAACAGCAGACATTGGTGGCAAGTTTGCGGGTAAGTGTGAGGTGTGAGGTTGGCCCACACGGGACAGCGGCGTTCGTTCTGTTGCACCGTATCCCATCTCACGGGCTGAATGATTGCGTCAGTCGGCGTCAAAGGGAATCCAAGTGGATCGCCGACCTCGCAAGTGTGCAAGCTCTCTCATTTGAAGGGTCAACCAGCGATCCCATAATGCGAGTGCGTAGAATACAAGCAGGAGAAGAATTATCAAGACGCCGCCTGGAGGTGAAGGGACGGTGAGCAAATTGTGGCCACTGAACATACTGTAGAAGCGGCATACTTACCATTGATGGCATCGGCGGTCGTGCAGTTGCAGAACTCGAAGTCGGGGGTAGACTCGGTGGCGTGTATGGGGGCCATTGGGAGAGGAGGGAATCGCAGAGGCCCTCACCCTTTATGAAGGAGAAAGACTGTACAGCTTGGGATCAACGGTCTAAGGCTGTGTGAACAGTCGCCGCCGCTGCCATTGAGTGATTCTGACGCGGGTGACCAAGACACCGAGTATCATGCCTAAGACCTTCTGATGCGAATCGCTCAGACATCGAGACACTTACGCCGGCGCCATGTATAACAGAGCTGTGCTTTATCTTGGAGGTAAGAAGGAAAATTAGCTGTATAGTGGTTAGCTGTAATGATCGATCACTTCGATTTCGACTTCTTCAGCTCCCATGGATGGTACGTGCACGTGGAAACCACTGCCAGACAGCTGTCGAAACTACCGAAGATACCGATGAGTACATTGTATGGATACAAATTATATGAGGTGAGTGGACATATGTATAGTGCAGTATAATCTAATATCAGTCGTAGTCATCTAAACGGGTCCTGTCTTCCGTTATGTTAGTGGGATGTGGTACATCGTTCCCGGCAGTGAAATCGTCGATGCGTAATGGACGCAAAGAGAAACCCTGGAATGCGTCAGGGTGGGAGGAGTATGTGGGTAAGACTTGACCAACCTCGGCTTGCGCCTTAGCCATGACGCTTTCCTGCCCGGCATGATCCCTCAAGTATTCCCGTACAGGTACCATCGCTGCATTGCGACACAGCTCTTTGAGGTCGGAGCCAGAGAGATTGTCCGTAGCGGCGGCCAGCAGATCCCAAGGGAAGTCGGGCTCAAGCTTTGTGCCGTCAAGCATCTAGACGCGAATCAACATTGATAAGAGACGTCAGTATTCACGCGTACGAGTTTCAGGATATTCAGCCGCTCTTGCCTGCCAGGCATCGGAACAGCAAATCGTTTGGGCATGCGACGCAAGAAGGCAGCATCAATGTCGGTGGGCCGGTTAGTAGCTCCCATGACGAGTATCCGCTCGTTGGATCCAGTCAACCCATCCCAGAGCGTCATGAACTCAGCTTTCATCATGGCAGTCACTTCGTGGTCGCTTGATGCTCTTTCTCGCAGGAACGAGTCAATCTCGTCGATGAAGATGATGCTAGGCTGTGTCTTTTTCGCCAGGCTGAACAGCCCGTTAACGAGTTTGTTGGAGTCGCCGAACCATTTGCTGGTGAGGACGGAGGCAGATATATTGATAAATGTGGCCCCGGATTCCTTGGCCATGGCTTTGGCGAGCATCGTCTTGCCGCATCCAGGAGGCCCGTATAGCAGTATGCCCTTTGGAGGACCGAGGAGGGAAGACGTCGAGGAGAACAGTGACGGATAGAGGAGCGGATAGATGACAGATTCGCGAAGCGTGAGCACGATAGATTCCAAACCACCGATATCCGAAAATTTGACGGCTATCTCGTCGGGATGAATGACTTCATTTGCGATTTGCACTGGCGGACTGTGAGTAGTCGCAGGAAGGTATAATAGCATCACCCGCACTTTCAAAGTCATCCAGTTCCAGCGCGTTGTGGCCGAGCTTCTTGAGGGCTTCCAAGGGTTTGCCGGTCACCTTTGTCTTTTTGGTGCTAGTGCCGGAATACGAATCCCATACCCACTAGACATGCATGTAAGAGTTGAGTTCTGGCGGGTCGATTATGACAGAACGTACGCGTAAAGTATAGTAGGCGGCCACCTGAACGGCGCGCGTCAACGAAATTAGGGATAACACGGCTTCTGGCGACGTACTTGGGACGCTACGAAGATAGCAGCTGGACGCCGTAATCAACGACAAGTTCGAGGGCGAGACGAGGCTACTCACCGTCGAATATCATCCGCCGGTTCGTTTCGACAGCCATCGCGGGCGACGGAGGGAAACTGACTTGGAAGTACCGGAGTGAGCTGGCTGGAAACGTTGTCCTTGTTACTCTGAATGCCGGTCAAATAGCCGATCATAATTTTCGTCTTTGGAAAAACTTGCATCTTGCTCTTCTCCTTCATCATGGCCGGCAGCGAACTCCTTGATTCTCGCGTGGACCTCAACCAATGCAAACTTGCCGTACAGGCCCTTCACGAACATCAGCTCAAGAAGGACAAAGAGGCCGCCGAAACCGAGCTTCTACCTGGAAAAGAGCAGTCCATCTGGCTCAATGTCGCTGTGAAAAAAGTCCCTGCTGAGAAGAAGCTGATGCCCGTTCGGATGTGCGTTTTGTCTATCTCTTATATCTTAATGGCTCCTTATCTTGTCTCAAGACCTGTCGTGCACCCGCTCGTCGACCCAAGGACGACCGGTGTATGCCTGATCACCAAAGACCCTCAACGCGAATACAAGGATCTGCTCGAGGCGAATGGCATCAAATTCATCTCTAGGGTCATCGGGATCTCCAAGTTGAAGGGCAAATTCAAGCCCTTCGAGGCTCGCAGGCTGTTGCTGAAGGAGAATGGTCTCTTTTTGGCCGACGACCGAGTGATTCCTCTCCTCCCCAAACTCCTCGGTGAAAAATGGTTCAACGCCAAGAAGTAAAACATTTTCGAGGGCTCGTCATCCGCGTTCTCAACTGCTTCATCTAGGCAACCCATCCCCGTGACTTTGACGCGTAAAGACCTCAAAAAGGAACTCGAATACGCCATCTCTTCTTCGTACATGAACCAAAACCGTGGAACAAATACGTGAGTGACCAGACCAATTCTAATTCTCGTTACTGAACTGCAAACTAGCGCTATCAAGATTGGCACCATGTTGCAGACACCCGAGCAAATACTCGCCAACCTCAAATCCGCCCTCCCTGTCGTTGCTCAGCGTATCTCTGGCGGATGGGACAACGTCCAGGCCTTCTCGATCAAGACCAACTCCAGTGTCTCTCTTCCAATATGGAGCTGCTCCTTGGAAGACAAGGAGATTGGCCGCTTTGCCGAAAAGCTGGACGTCTCGGAACCCGCGAAGAAGCGCAAGAGAGAGGATGAGGAGAAGAAGGTAAAGTCGACACCCCTTCCAGTCAGTACCTCGAGTCTGACATCACATAGACCACCGCAGAAAAGGCTCAGCCAGTCGACGGTACACCCGAGAAGAAGAAGAAAAAGAGTGACGATGTCGCCCCCGCTGCTAAGAAGGACAAGAGCGCCAAGAAGGCCTCCGAGCCTACTCCGATCGTTGTCGACGAACCAGCGCCGGAGGTGTCTACTTCAAAGGTCGAGAAGAAGAAGAAGGCCAAGAAGGCTGATGCGACTGCGGTGGCAGAGCCCATGAACGTGGACACCGCTAAGTCTACGCCCCTCAAGAAGGACAAGGGCAAGGCAGCCGCTCCTGCTCCTGCTCCCGCTGCTGACGCAGCCGCGCCAGAGACTCCCAAAGAGTCAAAAGGCAAAGCTACCAAGCGCAAGAGCATCGTTCCTGAACCTACGCCTGCGGAGGAGGTGCGCTATGCATCTCTCTATCTCTTTGTATGTCTCTGAACACCTTTCGCAGCACAAGGAGTCAGAGACCAAGAAGTCTGGCAAGAAGGCACAGAAGGTCCCCGCTGCCGAAGCTTCTGCGAAGGAGGTCAAGAAGGTATGACATCGATGTCGGAAACATAGCCATCATCTCACGCTGTTCTGTAGGTCACTGACTCGCCTGTGAAAGAGGCCCCGGCTGCCCCGGCTGAAGCAGCCACTCCAGGGAAGAAAGAGAAGAAGGACAAGAAGAAGAAGGCAGATGCTGTGGAGTCGCCTGCTACCGTCAAGGAGAAAAAGACGACTGTGACGCCGGAGGAGATGAAGCAAAAGAAGACTGGTGCGCCTGGAGAGAAGAAGAAGGAGAAAGTCGTCAAGGCGAAGACTGGCAAGAGTGCGAAGGAGGGTCTCATCGGGAAGAAGGGTTTGACGCGTTGATCTTACACATCTACATATCATCTACAATCTCTATCTATGTACCTCCCTCTATTATCATTGATAGCTCGGGCACGTCTATTCGAACGCAGCCTACTGTACGATTGCTTCAGGCGATGCTCTGACCAGCAAGCCTCCACCGAAAAGTTTGAGATCAGTTTGTTCCGAGTTAACATTTTCGCCGCGCGCCTAAGTGTCGACAGCAGTCATTTTGGTGGATAGATTCTTGTATCTGACTCTCAGCGCCGTCCCTTCCCCTTCCCTTTGACCAGCGTGAATCCATCTTGATCCACTTCCGGCTCGTCTTTCCTGGTGTCGATCAGTGCCGGAGCTATCTGAACGTCCTCGTCCTCGTCGTCTTCCTCGCCCTCATCGCTCTCCCACTCGCCTTCCTCTTCCTGTTCCTCTGCCACAATCGGTACTTCAATTTTCTTTCCTTTGACCCCATCTGCCATCGCCTCAAAACGCTTCACTAGCCCATCCCGTCCCAGCCTGCATTCCTCCCAAAGCCTCACGATATCCACAGACACGCTTTCCGCGCTCCCGTCCTGGAGATCCACGTCGAACTCATCTTGCATTACTTGCAGGAGGAGTTCCTCGATGTACTGATCATCAGGCGTATCGTCGGCGGAGGATTCCTCGAAAGCATCAACGATGACACCTGCAAGCCACGTGCGTTTGGTTGGTGCAGAGGGGCCGCCCCAGGATTCTTGGACGGCGATGGAGAGGATGGGCCAGGTCTGCAGGCGTGCAACGACGCCGCGTGCGAAGAGGATGGACGTTGGCGATGCTGTCATTTTGGCGAATGGAAGAGAGGAGAATGTGATCGGTGTTTGGCTCTGTTGTCGGAGTCAGGGTGCGTGCGCGGACCCGCCTTCCTGGTTGACTGTTGACCACCACCGCCGTCGCCTTGCACGACGAGCTTGCCCGCTTCCTCACTGTCTCTCACGTCGTGCTCGAGCATCTCGCACCCCGTGGCGATCCGGACCCCACTTCTGCCTTCATTTCCCCTCTTTTACCGTCCTTTTACTGCCATTCCGCTCCGCCAAAAAAGGCCTTACCAGCCGTTTCGCGACGACGCCTCGCCCTCGGCCAGGACACAGCCCGACGTTAACCGCCGCCCTCGTCGACCCCGCTTCGATATACCCGTGTCTGCCCTGCTGTACATCCCGCTCGCGTTGCCGCCATGCTTGGACACCAGTTTGCCTACTCGGCAGCGCCTGTGCGCAGAGTGAAGGAGGTGCAATTCGGCGTGCTGTCGCCTGAGGAAATTGTGCGTTGCGCGTCGACTTTGAGTGATGGCCTGCTGATTGACGCTGCCACAGAAAGCATACTCTGTCGTCAAGGTTGAGCACCCGGAAGTCCTCGATGAGGTTACGCACAAGCCGAAAATGGGTGGCGTGATGGACCCGCGCATGGGCACCATCGACCGGAACTTCAAATGCCAAACGTGTGGTGAGGGGATGGCTGAGTGCCCTGGTCATTTTGGCCACATCGAGCTGGCGCGGCCCGTCTTCCATCCCGGTGCGCCACAATGACTCTTGCCCGCTTGTGTCGCTGACTCACCCACTCTTGTCAGGATTCATCATCAAAGTGAAGAAGATTTTGGAGAGTATTTGTGTAAATTGCGGGAAGCTCAAAGCCGACATCGTGAGTGCCACTGTTTCCCTGATCGTTTCGCACCCCACCACCCAAATTTTCTGGGGGCTCTCTCCATCATGGTGAACCCCAAGCCCGCACGCTGTGAGCGCCTTGACAATCGAGGCCTTCACCTGCCCAGATGTGGGGATCACGCCGGCTTCGGCGCATCCTATTGCACACATACCTGGTGTCGGGTGGACATGGCGCTGCGCGGTGAAATGGGGGCCGAACGAGCAGCGCGAAAAAAATTACCGGCATGGATGGAATGGCCCTCCGCTCTCTGCTGTGGCGCAGCGTGAGACGCGTGTGTATTGGTCTGCCTACTCGATTCCCCCTATTCTACACCCATGTTCGTACTAATCTTTTTTGAACACGCGCTAACTTGTTTGCTGCGAAAGTCCGATGCCGCCTTCGCAGACAAGATCCGCCACATACGCGACCCTAAGAAGAGGATGGCCGTTGTGTGGGCCCACTGCAAGGGAAAGATGGTTTGTGAGGCTGACGAACCAAAGGAGGAAGGTGCCGACGGCGATGATCCCGATGAGAAGAAGGGCCATGGCGGTTGTGGAGCCGTACAGCCTGTAATCAGGAAGGAGGGTCTCAAACTGTTTGCACAGTACAAGAAACCCAAGGACGATGATGATGTACGTTCTCCCTCATCGGCCCTCACTGACGCTCATTGTTTCTCAGGAAATCAAATCCATACAACCTGACAAGCGTCTCTTCTCTCCCTCTGACGCCTACACCACCTTCAAGAAAATGTCGGACTCCGATCTCCACCTTCTTGGTCTTTCGGAGGAGTATGCTCGTCCAGAGTGGATGATTCTCACCGTGCTTCCCGTCCCTCCCCCGCCTGTGCGCCCGAGTATCGCTGTCGACGGCGGTGTCATGCGCAGCGAGGACGATTTGACGTACAAGCTCGGCGACATCATCAAGGCTTCAGCCAGCGTCAGGCGATGTGAGCAAGAAGGTGCTCCCGCCCACGTCTCGACCGAGTTCGAGCAGCTCCTCCAGGTAAGCTGACTCACGATTAGAGCTGATGACATTCTCATCATCCTTCTCAGTTTCACGTCGCGACGTATATGGACAATGACATTGCTGGGATACCGCAGGCACTCCAAAAATCTGGTCGTCCGATCAAAGCCATTCGTGCACGCCTAAAGGGCAAAGAAGGTCGTCTTCGCGGGAACCTCATGGGGAAGCGGGTTGACTTCTCTGCGCGTACGGTTATCACTGGTGACCCGAACTTGGAGCTCGACGAGGTTGGTGTGCCCAAGACGATAGCAATGAACTTGACATATCCCGAACGAGGTAGGCCTTTTCACGTTACTAATCACACTCCGATTGACATCTTTCGTAGTGACGCCGTATAACATCGCCTACCTCCAGGAGCTTGTGCGGAACGGACCGCGTGAATATCCTGGCGCACGATATGTGGTTCGTGATACAGGTGAACGTATTGATCTGCGGTATAACAAGCGGGCGGATGGTTTCTTACAATACGGCTGGGTTGTGGAGAGACACCTGAAGGATGGGGAGTATGTGTCTTGACTTTCTGATATGTTCACGTATTGACGCGTTCATGCTCAGCTTCGTGCTGTTCAATCGGCAGCCCAGTCTGCACAAAATGAGTATGATGGCTCATAGAGTGAAGTTGATGCCTTATTCTAGTGCGTCGCTTCTTTCGGTTTGCAAATGAAATCCTGACAAATCTGTACAGCTTTCCGACTTAATCTATCGGTGTAAGTTAGAGAAGAGCGTCGATATATGCGATGCTGATCTCATTCCTTTCAGTACACCGCCGTACAACGCTGATTTTGATGGCGACGAAATGAACATGCAGTATGTTGCCTCCTGTCTACTCGATTGGCATGCAATACTTACCAACTGCTAGTATCCCTCAAAGCGAAGAGACTCGGGCTGAATTGAGTCAGATTGCATCCGTCGTTCGCCAAGTAAGCGTCGATCAAGTCTAGGATGTCCCAAGTTGACCTTCTATGCTACAGATCATCTCTCCGCAAGCGAACAAGCCCGTGATGGGTATCGTGCAGGACACACTTTGTGGTATTCGCAAGTTCACTCTGCGAGACAGCTTCCTCGATTGGAACCAGGTCCAAAACATCCTTCTTTGGGTGCCGGACTGGGATGGCTCGGTGCCAACGCCTGCTATCATCAAGCCGAAGCCTCTTTGGACCGGTAAACAAATCCTCAGCATGGCGATACCCCGCGGCATCAATATCTCGCGCGCCTCTGATCCGAAGTCGCCTAACCCGTTCAACGATGATGGTATCCTCATTGAGAATGGGGAGGTAATCTATGGCGTGGTGGAGAAGAAGACGGTCGGCGCGTCGCAGGGAGGTCTGGTGCATGTCGTATTCCGAGAAAAGGGTCCCGACGCGACGAGGACACTTTTCACTGGTTTACAGCAAGTCGTGAACTACTGGCTGTTCCACAACGGTTTCAGTATCGGCATCGGGGACACTATCGCCGACAAGAAAACGATGAGCCACATCACGGCTACCATTGCAGAGAAGAAGGCTCGCGTACAGGAGATTATCGAGGACGCGACGCATGACCGCCTGAAGCCCCAGCCCGGTATGACGATTCGAGAGTCCTTCGAGAGTATGGTTGAGCGCGAGCTCAACTTGGCTCGTGATACGTCTGGTCGATACGCACAGCAGAACTTGAAGGACGACAACAACGTGAAGCAGATGGTGGTTGCTGGTTCGAAGGGTTCCTTCATCAACATCTCGCAAATGTCCGTTTGTGTGGGGCAACAGTCAGTCGAGGGTCGCCGCATTCCGTTCGGATTTAGGCATAGGACCTTGCCGCATTTCACCAAGGACGACTTCAGTCCCGAGGCGAGAGGCTTCGTGGAGAACTCTTATCTGCGTGGCCTGACGCCGCAAGAGTTCTTCTTTCACGCTATGGCTGGACGCGAGGGTTTGATTGATACCGCCGTCAAGACTGCCGAGACTGGTTACATCCAGCGCCGGCTGGTCAAGGCGCTGGAGGACGTGATGGTGTGCTACGATGGTACCGTGCGGAACTCGCTTGGCGACCTGCTGCAGTTCGTTTACGGCGAGGATGGCATGGACGGTGCCTTCATCGAGAAGCAGAGCACCGACACATTCCGCCTCAACGAAGCGGAGTTCGAGCACAACTATCGCGTGGATGTGACTAGCCCGGCAGGTGGCTTCATGGAGGGTGTCCTACAGGTGGGCATCGACGATAGCTCGTTGGACCTCCAACGTCTTCTCGATGACGAGTACAAGCAACTCATCGAGGATCGGCGCCTGCTACGATCGTTCATTTTCCCTGGCATGGATCCCACCATGAGCCAGTACCTCCCAGTCAACCTTCAACGCATTGTCCAGAATGCTTCGCAAATCTTCCATATTGACCGTCGGAAACCGAGCGACTTGGAGCCTGCCTATATCATCCAGTCCGTGAAGGAGTTGATCAGTCGCCTCATCGTCGTTCGGGGCGATGACGAGCTCAGTCTCGAGGCGCAGGACAATGCCGTCATGCGATTTAGCATGCATCTTAGGGCGACATTTGCGGCGAGGCGGGTCTTGGAGCGATACCATCTCAACCGGGAGGCGTTCGAGTGGGTGATGGGTTAGTCGTCTTCACTTTGCTTGCAACATTCTCTAACATTTCTCTCAACTTCACAGGTGAAGTTGAAGCCAAGTTCAACCAATCGATTGCGAACCCCGGCGAGATGTGCGGTACCCTCGCGGCGCAGTCCATTGGAGAACCAGCTACACAAATGACACTCAACACCTTCCATTATGCCGGTGTGTCGAGTAAGAACGTCACGCTTGGTGTTCCGCGTCTCAAAGAGATCATCAACGTTGCCACCAACATCAAGACCCCGTCGCTCAGCGTCTACCTCGAGCCGGAAATCGCAGCCGATCAACACTTGGCCAAGAACGTTCAGCAGGAGCTCGCTTACACCTCCCTCCGCACTGTCACCGCCTCCGTCGAGATTTGGTACGACCCCGATCCCAGTTCGACCATTATCGAGGAGGATTCTACGTTCGTCGAGGCTTTCTTTGCCATTCCTGACGAGGACACCGAGTCCAAGCTGCATCTCCAGTCCCCTTGGCTCCTCCGTCTTGAACTTGATCGCGCAAAGATGATAGATCGCAAACTGACGATGAACTACGTCGCAGCCCGCATCTCGGACAGCTTCAAGACTGACCTCTTCGTCATCTGGAGTGAAGACAATTCGGACAAGCTCATCATCCGCTGTCGTGTCATTGCTGGTGGAGACAAGGATGATGACGCTGTTGGTGTCGAGGAGGATGTCTTCCTGCGACAGCTGGAGAACACTATGTTGAACTCCGTCAGCCTGCGTGGTGTCAAGGGCATCAACAGGGTTTTCTTGACGAAGAACGATGTTGTGGAAGAGGCAAAGGATGGTAGTTTGACGGTGCGCAAGGACCACGAGTGGATTCTGGAGACGGATGGGATCAATTTGAAGACCGTTATGTGCATCGATGGCGTGGACTTCAAGCGGACGTACTCGAACAGTTGCGTGGAAATCTTCAACGTTTTGGGTATCGAGGCGGCGCGCGCAGCAATTATGAAGGAACTTCGTGGGGTGATTGAATTCGACGGTTCCTACGTCAACTATCGACACTTGGCTCTTCTTTGCGATCTGATGACCCAGCGCGGTTCCCTCATGGCTATCACACGACACGGTATCAATCGTGCTGACACGGGCGCGCTGATGCGGTGTTCTTTCGAGGAGACCGTCGAAATTCTCATGGACGCCGCTGCGGTTGGGGAGAAGGATGACTGCCATGGCATTGCTGAGAATGTCATGTTTGGACAGATGGCTCCCATGGGCACTGGCGCGTTCGATGTGGCGCTCGATATCGACATGCTGAAAGATGCAATTGTCGACCATCGCCTGCCTGTACAGCTTGCAGCCCATGTGGAGGGTGGAATGACACCCGGGCAGGTAGCGATGACACCTTATGACTCGAACTCTCCGATGTGGCAGGATGGCGGCTTCAAGGCGGACCAAGCATCCTTCTCGCCTTTGGCGGCAAGTGGCGGCGGAGGTGACGACGCATCGGGTTTCCAGTGGTTGCAGTATGGACCGAGTCCAATGGGGGCTGGTGGCATGTCGCCTGGTGGCGGATACAGCCCCAGTTCGCCCAATGCTTACTCTCCAACATCTCCAGGATTTGTACCGCAGTCACCCTTTGGTGCAACGTCGCCGTTTGCTGGTACCTCCCCCAATTATAGCTCCTCACCATACTTCGACGGCCAAAGAGGCGGCGCTACCTCGCCGACATACTCGCCAACCTCACCTGCTTTCGTCACATCTCCTGGATACTCACCTACGAGTCCGCGCTATTCGCCGACATCGCCCTCGTTTTCTCCGACATCTCCGTCGTTCTCGCCCACGTCTCCGCGATACAGTCCGACGTCCCCATCATTCAGCCCAACTTCGCCTACAAATGGCTATTCGCCAACGAGCCCGTCGTTCAGTCCGACCTCCCCTCGTTGTATGTCGTATCTTACCATTTTCTGCACTGTTACTGATCTTTCCTTCTTTGTAGACTCTCCTAGTAAGCACTCATCCTTTGTTCAATATGGCTTACTGACACGGTTGCTTCCTTCCTTTTCTTTCGACAGCCTGTGAGTGAATTCATAACGATCACATTGCAGCTCACTCATCCTTTGCAGCTCCCAATCAACACTCACCAACATCACCGAAGTATTCGCCAACATCCCCTCTGGCTTCGCCTTCGTCGCCAAAATACTGTGAGCACATTTTGATCGCAAGCCCGGTCATGTCTGATCGTCACATAGCTCCCACCTCGCCTACATACTCTCCAGCCTGTAAGTTCCTTAGTTTGTGCACCTCCCTTCCTTTGCTGATCATAGTGTCCCATCGCTCAGCGCCCTCCTACTGTGAGTATTCCTGTCTCAATCACTTTGACACACTCACTCATTGAATAACAGCACCGGCCTCTCCTGCTTACAGCCCCGCGTCACCGGCGTGGTCGCCATCATCCCCCTCGCACAACACAAGTCCGAATGGTGCTACAACCAGTCATTCCTATTCGACATCACCGTCTTGGGATTGATTGCAAAATGTTTCCGTTGGATTTGTGTGTGCGGAGGATCATCAGACTTGTGTCCATCTAGCCTAACCATCGCTACCCATTCATGTAGATTATATACTCAATTCATATGCGCTAGATATATACACTGCCCTGGGGCATTCAATCTTCTCTGCTTCGAGTGAGGAGGAAATTAGTTAGGCCCGAATCTCTAGGAATCTCTGCGTCTCCGGCCTTGGTGGCCCGGAAGGCCATTGCGTACATGTCGTTCTCACTGACGATTTAAAGCTAACTTGGTATCCCTCGGGTACAGTCACACCATATGTACACGCTTTGCTGCATCTTTACGTAGCGAATACAATGTCAATCTCACAAATTGTCGATACACTATACTAACTGAAGGCGGCTCAAAGCCATGGTGTGTAACGTCATGACATGCCTTGTGTTCTCTCCATCACTAGCAACCTCCTGCCTATCGTGGCGAGCAAGCACTAATCACAAGACGCTCAACTCTTCCTGAGTACTTTTTGTGCTGTGTCACATCAGAGCCGCTTAATACCCGACTCCGACCTGTATACTAAGCTTCGCCATGCATTGAGCAACGCGCTGGGGGCATGTTCATTTCTATCTCCTGCTCTCCCTCTGTATTTCACCCCGGAACATCTTCAGTATGGGCATCTTTTCAGCAGTTCGCCACCTCTTTCGGTCTATGGCGTCTCCCACTCCCTCACCGCCCCCGTCTGTCCCGCCGCCGCCAGTTAATGAGACTCTGTTTGGTAAAGTCGGCCGGACGAATTCTGCTCCTCAGCACTTGAGCCCCTCCGTGTACCTCGATGAGGTGTTGCGAACCGTCCGCGAAACGGGCAACAACGTCCTTCTGGAGAATATCGTCACCAAAGTCGAATACTGGAAGGCCGGACACGGCGCCGAGCACGAGTCTCTTCGTACTTATGTTGCTCGCGTTGGGCCGGACGGCGTCGTGTACACGACCTTTGCCGTTCTCGTGGTGCTCGAGAGAGTCATCAGCCGGGACGGGGCGACATTGCGCGGCACGAATGACCCGCTTGTCACACCGGGGGCAGCGACCAGGGCAGACACTAGTGTCTGCCAATACGGCAGACACTCCAGCTTTTCGACAGTTTTAGATGTCCCTTTGTTATGAATGGCTCACAGGTAGCGGGTGTCCCTTTGTGTCTGAAAGCTCGTGCCACTCACACTTGGAACAGACCGAAAGCTGTAACAAAGCTGGAGTGTCTGCCGTATTGGCAGACACTCGCATCTGCCATGGTGGCTGCCCCCGGTGTCAGAGTCGGCCTCTCGTCCGGTCCTGTGAAGGTCACCAGTGCGACTGATGATATTGGAGTCGCCACATCAACTTCCAGGATCACCCCCATTGGCCATCCTTCTGAGCGTCCTCACACTGCAACCGGGTTTTCATCCGCAGACAGCCTCAGGAACTCACGCACTTCGCTCTCTGATGCCTCTGTTCGATCTGTTCGTCACAGCTTCTCCTCCGGTGAAGCGCCCAACGACAACTTCACGATTTACTACACCATACCCGCATCGTTTTCATGCAGTTATCCTGGCGCCAGCTCGGCCACCATGATCATCGATCCCGCTGCGGAGTTCAGATTCGAGCACCTCGCTTGCATCATGGAGATGGCCACCGAGGCAGGATCACTCTACCGCAACACGTCGACCAACTGTTATTGGATAGCATGCTGGGTGTGGTGTATCCTGACCAAGACCATAGTGCCAGAGCACATCTCTTGGAATCCGAAAGCGATGAAGCCCATGGGCAGGCGGAATATCTTGGGGAAGATCCCAATTAGGACGGTTGGCGATGGTGCGGCTGGCCTGCTTCTTCTGAGCACAGAGGGAGCGACGGAGGACTGACTGGAGAAGTGTAACAAGAGATGGGCTGAGGTTGAGAGGGCGTTCCAGGATGCCAGCGAGGCAAGCATTGACCATGACATCCTGTTATCACTTTCTTGACCATCATCTGTGCAGGAGAAAGCAAGGGAGAAAGCAAAGGCAGAAGCGGAATTGGTGCACGAACGGGAATTGAGGGTCCAGGCTGAGGAACGAGCAGCCCGTCTCGAGGAGGAACTCGCTCTGCTGAGACAAAAGTTCGCTGTGTTGTCCCCCACTTAGCGCTATAAGTAGCCTTCCAGTGCTTCCATTGTGTCCAATGAGCAGCTCTTGTTATGAGAACGTTGACCAGTGGAGTTTATGGTAAACGGCAGATAGGTGCTGTCGCAGGACATCTCAAGTACTAGCGCACAAACAATGCTTCATACAATCGCCCTCCGTCTCTGCAAATCGGCTAAAAATCGGCCTGACAGTCAACCTTACACTCTGTGAATCACCCTGTAGTCGCTCCCACTAACACACAAGTCTGCCTTGGTCACAGGAGAATTGTTACGACAAAGGATGTCCGTAATATTACGATTCACATCCATAAGTAATCCTAGCAAGTAAATACACGCATTCCCTATAGATCAATCAACAACGCCTCCTTCCTCTCCGGTTCCCGCCAACTCTCTGGCTCTCTCCAAGGTTCTTGCGTGGGTGCAACCGGGAAATTCGGCGCAGCGGGGAACTGCGGCAGAGCGGGAGCAGGTGTGTACGCCTGCTGGGGAGGCGGTGAGGCGTACGATTGAGGCGCTGGCGTCTGAGCCGGGGCGGTAGGAGTAGCGTATTGTGGTTGAGGTTGGGGAGGAGCAGCGTGTTGCGGCTGGGGCTGTGATTGGGGAGGAGGCGAGGCGTAGGTCTGGGGAGGAGGCGAAGCGTAGGTTTGGGGAGGAGGCGAGGCGTAGGTTTGGGGAGGCGGATGAGCGTACTGAGGCTGAACGGACACGGAGCTCTGCCTTGGTAGTGATGGAGGAGCAGATGCATACGTGTTTTGACGCGACAAAGTGGGTGAAGACACTGGATTGTATGATTGCGACGCGTACGCTGGAGAGGCTGCTTGCGACATGTAGGCTTGAGAGACCGGTTGTGTGTACTGCGGCTGACTAGCAGGCGGTACCGGCGTCGATATCGGAGGAGCTGACGCTGCCTGCTGCACCATCTCGCCATTCGGCCCCGCAGATGACGGCGCGTAATGGGCTGCGGGAGGAGATGGTTGTGAGGGCGCCCATTGAGTCTGAGTCGGCGTCTGCGCAGATGGTACATATGTGGGCTGATACGGCGTCTGAACTTGGGGTTGAGACTGCGGCTGCGGCTGCTGGTATTGTGGCTGATACGAAGACTGCCGCCACCTGGGATGAGCGAGCTGCTCCGTGAGTAGCTGGTCGTACAGCTTCACTGCTTCGGAAAGCTTTCCATGCATGTCCGTCAACATTTCTGCAATAGATCAGCAAAGAGGGATAGATCTTGTGAAGATACATACGCTCTTTCCGTCCAGCATCATCCAAGCTCATGGCTAGCTTTGGCCTCAACCCGTTTGCCTTGTCATACAGTTCGTTCACCTCCCGTCCTCTCAAACCTGCGCCTTGCCGGTGTGCCTGGTCGACGTGCTGACTGAACGTCAATATCACGTCGCTCTCCAAAGGATCGAGATCGTGGCTAGGTACAAGCGCGGGCGCGTACTCCTGCCTGGGCGTGTCCAAACCCGATGGTGCACTCGGCTGCGACGCAGCCTCTCGTAAGCTCGCCTCTATCGCCGCCTTGAGATCCGGATCATCTTCTTCTGGACGTGTGCTACGGTCGACTATTGGTGGCTCAGAGAAGTACTGGTTGGGGACAGAGGAAGAGAGAGCAGGCGAGTAACCACCCGCATCCTGCAGCGAAAGCTGGATGGCGCGTTGCAGGTCGGCGTCGGCGTCGGCGTGCCGGGATCTATGTCTGTGGTTGGCTGGAAGTGAAGCGGAATGTCGGTGCTGTTTGGTTGTCTCTGCCTTCTTGTGCAATTTATTGTAGCAGCTGTCGCAGACGCGGACATCCTGAGTAAGACCAAAGTGAGGGAGAGGGATGGATTTGGAGGAGCACTTCTGGTCGAAGACGAGGCCGCAGTTGCGGCAGTGGTGCTTTCTGTTGGTGAAGGTGAAGGCGTCGCGGCAGCGCATGCAGAGCTCGGAGTCGATCCACTCGGGGGCGGTCTTAGTGTCGACCATAGCAGAGGTTGAGACTGTGAGATCCTTGGGAGGGAATTTGAAGCCTGCATGAAAGTGTTGTTATGAATCAATGGGCGGAGTAAGCAATCTACTTGCCTTCCTTCACGAGTGTCTCGTACGTCGTGCATACATATGCCAGACTAGGCTTGCCCTCGAAAGACGTGCTCCAATTCTGCACGTATCTCAATATTGTCTGCTTGACGTCGTTGTTGAGAATGGGGATCTTGAGGATAGAGACGAGATTGTCCATGAATTCGCGCGAGGCGATCTCGACGAGAAAGTGGTCACCGCCGTTCTTAATACAGACGTCGGTCAGCTAGAGACTGAGTCAGCTATCATCAGCGACGGCGAGTTGGACGCGCACAGTAAGAGCCAGAAGCTGGACATTGGGATTCTTGTGGTTGAGGCGCCGTTTGAGAGCCTTCATGGCGTCCTTGGCGGGCACAGACTTGCTACGAATCTGGTCGCAGATCTCCAGATTGAGTGCCATGTCGTCGGCACCTGCTGGGAGTAGCTCGGACGTCGCCTTGTCTGAACAACAGCTTGTCGTCAGTGGATGCGGGGCAGTGCGCCGTGGTGAAAGATGCTCACCGACAGCCTCATCAAGTCCCGACGTTCCCCATAGCCAGCTGCTCAGCGTCGCCATCGTCGTCGTCGTCGGTGGTGGTGGTGGAAGTGATTAAAGTGAGGAATAGACCAATCGTGCCTGAGCGCGCAGTGACGCAAGAGTCACCGAGTGAGCGTGACAATGACGAAGTCGGCCTTGGGCGGGTTCTATCATCTACTTGTAGAATCTAGTCGAACCTCACGCTGCACTGCGCCTACACTTCCTCGGAGTACTGCAAAAGTCTCACTCGATACTCAGCCCAAGTACTCTGGTACACTGCGATGCGGTGGTCGCGACCGATGTTGCCCTGGCTTAATCTGACACCTTGTTCACCATCTATCTGCGACGCATGAGTCTCAACACCCTTCTGGCCAGCCTCAGCCTTGATGCTTACTTCTACGACGTGCTCTACCACCTCTACTAGTATCAGATTCCGAGACGAAAGCCAGTGTCAACACCACCGCTGTTCATTCCAATAAGACCTTCTGGTGAGCTACTGCACAGGCCTGTACGCTCCCAGTTTCCCATATTTGCACGAGAAAGGAAAGAAAGGGTCTTTGTGCTTTGGCGCGTACGCATTCGCGCTTTTCATATAACTCTCGCACCGTGCACGACGGCAAACCAGATTGCAGTCTTGGTGGGGCGAAACCTTGGAATAGAATTGCTGTGATTGAGGGTGTCGCGCATACTGTGGTATCCACGACTTGGCCATGGATTCAAGGTAATCTCACGATGAAATCAAGGGGGGGGGGGTAGTCACTTCCAGGACGGAAGCAACGGTCTAAGATGGCACAAGACTGCTAGTCGACGACGACAATAAGTCGAGCAAGGATGAAGATGAAGGTGACAGGGAAGAATTCAGACGTGCATCGGCAGCAACGACGACGGTTGCGAGCTGGATCAGCGTCTTGTACGCGCTCAGATATCACCGGCTTTCATTTTTGGCTACCTTTAGTATTGGCAACAGACAGAAGTGAGATAAAATGTACCCTTGTATCTCGTATACTCGTAGCTCACAAGTCACGAGCTTCGGGACGTTTCCAATATTCTGGCCAGCTCACATGCTGCAGATCTTGTTGTCAGTTTGCAAATTGAGGGGTGCAGGAGTGCTCATAAGCCTTATCATAAGGTAAATCTTGGTGCTATGATGATTCATCAGGCATGGCGCGCGTTCAATCTTGTCATTACCGTGACCGCTCGGTCCTACTTCCTCGCTCGGAAACAGAACCGAATTTATTACCCGATCAGATACTCTTCAATACTCAGAGTACTCCATCACCATTCCGAAGTCGACCTATCGACCACATAGAATTTCGAAACAGCCAGGAAACAGCTCCGCATCCTGACCAGCCTGAGATCCCGTACTTCCGGACGCGACGGATCGCACCAGTCAGCTCTTTCTGATCCTTTGCATTATGATTATTATTACAAAGCGTCGAGCGAAGGACGTGCTTAAATACCAGTCACACAAACATATGCTTCTCACTCAATACTTCCTCGTCCATCATGTCCACCCAACAAGCCGTCATCGTCGCCGCTCCCGGCCCCGACTTCAAGTTCACTCTCGCTGAGCTCCCGATCCCGACACCTGCGAAGGGAGAGGTCCTCGTCAAGATCTTGTCCACGGCGATCAATCCCTTTGATCTCTACAGGCCTTTGATGGACATCCTAGTCTCCAGCTGGCCCGCCGTTATGGGAGGTGATATCGCTGGAACAATCGAAGCAGTTGGTGAAGGCGTCACGGACTTTGCGAAAGGCGACAGAGTGTAAGTGTCGACTGCGATCACTGGGCGTCTCCAGTAACTCAAGTGTGTTGAGAACAGATTTTCGGCCGCAAATGCTGGAGGATTCCAGCAATACATCGCTCTTCCTGCTGCTGTTCTTATACGCGTAAGTCATTCGTCTCTGAATTCTAGGCGTTCATGAGGTCTGATACCTATCTGTCAATGTAGCTTCCGGAGAGCGTGAGCTTTGACGACGCGACGACCTTCCCAATCTGCTTCTCCACCGCTTGCGTCGGTCTATTCGGCGACCAGCCTATAGGTCTTGGTCTGAATCCCACCTTCTCGTGGGACAAGCCTCACAAAGGTAAAGCTGCCCTTGTCATCGGTGCAAACACCTGTGTGGGTCAATTTGGTGAGCTTCAGATTGTCCCGCGCCTCGATGAATGGTGCTCACACTTTGGCAAAGCAATTCAATGCCTGAAATTCCTTGGTTTCGAACGCATCATCGCATATGCATCAAAGACGAATTCCGCCTACCTCCAGGCTCTTGGCGCTACCCAGCACATTGATCGCACTGAAGTTCCCACCAGCGAGCTAGCCAAACTCATCTCTGCCCCCGTAGATGTGGTGTATGATATCGCAGGCGCCCTAGATGATGCGTATGATTGCCTCGTCGATGGTGGAAAGCTGGCCACTGTCGTGCCGTATGCTGCATTGACGAAAGAAGGCAAGAACATCACTCTGGTGAAGGTGCAGGGATTTTATGCTGGTCCTGATGTGTACGGCTTCGCCGAAGGCAAGCCACCGAAGGGCTATGCAGCCACACCCGAGCACACGGCGTTTGGACGTTTGCTGATAAAAAATCTGCCCACTCTTTTGGAGAAGAAGGTCATCGTGGTATGTTCTGTGTCTGTTTCCGGTGGCGTTGAGAGATTGACGTATTTCCCGTAGCCGAATGTGGTCGAAGTCCTCCCGAATGATCTTGCAGACATCGGAGACGCGGTGAGGAAAGTGGGAGGAAGGAAAGTCGCGGGTGTCAAATTAGTTGCGCACCCACACGGCGCATGATGGACTCACAGAGCACGGCAGGACTTTAGAAATTTGACATTAGTGTATTAATTGATACCATGGATTTGGCACGCAAACTCACCTCTACTTGGGTATGCGGCCGACAGTTCGAAAGAATGATTAGAGCCCCTGGTTGAACGCTACCCAATGATACAACATCATAAGTTACTTTATATTGTACAGTGACAGCACAGCGAAAACAAAAAAAGAGATACAGATACGTCTTACTTACATTACCCTCAGTGTCCAGCCATGGTTCGCCATGTTCCCTTCCAACCAACCAGTATCAACAGCACCATCCGGCGTCAACTGGGCGTACACATTATCGCAAGTAATCGTCCTGCCAGAGTGGTATCCAACACCATCGCAGGACCGAATGAAGAGCAACGGCAGACTGCGTCCGTTGGGCGCCTCAGCGCTGGGTTCGAGGGCGTCTTCCTCCAAAGCCTTCAGAACGTCCCCCAGTGGCGGCAATTCGACCATCACGATGGTGTGCATGACAACACCTTGCGGTGTGAGATATCGCGGCGTGGAGTCCATCACCGCCTGCCCAACCATTCCGTTCTCCGCTACCGGTGTAGCGCCGGGAAGAAAGCCAACCGACGTCAACACACCGGGAGGACTGGGCGAATAGACACGATGCCTAAGCGGTCCCAAGTTTCCCAGATAGACGTCCAACGGCACCTGATGGTGCGATTTCGGGTCCTCGTAGAAGAAATTGGACACGGTAAGCTCTACCGTGTTCTTTTCCTGCCTATAGACAGGAGCGGTGAAGAGAGTCGGAAACGGCGTGATGGGAACCTCGGGAATGGTATTGTTGTGTCCGAATGCATCAAAAAAGGTATACTGGAATTTGGCTAGAGTTGAGGTGAATTCGAGGATCACGGTAGTGTAGATGGAAAGACCTCACATATACCGACGATGGTCCAACAGAGATAGTCATCGACTTCGTCAGAAAGAATGTGGACGCCGTCCTTCACCTCATCTCGGATCCGCGCGGCTTGGAAGAGAAGCGGATGAGTGCCTGCCTGCGAAGCCATGCCAGGCTGAGAAGGTGAGACCATGCCTGGCGTCCCAGATATCGGGCCAGCCGCCGACAGGTAATGCCGTGAGCCATCAACATTCACACGCTGAAGGGCAACTTTCTGCATCTGACTGACAGGTCCACCATCATCGAGCGAGACTTTGCCTTTGTCCACCTTGCGGATAATGAGCGGGGTGGTGGTGATGCCCGAGTGGGTGTCACTGAGGACTATTTCACTGCCGTATGTGACGGGTGTCGGCGCGCCTGTGGGAAAAAAGGCGAGGGTGAGAATCATGAAGTTCGCATCACATGACAACGTACCATTGGCGTGCGGCGGATTGGGGTCGTTTGCTCCTCGACGAACGACATTCACATTGAACGCGGACCAGGCCAGGTTGGACGCACACAACTGGGTGTGATCAATAGTCATATATTTTGTGCGTACAGTCTGTGAATTGATGCGATTGAACAAGGACACAGGGCCGCCGGCAAGAATACACGAAGAGATATTTCGTGTTTTGGCTGTTTTCTTGGACGGCTTGGAGATGATGGTGACTGGAGCCGAGTCAAAGCTGGCCCAGACACGCCCCGGCGGGGAGTCTGCGTCCGGCGTATGGGAAGGGGAGAAGGGCTCGGCGATATCAAGCGAGAGCTGGAAACTCTTCGCTTTGGCGGACCCCGTGACATGGAGGAACTTGAAGCTGGAGGTCATGTTGTTGTCGAGCGGGGCCTTCTGCTCGAAAGAGCGCTCGCCGGTCTCGGAGACGACAGCCATGGACAGGTGCTGCGAACGCATCTGCCAGACCGGGCCCTCAATGTGTACGACAGGCGGCGGACAAAGAAAGCGTTTCTCGTTGCCGTAGCTCTTCTGCGCCACGGCGGCGTGCAGACAGATGATGGTGGTCATTGGCATGACTCGCGCGGGATCGTGCGAGACATGGTCGCGTACGATACGGCGTATCTTGGAGTGCGGGTCCGGGGTGTCTTCGTCGTCAAGCTTGCGTTTGCCAGACGACGACGCCGAGGCTTTGTCTGTGTCGGGGTCGTCGTCGGGGCCGGCGTCGGGCGGCGGCTCGACAGGATTCAGGATGGCGGGGTCCATGAAGGGGGGATGGAGGGAGTCGAGAAAGTCGCTGCTCATTCAGTTCAGACGGCGTGGGAGAAGAGAATATAGACGGGCAGCTTTCTCCCATAGCCCCCGGAAGCCCTGAGGGACCCCAGAAGCGGATCAATATATATTATAAATATTAGCTATAGCACAACCCTAACCCCGTCACATCGCACTTGCTCGAATTAACGCTAGGCTTAGTTAACATTGATGTACTTTTGGCGTCCACGCTCCTCCAGGTGGCGGTCGAACCGCCTGAGCTGCACGTAGTTCGGCGGAACTTCGCCAAACACGCCCTGGTAGATGGCGTTGACCGCCGGATCCCACACAGCTCTCCACATATGCGCGCCGCCGCCCTGCCGTCCGTCCAACTTCCATTGCTTCATGAACTCCCTCACATTGAACGCCTTCCTGTCCTTCACAACGGGGATAGGCAGCTGCTTGCTCGTGACGTTACGGCCCGCTCTTGCCTCTGTGTTGAGCGAGTAATCTGATATCGCCGGTTGGGGCAACATGAGCAGAGTGTACCGGTGGTATTTGGTTCCCTCTTGCGGATGGGGAGGAATGTACCGCGTGTGCTCGTTGAGGTGCTTGAGAGGGCCTTTGGTGAACGCGTTCAGAGGAACGTTGGGACACATCCAGTGCAAGTATGTGGTGTAGGTCTCGTTGACCTCGTCCGGGACATCCGAGTCGACAAGAAGCATCGTGTAGAGACGCGTGTCTGTGTGGAACGCCGTGGCATACACGGTCGGTGGTTTCACTGTCGTGAGCGGCTCGAGATATGTACCCGGTTCGACGATGGTCGGGCGGTACGCGGCAGAGTTCAAGCCAGGTCGGACAGTCAGACTCACGTCGATGCTCGGTCGCAGGTCTTTGAGAAGGTCGGGAATCACTTTCATTTGGTGGATTCGCTCCATCTGCACGGTAGTTAGCATTGGAAAAGCGACTGTGACAACAACACGTACCAGCAGATCGAGCTTCCCGTCGTTGCGCCATTTCTGTTCCCGGAGGTGTCGGTGCGCGACGTTATGCATGTCATCTAGCCAAACGTGAGCACTGGTGTCGCGCCAGAAGAGACGCAAAGAGGACGTACACCGTCCACGTCTGCACTCCCATCGAACTTCCGGCAAATTTATCTGGCTCTGCACCTGCAATATCCGCTGCAGCTTGCGGATGTCCTCCACCTCGCGTTCCTTCTGCGCCTTGGCCTCTCCCTCCAGCGCCTTCAATGCCTTGACCGACTCTAGCAGTTCCCGCTTGGCAGCGACAGCTTCGCTGCTTATTCTGGCAGCGTCGGCACGGATGACCTTGAGCGCCTCGTCGTACGCGGGAAGCACGCCGGGAGGAATTGGTCGTGTCCATCGTTCCGGGCTATTCCTCTCTTTCCGGTCCGCAAGCTTTTCTGGGAGGAGAGATATTGGCGTTTTCCCCTTGACAGTCGGTCGCCGCCTTCCGACCGTGGCGCGAAGCATTGTCGGGGTATGGTCAAAGCAGGGTCACGAATTTTTGGAATGACAAAAGCTCCCGACAAACACCAATCAACACAACTCCTTCAGAAAGTATCCGAGCTAAAATCATTATCTCAAGCTTGCGAATCTTTGCTATAGAAGGTACATGGTAAAATACATAAGGAATTTCCTCGATTGAAGTAGGACGCATCTACAGGTTAAACTCTCCTGCCTGCACCCTTTGCGCCATCTCGTAGCCTGACGCGAAATGGGAGAGACGCGCATCGACCACAAACCCGCGTTCAGAGTAGTCTGGAATACATCGCAAGTTAGAACTGTACATTGCCATGGTCGTCCGAGTCCCACCTTTCAATTCCGCGTTCAGCTTGTCCAAAGCGACGACGCGCTTAACGATGAATTCTCCTGCGTCCAGTTTAGAATCGGGAGTTTCCATCTTGTCCTCAAGTGTCACATTGAGGACAACAAGCTTCATGTTGGCGTTCGTCATGCCTGGTTGATTAACCTTCAGTAAGTTTGTAGTGTAGAGAGACCAAGATACATGCCAGGATCGCTTACAATCACCGGAGAGGATTCTACCACACGGTCTGCTTTGTATCCCTAGGAGTTGCAGATTATCATGATGCAAGTGATCACGATTAGTGGGGCTGAACGGCTTACTGTCTCTTCCTCGAGTTCGCGGATAGCAGCATCCTCGGGAGATTCGTTGGCATCAATGAGACCTACAAGACTCCAGCACACTGGTCGCAACAGCATACACTAGAAAGTACCTGCGGGAAGCTCTATGTGTGAAGACACATAAGCATACGCAGAACCAGGAGAGTCGAATTAACGGACCAATGATGAAAGCGTCGATGGGAGGTCTATATTGCTCGATGATCACTGTTGAGAGAGGGAAGGCATTCGTCTTCGACCTCATCATGGCAAAGATCGCGACGGCTATGATACTATGTAAGCCTTGGCCGTCGAGGAGCTCCACGAGTGACCGACCATCAATGCCAGATCCTTTGCGCGTCTTACGCTCCGCGCATTCCCAGACGCGCTGTAGAGACTCAGAGTCACTTCAAAAAGAGACCAGCCAGTTCAAAGACCTCAGTTCCGTTGGCGTCGTTGTACTTGATCTTCTTGAGTGTTATCCACCTGCGTACCAGTTGAGTGCGATCAAGACCATTCCCGGGCGCAGACACACTTTGCCTCGGAAGCAGACATTTCCGTGGACGATACGATCTTGGGTGTCTGCGACATCTTGGGTCGTGATACGGTCGATAGCAGCGCTCGTAGTGGAACCGGTGGTGGTCGTGACGAAAGAAAGCGAATCATAGGCTGTGCACGTGCGCATCGCACCTTGGTCGATCACCCTCATGGCCTCTTCCGCTCCCGCCCTCTCGAACAAGCGCCCCGCCGGAGCGGACGACGCCGAGCTTGCGGGCGCGAAGAAAATCAAGACTAGCGCGTCACCATGGCTCTCCTCCTCTGGCCGCGTGCTTACCGCGCCTCTCTAGTTCACCCGTTCTTCTCCAAGGACAAGCCAGTCGCGTCCGCCTCGAACTCGACCGCGGCGTTCGTCTGGCAAAAGTCACTTGGGCCCAAGGCTACTTGCCTGTATGGCGTCAATCTCGCGCCATCACCGTCTGCCAAAGTGGCGGCCTTCGATCTCGACGGCACTCTGATACAGTCCTCGTTTGGAAAAGGCATTACTAGAGCGAAAGGCAGCAGTCCTGCTCCTTTCACGTGGTGGCGGCCAGTCGTCCCACAGAAGATTAGAGATGTCCAGAAAGAAGGGTGCGCTCTCTTCCCGCGTTCCCGTCCGCATTCTCATGACTTGTAGATACTCTATCGTCATCATTTCGAACCAGGCGCTCAAGGGAGGCGCCATAGCTAATTGGAAAGAGAAGATCCAATCATTTGCAGCGGCTGTATGAGTCTCAAGGCTATGTCCGGCGCTCCAACTCACGCCTGAGCAGCTCTCTGACGTCCCATTCTACCTGTTTGCTGCGACGGCGAAAGACGCATACCGCAAACCAATGCCAGGCATGTGGAACGAACTAGCCCGCATCTTCTCTGAGAGCGGCGTAACGATCGATAAAACATCATCGTTCTTTGTCGGTGACGCGGCTGGACGACGCTATGGAGGCAAGGATAAGGACTTTGCTTCCACCGACCGTAAGTGGGCACTGAATGTAAAGGTCCCATTCTATACCCCCGAGGTACGTGGCTTCCTCCTCGCCCTCCGAAACATTTCGAGATTTGAATGACAGGAGTATTTCCTTGGTCTCCCTCCTCACCCGGACTTTGTCCTGGATGGCTTCAATGTGTCCAGTCTCCCAAAACGTAATCCGTATGCCTGTGCCCGACTCCCTAGTCTTCTGACCAAACTTCAGTACCTGCTATCCTCCCATCATCAACCCCGCTTTTCCCAGTCCCTCAGCGTCAAGAGATCGTGCTATTCGTCGGGTACCCTTGTCTGGGCAAATCCTCTTTCTATCGCGAGCACTTTGCACCAGAAGGCTACATACATGTCAATCAGGATACTCTCGGTACACGTCCAAAGTGTATCAAGGCAGCCGCAGCGGCTTTGGAAGAGGGCAAAAGTGTCGTGATTGGTACGTTGTTTTTTGAACTGCGCGCGCCGTCTGACCACTTCATCAGATAACACAAACCGCGACGCGTCAACCCGAAGCCATTATGTCAACCTAGCGAAAGAACGCCGTGTTCCTATAAGGTAACGCAACTTGCCACGCCAACCCGAGTGACTCTTATGGTTGCAGATGCTTCTTATTCACTGGTTCCTGCGAGTTAGCGTGGCACAACAATCTGTACAGGGCACTGAACAGGCCTGCATCATCTTTAGACAAAGAGGTACCGTACCATTGGCTCCACCGAGAAGCCTACCTAATACTCTATAGCCTGCTAGAGATCTACTTCCGTTCCTCGCGTTCGGTGGCTTCAAGAGCAACTATGAGCCTCCCACGATTGACGAGGGGTTCCAGGAAATACGTCATGTTAACTGGGTTTTCAAGGGCACTGATGAGGAACGAGAGCACTGGTCGATGTGGCTCCAAATATGATTTGTAGCTTCGATGTCGATGCTGTATACTACTGTGCGCCATGCTGGTGGGCAACTGGTTTCATACCGGCGCCTTGCGTTTCTCCAACTTATCTGACCGCTCACTTGAAGATGAACTGAGGGCTAGTGGCGTGGCGGGGACCCTCAACTCACCCAATGCTTATCTGCCGACATCTCCAGGACTTGTACACGATATCGTCATTTGCTGCTACATCGCCCTCTGATAATAGCTTCTGGCCGTATCCATTTCGATGCTTGAAGAAGTGGCTCTACCAGTGCTCTACCTGTATGACATACTCGCCAACGTTGTCGCCTCGCGTAGATTCTTACTCATCTACTAATAGCGATTTATCTCCTACTCTCCGCCGACATCGCCATCGTTCTCTCCTCTTGCTTGCTCACCTTCTCAAGATGATGTTCGATGTCTCCATCATCCAGCCCTATTTCTCCGACAATTGTCTATTCCCCATTGATATCATGGTTCAGTCGGACCCCCGCTTTCTCCATCTCTGGATGTTTTGTTCTACGCCAGATGATCATCGTCTGTTCATCGTCGCAGATGTACCTACTGACTGCCCGCAGCGCCTCATGGTGTACGTGATGACACGCCTTGCCAGGCTCTACTAATGACCTTTTGCCTATCGTGTCAAATCACAAAAGGGTTGACTCATTCACAGTATTGACCAGCGCTAGCGGACTTGACTGTGCTCGCATCATTCCTTGCAATTACCGGAAAATGGTTGACCTGTCGCTCAAGCTTTGTCGCGTATTCTGTGATGCGCTGGGGGCATGTTCCAGTTCATGCTTGTTTGTCGCAAACCATGATTGAGTTTCTCCTTTGTAGATTGAGCATGCCTCTCCCTGGCTCTTCTTCCCTCTGGATTTCAATCTTCGCCACAGATGATGATTTTGGGACTCAGTACTGAATGACTCGTCTACTGCCAGTACTGGCGCGTGCGTCCGCAGCGCCCCATGGTGTAAGATCAGGACACGCCTTACCCATGCTGTACAAGCGACTTTTTGCCTATCCTGTCGAATCTCAAAGTGATCGACTCTTCCGCTGTACTGACCAGCGGACTCGACTGTGCACACATCAATCAGTATTGAAAGCTGGTTCGAACGCCGACCTGTAACTCAAGCTTCGTCACGTATCGTGCAATGCGCTGGGGGGCATGTTCACCTCTACATATAACCTGCTCTCTCTCTTCACTTCCCCAAACCGTCCCCAGTATGGGCATTCTTTCAGCTTCTCGCTACTGGATTGAGTGCTTTCTTTATATCACTAGAATCTGGTCTTTACCGCCTCTCCCACCGCTGCACATGAACACAATCCTCCTTAGTTCAGTCTACTCGCCTTGGGCGCGCAGTGGTCATGGAAGCGTCTCAAAATACTTCAATGATGTGCTGCGCATTGTCCGCGCGACGGGCACCAACGTCATTCTGGAGAACATCGTTACCAGAGTGGACTACTGGAAGACCGTCGGTCACGGCCCCGAACACGAGCGTCTTCGTATCTATATTGCTCGGGTCGGGCCAGACGGCGTCGTGTACACAATTAGCACCTCCCTCGTGGTGCTAGAAAGACGCTGGGACGAACAGGATGGGTGCTCTCGGGAACCACTTGTCAGACTCGACATCTCGCCCGATGCTGCAGAGCCTGAGGTCACTAGTAAGACTAACGTTCTTGGTAGTCTCACCTCAATGTTCTCTCGCCCTCCTTCCGTGCGCCCTTACGAGTGCGTATCCTGCGGTGTAGAGCCCAATGACGAGTTCACACTGCACACTGGCAATGCACCCACACCGTATGCCGTGCATCCTGACAACATCGTCGCCACCATGATCATCGATCCCGCTGCGAAATTTAGATTCGAGCACCTCGCTTGCATCGTGGAGATGGCTGCCAAAGCGGGATCACTCTACCCCAGCACATCGTCCAACTGTTATTGGACCGCACGCTGGATTTGGTGCATGCTGCTCAAGACGATTCCGCAAGAGCACATCTCTTGGGGATCAAAAGCAATGAAGCCCGTGGGCTGGCGGTCTATTCTGGGCAAGAAGCCAGTCAGTACAGTCGATGATGGCGCGACTCGAGGTGCGCCTTTGCTTAGCGCAGAGGGTGCGACGGAAGAGTGGCTGGAGAAATGTAAACAGAGATGGGCTGAGGTTGAGAGGGAGTTTCAAGATGCCAGCGAGGCAAGTGTTGTTCAAGGCCTATCAGATCATTGATTGACCGTACCATTTGTATCAGGACCAAGAAAGGGAGGCGGCGGCAGAACACGCGCTGTTGCAGAAGCGAGCTCAAGCCAGACGAAATAGAAGGGAACAAAAGGGAAAAGGCAGTGGTGGAAGTGGACCAGGAAGAGAAATTGAGGTGATAGCAGGCTGAGGAGGAAATCGCTCGGCGGTGGCGAAAGTCAGCTACTTTTCTCCATTCGACAGGTGACGCAGTGGACCGCAGGAAACGCGTCAAAGCTTTCCTTTGCGCGTATAAGACGGAAGTATTCACGATTTACCACGATAACTCTATTATTCGACTTTGCGACCATGTTTTTATCGGCCATGTTCCTTCCGGCATTGCCTTCGCGCCGTAGCCGGAAGCGTCGACAGTCAAAAGTCCAATGATCCAAGTCAGTCCTCATTGAAAGCAACGAGTCTGACAACAAGGATTGAGGTTCAATCTAAATCTCGCAAAATCGCGGTTACAACAGTGACCACTAGATAGCAAATCGTTCCAAGATACTCATACAAGATCGGCTACGATCTATCCATTGAGAACTGATGCTGAATGTTAGCGTAGTGTTGCATTTCCGTCTCGCTGACGCTCGGAATGAGATTTTGGAGTGCCAGCGCAAAGTCCGCTTCCATCACCAGGACACTGATCTCCTCCGGTGAGGCAATTTCTGCCAGATAGTATTGCGGTGTGAGTGGGTACGGATGATTTTTCTTGATTCCATTTGCATTCAGCCATGCTAAGGGGTAAAATCATTCAATAGAGGGATGGAGGGAGGGAAACAGTCGCTAACCAATGGTCGCTTCCAACTCTTCAGCCTTCCGCGTCATGGCGTTCAACAGCGCGTCAGAGCACAATGCGTAGAAGTCTGCACCAGTCAAGTTGAAGGAGCACTGGTCGGCTACTTGGCGAAGGTCCAAGCCTGGACTTAAGCGAAACTTTCTCGTTAGAGCCTCCAGGATATGTAGCTGCTCGTCGTGTGTCTTGCTCACGCCCAGGTACAGCATACGATCAAACCTACGGATCGGATCAATAAGCCCTACCAGACTTCGATGCGAAGTGAGACTACTACACTCACCGACCAGGACGAAGCAACGCAGCATCCAGAAGATCTGGTCGGTTGGTAGCGCCAATCACAAAGACGTCGGCACCCCCACTCCCCGCCATTCCATCCAGCTCCGAAAGCAATTGACTGACAATCCGATCCATCACCCCGCCCGAGTCCCCATGATTGCCGCGCTTGGGCGCAATCGAGTCAAGCTCATCGAAGAAAATGACACACGGCTTCGCATCCCTCGCACGCTGGAATATCCGCCGCACGTTCGCCTCAGACTCTCCGATGTACATGTTCAGCAGCTCAGGTCCCTTCACCGAGAAGAAGTTGAGCGCAAACGACGTCGCGACCGCTTTGGCGACGAGCGTCTTGCCCGTCCCAGGGGGCCCGTAGAGCAGGATGCCCGAGCGCTTCTTGAAGCCATCGGAGAACAACTCTGGGTAATCCAGAGGCAGTTGGATGGTATCGAGGATATCGGCCTTGACGTGTGCCAGGCCACCAACGTCATCCCAAGAGACGTTGGGGATCTTGGGCGCCCCGATGCCTTCAGAGTATGAAGCACGGGCTTTGCCTAGTGCGCCCTCAAAGTCGGCATTCGAGAGCGCGACACCTGCATGCATAATATCCTGCACGGAGTTGTCATCCAGGAGAATACCCGCGCGCTCTATTGCCGCGACTTCTGCACGCTGTACAAGGTCGGCGAGATCTCCAGCCACTAGAGCTGCCGTTTGGGTAGCGAGGGCGCTGATAGAGACGTCTGGCGACACCGCCTTGCCATCGAGCAAGGATGTTAGGATCGCATTTCGCTCGTTCTCGTCTGGAGCCTATTTGTCACATCAAACATCAGAAACGACGCAAAATATAACTCGATGTACTCACTTCGAATACAACCTCATGCTTGAACAGCCCAGCAAAGTCCGAAGGTAGTTTCGAGGAGTCATGACTTGTTGCACAAACGATGACGGGGTAGCCAGTGATCTTCCAGCTCTGATGCGCCTGGTCTAGACAGTCCCGCAGGACGTTCGCCATCACAGAACCTGCAATGAATGAATTTCTGCAACCTGTACGCCAGAATCGACCAACCTGTCTTCGTCTCTGCGCCTTCTTTGCTCGATATGCCATCAAGCTGTCGTAAGACTACCATGCAAGGCGAGCAGCCAATGGCTTTATCAAAGCGAGCCCGTATCACACCCTCAGTGTGCGTGTCGTTGTCACCGACAACCTCGTAGCAGTTGACCTGTTAGGGGACAGTCAATATTTATTGACCCAACAGGAAGCAGAATCATGCACCTCAAGGACATGAATTCCAAGCAACCGCGCAACAGTCCGCGCAGTGCTGTACTTGCCAGACCCTCGGCTACCGCTGAGAAGCGCCGACAATGGCAGATTGTAAGACACGCTGTGCTTGCCCAGAATCACGGATGCGACGTCAAACAGTCGGCCCAAGGCGCTTTTTGGCGGGATGGGGAGTAGGGACGTCAATGACCTTGGTGCTATCTCTGTATCATGCATACAGAGACTCAGTAAAGTTTTGAGACCGAATTGAAAAGCTCACCTAGTCCGAGATACGCAGCGACGTCGGGTACACGCGCATGCTCCAAGCCTGTCTGGTTCATCTGCGTCGACGAAGGATCAAACCAACAGCCCAGTTCTCCAAGTGTAGAGCCCAAGTACGCATCAGGAGACATCGACTGGTCCGTTGCCACAATGTTATGGTCAATATTGGTTATCAAAAAGAACACAATTTCATCCCTACGCCCAGTCTGGCTGAATGACAGTCAGGACTGCAGTAATATCTGCTACGGGAATCCTAACCTTCTTGTCGCATCCTCAGATCGCTCGTCCGTGTCCAGGGCTAATGCGATGATATCGTCCGCTTTTATGAGGGTCTTCTTCCCGTCAAAGTAGGCTTTTAGGGCAGACAGGAAAGCAGGCTGATACGCGCGATTGACAGAAATTGGCGATGCTATTCGCGCCACAGTGACAGCGCGTGCGGTAGGGATTACAGGGTCTCCAGAGCCAAACAGACTAGGGTGTACGCGTATCGTCCCCGAGAATGGAGGCCAGGTGTCGCCGCAGATGTTATACAGTAGAGTCGGACTTGCCATGATGGTGCCGCTAGTAATGGATCGATATCATGATTGGATCTGGGATTTGAAGACCAACCTTTCCTTGACAAGGTCGTCATCTGCCAGTATTCGAGCTAGTCGCGATGATTTTGAGCACACCACGGCCTACAGTGGCATTTAAAGACGGTTGTGTTGGAGAGAGACGCGAACATACCCAGTCGCCGTTCAGAACGCCAATACGACCAAGATCCGTCGTTCGAGCATATACTGTTCGGTCGTCGTCTGGTGACTGTTGCTCTAACGGTTGGATGCTGAATTCGCAGGCTTGGCTAGCCTTCGAACCTATGTCCTCCTCATCGGTGTCGTCAAACTGGAAGGGTTGCCCCATCGAGCTTGCTAAGAAGTCTTCCCCAATTTCGATGGAGTCCACGACATTGGAAGAAGACGCGAGTGTATAGCCGTGGACAGCCGGGGAGATCACGAACGTGGTCCTTCTTGACAGCGCATAGCCTTGCAATACGGGTTCTAGCAGATCAAGCTGGTACTGAAACGCGTCCTGCTCGCCGACGAGGTCGCAGGTATGGACGGATGACTGGCGTAAGATACGCTGTTCATGGCAGAACCAGGCTTCCAGACGCGATTGGTTGGCGGTGGCGGCCTCGTAAGCTTCCGGGGAGAGTGCGGTGACGAAGACCTGGGCCAATAGAATGGGTCTGACAGGAGTGATGGAGAGAGACGGGGCAGATGTGCGTCGCCAGGCAGAGGAGTCTGAGAATATGCAGGGGTACGAGGCCGCCCAATGGTGTGGAATGGAGATCGTTTCGGCCTGCAGAACAAGTGATCAGCGGGTGCCGGGTGTGCGCGGAAGATCCGACCTCCAGTGCCTCGTTCAGCTGTGCCCAGCATGACACGGACGTCAGTGCACTGGACGCTGCTGCATTACTCCGGGACAGAGAGGCTATAGCCACGCATCTCTTGGGCGCGTCGTCGGCGCCGAGGGTGTCCCACAGCGGCCTGGCGAGATAGACGACGTCCTCACCGTCGGTCCTGGTTATGGATGCGGCCTCGACGGACAGTGGCTGGTCGTAGAAGAGACTCATGGTCCGCCGACGCGAGAGAATCAGCTGGCGAGCGCCATACTGTGCAGCGGCGACGAGTGACGGTCATGTGCTGCGTCGTCGGCAGTGCCGCTTTGAAATTGCACTTGCACGGGATTCTTGTTTCCTTTTTCCCTCCCCGAGGAGAAATCACTGATTCGCCAGACCAGATGCGTTCAAGGGCTGGCCAGGGGCACGCCAGCCACTGACTGTCTCGCGCTTGCCCTTGCTGACATCTCAGCGCAACGGAAGCAGCCCGGAACTTTGATGATCTGGGTCTGACCGACTGGAAACTTGCTTGGCTTGGCGCAGTGCATCACTTGCTTTTTGCCTCCTGCCACCATCACCACCCATGACCCGCATACGCTTTGCTCCTCTCCCGGATCCCCAGCTCTGCCTCCCCCGCGACGACGACAGCGACGACGACTACGACGATGATCTCGACGCCCACGCCGGCACCGGCATGAATCTCAACCCAAAGCTCCTCCTCCCCCCACGACTCACCCTGTCGTCTGGGAAGAAGAGCACGGATACCGCGTCTATAGCATCGTCGTCGATGCACAGTCTCACGCCAACGCAGAGCATCGACTCTATGTCGCCACAATCAAAGAAAGCGCGATTCTTTGGCCTCTTTCGTTCCAAGGATAAAGTAAGTGATGATTGCTATCTCGCGTCGTATCTCTTGACTGACACCTTGCATCGCCAGGAGAATGCTGGAGCTCGCTGGTCATCCACGACATCCCTCGGATCCACTCTCAATACGAATGATCTGTCCCGAACACAGAGTACAACGTCTTATCGGGGTGGCAACGTTCGGTCTCCCAAGTCCGCCAAGCCCAAGCGCTCCACCCCATCTAACGCCGGCGACATGCTTGCCACCCTCCACACTCCCCGTCCAACCCAGCGTATGCTCAACGGGCGCGTCTACGGCGGAGGCAAGAACCCCTTCGCCACTGCATCCGACAAGGACCCCGACTTTGTCGAGTGGGGCTACGGCGGCATGGGCAGCGTCAAGAGCCAGCGCGAAGTGGGCGGCCGCATGTGGGGCAAGGTGCAGACCGAGACGGGCATGATGGGCGCCCGCCATGATGACGACGACGGCGGCGGTATGGAGTGGGTCCGGCGGCGGCGCGAAGAACGCGAACGCAAGGCCAGGGAAAAGCAGAACATGTCACCGGAACCAGCCCAGGACCAGGATGAGTCCGCGGCGGCCAAGGAGACGAAGGCGAAGCATGAGCTGCGCGCTGTCAGCGTGCCCGTACACGACTCGGACTCTGACGAGGAAGAAGATAACGACAGTGCGTCAGAAGAAGAAGAGGAGGAGGAGGATAGTCCAGAAGACGATGATGATGAAGACGACGACGACGCTATGGATGATAGCGAGGCACGAAAGACTAGCTTGGGTGCAGGCGTGGAGAAGATCTCCCGTCACAAGTCATCATGACACAAAGAAGGGCTACTCGAGGTTCGATTCAGTTTGGGTGTTATGTGTGTATACTGCTGTCTTTATTGCAAGGTGTATATTATTGCTGTTCATCGCGACTTTGACTGGGATGGTCTTGATTTTGCCTCGAACCGATATCAGCACTTCACAAGATGCAACAGTCAAGCGATTGTGTTCCTTGAAGCGCGCGGCAGTGCTGTGTCCGAATCTGATCTTTTTCCTTTTGCGCATATCAGCTCGCTCGCTTTGTCTCGTGAGCGGATGTCCCTCGATATCAATCTACCATTGACATCGCTACAGCGGACCGTGTTGCTTATCACTTCGGACCGTAAGATGAGTACTTTCTCTTTCACAAAGCCCAGATAAAGCCACACGGAATGAGATTCTGTTCGTCGGCTTCTTTGATGTGAGAGAATTTTGCGAGCATACACCCTCGAACGTCTTGTCTAGGCCCAACCACCGCGAAACGATTGCAGTGACTTCGTGATAAGCGGGCGCATAACTCAATGTCTATAGGGTGACTCCAAGGGAAAAGGTGGTCAGAAGTTGTTGGATCCGCACCTTCGATCGCGAGGTCAGCCACAACACCGTGCCCGCTCATCAGAATCCGAATCGAAAGCAAGGTACACGGTGTATTCAGAGTGTGGCCAACATATGGACCATGGCTTCCACGTTCGATTCGCATATCTTGGCCGGAATACCCATTCTATCATAGGCCTCATACACTCTGTATGTGAAGATCGGCACTCTCATGCTTATAGTAAGTAATGTTGCAGTGGGTCATATTGCCATTCAAATCAGGGCAATATGTTCCCCTCCTTGAGACCCACTTTATCCTCTTTCCTCCTTCCGCCTTGCTTGTCGCCTTCATGGAGAGTCCCACCAGCTCAGCTGCAGAGTCAGACGATCCGAGGAAACTGGAAGAGTCCGAGTCCGGGACTCTGGCCTCGAGCGTACTGTACGTACCCGATGGAGGAGCGAAAGCCTGGATGACATTGGTCGGGGCGTGAGTTCTTTGCCTATGCATGTTTGCTTCCAAGTACTTACAAGGATTTCTGACAACAGGTTCATCGTCGCGTTTTGCTCCTCTGGGTGAGCAAGCCGTATCTCCCAATGTTTCGCAGCTTCAGCTCATGTCTCGCGCAGGTATGTTAACTCGTTTGGAGTCTACGAGGGTAAGCAATATTGCTATGCACCAGAGATTCTGATTGTCAACGCCGTTGGCAGATTTCTTCGTCAGAGAGTTCTTGAGCGACCATTCGTCTTCGCAAATCAGGTAGATGCTCCAAAACTTCGGCTGTCATATTATGATTCAAACCACTTCAGCTGGATTGGAAGTGTCCAGGTGCTACTTCTTGGCTGCCTCGGGATCCCTTCTGGATTCGCTATGGATCAAGGATACTTGTAAGCAGGACTCGTAGATCTTTTGCCTTTTCCCTTCCTGACGCGTCAAACAGTCACCCAGTGATGGTTCTTGGGTCTTTCATCACTATCTTCAGTCAGTTCATGACTTCTTTGACGCAGAAGCAGCAGTTTTGGCAGGTAGGTATCAGGATTTAGATAGCTCGAGCTTGAACTGATCACGGCATTCGTGCCAGGTCTTCCTGTCTCTGGGTCTTGGTCTAGGTATCGGCGTCGGGATCTTATATGTCCCCGCTGTGGGTATTATCGCACACCACTTCAAGCGACGTCGCTCATTGATGATGGGCGTGGTCGGCTCTGGAATTTCCATCGGCGGTGTCGTACATCCCATCATGCTCAACAACTTCATCCACGGGTCCATCGGCTTTCGGTGGGGAGTGCGCATTAGTGCCTTTTTCAACCTTGCGTTGCTGGTAATCGCCAATCTCTTAATGACCACCCGACTGCCCCCGCGCCTCAAGAACACCACATTTGCCAGCCATGTGGCGTACTGGAAGACTTTTTTCGAAGATAAGGTCTATGTCCTGGCGACTTTGAGCATATTCATACTGTACTCTGGTCTCTACTTCCCTACATTCTTCCTACAACTGGCGGCGGTGGATGTAGGGCTTAGTGAAGACCTGGCGTTCTATACGGTGAGCTCGATACATGCTCTGGTGTCAACCTCTCACCCGCCTCAGATATCCATGTTCAATGGCCTGGGCGCCTTCGGTAGACTCCTGCCCACAATCATCGTCGATCGATGTGGCGTCTTCAATCTCATCATTCCCTGTGCCGTATCCTGCGGTATCCTCATATTCAACTGGGTCGAGATGAAGAACATCGCCGGGGTAGTTGCTATGGCGGTGTTGTATGGCCTCTTTGCCGGCGCAGGTAAGGATCTCCGTCTAAGAATGTGGCGTGCTAACGCAATGGAAACGAAGTCATCTCTCTCATCGGCCCAATGATCGCCTATCTGACCGACGATATCACCGAGATTGGGTGTGTGTCTGGACACTGATAGACCCTCGCATGCATTGATCGTTTCACAGAGCCCGCCTCGGTGTTGCGATAGGAATCGGCGGTACGTGAAGCTTAGTTGCCTGCATAGGTCTAGTCTCACTCTTCTAAAGCCATTGGCGCGTTGATTGGTACCTCAATAGCTCACTCAGTTTTGTTCTGCTAACGTCGAGTTTTCTAGGACCTCCCATCAGTGGAGCTCTACTCACTGCAAACCTACACTGGTTGCACCCGGCTCTCTTTAGTGGCGTGGGTCTCAAGTCTCTACCAGGATGACAGCGGCTGACCAGACATATGTAGTTGTGCTGCATTGTGAGCGCCCTCACCCTGACGTGCGCAAAAATCGCGTCGGACCGGCGAAAGAGCAAGATGCAGACTAAATGACTGATTTGAATTTCATACTGTAGTATCAGATGATTGCGGCTACCATCACTGCCAACGCATCTGTTCCCTTTGGGCATTGCGATTAGTATAGGTCAAATAGAAGTAGCATAGCTCTCCTGACTTAGGCATGAAGAATCGGCAAAGTCTAGACATTATCGTACAAGCTTTGAGCAAGTCTGCCTAGGAGACTGATGCCAGCACAGCCACATCGCACTGTCATCTCAACGATCACGATCACGGTCCTCAACGTCAAACGCGTCTCTCTCTCTCGCAAGTTTCTGCTCATCTTCATCTGGCTTTTTGTAAAACAAGCGGATGACATCTTACGGCTTTCGTGCTGACCGACCTCTTGGAATACAAATCGTTCCCGCAACAGTGGCTCTCGCCGGTGCCACTGCATACAGCACGGACTCGTGCCTCTTGGAGATTGACCGACACACCCAAGAGTCCGAGAGTGACGTTGAGCGCCTGTGGGAGGCCCTTCGTGTAGCTGAGGATGAATGGGATGCCCTCACCACGTTTTGTGCTGGTCATGCTGCATTCAATTCCAATGCGCCCATTCACTCTCTTCCTGACGACGTCCTGCTCATCATCTTCCATATGCTCCTGGACAGTCCCTTCTATAACGTCTTTCACACTATCCAGAAGGGGCCGTGGCTATTTGGACAGGTCTGTAGGCGCTGGCGGCATTTAGCCATGTCCTCCGCGCTATTGTGGACTGATTTTTGCATCGGAACGTACAATATGGACGACTCGGAGCAGGCAACTCAAATTCTTCAGGACATCTTCAAGAGAGCCAAGCCACTCAATTTTACGTTGGCACTCGACTATGATCAAGACTGTCCTCGTGCATGGCTCGATGTCATTCATGGGAGGGCCATGGCATGGAACCAGATATCTTTTCAGGGAACCGCTGGCAAGCTTCAATCGGTTTTCGAGCGAAGCCCGATACACAGTTTGAATCAGTTAGCCTCTCTGACGCTCGAAGTGTGCCCACTTTTGGACTACCTCGAGGATTTGGATGCCAATGATATCTTCCGAGATTATCTACCATACTTCCATAACGCGCCCCGCCTTCGATCCCTTACTCTACTCGCCGAACATGAGTCGAACGAGCTCGATTTTCCTAGCATCAACTTCCCTTGGAGTCAGATCACACATCTGAGAATTGACTTCTTCGCCTCCACCTTGGCTCAACTCCGCCAGATTCTGCAGGTATGCCCGAGTCTGGAATCCTTCATCGTAGGATGGTCTAGTTCACAAGTGGAACCATCCCCGACTCTTCCCATTGTGGCGTGCAATTACTTGCGATATCTCAGCCCCTCAACTTACTCCGATCTGCTTACCTTTGTTGATGCACCTCTGGTGAAAGTATCTGTCATCCAGGGAGATCACCTTGATGCGGCCAATTTCGCGGGGCTCGGGCGCCCCGTATACCCGTCTGCTCATCGCATCGAAGAGATGGAGTACAAGTCCAGTTATCCTTCACCCCACGTGGACCCGCAGCTTTTCCTTTCGCGGTTCAAGTCGATCACGAGCTTGCACTTGGTCGTGGATGGTCATACTTGTGACATGGAAAATGTGTTTGACAGCTTGATGTCCATTCGAGTTCCCGGTCAAGAGCTTTTGCCCAACTTGACTTCCCTTTTCATCCGTTCCCGTGCATCAAACTTCGGACGCCATACAGGGCCCTACTTGGCTCTTTCTTCGAAAGTAATACAGCTCATTCAAGCGCGCTGGCACATTGGGGATGCACAGATCTCTCGCCTCCAGCGCGCTCAAATCACTTTTTGTGATCCCATACGAGGCTCGGGCATCGCCGTCCACCCAGAACGTCCAGTGGCAGAGATGTATACGTTGATCGGAGATCTGGCTACATCACTGGCCGCCTTCAAAGCAGAGGGATTAGAAGCTTCTGTCACATATTATCCCCCAATTGGTAAGTGAGCATCGTTGCTATCGTGCTCGGAGAGTACTCACGCGTCGAAGGCCCTTACGTGGAGTATTCATGTTGTTGAATCAATGTTTAATATCAATTGACTGAATGTCCAAATTCTCCTCGTCTTGGCGTGACGAATACTGATTCTCAAGGTCATCTTTCGAAGACTCGTCCTCACGTTTGGATGATTGCATTTCCCTTGCTGCGCTGGCGGGAGTGTTGCAAGAAATAGAAAAGGTAGGATGTGGTGCATACCGAGAAGCGGTTTCTGCTTCGTTTTTTTGGGGATTGTGCTGGGCGACAACGCTGAACCTCGCAGTCCGGCGGTTTGGACAAGATTGTTTGTATGACAGGTGACGAGTTTCATGAGCTCGCTATCCTCCATTCCGAACTGTCATGATATGCAGCATTTCTGCCTACTACTTGCCCCTGTGGGACTGTTGTGCCGTTCATTGGCACGGTCACAGCAGAGTAGCTACTAGTATCGTGCGGTTAGATGCAGCATCTGACATATATAGGCGTGTCCGATTCGTTTCTCATTGCTCATCTCACAATTTGAGCCCGATCGTGACCATAGCTTGCTGATTGCGTCTGGAGCAGTGTCCAACATGGAAGCATGAGGAAGCATATCTGCCAACGTGTTACCCGCGAATGCAGCCTCTTTGTCTCGCGAGGACTTCAATACATTCAAGTCGGTCAGCCTGCCCTCAGCACAAATTGCAGCGAGAGATCAACGCGATTTGCGTTCAACATCGAGGAAACTGAGTAGTCACCGGCCACCCGAGGAAGCGGCAGTGATGCACTCAAGCTACAGTAGGGCGGAGAATTTGTTCGTCGAGATGGTGCTTAACGAGTATTGGCGTTGAGTCCAGAATGGCTGAGATATCTTGACCTTTGTTCCTGAGTAACAATTTGAGACACGGCGTAGGAAAATTGGCCATTCGAGAAGGTGATGGTGGAGTAGGGGAAAGAGCCGCTCAATGGTCGCTCGATGAATTGTGATCGATCGAATCCAACCCTGCTCAATCTGGAGCACTGATGTCGACTTCCATCATGCGCAACGCACCCTTGTTCAAGCCCTTCAAGCTCGCGTTGATACAACTAGGGGGTATCGGTGCCGACAAGGCGCAAAACCTGAAGCATGCCCGCGCAAAAGTTCTCGAGGCAGCCGCGGGAAAGCCTGATCTCATCGTGTTGCCGGTTCGTGTCTCTGTAGTCCAACCGCAGCCCATCTTCATGTGTAAGAATCTGTAGGAATGCTTCAACTCTCCTTATGGACATGTCCACTTTCCAATCTATGCGGAAACCATCGGATTCACTCCCGGTAAACCTTACGACGTGGCTGCGAGTCAGAGCGAGTCTGTCAAGATGTTGTCATCTGTAGCCAAAGAGACGGGAACATGGTTAATTGGAGGCATGTACTTCTTCTCTACGAAGTTATATCTCCTCACACACTATCTAGGGTCCATTCCGGAGCGAGAAACATCCACTGACAATGTGTATAACACCTGCACGGTGTACAACCCAACAGGTGCTTATAAATGATCAATTAACATATGCACACTCAACTACGACAAGGTGAACTTATCACCATACACAGAAAGATCCACCTTTTCGACATCGATATTCCTGGTAAGATCAAGTTCAAGGTAAGTAGGAGGACTCACTCCGAGAAAAAGCATGTTTGACTATGTCTCTAGGAAAGCGAGACACTGACAGGAGGAAGCTCTACAACGCTCTTTGATACCCGTAAGTCTCTACAAAGAGGGCTTGGTTGAGAAACTCACAAAGTACCTAGCCTTCGCGCGCATTGGCCTCGGCATTTGCTATGATGTACGTTTCCCGGAATTAGCGATGATAGCCGCGCGCTCTGGTAGGATATCATTTTTCACTGAGTCAAGCAGCTCATTTTCCGAAAGGATGCCATATGCTCATCTATCCGGGAGCATTCAATACGACGACAGGACCTCTTCATTGGGAACTTTTGCAGAGGGCGCGGTATGAAGCACGGTCGAGTCACTCTATATTGACTGATCCTTCCTTCCAAGGGCTGTCGATAATCAACTCTTCTTCTCCATGTGCAGTCCTGCCCGTGATCTGACCGCCGGATATCACGCAGTAAGTTGACGCGTCTAATCCTGTGTCTGAGCGCCGTTTCTGACGGGGAACAGTGGGGACACTCCATGGTTGTAGATCCTCTGTACGCATATATCTTGTTGCGGGTTCTGCTCTACTGACCTCCGACTAGAGGGAAAGTTCTTTCCGAGGCTTCCGAGGCGGAAGAGATACACTTCATCGACATAGGTTTGTGTCAGCTCCAACCTTTACGCTCTCGTTTTACTAAGCGGGTTGCAGATCCGAAGGTCATGGAGGATGCCCGCTCCGGTATCCCAGTCACTACTCAAAGGCGGTTCGACGTGTATCCAGATGTAAATGCTTCGGAGTAGCTTCGCCAGTGCTTTTCTTGTCTGGCGGAGTCTTGGAGTAAGACACGCCTATGACAGTGGTGCTGGCAAGGTGTCAAGTTAGTAGGGAGGCTTGATATCTTGTCTTGTTCGATTGTCTACCTACGTAAACAAGTTCATTGCATGTTACAGCTGCTACTACGGCCCTAGATTCAAAAGACACGCAGTCATCTTCTGCGTGCTAAAGAAGGCTTCCAATCAAACGCGACGCACTGTGACCTTCCGCTGTTTGATGAGGCAGTGCGCGTAGCAGTTTATGGCTGTGCTGTTTGTTTACTCGTGTCAGGATTGGGACTGCTCCAAATAGGGCCATTCCTTCGTTTCCCGCATTCCACCTCCTCAAAAGGTCGGTGCCCTTCTGCGACGACCGCCCAGCTTGCTGACTGCCCCCGTAGATCTCAATACTACTGCCATGGAAGAAGAAGTTGCTGCCCTCGTAAGATATCGCGCTTCTGCTCGCAAAATCATCGCTAATCTCCTGTCCAGGTCATCGACAATGGATCTGGAATGTGCAAGGCTGGCTGTGAGTTCATACTGATCCTCTCGTGTCGATTTCACTCATTTTCCTGCAGTCGCTGGTACGGATGGCACCCTGTCGTCGTGCAGGTCTACGTGGAACTGACATTTTTGCAGGTGACGATGCCCCGCGTGCCGTCTTCCCGTACGCATATTCTGCACTGCCCAGATCGATCTCAGCTCACCCTTTCGCAGGTCCATTGTCGGTCGTCCCCGCCACCAGGGTGTCATGGTCGGAATGGGCCAGAAAGATTCCTATGTCGGGTGCGTACTGAGCCACGTCTCCAGCTGTATCGACTGATTCCAATCCAGTGACGAGGCTCAGTCCAAGCGTGGTATCCTCACCTTGAAGTACCCCATTGAGCACGGTATTGTCACCAACTGGGACGACATGGAGAAGATTTGGCATCACACCTTCTACAACGAGCTCCGTGTCGCACCAGAGGAGCACCCCGTCCTCTTAACTGAGGCTCCTCTCAACCCGAAGGCCAACAGGGAAAAGATGACACAAATCATGTTCGAGACGTTCAACGCGCCCGCTTTCTACGTTGCCATCCAGGCCGTTCTCTCCCTGTACGCCTCCGGTCGTACCACCGGTATCGTGCTCGACTCTGGTGATGGTGTCACCCACACTGTCCCCATCTACGAAGGTGCGCTTGCCCAATGTTCTGATGAGGCGCGATTGACGTAGATCAGGTTTCTCTCTCCCTCACGCCATCCTCCGTCTCGACCTTGCTGGCCGTGACCTTACTGATTTCCTCATCAAGAACCTGATGGAGCGTGGCTACCCTTTCACTACCACTGCCGAGCGTGAAATTGTCCGTGACATCAAGGAGAAGCTTTGCTACGTCGCTCTCGACTTCGAGCAGGAGCTGCAGACCGCTGCTCAGAGCTCTGCCCTGGAGAAGAGCTACGAATTGCCTGACGGTCAGGTCATCACCATCGGCAACGAGCGCTTCCGTGCCCCCGAAGCCCTCTTCCAGCCTAACTTCCTGGGTCTTGAAGCCTCCGGTATTCACGAGACCACGTAAGCCTTTTGTTATTTGGCAGTGATCAAGGCTAACTGTCTTGCAGTTACAACTCCATCTTCAAGTGCGATCTTGATATTCGTCGTGATCTGTACGGCAACGTTGTCCTGTCTGGTGGAACCACGATGTTCCCCGGTATCGCCGACCGTATGCAGAAGGAGCTGACCCAGCTCTCCCCCTCGAGCATGAAGGTACGTCATCTGTCAATTGCATTTGGGTCGTGGGTGCTGATATCTTTATAGGTGAAGATTGTTGCTCCTCCCGAGCGCAAATATTCCGTCTGGATTGGTGGATCGATTCTTGCCTCGCTCTCCACCTTCCAGAACCTGTGGTGCTCCAAGCAGGAGTACGACGAGAGCGGTCCCGCCATTGTTCACCGCAAGTGCTTCTAAAGGATGGTGGCGTATGCTTGTCTTGGTGGCAGTCGCGAGGATCATGGAACTTTGGATTTCTCTTAGTTTTAGATATATAATGCAGTGAAATGTTTGACGTTGTAACGACCTGAATGCGTGAAAATGGAAGTGACTGATTGACTTGTGGCAATGTTTGTTCAGACGCGTGAAAGGGGAAGTGGCTGCGTCAAACTCTTGCCTCTTGCGATCATGGAGTCCTCTCGCGAAGATCTCAGCAAGGTCACCGTCGAGGCAACCGCCGACTTTGAACGCGTCAAGGCGGCGTATACTGAAGTGTATTTGTCAAATCTTGACACAGAAATACGTGCGCAGGGACTTGAAGCCAGCAGAGACACGTTGATCGCGAATGCTAAACATGTACGTAGGACTCTGTTGTCGCAATTGGTCAATCATTCTTATTCTAGGCAGACAATCGACACAACCTTTGAGCTCATACAGCCTAACGTTCGCATCAATGGCCAACAGTACGATCCGGGTCAGGGAGGTAATGGCGCTGTTCATTCTTTGGAGGGCTCAATGCAAACTCAACGTGCAAGCAGAGATGGAGCCCTTTGACGAGGCGCTGGACCGGCAGATCTGGTCTCTGGCCGACAGCCGACTGGGATGGCACAAGAGCCTGGCGCCGACGCGTCGCACGGTCCCGCGCGAGGTGGAGAGCACGCTGCTGGAATTCCAGGGGCGCGCTCGGCAGGAGACGTCTATGGACAACGACAATGACATGGACGTTGATGAGTCGACGCCCGTTGTCGAATTATCCATAGGCGATGCGGGTAAGTCTTGTGTCTGTTTGTGGTTTGCGCGAGTTGATGACTGTCGGGCAGTGTTGGCTGAGCGACATGAACGCGTGGACGACGCACTGATGAAGGCGGCTGCGATGGCCGGTGAATTGGCCCAGGTGAGCTTCCAAGACTTGTCATTTTACAGGTGCTAAGTGTATTGCAGTCTATGCCGAGTCAAACGGAACGCTCGCAGAGGTTTGAAGTCGTCTCGATCGACGTCAAGGAATCCTCGTCCTGAGGGTGCGTCTTTTTGTACAACGGTGGTGAGATTCAGTGAAATAAGTATGGTACAGCGCTGCTCGGATATCATGAACCACGGAATCCGCCCCGTCCCCCGCCGCGCCCGCCTCCCCAGCCCCCGCCCCCGCCGCCTCGGCCGCGGTCCCCTCCTCGTGATGAGAAGCCTCCGCCGCCGCGCCCGCCTCCTCTGGGTTGGAATCCACCTCGCCCACCGAAACCACCTCGTGAGCCGCCTCTTGGAGCGCCGCGTCCACCTCTGGGAGCTCCTCGTCCACCTCCACCACGGCCGCGTTCTATAGTAACGATATTAGTGTTGAAAAAGACTAGAAACACGATAAGCATACTTGTGACACCTTGCATGACAATCAGTCGACCATCAATGATGCGTAAGAGAGAAGGGAACATACCGCCAGCAACTTTTGGTTTTGGCAAAAATCGTTCAATGGGTAAGAGCTTGTCTCCTCCAATGTAGACCTTGTCGCCCTTTTGGAAACTGCTCGCGACGATGCCGCCCTCCATCTTGACCGAAAAGTAGACTTCGTTTATTGGCCCGAGAATCTCGTCGACTTTGCCGATGACAGATTTATTTTGCAGATAGATGGGGGCGTTGAAGTAGGGCACTTTGTCCGGCGACGTCGATGAGCAGACCATCTCGTCCTCGCAGGCGTGCAAGAATGTGCCCATTTCTGTGATGCGGCAGTGTGTGAGCAGGAACTTTTTTCCAGCAATGCAAGGTATGGGACGCACCTAGTACGGTATCCGGAGGGCCAGCGTTTGAGTATCCTCCCCGTCCGCCGCCTCGTCCGCCACGAGCTGGGGAAGCGTTGGTAAAAAAACAACAAGGTTAGAGGCAGACAGCGTACCACCGCCCCGAAAGCCGCCTCTTGAGCCGCCGCGATTCATTTATGTGAGAGAGCTGAGAGCAACTTGCAAGCAAAGTTTTGCTCGACTGCCAAATTGGGATGACCGGCGCTCCGGGCACACCACCGAAGCCAACTGCCGCTCGGCACCCGATCCGTACATACATACCAAGTTCGCGTGCTTTGCTGCAGTTCTGTGCGTCTGGTATGTGCTGCGCGCTAAAGCATTCTCTTTCTAGCCGCTCTCGTTCAATCTGAGCTTGAGAGCGGAGACACGTCGACTAAAGTGCCTAAGAGTTAAGTTCGATCACCCAAACCATTATTTTTACCTCCTGCCCGGGTCCACGCGTGACGATAATAACCACATTTGCCCGTTTTTCACTTTTGGTTTCTCCCTCCACCAGTGCTCTACAAGTCGAGAGCTTCCCTGGCGGACAAAATGTGGACTCTTTGTCGAGCGCCGCTCAAACGTTCTCTTCTTACCCGTGCGTCTTCCGTCTTTTTCTCGTCTCTTCCTTGCTCATGTTTGCTATGCTAGTACGACCCGCCCTCCTCCCTAAATACGCTCATTACAGCGTCGCTGCCGTTCAAGAAACCGACTCTGACGATGCTGCTTACTCCCCTCCCCCCGCCGAAAGAAAGCCCTTCCAGGATTACCAGGGCATCATCTCCAGCGAGACGCTGAAAGCTATCACGGAGACGCCGTACCAGCACGCCACTGCCTCAGACGTCCAGGCCAAAGTCCTCGACCTCCTTCCCGAAATTGCCGCTCCGTATGACCCCGCCTCCTCTACCCCGCGCGACCTGCTCGTCCGAGCGCGTACTGGTACAGGAAAGACCCTTGCCTTCCTCGTCCCCCTCCTCGAAGCGCGCCGGCTCGAGCTCGAGCAAGCGGGCCGCGACGCAGTCAACAACTCGGGACGTGTATCCGACCCGACCATTCACGCTCAAGGAAAGGTCAACTACGCCAAGTCCCATGTCGGTGCCCTCATCATCAGCCCTACTCGCGAATTAGCCACCCAGATCGCGAACGAGGCCCTCAAACTCTCGTATCACCAGCAGGAGATGCAGGTCCAACTGCTCTGTGGTGGAGCCAACAAGGGCAGGCAAATACACAGCTGGGACAAGGGCACCCTCGACATTGTCGTCGCGACTCCAGGGCGTCTTCTCGATCTCCTCAACTCGGACAAGCAATTCAGGAAAGACATCTCGACCACCAAAGCTGTATGTTTTCATGCCACGTGACTTTCTTCTGACAACTCACTTTTTTGGTAGCTCGTACTTGACGAAGCAGACACACTCTTGGAAATGGGTTTCCGCGATGACTTGGAGGCAATCACCCGAGTCATTCCCCCTACACCGGAACGCCAGACCCTCTTGTTCTCTGCCACTGTGTCTCCCCCCATTCGCCAGATCACCAAGAGTTTCTTGGCGAAGGATCACATATACATCGACTGCGTTGGGGACACTGATCCCGTGCACATGACGGTCCCTCAGTTTGCGACTACTCTACCCTCCGCATCGGAGCAGATCCCTCACATCCTGAAGAGCATCATGCACGATCAGCTCATCCATCCTGGCTCCTCGAAAGTCATCGTCTTCCTCCCCACAACCAAGATGACACAACTGTTCGCATCGTTCCTTCGCAACCTCCAGCGCGAAATTCTTCCCTCAGAGCGAACTGAAATATGGGAGATTCACTCCAAACTGACGCAAATTGGACGCACCAACGCATCCACTCGGTTCAGGTCGGCCAAGAAGCCATCCGTCTTGGTCACCTCTGATGTTTCTGCCCGCGGCGTCGACTATCCCAATGTCACGCGTGTCATTCAAGTTGGCATCCCGTCCAGTAGAGACCAGTACATTCATCGTATCGGACGAACTGGCCGTGGAAGCAGCGCGATCACTGGTCGCGGCGATCTCGTCCTTCTTCCCTTCGAAGTCGGCTTCTTGACTTGGCAGCTCACGGATATCCCTCTGAAGGCGCTCACGACGAAGCAGCTTGACGAGCAGCTGGCGCAGAGTGCTGCCGAATTTGATCGCCAGCCTGGGGCTGAAGGATACAAGAAGTCCATCACTCCCCTCGTTGAGCTTGTCGGACCTACGCTCGACGGACTCCTGGGCCGCATCGACCCCGAGGCCGTGCGTATGACGTTCCTTTCCCAACTCGGCTATTATCTCGCCAAAGGACCTGAGCTTCGCGTGCAAAAGAATGTCATCCTCGAAGGGCTGAACTCGTGGTCTGTCGAGGCGTGCGGGCTCGAAGAGCCGCCGCATGTGTCTGCAGCTTTCCTGGCAGAATTGGGTCTTCACGACGGCCGCACCAAGCATTGGAACTCTTCCAATTCGCAGAAACGGGCTCCTGCCCCGCGCTCGACGCCGTGGAGTGGCCGTGGTAGGCAATCGATGCGCGACTTGCCCAAGGAGGTGCAGCAAGAGCATTTGGAGCGCGATCCCAGCGAGGCTGGCTTGGATTCTCGTGAATTCAGGGGAAGCAGGTTTGGGGTCAAATCCAGACCGTGGAGAGATGGTGGCTCACAGCGCCCTCGTGACTCGGACAGGGAAGGAGGCTACCAGCGTCCTCGCCGCTTTGATGACGCGTCTCGAAGTGACAGGAGTGGCGGCTTCCAGCGAAGCAACGGCGGCGGATATAGAAATGACGGGGGCGAGGGCTTCCAGCGTAAGCCCCGGTTCGGAGGTGGTGGTGACTCGTTCAGGAATGACCGAGGCGGATATGGTGGCGGCTTCCAGCGTAACCGCTCAGGTGGTGACGCTTTCAGTCGCGGCGGAGACCGCGGCGGAGAACGTGGCGGCCGTCGGTCGGAGTACTAGTTAGTTGTATCTTTATATCGTCCATCTACTTAATTTCCCAACTTACACATACATATGCGCGCTAATTTATTGGTTTGCTCTCGCTCAGTTGTGGCAAGGCTTTGTTTAAGAGTATACTACTCAGTGGTATGGGCTTTTTCCAGTCCTGACAATCGCGGTGCTGATCTCTTCGAGGCAGAGGAGGAAGGAACCGTGGGAAATAGGAAGGTCGCTGTGGCGCAAAAACGTATAAAATGGCCGACCGATGTTTAGGGCGCTTCCTTCCTTTTTCCCACTTCCTTCCCCGCCTATCTTCTTTTCTTTTGACTTTGACAGTCCTTTTATCTTTTTCAAAGACAACCTACCCAGCCTTCTATTCTCTTTCGCAATGGCGTCGTCTTCGAAGAAATACGTTGCAACGGACACGATGCCCGACTTTGCTGGCATGGTTCTCGACGCCGGCCGTCTTCGTTTACTCAACTGCCTGGGCACTGGTGCCTACGGCAAAGTCTACAGCGCTGTCGACACGAAAACTCCTCGCGATGACCCAGCCCTATACGCCGTCAAGTGCCTGCGCGTACCCAAGCCTAACACGCTCGAGGAGAAGCTGCAGATGCGCGAATTCTCAAACCACCTCGCCGTTTCTGGCCATCCAAACATTGTCACCTTCCATCAGCTCCTGCGCGACGAAGTGGCCGGCGAGTTTCGCTACGTTGTTCTTGACCTCTGTGCTGGCGGGGATCTCTTCGAGGCGATTGTGGAGCGCGACTTTTTTGTTCAGCGGACAGACAGGATCAAACGGTCCTTCCTCCAGCTCGTGGAGGCCATCTCATTTTGCCACCAAAACAACGTCTATCATCGCGATATCAAGCCGGAGAATGTGCTTTGCTCTAAGGATGGATCAGAGGTCTACATCGCCGACTTTGGCCTATCCACCCAGGCGCCCGTGTCTCGTGATTTCCGCTGCGGCAGCGTTGAGTATATGAGTCCTGGTATGAGATTTTGAGACTTCTCAGTGCCCGCCTTTACTGATGTGCGCTAGATTGTATATCCAAAGACTTCGACTTCCGTGATAAGTCCTACTCGACGCGCAGCAACGACATCTGGGCACTAGGCGTAGTCCTTATCAACATGGTCACTCAACGCACTCCCTGGAACTACGCGCGCCCCAAGGATCCCTGCTTCGCAGCCTACATTCATGACGAGGACTACTTTCTGCGGGTACTCGCGATCTCCGAAGGCATCAACCGCATTTTGAAACGCGTCTTTTGTATCGATCCCCTTCGACGCATATCCCTCTCAGACTTGCGCCGTGAGATTGTTGCCCTCGAGGACTGTTTCCCTCCAGTCGATGGCGAGTCTGGCAACGTCAGCCCCATTCTTCCAGACAGCAACTCCCCCCGTCACTCCGCGGCCTTGCGCCGCTCGTCGTCTTCCTCCGTATTATCTGTCGACATTGGCACTCTCCCCATTGACGACGGTGTGCCGCAACGTGTTTCTGACTCGTTGCTGAGCGTTCCAGCTGCTGTACGGTCGTTAAGCTCAGTCGCGTCGTCGGAGGGTCCCATCACACCGGAGACGTTCCCTGTCAATGTCAATACGGAAGTGCCCGATATAGAGGACCCGGAGGTAGCAGAGGAAGCCGCCAGCTTGTCGAACCTTCTGTCAGAGCTTCAAGGTCTCAAACAGTCAAAGCTTGTCAAGCAAGGCCACTCGGTGACGGGCAGGAAGTCATTCTTCAGGCGTTTCATCTACAAGATGAAGACACTCGATGCCGTTCTGTGAATGAGGGCACGCTATCTCTCGAGCTGTGTTCGGTCGACAGTGCTGTAGTATGACCCCATATAATACATTTGCAGTACATCCATGTCATATGTCACATTTCCCTCTATAAATGTAAAACTGGTAGTCTACGGTCTGTCAAGGGAAAAACACCTACATTTGAAGTTACAGTGAGAGATGGCCCTATGCCAAGACTTGTTGCTACCTCTCCACATAATAGCCATCACCTACACACACACTAATCGCATAAACTTGGAGTAGTCGTCATCTACGTTGATTAATGCAGTTCGTCAACACTACATACGATCCATCGGTGTCAATGATAGAAGACGCATGGCGCTAGCTAGCACGATACGGGCACAATCAAATAAGTACAGTCGCGCTTGTGCTAATTCCTCCTCCTGATCCTTGACCAGCAAAGTTTCCCAAGCGGAACTGATGAGATGACTCAACCTGATATGGCGGTTGGATCAATCTCTCCAAGATATAACAACGAACGTACCGGAAGCAATACGTCACAATTGTGCTGGGCTCCGATATCTTCAGTGCGGTACGGACAGCATCAGGGAACGTCGCCAACAAATAAACGATTTCGCGCGCTTTCTCCTCGACAAGAAGATCAGTGTTGATGGTGCTGACATCCTCCCTCAGGATTGTCGTATCCGCGACCTTCCTCGCCACGGAGCACAATCTGACATGGGCATACTGGAGATACGCGCCTGTGTCACCCTCAAACGATGTCATTCGTGTCTCGTCGAAGGGATATGAGTTGATTCTGCTCAAGATGCCAAGTCAGGGGGCAGCAAAGATGGCCGTGCGATTCGAACCTTTTAGCTTGCATATCCTGAATCTTGACACAGGTCATGCCAACCTGATCGCTGGTGTACAGCGGATCTTCTACATTGCTGAACTTGTCCTCGTTTGACCTCATCTGCTTGAGCATGGCCTCCCGCGACATGTCCAGTATCTCTTCGAGGAACTTCACCTCTCCGTTACGGGTACTCATTCCCTGTACTTTTCCGAAATTGATGTGTTCCAGCTTGCCAGAACATGGCTCGCCCATCATCTCGAGAATCTTGAAGAATTGCGAGCAATGCAGGTCTTGCTGATCACCCACGACGTAGACCTGTGTATCGTAGGTAAAGCTCTGGAGTGTCTGTAAAAGAGGGAGCTCACCATTTTATCGAATTTGTATTGCTCATAGCGCTGTATGGCACCAGCCACATCACGCACCATATATATTGTGGTACCGTCTTATGCCCGTTAGCTTAGTTCAAGCGTTGTCGGGGCGGAGAGCTCACCAGCTTTTTGCACCACGGGCTTGCCCATCTTCCACTGTGATAGGTCTATCGCATATGCCGGGGCTTCACCAGGCGTCTGATTGAGTGTATTATCCGCCTTGTAGTCGCGATCACGTTTGCTCTCCCATGCGTACTTTTCGACCAGCAGGCCGCGCGCCTTCAGAGCTTTCATGGCAGCGTCGATGTTCTGGGTTGTTACCAGGGATTCACCGGCATAGACATCGAAGACGACGTTGAGTCGTCGATAGACCTTTGTATAAGCTTCGATTGACAGGTCGCGGAAGCGCTGCCAAAGCGAAAGCATCTCCTGGTCGCCTGTATGAGTAGGTTCAGATCGTGAAATATGATACGATGAGAGGTAGTACCCTGTTCCATCTGACGAAAGATGTCCTTCGCCTGTTCGTTCGTCGTGGAGTGTCCAGATGCCGCTTCCTCTGTCTTAACGTCCTTGTTAACGGCAACATAAACGTCGAACAGATGCATGATGGGGTTGCTGGCTAGCTTATCCTCTGAACCGTACTTGGAGAAGCCAACGGCGAGCAGGCCTACGAGCATGAAGTAGGCATTGCAATCATCGGCAAGGATAAAGTCTCACCGAATTGTTTGCCCCAATCACCTAAGCTTGGGTGACAATCGTCATTGAGCACTGGATGAAGTATGATATGAGACTTACTAGTTCATACGAATAACATCCCAGCCGTTGGCAGCGTACAAGTTGGAGAGGACTGTGCCGATGATTGTACTTCGAAGATGGCCTGTGGGTCATTCAGATAGTAGACCCACAAGGTGTAGAAATAGCAAACCTGCATGAAACGGCTTTGCAATGTTGGGACTCGAAAACTCAACAACGATCTTCCGCCCGTTCCCAGAGTTGTTCGTTCCATAGTGACCATGCGGATGAGCGGGTGTTGCTTTCGAAAGTTCGTAAATCTGATCAAGCACTAGCCTAGCGAGAACTCCAGTCTTGCAATAGAAATGGGCGAAAACGCCAGAAGTCGTGACTCGGTCGATGTACTCAGTTGGGACAAACTGAGTCTTGAATGAGAGAAGCTTGCAACAGCCACTGATGTCTACACACCTACCGTACGTAGATTTAGCACCATGCCAAAGAAAGAAAGAAGGACAACTGACGAACCTGGGATTGGATTTTGAGAACCAGTTCCTGAGGTTTTGCCTTGATACCAAAGCGAGGAACTGCGACAGTGAAATCGACGCCTTTTTTGCCGAGGTCTACGCCTGAGTATGCTTTCTCGAAGGATATTTTGAGAATTTGAGATACATACTCAGCGACCGACGTGCGGAACGCGTCTAGGACAGACGAAGATGGTTCAATCGGCAACATCATACTAAACAACAGGGGTCCAGGCGGAGTTACGATCGAGTCAGAGCGATCGCGTCTCAGTATTCCCACGCCTCTGACTCGCGCCTAGCCAATCAAGCACGACGCAAGAGACCTATTGACGTGTATTCAAATTGTTCAATATCCCAGCCAAACGACTCAATGGTCATGCCGGTCATGGCTTGTGTCCAGCCATCTTGACTTGTGGGCCCTCGTTGTCTACATACTGATCTCTCCGGTGTTCACATCTCACATCATATCTCAGGCTAACACATTGATACCAGCTGATACTGTAGTCGCCTGTGAGAAGTCGTGTAGCACCGATTGCAACACCTTTGCAGCAAGAGATCGCCCTGTCTGGATGGCATTAGCTTGTTTTGTGTTCATCACTAGAATTCCGTCTGAACCAATGGTACCGGGGAGAATTGTAGTGTGAAGGTTAATATGATTTAAACCGAAACGTACAGTAGAGGTATTGCTCGTTCAAAGAGTTAAAAGTCAGAATCCGCGATCCGCGACGCACGATGACAATAAATAATTGTTGGTACTTGACGGTCAATCATAAAGATTAGATGATAACACATTCGTCCTTCGCCTGCTGTCGGGTCGGGCGCGCAATGTTGAGCCGTTTGTTGCCTTGTCGCTTCATCTCAGTCAAACGGTTCATGGCCCGTTTGTTTCCTTGAGCTGAAGCACAGTGAGATGACGGCACGAGAGGATCAAGTGAGGACGCATACCGGCTGCACGCATATACCACCGCTTGGAAAACTCGATGTCCTGTTTGATACCAATGCCGACCTCCGCATAGTAGCCAACAGCATACTCGGCCTTGCTCAAGCCCTTGTTCGCAGCACGACGAGCCCACAAATATGCCTCTGAGTCGCTCTGCTTGAGCACACCCTCACTGCCCGTCAAGTACCATCCACTCAACGCCAGCTCCGCCTCCGGGTCTCCCTTCTCAGCAGCCTTGGTATACCACGCTATTGACCGTCGCGGATCAACAGGACAGGTGAGCGAGCCGTATTCGTAGCACTGCCCGAGTTTGTATTGTGATGGTGTGTAGCCAAGATGAGCCGCCTGTGTTAGTAGCTGCTTCGCGAGGGGTGGATCGTGTGGTACGAGCTGACCCTGCTCATGCAAGATGGCCAGCTCGTGGAGAGCATGCGGATTCTCTTCGTCGGCCTGCTCCGCAGCGCGTCTCAGCCATCCAACAGCCTCGCGAGGATTTTTCGGCATGTCGAGCGTTCCCTGCAACAGAATCATACCGAGCTTGTACATAGCAGACGTGTCGCCAAGGGAGGCCGCTTTGCGATAAAAGTTGGCAGCACGTTGAGGCTCCTTCCGCGTGCCAGCGCCAATCTCGTTACACACCGCGACACGATAGCAAGCAGCAGCGTGATTCTGCTTCGCGGCCTGCAGATATAGATGGTACGCCCGTTCGTGATCCACCTGCAGTCCAAGAGAACCAGTACCATAGCAATTGGCCATGTAGAATTGCGCTTCATCATAAGCTTCCCCCTGCGTGGCCAGCCGTCTGATGACCTTGAGAGCCTCTCCAACTAGGACCTCGCTGTACTTTTTGGCAGAGCGCTGATCCTTGTTGGACGACCTTATTTTGCGAGCTGCATCGATCAAATATTTCGCGTACTGGAAGTGGGCCTCTGGATCTGGATCAGCCTTGATGCGCTGACGATATTGGTCGATGAACTCTTTCGTGTAAGGCGGGGCGCTGAGATCAATCGCCTTGGATTTCTGCGAATTAACAGAGACGGAGTCTTGATGAGGTAACGGAGGCCGAGTCTCAATTTCTGGATCGCGCATGGGAGGGCTCTGGAAATTGTTTGGCGGCATGTGGGGAGCGGAATGACTGCTCGCGAGGGAGGTCTCGCTACCACGGTACACAGAAGAATAGCCGGAAGAGTAACTGGGTGCGCCATAGTTGCCGGGAGGTGGTGGTCCTGGAGGCGGTCCTGGATGAGCGCCAGGCGGAGGACCCATACCGAGCACGCTGGATGCAGCGGTATATAGGTGGTTGCTATATGCACCATTGGGATTCGGGGGCGGGTAGCGTTGCTGGTTAGGATACATCTGCTGAGGAGCACCATAGGCAATCCCCTGGTCATCGTACGAGTACACGCTACCAGTGTCGTGCATCGATACAGGGCTATCTGTCGTGTACACGGACGAATTGTCTGATGGCGGATAGTGTTGGCGAGGCGGGAGAGCGTGATTGGGCGCAGATGGAAGGGTATTGGGGTGTCGCTGGGAGTGGAGCTGGTGCATCGACGGCCCAGCAGACTGATAAGACCGTGTGGACATGGATGAGGTCGACCGAGGAATCGGGTCATGCGCGGCCATGTTAGAGGCCGGTGGGCGTGAGTCGGTGATGTGTAGCGCTGAAAAACTGTCGAGGACAGCGCTGGGGTCATAGCCAGGCATGGGCGGCGCCTGGTCGTACGACGGCGGCCCTTCGTAGGTCATAGAGGGAACCGAGCGGTTGCTGTGATACATCAGGTCTGTCGACGTGATTAGCTCAAGCACGACGAGCTCAACGGCGCCTTACTTCGCGCACCGCCTCCGCTGTCTCCGCCGTCTTCAGCAATGGGCTCCATGGTGCGTCCGTCTGAACGGCTGAGAGAGGTCGGCCGCGACGACGACGGCGAGGACATGGCTGCTAGAAGCAGACTAGCGTTACAATCCCACGCTTCTCCTAATTATGCATTTCAAAACTCAGCTCCAAGTAATGTCAAGCGCACACGTCGAACTCTGCGATGTCATACTCAAAGCTAGGTACAAAATAAGCTACGTTTCAATGCTAAGGAAACTTCCACTCTTCCAATACTCTCTCAATACGCTCTCGCTCAAAGCCTTGCGACGTTCGTCGCACTTTTGTCATCGTATGTCGGGTCGTCACCACGGAACCTAAATCGTCCCCCTCAATTTCTACCCATGATGAATTGATGTCCTCAGGCGGTGGTCGCTGGCATTTCACCTCCCTGACCTCGGGGGGAGGTGCGTTCTGCTCTATAGTGTCCCATTTACGCGGCTTGAAGTTTCTGAACTTTACCGGCCCACCCTCTTCAGCCGTATTCGCATTCGTATCCTCCGAATTTTGTCGTTTCCGCTTGTTACTCTTGACGAGGCTCCTTCCGTTGAGCTTGCCACCGTCTTCGTCGTCACTCGGAAGGCCATTAGCAAGCCGAAGTCGCCACCGGAATTCCCTCGCAACCGCCGACGCGTCCTTCACCCGGTCGTGAGGAATCTCGTCCTTCGCCGCTTTTCTGGTGGCCTCATCTCCAGATTCCAGTTTGTGCACTTGGTCAACCAAAAAATCGGCCAACTTGGCTAGTCCTGCTGCAACTCGGGCAGGGAAGGTCAAGCCGGATGACGCCTTGAGGTCGCGTAGATGCTTGTCTGCGACATACCAGCACAGCCTATACAAATATGAGAATGAAGCTTCAGTTAACACCCACAGAGTGATATACTTGGTGAACAGAGGAAACCTAAATTTCCGAGGAACTGAGGTGGCAATCTCAATGTCTCGCACCTTCAACTCTATTACGGTTGTCAGGAGGACATTGCGGAAATCAAAGATCAACACATACGAGTCGGAACATTGTACGAATGTACAAAGTTGCCACCAAACACCAGGGTGTCTTCGGGCGTGTGCTGGCGACGTGTCAGTTTATGACGATGGTATAAATCGGGAACTTGATACCACACAGTGGATCCATCCAGTAGGAATGATCATAGTGTTTCCCTCTGTCAGAGTAACTTTGATGACTTCGTCGACCATGTCGCCTAGCCAGACTTGGCCTTGTATCTCACTGCCGGACCAACGCTCGTAAGCAGAGAGGTTTGCAGGTGTTGGCCGAATAAAGTAAAACACCTGACAGTTACCTATGAGACAGAACACCACACAGAATGGAGTCGTACCTTCTTTCCATACACTATGTGATAGTAAACAGACGAGCCAGCGAAATCAACGTGCCAATCCTGCATATCGATGAAACCCTGAGTGAAATCAAGCGCGTCGACGCGTCAAGTCGACTCACAGTCCAGGCCGAACTACAACCCATTAGACAATACAGTTGAACTTTCGGGTACGCATGTCCTTTTCCTTTTCGTGTAGAGGGCCAGAACGTCTCGACCCAGTCGATTTCGCGAACTAGTCTTGGCGGAAGTATCCGATCGGCCAAAGGGGTGCCTGAGACCTCAAGAGATATAACGTTGCGAACTTTGTCGCGCTGCGACGGTTCAAGAGCCCAGTAGTCTGCCCACTTCCCCAGAGTCCAGCCTGGACATGGGGACTGTGTGCCGACATCTTACATACGCCCATTAGAGTTTAATCGCGGGAAGGATCCAGCTAGTCACCTATGACTGAGTGAGAGTCAGTACACAATAATACACGAGCAAACGAACAAGAATGACGCACCATCCACGGGGACAGCGTCACCGACATCCTCTACAACGTCTTCGACTGTAAAGTCACTCGACGGCATCTTCATCCCCAATCCTTCTGGATTCTCAATAACTATTGGCTCCGTCATTGCCGTCTCGTCCTCCGAAAGCCATTCGACACCGACGTCCGCGCCGTTCATCCGCCTGAATTTGTCGGGCTTGATAGGTTTGCCTTCCATCATACGAATGAAGCGCTCTGGATCCGTCTCGACGCCGCTTGAGTTGAGTCCGGTATAATCTCGTTGTGGGCGCTTTCGGTCGGATTTCCGGGCAGGCGCTTTGCGAGTGATTGCACGTTTGGGGTCGGCTGCGAGGCAGTCGGTGCAGTACCTGAGAATTTCACATCATGCCTCTTGACGCGAACCTCAACATATGATGCGCACCATTTGTCTATCGTGGACGAGTCCTCTTCGGTGCCTGCGCACGCCCAGTGATACCACACTTTGCAAGCATCACACCGAATCCAAGTGTCCTTGTCGAACTCGGTATGATCTTTCGGACAAGCTGGACATGTAGACGGGTCTTCCTCAGTCTTCGACGTTTCCTCTTGAGTTTCGTCTGCTGGCGCAGGGGATGTGGCATCAGGTTTTTTGCCTCGAGTAGAGCGTCGACCTGCTGCCATAATGACGAGGCTGTCTCACGCCTGATTGTAATTTAAAGACGTTCAACTTGCTGATGGGAAGAGTTCAAGGTGAAGACTGCCACGTGAGGATTCGTTGGAGATGCCGCGCGCCGCGTGCCGAAGCACCTTCCTGCATCACCATCAACACCTGATCAACACTGGAACACACCCAGTTACCTCCCACCTCAAGAGAAATCCTCATCTCCTTCACTATAGCTTTGGTAACATTACCTGTCACTGCTCTTTGCATATCAGCAGAGTTATGCTCACTTCCTAAGTGTCTTTTCCTCATACAGATCTCCAAGTCAGTGGAACTATCAAGAGCACGAGGTGATGTGCTCAGAGTACTAAGAGTAGGCATTGGAAAAAACCATAGCCACGATATCAACACTAGGTGTGTGGAGCCATTCCGGTCCTTCTCAATCACTTCCGAGTCGCTCATACTGTACAGAACTTGATGGAATCGTAAATGACGACGGGACCGGGAAGACGAGAAGTCCATTGCTGCGGAAACTAACACCTCCCGATTTCTGTTCTGTTGGCCATGACCTTGTCGGCCGTCCTCCTGACAGCCTTCCCTCGTACAACTTCACAGTCGTCGCCGACGCTTCTGTGGATGACATGTCCGTCTCCTCAACCGAGGCGCCTCTGCTGCTCCAGTTCTGTTTCAAGCGATAACGAAGACCTCTGAGATTTTTGGCGCGTCTCCCACCAGTTTGTCGCCAATGCACTGTCTCCTAGGGTTCACTCAACTTCGCCTGTCGGTGAACTTCATCTTTGATTGTGCCCGCGACAAACTCCATACCTTTCCAAGACTGTATGACCTGCTATCCAGGGACCATGCTCATCTAACCATACTATAGTGAGTCACTCTAAGCCTGATATCTCTGCTCTGCCAGTGCCAGAGTCTTATATTCTGTATCTGTCTTGACCGATGTACGGATATGTACGGAGTCCCAAGACAAGAATTTTTCGATGAAACATGCTTGCCTTGGGCTGGGTGCGCCTCGAACACAGAGCACTTTGTGTAAATTCCAAGATTCAGGGTGGAGTGCCGACGCAGCTGAGCTGTTAGTCTGTTACTTATACTTATCACTTGCCTCGTTCAGACAACGTTGAAGCGGTCCTGATATGTTCGAGAAGCCGCCTTTGTCTGTGGCCTCGAGATCGACGCTCGCGTACTGTCTTCAGGCATACAGAGACCAGACTTGGTCTGGTCGCATACCTCAATCTAATGATCAGTAATCCTGGAAACGGACGAGGACAGTGTCAGGAACAGATCCTTGAGGCCGCTCTATAGGAACCTGAGTCGCATGTAGATCGACATCGACCTGGTCCAAGGAACTGAGGCCTGAGAACCTGCTGAAGACGGGCCTTGGTGTCATCGCGTGAGTGAGCTGCTACCTTTGATTATCGTACTGTACTTATGTACAGCATTGATGGATCTTGCGTGGGTGCACAAGCAGTTGAAGAATGCCGTACATAGGCTGCCGATGGTGTCGCACGAACAAGATGATGTCGCACAAACAGTACGTTATCACATTTTGATGGGTTACGGAGGCATTTTTGAGCAGCCGCAGGGCTTTCGCGAGATCTTGTTACTCACAGTTACAAGATATCCCCATGCCCAAGTTCAACCAAATGCTGTCAGGTGCTCAGCGCTCAGCAATGACCTCGAAGGACTCAGAGTTGGCTGGAACCTGTTTCCAAGAAGCGTTTTGTCACTAGGCTGACAGACACTGGCGACGTCTACGTAACCAGGTTGGGTCATGTCTTCGCGTTGCTTCAGCGCAGCTTGAGCGTGTGCTGGTAGATGCAGAGATGAAAATCAGTGATGTTCATGATGGATTGATCGTGTAGTAGAACCGCTGGCATACCGTGTTCTCATGTTCGTACGTACCTCCATTCTCTTGAGATACTCGCTGACAGTGGCCCTTGACACTATCATTGTGGACTGCGTGGCATCCCTGTATTTCAGCAGGTGCCCAGCCTCGGCCTCCCAGGCTGTCTCACCCGCAAAACCTTTTGCACGGGGATGCGGCGCACGCTAATCGTTTTAGGGTCACGCTGCGATCAGGATACCCCTCCTTTAAAATCCTCACACATTCATTCACACATGTTGATCAGGACTTCCCTCCTTTATCGCAAAAGCGACGCGTCCTGCATTCAACTGCAACTGCATCATCGTCTTAGCGCGGACTCTGACTGTTGCCTGCCACCATGGACCGTCTATCGTCAGACGCAGCGTCAATGTCAGAGAAGGCCATTGGCACTCCTTCGGAGCCCTCGGTGACCAATGAGTACACGATCGATCCCGTCGCCGAGGCCAAGTTAGTGAGGAAGCTGGACTGGTTGTGAGTAACATCCAATGGCATGAAGCCCTCCACGAGCTGAAGTCCCTCGCAGAGTTCTTCCCCTTGTCACGCTTTGCTATAGTTGTCTGTTCATCGACGTGAGTGACACCTTCTGCACTCGTCTTTCGCCGACTGACTTGACTTCTACAAGCGTGGTGTATGTCTGGCAAATTTCGTCTTTTCCAAGCCCTTTCTCAATCAATCTAGAACATCTCAAACGCTTACTCTGCCGGACTTGGTGTCGACCTGAAGTTTCGCACCTACGACTGTATGTCTTCCCTCAGAGCTCGTCCAGGCATCGACAGCTTACTCAGTCTTCATGATCAGTCAATATCGGCACGTCCCTGGTGCGTACAAACGGAACTTGGTCCGCCATGTACTGATGCCAAGTCCTCGCTAGTTCTACATCATGTTCCTTCTTGGTGATATCCCGGCTGCCCTGCTCATTAAGCGCGTCGGCTTCTGGCTTGTTCCTGTATCGTATGTCGGAGTCGGCGCTGCCTTCTTTGGACTGGACACTAATGACGATCATAGAATCATCGTCTTCGGCTCTGTCACTCTTGCTACGGCGTACATTCACAGTATGTTGTCGAGCTCCTTTCATGGCTGCCCTAATCTCGGGACCGATTGTCATCTGTAGACCGTGCTGGATTCTTTGCCACTCGAATTTTTTTGGGCTTGTCGGAGGCTGTTACTACGCCTGGGCTGACGTGAGTTGACATTTTCTCATCATCCCGTCTAGGAGACTAATGAGAACGCAGTTATCTGCTCACGCGTTACTATCGTCGCAGTGAGATTACCAGTCGCGTCGGGTGCTTCATGATGGTGTCAGCCGGTGCTGCTGGGGGATGTAAGTTGGAGCCCGCTAGCGTGAGACTCTGCTGAATCACCCTTTCTCTCGCATAGTTGGAGGTCTGCTCGCTGCCGGTCTTTTGTCCATTGATCACATTGGCAGCCGCAAGTCTTGGCAAAACATCTTTTTCGTTGAAGGAATTATCACCATGGGCCTTGGTTTCATTCTCTTGTTTCTCTTCCCAACGGATCCGGAGCGTACAAAGATGCTCAACGAAGAGGAGAGGCGGCTTGCTATGGCTAGGATATACGCGGATCAGCCTGATGTATGCTTTCCTTTCACGATCAAATGCCAAAGCCCTCATGTTCTGTCTAGATCAAAGATACGAAAGAGAAAATGAACCCGAAGCTGGTGAAACGTGGACTGTCCGACGTGACCACGGTTGTTTGCACATTCTTGTACATGGTGAATTACACTGCGGTACCCTCAACCTCTACGCTGCTAACACGTTGTGTATAGCTGGATAACTGCTCGATCCAAGGACTGGGTGTCTTCCTGTTCGTTACTGAAACGGTGCCCTCCACGATTTCTCATCATTGGTTTGTAGACCGACTATCTTGATGTCGAACTTCCCCGGCTCCTCCATTATTCACATTCAGCTGCTTGCCACCCCGATTCCAGTGTAAACGACTCTCACTGCTCGTGAATTGTCGTGTGCTCATGCAGTTTAAACAGAGTGGCTGGCGTTGTTGGATTGGCAGTAACTTATGCTTGCATTCGGTTCCGTATCCACTGGCCATTTTCCGTGTTCGGAGCGTGCTTAACCATTACTGGATGTATGTATCCCGCCGTCTCTCCTCTGTCCTTTCTTGTTTATGACAAAATCTCCTATCAGATGGTATTTGGATAGCCACTGACTCGACTGCGACCAAGGCGCGCTATGCTGCTTGCTTCCTCAATTTCACTGGCGGATTTGTGGGTTGCACGCTGATTTCGCGCACTGCGTATGCTCACATAATGTTCACAGATCAACGGCCCCGTCGTACTTGGATGGGCAGCATCGAACTCATCTCCGGACACGCTCCGCGCCATGGTGGGTGCCGTAGTCACAGGCGTTGGAGGTCTCGGTTCAGTTGTTGGCATGTGGGCTTACATCGCCCCCGATGCGCACACTGGATACCACAAGGGTAACTCCTTGAACCTCGCATTTTCCTCCACACTATGCGCCCTCGCCATCTCCCTCTTCCTATGGCAGAAGCGCGAAAACGCAAAACGCGAGAGGGGTGAACGGGACTATCGGTTGGAGAAGGGCGATGTATCACAGTATGTCATCTCTCAGGCTTTGTGCGTCCAACGGAAAGTGCTGACTGGTTTGCTTTTGCGCAGATTGGGAAATCAGCATCCCTCGTATAGGTATATTCATTGATTACAGGTTTGGTGGCATCGGCAAAGCCATTTTCGATAAGTTACATTAGGGCAAAATTAGTAGCAATATGAACGGTTGTGCAGATTGTACATCACAGCTTGATTGAGTGCGTCTTGAAGTATTGAGTGTTTCTCAGCATGTACAACCAGTAACACAGTAAATGGGACGTTCAAGAGGGCGGTATTAGTTCGATACAAAACAAGCTCGAGAAATGCTTTGCTCGGCATGAAGGGAGTCATTCCGATGGCGGAATCTGTCCTCTGCCAATCTCTTGCCGCCGGAACGTTGGTACGACAATCTTCATCCTTGGTTTTCGGATCATAACATAATTGTGTGATGTGGCCGTACAATTGCGAGATAGGCGAATGTCCGACGAGCTCATCAAACACCAAAGATAAACGCCACATTCGATCTCTACATCAATGCATCATAGGTAACAAGAGACATCACATGCAGTGCCAGGACTGATTTCGGTTACTCTCCGCCATCAACAAGATAATCAAGATAGCCTTGTGTTCTCAATGCCATGACCGCGCTTTGTCCACCGTCCCGCTCCCATTGACTTCGTGAACACATGAGTACAGATTTCAATGGAGATTCTATTTCTAAGTGCATGTTATACAATTGTTATCTTAGACCCTTCTTCACGTTTACTTTTCGCTGAGCTCAACGACACCAGGCAGGGCCTGAGAAGATGAACAATGAGAAACCTCGAGCCCTCGTGTCGAGAACATTGAAAACTGACCTTTCCTTCCAGAAGCTCCAAGCTGGCACCTCCACCGGTACTGACGTGGCTCAGCTTGTCTTCCGCACCAGCTTGCGCAACGACGGTGGCAGTGTCACCACCTCCCACGATGACAACAGCGCCGTTCTTGGCCGCTTCAATGTTGGCATCAAGGAGGGCAGCAGATCCAGCTGCGAACGCAGGGAACTCGAACACGCCAGGAGGTCTGGATCAACTATTGTTAGCACTCGCCAGTAGAGGAAGGGTGAAATATATCTAACCCGTTCCACAGGATGGTCTTCGCCTCCAATACAGTTGCACGGAAGAGTTCTCGACTCTTTGGGCCGGCATCAAGACCCATCCATCCGTCAGGAATACCCTCCTCTTCCGTGGCCGTCCCGGTCTGATTGGCTGGTGAGATGGAAAGACGAGTAGAGCAAACAGATCGACATACCGTGGCGTTCTTGTCAAACTTGTCTGCGGTGATGTAGTCAACTGGAAACACGATCTTGACATTGTTGGCCTTGGCCTTTTCCACGAGAGCAGCGACCTTCTCAGATCCAGGCGCGTCGAACAACGAGTCTCCGATCTGTAGGTGACGTGAAGGGGGGAAGACACGTCACGGAGTAGAGGTGCGTACAGAGACGTTCTCGAGGGTCTTCTTGAAGGTGAAGGCCATTCCACCGCAGATGATCAGTGAGTCGACCTGAACGCGTGTGAGATGAGAGTCGAGTATTCGGTATGAGGACACGTACCTTGTCGAGCATGTTCTCGATGAGTTGGATCTTGTCCGATACCTTGGCGCCACCGAGAATGGCAAGAAAAGGCCTGTCGGGCTTCTCAAGAGCCTTGGCAAAGAACTCGAGCTCCTTCTTGACGAGGAGACCAGCAGCGCGTTGGGGCAGCTTGACTCCGACCATACTGGAGTGAGCGCGATGAGCTGTGCCGAACGCGTCGTTGACGTAGACGTCGCCGAGCTTGGTGAGGCCAGCACGGAATTCGGCAACCTTGGTGGAGTCGGCCTTGGTTTTTGTGCCGTCCTTGTTCTTGACGGAACCCTCCTCTTCGATGTGGAAGCGCAAGTTTTCGAGGAGGATGATAGACCCAGGGGCGGCGGAGGAGACAGCAGCCTCGACATCGGGACCAACGCAGTCGTTCAAGAAGGTGACGGACTTTCCGGTCTGCTTCTCGAGCTCGGCGGCGACAGGCTTGAGTGAGTATTTTTCAACAACTTTCCCGTCCGGACGTCCGAGGTGAGACATGAGAGTGACGACGGCGGCACCTGATGGATGGTCAGCTTGAGCGAGTACAGTGGGATGGACGGACCGTTGTCGAGGGCATATTGGATGGTGGGGAGGGCGGCAACGATGCGCTGTGAACGAAAATGAGCGGCGATGACGCACTATCGATGGCGACGTACGGCGGGATTTGTGATTTTGCCCTCCTGGATGGGCACGTTGAAGTCGACGCGGATGAGAACGCGCTTTCCCTTGAGGTCGACGTCGGTGATGGAGAGCTTGTTGGACAGCGACATGGTGGGCGGATGCAGGTTACCCTGGCGTGGGTTGAATAATATACCAGACTGATTGCCAAATTGGGGCGTTCGCGTCGAGGCCCTTCCTAGCACTTTACCGCGAACTGAGCCGACCTCCAGTCATCGTCTGCACGGCCTGGAACGATGGAGCCGTCCAACACGCTTGGGCTAGACTTTGATCAGCTCAAGATCCATGACCCGCCGCCAGCCGCCGACGCCCCAGCCCCCGCCGCCGACCAGCCCGCCGACCTGCCTGGCGATGGCGAGGCCGGCCGCCCAGCCGAGTCCAAGGAGAAGAAGAAGCCCTACAACAACCCAGAGCGCGTCAAGACTGGCGGCTCGCAGCGGGTGCGCATGTCTCGTCGTTGCCAATCGCGGGTTCACTAACACTGGACACAGGACAAGTTGACCGAGGAGGCTCTCTCTGAGCGCATGGCGCGTATGAAGGAGCAGAACGAAAAGATCAAACAACGGCGACTGGTGAGCTCACAATGCCTCTTCGTTAACTTCGTCCTGTTCATCCAGACTGATTGGTACACTCAGGATGTCATGGCAGACGAGGACGCGTTCAAAAAGACGCAGGAGAACGAGCGCATCAAGCAGGCGCAGAACCGCAAAGTCCAGACCAACATCGACCGCACGCGCGAGCAGAACGCAAAGCGGAAAATGGACAAGATACAAAGTCGAGAGTGGGATTCCGGAAAACCGGCGCCGGCGGACTGGAAGAAGAAGGCGGCGGACGAATCTGCAGCACCGACTGAACGGGCTGCAGAGGGCACTGATTCGAGGGGCGGCGGCCGTGGCGGACGCGGAAGGGGCCGTGGACGCGGAGGCGCAACGAGGCAGACACCCGTGACATCTCCGGCATCAGACATCCCGCCCACATTGGACGGGGCGGCGGCGAGCCCTCCCAATCCCGCACCCGCAACGGCGCCTCCCGCGGAGACGCCAGCTTGACTTGATTATTGATGATGACGACGGATATTATTGTACTTGATTTTTTAGGCCCGATGTATATGCAGTATATTTGACACTCTTCCTCCTACCACCATGGGCCGCGGCGTCCTTTTGACTGCGAATCTTCCACAACTCCAGAATCTCATCAAACGAGACCCGCCAGCGTACAAGGAGGAGTTTCTGCAGCAATGGAACCATTATAATAGCATCCGCCAAATTTTCTTGATCAGTCCGACGGAACATGCCCAGCAGTTCCGAGAACTGGTCACCTTCATCTCACAAGTAAGTGTGATATACCTCTTTTCATAGCCCCTTGACATTCAGCGTAGGTTGCACCTTGCTATCCAAAAGAAACCGCAGAATTCCCGTCTCAATTGTCCACTCTATTGCTCGAGAACTATGGGACCCTCTCTGCGGACACCCGCAAGTCCATCGTCCAGAACCTGGTCATGCTCCGCAATAAAAACGTTATCACATCCATCGAGTGCGCGCGCTGTCCCCCCGTTCATCTCATCTCGCTCAATTAAAAACATACAGGCTCTTGAAGACTTTGTTCCCTATCCTCCCCCGGACAACATCCTCAACCCTTCGAGCCTCTATACGCAAGACCATCCTTTCCGACATCCGTACCGCCAACACACATTCCATCAACCACAAGCTCAACCGCGCAATGCAGGCCATGCTGTTTGGGATGGTAGAACGCGGTATGGATGGCGAGGTCACAGGAGACAAGGGCAAATTGCGGGCCGCAAGTGGACAAGGAACTGCTGCGACCACCAATGGCGAGGATGCCATGTGGGCCATCGTACTGACGAAGGAGCTGTGGAGGAAGGGTGTCTGGTGCGTTCACTATCAACTCGATCGTTCAAAGTTTTTGACTTGTCTATAGGACCGATGTCAAACCAGTATCCATCATATCTCTGGGATGCTTCCATCCGGTACTCAAGGTGCAAAGCGCATCCATCCACTTCTTCTTAGGCAGCGATGAGGACAAACCAGACAGCGACGACGAAGATGAAGATGTGTGTAAACGGACTCTGCTTTTCGCTTTCTCTTCTGACGCATGTGCAGGACGTTGATGTCAGAGGTCTGCACCATCGCCGTGAAATCAACAAAAAGACGCGGAGTGGTGACAACAAATTGCGGAAACAACTCAACAGCGCAAAGAAGGTACATCACTATCTCATATCGTGATTTACTTCCTCCTCACCCCATTATCCAGAAAAAGCACGGCAAGAAGGCGGAAGTCAACCCTAACTTCCCCGCTCTGCAACTTCTCAATGACCCTCAAACCTTCGCCGAGAAACTGTACGACATCCTCAACCACTACGAAAAGCGCTTCTCCTTGGACCACAAAATCCTCATCATGCAGCTCCTATCTCGCGTCATGGGCGCGCACAAACTCTGTGTCCTGGGTTTCTACACGTACATCGTGAAGTACCTCACCCATCACCAACTGCGCGTCCCCGCCATCCTCGTCAGCCTTGCACAGTCCGTGCACGACCTGACTCCACCTGACGCCTTGGCGCCGGTCGTCCAAAAACTGGCGCATGAGTTCGTCCATCCTGGGGTGTCCAGCGAGGTCATCGCTGCTGGGATCAACGCAATTCGCGAAGTGTGCAGGCGCCAGCCGTGGGCGATCGAAGAGGACATGCTGGGAGATTTGATCGAGTACCGCAAGTCGAGGGATAAGGCGGTGACATCGGCTGCGCGGGGATTGCTCCAGCTGTACCGTGAGGTGAATCCTGGGATGCTCAAGCGCCGGGAACGGGTATGTATTTTTGATGGTACATCCAAGATAAACGCTGACGACTCTCACAGGGTAAAGATGCCAGCATGGGCATTGCATCTGGTTCTCAGCCGCTTCCTTTCGGTTATAGTGCTGATGCTGCTGTGGATATTGAGGGTCTTTCGGTACGTGAAGTATTTCCAGTGTAGATTGCCCAACTGACTTTATGATCCAGTTACTGGAAGATCATCTGCAACAACAGGAGGAAGAAGACGATGTGGACATGGAAGCCAAAGATGAGCAGGATTGGGCCAACTGGGATGTGGATTCGGAAGAATCGGATTCTGACGCTGAGTCGGATGGCTGGATCGACGTCGAAGACGACGGCAAGGATCTCGAAGTCAGCGATAGTGAGGATGAGGATGAGAAGACAAAAAAGCCTGAAGCGGAGGCTGAACCCGAACCCGAGCGGATATCTACGTTGGCGACTACCAAGGCGAGTGAAATTGATCCTTCTTCCTCATATGTTTGAGGAAATTAACGCTTCATACAGATCCTGACACCAGCCGACTTCTCCAAACTGAATCAGCTAAGGATAGAAGCTGCCACAAAGGCAGTAGAAAATGGTGGCGGCCCGAAGGCGAAGCGCAAGCTTGCCGAACTCGAGACCAAGCAGAAGGCGATGCAAGGCCAGGAGGAGACCTTTGTGTCCGAGAACGACATTTTGGGACCGCGCAAGAAGGCGAAAGCCGACTATGCCGAGCGTATGGAGTCTATCGCCAAGGGACGGGAAGGGCGAGAGAAGTTTGGCTCGCACAGGGGCAAAAAGAACAAGGAGGCACCGAGCAGCTCGACGAACCGTGAAAAGGCGCGGAACAAGCCTATTATGATGATTCTGAGTAGCGGGGCGGTACGAGGGAAGAAGAAGGCCTCGTTGAGGGAGAAGCAGCAGAAGCTTAGGGCACATATCGACAAGTCGAAGAAGACGAAACATTAGAGAAGTATACTAGGGTTTGCTTGTTGTACATACATTGCATCGGTCTCGATCGGGACTTCAACCAATACTTTCATGAGCCGTAGACCGTCCTCACACCCGACCGCTGACGCTCATAGCCTTCGACGTCGGTCTGGTGCGCACGTCGACCAGCGATTGCCGTCAAGTAGACGTAACGGACAGGACCAAGAAAAGACCCTACCGCCTTTACCTTCGCCGTACGACAATGATGGGCAAGCCGAGTTTGCGAGCATTCTGTGTACATCGCCTACGGAGATGGGAATTGAGGCAGAGCGCGCATTCAGTCCTGTTCCTCTAACACCAAGCGAGGCGCCGACGCGACTACCTACACCGAACTTTGTCGAACACACCAAGCGACGATACACTGCATCCACTGCTTCCTCTGCCACTCTTCGGATGCCATCTACAGACTCGTATACGCCTAAGCGCGACGTCAAACCTTCCCTCGTCTCCCGCGGCGCTGATTTGACGTCCTTCAAGGCGCCATTTCCTTCATCTATCCTGTCACTGCCTTTCGGTCGGACCCAGTTTGGCGCGAGCTCGAGGAGCACACATAGCTCTATCGATTCGGTTGATTCAGGGCATTCTACCCTAATACCTCAAGTTGGAACGACAGATCGGTTTACGAATCGCTGGCCCATACCGCGCGTGAATACACGAAAGAGGAGAAGACCGCGTTTCAATAGCACGGAGGACGGGGAAGGTCTGGGAATGGACGGACTGAGCCAATGGCCCGGGAAGAAATGGTGTTTGATTTTATCTGTGTTGACTGTCCTGTCCTACGGGATCGCCGCGATGGTATATGGTCTGTCCGCGTGGTTCCGCAGTGAGTTGCATTCTTCGCGCTTAGCAGCTATTTACAATCTCGATTCATCGGTCAATAGCTTGGATGAACGCCGACGTGATGTACGTCTCGGACTACGACATCCTCGTCCTGATTACTCTCGGTGCTTCGATCCTCCTTTTGACCTCAATGGTTGGCCTGACTGGCGTTATCCTCAACTCGCGTCCTATCCTTGCGATCTATGCTCTGCTACTCTGGCCTGCCTTTATGTCTATGCTCGCCGTCGGCTATACAGCTTATAAGCGATCTACCTTTTCCCTAGATCACAAACTTTCGTTCTCTTGGAACAACTACTATACTGCCCATGGCCGTCTCCTCATACAGAACGCATTGCATTGCTGCGGATTCTATAACGCCCTTCATGACGCCGTGCCAAGCAGGCGGTGCTATCCAAGGACGGGTCTACCTGGCTGCAAGGGGAAGCTGTATAGATTCGAACGCGATAATCTAGGCGCGGTGTGGGCGGCGACCTTTTCGCTCGTGCCTCTCCATCTGTTGAACATTGGCGTCTCGCTGGTGTGCTCTAATCACGTGACAGAGACGTTCGGGAAAGGTATCACTCCCAGGCAGTATCGACTGACGCGTGGGGATGTCGTGGCGGATGCGGAGAAACTCATGCAGGTTATCCGGCCTCAGTATTCTAGAGCGCCCTCGAGCTTGACATTTAGAGAGGATAGAAAGTAGATATTGTAGGAGTCATGAGCACACGATAAACATGTATCATATATATAGAGCAAGTACTTGTCCAAGTCGGGGAAGCCAAACAGTGTTAAGAAGATAGTGATTATTGTGGCACATTGAGGGTCAGTACTCTAATGCCTGCTTGACATAGATTGAGCTTCTAAATGGTTGAGGTTGGTGGAGTAGTGACTTACTCAATTTGAACCACGCCGTAGAAGTTACGAGCGACCTCGGTGACGCCACATTGGGCCTCCGGTACGTCCATAGGGAATAGGTCGATCTTGTAGACCTCTGGTACGTCCTTTACAGCACTGCGTCTTTGACAGCGATTTAGCAGATACAACAGCACGATGGCTATGCTGACGCAGACTATGAGTACTGCAACTGTATTGAACATGGTTAGTCAGTTGTATGCATGTCATGAATCATGATGGTATGGCGCATGTCGCACGTACGAATGAGGATGATGAGAAACAAGATCTCCTCTGTTGAGATGACAATGACTTGCTCGCTATTGACCGTGGACATCGTTGAGTTGCAAGTACTTTCGATGAGACCTCGCGCCAAGGCCCCGTGCTTATAAGTCCTCAGTCAGGAATCAGCATTAGCTGTTAGTATCTCAGAGATAAGCGCCCGAATGCCGCGTGGGGGTACTCGTTGATCCATACCGTGAGTTCCTTGACTAACAAGCGAGGACCATATACTGAGGGAAGGGGTGAGTATGTGGAACATCAGCGGTGAAACTCAGGTCCCCATTTGTTTTGCTGCTTCCCGCGTCGCAGTCTACTGTTAAGCGCACGGACAGATACATACATTCGCAAGTAATACAGTCGAGCAGATAGGACTATATGTAGCATAGGAGATACGATGTAGAATATTAGTACTCAGAACCATTTACTAGGGTGTATACCTATTCTATCGAACACGTCTTTGATTCCGGTGGAAACGAATGCACCTAACGCGGTGGATGAGGATAGCTTGACCGGCTTCCCGATCATGTTGTATCTGAAAGCGAAAAACTCAGTGAAGGCCGACACCATGATAGAGGAAAGACTCACGTGTAAGCAACTTGGCCGTTGACGCTCAGATTCAACGTCAATTTCGGCTCTTGTGAGTCTTCAGTGTCTACTTCTATAGTTGACCTATTACATAGGTCAGTATCCATGAGAAGGTGCAAGCACAATCCGGCTGACCATTTGTGATTTCCGAGAGGGACATATTTCAGAACACGTTCGGCTGGTATCTCTTCCTCGACAATCTCGTACTCTGCCTCTGCGCCATCCTCGCCAGGCTTCATGATCAGCTTCGACTTCTTAACCATCTCTTTGCCTTGCATGCTCAGAGTGCGGATAAGTGGGACGTCGAACATGCTCAATGGACTAGGCGACAATGGTATCAGCAGTGGAGAGGCGAGTAGAGATTTGAGGTACCTTGTTGAAAACTCTCTAACAGTGTACAGGGTTTCATGACTGTATTCGATGGCAGCGAACTCGTGGCGATCTCCCGAGAGTATGACAACATTCGGGACTGAGTGAAGAGCCTCGAGAACCGATTGACGTTCAGTGGGAAAGCCAGCCCATGCGTCAACGACAGCGTTCCCGCTCCAAAGTGTAGTGAATGGAACAGATGTCACAACGAACTTGAAGACAGCCGTCTCGTTCACCTATTGAATGTTTTGAGCCAGAGGTCAGCAAACAACGGAAGCAAGCATACCCGAGCTAGCCAGTCATAGAACGAAATGAGCTGAGCATCACCAAGCAAGGTCCGAGATGAGAGATCCTCCGTGTCGGCAGTTCTGTACCTTCGCGTGTCCAGGACGAAGAAGGCAGAGTCCCCATATCTAAAGTCGTAGTAGTAATGGCCATCATGTTGAGGGTTGTAGTTTCCGTCAGCGTTGTAGACCTTGAAGGCGTCCGTGGCGTTCAAGAATGGTACTTTGGTCTCGTCGTCGTTTCCAGCAAAGTCGTTGAGGAACTAAGTGTGTTGATGAGGCAAGGGTAAAATGGGCATGCACATCGACTTACCTCGTGGTCGTCGTAGGCATGGAACATGGCTGTTTAGTAGCAGTTCAGACCTGGGCATGGACTTTGGAATAGACACGTACGTATACGCTCATATATCTTTCTGAAGCTGAGGCTTGCGTAATTTCGGCGATACAGCCGTCTATAGTCCTCAGCAGTGGGACCGGTCCAGAAAGGTACATCGGCGTAGATGAAGTCGCCAAGAAAGAGAATAAACGCGGGAATCAGGGACTTAGGCTTGAGGAGGGCTTCATCGCTATCTTCGGTCTCAACATCTACTTTGGGGAATAGAGCGTCGCTCATGAGATCATAGCCTTTGATACGACGGCCTTGGAGCGGAATATAAGGGAAGTTGGGCGTCATGCACGACGAGACCAAGAAGCTGAACCTATTTCCAGGTAATCGCGGGTCGGGAAAAGTGTGGAACTTGATAGAACTTTCGGGGTAGGGTAGAAGCGAGCCATTCGTAGCAGCAAGCGAATCTATGGCGTTGTTTGTCTTGCTATAATCGCTTCGAGTTGATGAGAGACTCACACTCATAATGCGTGTTTGGCCAAAGACCCTTGATGTCAGCGACGTCAACCCAATCACTGGCTTCTTTGAACATGAGCTCCGGCCCGTGTTTCCAAGCAACATCTTTATCCGTCGCGGTCGAGTGCTCTCTCCAAACGACGTGAACAGCTTCATCGTAGTATGTCGGTGGTATACGAGTGACGATCTTGACATTGTCAGGGTTCACCGCTCCAACGCGGGTGAAAACGACGTCAGCAGCCTTGTCGACATATGGTGTCGTGATGAATTCCGCAACTGCGAGGATGAGGAGCCAGTTCAATCCAGCAGAGATGCGGCTAACAGTCTTCGAGGATGTGGGAAGAGATAGAGCGAGATTAAGGAGGCGAACGTCGCTCTCGATGTATGCTTTGGCCTAGGGAGCGCCGCTGAGTGTTTTAAATTGATTGGCGAAGAGAACTACGCACTTTGGGCTTCTCCGTCCTTTCTAGAGGCTTCTCGTCTACCGACACGGTCTCCTTTGCATAGACAGGTATCATCCACGATGAAACGAGCCATGATGGGAAGGTAAATAGCACGCCGTACGCTATAAGCCTCGCCGGAATCTGCAAGATGCGACATTGAGAGTCTGATGCATGCGTGAGATAGATGTTTACCCAGCGCAAAAATGCCCATGCCAAAAAGCGAAATATAGAGGATGAGAAGGCAACAAACAGCGCCTCAGAATGTAACATGGTGGCGGTAGTCAACAGTAGACAAGGCAGAGGAGCACTGCTCGGAGCAGCAGGGCCGGCAGCCACCTCTCGGTCCGAGGTCCGAGTGTCCGCACGGCGCAGAGTCCGTCTCCCCACGTGGCGAAAAAAAGTTCTACTTTTCGCCTTCAACGCGTCGGCCTCCATCACCTGCCCGCCCACCTCCTTCTCCTCCGACCGACGATGCTGGTCCTTTACGAGACAGCGATGGGCTACTGCCTCTTCAAAATGTCCAAGTCGGCGACCCCGGAGGACGTCGACCTATGGAAAGAATTCGAAAGTCCTGACAAGGCCAGCAAATTGTGCGTAGCTATTCTGGCTGGTCCACTGCTATACTGACATTTCACAGACTAAAATTGAAGGCTATCCACCGATTCACGACAACAGCAACTGCGGTGGAAGACATGACAGCGCTGCAGGAAGGAAAACTCGGCCCTGGCTTGAAAAAGTTCCTCACGGACGAGATTGCCGGCAAGGGCAAAGGAAAAGAGTCGCTTGTCGTTGCAGAGCCTTCAATAGGTAAGCTTGTAACAGACTGCCCGAAATGTCTGGTGACTGAGCTATCTCTTAGGCAGCGCAATCAAGGAGGCATTGAGCATCAAGACAACGTATAGCTCTGCCGGACTTGATCTCTTCCGCGGTATTCGTAGCCAACTGGCCTCCCTCCTCGATGGCCTAGACCCCAAAGACTTGTCGACAATGAGCTTGGGTCTCAGTCACTCGCTTTCTCGGTGAGCTTCGCTGCCAAACTTGTGGCAGCTATAGCTAACACAGCGCAGGTTTAAAATCAAATTCTCGCCCGACAAAGTTGACACCATGATTGTTCAGGCGATCGCCCTCCTTGACGATCTCGACAAGGAAATCAACATCTACGCCATGCGTGTCAAGGAATGGTACGGCTGGCACTTCCCCGAACTTGCAAAAATCATTGTCGACAACATGGCATACGCCAAGGTCATCCGTCTCATGGGTTTCCGAACTAACGCATCCTCCACTTCCTTTGCCTCGATCCTCCCCGAAGACCTCGAAGCCGCTGTCAAGGCCGCCGCCGAGATTTCTATGGGTACAGAAATATCCGACTCTGACATCGACCACATACACTCCCTCTGCGACCAGGTCATCTCCATTTCCACCTATCGCACTCAGCTCTCCGAATATCTCCGCAACCGCATGAATGCCATTGCACCCAATCTCACCGCCCTCGTTGGCGAGCTCGTCGGTGCACGCCTCATTAGCCATGCTGGAAGCTTGATGAGTCTTGCAAAGCACCCAGCTTCGACTGTCCAGATTCTCGGAGCTGAGAAGGCCCTTTTCCGCGCCCTCAAGACGAAACACGATACACCAAAATATGGACTGATATATCATGCATCTCTCATTGGCCAAGCACCCCCAAAGCTCAAGGGCAAGGTAAGTAGCGGACTATCTGCCGATGCAGTCAATCCTGATCATTGAACCATCAGATGGCTCGCATGGTCGCGACGAAAGCCGCCCTCTCAATACGTGTCGATGCTCTCGCAGAGCCTGACGACAAATCCGTAGAAGACGCGCCTTCAATAGGTCTCGCCCACCGCGCGAAACTCGAGTCTCGCTTACGCGCGCTGGAGTACGCAGGCGACGCGTCTGGGGTCAAGCGGTTCGCTGGCAACGGCAAGCAGCAACAACGTTTCGACATGTCCGCAGATGCCAAGACGTATAACACCAGTGCCGATTTCGTGTCGACGCAGCGTGAAGACCCCATGGAAATTGCGGTGAAAGCTGTGTTGGACGTCAAGGAGGAGAAGAAGAAGGCCAAGGAGGAGAAGAGGGCGAAGAAGAAGGCCGAGAAGGAGAAAGCTGTGGATGCCGACGGTGATGTCTCGATGGAGCCCGAGGCTAGCGACAAGAAGGAGAAGAAGAGGAAGAGACGGGAGAGTGAAGTTGCAGAGGTTCAGCCTGAGGTGGGTCTTCCTTTGTTTGTCTGACTTCATCATCTCATATTTCTACAGGAGACCGAAGAGGAGAGGAAAGCCAGGAAGAAGGCTCGCAAGGCCGAGAAGGCGGCCGCTGAGGCGCCAACCAACGGCGAGGCATCATCACCCAAGAAAAAGAAGAAGAAATCTTCAGACTAGTCGGTCGTTGGGCATTTTGTATTCACTCTTTGTTTAGTCTAATGTTATCGTACATATTGTAATTTAACCCAAAAACAGAACCAAAAGGACACTTTGCGAGGGACTGGACTGCGCTGCTATCGATATTGTATCTTGTACGCGGTGGCTGTCCTGATACATCCTTGACCGAAGCTGACAGTTGTTTTCCCCAGGCGGCCTTCCTCGGACGTCTCAATCAAGTAGTTCCTTCCGGTATTGTGGACACTCTTTCACTGGCAAACATTCTCTTCTCCCCACGATGATGGTGGCATCGGCTATCGCTGGTTTGGCTATAAGAACTGCTCTGTAACGATGACTGCTCCTCAACCTACCCATCATGGCGCACCTCATGCACAGAATCGTAGACTCCCTCTCTAGCAGGCCGGACGCGATCTTGCTCAGACCGCTGACTCGTCGCGCACCATCCCTTGAATGGGAAACTGTCTCGTACCAGAGATTTCTCGAGGAAGTCCGCATCGCTGGAGGACATTGGTACCATGAGCTGCAGGCAATTGGTGTACGCACTCACGATATTGTCGGTCTTTGGTAGGACCCGTCGCCTCATGCTCTGTCCGGTGATTAAATGCTGATCAACGAAAGGCTCACCGGCCATGATTACACTGATTTGGTACATATCTATGGAATCTCCCTAGCGGGCTACGTTCCCCAGATCTTCAGCGTCAACTTTGCCGGCGTAGCAGTCGTCAACGACCTGCTCGTGGCGTGCGAGGGAAAGGCGCTCATCTACGACAAAGAGTTCATTGATGCAGTTACCGCTGTCGAATTGCCATCATTTGTGGTTCCAGAAATCCACACTCTTCCCCGTGGCCATGGGTTGGCCATTCCCGCGTTGCCGAAGGTGGATGGGAAAGATACGGCAATGATCTTCCACACCAGTGGCACGACCTCTGGAAAACCGAAGCCTATTCGAGAGAGTCATGCTTGGTTCCATGCACAAGCGAAGGCCCAGTGGACAGGCTCCTGGCTTGGGAGCTATGATACCCAAGATGTCTTCAACAACCTGGGGTCTTTTGCCCATGTTGGAACTGCGACAGGTGCGTTGGCGCTTCGAGTCTCCGGAATCCCCGCGCTGACATCCTTCAGCCATGAGCTACCTCAGCTACTCTGGGCAATGCCTTGTAGAAACCTCATGTTCAGATTTCGGAGCCGACGAGCTCAAGATGCTCGTGAAGAATTGTGGTATCAACCGCCTCTTTCTCTACGCACCGTGGCTCTCTGCCCTTGTGACCATTGCGCGCGTTGACGAGGAGGTCCTCCAAATCCTGCGAGATATGCGCCAGATATCATATACAGGTGCCGCGTTCAACCCCGAGGACGAAGATTGGGTTGTTAAGAACGGCATCCCCGCTACGGTAAGTTTGATTTGGATTGTCTACTACCGGAGCTCTCAGTGTCGCATCGCAGGCAATGTACGCCACCACGGAAGTGGGTGAGTGATTGTACACGTCGAATTATACTAATTCTAAGACTGTCGACTCTGAGGTCCCTGCATGATCTCAGATGTGGCCTCTGCGAAAACTTTGCCGTCGATGCGACTGATACCAGGCCTGGGTGTCGATTTCATACCTGCTCGGGACGTTGAGGCCGTGGGACGCCCTGGCGTCCTATATGATTTTTTCATTCATGAAAGCTCCGCCAGTTGTCCGCACCCCATCATCCGAAACCGCCCCGATGGTCATATTACCGGTGATCTATTCGAAGAAGTACGGCCTGGGTGGTATGTCTTCAGTGAGTGAATGTAAATGTGCTTGCGCAACTACTGACTTACCTGCACCGTGCTTGCAGGGGGACGGAATGATGACTGGATTAGAACAGGTTCAGGAGGAGTATGGTTCTGCGATACCAAGTAACGAAACGGGGAACCATCCGTCAACAGTCAGTGCTGATCGAGATTATAGGTCTATCGAAGACAACATACTGACATCCTGTGCGGACATCGTCTTCAACTGCACAGTAGTTGGTCACAATAAACCACTGCCAGTCCTATTCGTGGAACCCATTGATGCCACTGTGGATACAGATGCATTCAAGAGCGAAATCATTGTCAGAACGGCGGGCTTCAACGCAAGACTATTTGCTCACGAGCGTATCACGACTCCGCAACGCATTGTTGTGGTCTCGAAGGGAACGTTACCGCGCACTTCGGTGAGGTCTCTTGCTTACAACGTACTATCATCGGTTAATCTCCTCCAAACAGGAAAAGGGGAATATCAGGTGAGTCCGTTGACTAAGAATGGACAATCTCCAGGCTGAGCGTCCTGGTAGGCGGAAGGCGGTAGAAGATGAGCATGACAAGGTTCTGGAAGAGATATATAGATCACTGTAAATAGAGACAAGAGATGATGAGTATAACAGGCCCACGAACCATCATTGGGCGTTGAGTATATGTGCAATAACCGAAGTACTTACATAGTGTGAGTCTGATGCGAGATCGGAGAGAGTACTGAGCAAGTACTGAGAAAGTGTCCGAAATGGCTCAGTTTCAGCAGTCACGCCGTCACACCTTTCTCACCTTCTCAACGACGTCAAGATGGATTCCGACCGAAAATCGACGGTCTCCTCATTCTATGGCCGTAAGGGCTCTATGGACGCCCTGAATGCCGACTATGCAACGCCGTCGCAACCATATGGCGGTCGCGCAAGGGACGACGCCTCTTCTTTCTTTGGCAGACCCCCGACGGGCACAGCGGGCTACAATCGCAACTCGTTCTTCCACACAGGCAGGGAAGAGCCGCTGAAGGGGGGCGACGAGGAGCAGGCTGGAGGTGGCTTCGACATCTATGCGGACTTCAACAATGCTGGCCCAAGATACAGTACAGGCTTGGGAGCATACACCAGCAATGCCCACGAGTGCGTGCGATGATTCCATCCGGGCTTACGATGGCTCATTTTCGAGCAGATACCGGCCACTGGCATCACCATCAAAGTACGACGACACCGCCAGTGCCACGGGGCCGGTCGAGCTGGTTACTGTTCCCGCGCTGGGACCCGAATGGCAAAAGGACGAGCTTCGGGACATGACGAAGGCTGGACGGAAGGAGAAGAGATTCGAATCGAGAAGAGACAAGTGGACCGCCTGGAGACGGAATGAGCGGGGATGTTGTGGAAGTTGGTTCACTCGACGCTTCACCACCTTCTTCCTGTTTGCGGTGTGTTGTTGGTAAGCCCGCACCGGTACAGCCACTCTCTTTCCCTGCGCTAATCATTGATGTCGCAGCGTTGGCATTGTTCTCGCGTTCACAATTCCCCGCGTTCCATCCTTCACTATCAACAACAATACTCCTCTACTCAACGCCACGGGCGACTGGGCGAAGGAAGTCGATACTTACTTCAATCGTGCACCGACCAATTTCTCCTTCCCAGCCTTTGCTGACCTTCAAGTGCACACCGGCAGCAACTTCCTCCCTTTGACATTCAGTCATGTGTATGCCGAGGTCTTTGACTTGAATACCGGTCGTCAAGTTGCACATGGAGATCTGGGCCACAGAACTGTGCCAGCCAGGCAATACACACAGCTGTCCTTGCCTCTCAACTTCACCTATGTTGCTAGCAACGACTCTGATACCACATGTATGTTTCTACGCCTTTGAAAGTGGATCTATCTCATGAGACTGCATAGGGAACGATTGGTACGATGGCTGCAAAAACACTGCTGCCACCGTCAGCGGTACTCGTGATTGTACGCACGCACATTTTATTCGGGCCCTTCGCATGCTGACATCACCGATAGCCGTGAAATTCCGACTCAACCTCGAAATGCACATCAACGGCTTGATTGGGTCTCGTTCAACCAGCACGCAGGTGACTACCGCCAATTGCCCCATCGAGCTTCCCTTAAACTCTGCTTAAAATCCCCGGGACCTTTTCTCTTTGGTTGCTTTCACGATGACATTCGGCATATATTAACATTGGACCATCCTACAATATCTCTTGTACATAATACCTGGACAGAACTATTCACGTATGCACACCCTCATTCAAAATCTTTCCTACCTACATAGTCATCTGCAATGCTACGCTCTGAACCCGAACAATGTAAAGAGCAAAGGGAACAATATCAAAGCGATAGTAGCTACTGTTTTGATGACTCCGTAGAAGGACAGTCTGGCTGAGCCCATCGCCGCTGCCTCCCGAAGTGCTTCCTCGATGTCTTTAGCCATGGCGTCCATCCCAAACTTGGATCTGGCACGCGCTTTTGCACGTACAGCCAGCTCCAATCTTTCCTGTGCCGTTAGGGTATTGATTTCCTTCAGCGCCTCCGCCCATAGTGCAACTTCCGGAGCTCGTAGCCAGCCAGTTCGAACCTCCCTCGGGGAGTCGACTACACTTTCCACGGGGCCACCAGAGTCGCACGCCAGTACCGGTACTCCTCCAATCATACCCTCGACAGGTCCGATTCCAAAGTGTTCATTCCCGGGGGTATATAGGAATGCACGCGTATGCGGGCTAGTGAGGAGTGCAGTACGTTGTGCGGTGGTGAAATTAAGGAGGAAGAGGACGTCGGGATTGTCTCGTGTAACATTCAATGGAGGGATTTTGGTTTTGGAGGCGTTCGGGGTGATGACGTTGTAGGTCAGTGAGCATGACTTTGCGAGGTCGATGAGGGAGTAAAGTGTGAGCATGTTGTCTTCCACGCGTGGGTCGTAGCCTCCAGCAAGGACAAGTCGTGGACGATCGGATTCCTCCGAAAATGCGGCGGCAAAGGAAGACACCGCGAGAGCGGCATTCTTCTTCTTCTCGAATCGGTTCAAGGATATGAAGGTTGGACGCGACGAGAGCACTTGTCCAATTTCGGGATCGTCGAGGTCGACAGGTGCTTCGTAGGCTTCGATGTTTATGCCAGGATAAACAACGCGGGGTCTCGCGCGTATTGAGGGGAAGTACGCCTTGAACACGCGAGCCGTGAAGTTTGAGTTGGCCAGTATGACATCGGCCTGCGCTGTGAGAGTCATGAGGTTATCGAGTTACAGAATGAGATTGTAGTCCAAGTTACCTGTCGTGAGCTCCTCCCACCAGTCCATGGGTATTCTGTAGAATCTCTTCAATAGACTGCCTCGCATTTTCATCTTGCCTTCTACGAAAGCGCCGTTTGCAAGAAGCTTGTCTGGGAAGTGGCAGTAGAACACGACGCGCGTGCCGCCAACTAATTGGAGGAAGGGGACACAGGTAGAGAGTTGGTCGACAAAGAAGACATCATATTTGGCAGATTGTTTGACGACATGGAATGAGAGAAGCAATGCACTAGCGTGTGCGAGTAGGATGTGGAATTTCCCGCGAATCGAGCGAGGAAACGGTGGATGCACAGCATGCACGGTCAGAGTTCCTAGCTAGAATGAGCCGTGGAACAGTTAAAGAGTGATTGACCTTTACCATCTCTTGTTTCCTCGAAGCAATGCCCGGGATCGTGGTGACTGGTATAAATGTCGACAGAGTGACCGAGCTTCTGCAGCCCTAGGGCAGCGTCCACGACGAGGCGTTCGGCGCCGCCTAGACAGACATAGTTCAAAACCTTGCAAATATATTCACAAGAATTCACGCACCAATTCCCAAGTCTGGATGTAGAAAGCCGACTCTCAAGGGAGCCTTGGCCATGTCGCGACTGACACGGTTTGAGGTAAGATACTGCGATCGGCCCGAGTCCGACGACGTGTCGAAGCTTAAAATAGGTCATCCAGCTTCCACTACAATACGTCTTTGCTTCACGACGTGCATTCATCCGTTCATCATCATTCTGGGACTAGAAGAATTTGCTCATGCGCTGAAAACTGCGTCGATGCTGCTACTCTCTGTCTGTCAATCTTCAGCGACACCATCGCGCGACGACTGGGCCGAGTCTATCAGACCTTTCTTGCGACTTGCGAAACCACTCTTCGCTGTCAAAGCCCTTACTCGCTTCTATTTTGGCATACTGTGTGCCTACCACACACTACGGTCTTGGAAATAATCTTGACTGCCAGTGGGGCGCTCGGAGTGCGCTCAGATGTCTTCATCGTGGCTACACCTCGTTCAATAAAAGGTCGATGCACTCTTCACGAGTGATTTTTCACTTACTAGTCTCTAAGATACCGCAGCACGCATATATCCTGATTGATGAACAAGACGATCAGTTTCTACGACGCTAGGTTCACGACTAGGAGACTGCTGCCAGCCTTTGTCCTCCTCTAACATCGCACCCATACTTTTTCAAGTCAGATTGCACCGCTATTACATCATTTGAGCATTACCAACCTCCCAAATTCTTGCGGAGCAGCAAATCGGAACACAAGTCTATGCGCCTTCAATTAGTGGGAGAGCAGCAAAAGGGGAATTCGCTTGCCATCACCTGTTCGCTGTCACGGGCATGGTATCGGTGCGCCCGAAAACGCTGAGTTACACGAAGGATTGCCGCAGTACCAGCTTCTCGCGGCGTTGTCCCACCCAACGGTCCTCAGGTCATTCATGGTCCCCTGAACAAACAGAGAGTCACCAGTGCATCCAGCACCCCTACACGCTCGCCGATCAGCAGTGCTCACCGACAACACATGCTACTCACTTCCATAGCGCACAAGCAACACCAGGGGCCGGCGCCTTGACACTGCTTACACCGTCTTTCGGATCCCCGCCAATGGCAGAACAAGTCGTCATCCAGGAGCCGGTGGGGATTGAACCCAGCGAATATTGAACGCAAATCCCGGTAAAATTGAAATCCGCACAAGTCATCAAGATCATCGTGCTTGCGGGCGCGAGAGCGATTGTGGCATTTTGGAGGGCGACGGGGTCTGGAATCAGCTTCACTGCTCCATCAAACTCGGGCAGCGTGGAACGAACGACGGTCGTTGCCAGCGCGGGAATGGCCAATGCACTGAGGACGACGATGTACATGAAAATGCTGCTGAAGATTCAATTGGTCCTCTCGATGGCTTTATAGTCCCTCTTCGCTTGCCATCCTCGGCGTCCGTTCCCTATGGCCTTTCTGTCTCCGCTACAAACTAGACCTATTGGGGACTCGTTGTTATCTACCTTTTCAAAACTCTGTGCGGCCTTGCGAGAGGAAATCGTTCTTGGGCAGTGATGCTGGATTTTCCCATGCCAAAATACCAGAAATATGCCCCTTGAAGAAGAAATGTGAGCAATGGATCACTTATCAAGCCTATCCGATAGACTAGTGTTATCTACTTGCACGTGTCTTTGAAGGACAGCAGCTTTCTTAGTATGTATAATGGTACGCTCATTCATGCCATACATTTCTTTCTAATATTCACCAGTAGACAACATGTGCGCGGAATCGGAACCGGAAGACGAATCTAGGCGCATACAATCAGTCAGAGAGTGGTGGGAAGGGAATATAGCTGACCAGCACTTGTTGGGAGTTCGAGTTGTCTGCTTTCAGGGACATGGTACTACGCCCGAGGCCGTTCTCGAGCATGAAGGATTGCCACAGTACCAACTGACCGCGAGGTTGTCCCATCCGACAGTTCTCAAGTCATCGATGGTCCCCTGAACAACCAGAGAGTCACCAGTGCATCCAGCACCCCTACACGCTCGCCGATCAGCAGTGCTCACTTACAACACATGCTACTCACTTCCATAGCGCACAAGCAACACCAGGGGCCGGCGCCTTGACACTGCTTACACCGTCTTTCGGATCCCCGCCAATGGCAGAACAAGTCGTCATCCAGGAGCCAGTAGGAACAGGATTCACGGAATATGCAACGCAGACTCCGGTGAGATCGAGGTCTGAGCAAGTTACCAAGAATAATGTGTCGGCGGGTGATGGAGCGACTGTGGTATTTTGGACGCCAACGGGGGCTGGAATCATTTTCACTGCCCCATCGAACTCGGGCAGCGTGGAACGAACGACGGTCGTTGCCAGCGCGGGAATGGCCATTGTAAGGACGGCGATGTACCTGAACATGATGCTAGAGGGTCCAGTGGTCCTCCTCGATGGCTTTATAGCTCCTCCTCGCTTGCCATTCTTGGTGTACTTGGGCTGTTTCCTTGGGCCTTTCCTTCTCCGCTGCAGACTAGACTCAAACAAGACTCGTTGTCATCGATCTTATCTGAACTTTCCGTTTGTCCTTGCGAAAGGAAATCGTTCTTTGGCAGTGACAGAGAATCGGGAAGGTGGTGTACACAGTCCACGTTTGCGAGCCTACTGCCCACTCATTCTTTATGTAGACATATGCGAAGCTCGAACCTTCGCGACGTTGTCCCAGTGACCTTCTCTCGATGATACTTGATTTTATCATGCCAAAATCCCAGAAATATGCCCGCCCTTGTAGAACAAATGTGAGCAAGTGATTGATTACTGAGCCTATCCGATAGATCAGTGTTATCTACTTGCATGTGTCTTCAGAGGACAACAGCTTTCTTAGTATGTATAATGGTATGCTCATTTACTATATACATTTCTTTCTCAAAGATTCACAAGTAGACAACACGGGCGCGGAACCGGAACCGGAACCGGAAGACGATTCTAGAGGCATACAATCAGTCAGAGCGTGGTGGGAAGGGAATATAGCTAACCAGCACTTGTTGGGAGTTTAAGTTGTCTGCTTTTAGGGACATGGTACTACGCCCGAGGCCGTTCCTGGGCACGAAGGATTGCCGCAGTACCAACTGACCGCGAGGTTGTCCCAGCCAACAGTACTCAAGTCATCGATGGTCCCCTGCACAAACAGAGAAGCACCAGTGCAACCAGCACCCCTACACACACCGCTCAATTAACGATGACAATCAATAACGTTCAATGTCACTTACTGCCATAGTGCACATGCGACCCCAGCAGCTGGCGCCTCTACACTGCTAACACCGTTGGTCGGATCCCCGCCGATAGGGGAGCAAGCAGTAGTCCAGGAGCCAGTAGGAACTGAACTCACGGAATATGCAACGCAGACTCCAGTGAGATCGGGGTCTGAGCAAGTTACCAAGAATAATGTGTCGGCGGGTGATGGAGCGACTGTGGCATTTTGGACGCCAACGGGGGCTGGAATCACTTTCACTGCCCCATCGAATTCGGGAAGTGAAGCACGCCTAATGGCCACCGCCAGCGCAGTGGATGTGAGTGCAAGGATGGAAATGCACTTAAGCATGGTACCAGAGAGTTTCAAACGACTGAGGCTTGTCGTCCTATGATGTTGTATCTTTGCTTGCTTGCTGTTTATATCCCTACACAAACACTCTCCGCCTGCAAGAACAATTGAATTACGATGTACCTTGCCCTGTGGCCGGATTGTGGTATACTTGGGCCATGCCATTCCGCTCCTTTGAGCGTGGCAGGCAATGGACCTATTTCGAGCTTGATTATCTCAACCTTATCTGATTTCTTGACCCATCTCTTCGAGAGAATGCCCTTGTCACAACAATGAACGCCACTGTAGGAATAGTAGGAACGAATCTGTGCAGGTAGTATGTTATGAGTGCAAGTCGCAGGGCCAAAGGCCTGTTCCCTTTCACAAGATGTAGCGCAGCTTGTAGAGCTGATAGTAACCTCATCATGCCGTCAATAGATCCTGTTGGCACAGAGGTCTTCCTTGTATCAATGATGCCGGGCACACCCCAGACTCAGCTAGACTGAGATGACCGCTCTGGAGAGATCCCCCGCCAATGGATCAGATAGTGGTCAGCATATTTATAGAGTCGTATCAAGTTGCTTGAGGAACAAACACATCAAGAAGTCTTTTGGTAGGCACATAAGTTTGAGCGCATCTTTCTCGATGCCGTTTGACTGATGTAGGGCATGTCTCGGAAAGCCAAAACTCAATAGGTGGTACACGAGTGGAACCACTGAGATACATTTGACTCGATTCTATTGTTGTACAGCTCATACCATTTCTCATTGGAGTCTACTTCATCAAGGCTTGGATCTCTGCCGGTACTCTGGGACGCTTCTCCCACTCTGCGAGCCAACCTGGACGAGCACCATCTTCCTCATCAACGCTGGGGAGAGCAAAGACCGCCGTCACGAGCCATATATCCTGGCCATTGCCGGCAAGCTCTGCTCGAAGAGTGGGCACAATTGCTCGCGGTACCATCAAATTTGTGTTGGCATCCGTTCGTAGGGCCTTCCCTAAGAGTCCAGGAGTGCCGATGAGATCCACGATTCCGACTACACCGGCCTTCGATGCGGCACGAGTCTCCCCACCGTGCTCGTAGGTACCAAACTCCTCTCCTCCGGGGGTGAGAGCTAGAGCGCGACCATCTTTGCCCTGGCCATAGATCGCAAATGCTCCTTCCGCAGAGGAAAGAGGCCGGCCACTTCGTACTCGATGCACGCGCAAGTGCCACAGTGGCGCATCGGGAGTGGGCGGTACGAGCCAAGTCTCCACCTCGACATCCTTCCATGGGTACCACATCGACCGCAACCACTTATCCTCCTCAAATCGCGCTTCCCGCGTATCCCTTCTGCATTTCCAGGTTTCGCCGCTATCGTCACTCAGAGCAAGGGTGTTGTCGCCGCCGAGCTCTTCTAATGTCCCATTACCGACAGGGACACTGTAACCAAATGCCGATGAATACGCAAGTTTCCCGTACTTGGCCGCTCCTTGTTTGACTGGGTACGAGCACTGTTGGCCAGAGGAAAGAATGTACGTATGCCCCCCGAGATTGGTCGCAATGTGCAACGGGTGTCGGAGAATCTTGGTAGTCTCCAGCAGCGCCTGTGGGAAAGGTTCTTCCGAAGAAGTCCAGAAAGGATGCGAATCTGGCACGGAGAGGGTCACGAAGGACTTGCAGCACCAATAAGGCGAGCCCGGGGAGTTATAATTCTCCGTCAAGTTGTGGTTGGGATACACGAAGCCAATGGTCAAGCTGCCGTCACTATTGTAGGCGCCGGCCTGCTTAGCCCACCACCGGACATTTCGAAGCTGGAGACCCTTTACAACCCCCCAGGTCAAAGGAGCTGGAAGATCCACGTCTGCGAACGCAAGCGCGCCCCAGAAAGAGGACATTGCCCATCTGTACGTCATGCTTCTACCAAATGGTATAGCACGACCTGGATTGTCCCATGGTAAGAGCATGATGAGTGAATATACAGAATTTCACATACCTTCGGCATCGAAATAATGAACGAAATCCAGAGCGAACTTACGCGCGCGGTTGCGGTATTCCTCACAGCGGACTGGATCTTCAGCCTGCTGAAGCTTGGAATACGCGAGCTGAGCGAATTGGATGGCAAATGATGAGGAATAATAATCGAGCTGCACGACGCCCTCTGGTCCATCTCGAGACCAACCATCGGCGATGTAGAATGTGTCCAGATGGTCGAGATCGGCCTTCATCCGCTTTGCATCAAAGCGAGGTGAACCAACTTTGGATAGGCCAAGGTTGGCAAATACCTATGCAGCTGTGAGATAGCCTGGCAGGACGCGTAGAAATGGTGCAGACTCACCCGAAACCAGAGCCAATTTGTATTGGGCATTTCCTTGTCGTTCATAGTATTCAGCCAGTTCGCAGCCTTTTCCTTGGCCTCGGGTGTGAGGGGATCCCAGAGCTTCTCGCGTGCAACGGCGATGGCAAATCCCAAAGCAGAGCACTCCACCATCCGCTGGTCCTTGTCGCGCATGTTGCCCCAGAACTCATCACTGTCGGGGTCAGTCCCGTTCGCGAGCCCATTGACCCAGCGAGTGGTCCCCTCGTAGTCATATCCCCCGGCAAGAAGGGAGGCAAGGCCCCAGATAGGACGGGAGAAGCCCTCGAGCTGAGCCGCCGTTTCATCGTAATGGGTACCAGTGTAGCCGAGGTGGATGCGTGCACCTCCAGGCGATGTATGGCTCTCCAGACCATCCAGAAGATCGGTCAGGAATCTCTTCAAGTCGTCTTTAGTCTGGATAGGATTAGGCCCAAAGGGCGTAGTCTTTCCGAATGACTCCATGGGTGTTCGAGAATCAACATTTGGCGAGAGGATGCGGGGTATATGAGGGGAACCCAGTCGGACCGGCGGGCCGCTCATTCGGAGTGCCTTAGCCTAAAGATATCCCCGATTATGTAAATGCATTGCGTCGTGACGTTGTTCATTGGTCCGCGATGCTCTGGTGTCACTGTGCTTGGGTGTTGGGTGGTTCTTTGAAAATCGGTGTACATGAATGATAATCCAAAGTCGTCTATACAGTTTCTGCGTAAGGATAGGTGGTCGTATGCAATGGCGTAGCTAGTTAAAATCAAATGTGCAGATGCAAGCAAAGTACGCGATGAGATGGTGTTCAAAGTTTACAAGGCAAGATGTGGAAAAAATGAGTCGTCAAAGCGAGGAAATAGGTGCTTATAATGGTCTACACAGCCTGTGCAGTGCTGTAGAAGTCCGTCTCGTGGCGAAGCGCGCGAGCAGTCTTATTGCGAGACCCCAACTCCGGTCTACGAATGACTGGCAGTTCTGGCAGTGGCGGCGTTGTACGCGTGGCGTGAACGGCTCTGAAGAAAGAACGCTTCAAGTGCTCCACAGAAGCTCTATCGAAACACAAGTGGGCATCTCTAGAAAGGTCCCGGAGAGGAACGGGCTCCCTTTGCGTTCTGTAGGTCGGCCAGACAGGTGTCGGATCCTGGTATCTCAGAAGCCACGGATGTTGCAACGCCTCCGAGGCCGACATTCGAAGGGTAGGACCGGGTTGGACAAGTCTCTTCATGAAGTCTAGGACTATTCAAAGTCAGAAGCGTCATGTAATCATGGAGTTCGACAACTCACCATCCAAGCTTAATCCATTGTAAGTCCTGCCGAAGATTTGTAGGATATCGGGGGTATACTCCACCCGCATCCGGTAGGCCTCTCGGTAATTAGAGTCTTCCTCAAACATCGGCTGCAAAGTGAAACTGGATGCAAAGTCACACATCTGGACAAAATGACGAAGTATTGATAGCACGCACAACATGAACAGAGTTACACCAAGACTCCACATGTCGGCAGACTCTCCGTAGACTTTCCCGAGAAAGATTTCAGGTGCCATGTAGACTCTCGTCCCACAGAACGTCTTGGAAGTACACTGTCAGCGGTACACATGGAGCAACAGAGTATGACATACCGCCAAACCAGAGCTAGTGTCGTTCACACTGGCAAGACCAAAATCGGCCAACTTTGCTATGGGCTTATCCTCATACATCGACAGCAAGATATTCTGAAAACTCTGGCATCAGACAGACATTCAATGCGATGAGTTGGGGTAAGATTCACTTCAGGCTTCAGATCTCGGTGAGCGATACCAAGGGAATGAAGGTACTGTGAGGCGATAAACGAAGGTTCAAACAATTCCAGGAATGATAAACACCTCGATAGCATGACATATTTGGAAGAGCAGGTGTTGCGCCATCGCTTCATCGACGTGATCTATATGTCTGACCGCGTACTCGAACATATCACCATGTTCAGCGTACTCCATAATCAGACCTGCGGAAAATGAGAGTGTGGATCAAAAGAGAAGAAGACGAGCATACTGATACTGTTACTAGATTCGTCCGGGATGCACTCGATCAACTGAACAACATTCGGATGGTCCAAGGAGCGCAAGGTCTCGATTTCCCGAGAGATTGCTTTTCGATGCGTTAAGACGTCGTCTTTCTTGTACTGAATCTCCTTGACGGCAACGTATCGTCCATCGCGTCCTCGGCATAGATACACGGTCCCGAAAGCACCAGATCCGAGTCTGCGAAGGAAGTCGTATCGCTGGAAAACCGGTGGTATAGCTCTGTTCTTCAATGACCGGAATATAAATCCTGTAAGGCGCATGAGAGACGCCGCGATACTTATTACGACAACTCACTGTGTGTGGAAAGGCCCTGGCCATAATGGCCGATCTCGATCTCAGAACCGGTGGTTAGAACATGGCAGTCATGCGCCTCGATTGGTTTCCCGTTGACCTGCTCAGCGATTAGTAACGTCGGAGCACGGTATTTAGTAACCACAGACAATCGTTCCATTCTTCGAATTAGTGTCCCAAATGAGAACCACATCATCCTTGGGCTCGTAGACGATGAGAATATGGTGCCTGCCTGTGAATGTTGAGCAGGGTGTTGTACAGGAGAGGAGATTGGCACTCACTGATTCGGTTCTCATTTTCCGGTATCATGATAGTTTTAAGTTCTCCTCGCCCGATTGTGACCCGTCGACCGCGTTCGGTGTCCTGGAAGAGCAAATCCGATCGCCTGTACTGGTCGTGGTATGTCAAGGGAATCAAGCACCCCCAGAGGTTGTCCGGCGCGACATCGTCGTCGTAAACCATCGGGGCATACGCCTGCGAGTTCTCCTGCGTGGCCTGCAGCTCATCGTCTTGAGAGGACATGTCCAGGTCATAGTCCATACAATCCATCGTGACAGGCCGCGTTATCGACATGCCCGACTGGGGTACAGGCGGTGGCTCCGAATAAAAGTGGTTGTTCACGTATGAGTCGTAGAGATACATCATGTCGGTCTTTATAGGCTGAGAGACTGTCAAAGAGAGAAAGGAAACGCGTCTTTGACCCTTGTTGAACAAAGGGAAGGGAAGACAAGAAGTAGAACAAAGTCCGAGCGTTGCTCAGAGTCAATGTGACAGTCATGGGAAGACCATGTTCAACTGACGTAATACCGACTTTGTTTGCTTTCGGCCCTCGGGCGCGTCTGCCGAGTGTCTGCCGTAAGCTAGTCCGCCACTGTTGGATTTCGTGTAGTCTACTAGACAACAGGGCAAGTCCTTATTCAATGACTTCAGCGAGCACTGTCAAAGACGCATAAAGCTGCTATCAGAGCAGTCCTACAACAGATATTCTACGCTACAGAATTACTCCTCATCATCGCTCCCATAATCCGCAAGCCCCAGACCAGCCGGCAAAGATGGGGCCGGACGCGCTTGTTGTTGTTGCGGGATACCTTGTCCATTGCGCTGTCTGATCTCCGAGAAGTACTTGAGTCCTTCCAAAGTATCGGCATTCAAAAGACCAGAGAGCTGAGGAGGCGCTTCGATGGCCGCTGGAGGTGCTTCCAGCCGCTGCCTTTTCCGCTCTGGCTCTTCGCTCTCCTCCTCCTCGTCCGCCTCAATGTAACCCTCATCGTTGAGAGTGTCCCCGTCCTCCAGAGCACGGATCGTCCTCATGGCATCAACAATACGAGGGTCCATCTTGGAACGGATGACCTCCTGGCCCATATCCTCCAGACGTCTCTTCTCGTTCACTTTCGATACCGGGTTAGGATCCTCAGTAGCCCAGCGGACGTTGAGAATCTCGTCGTTGTCGAGGGACTGACATGCCATGGCCTCTTTCGCGAATTGGGCATGCAGCTCGGACTTGTACGTGACGAAGGCGACGCTCCGGTACTGCAGAACTTTGACAGCCCAGGTCGTCTCGGAGTCGTCTAGCCCCACGCGTTAGCAGATGAATGAGAATGGATGCGCAGTCGACTCACCTCGTTCGATTTCACCAAATTCCTTGAAATGCCTTCGTACCACTTCCTCCGTCTCCAACCCAACACCTGTCTCTTTTATACGGCCCACATACAGCGTCCGGTTCTGCCTATTGAAACTTCCAACACCACCCATGTCATCACGATAGTCTGCGAACTTGTCGCGTGCGAAGCAATCCTTGGCACTATCCGGAAGCGCGTTCGAAGGATCCGGGAGGCAGTGGAGATATTCGCATTCCCAGCCGTACGGACAGCACCCACGGGCAAAGAAGAGACAAGTGTATTTCATGCCAGTTGTGTTTGCGCGCGTGAGGCCAGAGTCCTTTTTGAGATTGACCCGTGTTTGTGACTTGGTTTTGCTTCAGGCTGTCAGTAAGGCGTCGAGTGCGATAACATCACAACATACTTGGAGTAACTGTCTTCGCGGTCGCCGCCAGCCCATTTGTTATACCAGATATCTGTTGTCACCCGTTAGCACCTTCTGAGGCAATCCCAACTACGAACGGACGCACTGTATTCTTTTCCGGTCTGAGGCGTCTCTTTGTGTTCGACTTCGCCTGGCTTGACCTGTTTCCTGGCTGGCTTTGTGAGCTTCTTCTGCTTCTTGGGCGGCTTCACAGCAGCGACCGTCTGCGTTTCGGTGTTCATGATGATGGGCAGAGGCTAAGATAGGAGCTTATGTAATCTGTGCCCTCCTAGTCACGACCACCGCGCCCACGACTGTCTGCTGACTCTGGATCCACTCGAATGTAACAAATCTTCTCAAATCTGTGCATTGGGTGTTGATAATTATCAGCTTTGGTCTCTACGTTGATCGTCATTTTCTGAATCGCTCTTGAATCAAATTCATCATGGACGACGATCTGCTCAAGCCCACTGCAGCGCCACAGCCTCAGGAAGACGACGCCAATGAATCAGACGGCGAAGAGGATCGTCCGGACTGGACCAAGCTCTCAAAATTTCGACCAGTCATCCCAAAACGCGGTGAAAAGTCGCATGAACCCACTGGAGAGCAAGGGACCGAAACTTCCCTGCAAGCGCACATCCTACAGCGCGCTCGAGATGCCATGTTTGACGCCCTCCGCGCGCCACGGTCTATCTCGAGCAAGGCTGTGAGCTACGGGGAATGGGACTCTACGGAACGGCGCGTCCGGGTGTCCGTAGCGCGAGGCGTGCATTTCGCAGGAATGGGCTGGAAAAACTGGCTTCTGCCGGAAGAGGCGCTGTATCTCGTTGAGCGCGGATCGATGGTGTGCACCAAGCATGGGGGCGCGATGAGCGTCCAGCAGGCATACACAGACATGATAGGCCAGGACATCCCCCTGGAGGCGTACCAAGTCTATTCCTATCTGAAAAGACTAGGCTACATCGTTACGCGCTATCGGCCACCCTTTTCCGACTATCCTACTTCAGCACCGTACCCTCCTTCTATACTTCCTCCCGGTCCATCTATTCTTGACCGGGTAACATGGCTACTCAAGTCTCTCCTTGCGCCGTTTCTACCTTCATACGCCTCGCTCTTCCGATCCATACGACTCAAACCAATTTCTATTCCGTCCCTACCTCCTCCCGCCCCGACCTCCGCCTATACACCATTATTCAACCTCTACAAACCCCCATCCAACACTCCCTTCAAAAAATCAGCGCCACCGCCTGCTCCGTGGCAGATAGTTGTCATCAACGCGCGCACCACACCCATGCCATCCCTCGCAGAGCTCGACACCCTTTTTGAGGTCGCACCAACGAGCGAAATACCGCCTCCGAAACGTCCACTCGTTCCCCGTCCCCCACCCAAGTTCAACTGGCTCAGTCCTAGGACCTGGTGGGCAAAGTCCCAGATCCCAAGGCGGAACCCGTTCGTGGCGTTGCGCGCAGGGAAGAAAACAGCTGTTATTGCTGTAGTAGACTCAGGCAACGTCGGGTTCTTCAGATTTATGGAAGGTGCTTTCGAGGAGTGCGAGATGCATCTCCCGAATGTGTAGAGTATTTACTTGTGTATCATTAAATAATTTACAAAAGTACAAGGAAAAAAGACGAAGCAGCAATGACCGAGCTTATTCTCTCTCGGAAGCCCTCTCGAGCTGCTGTCTCTTTCTCGATCCGCCACTGTGAGAGGTATGTGAGTTCCGGGAGAAACAGAAAGGGCAACGCCAACTCACGCTTCGGTATCCAACCCTCGCTTCTTGCCTGTCTTTGCCTCATCCAAGAACTGGTTGAGACCGAAGACATCCCCCGTATCCTTCTCGAACTGCACAGGCCCTTCCCGCACTTCCTGATCGCTGGCACCCTCAAAGCCGACCTTGACCTGCCCAAGACCGAAGCGGTCATTGTCCAGAGCCTTGCCAATTCCTTCTTCCGTTCCAGCACCAAACGACTCATCGTTGCCCTCCGTGATATTTCCGCGCGCCTTGTATATCGCGGCAGCAGCCGTGGAGCCGTGGAACAAGGGCTTGTCGTACAAGTTGTACGAGTCCTCGTCGGCAAAGTTGCCAGACAAAGACTCTTGGTTGAATAAGCGGGAGTCCAACATGGACTCTTTCGAGAGCGTAGGTTTCGCGAGACCCAGAGCGACCTTCTCCGATATGTCGCGGTTCTGCTGACGGGCGAGCTGCTTTGCCCGCTGCTCTTGCCCCATGTTGTTCATCCGCATCTCCCGCTCCCGCTCCCGACGCTTCTCTGCTCTCATATCGTCACGAATCTTCCTTGCCTCTTCATCTTCGGCGCTGTCATCCGAGTCAGAATCACTGTCGGAGTCGCTTCCATAGGCTGCTAAAGACGATTTCATGGCTGCTGAAGCTTGCGCCGTCGGCTTTGATGAGATTCCGCCCCGTTCCTCCCGAGCTCGCTGAGCCATCAGGCGAAGGTTCTCTTCTTTGGAAGCCTTCTCCTTCTGCTGGAGTTTCTGCTGCATAAGAGAGCGTTGTCGGACTTCCTCTCGTGCATGACGATCAGCCACAAATAATGCTTCAGAAAACTTGGCGAAGTTGTCGTTGATGTGAACCTAAGACATTGATGAAGTTGAGTCACTAACAAACATGAGATAGACATACATCCTGAAGACCTCGTCCATCGGCAGCCAAACGCTTGTCGAGAGGAATGGTGAAACCCTTATTGTTCTTCCAGTTGGATATACACGGAGGAATCATCCACTCCTTCTGCTCTGCTGCCGTGGCTTTCCGTGGAGGGCTGCGCAATACCGGAGGGGGAGGACTTGGAGGTCCGCGCGGGATCTTCTTGTGCTTGAATCTAGGCGGCTCCAAGGGGTCTTCGACAACCTCCGACATTTTGATGATTCGCTGCTGCAAGCCCTGTCCATTCTGCTGGCCGGGAGTATACCGTATGAAAGACGATTTGCCCTGGCTGTCGGGAACGTTCTTTGGCTGTGCGGCTTTGATTTTGCCGTTGGTGATCTTTTCGAGGGCGGCGCGTGTCTTTTCGGTCGTGCTGAGGACCTCGTCTTCGGAGGGACGGTCCATTAAGCGGTCAGAGTCATCAAGGTCTTTCCGATGGTGAAGAGGAACGAGATCCTTGAATTGGGATTGAATGATTTTGTCCGGCCGTTGACCTTGACGGGCGATGGCGTCGTAGCGAACATTGCCTTCAGCGTCGACTTGCAATGCAAGGGTGTTTCCGGATGAAGCCTTGGGAACCAATGAGTACTAGGAGCCGGAAGCGCGCTCTTCTGCGACTAACCTTCTTGCGACCCATCTCCAGTGGATACTGAGCAACATGGCATTCGGGATATGAGCCACCATCGCCTGCCAGTGGGTAAGCTCAAGGCAAAATGAGCAAGCCTTTCGTACGCACCGTAATCTTCTGGTCGCGTTGGTCTCCAGCCGGAACGTTGACCATAGGGAGGGATGGTAATGCGCGTGCTTATGACCTGTTGTTGGGGCCTTGCAACTGTTGGCACGTTGTCTTCGTCATCAGAGACAGCCGAGGAGTGCAACGGTGTAGGCAAGAGACTGTTTCCTGGTGAGAATAGCCTCTGAAACGAAGGAAAGGACTCACGCAGCGAGAGCAGCCATGGATGATCAAGACGAGGAGGGGCTGGCTGTGCCGCTTGATATCATTGTTTGTTTGACCTCGGTCCAACCGGCGGCACGGACCGAGTTGATTTTTTCCCTGGGATCGGACTTCCAAAAAAATCATCTCTGCTCGACGAGGCTTCCGACGCCGACGATGGGAATCACACACGCCCTCCTGGAGACTGCCTCCGGCTATGGCATCTTCAAGGTCGAGCTCTCCGAGCAGATTGCCGCGCAGACGCCAGCAGCGCAGGCCTCAATCAGCGACTATGCCAAATTTCAGAAAATGGTGTCGCTGGTGTCCTTTTCGCCATTCAAAAGTGCCGGGCACGCTTTGGAGAACGCCAACGACGTGTCTGAAGGTGTGCCTAGCTTTTCAGTGCTAACTTGTATGCTAACCCTGAGCTAGGCATTGTCAACGACTCCTTGAAGGACCTGCTCGAATTATGCTTGTCCAAGCCTTCCAAGAAATCCTCTGTCTGCCTCGCCGTCTCTGACCCCACCCTTGCCCACTCCATATCAGAGGAAGCCAAAATCCCTTGCGACGCTTCTGCCAACGCCCTCGAAATTCTTCGCGGCATCCGTCTACATGCACCTAAACTCGTCAAGGGCCTAACCGACACCGACTTTGCCAAGTCGCAACTCGGCCTGGGTCACTCCTACTCTCGCGCCAAGCTAAAGTTCAACGTCAACCGTCACGACAACATGATCATCCAGGCTATCGCTCTGCTTGACCAGCTCGACAAGGACGTCAACCTCTTCTCTATGCGCATTCGTGAATGGTATGGCTACCACTTCCCAGAGCTCGTCAAGCTCGTCCCCGACAACCATCAGTACGCCAAGCTCGTTCAGTTCATCGGCGACAAGGAGACGCTCAGCGAGGAGAAACTTCCTGAGATGGAGGGCATCCTCGGCGACGATTCCATCATCGCCCAGAACATCTTGGACGCTGCCCGTGGCTCAATGGGTGCATCACTATCAGAGATTGACATGCTCAACATCTCAACCTTTGCTATCCGCGTGGTATCGCTGAGCGAGTACCGTAAATCGTTAATAACGTACCTGTCGGAGAAGATGAACCTGGTAGCGCCCAGCTTGACGGCTCTCCTCGGTGACAGGATTGGTGCCCGTCTCATTAGCCATGCTGGCAGCTTGACGAACCTCAGCAAGTACCCTGCATCTACTGTCCAGATTCTTGGCGCAGAGAAGGCTCTTTTCCGCGCTCTCAAGACCAAGGGCAATACTCCTAAGGTAAGCTCTGTCTTACCACTTGCTTTTCCAGCACATTGATTGTCGACCTTTAGTACGGCTTAATTTACCACTCTACTTTCATTGGCCGTGCTGGTCCCAAGTACAAGGGTCGCATCTCCCGTTTCCTCGCCAACAAGTGCTCCATCGCTTCTCGTATCGATTGCTATTCCGACAACCCTACACCCAAGTTCGGTGAGGCGCTACGCGGGCAAGTCGAGGAGCGGCTCAACTTCTTTGAAACCGGCGCGCCTCCTTCTAAGAACGCCGACGCCATCCGCAAAGTCATCAACGACCTTGCCATGGAGGAGGATGATGAGGATGATGACGGCGACGTTGCGATGAAGGAGTTGACTACGCTCGAGATGACGCCGAAGAAGAAGGAGAAGAAAGATAAGAAGAGGAAGAGTGACGCTATGGATGTCGATGAGGATGATGAGCCCTCCCCGAAGAAGGTGAAACTTTCCAAGGAGGAGAAGAAGGCCTTGAAGAAGGCGGAGAAAGCTAAGGCGAAAGCTGCGGCTGCCGAGGCGGTGAGTCTATCTTCCAGACCTGTCCGAGCAACGCTGATGAGCTCTTAGGGCGACGACGCACCCAAGAAGGAGAAAAAGCAGAAGAAGGAAAAGAAAGAAAAGAAGGAGAAAAAGGTCAAGGCATAGATCTGTCCCCTCTTCTTTCTGCTTCTCTCCGGTTGGCTGGGTCCCCTTTTGTTATATATTTTATTCTTTCTGTGTACTGCTCTGCGCATAACATGTTATCATCTTGTGTACATTGAACACCTCTGAGCTGGAATCATAGGATCCCTGGGTAAAGCCTCAGCGCAATGTACTATACTGTGATACAACACTGTCAACAGGTGCCTTCGGTGACGCCTGAACAAGTGTATTTCCCGGGAAGCACCCTTCGGTATAACATGATTGGCGTACACTAACGCTGACGAGAGATTCTACATGTACGTAGCCGCCAATCTTCCGACGATGTACGCCTCCGTCTGTACTGGAGGATATTTTGCCACATCACCGCAATTCGGAAGGCATGCGATCTCGGCGTCAAAGTTGGGGTTGGAGAAGAACGCAATCGACTGGCGGCCGGGGGTTACCTCTTCTGTGTCGCTCACTGCTTTTGCAGGAGGGTTGACGACGCGGTGGAGGGTGGAACGCAGGACGTCGTTACTCCAGCGGGACAATAGGTCACCGACGTTGATAACAATAGTCCCAGGCTAGTAGCAGAAACGCGTGAGTAGACGTTCGGTGACGACAGATGCAAAACGCCTACGATGGGTGTCGCAGGGTGGAAGATGCCGGTATGAGGATCTTGAACTTCAAGACCGCCAACTTGGTCTTGGAATAGAAGAGTCAGAGTGCCATAGTCTGATTCACGGACAGGGTCAAACGATGCGAATAATCATTCGTACATAGACCCACCGCTATGTGCTCCTGCGCGGGCTTGGCCATCGCCTTCGAGCTTCTTGCGTTGAATGGGAGGGTACGATAACAGGCGGAGGTTATGACACTGCTTGTCGATCTTGTCGTCAAAGAAATTCTCCTTGAGATCGAGTCCCAAAGCGATAGAGCGCATCAGTTCAACGTGCAGGTTATGGCAGGTCTAGACGTTCAGAGCCAGCTCAGGACTTGAGAAGGAACAGGACACTGTGGTACGCACCGTGTAGAAATCCAGCATCGTGCTCTTGAAGCCTGGCGCGACATCTTCTTCTGGCCACATGTTCTTCCACTCGGAATCCCAGTCACGGCCAATCTCCATCGACTCCTTGTAGTCTGGGGCCTTTGCTCTCAACGAGGCGATTTCGGACGCATCGACAGCCTGCGTCACGCGTTCGCGCCCGATCTGAACGTATCCTCGGTTCGACCGTGGATCCTCCCATGCGAGTCTGTCCTGCCAATTGACATTATCTCAAGTGCCAAGCAAGGCGCTGCAGGGTCGTACCTTCACCTCCGCCGGCAGTCTGAAAAATTCCGCGCTCTGTAACGTAGAGGATTGAGTCTCAAGACAGCTGACATAGGTTTACGCGTCACCTACCTTCTTGAATGTGCGCGCTACTTTATCTGCAGAGGCCAATACGCAAGATGGTCTTTAGCAGACCACTTGCTAGGACTAAGTGCACTCACCTAGAGGTATGCCGTGTTTATCGATGTAGATGAACCCGCTCTCCTTGAAAGCATTGACAATAGAATGCGCCGTATCTTGTTTCTCCTGTTCAGAAGACGACGCCCGGTACTTTGCAAAGTCTATGACAGGAATTTTGAAGTCCCTGGTGTTGACTACAGTAGCCAAGCCGCGCCGGTATCGACAGTTACCCGCTGCGACCTGACGAGAAAGCAAAGAGAATCGCAGGGAGTACATCGTCCGTCGTCAGAGCAGAAGCCAAGAAGCAATGCGTGGTCGGGGAACGAAAGGAACGAAGCACGTTGGAACTTTCTGATAAGGTAGATAGACACGCGATCGGATATATTGTCAATGGAGATACTCTAGACCTGGAGCGCTCGAGCGCCGAGTCCCGACAGCTTTGGTTCATTCGTTCACTCTCAGTCTAGATCATAACACTTAGTACACAACACTGACATATGCCTCATCGAGAAGAATGCCTTGTTATAGTTGGTCTACATTGAAAGCTACAAGATGATGATGCGTATGTACAATGCAGGCAGGGATCAGAGTACTGTTACAAGACATGATGCTTTTGTTCGTATCGTCGTCAACTTCTCATAAAGCTGGCCGAATCCCCTCACATCTTGGCCACATCGTTCACTGCATCGTTGCCCAGCAGCTGAAGAGCTTTCTTCTGACTGCGCCTGCGTCTCATAGAGCTAGTGGGACTCCAATCCATGACAATGTCTCCATCTTCATCACCCATAGCCGCCAACGCAAGACGGGCAGCACTCTTGGGAGGAGTGGCGAATGGATTGTCGTAGTACTGGAGTGGAGCTGATGCGACGCTGATATTGTCGGAGTCAACGTCCTCCTGGGAAGAGACAGAGTCGTTCTCTGCAGGAAAGCCGCATTGAATGGGAGTGGTGGGGTGGATGGTCTTGAAGGTGCCAAATTTGACCTTGCCCTTGGGATGAGGGACTGAGAGGACGACGGAAGTCATGCGGCGGAAGCCCTCGACGGGTCCGTGGAGGATGGAAGCCACTTTGCGGGGAGTTTTGGGTTGGCGAATGCTCTTGGAGCGACGTCTAGGAGGGGAAGGGACTTTGATGACGAGCTTGGGACGGATGCGTTGCAGCTGCTTGCCAATGCTGCCATAGTTTGCGGGGCCCGCCGCGAGGGGAGTAGCCTCGTCGAGATGGGAATCCATTGATTGACCAGAAAGAATGGAGTGGTGAATGAACGGGGCGATGGATAGGGTGACGGACTTGGTAGATCTGTGGTATTGTCAGCGTGTGCCAGCCGGGAGCAAGTGGAAAAGTGCGCACAAACGTGGTGGTGTTAGAGAGCAACGATAAATAGGAACCTGTACAGAATCGAGAAATGGACCACCTACTTTATACCTATTACGAACAACAAAGAGAGTTTGGAACACTGGGAGCCCGATGATGTACAAAGGCCTTGTGACGCGAAGAGGCTTGATGATAAGGGATTGACAAAGGGGGTAGAGAGTGGCCGACGGTCTTCTGACGTATGGGCTAGATACCTCGATTATATTATGTTTATTACAGCGGGATATACACTGCACAGGAGACGTTGATGCACATACACATGAGATGTGTGTTCGACTCACTTCATGATTCCAATTGTCACTTGCAAGACAGCTCCAAGAAAGGGTATCCAGCTAGTGAAGACAGGTAGGTAAAGCAAGAGACATCGTGGCCTAAACTGGGACTCACGTTGACACTGGATAATTCCCGGATTTCCAGAGAGCCAGAATCATAGCAGCGGTTATAGTAGAGCCCAACAACGCCCCAAGAACTGACATCGCCAGAAAGATGAACACGGCCAGCAAAGCAAAGGTGACCCTTGATCGACGCTCGTTTGTCTTCTTCAACGGCTGGGTGTTCTTCAATAGCTGCATCTCCCACCAGTCCCCGTATTTCTTCGTTTTCCGTCCGGGAAATGTAATATTGCAGAACGCAACGGCGGCGCATAGGAGATAGACTGGCGTGTACAAGACGATCGTCCAATAGAGCGTGAAGCTGAAGATTTGATTGTAGTGATGAAGATAGACGCCTCGGGGCTGCTCTGCCGGGCGATGCTCAATACCGATGAGCTCAACGCCAGGACTGTAGAGGGAGGGCCAGCCAGGTGATGATGAGTCCATGGCGGCGCCTGAGCAAGTAACACGATCACTTTGCGGCCATCATGACTGACCTCGGCCCGGCCATTCTTGTCCACTTACTTCCACCATCTCTTCTCGGAACGCTCTTGTGGGTTGTTAGCTTGCAGATCAGGCATACTTACAATGAGCACGCCAGCGAGTACACAACGCTATGCGCTCACCGCTGTCGAAAAGCAGCGCCAGCAGCTGGACCGGCTCTTGAAGGACCCCTCAAAGCCTGCCTATGTCCCGCCGCCGCCCCAAGAGAAAACCATTCGACCGCCCCGCGAAATGATGAAGAACGTGCAGGGCTCAAGCGCTGGTGCGGGCAGTGGGGAATTCCATGTCTACAAAGCCGGAAGGCGGAGAGAATATGAGCGGTTGGCTATGCTGGCGGAGCAGTCACGCAAGGTGCGCCTCCCACACTATGGTCTGTTGCAGGCTACTGACAAAAGGTGTAGGAGATTGAGGAGAAAGAGTTTGAACGCAGGAGGCAAGAGGCGGCTGCGAGTGCGGAGTTGAAGACGGCCAAGAACCGCGATAAACGGCTGAAGCGAAAGGAACGCGCGAAGGGCCATACAGGTTCTGCGACAGGTCAGACCGACGACGACGTCCCATTGAAAAAGCGCCGGCTCGTTAACGGCGAAGCTTTTCAGTTTCGTCGACCAGGTGGCGATAGTGACACTGACGAAGGCGATAGCTTCGCAGTGGCAAAAGAACCCACAACGACACAAACTCAGAGGCAGGAGGAAGCCATAACAGTTGGCATTGTAGAGGGTGCGAAGATTACCATCGTAGAGGATTGATTACCTCGTAGAAATGTTAAGAAGATTGACCGCAATCCATTCGACTTGTACTTAGCATAATGGCTATTTATTGGTGACGTTTCAATGCATGTAAGTACAGTGTAACTAGGTGGGTGAGATAATCTGGAGATGATGGTGGTGGTGGTGGACAAGAAACAAGAGGTAACGCAAAACTATACACAAGAACGGGGGTAGAAAAAGTGAACCTGGATGATGCTCAGACAGACTGTCATCTGAAGGCAATAAACCGACTCACAACAACGATGACGCAGACAAAACGAGGGGGAGAAAGATGTGGGGTAGGATGTTATGATAAAGAAGCTGCTACTTCGCAAGCTGTGCGGAGAACAACCTAGTGGGTTTGAACTCCACGACTTCGTCCTCAGCGTCGCTCTCATCGTCACTGTCATCTGCTAAAAGCTGAGAAGTGGTCATAGCAGCTTTAGAGGAGGCAGCCTTGGGCTCAGCTTTGGCCTTCTTGGCCTTGGGAAAGAGAACTTTGGGTGGGCACCTCGTGTCGGGCGAGAAATCGATGTGATCAGGTGGTAAAAGAGAGTTGGGTGGAGGTGAAACGGGGCCCTGCTTCACAGGGTCATAGTACGGGTTGGGAAACTCCTTGCGAACACCGCGGCTGGAACGACGCGTTAGCAAACCCCAAACGGCTTCGAAAAGAAATCTCAACGGACAAAACAAAGGCAACAGTTGGCTTTTCCGTGTTGTGAGCAGATATGGACGCCACTTTCGCCGACTCTTCGTCTCCCTCGGCGTCAGAAACGTCGGGCGAGTCGAGGAAAGGATTGTTAGGCGAATCTCTGATGGGCGGCAAGAACTTCGCTTTGGGGGTACTGGGCAGTTCGATGCGAGTGGGGGTAGAGAACTTGACAGTGGCTGACTTGGCCTTGGATCCTTTCGGCCCGCGAAAAGAGGGCGGGGGAGATGCAAGAGACGACGTCGTCGATTGGGCACGTTGTCGGCGGCGCTCAAGCAGAGGAATAGGCGATCCCGGGGGTGACAGGGACTGCCGATCCATGGAAGCACCGACCTTGCTGTCGTCTTTGAGCGACGCAGGCTTGGTGGACTTTTTCCCGGTCCAGAAAGCATCTTCATCGTCGAAGTCCTCTTCATCCTCCTCCACTGAGTCCAGACGACGCCGCTTGTTTGTGACACGCTCATCGTCACTGTTGGTGGCTTCTTCTGATTCGCTTGCCCGTGCTGGCGCAGTGTTGCGAATTCTCCTTGTGCGCTGGGTACGCGGTGGGGTTGGCAGAGAGGCGGTGGACGACGAGCGTTTCATTGGGTTTGGTAGGGGTAACGCGCGAGGCAGCGCGACCGGCGACGAGTCAAGCATGACGCCAATTTCGCTGGTGAAAGGGTGTGGCAGAGAGCGAGAGATAATGAGAGACAATAGCAAGGTGGGTGTTGCGAGACAAGCAAGACCAGTGAACCAGCGTGACGGCGGCGGTCCAAAGAGGCTTATACAAAGGCACAGCCACCACGCTCTCTCATTGTTCGCCCAAAACGACTGTCTTACTTTCTTCTTGTAAACTTTGGCCGGCTCTACCGGAGTGCCATACTGAGGCGTTGTCCATTGCACTTGTGCTATATACAGGCTGTGTGGAGGTTCTGTCTGGTATTACCGGGACGAAGAACATTCTTTCGGCTCGGTGAAGTCAAAACTGCGCAAAGTTACCAAACCGACCAATCTTTCGTCCTCTGACAATCCAAGAGATGACTACGTGACCAATATCCGGGTACAGTGTCGTTTGGCAAGCGCTTGTGTCCACTTCCAGGGTTAGCTAAACGCTCACTCAATCATATGCAGGGGTCGAATGCTTTTCTCAGCGTCTAGCTGCTTCAATTCTGAAAGGCGACATTCATTAGAACAAATGCGGCGGTATCGCGCAGATTCAACCGAAGACCAATCTCACGCACCCTGTATCAACTGCCAGGCGCCGAATTCATGCGTATCGTGTCTGCGTGGAGACCTCCTGCGGTGCGGGCTGATCGTGGTATGGTATGAGTTCAAGAAATGTTGTCACTTCTCTATTGTGTCTAAGCGCTGAGGGCTGGTCGATGATCACTGCATCCATGCTACGATGTCCAGTCATTCTGTATGTCAATCAGTTACTCTACCGTTGACATGACTTCCGAATCCCATGTGTGGCTCAGCGTGGCAGTGGATTCTACCGTAAGCATTCATATACAATGAGCGTCGCAAAGCAGTCCGCTGATTAGTCTTCAGTACCTCAGATTCTTCGCCGCTCCTGAACGAAATTCTCTATGCCTAGTGTTGATACCGCTACAGTCTGCCCGTGTGTAGCTCTTTGCCAAGGTCAACCTCCTGGACAGTCAGGTGGGTTTTCTCATAATCTGTGTCCATTCTTTTGTAGAATGATCGTTTCTCGGTAGAGTCCTATCAAGATGTTCTGGGAGGGGGCATTCGCAATGGAGATCCACTGTGGAAGGCCTATGTTGATACAGCAAAGACCGACGATCAGGAGTGGGCTGAACGGAGCGCCAAAAACCTCGATGCTCTTCTCACATTTGTGAGTACTTCTGACTGCTGTGCCTGCATCGTCGTCCTTAACGTGAGATTAGTCGGGCTTGTTCTCTGCTGTGCTGACAGCTTTCATCATTCAAGTATATTCTATGCTCCAGCCGGATCCCAACGAAACAATTATTGCTCTGCTACGCGATATCTCGCACGGCATTCGTCCCGAGGACTCTGACCTACCCGATAAGACTTTCCACCGATCGTCGTTGATGATTTGGATCAACTGCTCCTGGTTTGCAGCGTTGGCTTGCACTTTGGGCGCGGCTCTGCTTGCCCTTCTGCTCAAGGAGGCTATGAACGACTATGCATATAAACGACATGGGGGGTCGCCATCCGAGCGTGCCCTACGTCGTCAGCTCAGACTTGGAATTGTCAATCAATTGCAAATCCCTCGTGCGATGGAATTGACCTCTGCCCTTTTGCATCTATCGTTGATGCTTTTCGCGATGGGCTTGGTCGTCTTTCTGTGGCAACAGGTGGACTGGAAGGTCGCGCTCACCACATGCCTACTCACTTGTTTCTTCGTGGTGGCGTACATCATACCCTTCATTTGGCCGCTTTTCACCAATGGCTGGTCTCCGCTGCCCAGCTGGGCGATTTCGAGTCTGGTATGGGCTGGCCGGAGAATAGCGACGTTGGTAGCGCCCGTCCAGGAACATCCTGGCCAGGAACCTTCTCTTCGATACATCGACCCAGAAGGTTTTGAGCGTGACACTGTTGACGAAAGGAAAACCACGTTGTTGTTGAAAGGCATGATCTGGTTGGCCTCTACCTCCAGCGACATATTCGTACTTGACACTGCCCTCTCTCCGCTTCTCTGGATCAAGGCCACAGAATGGGAAAAGTTGAACAACGATGATCTGAACCAGCTTCGTACGCTGACCAAAATGGTGGACAGACAATTTAGACGCATTCCCACTGCCTCATCATCAGAAAAAATACAAAAACACACCAATCTCTTGCTGCAGTGCTGTTTAGTCATTTGTTCACGATTGTCACGACGGCGAGAACGGGTGCTCGCCGCTGGACTTGCCGTTGAACACGCTCAGCACGCCATAGACGTACCCATGGTCGAGGAACACGCCGTAGACATGCCCATGGTCGAGGAGCACTTCGGACTGACCTGGCCAGAGATGGAAGACCTTGATCTTTGGAGCCCAAGTCCCAATTCCCAAGCAGAAATCCTCAAAGCATGTATTATGATGTACCATGGCTATATCAAGAGTGAACAGATCCCTACAGCTGACGAATTCGGGGAGTTTCTGCGTCTGGCAGGAAACTTCGATTCCAAGGTGCCCGCCACAGCTATGTCCCTATTTCTCGAGGTTATTGCTTTCATATTTCCTCGAATGGGGCTCCCTTCTTTCCCCCTTCTGGATTCTTGGCGTGTGCGCCTCGACATTATCGACACTACCACTTATCTCCTTCTACAAGCAGCGCACAGTGATCATCCGTCACATGTACTTCTTCGAGATCAGTGTATCGCCATTCTCAGTGCAATGGGCTCGAATGCCAATACCACCAACACTATCTCCCTCGATATAGGCTCAACTAGCGATTCAGTGATGGCCACTATCCTGAGCGCTGTCTCCATCATCTCGACCAAGATTCACAGCTTCTCAATCTTGACTGCTGATTATATGCCAGGAGTCAGGTCGAATATTTTTCGTCGCCTGCGGGAGATTCCCGCGGAGTCCTGGACTCTGGCCCATCTTCGCCAGCTGTCCAAGAATCTACAAAGCGAGTGGATGGTACTAGTCTTCTATAGGGAATGCATAGCGCTAATGGCAGAGCAGAGGGCCGTAATTGTTTCCGCCCCTGCCAATGCGAACGATTGGAGGACGATTACCGCCATCTCGGCTGAGCTGCACAGCATCCGCCTCAGGCTACCGGCGGAAAACGGCCAGACCTCATCCGACCGCGACTTCGCCCAGCTCTTCTGGAAAGTCTCCAATTACTGTGCCTTTTTGCTGGCCCATCCACATCGCCAGGTGCTAGGCGTCAATCAGGAGACCGAAAAGGAACTCAAAAGAACTCTCCGTGAAGGAGCCGAAGTATTATGCCAATATTCACAGAAATACGGCGACCTAACCACTATATCGACCAATCTTGCGATCACGCTTACGAGCGCCGTGAAACATTGTATTCCCCCAGACGAGCCGCAGAGCTTCGTGCCCAAGTTTCGGGAAGCTTTCCAGAAATTAAATCGATACGACCAGTCATATCGGGGCAGCGGTCAAGCTCCCCCCTTCGTAGCCGCCAGGGCGACCCGCCAACTTGTCGCGCTTGCTCGCTATTGCCTTCCACTGCTGATGCCAGTACACGACGCTAACCATTTTATTGGGAATGTGGAGAGTGTCAATCTCGTCTCTCGTCTCAGCGAAATGTTCGTGAATGATCTTCAAGAGTATCAAGCCGCACCAGGTAGGTATATTTTGCTGGCACGGTATCTATGATTCACTTAGCGAAAAGTAGCAGATCAAGTGCCAGGGGCAGCTGAAGAAGCAGAGAACTTGGCCATGAACAATGTCGATCCAGAGGCAGAGTGTGTGGAGGCAGAGGAAGAGATCGAAGAAGAGGCAGCAGCTCCAGTGACGGAGGCCCCATCTCTACCTCTGGCGAAGCAATTAAACCTGCTACGGAAGTTACAGAGCATCCAGGAGCTTCAGCTGCGGTATTTGTACGGGCAGCTACGACTGGAACTCACAGCTAAGGCTGGAAGTTCCTTGGTCTCTGACGGCAGCATCAGCGGCACAGCTCCAAATCCAGCAGCTGCGGCTACACCTGGAGCTGTACAACCAGTTTGATGTCGTTCTCTTGCTCATTTTACAATTGTTGTTGAGGTCCCGCAAATAATGTAAGATGTACGTAGCATTTGACGTGTGCTGCTGCTTATCATAGCTTTGTGATGACTCCTTCTGCTACCTTTGAGAGGAATCTCTCGATGACTGACTTTCCACGATGCAAATTAGAAAATGATATGCGCTCGTTAGGCAAGTGGGCTTGGTCCTAAGAGGGATGAGCTCTATCAAACGGATGTGGTAACCAAGCACTCACGGAGCTCTGTCCCATTGGTAAATGCAAGGCATGGCACCCAAACTCTTTCTCTAGGTAAGGGATTGAAGGGATGGACTAGGCGTATCAGTCAGTACCAATTTTAATTGGGAGACGAATGCAACAGACCCCTCCTTCTCTTATGCGCAAGGGAGCTACACCCCATTCTTCTTGTACAGCGCTCTCGAGCGCATCAAACCAAGGACCGTCTAGCTGTCCGAGCCACCAATCCGCCGTCTCCTTCAGTTCGACCTGTATGATAGGCTTGAATATCACAAGCTAGAACACATCGTACAAATGGCAGGTACCTTCAGAGTATTCTTTGACGCCAAATCCTCAAAAGACTGGGTGATGTAATCGCTCAGAGACTTTGCTATGGTCTCCAATTCTTGATCGGGCACAATACGTATCGATACTTGTGACCTCACAGTACCAGGAATGACCGTCGCATCTTGCCCCTCATATCAGCCAGTTTCCGTCATTTGAGTGATTTCAGAGACTTACTCTGAGGTCCCGAAGCTTCGATGTTGTGTACTGTCAACGATGGCTCAGTCCACCGCGACGCCAACAATGAAGCGGGCTTTCCAGTGATTTCAGCCAACGTTGCATACACATTCTTTTCGTTCTCCGTTCTGGCACATTCGCGTACTTTGTCGTCTAAAGACATTCAGCGACTGTTCAGAGAAGGAGGAGTCGAGTGAGACTGACAGAAGTCAGGAATCTTGACACGTTTCTGCCGATCAGTTAGTGTCGCCAAGAGTTGAATCCTGTACAGGTATCGGTCAGTGGAACGTCAAGGCTAAGAAGCATACCCACATATCATCCATAGGCTCCATGAGACCACCCCCGTCCACACCAGAATGCAGGTCCGGGAAGTTACTTGCAATCTACGAAGAGTCACGACGTAAGGTGCTATGGCGAATGCAGTATATATGATGTAACTGACCTCTATATCGCAATGCACCACGCCACGAAGCCCGTAAGTAATGCATGGGTTTGATTCTGAGATCCAAGTAGAGTTGCTGGAATCAAATCAGACAAGGCTGAAGCACAAAGTTGCAAGCCCTTGCCTGACGAGAATCGCATCGATGTCGCCAATCGCGTCCTACACAAAGCCGTCAATACCTAGTTTAGGACGTGAAGGTTGCGGCCGAACCTTGTGTGCACGGACAGATTCTTCGAAACCCGTACTGCCACATTCTTCCTCGCCCTCTATCAAGAAGACGAGATCTACTGACAATCTCCGTGAAGACAAGAGCTCCGCTGCAGCAAAGGCGGTAGCCATTATGGGTCCTTTGTCATCAGTCACACCGCGTCCGTATAAATAACCATTCCTTCCTGTCATAGTGAAAGGGTCTGAGTTCCAACCGTCGCTAGGAGCCGCCATGACATCGTAATGACTGAAAAAGTTCAAGTCGATGGTCGTTCAGTGGCAAGTGAGAAGACTCACCCGTAGAATAGTATGCGCGGTTTACGTGCAGTTTGCTGCTTTTGTACACCCGAGAAAGTGCCCAAGACCAATGGGTTCTTACCCTCGCCGGTAGGAATCTGGATTGGAAGTTAGCGAACATGAGTAAAGAGGGAAGCCATCTTTTTACCAAAGAGGTGGAAGCACCTAATTGACTCAAGCACTTCTTGAGCCATATACCCGCTTGTCTGCAGTCTTCTCGATGGGAGGACGACGAGCTGACGCTTGGAATAGCAATGAACTTGGAGAGAGCATATTCCAGAGAGCCTGCGCGATTGAACAACTCGTCGTTACAAGGTGTGTCAGGAAACATACCGCTGTGAGGTTGGCTATCACTGATAGCAGGTCCCGTAGACGAAGACGAGGGAGAAGGGCTGCCAAAGCTTATTGAACGAGTCCGATCCTTTGGAACGGCAACGTCCCAGATCTATGTTTTGAACGAATTTCAGTTCAGGTCGGTCGATACAGAGGTAAAGCGCACATTGATGTGGTCGTCATTACCACCGGTCAACATCATCGTTCGATTATCACCGCGTGTGACTATAGACGAGAGCACGATGCCTGAATGGGCTTGCCAGGAGGCCATTTGGTCGAACGAGGCCGAATACCGCTGAACACGTCCATTCGCCGAGCAGACATAGAGGTCGGACTCGACCAAGGTGAGCGATAGGATGTCAATGCCCTCCTGCACGATGATGGTCCGGACGATGGACTTGGTTTCGATGTCCAGGACCTTGACGATCCCATCCTGACATCCGCCGTAGATGGTGTCCCCACGCGTCACCAGTGCGAACACAGCGCCGATGTTGCACCCGAATTCATGCTTGAATTCTGGACCCTGTGGTGAACAATCCCAAATCTTGATCGTCTCGTCTCCACTCCCAGAAGCAAGCTTCACGTCCCCCGAGTCGCATTCCTCCAAGATCGCGAGGGAATAGATGTAGCCATAGTGCGCCGCGTCAATCACATTCGTGACGGGGATGGAAATACGCGGTAGCGCGGCAGAAGACACAGGGGTGGACTGGCCGCTCCCCGCATTATTCGCGTATATGTCCGCAGGTTTGCGTTCATATTGTGGGTAGCTATCGAAGAACTTGTGCGCCTTTCGCGCGATGTTTGTCGCGGAATCGGTGGGCGGGAGGGAGGGCGCGCCGGTCCTGAGCTCGATCCATTGCAACGAGGTGTTCTGGCAGCCGATGTATATCGTTTGAAGCTTGCTCGACCAGGCCAAGGAGAAGAGATCGCCTGCGCCGGTCTCGAGGTAAGGATCGATGACATAAACAGGTTTGAGGGAGGCGGTATTCCAGACTCTAACAGTGCTATCGCCTACGACTGCTTAGCATCATGAGATGGACATTATCAGGAAACGCACCTGAGGAGCTCAAGAGCCATTCCTTCTCTGGAACATAAACCAACGCTAGTATACTTCCCGTGTGTCCCTTCAGCGTATCATTCAACGTGAAGGTCTTCTTGCACCACACCTACTCACGCGAGTCATTGGTGAGACGCTGAGGGAACGTGAATTGTCTGGAACGCACTGCAATGTCCTCATTCTGACTGCCTGAGAAGAAATACTTTTTGCTGGCGGCGAGACTAAGCACTGAACTGTGGAGCTCGTGGAGAGTATGAGAGAGACGCGGCGATGACTCGTCCGTTTGGAGCTCGCGACTCAAAGAGGCTAACGCAGACTGTTAGCGTGGTCTAACACCTCTGAATCACGATGTGACTCACGATCCAAGGGAGAAAGTGGGGAGTTTGACGATTCCATTCAAGCTGGTAGGAGGCAAGGCGAATATAGTGATAACATCATTGCTGCAGCCTGCCGAACAGTTGCAGGCGACGCGGGCTCGGACTTGCGCGGACGAAACCACGTATGCAGTGTATTCGAAGGTAAGGCCGATGATGGTGCGCGATAGCTGCGAGAAATTGCGAATTCTGAGCACACGTTGAATGCGTTCACACTAAAAAGGAAGCAAGTCGCCCACATCAATTACGAATGCCGATTCAATACTTGTAACAAGGGCGTCACGTCCCAAACAAAGTCGGGTCAAGTCAAGTCTCGTACAATGTTACTATAATACATGTCGTGCGGGGAATGAAAATGTGGAGAAATCATGAAAATCAGTGTCCGTTTTGTTGCAATGTGCCATGCCCCGCTTCTGCACGTCCAAGAGCACCACCACCCATTCCACCCATGCCATTGCCCATACCACCCAGACCACCCATAGACCCCCCAGCACCGAGGGCGGTAGCATCTCCCGGAGCACCCACGTAAGCCTCTTGTCCCCATCCCCAACCGCCCTCGCGCGTGACAGGCAATTCGGTCGTCGTAAACTCCTTCTGTAGCTGGTAGTTGCAGAAGGGCGACTGAGCCGCAGACAAGTTAGGACGACGCATGAAGAGCGACGTGGTGCGTGGAAGGAGTAGGTGGTTGAACCTGAAGTCGAAGATGGCGGCGAAGGTTTGGCGGAACGCTACCAACGCTGTGCAAATACCGATGATGGCTCCGGCGACGACATCGTACCAATTGTGGACTATAGAAGCCAGGTCAGCTGGAAGTTGCCATACCGATGTAGGGGCGACGTACATTCATCGATAGTCAATGCTCCAGATATAAGAGTTGCGCCAAGTATAGGACAGAACATCAAGACCATTTTCCAGTACGCTGGATTGTGGGCGCTCATGACTTTCAGCTGCGCATTGAAATACAGCGCAAGGTAAAACAGTCCCGCCCAGCCAGCGGTAGAGTGACCAGATGGGAACGACTCTAACGAGTCGTTGATCTGGTCCTTGTCGCCAGTGCAGATTGACCGATCGTACATTATGGAGCCGAAGCCAACGCCAGACACGGTGCCAGGTGTGATATTTGGTTGGCAGACAGCCAAGAAGTGTGGGCGAAGCCCGCCAATCAGCCACTTCAACCAGACCTTTGCAAAGATCAGAATCGTTGAAGGAGATGTCCCATGCTGTGTAGTAAAAGTCACCTGAAAGACAGCGGCAGTGACGAGAGCCTTGAGGATGCCCATCGTTGAGGTGAGCCAATCATCCAGGCTTCGGCGGCGTATTTGGAAAATGGATACGAAGAAGAATGGTACGAGGAACGCAATCAGGGCGGCAAGCCAGATGGGAACAATTTCTGTCCGCATAGGATACGCGAACTGGGGATATACAACCTCGCCATCTGAGAAGTAGACGGGGAAGGATCTGCTTGGTGCAGGAGCTAGATGGGAATGACCTTAGAAAACACGCAGAGAGGGTTGGAAACGCGGATACTCACGAGCTTTGTAGATACCAAGACCCAGAGCCCCCATGAGAGCCATAGTTATAAGGTCAACGCCATGGAGACGAAGCCAAAGGCCGAAGCGAAATTTGGGGGAGGCTGCTGGACGATATGTTCCTGCTTTGGCCATGTCGTGGGGGCTGGCAGTGCTCTGTATGAGAGAACGGGAGAGAGAAGTTGGCTTTTGAACTATTGTGGTGCCAAGAGTTTATGACGTCGAATGCGTCACTGAGCCACGCAGGCTGGCCCACACTTTACGTGCCAAATGACCCAACAGATCAGCACCTCTTCGCGCCAGACGGTGTGGGCGGCGTGATTCCCACTATGACTCCACCAAACACCCTTGGGCGGGATGGAGAAAGCGTGACACTCGCGGCAGTCGACACGCGCCTTTCGTCAGGGTCGTGAGAAGTTCGAGCTTCGCGTGCGGCGAGGCGAGTGAAAACAATCACGGCGAGGAGGACGATGAGGACAAATGCGCCGAGAGCAATGGCAACAATTATAACTAGGAGGGACGCGTTAGTGATGCCTGTATATCTGGAGAAGCGCGTTTACCAGGAGACAAGCGGGACATTGACCAACGCACACTGCAGAGTGCTGAGGGAAAGAAAGAAAGAGGAGAGACTGCCGTCTAGCCCTAATTCGAAGCCGCCTTCCTCGGAGTTTGCCAAGGTGGCGTTAGTTGATCGGGCGCACTGCCGCTTCTTTTCGTAAGTTTGGCACGAGTCCAGACCGGATGGTTTTACACTCTCTACAGCGTAGCAGTGGATCCCAAAGCAAAGTTTGTCAGACGAGTACAGCAGTGAACGTGCCAGAAGAGTCTCAGCATGAAAGCCCTCTCGGACTAGGTTTGACATTCGTCTTCATCTCTTTCTATGAGATATCTTAGCGAGCTTGACAATCAGTTAAATAGTTAGACCCGCCAGAGAGAAAGTTTTCTGTACTCCTTCCACAGCGCCATCGTATGATCCTGGACACTCGAGAAGCCTTTGAGGCAGCATTACCAAGCCTCGAGCTCCTTGTCGCCCCAGACTCATCATCAGAACCATGTTGGAAGGGCCAGGGTGCCCCAGTTGACTGGCCGCTCTCGCCAACAAACACGTCGTATGAATACTCATCAGTGCCACATACGCGCATGTGCTGCCTGCTAAGAGGCCGACGCAAATCCAAGAGCACACGCTCAAGCAGCGGTACAGCGCGTTCAACAACTTTCTCAAAGACTGTATAGAGAGCAGCATTCTTGAATGGGTGCCCGGAGTTGATTTAGTGTCTCCCAAGACGCGCTTTCCCGCTTGTATGGTTGGCAAAGTCGGATGGCAGCCATCGTAAACGCTTGAAGAAGTAGCCACCAGCGTGGACATCGATGAGCAGACGGAAGACCGAAGCTCGCTAGCGCTCAAGCTTGAGGTCGAAAACTTCGACCAGGCGGTTGAGGGTTCAGAGGAACACTGGCAGGAACGGAACCAAGCCGCGATCGCCTGGCCATGTGACGACCGACGGACCTCGGTGGCGGTGCTCTGAGTATTGACCTGGACCCAAACCACCATTATGGGTGGGCCAAACCTTGAAATTTTCAAGTTCTCCCTGTATCTGTTCGTTCCAATTGCCGCGCTCGTGCATTTTGGAGATCCGGAATGGTATCGCGTCAACGTTCTGCCAGTCAGTCCATTCCATTCACCCGTGATCATGGCTAAGTTCGCCTTCCTGCGTCAGTACAAGGAGAAGCTGTTCCCTCCGTCAGCGAACCAGGTAGTTCAGCTATACTGGCTTATACACCATATTCAATAATCAACACAAGCATTTTCCAACCGAACGAAACGCTTTACGCGAGGAGATAGCGCGGCTCAAGGCTAAACGACTCTCCATGAAGAGAGACGAGCCTGAGGATTCGAAACATTGTGTGTAGAACGCGAGACCGTATCTGTCTATGCTGACTCACACTTTTGTTCACAGAATTTGGTCTACACAATTTGCACTGGATTAAGGCCGTCTCTTCTCAACTACGACCTCATCTCCATCCCCGATCACCACTTTCCATCCCTCGGGTCCCTTCTCCGCGATACTGCGCTCTATCATCTTCTCGTAATGCGCGAGCTCCGTCAAAGAAACTTTGAAACCTCCACAGACGATGAAAACGACCACCATATCACCTCGCGCAACACCATCATCCACTGCAACTTTATCGAAAAGAGGAACATTGTATGCTGCTGTGAGGGTAGTCGCACATGCAAGCTCTACCAGGAGTTTGTGGTCCCCTACATATACTCATGTTAGCCGCAGAATGACACATCTACTAGCTGGAGGCTTACGAGCAAAAGAAACAGCCGCGTGCATACTAAGTTCGTCGGGGACCGTGACGCACTTGACGCCTCCAGACCTCTCCAGTGCCATCTTGACAACCCTTTCAGCCGGTTCTGACGCGCCTAGGGATCCGGAAGCCAATGACGAAAACGCATTGAAGTGTGCTAGCTTTACCGACTCCTGCGTGCCCTCCACTTCCTTCACATATTCTGGGAGCACTCGACTGAATTCACTGTGTCTTTCCTGGTTGAGAAGGGTGGAATAATGGAAGCAGTTGGATCCTGCGGTCTCCAACGCGATGATTGGCACTGATGAGTTGGATGAGTAAACGTCCGGGCTGAAACCTCGAGACATACCATCGTCCCAACCTGATTCCTGACAACCTACTATCAGACCTCCCAGAAGACCTCCCCCGCCGACGCTACAGAAGATAGCCTGTGGCTTGCGCTTCAATTGCGTGGAGATCTCCGTAATCATAGAGCCGTGCCCTTCCCACACGGTGGAATCGTCGTACGCAGGAACCATGACCCTGCAGTCTTTTAGATACACCAAAGACGCGTACAGAAACGACTAACTTACGCGTTGGCTTCCTTGTCCACCGCGTCTTGTGCAGCACGAAGTGCCTCAGCATAGCACGAACCCACCACTTTGATTTCAGCATTTTGACCTTCGATGAGTGATAGTGTTCTTTCAACAGCGCCTTGGGGAAGATATACGGTGCAGCGAACGCCGAGGCTGTTCGCCGCCGTAGCTGCAGCTAGGCCGGCATTTCCACCCGACGCGATGATTGCGTGAACGGAAGATCCGTATGTTTCCTTGGCTCTCTGCACAAACAATGCGAGCCCTCTTTGCTTGAACGAATGGCAAGGATGTAGGTTCTATACACTTCATCAGTAAACACATCGAGGAGGAAAGAGCGATATTTGAGCCTCACCTCAAGTTTGAGATAAGCGGAACAGCCCAGCAACTCTGATATATAATGCGAACGTATCAGCGGTGTTTCTTGCCACAATTTGGACATGTTGGTATTTGGGAGAGAATGTGCATTGCAGTAACTGACTCATAGTGTGAAGATTTGATGCCTTACTAAGTCCAATCGTTCTCAGAAGGGTTTCCAGAGTTCCTTCACGACGACGACATCCGTCATTGCGGACATCCAGTACTAGGTACCACCGCCTCATTATTGAACTCTTGGGTCTACTCGAGAAGCTGTCTCGAACTGCCATGTTGGTCCAGGAAGAATCTTGGAAGATCGATGACACGCGTACGCACCCTCCCCCGGATCGTGGACCCGGTCCACTTTTGCGCGCTCATGCAGGTCTCTTGACCGCGCGGAGATTCTTCGGAGTGCTATATAAACCGTCCTGGGAGCTACAGTCTTGCCTGCATTACACTTCCTCCCCGACATGAAGTTCAACGACGGCTTTTGGTTACTTAAGAGCGGGGTCAGACCCTACTTCGCTCTCCAAGTCGTCAAAGCCGAGCCCACAGCCTTTGGCTATGATCTCCATGTCTCTGCAAAGCCGATCAGACATCGCGGAGACACCCTCGCAGGTGTGGTACATCGATTGAGAGACTTACTTGCATGCTCAAACCAAACTATCAGGGCCCGTGTTCACCATCAAAGTCCACTCGCCGACAGAAGGTGTTATTGGTGTTAAGATTGAGCATTTCGCCCATCCCGAGCCATCCCCTGCGATCCCTCTCTTCCCAGACGTGCCACCCATTCCAAATGTCGATGTCACACGCGACGGAGACACCTTATCCGTGTCATCCGCAGGCTTGACGGCGGTCATTACGCAGAAGCCATACACCATCTCATTCAAGTCTCCCCAGCGCGAGCTCACTTTCTCTGGCGAGAAATTCGTGACTTTGTACGATGTACCGAGCAAGTGGACCCTCTCCTCTGCTTCGAACGGGTCTTGCTTGATGAATGACATTGGATCCAACCCGAAGCCAGAAGCCAGGCCGGAGACTGTCAGGTATCTCAGCTCGGAACTGAACATCTCTCCAGGCGAACTCATTTACGGGTTCGGAGAACAGTTTGGCGCGTTCGTCAAGAACGGTACATGATAATTGATCCATCTCTTGCCTCTAATGGCGCTGATGATTACCCAGGGCAAAGCATTAAGATTTGGAACCAAGGTACGTCTCGTTGATCTTGTCATTCTGCTCCAATGGACTGACGGAAACTTCAACAGACGGTGGAACATCTAGCGAACAGGCCTACAAATGTGTTCCCTTTTACATCACCAATCGCGGCTATGGTGTCTTCATCAATCATCCGGGAGAAGTTGAGGTCGAAGTTGGCAGCGAGAAGGTGTCGAGGGTAGGCATCTCTGTCGCAGAAAGCAACCTGGAGTACTTCGTTATCTACGGAGCGACACCCTTGGAGGTGTGTTTCCATTACTCTTCAATGGGCCGTTGATCTTGTCTCATCAATCCGTCGGAATAGATTCTGGAGCGCTACACGCGAATGACTGGCCGACCAGCGTAAGTTGACTCTTCCAACAGTTGTCACTACCTGAACGAGCACTGACTCAATACCTTAGACTCCTTCCAAACTGGACTTTTGGTCTCTGGCTATCTACATCATTCCTCACGGACTATTCGAGCGAAACGGTATCTGGATTCTTGCAAGGCATGCAAGAGCGAGACTGCCCGGTCAGAGTCTTCCACTTCGACTGTTTCTGGATGAAGCAGTATGAATGGTAATGTCTTCGTTTCGGTCATTCCCTCCTAGTGTTGAGGCTTTTGGACAGGTGTTCTTTCACGTTCGATCCCGACAATTTCCCTGATCCAAAAGCATACCTCTCGGAGATAAAGAGAAAGTATGGCGTCAGGGTTTGTGTATGGAGTACGTGTTGGCTGCTCGACGCGTTCTCATATCCTAACACCCTGGCCAGTCAACCCGTATATCTCGCAGCTGTCGCCAATATTCAAGGAGGGTGTCGAAAACAATTATTTCATCAAGCGCAAGGACGGCACGGTCTGGCAGTAAGTTCAAACCTTGCATATTGCCGACTTACTCATGGATACCGACCGACAGATGGGATCTTTGGCAACCTGGTCAGTCTTATCCCAGAACCTATACAGACTCTGACACCAGGCACAGGATTGGCCGTTGTCGATTTCACGAACCCCGCAGCAGGCAAGTGGTACACAGACAAGTTGAGCGCGTTGCTGGACCTCGGTGTCGACTGCTTTAAGGTACGACAAATCTTCTATTCTTGCCTCGCAATTGAGCTCATGTCAATCTCAGACCGATTTCGGTAGGCCTTATGCACTCCTCGGTTTATGGTTGTCTAATCAAGTTCAGGCGAGCGAATCCCCTACACCAATGTGGTCTTCCATGATGGCTCGAAGCCAATGCATATGCACAACATGTACTCGGTTATTTACAACGAGCTTGTCTTCAACCTTCTCAAAGATCGCTTCGGCGTAGGGGAGGCGGTCCTCTTCGCGAGGGCCTCATTCGCTGGCGGTCAACGGTATGTGGTTAGCTTGCTTACGATCTAGTGGTACATGCTCATCCTGGATCAGTTTCCCGGTGCATTGGGGAGGTGATTGCGAATCTACTTTCGAAGCAATGGCGGAGACAATCAGAGGATGTCTATCCTTGACGACTTCTGGATTTGGGTTCGCATCCCACGACATTGGTGGCTTCGAGGCAAGCCATTATACTTATATAGGCCGATACGAGCTCATTCTCGGTGACAGGGACACCCACCCTCAGAGATCTACCAGCGTTGGGTTGCATTTGGTTTGTTCTCATCTCACTCCCGTCTTCATGGGTCGGCGTCCTACCGTGTACCCTGGAACTATGGCGAGGACGCTGCCAAGTCCATGTCGAAGTTCATGAATGCCAAGCACGAATTGATGCCGTATCTGTACCAATTGGTGAGCTTTCACGCTTTCACACTCAAGTGGAGGCTGACTATCCCGCCCAAGGCTATCGAATCGAATTTGACGGGAGCTCCTATTCAACGAGCCATGTTCATCGAGTTCCCGGAGGATCGCACAACTCATCACCTTGACCAACAATACATGCTGGGACCCTCTCTCCTTGTAGCACCGGTATTCGTGCCTCTCGGCCAAGAGACAGAATACTACATTCCTGCCGGAAGATGGACGTACTACTGGGACCAAACAAGAGTCACAGAAGGTCCCTGCTGGGTACGCGAACATGTGCCGTTGGACGAGATTCCAGTTTGGATCCGACCTGGCACTGTTCTTTGCACTGGTCCTACGGGGATCGGCCGACCGGACTACGATTATCAAGAGAAGGTGTCGGTCCATGCTTACGGCCTGAAGGAGAGTCAAGTGGTCGAGGCCAGGATTCCTCCTCAAAAAGGAACAGAGGCAGTCGCAACAATCCGGGTCGTCCGAGAAGGCGCAGACCTTACGTTGCAAGTCACCGCAGGTAGCTGCAATCCAGGTTTCTTTGCGTTGCATGATTGTGCAGAGAATGGTGTCCAGTCGATTTCAGGCGGCGAGAAGCTGGACGAGCGCAGTGGTTACTTGGGAATCAAGCTGGAAGGCAGTCCGAAAGAAGTGAAATGTGCGTTCTGAGCAAGAGAAACGACACTGTAGGAATGTAATGTATAATGATAGTTTGTCGAAAGACCAGTATTATGATGATTCGTCGCTGTAGAAGTCTTTGACAGCGTCATCGAGTTTCGAGCGCCGGACTTTCGCCGCTTCGCGATTCCTATCTGAACGAGCAACACGCTAAATTGTGTGAGTTTGATCGTTAAGTCGAAAGTGTAGATAGCGACGTACTTCTTTCCGTAAGCAAGCGTTCAACGCGTCCTTTTGGGAATTACAGCCGCCGGTCATCTTGGCAACAAAGCTCAGATGGCATTCGTCCAGAGCCTGAATAAAATCCTTGCATACTGGCACTACAATGAATGACTTAACTCGGACGAGAGAAATAGCAGCGAACTCATTCGTTTGTCGGCCAGTTGTGGATGCATGGGGTCAAGAGGGCTCGGCCTTTTCCGGCGGCACTCTGTCACTTCCTGAACGAATTACAGGTGCAAACACCATGGCCGATCGACCTCTCAAAAAACTACCATCAAGCAATTGGCTTGCGCTGCGAAAGGTGCTTCCATTTGTTTTGGTCTTGCTGTTTTTTGACCGGGACATATAGACTTTACCAAAGGCCACATCCTCGAAAGATGACGGTCGTGCAAAGAAGCGCAGAAAGCTCGACGATGAACGGTCATCAAGTGTAAACTCATTCGCTGCTTTGGCTCAGTCTACTCCGGAGGAACCAGTTGCCTCTACTTCCGACTTGAAGAATGGCGAATCCTTGTCATCGCTGCGCAAAATGGTCGCTGGTGAGCTATCGTTCACCGATGCGCAACAAATGTAAGCTTGTTTTTTGACCTTCTTTCGCTCTCTGATCTCGTGAAAGGCCTGGCAAATATCTTGCCATTGATTGTGAGATGGTGGGAGTTGGTATCGAAGGCGCCGAGTCTTCCTTGGCGCGCGTAACGTTGGTGAACTTCTACGGTGCCGTACAGATGGATGAGTTCGTACGACAACGAGAGCGGGTCGTCGACTATCGAACAAGATACAGTGGCATTCGGGAATCTGATATGTTCAAGGGTGCGCGCGTCACTACCGGTAGTCACCGTCAAGCTTAAAGATTGCCGTTTACAGCCAAACCTTTCGAAGAGGTACAAAAACGCGTAGCCGAATTGTTAACGGATCGAATATTGGTCGGACATGCCGTACACAATGATTTGAAGGTGGCTTCGCCATATACACTTTTCGAAAAGCTAACGTTCTAGCAAGGTTCTCCTACTCTCGCATCCTCGGCAACAAACACGGGATACGCAGTACTATTCAGGCAAATTCAAAGTCACGAAGAGCCGTTTTGTCGCTCTCCGGAACCTGGTTCAACAGGAACTCGGTATCGCTATTCAAGAAGGGGAGCATTCAAGTGTATGTGAAACTCGTGCCGCAAGCCCATCTATCCGCTCATAGTGCGACAGTTGACAGATGCTCGGGCCACTATGGCGGTATACCGGCTACATAGAAAGGAGTGGGAGAAGGGAACAAAGCAATCCAATGCTGGGAAGAAGAGAAAGAAACCAGACGATGAAGGGCCCGAGGAATTCCCAGGAGGCGGCAGAAAAGGTGTTAGCTCCGGATTGTCTACAGTTGTGAAGCGCGACATGGTTGGATCCAAGCCGGGCGCATCTGGGAAAACCCCTTGGTGGAAAGAGCTCGCGAAGGGGTCAAAGGGGAGCATCAAGCTATAGTTATCAGGCATTGCGGCCTCTGTCTGTACCTGTGCACCGTACCTAGCGTCTCATGCTTGCTTTCGCGTTCCCAGTCTCAATGGCCCATCTGGAGACCACAGGCATCTTATAGGCCCGCGGTCAACCCGGCCGCGGTTTACAGGTTGAGCCGACAGCGGTCCGACTATTTTTCTGGTGGGGTTGGTTACTCGAGTTACTCGGAGCAGCGATTGGCATTCGATCAGCACTCGCTTTCTCTCTCATTTCAACAGTCATGTCATTCGTCCCCAACCAGTTCGACGATATCTCCATCGCCACCATCCGCGCCCTTGCCGCCGATGTTGTGGCGAAGGCCAACTCTGGTCACCCAGGTGCGTAATCTCGTCATCTTGTACATCCCGACGCGAATCGTCGGCCCAGGTGCTCCCATGGGCATGGCTCCTGTTGCCCACGTCCTTTTCTCCCGGTAGGTACCGTAACTCTATCATGTAAACGTTCGCCAATAATCGCCAAAGCTTCGTCAACGCCAACCCGAAGAACTCCAAGTGGTATAACCGGGATCGATTTGTGCTTTCCAACGGGTCAGTGCCATTTTCACTATTCCGTGACTACTCGGATTCACACCGATATTCTTTGTAGACATGCGTGCGTATCCAATTCCCTAGGGCGAGTCCTTTTTTTCATCGACGCCTGTCTAGTTGCGCCCTCCAATATGTTCTCCTCCACTTGATGGGCTATGACCTCTCGATGGACGACCTCAAGGCCTTCCGCCAACTTGGCTCGAAGACTCCTGGTCACCCAGAGTTTGGACATACCGACGGTCCGTCCAAGCTGTCATATACTATGCCTGACTCTCATGCGTCGTAGGTATCGAGGTTACCACCGGCCCGCTCGGACAAGGTTTCGCCAACGCAGTCGGCTTGGCCATCGCCCAGGCACATATGGGGGCTGTCTACAACAAGGACAGCTTTGACCTCATCAACAACTTCACATATGGTTCGTGTGTCAGACCATTTTCTCCTCCTTGTCCTAATTCTGTCTAGTCTTCACCGGTGACGGATGTCTCATGGAAGGTGTTGCCAGTGAGGCTGCCAGTCTTGCTGGCCACTTACAGCTTGGCAACCTGATTGTTGTGAGTACCTTCGCTCGTTATTCGGCGCTCTCCTCTCATTTCTACTCAGGTTTACGACGACAACCGTGAGACTCCTAGACATGAGACTGTTAACGTTGCTTATCTTACTTTGTAGACATCTCCATTGACGGTGACACCAACTGCGCCTTCACAGAGAATGTTGAGCAACGCTTCTTGTCCTATGGATGGCAGGTTCTCCATGTCGACAACGGTGACAGGTACGTGTTTTCATTCGACAATTGACGTGTTGTCGACCTCTCGTTCAGTGATTTGGCCGCTATCTACGAATCCATCGCCGCTGCTCGCGCCGATACCAGCAAGCCCACTATCATCAAACTCAAAACCACCATCGGTTTTGGGTCCAAACTCCAGGGCACTCACGGTGTTCACGGTGCTCGTACGTTGCTTTTGCCTCGATCTCGGTGAATGTTATTAAGCTCTCTCCAGCCTTGAAGGCCGATGATATCGCCGCTCTCAAGACCAAGTTCAACTTGCCTGCTGATCAGAGCTTCTACGTTCCTCAGGAAACCTATTCGGCCTACTCTGAGATTGCCACGCGTGGTGCTGAGCTTGAGTCGAAGTGGACTGCACTCCTTGCCGAGTACGGAAAGAAGTACCCCAAGGAGCACGCCGAGCTCACCAGGCGTATCTCGGGCGAACTGCCTGAGGGCTGGGAGAAGACTCTCCCTGTCTACAAGCCAACAGACGCTGCTCAGGCTTCCCGTAAGCTGTCTGAGATTGCCCTCACCAACATCATCCCCGGTCTTCCTGACTTGATGGGCGGATCTGCCGATTTGACTGGTAGCAACTTGACCAAGGTCAAAGGCAGCGTTGACTTCCAGCCCCCAAGCACTGGTCTCGGTACATATGCCGGTACTTACATCCGCTATGGTGTTCGTGAGCACGCCATGGGTGCCATTGCCAATGGTCTGTCTGCTTATGGCGGTATCATCCCCTTCGTCGCCACCTTCTTGGTATGCTTTTCCACGCAGTCATGTCTACAAAGCTAAAGATAATTTATAGAACTTTGTGTCATATGCTGCCGGTGCCGTCAGGTTGTCTGCCCTCAGTGGACACCCCGTCATCTGGGTTGGTGAGTAACGCGATTTCGCTCCTCCAAGAACAAATCTAACTGCCGTTATAGCTACTCACGATTCCATCGGTCTCGGTGAGGACGGTCCTACGCATCAGCCTGTTGAGACCGCCATCCACTTCCGTGCCACCCCCAATCTTGCGTTCTGGCGCCCGGCCGATGGCAATGAGACATCTGCCGCTTACCAGTGGGCACTCACCACTAAGAAGACTCCCTCCATTCTCTCCCTCTCGCGCCAGAACCTTCCCAATCTCCAGGGCTCGACGATCGAGAACAGTCTCAAGGGTGGATACGTCGTGCACGAGGTAGAGGGCGAGGACCTTACCATCGTCAGCTCCGGAAGTGAGGTTTCCATCGCTTTGGAGGCGGCGACCAAGCTCCTAGAGCAGGGCATCAAGACCCGTGTTGTGTCGCTGCCGTGCTGGCTCGTCTTCGACCAGCAGCCGGAGGAGTACAGGCTCAGCGTGTTGAGGAGCGGCGCACCCATCCTCTCGCTCGAGGCTTTGTCGACTGCAGGATGGCAAAAGTACAGCCACGAAGTAAGCGAGCCGACCATATGTGATAAATAGACATGACTGACGAGAAATTCTTCTAAAGCAATACGGTCTGCCCTCGTGGGGTGCGTCCGGCCCATACCTCAAGGTGTATGAGAAGTTCGGCATCACTGGCCCTAGTGAGCACCCTTGTCCTGCACTATTCGGCGGTGTACTCATCGCTTCTTCAGACATCGCCACGGTTGGCAAGAAAGTTGTTGATTTCTACAAGAAGAAGGGTGGTGAAGTCGTGTCACCCCTCGTCAAGGCCTTCACCTTGTAGATGTTTTGATCATATTGGGTGTTAGAACTTAATACATAGAGGTCTATCTGTACTAGAAGGCGTAAAAGAATAATGAAATGTACATCGCGTCCTACATGATTGTTGGATAACGGACAACTCCTATTGGCCTCATTCAAATTGGGTCCGCTTGCAGCACTTGTGAATGCGATGGATTGAGAAGTTATAACGCAGTGTCTGTTTGCAAATAGATTTGGCTGTAGGTCTACCAAGAGAAGGACGCGTTGCGAATTGACTCTAGTGGTTGAACTGGGAAACAGCTTGGTAGTTCGAAGAGTGTTGACATTGACAATGCAACATGCAGGGTAATTTACTTCCTCTTCACATCCAAGTTGTCCCAGTAAGCCCGCTCCGTGTCTTCTTTCGCAGCCTGTTCCACGTAGGGCTCGAGGTAGCGGACGTCCTGTAGAGCGTTCGATGGAGGAAGGAGCAATGATGCATTGAAAGCGTACCTCCTCAGGCTTAGTCCACTGCTCCTTGGGAAGAACGTGGTGCAGAACGCTGGCTTGGGATGCGCGCCTGATGCGGAATGCGCGGTCATACTGTTCTCGTTGGGGGAGGCGAGAAAGGGCCTGCGGAAATATGGGTCTTTAGAGGGAGGACGCTTCGGGATAGTGATTGGGTCGTACACGCTGGACATCTTCGCGCTCCTCGATGACTAATGGCGGACAGCCTGTGAGCGGGGAGCCATTGACGGAGATGGAGCCAAAAACATACGCAGGTCATCGTATTTGAAGCCGTACTTGCGGTAGCCCATGAGGTTGATGTACCAGGCGGCGATGGGTTGCGCCCATTTGGAGAGGGTCTTTGACGACCTGATGTAGGGCGCTAGCGAGTAGCTCAGAGGGTGCAGAGGCATTGTGGGCGGTGGTAGGGACAGCGAATTGGGTAGCGGCAATACTCGGGTTGTAAAATGAAAAATAACTCACAAACACTTAAGATATTTGGCATTGTTGACCAAGAACGTGTTTCTTCAAGTAAAAGCATTCAAGCCGCCTGCCAATCGATCTATCGTCTGTCCTACTTTTCCATCTTCTCCTACTCTCCCAAACAGCCGCCATGTCCGTCACCGAACGCACCTACATCATGATCAAGGTCAATCGCTCTCTGCCCCGCCATTCTGCGCGTCGTAACCGCTCTTTTATGCCGTGTAGCCCGACGGTGTCCAGCGTGGACTCGTCGGAAAGATCATCCAGCGCTTCGAAGAGCGCGGCTTCAAGCTCATTGCCCTCAAGCTCGTTCAGGCCACTCCCGAGCACCTTGAGAAGCGTGCGATTGACGACCCTGCGATCTTCAAACTGCTCGCTCACTTTCCCAAACAGACTACGCCGACCTCAAGGGCAAGGGCTTCTTCGATGGCCTCATCAAGTACATGGCCTCTGGCCCCGTCGTTGCCATGGTCTGGCAGGGTCTTGACGCCGTCAAGACTGGCCGTGTCATGCTCGGTGCAACCAACCCCCTCCAGTCCCCTGTTGGTACGCGTTCTCGCATTCGTAGACTGCCATCACCATCTCACCAATAAGCACAGGCTCTATCCGTGGCGACTACTGCCTTGCCGTCGGCCGCAACATCTGCCACGGCTCCGATGCTGTCGAGAGCGCCGAGAAGGAGATTGCTCTGTACGCAGCCATCTATGCCGACGCGTTCAAAACTGATGATATATGACAGCTGGTTCCCCGAGGGTGTTACCCAGTACACCTCCGCCCTGGAGTCTTGGATCTTCGAGTAATCGCACAAAATATAAATCTAGACGCGTAGACGTATGCGTTGTAACTCTACTAGTCGTTGGCAAATCAAGATGTACACGGATTGCACTCGTCATTCAATTTCCTGCCAACCATCAAATATCAAAGCCATGCGGTAGATCGTTTACGACCATTCTTGTCCATTTCGAGGTGGGTCTGTGCGGACAAAGCCCGGCGCACGGTCCATTGTCTCCCAAAAGTAGCAGGTCAATGCGCGTGCCACTCAGGCGCATTGTCCGACCCTTTTTGCGACGTGACTGGCCGCACTGGTATATAAAGCCATGTCTTATAGACTGCGCCCCATCCAAAGCTTCCCGCCTCAACTACCATGGACAAAGTGGCCTTACTACCCCGCTGGGGAAGCTTCTATCCTATCGGCAACCCCACCATCCGACCTCTCGACTTCTTCATCTTTCAGTACATAGTCACCATGGGCCGTAACCAGAAGAATACTTTCGTATTCAAATCCGAGGCCATTAGTAAGTGTTCTGCATCTTGAAAAGCATGCTTTACTTACCAGAACCAGGCGACCTTCATCTGCAGATGAGATGGGACGGCGGTAAAACTGTCATACTCTGGAATCATGGCCGTAATGGAACCTTTGCAAGTCTTCCTCCCGTCCTATCCTCGTTTGTGTATATTTGCTGAATCGTCAACCTGCAGATCAATGGGACAAACATAAACGATGATTATCGTTATCTCCGTGACGGCGACGAGGTCTCCTTTGGACGTGGAGGAACTGAATATCGTGAGCAGACATCAAGGCACACTCACATTACTTGCTCATCCAGCTCTTCGTCAGGCTTTGTCTTCCGCGTATTCACCAAGGAAACGCCAACTGGGATCGACGTCAAGTACGACATACCAGCGGATATACCTCCACTGGGTCAGGGTTCGTTTGGTATAGTCTACAAGGGAGTGAGGCGCAGCGACGGTGAATTCGTCGCTGTGAAAGAAATACGGCTCAACCTGCAGACTCCGAGGTCAAATCCTTTCACGGAAGTGGTCACGGAGATCGAGCTGCTGAAGGCTTCGCGTCACCCTAATATCGTCAAGCTATACGACGTGTATCACGAGTCGACCAAAGTCCGTACGTGTCTGCTTCAATTTCTGTGGTGATGCTATCACTCCGGTCTGAATCTGCTTGTGTCGTAGAGCTCGTGTTAGAGCACATTGATGGCGGGGACCTCCACCACTGGGTCCACGAGGATGATGCAAGAGGATTGGTCTGCGAACCATTGATCCAGCATATCATGTACCAATTGTGCAACGCTCTGCGGGTGTGTACATTGAGACCTTCTCGATACGAGTCATCTACTGATTGTCGGTGTCCAGTACTTGCATTCACGAAACATCGCTCATCGTGACTTCAAACCGGATGTACGTGGAATACTCGAACATCTCCAATTCATCTAACATCGCCCCAGAACATCCTGCTGACAGGGGATAGTCCGCCCATCGTGAAATTAGCAGACTTGGGCATGGCTAAGATTGTCGACTCGGGGGTGTCGCTCTTCCAGGCAAGTTGTCCTCGCACAATCATCGACACGAAGCCCATATTCTGACCAACATGCAGACTAAATGTGGTGGACCAACGTACCGGGCACCAGAGATGTATACCGCCAAATCTCCCTACACTCCGTTGGTTGACTGCTGGAGCATGGGTTTCGTTTTGTTCGAGATGTACGTTGCCTTGCTACGTTTTTCAGCTCGTGAGTTTGACTTGTATGTATGATGCTGTAGGTTCACATGTGAACGCATATTCACGGACGACTTTGCTCCCAGCGAAGAGGAGGAGACGGCATTTGTCACAACACGGCTCATCTGGACCTCACCCGTTCTCGACTTGTTCGATGCCACGTATCTCCTTCTTAGTCCAGAAGGTAGCTAATATACCCCAGCATCTCATGCATCAATTTCCTGACAATTGTTCACAGCGAAAGACTTCCTGCGCCAACTTCTGCAACCGGACCCCAAGGATCGCTTGTCAATGCTCCCTGAAAAGCCACACCCATGGATCGCAGCGCATCAACCAGCTTATGTTTTCGATGCGGACGGAAAGCCTCATAAGCAGAGGGACATCCCTCCAAGGTCACTTGAGAACTCTTTTGTTAGACCCAATGTCCGCCACTTCTTGATTGGTGCCGTTAAATCTGCATTGGGTGAGAGCTTCGGTGTGGTTGGACAGTCTGAGATTGCCCAATTGTAGTCCACGATGTCTTTCTAATTCAAGACAAATTTCATTGTATCATCGGTCAAGTGAAGTCCACACCCGGGAGATATCTTCGTTCATCTCCAGAGCGGCCATCAACTGCTGCATATTACCCACCATTTCGTCGCTAGGTTCCACCTTTTCCGTCGGATTGTAGATGAGTTCACTTGAAAGCAGTTCCAACTTTTCATCCGCAGAGGTGATAGCTTTGGTCAGCTGCGACAATGCGGCAGGCTCGCAAAAGAACTGCCCAGCATTAGTTCCTGAGCGTCACGTTCCATTGAGATGATGATCACCTCTATCTCCAGGGCACCTTCGTCCGACGTGGATTCCTCGAAATCTAGAGCCCCGCTATCGAGCGCGACCTCCACTAGAGCTTCCTTCTTGGCTTCTTCGGGGGCAGTCCCGAGACTTATCTTGACAAGTCCTTGACGCTCAAACATGAACGCAACGGGAGTTATACGCGCGCTGAAGAGTGTGTAAGGCAGTGTTGCATCCCAGCCAGTAGGAGACGGACCCGTTGGTGTTTAGAACTTGTCGCACGGCCTGTATCGTTCGTGTTGCATTGTTGCTGATACATTCTCTAGACGCGTCAAGTTAGACTCTGGGCAGCTTGAAGATGAAACGGAGGATGCGAACATGATGACCCCGACAGTGTTGAACGCCAATGCTTCATATGTGATGTTCTCTCCAGTCTTCTCTTCACTTTTCGATGCCTGGGGTAGAAGTATAGCGCAGCGAATGAGTTTGGAATAGGGATACACACGCTCGCTAATGCTCTGTCTATGTTTTCCTTCGGAATATCCTGATCCTTGAGACGTCGAAGGGTCACTGCCAATGTCATGTTCCGCTCCGGGTCTGCAGATCCACCCCCAGCTGTTCAAAACTATGTGGGCACCTATTTCTTATTGCGTGGTGGAAAGGTGTACTTCGAACAGCGATTAGGATGTCGCGACGCGCTCTGCTGACTGCAGCACTTCTGGAGGCGTCATTGACGCCCTTTTTCTCTCTGATTTTCGACCACTAGATATGGTCAGTGAGAGAAGGTCGCTACAAGGGCAAGTTATGACGGACTTTGTTATGTCCTGCAAGAACGGTGACAGATGTAGAAAAGCACCGCGTTGTCCGAGCAAGGCGAAGTGAGGGAAGCATCAAACTCATGACGCATTGCCCACGGTCTACTTTGCCGGTGCCTCGGCAACGATCGATTTGGTCAAAGCCTCAAATTCAAAGCTGATCCCTTTGTACAGTGTACTCAACTCAGTCTCCACCAGGCCTTATTGTCGCTGCGTACTCGTCACTGCCCTGAAAGTTGTCCTGCTGTCAACCGGAGCCCATCTCTGCCTAGCCCTTGCTGATGGAGGTATGCTCAGATCACCGGTGGGGCATCAGTCCACCGACGCAATGAATGACCTGCGCAAATTGTATGTACTATGACATACGCTCTGAAAGACTCCAAAATTACGGCGCCACAACGTAATGTGGATCTAGGCAACATAAGTACTCTCTCTCGAGCTCCGCACATCACACCATTCTACCAACGCGGCGTCCTTTTGCAGCACACTTTAGCATCCACCTCCACCACTACCACCACCTTCCTATCATCATGGTCTGGCAGATTGAAGAGCGAGTTTCCAACGAGGTGAAGAGAGAGGAGATTCACGTCGTTCGCGCCTTGAAGGAGAGCGGCCCTGCCGTTTTCGACTACACTGCAGACGATGCAGTCTTCGCGATTGACGGCCGTGTATTGGACAAGGAGTCCAAGCCCTCCCTCCAAGACTACATGAAACACAACTACACTCCATGGGCGACATTCGAGATGGTCGACGTCAAAGTCGTGCCCACTGGTCTCATGGCGGCCACCGTCTGCTACAGAGCAAACGCGTCGAAAATCATCAACGACAACGAGCCGCCGAAGAAGTACAAAATGGTGTGCTCGTCTTCTTGGCGACAGGAGGCCAGTGCTGATTGGAAGTTGGTCTCCCATTGCGAGGGTCGGGCCTAAAATCATTGTACGTTGAACTCATTGAGCTGTGGCGTACATTCGCTAATCGAGTTGCGCAACAGGGATGAGAAAACGAACTATCACGCGACGTTGTCGTTGTCAACGACCTTCACGGGCACGGACTTGTACTGTACATTTAATCTATGTCGCTATACGCTATTACTAGCTATACCCTTCGAAATGTGTATTAATGTGGATGATGATTATGTGTGCGAACTACTCTGCACAAAATGGTATTTTCAATCCGCTGTGGCGCGCTTGGATTTACTTCGAATGTGCTTCCCAAATCTGTAGAACAAGAAAGGTATCGGGATCTAAGTATGAGACTTGTGTTAGCAATGAGTCACCGAGCTGAAGTAAGAAGAAGCGCACCATTCCGACAGCCACAAATGCCAATAGAGACGCCGCCCAACCATTTCCAAGTCCATGGAACATCTGAACCATGAACAGGGGCATAGCAGCACCAGCGCCAGAGCGTACGACTGTTTTAGCAGCCAAGGCAGAGGCGACGTAGTTGGGGAATGCGTCGATGATATAGGCGTTTGCGCTGAAATAGATCGTGACCATGCCAAATCCGAACGGAATGCCAGCACTACACGGTCCAACCCAGTTTCCGCCTCCCGGGAGGACAGCAGGAGGGCTGGTCCAACCGAAGATGAAGAGCGATATGGGCACGAAGGGCGCTCCGATGAGGGCTCCAACGAGTCGGTCCTCGGGCTCAGCTCTGCCACCTTTGGCCATTGCGCGTCTGTGATAATCCTTCTCGAGCCGTGGCATGATAGCGAGTGCAATACCGAGTCCAATGAACACGGAGCAAAACATGAGACCAGTGATACCGTCGCTATACCCATAGTCTCCTCCGAAGACAACTGGAAAGCTGAAGAAGAACGCATACTGGAAGAGTTTGATTAGTTCGGAAAATGGAGAATACAAGCGAAACGCTCACGAGAAGGCCGTAGATGAGCGATATGAACAAAGAGATCAACAAGAGAATGGGCTCCGTGACGAGCATTTGGAACGGCCGGACGAGAGTATCGGCCAACATTTGAGAGAAGTCGAGGTGGAAGATCTCTTGCTCAGCTACGATGTCTTCACGACCCGTCTTCCGGCGCAATTTGGCAGCACGCTTCTTCAGCAGAACGGGTGCAAAGGTTTCTGGGATGGTGAACGACAGAACAAAGATGGCTCCAGCGAACATCATGTTGATCCAAAGGATCCATCTCCAGCCCAATGCATCGCCGATGAAGCCCTATCACATCACACGTCAGAATCCGATGGCAAGAGAGAGATGAAGAATGTGTACTTACACCAACAAGCGGACCTAAAGCAGCGCCGCCGTAAGGTGCTGCAGCGAACAGTGCGATTGCGAACCCTCGCTCGTTATTATCCCAGATGTCGCTGATGGTACTTCCAGCCAAGGTAAGAGGTCCAGATGCAAAGACGCCGCAGAAGAAACGACAAATCAATAGCGTTTGGATGTTTTTGGCGACGGCACAAGGTATGCTGAGGACTACATTGACATTAAGGATCGTTGACAGCAACCGATTTAGTTGAAGTCTTACTGAGGTAGATGAAAGACGGTATGATCCATAGAGGACGACGACCGTATTCCTCTGACAAAGGAGAGATGAAAAGAGGACCAATACTGTACGAACATATCAGCAAACAGTGTGTGAGGGGTCAGTGAAGTCCTTACCCAAAGCCGCAAACCATCAGAGAGACACTGAGGGCTGTCACTACTTCCCCGACATGGAGGTCGGACTCGATGCCTTCAAAGTCGCCAGTTATCACGGCACTTGAGAACGCCACAGACACTACCGCCCAAGCTGACAGAAGTGTCAGATCTAGAAACCGTACAGATCAGTATTTCCGTCCCAAGGAACACGTCGAAACCTCAATTGACTCACACCACCGCCAAGGTCTTGACCAATTCCTGGGATCCTCCGGGTCGTTCTCCAGCCAAGTGACCAGGTAGAGGTCCTTGGCTGCTAGCGCCTTTTCGGGATCCTTGGCGATATGGGGTAGGCCTTCCCCTACAGGTTGAAGGGCAGAAAGGAAGTTGACATATCCTTTCTTTGAGACCCCGCGAGCTTCGTCTGTCACAGCGTGTGCAGGTCTGCTCAGATCAGGTCTCAGAGAATCATGTGTCCGTGTCCGCTCGAGAAGTTGAGGTGCGGCTTCATTTACAGTTGAAGTCTCAGAGACAGGCTCTGTGATATTTGGATGAGCTGCAATGTTAAAGACATGCATCTTGTCACGTACGGGAGTCTTCAGGCTGCTGTTCGGGTCTCGAAGAGAGCAGGTTGGGCGAGTAATGTACGTGAGAGTCCATGTCGTGGGATGGTTGAGTGCAGATAGTCGAAGACGACCATGTCTATTTTATATAAGAAAGAGGCGCCGTATCTTCCCTTCTTCATGCATGTTGCCAGAGTACTCGGGATCACTCGCGGGACAACAATCAGCACGAAACAACACACAACACGGTCATCAGCGTTGAGTGTGGCAAATAGGGAAGAATAGGAAGAGGCCCTGTTCGGGTGATGTTGGTCCCCATGTTGGACCACCAGCGGTCAACCTCGGTCAACTTCGGTTGTGGCTGATGTAGGGAGCCCTCCGATTGGACAACCAGGGTAAACTCTGACAAACTTATCCATATTTTCCCTTAGCCTTGTCCTCACGCCTGTTCCAGCATCACATTGCGCTACGCATGACCCGGACGCTCAAGTCATGGCAAAATAGGTCTATCGGTAGATTAGAGTGTATTTGCAGCCCACCAAAAGTGGCACAGGGTCAAATTTTGGATAGAAACCGACCCTGCCAACAGCACATTTGAGAGGGCGTCGGTAGTGTAAACTGGGGGGCTTACAGCACGCAACTTTTGTCCTCTCCTCCTGATCTTCTCACTCATAAGGCAGACAACAACTCGAAGTACAGCTACCAACTTTCTCAGGTGTCCACACTGCCAGAACCGATTCTATACTGATTTTTGTTTTTCGGCAGCGACTCGGCTTGCCTTCCAGATTGGGACCGCCAGAAATTTGGGAGCTGATTGCAGAAATTTGGACCCTGAAAATGGTCGCTGCAAATACACTCTATTATGAGTGAATATATTGTGTTATGTAAATGGACCGGCTGGTACTGTCAAATCGTCTCCGCTGATTCTTCGGCATCCTCAAAATCTTCCGCTTCAAGCTCTTCTTGCGCGCTGAGGGAAGTATGGTCCACAGCGGGTTTGGCTCGGAAAGCGTTGTCGCGCCTTACGCGTAGTGCCCATTCATACGCCTTGCAGACATATTTCACGTACGCAATACCCTCTCGGGAGCCGACATGCACAAAACGATGATGTAGTACATCCAGATCCTCGAATGTGAGCATTGGCGGGATTTTGCTATCGGGGACTTCCACCGTTGATGTCATCCGCACGATGGGTTTCGCTGCAAAGAGCTGTGTCCTCGTAGACCGCATAGCCGGCTTGGGCTCTTTTTGGCGAAGGGCGCCTGGTGGGTATTTGGCAACAAAGGCTTCAACTTGCTGCTTTGCGTCCCGGAGATTTCTGGATCTGATAAAAAGTAAGCAGAAATCTTCGGGCGCGTACGAACGAGATGACCCACAAAGTCAGCATTCGGATGAAGGCGACATGTATCCTTTCAATCATTCTTGCATCAACTATTTCCCGGCCAGACTTCTCGTACTCGACATAGCCATCGAACAACTCCTGGGCAAATTCCATCGCGTCCTTTCGCTCATGCTTAGGACCCATCAGACACCTCTCCAAAGCCTCCTTGTATGAACGAGCACTTCGTTCGACTCCAGCTTCTTCGAAGACTTTACCGAACAGCTGTCGTGCCGCTACGATAGTTCCGTGTTTGTAGTGCACGGAGAGATACGAGTTCACCAGACGGGTGGACATCTCCACGTTACCGAAGCTCAACGTCGGATCGAACGCCGCGTCCCCTCGAGCGGCGCGTTCCGCAAGTGAACGATAGAATAACATGTCCGCCTCGCTCGTGACCTCCGAACGACTCTGCGGTGCAATGTGCGCCAAGCTGACATACTGCAACGTTGGCGTACGACTTTTGGTCGTGGTCGCTGCCGTAGATGCCTCCTCAGGAACCGCTTGCGTCGTTGCATCGTCCGTCAGCGGAGCGAGGTTGCGTTTGAAGGGAGGGTTATACGAAGCGTACGTATGGAACGCATGCATCATCACCTCTTCGTTGATGCCCGTATCGGGAGTGCGGTTCTCGATCATGACCTGCGCCATCTTTGACAAGATCCAGCGAGTCCTGTTGAGGTCGCCAATCCGTTTCGCACCCTCCAAGAGCGCACAGAATGTCCGCTGATCCGGCCTGAAAGTCGGGACGCCGTCGGCATCTGTATGAGTTTCCATCATCTCCTTGGCCAAGCGGAAACCTTCGTTGATGTACATCTTTGCGCCGGAGCGCACACACGCCAAAATGACGGCGTTGTATGTCGCGACAGTGGGAGGGATGTTGTGATCGACGGTCATTTCCGTCCAGAGGTCAAGAGCACGTTCCGGTTCCGCAGAGCGAACGCTGAAGTATGGAGAGGCACAAGCCCGTATCATGGTGGTATAAAGGAAGACATCCGGCTCGGAATGCGCAACGTAACGCATATGCGTGTACAGATCCCAAGCCTGGGCGTTTGCCATGGAGTCTCGTACTGTCAGCAGCGCAGTGACTACACTGGTATAGGTCTTGATCGCTGGGAGATTCGACTGAGCCTCGTAAGCGTGAATAACTTGCAAGGCTGATTCCGGTATTGTGTTGGAGGGCGTTGCACGAAGATGGGCGCGTACGTGGAGGTGCTGTTGTCGATCAGTTACTGGGCCTGGCGAAACATTTAGCTACGCTGTAGGAAGCTCATGAGCAGTGCACTAACCAGTAACGTATGTGTTGAGTATCCTTTCCGTCTCAAGAATGTTGGCGTCATCGGCATAGAATTTGAGGACGTCATTGACGGCAATTTCAGTTATGGGAACACCGGTACGCTGACGGAGAATCAAAAGCAAAACTTGGGTATGAGAAATAACACACCTTCATGAGGATGAGAGATTTTTCTGCGCTATCCAAGTCCTTGGTGTAGATCTACAGCAAGGTAAGAGAAGTCCCACGTGCACCGAGGTTTCGACGCACAGATATTCGTATGAGAGCCTCCCATTCTTGCATAGTCATGAAGATGATTGGTATCGAAAGCTTGTCCGTTGAGGGCTCCACACGAGCTAGGAGAGCCTCAACTTGAGCCAATAATGTTCTGTGCGGCTGAACCACATCCGCAACTGGAGGAACCTGAGAAGGTTCATGTAGAGTGGAATGCTTGGCCCTAAGCGCCTGAAGGAAGGGTGATGTTTCGTAATTAGACCGTGAGTCAGATAGCTGCTCCTGTAGTCGATTGTACGCTGCATCCACGGTGACTGCATCTGCTGCGAGCTGCTCGTCCAAAAGAGGTGTTTCGATTCGTTGCCGCAGAGGAGCTGGCGCCGGCTCATTTATAACGTCGTGGTAAAATGTCAGGAGTTCCTCCTCTGTGAATGCGGGGGGATCCATTGTGGATGCCTGTATGGTATTGGGCATTGCTCATGGTGTTGAACGGAGGTAACTCACCAAGTTGGACGCGACTTCTTCGAGTTTCTCTACGTGCTCGGCGAGTTCTTGGTGAAGCGGCCGGGCTATTTGACTGGCTTCGGGAAATTTCAAAGAAGGTCTGTTCGACTTGTCGGAAGGCAGCCTAATAGGTTTGTCCGAGCGTGAAGTGATTGACTGGTCCAACGGAAGGCTCGTGTGGTGACTGGTATTGCCGTCTCGTGAGCGAGACGGCCGGCGCGATGTTTTTGGTTGCAGATGGGGGTAAAGCACTACGTTTGGTCTCCTTGAGGTCGACGCCATAGCCGCGTGCTGCATCATCCTGGAGCTTGTATAGCTCGTGCGCCGTCGCGTTCGCTGGAATGTGAATGCATCTGCTCCGGCTAGGCTACTGCGCTGGGGTAGACGGCTGAGTGTGAGGTCAAGAAGCGCAGGAGGAAGCATAGGGAGCGAGAAGGAGAGTGTGTGGACACCGACGCCTCTGGAGAACGGCTAGCTCAGCTGTAAGTAACTTGGAAATGATGAAAAAACCGCCTGCGTTCAGCTTAGACGCCGGAGTTTGCGCCTATTGTGCAAAACTCTCATGGCCTTGGGCCGGCAATCTCCGACCATCCGATGACGACAACGCGGTCAGCCTCCCGTTGACTGTCGGTCGTCCACGACGCGGTGGCCTCGCCCTCGGAGTCGGCCTCGAAGGGCAGAGTGCGACGACGCGCGAAGACTGTCAACTTTTGTCAGGGATGTGTAGCTTCACCGAAATCACCAATGTTCTAGTCCCGCCCGCTGCATCAAGAGTGCATGTCACTGCATGATCCCCAAGGCTTCGCGACTCTTCACGTTATACAATTAGTTGTCAAGGTTCCCTTCACCATTAATGTGTGCCCATCGATATGAACAGCGGGTCAGTGGAAGGCAGCAATTTGAACACAAATGACGCGTCTGGCAGGTCTGTGGCTGTATTTTATGAGACCACGGGACAATAATGCTCCTGCATATCCTATTTTTACGGCCTGTCGCTGCACCGAATGACTCCGCGATGACTGAATTGTTGCTCAACGAGGCAGCCAGGAGTCAGCTATACTTGGATCTGGATGATATCACCACTGGGTCCCACACGTTGCTGGCAACTTGCTGCGCGGGTGACCTAAATATACTACTCTGGCTACCCACACAAATGATATAAGACCCACCGCGAAATATCATTCAAACCAATTCTCTCTTCACACCACCATGCTCTCCAAGGTCGATATCTTCCCACCTTACCTTGCCTTTCCTGACACTCCTCTAGCACGTTAACCCCGATCGCCTTGTGCAGGACGCTCATGTAAGTCGTCATCGTCGCCGCTCTCGGGCCGTGCCCTCATCGCGCACGATTTTCAGGACAAAAAGTCGACCCGCCACCACATCAACACTCCAGACTCCAGCGCCTCACAGCACACTTATGGCTCGCGATATGGCACCAATCCCATTCCAAAGTATCACCTCGCGTCAAAGGTAAGATCTTGTCTTTGATCAGCGTTCTTGTGCTCATTTATCACAGGGCGTCGACGCGGACTCAGCCTACAACCTGATCCACGATGAACTGGCATTGGGTGAGTCTGCTTTGCTAGCCTGTGACCCTCGCCGGGCAGCGTTGACGCGTCTCAGACGGATCTCCCGTACTCAACTTGGCTTCCTTCGTCAACACTTGGATGCCGTCTCAGGCCGACAAGCTCATGGTCGAGAACCAGAGCAAGAACCTCATCGGTACGCATCGTGACTCTCATGCCGCCCACTGGTATTCATATTTCTGATCTAGACTCTGATGAGTACCCGGCTACTCGTACGTTTCCTGCTTACTTGCGCACGAATTCAATCATCTAGCTAACCTATGACCTTTAGAACTGATCCATACGCGATGTAGGCTTTACCCGTTGAATAGACGCCTCAAATTTCTAATGCATATGTAACTCTAGGCATCTCCATCATTGCGGATATGTGGCACGCGCCATCTGCCAAACAAGCCATTGGAACGGCGACAACGGGTTCCTCTGAGGCTATACAGCTCGGCGGACTAGCCATGAAACGCATCTGGCAAGAAAAGCGCAAGGCTGCCGGCAAGAGTATCCACGAGCCTGGGTCAGTGGTCATGGAACGACTTCTCATTCAATGGCTTATTCTTGCAGACCAAATATCATCATGGGTGCGAACGCTCAGGTCGCTCTTGAGAAGTTTGCTCGTTACTTCGAGGTCGAATGCAGGCTTGTTCCTGTCTCCGTCGAGAGCAACTACTGCCTGGATGCCAAGAAGGCCATGGAAATGGTTGACGAAAACACCATCGGTGTCTTCATCATTCTTGGAAGTACGTGAAAGCAACCGACCCCAACCTAACTTGGCCTCATTATGCCTCCAATAGGTACTTACACCGGCCATTACGAACCTGTCAAAGAGATGTCCGATCTTCTTGATCAATACGAGAAGGACACCGGCATTTCGGTGCCCATTCACGGCAAGTCCTACGCCCTGTCACAAGTGCGCTCGAACTCAATGCGTCCTCTCATCAGTTGACGGTGCTTCCGGTGGATTCGTCGCGCCTTTTGCTCATGTGCGTCACAATGAATTGGGGGCGTCTCATTTGACTCACTTTCTGGACAGCCACACCTACTCTGGGACTTCAAGCTTCCTCGTGTCGTGTCAATCAACACCTCGTATGTCCCACTCACAGTGCGATTGATTGATTATGCTGACGATGACATAGTGGGCACAAATTCGGCCTTGCATATGTCGGTGTTGGCTGGGTTGTCTGGCGTGACAAGGCCCACCTTCCCAAGGACCTCATCTTTGAGCTGCACTATTTGGGCTCAGTGGAGTACAGGTACTTCTCTTCGCCCTGCACCAGTCAACCGATTCTCACGGCTTTCCAGCTTCTCCTTGAACTTCTCTCGTCCTGCGGCGCCTATCATTGCGCAATACTTCAACCTCATTCATCTCGGGTTTGAAGGCTACAGGACTGTTGCCCTGAACGACTTGAAGAACGCTCGCCTTCTCAGTCGTGCTTTGGAGGCGTCAACGTACTACACCGTTTTGAGTGATATCCACCGCGCTGTCGGTGGCGAGGGTGCGACTACAGCCATCAAGAAAGCTATTGGTATCGATGACAACGTCGAGAACTACGTTCCTGGCCTTCCTGTCGTGGCTTTCCGATTCTCCGACGAGTTCCAGAAGGAGTACCCCGAAATCCAGCAAGTTTGGATCCAGACGTTGTTGCGTGCGAAGGGATGGATCGTCCCGAACTACGAACTAGCTCCCGGTCTCCAGGACGTGCAAATCCTGCGTGTCGTTGTTCGTGAAAACTTCACTGAGGTGGTGAGTGGACATATCATCTTTCGCGAACCCTCATATGTCTGACTGGTGCACGAAACAGCTCACCGACCGTCTCATTTCCGACATCGTAAGCCCTTTTCTACATGTATATGTCTTATCCTGTAACAATCTTCTTTGCAGATGGAAGTCACCGAAGGCCTTGTGAAAAAGGATTCGCCCATGCATGCTCTGAACAACCTCGGCGAGGCCTTCTCTAAGGGGGAGAAGAGCCACGGCAGGCTGGATGAGGGTGATGGCAGCGAGTACTCCGGCACGTACGCGAAGCCGTGTTGAGCACTTAGTCACGTAGTCAAAAGCAAAATGTAATTCTCGAGCGGACTTGTATAGTGTATTACTTAGCAAAATTATGTTTTGACGCCCTTTGAGGCTTATGCTACGTGTTGAGCCGCTCAAAAGGCGTACATGTGGGCAAAAACGTTCTCCATATTATTGATTCGACCTCCGTGATCACTGAATGCAGGAGCACGCTGAAAACAAGTCAGTCAACTCATTGAGAGTACTAAAACTGACACACCCTCCAAAAGATGATCGAATCTTCCGTCACATCCATAGAGCCCATACCGGTGCCTGCGATGGTAGTGACAGAACGTACAACTTCGGCATAACGAGTGATGCAAGTCGACCAGCTCGGTTCAGCTTCATTCGGTATTCCGGGTTGGGCGCGGGTTTGAAGCATTGGACATCTCCACAAGCCGTCTGTGTAGTCCTCGACCCGAATTTCCGTCTTCCCGGTACTCTCGTCAGCGCGCCAGGACACCAGCCTCATTCCAGACATCGCGTGCTGATCCCCACCCCTGGCGGCGCCGAAAATCTGAGGCGAATTGCCATGTACGAGATCATGCTGATGACACACGAGCGTGTCCGCGTTCCAGCCATTGGCGCCAAACTTCACCGCGATGGGAGATGCCTTGAAATTGGTGCAGAAAGCGCCCAACTCGGTCGTGTCCAGCAGCTCAGCTGCGGCGGTGGACATGATGGGGACGGCGACTTGCGGGACAAATTCAACGGACGAGACGAGGTTGCCTTCGGGGGTCCACATCCTCTCTTGAATGGCGCTGGGCACATGGATCTCCGTGCACATGGGATCGCGCGAGGCATACATATAGTTGAACATCTTCAGTACTCGCTCCCCGTGTCTAGCCTTGACTTTGCGTTCCATGACCAGGATATTTGCTTCGTCGCGATATACGAAGGAAATAGGGGACCATGTGCTTTTATACTGGAAAATTGTTCCGTCAGAACGCGTCGTACACTGACCTGGAAGATGAAGTTACCAATCTCGGTGCTTGTGAGGGTGAGATGTATTCACAGAAGACAAGCTGATTTCCGATAGATTGCTGATAGCAAACAAGTAGCGCAGCTACACCTCCAGCTGCTTGAAAGTGGATGTTTTCCGGATAAGCTTTAGCGGTAGTTGGCCATGCAACATCCTGCTCAGCAACAAGCTTTTCTGCGTAGTCAACGAGCCTGAAATAATGTATTTTCGACGGCATCTGACCATCCCTGCAACCGGTTGTGAGCTGAAGAGTGACTCGCGAAGAGACGAACACTTTTACGGTTCGAGAAGCAAGAGACGTTGCAAACGACGATCAAACGCTACAGCCATGGCCTGCCGAATCGGGTCATTATGCCTATTTCGAAGGAACACTTCAAACCCGTATGTTCTTGGTCGTCCAAGCCTGCCAGACACGCTCCGCTGGAAATGCATTTTGAGGCCCTTGTGCGTTTCAATCACATGATAGATATAACCATCTGAGGTTCCAGCGAAATTGGCGTAATTGCGACTCGTAAGTGGTGGGGCGGCACTGCTTATGGATGTCTCTCTTCCTGGTACGGAGATCCTAACTATCTGTTGAGAGGCCCAGGTCATCAAGTGCCAATTGACGATATAGTCTTCGGCAGAGGTGGCGACAGCGTTGTTGACATGTCGGCTTTGTGCTTGTAGGCCATAGGCGAGAAGGAAGCGCATGATAGACTTCCAGTCGGCCTCCTTCTCGTTGTCCATGCATGCAACGACGTACTCCACGACCTAGGGTAGACCTATGTAAATAATAGAAATTCGAGAACGCATCGGGACTCACTTTCGCCCAGCTAGAACTGACACCGTTTGCAAAGCGGGAGCTTTGGAGTGAATGGTGAACCAAAGCGTTGTCCTTGAGAGGCATATCGCTGTAGTGGTGGTGTTGAGAGATGCGTTGTATAGAGTGGGTCTCGATGATGGGCACTGACAGGACCTGCGCCTTTTTATGGAAAAGCGAACAAGAGAAGTGCGCCACTACAGCAGTGTTGCTTGGAGACGTCATCTCCAAGGCAGGAACAAGAGACGATGAGCGTTCGTCGATAGAATACTGGACCATTCTCCCCAGAGACTCAGAGTGCGGCCAAGAGTAGGGGCAGGTCACGGTCATAGCCATAGCGGTAGTAACTGAGAGCACCGACGTCTATCTCAGCGCCAACAGAGAATTGTTGGCCACCTAGAAAATGGGCAGAGCAGTGAAGGGAGAGGGACAAGAGCCTTATTGTTCCCAAATGAGTATGACAACGACCATTGTACTACATTATTGAGGACGGCGATCAGGTGTCGCCGCGGATCGATGGCCCAAGAGCACACAGCTAGCACAGCACTAGCACAGGTGCTTATGAGTACGAGAGCAGGATCAATGAAGATGGTACGGTCCAAGTTCAAGTTGAGAAGAAAGCCACGTGTCGGTGTTGAGTCAACGTGACTTGTAAATTCAGAGTCTCGGTCACTCAGAGTGGCAACTGCTCTCCCTCAATCGGTGATTCAGTACGGTGTAGGCGGAACATGCGCGCTCGGCCTTCCTTGGACTCGCAGACTGAAGGTAAGCGCCTGTGTGGCCAATATTCGCAGCCCTCTACTCCGGTCTGCATCTTGAAAGCGATCCGAACGGACTATGCAGTACATGCTGCACTAGGTTCTAGTCATGACAAGACCTCATTTCAGTACAGTATGCGATATATATGCGTGCGTAGATCGTGAATAGGATAAATCGTGATAATGCTAGTACTGTTCACTCCGGGAACATACGACTTACCGGTCGCCCACTGGCAGGAGCGCCGTCAAAGAAAATCTTGCTCAATGGTCGTGCTCTGTTACGACGTCTGCCATCTTTCATACTTCTGATCGCCTGGTCAAGATCCCCTCTGCTCATCGACTGCCCACCAGCTGGACCTTGGGAGTTGGCTGGTGTGATGGTAACACGAGCTACGGGTGTACCCTTAACGGTCTGCGACAAGTTTTTTCAGTATGAGATTTAGAGTCGCCTTGAAGCTTCGTACCGGTTCAGCTGGTGTCTCCTCCGCAGCTGGTGTAACAACATGAGCGACAGGCAGATTAGGCATAGACCTGAGAATCTCCAATGAGGATTGCTGTTGAGGCCAAGCGTCAGATGTTTAACACTGATAGGACAACACGGATTGTACTTTGAGGGTCGATGAGAAATTTAGTATCAGGTTGAACATGTCCTCCGGTTTCATCGAGTCCGGGGAGTTGGGATTCTCCCCGTAGTACACCGAAAGAGCCTTGAGGTCGGTATCCAATTTCCTAGACATGTTTACCAAGGCAGTGATGCTTGGCTGGACCTCTTGAACGAAAGGCTGAACTGGTGTCAATTTCTGAACATGCAAATCAATCGCAAAGTGTTACCCTCATAACAACCAAGAAACGATCATTGGCGGGCTTGACGCGAGACCTTTCGAACGTAGTTATCTCAGTTTCCACCTGCGTCAGTCCACTTTTCAATGAGGACACTGTTTGCGATATCGATTGAACGGAAACTAGAAGGTGTCAGCCTGGTATCAGGAAGCGCCGCGTGTCGACTTACGACGAGCAGCTGCCTCGAGGTTCGGCATCTCTACGATGAAATCAAGGAGGGTTGGATCAGTACGAAGGAGGACTTTGGCCAGATAATGTTGTAAAGTAGGACAGTCTGGTCCACTAGCCGTTCTTGTTTCCTTCAACTAAAGGTACAAGTCAGACTGAGACATTTGCTGTTGGAACAAAGTACAAACCTTGTTCAAGGCTTCCAGTTGAAATCCCTGAGCTCCGCCGCGCAACTTGCTGGAAGCGTTCAGCGCATTGCCAATAGTGAGAACTGTCTGCAAAACCCGCTTGAACTTTTTGGAATCACGAAGTTCAACGGAGGCATTTCGAAGGGCGTTCAGGTCGGGTCGCACTTCGGCAACATCGAGCTCCAGTCTACGCCGGAATAACATACATTCTGTACGCTCCTTAAATCTCGGAATTTCTGCAACCTGTTCCGACAAAATGTTGGATACGAGCAGTGAGAATATGAGTACAGGACACGACTTGCCTCAGCGATATACTGATCAGCTTCAGACAACTTCCTGAGCTCTGCAGGTGAGACATCCTTCAGCCGCAAATATTCCTCCTGTGTAGGCGCTTGCTTAGAGATTGACTTCAGATCGTCTATGGACAGTCGCGAGTCAATGACTTCTAAGAATGATTTCTTGATTTCTGGCAAGCTCATTTTGAGCCGCTTAAGCATGATTTCAATATTCTTGGCGCGAGTGTTGTCTAGATATGTCGTCACAGCCTTCCGCGATGGACTGGCAAGTTGGGATGGACTTGCAGCAGAATTACCAACAGTGAACGTGAGCTCCAGATCGTTCAAGTCGAGCTCGAAGCCCACATCATCTTGCCACACGGTGCTGACCGATGTAGTACCGAGCTTGTTCCAGTAGAACGGCTTGAGCTTCTTTGCTGGGACCCGGGATGCCACGGGACGACCGAATGGAGGGGGTGGCGGTGGAGGGGGTGGACCACCAGACCCTGGCGGAGGCGGCGGTGGAGGCGGCGGCGGCGGAGTTCCACCAGGTGGTGGAGGAGGAGGGGGAGGCGGAGGAGGCGGAGGCGGAGCCCCAGAGGGGCCGGGTGGTGGTGGTGGTGGTGGTGGCGGCGGCGGCGGCGGAGGCGGCGGCGGCGATGGTGGAGCAGAGGATGTAGGAGGTGGTGGTGGGGGCGGAGGCGGGGGCGGGGCCGGTGAGGATGAGAGTGATGCTGAAAGGGTGGCAGAAGCATTGTCGGGCAATTGAGGAACGGAAGCAGGCAGCGGCGGCGGCGGAGGGGGAGGAGGAGTTCGAGACGAAGCCATTAGCGTACTGTTCTCGCTCTCGGATCGTATGGGCGTCGTGGATGAGCGTTTGGGTTTCCCAGGTGGTGGTGGTGGTGGGGCGACGCGGCCCTTGAACTCCTTCTCGTTCTTCGGCCTGGCAGCCAGCTGTGCCTTCAGATCTGCAACTTCCAGAGAGAGATTTGCGATCTCATCATCCTTGCGCGACAGACGGTCGATTGCCTTGGCTGCCATGGTTTCTGCGTCAAACTCGGCTTCCCTAGCCTCTTCCCGTTGCTCTTCTCTGGCCGTGAAGCGAAGATACACAGACTCGAGAGCCCGCTTAAGGTAGAGAATGTCTTTGTCTTTGCGAGTGATAGCGTCCAAGGCTTCTTGATTCTAATGAAAAGCGAATGTTGAGAACAGTCCAATCAGATAACATTATTTTCACCTTGACTTGCAGCTTTGCGATCTCCTCATTCAAGGCGTGCCATTTTGCTCGGTTGAGGTCGCGTTCCTTCTTGGCGCGTTCGTCCTATGTCCCACGTCAGGTTACGATATTGAATAGAAGGTGACAGCTTACTGAATCACGATCGCTGGGGTGTTGCTGAGCTTGAAGGCGATCAAGTTCTTTCTGGAGCGTAAGTACTTGCTTTTCCTTCTGGACCATCCGTTGCACAACACCGTGCATCTTTAACCATATGAACATTGGGTTTTGGTAATTGGAGAAGATCAACCTACTTCGAGACCGCCTTTCCCACTGAGCTTCGTGCTACCGCCGGTCATATTTGACAACGACTTCAAGGTGTTGAGTTCTGCAACCTGATTGTCAAGGTCGTTCTTCAGCTGAGTACGCTGTCAAGTCATGTCAGCCAGGTGAAAGTCCTCTGAGTAGCTACTTACCTCATCGCTGAGCTCCTCGACCTTCGTACGGAGAACTTCAAGCTCTTGTTCCGCAACACTGGGGTCGTCCGCCGCCTTGACATCGAGCGTCTGTCCAGTGATATCATGGACTGAAGCCGCAAAACGCTTCATGAACGTGTGCCAGCTGTCGTCGCTGATGTCTTGTCAGCATATTGTTGACTGCAGGATAAGAGACTTTTTACAAGTTATCGAGCAACGCGGCCTGTTGCACGAAGCGATCCAGCACAGTAAAGAGGTCCGACTTCAGTTGACTGGGCGTGCCGAACTGTCAACAATCATCGCCACACCTTACAACGGGACTCACAAAGCGATGTCTCTTTGGAGGATCTCCCCATAATGAGTAAGAATTTCGACCATCATGGGATACAGTTCGCCATGTTGCTTTGCGAGACGAACGATATCGGTCAAGACATCTTCGGGATCGGAATGGCGTTCATGTTCGCTAGACAGCAATGCACGTGCTCTATGTCGCATGTCCTCCTCGTCTTCGAATTTCTCCTCAGTGTAGATGTCAATCTGTTGAATCAAGTTCTCCGGTGGTTTGATATATCGTAATGCCTGTGGATAGGACTCAGTGCCAGTCAATCACTAGAGATAACATCGAACACACCACGATGGCTTCATTGAGACCGCGCCTCGCGAATTCCTCTCTGAGAAGTACTCGTTCTTCAACGGAGTCAGAATACGTTGTGAGGGCGTTGATGAGGGTCATTGTGGCAGACTTGGCCTCCCAAGCAAGATGTACGATCTCTCCATCTGGACTGAGAACATCGTCTCCACCGGAGTCGTCTTCATCACTGAATTGCAAGGACGCAACAAGCCCTTCGAAACGGAACGAATTTTCAAAGGCAACTCGATAGTCTGAGAAGGCCGCCAGTACGGATTTATGACCATCTCGATCCTCGAGGTAACACAAGCCGGCGAGAATCTCGGAGGCGAGCCGACGAAGTTTGAGTGAGGCATTTTGTAGGGAGTACGCGATATGTGTGACGATGATTGGCCGCTCATTGAATATTTTCTCGCGTATGAACTGTGATTGAAGTTCGGAGTGAGAACAAGAGAACAAGAAGGATCGCGATGAGCACTCTTACCTCTTCGTTCATCAACACGCGAAAACACTTGACCAGCTCCAAAAGATTGTCGGCCTCATACTCAACGAACTCCTTTCGCTTTCCGCCTTTCCCAACAAGCTCATTCAACAAACTCGACAGAGCACTCAACCCGTCCGCCGGTCCCACAAAATCCTGCATCCAAGCTATCTTCGCAGTCGATAGATGGACGCGCAGTTTGATCAAAAGCTTCGTTAACTTGAAGTCCTTCGTCCTGGCATTCTTCAAGCCATCGACATAGGTCTGCGGAAGATTGTCTTGCTCTCCGCTCGACTTGGTGGGGGACATATCGCTGGGCCCACTTGAAGCGGCCCACCAGCTACTCCATAACCCTCCAGTCCCTTGTGGTTGTACAGCGGGCAACTCTTCGTGATGCTTCTCCACAAAGGATGATTCCGCCACCGACTTGGCCGAGGGAGACGCAGGTACCGATGAAGTACCGCCCCACAACGAGAACCGCTTGAAGCTGATGTCGCCACCAGTCAGTTGAGGTGCAAGCTTGGCTACTAAGCTAGAGCCCGTAGTGGGACCGAAGGTAGCTGACGTCGGCGAGCGCGTTGATTTCTTGGGACTATAGTGCTTCAAGAGTGCCCGCTTCCGGTCAGGCGACATATTCAGCATTGCTTGCCGCTTGTTTTTGTTCAGCCCAAGACCATCCTGCAAAATCATGAATGAAAAGCAGAAAGGTTTGTCAAGAAACATACCACTATCTCTTCGAAGGCCGCTTCGTCTACGTCAGACTCAGTTGCGTCGGACAATGGTTCCATGGCAGAACCGCCAGTGCGGTGCTCCATTAGCATTGGCTCGCTCACGATGCTTTTGCGGTTTTCTGCCGCCATGACACTCGTACGCTGAGGGACAGTGGTAGGCGCGTTGCGCGTTGGCAGCCAGCCATCGAAGAACGTGGACAATCTGTTCTGGGAAGTGCTGTTGCTGTCCGAAAGTTTGGCGGTGCCTTCATCCTCCTCATCCTCCTCATCTTCTGCATCTTCATTCTGCTCGTGCAATGCTGCTAATCTCCTGATGGTGGCTTGCGATACGACGGATGCGGAAGAGGCCGTTCTGGAATTCGAGCGTCTATACCACTCATCTGGTACGCAGAACCGAAAGCCGCGGGTGGCAGCGGAGGTGAAGGGATTGACTGAGAAAGGGACAGATGCGACGGAGTAGATGAGAGACGATCCTGGAAGTCGTATTGATTCTGGAAGAGGTCAAAAGGGCAGACTTGCTGAATATACAATTCACGCACTCTCGGAATCACCGTCCTTCCAAACTTCTTCGAGGACATAGTCTATGTTGCCTATACCCGGTGTGGACTTGGTTAGACCGAGTTGGTCAATGACAGAGGTGACAACGTCAAGGACAGTGAGGTTCTTCGAAATAAAAAGCTTATAGCGAAAGTCATCGGGTATTTCGGGGACGCGTAGCAATGAGACGTGTATTGATAGGGAAGGGTGTAAGGAGACCAGTCGAAGGACGGGATTGTGAAGGTGCCCTGTCATAGGGAATGTGGAGAACGTGCGCTGAGATGGTTCCGGAGATATGTCGTCTAGTAAAGGCTCAACAAGTGTCGTTGGATCGAGCGTACCTGCCAGAAGATGAGATAATGTCGGTTAATCTACTGAACGGTTGCGTACCGTCTCCAAGGGCCTCGAGAGCCTCATCCTCCCAGCGTCTGCCGTGGCGCTCAGTTCTGATCTTCTGCAACGCCCAGCCCTCATCCGGAAGGCCATCCAAAGCCTCGGACACAACAGTCTCCTGTTTGAGAAGAGCGTCGATGACATCCTGGACAGTTGCATCTCTGCGGACCTCTGCAAAGCAGATATTGCCGCTTGTGAGGGTGGTCGCGACGACAAGAGGAGTGGTCATTATGGGTCGTCGATAGTCGTGTGCGGTAACTTCGCGAGAATGCGGCGCAGGCAAGGTCGTCGCTCAAAGCATGAAGATTAGAGACGGTGATATGAAGCCAAAAGCAGGCAATGGGCAAACGGGCAGATCGCAGACGTCACAGAGAGATGTGAGCCACGTGGTAGCCGCAATCCTCTGCCTTTCCTGTTCCAATATATCGCCAATTGGCCGCTTATTCGTCGCCGACGCTGTCTGTAGCAATGGCCGGTATGCCCTGCAACAGAGCGCCTAGTGCAGGTGCCGACATTATCAGCAGGCTGTCTCTCCGGATCATACGGCCCTCCAAAACAGGACGCCAGGCAGCCTCATGTCTTTCCGCCTCGTTTTTGCCTCCTGGACGCACGCGCAAGCCTTAATATAATCTCTTTGTTAACCTCGACCCTACCCACTTTTCGCCGTCTCCCACCTTCCACCTCACGATGGCCACGAATCCATCCCAGCCCATATCTCCCCAGCTTCAACGCCCGAGGAAGTCCCAGATCGGTGTGTCTTCATCTAACAAAATCTACCGCTCCTTCTGACTGCGCTTGCACAGGCTCAATACATCGTGAAACGGCGGGCGGCATTCATCGTGAAAAAACTCCATCTCCGTCGTCCTTCCGGCCACGCGCCGTCAAGACACAATCTATGCCACTGATGCCGTCTGCTGTGCAAATCTTTGCGTCCGCTCAACAGGCCAGTCCGACCGGCACGAACGGGGCGAGGAGATCTCCCCAGACGCAGCCCCAAGTCCAGCGGCTCCTTCCCACTCCCCCGCATCCGAGCCCGCCAGACGAGCGGCGCAGTATGAGCCCTTCTCCGCCCCATCCCGCCGGCGTGACACATTATCCTCGCCCGATCAATCGCGTCCCTCCTCAGCAGTTCCTGCAAAAGTTCCAAGATGGTGTCGACTGGCAGATGGAGATGACTGAAGAGTTGTTGGCCGACATCGAACTCGCCGACAAGCAACAACAGGGTGTCGGTCTAGCTCAGCCCGTGAGCAGCTATCCGCTTGGTTACGCCAACGGTTCTCAATCTCTGCCCGATCTACCTGCTATCCAGGATCCTAACTTCAAGTTTTCTCCGAAAGTGAAGACCCCCGAGAGACGGGCTTCGCCGGCCTACCACACACCACTAGGAACACCTGGTGAACCAGCAACGACTGCGCCCAGTTACATCCAGTACCGCGAGCAGTACGATTCTCCCCCTGCTGTCAAGAGAGTGCCCATCTCTCTTGCGACCCAAACCCCACCACTGCAGGCTATTCAGACCCGCAGCCCTGACAGGTCTCTTCCGGTCCAGGAAGAGCCTGAAGAAGATAGGGATGGCTCGCCTACTCCCTCCTCGGACTTGCATCCTGAGGGCAACTCGTCGCGATATGATGGGCGGAGTAGTCGTGCAGGCCATCGAGATGACGAGGATGATACTCTCATAGACCAGTCGGACAAGCGCTCCTCCGAAGAGGGTTCTTATACGCCTCGGTCACCTACTTCAGCTCTGCCTGAGGTACCTCACCAACAAGCCAAGCGTTACTCTCGCAGTGGGATGACCGATCAGCTTGGCCTTCGAGGACTCAACCAAGCGTTCTTCGATGCGCAACATCATCCGGCAGCACAAAATGTGCAACAACACCAGGCGGCTCAGAATGTACAACAACACCAAGCGGCACCGAATGTACAGCAACACCAAGCCCCGACCCAGCGAAAGGCCGCTCCTCCCACTTACCCGGACCGCCCGGTGGATCCTTACGCGTCGCAGTACCACCCAGAGGACTTGCGAAACTTTATGGACAATCCTACGTCTGCGTACATACAGGCGTATTTAGCCCGCAGTCCGCGCCCGGATGCCCCCATCCCGCCCACACCTCATAGTCAGACGAATCCTCCTTCTCCCTCGCCCTTGATATCTGGTGGATATGACATGGGTGGGCTTCCCCCTGGCTCTCCCTATCCCTACCCCTTCTCCCACGTTCGGCGCTCTCAACCGATGCCCCCGGTTGTGGACCTCAACCCCGCCGTCATCCAGGAGCAGTTTGCCAGGCAATGGCAAGTGTACGCCCAGAACAATGCGCCGGACGTTTCAGACTCCACTTTCACACCCTCTGCGACACCCTATCAACACTCGTTCGACCCTTGGGCCTACTTGCACACACAACGCCTCCTTGGCGGCAGGATTCCTCAGAGCATGAGCATACGTTCTAGTCCGAGCCATGAGCCTATCCTCCAGTTTCCTCAACGGAGGGTGAAGAAGAAGACGAACTCAGCAGATTTACGACGGGAAGGCAGTCAGAGGAAGGTGCCGCCGAGGGTTGACAGTACTCAACCCAGAGAAACCAGTCCGGAGCCGTCCAGTAGTGGAGAGGAGACTGCCGGAGAAGGCCAGTTCGCTATCGGGGAGGAAGGTCGCTGGGTGAATGGAAGTACTCCTGCTACCCCACTTGTGGATATTGATGATGCAGAGTGGGTCGATGAAGAGGATGATGAAGACGATTTGCTCGAGGTGGAGTACCATCCCTCGTACGTGAGCAATGCCGAGAAGCGGCGCAGGCGGTGGGAAATACGCTGGGATGCACTGGTACAGGCTGTGAGTTGCATTGCGATCGAATTGATTCCCTACTCAAACTCTTTATAGTTCCAGAATCTTGATCGTCAAACTGACGCGACGATGGTTTTGATGGCGGCACCCTCGCATTCTGGTAAACTGCACGTTCTTCGGTCGAGGGCTGTTCGAAGGACACCGCCTGCCACGATGGTGCCAATGAAGGAAAGCTTCAAGCAGATCGCTGCTCACAGGACAAAATCGCGCACCCAACGTTTTTCTTTGACTGACCGATTGCTGTCGCCATCGACCGATGGAGGGCAGGACGACCATATTAAGAGAGCTCTTGCGGCTGTCGGTGCATTGGGATCATTATACGAAACGCGCTGGGCGGAAGAGCAGAAACGTTGGAGAGACGATCAAATGCGCATGGAGCTCATTCTGAAGCAGCTTTTGGGAGAGTCAGATGTGGTCTTGAATAAGCAGGCTTGAGATGTAAGCCACACCTAACGGATTATGGATTATGGATTATGGATATGGACGATTTACATGCTACCTATCGTGTACATACTAGAATGATAAGACTGTTCAAGACGAGCCAAGACGACGGGCGACTCGGTCCTTATCAGGCATCTGCCGGACAGCCGACAGGAACCCGGTTACCCATACAACACGATCGCTCAGGTTGCAGTTTCAAGCTCAAGACTTGCATGTCATTTTTGTGATTCTACACATCCGCTCGGCTCATTTCCCTTCTACCGACGAGCCCTGCCTCGATAGCTACAAGCTAGCATCATGGACACCATATTCGGTCGGCGGAAAACCAAACCTCGTGCATCGTCGGTAAATGGGCAAGAGTTGAGCGACAGCTCTGTCCCATACAGTCAGCTTGGACCGCCCCCCAGCTCGCCGAAGCCCGTTGGCACCGTCTCCCAGGGCCTTCGCGGCGCCTCACTCATCTCTGCGCCCATCACCAATCCGACTCTAACCTCCAATGGAACCGAACTCAACAAATTTGCCATGAATCGAAGCAGGGCAGAGCGGAAACAGGCCTACGATGAGCACAATATGAACATCCGTCCTGGATCTCCCAGCACGGTCTACACGTCGGACTCCGCCACATTGTACACCGATTCCACCTCTTCACTTCCTAGCAAATATTCAACCCCGCAGACCGCTCGCACCCGTCGCAGCCAGGCGTCATCTACTTCTTCAGGCCGCCGTAGTCCATCTATGTCTGACTTTGGACAATATCCCCCATACAACGGATCGCCACACCCTCCACTTCCGTCCTCCAATACCATACGGCCGATGTCGACGGCCACGACAAGGTCAGACAATACTCGATATTCAAAGCACGCCCCATCCCTCTCGACGTCTGAGAGCGGATCACATCACTCGCACTTCTATAACCCACACCGAATGACGCAGTCCAATCACGACGAGGAATTTCCGAGACCCGACACAGATGTTGAGATCGAAGCGCTATTCGAACAAGTGGCGCGTACTCGTAATCTCACCAGTCTGCCCAATCTGTCCATCCATCAAAAATGGGACATGGTTCACAGCGATTGGCAAATACGCAAACAAGAAGAACGCTCTCGGAATGATCAGGCTCGGCGGCAAGGGGATCAGGCCAGTGCTATCATTCGCGAAACGCCCGAGTGGTACATCTCGAAGTTCCTCAGTAAGACGATTACTCCGAAGCAAGCAGGGGCCTTGCAGGTCTCGCTTCGGAGCAAAGAGATGAGGTGAGTGTTTGGACACCTATCCTCATATTCAGCTGATCGTCTTGCAGTTGGTTTCAGCAGTTCATATCTATACAAGGAACGTCCGTATTGGCGCAGGCCCTGATGCACATAAGCCGAAAGGCGTCATCCAGGTGAGCACTGGGCATGATGTCTGTCTTAGGCTGACATCGGTACGGTAGGACGAACGACGATATCAATCTAGAATACGAAATTGTCAAGTGTCTCAAACATATTTTGAATAATCACGTACGCTCCGTTCTGTGATCTGGCCAGGTTCTTTCACTGATTTCATCGCTAGTCAGCGACCGCCGAAGCATTGACGCATAATCTTATCGTGACGCAGTTTGCATCTTCTCTGAACTCTCCCCATATACCCACGCGCAGACTTCTACTCGATCTCCTCGCATTCATCACTTACTATAATGACGGAGAAGCGCTCCATCTGGTCATCGCTGCTCTCGAGACCCTCAGCTCTTCTAACAATGAGAATGGCGGCCCCTATGATTATTGGTTCAAATCGATGGAGCATGCGCTGTCGGGTAGAGGTAGAATGGGAAGCTTGGTTGGTGCAAGCGAGGATGTTCGCAAGGCTGGCACAGTCGAAAGCAATCTGAACGAGTACGCGGTAGGTCACCTTTCCAAGCCCCGTCCTAGTTCTCTCTGCTAATGATTCCTCCAGCAAATGAACATAATTCTTCTCAATGGAATCCTCAACTTCACCGATGATCTTGACTTACGTCTACATCATCGGTCTCAAATGGAAGCTGCTGGACTCCAGCGTATCCTTGCGCTGTGCAGGGACTTCAATTATCCTTCCCTCGACAAACAACTACGGATATTGCAGAATCTTCTCGACGAGGACGAGCAAAAACTACGCGAACGACTCGATCAACAAATTTTGCAAGACCTCAATAACCCACAGGATGTCTACAATGCAATCTCTGCCAAGGTCCAGGATTCGAAAGCAAAGGATCATTTCCTCTCCATGATGCAACATCTTCTGCTCATCCGAGAAGAGGGACCGCCCATGGTCCACTATTACCAGCTTTTGGACTCATTGGTGACGGATGTGGTCATGGACAAGAAGCTGGCTGGCGCAGAAGTTCGGTTCGGGCATTCTGTCGAACGAATCATCGCGCAGTTCAACGAATCGGACCGTTATCAGGGCGTGGAAGAAGAGGCCAACAAGGTGCGCGCAGAGGCGTTACGACTAAAACTCGAGAAAGAGGCACTCGAAGACGAGATATCGCAGGGTCAAGACGGTCTTGTTGGTAACCTCAAGCAGCGAATAGCTCATCTCGAGCAAAAGTTGGAAGTGTCGAGGGACACGACCACACGTCTGCACAACCAACTGGAGACACAGAAGGTCAAATACGAAGATCAGATAACTCAGCTCGAGTATCAGATCATGGAGCTCTTCAAGATGCTGAAGGAGGTTGGAAAAGGTGTCGAGACGATCATGGATGCAGGGACCATGGACAGGAAGTCCCTCGTCCAAACGCTTGAGAAACACTTCCAGCGTAACAAGACGATAGGTATTCTCGAGGGCAGGGATGATCGAAAACACCTGAGAGCCAGCGCTGGTAACGTTGAAGACGACAGTGACGCAGACGATGCCGATGCGACTCCTCGGAAGGCGGGCGCTCTTCGTCGCGGTTCGAAAGCTGTCAGAAAGACTGCGAAAGGTGCGCAAAGATCGGAAGACGTTGACGGACGCCAATCACAATTCATGGATGCGGATGATCACGACGCAGAAGAGCAGGTACAGCATCAAATGGCCGCTGGTGTTAGTATCGTGAGTACCGCGCAATCTCTCTGTAGATTTCCAGCTAAGACATGACTCAGTACTCACCGCCACCGAGCAATGGGCAACTCTCGAGTTCTCGAAGTACCAGAGGCTCACCGCGTCGCGCCGATCGTCCGGCCCTTGGCTCGGGCACTCCGTACAAGAGCAGCACTTTACTGGCACCGCAGTTAGACGACACCGAAAGCCTGAGTGACGGTCAGTCATATGACCAAAGCGAAGAAACCCGGTCGTTTGGAGGCTCTGCACATTCATCCGACACGCCTCCGACATCGATTAGCTCGCAGCTCTCCGCGAGCGGAGCGAACTCGGGGCCTTCGTTGATGCACTCAGACAACATTTGTTGAAGACGCGTCCAACAGAAGACGCCACATCTGAAACTGCAATTACAGTGCCATCTGCAACTGCAGCTCAGCCCGCCTCGGGTATCTCTCCTGTAGGGGCTCCTGCTCCGCCTCCGCCTCCGCCTCCTCCGCCGCCGCCACCACCGCCACCACCGCCACCACCTCCTCCTCCTCCGCCACCACCACCACCTCCCCCCGGCTCCGCCCGTGCTTTCTCGACCGTTTCACCAATTGTGACTGGTGCAGCTACACCGCCACCGCCACCTCCGCCACCTCCACCTGGCGGTCGTGGTTCCAAACCCAACTCGACTCCAAGTTCCGCTCGTGCATCGATGCTGCTGGGAGCCAACTTCAACCATTTCGGTGCTCGCAAGGAACTTCCTGTTACACCTGGGACGCAGATGAAGCAATTGCAATGGGACAAATTGGCTCAGCAACAAGTCTCCAAAACCGTTTGGAATGAGGAACAACCACAAGTGGAGCTGGAGATGCTCAAGAAGATGCAGGCCGATCGTATTTTCTTGGAAATGGAGGAAGACTTCAAGGCGAAGCAGTTGGTGATCAACCTCATGGGTGAGTTTCCGAGCATGTAAACCTTCCTGCCTGGGTTTCTGACACGAGGATCAAAGCGAGACAGAAGCGCGCTGAGCTGAAGAGTGTTCTTGCCCCTGAGATCAAGAAACGAGTCGGTAAGTATAGACAGCTTTCGCCTGCCTGTGTGGCCTTACGCCTCCCTAGAAATTCTTGTTCAGGGTGCGGGGAAGCTTGCGCCCGAAGAGATCGCTTGGAAAATTCAAAATTTCGACCAGAAACTCTGTTCTCCTGTCTTCTTGAAAGAATTGAAAGGAGTCTTACCTTCAGCCGAAGCGGTATGTCACGAGAATCCTTATCTCGTATTCCAAGATGTTGAGATTCGTGACTAGACAGGCAAACTCAATATCTATCGGACAGCGGAACCAGAAGAGCTTGCCGAGTTACATCCAGCAGATCGTTTGATGGTCAAACTGATCCAAATTCATGGCCTCGAACATCGGATAGAGGGCATGCTGTACAAGGCTACGTTTGATGAACGCCGGAGTTTATTAGAAGAGGTGTGTTTTCATCTTGTTGCTGTCAGGCGGCGTTCTCAATGACGTATAGGGTACACAAACACTGACCGAAGCTTCCGACGCTCTCCTCCATGCCAAAGCATTCAAGGAGCTACTCAATGTCGGTCGCTTCTGTCAAGATCGCGTGCAGGTCTGACCCTTTGTTATAGCTCATTCTACTCATTGGAAATTACATGAATGGAACGGGGATAAAAGGTGGTGCATTTGGTTTCAAAATAAGCAGTATAAACAAGGTCTGTTCCACTTCTGGTCATCTGTGACTATACTCATGGAAATTGATAGCTCGTCGATACCAAATCGGTCAACAATACGACGTTGCTCCATTTCTTGGAGCGAACGGTGGCGAACCACTTCCCGCATATCGAAGCGTTCATCGACGAGCTACAGAAAACAACCGCTGCCTCTCGAGGTCTGTCGCTTATCTGCCTTCTTGGAGGTCATCAATTGATGTCATGCCAGTCAACCTCAATGAAATTCGCAAAGAACTATCCGAGTTAAGGACCGGCCTGAACAGTGTACGGAACAAACTAAAGGATAAATTTGCTGAGCTGGGCCCCACCGAACGTTACAGCCAGCAAATGTGGCCATTCATCAACAAGGCCAAAGATCAGTTGGATGATCTGACGGACGACGTCAAACTCGCAAATACTACCTTCCACGATGCCTTGACATATTTTGGAGAAGAGGATAATGGGAATCTCACCTCAGCGGATTTCTTCAAGATTTTCGGGACGTTTTGCAGCTCATACAAGGTGTGCATTCTTTGTTTGCTGTGGGGTTACTCGTCGCGTACTCAGCTTTCCACGCAGAAATGTCAGAGCGACAACAGAACCGCGGCCGAGCTGCGTATGGCTGCCGAAAAGCGGAAGCAAGCGGCGGATGAGATGCGAGCCCATAAAGAGAAAGTCCAGGAGCAGATGAGCTCCGAGAACACCGACGCCCTGGACAGCTTACTCGAGAAGTTACGAAACGGAGAAACAATACGCAGAGGACAAAACAGGGCTCGCCCAAGCGCTCCTGCACCTATTGCTCCTGTGAATCTGGACAACCCCGATTTTGCGATGAATCTGCTCGCTAGTATGCAGTCTGGTGGATTCGAGATGCCTCTAACGCCGTCTTCTCCTACGTTCGCTGCCTCGCAGAGAAGACGCAGACATAGGCGAAACTTATCGTTCACTGATGATACCTCGAATGGGCCGACATCGCCACTTTCTTCTGAGATCGCGTTCAGTGACGAGGGTCGCTCAGAGGATAAGATAGAGGATGCATGACTCTGACATGGGACGAGGCAGGATTCTAACATAGGGCGTGTACATTCTAATTATTTATCTTATGTATCTTTACCACATCGCATTGTCTCATCACGGACTGTAGCATTTTTACCCATGTAGTGCAATATCTCTTTCCTAGAGCTCCAGCAATATTGGGCAGAGTGAGCAAGGTGAAACGTGTACGAAATAGCGGTGACCTCACGCCGCCAAGAGATACCGCCTTTCTTTACAACCATCATCTTCCTGTTTTCCCTCAAGCTTCCCTACCATGATCTCGCTCGCCGCTGTCCTTTCATTGTCTCTTATTCAGCTTGCGGCGTCGCAGGATCTAGGCATTGCGGCCATCGAAGCCCATTTTACTCAGTCTCATATCGTTCCCGACTTGTTCTCAAAATTCACGCCAATCGGCGTCTTGACTGTCAACTTCCCTGGTACGTTGTTCAATTTTGGGATGTCATCTTGGTGTACGCAGAGCTCATTCTTATGCAGGTGTCGGTGACATCACGCCTGGCCAGACACTTACACAAGACGGTCAGTAGCATTATCCTCGAGATCTGTGCGCCGGAGTCTTATGCTCCTTAGAGGCGGGCGGTTACCCAACCCTTTCGGTTACGGCCGCCAACTCGTCGGTTGACTTGGGCGATACCTTCACTGTTGTCATGGTCGACGCGAGCTACTTGGCGCAAATGACACTGAGGTTACGAGGCATTGGCTATTGAATGGCGCGACGCTGAGCAGTTCGTATGATTCAGTCTGCGTCGATGGTTCCAACTGAACGCGTCATAAGACGATACTGTCTCCAACTCCTCTGCCACCGCCATTACAGAGTATGCGGGACCCGCTCCTCCTGAGGGAGACCCTGCTCACCGGCACGTTCGTCCTTCACGGATGACAGGCGTCCCACTAACCGCTTAGATAGATATGTACTTGCCGTCTATCAGCAACCCTCTTCTTTCAGCGCCCCATCCGCTTTCTCTCAGGCCAATATGGGAGTTTCCACCTTCGACTTCATCCAGTATCTCTCAGTATGTCCCGTCTATCGTTGCTTTCTTGGCCATCAGATCCTTATGTCTTGTCAGGACAGTAACATGGGGGAACTTGTCGCGGTTAGTGATCATCTGTAACAGCCGTCTTGGACAGCCAAATTGACAGACGTTGTACAGGCCACCTACATGACCGTCGTAACCGGAACTGCCACGTTCTCCGTGGCTGCCACCTCTTCAGTGGAATCCTCCACGCTGTCGGCTGCCAGCTCAACCTCGGGAGGGTCCTCTGGCGGAACAAGCAGCAAAACAGCTTCCGGTTCTGCTGTTTCTCCTACTGAGTCTAACAATGGTGCCACAGGAATGTCTTTGAGCAAGTTTGCCCTGGCTTTCGGCCTTCTTGGATTTGTCTTTGCCTAAAATACCACTTGTGAACAGGACACTTATTAGTATACGCCAGAACCACGCTCGTTCACTTGAGATCAATTGATTCATGTTGACTTTAAATGGTCGACAAGTAGTATATTGCAAGAATAATCATAACCGAGGTATGCATCAGGATTCATACCTCTCCCGAGCCTATAATGTCGCATATAGTGAGTTCCAGTTAATTGCAACATGAGTGCTGCGAAAATTACCGCATCCTGCGCCATGGAGACGTAGCCTGAGTAGCCATCCCCGTACTTGCCCACTTCCTTGCCTTTACTAGCACCGAGTCCAACGCCTTCAGCATAGATGGCAGTTTTGCTTCGAGAAAGAGACGCTGATTTGAGAAATGACGCTCAAGGACAGGACGAAGATCTCACATAGGGTCTACACGGCCTTCACCTGTTGTTCCGAGACCTGAGCCTTCCGTCCAACCCATCATCTTGAGAAGTTTGTTGCCAACATTACTGGTATCTTGACCGGGATTGACCGGTGGCGGCGGCGGCGAAGGAGGGCGAGGCGGTCCGTCAGCCTGTCGCTTCACTGGTTTCCCGGCCTGTGGTTCCGGAAGAGGCGCTTCCGGTTGATTGAACAACACTCGACGCTCCGACGCCCGATCTCGATATTTCGGAGCCGCCGTACTGGCCTGACGAGCCTTTTGAACCTTTTGACGTGCAGTCTCTTGCAAAGCCGGGTCCTTGAGATTGGTCTGCAGGTTCAGAACAAAGATAAAGAACATAGGTTAGCCCAGTCACAGAACGTAGACAGAACACTGGAGAGAAGGGCGCGAGCCTTGTGTAATTCCGATTCATTGTTGTGTCGTTTGAGCTGGTCCACCGACTTGAACTGGCGAGAGCAGAGCAGACAGCTCTTGTTAGTCACCGGGTCGGCGAACTCCAACTCGAGATCCGAAGTCGTGTTGCTGGCAGTAGACGAAGCGGTTTGCTGGGCAGATGGTTCACTCGTCACGTTTGCCTGAGGGAGGATGATTTTGTAAGAACATCGTAGATCCTGACGGCAGCCAAGAGAGCCAAAAGACAATCGTCACCAGAGCAGGCACCGGGGTAGGCTTGACTTGAGACAGCTCCTCTTGTACTTGATTCCATTTGGTGATATTCGTCGCCGTCTGTGGAAGGTGATGTTGAGATGGTGAGGTGACAAAAAGTCGCGAAAGTATCAAGAAATTTATCTGAGCCCCAAAACGCACCTTTTTGCTAACTATGAGAGAAGGTTTGGAAGGTCCAGCTGTGCGCCGGGCTTGAGTATACAGTCAGAAATAGCGCTTTAGAGCATACCTTGATTGGACGCATCTTCGTCTTCATCGTCGCCTTCTTCAGAGAATCCAAGAGCCGCCGGAGTTTTCAGTCCACCACCACCAGCGGCTGCTTCGGTGAATTGACCTGCACTGCAAAGATTATGATAAACATACCTGGGGTGGTCTTTATGGGACCCTTGTTGAAGTTGAAGGTCATCGGCTTGGAGGACATTTTGATTGCAGATGGAACTGCCGGTGCTTGTGGCTTTGCGACGTCTAAGAGCAATGAGACTCGTAACAAGACAACCGACACAGGACCATACCTCTAACTTTCTTCTTTTCCTTGCGCTCTTTGGTCGCCGCTGGTACAACAGGTGCAGCCACTTGGAACTCGAGCATAGCAAGGGTTGAACTTTCGTCCCAGTAGCGTACCCAGGTACCTTCGACGCCACCTAGAACGAGTGACGAGGGAATGCAAGCATCGTCCCGAAGCATGACGTTGTCGATTGGCTGGAATGAATCAGAGTGACCAAATGAGGCAGCAACAGGGCGATCTGAAATCCTGAATCCAGCTGGATGTATTTGAGTGGACATTGTAGCTGCAAGGACAGTCGCGGCGGACTGTGGAAGAGTAAGTTTAAGAACTAGGCACGGAGGAACAACTTGCCTGAACGTCGATAAATTCAACGAAAGCGAAGCCAAAGCTTGCCATCGTGACACGGTCCTTGATGAGGATGATCCTTTTCATGCCTTTGGCACCGTCTTTGCCAAGACCCGATGAATTCCGCATAGCTTGGTGGATAGCTTGGGGGCCAGACAGTGGATCTAGGCCTCTGAACAGAAGGATAGCCGATTGCGCATTCCCGATATCTCGAGTACCGTCGTTGACATTGCCTTTACTAGCACGACCTCGCTCGTGCGGAGTAGCACTTTGTGAGAAGTCAATCTTGACGCGACGGCCGTTAGTCGGCTGGCCAGCCTCCAGTGCCTTGTAGAACGCAGTGGTAGCTGTGGCACCGTGCGAGGCAGGGGGCGGTACTTGGATGAAGGGGAAGAGGGGATCAACGAACGCCTTCGCGTGTTCGGTAGAGGCGAACTGGGCAAAGCCGAAGCCTTTGGAGGCACCTTAAAGCGAACGGCGATGTACGTTAATGGAGGCGTCAATGAGAATATGAATGGGCAATGCCTGATGATCTCTCGCGGATGATTGTGACCGTCTCTGGACTACAACCGTTGGACGATAGGTATGCTTGCAGCTATAACAGGATTGAGCGCGCGCCAGAATGATGTGCATCAATGGATACACACATCAGCCTCGGTGAAGTCGGGGTCGAGTCCTAGAAAGATGACATGTGGGCTCGGTTCAGAGGGTAGTAATCGTTTCTTGGGAAAGCCTCCCGCAGCGCCAGCGTTGCGACCTCCATGAGCCTCGTAGCCAGCACTGTAGTCTTCTCCCATGGCACCTGCACCTGCATCGTATCCCTGGTAGCCCTGGGAAGAGAAATGAGTCCAGAGACGCATCGCTAGCGACGAGAGACGCACGCCGCCATTGAATTTACGCCGTTTTCCTTCACCATGATAATCTTCTTCTCGCTGTCGAGTGTTGGCGCCGTGCCATGCTTGGTTGTCCGTCCAAGAGTCTTTTCCTCTGTCCCACTCGCGATTGTACGCCATAGGGAATATTATGAGGGTTGATGGTCGAGAGAAAAGAGAAGTGCTACTAAACAACGGCAAACAAGTCACTTGCTTTATTTCCACCATGGCTGGCGGAGATCATGACGGCAAGTTCATTCTTGCTCCGAGTTCTTCCATCTAATATTCGAATGCAGCATTCCGGGTCAGTCCAGCGACGCAGTAGCCTTGCATTGGTTGAACTTACAGTTGTTGATGACAGGTGAGGGACCCAGCAATCGAGCGATTCGATAGCTACGTACGTTCCCTGAAGCCTTTCGCCTATCATACAACTCATTTCCGGCGCATCCTACAGCGTGAATCCCACTACAAGCGCTTCAAATGGACTCCCGCCAACTTCCGCACATTCTTCATATTCGCTATCGCCATCCCCACCTCAATGTATTACATATCGGCCTTCGGCGATGTCAGTCTGCCCTCATATACCCCTGCCTACTTGCCCACTGACCACATTGACAGAACCGCTACAAATGGACCGGGACGCTCAAATCAGAGAAATTGGACCAGAAGTCAAAGCCGTCCGAGTAGGCGAATGCATAAATATCGTGTCTAGACTCTCTTACAAATCTCAATTGCCACCTTGCATCCCACCCCGACCACAGAACTCAACAGCGCATGCGCTGGTGCTCTTTGAGCATAGTTCTCAACCGCAGCATCAAGATGTTCGAGCTCATCATCCCTAAATTCGCGTATGATCTCTTGCAACAGTGGTACGCTCGCATGATCCTGAGGGAGCTCCGCCATCTCCTTCAATTGACTGGGAATGCGATCAGTAGAGCGTTTGGTCATAATGATCATTAACGTACTCATCGTAATGTTCCCCAATGACAGTCTCGACCGCTTCCGTGCACGCCATTGCAGCTTCCTTGCCCAGTAAAGCTGTGACTGCACCAAGCCCAAATCCTGCGACCTTGGCCACCTCAGTCAGCACGGTGGGCCGTACCTTGTGTTGTATTTGAAGCTTGTTCATGACAGCAAGATGTTTCTCCTCCTGCGCCAGCATGTCCTACAGTGGGCCGTTTCACGACATTGAAGTCTTGATGTAAATCGTACCAACCTGTAGCAGGGGATCTAGCCTCTTATCACCGCCTAGTATTGAAATTTGGCCCTTGTATATCCAGGTAGCGGCAATTTCTCCTGCTTGGTCGACGCGAAGGGCGCTGTCCAGTGCGCGGCGTTGTTTTTCAGAGACGTTGGGTGTGGATGAGACAGCGGGATTGGCCGAATCACCATGGGTATAGGCATGAGATGGAAGACGGCTGGTAGTTGCATAGGCTCTCTGCAACACATGGCGTCGCAGACAGTGAGAGGACGATGACGGTAGCATTGAGACTGTATTTCGGCGCTATCGGAGATTTGACAGGATTTGACGCGAGCGCGTGATTAGCCTTGTAACCAGCGTGACACAAGCTTCTCAGCGACCATCATCAACAGCACCTCAAGGTCTTTCATTGACAACGCAAGCTCAAAGATGCCCTCGTACGCGCTCTCCGATGATTCAACAGCTATCGATTATTAATGATATATCCAGCTTCACTCCCTCCCCCCAAATTGACATGGCCAAAGAAAAGGAATGGTCGGCTGGCCTTGGTGCGTCCTCCATTCGAAAGAAATCATACCTCCTCATCGTCTTGCTCCAGGAATGCTTGACTGGGACTCGGACAATATTGTCTTTACGAAGCGCTCGCTCATTGAATTCCTCAAGTCGGTGTCAGTTGCTACAACAACGCGACTACTCGCTGAAACCAGACCGCAGGTATACTGGCACGACCGTTGACACCAACTTTGCAAATATCCAGAAGCTCCCTCGTACACTCTTTGGCTTGCTTGTGATTCTCATCCTCTGATTCCCTTGTGCTTGAAGGTTATGCGACCATCGGCACGTTCTCTTCGCCGTTGTCCGAATCTGAGCCATCCACCGAGTCTGCCACATCCTCTCCCGCCGTTGGTTCGTGAACAACTCTTCTTTTGATTACAAACAGTTTGATGTACAAAACGCCAGCTTCCGACGCGTTCAAGCCTACCCGTCGCGTAAGGACTGTACCCGGTGGTCCCCACACTGACATCTTTGGTGGAGACTTCCAAGACGAAGAGGACGCTCTTGCTTCGGCACCTCCCAAGAAAGAAACTGTAACCAACTCGTCGTCCCCCTGCTTCACATGTTCTGATGCTTTTCCCCATAGCCCGTATCCACGCCACAGATCCCTCAGGATGTACCTGCAGAAGCCGTCGAAGAGCATCCTGGAATCAATTTCACTTCTACAGTCAAACCCTCCCGGTGCGTCTATTCTCACCGCGCAAATGCACTGTTGACCTGACCGGTCTTTGTCTAGGCGTGTGAGGACTGCACCCGGTGGTAATGATTCCATCGGCAGCTTGTTCGGAGGTGACGACACTGCGCCCGAAGAGTTCAAGCCAACGCGACGGTACGTTATCATATATTCTCCCATCCCATCTACCGTCCATACTGACCATCTATCGGCAGAGTTCGAGAGGGCCCCGGTGGCCAGGACCACCTCACTGGTGTAAGGTCCACTAGTCCAGATCTTCGTACAAAGCTGATTTGCCCCTCTAGCTCTGGTAAATCTACGAATGGTGACGAAGTATCTTATCGTGTACATCTGGTGTACATGTTCTACTCGTGTTGTACACTCATATTGAATACCAAACATTCTATCTGCAACGTGTCTGATGAACACGTACAACGATCGGTCCGTTAGTCCTGAGTCTCAAGGCGAACGGAGCTCGTCGGGCGTTGGCCATCGCGCTGACAAGTAGTGACAATTGCAGTCATCGTGTCAGAGTTGACTGTGTAAGTCGATCAAGCAAGTACATACTTGGCCTAGCATGCAATTTTGTCTTCCAGATTATCGGGACTGAAATGACTTTTCTGGATTATATGTGCATCTATCCACACCTCACCGTAGACACCCAGCGACAGACGCTAATCAATTGGATCTCGCACTACTCTGAATTCGGAAACCGTCTCTCATAACTCATCATCATTAGAGGTTTGCTATGCAGTCTCGCCGGAGGGATCAGTTACCGGCGGCCACATATCTGTTCAACGTCTCGCGGAAACACTATTTGCTGATCAGGAGCTTTCCGCCACAGTATCCTCATGTTCCATGTTGAAAATTGGCACCAGCAAGTGCCAAAGAAAAACTTGAGGCGGCCTGACTGGTGCATGTGCACTAAAAATGAACATGCGAGGCTCATGCCGCACAGATGTTAATGAAACAAACATAGAACGATTGAATCAGATAACACGTATAAAGTACACTTACAACAGACAGAGATGTATAGATAAACAACAACATGCGGTATGTACGTAGCAAGCTATCGTACGTATTGCCAGTGTTCATGAGGACGCTTCGTGTGACTTGATGAATTCGAGGGCCAAAGAAGGACTATCGACAGCGTCAGACCCACGACAACCAAATGGCAAAGAGACTGAGGATACAAACCTATCTTTCGGCTTGACGGGGACCTTCTTGTCGACCAACTTACCCCCTTTCTCAAAGATAAAGTGGCTGCGCTTGGTACTCTTATCCGTTCCAGCTCCAAGGGCGGATATGAGCACCCGCTTGGGATCTGAGAGAAGCGGGTAGGGTAGCTCTTTCTGTGGAAATTCAATGAAATCGAAAGAGAGCATGACAGAAAGACAGGCTGACAAACCTTGGTTTGCCATTTGGTCTGCGCTGCAGGCGAGTCGGCACTGAGACAGTAAACATCGTAGTTTACGGCAGTGAAGTCGGGGTAAGAATCACGGAAGCCACACGCTTGCGTAGTGCAACCCGCTATCAGTCTGCGTGAGCGTCCGAACATCATGTTTGTAGTTCAACGCGGGAGAACGAACGTGTATCAGCTTTGGGAACCAAAAAGAGCACAACGCCTTTGTCAGCGGCGAGGGAGTTGACTTGAACGTCTTCGCCCTTCTCGTTCTGCACTGTTATCTCGGGCAAAAGATCGCCGATGTTGAATGTCGACTCCTCAGTCTTCGCCTGGGAGCTCTTTGTTTAGAGAGCAGTCAAGAATCAGAAATAACAAAAGTGAACCTTTTTCTTGACAGAAGGTGCTTCCTTCTCATCGCCGTCCTCGTCAGCAGCATCTTCAGCTTTGGTTCGTTTTTTCGGGGCTGCCTTGGGTTTAGGTTCTGGAGCGTCTTCCACAGCAAATCCCTTGTTCCGTGAGGAGCGGCGGACGGGTTCATCGCTTTCTTTCTTCGCGCGAGGAGGCATGATTGCAAGTTGGTGGAAAGAGAAGAGAGGTAAGAGCAAACAATCTGCAACAACACGATTGGTCTGGAAAGGGCGATCGCGCTTGTTGATCAACCCCGCATCACGCGTTCTCTTCTGTTCCGTTTGCCGTCAGATCAGTCCCGGTCCCTGAGGCCCACAGTCTGGAGGCAGGCGCCTCCACTGCGCCGCGCCGTGTTGAGGGCTGCATTCGGTCCTCCGGAAGTTGCAGGTTAGAACTGTGACACAGCACTTGATGTATCGGCTACTGGCACAGGAGCACTGAACAGTGTCAGAAACTCGGCACCGAGCAGTGCGCCGGGCAGGGCGGGCGCCACAGCTTTGACCTGATCATGAGGGCGAGCGCTGCGCTCAGTGTGTGTGTGTTACTGCGCTGTGCACTACGCACTGTGTACAGTGCGATTCGAGCGACAAGCACTCAGCAGTGAGGCTTGAGCACTATTGAGTAGGGTGGCGAAGTAAACCATAGGTATCGGTACCGGACCGGTTTGTGACGGTAAGTTACCGGTAACTTACTGGTAAGTTACCTCGACGGTCGGGAGGTAGGTAACTTACCTACACGTGAGCAATCCACGTGACCTGTACATGTGAGAAGCGCACAGCACGGCGGGAGGGGCGGGATGGCATTACAGGTGGCGGCAGGGCACCCGATACTCAGCTTATACTGAGGCTCACTTATAGCACCCATACAATGCTTAGAGACATCAAATATAAGGTGAAAAACTCAAACATCGATCCAATTTGAGCCGGGGCGGAAAATGCGCCACGGACATCACGTGAAATAGTCATGTGACTAATCGACGGTAACTTACCGTATCGATACCTGGGGGGTCGGGAGGGGTCGGTAAAATACTGGTAAGAAACCGAGGGGGAGGTATACTTCGCTACCTACACGTGAGCAATCCACGTGACCTGTACATGTGAGAAGCGCACAGCACGGCGGGAGGGGCGGGATGGCATTACAGGTGGCGGCAGGGCACCCGATACTCAGCTTATACTGAGGCTCACTTATAGCACCCATACAATGCTTAGAGACATCAAATATAAGGTGAAAAACTCAAACATCGATCCAATTTGAGCCGGGGCGGAAAATGCGCCACGGACATCACGTGAAATAGTCATGTGACTAATCGACGGTAACTTACCGTATCGATACCTGGGGGGTCGGGAGGGGTCGGTAAAATACTGGTAAGAAACCGAGGGGGAGGTATACTTCGCCACCCTACTATTGAGCAGTGAGATTCTGTGAGAACTCCGAATTCAGCAGTCACCAGTGACCACTGACCACTCATTGACCAGTGAGCGGGAAGCGAGCAGCTGCGGTGCAAAAATGACAATGGTGACGGCGAGACTCGAACTCGCGAGAAGTCACCTTCATTGGGAAGCATTTTGGTCAACCAACCAAAGCTTAAATCCAACGCCTTAACCGCTCGGCCACGTCACCGCACAGAGAGATCGGCACGCAAAATACAAGGCCTCGTGTAACTTCTAATCTCCCTCAAGGGTGCGTACGCTCCATCATATTCTGGACATTCGGCCTTGCAAAAACTCACGTCGAGCAGCGTTCTTGTGTCATCCACGCATTGAACAAGATTGAAATCAGATCGAAACTTTGAAAGGTGTCATTGTACCTTTCGGGTATACCGGGACGCGCTCAGGTACGAGTGAGGTTCGATCTGTATAGCTTTTGATGACATTGACTCCATTGAAATACAGCCCTGATAGCCTACAACAGGCTTGTCGTGACATGTCCGCCTCCATCCACAACCTCGTCTTGCACACTGACCAACTTCTCAACGCATGAGTCTCAAGGACTTGGTCGCCCTCTCAGGTGTACCGGGCTTGGACGCTGGCGTCACGGCATGTACGCCTCGTCGACCACTCGCCATACAGAACCCGCTAATGGCTTGTACAATCTGCAGTAACAAAGACCTATAGCTCACTTCAGAATGTCAAGCTATACAAGGTAAAATCCTTCCCTTCCGAGTATTCTGTTGACTGACCTCTGACTCCAGAGACAATGCGAAGATATGAGCGCAAGATGCGTTCGCCTGCTGCTGTCGTTGAGGGACGGTACCTCCGGCCTAGAGGGCGAGAAGGTTACAGAGTTAATAGACGAGATTAATTCGTGCGTATTCACCTACAACGATACCTCGATACTCTTCTTACTTGTCGGTGGCCAGCGTCATCGACCGGATATACAGAAGGGTGTCCGAATGGGCCGCTCTGAGTCGTCTTCGCAGTTTTGCCACCCAGCGGGAAATCAAGGACGGTATCGATAAGTTACAACGGGACATTGACGCCGCCATTCTCAACTTCAATGTGCGTAGCCCCAGTCTCCCTCCACTGCACGCCGATCCTTATCATTCGCGACTTTCCAGATCCAAACGTCCCTCGAACTAACGCGCAACCAGGTTGAGGCGCGTGCCGCACATGATAGAGATAGAGCGGAGTTGCGGGACCTCCTGCAGGCCATTCTTCACAGCCAGGACGACATGAAGCTGCTGCTAAGCGCCCAATCACAATCAACCGGCGTTCTCGAAAATGTGATGGAGACGTTGCAAAACGTGCGTGTTCCGAAAGCTTTCCTGAAACAGCACTTAATCTGCATTGATAGGAACTTCATGAGTCCAGCAAACTAGAACCAGATCAAGAGAAGAGCTTCCGCCAAGGCCAGTCTCCGTTAGGGCAGATTCGATGACTACTGACAGTTCGAATCAAAGGGCTATGGTGGCTGCACGATCAAACATCCAAACTCCCCCCGCTGGAGGATCGTACGTATCCTCTGTATTCGCATCCCACAAATTTGCTAAGAGTGTCCTTCCAGTTACTGGACAAGTAACACTGCAACGCGAACAGCCAAGTGTGGCTCAGGGGACATTCAACGATATATTCATCGGTCAGTCAGGATTTCGCAGGCTGTATATATAACATGAGTAACACACTCTCAAAACCTAACAGGTGAATGGCTTGACAGGGAACGAGTAAGCCTTTACAATATATATGCTGTGTATACGGGCAATTTATTTGATTGACAGGTGGCCTTACGATTGCCTAGGGCGTTAGCCAACACGCCAGAAGTTCGGAGAGTGAGTAGTAGCGTACTTCTATAGATTGGCCATGATAGCTGACCGCCCACAGAGATTTCAGCGAGAAGTGAGAATATGGAGAAGTCTCGAGAAACATCCATTCGTGGTTCCTCTGTCGGTGTTTCACAGTTTGTCGTATCAATTATGAAAACACTCAAAGCCTGTCAGGTACGGCTTCGCTTACATAGGGAACGAAGTCTACTCGGTATGTCTCTTGTTGACTCGATGAATGGTCTGCGGCTCATTGTCCCAAGGTTAGTCCCTGGATGGACAACGGCACATCCATCTCGTTTGTGTTGAAGCATCCGTATGTCGACCGCTTGCGCCTTTTGTCTGAAATAGCCGAAGGTCAGTATTGGTGCGAGACAGTTCCCTTCCGCTGACTTGCCCCAGGGCTGGAATATCTCCACGACCACAAGATAATACACGGAGATCTTCGAGGCGTCAGTCACGTCGTGGTCGTGATCCCTTTGCTTTCATCTGACTCATGTCTTTCAAGGCAAATGTGTTGATATCTCGCAATGAGACGGCCAGACTCTCAGATTTTGGGTTATCCAAATTTCTGGAAGAGGTAAGCATATCATCTTTTTTTGCATACACGAACCTTACGCACTGCTTTCAGTGTGGGCACGGCATGTCTTCATCCGCTACCAGCAACCCGCGGTGGTCTGCCCCTGAACTGCTCAGCAATACGGGGTCATATTCCACACATTCCGACGTATGGTCGTTTGGCATGGTCGCCCTCGAACTCTTGACCGGAGCGCAGCCTTTCAGCTCATTCTCACGCGAGATCACTGTCCTACGAGAGCTCGACCGTGGCAGAACTCCCGAAAGGCCCTCACACTTGGCTGCTCCAAAGGAGCTGCATAACGAACTTTGGGATCTCATCCGCCGGTGCTGGCAGAAAAAGCCTTCATCGCGGCCTTCTATGACAGAAGTCAAGACCAAGCTACTGACAATGAGAGGACTCATTCGAAGTAAGTCTCTACATTCCTCGAGACGGTCAATGATAGTGACGTCCCGATAGCAGAGAAGAAACGAAACTCTTTGCTGTCTACCTTGAGGCGCCCCTCGAGCTCAGGAAGTGGTTCGAGCAGCAGCAAATCCTCTAAAGCGAACATCAACCTCAAAATTCCGTCCTTGACATCCGTTCCCCAAGGGTACGAGTTGTCTCCCTCCCCCAGTCAATCCAGTGTATCAGAATACCCCCCGTCCCTCTCTAATCCCGTCCCAATCCCCTCACGCTCTCATCATCGCCGCTTGTCCAATGCGTCTTCTCCGGCTGCTCCGAATCATTACGACTTCATAGCGATTGAGTTTGACGATGGACCGAGCTCGCTACCTGCGGATTTTGGCTCTCATATCCCCTTGACGCATAGCCCGGTATCAGAGTACCATTCGTCACCCTTCCTGCCACAGAGTCCAAGTCTTCCGCCGTCGAATGAACGATTGCCTAGCCTGGCGTCTTCCGACTCCATCATCGTCAATACCAACAGAGCAGGCTCTGTTGTCTCCGCGACATTAGAGGGACTTGTCGACAGGTTGATCACGACGTCTAGTCAGTGTTTCTCTAATTGCCTGCTACGGACTCATCTCTAACAAATCCAAGATCTTCAACAAGACTTGGAATATCGAGACATCGTGCTCACTATGTGTCCCGGCTTTGCCAGTCCCGTCGATGTCTTTCGCCTCATCTCTCAACGTTTCCAGGATGCTGAGTATGAGGCTGTCAGCAGACGCGTTGACATACAGTACAATATCTATCGTGTTGTGTTGTATTGGCTCTCCAACGTCCATCTCCCTATCGACACGACCCTACTCATGCACATGAAAGAGTTTTGCCTCAATGGCATCTCCACGAAACGCTCCTCCACGATGAATGAAAGGGCGAAGGAGATCCTCCGTGCTATCGAAGTACGGTCCACGGCCGACGCTACACCCATACCGCCATCCCCCGGTAAACTCAAAGTGCCGAGGGCTGACAGCGTCATGCCCGAGCATCTTGCTGCTGCCCTGACATTGCTGGAGGCCAAGCGTTTCATGGCAATTCTGCCCAGTGACTATCTGCAGCACGTCATCGGGTCCAATCCTGGCGGCAGAGCAGACTCAGTTCTCGCCACCAGTGCGAAAATACAACTCTGGGTGAAGAAGTCGCTCCTACACCATGATGACCATGATGCGAGGAAAGACGTGCTCATCTTCTTCATACTTGTTGCTCAGGTGAGTGCAGTCACTTTTCTTGTGTTCGTCCTCTTGAGTCACGTCCATAGGAATGTCGGCGATTGCGGAATTTCGCCTCCATGGCGTCAATTGTCACCGCCCTAAACTCTGCGCCGATCCTTAACCTCACCTTGTTGCACAAGGCCATCGGACAATCTCTTCGGCATGCACTCGATGACATGCTTCTTCTGCTCAAGCCAACATCAAGCTATCGAGCATACCGAAAGGTCCACGATGACGCCCTGGTGACAGTACCCTGGCTACCAGCACATCTGCATGAGCTCTCAGGAATCATGACTTTCAGTCACCCGCTTGTTGAGAGCGGAGGGCGGTCTCTGATAAACTTTGAGCGATACGTCAAGTTTGTGGATTGCGTCAAAGAGCTCAGACGAGTCGCCGATGTCGAGCAGGAACTGACGACAAATGCCGACAACGGTCGAGCTCTGATATACCTGGAGCACCAGCTCAGGACTGTCGAAAGGATTGATCCTCAGATGTCATCTGAGGCTGATATGATGCGGAGGAGCGACGCTCTCCAGAAGGAGGATGTGCGCCATGACAAGTTGCCAACCAAGCAACTGAAGCAACTAGGCTTCAAAGTGGGTTGATCTCACTTTTCTTCGTAATATTATGCGCGTCATTGTCATTCATACTTACTCGCAGACGGATTTTATAGCATCTAGTAGCCATGTACTAATTATATCCCGCATCTGTTGTATGTTTCTCAATCGCTTCCGCTCAGCCTTCCGGATTCTGCAACAACGCTGCGTTCTCACTGAGATGCGGAGATGCCCGAGGCCTGGACGGTGAGACTATCGATATTAAGTGCCATGGACCCATCAATCAACTTCATCACCACGAAGGCGACAACATTCATGCCATTCACGCCATCTGCCGAGAGAATGTGGCCGAATACAGTGGGTATGGAAATGATATTGTTGGGTGCTACGCACATGAGAATTGCGACATGTGGCGTTAGCGGACATATATAGAAGTCCGAGATCGAAATTGCGACCCTGCCGAACTTTTCCCGTCAAGTCATCTCAAAACTTTCGGACGCCCACCTCGCTCCAGCCATCAGCATGGCAAAAGCGTCCAACAACAACTCGTACGTCTGCGATACGCTGCCGGCGCCCCGCCTTGCGACAGGCGACAATCATCAACACGAAGAGCAGCACGACTCGGACTCGGAGGTCAATGTTGAGGAGCACGACCAGGCTGCACAGGACAGAGAATCTAAATCCCCGCCTCCTTCCCAGCAACCTCCGGCGCGGAAACTGTGTGTTCGCCACCAGCGAATGGCCGATGAGGGCACGAATCTCAAGCTACAGCAGGTGTGTTATATTTCCATCCGGATATAACTGCATGCTGATATCTCAATAGTCTTTGGACGCTTTGCCCGTTGAAGAACGGGAAGCCGTGAGCTCCCTCTGGAGCAGCTTTTCCAGCAGCTCACACCCTCGACGAGCACTCATCCTCCAGGGACTCCTAACAATGTGCTGCTTCAGTCAGCTTTCCCTCCTCACCGAACAACTTGCTCACCTCATTCGCATCGACCCCTTCTCCGTTCTTCCTCGCGAAGTCTCGCTCACAGTACTGGGCCACCTTGATGCGACATCTCTCTGTCGGGCCGCACAGGTCTCCCGGTCTTGGCGCAATTTGGCAGACGATGACATTCTGTGGCGCGGTATCTGCGAGCAGCACATCGGACAAAAATGCCGCAAGTGCGGCTGGGCTCTTCCCGTGCTCGAGAAGAAGCGCACCTTCATCAAAGCCGTCTCCCCATCTCCATCATTGAATTCTATCGGCAAGCGAAAAAGAGATGAATCGGGTCACGAGCCGGACCCTACTTTTCAGAAACGCTCGAGGACAGGAGACGATGTTATTGCTTTGGACCCCAAGAGCAGGCTTGTTGAAGGATCGCCACGCTCCGAGGCCGCCTGTTCACTTCTTGTTGAACCATCCGCGACAGTGCAAGTGACTCGACCGTGGAAGGACGTCTACAGCGAGCGCATGACCATAGAACAAAACTGGCGACGCGGCCGATGCACCGTTCGGACCCTCAAAGGCCATACCGACGGCGTCATGTGTCTTCAGTTTATGGAGACGTTCACCCATCCCGCATTCCCCGTCCTCATCACCGGTTCATACGATCGAACAGCACGGGTTTGGAATCTCGAAACTGGGGTGGAGCTTCATTGCCTCAAGGGCCACACTAGGGCCGTTCGGGCGCTGCAGTTCGACAATGTGAAGCTCATCACCGGGAGCATGGATACTACGCTCAAGGTGTGGGATTGGCGGAGAGGCAAATTGATTCGCACTTTGACGGGGCACACGGAAGGTGTCGTGTGCCTCAACTTTGATACGGACGTCTTGGCCAGCGGAAGTGTGGACTCCACGATCAAGGTCTGGAACTTGCGGACTGGTGGCGCCTTTACGCTGAGGGGGCATGCTGATTGGGTCAACACTGTGCAACTGTGGGATGGCGGCAACACCAGCGCCTCCAGCGCCCCTCGGGCGCAGGAGACCTTCGATGCCCCGAGTTGCGAGGCGCCCCAGATCGACGTCGGGAAGATGCTGTTCTCTGGGTCGGATGACGGGACGATTCGGCTATGGGATCTAACCTCACGATCTTGTGTGCGTATCTTCACTGGGCACGTCGGGCAGGTGCAGAGTATGAAGCTCCTTTTGGAGGAGGACTGCAAGGATGGGGAGGATGGAAAGAAGAAGCCTGTCTTGATCTCCGGCAGTCTAGACAATACGGTCAAGCAGTGGGACATCGAGACAGGGAAGACAGTGCGGACGTACTTTGGACACATAGAGGGCGTCTGGGGCGTGGCGAGCGACAAGATACGCCTGGTCAGTGGCAGTCATGACCGGACGATCAAGGTGCGTCTCGTTTCTTGCTGTTCGATCGACTCTCATCCTGACGCATCTGTAGGTCTGGTCAAGAGAGGACGGACGCTGTACCGCTACCCTAGTGGGTCATACCGCTGCTGTGAGCTGTCTCGCACTGGGTGAGGATCGCATTGTCTCTGGCGGAGACGACAATGAAGTCAAGATCTGGAGTTTCAGCGAGTAGACATACCATACATACTATAAGTTACCTAGTACCTATCATTATTCTTTGCTATTTTCTGTTAAATTGTTGTATATACTGATGTCAAAAATGTTCGAAACTCTCGCCTCAATGTCCCAGAATTGTTTCCTAAGCTTCAGCAGCAAAGCCAGGTTGATAAGGACCGTGTCAAAGCTTCGTGAGTGACAATCGAAGGTTTTCAGATAAATCTTCGGCTGGCCTCCAGAGTCAAGACCATCATCTTACTTCGTCTTGAAGGCATTCCTAATGGCTGTCTGGTAAGATCTGTCCAGAACAACGTTCTTATAGGTGCGTAATATCAAGCTGAACATAGGAAGAAGTCGGAATGAATTCACGTCCGAGTTCACCGTGACTATCCTGCTTCAGGATCGTTACAGTCTTGCGTCGTGAGGGGATGGTACAACGCGCCCGTAACTCCATGTTGCCCATATACATATACGTCCTTGCTACCCTCTCCCGCACTGCGGCCCAGGCCAATCGATACATCAATCTCCCGATGCAACGTCCAGGAAGTCGAGAGGTTGGGTGGCACCTCAACTTCTACCAACACGCCCAAGCTCTGTAACAGAACCCCGCCCTTGACCTTGCTTACACAGCTGTCGAGCGGCAAGGACCAGTATCCTCGCACGGCGACTCGCAGGCGCGTAGGTGGGGGAATGCCTGATTCTTTCCCAAGGAAAGCAAATCTGGCGGTAGGCAGCAGTGTCGGAACGTCGCTTAGCCGAAGACCATTCTCTCTAGTCCATTGGTCATCAATGTGGAAGCCCCAGCGCGTCCCACGGCGCGTGTCCACATGTTGGACGCGCCCCTCACCAGCCATGAACTCCCTCGTCGCTCCAGACTTTTGTCCCCGAGTGTGCGTATACGACAGACCCGCCGAAGGTAAGGTACCGTCAATTTTCGCTGAGATCCCGAACTGATTTCCACTTGAGCGTTCCGCAGACAGCGCCACCTTCGTGCGCCCGTCGACATTATACGGCGCGGACCTGGGACGGACGCTGTACACCTCGATGGGGCACGCCTCAACGGTCTCCACCTCCACGCGAGCATAGAACTGTCGGTACCACGCGCGCTTATCCCGTACGTTGCTTGAACTGTGATGGAAGTCCAGCTGCAGAAATTTCATGTGGGAGGCCGACGTAGCATCGGGGACATTGCCTGAGTAGATTTTCTGTACATGACATGAGTTGACTAAAGACGGAACTAGACATGGAACGGACTTGCCTTGCTCTGGAGCATGCCTTTCAGCCGGATACTCTGATTACCCACAGTACTGGAGGCCTTTGACTTTATGTTGAAGGTGACATCGAAAAATCCTCGCGATTGAGGGACAGAATCGAACGCCGCTGGATCTGGATCAGGCTCTTCGCCACCATCGCGCTCACGACCAACTTCTGGCTTCTTCCCCGTCTCCGTAGCGTCTTCCTCCTTGTCGTCGTCTAGACTCTCCATCTCTCCATCTCCACTGTCGTCGTCGTCGTTATTCTCGCCATACCCTGACGGCTGTCTTCCTGACTGCGGATCGTCCGACTCACGTCCATCGCTAGTCCCTTCTCGTTTGTCTTCAGATCCTGCGTCTTCACTTCCGCGTCCCCGTATATCCGACACCGTGTTAAATTGTGATCCATGATCGCTAGACGACGACGACGACAGTACGCTGCGATCAGCACGAGAAAGATCGTTTACGAGGGGTTTCTTCATTGTTGGCGTCTCGAGGACACCCATGAACGGCTGCAGAACGCCACACAGGTCTTGTATGACAAGGGCCAGACTTCCCGAGGGAATATCCTTCTCAGAGCGTATGTACGCCCTTTCTGACGCCTTCTGGCCAGCGAGACTACTGTCATTTAGTGTAATCAGGGCTTCGTCAAACCCAGCAGCTAGGACGACCACATCAGGTGAAAGTCCTGCTTGAGATTCGAGAATCTCGTAGATGGCGCCACTCTGGGATTCGAGATGGGCAGAGACGTGGATGGGGAGGATGGGCCGTACGGTGCTCGTGAGTAGGTCACTGTCAACTTTGGAATTGCCTACTAGACTTGGAGCAGCAATCGCCCTGAGATCGAGCTCAACCGGTAAAGTTGGACTGAGACGTTGGGTAGACTCAGCGGCTGGAGAACCGGTCGAGCTCATGTCATCAGGACTGGGTTGTATATCCATGTCTTCAAGACAGGGCTGTATGGTGCTCAGTTTGCTGAGCGGAATGTCTGCTCTAGAGGATCATGAGGCCCGAGGATTGAATTTTGAATGTCAAAGTGAACGACATTACCCACCTACGGTAATCCACCTCCTCCCATATGTCATCATCGGACGCGTCTTGATTTGAGAGATCAAGGGAATCGTCACTGGCAGGAGATTGCGATGCCTTCTTTACGATCTCATGTTGTGTGTTGTCTACCGTGACAGCGTCCTGCGATTCCTCAGTAGAACGAAATGCAGGGAGTTTTATTATTGCATCTTCGGTCGCCCTCGTACTCGTGCTGGCTGACGCTGGCAAGGCAAGGGGTGTATCCTGAGACAATCAAGCAGTGTAGATTGTCGAGAGAAGTGCCTCTTACATTTTGGCGTGGATCCCTCCTCAGGTCCTCCTCACCGTGAGCAAACGTACAATATTCACCAAAACGGCAGCTACCATCGTCCTCCCATCTTTGGCAGAGCTCTGTCTTGTACATCCCCACTTTCCTCTGGTTGGTACCACCGAACTTCCTAGTCTGAAAGACCTGCCTTTGAGCCTTGCTCACCTTATCTGCCATACTCGTTTCGCCTGTGCTAATCCTTGTCGGAGACTCAGAGTAAAACGAAGCAGGCTCGGAGTCATTGACAATCAAATCACGGAGAAGAGTAACTTGAACATGAGTTCAAAGGCTATCACGCTCTGCAGAAGAAGGGAAGAACATGTTGAGATGCTGCAGCCAAATGCATGGACTGTGGTCGTGAGAAAGGATCCAGAACGTTGTAATAGTGGAATGCAGCTGGCTGACAGTGACACGGTCATTGCGGTCAGCAAGCCGCAAGCCCACTGCCAGATTGTCTGGTCTCGAGTCTCAACGTTTTCCTCGACAATCTGGACCGCATACAAAGATAGTGCAGAGAGGTCGCCACAACTATACTGTATGTCTTCCCTTTCCACAACTAAAGACCTGGGCAGTCCAGACCCGTGACTCGACTCCACTGCCAGTGTTGGCAGAGTGTTGGCAGAAGACGGCAAGGGTGACGCCGCACGCGTATCACCAATGTCTTGCTGGTCGGTCTCAGGTTGCGTGTCTGACTCCAGCTTGCCAATTTACACGCTGATAATCTCAATCACTGCGGAGTCTATCGTACTTACGGCATATTGAATAATTCCTTCCCCAGTCTCTGTAATTTGGCCGCTCTCTTTTCTCGCACGTGGCTGATGGATATACTACCCCACTCTGGTCTCGTAACAGCTTCACTCACAGTCTCTCACCTCGTTGTCTCGTCTCCATGGACAAGGACCCCACCTCCCTTAACTATCACGAATATTACCAGGACGAAGACAAACTTGTACGAAGCCACCGACATCAGGCTATAAGATGGCACGATCTTGCCATTGTACTCGCTGAAACTCTTGACCGGACGGAGGATAATCGTGCTTGGCGCGATTGGCTCGATTTGATCAAGAGAGATACCAACTTTGTAAGCCCACAAGATATATTGCTCCAATATAAAGACTTGAGCTCATGATCAATTGTGTCTTCCATGCTCATCGCTCATCGTGTAGGTCCCCTTGAATTTCGCTACGGTTCATGTTCAATTCTACCTTCGGGCCTGTCATTTCTTTATGGTGGTATTGGGACACGGAGACATTCCGGCATCATACGACTACGAGTTCTTCTTGCTGGACTCACTGCCTAGTGACGTCAAGCTTATACCTCTTGCTATTCGCAGGGATATGGACAAATCAACTGTTCGCAAGAAATCTTGGAGCGAACGCTACAAGGAACGCCTCGACGCGCGCATCAAAGCACGCCTCGAAGGACGCCCCGAAGAATGCCCCGAAGAAGGCTCTGAAGACGAAGAAGAAGAATTCATGCGTATGCCTAAGAAGTGTCTGTGTGTACAACTCAAGGAGAGGAAACCCTTGTGAGTAGTAGTAGCATCATGTCTGATGAACGACACTTCATACTGATCAGTGCCGTATGATAGCGAGTTTGGCAGCACCGACGATCATTACGATACGTCCGGCGATCCCTCGGGTCCTCACGAACGGAACTTGATGCATGTCCTTCAGGAAGCCTTGAACGGCCAATTCATAACGTTTCTCTTTACTATGGAATCAGAGATGGATGCTCTCATATCGAAAGTCCTACTCCCGCGACATAACCAGCATCTTTTGGAAATTGCTTCTCTTTTTGTGAAGGATGATTTCTTGGACCGGGCCTGGGACTCTGACGTAGGCGGATTGCTGTTATGCCTGAGAATCATGGAGGGCCTATGCCAAAACATACCAGCAATTGGCCCCCTTCTTGCAGAGCTGTGCGGCCTAGTCCTGAAGGTTATGGATCATGCTGAGGTGCAGTGTTCCGAAAATTCAAACTATGTGGTGCCATGTATCTGACAGGGTCTGGCTCAGAATGAATCTGATGGTCTGGGCGGCCTGAGCAGGACGATCAAACTTATAGATCATGTTGAGGTGTGGCGTTCAGAAAATTTAAACCATGTGGTGCCAGGTATCTGACAGGGTCTGGTGCAGATGACATCAACAAGGACCGATTATTACCGTCGGATAGCTTACCTCGTCATGCTTGTAATCAGGAGGAACACACTACTCACTGCGGACCAAGATGGATCCCCGGCTGCAATGAATATGGACATGGAGAAGATACTTCCTTTGGTTATGTATGCTCTGCAACCATTCTGCTGTGTACTTGCTCACCGGGGATGTATTTGTAGGTGCATGCGCTCCCTTGAAGATGGCTCATGGGCTCGCTACATTGAAATGGACCCCCTAACTTCCTATAGAAACTATGGGATGATCCATGTTCCAGCCAGTAGTCAACAGCAGGGTCAGCGTCCCCAAGATAGGCGTGGGCACTGGGAGATCTTGGACTATATATATGAGGATTTTGGTGTAGGCATCATGTATCCCTCAATCTGTGAATTCTCACTCAGCCTGCATAGATTGGCAGTTTTCAAGGGATACCAGCATGAAGGATTTTCTGCTTGATGTGCTTGACATGAAGGACATGTTGCAGTAACAGAGTCACTGCATGAAACATACAATATTTACGCCGGAAATACGGTGAAAAAATGTAAAATTTATTTAGCATTTTTTCACTTCAAAATTGATAAAAATATCGTAAAATTAAGTAAAAGTATGCTGAAAATATGCTATACTTTAGTAAATTCAAATATATTTAGCATATTTTCACCTCTTTTTATGATATTTTTATTATTTTTTAGATGAAAAAATGCTAAATAAATTTTACATTTTTTTATCATATTTCCGGCGTAAATATTGTATGTTTCATGCAGTGAGTATCACTAGGATGTTGTTAATATGGCTTGCATACGGCGAGCCAAAGTATGCATACAGAAAGAATTGGAATGTGATAACATGAGCTGTAGCTCTGTGTATGTTTTGGAAACACCGGTCGGGTACAAATGAACAAGAAACAATGCTGGGATACATTGGCAGTCAGGGTCTTGTACCCGCTTCTGGATCCCAATGTAAGTGGTCTGGTAGGCATAGTGTCAATCTTGGCCATCTCAATCAGGGAGATATTTGAGAGGGCATAGCGTTGAATGCTGCAAAAAGAGTCAGAATCGATCAAAGAGTTGCGGGATGGAGAGGAGACAGCTATACAACATGATCAGTTGAATCAAGCTAGGGACATTGACTTTCTGGTCTGAGCTGGAGACCAAGATGCACACCTGGAAGGGGTTGCCCATTGGCTCACAGGCAAAGCTGATGTGACAACAGAAAGAGTGCCAGTGGAACCAACCCTGATCTCTGCGCTCAAGGTTTCCGATGACTTCAGTTGAATTGGGAGGGCATATCAGGTTCCAGTGAAGGATGGAGGCAAAGGCGACATTTTCATTTTGTTGTGTTTCTTGGGTTTCTATACTGTGGTTGTTGCCCCTGCTGATGTTATGATTCATCATCTCAGCTAGGTCCTTATGTACAAAGTTCACCTATAGATATGGCTTTGCATCATGGCGGACCTTGCTGTGTTTGCCAGTGAAAGAGACAGACTCTGCCCAAGCCTCATGCAGCCTGAGCTTGATCTCACGTTGCCGCAGTCACTCAATTAGACAACTTCAGCTTGACAAGATGGGTAATTTCACACTCTTTTTTTGGCATTTGCTCGTTGTCTACCAGTCGACTCACATCATCAGCTGGTGTCTTGACATTGCTCGTGGTGTGACTGACAATGCGCTATTGATGTCCCATTAATGTTACGCACCCACAGCCACGATCATACAGTCACAAATATATGCCTCTCCAGCTTGAATCGTGCCACAAAGAGGAGGAAAGAGCCATGACACCCTAGATGTTTTCTTAGAATCAGACTGCTCACTCTCAATGCAGATTGTGAGACATACTGAGAAGAGAATGAGATGGTGAGAATTCCCTAAGGACTGAGTCTTGATGAACATGCCGCCAATAGGCTTTCCAGCAAGAGAGCACCGGAGGACATGAACAGAAACATCATGCCGATACAAGCGCTGATTTTCTCGATGGGGGAAATTTGTGTGACACATGACTGTACATTAAGTGAGCAATGTCACGAATGGTGCAAGTGAAGACACTCACAGGACAGGAAGTAACGAGAAGAACGGCCCGGATGTAAAAGTCGTACAAGGCGGTAAAGCCTACGAGACTGTTTTTGTTCTTTGAGGTGACCTACCTCCCAACTCGATCTGCTATCAAACCTGCCAGTGGTCCCACACGTCCAACGATGGCAGTTGCACACAGAATGGGGAGATGATATGGCATAAGGTTTGATTCACCAAACGCGAGCGTCCCATATAACCCCGCACAGAAGAACGGATTGAAGAATGAGAATATGGATAGTCACGAGAATATGGATAGCCACGCGACTATGGCTAAGATAGTGTACGTGAGATGCTTGAGCGCACCAAAGTCCAGCAGCCGCGTCAGCGGGGGCAGCGCTTTCGTGGGGTCTCCGGGGGTGAATCGTCAGCACGCCGACGGTGTAGCAGAACAGCGCTAGCGCTATGAAACCGAGTAGTCCATCCGAATCCAATCCTGGGTATGAGCTTGTCGATCAATATTGGGCCCAACGCTGGCCCCCGCTGCCATGAAGCCAATGGCGTACGTGTTCTTTCGTCTGAACCAGGGGGATATGATGGCTAGGCACGGGAAGAAGCTACTATGAATGTGCATTGTATCAGCACATGCATAAAACTCTTTGCGGTAGATTGACCGACCCCGAACGACGCGCCCAAGTTGAATAAGAACGCCTTGTGTGAGAAACTGCCGCCATACTTGTTGTGGCTTCATCCAGGGTAGCATGAATATGGAGAAGACGACCACACCGCTACAGGGCATGCGTAGTCGAGGTCCAATCGCATCAAAGACGGCTCTGGAAGAACTAGCCATTACGGATAGCGTGTATAGCCATCAGCACATAACCGAGTTTAGTTGCCAGTGAAAGGATGAAAGGTGCGTACAGACGTAACACAGAAATATCTGCAGGGCTCCTCTCATGTATATAAGCGTGGAGAAGTAGTTGCTGGGGTAGATCTCACTGTAGTAATTGTAGAACGCGCCAAAGCCGTTCACGAGACTACACAAAGGACAAAGCGTTCGACAAGGTGTTTCGCGACGGCGTCACAATGTCAAGATGTGCCCGAACGTGCTCAACGAGACCAAAGAGGCGCCAAGCAGGCCTCAGTGTAGCCACCGTCTGGGCGGGAGCCAACTCTGCGATCTTGCGGCAGGCGCGGCGACGCACAACAATGCATGTGACACCACATACCGCGCAGCAGGAGAACGTCTCGCCACCATCAAACAGATGAGGTGGCGAGTCCGTGTCGCAGGAAGGGGTGGTGGAGAGGTGGGAGGGTTACTGGTACCAATGTATGTGGCCCGCCCTTGCCTATCTCGTGAAAGGGTCTGGGTCTGGGAATTGTCAGCACAAGGTCCTTGCACACTAAGGATACACCGGTGTCTGTGTCATGTCGGGGCTGGGATGCGTACACGTTCCCAAGTTCAAGTGTGCGTCTTTGGCGGTGTGGGTGATGCTTCGACACTTTATCTTGTGTCTTCAATCCGTAGACACTTGCCTGGAGAGAAACCAAAAACAAAGGGCTTGTGGTGGGACAGAATCAAGAATGGTCGTCTCCCTGATTTTTTATGAGAGAGGGAGGGAAAAAATTTTTTGTCTAGAGATTGGTGGAAAAACAAACAAACCAAAAAACGTACCCAGACAGTGTAAAAATCTGGCCATGTGGGTTCGGGATTGGGATGTGAGCGACGCGTCCTTGTGATGTGGGCTGCGGTGCAAAGGGAGGAGAAGAGGGTCACGGGTAGGATAGACGTCTGCGATTTTCAAGTTGAAAGCCCTAGTGCACTGTAGTATATGGGGCTGGACCAGGTGTACTGCTTGAACGCTGAGAGCGTAACATATTGAAGAGCGCGTACTTGAAGGTACACGTCTCTGTCCCGAAAGAAAACAAAAAGGATAGTAGCGAAAAGCTATTACTGAGACCGCGCAGCTGTGCGCGTCTTTGCCTGGTAACGAAGTAAGTAACCTGAAATCCGAGTGTTGAGGCCTGAGGTGAGAAGTGCCACGTTGATCGTGACGACCATTGCGATCAATCCGCGGGATCAATATAATCCCAGTTGACGCAGCACGGTCACCCAGCCTCACCGTCAAACGAAAAGCGACGCTACACCCACACTCGTAGCTGCCGCCCGAAAATGCTGCAGGCAGGCCGGATGATCCGGGTGCGTCTCACGTATCCTCCCATGCCTTACACCTATACTCACCTCGCACGCACAGCTGCTCCTCCTCTGCCTAGCTCTCCCCTCCGTCCTTGCCCTCTCCACCTCCACCAACTCCACACACATCCACACCTCCCCGCGCCCCAACCTCTACTTCGGGCTCCGCCCACACCTCCCGCAATCCCTCCTAACAGGCCTCATATGGTACTCGACCGCAGACTACCAGAGCATCTCGCGCGCGCGCCACGCGTGCGCGCAGGACGACGGGCTCGCGGCGTACACCTGGACGTGGTTCGATCCCAGCCCGGACGGGGGCGGGGCGCAGGTTATCGAGGATCCCATCAATAACGTGCGGCTGACGACGTCTTTCCTCCTCACCGGGGACGGGTGGGCGGCGCGCGTGGAGGGCGCGCCGATAGACGATGCGCGGCATATGCGCGTGGCGATGGTGTGGTACGCGGGGCTGGAGGGGTGGGGCGGGCTGGAGATGGAGACGGACGAGGACGAGCGCGGGCTGGACCCGGCGGGGGAGGTGGTGTTCTCGGGGGAGACGCCCGACCTGGGCGAGTTCGCGATGCGCGTGAGCGAGCACGCGGGGTCCGCGCATCTCATGCCGCCGTCGGTCGGGAAGACGAGTTTTGTGGGGATGCCCGTGAGCGAGGGGAACGTGTGGCAGGCGAAGGAGGCGATCGTGCAGCGTATAGTGGCGGGCGCGAAGGCGCAGCTGGAGGGGTATGGGAAGGACGGGCCGTATCCGGACCCGGCGGCGGTGCTGCAGCTGCCGAATGAGGTGTACACGGGGAGCAATTTGTATGCGGTGCAGAAGACGTTTGGCGGGAGGTTTGGGATGGATGTGTTCTTCGAGGGGGCGGGGGGGAAGAAGATGACTTGTGAGTGCACAACCTAAACTACTTGATGAAGAGTAGCATTGATTGGGTTGTTGGGGACAGCTAGCGAACTAACGGCGGGCCTGGCACGCGTCAAAGAGGGGTACGAGGCGCGGTTCGCAGACGTGTTCCCGCTCGCGGCGGACTACGCCGGCGACGCCGAGGTGCTCGCGTTCTCGCAGGCGATCACCGCGAACCTCATGGGCGGCGTCGGCTATTTCCACGGGACGTCCATCATCGACCGGTCCTTCTCCTACGAGTGGGATGAGGAGGAGGACGAGGACCCCCCGTCCGGGGGCGGGCCGGAGCTCACCGCGCCGCTGACGCTCCTCACGGCGACGCCGTCGCGCTCGTTCTTCCCGCGCGGGTTCTACTGGGACGAGGGGTTCCACCTCCTGCACATCGGGCCGTGGGACGACGCTTTCGCCATGCGTATTCTCCAAAGCTGGGTCAGCCTGATTGACGCGGACGGGTGGGTGGCGCGGGAGCAGATCCTGGGCGAGGAGGCGCGCAGCAAGGTCCCGCAGGAGTTCCAGGTGCAGGTGCCGCGGTATGCGAACCCGCCGACGCTGGTTATGGCTATTGCGGCGTATATTAGGCGGGTGAAGGAGGCGGAGGCGAGCATTGACTTGGGGATGGGGATGGGGATGGGGATGGACCAACTCCCCCTATTTACCCCCGACGTTCAGCACGAAGACGCCGTCGCGTCGCTGCGCACCTTATACGCTCCTTTGAAACGGCACTACGAGTGGTTCCGGCGCACGCAGCGCGGGCTGACGAAGCCGTACGGGCGGCGCGGCGAAGCCTACCGGTGGCGCGGGCGCAACACGCAGCACGTCCTCACCTCGGGCATGGACGACTACCCGCGCGGGCCGCCGCACCCGGGCGAGCTGCACCTCGACTTGAGCGCGTGGATGGCGTATTTCTCGCGCACCATGGGCGAGATCGCGGGGTTCCTTGGGGAGGCGGATGATGCCGCCAGCTATGGCGCGGTGTATGAGGGCGTGCGGGGAAGCATCGATGCCCTGCATTGGGATGCGGAGGAGGGGATGTATTGTGATGTGTCTGTCGACGACGAGGACGAGTCCTACTACACGTGCCACCGGGGGTACCTCTCGCTCTTCCCGTTCCTCCTTGAGCTGCTTGATGTCGACTCGCCCAAGTTGGGCAAGATCCTGGATATGGTCAGGGACGAGGAGGAGCTGTGGAGTGCGTATGGGTTAAGGAGCTTGAGTCGGGCACACCCGGAGTTTGGGAAGGGGGAGAATTACTGGAAGGGGCCGGTGTGGGTGCAGATGAACTATTTGGCGTTGAGGGCGTTGCATAATGTGAGTGCCCTGTGCCCCGTTTCCTGAGCTTATGTGCGGATTGAAATTGGGTGGTGTAGACGTACGCGGCGCGCCCGGGGCCGTACCAGGAGCGCGCGAGGGAGATATATAGGGAGTTGAGGAGGAACGTGGTGGATAATGTGTTCAAGGTGCGTCTTAGCCCTTCTCCTCCCTCCCCTTTTCCCCCTTTCCCTCTTCCCCACTTCCCTCCTCCCCTCCCACCCCCCCCCACTAACCCACACTAACCCCTCTAACCCACCCCCGCCCCACAGGAATACAAACGCACCGGCTACGTCTGGGAGCAGTACGACGCGCTCACGGGCGAGGGGAAGCGGAGCCATCCGTTCACGGGGTGGACGAGTTTGATTACGCTTGGTGAGTGCTTTTTTTTTCACGATAAGAGGGGAGGGAGGAGCTGAGAGGAAATGACAGTGTTGTCGGAGAAGTATTAGGGGTTTGGGTTGGGGGGGGGGGGGGGGGGGGGGGTTAGTTTGACAGAAGGACGGAAAAGGACCCGAGGGGCGTGTTCTGTACGTACACCTTGGGAATGGACCATCCACCAGGGAAGCGAGGATTTCCTTCTACCCCATGCATCCAGATCTTGGATATGTCAGTAGAACAAAAGGAAGAAGTTTGTGCAATTTCAACATCCCAACTTTCGCGCGGAAGAGAAGGGAAGGGCAGAATTGGTTTATGTAGTCTTACACTTCCCGACTAGCGCGTGTGAGAGAATATTGATTGCCTTGGCCCTTGGGGTGGTATCCCAAACTCTACCACTGATTTCTCAGACTTTGAATAATACTGAGTACTGACCAGGGTCCAGTCACCAGTCACCAGGGACCCACTCACTTCTAGCTACGACTCAGACTTTGAATAATGATATGTTAAACAGCTGCAAACGGGAGAGAGAAAAACAATTGATCACATATGAACTCTCTGACTGGGAGTCGAACCCAGCTTTCGCGCGTCCCTCATGACAGGCGCGTGTACTAACCGATATACTATCAGAGACATGCTATGGGCAGACCACAGCAACACATGAGCGCAAAGAAACTGGACATCACACAAAATCGTGAATATCATATATGGAGGTGGAGGTGGTAGTACAAGACAAAAAAGTATAGATAGATAGGAAACGGGATAAAGGAAATAAGTTAAGGAACGGATGTATAACGTAGGGCGTGTCGAACGCCAACACTGCTCGTCCCAGTGCGGAGACGGGACTAGCGAGTAAACCAGTCCGTGGGTACCAGTCGTATGAAGGGAACTGGGAGCCGGGCGCCCTCATCGGACAAACCCCATCTCGTCAAACTCGAGGTCCAGATCCATCTGGAACCCGTCCCCAAAGTGCAGGCTCGCCAGGCGCGGGTTCGGCTCCGCGTCACGGTCCTTCGAGGGCCGGGAGGTGGAGGTGGATGTGGAGGTGGATTTGCGCGGGGTCGCGTCCGGATCCAAATCCACATCCTCAGATGTGGTGGACGTGGTAGAGGGCCGGGACTTGCGCGGTGTGCGCTCCAAATCCGGGTCTGGGGAAAAGACCCGCGTGGAGGAGACGGACGGGCGGCGTGCGGATGTGGACATGGACGGGCGTGTTGAAGAAGACACGGACGGGCGGCGGGAGGTGGTGGAGGGACGGCGGAATGACGACAGCCGGCGGAGGATGCCTTGCTTGCCCTGCTGGGGGGTCGGTGTGGGCGTAGTCGCCGAACGTGTAGAGTTGTTGAGCGTCCGCTCAGCGTCCAACGACCCCCTCGTCGGCCTGCCCAGGCCGAGTGCCCTCTGCTTCGCATCCCTATCGCGGTCGTTGGATGCGGGATACTTGGGCGTCTCCGCATCAGTCGGCGTATCCGGGCCGTCGCTCAAGCTCACAGAAGACTCCGAGCGGGACATCATGGGGAGGCTGGGCGTCGAGGCGAAGAACGCGAAGCGGAAGAATGAGGATGGGGTGGGGGACGTGCTGCGTTCCAATTCCGGTTCCTCCTCTTCCTGGTCGGAGGTATTGGATAGAGAGTTACTGGAAGAGAGCGACGTCGTCCTGCTCCGCTTCCCGAACAGTCCACCAAAAAACCCACTTTTGCTCTTTTTCACCTCCCGCTGCTCGGGTGGCTCGTCTTTCAGCCGCCGGCTCACCCTGACGACCTCAAAGATCTCGGTATCTTCCCCACCATCATCTTCGAGTGTCTCCAGCTCCTCGTCCACCTCTTCCAGGTCCAGGAACTCGCGCCCGGTCCCGGTGCCGTGTTCTTGAGCGTCGTAGCAGCACCAGGGCTCCTCGCACTCTTCCTCTGGGGGCGTGACAATGACGTTGGGACGCGCGGGCGAGGAGGGCGGGACGCGCGGCGGGTGCATAGCGTAGCGTTAGTCTGTTGGTGGGTGGACAAAGTAGAACGTCATCACGTGTGCTGATAGGCTGATCGCGTGTGCCACTGCATGACCTGACGTCACCCTTTTCCCTCTTGATGCGCCCACAGTCCAAGTTCGTCAACTTCATGGCGAGCGTGACGTTCCTCGGCACCTCCAGCGGCGGCGGCCCGACCGTGCAGCGCAACTGCTCCTCGCTGCTCGTGGACATGCAGCAGAGCTCGCGCAAGGTGTGGATGGTGGACTGCGCGGAGGGGACGCAGCGGCAGATGCACTGGGCGCGCGACGTGCGCCCTATGAGCGTCGACACGATCTTCATCACGCACCTCCACGCCGACCACGTCATGGGCCTCGTCCCGCTCCTCCGCACCCTCCTCTACCCCCCGCCCAATCCCGCTTTGGGGATACACAGGGAGGCGAAGGAAGCCCCGACGGTTAACGTGTACGGCCCGCCCGGGCTGCGCAACTTTGTGCGCGCGAACATGTGGATGACGCACTCGCACGGCGCGGATCGGTATGCCGTGCACGAGCTGCATCCTGCTTCTCCCCCCTCCGCGCCATCCCCGCCCACGTTACCGGAGTTCCCGATCCACACATCCGAGATCCCCGGATCGGACATCCCCGCGTCGCCCGCCTCCAACTCGTGGCCCAGCTTCCTCACCACCAATGACTGCGCAGTGGACGCAGCGCCGCTACACCACCGGGACGACGTCCCCACCCTCGCGTACCTCTTCCGGCGCGACGCCAAGAACGTGCGCATCGCCGTGTTGGGGGATACCTACGATGCCGGGCCTGCCCTGGGTATACTCACTTCTTCCCCCTCCCCTTCTTCCCCCTCTTCCTCCTCCCCCTCCTCCTCCCCCCAGCCCCTCTCCCTCCTCATCCACGAATGCACCGACGCGCACATCCCCGGCTCCTCCCGCTCCCTCTCCACCGTCCAGCAATCCGCCTTATTCAGAGGGCACTCCACACCGGACCAGGCCGGCGCGTTCGCGCGGCGCGCCGGGACCCGGAGGCTGGTGTTAAACCACATTGGGAGCAGGCTCCCGAGTGCGGGTGGGGTGGGGGCGGGGAGGGGCACAGGGGGGTGGGGAGGAAATTGGAACAAGACGGGGATGAGTCGGAGGAGTGTGCTGGTGGAGGTGGCGAGGCAGGCGAGCGAGGCGTGGGGCGGGGGCGAGGCGGTTGTGGCGGAGGATTTTATGGTGGTGGAGGTGCCGTGGGGGGAGGGGGATGGAGAGGCGAGTACGAGCGGTGGTGCTGGGGCGAGTACAGGTGCTGGGCCGAGTAAGAGCGGTGGTGCTGGGCCGGGGGCGAGTACAAGTGATGGCCCAAGTACGAGCTCAAGCGGTGCTGGGGCGAGCACTGGTGTTGGAACACGCGACTGGGACGTCCCCACCGCGCGGAACACACATCCTACCCCAAACACACCCAACCACACACAAAAGCGGTCGTATCATCGAGGACGGGGAGGTGCGGGTGGGGGTGGGGGTGGGAGGAATAAACGCGGGAGGGGAGGCGGTGGGGGTGCGTAGTACATTTTGTTTTGGAGGCCCGGCTTGGGGCGTGTACATAGTCGCGCATTTTGATCTTTCTTTTCATCTTCATATTGTCGCATTCGTGTTGCATGGACGGCGTAACCCCCACTCGTCTGTCTGGGGACCGCATACGTACGGTTTCGTTCCTCATCTTGCCATTGAATTTGTTGCGTTGCGTTACCCATGCAACCTGTCTTCGTTCCTCATCAAGTTTGTTCGTTTGAACTTTGGTTCCAATGTGGCCGGACGCGTTGACGTTCAAGCTCAAGTCCCAAACTGGCACTCTCTTCACGCCGTCCACATTCCGAGTCCCCCGTCTGCGGTGCGCATTTTTTTCTCCACTCGCTGCCAGTCGGCCTTCACCCCGCCAGACTTATCTACGATTGACGTTCAACCCCCTGAGATACCGGGTGTTCCTCTTCAGGTCAGGTAACTTGCCTCCTTGTGTCTGTTAGGCGCGCCAGGGGGGGATAGTGACTCTGTAGTCATGGTGCAGGAAGTTCTTCACACAACATCACCGCGTGCCCTACCGGCCAACACGTTTATCCAAGGCTGGTACCAAAGCCGCGGGGCCCTAACACAGGAACGACGCGTACCTCACCCCGGACCCGTGTCTGTACGTTTGTGTTCGACTCAAAGTCTTGATATCTAGGTAGTGAGTTGGGCTCTCACTGTTTTGCATGCACGTGCTGCCCTCAGAGAAACCAATTGTTACCCGGGCCATACTTGACATTCAAATTTGAGCGGCGTCTCTATACTTCCCGCCTGCCCGTGCGTTGTCAATGGGAGAGAGGTCTTGATCATGATCCTATGTAAGTTGGCACTGAGCAGCCATGTTTTCCGCATACTACCTCATAACTGTGTTGTTGTCCCAAGCCGCAAGGGAGTGTTCGTGCACTACTTACATGTTATGAAGCCTCAAGCCGTTACAATTGCCGAGCACCCCAGTATTGTTCTTGAAGTCTCAGACATTTGTCTCGAGCACCTTGCTTGTGTTTGTGTGCCCACCGTTGGAGGCATTTGCTACTCGCCAGACATTGTGACTGCTCTATGCGGCCCGACACTCACACTATCCGGGACTATGACCAGTTAGATGGTCTTTCTATCTTTTATTCTTTCATTCTACTTACGGACATTGTAATTGTTCTTACCATATGATTGTACTTATCATGTGCCTTAGACCATTGTATGCACCCAGACCATCACAGAAACAGTATACAAAGTCTTGTACATGCCAGTGCACAGTAGATCTCATCAAATATCCACTTTGTTCCCAGTCTCATCTCAGTCCAAATCGGTCTCAGATAGAGTAGTGAGCACCTACAACTGATATATGTCTGTTCAATGATCCAAAATGAGAAGAACGGACCGTAAGTATGTGATCGAGCTTGTGAAAGAGGCCACGCTGTACATCTTGGGCAGGCTGTACATCTTGGGAGAGCTCTAAACCAACAGTGTGCATCAGGTAAAGCACCTGAACCAAGAGCTCCCTTCCCGTCATGTTGCTGATCTAGTATGCAGACAGTGTAGCAAGATGGGCGGCACGTCAATGTCTGATACTCACACCAAATGCTACACGAGCCTTGTCGAGGTGGGCCTCGAGCTGTGCAATGGTGCTCCGGATTGTGAGCAAGCGTTTGAGGCGTTTGAAGAATGAGACATTTCCGAGCTTCAGAAGTTTGATATTAATCTTGTCAGATGCTCTACAAACAAGGCGTCAGTCAGCAATTACACAGCAACTTGATTTCAAATGACAAAGCATACTGGGACATGGGCTGCATATCTTCCCACACTCCTTTCTTGACCACTTCCATATCCCGGGCCATTGGAGTGGAACGGGACCAATCATGCTTGACAATTTTAGAGGTGGTCCTTTCCATAAGAATCAGAACCATCAGAGCTGTCTGTTTAGCAATTGCGATGCAAGTCTCTTTCTGTATATCAGCTTCCTAGGACAGACCATATCATGAAATGTGGCGCAATAGTTCTGATGCCGCACCTCGGCAAGTAAGAAGATCCTCCTGGCTGAGACGCGCAGACCTTCAGCAAGGAGGCGAACTACTGGCAGTTCTGCGAGTAACAACTTCATGATCTCTATGGATGAACATCGCACATCTGTGCTGCCCCAGTTACGAGGGTCATGCATAATGGAAGCACTTTCCAGATGACGCCGGAGATATCGCGGGAGTAGGAAGTTCGATAGAAGACCCAGTTCCTCTTGTTCCAGACGGTTGAATTGCGCGACTGGTTGGCCATCCAAGTTTTCCTGGAGGGTATCCAACAACGTGCATTCATCGTCCGCGTTTCCGATTCCTCTACAGACTCACAGGCTAGGTTCAGTGACTCAGATTGGGTTGAAACATCGTGCTACGCACGAGGGCTTCTTCTCCGTTATTTGTACACGCAGCATTCTTTGCCAGTGGTCGCTACGAAGAGCAAGAGGGATGAGATTGGCATCGATGTGCATGTCACCAGGCTCCGTCAGGAAGATTTCATAGTAAGACAAGGCCGGGATGTCTCCGTAGCCCAATACCACCAGAAACGTATGACAGACTTGAAGGTAGTATTGAACATGGACTGTAGCAAAGTCCAACGGCACCTGCATGTGATGCAATAAGGAATCCGTTACATATGCTTACTTGAGGCTCGCTCTGTATCAAACTGAGCCAATCGCGCCAACTAGTACGCTCGCCTACAAGAGTTTCAGCAAGTACGATGGCAAGTTCGTGCCATCCGATAGCATGGCGGCGCAAATCCTCTTCGTTGTATGGGCAAATTACTGGGGTGGCGTCGTACATACTAGAGGCGAGATAACAGAAGGTGGGAGTCCCTGTGGAAGCTGTACATGTAGCGAGACGTCCATGCGGCGGTACAAACATATGTCAGATCTCTTGATCATGGCAGGCACTGGCAGGCATTCTGTAGACTAGTCCTACGGTCGTGCAATTGTGATCGGCAATGACTGTGACCGCGACAGCAAATGGGCAACCGAGCGGCGAACAAGATAAGGCAATGAATGCATACAATGGCAATCGCATTCACAGCCATGAAATCGGTGTCAAGCACAGCAACACGATGGGCATTCTGGTATCTTGAAATCTTGATCTTGACGCATCGTTTTGCAAGGACGGCGCCTACGTTCTCTTTCCTCATCTCAATTCGCACTTGCCAGTGTTCCAACTACAGTGGACTCGGAAACGCGTTACCCATAGTACACCCAGGTGCCGAGGCTTTGGTCGTGTGCTGTTTGGGCAGCCTATGTAAGATGCGTGTACAGTGTGGCCTTTCATGCCGTACGTGTACAAAATAAAAGCAAGACCTTGTCCATGACATGCACATCAACATAGTACCTACCCCACATCCCTAACTACAAGGAGAGTGGGCCGCTGGAAGCGGGCATCGAGCGCAGCATGTACCCAATTCTGCGCAACTCGTCTTCATGCGCCCACGCATGCTGCTCCGTATCCGGATCCGGGGGTGACATCTCCTCCGAGGGGAAGAGAACGTCCTCAATAGGACATATCGTGCCCGGTGCGGGGAGAGTGCCGTTCAAAAAGTACTCTCGGACGTAGTTGAGCGTGCACGGGGAGACCGCCTTCAAGGAACAATGCTAAGTATGAGAAGTACGTCAGACCATACACAAGAAGAGGCCAGGTAGGAGGACGGACACCGATGGAGTCCTGGTGTAGGACCACAGAGTCCTTGAATCCGGCTGACATCTTCTTCGCCCTGTTCCGTTATATGATAGGTATTCGGAGGTATACAACGAACGAACGAGGCAGCTTGACTCACGCGCGAAGAGGTGTGACAGGATCTGGCGAGTTTGAGATCACTACTTATGTACTATGCGAATGACCAACGACGTACCTGCGGTGTTCCCGATGAGCAGGATCGGATGGCTAGTGTTGGCCGCAAAAGGTCCTGCAAGACCGCTGCATCAGAAAACGTAGCACATCCATATGATGTGGAGGACGAACCTTGGAAATGCTTCTTGGGCAACTTCGGCCATCCTCTGATCATAATCACAAGAGTCAGACATCCATCCAGCTACCAAGTCACAGTGAATCCCAGACGTACGAGCACCCAAGCCGGAGCGAAGACCACAACCCCCCAAACTCGAACTCCCTAGCCATCCCATCATAGAACTCCTGCAGCTCAGTGACGTTCGCCGGCACATGCGCGCCGTCGTTGCACGACACGAGCGTCAAGCCCTCTTTCACCCCCGCCAAATCCTCCACCGGCGTACTAGGGCACTGACACTCGACCTTGTGCTCCGCAGCGCCAAACATCTGGGACAGCAGGTTGCCGGACCCGCGCGCCAGCGCCGCGAGCGCGTCTGCGAGGACGGGGTACGATGTGTAGGGGGAGTACAGCGCGGAGAACACCGCATGGCGGAGGTTACTGTGGTCCAGCACGGTGTAATACCCCGACGGTGATACCACTGGCATCGGGCTGAGGCGAAGCTGCGCGTAGAGCGCGGCGAGGTTGGCGGCGATCGCCTCTGGGCTGGGGGCGTAGAACGCGCAGCGCGCGGGGCCGGCGGCGTGGCAGCCGTCGAAGAAGGCCTGTAAGGTGTCTTGGGAGTCCATGAGGTTGTTGGACCATAGCGCTAGCATAACGATCAAGGCAAGACAAAGCGGAAATGGAAATGGACATACTGGCATAATAGTTCTCAGAGTCCACTACGCCGTCCAGCACGATACGGCCGACCTTGTCCTATATACGTACTTCCGTGAGATCACCACCATCCCAAAGTCAAGTCAAAAACGGCGCGCACCGGAAGAATGGACGCAAAGGTCGCGCCCAGGACAGTGCCATACCTAATAGTAATCCCATCAGATGCGTCTCCAAGTCGCCGAAGGTCAAGCACTCACGAAAAGCCCCAATACTGCAACGCCCCAAACCCATACGCCTCCGTGATGCGCATCATATCCCTCGCAGTGTTCTCCGTATTGATGTGCGCCAGCACACCATCATGATCGCGTTCCAGCGCCAGTTGTCCTAGTACGGACGAGTCCGCAAGGGCCTTCCCCACGCCGTCGACACGCAGACTGGCATCGAAGAGCGCAGCTCCGCGCGCGAAGAGGTACCGCTCCACGTCGGTGGTGAACACGGACACGCGCGTGGATCGCGCGATTCCTGCGAGGAACGTTCATGTATGTATGAAGGACGACCCAGCAGAGGACCCGGACTAACCACGAGGATCAAACCCCACGATATCGAACCGCCCGTCGAACAGCGCTGAGAACGTCCGCCCCGAGGTGAGGATCTTGTCTACGCCGCTACCGCCCGGGCCGCCTGGGTTGAACAGGATGGGGCCCTTGTATTCGGTGCTGTTGCGCGGGTACACGGAGGGGTATTGGATGAGGGCGACCACGAGGGATCTGCCCGTGCCTTGTGGTTCGGAGTAGTTCAGAGGCACCTAGGTAGTACGTTAGTGTGAGATGTAGGAGCAAGGGGGGGAGTGATACGCACATTCAGACGCGTGCACTGGAAATCCTCGTAACATGCGCTCCAGGTCAGGTTATCCGTTGCAGGCAGCTTTCCTATGTCAGTGGTCTCCTGGTTTGGTTGGGAGACACACCTTGTGCCAGATGCTATCGGGAGATTCGACACAAGACTCCGAGTGCGTGGAGACGCTTGGAGTGATAGCGGACTCGGAGGAGAGGTAGAAAGACAGACACGCGAAGAGCGCCAGGAATGCAGCTACGAGTCTACGCGTAGACTTTCTCGTAGCATCTTGGGTAGCTCGCTTCATGATGGCGAAGATGTTCTGCTCAAAGACCTTATCATGAACCTTCGTCTGAACATGCGAGAAGGATCCAGGGCCACACTTATCGAAATAGTTAATAAATGCCGCCGGCTCGGATGTCTCTTGGTGTTATCCAGGTGTTATCGATATCATCTAACTACGACACAGACTGTGTGCTAGGGAAAGGTATACAATGGTCAAAAAAACTGTCATCAGGGTGGTCACAGCTCACTGGCTGTCTACCAAGCTCGCTGTCTGGCAATTTGCTGATATTTGAGGCTATGCTAAAGCTCTTAGCTAGGCTCTGCGTATGCTGGATGGCACATTGAGCAGCGCTCTGCGCGATGCCTGTGCTGTCAGTGTAAAAGAAAGATGGTCATTACTTGGTATCATAACACGGTATAAATATGTACAGTGCACAGTGCACTCCAAGTCGCGAGATATGTCTACCTATTAGTATGTGTGTGGGATGCATGAAGAAAAAAAATGTAGATAGTATTGCCACTTCACAGAGACGCCCTTGACGACTCGAAATCAAGCTTCCACTGGTCGTAGCCCTTGAGCGGCTCCTCACCACACAGCCCTTTGGCTATCTTCTGGACTTCGTCGATGGCCTGGTAAGAGTCAAGCGTAAGTCAGCTCGGTATGAACACACGCAAAGAAATAACAAACGCACGTGAAGCAGCTGATAGACAGCGACGACTCCCGACGCGTAGTACATGTATTCCTCGCTCTGCAGGTGCTCGATCGTCAGCGCCTCGGTTGTCTGTCCAAGAGCGTGTTGCTGGTGGTAGAACAGCCGCTCGAGAAGTGAGTTTGGGAGGACCTGGTGTAGAGGCTCTGCCGTGCGCAGGGACTGCGCAACCATATGGAAGACGCTCATCACGTCGGCAATGAAGTTGGGATTGAGGACTCCAGTCCGTGCAAGGAACGCCACGCGCCATTCATCATCGAGATGTAGGAGTGCACCGCCAAGCTGGTGGCAATCAGCTTACATCCCCACAACAGCAGATGGAGAAAGAAAGTAACTCACCTGTATCAAACAAGAGATCATATCCACCTGAAGGTCCATCAACCTCAGATAGTCCGAGCGCGCCCACCGGCCTCGCACTCGTCCCTCCCACTTGGCCAGATCCGTCAGCTCCGCAATTGTCGCCATCTCCATTGAAGCAGTCATCGCCCTCTTACGGAATCCCGCCATCCACGCCTCCTTGGCACCCGGCTCCCGCGCATCAGAGATCCACACACTCATCAGACTCCCATACAGCCTTGAGATCCCTCCAATCGAGTTGGCGTTCCTCAGACGCACCGCGCGCCGCCCGGACTGGGGAGGAAGGAACATCACACACGACGCAGCGGCACAGCCGACGAAGACCGTCATGGCACGGCGCCACGCTACGTCCCAGCCAAGACCGGGGGTGACGACCTGCGGGAGATGTCCGTCGATCCACGAGTAGCCGACGACAAGGGCGAAAGTCGCGCCGGCGAGGACCATTCCCTGGATGTATTTGATGGGCGCGTACACGCGCAGGAAGACAATGATGGGGGTGAAGACTGCAGCGGAGGCGGCGATACCCCATGCGCTGCCCGGATCGCCTTTGCCAGTACCGCAGTACCACACTAAGAGACCAATCACGAGTCCAATGACTGAGCCAATCATACGGGTAACGTAGCTGCAAACGAATGAGATGGGCCATTTGCGAAAGGCATAGCAACTTACTTGAAGATATGATCAGCATTGTACATGTTGACCATAGTCTGGGACATGATGAGAGCCCAGATGCCCTTCTCGTCGTAGTAGAATTCTACATTGATCGTGAGCCATCTTTCATGGAGGGAATGCAACGCCACTTACTGGAAGACGATTTGCAGACCGCCGGGATCCACAGGACGATACTGACAATGACATACTTGACACAGAAGACACCCTCTGGGGTACAGAACCACCTCCATGTCTTCGAAAGGAGGCTCATGAACTTCTGGTGGATGTTCTGGGCAGGCTTGCTATCGGGGTCACGACGATACTCGACCTCATCCTCCTCCGGAATAGCCGATTTCGTGTTGGTCGGACTGGGCGACACGTCCTCGCCCATCACACCGTTGTTCTGGTCTCCCTTCGCGGTCACGATCTTCCACAATTTCTGGAAGCCCGTGGGCGCCCACAGCCTGTTGCGCTTGCGCTTCTCCGAGGTCTCGCCAATGACGTGCATCAGTTTGAGCATGGCATTTCCGACGCCAACCATCGACGCGCCAAAGACGTAGGACACAAAGAGGGTTCGGAGTGGGAGCGCGTTGCGGAGAGTGTGGTTCTCGACGATGGGTATGAACGGGCGGAGGAGCTCAAGACGGTGTTCGAGTCTGAACTGAACAATGGCTGCCTCAAGACGAAGTGTGGCCGCGTCGAAGCTATCTCGGACAGAGCCGTCCAAGTCAAGGTTGCGACCCCAGCGTTTCTTGTTGATGTGGTCGATCGAGCGTATAATGGCATCGAGTCCGGCCAGGCAAGCCGCTCTCAGCTCAATTGTCGATTCCTCGAGTATTGGGAGAATATCTGCGACATGAACCTTGTGCTCCCTCTCGATGGTGGGATGCATCTCGAGTACTTGGCGAAGGAGGTAAGTGTCGCTGGTATCCGGCGTCTGGGAAACGATAGAGCGTTCAAATGTCTGTTGGGTCGTGCACAAGGTTTGGCCAAAGTTCTGGAGGCTCGCTGGAATCATACGTCAGAAACGGCGGGCTTGAGAAGAGAACATAGTAACTCACCGACTCGGGTGACCACCGTGAGCAAGGGTTCAAGCAAATCAAGGACATCGCTCGCATTCCACTTGCCCCAGCTGAATTCCAAATGAATGAAACGAGAGGTGGCGGTCACTAGAAAAAGGTCAACAATAAGCCGTTGAGGGAGCCGGGACACTCACGCTGTGTTTGATGCTCAACGAGCACCTTACGAGCTTCCTTCACCCTTTCGATGTGCGCAGCCATTTCTTCATGAATGTTTTCCCCTCGCATGGACAGAACATCGTTTTGCAAAACCACGAGAGCCTTGACTCTATCCAATTGCTCGGACACGTCATTGAGAATGGCGTGGTTCATGGTTTCCGGGAAGATCAGAATCGTTGATGCTAGACCGATCCCAAAGTAGACGGCTACCGAGCTGGCCATGGACGTGAGGATGCTGGCCTGCCATATAGGGAAGAGTGGACCAATGGTCTAGTGCAAGTTGCGTTAGTATAGGTTCCGGTCCACGAATCTCAGGGAAAGGCTTACGGCAAAGATGTCAACTGAGAAGAACTTGATCAGCATAGTCCAAGAGACACGAAATGGACCTAAACTCACAAGCGATGGTTCCGAAGACACTCAAAAATGCCAAGGTGGGGGCGTACGCTCTCACAAGAGCCAGGAGGAAGGCTGCCATACCCAAGAAACACCCATAGACGGCAGATGACCTGGACACACAAGATCAAAATCGTGTGAAGGGTGAGACGACAAGCAGAGTCATACCTAACATCGAGGAATTGACCACGGAAGATCGCAGTCTCCTCGGCAAGGAAAGGGTCGGCTGCGTAGATGGGACTCGATTCCATCAATTTTTTCACATATGCCAACCCAGCGGCCTTTGTGGCGTCCGTTCTGACCGCGTTTGCAGATCGCATCGCAGCCATGCCCCACCCCCAGCCGAAAAGTGTACCCAACATCAAAGTTGTCATAATCTGCCAATTGTCCCACAGTGAGCACAAGTGTGGCGTATACGAAACAGGCGACGCACGAAGAAGAAGAGTTGAGCAGGGAGGTAAGGCGGGATGAAGAAGCTGGTGAGCAGTACGAAGAAGCCGCTGAAGAGACGAGTAAATGTCAGATCAGCTGTAGTGCGGGTGAAGCGGACGACGTACACGGTGCCCAAAGCTTTGCCAGACCGGTCGGGGATGATGACAACGTATGAGGCCCAGACGGCCACCGAGCATCGGAAGAAGATTTTGAGGCTCCTCGACGTCGTAAGGTTCTTGGTGACCCAGACGGGGGGCATGTACCAAGGGCGCGCCTTGGGTTGAGCTGCCCTCAACTTGAGCGTCGCCTCCTTGAGCTCATTCTCCGACGCCAACGAGTTGTCGGAAACTTGGTGCTTCATAGCACAGGAATTAGCGAGTGATCGTAGGGTAGCGGTGGAGAAGCTGGCAGAGAGGACACGGAGTCCTTTATATGCATGTCTACCTCGCCTTGTAATGCATGTGGACTCGGGGTAGTGATCAATAGAGTCAGAACTTGTTTTGTGATACGCGCCCCGTTTTCACATGAAGTCCTCGGATGCACGAAGACCTCGCTAAAGGTACCCAGTGCTGGTAGATGGGGCAGTAACGCGTGAATCACCTCGGGGTCGTTTTGACCTCGATCTTGCACTGAATGTACCGCTGCGCGCCGCCTAGCTGCAGCCCGCCAGAGCGCGACAAGATTTGTAGACGAATGCGCAACGTTTTGGACCCAGAGTATATCCATATAGTGACCAGAATTAGCCTGAGCAGCAAGATTGTCCCGTGTTCCTTGACTGCTGTCAGAGACTATAGAGGCAATCACTCCGCCGGAGGGTCGGTCGACTCGGTTAGTGCCCGGTCAAGAGTTATGAGTGCTGTTTTCATGAAAACTCGAGTTCGTGTCGTGGATATGCTTGGAAATCTACCGCCAGCATTGTCCAAAGGGCCTTCAAGTTAATGATTTGCCCTCTGCCCTCTGTATCTCCCCGTTCTGATACAGCGAAGGAGATTTGCCGTCGCCCGCTATGGTCTGCGGCGAGGGCCTACGCGGCATGCTGGGGGAATGAAAGCGACCGAGTTTACGTCATTTTAGACCAATTCGGGCAATGTCCTCCGACTCTCGCGTTACTTACAGATCGCGACTGACGTTCTGATTGTATGAAGGTACTAAGGTTCCTAATTAAAGCGCTGCTGCATCGCATGAGCAACAGTTAGAAGCATGGAGAAATGCTGGAGACACGACACTCTAAGTAGTACGGGATACACCGCTTGTCGCAATCTGGAATCTCCGGCCAGTCTAGGACAATGTCTAGCTACGCGAGCGTTGTCTCGTCTGCTCTCAGTCTCGGTCTGTTACATATCCCAGGGCTCAAATGCGATGAAAGAGGAGTGTACCGTTGCTGTCCCTTGATGATGTTAGCGTCGTGTACAGTCTGTGGCCGTAAGATCATGATCATCGAACGTGGTTCTCCGAAGCAATGTGCCTTCCTTTGGACTCAGACAGACCTGGGAAAGGATATCAAAATTTGCCGAACGATGACATGGACAATGCTAATCAAAGTCTTACTGGATTCCCGGGCGTTAGTCAACGCATTCCCCCATGATTCTCGCGACTAAATGTACTGCACACCGCTGTAGTATTCCAGAGTAGAAATACCGGCCTCCTAGAAACCGAGAGCTCTTACATCTTGAAGACAGGCTTGAAGACAACGTGCAGTTCAGCTGCTGGACGACTGGGTCCGGAGGGCTCGGTCTTCTCCGAGGGATCCAGTCGAAGTCATTGACCTCCCGCGACAGGCGCGCACAGAACGCGAATTAGTCGGCCGGAAACTGATCCGACCGTCGTGTCGAGTGTATTGTCTGCGGGAGGTTCTGGTCAAGTGAGTGGTTTCCATGTTAAACGAATGTCTGACAGCGGCGGCGGTGATGGGAGATTGTGGTGTTGCTCTTCTGCTTGGCACTGGGAAAGAGGTAAAGCGGCAGTACATCTGGTTGCAAAAGCCAAGGAGACGACGGCAGTCACGGAGAAATCGCGTCAGAGCCAACTTCACATCTGTGGGATTCTGAGAAGATCATGGAGGCAGTGTCATGAAACAAGCATTTGGAGAGATTTGTATACACGAACTAAAACACGCGGATGGTGATACAACGAGTCGTTGCGGTTTAGCTGTGGACCTTGACCTGAGTGCCACGGAGCCGTCAGGCCGGATGGAGTAGAAATAGAGCCTGATTTCGAGAAGAAAATTAAAGGTAAGAGCTATATGCTTGGCTCTTCGTGCGTCGCAACTCCCACAGAGAACACACCATTGAAGGTACAGCGCCGACACGAAGCAGACACGAAGTTTGATTGTCACGGGGATTATCGGGTCGTGAAGGCGAGTACTGTATTCTGGGCCCGAGGGAAGCGAAGAGATGGGCAGATGACAAGGAGGGTGCCGTGCTGCAGACTCGGAGTACCAGCGATGGTGGCGATAACTATCGATGCAAAGACAGCGGAAGCAGGAAGCTAGAAGCCTGAAGGCTGAGCGAATGGCTGGGCTGCGATGTTGGGCCTTGGCGGGGACACAGGTTACGTGTTGCGAGCGCGCAAATCTAGAACGTCAGGAGCTCTCAAGAGCGCCACCGACAGGATCAGTTGAGATGGGCGGTGCAGGCTGGTGGAGTTTGCCGCGACGGGTCCAGGTGACGTGCGTCATAGAATATGAAAAATTTCGCAAGGGCGGCGCGTTGCGCACGGCGTCTGGCTGTCTGGCGGCGACGAGAGACAGTGCACGACATCCGCAGCGCTTCAATCGACGACTCTGAGAACACGTTGGTCGCCCGTCAAGCTCCGTCGGCGTCAAGCTGACGGGCAGAGGTCACAAGATCCCAGTAACAAAGTCACAAATCGTGTAACGCAACCGTCTTCTCCTCCCTCCATCACCCCAACGTCGCCCCGCCCCGCGAGCATTCTTATCATCACCGTCGAAAGGCCCACAACCAAATGTCCACACATGGCCCAATAAACGGTGTCAAGATGTCCCGTTCGCCCCGTCCCCCGCCTCCCCTGTTCCGCTTCCGCTGACTTGTCTGCGCTCAACAGTTATCGACGACCCGCACAAGGTCGTCAAGGTTCTCGCCTCTGATGGCAAGACCGGTGACACCTGCGAGCTTTCCTACAGCAACTGCAAGGTGGTGGGAAATGGCTCTTTTGGTGTTGTTTTCCAGGCCAAGCTTTCTTCGGTGCCAAAGGACAAGGAGGACATCGCTATCAAGAAGGTCTTGCAAGATAAACGATTCAAGGTGCGCAATATACCGGTACTTGTGGACAGCTGATCCTGATGATGCGATGGATTTAGAACCGTGAACTCCAAATAATGCGCCTCGTCCAACACCCAAATGTCTGCGAATTACGGGCTTTCTTCTATACCAACGGTGACAAGGTGCGTCTGCAAAAAAATCGGTTGATGTCCACCAACTCTTCTTCGATATTCTAGAAGGACGAAGTCTACCTGAACCTCATGTTGGAATACATCCCCGAAACTGTCTATCGCGCCAGCCGCCACTACGCCAAACTCAAACAGCCCATGCCCATGCTCCAGATCAAGCTCTACATGTATCAACTTTTGCGCTCTCTCGCCTACATTCATTCCGTCGGAATCTGCCACCGTGATATCAAGCCTCAAAACCTCCTCCTCAATCCAGCAACTGGTGTTCTGAAACTCTGCGATTTTGGTTCCGCCAAGATTCTCATTGCGGGCGAACCCAACGTCAGTTACATCTGTTCCCGCTATTACCGAGCTCCTGAGCTCATCTTTGGGGCGACCAACTACACCACCAACATCGACATCTGGTCGACAGGCTGTGTCATGGCCGAGCTGATGCTTGGACAGCCGCTCTTTCCCGGCGAGAGTGGGATCGACCAGCTGGTTGAGATTATCAAAGTGCTGGGAACCCCCTCGAGAGAGCAGATCAAGACGATGAACCCAAACTACATGGAACACAAATTCCCCCAAATCAAACCTCACCCATTCTCCAAGGTATGTCGCCGTCCGCAAACCAACGTGTAACGTGTGAATGACTCTATAAAGGTGTTTCGCCCACGGACCTCACCTGAGGCTATTGATCTCGTCAGCAAGCTGTTGGAGTACACGCCTGGCGCACGGCTGAGCTCTGTTGAAGCAATGGTGCATCCATTCTTCGATGAGTTGAGAGGCGAGGGCGCGCGAATGCCCAATGGGAAAGATTTCCCGCCGCTCTTTGACTTCACACGAGAGGGTGCGTCTTGTTTCACAACTTTTTTCTACTTCAGCTCATGGTGTCATTGTAGAATTGTCTGTTCGGCCAGATCTCATTCGGCAGCTTGTGCCGCCGCACTGTGAACCGGAGCTGGCCTCCCGGGGAGTCGTACTTGAAGGCTTCGTCCCGATACCGCTGGAAGATATGAGGATAACGCTGGATTAGTTCTCGTTAGACGACTTGACGCCTTTGTTGTGATGTTTTCTTTTCTGTATATATGTATGCGATACGAATACTGAGGTGAAATGTAGCATATCAACCACATATCAACTTGAGGGCTGAATTCGCCACCAAATAGGGTCGCTGCATTTTCGACGTCTCAGGAGTGTCGCAGCTGACGGGCAATTGAGAGCTGTTGACTGGCTCTTGACAACGTTCATATGAGTGCTCCAGTCCAGGCCATCCTGTGACCTGGTCATCCGCGCGGCAGCGGATGGTTCTTCTGGCATCCTGGCAGAGTCCTGCCCTGCTGTGCCGAACAATGCGGGCGCATTCTGATCGTGCTTGTTGCCAGCGCCGGGTCTTGTCATCCCGATTTTGTAGGTGCACTACAGTAGCTTTGGCATCGACGATTGACTTTCCTTCCCATACTTTGTCGGCCAGGTCGAGATCCGCCCTCGCTGGCGTCAGCTGAACGGAATGCATCACCATTTCAATGTCATCTGTCGTCTGCCATGATGGTTCTGTAACATGTACGTTCGCCAATCCTTATTGTATTCGCAGCCAATCTCGAGTCTCAGACACACTTACTGGCCATTGCTCCATGATGCATCCCGATCTGATCAGCACTTGATGTGTCAGCGATCTCAGGCCGAGCCCACTCTAGTAGATGGACATCTTTCCCAATCGCCATAGCCTTCACACTTTCATTCGTTTCGCTCGCGCATGGGTGGAAGCCTGAGTTATCAAGGATCTGATAATGACGTAAGGCTATTTGTTTACCAAGCCTCTTTGTGATGTGATCTTTCTTCCTGCCTCCGTGCGCCCTTCACCTTCGAGAATGACCGGTAAGCTGTTCGTGCTGATATTCTCTCATTTCTCATGGGATCTTTTAGAACTGAGGTTTTCTGCCAACCTTGAAAGAGGCTTCAAGGGAATGTTTGCATCGACTCGGGCAAAACACGTGGAAGAGCTGGTTCTAAACGCCACCAAGCCTGCTTCACATGATGATGAGACCTCGCCGAAAGACGCGCTCCCGCAGGAGACTACCTCCTCCGATCCGGAATCCAAAGTCAGTGGGCCCGATCCTGAGGGCCGCCGTGTCGTCTGCCGCGAGTGGCCAAGGGACCCGAAGGGCCCAGTCATGGAGAAGCGTGTCTATGGGGAATTCAAGATGCCAAACAATGTACCACTTTGGGGGGCGACCATTCTAGATTTCTTCTATATTACGCGGATTCCAGATTGCGCGTACTATCGCACAGTTTCGTCAAGCAGCAAACTGTTGGCTTTCGCAAAGAGCGTGGGAGAACTAGAGCACGCGAAGGAGGAGATCGCATGGGCTGAGGAGGAGGCAGACCCAGTAGAGATCCTGCCGTATGACATGGCCTCTTTCCTGACGAATTACGATACGGAGATGCGCTCCTTCCTGCCTGACGACGTGAGTAGGCCTGCTTGGGTACGTGCCAATGTATATGCTGATTGTGTATGTTAGCACGCATTTGCTCAGTTCCATAACCGCATACCTCTACATCTTCTTCCGGAGAAGCTTATTGTTCACGATCCGGACAGCACTCTTCGTGTCGATGGCCGCGATCTTCCCGTGGAAAAAGATGTCCCTCCTCGTGTCTATAGACTCTGCTTATCCGAAGAAAGTCGCATAGCCATCGAAGCAAAGCGCCAGGAAATCAGCACGAATCCCGGGAAGGATCCCCTAGGCTTGAGCTTCATGGCCGATCCTGATGCATTGAAGCCCAACGAACCATTAGATGGGGAAAAGTTCGAACCGACCGTCGTCGAACTGCCACCCTATCCTGACGCACCGCTATCCATTCCCGAGGCCCATCTTTATCTCGCAGCCGAGCGACAGTTGGGGCAGGGCAATCATTCCAAAGTTTATAATGCTCATCTGGAGCTTCCTAGATCTCTGGTCGTCGAGCCCACCATGTGCGATACCTGTGTCAATCTTGCTATTGCGGAGCATCTCAAGGCGGAGATGCCTGATGTCGAGATCGACCCAGAAGATTCTTTGAGTGACCAGGTCGCTCGCATGGTGATTGATTCGGCGAATCGGCAAGAAGCTAGGGGCAAGCTCTGGAGAGAGTACAAGTCCGACCCCCAGGTCCACTATACGATTGGAGGCAAGAGGGAAGAGGTTGAGAAAAGGCAGGTCATCAAGACAGAGGAAGGTGTTTCTTATGCGCATTACTCCTATGAAGGCCCGGTGCGACGACTTCAGGTTGAGGGCTTGGAATGGTCGACGCCTGGGAACTACTGCGAGCACCAGCCTGACCGAAAAGCAGCCCCCACGACCTTCAAAGTTCAGGTAGCGGCCAAACTTTCGATTCAAGATGATAGACATCTTGAGCGCGAAGCAAGGAATTACCAACGATTCCCGCCGCATTTCTTCCAACACTGGAGCGGCTACAACGTGCTCCCACCCATTTATGCTCCTGTGCCTGCTTCAGCTGTGGTACCTCAGTTCTATGGATACTATGTCCCAGAAGATGCAGAGGAAGATGATGAGTATCTCAGTCCTATTCTTCTGATCGAAGATTGCGGAACTCCAGTCGAGGTCGAAGAGCTCAGTTTCGATGAAAGGTGTGCTACACAAGCATAGTAGTGAGTATACTGTATACTGACCAACAATTTTCATAGGCAAGAATGTGCCGCTCTGTTCCTTCGCATGCAGAACGATGGCTGGGCGCACGGATCGGTGGCGCCTCGTAACGTTGCTGTTGACTACGGCAACATATATGATATGCCTATCTTCCAGACAAAGATGATGAGCAGCGATAACAAGAGGTTTCGCTTGATTGACTTCGGAAGATCAAAGCACTTTGAACCCGACTCGGATAGGTTTGCTACGGGACAGGCAGCCGAGTCATCGGAGGTTCAGGAGCTTTTCAGGGTTGGCAATTACGCCCATACCTAAGGCTGTGATGCTTTGCTCGTCGTGTTCTTGTGATGCTCACCCAATGTCCAGTATGTATAAACCCTTGTAAATGCCACCCTGTTTCTGTAAATGTCGCTGTATTGTATCGTTTCGTTCTCCAATATGTACAATGCGATCATACACGACAGTTTACTAGCTCATGATCGAGCGCTCGTTCTCTGAGCTTGGACTGACATTCTCTTTCGTACTGGCGGCCCATACAAAGATTGAAGTAAGCTGCCCTACCATAACCAATCGTGCGTCATAAATATCGGTGTACATAAATCTGACGTAAAACTCTCTGTTGTCACCATCTAGCATCCATTGACTTCTGTTCCACCAGAATCTACGTCAAAGACGATGGATAGCTCTCGAATCAAAGGCCTCTTTCTTCACTATACATATCCTCGCGCTGTAGTGTGGCAGGTACGCCAGGTCTTTTGTATGGCTCCGTGTTATCATCCTCCGAGTCATGCAATGACCTTTTCCAGTTCTAGAAACAGAACTATGTTTGCCAGTGAGCTTGAGAAGGGATATTCGCCTCCAAACGCGCCAAACACGTCGAAGCATTGGCCGAAGACGCCGCCGACCTTGCTCCTACCGATTACTATGAGTACTTCACGACAGAGGGTGCACCGTCGCGCTTCAAGCCCACTGGCTCTTGTGATGCCAATGAACCTGACAGTGAGAGGCAGCCTATCATACGTCGATAGTGGCTGAGGGGTCCTGCTGGTCCGAGCTGTGATAAAGAATCACGTCTACGGTAAGATCAACACACACAACAATCGGCCTCTGTAGGGTGCGACAATGCTCGATTTCTTTGGGACGAGGCGGATTTCGACTTGCGAGAGCCTTTTGACAATCTCGACAAGCAGGGAAATGCTGTCTTTTGTCAAGAGTGTCGGGCACTGGAGCATGCAAAGGACGACATCGCGTGGGCAGAAGACGAGGCGCACCCGGTGGAAATTCTGCCGTATGACATGGCCACCTCGTTGAGAGAGCGCGATGAACGACACCTATCGATGTTTAAGCGCGCGCGCGGTAGCGTATGTTTGCTGTTATGACATATGTCTGGGACGCTCACGTTGATTGTAGGACGTGGCGCTCTCTCATTTTCACCATTGCATTCCCATGATGTATCTTCTTCCAGAGAAGCTCATCGCACGATCCCGATAGCGCTCTTTGCGTCAGTGATGGAAGCGCTCTACTGGCGGCCAAAGACGCCCCTCTTCGTGTTTACAAAGTCTGTTTCTGACCAGACTCGCAAGGCTATAGCAGACAAGCGCGAAGAGATAAGGGTTGGACTCAAGAAAGAGCCGTCTGGCTTGATGTTTGTCACTGAGCATAGTTCGTCTTCCGGTGGTGAATCATTGCCAATGGAAGACGAAGCGGTTCCTGAAGCGACCTTCGTCCAGCTTTCGCCTTATCCTGACGAGCCGCTCTCCACACCAGAAGCTCATTCCTATTTCTACCTCACAGCTGATTGACGCATGGGCCCAGGTAAGCATTCCTTCGTCTATCGTGCACATCTAGAGATTCCTTGGACACTGCTTGTCGATTCGTCTATATGCGATACTTGCGCTTCTCCAAGCGGAGATGCCTGATGTCGGGATCAAATCCGGGCAGCCTAGGCCAACAAACTGAGGAGTTGCTGATGGCTGCTACAGTCCTACACGGACGGAAAGGAAAACTCACGACGGAGCACGTAGTCAAGACTCAGGTGGATTGTGCATTTGCTGTGGACAGGGAAACTACTGATCAGGACCGAGTTGTTACTGTGGGCGACGGCGGGTCCTATCTGCGACATTCCTACGAAGATTGACTCGAAAGCTTGGTGTCGATGGCTGGGAGTGGTAGATACATGGAAACTACTGCGAGCATTGGCGGTGCAACGGACAACTTTCAAGGTTGAGGTTGCGGCCAAACTTTCTATCCGATACGACACCCATCTTCGACGTGAAGCAATGAATGACTAGAAATTTCCGGAGCATCTCTTCCAACACTGGGGCGGATACAAGGTGCTTCCACTTCTACGATCCCACCCCCGCAACGGCTCTGGTGCCCTGATTACTATCGTCCCATAGGATATGGAGAGGGATAAAAAGAGGGACACGAGTCCCATTCTACCAGTTGAGGACTGTGGTACCCCGGTTGACATCAAGAGGCTCAGTTTCGAGGACAGGTGCGCCATGTCATATAGTGATCACAGATATTGGATATTGTTGCCTGGCACAGGCAGAGTTGCGCAGCCCCCTTCTTCCGTATGCACTGCGAAGGGTGGCGTCATCAATCCCCGGCGCCTCGTAATGTTGCTGTTGGCCACGGTAGCGCTCACGATTGGCTTGTGGTGCAGAAGATGAAGGACACGAAGCGGTTTCGACTAATCGACTTTGGCCGATCGGAACTCGCCGAGTCTGAGTCGACTCAGTTTCCTCACAGCTAGGCGCTTGAGGATTGGCAGGTCCAGAAGCTCTTCAAGATCGCCAATGGTCTGCATTCCCAGTCCGATTCCAGTGTATCCGTAAGAGTGTATGTAATTGTACTCAAGGTTCTCAATCGCACGACTTGCAGTTCGCCGGTCGCGCTGCCATTTAACGTTCGTCGCCTCATTCGGCAGTGTTTCGTCAGCTATGAGTCAAGGCAGAGTCAAGGCGACGCGTCTTATATGTACAGGTCACATAAGTAAGGGCGCTGTTTGGACGTGTTGTCTTGAGTCAATACTAAGGTGGCTTCCGCGTGGCCGAGCTGTTTATACCACGACCACCACCTCCATCTGCTGCGACCAAGACCTAGTTCACCCACCACCACTCTACTCTTTCTTCATCATTCATCACAATGCGGTCCAAATTCAAGGATGAGCACCCCTTCGGTCAGTTGCATCCGCAGTGGGACGACGTCTTACATGTGCTAATGCAGTACTCAGAGAAGCGCAAGGCCGAGGCTGAGCGAATCCGCCAGAAGTACCCGGATCGCATACCTGTCAGTGCTCATTTAGCTGGCTCCGCCACAATTCCGTTGTTACCGTCCAGTGGCGTTAAATCGTCTCATAGGTGATATGCGAGAAAGCAGATCGTACCGACATTCCAACAATTGATAAGAAGAAGTATCTGGTGCCCTCTGTGCGTGCAGATCCTGCTATCCTGCTGCTCCCCACTGAAGTCCCCCATCCAGGACCTCACAGTAGGGCAATTCGTGTATGTCATCCGTAAACGGATCAAGTTGGCGCCCGAGAAAGCCATCTTCATCTTCGTCGACGAGGTGCTGCCGCCAACGGCTGCGCTCATGAGTGCCATATACGAGGAGCACAAGTGCGTCATCATCCAGCGTGCAAGAGCTGACACTGATCTCCGCCACAGGGATGAGGACAATTTCCTCTACGTGAGCTACTCGGGCGAGAATACGTTTGGGGATGACAGCATCGAGATACCATCAGACGCATGAGTCCTCCGCGGTGGCGACGCTATGTGTTTGTGAACGGAATTTGGAAGATTAGAGCTGGAGGAGCCATGCCAGCACGGACTCTCAGTCATGCAACATATCCTTTCTCTCTACCTGTACTTTAATGTTTCTTTTCTTTCTCTATGTGCAGTGGAACTCGTTGTACCCGTGCTTACTTAGTGCAATGTCATGGCAGTCTTTGAATCGAAGGGCTTCGAGGCATCCCTACACATTCTATGTTCTTGTATGGCTGGATTACATGCGCACCGTAGTCTCAATTGGCTATCGGAACACTTGATTCGTAGCAAGCACACTTCTATGAACTCTCTATGGATGGGTTTTATAATGTGATATCTCTGCGCCTCGAATGCGCAGTGTATCTTGCTGTTGGTTCAGCATCGATGCTCAGTAATCAAATACAGCATTGCTTTGGTGTCGATCCTTCCATCACGTCCATTCATACTCGATGCAACAGTGGCGCTTTGCAATAACTTCATCGTTGGCCCGACGATGGTCTGATAAGAAAAGGACTGAATTCACAGCACCGTGACAAAATTCTGCGATACATAATGTACAAAATCCACAGCTTGCAGCTGATGTACAACTCCGCTTTCTACTGTACAAAAAGTCAATCATCTATTGCATCGGGGGTGGCTGAATTGTCTGGTGTTGTAGTATCGTCCACCTCGAAATCCTCATCACTGGCTAGTCCGCCATCTTCCTCTTCCATTCCTCGGTCCAGTGGAGGTATTTGCGTGCTCAAGGGACACTCCACAGCTGTGCGAGCCACAGTCTGCGGTACTTGACTGCTCACTGGAATCCCCTCTTCAGGGATACCGAAAAGACCTGCTCGTTCGACGATATAATCGACAGACGCCGGAGGTGCGACGCAGCTAAAGATGACGCTCAGCCGACGAATTATCGTCGTGTTGTCCGAGTCGTCGCTTTCTCGTGGAGATGTGACTTTCACGTTCTTCGCGTTCAGGCGTTGTCGTTTGATCGCGTCCAGCTCATCCAGATGCCGACGGCGACCTGTACGCGACATCTGGATACGAACGTTGACCTGATTTGCCCAGACAAGTCCTAGGCTAGCCTCTTTCCTGTCTTCTCCTGGTATGGTGCTGGCACGACTGAAGAAGCGCGCTTGTTCGCTATACGAAACGTTGTCTTCGCCGGACTCAATGTAACCACGGTCAAAAGTATCGACGACCTCATTGAGCACGAGGATGGCCATCTTGTGCTCGCTTGCGATGGCATGGAGCAGTCCAGAGACCTGTGAGATATCCCGAGACCTCTCGACCAGAGTTTGCTTGGTCGTTTTCTCGGAGGTGTGAAATAACTCCCCGAGAGCGTCTATTACGAGAAGTTTGACAGGTTTGAGGCCGGATTCGCGTTGTTGGGCGATGAAAGGAGGGATTGTTACGCGTAAGATATGGAGGAGGATCGAAACAGTTGGGCAAGGCATGGTATGGATGCCCTCAAGACCGCACAAAGAGGGTGAAAGAGTAGGATGGGAGTCAATGAGCTCAACTAGACGCGCCGTAGGGAGCCCAACAGAGGTCGTGAGATAACACGCTGAGCCAGATAGCCCTCCCATCCGCTCGGGAAGTTGCACCGTGAGAGAGACATGGAGAGCGAGCTGAGTCTTTCCAGCACCACTGGGGCCATTGAATAAGTATTTTGTGCGAGGTTGAGTAAGGCTCACCTCTCTCCTGCAGCCTCCCAAATCATGCCCGTCCGGATACCTCCACCCAGGGCGGTGTCGATGCACTCGTCTCCAGTCGTACATGTATCTGCCTCGTGTACATACGCGTCCAAAGATTTGATGCCAGCGAGCTCTTCCTGAGCGGCGACCTCCAAAATTGACTTGGCTTCCGACGGGGAAATCCTGCAGCGACGGGCGATTGCATCTGGCCCGTTCAAAAGCAGGTCCTCCAGTCGGTAGAAACGGCCTGTGGAGTGACACGTTCAGGACCACATGAGGCTGTGCCATTTCATTCACCTTTGCTGAGGGCAGCACGCTGAGCGGTATTCAACGCGTCTAAGCCCATCGCTTTAGGTACATGGCATGAAGATACCTACCTAGTCGTGAAGTTCAGCCGCAGCGTGTGCCGTGGCCATACGTCCACGCGCGAACGGCAGATGCCGTTGTCTCCTCTGAGGCTCTAGGCCCTTCTTGTAATATACAATTGCTAGCGCCACACTTTGGCCGAAGCCATGACAGACCTTGTGCTTGCCATTGTTGCCGATGATTCGCTCCTGGATCTGAAATTTGCTACTTAAGAAAAGGTAGTCTGATTTTCGTGGCCCAGTGGGTCTCAGCTTTGTACCTACACTATGAGTCACAGGTTTCATTTGCTTTCGCGCCGGCATTCGAGGGAAGTCTCAAGAACAGGCATGTCTGCTTGCGTTGTGAGTCGGTTCAGGAGCTTGAGTCAACAATGGTAGCTTCCAGCGCTCGTCACCACAGCCCATCTTTGAGTCAACTATGGCGAGACAAGGGCGCCGTCACGCACTGGAGCATTAGTGAGCACCTCCGAGTCTACGAAACTAATGCTTGACCGAGTATTATATCCAGAGATGAATATGAGCATGAGCCCGGGTCTTGTAGAAAGGATCTGTAGTTTGCACGTAGGTAATGATACACGTAGACTTGTGTCATTCAGCGCGGTCTTGTCGTGACGATCGATACCTCCGAGTTATTCCTTCTCAGTAACCCGCCGACAACACTCGAAACCGCCTCCGTTATCTGATGCTGATGCTGGTGCTGCGAATGCTTGACATAGAAAAGGCGAACACTTGTCGAGTTCCAGATTCCCAGGGGCGACATGCCACGCAGATATATCTCACCCCATGTCAAGGACGTCAACCAAACAATGGATGCCTCCGTCCACTGTACAGAGGGGTCAGTATAGTTGTCCTGATGGAAGCAAAGGAAACACGAACAATGAATCTTCGTGGGCTCAGTGGAGGAACCGGAGGTAGGACATCTCGCAACGTGACAGACCCTAGAAAGTCAACGATAGCCGTGGTCGAGTTGCTCTTATGTCGGGAGGCGTGGTACACTTGGATTTTGGGCAAAAGTTCAGCGATAAGAATCGTGACAGTATCCAAGGGTAAGCTTCAAAAGCACGTCAACAGCCCAAGTCAATCTGCCGGCAGTTCGAACTCACCCTTGTTGCCAAGATCGCACCTACGACACCGTTGGTGATGTTCAATGGATTCAGGCAAAGACACTCACCCATTCATCTGATGGTATGAAGCCATTCCTGCCAATACCAAGAGCTGTTACCCTTTCCAGACTGACATCAACGTCCGTCGATGAAGATCGCCGTTCTTTCTGTTTGCCGCGAGCTTTCTCAGATGGCGCTCCCCGGAGAACGACTGACTCCGTCGTCGGTGACATGGGATGGACAATAGAAAGCTCGTCCTCCCCATCCTCCTTACCTGATTGATCTGCCGTCTCACCCAGATCTTGCAAAGATTCGGATGCCAACAACCTCGACTTCTCCGAGTCCGGACCCTCATTTGACGCCCTGGGACTCTTAGCAATGCCCTGCTGTTCTTTCAAGACCTGCACTCGTTTGATCTCGCGCAGACCTCTTGATAAGGTGAATGTTCCCAAGTCTTCGAAGACCTTGTGTGAAGATAGTATTCCGTAGATCAAGTTGGGGTTCTCGGATAGGTGATGCAGGATGACAGAGTTGAACACCTCCAGCCTAAGAATGAGGTGTGAAACATAGAAGTCATGACGAGCCATGTCACACACATGAAGAATAACAGTCTGGGATGTCCTTCATCGGCAAGCAAAAAAAGAGGATTCGAGAAGGACTTGAATAACTGTATCAATCGAGCAGATGCAGTGACGCTCAAATTCCGGAATTGGGGCGCTGAATTTGACAGTGAAATGATCAAGGCCGGGTACAGGGCATTGAGCGACCCAGATGTGGTGGCTACGATGGAGTATACAGCCTGCAAAGATCAGTGAGTATCTGGAGGCTGGAACGAATGACTGTGAGCGCACGTTGATCAGGAAGTCGGCAGCAGTTCCAAGGGCAGCCCATTTCGAAGGGATTGGTATCGTAATGGTGCTAGCCAGCTTGGCACCAAATCCAGGTTCCGCCGAAAGAGACTGGATGATGTAGGACAACGTTCGACAAATTCCATGCTGTTCTACACTCATCATATAGTGAGCGTCGGGGAAGTGAGTTTTGAACTTACGAGGTTTGTCTTTGATCTCCAGATTGTAACAAAGAAGATGCGCAACCAAATCCATGCATTTGCTGCTGTCCAAAACGAATGCTCTGAATTTCTGTGACATCATAAGTTTCACTGCATATTGAGACAATATAACATGGGAACGCTACCTTGTTCAAGTCGAGTATTCTCCAAAGCAGTAGGACAGTTTCGGCAAGGTAGGGAAGAGGCCTTTGTGCGCCAGGTAGCAAGTTGTTCAAGATGTCCAAGTGCTTGTCGAAAATAGCTATGAAGCCATCAAGTATGAAGACAAAGTCTTGCGTACGATGCTGGAATGAGAGATCAACATGAAATGCAATGTAGGTGTCGAAGTCACCCACTAGTTTCATGAGGAATACCTGAATGAGTTCGTCTTTGCTGTCGGTTGCTCGTTCGGCCCGTCTCTTGCACTGCCGCTCTGGAAGTCCAGCACTGCTATTAGAACCTGGAGACACGTCGCAACTAGGTTTGACCGTGTGTCTTCGCCCTTGAAGACGAGATGATTGTACGGCAATCTTCCTGCCATACTTCCAATACTGGTGTTCACTTGCATGTGCGTGTTCAAGACAGTGTTGAGAAGTGAGCATAAGATGGTCAAGACATCGCGTCTCGGTATCTTTTGAACCAGATGTAGGGAATAGAGAGAAGGTTTAGAGAAGAGCGAGGATGGTGGAACATATATCTGTCTCGACAACAGCACAAGCAGGAGGCGGAGGACTTCGGTCTTATTGTTGTCAAATTGGCCGTTGGGCCCAAGATCTGAGGTCGAGCCAACGCCTCTCTCCCTAATTGAGTAACTTGATTACTGACGCTGCGAGCAGGACACAACGCACTCACCATATGACACAATTAATCTTGTGGTGATCGACCTGTACCTTGGTGGGGACCGTGAAGCCACAGCAAAAGAGAAGATCGACGACCGAACTGAAGAGCTTCTCTCCCAATGCCGGTTTGGTGGATTTGGGTCGTGCTTTTGGCGTGGGCTTGATCGCCGTCTCTTCGTCACTCGCGTCGTCGTCCTCGATCACGAACTGCGGTTCCTGTGAGTCTAGTTCCTCGGTTTCGTAGATTTCTTCCCTCCTCCAGAGGACTTCTAATTCGAAGACACTTGCTTCGCCCTGCACTTCGAAGACTACGGGCAGAACGCGCTGGAGAATCCGGATACAATTCAGAACTTCTTTCGTCGTGTTTCGGTCTCCTGATGCCGATTTCATGAAGGCGATGGCATTGACGGCTGTGTTTGTTGGAGAGGGAAACGTGTGATCCGAAATGAAGTTGCACAGTCGACCGGTAATTACACGAATCAATGTGGCAATGTTCTCAGGAGCGTCCAGGAGGGCCCGTCGTACTGTTTGCTGATCAATATTAAACGGATTGGAGTCAACTGAATCATCTCTCACTGTCATGGGGGGTGATGAGTGAATACACCTCCGATGCAGAGTCGAATAGCACTGTGTACTGGGTCCTCATTAACGTGGTACTGCTTGACGCTCGACACACGACGCACTTGGTTCCAATAGCTGTCTGTCTCTGGGATATTCTTCCGTACAATCAGTACGCTGATTCGCTTTCCAGTGGTAAGGGCACGCACTCGTAATGTTGCCAGCTTCGTCAATCCGCCCGGTTGACTGCGAAATGCCAGCTTTTCTGCATCAGGAAGCAGCCCAAATGGTGCGGTGAGCCTCTGCGGTATTCCCGAGAACATCGTTGTAGCGAACAAGGCCGTCCAGAAATGGACTAACAGATACTAATAGAGATGCGGACAATGATGATCACGGTAACATAGGAAGTAATTAGTCAAATTAATTACGCATTTGATTGACTTAAGTGTGTAGGCAAAGGCTCTTCAACTTCAAGTCTAGCTTCGTTCCAAAGATCTTGGACACAGTCAAACTCGACTCAGGTCGAGGGCATTAAGCACACTGTACAGATGCAGTTTTTCTCACTTCCTATCTACACGAACAGCAAGCTTCTGTCCGTTTGAACTTCCTTGTACTATAAGTAAGTCTGTAGGCAGTGATTCGTGTACGAAGTCGTCTAGAGTACAAGTACAAACAGTGGCGAGACGTTAACCAACAACAAGAATTACGCCCGCAAAAACAATGGCAAGAACGCTGCTCGCCCACATATCAAAAGCTGCTGATCCATTCGAGTCAGAGCCGCCACTCGGCGAGGCGCTACCCGACGCTGAGAAAGTAGCTGCGGGTGCAGCAGTTGCAATTCCGTCCACTCCCCCAGTGACAGCGCCGGTGTCGGTTTCCTGAGAGCAAGTTCTCAGTGCAAGGAGGACAGACAGGCCATCCGCAACTTACCGTCGGTGCCGCGCTTCCCAACTTCATCGCAGCAGCTTGGAAATTAGCAAAGGTGTTCCCTGTGGAAGGGGCGTTGATGGAGCCGACCATTCCCATCCCGCAGTGAGTCACCTGGGAAGCAGCGGGTATCAGCGAGTGGAAGATGGACTGCAATGAGAACTGTATCTACCTGCTTGCAATGGAACCAGATGGCTAGAACGAGTGTTCAAATTCGGTACCATATCAAGCCTTTCCACGTACGTTTGGTGTCATCAGTGATGTTGAGTGTAAATTGCGTAGACTTGGTGAGTCCGGAGTCGAACCCGGCAGGTGCAGATCCATTGGCCGCAAGGTGAAGACACGGCGAGGCAAACGAAGATTGGGTCACCGAGTGCGTGAATTCAGAGCTTCATAAAGATCAGGAACATGATATATAGTGAGGGAAAAGTCATACTTGGGGAAGAAAAAGGTGACCAAAGTTCCGTTGGACGCCTTGATGTCCTGTGGATCGTAACGGAACTGCCCGTTGGGGCTCACGTTGACCTACAATGTTCAGAGGCAGTAGCGAAGCGGAGAGTAAGAGCAAATACATTGACACGCCCAGTAGAGTCAGCGGGAGCGGAAGGGACAGATGCAGCAGCAGTTGTAGCAGACGTCGCTTGTGCAGTCGTTCCGGGGCTTCCATATCCACCATACTGCGCGGCAGCAAAAGAGGAAGAGAAAAGAACAACAAACGCGGACGTTACAAACATCACGAGAACTGGTTAGCGAGGAGTCTGGAGGGAACAGGACAGCTGGTTTATATGGTAGCATCGGTTGTTCCTCATACGCATGGGAGTCCAGAGTTTGGGTACAAATTGACGTAAGTCATAGACGGGAGTCTCCAGAATGTTATGAACGTCAGGCAACATTAGCACAGTGTCGAGGTGATGCACAGTAACCTTGACCAGAAATGGCTCTCGAGTACCCAGGCAGATGGACAGGTTAAACAGTATATACCGCTGCGCAGTCGCGAGGCATTGAGCTGGGTAAGAAAATTGGAAGCTCACGTATCGTCTTCGACAGAAAAATTCCCGTTTGCGGATAAGTTTTCTCACTGGGCGGTTATGGATAGGCTCTTGTCGTCCGACATGCCCACGCAATGAATGTAAGGCGATGCCGGTACATGAAGTACCTTGTAACCGACTCGACGACGTGGGACAGTCCGTACGTGGTGACTAGGGGTGATTGACACTGGCGGTGGCTGCTTTCGATCGTTTTGATGGCGTGGGTTATCCTGTGATCAATGAGCACGCGAGTCTTAAGCCTCTCAGTAACTCCCCGCCATGGTGTACCCTGGTAAGTTATGTGAAGTTATGTGAAACGCAGACCATAAGTGGCTCATCTTTCGAAAGCAAAGCAGCATGCAATTAGGACACTCCAGCAACTCGTTCAGCTCCTTCCGGCAACGGAACGAGCTAAGGTCGGTAAACGTTGACACATTCCTCGATGATCCATACCGATGGGTTCTCTAGCCTCAAGTACTCATTCTGGCTGGCGAAATCACTCCGTTCAGAAATGACACCGATCGCGAAATGGTCTTTCGTCAAGAGTCCAATTTCTATTATCTTTCCGGTGCACTGTTCCCGCATCTTATCTCCTCATCGCTTACCAGGCCGGCACGGCTCTGGACAAGACGCCATCCATGCAACTGTTCATTCCAAAAGCTGAATTAGCCGACATTATGTGGTCTATCCCTCCTCCCACTCTCGAAATAGCGTCCACGACACACGATGTGACAAAGACGCACTACACCTCAGATCTCTCCGCTGAGATCGCGACGCTCATCAAAGCTTTCCCCGAAGCTCTCTTCCACACGCTTCCAAGAGGATCCCCTCTATTTCCCACACTTTCAGATGAGTATCCCCAGATCGTGCTTTCCGCAGATGGTGCTGTGACAGATGCATACCTTCTGTCAGCTCTTCACAGAACACGCCTCATCAAAGACGCGGAGGAGATAGCTCTTATTCGAAGAGCCAATCAGATCAGCTCCAGGGCACATGAGACTGTAATGCGAGTGCTTGGGAAGGCGGTCAAAGGCGAGATTCAGCGCGAAAAGGGCGCAGATAGACCCCTACTCCCCGGAGAGTGGCTTATTGAGCAAGAGGCCGAAGCTGAAGCAATTTTTGTTGCCTCATGTCGCAGAGAAGGGTTTGCCATCGCATCTCTTCTCCCGGTATTCACATTAACGAGTATCATTCAGTGCTGTTCATCAGGCCTACTTGCCAATTGTGGCGGCGGCTTCCCGAGCTTCTACGCTCCACTATTGCTGCAATGATCGTGAATTTGCCTGGGGCCCTATCAAACCCCATGACCACCATAACAACAACCACTTCAGCGCGACGAATGCGAAGGAGTTTGTGCCTCAAGTGCTACTCATTGACGCCGGATGTGAATGGCAGTGCTATGCTTCGGATATCACGAGAACGATGCCGGTCGGAAATGGTGGCAAGTTCAGTGCAGAAGCCCGCCAGATCTATGAACTCGTACTTGAAATGCAGAAGGTTTGTATCCACAGCATCCAAAACCGAAACACTATGTATTCAAAACTCATAAAATCCGTAGTCTGCGATGGGCATTTTGAAACCGGGAGTGCACTGGGATACTGTCCATCTCCTCTGTCATCGTGTTCTGATCAAAGGATTCCAGCGGTTGGGCATCTTCAAGTCTCCTGAATCACCACAGTCAGGCTCTTGGAATTCGGAAGAGGCCATACTCGCTTCGGGCGTCAGCGGAGCCTTCTTTCCTCACGGCCTTGGTCATAGTTTGGGTATGGACGTACACGACGTTCCCAGTGCCAGTAAGCCAGTCGTCAATGACACTATCAGCGGAACCTCCGCGGTCGGACACTCTAGCTACTACACGTATCTGCGCTGAGACTTCCCTTGCAGGCGGGATGGTCGTTGTAAGCGCACAACCCTTCGAGCGCGATTCTCCTTGTTGATCTAAGTTCCACAGACTGTGGAGCCTGGAATCCTATTTCGCCTCATCTTCTCGCACCTGTTCGTGAGTCCAAGCACATCAACCACGATGTATTGCGGCGATACGAGTCTGTCGGGGGCGTCCGTATTGAAGATGTTGTTCTGGTCACCTCGGATGGCTTCGAGAATCTAACGACGGTGAAGAGTGACACTGAGTGGATTGAGGGGGTTTGCTCCGGTGAATTGTGATTGTTTTCCATGCGATGAACAGATTGCTACATAGCTTGCTACATATACAGTGCTGCTACAATGTTACATTTTGATAGTGTGTCACGTCTATGTTGTACAAATAATAAGTTAGATCCAGACGACCCGATCACGAGTACGCTACGCTATGAAGAAGCCGCCCGTCCACCAGTTACCCCGCTTTCAGCAGCAGAGACTGCCGCCTGGAGGTCGAAATGGAAGAATGGTGTATCGGTAGACAACAATGGCTCGTATCCACTGGATGCAGATTTGGAGGCTATCGATGACTCCCGCTTTTTGAAGTCACCTCCCGATTCTATGTCGACTGTGACAGCGGTAGGGTGATGTTCATCATGCGACTCGTCAAAACGTCTGTCGCGCAGGCCGCCGCGGTAAGGAACAACGGCGGCAATTTCCTGAGTGAAGCGCCGGGAGGAGTAACCCATACCGAAACCTCCAGCGACAAGTGCCCGGCGAATCCACGGTGAAAGAATGGTAGCGAAGTGGAACTATCGAGGGTTTAGCAAAGCGGATTGAGACAATACAGGCAAGGTCGCCTCACCTCAACAGGGTGATCGGTCCATCTTTCAATGCTATTACGAGCGTCAATCAAAGATTGTAACGCAGTGGTATCGATTTGAGAGCTGAACGCCGACAGTGAGTATGTTACTTGCGGAACTTTCGAGATAGGCAACTCACATAGCGGAGAAGTCCAGGACAATGGCGTGGAGGTCAGGAAGAGACGCATTGTGAGCTTGTGTATCTTTTTCCCCTCGCCTGGGACCGGGATCGTTCCAAGGACGGTCACTGAGCTTGACCGCACTCATGTCCTTGCCACGACGAGTGTTTGCCTTCACGTAGTCGACAAGCGTATTTTCAAGATGGGAGCAGTTCGGGTACAAGTAGCTTTCCTCGAACCGATACACAATGACACCAGGCGTAGGCGGAACGACTTGAATGTGTTGATTGGTGACACCGACCTTGGACAAAGGAACATACACCTCGCGTGCTTTGCTGTCCTCGCCGTGAACCTTGACTTTCCCGAGGAAAGCACCACGCGGATGGGCAATGCGGACAAGCAAGAGTGCGAGGGAGGTGCAGATTGAGACGTAGATTCCGTCCTCGATGGAAGAGAAGATGGTCACGATGACGGCGGCCAGCCAAATGATGAACTCAAGAGGTGATACCCGCCAGTATGAGTATACCTTACACGGATAAGCATCGCTGATCATTTACAGTCAAGGCAAAGACATACCTGGCTCGGAGATGCGACAAGATCAGCGACTGCGTGTATGATGACGGCGGAGAGCCCAGCTTTGGGTATCCAGAAGAAGGCTGGAGTAAGACCATAGAGAGCGACAATAACCACGACTGCAGTGATGATTCCTGCTGCGGGAGTCCGGACACCGGACTTCGATTTCAAGGCGGAACGAGAGAAAGATCCAGTAGCGGGATATGCACCGAAGCATGATCCTACAGTGTTCGTCACGCCTATCGCGATGAGTTCCTGATTGGGGTTGATTTTGTAACCGTTGACTCTACCAAAGGCTGCAATAATTGGTTTAGGGCCAAAGGTAGCACGCAAAGAGAAACGACGTACACTTGGCGATAGCGATATGCTCTAGCAGAAGAATGATCGTCGCTACTGGTAGCTCGCCTGCTAGTGCAGACAAAAGGTCGCGATCGATCGTTGGTTGCTCGACGTGGCGGAGACCACTTGGAACTGTCTGCAAGATGCTGATAGGATATTTGCCCTTGGCATTGACGCGATGTCTGGTGTAGAGCCAAGCCGCAATTGTCAGAATGAGAAGGACGAAGGCGTTTCTGAGAACGGAGATGAAGAAGAACAACCGCGCTCTAGTAGGGAACCGTCTCGTCAACATATCGCACGCAATCCGAATGCCATAGAGCGCGACTAGGCCAGTCAGTCCCCAGGCAGCGTCAAGTTTGGTTCTCGGTAAGCCTTTTAGAGAGTTGATGATGACTTTGTATGTCGCGGCACGAGTACTGGGGAGGGCATTGTAAGAACGGTACCCAGTGAAGCTGTGTGTGTGGACCTACTCGAAGCCAGTGATACCCATGAGCGCAGGAACCTGACCAGCAACGATGCTAATTGCAGATCCAGTCATGAAGCCACTGACAGCGGGAGCAGGAATAAATTCCACAAGCCACCCAAGGCGTAGAAGACCGATTCCAAGGACAATGAAGCCACAGATGAATGACACAGTAGTTGCAATCAGTGGGCTACTCCATTGGTCGGGGTGGGCATCATTGACATGTTTGATGATTTGGGAGACAGTCAAGGACATGACAGCGACTGGCCCGATGGAAACGTCCTTGGACGTGGCGAAGAACTAAGCCCGTCATATAAGCGTCAACCTTCCAGATAGAAAAAAAAACTCACGCAGTATATGAGGACTCCGACGAAGGACGAATAAAGCCCATATTGGGGTTCTAGCGTCGCGATCTTGGGGACGTGAGAAAGGGCAAGCTTCTCCAGCGAAGCAACCTACCTGAGCGTATGACATGCTCTGGGGAACAAGCACCATTCCAACAGTCAAGCCGGCAATGACATCGCCAGTCAACCAACCCAAGTCTGCGCGCGTGAGCCATTTGAAAAAATTCCATCGGGGAAAGACTGACTGTATCTAGTGATCCAACCTAGTATAGGGAACAAGGCACGCAGATAGGTGACAACCTGTTCAACGATAAGCACTACATGTACCTCGAGACAATGTTAAAACGTACATGTCGCCCGGGGTTGTGTGCGTATTCGGACTCCAAAACGTATTCTCTCGTGGATATAACAGGGACGACTTCTTCAGGGTATCCTATGACCTGTTTTCCCAGCTGCTTGATCTTGGCGGACATCGTGGAAGGAGTGGAAGTCTTTTGGATGGGAGAGCAAGTCTACGCTCCGATGATGATTGAGCCTGGAGTTTTATAAGAATTGATCGAGTATCGCATCGATGGTGAGCTGGATTTCGCAACATTGGCGTGATCGTCACGAAAATGGCGCAATGGGGCGCGCAGTGCTCCAAAAGGCAATATCATTTATACGGCCCGATCCCCGAGCGCGCTTATGTTGCGATCAAGTACGCCACCGTCCAGCGATTCTAGTCTGATTGCTACTCCCGTGCCATATCGGATGTCATTGAGTTGACGTGGGTGCGAGGAACAGGATCAGGACTGTATATTCGGAGTCACAAAGCAGCCAATCATTACAGTAAAATCCACTGATTCCCACAGGACCCAGCGTGGTCCAGCTTTGAGCCCTGGTAGGCCCTGGTGCGCAGACCTCCGCATCAGGCAAAGTTAGAATCCGTCAGACCCGAAGATCCGTTATACAGTGTGGCTTGTGGCAGCTTTGTGCCTGGATAAAGCTGGAAGAGGCGAATTATATACATGGCGACACCGACACCATGAATGAGACGATGCTATAGCCACGGAGATCTCCATTGATGAGGCTGAGCGAACAGGGACAGCGGCGAAGTCAGTTACTAGCGATACGATTGCTCTCACAAGACCAGGTCCAGCTAAAAACATACCATATTGCAAGCTCACGCCTACAAAAGAATGAGAATAGAAAACGTGGTTACATCTATTGAGCAGTTTCATACTGTAAGTATTAACACATCCCAACTACTACTGAACGAGAAGAGTACAACGTCTTCTTCGTATATGATGCCCGGAACACATAATAGTAAAATCAGTAACCACTAAGTACAGTACTACTTACGCACGCAATTCTAAATCCGGCTGGTATTTACAGCCTGTCCTTTGTTGTACAGATATAACGCCAGTGAGAAACGGAAAATGTCGAGTCGTTGGATCTCCAAGGCCACGCCCTTTACAAACTTGGAACGGAGATGTGCATTTGCAGATTTGGGTATATCAGGTTGGAGGAAAGCTAAATGAAACCAATGATGTCCGACCACACAGCGCAGGAGGAAAGCTTGATTTAACGAGCGTCAAGAATAGCAGGATGGGATCTGAAAGGAGAGGCGTCATGACGTGGGTCGTCGTCGTATGTTGGCATTTTAGGCATGGAAGGAGCCCATGTTTTGCGGGTTTTGCGGATAGCTTTGATACATATAGGTTTGGTAGAGGTGAGGAGGGATGGACTGGGAGTTGGGCATGGCATAGGTCGGTTGTCCCATACCCATCATGGGGCTCTGACCACCAGCGTTGGAGGACTGGACATTGTATCCCGGAGACATGGGGGCGTGCGAGGGTCCACTACCACTGCGCTGAAGCATTCTAGGGCTGTCCATCATCTCTGGCGACCGCATACCGAAGGGATTGAACGGATCAGTAGAGGGAGAGAACGTGGCGGGAGAGTTTTGTTGGCGGCGAGCTTGAGGCGCATTGTAGCCCGAATCGTGCATTTGAGTAGGCCCGGCCTGAGGATTCTGACCGCCCATCTGCAAAGCAGCCATCATGGAGGCAAGCCCTTGATCGTTTGTCGGGTACCCGGAAGGCAGACCCGACATTCCCAGCGTGCTTTGACTGGTAGGCTTGGGTTTACCAGACTGAGGTCCACTGGAAGCGTATGTCGGCTGGAAATTGGGGATAGGGAGACCGACTTCCTCTATCAAACGACGATACGCTTGAGTCGCAATGACCTTCAACTCGATGAGGACGCGCTTTGTAGCTTCGACGTATTCGTATTTCTCGGCGGGGTCGATGAAAGGGCTCGTGAGAATTTTGTGGACGACAGCGACACCATTGACTTGATCTCCGAGGACATCCGTCAAGACGTGGTCGCCCGGTGATGAGAACAAGGCCTCGACGATCTGCCTCGATGCTTCAGGCTCGATCTTTTGATTGACGATGCGAAGGACAGTCAACGAAGCGAGTTTGTGAGTGCAAAGATGGGATAGATGAGGAGTGAACCGCGGCGCCAAAAGATTATAACGCGATGGGAAGCCCGACGTATCCAGCAGCCAGGTCAACAGAAGGGCACCATTAGGATTGGTAGCGAGAGGAATGGAGTTGAGAATGACAGCTGTCGCGATGCGGCGTTGCTGACTCAAGGTGATGTGCGGGCTCTCGAGACAGGCGCGCATACTACGAGCACCGAAGCGACCTTGCGCTACTTCCCACATGCGGTCGACTATAGCATCGAAGATGAAATCATTGGCTGGAGCGCCGAAACGCAAGCAGCACCTACGCAAGGTCAGTTGCGATGTACGAGAGGAGCCAGAATTACGCACTGGACAACATAGTTCCCGAACTGATCGAGGAGTAGTGGCGGAGCATATGGCCTCAAGTTTTGGGCGATCAACCCGATTTCCTCGGGAGTCTGGACACATTCGATAATTTTCTGAGCAGCCCAGGTACCGTTCTTGTGAATGCCTATCATTGCTAGATTGGGAGTAATGCGTTCGAGCATAGCGAAACGAGGAGCCGGAGAGCAGCGTTCGAACAGCTTCTGGACTACCTACAGAAGGAGTTGACTGTCAGAGGAGGAAAATTCCGTGACCAGCAGAACGAACCGTGTTGCCGAGCCAGTCTGAGGCCAAGTCCACGATTTCGCCATCCAAAAAGTCGGCTGCAACACCGTCGATTTCATCGACCGACATAGTTCCAGAGTCCAAGCGTTTTCGCAATTCCCGGAGCTTGGAAGCATCCCATCGCCGATTGTTGGTCCTCTCAGACACCAAGGGGATGGTAGTGTAGTACATCGTAGGCGGTCGGAAGTCTAACATCCAGAAATGAGTTTCTGAACATAACATAGAGTATACCAGATTGACCTGAGAGCACCTGGATATCAGCCTCCGCGTCTCTACTGCCTCCACTGAGTTCCATCATGATCAATTGCTGCTCAGTCAAAGCCTGAGTCCATCCCACGGGCTTGCTTAGGCCATCTTGGAAAGCTGCCGTATGCACGCCCGAGGTAATCATACTCAACAAAAGGTTTGAGCGATAATTCTCAACGACGCCACTCAGAACCTGTTGATCGGAGGGAATAGTCGAGGCTCCCTTGACACGCTGGAGGGCTTCGATGGTGTCGTTGACGCTGAGATTGCCGATTCCTTGGACAGTGACAGTGGCGCTCTCTTCATTTGCCCCATCCTGTCCATTTTTGACTGGGACCTTAGCAAATCCAATACGAATGGCCCCGACGTCGCTACCTAGGACATCGCGTCCATTAAGTGCCTTGCGAGCGCGCACGGCGTCATCAAGACGTTCGAAATTGACTAATGGCGCAGTTAGAATTGGAGCGAGTTGGAGTAAAAGGGCGTACTGAAGCCGCAGTTTTTGTGGGTCAAAACCCGAGCGGACTCAATTGGTCCGTATGGGCTGAAAACACTCAGGATCGTAGCAGGCGTTGTAGTCGAGGGGATGGAGCCGATCCAAAGTGCACGAGTAGGTGTAGACTGCAATTGAGCGTCCATCCCACCCATAAGGTTGCTGGCACTGGGCGTCTGTCCAGGAGTGTTTCCAGGAGAGTTCGGTCCCGGACTGGCAGGTGTGCCCTTCGCAGGTGCCACGGGGGCACTCTCTGCCTTCCCAAATCCGATGCGAACTGTCTGACCGTTTTGCATACCGATGTTTCCGCCGAGACGATTGAGTACATCGTCTTTAGCACGAATGGCATCCGCTTGATCCACGAAGTTGACAAATCCACATTCCTGCAGGTAATTAGCAAATACGTACGTACTTCCTTGAACGCAGTGACACACCTTTTCCGGCAGAAGTCGAAGACTTTCAATGGCACCATATGGAGCGAAGACATGAATCAATTGCTCGCTGGTCACTGCGCTATCCAGGTTTCCGATCCACAGAGAACGAGTGGGGGTTTGTACCTGGGATGAGGGTGGCTCGGAAGACTTGGGCGACACGGAGCGGTTCGAAGCGCCGGGAGGAAGCAAGTAAGCCGACGCCCGGCTGGGAGGAGCTTCGCCATTGGGAAAATGAACCGAAGGCACCATACGAGCATTTACGTTCTTGTCCGACTTCAGGATTCCACCTGGACTTCCCACGTTACTCGAAACGACAGATAATCCCGAACTCTGATGGGTGAGTTCGTTGATGTACGAGTGGGCGTCAGCTGCGGCAGCACGCCGTTGCAGCGAGTGAAGCGGGTCTTCGAGCGTGCCAACAGAGATGGCGCGAGGGCGGACAGAGAGATGATCGCCCGCTTTGAAGCCTTTGGCAATGTAAGCCGACGAATATGCGTTATCCGGGTTAGAGTCATATGATGACAGGGGAGGGCGATTGAAGGCTTGCTCGTCGTACGTATCCAAATATTCGTCCTCCTCGGCAGAGGGAGGAGCCAACAGCGAAGCGGGAAGAGCAGGCCTGGAGCGGTACGGGTTCGACACAGTGCTGGCGCGTAAGCGGGAAGGATGGCCACTCGTCAGGTTGCTGGCGATCGCAGCCTGAGCTTGATTGCGCAGTTCGGATATGGTAGCGGCAGGCGGGGGGCGGTGGCTGTCATCGAGCCCAAGGTAGTCAAGAGTGTGAACGTCGAAATCATCTGCTCCTGATTCAGAGCGAAGTTCATCAAGGACAGAGAAACTGCCGTTCCCGTTTGAAGGGGAGAGCCACGATGACGAAAAGATGGAAGAGCCAAACGCGTTCGAGAGACCACCCGAGGGAAGTGTGAGCGACTCTGAACGGAGTCGGCTGTTTGTGGGGATGGAGGACGTGACGGACGCAGAGTGTCGCAGGCCTGGACGAGCGGGGGCGAGGCTATTGGTGGCGGACGGAGGAATGGACACCTGACGGGGCTGCTGCTGATCATGGAGGGACTCTGCTGAGCCTGGAAGGCTGCTCAGAGTGTTGGAAGCCGCCGCGAAGCGTTGAGCAGCCAAGTGGACGTTGGAAGGTAAGGTTCCAGCCCTTGCCCTCCTGAAACCTTGAGGATAAGTCGTAGGAGGAGGCAGTGAGCTGCCATCCACTGGAGTCGTGACTGAGGGAGAAGCCTCATTGGGAGGGGAGCCACCCGAAGCGAGGGCGCGTAGGGCAGGCGGCCGGTACCGACCACCACTCATTCTTTCTTCGGCTTCTCGGGCGCTGACGGAAAAAGTGAGATGGCAAGTCGGATGGCTATGAAAGAGGCCACGCACCGCTTGGCAAACGCTGCTGAGGGAGCTGGAGGCGGGGTCTTCCCAGAGGGAGGAATCCTCGAATAGCCGTTGCTGTCGGAGGCTGATAATGACATTATACCGTTTTGAATGAAGAATTAGGAATTATGAATGTGCTGGGCGAGCCTTGCGAGCCTGGCTAGCGGACCGTCGATGGAGAGGGCGACAGGAGGCCTATTAAGTGGAGAGCGAGTCGTCCTTCCCTCGTCGTTAAAACCGGTGGCCAGTAACGGAAATCCTTGGGCAAGCCGATATTCGATGGCCGAAAGAAAGACAGACAAGAAATACCCACACCTATTACGATAGATGTCTCCAGAAAATATTACTAGTTGGAATGGTGGATGAGAGCCAACCAATGTGTCCCGTAAGGTCTTTGCCTTTCGAACTCCGCTACCTTCTCAGACCTGCATCCAAGTTGGGCCTCTCAATGCCCCGCTGGTCTAGAGTAGTTTTGCTTTCTCTATACGACCAAGCCTGCATTGGGTGTCTCGGCTCTTCATCTACCAGAAAATGCATGCATACTCACAGTGGCTCAAAATCACAACGGTCCAAGCACAAGCCGCACACCAAGGTCTCACCTTGACAGCATGCAATGCGTATACGTACTTACGAACATCAGAAGCGAGGGCTCTCACGCTCATCACTGATACGTTGCAATGGGGACGATTTCATGAACATCTGTCTATTCGGTCAATCTGCCCTCGAAAAGCCAACTATCATCCTTCAATTTATGCTACAAGTGAACCGTTTCCAATAATACCAAAAGAACATGACCGGAAGGACATCATAAAAAGTATCATAGGCATGGGATGGGCAGTCTAATAGCCCGTCGTAATGTATCATATGCAGAAGGAAGTAAAGTACTAGTCGGAAATAAAAGGCTGTATTCGTACTTGTTGAACGAAGGTTGATGGGCTTTGGCTGAGAAGCGGCGGTCAAGACGAAGACTCGGGTGGGTGAAATGTACCGATGCCTGACGATGAGCAAGAAAGAAGAAGACGACAAGAGACGAAATATATGTGATACAATTCTAAGTTCGAAGGCGATTTTGAGAGTTGGATGAGAGGAAGGGATATGATAGAGAACACGAGAAGCAGGCGAATGTAATGTAGCGAGAGGAGCAATAATCACCGCCGAGGACGACCTTTGGCAGCCTGATCAGCGACCCGTCGTGACCGGCGGAGTGGACGTGAATCGGGTTCCTTAGTCTTTGAAGAGGATCGATTGGTAACAGTATCCAAAGGTTGCGGTTTACTCGACGTAGGTTCGTCTTTCTCCCACTCCAGATTGACGCAAATTGACTGGAAGATCTCCTCCTCCTCGGCAGTAATAGGCCCGTCGTAGAGTGTCCGCGAAGGCGTATTGACGGCGGCCTTGTCATCCTGGGCGGATAGCGTCGACATGTTGGCCGAATGTTCGACTACTTCTCCGATTTGTAAAGTTCCGAAGCGCTCTCCGAACTGAGCGGGGCTAGCGTTACGCCAAGCACCTTGGATAACGTGCGAAGGGAACTGCTCCGAGAGACGAGCGTCGAGGAATAAGTCTACTACATCTCTTTGGCAGGGCGACGACGACGATGGAGGGATGGGATGGTCGTTGACGTACGTCCGAGCGACGTCCAGAGGCACCCAGACACCTTGTAGAGACGATGGTCCTTCCTGCACGAAAATGGCCGACGGTATGGTACTCAGAACGGGTGACGGAGACTTGGAATAGGAAAGGAGGCCGGTCAAGTTAACATAGTCGTCTGTGAGTCGACGCAGAACGAGGTGTGACCCCAGAGATATCTGGTACACGAAGAAATCTGGAGATCGAATGTCAGACAACACAGACAAGACCCAGTTCATGACGTACCATTGATGTGAACGATAGAGATAGATGATACTGCCTCGTGATTGACCGCCTTGTTGTCGCCGCTGAGGCGCATATCGCTCGGAGAAACACAGACGGGAGGTGGAGAAGAGCCCTCTCGGAAGTCGTCATCGTCAACAGCAGAGCTTTCTGGAAGGGAGCTCGTCGTAACGGATAGTGACTCGATGAGAGAGGTCAAGCTCCGCGTCAGCGTGCTTGTTCGATCCGGCCCGTACTCTTCAGCACGAAGGAAACCTCCGAGAGATGCCACGGTATTCGCTCTGGGCCGAAGCGTATTGTAACCGCGGTGATCTTCCCTATTCCACAGGGTCTCACTCCCACGTCGAGGAAGAGGTGAGGAAAAATCTTCCAGTGCATGAACTTCATCAAAGTCAAAGCCCGGAGAAGATGCGGAAAGTGGGGAGACGGGAATTTCGGTGGAACGCCATGATGTGAAGGGTGAGGAGTGAAAGTCGAGTGTCAAATCTGAAGGATCATCCTCTTGCTTGACATCAAATGGCGACGACGACACGTAACGGAGTGTGTCCCAGTCGTTGTCCACTTCTTCCTTGATATGCCCGGCCTCCATCAATACACAAGTCGCAGCTTTGCCTATCACCTCAACAACCTTGGCTTCCTCCGCTGTGGCTGGCCCATTGATGGCATAGACGCTGGAACCTTCCATATCATCCCAGGCGTCGAGTATACCTTGGACGTCACGCGGTTCCTGTTTGATGGATGGCAGTGATATGGGTGGTGCCGAGAATGGAGAGCGTGGTCCAGGTGATTCAAATGAAGTATCGGCATCATTGTCACCGAACTCGGAGGAAAATATCGACGACTCGTAGCCATCGTCATTCTCGTCATCCTCGAAAGATGATTGGGCGTAAGATGACCCAGGATTGTGAGCGGTGCCGACGGGCGAATCAACATCGTCGTCCTCTTCCTCGTCGGAGTCCGGTGGCGGTGATGCCGTGGAATATGGAACAGATGTCGAGCGACGATACCGAGTGAATGGTTCCGACTCTGAAGCACGAGAAGCAAACGAGCCATATGCGGCGAAGTCGTTTGAGGTAGTGTAAGGGGGAATGGACATAGAACGACGTTGAAAGAGCTGCGGACAGTGATCGGACACAGGCGATTCATCAACTGAATCATCGTCGACCGACATGGCATCGCTTTCATCATCGGCATCTAGCGACAAGTCGATGAGTTCCGAAGGTGCATGCGTTGGAGTGGGAGTAGGCGCGGAGGAACTAAAGCATTTCGCTAGCGGCTTGAGCCTGACAACTAGCTTAACTTTGGCTGGAGGTGCTTCTGCGTCCGAGTGTTCGTCGTCTGAGGGCCCTGCAGAAGGCGAAGCCGACCGGCGACCAGCTCGCACGACGCATTCTCGAGTTGACCGGCGCTTCCTCTTTTCCCCGCATTGGTCCACGCGCGTTTCTTTACTTCGCTTCATACTCGGCTTCGGAAGGGTAGCAGACGGGTCAACGTGATCGCATAGACGGATGCCCGCCCTAGCAAAGGGACAAGGCGCGCCGGTGACACGACTGAGATACCAAATCACGGTGCCTTTTCTGAAGTTGGTGGTACGATTGATGGGTGATTCGGAGCGAGGCATAGAGGGGCAACCACCACCAGACGTGGAAAAGAGTGCCGGAAACAACTGGTCGTCGGTTGGAGTGCCTGAGAGTATATGGCGTAAAAGAAGCGGTTGATCTTTCTCTTGCTCGCAACGCTTGAGATGGTCGCGTGTGTACGTCGTGATGGCCTGGGACGCGGCATTCAAGCTGAAAGCACATTGGCGCGTGAAAAGGGTCAACTGAAGCGAATACACGCACTTTTGGCACTGGAGACCGTGTGTTATGCACATCTCGGCCAGGTCTTTGACGGTCATGGCCCGATTGTCCTAGAATGAGTGAGTCAGAAATGAAGGACAAGGTGTGCAATGAAAGGCAACGTACGACGGACAACAGGGAGCGGGCAATAGCGTGAAAGACCTTGCTGTTCGCATCGTCAGGGTGGAGGACGACATTCGGGGATGGGAAGGGGGCATGGTCCGATGCGGGGATTTCCTGGTCTACGCGCGATATCGGCGCCGGCTGGAGGGCGCGCGCGGGCTCTGCTGGCTTCTCGAGCCTCAGACGAATTGATGGTTTGGTTGGTATTGTATTGTGGCGAACTCGGGTGGCATAGGAGTGTGCTGACTGATTGAGGGTAGTGGGACGGGCTTCCGAAGTCATTCAGAACATGAATAAGGGAGTGGCGACCAGCACAGAGCAGACAAAGGCAAGTGGCGAAAAGTGTTTGGTAAGTGGAGAAATTAGAAGGTCGTGGGGAGAGGGAAACAAGTACAAAAACGGGCGCACGCATTCACACTACTGGACAGGGCCGCGATGGGCATCATCATATCTGGCCTACTCCTGTCGTCATGGACCCCCGACACCCTGCTTCGAGTGCCTCTGGGGTCCTCTTCTTATCACACGCTTTTAGTAAATTTTAGAGCATCCAGCAATCATATACATACAGTAAGACATAATGGTACACGAATAATAATATCATAGCACAAACTACCCAGAGTCTCAGAGCAGACAACAAACATGGGACATCTAACGGCGAACACTCAGGCCTATTGGGTTCGGTCAGCATACAATCCACCCTTGTTCTCCAATAACACTTGCCTTGGCCCTGGACGCAGCTGGCTTCGATCGAGGCTTGGTGGCAGTCTGGTTCCCATGAATACATCAACCCATCACGAATAGCATCAATCAGCGGCTTACCTTTTTCGTTGCCGTCTTTGAAGTGGCTGCCGACTTCTTGACAGAAGGCTTCGCTACTACTTTCGTTCCCGTAACAGCCTGTAGTCATGTCGTCAGAAGAGCATCGTGGTATAGCGGCAGTGACAAACCTTCTTCGCTGCACCGCGCTTGGAGGCAGGCACGACCTTCTTGGTCGTCGCTTTGGGCTTTCCAGCAAGCACTTTCTTCGGCTCCGCTTTCTTAGTGGTCGTGGCGGCCTTCTTGGCGGGAGCGGCTTTCTTGGTGGTCGTGGTCGTGGCGGATTTCTTGACGGCCGGCTTCTTCGCGGCTGGTTCCGCCTTCTTGGGCGCGGTGGACTTGGCAGCCGGTTTAGCGTTCTAGGCACAGTGACGTGAAAGAGTCAATGGGGTAATGATACGATTGTCGGCGCGTGCTCACCTCCTTCGTCGTAGTAGGCTTGACCTTGGGAGCAAGCTTGACCTTGCCAGAGGGACCCTTGGGCATCACAAACGTTCCAGCTTCACAGCCATTGGCGAGAGCCCTATTGAGTTGAGCAAGAGCGGCGCCGACAACTTCAATCTTGTATTGGTCTTCAGCGTACTTGAGGCGGGAGATGTGAGGGAGCGTGTCAGATTGTGAAGAGTAGCGGTTACCTGCTTGAGAGTCGTCCTTGAAACACCTTGACGCGTCTCCTCCTTGTGATCCTTGATACAAGCCTAGCATAGATGATCAACGACAGATAGACGCGGATGAATTTGAACATACAGTAATTATCTCTTTCCAGCTAGGGCGGGTGGCAGCCTGGGACTTCTTTGCAGCAGCAACTTTCTTCGTGGTTGACGCTTTCTTGGGAGCAGCTTTCTTCGTGGAGGCGGCCTTGGACGAGGGCTTGCTGGCCGGAGGGGATGCCTGCGCAGCGGAGGAAGGCTTCTCGGTATCTGAGGAAGTAGTAGCGGCCATTAGTGGTGATGAGTGGCGACGGTTTAGTTGGGGGGCGGCGTTTGCTCGAGAGCCAGCCGGTTCATGCCCTCTATATACCCGCGCCCAGTGGCTGTGCCCAGATCGTTTGTTGAGGCGCGCGACGCTGTCACGTGCTGCTCACGTGCTAGTCGCGTCGTGTTGGGTATATATAGGGCCGAGCCACCGACTGTCCTCACCTACGCTCCAACCGCCACCACCACTCTAATCCTCGACATACCACCTCGCAATGGCCCGCACCAAGCAAACCGCCCGCAAGTCCACCGGTGGTAAGCCTCATCTGTTCCTCGTCGATGTCTTGCTCAACGGCGGATAGGAAAGGCTCCCCGTAAGCAACTTGCCGCCAAGTCGTCTGCACGCAAAACTGCCGTATGTCATCCACCCCCATCTCGCCTTTACTTTTTTTCTAATACATCATCGCTTAGGCTGCAGCTGGTGGTGTTAAGAAGCCCCATCGCTTCAGGCCCGGAACTGTCGCCCTTCGTGAAATCCGAAGGTACCAGAAGTCGACCGAGCTCCTCATTCGCAAGCTCCCCTTCCAGCGTCTCGTTCGTGAAATCGCCCAGGATTTCAAGGTGCGTCACTTTGCTAAATTTAAAATTGTCGTTGCTGACCTCTGTGCAGACTGATCTTCGCTTCCAATCATCTGCTGTCATGGCTCTCCAGGAGGCAGCTGAAGCCTACCTCGTCTCTCTCTTTGAGGACACCAACTTGGCTGCTATCCATGCCAAACGTGTGACCATCCAGCCTAAGGACCTCGCCTTGGCCCGTCGTCTCCGTGGGGAGCGGTCATAAACATCACTTGCCCTTCCTGTTCTCTTTTCATCATCGTTCTGTATCGGTCATTGTATTGTATCTGTACAACCATATTCCACTGCCTCGCAATATTCTACTAGGTCCTATGCCTAAGTCCTGCGCATGATAGATAGCAATGCCATTTTATCCATGCCTGTGCAGTGGGGTCAAGAAATGATTTGTCTGGTAAATTGAGTTCCAAGTTGACTGTTCACCTCATCCAACGATAAGGACGTTGGTTTGCCCGCAATCGGCCATCGATAAATACAAATCACCATTAAATAGAAATATTCCTAAAGCACCAAGAAAGAGCCGTTCGTCTGTACCCTAGCCCTCACACCTGTTCCAACCCAGCTATCGTCCTCTTCGTTCCCACTGCCACTACTGCCCCCACTCGGAATATCGACGTAGTCTTCTCCAAGGAGCTTTCCGACCGGAGGGCCACGTACAAGCATGGCGCCTTCCGGGTCAGCGCCTTTCTCCATCGCGGTATCTGATACACCCAGCAATCGAGCCTCGACGTTGATACTAGGAGGACCAACGTGGGCTGCCGCTCCTGGCGGTGTCGAGAAATCCTGTAGATCCAGCGCATGCGAGGCTAGAACAGGACCCGCGACAAGGGGGTGGATATATGTGTTCACGAATGGAGTCGAGAATGCCACCCGTGCAGGTGTCAGAAGACTGGCTGGTACAGGTCCTGCTCATGGGTTTAGCGCAGGCGCATTGAGAAAGAGATGCACCGTACCGTCGCTGACAATCACAGCCGAAAGAGTACCTGCCGCGTCCCCTATAACTTGGGCCCTTGCGGCGTCGAAGACGAGACGATCCCAAAGACTGTCCTTCGTTACGAAGCCTTCCGAAATCGCAGACAATTTGTGCCTCCATGCAAAAGGATACATGAGAGTGTTCTTCCGCGCCTTCTGGAGAATTGAGGAGACCAGGCTTTCGAGATGACCGGGCTTAATGAAGAAGACAGTAGGCGAAGGGATCCGATAGGATTTGGCAGTCGCAACATCCGCGGCGTCATGTACGGCAGCATCTGTAGATTTGAGTATAGGGCCGAGGTTGTGTTTGAGGGACTTACTATCTTTTGCCTTGAATGTGAAAAGCTTTGAACTCTCAACCGTCGCGAAACTGGTGCCTTCGAAGATTGCTGTGTATGCAACTGCCCTGCCGAAAGGAGTGCTCAGGGAGTGCGCGGAAACAATGGTGTCCAATGGCGACAGCGGATGAGAGGCGGGGAGTAATGCTCGAGTTGCAGCAACACCTGCGGTTATGTTCTCGTGTGTCAATTGCGCTCCTTGCATTTGACCGTTTGAGGACTGGAAGAATGCAACGGAGAAGACGTCCGAGGGCTCTGCATAGGAAGTATCAGCAAGAGCAGGCGCATATCATACATAGAGCATCGTACTGGGGATAGGACTGAGAAGCTTCTCGGATTTCACACCCTCGCGCTCTACGTCATCCCAGCGAAGCACTTTGACCTTGCTCGCAACTGTGGCCATAGCCTGGGGACTGGGATCACCGACAATGACAATGGTATGGTGCTGCCCGGCTTCTCCAGCATCATAGATAAGTTCAAGCAGTTGAGGCAGCAATTCGGCATGGGTGATTATGACGGTGGGGGGATGTGAATCCAAGATGCCGGAAAGAAGCGTAGCTGAAGAAATAGTGAATGAAGGAATCGAGTGCGATGCCAGAGCCATGTCGCTGATGATGAATTCTGCGTGTCAATGCGTGTCAATAGCTGTCTCGCTGGGACATACGTGCGAATACGAACCGATGCTGTCATTGAGTAGGAGGAGGACATTGGACTCCTGGGCCTCCAGCTTCGCCAGCCGGAGAAGACCAGTACCAAAAGACACGATACGGTCTTGCAGAGAGGAGTTGGTGATCTTGTGCAGGTTAGCGACGTGTACAGAGAGCAATGATGATATGCACTTTAGTGTTCCAAAGTGTCCGAGAAGCATCCTGCTCTAGCCTCACTAGATCGGCCAGTATATGGACATCTTTGGAAGGTCGTAGCGGGAACTGTCGAGTGCGTAAGTCGGATGACAGACGGTGATTGGGAAAGCAGCGTACTCTGCCCATCAAGCCAGTCCCATAGTTCCTATACACGGCGCTTTCTCCCGGATTTCTGACTCTGGCCACGTCGCTCTGGCGACCGAGCAGAATGGGGTGAACGAGCGGCTGAGGTTTGTAGAAGTTCTGCAGCAGGAAGACGGTCGCAGCAATAAGACCGAGTAGGACGGTCAGGTCGTCAGTAACGAGGTAGCTTGAGATGTCGGCCGGCATTGTATTGCTGGTCGGGTGGTGGAGAAAGACACCAAGGAAAGACGCGGTCAACGCACTCTGGGAAGACCGCTTGTCACTGTCAGTGAGAATGCAGGGTACGGACCGAGGTTGATGCCGAGATATGCCGCCGATCTCCTTCCTGCTCTGGTGTCGCTCAAGACTCAGAGCAATCACGACCTGCTCTGCTCCTCGACTGCCGATGTGAATGATGGCGTGCAAGCCGTTGCCCTGCCTAGGAAGAGCCTCTCTGAATCTTGTATCCCCACTGCTGGAAACGCTGACTCGCTGCGACGTTCTCTGGGAGCTCATTGGCTGGACGTGCTCTTCTACAATCGACCTTCGTTCTGCACTTCCTACGCGTCTATGGGCGCAAACCGCGTCTGAATCGATCATTCATCGATGTTATGTCTGGATATCCACTACTCCCGTAGTACTCCCACCTCGGATAGCCCGTACATTGCCTGCTGGACCGTGCGCAATGCTCGAGATCCCGTGACTGCAGTTCTGTTGAAATGACCGCCTTTGCTCCTCCTTTCTTCCCCTCACCCCGTCAACCACCACCCCGCGAATCGACCCACTCTCGAAACATCGAATCGCTATGTCTACTGCTCCCAAGAAGCGAACTGTGAAGACTGCCAAGAAGGCCAACACCACTGCTACGACCAAGTCTCAGTCGTCAGCGCATCCAACATGGGTCGACATGATCAAGGTCGGTATCATCTCCAGCTGCCTACTCTCTCTCAGGCTCGCCTCTATACCTATGCCTCATACGCCTAATAGGAATGTATCTCTGCTCATCCTGAGGACGCTCGAGGCGGTGTATCTCGACCAATGATCAAGAAGGTAGACGACTGACTTCACCCCGTCCGGCCGATTCTTGACATTCCCACTCCGCCAGTTTGTTGAGTCCAAGTATAAGATGGACATCAACCCTGCCGCCAATAGTCAGCTCAATCGTGCGATCCAATCGGGGAGCGAGAAGGGCGTCTTCGTCTTGCCCAAAGGTCGGCACCGTCAAAGACTGTCGATGCTCGACCTCGCCTTACACTTGTTTCTTAGGACCATCTGGAAAAGTCAAGATGGCGCCCAAGGTCCGCTCTGACGCTGCCAAAGAGGTGCTCGTCGTCGTTCGACATCTGCGTCATCATACTAATCGTGGAGCAGAATGCCAAACCTGTGGCCAGGAAGACTGTAGCTACTACAGTCAAGAAGCCCGCCGCAGTCAAAGCCAAACCTGCCCCTACCAAGGCTGCTACTACCAAGAAGGCAACAGCCAAACCCGCGACTGCGAAGCCCTCTACCACCAAGTCTGGGCGTGCTCTGAAGACCGCCCCCACCAAGAAAGCTCCCGTCAAGAAAGCCGCCCCTGCGAAGAAGACTACTACTACTACCAAGAAAGTCGCTGCTGCAAAGAAACCCGCTGCTGAGAAGAAAGCCTCGACTGCTAAGAAATCCGCCACTGCAAAGAAGGTATACTTTACTCGTCTCAGCTTATCTCTGCAATCTCACATGATGATCACTAGGCGGTCGCAGTGAAGAAGCCTGTGCCAAAGGCCAAGGTAGCCAAGCCCAAGGCGAGCACTGTCAAGGCTAAACCTGCCTCCAAGGGGAAGCCTGCTTCTAAGGCTACCAAACCGGCTTCGAAGACGGCGGTCAAAGCGTCGACGGTGAAGAAGGCACCTGCAAAGAAAGCCCCGGAAGCAAAGGTGTGTTATGCAATTGTCCACTGTCGTGAGCGAGATTCTAACATTTAGTGGCAATAGGCTTGATGCGCCTGTTTTCTATTGAAGGGTTGAGTCGTGGCGTATATCTAGGTTGGCGTACTATCTTATTTAGTTCTTTCTTGTGCCTGTTGTATTCTGTAAATGTAACATCACGTCTTGGTTGGGAGGTGGCATGTGTATACGAGGTTAAGACTATGTAGTGGCCCTAGGCCTGATCGAAGGCTTGATCGCGATCGACGCACCCTCCTTCACTCTCGCTTTCATGATATGCTCTTGTCATTTCTGCTCCTCCTGACATTGCTTCTGGCTGGCTATGGGCTGTTTATTGTGCTGCACAAGTGGTGGCGACTTCAAGCCCATACACATTCCACTGGTTCCGACACAAGCGTAACTTCGCCATGTCAACCGTTCGCCTCCCAAGAAGCTCCCTACGCCAACAAACAGCCCTTTGACGTCTTCTTGGTTGTAGACTTCGAAGGTACCTGTGAGCTCGGCTCCGGTTTCGACTACCCAAATGAGATCATCGTAAGATTCCGCTGTGCAGACAAGGATGCTGGTGACAATCATTGCCCAGGAGTTTCCAGTCGTCTTGTTGAGATGGAGGGACAAGAAACCGAATGGCACAGCCAGCGAACTTGTTATTCATGACGAATTCCGAACCTTCGTCCGACCTACATGGCGGCCGAAACTTTCCTCTTTCTGCACAGAGCTGACCGGTATCAAGCAGGTCAGCTCATTCTTCGCCAGTGTGTTCTCGAACATATTCATCTCCCAACTGTAGGATCAAGTCGACGTTGCACCAACTTTCACAGACGCCTTAGCACTCGTGAAGGCGTTCCTGATCAAGAACGGTATCATTGATGCTACCGGCAGCAGTGTAGTTCGGTTCTGTTGGTGTACGGATGGTCCTTGGGATCTTCGCGACCATTTATTGAAGCAGTGTTTCATCTCCAAGGTCTGCCTAGTATTGATAGCTTACACTGAACAGAATGCTGTGTCTCATACGGCCCTAAACAGGTCGTCCCTCCAAACTGGCTGATCGTCAATGTCATCGATACGAGAAAGCTAGTGAAATCGTATATATACTCCAACGTAAGGGACAAGGCCAATTGTGTTACCTGCTGGCTGACCATGCAGCCTCACAGAAAAGCAGGTCACTAGCGGCGACAACACGATCGTTGAAACTGGTTGAGCAGCTGGAAGCTCTGCAACTCTCACCCTTCCAAGGAAATCTCCATTCTGGCTTGGATGTAAGCTGTGTCATATATCAAGTGGCGTTGTGACCTGACACAGCGTTCCGAAGGATTCTCGTAACATCTCCAGGATTGTGGCTGAGCTTGCGCGCCGAGGAGTTGCTCTGAGACCCAATGAGACGGTGGATCTGAAGCGTCGGTGGCCATGGATGGGGAAGTCGGGGAAGATTCTGAAGCACGCAATCTCGTAAATAATGTAGTTGTATTGGAAAGTGTAATGGTGGACATCTTCGCGTAAGGTATGTCGCAATTTGGCAAGTGACTAAACGTCTAGAGTATGATGATATGCTATGGGCAAAGCTCTATGTCGACCGTCTGGGACAGTTCACACCATTACTACTACTATGGTGCTATCAGTTCAGTCACGGGCTCAGTGGGAATGGAACTTACGAAGTCCCACAGCGTGCCAAAGGCTGGTATACCTGCTTCCTTGCAGCCCCGCATTATCTCTGTGTTTCCGATGTAGTTCGAGGTTATGAAAACGACTGTGCGATCGAGCAGTGAGAAGCAGCACTGAAAGATGAACGATGTGACCTACCTTCTGCGTTCCAAGTCCGGTAAGCATCTTCAACTAGTTTCATCGTATCCGGCCGACCTCCCCGCTTCTTGCTATCCCACAGGATGAGACGTTCGGGCCCAAGATGCTTATGAATGAGACCACTGATTGTTGGTCCAAACGTTTTCTCTTGGTCAGAGCCTGCATAGAATGAGGAAAGCAAATCAAAATTCGGGTAAGCTCTTACATACCAATCCAAATCAGGAACCTGCGATATCTTAGTGAATTATTTCAGAGGAAAGATTGCGACATACCAATCCGGCGATTGTAAGCAAGTAGACAGCGCTGCACCTATTCCCGTACCAGTACACACACGAACGCCTCGTTTGTACAATGTTGAGGTGTTTGAAACTCCCGCAAACTAGGTCGAACGGTCAAGATCATCGTCTCGGTCTGACATGCATGACGCACCTTCACTTCACGCGTCCAGAGTGTTTTCGGAGGATTGTTCACAAGACTCTTTGTGAAATCACCTTGTATGTGACACGATGATGTTCGCAATTAGCCAGAAGGACATTCGGAGGATATCATACCTTGTACACCTGCTATCATGTAATGATATTGGGCATTGGTGCCCTCCCTGGCGCACATTCAATGTCTTGAATGTGTCAATTCAAAAGGTACTCACGAAACGATACCAAACGCATGATATTCCATGATGGAAGAGCGACTGATGCGTCCAAGAAGACCTTGTTGCATTCCTCGCTTGAATCGAATGATCGCAACTTTTGGCGACGGCTGGTGAAGATGTAAGGTCACGGGAAGCTAGGTCAACGAGAAAAGTGAGACGAACTAGCTCGATATCGACCTCCACCTCGCGAACACAGATCCATGGTAAGGCAACACTATGCATAGTCGGCAAATCATTCGCTTGTGGCATAGACGATAGTACTCACAAGATCGTCATCCCTACCGTGAACCAGAAGTCCTGGTGGCGTATCAAATCCACACCGTTCAAATCCCATCGGTGAGTGATAGGATTATAGGTATCACCGAGGATAACGAACGCCCCTACAATACCGTTCATATGAAGCGAGAACAACTTCTGAATGGTGCTCACATGTACAGAAAAGCCCAATCCAACCGACAAAACGATGGTGGCGCTCGAAAACACTGGATGAATGATGAGCCCAAGATTGTACTACTCTGTTGCGCTTGCTCACTTGTGATGAGTATTTCGAACCCAAGGAAAAGCGCTGAGAGCGCTAATCATCACCGCAATGCTGGTCATCGTTCCGAGAACCACAACAGCATCGTGTTGTACGTCGAGTGTTCGGAATATGTTGATGACTTTGTAGAGGAGCCACACGCAACCAGATAAAGCGCATCCACTGTGGATACCTCCGAGGTGCTGGTAAGATTTTCTTTGAGCAGCAGACAAGGGATAGGCACAGCATAAACTCTCACCTGCAGGACCGACGTACAACCCAAACGCCACCATAATGGCGTCCACTGCAGACATGTGAGCACAAAGACCGGTCTTGATCATGTACACAGACCTTGGCAAAGCATGTATTGACAATCCAGTACAGGCAACGACCGAAAATCTCATTTCGCATGAGGATCGCGAAATTGAGGTTCCCGACGACCATGGCGCCAGAAAACTTGATCGCGTACGGGAAGTGGCCAGTCGCCGCCAGGACGAGACCGATCATGTTCAAGCCAAAGGTGAAGGCAAAGAACTTGCTATTGCACACTTCAGTCCGTGGCACTCGAGGATTTCAGAGATAACTGACCGATATGTGTTGAACCATAGCGTCCAGATGGTCCATTTGGACGCTTTCTTCTTCACAGGCTTTGGCGGAGGGGCAGCTATGACGATGGCGTCACATTCTTTCTTCTCGCTCGGTGATGAAGAGACGTCGGAGACTGAGCCAGAGACCGGCTTCTTAACTTCCAGTGTCGGTACAGTCACGGCCTGACCCAGCTCAGCATCATTAAGCAATGCAGTAGACATCGTTTGACCAGCCAGGACGCCAGTAGTTCGGATGAATGTGAGAGGAGCACACGCAGACGGAGGCGCTATTTCTTCTTCTTCTTATTCGCCTCTTGCCAGGAAGATGACGAAAGGATTCCACGATAGCGAGTTCATTTTGGGAAAGATCTTCTGGAGAACGCGTTCCAGTACGGTGTGTTGTTCAGGCGGAACCTTTCTTACCGATGTCCGGTTGTGATTGACAGCTGTAGGACTCACGGTAGCTTGTTTCTCGAAATGTCATTGGACAGTCTCTGCTTGGGAAATCGTCTTCACGCCACTATTGGAAGTCTGTCAATACCACTTCCGTACGTTGATAGCCCTCGGCCATGCCAGTAAAACAACAGGGGTGCCAGCACACATCACAAAGCTATCAACGGAACTGGCATCTTTGAGTGCCTCGACGAAGTTGAATTGAAACTCACGCGGTTCGCAATAAAGATATCGGCGAAGGACAAATCAGCCGGACACCGGGCTGGCATCCACATTGTGCGCAGGCCAATTGTAGTGCGTTTTTACCCAGGAGGGTAGTTTTTTCGACGTCCACCTAAGTTTAGGTTTCGGAAACAGAGACACCAAGTTACCCGCTTATTGAAGAAAGCGCGTTTCGCTTGGATCATCACCGGCGGGCCGGTTAAGTGACCTTACAGATATCATTCTCGACTATACAGCCTCCGAATCGGAACCTAGTAATCTTACAGCAAAACAAGACAAAGACAACGTACATACAGGCGTCAATCCACCCTATGAGCTCTCCGACTCTGCAAAGTCCTTGACGTCTGAGAGATTCCGAGAAACCTCGTTCTTGAACATGGCGATATCGTGGCTACACTTGATTATCGCGCGAACCGTCTGTTCCTTCAATTTTAACACCTTTTCAACTTGTTCCTGATATCTTTGGGAGAAATATCAGATCTCAGAGTCAATGAAAAAGAATAGCATCTGCTGACTGAATGTGAAGTGCCTGCAGTCGACTCTTGACGCTCAATCCATTAGACATGGCTACGGTTCGTGCATGTGCCAGATCAAGCTCCAAACGCTCGGCCTCCTTATTTGCGTCGTGCACTTCTTGTTGAGCGGCCTGGTGCGAGTATCAGGAGGCTGCACGATAGGAGAAAAAGCGTCTCACGTCTCGCAAAGCATCCGATTGATGGTTCAGAGCTGCCACTTTCTTCTCCACTTCTATTGTGTCCAAGTCAATGTTTTCGCATTCTGTCATGAGCCGATCAAGCTCATCGTCTACTTTGAGCCGTTCGTTCTCGACGTCTGCGCGCTCCATACGTTTGGTTTCCGCGACCACGTTCAATTGAGGTTTGATAACAGTCTTGATATCGGCACCTGAAAGAAGCGCCTGTGGATTTGAGGCAGCCGTGTTGAGCTCGAGAGTGAAGTCGACTTTCTCGAATGGCTCTGGCAAGGGAGGAAATAGGCCGAGCGACGAGAGCATGGACATGTAGGTTTCGAGAGCCTCCTCGGTTGCAGCAGCCCTGTTTGTTACGGTTACTTCCAGGTTCATGACAACCCGATTCGTTTCCGCAATTTTCTTTCCCAGCTCCTCCAGGTTCCGCGAGAGGATTTCGTGATCATTATTCATACGGAGGACTTCCTCTGGCGTGAGATTCTGCACCTCCACAACGTGGTTCAGTTTCTCGAACTCCGTTTTCATCTGTATCAACTGGTCCTCTAATGGCGAAGATGAGCGTGATTTTCTCCAAGGATTGGCTTTGGGAATGTTGACCTTTCCTCGATAACTCCGCTCTCTCGTGGGCTATCGTCTCGATCGACTTCGTCTTTCGGTTTGCATATTGATGGAGGATTTTCTGAAATTTCTCATAATCTCCTTTCAGGAGTGAGTGCTCATTCTGAAGAGTTGCTATTGGCGCCTTTGGAAGGCGTAAGCGATCAACGCGTCGGTGCAAGCGGATGAGCTTACCGCCGACTTCTTCAGCTTGTCATACTCGATCTTTGCGTCATCCACCATCTTGCGTTTCTCGTCTAGATCGGTTTCTATTCGTTCATTCTTCTTGCCTTGAGATGAGAGTAAGCCCAGCCCAGCCGCAGCAAAGCAAACATACCATAACGTTCCTCGAGTATTTGCTTGGCCTCGATCATGTCATCATTGTAGTTAAGCCACATCGCATAAGCCGTCTCGAAAAACTCGAAGACGATGGCTCTATGGTCAAGCGGATCTTCGAATTCATCAGGAATATCACTGGTTGCTTGAACCGTAGGGTGGTTGCTCTTCTCATAATGTATGTGGGTCTGTACCAAATCAGAGACGCGTCGCCCTGTCAAACAGACCACATACATCGGCGAGCTTCACAAGCCAGTGCAGAACACCAAGAAGAGTCGGCCATGAGTGCATGCTGGCTGGGGCGACTAGCCACTTAGGGTCCAACGCCGACACGTACGGGTAGCGGAGTGAAGTCAAGGTCGGTTTGAAATACTCCTCCAGCTTGGCATCGGGGGCGAAGGGGTAACATGGGTCTAAATCGAGCACCAACCAGTCGAATATGACTCCATAGTCTTTCGATTTGATGTTCGTAAGAGTCGACATGGTTATGTCGACACCCGCTTGCTGGAGATGGGCAAGGACATCCTGCCGCATCGTCGCCTGGAAAGCTTTGTCGCGAAGAGGACGAGGATCCTTAAGAGATTGGCTCGATTGAGAGGAGCCAGAGGCGCCAGGCCATAGCGATGTACGGCGTGTGCTGCTGCGGCAACGTCAAACGCGTCCATTGTCCGACACCGCGATACACACCTGTTGTTGGGTGTCCGCCCAAACGAGGGCTTGGATGCGCTGGCAAGAAGCGGATTCTGGCCTTGCGAGCGATACATGGACTGACGATTGCTGCCAGATCCTTGACTTGAGTAGGGCGTGCGCATTGGATTGGCCAGAGACGGGCGGCCCATGGAGGCGGATGGGGGTTTCTTGGCTATCGCAGGTACCGGGATATTCGAGCGACCACCGGGGACAGTGTCTGGTGGAGGCATTGCCGAGCGCCGACGAGAGTCCATGTTTGACGCGTGCCGGTGCGAACGCGGTGGTGATAGGGACTCTGTCAAGACTCAGCCGCGCGTGGGATCGCGGTTGTTGAAGGCAAAGCACGTCAAGTGATCATCAGTCACACTTGACTAAGCCAGGTGACTCTTACGATCGCGACCGAACTTTTGGACAAAAGTCGAGCTGTCTCTCCTCCTTCTCTACCCATCACCATGTCTACCAGAGAGCTATTCGGAGGCGCAATTACTGCTATCGCTCCAAGTAATCTTATTGATGCCTCGTAAGCCACTCTCTAATGTCGGCCTGCCTATCTCAGATAGAAAACCTTCACAGCGACATCCGCCAAGTTCCAGACACTCAAGAAGTCTTCTTGTACCCTGATTCTAGTGCCAGTATCATTGTAGAGATCTTGCAACGGGTCGATCCCTCAGAATTTCGCGAGGCAGCCAAGTGAAGTGCAATCCTTTCGTTGTTTGTACAAGGTCATAACGTCCTTTGATCACAGATTCCACTTCGACTCGCTGGCCCACGACAACTCAGCCGAGGAGTCAGAAGTCACGTCCATCGACCTCATCCCCAACGACAGAGGCGATCCCACACCAGCCGTCATCGTACTTGCCGGTACACAACGCGTCCGCAAATTCAATCGCAACACACTGGACTACGTCCTCATCCTGATGGCCATATACCGTGTCACCGAGAAAGACACGGATATAGTTGTCACATTCAACATCCCAGTTCGATCCGAGGATGGTGGCTCGTTGGACGCACAAGGTGCCTTGGCCGTCCGTACGCAATTCGAACAGTTCAGTCGATCTCTCCAGATCGTCGACTTTGGTCTCTTTGCCTGAAGCTCACTCGAGCAAGTCTGCATCTTACACATACTGTACAAGCCTATGATACAAACCAGAATCCGTCACGATCTATTCCACTGTTCCCCTTCAAAACTTGAAAACACCGTCGCCTCCATTATCCCTCCAGCTCTGGCTCTTCGGGTATACGCTCTCTCACAGGAGAAGCGGCAGCGGCGGCCTTGGCCTTGGCTTCTTTTTTGCGTCTCGCGGAATCTTTGAGCTTTTCCCACTGATCCCGGAACTTGACAATCATGGCTTTCTGGAAGAATGTTAGTGGACGTGTCATGTAAAGCGAGGCGTAAGAAGCTTGCATGTTTCTCGTTCTCCGCACGTAGGGCGCGCAACTCATCTTCAAGTTCTTTCACTCGTCTGCCATACTGTGCTTCTCGGGCAGTTTGATATCCAGGGATTGCAAGCGGCGGTGAAGAAGTAAGGCCGACATCCGTATGCTGACGTGGGAGTGTCACAGAGGTACCCAAGGTCCGTTGGGCCTAGAGGCTATATGTAGTGAAGCTAGAGGCTAGAGAGAATGTCACTTACTATCTCTTTGGTGGCTTGATAGACGCTGTCGCGAAGTTGAGCATCTTGTTCCTTTCTTACTTGAAGGACCTTCTCGGCGGCCTCTAAGCGCCGCCGTAGAGTGTCTGTCTCAGCCTTGAGCGCTAGATTCTCCTTCTTGAGAGTGGCCGCAGATGGCTCAGCGCCTGAAGGTATCAGGAAAAATGATTCTGACAACTCGTCGCCTGTGAACGAGCAGGTAAGTCCCCGAGGCAAGAAAATGAAAGAGCTCAAGGCGACAACCTTCGTCGAAAATCTCATCGTCGAACACTGACTCCCCACTGAGGGATTTCTGATTGATTTTCAAAGGGGACGACGAAGAGGGCTTGGGAGTGGAGTCCTTCTTTAGGCCAAACCGTCGGGTCAACTTTGAGACAATCGGTTCATCTGCATCCGTATCACTGCTGAGACTCGATTCTCGTGCTAGTTCTTTATGTATAGGCGGCGTGGCAGTTCTCGGTGGGGTCTGAGAGTCAAGCCCGAGAGGAGCACTCGCGAATGCGACAGCCTGTGAATGAAGATCGAACTTGGTTTGGACCGTATTCCACCAGTTGTTGAAAGCATCGCCAGGATCCGACTACACTTGATTATATTAACATTCGTGGGCGGGACCTCAGGGAAAACCCACCCGTTGTCCTCCCAGTAGCATGAACGATTCGTCGACAGTTCCTTCATGAGAGTCCAGCATTGGTGGGCGTGGCAGCGGAGAAGAAGCGCGTGAAGGATCGGTGGCCGCAGAGCCCCCAGAACCTGGTTTCTTCGGCACGTCGCGTTTCTGTGGGACGGTGGGATCTTTCCCTTCCTCGCGCAGCTTGATTATCCTGCGTTCCAATTCGAGCCCGGCTTTCTTGTGTTCGTTGTGCAGCATCAACAGCGTCCGCTTCGCCTGAGAAGCCGGTAAATCGTCCACCATTGTGAGATATCGAGAAGAAACAGTACGGATGTCTCGTTGGTTCGGTTCGCGGAGTCGAGATAGGCTTCTGCTGCCTTTCCGTGCTCTTCAGCGGCCGGTATGAGAAGTCCATTGTTCAGATGATCCTCGGCATTCGCAGCGTGCTGATGAGCCTATCATCGTCTATAATGAGTTGGGTGATTTTCGAGAGGCAATGCGGCACTACGTTGTTCATTGGAAGAGACATCTCAGCCTGCGAAGACATTTTTGCCTCTGGTGCTGGAAGCTTCAGGGAGAGTGACTGGCCCGTGACATGTGTTAGCTGAGTCCAGTGATGCAAACGGCTTGGATTATGGATAGGCTTGGATCTCCTGTCAACGTTCATCTTGGATTTCATTCTGTCGATGCTTCTGGTCTTGGACGTTTCTACCAATGTAACATGCCTGCTCGATTTGGAGTGCTGGACCATTTCTGCCTCGATGACATACTTTATTTGTGCCTGCTAGAACCACTGAGGCGCCCTTTCGAAGAGGAGATGTCATGTTTTACTCACCCCACTTCGCCCCTTTCATTTCTCAGAGATAGTATATGGATCGCGATGACAGACAGCTCCTTTCGTCACTTGTCCTCTACCTCTAACCACTATCATGAAGAACCGTCTGTCATCTTGGTTCGACCGCAAGGACAAGCTTCGTCCCATCAAGACTGAGAATTTAGAGGTACGTACAATATACGACCTATCTCTGCCTCATCTGATTATTTTATAGTCTGCGTCCGCTTGGGATGAGTCTCCCTCTCCTTCCAGCAGTAGCAGTGGGATGCAATTGAAGCAGATGGTCAGTCTGAAGTCGTTTCCGATGTTGCACCTGTTTAACTGATGACTGGTAGTTATCGAGGCGTTTGGCTAAGGCACATATATCTCGGCACCAACGCTCCCAAGCTGGTTCCAACCGGCATCTGCGATCCGCGTCTAACCCAGTGGATTTGAACGACGCACTCACTCATGCGAGTCCGATGGAGGCACGGCCATTCTCGACATGGCCTGTCCGTGCACGTCCTGTTCGTCCTCAGTGCTCGCGGAGATCCACCGCTCCCGCAGTGGCTGCCAGTGACCTGCAGTACAATCCCTTCTCCGACGCAGAGTCGATTGCTTCGAGGTCGAGCCTCTCGTCAGAAGTTAACTCACACATGGACGCTCTCATACAACTCGACATGAGATGTGTGACTGCTCTCCAGACGCCGACCTTCAGTTCAGTGCCTGTCTTCGTTGAGTGCCCAAGTGAGGTGGAAATTGTCGACCCCTTTCGCAGAGCAACTCCACCGGAGACAGGCATGCAACCGAACGCATTCTTTATGTCTGCATCCGACTCAATGTGTACGCTGTAGTGAGTTGGAAACTATCTAGATCTTGTATTGTGTACTTCAAAATGCCCCACATTCTATATGGACTACTCTGTAGCTTAGACTTCCTTCCCTGACCATGTTGACGCCCATGTAAAATATCGTATAATTGATCCTGACTACCAAAGATTGCCACAAGACCTACCAAATTCGCGTGTCTGTGAGCGCGAGCTCTGAACGCGGTGAGTGATAAACCGGCAGGAACGCCTTGGTTGATCCGGAGTGGGCCGGCATCATCGGAGAATTGGCCGACAAGGCTGTACACAATGAAATCCAGAATCGGTTGCTCACCGCCCACGACGTGGTGAACAAGGTCGCAACGAGCTTGGGCCCTCTGTCAAGGCCCAATCCTCCCTTTCTACACCTACCATCATGTCGGCTCCTCCTGGACCCTTGTGAGTCGCCACCGTCTTCCTTCCAGCTTTCTTTATAATCAACGTCTGACTCTGGATGACAGACGAAAGAAGATAAGAATTACTGGTCAGCACCCAACGAACGTAGCCCTCAGCTCACCGAAACTAATCTACGTTGTCTCACACAGTGGTCGCTGCCGATGGCCTCTCCAAGCGCGATGTTTTCCGCCTGCCCGACCCTTTCGCGGTCATCACTGTCGACGCCGAGCAGACGCACACGACGAGCGTAATGAAGAAAACCCTCAACCCATACTGGAATGAAAGCTTTGACATGTGAGCTGGCTGGATTTTGGGAACGGAGTCGCTTGATATTTACCGTCCATCACCTCAGAACCGTCAAGGACTCGTCCGTCGTTGCTGTGCAGATATTCGACCAGCGCAAGTTCAAGCGAAGGGATCAGGGATTCCTCGGGGTCGTCAATGTCAGAGTGAGCGATGTGCTGGACTTGGAGCTGGGCGGTCATGGTGCGCTTGCCCGCCACATTGTGACGAATAGCGGCTGACTCCACCTTGCCTGAACAGAGATGCTTACCCTCGATTTGAAAAAGTCGAATGACAACCTGGTTGTTCACGGAAAGCTCATCATATACCTCTCGACCAACATCGCCCAACCCATCAGCAATCCCGGACCTTCCCAGGTCTCTGGCCTCAACACCGCCCTTGCCGACATGGGACTCAACAACTCTCCTTCGGCAAGCACGTCCAATCTTCCACTGCCAGGAACTTCGGGATCGCTCTCTCGTGCCTCGAGTTCCCACGCCACAGCTGCAGATACGACGAACTCTGCGCCCGTCTCCTTACCCTCTCCCAATCCCGCCTCGTCTGCGTCCTCACCAGAACCTGAGCAGTCGCAGCCGACGGCCCAGTCGCCGGGGTCCACTTCTCGGCCCACTAGCTCTACCGGGCTTCCATCTGCTGCTCCCGCTGCTTCGCCCGCCACACCTGCCACGACCGCCCCCCAGGCGCCAACTTCACCCGGTGCGGCGACGAACAATACGCAGATGAGGAACTTCAACCCGAACGTTGATCAATATGGACCCTTACCGCCGGGCTGGGAACGGCGTATCGATCCGTTAGGTCGTACCTACTATGTTGACCATAACACCCGAACCACGACGTGGAACCGCCCGTCGGCCAGTGCTGCGGTCAACAACAACGTCCAGGACAGTGAAACCAACGCCGCGCGCGACCAGCACTCTCGGCGTATCCTTGCCGATGATCTTTTGGAGGCCAACAATACATCCAGTGTCAACAGGAATCCTAGTGCCTCTGCTACAACGCCGCCGCCGGCGGCTACCCCTGCAGCTATCCCGACTGGTAGCGCTACCACTCCTGGTACAGGCAGCCTGCCCAATGGCTGGGAAGAACGTTTCACATTGGAAGGCCGGCCATACTACGTGGATCACAACACTCGCACTACGACCTGGGTCGATCCCCGTCGTCAGGCCATCATCCGGGTCATGGGACCCAACGGCCAGGGATCCGCCTTGCAGCCCCAGCCGATCTCACAGTTGGGACCTCTTCCCTCTGGCTGGGAGATGCGGCTCACGTCTACCGCGCGGGTCTACTTTGTCGATCACAACACGAAGACGACGACCTGGGACGATCCCCGCCTGCCCTCGACCCTCGACGCCAATGTACCGCAGTACAAGCGTGACTTCAGGCGCAAACTCATCTATTTCCGCAGCCAGCCTGCTATGCGCGCACAGCCTGGCAACTGTCAGATCAAGATCAGGCGTAATCACATCTTCGAGGACAGTTATGCAGAGATCATGAGGCAGACGCCTAATGACCTGAAGAAGCGTCTCATGATCAAGTTCGATGGCGAAGATGGTCTGGATTACGGTGGTTTGTCCAGGTATGTTGCGCCACGCTTGCTTTTGAATGTGACTCACGCTTCGTGACACAGAGAATTCTTCTTCCTACTGTCTCATGAGATGTTCAATCCCTTCTACTGTCTCTTCGAATACTCCGCCCACGACAACTATACTCTGCAAATCAACCCGGCCTCTGGGGTCAATCCTGAACATCTCAACTACTTCAAGTTCATTGGACGTTGCCTGGGCTTGGGCATTTTCCACCGTCGCTTCTTGGACGCGTACTTCATCGTCAGTTTCTATAAGATGATCCTGAAGAAGAAAGTCACGCTATCCGACTTGGAGAGTGTCGATGCGGAGTTACACCGCGGCATGACATGGATGCTGTTAGTACCTTCATTTGGCTATTGTCATCTCTCGCTCATAGTCTCACAGCGAAAACGATATTACCGATATTATCGATGAGACCTTCACCACGACTGAAGAGCGATTTGGTGAAATGGTCACTATTGACTTGAAGCCTGGTGGAGCCGATGTGCCCGTGACGGAGGACAACAAGAAGGAATATGTTGAGCACGTCGTCGAGTACCGCATTTCGAAGCGCGTGAAGGAGCAGTTCGAGGCTTTCATGTCCGGATTCAGCGAGCTCATTCCTCAGGACCTGATCACTGTCTTCGATGAACGGGAGCTAGAGCTACTCATTGGTGGCATGTCCGAGATTGACGTGTAAGTGTCTGGCCTGATCGCGTTACTCTCAAGCTGATATCCTGTTCATTTGAGTGACGACTGGACTAAATTCACCGACTACCGCGGTTATGAGATGAACGACGAGGTCATCCAGTGGTTCTGGAAGTGTGTGCGCAGCTGGCCTCCGGAGCGCAAGTCTCGTCTGCTGCAGTTCGCTACTGGCACGTCCAGGATACCCGTTAACGGCTTCAAAGACCTACAAGGCTCCGACGGACCCCGTCGCTTCACGATAGAAAAGTCGGGCGATCCATCTCAGCTCCCCAAGAGTCACACCTGCTTCAACCGCATCGACCTTCCGCCATATAAAGACTACGCGAGCCTAGAACACAAATTGACGTTGGCGGTGGAGTGAGTACTTTCAACCTTCGGTGATGCTGTTTAGCTGATTCATTTCCAGGGAAACTGTTGGATTTGGTCAAGAGTGAACGGACATCTTACTATATTTTTTATGCTATAGTGGTTTTGATTACGGCTCCCAGGGAGTCAAAGTTGTTATGCTACTCAATACAATCCTCGTCAAACAATAAGCTACAAGAAAACGGGTCAAGGTCATCGCTTCTCAAACGCAAAAGCAATGTAAATATCTGCAAGCAAGTCAGAAACTGGCAACAGGGCAACCTTGAGATGCACGTACTAGCAGCCTCCCATTGATCTTCGTCCATCGAACTCTCCCCGTTCTCGTCGACCACCCTCATGCGCAACATCAAAGGACCAAACTCTGAATGTTCCTGGTACTGTTCAAACACATGGTGAAACTCTTCCTTGTACGTGGGGAATAGATTGTATTCGGAAGCAAGTCTGGGTGTGTGAGCTAAACGCGAATCGACAGAACGGGCAAACGCACTGGACAAAGTGGTCCCAGAGGACGATGTACTCGGGAACATCCTCGACGGCATCGCGAAGAAAGAACCAGTATTTGTGACCGTATACCGGTCTGTTCTCTCGGTCTTCGAAGCGTATCTTGTAGACGCTGTTTCCGAAAGAAAGCTCTTCCGCCTGAGCGGGTACTTCGTCGAGGTGCTCTCTGAAACAATTATTGTGAGGAAGAACGCAGGTCCAAAAAGGCAGACGCACAGTAAGAGCTCAGCATTTGGTATCGTGCCAATAAACACACCGCCCGGTCGCAGCCACGTCGCGACATTCTCTAACATACACCGTGCCTTTGCTTCAGTCTCAAACGCATAATGCATGCAGAACTGCATTGAGACGACGTCGAAGGGCTGCCGAAATGTATCCGGAGAAAAGGCGCTCGTTAACGGTTGGGTGTAACAGTCCAGTGCAGCAAACTTGGCGCTGAAGCGGGCTCCTCTGCTCATATTCTCGTATCTCCCCCGAGCCTGGTCAATAGAAACCGCCGCAATATCTTCAAATGGAGTCAGATAAAATGGGAATGATGGTGGGGATGCTTGCCTGCCCCGACATAGTCCTTCACACGCGCCTTAGCCCACTTGGTGATATCGCCACCTTTCCCACAGCCCAAATCCAGCACCCTACCACTAGGAGGTGGCCCTTTTCCGTGGGTGTTCTTTGAAGACCGTGGGTGGAGGGCTGGATGCGCACATTTAGATATCAGCACAGATTTGACCCAGTTGTTGAAGTTTTTGAGTCCTATAATGGGCGAATCGAGGCGTTGTACGACGCCTACGTCGGGTCTTGAGTTGTCTGAATATTGGTGGTTAGCATAAGAGAGAAAAGAGAGGGAGATGAGGGCGCACAATGATTGACCACAACGCCTACATCTCCGGCATGCTTTTTCGCAGGCGGACGATCTCGGGCGTCCGACTCAGGGCTTGGCTCACGTTTGCGCTTTGTGGTGAGACGCGCTGTGCCTTGGCCCACAAACTGCTTGAGCGCAACCATTTCCCCCTGACTCAGAGGTTTGAGCACGGACGCAGCTGGTGTTATGCGCTTTGGGTTGTAGGGCAGTGTCGGGGGTGGCGGCGGTGGCGGCGCCATACTGGGCGATACGGTCGTGGGCGGTGTTGCTATGTATTGTCGGGGAAGAGAGGATGAGGATGAGGACGGCCGTGAAAAGGCTGGCGACTGGTTCGGTGAATCTGGCGTTGGCGATGGTGCTGTGAGCCGCGACGATGAGGATGTGGGGCGATACTCGTAGTCGTAGTCGCCTTCTTGTCGCCGGAGCGGCTGTGATGCTGATAATTTGTTGTCGTCTTCGTCGTCGACGGGATGAAGGAGATGGGTGAGACTGGATCGCCGGGTCGGACGTGGACTGTCGTCGGCGTTGAGCAGCACTGATAAATCGGTCGCCCGCCTCGTTAGCGACGGCGACGAAATGAGAGGCGAGGCCGAGAGTGGGCTCGCAGTGCTTGGCCCAGCACTGGAGGGGAAATGGTATGCAGATATGAGCGGGGAATTGAGTGCGTCCCGCACTGGGTCAAAGGCAGGCATTACGAGAGCACGCGGAGGCGAGAAAGAAAAATCTGGGCGAGGATGGCCAGCGCTGCCGCCGCTGCGCGTCTGGCACAAGACCGGTACAAGTGAGTTACTCGAGACTCAAAGACTTGAAAGAGCAAATTGCCGTAGGTATCTACTTTGGAAAATTATGTAACCCTCCTTGATCAAGCACTAGCCCGCCACTCCTTCAACCAGCCATCCAGATCATCCGTTGAGCGCTGCAAACACGTCAGGAGCCCATTACGAGTATGTGGCAGGAGGAAAGATCTACTTCGAGGTACGCAATCCGTGCGGCGATTGTATCCAACGTCTGAGCAAGTGACAGGTTGTATTTCGCCACATCCTTGTCCTGATACGACAGGCATCAGCATTCAGTCTATCAACGCGTCAGAGACAGCCTACTTCAAAGAATGCCTTGGTGTCATCGTAATCTTTCTGGGTTGACAAGCCAGAGAAGGCGCCCTGGATGGCATTAGGAGAATGACTAGGTACGCTGTTAATCTCACTCACAGGTACCAGATACCTAAGCATTGAGTTTTGTTCAAAGCGATTGTAGATCTGTTGTTCGTCAAAAGTTATTAGTGTCTGAAGACCGCCATGTAGTATGTTCTTGCAAACCTGGGCATAGTTGTCCTTGAAGAACTGGGGGACCTGCCGACGGCTCAAGTTGTTGGCCGAAAGTCCACGTAGGAAATACACAAAGTCTTGGTCGCGAGAGGATGTCAAGAGATAATCAAATGTCTCCTTGATGAGTTCCGCATCCTGGGTTTGGCCTAAAGCGACCCTTTGAACAGAGGTGTGAGCACCGGCCTGAAATCTCGATGATGGGAACCTCACATGGCGGCCAGTTTTGACGACGGAGTCTTAGGTTTCTCTACCAGCTGCTTCACAGCATCGTATTCTTTCCGACCACCGTACTTCACGGCCTATCAAACGCAATGAGCATTGTCACGATATCAAACCAAAATGTTTCAACCGTCTGATAGATGACACGCTGCAAGGCGGCAGGTATTCTGGAATCGTCGCCAGTAGTCAGGAAGTGTTCGAAACGGGACTTGAGTTCCTCAATGACGCTTTACAAGCTGTGGTTAGAGGTGTGACTCGATGAGCAGTAAACAAGATCGACAGTACCCTTCGTCTTTGGCTGATGCCGCTGCTCCGATCGCACACGCTCGCAGGCGGGCATCGTCAGTCGACTCAGAAGCAGGATAGTCGTAGCCGAGCTTATTGGCTATCGGTACGAAAAGTGACTGATGCGAGGCAGTGAGCGAGCGAAAGACCAAGAGAGATCAACTTACTCGGCGGAAAGCATTCAGGTTATCGACCACCTGGTCATTCTCCCACCAGATGGCGGCAAGAGCACCGACATTGTCAGCAATACTATCGAGAATCACGACTGTCGAGATGATGAGGAAACGTAGATGTGAGAGGGAGAAATTTACTCACATTCCGTCTCGTTTCTAAGAATGTCGACGAGGTTGAGGGCGCTGCTCAGCTTCTGTAATCCAGCTTTAGATAGAGCCATAGAGTCGTAGATGAGGCCTATGCGATCGTCGACCGAGAAACCGGAGTCGGGCTTTGCGGCTTCGGCACCAATCTTGGCCAACCTCTCGGGGGTGTAGAGAACTCGGTCTGCACAAAAGAGCATCATTGGGATGCAGCGTTATGTAGACATGAGCCGAACTCACAGACACCGGCTGTCCCGCCATTGAGCTTGAATGATTTGCTCGTGTCAACCTTGAAGGTCTTGTCGCGCTTGTCCAAGAGGGCGGACCTGTCAATGGTCGCCTTGCCAGAGGCGTCCACGGACACGATGTTCAGTGGGACATTCCTATTGCAAACCGCTGTCAGACAAGGCAGGCCACTGAACAGGACAAACCTACCAGATAGTCTCATTCTCCTCCGGTTCGGCAACGCCAGTCTCCAGGAAGCGATCTTGTCGCACCTCAATCCCTTCCTTGGTTTCTGTGACTGTCAGAACTGGGAATCCAATCTCAAGGTCAAAATGAGCATCCCGTACGTCCAAAGGTTCGCTGAACAAACCTTTGTGATCCAATTTTCCATCAATCCGACGATGTCCTGCCCTATTGTTATCCCATCAGCAACTAGATCGGGTAAGATCTTCGTACTCACCAGTAGCGGTACCGATGCCTTTCCATAGATCCTCGGTTACACCGTTACCGTACAGCTTGTCCTTGAGGTAGATCGAGACGCCCTTCAAGAAGCGCTCTTCTCCGACATAATCCGAAAGCATGCGCAGAACTGTATACTGTTAGGAAGTTTCTTAGACACCTGTCGCACAATACCTGAAGCAGCTTTCGAGTACGAGAGTGAGTCAAAGATCTGTGTGCCAGAAAGTCAGTCATTAGTCTGGTTGTCCTGGGAGAGTACAGACCTGGTTGATTGATTCCGCGTTGGGACATTTGACCTCAATGGGATGCGAGGAGCGTTTAGCATCTAGGGAGAGCGCAGCCGTCAAGTGATCGCTGATGAATTCGGTCTTGGGCTTGAATTCCGGGAACACTCTGGAGGACGGTGAATAGGGAACGGACACCAATAAAGAGAGTTGTGTACTTGTCTGCATGGAGTGGTGAGCTTTGGTATGATTCTAGGAAAACGACGTACCAGCGATGATTACCTCACCCATCTAGGAGATCATCGTCAAAAAAATGTTATGAAGTAAAAGCAAATTTGAGAAGTTCTACCAGTGTTGCGAAACCTTCGTTCAGATACAGATAATCCCACCATTCCATAGTTGTGATATTACCGAACCTAGCGTGCAATTCGACACAATGTCCCAAGGGAGATAGAGGGGAAGGGACTGACCACATGTGAGCCACTTCATGACTCTGAGTGACGAATACCTGTTTCTTGGCGCTGTTGTCGTTCGTGTTGGGATCCAAGAGGAAAGCCGTGGTTCGGCCAGTGATAAGTCCCCAGTTCTCCATTGCACCTACGACCAGATCGATACAACAACAATACAGAGACGAGGGACATACCAGCGTCGAAGTCATTAGCCTGGATGAGTGAGTCAACAGAAGCTATAGGACCAACGAGATGATGCTCACGACGAGGGTATCTAATTTCGGAAGAGGGAATTCCACTTCAAATATCTCCTCGTACAAAGGAAGAACCTTTCTCTTCACATCGAGCGCAAACTGAGCTTGATGAAGGAGTTCGGGAGTCGCTGCAACGAGATGAGCCTGCTGATGATTTAGAAATGATGGTACGTACTATAGATTCTCAACGCGATCTCCTTCCCGCTGGGCATCTTGACGGAATCCTCCAAATATTTGAATGGCCCGTTGGCATATGCTACTAGATACGTGGACACCGGAGGCGTTGTCGCGAATTTCGTGATTTTCCAGCTGCTGTCGAGGGACTTCAAGGAGGGGATCTCTTCTTCCAGCAAAGCCTCGGAGCCCGGTGTATATACCTCCTCGGAAATGGCGGGCATGTTGGACAAGTTGACGGTATCGGCGCGAGAAATCATGGTGATGTTGAAGGTTGCCTTGAGCAGAGGCTCGTCCCAACACGGAAAGGCGCGTCGAGCATCGATGGCCTACAAGGAGTAACACATTAGACAACGAACTCAGGGAAGAGATCAATTCACGAACTTCGAACTGTGTTAGGGAATAGTAGCCGGTCTTGCCTTCTGCGTCGGAGTACGACGACCTATAGTAGCCCGTCATGCTATCACCGAGCTCAGCAGAGAAGGGCCCGATGCTAAGTTCGGCCTTAGTGTTGGCCGGGATTGGCGCATCGAAGGTAAGGAATAGACGGTCTTTCTCGAAAGTTTGGGTGGAAGGGGTTTGGTCCTTTGAGCTGGCCTGCGATGCGAGGGAGCTGGAGGAGCGTGAGCTCCGACTTGGGTGCCAGAGAGTTGACGTACACGTTTTGGAAGGAAAGGCCGGTGCAATTGAGAACGATGGTCGACGTCTCCTCCGTGACGTCCAGACTGGAGCAAGGTTCACGCAATGGCACAGATCCAAGTTGACCTTGCACACCTGATTTTGGCGAAGCCTTCGAAGGTCAGCTTGTCAAGGTCCGTCTTAACCGTCACGTCGTAGTGAGTCGGCTTAACGTTCGTTGGCAGACGATTTGGATCGAGGTTTGACGGGACCGACATGGTGGAATGGTGTCTGGGAGGAGTAGCCTGCGAGAATCTTGATTGGAGATGGTGGAGATTAGTGGGAAGAGCAGCAAAGTGTGACCAGTATGGCACCTGGGTATGACTGGCCCGATTCTCCACGCGGTCCCACTTGAAAACGAGCGAAAGGTTCGTATGCAACAGCCCAAGCCGCGTGGGGACACCTGCCCGAGGAGCGAGGCTCCGACGCGTACCAACACCATACACGACTACTCTCGGCTGATGGTAGAAGAAATAGAGGACAAGTTTATTGTTGCCGGACTTTGTATGCACTAAGTCCGTTAGGGTCTAAGTATGTACGTATCGAATTTCAAAAGCAATCACAGTCAGGGACCAGTCGAGCAGTCTTCAAGCAAGGTGTCTAAGCAAAAGTTCGGACGGAGGAGCAGGAAGTTCGGACAAAAAGACTTTGGAAAGCATGCCACGATCGTGCTCCTCGAGGGCGTCAGCAAATTTCCCTCGCCCGCCTTGTGAGTTTACGGTCGTCATATGATCGAAGCCTTCAATGAGTTTGCGCCTGTACGAGGCGTATTCGGTTTCGAGGTCGATTAGCGAATTGAAATGAGCAACGCTAGAAGTAGTGTAAGCCCGAGGCAAGATTTTACGCGAACACGAACACGAACCTTTCTTGACGCATGTTGTTCAGGCTTTCGGCGGCATCACGAAGGATGTTCGCGCGTCCTACGCGAACATCTTTCTTCACGTAGTCAAATTTACGCGAGATCTTCTGCACCAGCACCTGGATAGTAGATATTAGACTGTTACATCGATTGTGAGACGCGACACAAGGCCATTCACGTTTTGAATATCGTTGAGGATCTAGGAAAGTCGTCTGTTATTTTAAATCGGGCAGGCAGGCAGTAGTCTCGCCTGCACAATTCCAAAGTCATCAGTCCTGTTGTCTTCCGCATCGTCAAAGCGCGTGCTACGTTCATCAAAGTCGTCGACATGATCACGATTCGGAGCTATGAGGTTACAATCATGAACAGAGGCCATATATCATATATGACGGGCAGACCTTGTTTGAAGTTTCTTGTCGGAGCTGCTCTTCTGGGTACATTCTGAATCTTCTTCGATTGAGCCACAGAGTCGGAGAACAGATATTTAGTCGGAGCCTTGAGTGCAAATGGACTGAAAGAGACGTGTCTAGAAGCGTCTTGGGTTCCGGTTACGCCGGCGTTGTGCTTCAGAGAAGACTTGGAGAGGGGTGCGCGTTGTAGAGCAGCGTTTGAAACTGGAGTGATACTTCGAGAGAGACGAGTTTTGTCTGCCTTGCAGTCAGCATAGATGGGCAGATCGACATCGAGGACAGAAACAGGTCTTTCAGGAAGAAATTGAGCTCGAGACAAGGGTAACTTAGAGTCTGGAACATGTTGTGGGACTGGCTCAATGGTCTCGTCGGCCAAGTCGATCGGGATGCGCTTGGTGATACCTTCTTCGAGTGGATTGACAGATTGGCGACTAGCGGACGGGGCAGGTTTGGGATCGAAGACGATAGGCGAGAGAGATCTTTGCTGGACAAACAGGAGGTTCTTTGAGGGGACAAATTCGATGACTGAAGGAGACCTGGTGAAATTCATGGCTCGAGGAGGTTCAGGTGAAGGTAATTCATCTTGAGGGACAGAGAGAGGCTGTTGGCGACGCGAAAACTTCTTGACACAGGGTATTGGGATATCTTGGACACCATGGGGTGGGCTCGGGGAAGAAAGCTCTCGAATATGCACAGAGGCCTGACGCGAGTTCGGAGACGCCCTTACAGGCAAAGCACTTCTCTCGGGAGGACTGGAGTGAACTTCGTACGGTTTAGAGGGAATCTGAGCTGATCTGCGAGTAGAACCAGGACGGGGAGAGAGAGAAGGCTTGTCTTGAGTGAGGTCGATTGTCTCCCTCACGGGTGAGGCAATAAGCAAGGAAGGGCTTCTCATGCGATCATCCTGTATAGATAATTGGCGGTCAACGCGATTGACCTTTTTTCAAGATGGTATGTGCTCGCCTTTGCGAAAATTGCACACATTGCAACACCTTCGTCTTGATCGTTCGTTTGAGGCGGCTCTATAAGCATGTCTTGATCGTCAGAGGTCTGGAATAAGTTCAGATACCGGCTTATCGCATCATACTTGCGATTCTTACATCCTTGAGATCTTTGACTTCCGGTTTTCGGACCTCAACCACCGAATTGGACCGCATTGAATGCTACATGCATTCAACAGGATGCAAAGCTTCAGGCATCAGATGAACGAACCTTCTCTTTCTTCTTCGGCTCCTCTGCAGCCTTGTTCACCCTACCAGATTTGCGAACCGTCTATGCATCGAGTAAGCCGCCATCGCATGCCCACATACACACCGAAGCCGAAACGTACTTTCTTCCCAGCCATTTTCCCGATCTTGCTGGCTAACTTTTGCTTAGGTGGGGAAGCCTCCTCATCCTCTAACTCGGCCTTCTCTTCCTTCGCTGTAGCGGCACGAGTAGCGCGAGGTTTAGGCTTTGCCCGTTTGCCGACAGGCGGAAGTTCCCGAGGGATTGGGGACGAGCTCCTTCCCTTCTTGCCGTAGCGATTACTGACGGTAGCAGGCTTCTTGAACACAGGTGAGCCTTGAAGCTTAAAGCGCTTGGCTGGGGGAGGTCCCATGGTCTCATCTGAGGAATCCTCGAGGCACGACCTCTTGCTCTCGGTGGACTTGACTTCCGTCGGCAATTCCAAGCCTTTCATCTCCAGAGAGTCGTCAACAAGCGGTCGTTTGCTCCTGATTACTCTGCTCGTTGTACTGTTCTCTTTACCACCTGGCTTTGCGCCTGGGACATCATACTATAAATGAGACAAAAAATGGTCTGCATTGAGACGTACCTTTACCAGGAACGGAACGGTCAACGCCAGACCTTGTAGAGCGGGTCGATTGGTCTTCCTTGAAATGTACGCGAGGCAGCGGGCGTGTGGCCCGCTGGGTCTGCTTCCCGAGTGTGACCTTCTTTTCAGCCACTGAAGCCGTTGTCTGAGTAGTGATTTGCACCGAGGGCGACTCGACTGGGTGATCCTGGCTGAGTCGTGCACACAATTTTGCCGATGAAGGTGAGAGATTGTGATCTGAGGCGCCCTCGATGCTCAGAACTGTGTACTGTCATTAGTTGTGACAATCTAGATTTGACAGTATCGCATACCACGCTCTGCCTTTTCCTGATGGCTCTGAGCCTATCGTCAGCACGTCAAAGAGGCGGTCACAACGCAGCATACCGTGTAAGGCAGCCCAGCCGCGTCAAAGTCCAAGGGTAAGTCCTCGTTGAGCTTGGACATCTTCCTGTTCGAACGGATAACTCGGCAACCCTAGGAGACATCTTCGAAAAGGGTCTGGAAACATAATAAAAAGGTAATTACCACGTCTCTGGCACTCAGCCCATCGCTAAAATGTTTGACTTGAGTTTTGGCGATATCAAACGTCATCACCCTAATGCTCTGCTTGTCCGGGTCACTCGACATTTGCGGAAGCATGGGATGACGGTTCAGAAGTACAGTAACTAGCATATGGGTCAACGATGAAGCTGGGGATAGACTGATGGAATCAATCGTCTTCCAAGCGGCGAGGAATGAGTCATAGGTGCCGTTCTGAGTGGCTGGACATCAGTACAATCGCCAACAGGTATACAAAGAAAGCGTACAGTTATGGTGGTAAACGTGAAGCCTTTGCCATCCAGGTAGAGGCGGTCGTCAAACTGGCCCACAAAATCAGCGACTTTAAGAGACTGCACCGAGAACGGTTGGGGACTGGAAGCTATCAGTCAGCATGATATCCTTCCATCGGAGAACAGAACTACAAGTCAATGTTCGATGAGGCGAGAGTATCGCTGAGCTTCCTTGAAGTTGTCTCCCAGTCTGTATCCGTCTTAGAAGGAGATATTAGTATGTCCCAGAGGTCGGAACTGCAGGGGAACAACGCTGAATCAAGGGTTGATTTGACGAATAGTTCCAGCTGATCAATCTTGGATCCTTTGTCGTCGGTAAGAAGGCCGGCCAATAGGTCGAGAAGTCCCTCGATGGCGAGATAGTCTGAATATATGCGTTCATTGACTCCTCACCATCGCCTGGAATAAACAGCGCGAACCTCTGGAAAGGAAAAGCGTGAGCCCAATGCGTCGACTGTGTGATGAGTTCTTCAGTTGACTATCTCAATCAGAAACTACCATCCACATACCCTCCGAGTAGGGTAGGGTTCCTCAGTTGCCTCTTGTTTTCGGCATGCCCTTCTGATGATTGCCTGAGAAGGAGATACACCTGCGTCAGGTTCAGTACTATGAGAGCAACAACGGCACTGAAATAGTACTGTGCAAGTCAAACGAGTGCCGTTCGAACACTCGTCTGTCTCCGACTTGCGAAAGCACCTGCCACAAAGAATGGCGTAGAGAGCGCTGCTGATGGAGGATTTCACTGCATCTGCACGTGTATGAGAGATCTACAAGAGGGGTGTGTGTGTGTGAGAGTGTGTGAGTTGCGAACCTGTAGGATTTTCCTCCAAGACATCCTAGATGAAGCTAAGTCGCGGGATACACGTAGGAGATCAACAAGACGTACCACAACACCCGATAATAGTGAGTGAAGGACTTCTTCCCAATAGGCGACAGACACCATCTCTTCCGCAGCCCGGGTAGTTGAAGAAGACAAGCGACTCGTGAAGACCACATCAAGTACGACGGCACAAAAGTTGTAAGCAAGCGAGGGATATTTGCGATATAGTGGAAGCATGGGAACTCGAAGCAGTTCGCTCAATTTTTCAAGAGTCACAGAAGATGGCGAAGACAGTTCCTTTAGAGCTGAAGTCAGCCTCTCACCGCCGCGTCTTGAAACGAGGTACCATCAGCGTCAATGCGTTTCCAAGCTTGTCCATAGAAACCCTGACATCTTCTTGCTTGTCCTTCGCCGTCGCCGCTCTGAGTGCGGAGAACGACCTCTTCAGATCGGCCACGGTCTTCGTCATGGTCGTTGCGAGGAGAGAACAAAATTGATCGGGAACTTGAAGTCGCGTTGGCCAAACAAGATCACGTGTACCCGCGTTTGCGCCACAAGTGCGCCACAGTCTCAGTCTGACTAACAATCTGACCGTCCTAGTTTTATTTCTGTTCCTTCAAGTTCTGTGCTTCTCTCGACCTCATTCACAAAGCGTCTTGGCCCAACAACGAACCAGGAACCTACAAAGCATCTCAAATCACCACTCTGCCAGTTATGCTTTGGTGGGTTTTCTCACCTTGACACGCGTCCGAGACGCGCCATCTCAGTGCCAGGCATGGCGACCTACGAGATAGCATACTTGAAGGGGCCATCATTGACATCAATGGTCCAGGTCTCCGCGATCTCCAGTTGTCCTAGCCCTTTGTGTATTCTTCCGCATGACGAGCTTTCGCGTAGCCATTGATTTTGTACCCTCGCCATCAATCCATGAAGGAGCTCTGTACGTTAAACTTTGCGATGCGACTGAGCATTCAAACTGTCATGACTAAGCAACGGTCCGGTACCCGGCTACTCCTTGTCGCTTGGGTTAGACGTGTTACCATCTTATACCTGTTGCGACTACCGGGGGCTCTCAGGTCTGGAGTTCTTCTTGTTTGGCTACCTGGCTGGAACCACAACTATGCCCGCTACAATGAAGAGCTCGCTCGCGTCTCTCGTCCCAAACTTCACGGTACGTTGTCAGATACCTATTCACACAATGCTGCAGTTGCCTTACCAGCCCTTCCAGCCCAGGATCAAGAGAAAACACCTCCGACGGGTCAGAAATTTGCACTTCCTCCCTTCTCCATTGCCAGAAACCAATCTGACTCGACTCTAGTATTCATGGCTTCCGGATGTCTTTCGGATCAAAGGTAGTGTAAGCGTCCTCTTACCAGCCTCTTACTCGCCGATTCCTTGACCTGTAGTAATTGTGCCCTGTTGTCTTATAGATAATAGGTCGAATTGTGGGACCCGTTATCACCGTCACCTTGTTCGCCACTCTCGTTACCGTAGCATGGTCCAAAGGCTACAAACTCGTCCTGACAAATTCCATTGTTCCGCTGCTCTCTGTTGTCGTCGGCCTGATCCTTGTCTTCAGGTGTGTCTCGTCCGTAGCATTGGCTCACTAGTCTCATTCTCTTCTTACCTAGAAACTCGTGAGTGGCTTCAACTGTCGCGAGCTGCGATTGAATATGGTCCAGCACTTCTTATGATCGCTACTGGGAAGGGAGAAAGTCCTTTTCCTCAATGACCTCCAACATCCGGAGTTTGTCGCGTCAGATTTGGGTCAACACCGCCCTGCCTCCACCGGATCAGGACCTCAAAGGCAAATCGTCAGCTACACCTATGACTGCATCGCAACTTCGTCGTCGAAAAGTAGAAGCGCTTCAGCTATGCCTCGCGTTTGCTTATGCTGTGAAGCACTACCTTCGCGGCGAGGACGGCATCTTCTGGGAAGACTATCGTGGCGTTCTTCCGGCTTCGTTTACGCGTTTCATAGAGGCTGAATATCATCATCAAAGCGATACAATAAACTCCTACGCCGCCACACGGAACACTTCCTTGGAAGCGAGTCTCATCATCAATGGAATGGCAAGTGGTCAAAATACGCCTACCAGTGGTCGTGCATCACCAGATGCCATTCTCGTCACAAAAGGTGATGCCACGAAGAGAGTTCGACCAAAGCGGAGCAAGCAGCGTCTCGCAGGTCCTACCACGCCTTTGCTGGACCATCGCACGATCGACTTTTACCCGGAAGTAGAGGCATCCTTGCCCCTTCCCCTCGTGTATGATATATACGCATCTCGTATGCATTCTGACGCTGATTGTCAATTCTCTAGAATTGCACACGAAATCACGCGGATGCTTTTCTACTTTCGACGCGGTGGTTTCCTGGAAACTGTTGGTCCTGCAGGTGCGTTACCTTTCCACGAACTGTGGTACGCGACTTCATGCGCTCACAGGCACCAATGCCATGAATGCATTGTAACTAGCTTATAAGGCTGTAATCATCCATCCCGCTCAACGTCTCACTCCCAGGGTTCAGAGCATGGTGGATCAAATGACAGCGATGGAAAGGGTAGCTAACACTCCCATCCCAGTTTCTTGTGCGTTGCTCGGTCTTCAATAGTCGTTAGCTAACATCCCTGCAGATGGCATTCATCTCAAGCAATGTGTGACTTTGTACCTTTTTGCATTGCCTCTGACGCTCGTGAACGATTTGGCTTGGGCAACAATACCCATCACAACTGTCGTCGCATTCACCTTCATGGGCGTAGAGGGTGGGTTTTACAGATCAACAGCATAGGTTCTCACTGATAGCATTGCAGGAATTGCCGACGAGATTGAGATGCCATTCGGTCAGTTGCCTATCATATACATCACAACAGACATCTATTGACCCATCACACAGGTGAAGACGCCAGCGATTTACCTCTTGGTACGTATTTTGTTCATAGAATTTACAAATCTTTGAATGCCCACGTAGACCGCTATTGTCACGACTTGAAGGAAGAGATCAAGTGCGTCACTCCCTCTGAGGGATCAATACACATACATTTACGCATTTTCGACAGTTTCACTATCCACCATTTGCCGGAAATGAGCGAAGGTGCATACGGCTACGACGACGGCGAAGGGGACGATTAGGAGGCCCAGATGCCCGGCATTACTTGCACACGTATTGAAAATAATGTATATTCACGGCCTGTTCACGACAGTTCTATCACATCATGCAAACTCTGGAGTACAGTGTTCACCCGGTCCATACGGCTATTGGCATATAAGAATGTGAAGTGTCCGCGTAAGAAGGTACAAACCTTGGTGGTGAGCGATGTCAATCCAGCTGAGTTTTCACTAGTTTGTCGGCCACTTTGAGGACCAGGCTTGGGTTTGGTACCCTTCGCAAACGCATCAAGAATTCTCTTCGTCGATTCGGGAGTCAAATCCTCCTACGAAGACGTCAGGACGCGAATGAGAGCAGAATGTAAGGTACACACGTAGAAGTCATCGCCAATGACCACCATGGGTGCATTGCTGCAAGCGCCCTGGCATTCCACCTCCACCACAGTGAATTTGCCATCTTTCGTGGTTTCGCCGGGATGTATTCCGCCGAGATGACTGCACACTGTGTTGAGAATGTCGGTCGATCCACGCAGCATGCACGGTGTCGTGGTGCACACTTGAACAAAGTGCTCTCCGATGGGCTCCCTGTGCAAACCGGTCATGCGAGTCCTCGAGCAGGAAGGACCAACACGCACCTGTTGAACATAGTATAGAAAGTGGCCACCTCATAGACCCGCATTGGAGGCATTTCCAGTAGTTTCGCGACATAGTTCATCACGCTAATGCTCGTCCATCCTTTGTTCTGACGCTGCCCCAAGTCGAGAAGTGGTATGACGGCTGCTTTCTTGTATTGCGACGGGTATCTCGATATGATTTCGTCCGCCCGTTTCTTGTTCTCCGCATCGAAGGTGAATGGAATCTGGAGGAAGATTTGAACAACTGCGTCCGAATGGTCCCTCTGGACGTACCTTGGGGTTGTTGTAATCCGTGTCCCTGTGCTGTTGGATCTGAGCTGGAGGTCTCTACAAGTAAGGCCTTTGCATACCACAAACAGGGCATCAGAGCGCCGTGAGCATGATGTCGAAAAGCCGCGGGAGAGAGTGCGCGACGCCAGTCGAGGGGTGAGCGCGGAGAACATTGTCGAGAACACTGCCAAGCCCGGATTGAACGTTCTCTGCAAGTCCGAGCCCCACGTGGAGCCAGCCAATCACAACCCCGTAATTCCCCGCCCTGCTCAACCGTACAAGAAATTGTACAACATCGACATAACATTTGGTCTTGTACACTAGATGATGTCTACCATAGATCTTCGCCACTTGGAAATCATGTGGTCCACTTTTACAATGACACCCGCGCACACTCTTGGGAGACCTGTCTCTGCCGAACCCCCGCTACCTTGCACCTTGATTCCACTATCAAGATGCCCCAACAGAGTAGTGGCCCATTCGCTAATAGCTAACACAAGAGACGCATGCTCCAAGCTCAAGGACTTTCCGTCATCGAGATCCAACGCAGAGTCAAGAATGATCAGGATGAGTTCCAAGACTGCCGTCAAGATCGATGCCTGTTTATTCGTGCTGCTCGTGCTGTCTGCACCTTGGCCATCCGAAGCTTCCTCTTCCTCCAATCGTGATACAGGTTTTGTGCCAACCGTCAGAGCCAATTCTAACGCATCAGGAGCGAGTACTGCGGGCCACTCTGGCGCGAAACGGGCCAGGTGCAGTAGAACGCTGAGTGCGTTGAGAAAGCATCGCAGGATGGTGGGATTGAGAATGAGACCTGTGCCTGCCCCATAGTACTGCTGTCTGCCTTTGAGATGTGCCGTACGATCTTCGCGTGTCTGTTCATCTCTGAGGAACAACCAGAAGCGGTTCAATAGTGGTCCCAAAAAGTGTTCCGCTGCGACCTGGGTGAATGTGGGTGCAGGCTTCATCCCAACGTCTGACTTGTTCTCTTCCGGTGTGACAAGCGGAGCCTTTCGTATACGCAACCGTCGATTCCGTCCGGGGTCCGTCGCAGTGTGTCCGCTAGACGACTCCTTCCTCTCCGGTTCATAAACAGACCGAATCACATCGGAGAGAAGAGCAGGAACGGGACCATTAGAGATCAGAGGGAGTTCGTACTTGGTATGCAAGGCCGGAGGCAGCATTTTGCTCGGGAACGCCGTCCCTTTGAACTGTCCACTCAATTCCTGTGCTCCTAATACGAGGGCATTGAGCATTATACGTCTTTGCTCAATGGAGTATTGGTTCTTGAAGAATTCTTCGACAAGGGCACTGTTGAACTATCAATCAGCCTTACAGTCACGGTGCATCAGAGTTTACTTACGGGGCCGCCTTTTGAGGACTTCCGGCGACAAGGGCGACCAAGGCACCTTGACATTGGGCATCGAAATTCTCCAGGTCGAATTTATTTGAGAGGTTCAAGTAGCCATAGACGATATTGACAGCATTCTCCTCTATAGAGACATGATCAGTGCTCGTGATATGGCCATTTGATGAGCTCAAGTCACCGAGTTCGGTTCCAAAATTTCGTTTCCGTCGAATGAGATCTTCGCCCTGTGTAAGAGCCATTTCCATCCGGTCTGCCTCATGGGCACTATCACTTCCGTTGAACGCATTTGAACCGCGTAGAAGCTCCCCGAGTTGCGCAAGATAGACTGGCCGCTGTACTTTTTTCGTCGTTGCGTTCAGAGACGGGTCCTTCTCTCGTTCCTCGAGCTCCGATGGGGTTGGAGACGATGATCGCGAGGACGGAGAGGAAGCATAACCTGTTATAGAGTCGTCAGAGTCGTATGCTACATCGTTGAGGACGATGGATGCTGATGGTGTTCGATTCATCGCCTCTTCTGCCGGGAGTGGCAATTCTCTAGAGCCTGATTCGTCTTCGACCATGACATCCGAAAGATCAGCATCCACGTCGCGAGCGAGCGCGAGTTTTCTGAGCGATCTCGCCCATACTTTGTCTGCATCCTGGCCATCCCAGACCTCGAAATCCAGTTTCTTGCCAGAAAACGAAGCCAGGACCTCTGCAGTCAGCATCCCGCACCGACGAACGACTGGGTCCATATGATTGATGTACGCTGAGACACCTCCAATGAATCGAGCATCTGTTGATAGGGATGCAATGCAAGAGGACCCATGCTGAAAGTATGATATGGATAGTATGAGAAGGGAAGTAACATCTTGTGAACGCTTCAGCACCAACGCTCCGGTCACGGTTGGCAACTCACAGCGATGACGAGACAATAACGAATGCTTAACGTGCTCGGGCGACCCCCAAGTCACAATCACCTCATTCATGAATTTCTCTAAGGCTTCAGTCTTGTCAGCTATCGGTGAAAGACGACTTGATGAGATGTTCTCACCAGTTGTGTCTTCCATGCAGGAGAGCCAGCAGACAAATACACGCGCATGAGTCTCGTCAAAATCGCGTCCCAATAAGACTGAGGAGACAACGTCAAGTTGCTCTGGCGTGAAAAGTGCAGGATCTCCGAGGAATTTCCCAAGAAATAGAGCTTCTTGCTTGACGAGCGCTCTGCGACGCGGGGAATCGTCAAAAAGAAGATCTTCGAGATCCAAAGTCCCAAAGAGGGAAGCCAAGATACCCTGCACTGCAAGTGTTGACGGGATGTCAAAGATAACTTGAGCCCAGAATGAGCTGTACTGTGCATCGTCCTCGTCCAGAACCCTGCGGCGGATTGAAGGTAATGTAACATGAAAAAAGGATGACTGCGATGGCAGTTCTGGTGACCTTGGAGGGAAAAGGCCCAGCGTCACTAGTTTGGTGAAGAGATATGTCAAGGACTCTAAGGGCGCTGGTGAGGCGTAAGGTTGTTATGTCTGGATAACAGCAGAGATCGATACTAACCAGATTGACTCTTCGAGTTGCCGGACAAAGACCCTATAAGAATCTCACATCGAGTCGCAAGGTGATTGAAAAAAGCTCCTTGTTGCAGAAGAATTGGGACGTCGCCAATACCGACAAAGTTGGCAACCTTGGCTGGAACAGAAACGAGGTTTTGAACACAGTCTTCCCAAATTGCTCCCAATTGAGCCTTAGGATCGGGCGAGGAGAAGATGGCGGCATGTAATCGATCAATGGGATAGCTCTTGGTCATATTGAGGAGTAGCGAGATGGAATGCGGGGAAAGACGCGTCGACAGTATGGTCGAGAACCCCTCCAAAGCAATCGCTCCGGATGTATCGAGGGCGAAGTGAAAGCTGTCCGGGCAAAAGTACTGTTCCAAAAGAGTAATGGAGTCGTTCTCGCGAAGTATTGGTTCCCATGTTGGATATATCTGCTCGAGGATGGCTCTTTGAATACTAGGAATGTGCCTGCGAACGACAACTGCGCCACGTGGGAGTGGGTTGAATATATGGTGCCGAAAGCGAGGAGGCAAAAGACCGAGAGAGTCAAGCGGTCCGCATAGAAGGGAGGTCAGAGCGGAAACATCCGAGATTGGCACCTGTAGTTGCTTGATTATCTCGCGTACAGGCTCATCAGCGCCATGGTCCATAGAGGTTGGAGATGAAATTATTCTCTGTACAACCGAGATGGTGGACGGAAGGACAGCCGGACCTGGGCGGCATTGGCCGAATTCGATCACTTTTCACCTCTTCCGCTTACTGTCCGCTACTGTCCGCTTACTTCGACAATGTTGTCACGCTCGACGCGGTCCCTCCAGCGCTGTTGGCATGTACGACGCCTACAGACAGCAGCGGACGTTGTCGACGGACCTCCCGCCACCGAGACGAATCGTAAGCTCACGCACCTCTCCTCTCTGTACGCGACTTGACGAACTATACGTCTCGAAGGTGCCGAAGTCACCCTGAAACGATTTTGGAAGACTGTTGGCATGCAAGAACGCGGAGACGATATTGCAGTCACTCTGGACAAGATGGCACTGAAGACTCCAGACGGAAACATACTACTTGTACCCGCTCACAAGAAATTGGTGGCTACTTTGGTCGCTAGTGAGTGGGAGCACCAAGAAACGGTCATCAAACACCACGCGCTCCCCGTCGTACGTTCACGTCGGGCTCCCTATCCGTGCTTTACTCATGATACACGCCACAGACATCAATAGTCTGCCGGGCAATCGACGCGTTGCACGACGAGGGCACTCGCGAAGAAGTTTGTCAAGCTCTTCTGGAGTATCTAGATACGGACACAATCTGGTATGCTCAAACTCGGCAACGTCAAATGAAGATGCACTAAATTGATAGCTTTCACGAGGACTATCCCGACCAGCTCGTGAGGCTACAGACAGAACATTGGGATCCCATTCTCAAATGGGCCCGCGAAACGATGGGCCTCGAGATCAATTTGTTCGACTCGATACTAGCCAACTCCCAGCCAGAAGAGACAAAACAAAAGATTCTAGCGGAGCTCAGGAAAATGAACAAATGGCAATTAGCAGGTAAGTCAATTGACTGTATCAATCAGCTCTTCTCTGACTTGGCGTAGCTATGGAACGCGCCACTTATAGCACTAAATCCATACTGATAGCTTTGGCTCTTGTGAAAGAGTTCATCAACGTCGAGCAAGCGTCTCTTGCCTCTCGCGTGGAAGTCTCGAGCCAAATAGAGCGCTGGGGCGAGGTCGAGGACAGTACGTACCACGACTCTTCTCATGTCCTCATCTGATGAATCTCCTAGCGCACGACGTCGATCATTTCGACATAAGAAGACAATTGGGGAGTGCGTCGGCGCTATGCTACGATATCTAATCCACAGGCTGCGAAACTCATTTATGTATTCTGCGACCACATGGATGACTGGGGACGTCATGGACACCGTGAAACTCTAAATGCTACGATAGAGGATTGGCCACGCATTTCAGCCTACCAAACGTTCCGGATATTCGCCAGGCTGACCATCGTCGCTGAATTCGTTGGTTCCTACTGATACATCAAGCCGTACTACCTTACACCCATCTCCACCTACGGTGTCAACTACTCATGATCGCCATTGGACGCTGACTCGACAAACCGGGCCTTCAGCTTCGAGAGGTCAAAGACCTCACCAAACGTCTTTGGTGTATCACGCATCGACACGAAGCTTTCCATAAGGTTTGTCCCCCCGGATGCCTCTCCCAGGATGGGTAAGTACGCTGGCGGTGGTGCTTGATACTCTCCGTTCGGCTTCAACTAGAGATTCGTGATCCGTTAGAGGATGAAGGATCTGTGATTCTTCTTTGCCAACTCACCATATGCGATCTATCCGAGCAGAATTCTTGCAGGTATATCGCTGCAGGAACTACACGGAAAAGACTGGAACCTCAGCTCAATAAGGAGGGAAAGTTCACAGGTCATGCCTGATACTGACCATTGATATGCTGATGGGACGTGGTTGGCAAACGTGTTCTCCAAATATGTCATGACGGGCACTGGGGTTGGTATCACCGAGTCGAAGTCATATACCCAACCGCAAGTTGAACCGAATGAGCTGGAAGTGCCACATAGAAGCAAAATGACATGATAGTCCCAAATGACAGGCTGGCCGTATTCACGCGCTGCCCGTTGGTTATAGAGGGCTACCTAAGTCATAATCAACTGCACACTCAGATCCGTGTGATTCTCAACCCCACTCACAGTTTTCGACTCGTTTGAGATGAAGACAACTTCAATGGACCATTCCTCCGAAGACAAAGAACGTGTAAGATCTGACGCAAGTAGGAATATGTTCTCTTCGCACCAACACTTGGCGTACGCAGCGTTCTCAGGCAATTTGGGTGGCACCGGCATGATGATGGCCGTTCTGATGTAAAACTGATGACGCCGTGTCGGGGCGCATGCCAAGAGCCGCATACCTTGGACTTAAGTAAGTACATAGCACACTTGACACTTACCTCTACCTGCCTTCTACCCTCCAAATCTTTATCTATGTCTCTGGGTCATCGCCACTCCCATCATTCTCATACTTCGCACTCTCATCATGCACGCTCGCTGTCCAGGTCCTCAACAACAAGCAGCAGCCGCATCCGCTCACCCTCTCCTTCGTCCCGTCCTACGCAGACCTTCCATGCCAAGTCCCTGACTCTACCCACTCCGGCTCTTGTCGAGTCGGTGGCGGGAGCTGCACACTACTCGGGCGCAAAAGTCGATTCCGCTGAATCACCCAAACACGCGCCAGAGCGGCGGCGGTCATCTTTGGAGACGGGCATAAAGGCTGACCACCATCGTGTCATGGCCGATCTCCAAGAGCTATACTGCTGTAGGCCTACGCCCGAGATATTCGAACGTTCTTGGACGGAGGATGCTGTGTTTGAGGTGTGTATCGGCTCACGCGTCGCCGCTTCGATCATTTTGAGATCTGACGCCGCAACCCAAGGACCCCTTCACCGTGTGTAAGGGGTTTCATGAATACGCCGCACAGGTGAGTCTGTCTCATCCCCATTCCAAAAATCATTGCTTATTCCACTAGTGGTACGCAATGGTATGAATCACATCCCCAATGCAGGTGGTGACGCTATCCTTACTGTCATACAGCCGAAGGTCTTCTCCAAGTCTGTGACCCTCTCCACCCGCGTTATGAGCTCGACAAGCTCCCCCAATCGCTTAGTCTTTGCACAAACACAGGAATACACCTACCGGCATTTTGGACATAAGAAGGTGCGCCGTGATTTCACACCGGGGCATGGCACTAGGCCTCGTGTTCTTGCAATTCTGGCTGGCCGCCTCGCCCCGATGTCATGACATTCATTAGCTGATGACCGTTTGGTTCCAGATCTTCGAGTCCATTATTGTAGTGGACCTGAATGATGATGAGAAAATCGTGAAGGTCAGCGACCAGTGTGACGGGAAGAATCCGACATGGTTTGGGTCGCACATGTTGAGGCGGGCGAGTGCAAAGGTTATACCTTTCCTTGTTCATGTTCCGAAGAAGTGACTCGATGATGACCATGTAATTGTATATCTAGGATGCTATGTTAATCGTACGAATTGTTGTAATATACCTGTTACTGTATAGTCTGGCCATCTTGAGCTCTTGCGCTGGAGTTCGAGGCTATCTGGATTTCCAGGTGTAACATCATTTTACACGACTGCCTCAAAAGCAGTGACCCGTCTTGTCTACTCGCTTTATTGGCACGTTGTTCTACGAAGATTCGTGCGCCTCGGCCGCCTCCGCAAATCACTCCCACCTGCTCGTCATGTACAACCTTCAGACGCCCAAGAGCTCCTTGATGTTTGGCCGGGTGATGTCCAGTACCGCCTCGCAGCGGAAGGTGAGGTCCGGGTCGATACTCTACTGAAGTTAGTGATGTGTGCAAAGCAGCGAAGATTGCAGACTCTCCGAAAAGCACGCCCATCAGGGACAGCGTGCTGCCAGGGACTACAGACTCCGTTTGGACTGCGTGTATTTATTTCTGAGTTGGGTGCGCGCAGGAGATTTTAGCACTACGATTAGTACTATGAAGATGTTGACTTAGCCCGGACTTGACTACTCAACAGCTTGAAGATGCCACCGCAGGGCCGACGTAACAACTCGAATACCAGTCAGAGAGTGGAGTCGCGAGAAGTGCTGCGCAAGTTCACAAGGGCGCGCCGCAAGTTCAGCAGCATCGGCAATCTCCGGAATGCATCCGAAGATGATCAAGTTTGAGCTACTTAGTTGAGCAGTCAGGAAGCTGTGTGATTCAGAGGCGGCGCACGATCGAGAGTAGATGTAACACCAGACATAGCCACAGACAAGAAGGAAAGAGACATTTAGTGTTCCGGGGGGTGGCAGGCGCAGGCAGCAGTACTAGTAGGCACAATCTGGGCACAGTGTCAATGATTTGTCGGCGGTCGCGGAGATCGGCGTGCTACAATTAACGAAAAGCTCGGGCCGGCTACCCCGAGCTTTCAATCTGTGACTCCGTGACACCGACAAAGTGCTGCGCACTTAGCTCTGGGGGCTTCGCTGTGCATTCACTCTCTCATTTTCACCAGCATGCATCTCGAGCTTGACCAGTCCGCCCTCCAAGAGCTGCAACGGCCCTCACGCAAGGGCAAAGAACGCGATCTCATGCATCGGGACTCCTCCAGGGACCTGCAGCCGACAGATCTGGACGAGAAACTGATAGCTTTGCGTCGCCGGACTGCAGTGTGCGCGCCCTCTTTGCCTTTCTGCATCGCTATTCTGACTATTCCGGCAGTCCCAACAGGCCAAGAGACAGGCCAGACCGCCCTGTACCGCCTCCCCCACCTCCGCCGGCTCGCGCAGAAAGATCCCCAAAACCTGCTCCTCAAGCATCCTCTAGACCGACGGCTTCTCCAAGACGGGCGAATATGTCCCCACAGGTGGTATCCTCGCGTCAACCCCAGGAGGCCGATCCAGATGACTTTTCCCGCCGCCTGAAGATCTCATCCTCTCCTTCTCCACGGCTTGCTCAACAGTCTTCGAAACAAGGCCACAAACTGTTTGATCCCGAGCGAGACCCTATCCCGACACTTCGGCGTACGGCAGAGCCAGAACCCATGGCTGACGCCACAAGTACCCGCAGCGGACCCACGCGAGAGACGACGAGACAACTTTTCAACCATCGCAAAGATGATCCCGTCCGCTTCTCTGTTCTCTCTCGGCCTCAGGGCAGGCCAACTCCCACCCCAAAGTCCTCTGGTGACTACATATCCGCTTCCTCCGCTTCCTCCTACGCCCCCTCCCAGGCGTCCTCCAGCTTCACTTTATCATCGACCACTGATGGCTCCTCCGCGTCTTCTGCACTATTCGAAGGGCAGAAGAAATCCGATGATGGCGGAGGCAACGTTTTCGCTGCGCAGCTCAAGAAGCTCTATCGGAACATAACAAGCCTTGAATCCAAGATCAAACAAGACGACGGGGACGATGGCGACGACACTAGTCGCGTCATTCTGAAAGGCAAGGAGCAGGAGGACGAGGAGGCTCAGATTGAGAAGTGGAAAAAGCGTCTTGAGGATCACAAGAGGTATTCATTTCTATCTCCATACCATACGAGTTTGCTGCTGACAGGTTCTTAGCCTGGTCGAGAATATCCACAACCTCCTCGAAATCTCCCTTGCACCCAGCGTTCCTGCATCACTCCGAAATATTCCCACAAAATACAACATTATAGTCCGACTGTGGACTTACGGTTTCCACAAACTTCTGGAGTCACTTCGCCGGGCCTCGTTTACCTCAACTCTTGCTCTCGAGCATCTTCAGGATTTCATCTACTACGCCTACACGTTCTACACTGGACTTCTGGAAGAGCCAAACCTGGCCACTTTCAAGAGTGGCTGGTTGGAAGCTCTCGGCGATCTAGCGCGTTATAGGATGGCTGTAGCCGCTATGTTCACTGGGACCGGCGGCGATGGTGGTCCCCTCACTACTGAAAATGTCTCTGAGGTGCTACTGAACACTGCCTCTGGCTCGTCTCTCATGGTCCCTGTGGCCGCGGAGGCGAAGTCCATCAGTGATGCACCTGCGGCGCGTATCGATGATTCCCCTTCGCCGAGTGTTGGACTGGCTGCGGCGCGGTTATTAGACATTGAGCCGGATCAGGAACGTTGGCGGGGTATCGCGCGGGATTGGTACGGTGCTGGCTTAACCGACCAACCTGGTACTGGAAAGCTGCATCACCACCTGGGCCTATTGAGCCGAGAAGCGGACGGGGAGGAGCTGCGTGGTATATACCACTTTGTGAAGAGGTGCGAACTATTGCCTTGGCTGATGTACGTTTCTGACAGTAATTCCGCAGTCTGACCACGTTGCACCCATTCATGACTTCACGCGAATCAGTTCTCCCCATATGGTCTCAGGCCTCCCAAGCGCGGCGCTCGCATCCTGACGCCAAGGTCCCTGATTTGTTCGTTCTTCTGCATGGGATGCTGTTCACAAATATCGAGCTGGATTCTTTCCAACCCACGATGGCACGCCTCGTGGAGAGACTCGAGATCGAAGGTGCCGAGGACCGAGAATGGATCATGATGGCCGTTGTCAACATCGGGTCCATAATGGAGTATGGGAAACCATCAGGTGTTCTCAAAAGACTCGGAGCCGTCGGTACCCGCGATCCTGGATCGGCAGCCGCGATGCGCGTTATGGCTAAACGCGAACTTCTTGCCGACGACAAGATGGACGTTGACGAACCTAGTACCGGCACCTCTATGGAAACCGACGATCTGCCAATGGCCTTCACCTTCGCCATGCAACTCACTTTCACCATGCTCTCTTCTGTCCTGTGCCATCCCACCCGAAAAGCCTCGCCCTATGCCCGCTCAACCATCAATCCTTATCTCACCGTCATACTCACATTCCTTTCCACAATTCTCAAACATGAGGGAGCAAAACGTGTTCTTGAGCGAAACATTCCTTGGGAGGCACTGGCGAAGTTCTTCACCATGGTCCCTCGGGCTATCATGGCTTCTCAGCGTCTCGACGCTATCATGCCTCGAGACCACAGACGATGGGACATGATCACTCAGGGCTGCGCACCCCCACTTCCCGAGGACTGGTGTCTGCGTGGTATGGAGTGGGTTGGCCGTAAGATCTACGAGCGCGGCTACTGGAAGAGTGGCGCTGAGAAGAAGATAGAGCTTGAGGTTTTGGACAACACCGAAGCCGAAGACATGACAGACGGACGTATTGAGGACGATGACGACGACGATGTTGAAGGCGGAAGCATCGGTAAACGTTGGGTTCGAATCGTACGATGTGGAGTCGAGATCGCCGAATCTGTTGATGGATTCTCGTGGACTGAAGGAAGTCGACGGTGGGAAGTTGTAGGGACGCTTGCCGACCAGGTTCGGACATGGAAAGAGGAGGATGCCATAGAGAAGGAGCGTGAGGAACGGCGTCGCATGGGCACACGATGGATTGACGACTCCATGGACGTTGATGAAGATGCTATGGATGTCGAGGATAGCGACAGTGACGGCGAGAACGATACCGAAGACGTCAAGGAACTGAAGGTGTGTTATCCCTTTTTTCGCTAATAGTCGAATTCAAGTATCTCTAGGAACGGAGAAGATATCTTCAAGCTCTCCTCAAATCGTCTCAGCACGCTCCAGCCACAAGCTCCTCGTCGAAGCGCCGTTCGAGGAAGAATCCTGACACGCGACCCCCTCTCCCCATCCAACCTGGTTTCACGGTCCTCATCGTCGACACCAATATTCTGCTTTCGTCCCTACCCATGTTCGCCTCCGTCGTGGAAAGCCTTCGCTGGACGGTTGTTGTGCCACTACCTGTTGTCATGGAACTAGACGGTATCTCCCAGAACCCCGCACAACTGGGTGATGCCGCGAAAAATGCAATGGCATATCTCTCTTCCCATATTCGGTCCCATTCGACGTCCCTCAAAGTTCAAACATCGAAAGGGAATTACCTCTCGTCGCTCAATGTACGAACGGAAGAGGTGGACTTTTCCTCTGGCATGGCCGAGCGAAATATGGACGACTTGATCCTCAAAGCTGCCATCTGGCACGATGAGCATTGGGTCGACCGCAGTGCTTTCTTGCAGAGCAACTCGATGACAATATCCAATCCGGTGAAGGTTGTCCTTCTCACTCTGGATCGCAATTGTACGTATAACATCCTCTGCCAGCTTCCATTGTCTCAACATACACCTGTAGTGCGTCTCAAAGCTCGCTCGCGTCAGCTTCCTGCTGCCGGCGAGAAGGATATTGCCTCAATCTTGACAGCACCATAAAAGGCGTAATCGACATACTCGAGTAGAGTACCCGCTTCATCGACTCTTCTACGGTCCTGTCCGGCCCCACGTCGGTTGCATCCCCTTGTGATTGCCAAGAGGAGGCTCCATCATAGGACACTGGTCTCTCTGCACCGCGACATGGTGTTGACGACGGACAATCACATACCCAACATCGCTATACCGTTCATTTACCCTGTCTGCTTTACTCTCGCATCATTTATTGCTATATGTAACTATCATTCATCAAGTTCTGGGCTCGATGTGTACTCTGGGATTTCGTTGGTAGTACTGTACTAGTGTAAAAAGATCCTCTGTATTCCGACTCTCATTTGACGTCAATGCATCAAGACTCGCCTTTGCGGGCCCTTTCTGTATCTCCATCCAACTCGAGAAAAGCTTTTCGAGCGACTCAAGGTTTCTCTGAAACTAAGGTTTGTAATCGCACGAGCGCCCCACCAAACTGCAGACAACGACCCTTTTGGAAAGGATGTCTCAGCCCTCATCGAAAAAATACACAGTGACTTCAGATTGAATTCACAACACTATGCAGCCTAAACACCTCTACTAGTAACCTGTCGGTCTCGGCAAGTACTACATATCCTCTCCAATCAACGCGTACTCCGAATCGCCTTTCAGCGAACGATAAAGATTGTCGGCTTGTTGCTCTTGTTGACATTGTAGACGAAGCAGGAGAAGACCACCAAGATAGATTGACATTATTGCCTGTGAGAGATGTCCTGAAAGAGCAGGATTGACATCTTGAGATACTCACAACTGACCAAATTGTGATCAAGTTATTCCAAAATCGAAGAATTGCCGCGGTCTCATCAAAGTGCGTGTACCATTCATACAGACCGCTTCGAATCTATAGGGAGGGAGGGAGGGAGGGAGGGAGGGAGGGACAACTATTTCAGTTCTGTCATAGGAAATGCTAGGACCAAGTACTTGCCTGAAGATAGGCAAGAATCAGAAGGATGATACCGAATCCCGCGTGTAAAATGTTCGATGGAGGATGTGCCACCTTCGACAGCCCTTGTACTTTTCGTGTGTGTATGTACTTCCCGAGCGCAAGTTGTGCGAAGTAGAGAAAGAGCACAATGATTCCGCCTATCTGTAAAGGTGGTCAAACAGATGGCGACTTCAATAATCGGTATGTTTGACCTGGTGAACATTCGTGAAATGGTACGCTTCGGCATCCATAACTGCAACTGGACCAAATATCCATCCGACAAGGATGACGGGAAGAGCAACGATGTAGTTTAGCGTATGGTGAACAAAGAACCACTTCGGTGTGAAAGATCGAGTGAAGCGTGCAATAAGAGCTCCCACGGGGAGAATGACCAAGAATCCAAGGGAAAGGAGGGCGCCGTGAACCAGCACTATTCTCTCGTGTGAGGTCACGGTCTTGGGCAACGTCGTCACTTCCTCGGCCAGCTCTTCGGGACTCTCCAGCGCTTCCGATGCATTGAGTCGAAACATTCCAGCAACGTAGTGGGCGATGAGAGTGGCGCCAGGATCGGAGGTATCGGGTCGCGTCTTGCCATATGCCCACAAGCAGTGCGAGGTATTGTATACATCTCCACGCTGCCCTGGAAGAAGCTCAAAAGAGAATATCGCATCGTCTGTCGCTTTGACTTTCTGGGCTTTCGTCTTGATCTTTCTCAAATGTCAGCCAGCTGTTACGTGGGCTTCGACAAAGAATGCAGCGAGACGTACAATGGTAGGCTCGCGCCATTCAGCAACTTGGGGGGGAAGCGCCACAAGTTGGGGCTCTGTATGACCGGTGGCATAGCGCTGAGATATCGTCGTAGTGTTGTCTTCATTGCGCCACAAGATGATCATATGGCTGTCAGTCATGCGACGTCCGAATCCGCTGGAAGTGCGGACGTAAGGCAAATGCAGATCGATCGACAGAGCGGGAAGACTAACAGTGCGGCCCATCCTACAGGCCCATGCCGGAAAACCATCTCAACTAGTGATTTCAAAGTATTGTAAGCACACGAGCGTTGAAAGGGGCTCCGTTTGAATGACTCACAGACCGGGTTCCCGTTGTGCTTCACCATCGAATTGACGCACAGATATGGTCCGCATGCCGCGTCCCGCTGGACCAAATCATGATTTGCGGTGACGTACAGAATCAGCACTGAAAAGAGAGTGATGGATACAATGCGCATCGTGCTCAGATACTAGGTGGAGGCCCAAGAAGCAAAGCAACCAGACTGATGAGGGAGAAACATGGCACTTATATTGACAGGGTTGTACATGGTTCACACCAAGGAAGACCTATAGTTCACGCGAGCAACGGGCCCCATTGCTTGAACACTCTTGAACAACTGAACGTGAGAGATATAATACTTTCCTGAAGTATATCTCAAACGCTACTTTGGGAGTATGAGAACTACATAGCAGTTTGTCCCGTGTGAATTCGACTTACCTCTCCATCATTCAATTTGTACAGTCCAGTCAGGCCGCAAAGTTATCCAGGCATGTCCACCATCACCTCCGAGCTCGACCACCCCATTTTGTGCCGCGAGGCTAGCATACTGCGCAAACTTTGGGGTGTCCGCTTTCTTGAAGACCGAAGGATCGAGTTTGAGAAGCTCCAAGCATACACGGGACCGCAAAGGTTTGTGATTCCCGTCCTTTCGAAATATGTTGAGAGCTCGGACAAGTGTAGCAAACCGTTCCTGGCTATCAGGGCGTGGGTGAGGTGGACAGGTTATAGTCAACCCGGTTTGCGCCGTGGGAACAGTATGAGAGATGTCCGGTTTGAAAACGGGCGGCGTCCGGACAGGAGTGGATGGCAAGCTGTGCTGGAAAGCCTCCTTGATGACGGGGGACGTCGTTGGGGTGCTGTAGCAGGAGCTGAATCTCTGTAAAGTGCCCGTTACAGACGAGGTCCGGGATGGTAGAGAGACTTGAGAAGTAGAAGCGAGCGATGCTGGCCTCTGCACAGAGGCATCAGATTCGTCGACGAGAACAACGTTTTCCATGATTGTCGCCCAATCCACGGTAACGGACGCGTGAGCGGTGAGACTGGTGTGTGGCGTAGCAGGAGAAATCACGATGACTTGGTAGTGGCGTAATCTTAAACTGGCAACCGCATAGGCGTAGTCTCGATCTCCAGACAGCAGCACAATAGTAGTGGAGGATGGTGAACCTTCCATAGCGAATAAAATCATATCCACTGCAGTGAGATGAGAATCATCGCGACTAAAAATTCAACAGTGGGAGTGCGAACCAATAATCATTTGATCAGCGACATCTTTGCGCCCGTTGTGAGGTGTATCAGTCAGAGAAACGCCAGATAGTTGCAACTCTGAGCGTTGGCGATTACTGGCCACACTCTGAGCGGACGGGTTTGAGAGGTCAAGGTAGGCTTTGAACAGCTTGATAGGTCCATATTTTCCAACACAATTTCTGATGTTGCTAGCTAGACTGTACCCTCGCACGGTATTTGGTCCGCGGCAATTCTCTGCAGGAACATGGTCAAGACGGGTCCGGAAAAGAATATACAGACCACACACCCCAGTCCCAAAAGATACCCACCCGTTCCGAAAGCTGCATGGGAAAGAGGGAGTGGAGCCTGAGAGGTAAGTTGAGCGCTTTTGGAAGACCACTGATAGACCGTGGTTTATTAGCGTTCCGGGTCATGTGGGGTGAAGACACGCTCTGTTTATAACTGGCTCCCGTAGACCAGTAGCCAAACGACGCGACACGTACAAGTACCGGTAATGTCTAGATATCGATAATGGTTACATCCGCTTGTTGAGACGCGCTAAATGGTAGTTGATTGCTGGTCGGTGGCTCTTTCTTTGGGGTGGCTGGACATGCCATGAGCTCTGATACAGAAGCTGAGGAAATAAAGTCTTACTGTGTTCCGCATACAGCTCAGTAGGGCCTCAGCAGCCGTTCGACAAGCTCCAATGGAGTGCATGTCTTTCGAGGCAGACCAGCAGCCAAGCATTGCTGAGAGCTGGAGGCCGCACATGCCATCCTGGCTTCCTGTGTCAATCGTAAGTGGGAAGACAGAAGAAAATAGGAGAGCCTTTGCCGCACGTTTGACTGGACGAACTTTGAGCTCTTTAATGTGCACCATGATGCGCAATGACAGAGTTCGCTGACGCGCGAAAAAGCTCAATTCGGTGCTCGGATCACTCGTTCCGAACGCCGATCGCCACGTTACATCACGTATGAACACCTTGGACAGAACTATAACATAGATATCCAGCTTGTTCGACAAATCGACTGGACTACGCAATGCCTGATCTCAACAAGAACAATTCAGGTACGCTCAATTCTTCGCCACATCTCGATACTCATTCACATCACCCTCAGCTGTCAAGCGTATCATGCAGGAAGCGCGGGAACTTGCCAACGATCCATCCACAGACTATGCGGCGTGGCCTCTAGAGGTGCGAAGCATTCTCATATCATACTCCTTTGCTAACGCAGACATTAGGATGATATCTTTGTACGTCGTGGGGCTATAGCACTGACCAAATTCACTTATCTCCTCTCAAGGAATGGCATTGTACACTCCGTGGACCTTCAGGAACAGAATTTGAAGGCGGGCTCTATCATCTCCGCATTTTGCTACCCGCAGAGTACCCATTCCGACCTCCGTCTTTGATGTTATTGACTCCAAACGGCCGCTTCGAGTTGAACACTAAGGTGATACCTCTGTCTACGGGAATATCACATTGTGCTCAAAACAGTCATTGTAGATATGCATCAGTTTCACCAATTGTATGGCTCTCCCTTCTCTTGTATCGACAATATTTGACATGTCGTAGATCACGAGGAACTGTGGCAACCTGCCTGGGGTGTGCGGACTGGTCAGTCATCGTCAATACATTATCGCGCTTTGCTCAGACATCTGTGTAGCAATCATCGGACTGCAAGGATTCTTCCCGCTCAAAGGACAGGCGGCTGCAGGTGTTGGCTCCATCGAGAACCCTCCATCAGAACGGAGACGGTTAGCGCAACTGTGCGTTCACACGATGATTTGCTCACATCACGAAACTGAGGCTCAATTTCAACGTATAGCTCAAGACAATGGGTTTGTCCACATTGCGAGAAGTCCAATCTTGATATATTGCCCGATCCATCGTCCTCACCGTCTGGAAGCTCGGACCCGCCCGCACCAGAAGCGTCAGAGGCACCTCTTGAATCTCCCTCGTCTCAAGAGCCTGACGTCGTCGAGGAACCCACAGTCCCTTCTCTGAACCCAACAACGACCGTCGATGAAGTCGTGCTACCAGAAGATTCTATAGCCATTGCTACACCGTTGCCAGCCGACGAACCCTCCGCTAATGCTTTACCGCGTCAGCAACCGACGGAGAGCTTGGAAAGGCCCAGGGCTCTGTCGTCTACACGTCCACCCCTCATCCTTGACACCATAATCTGTTTCCTTGTCGTCTTGGTGTTTGCGATATTATACAGAAAACTAATTATCTAGTAGCGCCCTCGAACAGTTGTACTGCGAAGGTCGAGCGTCTTCAGCGTTCCTTATGCATACTCTGCTTCCTTGTCAAAGACCCAGTCGAGACACCATTTATGTTGCGGCTTGTTACTGTCGTCTCTCTCGATGACGTTTGCCTCTGTCATAACTTTGACATTGAGATTCACCCTCGTTGAGAACCCAACTTGCAGAGAAGCGCCAGTCCCCGACCTTGCAGGTAGAATGTCTGCCTGACGCTCTACACCCTGGCAACGGCGGTCAAACGAGAAAGACTTCAACTTTGGCAATTATCGATCACGACGTACTGTACACAATGAATACTTGTACATACAGCTCTAGTTCTAGTTCGTTGTGGCGAAGGGGTAGTCGGTGTAACCTTCACTGATATCACCAGGACGGTAGAACGTGCCACGGTCGTATGGATTCAGTGTGATGTCATTTTTCAGGCGCACCGGCAGATCAGGCTGGAGCATGTCAGCAACCTGCAACGCGAAGAGATGTTTGTGAACTCACGTTAGAGATGAAGGATCGTCCAAATGCAATCAAGTCCCCTTTAGTCTCTGCAACATCGATGGCCGTTTTCCGATCGTATCCTCCCGCAGTAATCAGCGGACGAGGTGCCCAGATATCACGAATGAAATCGTTGGACCAATTGCCAGGGTAAGAGTCGCGGGTTGTGCTACCGTTGACGCGAGGTTCGACGAGGTGAATGAAGGCTAGATCGGGATGCTTCTCCTTGATCTTAGATACCAAGTACCCGAAGATTGGCTTAGGGTCTTGAATGTGCATGTCTTTTGTGCAAGTCAGCTAGTAACTTGGACGTTCATGATGAAGAAGCGAACCTTGAAATTCACCCCAGGGACTGAGACGAATACCAGTCTTCTCGGCACCGACAGCTTTCACCACTGCGTCGATGACTTCAAGCGCAAAGCGCGTACGATTCTCAATACTTCCGCCATAGTCATCCGTCCGATCGTTACTGCCATCATGCAAAAACTGGTCAATAAGGTAGCCATTGGCACCGTGAATTTCGACGCCTGATGGTTTATGAATCCCTGCAGAACATAAGATGAAGAAGATGCGCACCATGGAAGCCAGCTTTCCCAACAGCGTTCGCCGCAGCCGTTGCGTACAGTTCTACGTAGTCATTGATTTCATCGACCGTCAAAGGGCGGGGAGTTTCCTCTTTGCCCGTCAATTTGATAGCGGACGGGGCGACGTAATCGAGGGCGGGATTCTCTGCGCGCGCTGCCTTGTGGTCGGATGTACGGCCCAGAGCCCATAATTGGGCATAGATAAAGCTACCCTTTTCGTGTACGGCGTCCGTGACCTAGCAGGAGAACCAGTAATAAGAAACATGATCGACTTGTGAAAGAGATAGGCTTCACCTCTTTCCAGGCGTCCAGTTGCTCCTGCGACCACAGACCGGGAACATGGGTGTATGTCCCTGCCTTTTGCGCAATGAGTGTGGCTTCGCTGATAAGCAAAGTGCCAGGTGTACTGCCACGCTGGGCATAGTACTCCTTGACAATAGGGACATGGGAGACGTGGTCCTTCTCCGTCGCTTTCATACGCGTCAAGGGTGCCAGGACGACGCGGTGCTGAAGCTGCTGCGTGCCGACTTTGATAGGTTGGAAGAGCTTGGAAGACGAAGACATTTCGGGAGAAGGAGATTGGAGATAGCTCTGAGGGGGAGAGCAGGGGGAGAGTATCGGATAGTCAGCATTATGTTGAATCCGGTAGTATTTATATGCTCGCGATCGGAGGATTGGCTGGGTGATGGTATACTCGCTCTCCGATCTGCTGATTCAGTGTTTGATCAGTGCTTACAAGTTACAAGTTAGTTCAATTATTCATCGTATGTCGACACCATGCGGTCAAGTTCTATATATTGTCAGCCACGGGCACCCAGACGTGAGAAACCTTCAAAAAGTATAGATATGGATCGGATACGAGCTACAGAACTATGAGTTTTTACAGGTACCGAAAGAAGATAACGCCAGTAGTCGTCATTATCACTTCTTCTTCGCAGGACTCACGCTCAAGACTAGAAGATCCTCATCTTCTATATTGTAGAGCGCGATCGAGCTTTGGTTGGTCAACATCTTACCAGCATAAGACAATCGAATACGGGAGACTGGGACCATGATGTTGGTGTGCTGTATGATCCTTTCTCGAAGAGTAGAAACGAAAAGGTTGAGAGGGAGGTCGGGAATGGTGACAGTAGTACCGTCCAGTTTCCACTCTGGCTTCGAAGTATCGTTGGGCAATTGGACTTGTACCGAAATGGGAGCCTAGGAACGGATGAGTAAAGCGCGGACACTCGGTAAATGGTGTACTTACGGGATGCATTGAAATCCAGTCATCTTCGGAGTAGATCTGCGTACCAGGCATCTTGGTGATTTTCTGTCGCTTTGCCGGAGGAACTTCGTCGACAACGCCCTCCATTTCATCGGCGGAGCGTACTTGACCGGCAATCGATTGGTTTGCTGCTGTTAAAGCCGCCAACCTCGTAGGGTGCACAGATGCTGGGGGTTGGTATCCAAACGGTTGTGCAGCGTCGGCGCCTTGGTAATGGAGGGGAGGCAGCATCACGGGCGCAGGTTGATATGCAGACGCGGGTTGGGGACCGGAAGAAACTGTCGCTGCGGTGTAGGAGGGGTTGGAGGCATTCGAAGCTGCCCTAGGCGGCGCTGGTAATGAAGCAGGAGGGGGTGGAAGCGAGGTCAATGGTGCCGGGATAGCCGCTGGACCGATCCCAGGCCCAATGGCATTGACCTCTTGCCTAGAAAAAAAAGAGATGTCAGTAGAATACCGATACGGGCCAAGTGGGACGTACGGTCCCAATCCTTTTGCGCGATGGATGGCAGCAATCTGTTCGTCGAAATTGACGTTCGTAGAGTACTTGTCCAATGTGTTGGCCTTCGAAGCTGTGTGACCGTCCCAGACACCACGCTCTCTTTCTTTCCTCCTTTCACGCTCTTCCTCCTCTTCCTTCTTCCGCCGCTCTTCATCAGCCTCAGCGCCGAAGATATCGACACGCGTACGCGCAAGATTCTTGAGCGAGGAGACGACATTGGCTCCGCGCTGCAGCTCAGAAGCTTGGGCTTTCCGCGCTTCAAGAGCATCACGTTGCTCCTTCCATTTAGGATTCAGCAATTCGATGCGCATGTGCTCTTGCAGCTCGTCAACAGGAATCTGCTGGTTACAGATCGAACACGTCGTCATAGCTGTCTTTGCATTCTTCGAGCCCACTGATGCGATCGTTAGCATAGGTACAACGATGTTCAAATTAGAAAACTCACATTTCGGAACGTAATCGGTTCGAATCTTCATAGGTCCAGTCTGGGTGGAAGAGGCTTGTTGAATCGCCTTCGCCCGTTCCATCAACTTCCGCCTGTCTTCCTCGTCTTTCCGCTGCTTCTCTTCAGCAGCCACCTCGTCATCACTCTCGTCCATGACAGTATCCTCCTCCTGAACAGCTCCGACGCTTCCAACGGCGGCAGCAGCTTCAGCCTCGGCAGCAGCTTGACGAGCCTTGTGCGCCTCAATGTCGTCGGCGGTATTCTCCATAATCATGGCCGCCATTCTCTTTTGAGCAAGGGTCATGTTCTCAACCTCTTGTACGCTCATGGGAGGAGGAAGCTCGGAAGTCGCGTCGACGGCAGTGAATTCGATAGTCTGGACAATAGCATAGTCATGCCAGTCAATTTCAGCAAACGCAACTAACGAAAGGTCAGTCATGCGCCACGAGGACGAGACGGGAACCCACTTCTTTCAGCCTCCTGATCATCTTGACGTTTCTTGTCCTTTTCGCGTTTATTCCTCTCCCATTTCGCGTGACGTTTAGCTACTTCCAATGTCCTCCAACGTGAGCCCTCTGTGGCCTGATTTTTTAGCTGTTCCAGCATGTCCTTGTCAGGATATAGGACTCTGGAGTACTGCTCCACCAACCGATTGAAATAGCCAAAAAGAGAGTGTGTCGGGCGAAGGAATTCAAACTGGAAGTTGCGGGCTTCGCGCGCAGACAATGCCGAGAGAAAGCTGCCTCCTTGACGGGCAGTGAACAGAGCCGTCAATTTCATTGTATCTCTGTAACGTTCGTGAGAAGGCATAGATTGAAAGATAATGCGTTCCACTCACAAATCGATGGCAGATATGTTGGGCATGTCCATTGTGAACATTGAGGGAGGGGGCTCCAAGCCGATGTCCACCACCTGCGGCGCGTTCTCGCCATCCTGACCGTTGGTCGCCTTCTCCGGTGCTGCTTCGTCGGACAAGTCTCCTTGGGTGATTTTCACCATTTTGTTGCGGTAGTAGGCATGGTATGGGTCCGCAGGGTTGAGGAAGGAGAATTTGGGATCGGAGCGCTGGCCTTCGCGAACCTTGTCCTCGAATTGTGGTGGGTTGGCAGAGCGCGCCACGAAGCCAGCCGTTCGGTCAATGACAGCTACAGGGATGCATGAGAATTCCTTAGGCCGAGCGAAGAACAAGAACGCACATTTGATTTCCGGTGGAGGGAGGATGATTCCGCTGGTGAACCTCGCGGTGGCGACAGCAGGCTCCATCTCATAGTCTTCACTAGGCACAGCACCATTCGTGTGGCCGTTTGTCGCAGGCGCAATGTCGACGCTCATCGTGGAAAGTCGAGCGCGTTGCGGAGTGGTGGTTGCAGTAAAGACGGCCGCGCCTTTGTTCCCACGATTGGCTCACAATTTGAATTTCTCCTGCTCTCTCTCGTCCATAACATGTTCGGGGCCTTTCGACCAACGTCGGTCAACCTGGGGGGTCTGCTCTGGTCAGCTATTTTCTGAGAGACAGCTGCGCATTTCCGACTCACTTTGCAACCAGGAAGATCCCATGGAAACTATCAGTCACCCGCAAGGCCAATGCTCGCGCCCGGCTGAAGAAAGTTGACGCCGTCATCGAAGCCGTTCGCGCCAGTGGTGTTCAATGCGAAGCGCTTGTCGGTCGCCTTCCGCCATCTTGTCTGCAGCTAATTGACAGCCCCGCAGAACAAAGCGCTTGAGCTTCCCAAGGAACACGAAATGCCAGCACGCGACAAATACACCGTCTTCACGCCCCACGCAAAAGGATACAGGAAGGGTATTCACAAGGTACCCAAGTGGACAAGGGTGCGCTTGAATTCTTTCCATTACGCTATTCCTCTCATGCTCCAGCAGACCACAAATCGTGTCAACCCGAGAGGTTTCTGATCGCGCCTTGTCGTTCGCCTCACCACAGACTACATTATTTAAAACAAGACCAACTGTATTTTGCCGGCCTTTAATTCTTTCAGTACCTGCGGCCCTAATATTGTCTTGAACACCTCGTCTCTCGTCTCGGGTATGTCTAACAAGTTACGCTCCTTCGCGTCTCTCAACGTCAGATCCAACATGATATGGCTTAGCTGGCTTGTCGCTAGGGCATCTGCAAAGGATGTCCATCAGGGCGCCGCGGTGATCTGAGTGAAGAAACCGCACCTGCTTCTAACAGTTTACCCAGCCTTCCGGGCGTCCCGACGGCTGCACCAACCTTCGTTCGTTTGAGGTAGGTGACATGCTCTGCTAGCTTGAAATGCTTGGCGAAGAGCTTCGCAACCTCGCCGCCCTTTTCGCCTCTGAGTTTCTTGTCTTTGAGCACTCTTGTTACATCCGCTACGCGCAATGCAGCCGCGGTGACGAATAGAAGTGTCGGGGAACCGTTTGCCTTGGATTTTTGACCCAGTCGTGTATGCAGAGTGGGAAGACCTGAGAATGTGGATTATCATCAAGCGAACCCGATACACAAGAGTTGACATACTCTTCATGATGAAGGTGACCAGTTGGTCAAGTGTTCTGGGTCCGGTCCATGTCGTTGTATCAGCAATGGCCGATACTAAAAGTGAGTTCAGCGAAGAGGTCAAGAGAGGATACGACTTGCGTACCCGGTATTCTTTTGTCTTCTAACTCAATTTCAGACAAATCTGGGAATGTCTTTCGTTGTAGTGTGAAGAGGTAGTCGCTAATTGCTGACGGAGACTGCCCGGGGATCGTGTCGACGTAGAGAGTAGGAGATGGGTTCTCAGCCAATTTCCGTTTCTTTTCCTGATGTTAGAACCACAATTCTGGAGAACATAAGTAGCATGGCGTCTGACCTTTCTCTCCTTCATCTTCTCCTTGCGTTTTCGTTTCTTCTCATCGGACTGAGCAGCACTTGGTCCCGCTTGAGGCACCGCTTCCTCGGCGTCCTCTTCCTCGCTAAAGTAGTCGCGTACTTCCTCGACGTCCGCGGCCAGTCCCTCTGATTCCAGGTCATCATGGGCGAAATCGTCCTCAAGATCGTCACCGGCTGTTGGCATGGCAGAAGGAATAGATGCGGTTTAATGCAGAGGTTTTTGGATAACTCCACTCTGAGTGGCAGCGGGCAGCGCTGGAGTCTGCCGGTGGTGGGTAAGGAAAACAAGACAGTCAATTTCCAATTTTTGATGAAAGAGCATTTATGACCGTGGGTGCTCGGTCCGATTCTCCGTTTCGGCGTCCGACCGTCACCCGTTCCGATTAGTTCTTGACTCTTACTTATACATATCCGACTTGCTCTATAACCCAGAAGGACATTCGATGGGCGGCGCTGCATCAAAGGCGACAAAGTCTTATCCAAAGCGCGCAAATAAACCTGCCTGGTCTGGCGCCCGGACGGAGATACATCCTACTCCTTCTCCACCAAGACCAAAAGCGAGCGAAGTTAAATCACAAGGTAAACGAGCCTCTTACTAGCACCCAACGGCGACGTTCAAGATACTTTAGATATTGAGAAGGATGCTCAGGACCCCCACTTCATGTCGAACCTCAACCGGCTTGGTGCAGTACGCGTTGAGCATCAACACATTCAGCCAGTCAAATCGGTCAGTCCGAGTCTCGCGTTTCCCTGACGCCAGAACCAATGATCTCGCAGTCAACGCCCTCAGACAAGGTTGTCACCTCTCGCATGCGCCTAGAAGACTCCACCACACGCAACGACATATCCGCACAGACCTTGACTGCAGTCTTGACTGAGTCTAAATCCGCAAAGACAAGCCACGACCTTGAGGCCATGCTGAAACGATACGGAATCGACGTGGACACCTTCCAGAGAGTTGCTGCATACATTAACACGCCCAGCATCGACCCCGCAACTATCGTCAAAACTAAAAACAAGCAAGGCGAGGAGAGTCAGATCATGCCGGTGCGTTCATTCGCCCTCGTCTCAGGCCATCTTCGCTGACTATCTGCCCAAGGCTGTATGGGTCGAGAACTCCGCTACATTGAAGTCTAGTTGATGCTATCAATAATCTCTATTCATGTATCGTATCACTGGCATGTACTACTATTAGTTTTCAGGTTATCAAGGTATTCGAGTAGTTCCTTGGGCTTGTCTTGTAATTTGATGATCTTATTGGCAGTGATCAAAGCCCTACACGCCTTGTCAGTGATACGCACAGCCAAGACAAATCAAACCTGACCTATTGCGCTTCATACGTGCCATCACCTCCGTCTTCATGCGTTCCGACTCCTCACTCGCTACATTTAATATACTCGGATGAAGTCCTGCTAGACGTCCACATTCCACTCCGAAAGATTCTGCGCGAAGACCTGCTGAGCTCGTTCTCCCCAAGAGAATGATTACACTTACCATCGACGATTCCGTTCGTAAGACGGTAAAGAAACGTGATTTCGCGCGTCCCGTTGAGCCGTATATCCGTCTCGTACCCCATATGTAGGTTCTGGACATCTCTTGGATACTTCTTTTCCAAGTCTGACGCGATCGACGGATAGTGAGTGATGAAAAGGGTCTTACAACGCTTCGTGTCGTTGAGGAATTGTACGACTGCATGCGCGACGGCCATCTAGAGAGTGTTTAATTGATAATCATGTGGGCGTGTTCGGTGGAAATACACTTACACCGTCAAAAGTTGACGTCCCGCGGCCCAATTCGTCCAAGATGACAAGACTGTTCTCTGTGGCCAGTTGTAGAATATCACTGGTCTCGGCCATCTCAACCATGAACGTCGAGCGACCTCTCAGAATGTCGTCGGAGGCTTCGACAAACATTAGTCTCGAGAGACAGAGCATGAATCGGTAACCCACCTCCCATTCGTGTCAAGACGGAGTCCAGCAGACCAAGCCGCGCCGATGCAGCGGGAACGTAACTGCCTATCTGTGCCATGATCGCGATGAGGGCCACCATCCTGACCGAGGAGCTCTTCCTGTCAAGGCGTCATTACATACAAAATTCGCGAGAATGAGCACCTTCGGCTTACCCGCCCATGTTAGGTCCTGTTATGATCTTGACTCTTGTATCCGTACCGCCCATGGATATGGAATTGGGCACGAAGGGATCTGAGCTGAGCGCTTCCACGATAGGATGTCGTCCATCGACGATCTCAAGGACATTCTTGTTACTGATCTCAGGTTTGACATACCCAGGTTGGAGAGCGACATGAGCCAAACTTAGCAGGCAGTCCGCAATAGCCAGATTGTTCGCAGCGCTTCTGAGTACGCTGTAGTGCTTGTCATGTATTTCGCTCAAGAAGTCGCGGAAGGCTTTGGTCGCAGCAGCCTGTTGAGTGTCAATGCCAGAAGAAAGCCATAGAAATTACATACGTCCAAGGTCTCCTGTCGCTGTGCACGCTCTGCCAATTTGGTGACAATTGCCGGAGTATGGTAGCGTGCGTAGAACTTCGTTCTAGTGTTCGGTCAGCCAATTCAGAGGATGGTAATCTAATACGAAAAATATACTTGGACACAAGCTTCCAATCGTCGGGTATGGGGCGTTTGTCGCTCTTCTTGACTTCGATAATGCACTGTCTTGTCATCAGTCGATAGCAGACGAGCGCAAACGAAGGATCAACCTCGTCACCGGCAATCGTCATATACTGGAGAGAAGGGAATCGGAGAAGCTTGCGGACTGGCGAACCATGAGTGCCCGACCAAGGGTAACTGAAAGCTGACGGCTTACTTGAGCGCAGCTCATCTTGAAGTTCAGAGTCGATATTCAGAATTGCCTGATGACACGTCAGGACGTGACCTTGAGCATCTAGCAAGGCAGGTCACATACCATGTATTCAGCCTGCAAATCTGGATAGCGTTCATCGTCTAGCCACAATTCATGATTCTTATGCGCCATGAGGCGCTTGATAGAGGTGATCGTCAATATTTCCGCGAGAGGTTTTCTGACGTGTTGTAGAGAGTATATGACATCGTTGAGAAGGTCAGAATGGAATCCTACGTCAGAAGCAGCTTCAACAGGTTCAATAGACTGGGCGATGCGCTCGAAGCCTTTCAGTACCAGACCAAGCTCCTTCGGCGTGCACTGAGGCGAGTCAGAGAGGTCGAGAAAAAAGTGTAGCTACACGAACCTGTCCGAATTGTACTCTGCTCAGACCCTTGGGAAGATCAGGAAGACCTTTGAGCACTTGTCGAAGGTTGACCAATTTGTCGGAGGTGCTGGTGAGAATCTCCTCTACGGCGTTGATCCTCTTTTCCAAAGCGCTGTTACGCGTCAGCATGCGTGTGCGGCGTAACGACGGAATCGTTGGCGTACTCTTTGTCAGTAAGGGGTCTTCCGACCCAGGCTTTCAACATCCGAGCGCCAAATAAGGTCTTTGTACGATCCAGTATCGATACCAGGGATCCCTTGCTTGTGAAGTCGGTCTGATTCTCGTAGATTTCCAGGTTGTGCAATGTGTTCGTTGCCAGCAGCATATGCGTTCGATTGGTAAACTTTCCGTATAGCCGCGTGTCAAGAAGGACGTCAGAGAGGCCGTATGCAGCAAGATGGGATATTGTATGCGCAAGGGCGACCACGACAAAGTTTGGAAAGTTCGATACCTCCGCAATTAATTTTCCTGTTCTCAGATAGGTGTCAGAAGGTAGCCACGGGAGAGCAAAGAAGATTGACGACCTGACTTGATAGCTGCTGAAGCGCGAGCCAAACGCTGTCTCTGCTCGTAAAAATTTGTGATGTAGGCAAAAGCGTCAGTATAGGACATCATGGTGTCTATGTATTCAACACGTATGTCCTTTGTTATACTGCCACAGGGAGGTAAGTATCGCACAAGAAGGAGAGACAGAGAGGTACTTCGTATAATGTTTGACCATTTTGGCAGTAGATTTTGTGAGATTATTCTGGCAAACTAGCATTTCGGCTGGTTTGATGTAAGAGAACCGGGTCTCAGAGGACGTCAGCACGAGAATCTGGGTATGAGAACAAGGCTAACCTCGAGCTCTAGTCTCATAGCGTCGTCTGCAGAGAGTCAATCGGTAACACTGGTGCTTCTCGAAGATATGAAGATTGACCTTGGAAGTCGTCCCATACTATGTCGCCTGTATTCGGAGAGACAGTAATCATGCCGATGTTGACACGATCTTTGACTGCATCCTTCTCGTTCTGTTCTTCGACCAGACACATGAACGGGGGTGAGACGTATTTGTCTGTATCATCCAGTGAGTCCAGACCGTCGACGTACCTACATTCCGGTGTCATTCGTTAGCGCGAGTGCAGGGCTCGTCAGACTCACGTTGCGGCTGTATAGAGTCGCGCTAATTGTCTCGTGAAAGGTGCGTTTCTGTTGTCGCCAACCTTTTTCAGTGCGGCTGTCTCCGTTTGTTCCACCACGCCGACTTTGTACCCTCGGGATAGAAGGCTACAGAAGAGTTGAGAAACCCAACTAGAAGGAGGCTCTTGGGACATGTGTACTTCTTTAAGTGGATATCACGTCTGGCTTCTGGAACTGACGCGACTAAAAAGTTGCGATCGGTGTATGCAATCATTCCGAGTTCTTTTGCGGCGACCTGTCGGCGATATCCTGAGTACAAAGCGGAAGAAGACTAAAGGGCACGTACGGTCGCATCTTTGCCAAAGAACTTATATTTGTAGCCGACTTTCACCATAAGAACGGCATCTCCGTTGTCTTTCTTCAATTGTAGAACCTACAACATCATCCGAGTCTAAGCAGAACATCGCCACTTGGAGGAGGCACGCTTACCTGCTTCTCCAATGGGGTATACGTCTGTCCGCTAGGCCCAACCTCTTCCTGCACCTTCTGTTTTGCTGGCGCTTTCCCTTCGCGCCGCGTTGTGTTATTTTTCTGCTTGAACATAGCAGTGAGTGCTTTGAACTGAGAGTCCGAGTCATCTCCAGATAGTTCCTCGACCTCCACTTTGGCAATGGCTGGTTTCGTCTTTCGGCGCGAGGTGCTGTCCTCCACTGCCGCCTTGCCCTTCGGTTTGAGGACGGGCACCGGATCCCTCGAGCATAATTTCGCCTTCTTGCGAGGCGGGCTGTCTTCGTGCTCTTCGGCATCGTCGCTGCTGACAGTGAGGTCTATTTGATCACTGGCCCTCGGTTTCGGAGGTGAGAAGTAGGACGATATTGTGGGTTGCGTGAACGACATGATAGAGGCAGTGGTAAGATTATGGAGGAATTGCAAGAGTAAGCGGGGCACAGATTTCACCTCCACCAGTTGTGGTGGACAAAGGGAAAGCACAAATGCAGGCTCGTCTATATTTAGACATACAGTACATTGACGAGCGTGACACTGGCAGCGTTAGCGCCCTTGCGCGCCCAATAATCATAACCTATAGCAATCTCCCCGATTCGCTTATGGATAGCAGCGTCATACATCCTTGGATAGGCTATTTGAATTCTTCAGAGTAGTCATCGCCCTCACATTGGAACAGAACATGAGACAAAGTCAACCAGGCCATGACAGTGACTCGACGCCAAAGTGGTCGAGGTTGAGGTCACCGCGCTACGTCAGGCTGCGATGTGAGCTTGCGCCGCACTGTACTAGATATTTACAATCACAATACACATACTTATGGCTGGTATTGGAGTCAGACAAAATGAAAGATCATCGACGGGCTGACGAAAGGTGGCGCCCTACGCCTATAACATCAAGCCTTGTTGAAAATCCCAAGCGAAACGTTTTTGAACGTGAATGTCGTGCATATGATGGCGGCAGGTCAGCGTATCCTGAACATAGCCAAAGAAAATGGTTTTCGAAACGATGCATGCACAGATGATGATTGAAAATGGGTGGTATGTAGAGAATGAAAGATGCCACGGAACACAGGCTGCATAGCATGGTCAGCCTGACGTATTCCGACGAGATGCACTGGAGCGACGCACCGAGATATCATGTAGCGGTCGCAAGTGTTGCACCTTGTGCCGCAGCCGCTTCTCTCTGTTGCTTTCGCTTCTCAAGGAGCCTCCTTGTGAATCTTGCCATTCTAGGAGGGACCCAAACGGGCGCTGTAGAGAGAGGTTATTTCGAGATGAATGTGATAGTTGTTCTGAACGTACCCGCCATATAGCTCGGCCATCTCATGCACTTGGTCCCCACATATCCTATCGACCTCATCTCCGGATACCTGTGCTCCAGACAAGGAGGGTCGGGTCTCGGTTGCTTACCGTTGAACGACGGCAGAACTCCCTGAACCCAGAGGAACAGATCCTCGCCGGAGTCAGACATTCCACAGTGTATAAAGCACTCTTGGATGCCTTCGTTGTGAAATTGCCAGTTCAACGACAGCGCATATTTCCCGAGAAAGCGTTCGATATGTTCGGGACTACACTTCAGTTCGGCCAGCGCGCGCAGTTGCTCGGAGTTGAGGACTGCCCCAAAGACGTAGGGAACAGCACGCAGGTTGGTGAAAGACATCGTCAAAGGTACTGTAGGTGGTAATGGTTCTGAGGAAAGATCTTCAGGGCCGATAGTCAAACAATGACATGATTGTCGCGACCAGAGCCCTCCAGAGCCGATCGATCATATGATGGTTCTAGATCTGAGTCTTTCATTGTGCCACGGTCGCCGAGAGGAAGTGGTTTTTGGTGGATGACTCTATGCTGGCTGACCAGCTCGAGCGCGCCAGGGCAGAGGCATTGCGCCTTGGCAACTGAGGTTTTTTGTGACTAATTGTATGCTGTCTTATTTAGTCACTGCATAATTCACAAGCAGTTGAAGTTGGGTCACATTGAGTACTGAGAAAGAACACATCCTCTGTCCAAACTACTGCCTTGAGCCACAATATTGACCTACTACGTCTTTCCGACAAGGTGTGAGGCGCTTACACCCAGTGTCGCACCCTTCAACATCCGTAACCTGTCGCGGACTTGCGGTGGGTCAAGGAAGAAGTGACCGCAGAACATTCACTGCGCAGACGTACAGCCAGAGCGCGCCACAAGAGCCTGCTCAGATGACATGTTTCGAGCATCTCGACGAGCGGCTCAGAGTCAAAGAAGCGCCTTGAACGCCGATCCATCTGTCGATAAAGCGCTTGAGCACAGAAAGGTAAGCCGTTTTGGGGCTGACTTCTTCCTGTGAGAGTGTTGCGGTCCTCGGAAATGCTGATTGCGACGCGAGTCTGATTCCTGCATGTGTACGTTCAGGGCTACGGCACGTTGAACACATGATTCTCGCCAAGGTATCTGCGCTCACACACGCAAGTCAACACCAGTCAGCGAAAGGTTGTTCAAAGGGCAATGAAAGATCTGAGAAAGTGTTTACAGGTCTGATCTTAATAGGAAGGAATCTGTCATTGACAGGAAGGTCCGGGTCAAACATTGCAGATACAGAAAGAGCAGTGTCGGCAACATTGACAGAGACCACCAGAGGCGGAATAGGAAGCACGCAGTACCGAATTACACGAGTGCAGAGCTTTTACTGAGGACGAGAAGTGAAACAGAGTCAACTTCCATATTGTCTGACCCAGCGACTGAGTTGAGTAAGGTTTAAAGCTCCTTGAACCTTGTCAGAATCCCAATTCAAAACGTGTTACGTGGAAGTAATGTTGGCCGCCTATCCTCTCGAGGGATTAATCAATTACAGCCGAGAGATATAGAGAGGCAGAATATTGCACGTACAGACAATTATCGACGGATACATGCCAAAATTGAATGAAAATACACAAGTCGCAAATCCGGGTCAGCCTGACGTAGAGGTTGGAACGGCAAGTGATGCAGCTTTTGCCGAAGCCGAGGCCTCTCTCTGTTGCTTTCGCTTCTCAAGAATTCTCTTTGTATACCTCGCCATTCTAGGAGGGACCCAGACGGGCGCTGTAAGCAGAATTTAGTCCCAGAGAATTGTGATAGTTATTCGGACTTACCCGACAAATAGCGTGGCCACTTCATGCACTTCACCCCCACATATCCTATCGACCTCATCTCCGGATACCTGTGCTCCAGACGAGGAGGGTCGAATTTCGGTGGCTCGCCGGTGAACGACGGTAGGACTCCCTGAACCCAGAGGAACAGATCCTCGCCAGAGTCAGACATTCCACAGTGTATAAAGCACTCTTGGATGCCTTCGTTGTGAAATTGCCAGTTCAACGAGAGCGCGTATTTCCCGAGAAAGCGTTCGATATGTTCGGGACTACACTTCAGTTCGGCCAGCGCGCGCAGTTGCTCGGAGTTGAGGACTGCCCCAAAGACGTAGGGAACAGCACGCAGGTTGGTGAAAGACATCGTAAGGTACTGTAGGTGGTGATGGTTCTGAGGAAAGAGCTTCAAGGCCAATAATCATTGTCAAACATGATTGTCGCGACATGTGATGATCGGGGCCGATCGATCATACCCGGTCAACGTATCCTGAACATAGCCAAGGAAAATGGTTTTCGAAACAATGCATGCACAGATAATGATTGAGAATGCGTGGTACGTAGAGAATGAAAGATGCAACGGAACACAGGCTGCATAGCATGGTCAGCCTGACGTGTTCCGACGAGATGCAATGGAGCGACGTACCGAGATATCATGTAGCGGACGGAACGGCAAGTGTTGCACCTTGTGCGGCAGCCGCTTCTCTCTGTTGCTTTCGCTTCTCAAAGAGCCTCCTTGTGAATCTCGCCATTCTAGGAGGGACCCAAACGGGCGCTGTAGAGAGAGGATTATTTCGAGATGAATGTGATGGTTGTTCTGAACGTACCCGCCATATAGCTAGGCCATCTCATGCACTTCGTCCCCACATATCCTGTCGACCTCATCTCCGGATACATGTGCTCCAGACACGGAGGGTCGGGTCTCGGTTGTTTACCGTTGAACGACGGCAGAACTCCCTGGACCCAAAGGAACAGATCCTCGCCAGTGTCAGACTTTCCACATGATATGAAGCACTCCTGGATGCCTTCATTGTGAAACTGCCAATTCAACGAGATCGCATGTTGCCCAAAGAAGCTGTCGATATGTTCGGGGGTACACTTCTCTTCGGCCAACGCACGTAGTTGCGCGGGATTGAGAACTGCTCCAAAGACGTACGGAACAGCACGCAGGTTGTGGAGAGACATGTTTGGTTGACCAGTCCGGCTGATCGCGCGATGACTCGTGGATTTATGTAGGTATTGCCACGTGATTTCCTAATTACGGGTTGTCCTGTACCACCATCTCGAGGGTCATCGTGAGTGCTTTGACGCTCCATAACAAAGATCTGACGCGATGATTCAAAGATATTAGCCCTCATCATGTCGGCCTCCACTATTTCCGGCGCACCGGAAGCAATATATACATCAGCCACTTGCTTCTTGTGTAAACGCAATTCCACAGATACTACTATTAGCGACAAAGTACCCGTGGTGTCTCCCGAATATCTGCACTCCTCATTCTCTCCTACTCCTCTTCAATCCAAGCAGTGCTCGGACGATCTCAAGCTGGTCCACGCCGCGGTTCGCGAATGCGAAAAGGAAACAGCGGCACTACGCGATGTCCTCACCCTTTACCAAACCAAGATGAATGACCTACGCGCGCGAGTATCCCAGTACCGCTCTGTACTGTCTCCCATCCGACGTCTGCCCAAGGAACTCCTTGTCGAAATCTTCAGCCATTGTACACCTCATCCTTACGTCGGAAGATTCGGATCTTGTGGGGTGCTCAACACACCATTTTCCATCCCCATCATACATATGTCCCGTGTATGCTCCTGGTGGAGACGCTTGATCCTGTCGACGGGGACTTTGTGGGCGTCATTTGAGTGCACCCTCAATGAGGCGATGTCGACCGGCGGCATCGGACTGAAATGCCTCGACGTTCATTTAGAGCGCTCAGGGGATGCTCTGCTCTCCTTTCAGATCAAAGGGGATCTTATTCTTCCCGGCCATTCCCTCGTTCGTCGCTTGCTTGATGAAAAGCGGCGTTGGATGCATGTTTCTTTCAACTGCAGGGACTTTTCTCTTCCGGGATGGGAATTGGCGCCTGGCGGCCTCCCCAGCTTGAAGGAGATCTGGATAGATTCAACTGTCGTTGTTGACGCGGAACCGGAAGGCGATGTTCTCCCACTGGTCGAAATCGCAGCACCAAGTTTGCGCTATCTTGATCTGTCACCCGCCCTCACGCGCCAAGTGATATTTCCCTTCGAGCGCATGACACACCTTATCCTAAACCATTATTCGAGCTCTAAGGAGTTGTTCAAAACTCTCTCATCTGCCTGCGCGTCGCTCAATCTCGAGTATCTAGAGCTCTATCAAGGCAGGGGAGGGGACGATGACGATGACTTTGATTATGCAGAGTTCCGTGCAGGTGTCCGACATCGGAAGGTTTTGACGGCTAAAGCTCTGCTTCTCATTGTTTCCGACGATGCCCTGGGTGTCATCCTCACCCTCCTCACCCATTGCTTCACTCTTCCCCTGCTCCACACATTCAAAGTCGGTCGTCGAGAGCCCATCGATGCAGCGACTACCTCTCATATTGTCGGGCGAAGTGTTGCTTTCCTAGAGACAGTGACTCATCTCAAGTCACTGGCAGTTCATGGTATACCAGTGGATGATTCTCAGATTCTGAGAATCATCAACAGGACTCCACAGTTAGAGGAACTCTCGCTCACTTTTGAGCCCGGTCATGGTCCACTCCTTCTGAAGGAGCTTACAGTCATTTCCACCCAGACCATGGCGAGGCCGGCCCTTCCAGCGCTTCGTGGCGTTAACTTCTTCTTCAACTATAGCTCGCAGGAGGTCACGGATGCGTTGACTGGGATGTTGACTTCGAGACTGGAGTCCGAGTCAAGCGATACAGCAGAGATCGACAACATCATCATCGAGTGCGAGGACGCTCACTGCACTCGTGAAGTTGCCATGCAGATAAGGACCACCGCATCAGCGAATTTCCAGTTTCGATGGATGGGTGACAAATCGTTCTCTTTGCTGAAGACTGGACATAGACATCGATGGACAGACGTCGCGGAACTACATTATACCACACTATTCAATCTCAGTACCTTTGAGATACACCTCTAAGTTAGATTTACATAGCTAGTCAAGACACTGGTCATCGTCAGCTCTGGGCCGTGAACGTGCAAGCTTGAAGGGCGCGTCGTACGCCGCGTCCCGTTCCGGGCAAAGTGCCTGGTGAGCACGTGGAGATGGTAACAGCCTCTGCTTCCAACTTGTTTTCCTGCCATTACTGTCAGCGCGGTGCGGCTGACGACGACGACGACTGTTTCACGAACTATAATGTCCCTTCCTCCCAAGTCTACGCCGCTCGTAGCATCAGGCCATACACGCCCAGTGACTCACCTGAGCTTCTCTCCATTGCAAGACGACGGCTCGTACCTGCTCATCTCTAGCTGCAAAGATGGAAATCCGATGTTGCGCGAGTGGACCGGCGATTGGATAGGCACCTTTCTCGGCCACAAAGGCGCCGTCTGGAGCACCAAACTCTCCCCCGATGCCTCTCGCGCCGCCTCCGGAAGCGCCGACTTCACAGCGTACGTCCTCGCCCATACGCGTGTTGCCACTGGCCTTTCTTTCGCACACACTCATCTTCCGCCGCAGGAAAATATGGGACACGTATTCCGGAACCCCGCTCCATTCATTCCCTCACAACCACATCGTTCGCAGCGTCGCCATCTCGCCGACGTCCACCCATCTACTCACCGGCGGCCAAGAAAAGAAGGTTCGCATGTTTGATCTCGGTCGGCCAGATGCAGACCCAGACTATCTCAGCGAATCGGGCGCGCTCTCTCACGACGGGACCGTTAAGAGCGTTGTCTGGGTCGGCGACCACACTGGCGTCACCGCGGGAGAGGACGGCCTGGTAAAGTAAGCCTCATCCTCCCGTCCGTGATCCGCCTCGTGTTTGCTGACCTGTATTATATAGATGGTGGGACTTACGAACAAGAACCTTAACGAATAGCATCAACTTTTCCAAACCAATCACTTCTATGGAACTGTCTTCTCAGACAGGCCGATTGGTCGTGACCTCTGGCAACACTGTGGCGTTCGTTCCGGCGCTGCCCAACAGCAACGGCAAGACCCACAGTCTGACCCTCAACTACACACCTTCGTCTGCGACCATTCATCCCATCCTCCAGGATCGTTTCGTCACTGGAAACTCCGGAGACGAATGGGTCCGTATACACACCATGGATGGAGAAGAACGTGAAGTGTTGAAGGGACACCACGGCTCGGTCCACTGTGTCGAGTTTAGCCCCGACGGAGAGATGTTTGCAAGTGGTAGCGGTGCGTTATCTCCGTTCCTTACTGCTCATACCCATCTGACTCGATTCTCTAGAGGATGGTATGATCACCAATGAGCGCAACCTAACTTTGACTGACAGCCTTACAGGAACTATTCGATTATGGCAAACTACACCTGGAAAAACCTATGGTTTATGGCAAGGAGCAAACACCAACGGTTAGGTTAGACAGTAAGGAAGCTATAGTATGGATTGGGAGAAAATTCTTAGTTTACTGTATGCAATAACGGTTTTCTGCCCTGTATTCACTGCCAGTATCATAATTCTGCTCGGAGGAATCCTTCCTGTCAGTGTCACGTGTAAGCTTTCTCTCTGCACCAGCACTCTCACCCCCAACTTGCGGTTTGGCTACACTGCCTGCCCATAACTAGGCTCCAGTCACTGCAGTGCTTCGAAATCGTTACATTCTGCTCCATCTATCCCCAAAAATCACAATGAGCGCTAACTTCATGACCAACGGCCACGGCCTCCATTCAAACGGTGCAGCGGCACATGCGGAATCATCGTCGTCGGCCGACTCATTTGAGGAAGAAAAACACGACACAGGCTCGACATCGGGCTATGTGCCCAACGGGTATCAGTGCGTCATCCAGGTCTACGTGCTCGCTGTTGACTAAATTTTCTGGCGCAGTCTACCACTGCAAAGCCACAACGATGACTTGGTGTCCTATCTCTATCAGTCCGGTTTCCAGAGCGGTGTAAGCATCTGGGTTGTACTATCTCACCACTATCTGACAATTTCGCTATCAGAACTACGCTGATATAATACTGGTGCGCCTACTCGTCCAATTCCGTGTCAGGCATTTGACGGAAGCGCCAGCAAGCACAACAACACAGTTACCGACTACATGCAATAATACTAGCGCGCTCACCTTTCCTGGCTCATTTGATGTCGACCTCGCCACAAAATGGGGGACAGAGGGTGATATACGTTCCTTTGGAGCATGAACCCGAAGTGACTCAAGAGGTCTGTCCTCGTTTCTCTTGGTTCCCCCACTCATGACTCAATCACATCAATTATCAAACCTTTACAGGGCTTTGCGATAGGTACTTTGTCTTATTCATCGGTATGAGGCTGTCACTCACTTGAATATCAGCACTCGGGTACCTCTATTCATCCATATCATTGTCGTTGGTACGACCAGAAAACAGCAGAGCAGTACTTGCTGCCGGGCGCCTCCTCGGCGGCATGGAAGACCTCTGCCAATACGCCTATGAAGAGTGCAAGCGCTCAATAAACGTCCACACTATCTCGTCGTGGTTGGGCTTCATTGACAGTCTGCACACGCCCTCCTCAGACGGTGTCTCAACACCGAGCATTGCGACCAACACTGTCTTTGGGGACTACGCCCGCAGAATGCGGGATGACGTATTCCACTTCCTGGTCGTCACACTTCCTGAACTACTAGACGTTCAATCTCCATCTGAGCCCACTTCGGGATCAACACCCAGCGGGCGAGGCGTGCTCTTGCAAATCTTCTCTCAGGTGCCCTTTGACATGTTCAAGACGGCTGTCGAATCCCCCACATTTACCATCGGTGCGTACTCGCAAGCCGCTTCCGATTTGCGACTTTGCTGATGAGGTATCCAGGATCCGACCAGGCGCGCTTCAAGTTCGCCAAGGAAGCGATTGAGCTCAGGAAGCGTGGTATTGCTCGGGGGGGCCCGGAAGAGACAGTGGTGTTGGCGTTCGGTGGCGGCAGCTTTGGCTCCTCTAGCGCCGTACATGTGACAAGGAAAACGAAGAAGCGTCCTTTATGGAAGGTCAACTCTTAGACGTTCGTTGTATCTTCCGAATTCTACTTCTTGAGCACGAGTCTATGTATAGTGTATCTCCCTAGCTTGAACAGCGATGTATGTAGGTATGCTGTACACAATCGCACCGCGCAGTGCGTCTCGGATGCTGCCCCTTATGTTCGTCAAGAGAAAAGACTTGTGCTCTGTGGGAACTGGATACGTATGATCTCTTTTATTGAACAAGTAGAGGGTCTTATAACTATCTCAGTACCTATCTATCGCCTTCCTGCCTGGAATACGAGCTGATCGAGTTCGCCCGACTGCCACCTCAGTGACCTCACACTCGAACGGGAAGAATGGCACCACAGGCCAGTCGGCGTGGCAATCGCTCGAGGGTGTTCATCAAGCCGTTCAGAACTTCTCCAGCGCTCATATGCAGGTCAGCCAGAGGACTGAACCCCTCGTTGACTGCTTCGTTTACCACCCTTGTCAATGGTCACGCACTTTTGTCTTGACCCTTAATTGCCTACTTGCTCTGACAATTTAGATTTCCCGCGACTTGTCGGACTGCCGAAGCATTCGCTTACATGCCGACAGACCTGCTCACTGCAAGCAACGCTGCAGGTCAGTGCAGGTCCGAGCCCGGGGTGTGTGCTATTTTTATCAACGCGTCTTGCTGATCCCCGCCCGATTCCGCAAGCTAGGATAATTTTCCGATAAGTAATTGAGGGATAATGGTGTTACGAAGCCATATTTCTACCCACGCGGCGGGAGATATAAGACTATGACTGACAGATGCTGGAAATCATCACCCCCTCAATTCTCTTCCCATATCTTGATACCGCACACCCTCTCATTGCTCAGAATCAATGTCTGCTCATCTCAAGACGGGAAACTTGATGTCTCTCCAGGGACAAGTCGCCCTCGTCACTGGCGGCGGGACTGGAATGTTCGTGCATACCTCCTACGCTTCTCTCTCATGCTAACTGTCCTCACTCTTCAGTGGACTCATGATTGCTCGAGGATTCGCGGCCAACGGCGCCAAGGTCTACATTACTGGTCGTCGCGAGAATACTCTGCGCAAGGCTACAGCTGACTCTGAGAGCTCGCTCATACCGTAAGCTCCTCTGAGGCTTAGTCATTTCCCTGTAATACTGACTGGCACATCGAAGATTGAAGCTCGACGTCACAAGCGAATCAAGCATCGCCAAGGCAGTTGAACACATTCGATCCGCTGAGGGAAAACTTGATATCCTCGTCAACAAGTCCGTCTACTTCATGTTATCCGTCCAACGTCCCTAATCAAATCTTTCAGCGCGGGTATAGCAGGGCCTGCCGATCCTGAGTTCTTTGACAGAAAGATGCAGAACTTTACCGAGAAGAAGGACCCTCTCGCTTACGAAACCTCTCAGATCTGGGCAACTGTCTTTGACACTAACGCATTTGCGCCGTTCTTCGTCACACGCGCCTTCATCGATCTTCTCACCAAGGGAGCTGAATCGAGAAACGGTACTGCCAGCGTGATAAACATCTCCTCTGCCGCTGCCGATGTCAAAATGCTCGCCACCGTTATGAGTGTGAGTTGCTGTCGTTGTTCCATTATCATCTTGGTCACTGATACCTACTCTCCAGATATCCTACGCCGCCTCCAAGGCCGCTCTCGACAAGATCACGATTGGTTTGGCTACAGACTTCGCGCATAGGAAAATTCCCATCCGTGTTAATTCAATTCATCCCGGAATTTTTGCCTCGCAAATGTCTGTGGTGCCCGAGGGTCCTCTGGAGATGCCACTCCCTGGTCTCATAGAGCCTCCAGCAGCGAGGCGAGGTGGAAGGTATGTCATATCTCTTCGAGCAATTGGTCTTCAACTGAGTCATTCACAGTCCGGAGGAGATGGCGATGACTGCGATGTATCTCGCTGCGTCTGAATACACCAATGGAGCAACGATCATAATCGATGGCGGGCTCGCGCTGATGAACCCTTAGTTCACAAGCTTCGGCCATTCCCCGACTTGACGTGTCTCCATAGCGAAATGCTCGAGATTCAATAGTTACGCTTCCTCAACATACTAGATTCTACTCATCACCATACAGCTAGTCATAACAAGTCGTACTACTCACTGCTGTGTGGCGGAGAGGGATGTGCATCTCATACAAACAGAAATTCCTGCAAGAAAACGACAACCTTTGGCTTCGCAATTAATGAAGAACGGCTTGCGCTAGCTCATTAGGCCGAGGACGCTGCTTGTAGCTTGATAATGGAAGCGAAGATAGTCGAACTTGGACAAATGACCGTGTGAATGAGCGTGTCTGCTATCTAGGCGCCTAAGCGAACACTGAATTCTTTTCCAGGCGCTTTGCTGGCCATCTCATCTATTCTGAACTCGTCTCTGTGCATTGCATAGGCTTGACATCAGACAGATCCTATGTTGCCTCAATGTATCTTCATCGGCATAGCATCGTTGCGCAACATATCATAAGGTCGCATGACGAAGCCTGAGTCTGATATACACCATGCGTCGAGCCTGGGCCTCACGCGGTTCTTCAGCGTGCAAAGTGCCCGTCATATGAGCTGTGTAGCTCTCACTGCATGATAGGGAATGGCCGGATACCGGAAATCCGACTTCTTCTTCGCTGCATAGATGTCCGGGCTCTCACGTACAGGTGGCCAGCTTTATTAGAGAAAGCTTGCAGCTGAATGGCCCACTACCTCCCTGTACGATGTCTTTTTTTGATCTTGATTCACTCACGACGGCCTTGGCCAGGCTGCAGCTTGTTGCGGTACGCCTCGATCTCGGACACTCATAATCGGTAGATTGATTATGACACTTGTCTTCGTAGCTTCTACAAGGTCAGTTGCATGCCTAATTAGTTCCTCACGACCTTGCTCAACCTATGTAGCGGGGACTTGTGCTCTGCTCGTAAGCGTCTCTCCTGCCACTTTCGAACGCGCACTCACTCCGCTGCATACAGATCTACGATTACATTTTGACATTCGGTGAGCTCACACTCGCACGCTCGCTCATTCGGCGCGTATTTGCTGATACACTAGTCAGACGCTGAAGTGGAGCTCATATTCCCGGCACCATGGAACGTCGGGAAGATCTTGTACTTCCTGACGCGATACGTGCCGTTCATACCGCAGGCAATGGCGTTCTATCGTATGTCTTCGCCTCTTAGTTCCACTCCTTAGTCTTGACTGACACCACACTCACACTGGCAGTCTTCATTGAAAACGTGCGGGTCTCCTACAACTCAGATCCGCTCATGGCACAAGAGACCTGTGTTAAGATGTACTCGATATACTCGTGTAAGTTCATTTTTTGTGTGGATTCGCTCTGAGCCTCACGTTGCATCAGACTTGATCATGGCCGGGATCATGATTTCAGAGTGTAAGCCAGCCCATTCACGTCCATGCAATGTCGCTCATACCTCTATAGTAATCCTCTCCGTTCGTGTATATGCTCTTTGGGGAAAAAACCGCCGCATTGCCGGGATCCTGACAGCAGCTGGGACCGGAGGTGTCATCCTTACCGTTGTCAAATTTTCCGCCGCGGCAAGAAGTTCGTCGACAGGTAACCATTATTGTTGTGCCACAACAACCAATTCCAGACTGACAGCATCTGCCAGTCGATCCGCGACCTCAACCGCTAGAAGGAATCCCACACATTCACGGATGCTTCCCAATACAGATTTCGACCAATCGTCAGAGCTTAGATGCAAGCTTTGTGTGCTTTGTGTCGCTGGTGGTTTATGAAACGTGTCAGTGTCTTTCGGTGCATTCGATGTGCTACTGTACTGACATGTTATACAGTGATATTTGGTATGACACTAATACGCGGTATACAAGAATGTAGGGCAACTTTGGGCACTACATATCTTTGAATCTCTTCTGATGCGACGATATAGGGCGAGCGCGAGGTACCGGTCGTACATCTCAGCTCATTGTGTCCTTCTATAGAGACGGTAAGTATAGTAAAATGTCCCCGCGGATACACTGATTGATTGCCAACGCACAGGAATGGCCTACTTCATATTTGCGCTCTGTGAGTGAACTTTCTCTAAATCGTTTGCCAGACTTTCTAACCAGAGCACTAGCCACATCCCTTCTGAACGTCGCGTTGAATGCTCCCGAAAATGTTCCCGTGAGCGCGACCTTCCTCTATCCGAATTTCCGGGTTCTGAACGTCATCTAGCTTGAGTATACGAACCTGATGCTTCCGTGTGTTTTGCCATCCATGATCCTCTTCCTACCGTACTGACTGGAAGAACAGTCTACAACACGTCCTGCATTCAATCATCAGTGGCCGAATGGTTCTCCATCTTCGACGTCAGGTTAAGGACGCTGTCCTTGTACCATCGGCAGCAGGTACTGAGATCAACACGATGCATTTTGCGGCGGGAAGGTCGGCCCATACGGAGACAGGGCATGCGTCAGTCTAGACAGACAGTTAGGTCTGTATTGTGGACTGGACTATAGATGATCTTATTAGATGCCCCGATTGTGCGCATGCATCGAATCAAATTTGACAATGATTACAGCGGATGCTTGGACGTGCATGATCCAAAGTCACCAACAGGTGCCTCCAGATAGTCAACAGCAAAAGGCGGGAATGAGCGCTTGACAAGACCCGAACATGCGTCTCGCATTGTACGCTATGCCTGGCAAACGAAACATTTATTTAGAACAAATTATGGGCCACACATTGTTACATGGGTTGAATCCTAGATGTATGTACAGTGTCTGTACAGTGTTACAATAATCAGGTGAAGTCGAGCTACAGACCATTAACAATAAGATAGATACAACAACAAGACGAGATAAACATAACCAATTCAAATAAAGCATACTTACCGAAAGACTTCGTTCCTCTTAAAAGTGAGGAACGAGTCCAATACCTCCATGAATGGCACGCATGTGGTCATAAATACCCTCTCCGCGGGGAAAGGTGCGCGAGCAGACCCAACAAATGTGAGTCTGGCATCGCGTACAGGTGACATGATTGCACCCCTCAGCGCGTTCAATGTCTACCTTGCAGCCCGGACACGACTTCACGTCATGTGTGCTCTTCCACTCCTTGAAAGCGAGCTCCTGTCCTTCGGGGTCGGGACACTCGACGCCCTCATGGTCCTCGCTGTGGCACGTCGAACAGATCCGTACAAGACACGCAGGGCACTGGAGGATGTTGCCAGGTGGACCCGAGCGGTACACCTGGGGGCAATCGGGAGTGGGGCACGGATGAAACTCGTTCGCCCTCGAAGCAACATACGCAGAGAATGCAGACACCACCACATTGTTGAACTCGCTTGTTGAGAGAAACTCTTTAGCGGCTGCAAGAGGGAGGCGCTCGGCGCAGTTGGCTTCGTCTCCGAGACATGTCAGAGGGAAGAAGCGACTGTCAGTGGCGGCAAGAAGGTATTCCTTCATGCATGAGCGGCAGTGAGTATGCCCACATCGAAGTATACACGGAGAATCGACCTCATTGAAGCAGATAGGGCACTCGACGCTCGATTCTGAGCGATTCGGCTGCTGCATGTTCAAGGCATGCTGTACGGCACGTTTGGCAGTCACCCATTGGCTCATGGTGCCACGCACAACAACATTGCGGTTCCATAAGTCGATAGAGACGGTCTCTTCGCCCAACTCTTTCTTCAGCTTCGGATATTCAGAGGCCAAGAACGAGCCGAGAAGGTGACCGGGTAGTGGAACGACTCGCGCGGTCCTCTGGCGCAATTCCTTGAGCTTTGCAAAAATTTCGTCCTGTATCTGTCTCCGGAGTGTCGACGGCCCATGGAGGTTTATGCGTCGCCGAATTGGATCCCGGTCGATCAACACTTTCCCATGTCGCTGCTGCAGAGTCTGGAGGAAGACAATGCCACTGGGACGATTGAAGTAGGCGTCCCAGGACGGCTTTCCCTCGAACATGACAGTCTGGCCCCTCTGGATCTGCTCAAACTCTCCTTTCATGCGGCCCAGCTCTTTTCGGTCATTGGAAAAGAACTTCACATGGACAAAATCGAGATGATGTTTAGGCGACACAGTGATGCCAGATACAATTTCTCCAGAGGACCGAGAGTTTATCCTGTCGCGCAACTCGACCACATCGGACAAGATTCGGTTGTATGAGCTCGTTGGAATCCTGAACACCAGTTCCTTCATGTGCATGACATGTAAACGAGAGCCGCCAATACATTGTGGTTTGCGGAGATTGAAGTCAGCAGCAGCCTGCGCCGCAATCGCAGAGCTCGAGAATTGAGCAAAGACGCGCACAAATCCATCCCGGTATGGTGGCGGTGTCATGTCCCAGCCCAGAATCTCGAAGTTGCGGCTCATCAACCTGCGGATGGCGCCGGCTGACTCTGGGACAGAAGTGTATGGAATCGGCTCCCATACCATGTCGATGGGATTCGCAAAGACGTGCATGTCTTCCTTCGTTGTGTCGGCGGGTAAGTTCCAGAACCGGACCGTGTGCATACCAACGGCAGGCAGACCTCGAAACAGTCGAGCGCGTACGTGATACCCTTTGAATGGTGTCCGCGTTCTCGCTATAGCAGCCTCTGCCCGCTCAATTGTCGGATACCCGCCGTAGCCCACCAGAGCAGGTGCATCCCACTGAAGACGAACTGTGCAGTCCTTGAGAAGTCCAATGGACCCCGATGCCTTGACAGACAGATGCGCGCGGATAGTGCTTCCGAAGCGCTTGGCGTTGTCGAGAGACGTACAGGCATCCCGAGCCTCAACATGTTCGCTGAACTTGGCCTTGACCTTGGAGAACCCCCCTGACCGCAAGATGCTCTTGATCTCAGCTGTCCCAAAAGGAGAGAGAAGATCCAGGACCATGCTCTCAGTTATTGAGACCGGGAGCTGTTCGATGAAGATCCAAGGCGTTTCGAAGCCAGTGGTCAGTTCCTGGATCTCAAATCCGGCGCTCAGCCGGACTTTGATGTGATCATGAACGAACACCGTCCATTCATTGGCGCTGTGTGGTGGCCGAGATGAGTGCGGCGGTTGCGGTTGCGTCGAGGTCTGCGGAGGAGGCGTCGGCAAAGTCACAGTGTGAAAACCAGGAATCTAGGAGTTGTTAGAAGAATGGACTGAAGTACACTTTGTTGACATACCGGATCGTCATACACAAGGTCATCGTGTATATATCTGCAGTCATATCCAAGTTCGCATAAACCTCGCTGCCAACGTCTGCATGTCTGAGTGTTGGGCGGACGAGGGTGAAGTAATTGATTGAGAGGGCCTTCGTCGGGTGATGGCCAATCCTGCTACAAATGGATACCAGGCTAACACCGCAGGTTCAGAGCACTCACACTAGGATCTTCATAATTCACATCACCGTGAAACCAAGGACAATCAGGACCACGATGGCAATGCCCGCGAAGCCAATATTCGCAGGTCGCATTGTTACGAGGTCGCGGATACTTTGTTTTGTTTTCCGAATCGTCTTCATCTGGTAGCACTGTTGTTTTGGAGAGCTGTAACGCTCCGATGTCAATCTATTCTCGCCAGAACGGATGAATGACTACTCACGGGACTGTCATACTGTAGATCGCCATGTATGAATTCACACTCATAACCCCGGTGACACCAATCATGTTCCCAAGCCCAACATATCTCATTGGATTCAGGATGCGGATGCTTCTCGGTCGGCGGCGGAACGTCTATCGGCTCCGTCTGAATAAGATGAGGATGGAGAGTGGCAATAGGAACGCGCAGCTCACTTGGACTAGCGGCACATGTGCGTGCTTGACGTGAAGAAAGCGACACGGCGTGCGCCAACAGCGCCCCCGGCACCAGTCCCGACATATTTTAGGGGGACATAGTACCGGAGCGTCCTCGGAACCCGAGTTATCCGAATCCGATGCGCCATTCTATATGAGAGATGTGTCAAGGTTTATCCAAGCAAAGTGAGGGGACAGGGAAAGGTCGTACGGAGGTGGCGGATGAGTGAGTTGGAGATTGTCCGGGCTTGAGGGGTATCGAACCTCGGTCGTAAGATTCGTCGCTGCACGTATCGTCATCGTTGCTAGAGGATGTCAACCGGTCGTCGAATTTCTGATGGCGTTGTATGGGTTTCTGAATCTAGGTTCAGAAGCATATCAGTATAACAAGAATTTGACTGACCCGGACAGTCCCCCCAAATAGCTCTCGGCGAGGGAGGTTCACGGAGGCAACGCCACCACTGTGAAGCTGCACAAACAAGTCGGGAGAGTTAGTCATGTATACATGATTCTGCTAAGCAGACTGACGGAGTCGTCGGATGGGTCTAGATGTATTCTGTGGCAGCTCGGTCCGTAGTTGCATTTTCCTTCAAGGTGTCTGCCGCAGATCTCGCGCCTCTTGACCGCCAGAGGTTTAGCAGCGTGGAAAGGTTGCCGAAAGTGAGTTCGTCGATTTTGGAAGCGAGGAGGTGGAACATAGTTGTGATATGATTCCTGAGAAAAAGCAGCGGCCATCATGAAGTGTGAAGTGAAGACGAAGGTGTCATGTCCAGCCCAGCTGCAGTGTCGCGGAAGCGAGGCGGGCTAAGTCAGAGTCAATAGTCAAGTTGCATCAGCGTTGCCCGATTGGGGCCGATCGTGATCAACCTGAGTTTGTTGCCTCTCTATTGATACCGTCATGCTCGCCGAAACTGGGTCTTCGCCTCCGCCAGAGGCGCCGTCGCCGTCGCCACAGCCCGTCGCCCAGCCCGTCGCATCGTCGTCGTCGTCGAACAAAAAGAGAAAGAGAGGCCAGGCAGCGGCTTCACCCGCCCCCGACGGCAGTACTCCCCAACCCGAGTGCGTCGTGGCACGCTGTCCTCGATCGCAGCCAACTGATTGACACAGAGCCCTCGCGTCGCGAACAGATCTATTTTCCCGTCCAAGGCTCACTGTCTCACGTGGCCCAACATTCATACCACTTGGCGATGATTCTGAGTATTTCAGAACCGAGATGCACGCCTGGAATCGCGTCGGCTTTCGATACACGCCCGCCGGTCTGAACCCTCCCGGGTCATACCAACTCTGCCGCACCATTGAGAGCAATCCAACCATGTACCGGGCCAGCTGGGAGGACCGCAGTCCTTTCATTCACACAACTAGAGATGCACTAGGGCTGTTGGGGACCAAGGGCTTCAGAAGTGTGCGCTGCAACGCGCCTGTACGCGAAGGAAAGTGGTACATGGAGGTCAGGGTCATTCGTGGTGGCGGTGACCACGGCCCACATGATCTCGGAATGGAGGGAAGCCATGTCCGTCTGGGATGGGGTCGACGCGAGGCACCTCTGAATGGCCCCGTCGGTCTGGATGGATACAGCTACGGCGTTCGCGACAAAACAGGGGAGAAAGTCACGCTCTCCCGCTCACGCGCCTATGGTCGCGCTTTTGGTTCTGGGGACGTCATCGGCATGTACATCTCTCTGCCACCGAAGCGCCAGGCAGACCCAAACGATCCAAACGATCCGGCACGTATCAAACGCGAGCGTATTCCCATTGACTTGAGGGGTCAGGAGGTGTTTGAAATCCTCGAATATCCACAAACGAAGGAGATGGAAGTCTTCATGGCGTATGTCAAGAAGTCGATGAACACGACCTCGGTTCCTTCCTCGGCAACCAAAAAATCTGCACTCTCCAAGCCGGAGCGACCAGTACCTGTCGTTCGTCAGACTGGACCTGTCCTTCGCCCCGTGCCTACTCTTCCAGACTCTTGCATTGCTTTCTTCGTCAACGGAGAGTGCCAAGGTATCGCATTCGAGAACCTATTCGACTACCTGCAGCTACGCGTACACGATAACTCCAAGAAAGCCAAGGAGAAGAAGAGAACGAAGGAAGGAGTGAAGGAGCACGTTGAGAACCCGTTTGATGACGGGTCTTTAGGCTATTATCCCTTCATATCTCTATTCAACAGCGCCTGTGTACGAATCAATCCTGGCCCGGATTTCGACTTTCCTCCTCCCCTTGATATAGACTCTGTTCTCCGTGGTGACGACCGCATGGACGTTGAGGAGGACAAAAAGAGGACTTGGCGCCCAATTCATGAACGGTATCCCGAATACATGGAGGAGCAATGGGTATTGGACGGGTTAGAGGAGGAAGAGGGAAAGGTCGAGGCCGAGAAGATGGCAGAGGTGCAAAGGATCGAGGCCGAGAAAAAGGCACAAAGGCAGCGGAAGCGCGCAGAGGCAGAAGCACGCAAGGCCGCGAGAAAGGCGCACCTCGTTGGCTCGGAATCTGTCAGTCAGCCGAGTCCTTTGCGCCAGTCGACTGTGACCCCATATCTTATGGAGGAAGATACTGCCGAACACTCTCCTACTCCAAATGGTCTCCCCAGCGAACAGAATTCCGAATATGGAGGAGAGACAGACCCTACAGGTCCCTTCACCCGTCAGTCATCTCTTGCCCCCTTTGACGATCGCATGCCTGTGGAAACCGTGGACTCACTGCTAGCCGAAACTGTATGATATAGGGAATGGGTATATAACATAGCAATGACGAATATGAACAGTGAAAGAAGCCGAGACAGCTACCTGGCAGTCCAGTGCGGCGCAGGAGACCGGACGGTGTATCTGGGAGGAAATTAGTGAGGCGCTCGCCTGTTGCAGAACTATAAGGCGCACCCAATGCTCTCCCCGAACCCTTTCTCCTTCTCGACGCGAAGACTATAGGTCAAGTCGCCCGATACGTCGTCCCAGTCTACGCTACACCAGTTTCTTCGACCCATGATATACTTGTTTTTACGCGAAGAACCGTCAGTGTCCTGCGCAAAAAGCGGGAGCTACGATGATTGCTATCAATGCATGACTACGCAACACGAAGGAAGAACTTACCATCGTTTCGTCGGTTTCCATGTGGTGTAAGGTTTTGTGTACTTTTGTTGCCAAAGATGAGACCATAGCTATGACGGGTGCTGGCCTATTGATTTCAAGCGTTAGTCGTCTCGAAGAGATCAATCTCGTAGGACTGACGGTGGGGTATTGACGATAGCACCTGCCGGGCATCAATTTATAATTCTTGAGTGGGAGCAAAGTCACACTTACTAGTAACCACGTTGATCATGTAGCGATGATCCAGAGGTGGTTTGACTTCTTGCTTGTTTTTTCCTTTAAGGGTCTTGAAAACACCAACCGCCCCACAGTGGACATCACCCGAAAGAAAGGATATACGGATTCGTCTTGCAAGTGCCACTTCTTGTAGCTTCCCAATGAACCAATTGCGCTCTTTCTGGAGCACCATTGTTTTGACTTATCAGACCATTACATGAGACGAGGCATACCTTATGAGAACGACTTGTCCAGTGATCATTCTGCGTGATATAACGAGTTAGCGCAGAGAGGAGGAACTACTTAGCAGCTCACCAGGTCATCGAGAAGCTCGGCTTCTGCGTTGAATTTGTTCACAAAACCAGACAAACCTAAAGAGCCGTTGCGACCCATGGCAACGAGTGGGTTGAACTTGGATTCCAAAGCAGTCTCCAAGAAAACCATGCGAGGATATGCAATCGGTATACCTGTTGGGGAAGATGTGACCTGGGAGTCGGCGAGAAAGGATGATTTGACAAACCTACTTGCACGACGAGATGTTCTACAGTCGGCGGAAGCATCTCGAGTCTTTTGAAGACCTTTTCGTACTCGTAAGGACTGCAGACTTGATCTTTCCTTCGCTCCGCCCTATAGGGATTGAGCCCTGGGTCAGGCCAAGTGATGGACAACTGACCGGCAGTCCAACAAGAGTATGTGTACTTGTGGACCAAGGGAACCGAGGAACGAATGCGAAGGAGACCGGATGTAGGGCCCTCTATTTCCTATTATCACTGATCTGTTGACGTGCTGCCCCGGCAGGTCGTTTGCACCGTCGATGTCAACTGTGGAGAATAGTGATAATTAGTCGGTCTCTACCACGCAAGATGAAGACTCACTAACCGTTGAGGAAACATTGGAACAGCAGGTAGAAGAAATATCCACGGGACCCAATGCTATGCCATAATGAGCTCCAACATCTTTATTGTGTTTCATGACTGACTGTCGGAAGACGGGAGCGAGCTGCATGTCATCGGGGTCTGCAGGCAGTTTCAGAGAAGAACCTTAGACGAGTACGGTCTGCTTACAACTGCCAAAACCGTCGATCTGCAAACGCAGTGAGTACAGGCTACAGGAAACTGAGCGCAGACGGCCTACCAAATCTAGACGAGAGACCGATGTATGAGTCTTAAGTACAAGAAACGCAGGGAATTACTGCACCGTGATCATCTTCGACGAAGGCATGAGTTCGGCAGCAACACAAACAACACTTTTCGACTTACCGGCCATGTTCATCATCGGTCTAGTAGTAGAGGGGTATACATCAGTTGGCAGCAATCAATGAGTCTATGTTCCTTACATGGAACTATTGGCGCGAGCAAATGCGCCACTTCGGAACGATTGACAGTAATGGTTGAAATAGAATCTGTCAATGGCATCACCAATTTCCTTCGTCAAAGGAAACGTCTTGCGCTCTTCAGGCTTCATCTTGCCAACCCATTCTTGAAGCTCGGGCTCTCTCGTCAATCTGGCAAATATGAAGAACAGCGATAGACAGAGCCCGGTGTACATACCCGTCGCAATACAATTGATCGCCTCCTCCGACTAACGCATGAAACGGTTGTTCAGCGTGCTTTGTGAGAAGGTCGACCCAACAAGGATCATAGCCACTTTGGAACCCTGGCCCGCGAAAGTCGTCTGGATTGACGCCAGCAGAAAACCCATTACACTTCGGGGCTTGGTGAGCGGAGGCTGCTGGCAAGTACCGTACCATACCGAGTAAGTTGCCCATCTCATGTTCTGCAGTCGTCCAGGGACGTAGAACCGCAACTTTTGTCCATTGTTGATGGAGTAGGATACGGACATCTCGCTGGGCCCAAGTGGTATATGGATCATGAAGCGCCAGAATGTAAAGGTTCTTGTGAAGTCAGACAGATGCAGAGTTTGATGAGGGCTCAACTTACCCTGATGCACTGCCATACACCCATAGCTCTTGGCCTGGGACGGACTCTTGGCGGTAGTTGGGACTGACTGGGCCTTCGTTACGAAACGGGACGGGCATGACCGTGGAGTGCGGGTCAGCTGGATGAGGTCCCAATTCGAACGATCGTCCGCCGCTGCCTGGAAGAGTCTGACTGCTAGATCCTCGAGAGCCCACAGGCACTGATGAGATATCCCACTCGTACTTCAGAGTTGGATGTGGTTCATATGTAGACCCGGAATCAGCGGCTGTTGGTGACAAAAGTTCAATCGAATTTTGGGCCAATAGACTAGTCATTGAACTCACTAACGACAAGAGCCGCGCCATGCCACACTCCTTCTTCATCAATGGTATCGTAGCTGCATCCTAGATATGAGTTGATGTCGCGTGATGGCAGTGAGAACGAACCGTAGCAGAGGGCCAACCATGAACTAAGAACACTTAGAGAATATGCATTAGGGATAAATAGTTGCACCGACTTGAAGATGAGGATTCATTCTCGCGACTCGGAGGGTCCGAGAACGTTCAATGGCACTCATATGCGTCAGTTGAGTGGGCGTAACCATCGGACGCTCCTCGACTTCATGTTGGTAGCGATCCGGCACAGGTAGAGTAGGAGCAGGGGACGGCACGCGACTGGGAACGTGAGGATGAAAACCACCGATGAAGGCCTCATTCATCGGCGTTACTTGTTCTACAGGCGTAAAGGTACCGTCCAGATTCCTTTGAGGATGCGAGAACAGATCCTCCTCCTGCGTAGAGAGCCCAAAACGTGAAGACCGCTGGCAAACTCGAAGAAATCGTAACTTGCCTTTTGGGCGCGCCGGTATGCATGCCATCCTGGGATGTTGTCCATGATTCAAGGGAATACGGTCGACAGCGAGCAAAAGAGAGAGATTTGCGGATTGCAAGGGCCTGGCAAGGGCTGCGACTTCACGTCGGATTGATGCGTAGGCAATGTTCAGGATCAGAGTCAAGGGTTTCGGGTCGGAACCTCGTGTAGCTGGCATTAATTAGCTGGCGACGGCGTCCTGGCTTAGAATCTGATCCGCGTCCCAAAATTAGTTCCATTACAGTGTATATCCAATGACTATCGCGGCGCCAATCCATCCAAATCCATCCAATGATTCAGAACTACTACGTGGGGATTCTAGAAATCAACCGACATGTTCAACCACAGTCGTCACGAGCTTGCCATCCTTAACGACAGTCTTTAACATCTCGGGCACAGCCTGCTCTTCGTAATCTGGCTGATCGTCACTTCCAACGGGCAAGCTGACGTTAATAGAGCTGCACTTCGCAGTGGTTATCTCCACGCCAAGGCTAGCCTTGGACAAATAGATTTGACCAGAGTCAGTAGAGTCGATCTGGATCATGGGAGCCGTTCCCGTAACTTGGAGCTCAAAGGAAGGCGACTTTGTCACCGAAATGGATGAAACGACAGACTCCGCGACTATGGAAGTCTTGGTGCAGTTCACTTGGCAACGATATAAGCATTATGGAGGTGGCGCGAAAGGAAAGAGAATTTACCGACGGTGATCGCGTTGACTTTGCCCTTGATCTGAATGACACTATTCTTGCACCCGAAGATGTTCACAGCTTGATGGAGCTCGCAATTCTCAAGGACAAGACTCCTCTCATCCTCTTGATATTCCTTTGACGGTCATGTAGGTGCTGCTCAATAACCAGCGACGAAGAAACTCACGATAGTCCAGCTCTTGCCTTCCAACGCGAGTTTTGCAGGCTTCTTGCCCATGAGCGATTGCGGCTTGGATGGCCGCAAAGGCTTCTTGCCTGGTTCTCCTCACATAAGAACGCGGCGCTTACACATTGAGCAAGGTGAACGACTCACTCTCTGCTGGGGTGCTGGGGACAGTGCTACCAGCACGAAGGGAGGGATTCTTGTGGGTCATTTCGCTCTTGTCCACCTTTCGTAGACTTTTGGTAACATCGGCGCCGCGGTTCAGTTCGGCAAAGACTGCAGCCGTTCCTCCTGCAGCTGGAGCCGCTGCAGCTGGAGGTGGCGGAGGTGCCATTGGAGGGGGTGGAGGTGGAGGTGGAGGTGGGGCGGCAGTAGCAGTGGTGGGTGTACCAGAGGAAGCTTTGTATTCAGAGACGCTGATTCCCTGTTCCTGATCTATGAGAACACGTAGAAGAGGAGGAAAGTATCAGGTAGAACCTTCGTGTTCCACGCGAGTCCTGTTGTATGATACTCCATTACATACTTGCGCGTCTCTTCGAGGACAGCAATGTAGGATTTGACCCATTCTGCGTGCTTCGGATTCCTAACAGACCTGTGAACAACTTCATTTCCGATTTGAGGCAGATTCACTTACTTCTCCTTGTACTCCTTCATAACCCTGTTGCCGTAGAACATGACAGTGTCCTTGATTTCGTTGATTGCTGGTCCCGGCTTGTCCTGGACGACCCATCCAACAACGATCGCGCCCTCGGATATGACCGTGAGGTGTGTCCACCAATCTTTGTCCTTGCGATTCGCGTCCTTCAGGCGAGTGATGGCCTCGATGTCAGCGGAGAAGGGAGTCATGATGGCTTCAATCTCCTTCATTTCTGGCTTGCGGCAAGCAGCGGCCATGACAAGGAGACCCCTCATGTCATTGTACTGTTTCTCCACTAGTCCCACCTAGAACATAGATTGAAGAGATCATGTATATCGCGAACGGTATGGCTACTCACTATCTCTATGACATTCGCGCCAGCAAATGATTTCGTCAACTCGATGAAAGGCTTGAGCTTCCCGTCTATCACGGTCTCGTCGAAGGCAACAACACTACGAGGGGTTTCCGGCGCTCCCGATGTCACCGCAGAAGGGGTGGGTTGCGCGTTGGCATCAGGGCCGCTGGCGGTAGGTAAAGTTGGCGGCCAAACACTCCCGGAAGCGAGATCCTCGATACGCGATGTGGCAGCCTCGAGGCTATAAGCATGTTGGTAACTGTTGAGCTAATACTGAGCGAAAGTGTTACTGACCGTTTGATAATGGTAGCCAACGAGTGGAGCCCGGTGGACATCGTAATATGACTCTAAGCAGACTGGTAGAAGGAATAGTAACCGAGTGCAACGCAAGTAACAACTGAGTAACAACGCAAGTCTGATCGCAAGAGACGCGGCCACCCAGTCGGAGTTCGAAAGTTGTACTCGAGAGTCAAGACTCATAAGGTGGTTTACAACAATTCCTATTTCTTTCCTACTGCCTACTACTGTTACACTATCTTCGCCTGTTCAGCCTACATCGCATACCTGAAAGACAAGATCAGCACCTTTACGTCAGTAGAGCGGAAAGTCATACTTCTTCGTCCATTCCTTCGCGGTGGCCAAGAACTTGGACTTCTCGTTCTTCATTTGCTATGGGAAGGCTATCAGTCAGGTTGTATCACTGGAACCATTGAGCTTACCGCTGCAATATCAGGCTCATAAGGATCATCCGTGCTTGGGTTATTGACTTTCTCTTGTATGATCGAAAGCACTACAGCGCTGTAAGCCTCATTGATCGGACAGATCTTGGACGCGACAGGGCGTACCTGTAGATAGTGTTACCGATGGCTTCCACTATTACACGATTTCAAAGGTCAATGTTGTTCATCAGAGCCGAAAACGCGTACCTCGTCACGCAAGATCGGTATACATATACTACCCTCCTCATTGATTCCAGGGTGGTAAATCTTTGTTTGAAAAGCGACCTGTACAGAGCGTCAATCGGACTCCTATGGGAAAGTATGGGAGCGGCAAACAGTTGGCGCTTTGAAGGGAAAGTTTGATGGCAGAACCAATGTGAACTTGAAAGTACCGCCCTTGTAAGGCGAATCGGCCTGTGGCGGGACATTTAGCAACGCTATTGTCATGACATATGTATCGTCCTCACAGCAGCCTTGATTGAGCAGTTCCAGTGGAACATGTTATCGTCCAGATGGCTCACAAAGACACCCTACGTGAAATCATCAAACATCTACAGCAGTCAACTCTTGTGGCAACGCACCTCAATGGGATTGGTGTTAATATCTTTCAATTCCTACGAGCCAAGAATGAGAAAAGATTCGCCGGATGTGAGTATGCAGACCTTCTGAATTCGTCTGAAAGAATATGGTCAGCAGGGATTCCAGCAGAATCGAAGAGGCTAACCGAAGGGCAGTCATGATGATGGTTAGAGGCCAACTGCTAGTTCCGAGTATAGAGTGGCGATCGGCGTCGGACCTCGGACCGACCTCAATCTGGCGGCGTGGACAGCTCGAGGATCCACCAGCACCACACACAGCCTACAGAGGACGCCATGCTCTTCCGTTTTTGGGGTCACACTCCGCCTTGAACATCACACGAGCTCGGTTTATCATGCGAGCTTAGCGTATGTGAAGCATGCATTACAATATTTCCACTGTCAGAAGGCACTTCTTAGAATCTGAGTCTTTCTATAATATACCTCCTTCCATGGTCGGTCTACCTGGGAGCTCTAAAAGACAAAGATTGCAATGCAAAACGAGTAAGCAATAGGTATACAATAAGATAGATAAGGGATATATCATAGTTAGATATGTCACAGCACTTTCTTTGATTCAATTGATACTGCTCATGAAGTTCCTTTCGTCATTTTTCCCAACATATGATCCAACCTCTCTTCCACTGTCCAGGTGCCGTCAGAATCGGACACGGCCATCGAGGAGGTAGGGGAGTGTAGCGGCGGATTGTTCGTACGGAAATTGAACGAGCCCGCCTCCATGCCTTGCGACAAGTTTTCGATCAACCGTCCAATGTGAGCCGAGGAGCTGTAGAACACCTGCAGGAAACGTCAGTCGTGAGTGGCAAGACGGTAGGAGGATGATTTGAACGGACTTTGGTCTCAGGTCTGGGCATCTGTGGCTGTGGACTCCTTTGCTGCTCCTTGACATAAACCTCCATTCCATCATCCACATCATACTCGGAACTTGCGCGACCTCCGTACAGAGACTCCGAGTCGTCGTCACGAAGACCATTCACAATTGACCTAGACAGTATTCGTATGAGCAACACCAATCACACCTGCGAACGAAGGGAGACTGACCAGATGGTTTCGCCATTGGCTAGCTCCAACACTTCCAAGACTTGATTATGCTCATTGCGCTCAGCCAGCCCTCCTTGAGAGGCTCCGGGTTGTTGCTTGACATCTCCTGTGTACATGTCAAACCTGCCGCGATTGCGAAGGTTAGACGATGATGTACTTGAATCGCAACAAAAGTTGAGCTTACAATGAATCATAATTGGAGTTGCTAGGCTCCAGTCCAGGCGCCTTGAGACGCGAGTCGGAAGGATGACCAGAGGTGGAAGGAAGCTGGGGAACCGGAGGGTGTCCATGGCCGTCACGCGAGACACGACGCGAACCACCTCGAGGGGGAGGAGGAGTAGGTACACGATCCTGAACCGAGCGAGTCGAAGTAGACGCAACACTACCCTTCCGTCGGTGCAGTTGTGACGAAGGCCTGCTCATGAGAGCGTTGATATCAAATACAGCGGAGTTGCGGATATCGGACGGGACGATGATGGTTCGTCGGACAACAGTGCTGTTGTGGTTGGCAGGATCGACTCCCTCCCGAGGCCGACGAAGGTGGTCTGGGATTGGCTTGCGCTGGGGGCGAGGGCTGGCGTCAGGTGCTGTAGTCTGGCTTGTCGAAGGACCAGCCGTGGGTGGCCCTTCAGGCTGATGGAAGACTGCCGTCGAGTTATTGCGGTTAAGGTTGCTCGCTTGCGCCAGCGTAACAGACCCGTTGCGAGACAGGGCCGAAACAGTAGAGTGGTTCCGACTAAGACTTGTCGAGTTGTTCCTACCAAGGTTCGTCGAGTTATTGCGCCCAAGGCCCGCAGTTGACTTGGACGCTGTCGATGGCGAACGGACAAGAATCAGGTCTTGTAGCCTCTTCTCGTCAATGCCTAGATCATGCGCAGCGTGGAACAACTGCTGGAGAGCCATGCTCTCGTCGGCTACTGGTGTCGAAGAATCTGACTCCGACGATGATAAAGCTGCATGGGGTCCTCGGGGGGTGGTCGGGCTACTCATGGTACTGCTATAGCTCGAATCGTTGTAAGAGTGCTGGAGACTGGGTGTTTGATTCGTAGAGCTTTGGGGCTTCGAGAAACTCGCACTCCCGTTCCCATTCTCCCGATAACCGGGCGACAAAGACGACGACGTGCCGGGTTGAGGAGACTGCCGACTGACGTACTGCAGGCTTGGATCGATTGTCCTTGGCTTACTTCTGAAGCGTGCCATGAATCCCTTCAAGCCAGGTCCAGCGGAAGCCGGCGGGCTCGGCACTGTAACCTTGAATCGTGGCTCTGTTGCGCTGCCAGGAACAGGAATGGGACGACTACCGCCCACGTTCAGTGGCTCCAGATTAGAGCGCGGGCTCTGTGCGGCGGGAGAGCGAAGTTCCATCGGAAACGGCGTGACTTCTTCGCCGGTAGGCACATTCGTAGGCTTCCTGAGGGTGCCACGCAACTTCTTGAAACGACTGATCTTAGTTGAAGACTGCTGAGGAGGAATGGGTATAGATGGTGAGCGTAGAGGTATAGTATCAACACTTGTCGACGCTGAGACAAGTGTCGGTGTAGAGATTTGGTGAGGGGATATGCGCTTCCGAGATGAGGAGGTGTGCGAGAGGTTGGAGGAGACATTCAGATTGACCTGCGAGCTGCCCTTCAAGGCCAATATAGCTTCGTTTGCGCGTCTGCCCACTTCACGCGTCAACTCCTCCTCTTGGCGCGTGGGCGGCAGTCTGGGTATAGACGGATTGTGCGACGGCGAGTACGGACCATTGCTTATGGGTGACGACGAAGTTTGTGGTGTAGGCGAAGCGATGACAGGTTGCTGCGGGAAGGAGAAAGACGTGAACGCTTTATCGGCGTCTTCTCCGTTGGAAGTGGGCTCAGCCTGGCGGGGTGGAGTTTTGTCAGACTCTTCCGAGCCAAAGAGAAGATGGGCAATCGCCTTATTCTTCCTCGTAGGAGAAGACTCATCAGAATCATCCTTCTGTGCGACGTCGGCAAGTGGTGAAGAGGTAAATGTGCCGTTCTGAGGTGATGCCGGCGTCTGTGGAAGTGTACTGATGATCTGGACAAATATTAGGCACACTATGAATGTGGAGCAGACACATGTTTGACGCACCTTTCCATTGAATGAGTACGACGACTGGGATGTTGAGGGCCTTCTGCGCCTCAACGACGGTGCGCGCGCCGGAGTCTCGGGTGGTGTGTATTTGGCGGTGGCCACCTGAACAAGCTTCTCCTGTATTGCTATGAAATCTGACTTGTTCAGGCCGACAGCCTGAATGATAGCTTCGGCATCCTCATCAACAACACTTTGTCCCCTGGTGATGGAACTCGACTGATCAGACACGTAGACATCGTACCACGCAGCCTGCTGAGGATCCCCTTCGCTGAACAACGACAGAATGCTCTCCTTCCGGTCGCCCTCCCCGGAGTGATAACTCGATCCAGTGGACTCCAAGGACGATCTTGACGAGTTCGCAAGAGGAGAAAACACAAGACGTTGTAGAGAATCGAAGTTGAACTGTGCGGAAGCATGTTGTTTCGAAGAGCGTACGCTGCGGGGAGAGTTGCCATTCGAGAATGTGGCAGAGGCGGTGGAGAGTGTTGAAGCTTCGTGTGTAGGAGTAGGCGACCGTACAACACGATTTCCAGGGCTAGCAGGACTGCTCAACTCCATGATGGACATGGGTGAGGTAGGCCTCTTGTCCGGGAAAGAGTATTGGGAAGAAATGGAATCGAAGGTACTATGGCCACGATCAATCAAGGGAGAGTCAGGCAGGGCTGGAGACTTTAAAGAGCGTAGTCCTGTACCGTTCCCATTGGCTTGTTCATTCGAAGCCGGTCCTGCCTCCGAGCTGTCACTGAACCAGCTTCCATTCCTGTTATGCTCTCGACGTGGTGGAGACGAAGGGGGCTGAGGCCAAATCATGCTCGAACCGGAAGGGGTGCCAGGACGGGAACCACCAAACGGTGATGCTGCGCGCCTTCTTCCCAATATAGAAGGATTGAAGGACTGGTCGAAATCGATGGCTATTTCCGAAAGGACCTTTGAGTCTTCCGGTGTGTGACGACCGTTGGGACTACGCTGAAGGAAGAGGGGCGTGGTCGAGTAAGGGACCATTGGGACGGGTGACTGCCTCACTGATGCTGGAGGGGAGGCGCTGTCGGGACGCATGAAACTAGACATGACGCTGGATGAGAATGATGGGGATTCGACGCGGTTCGGTTGAGTGGGAGATGCAGCTCTTGGGGTGGTAGAGTAGGAACGCTGCTCGTCCGAGTCCGCTTCGCGTGGAGTCATTGGACGCGGCATTCCCGGGATGTAACCTGGCAGGGTCTTCGACGGCACGGGGGATGCGCGACGGTCTTCCGAGTCTGAGCGTATATGTTTGTCGGAGGAGATTGCCATCCCACTCGCTTCGAAGGAGCGTGGGTTCATCGACCTGACCTAGAGTTTGGCCACTTCAATGAATGGCATTGGAGAGGATGATCGCACTCACTGGATCTGGTGAACGACGCTGATCGATACTGGACCGCATTATGGGGGCCGAGCGTGGGAGTACGACTTCGTCTTCTGGTCCTTCTTCGTCCTCAGCTATCTCGTTCATTGCCTGGTTCAGTGCCTGATCTACAGCTATAGATATTCGCTTGTACGCGGATTTGCCGAGAGCCTTGGAAAGCGGAATATCTGACTGCGATGCTGGTTGTTCGCCGTATGGGGATGGTGCCTGCAATGGCGCGGACCGGATGCTGAGCTGGTCAGGGTGGAAGGTGGCGGAATGCGAATCGGTTGAAGGAGCGTGGGTGTCAGCTGAGGCGGTGGACTGAACGCGGGAGCTGGCCTTGGACGACGCATTTCGTATATAATTGTGATCTCGAAATTTGCCAGAGCCAAATAAGTTGTTGCTGTACCGCTTTGTTGAACGCAAGGCAGGAGACGACGAGGCGGAGGGACTGGCAGGGGAAGATGGACCAGCTCCGTTCTCTGATACGTTTTCCTGGGATTTGGACGGTGTGGCGGCGCGGGAGCGGAAACCCAGGGATTCAAATATCATGTCCTCTTCCTCCTCCGTGACCTGATGCTCTGCTCCTCTTGCCCTCTGCTCAGCTAGCTTGTATCGTAGGATGTCAACGGAGACTGCCTCGCCAGAGGATGAACGCAGAACACTGAATCGCCGAGATAGACTAGTGGAATCAGTCTAGTTGCAATGACAGCAAAAACGCGTACATACTCGGGCAAAATGAGCGACGTGCGGAAATCACTGGCGGCGGGGAGTTCTGGTAGTGCGCCTGCGAGGGTCGGGGCCTGTCCCGTACTCGAGGGTACGTGAAAACCAGACGGGGAAGGGGAGACGAAGGGTTTCTTCGCGTCGGACTTTTTGCTGATAGACAATTGGACACGAATATCAGGGCGAGTAGGCAAGCTGAAACTGACCGGAATCGATGCATGACTACCCCAATTTAATGGCACTCGCCTCGCACGTTGAAAACAGATGGAGGAATTTGGAAAGAATAGAGACAGGAAAGGAAGGTGCAAAACAACGTGGGGAACACGTTGTTAGTCAGGCAAGTCGGCACGGGACGTCGCTGGGTATTCTGGACGGTTTGGGCGGGACCCAGAAGGATGTGGGATGGCTATCAACGCACAGGCAGCCGCGGCTGCTGGGCCATGGAGAAGCGAGGAAAGAAAGTGCAGACACAGCTTTGGTCCTGATTTCGATCACCAGGGTCCAGGGACTTAGATCGCTCTCACACAAATGAGTACTATCTCCAACAATGTTGCGGACCTCTCTCATTTAGGTAAGAACGTCGTCCTTCTGTGGCCAAGGCGCTTCAGTATCTACTTTGGTCCAAGATCTAACCCCAAGGGTCGCCTCTACAATTGCAGTTCATCTAGAGCTTGCTTCAGCCCTGTATGTCTCTCTTCACAAGCGTCGAGCGCGGATTTTTCCAGTCAACCTCTGACCAACTACGTAAAGAACATCAGGACGCAGACACTTGGTTCGACTTATAGACAGCTTACGGCAGAAAGACTTCTCTCAGTCTCGTTGGATGCAACTCGGGCATATTCTGGTCAATACATCCAAGCAACGCGTCGTACATCACCTAGGTCGCTTCATGAGCTAGGCTCCCAATATCAACACATCAGATCCTCTTACCGAGTATCCAACTGCGGTCAAGTGCAGTCCGTCACTCAGATATTTGCTTAGAGACGCCTCGTCTTCTCCAGCAGCCTTCCAGAGCACAGTCCAGATATCCAACACAGGGACACTCAGTTCAGTGCCAAGCTTCACAACAGCGTCCGCGTAGTCTTTGGTGATTTCAAAGACACGATCAAGTGCCAACGGCGGGTTTCTTGACTCCAGATCAGCGCGGCGCTGATGGGTGTTGATCGGCGGGGCGTTGATGAGGATGATCTTCGTGTCCGGCGAGTAGTACGGCGAGCTCGGAGATTGCACTAGATCTATCAGGTGGCGCAGATTGTCCACGTACTTTGGAAGAGGGACGTGTTGTGGAGACGGCTCGATGCAGGCATCGTTCGCACCAAACCAGATGGTCAAGATACGGACTTTGGGAACGTGCTTCTGCTCGTGTTGTTTCGCAAAGTACTGTGTACGATAGTTGGCTTCTAGTTTGACGCGATGCGCGCGGATCTGACCTGCTCAAAGACCGGGATGGCCCATTCCGTGTTGTAGCCAGATAGTCCCCGGTTCAGAACATCCAGTTTACGAGAGTAGACGTCTGCAAGGCGTGCCCGTCAGAGATAACAAGAGATATGCGGCATCCGCGACCCACGGGACAGTCGCTTGCCAAAGCCGCCGTCCTCCCATGCGCCCTGAGTTATCGAGTCTCCAAAGCACATAATCACATCCTGGATGTAGGCAGCCATGGTGCGTCCTGAGTGGTAGTTGAATGCCAAGATCCAATGTAAGGCAGGGTTAGGGTTATGTTGCCTATCTGACGCCTTCCACGATGTCGCACCTTCACCACAGCTCGCGTTCCTCGTACCCGACATTTCTCCCTGCATCTGACACCATAATTCTGCAACTGACTTGGGCATGGCGAGGCCTCTTGGACGGTCTCCGAATCGATCTCGTCGTGTCAGCAGTCGCAAGGTGCGTCTTGACTTGTGTCACTGGGTTCCATCCTTCTCAACATCATCATGGCCTGATCACGCGAACAGGGACTCAGAAATACAGGCAAACGTACTGAAGTCTTTGCTGCTGAACTCCCTATCTCTCGCATCAATATACACGTTCGACCTCCTGCTCCAGCCTCTTGTAAAGGACCAGCAGTCATGGCATAGAAATGTCGGGTGGTTCTATCAGCTGTTCTGGGTCTTGCCAGTCATAAGCGTATCACTATACCTCAACGTGCGTCATGCCCGTCAATCCGGCCATCCGCCACTCAGCCATAAGTTATAGAGCTCGTGGTGCACACTCATTGCCAGAAGAATATACACTCTCCAGCATGGCTCTCGTGCCCTATCACAGACACAACCGACGACATACCGTGGCATTCTGACTACGTTTGCGACGTCGGCCTATCGCGCTATCATGATTGTCACCTCCGTCCTCATCTCGTTTGTTCTGAGCTACATCCCCTACATCGGAAACTTTCTTGCCTTCGTATACCTGTGCTGGTTAGACTCGTGAGTGTGCTCGCGCCCATTAGAAGTCCTCGCTTACACTCTGACGACAAGGTATTATTTCTTCGAGTGCGTCAACGCGTCATTCTACGCGCCGAGACTCTAAACTCTGACTACTGGATAGGTTCGTGTGGATAGCATGCAGTTACTCGCTGTCACGTAGGATTCGCTACCTCGAAGAACGCTGGTCGTATTTCTTGGCCTTTGGTATCATCATATTTCTCTCAAAGCATCTGTGATTTACGACGCCACACAGGCTTCCCAGCCGCCCTCCTCTGCAATGCTGCATCCGGACTCGCCAATGCCGCCATATTCGCTTTGATCTTCCCCGCGGTACCTGCCTGTCCACATCTCGCCGCATGTTGCTCACACATGTGTCCTCCAGTTTACAATAATGGCTATACATGCTCAACCGGTGCCTACCGACCCTTATAATCCCTCAAATCACCGCTCCGAGGACTCCATAATGCACCCCTCGCCGTTCATTCCCATCCGGTTACCTATCTTCACGCCAGTGTTGCTGCTCAACGACATAATAGTACAAGTCTTGAGTGTAAGTGGTGGTTCGACCGCACGACATAACCGTGCTCCTAGTGATGCCTCAGAATATGCCGAAGAAGGCACTGTCAAATCTTCCACCGCTGCGAAGCCATCTTTCAACCTCAAGTTGAGGAAGATTGATTGAGGAGGCATGGAGTCACACTATACCAATATACAATGCACACATATAATTTGCCATCGAGACAGTTCTATACGCGAAATGCGCTCATAAGGAAAATTGGTGTACAAGATCATAAACTATAATCGGCCTAGAAAAGTACATGTCATACTGGGGCAGAAGAGGACATACTTAGGTATAAATAAGGATGTGGCAACAAAACTAGCGAGACTCAAAGGATAGTACAGAAACGACGATGAGGAGATGAAAATGTGGGAGGGATACCAGGGTGTCTATGACCTCTTGGTAGGCTGAGGAAACATTGTCAGGATGATGGCAAAGCCGGGTCAAGACACACATACCTTCTTGCGACCGGTGGTCTTGGCAGCCGGGGCTTTAGCAGGAGCCGCCTTCTTGGTGGCAGCCTTCTTCGCAGCGGTTTTAGCAGGTGTGGTCCCAGTAGCGGCCTAGATATGTGTGAGCCGACAGCCAGAGGGCAGTACGGTACGTCGCTAACCTTCTTGGCGGCACCACGCTTGGAAGCGGTCGCGGTCTTCTTCGCCGGAGTCGCTTTGGCTGCAGCGGGCTTAACTTTGACTGCCTTCTTGGGAGCTTCCTTGGTTGCTTTGGCGGTCGGCTTGGCCCTCTTAGCGACAGCTTGTGTGCGAGCCGTGCCAGTGGTCTTGGAGGCTGCAGCCCGAGATGTGGAAGTGGTACGGGGTTTGGCGGCCGCTTTCTTAGTCGTTGTAGTCTTCGCGGCGGCCTTAGCAGCAGGCTTCTTCTTGACCGTCTTTGCAGTGGTGGCCTTCGCGGCCGTCTTGGGCTTCGTCGCCTTCGCGGTTTTCGCAGTCTTAGCAGCAGGCTTGTTCTACAAACAGTCAGCCTAACGCGAGAGTAGCAGTTGGAAATGACGCACCTCCTTGGCAGAGCCATCGACAGGCTTATTCTTGGGTGGTAGTTTGACACGACCAGCAGGGCCTAAAAGCGCGGTGTTGGATGAGCATATCGCTCAAGGCGTTGAGGAAAGCTGTTACCCTTTGGCAAGACGAAGACGCCTTTTTCGTTGCCAGAGGCGAGGGCCTTGGAGAGCTGAGTGTTTTGAGCAGCACCGATCTCCAACTTGTACTGATTCTCGACGAATCTGACAGAAGGAATCAACAAAGGCCTGATTGGATGAGAGGCCGAGACATACTTCTTGATGGTATGGCGGGAGACGCCAATGCGCGCATCGTCTGGGTGGGCGGTGATGCATTCCTGGGCGAGACGTCAACAACAGTGAGCAGGCATAGCAATGCTGCACACCTTGATCATGTCAATCCAAGGCGGATGGGTCGCGGGTTTCCTAACGACCGTCTTCTTCTCCTTTTCGGCGGTCTTGGAGGCGGGTTTCTTGGAGACGGCGGACATTGTGCTTGATTGCTTGATGACGGACGATGAGAAGATGAAGAGTGATGAAAGGCGATGACAGGAGAGAGCGCCGGAGAGATAGTCGATGAGGGGTAGGCGACGAGGGTACGCTTGAGGCGGGTCTCAACGGGAGATGGTGGTAAGAGGTCAACAGTAAACCAACAACCAAACAGGAAATCAGCCAAACTTCGACGCCAAATCCGGACGCGTCCGGTCACGTGCGTGCGCGGAACGTGTCGGCAGGGTTTGGTTCCGTGTGACCGCCAAATTTGATTTGCCTTATTGGCCGTACCAGTGCCGTACCATCATGTCCGTTCTCAATGCTGCAGCAAGGTCGGGCTATCGGCAGCTCTACAGGGCTTCCAGGACCACATTTGCAGGTAGAACTCTACATGTCTTCTGCCTATCGTTTAGCGCTAAACGTACACAGGCGATCTACCCGTTCTCCAAGGTCTGCGCTCACGCTCTGACAGCATGACCTCGGTGTAAACATTGCTTGCAGCTTTCCGGGACAAAATGAGACAAGACGTCGCGGCCATCAACAATACGACTTCTCTCGAAGAATACACCGAAAGTGCTCTGAGCATATCTCAGTTTCTACGCCAGAATGTTCTCCAGGCCTCCCTCGCCGAGGAAGGCAACGAGGAAATCTGGAGTTTGTGCAGTCCTACTTCTCCTACTCTCGAGATTGAACTCTACGCAGAACTCAACATCAGAGAGGAAGCACTTGGAGACAATGACTCTATCAAGTCTCCCCCACCAATTCCTGAGTCAAGCCGTCAGGCGCGCAAGAGAGCGAAGATGCAAAAGTGAGTTCGAGATGCATTATGCCGCGTCGCGCTTGCTCATATTCAGCTCTCCAGATGCTCCGGAGTATCCGAGTCCTCCTGAACGGCGCCTGAACTATTCTGTACTTAAAAAAGCACATAAAGAACGAAAAATTCCTGAACTGAACGAGGCCGACCTTGAGGAGAAGTTTGTCAGAGGTATGTCAATCTCAACGTCGTCTGCGGGCAGACCTCTCGACATCGTTCAGGTAGCGGGCCCGTAAGTGACATGCATCAAGACGGGTGATCCAAGCTGGTGACGCGACGTCCTTCTTCGTAGGGTGGTCAATCCGTGAACAAGACTGAGAACTCTGTGCAACTGCTCCACAAGCCTACTGGACTTCGTGTCAACTGTCAAGAGACTCGCTCTCTGGCTCAGAACAGGTTCTTTGCAAGACGTTGGCTGCTTGAGAAGGTATGCTCACTATCGATTCCACATTCTGTTCACCTCACTTGTTCAAGGTCGACAAACTTATGAATCCGGGATTGTCAAAGGAGCAGCTCAAGCAAGCTAAGCAATTGGAACGCGAGAGAAGGCGGCGCAAGAAAGCCAAGAAGAAAGCACTACAGAAAGAATTAGATGAAGAGTCGTAGTCCTAGGTCTGAGCAAATGTTTTGATACCTCCTATATAGTTTAATTCCTGCTTCTCATTCGTGGGTTGCATCCATTAGTATGCTCAGTCCACTCTCCTGTAAATGTACGCGGTTCAACGACGCGCAACGAACATTACGTGGCTGTGTAGAATTGTTTGCCTGCCTTGCCTTCGCGTCTCTCTTTCCTTCCTCCACTCATCGCCATGTTCCAAAGAGACCCACGAGCAGGCGCGTTCCTCGGCGGAGACCGTGTCTCTGGACAGGACATTCGTGACCAAAATGGTGTGTGTCCGTCGTCAGAGCTGTTGTTTTTGCTTAACAATCCCAATCTCCAGTCATTGCCGCCCAGTCCATCGCAAACATCGTCAAAAGCTCCCTGGGACCTCTCGGATTGGACAAGATGCTCGTGGACAACATCGGGGTACGATCCATGTGCTTGCGTCGCCCACATAGCGTCCTGACCCATTGCAGGAAGTGACCATTTCCAACGACGGCGCGACTATATTATCCCTGTTGGCCGTCGAGAACCCCGCTGGGCGCATATTCGTCGATCTTTCTCAGAAGCAAGACAAGGAGGTTGGCGACGGCACGACGTCCGTGGTTATCATCGCCGCTGAGCTTCTCCGCCGCGCAAACGAGCTCGTCAAAGCAAAAATCCATCCCACGACTATCATCACTGGCTATCGGCTAGCTTGCAAGGAGGCTGTCAAGTTCATGACGGACCAGCTCAGTATCAAGGTGGATTCGCTTGGCAAGGAGGCGTTGATCAATGCCGCGAAAACGACCATGTCGAGCAAGATCATTGGAAAGTGCGTTGCGCGATCATGACCCCGAGAACCACCTCTCATAGCTCATCCATAGTGATGACGATCTGTTTGCACCCATGGCTGTCGAGGCCATGTTGGCCGTTAAAACCATCAATATGCGCGGCGACATCAAATATCCCGTCAAGGCAGTGAACATCCTCAAAGCGCACGGTCGCAGTGCACGCGAGTCGCTCTTCGTTCAAGGATACGCTTTGAACTGCACTGTCTCTAGCCAGGGTACGCTACAATCGTTATCCTGGCCCAATTCCTATACTTACCAGACTCCAAGCCATGAAAAAGCGAATCACCGGTGCTAAAATCGCTTGCCTCGACATCGACCTGCGAAAGGCGCGGATGCAGCTTGGCATCCAGATCCTTGTCGAGGATCCCAATCAGCTGGAGGAAATCAGAAAGAGGTACGCATAGCACAGTCGACATCATACTATACTGACCACTCCATCAGGGAGGCTGAAATAGTCCTTGAGCGGATTCGGAAGATATTGGCAGCTGGCGCTAACGTTGTGCTGACTACCAAGGGAATCGACGACCTATGCTTGAAGGAGTTCGTCGAGGCTGGTGCTATGGCCGTTCGCCGTTGTAGGAAGGAGGACTTGAGGCGCATCGCTAAAGCGACCGGTGGACAGCTCGTTTCCAGTCTTGCGAACCTTGAGGGTGAAGAGACCTTTGAGGCCAGCTACCTGGGTACCGCAGACGAGGTTTCGCAAGAGCGAATTTCGGACGATGAGCTTATCCTCATCAAGGGAACGAAAGTCGTCAGCTCTGCCTCTATCGTACTGCGTGGGGCAAACGATTATATGCTTGATGAGATGGAGCGCGCTTTGCACGATACGCTATCTATCATCAAGAGGACGCTAGAGAGTGGCTCTGTGGTGCCAGGTGGTGGCGCCGTCGAGTCTGCCTTGAGTGTATATCTGGAGAACTTTGCTGTGACTTTGGTGCGTCTCATGCACACTATCCAGACTTCCGATAATGACTGTATTGTCAGACTTCTCGAGAGCAGCTTGCGGTCGCAGAGTTCGCTAGTGCCCTCCTGTCGATACCGAAAACTCTGGCAGTCAATGCGGCGAAGGACTCGACTGAGCTTGTCGCGAAGCTACGGTCATACCACAACGCAGCCCAAAAGGCGCCCGCTGACGACCCGAAAAAAGTGCTGCTCAGATACGGTCTTGACTTGTTGAACGGCGAAGTACGCGACAACGTTACGGCCGGTGTTTTGGAGCCGACAATAAGCAAGGTGAAGAGTTTGAAGTCAGCGTATGAGGCGGCCGTTTCTCTGCTTCGTATTGATGATGCCATCCAATGCATACCAGGTGAGTTGCCGTATGGCGCTGCCCCCGTTAGAATGTGCTAATCTTGTCATAGAACAACGCGGGGAGCCTGATCCTCACGGACATTGATGATGGAAGGATTGTAGACATGTCTAGATAAAACTGTAGCTACTAATGAGATCTAAGTTGAGAAGCTCAACGCGAGTGAACGTCATCGATCAGGAGATAAACCATCTCTTTCTCTTTCCGTCATGTTTAAAAAGTAGGGTCTTTCCTTGAGACTATGCGGGCTTCGATTGAAGGATGTTGAAGATTTCAGCCATCTACGGATGTGTCAGGACACACGCCGGTCAAGTCATCTGTGCAGCGCGCAATACGGGCGACAGTGCTATCGCAATGGAAAATAGAACCGGAAACGCTGGAGGTGCTGTGGCCCAAGAAGGAGGGCTTGGTGCTCGTCAAATGGTGCGCTATCTGGCTCATTTGTGATCGCATCTCATTGGGCACTCAGCAGAGAGCACATCTCGATATACACGGTGCACAACGAGCCGCTACTATTCCAGCACTTTGACGGGCCCATGTACCCCACGCTCCGAGTTCTGCACAAATGTGAGCAAGCAAGAGCCATGGAGTTTGTTTGGATGCTGATAATCTTCAGATCCATATATCCTGCCCAAGGTGCAGATCGACCGTGGCGCAATCCGTTTCCTGCTGGCTGGCGCGCATATGATGTGCCCGGGGCTCACCTCGGCTGGAGGTTATCTGCCACCTGCGGACGCTGCTCTGCCAACGGGCACACCGGTGGCGATATTTTCCGAAGGCAAAGAGCACGCTGTTGGTGTCGGCATCACCAAGCTGGATACGGAGGAGATGCGTAAGGTGAATAAGGGTGTCGCAGTGGAAACGGCGACATACCTTGGTGATGATTTGTGGGCTCAGAAGACTTTGTAATATCATTGTATAACTCCTTGTTGTTTCGCTACCCATCTGTTGAGTGCTGGTTGAATGTCGAGCTCATTTGAACTCGCCTGAATAGACTCGCTCGATCACTGTCACTTGATCGATTTTTTGTTCAATTGTGTGACGCATAGGTTGCCATTGGACGCTAACATACACCCAGATTTGCACCTCATGGCCCAGACTGATGACGGCTTCAAGCATCCAAGGAAACGGCGTTCAAAAAATGCCCAGCCTTCCTTATCTCTTGCTCAGAAAATTGACCGTGCTGCCGCAGACCTTGATCGCGAGGGCTGGATGTCCCAAGCCATGAGTCCGTCCGTCTTGACCTGACCGTGTATGTCTGGTTTTCATTTACCCGACCAGAAGTGATTCAAGACTCCCTCAACGAGTCAGCGTGTTCTACCCCGCTTGATATCAACATCCTTTGTCTGGGACTCGGCTCTCCAGACTCATCTCCGACCAGCCGTGCCCAGCTAGCCTTCCTCCTTCAATTGTGTAAATCCCTCAACGTAGTACGTCCGCTCCCGCTTCCTGACACACCGGAGTTCTCCATTGAGCGAGGTTCTTCTTAGGACCCCGGACGAGTGTCTCTCTATGATCCTGTATTCTCGGCTGAGGATACCACCCTCCTTATGGCACGGGGAATGCGCATAACCCCCCCAGATGATGCACGCTAAGATCCAACTCACGAGATGCCCCTTCGTGGATCTCACGCGCCCTATAGCATAAAGCCCATGTTTGCGAGACTCCGACCATCGTCTATATGCCGCATTGTGACTTGGAACTCCACGAGGACATTCTGCGGGCCAATCACTCCCCTACTTCTCTGCGCAGCCTCGTACTAGTGTGCAATCGACTCGGAGATTACGTCGAAAAGTGCGAGCATTTCTCATCATAACCCGGGAAGTTGATTGAAATCCCTATCACTGTCAGCAACGCATCCCACAAGCTGGAATTAAGGGTGCCTTGTCTCTTGCGAATCGGTAATGTTGTGCTTATCAGGCGTTCCGGGACTAGTCATGTCTGACTTGTCTTGTCTGTCAAAGTTCCATTCCTGCAGTGCACCCCGCTTCCGCTTTGTCCCTCCTGGCCGGCCGCGTTCAACAATACGTCTATTCAGTTCGTCGCACCGGATAAGATTGATGCATGTTCTTCGGACGTGATGATCCACTCGGCGCCGAAGCCTGGGTCCGCCACAGTATCGTCGGAAACGGAAACGCCACCATCCACGCCTCAGGCCTCGAGATAGACGTACGTAGAAGATCCGGAATTTGTCCTCAGGTTCGTATGTCTAGCTGTAACCTTGAATCAAGGGATTGGACCCGTGCCTCTGAGTCTTGTGCCCTATACCAGTACTGTTGTATTCGGTTTTCTGTAACAGCTTCTGTAAATGCTCTACCATCACTGGCGGCCAGCGGAATCATAACAACCCTTGACGCGAGCGATGACGAGTCCCATGCATCCTGCCAAACATATCAAACCGGACTGCTCAGTTGGGCGTCCATTGCTTGGTCAACTTCCCCGCGTATCAATACAACGGAGAAGGCTTAACGCTGCACACGTGTATAGCATGAAAGTAGAACCAGCCAATATCAATTCACAGCCAGGGCACAACGTATGGGAGAGTATTTACAGACTAAGCGGTCGACGAATAGCAGGAGGATGGGTAGAGCAAGGATTGGCAACATATGGGAGCAGGGGAAGAGAGATCTGGAGTATAGGTAGGGGTACTATTAGCACTCTGTAAGAAGTGGGTAATTGGTAGTGGGGAAGGGGAATTTGAATGGATACAGGAAGGAGGATTCGTCCGTGACATTGTACACCTGCGGGTCCGAGAGCCCAAGTCTACTGCCATCTAGAGGGAGCGGGACAGAGACAGGGTCAACCAAGTCCAACGCAGTCGAGCGGCCAAGCGAGGGCGTGCTGGGCGACTCGGACTCGTCGTCAGACGTATCGTCTATGGCGTCAGGAACAGGAAGGTCCGCGACATCGTCGAGGTCGAGGTCGAAGTAGGGCAGAGGATCATGATACGGAGGAGGGCTATAATCAGAATCAAGCTGGCACGGAGAGACAAGAGGAGGATGAAAGGGTGGATATGGTACAGGGAATGGGTAAGGGTAAGACAGAGAGACAGTGGAGAAGTATGATTGGCTGGTGAGATCATCCGACGACGACATGGGCGAAGGCAGCGGACTGATGAGAGCGTCTTCGTCATCCTCTCCCGGAAGCGCTGAGGGCTGGGGCTCAGAGGTGAACTCGTCGTCATCGTCGTCTAGCTCTTCCCAGAGTGAGTCAAACCATTGAGCCTGTGATGGGCCATCAACGGGGTTCGGCTCTGCTGAGAACTTTTCGACGTCGGGGTAGATAAGGGATTCGGAAACACCTCCCATTACTTCTGCGTCGGGGGTGTCGTCATTGTACGAGGTGCTGTTGCAAGTGTCACAAGGTGGCGGTTTGGCTGCGGCAGTGTCGCCAGACGGCGAGGGAATGAGGTGAAACGAGTTTTTGAGCAAAACCCAGCGGTGCAAGCTGCTTGCCTCCGAGCCCAGAGGCGTGTGCAGCTTGTCGCGGGTGAGCGCGAACAGTGTGGTGGAATCTGACGACATGGGGTAGACGAGTGAATGAGAGTGTAGCTGCGCTCGCGGTCAGTGCTGCTCAGCGAGGCAACGACAGTGCGCGCAACTCACCAGGGTACGAAAGGGCAGCTACCGGTGTATGCGTTCGACTATCTCTGGTTCGAAGAGGAGGGAGCCGTTGGTGGAGATGCGTTGGACTGTGTTAACCATGCTTGACAGTCAACGACGAGGACAGGTAACGACAATAGTTCAGTCAAGGCATGGACTTTAGGCCGACATCGTTGGAGGGGACGATGGTGGTGGTGATGGTGAAGAGTCAACAGCAACGCGCGTGTCTAAAGTAGGACGGGGCGAGTCACACGGGTCAGCCCCTGACTGAGCCGCAACTCGGCTGCACCCGGCGCAAGTTGCAACGGGCACTTCGCCATATCTACACCAAGCTTGCGTGACTCACGCAACAGATTACAGTATGTAAGTACTCTATGTAGGATGTCGGTCCTCGGCCTCATCGCGTGTCCATCCGATCCTCCCCGCTGACTGAGCCTCCTTCGTCCTTCACAGTCTCTAGTAAGCGCTTGATCTTATTCAGATTCTTCGGCGCCACATCTCGCACCACAGCCAGGAGCTGCGCTGACTTGACGTCGTCACCAAGCAGCCGATAGGCTTTCGCCAGCTGAAACACCACATTCGATTCCTCGGGTGCCGTCTTGCGCAGGTGTTCCAGGTCTCGTATCGCAGGCTGTGGCGCACATCACTAAGAAGCACGCGGGGAACCCACCTTGTCGACTCACCTCGTACTTCCGCATGGAGATAAGAATTTTGGCGCGACGATAGCGAACCAAGGCGTTTTCAGGTGCCATGTCAATAGCTTCATCAAATATCGCAATAGCACCGCTTCGATCACCCTTGCGTTCAAGTACCTAGATAACTCGGTTCGTCAGACCAGCCCCGGGCACCTCATTACTGGAAATAACTACGCACCATTCCGACACATCCAAGCAGCACCGCGTTATTGGGGTGTATCGACATTGCCTTACGGTAGTGGTACTCCGCCAGTCGTAGTTTACTCCAGCGCAAGTAGCAAGACCCCAAACCATACCTGTTCACGAGGTCAGGTAAACAAACACATTGCGCCAGAAAAACTACCGTACCACGCATTGTAGTGGCGAGGGTCAACACGTAAAGCAGACTGGAAAAAGGCTGCTGCCTTATTGAGATCCTCATCTATGGATTCATGTCCGCTCAGAGTGTATGCATAAGCACACGAGGGGTCCATCTGAGCAGCTCGTCCAAAGCATGTTAAGGCCTGACTTCGCTCCTTCTGTAATGAAAACAAGTTTCCGATTGCAATCCACGCCTGAGAGGACCGCGGGTTGATGTTTAGCAGCTCTTGCGCCAGAAACGACAATTCGACGCTCCTCTGAAGATACCAGAGCAGGGTAGAATATATTTCCATGTCCCAGAGCCTGTAAGGGTCCATGACACGCAACGCCTTGAACGTCCTCTCGGCCTATGAAAATCGACGCGTTAAAAGTAGCGAAAAGCAACGTTCTGGAATACGTACTGAGCCATAGTCCGCTTTCTCATAAAGTGCCCGCCCAAGGAGAGCCAGTGTCCATGGACTCGCCTGATCCTGTTCGGATAACTTGCTTATCTCGCTTATGCACAAGTCCGAATCGTATACGGTCAAAGCCCTCGTCGCAATAGCATATCGCCGCATAAGATCATAGATGTGATGGTCTGCGAGCTCTATCTCGTATGCTTCATGGGCCGTTGTGGGGACCCCAGTCCATGGACCAGGTGATAGTGATCTCTCCGAATGAGGGGATTGCGCGTTCGGAGGTGATGGAGAATGCGCGGCTTCGCCTGTAAGGGCGTCATCCTCCGTGTCAGATTCTAGCGACTGAGACTGAGATCGGAAATTCGCTATTGCCTGCCGACGTCGCGGAACCTATATGCATACAGATTCAGCAAGCACTTCATTCGATATACCAAGAAGCTTCACTTTCAGTCCTGGTTTTGGGCCAGTACCACTGAGGAGGCGTGTACTCCGCCGACCCGCAACATTCGCGACGTTAGATGAGTTTCCTAATCTCCCAGGCGCCACGGATCTTGATGATTGCTGCGAATGACGAGCCGAGGATGAGAAGAAGTTAGAAAATTGAAAGCCCTGTCGGTCGCGTGCCTTTTTCTGGAGGTCGTCCCCATTTTGCTTCGTAGCCTTCGAGGTCCTTGAGGTCTCGGTTTGACGTGTAGGCCGCATCCTTTTGGGCACGGGGCCTGTTTCTTCAGCTGATGACAGAGGACGCGAGAGATGAGGTTGTGGCAGTGGGTTTGCGATAGGTTGGGACTTTGCTGCTGCTCTGTGCATTTGAGGTTCTGACGGTGTGGGGTATGTAGTGGTTCTGCAATTTGGGAGGAAAACAATGAATACAAGTCTATCAAGTGAGGATGAACGCACAACGATTCTGGATGTCCCGGAGGCCCGAGGCGAGAGGGTAGTGGAGCTGCAGAAGCGTCCCATGGGCGGAAGAGGTTGCCTGAATGACCGCTATCGGGCGTAAAGAAAGCAGCACCTGTGGCGATCGGAAAGGATGATTTCGGGAAGGTTTCTTCTGGTGGCAAACGCCTTGTAGGGAGAGGGCGGTGGGGAAATAGGGTATCGATATTAGGAATAGCGCCTAGACGAAACAGGATGAACATCGAGCTAGAGTTTCATTACAGGCGCGTACCAAGACTGCAAAGGCCCTCGAAGGCCTCCCAGAGTAACGGATTGAGCCTCAGCGCCTGCTGGAAGCTGACCGCGGCTTTGTCCTGGAGATTACCCTTCATCGCCATGGATCCGTTTCTGCAGTGCATCGTCGCCTCGTCCGGAAACTGGCGCGCCATGCGAGGAATGCTCGAGGCTACGAACAATTGAGTGTGACTTCCACATTGCCGACATAGTCATCCACTACGCACATGAACTCCCATAACTAGGATGCGCCATCGACGCCTCCAGTGCTTCGCTGGCTTGCCTGAAACGGCCCAGCGCCGTGCAGCACTTTGCTTTCAGCTCGAGACATCCGCTACACTGCTGTCCCGCCTCGATGTTGACGTAGTGCAACGCCGAATACGTTTGGCCCTCCTTCAGCAACGATAATGCACACAGATGGCGCGAAACATGACTGCCGCCGCTGGCGATGTGGAAGCGTTCCGCGTAAAACACAGCCGTTCGTGTCAATTCGGCGTCGAGACAGGACCATATAAGAGATTGGAAACGCATGGACAGATGGGTGTCGAACGGCGCATGATCCGCGTTGTCCATGTCGTTCACAGTCCTGGAGTCGGTGAATGCAATGGCGGCCGACTTGGTGGTTCGGAAAGTCCTCTCGCTCATCACGTGTGCCTCTCAACGCGTCGAGGATCCATGTGTTCGGTGATTGAAACTGTGATTCAGATGAATTGTACGTGTACAGTGTTTGGTTCTGGATATTTAAGATACAGTTCTTTTGTCTAAGACTACGGCTGTGGTTCGTTAGTATACATGCGTGGATGAATCGAGAGCATAGTAGAGAAGACAAAAACTTAGAAGACTAGGCGAAGAGATTACGGACGCGTTAAGGTAGATAGAGTGAGTCAAACCACGAGTTACTCATATGTCCTCGTCTTTGTCCTCTAATTGTGAGGGTTTCAGCATGCCAGGAATGCGCATGTGCAGTTGGCGTTCTTCCTCCAGTTGCTTTTCCTTCTCCTCCAAAAACAGTTCGGCGTTGTCTCCGCTGGAGAACTCCTTCAATTCAATCAGGAAATCTCGGAGCGCGCCCTTGAAGCGATTGATGTCGTTGTGATAGACGCCCAGCTGCTTCACGAATGTCTTGACTTGAGCCCTGGAAACGGGTTAACTTGACTTGAACTTCAAGACGAGGCTATTAATAGACATACGGCTGGGTGTGGGGGAAAGATGAGTGTAACAGAGTGACGCAGTACTCTTGCAGGCCCAGGGCGTTCGTGGCATTCGGGTCGTTCGCTTGTGAAGGATCGAACAAGGGTGCGGTGATGATGTTTTGCTCCACGAGCTGGAACATCCGCGCCAGGAGGAGAGTTTGCAACTTGAACCCACTCTTGTGGTCGGCATCAAGCAACACAAAGAATGTATCCTGCACGATGGTCAAGTAGTACTGTTGGAAGAACGCCATACAGACGGTCGGATCTGTCGCGTTTGCAAAATTGTTGACCAACTCCAGACACACTGTAGAGACGATTAGCCGCGAACAAAGCGGAATGAGCCACCAACTTACTGCTCAACCCAAGATCGGAGATATCTCTCATTGTATGCTTGATCGCCCAGTTGATGCTGTCCATGAACAGCTTGAATTGGGCCGGCGGGATTGTCAACAAGGCTGCAAGCATATGAAACTTGAGCAAATGACCAATTACCGTAGTGAGTACGCACCAGGGAAGCAGTTCATATTGATTGTCCGGAGGAGTTTGAAGAAACCGGCTCGATGCTCGGGGTACTCAGCGAAGTCTTGGTTAATCATACTCAACGTCGGCTCGAACACTGCGTCCAGAATGGCCCCGACTTGCGGTGTTAGTAGAGACTGATATGAGATTGGTTAGTCCCTGTCGCGTCGAGGGCAATCAGAAGTAACGTACCCCAAGACGGCTTGTGATCGTCGTCATTACATTCAACACTTCGGCGTCACGAGCAGCCGGAACGTTTCGAGTGTAATCTCCCAAAATCGCATCGAGAAGGGGAGGAATGAAGCTGCTATTGACAGATTCGAGATCCTCCGCCTTCCGGATATAGGTCTCCATAAGCTTCAGAATCTCCTTCTTGACCGTTCGGAGCTGCCTGATTTTCGGCGTCTTCGTGGCCACGGGACCTGTGATGAGGTGAGTGGGCTAATCCTGGCAGCTATACATGGCCACAAACCATCTTTGGCAACTGTTTCACTAATGATCCCACTGACAGCCTTGTACAAGCCTAGCATGTCCAAAAAGATGCGACCCACTTGGGGTAGGTAGAAGCTGCCGATAGACGTGCAGGCGGAAACATTGGTTTTCAGAACGTTAGATAAGATTTTGATGTTTTCCAGGTTGGAGAGCACATCCATGTTCTGTGATGCTTGAGCCATGAGTGAATCCCACTGTCGATGCATTCAGCGGCAGAAATTCAAGTGAGAGTATAGCGTACAGCGTTGTTGGGCAGCTCCATCAATTTGGCGATGAGCTTCTCTTGCTGAGGTTTGTTCGGTTGTGCGGAGATCATATAACCGACAGCCTCGTAGAAAGTGTGCACTTGTTGTGGCGACAAATCGATGGTCGTTCGGTGGAGCAACCGTAAGATTTCATCGACATAGGGCTCAGTCTCACCAGACTGCTGCATCACGAAATGCCGGCGACACTTCTGCGCAATCTTGATGAACGTATCACAAGCCATATCCTGTACACCTGACGACCCATTTAGGCTATGAGAAAGAAGAGATAGTGCTGGCAAATACCTTCATGGACTTCGTGCATGAACTCGAAGAGCTTGTTCACGACCGTCTTCAAGAATTTCCAATGTGCCTTGAGGAACCGAGGGTACTGTCCAACGATGTACATGATGTCGGAGGCAACGACAGCCTTGTTGTCTTTTCCTCGTTTGATTTCGCAAAGCCCAAGGAGGTCTTTAATGACCGTGACCAAGAACCGCTTCTCTGTCTCTTCATCTACAGGAAGACGTTACGACAGAGATGATATGTAGAAGAATCGGAAACGTACTCATAGCACCTGATATCGAACCAATAGCCCAGCAGAGCGTGTTGAGGTTGTTCCATGACCATTCCGTGCCGTCCACCTGCTTTGCAAGCTTCTCTGTCAAGATGGTCTCCGTGTCCAGAACGTCCAAATGGGTGAGGTAAACCAGAAGCTCTCGCATGGACTTGTAGAGAACGATGGTGTCGCTTTCCTTCATGAATTCGCGAACAATTTCACCCTCGTCATTTTCGACAATGAGAACCTGAATGGTGCGAGATCAGTGACTGAGTTTGAGTGACGAATAACAAAGCAGACCTCTTCAGGTTTCACCATTCTTTCGACAACAACAAGCCGAAGATTCGAAAGCACATCGCTGTAGATGTTCTTTCGTAGAGACATACCGGGCAACACACCATTCGCGCCCCCAAGATTGAGCCCCATCAGTAGACCTGAGTCACCGATAGGAAGGCTCTGCAACTCGTCGTAAAGTTCGGACACCAATTTGATCCAGTACTCCAAGCAGATCTTGAAGATTTCCCGCTCATCCACCTGCGATACCTTGACCATATACAGATGGGCGTTCAACAAGACATCTCGGTTCTCCTCTCCTTCGATACAACGAACGTGGTATGACAGGAAGTTAGCGAGGAACAGAGACAAGTTGAGAACGAGCTCCTGGCTTGCATCGTTCGCGTTGGCGTATGCCTGGGCAATGTTGGTGTTGGGAGGAATCATGAGATTTATGGACGTCATGACCATGGCGAAAAGAATGACAAATTTCGGATCGTATTCCGGTCCAACGTTGAGCGCAGCGATTTCAGCGAGACACTTTAGCGTGATGTTGCGGAATTCGGGAGTTGGTAAAAACTACGACGCGTCTTTAGAGCAGTAACGGAGTGTGAGTGAAAGGAACGCACACGCGTCAAAAGCAAATCTATCACTTTTGTCTCGAAGATGTAACCCAACGGAATCCAATTGAGGAACCGAAGCAGCGTTTCCAGTGTCGCCTTGATCAGAGAGGTCTTGTTGGCCGCCTCCAGCACCTCGGAACACAATTTGAAGATCTCGGAGAACTCGCCGCACATCTGATTCTTCAAGTTCTTGATTTTGGTCTGTGTCATCTGCTCGGCTGAGAAATCGAAGATTTCCTCCGATAGCAGCTTGAGAATGATCATGTTGTTTTCGCAGAGGGACAGATTTGTTTTCGAGGATTCTACGAGCTCGGTGATGAATGTAGGCCAGTTGTGTGGCCACTCTTGCTTCAAAATCTGCGGTAGCGAGTGAGACATGAGAAGAGATGAATGAGGCTGTGCTAGATCCGGACGTACTTGAACTAGTGCAAGATTCAATTTATTCATGTAGGACTTTTCTTTCCGCGCCACGTTCTCATCGGATGCAGCGGCAACATTGGCTTGAACGACAAAGTTCCTGATGCCTGGCAGACGTCAATGACGCGAACAGATGAGAAGCTGTGGACATGCCTTGTCGCTGATCTTCAGGTAGCGTCTTCCAGCGCGTGCTGATTAGTCTCTCGAGTATTTGCAAGCCAATGTACTGAGTGAACGAGCGTGAACAAGCGGATCGACCGTGGCTGTTAAAGGACCGACCTTGGACTGCTGATACGATGAATTCTCGAGGATCGCAGGCACTCTTGTCCAAGCCTCTGGATTCTCCTGGAACTGAGTGACGACCTGCTGTGCCATCCGTTGCTGTTGAGCTCGCAATGAGTGGCGCGCGGGTGGACATCACGACTGAATCGCACCTCGTCTCCCGTTCCGGTGAAAAAGGCCTTGACGACCTCATCCATGAGGGACACATTGAATTCCTTTTCAGGATCAAAATCGAGTATAGCCTTCGATGCGCCGGTGAGCGGGGAGTCGGGCAGTAAGCGGGACACAACGTACCTCCATGGTCAGTCGCAACAACCCTTGGACCTGATGGCATTCATATTGCTAATATTGCAGCCAAGCAGGAGCAATCTCATAGCACAGCCACTTCAAGCAGTTTATCTGTCCAATGACTCTACACAGGTGTATTGTATGCTTTTGTCCGCCTGCCCGCTGTAGACAGACTACCATTTCTTTCCATGAACGACTCCCCAACCGTCGTCTCTGGAGCTGGAAAAATACTACACTTCCCCGGCATCATACTCGCCAGGATCGCGTCCACATCCTTCGAGGTCGGAGTCTGCTCCGCGGCAATGTTAGGCCCATTCAAGAGTGTCCGTTCAAGGGCTTCATCTTCTCTGATCTTCGCCACCTCATTGCGCAGATTGTTCATAACAGTCTCGAACAAAACTTGGAGACAGTGTGTCAGATTCTCATGAGCGTTCGGACGTGTCGAAATGACTCACTGCGTTGACCGTTGGGCGTATCGGGGCGCTTCAGCAGAACATTGCGGTCTGCAGCCTCTTCTGCCGGTCGTTGCTTGCCCAGGCCCATTTGATCATTGTGCTTCTTCTCAAATAAAGGCTGTGGTAAGACAGCTTCATCATCTGAGGGCGTGGTTTGGTCTTCTGGATGGGTTGAGCCTATGGAGCTAGTTGGAGAGGGCGGGCGTATGATGGCAGAGCTGTAGTCAACAGGATGAAATGTGTCCATGATGGCAGCAAGTCAAGGACACTTTAGCTTGATCGCCGCGCGTGCCAGTCACGGCAGTATCACGTGCTGTTACGTCGCGCTCCCCATGGCACAGTGCCGCACACGGCCTAAAGTCCGTTCCCGTCTGGTTCCGGTCAAAGTCCTGACATTCCTCTCATGTAGGACAGCTATATGATATAGAGGTGTCTTCTCACCGAAGTGCCTCATGTCTACTTCAGTGCAGTCGAAGATGAACTTTGGCACAGCTCGGCGATCTGACCGTAAGGTCAATTTAGAGATCTGACTTCGAGTCGGTTGCTGCGCGTGGTATGGAAATTGTATCCTGGGCCTACAGTGCAAGCAAAGACGACTGTTCAGCGAAGCATTGGCAGCATTGAATTCACAGTTAGGCAACAGCCTTATGCACGCGTAAGGCTACTTCAAGAGTCCACAATTCCTCATCGGCGCCATCACAGAATGCCTTGTCAGCTTCTGCAAACACCAAACCACATCGTGCCTTCTGTTGTGCGTTCAAGCTTGGGTGGGCAATGACTAAATCATGGAGCTGTAGAGTATAAATATGCTGCCATGAGAACGAAGTCAGAGCAGTCAGTACCTGGTTCAATACTTGTGACGCTGAATATCCCTCTCGCATGATTTCCTTCACCTTCAACTTGATGCTGTCAAAGACTGACTTGGGTTTCGTGCGAGGTGGGCCACCAGTGTCAATATCGATACCAAGCGTCTGTGCAAAATCATCTATGATAGTATCAGGGACCACTCCTGCAATCTCTTGTATGTCTTGGGGTGTAATTGATGTTGGGGGCGTCGTCGAAGAGGATAGACGCGAGGCTGATTGTAAATATGTGATAGCGCGCCGCAGGTCTCCGCCAGAGCACGATATCAAGGATTGAACCACCGCTGGGCTGACGGCAACATGCTCCGCTGTCGCAATGTAGTTCAGCCTGTCTGTGGATGAGGTGGGATCGAGTGGCGTGAATCGAAATTTAGAACAACGCGATGCCAGGGGCTCGATAATTCTGTTCGAGAGTCAGCTAGAAGATCCTGATGAGTAGGTTTGTCTTTACCGCGTCACGTAGTTACAGACAAGACAGAAACGAGTTATTCGCGCGTATGTCTCCATGATACGACGGAGTGCGCCCTGCGCGTCCTGGGTCATTGAATCGGCCTCGTCAAGGATGATTATCTTGTAAGGAGGGCATGGATACGTCTTGCCATCCGATGACGTGGCTTCTGCTCGAGGTGTTTGACGCGCAAAGTTCTTGATCTTTTCGCGCACGATAGATATTCCACGCTCGTCGGACGCGTTCAATTCCAGGACACGGTTCCGGAAGTTGTCAGGTCTGCCGTATAAGCCTTGATTGAACAGCACGCAAAGATAGGACTCACCCAAAGAGCTGCTTTGCCAGGGCCAGCACAGTCGAAGTCTTTCCTGTACCTGGCGGGCCGTAGAAGAGCATGTGAGGGAGCTACAAGCAAGACGCTTAGTGCCGCCAAAGAGTTACTGAAACGAGAAAGCACACATTTGTTGAGGAAAGTGTCTTTTGGAGGACGGCAACCGTGTGCTCTTGAGCGGAGACATCGTCGATGGTCTGTGGGCGGCTAGGCGGCGGTCAGCGCCGATCAGAACGCGACGATAAGCGACGGGCGCACTATTTCTCAACCCAGGGCTGCTTGTCGGGGTCGACGACGTGTTTCTGCGCGGCTTTTGTAGGGCGCTGTTGGACGTTGAAGAAAGACATTGTTGTCACGCGATTGATGGTCACTCTTCCCCTTTGCCTCTGCACCGTCATCTGCCCCGCCGCCCTCGGCCGCACGGCTGGGTCTGAGAATGTCTGCTACTGAAACGGGTCTGTATCTGTCTGTGTGCACCATTTCTGTCACTAACGACGCGCTCCCAGCAAATCTGCCGCCCATCGCGCGTACGGTCGTTCCCTGCGAAAGCATCTTCTGCTCTAACGTGTCAATCTACGCAGTTCCCGTGGAGGGCAAGCCTGTTGCGGTCGAAATCAAGAATAACAAGATTGTGTTCAAGCAGAAGCCCATGTCTCTCGACAAGCAGTCAGAGACCCTTCAAGGTACGTCTGGATATCTGCCCATGTACCCTGCGCCTAATATCGCGGCAGAAATCGTTCAATTCCGCTCCATGCTCGAAGAGCGCGCATCCAAGCAGGAGGGACCATTGAAATCCATCTCTGACAATTACAAGCCCGTCATTGGCAAGCTAGCGTTCGAGAGGTGCGTGTTGGTGGCCTAAAGGCGTCCTGTATTCTCATTGTTGGCCCACACGCAGTGACAAGACACTGGTCACACTATGTAAACACATCCACCAGGAGCTACTTCCCATACAAAATGACGACGCGTCTTCCTTCGCGGATATCCTGCCTGTCTCGGCTGTCGAGGCAGTCATCAAGGCCACCATGACCAGGAGCAACTACGGCATAGATCCGACACCTGGTGCAAAGATACCCGCTGCCCTTTTTGTCTGGCGCTGGGAGCTACAGGATCAATATGCTGACTGGCTCCCCCCAACAATACGCCCTAAAGCTAGTACCCGACTGACGGAAAGGCTAGAGGTCAGCATCACTTGACAATGTCATATCATGACTCTTAGACTCTCCTAGGCGAAGAGGTTCCTTAACGATTGGTTTGCGAACCTGCCTGATTCAGAAAAAGACGCGCTGGTGGGATCCAAAGGAACAGTATCCAAGTCGCCCTTGAAAACGGACAGCGTCAATGGTCCTTCATTAGCTGGTCCTTCTGTGGGTTTGAAATATTGCTTTTGTGCTTGTCTCATGCTTGAATAGGATGTCGCCGAGTCTCCAAAACCCAAGCCAGGACGACCTAAGAAAGAGAAGGTTATGGATCCCAAGGTCTGGCGTGAACTCTTTCCGGAATGGTGGCTGATAGAAATCATGTACAGGATATTGAGAAACTTGAAAAGAAAGCTGCGAAGCTAGAGAGGGAAAAGAAGGAAAAGGAAGCGCAGAACAAGTCTCGCTCTCTCATGGCCAACTTCTTTTCCAAAGGCCAACGCCCTACACAGAGCGATCCCAAGCCAGGGAGTGTCTCCAAGCAGACGGACTATGAGCGCACATTCAAGCCATTCATACTGAAGAAAGACGCGGTCCTAGCGCCCATCAACGCGTTTCGGGAGCGACCCAAGAGCTCCGCCTCTGGCACAGCTGATGATGTGATTATCGTCGACGACGACGAGGTCGACCGGAGACGAAGCCCGCCCGCTCAGCCCCGCGGCCAAGAGATGCCTAGGGTCCGCAAACGCCCATCATCACGAACTCAAGGGCAGGAGACAGTGCGCGAGCTAGTAACGCAGCTATCAGAGGCTGAAGTCACTGGTGATACCAACGCGGTGCGGGCTTTGTTGACCAAGCTGGGCGATCGAAAGTCCATTCCCGCCAAAGTCTTCATTTTCAAGGAAGACGCGCGTCCTGGATACTTCGGGACCTGGACTCGAGCCTCGCTCGTGATCAATCCCCGTCGGCCGTTTGGCAAAGATGTGGTCGAACGGGATTACGGGTACGATAGTGGTGAGGATTGGGAGGAAGAGCCTGCAGGGGATGCGGACGATGTGATACAAGACGACGACGAGGAGGGAGGAGATGATGACGAGGATTCGGACGCGGATAGCTGGCTCGTGGATGACGACGAGGATGATGGGCCCGCCACCTTGGCACAGATGGACGTGGATTTCCCCCTTGATTTGCCACATCCACCGAAACGGAAAGCTGACGATGGCGAAAAGAATATCTCCAAGAAGCGTAAAGTCGTGGTGCCTTTGATACCATTTGCGAAGGGTCCATTCTGGGAGCCTAGTATTGGACACTGCTCCTACGAGCCGTTCAATCCATATAGGATCCGATTGTTGAATGGTGAGGTTCTTTCCTTTCTGTGACAATGTCATTGATTTTTTAACTCCCTTGCAGACGGCACGTTACCCATCGATCCATTCAAGGATGTCATACTGCCACCCGTTACACGCTCTAAGAAAGCAGAAACACGATCGAACGCACCAGTCTTCGCTGTTCCGCCACTTCCTGCGAAAGTTGACCTTCTTCATGCCCAACCTCTGCCTTCGGCGGCTGAAACCACCTCGAAGAAGCCAGCACCTCTTGCCAAAACGGTGTTTCCAGAAGCTCACCTCCCCACTCTAATCGAGAAAATAGGCTCGCTTCAGACCGGAAACCTGAACTTCTTAGTAGAAGCCATACATCAGGACTTGCGCGAACACAAGGTGAAAAAGAACGCCATAGAGGCAAAGATTAGGGAGATCGGGGAGAAGTGCAAGGAGACCAAGCGATGGAAACTGAAGGCTGATGTACGTCAATGATTTGGTCTGGTCTAAAGCGCCGTTGACAATTCAGCAGTTCACACCACCTTCGAAGTTGTTACAGGCGTAGTTACGCTACAGACTACTATCTTACTTACATCCTGAGATCCTGGCTAATAAGTTATGTGTACATATACATTGACTGATTCATGACGAGCCGTGATGGGGCACTGACAGTGCTGTTGACCATAGCATTCTGCTTAAATCAGGACCCACCGTGCTCTGATCGAGGTCTACGGAGTGTACGTCGCCAGAGATCGATGCTACCCAAAAATAAGCGTCAGGTGGCTAGCAAGTATGATGGCGCACCGATGAGTATCTTGGAGACGTGCCCGTCTTCAGCAGTGACAGGACGGAACCCAAGGCCTTGAAATATCTTCAGGCGTAGGCTTATCAAGAAGGGTCAGTGATTATCACTGATGAGATAGATAGGCGCTTACGCTGTACCGTCGAGTTCACGCTTGTGCTCTGCAGCAGGATCGCAGTCTTCCAGTTGGCGAACTTTCTCCTTGAGGGAAGCGAGTTCGGATTCTTTACTCGCGACGAGACCCTCCATGTCACTGATGGCTTTGGCGAGCGATAAACGCGAGGTGTCGAATGCGTTGAGCGTTGAGCTGTGCTCCTCGGCAGAGAGGACTGTACGCGGTCTTGAAGAGGACACTCGTGCGCCGTCGAGAATCTTTGAGAGCGCTAGAACCGATTTAGTAATGGCTACGTTCTCTGATCTACATTGGAACGACCTTTGAGATTGGCGTGCGCTTCATCCAGATCTTTCTTGCGCGATTCCCTTACAGACGCAACCAACTCCTTTGCTGCTACCACCGTCAGGTAGTCTTCGTCAGGATCAATCATGGTGGCCATTTCCTTAATGGCCTTGCTAGCAGCAAAAATGAGTGTCCAGAAGATGCTAGACGCGTCATATTCTGGCGTACATTGCTTCTGATACGTCCGTCGACATGGTGGTAAGGGTTCAAGTTGAAGCGCGACCGATGTAACAGCACGTGATTCTGCCGTGACACTCGCGTAACCGAGTTCCTTGAGTTGGTCAACTTTTGAGTCTCATCAACTTGGTCTTCCTGTTTTTCATCCACTGCCAGTCCTGTAGCACACGTACATATAGCTTGCGCCTAGTCTTACATACGTTCTTGATAGCATCGCGATACTTACATGATCTACGAGATTTGTTACAAGAGAAAGAGAGGACTTCTTGATTCAGAAGATATGCAAGTGAGAGAAATAAGAGAAACAGATGTAAGGATGGCGACGGTATTCAGTTTCACCGCATACCGGCCGTGGCTTTTTGCAGCGCCCGCTTGACGTTCAGCTGCGCCTTCTTCAGCTCGTCCGCCGTTGACGTCTCGGTCTCCAGCTTCTCCAGTGCGCGCGCGAGCTCGGCCTCGACCTGACCCTTAGCACCCCGCTTGAGCTTCATGCCAATCTCCGGCGATGTGATGGTGCCCTCAACCTGGTGGATGTAGGCTTCAAGGTCGGATTTCGCCTCGTGGCGTGCAGAGAACTCCTTGTCGGCCATCTTGAACTGCTCAGCATCCTTGATCATCTGGTCGATCTCGGCGGACGAGAGACGACCAACAGAGTTGGTGATGCCTGAAGGTGATCATCAGTACATGACCGAGTTCAAGTCGGAGTATACGTACTGATAGAGGCTTTACGGCCAGATGCACGGTCCTGTGCAGACACCTTCAGGAGACCGTTGGCGTCAACCTCGAAGGTGGTGACCAGCTCGGCCTGGCCACGGGGCATTGGGGGAATGCCGTTGAGCTCGAACTCTCCAAGGAGACGGTTATCCCGGCATTGGGTGCGCTCACCCTCGTAGCTAACGACATGATCAGCCTCGTTGTACCTCGGGTAAGATAGTAAACATACACAGGGAAGGTGACCGTGGTCTGGTTGTCCTCGACAGTGGTGAAAGTCCTGGACTTGTTGGTGGGGATGGGGGTGTTACGGGGAACGACGACACCGAAGACATCGCCCTGCATGGCAACACCGAGGGAGAGAGGAGCGACATCAAGGAGGAGGAGATCCTTGGTCTGCTCAGAGGTTTGACCAGTAAGGACAGCAGCCTGGACGGCGGCACCGTAGGCGACAGCCTCGTCCGGGTTGATGGACTTGTTGAGTTGACGTCCACCGAAGTATTCGGACACGAGGGACTGGATTTTGGGGATACGGGTGGAGCCACCAACAAGGACGATGTCGTCGACCTTTTCACGAGGGATCTTGGCATCCTTCAAGACCTTCTCAACGGGGTCGAGAGTGGACTTGAACATGGTGGCGTTGATCTCCTCGAAACGGGCACGGGAGATGTTGGCAGAGAAGTCCTCACCCTGGAGACATCGTTAGCAAGGTTGAGAGATTTCGGACACTACGTACCTGGTAGAGCGAGTCGACCTCGACAGTGGTCTGAGCAACACTGGAAAGGGTGCGCTTGGCACGTTCGCAAGCACTCCGTAGACGACGAAGGGCACGGGGGTCGTCAGAGATGTCCAACTTCGACTTCCTCTTGAACTCGTTCTTGAAGTGCTCAAGGAGAGTGTTGTCGAAATCCTCACCACCCAAGTGAGTGTCACCAGCAGTGGCCTTGACGGCGAAAACACCACCAGTGATGTTCAAGAGGGAAACATCGAAAGTTCCTCCTCCAAGATCGAAGATGAGGACGTTCTTCTCCTCCTTCGACTGACGGTCAAGACCGTAGGCAATGGCGGCAGCGGTGGGCTCGTTGATGATACGGAGAACATCGAGACCAGCGATGGCACCGGCATCCTTGGTAGCCAGACGCTGGGAGTCGTTGAAGTAGGCGGGGACGCTTTAAAGACTGTCAACGGACTGATCGAGAAAAAATTGAGAACACATACGTGACAACGGCCTTCTTCACGGTTTTGCCGAGCTTGGCCTCGGAAATCTCCTTCATCTTGGTAAGGACCATAGACGAGATCTCCTGTGGGCTGAAGGTCTTGTCCTCGGAAAGGTAGTTCACCTTGATCATCGGTGATCCATCCTTCTCGACGACCTCGAAGGGCCAGTGGGTCATGTCCTAGCAAAGATGAGAACGGAGATAGTGGATATCACAAAATCAGTCCACCTTCTTGACGTCGGGGTCACTAAGATACGATTAAAAACGCTGCAGAAGTGAGAAGAAAGTGCACGCACTCGAAACGGCGACCGATGAGGCGCTTAGCATCGAAGACGGTGTTGCGGGGGTTCATGGCAGCCTGGTTCTTCGCGGCGTCACCGATGAGGCGCTCTTCGGCAGAAAAGGCGACATAGGACGGTGTCGTGCGGTTACCCTCTGCAGAAAGCTGAGAAAACAGTGTTTCGATGGGCGCCGATCCACTCACGGTCGTTGGCGATGATTTCCACTCGGTCGTTTTGCCAGACACCCACACAGCTGTTGGACACCGTCAGCGCCGGACTACGCAGCGGGGAAGCGGGCAGCGTACGAGTAGGTGGTACCGAGATCAATGCCAATGGCGCCGTCGAACAAGTCGTCCATTTTTGAGTTGGGAGAGAGGGAGGGAGAGGTGTTGGTGGTAGGGGGCAGGAATTTTTTTTCGGCGTGATCTCCATCAGACCGATCTTAGTAAGGATAACACCGTAACGACGTGACATTTGCATTTTCTCATGCTGCCACAGGCTACGCGCAGAGGCGCACCGCGTCTCGCGGCGTTGCGGGCGCCGGCTCGGACGCTGTACACCAAGGGCGAGCGGCCGCTGCGGACGCCTGTTGACTGGATGGAGTTCCAGCGCGACCGCAACGACCGGCGCATGCTCAGTACGTCCTGCACTGCGCGCTGGCCATCCGCTGTATTCACTCTCCCCAGTCGACTTCATGACTCCGTTCGGGTCTACCCAGCAGCCTGAGAACACCTGGAACATGCGCACGCCTCTGCACCGACCAAGCGAGGATACCACTCTCTCGGCATTACTCGCCGCGGGTGCCCATTTCGGTCATGCGACCCAGATCATGAACCCCAACTTCATGCCCTACGCGTACGGCACGCGTGCAGGCATCACCGTCATTGACATGGAACACACTCTTCCCCTTCTCCGCCGCGCCGCAAAAGTAACACGGGCCATCGCCAAGGAAGGCGGTCAGATTGTCTTTGTCGGCACCCGTCCCGACCTCCGACCCGTCGTCGAAAAGGCTGCCTCCCGCGTCGGCTCACGAGGGTATCACGTTGGCGAACGTTGGCTGCCCGGAACCCTTACCAACAAGTTCCAGCTGTTCGGCGAGGAGACCGTCAAAACGATGAAAGTCATTCCCGACCTTGTCATCATCCTCAACCCCCTTGCAAACATGAACGCTATCCGTGAATGTGCAGTCGAGCACGTCCCTACAATTGGGATCATCGACTCTAACGCAGACCCTCGCCTCGTCATGTACGCAATACCCGCTAACGACGAGAGTACTCGGACTGCAGAATTGATCGCTGGTGTTCTGAGCGTGGCAGCCAAAGCCGGCGTGGAGGACCGTGCTCTTACTCACTTCGAAAAACAACAAGAACTAGCAGCAAGGGCTCAGCAGGATGCCGCTTCCGGGCAGTACGAGCAGGACAATGGAGAGGAATACGAGGAGGAAGAGGAGGAGTACGAAGAGGATGAGGATGAAGACTCATAGGTAGTATAATGGCGCCTCATTGCGCTCCTAGATGAATACTTAGCATCCTCATCTGCATCTGTATCGTACATCCATATCATTATTTAGTTGCCGGGAGACTGGTCGATAGATTCTATCGACTGTGCTGAACGTCGTACCAATATTCTGGAAAGAAAGTCTTATTGTCTAGTAGCATCCTGATAGTGGAAGACTCACGCTCTGCCTGCGATAATGCCCGCACATTCGCCTTCAGCTTGTTGATCGTCTCCATGTACTCCTCCTCTTCGTCGCTATCGAACACAATTCCACCACCAGCCTGAAGGTACGCAACACCGTTTTTGAAAGTCATAGTGCGGATTGCGATGCAAGTGTCCATCTCATCTTCAGCAAAATCGAAGCGGCCGACAGCACCTGCATATACACCGCGCCGCTCCTTCTCTAGTGATGAGATGATCTCTATTGCTTTGATTTTCGGTGCGCCCGATACAGTCCCAGCAGGAAATATCGACCGAAATGCGTCGAACCTGAGAGGGGAATGAGGAAGGAGCTTACACCACGATACATCTCACTGACCTAGTCAACCCTTCTCGAAGAGTTCCGGACACTTGTGAGGTGAGATGCATAACGTGGCTGAATTTCTCGACCTTCATGAGATGGTCAACCTTGACGGTTCTGGGGTCGCAGACGCGGTTGACGTCGTTCCTCGCAAGATCAACGAGCATTATATGTTCTGCTCGGTCTTTCTCTGACGCCAGCAGTATCGCACCAAGGTTTGCGTCCTCTGAGAATTTAGTCAGAATCATGTCCTCGTATGTATATGCTAGCCTGAGATTACCTTCAGGCGTACTTCCTCTCCGCGTCGTACCAGCAATGGCATGATTGAAGACAACGTTCTTCGAAACCTTGCACAGCGTTTCCGGGCTGGCGCCGACAAACTGCACATCACCACAGTCCAGGTAGAACATATAAGGGCTCGGATTGACTTGTCGTAGATGGCGGTATGCATTGAAGGGATGCAGGTCCGTCGGTCGAGACAACCTCTGCGAAGGAACGGCCTGTATAATGTCTCCAGCAACGATGTGCTTCTTGAGCTGCGTTACAAAGGCCTTGTACCCATCCCTCCCAACGTTGGAAACGCCTTCTCCTCCCAAAGTCGTGATCGGCCGCTGCAGAGGCTCCGGGGTCGCGTTGACACAAAGCGCTTTAGCCAGCCTTCTTGCCTTGTTGACAGCGGTTTGATATATGTAGGATAGGTTTCCGCCAGACTTCTTGGGACAGAATACGTGCGAGATGACTTTGATGTTCTGGAAGAGATGATCGTATACGACGAGCGTGTCGACGAGCATGAACACGGCCTCGGGGATGTTTAGTGTGTCTGTGAGTTCGCAAGCAGTTTTCGGCTCAAAGTGCTGAATGCAATCGTATGATATGTAGCCAATGGAGCCACCAGTGAAGGTAGGGACTTCGGGGATCTTGACGTATTGGTATAGACCTAGCTCTTTCTGTAGAGTGATCATTGGGTCGCCTTGTATTTCCTCGCGTGGCCCCGTCTTGATGACTTTGAATGGATCTGACAAAGATGAGGTCAGGATGCTGGAAATGTAAGATGGACTTCAAGTTACCAGCGCCGATGAAGCTATAGCGGGCCACACTCTCTCCTGCAACCACTGACTCAAGCAGGAAGCTGTATTTCGAGTCCCTCGCAATTCGCAAGTAGGCCATGCATGGTGTGATGAGATCGGCGGGGAGTTCCACGAATACTGGAACACAGTTTCCTTTGCCCTCGGTTACGATGAGCTTTTCAACGGTCTCGAAGGAAGGGAACGCGGGTAGATTCTGTTCAACAAGATCTTTAGATAGGCAGCAAGCTAACGTGAATGGACCGACCTTGGTATTCATCGCGTACCAGCTTCGTAACAAGAGTGCTGATCAAGTCGTGGTCCGTCCAAAGTCCGAATTACACTTGACTCGGACAGGGGCGTAGATTGAAAATCGACACCGGCCCGATACCGCCGATGCTCTATTCCTCCCCGCCATGATCACTCCCAAGTTTACCTGTAGCCAGACTGAGGAATCAGTCGTAATATCTGTCTACTGCCCGTCTATCCGTGTCCGTACCGAATTTTGGCTGGTCTTTTGCCCAAAATAATCCCTTTCACTATCAGGCGTCCGACATCGAAGTAAACGTCGACGACACACTCTTCAGCCTTCATGTAAACCCGTACTTCCTGCGGCTGAATTTCTCGTATCCTCTACTGGAAGATGAGAACTCTTCTGCCAAGTATGATCCTGGGCCAGGCTTTATCACTGTCACGCTCACCAAGCAAACGCGCGGTCAAGAGTACAAAGACCTGGATCTGATGGCCAAACTGTTGGCACCGCGGTCTTCCAAAACCACGCCTCTCATAGAGGTCCTGGATGATGATCTAGCAACATCCATGAATAAGGTCTCCCTGGATGATGGCCTCTCCGAAGGTGAATACCTTGACCTTCTCCACGTCAAGTCACTCACCTCAACTTGCAGGCGCGAAAAATGACTGGCAATTACCACAAGAAGTACCAGAGCCATTATCGACGGCTTCTCTGCGAACCGAAAGCGTCTCTAGATACGGCTTTCTGGACCGCCACTTTGGATACTTCGAGCATGTATCTTACACCGAAAATGAGGTCAATGAGCTTGGCCCGGATGCGGAGACGCTGGATCCGACCGAGAGGCGAGCACGACGCGTCAAGCATGAAGATGACAAATGGGACGAAGAATATTACCTGTACGTGTGAGGCTTCTCAGGCATACACGCGTCAAGACTGAAGTCTACCAGAGCCGACTTCGCCGAATCAGAGTATATTGACTCTCTTGTCTCATGGACAAGCCCGTACGCACACACCCTCGTAAGCTTCGAGTTCACCGAAGCCGAAAAGCTCACCATGCTGAATCTACCTCGAGTTGAGTGTACGTGCTTGTTCTATGTGTAGCCTGCCTTACGCTCATCTCTTGTTGGGCTGAAGTCCTCGCCTCAGCCGTGCAAACGCGCCAACTCTACCTGACCTTGACCACCCTTCTTTTCTCGTACGCGTACGATGTGAGAACCACGCAGCACGATCCGACACCAGAGAGCGCTTGGACAATAAGCACCTTGACGCCTTGCTTCTCAGCACTGGACCCACCTCCGTACGAAGTTAGCTCTTCAAATACTATCGGAGGAAGCATCACGCCAGCGGACATAGTTACCACCCTCGTTCCTTCATACCGACGTTCGCTTGCATTCCCGCTATACAGATCTTTTAGCATGACGGAGAAATGCCAACAAGACGTCGCAGATATACTCTCGCAGGGCATCCGCATGGTCACTCGCTGTCTTCTAGAATTGAAAGACATTCTGGGCCATCATGAGGTTTACTACGTCTACAATAAAGTTTGGGTTGATGATTTCTGTATCTGGGTTCAAGCGCACACATCGTACGTCGTCTCTTGAACACTCAGTCATCAATCAATGATGTTGTATTGGCGAATAGGGATCAGGACCTCCTCCAACTCGGCGACGCAGTCAGAAACGCGAAGCTATCGAAGGCGTTGATGGACTGGGATCTTGAAGAACTTGAGACACTTGTGTCGCAGGGAGAAGACAGATCAACGGACAGCGACGACGAGTCCGACAGTGATGATGATTCCACCAGCAGCTAAACATGACGCTATCGAGACATTACCGCGGTCGCGATTGGATACATACTTTCTGCCGGGCAAGAATACGAGTATACAAAATCCGTGCAATAGATGGATAGAGGGGAAAAACAATTGCGATATAGTCTAAGAAATTGATTATGTGGAAGACGTCGTCGTCGTCTTCCGGTGGGTTTCTGGGACGACATCGTAGCCACTTAGGCCAAGATCCGCTGGGAGCGCAGCAGTCTCATCGAGCGGCGAAGCTAGAAGCCCTTCCGCTTCTTCTACGTCAGCTGCATTGTCCGTATCCACACGAGGAGCCAAGCAGAACGGCGCTCGAACGAGACCGTTGAACATAAACTGTAACAAGCGTGTCAGTCCGATATGGAAACTTGAAGGGATATCCGCGTACAGTTCCGTATCTGTTCATGATTAGGATCAGAATGAGAGAAAATGGGGCTTCAGGCGAAAAGCACGCACACAAGCAGAGTGAACCCAAGTATCTGGAGAAGCGAGACGGGGAAGAGAAGCTTCTCCCAGCCCACGCCCAAGCTGATCAACCAGATCGCGAGAGTCCTGCAGGAATCAGTCAAAGAGCGGACCGTGGCACTGACGTGGCGCGTAACGCTGAGTCCGAAGTAGTTGAAGAGCGCGATACTGCAAGCGATGGCGATTCCGGAATACAGAACTGTCGGCGTGTCCATCATCTGCCTCCAGCCCCGCGGGATGTCGAAGAACGGAGATTTCGCAGCCACGGAGGGAATAGCGAGGATAGGGAAAACGAGTAAGATCGTCAAAGCGCCAAAGAAACCTTCCCAACCAACGGCAACCAGGGGAGGCACAGAGTAGAGACCTATATTTCGCGTTAGAGCTTCCTAGAAGATGATTCAATATTCACACACCCAAGATCTTTTCTAGAGATTGAATTAGATGCGTTCGACACGGAAAGCATTTCCGACTAACCTTCAACGACAAACTGCGTTGCAGTGCTGTAATACTGGTTGGATCACAAGTCAGCTGATTAGCACATAACGACGCACAAGATTTGAGCAAAGAGGATGAAAAACACGCCTGGGGAATGCGTCAAAAGTTTACGCGTGGACAGCTCATAATCACTTACCGACGAGAACTGCAGTAGCCTCTGGCTTGTCAATGGGTTCCGGAGCATCTTGAGTGAATGCGGGGCGGGAGAGGTATTGAGCAAGCGATTCTTTGACAGCGTCTTTGATGAGAGATCCGCTGAAACCAACTAGGCCAACACCGGCCATGACGATGATGAGCGAAACCCATCTGGAACATATACATATGAGGGAGATATGCATGAATGGAACACGGGATAACGTACTGATAGAGCCAAAGGCGGCGACGTAGAAATACAACACTGAGAAACCCAACAAAGAGAACCAGAGCTCCGCGAGTCATCTGATAAATTGAAACAGGTGTATACAGTAGGCCAATGTTCATCATCTAGAAGGACGCGTTCAATATTGGAAGTGTTGCGGGCTCCTTCGCAACGTACAGTTGTTCCCATTAAGTCGCACGCCGCTGGGATCCATAGTAACAAGATCTTGTATCCAGACAGTGTTTGTGTTTGATCCTTTGTGGGGATAGTCTCTGAGTCGTCCGACAGCTGGACGGCCTGAGTGCGGCGTGACTGGAGCCACGTATACAACACGGGAAGGAAGCCTAGGGAAGTAGGTCAGTATAACAGGATGGGAAGCACGCGATATGCTCACACAGCATCTCCCCGACTGAATGAGTGGAATGATGAAATGAGCATGATACATTGATATGATATATGGAGCAGACGAACGGAACATCTGGAGGGTCTGCCAGACCGGCTGCTCATACAGTACGCGACGAGTGACATCAGGATCATCACAGTTCTCAACGCATTGCATATCCTAATGCATATTAGTCGATGACAGCGTGTTACGACAGGATAGTGCAACACCAACCTGCCATTTGCTCCAGAGACTGTTGCTTGAGCCCTGAGCTGAGATGAGTACATCTGTTCTCCGTCATGAAAGCAACGGGGGGACTCAGCCTACAGTACGAGTGGGCGCAGGCACACTCGCGGGGTAGGCCGTGGCCAGCTATTGGGAGCTGAGAGACTGACTGTAATTATCATTCCTGCGAGCAGGATGGGAATGAAAAAGCTAGGCATGGTGGCGTAGTCTGCGGGAAGGGGTGCGCAGAATTGTGGGTCCGAGGCAGGAGCTTAGTGGACAGACGTGGTAGGAGCTCAAGTTGAGCACAGCGACGAACCCGATTTGAACTTAGACACGCCTGCGCTGTCATCTCGGTTATTTTAGGTAATATTATATAATTTAATTAGCACCGATGTCAAAGAAGCGTTACCGGATGGACACAAAATGAAGAGAGGTGCTTCCTTCTCAACAGCCAACTTCCTCTATGCGTGTCATTCTCGCCTCCAGCAAAGGTGCGCTGTGTCGGGCGGCGGCGACGGCGACGGCGAGCTCACTCTGTCCCAGGCAATGGCATCCGCTACTTTCCCCACACTGGCTATCTCGGCTTGACCCCAGTCAAGGTCGAAGGCGGTCTGTACCCTCCACGACGAGCAGAGCCCGACGCTGACCTCCTCCTGAAGTCGTCCTCACGAGGCTCGACCAGGACCTCAAGCCGTTGCCAACCAGATCCATCACAGTTGCTGTGCGCTGCTACGAACTGCTACTCGGCCGCACAGGCGTCCTGCAGTCCAACGTGCTCGCCGAGTACTCCAAGACTCTTTGGGAGCGTCCCGAGGACCAGGAATACGCGGATGTCGGGGATATGGAACTTCCCTTCCGGTTGTCCGTACCCGCCAGGGTCGGCGGCCACAGTACCGCGTCTTTCGTGGAGTACCGATGCCTATGGCGTGTCGAAGCAGGTAAGTCCGTGCGCGTCTACGCGAGAATGCGCTCTGACAGCTCGCTTTCCAGTGCTAAATCACAGCTACATATCTGGTGTCGGCACACGCATCATAAAAGTCTCCGACCTGCCTCTCATCCGCTACGACGTGCCCTCCCCGCCGCTCAATATCCCTTGTCCATTGCCTTCCAATGGTCTTCCCCGGCTGGAGCATCAGATATTCACAAAATCCCGCGCTGCGCGGATCCGCTACTCAATCCTCGCCCCGTCGACCCCCATTGGCCCCATGGATCTCGTGTCCATTTCGATGCATCTTCTCTCAGATCCATCCATCGTCGTTCGAAGTGCCAGCGCAATTGTTGAACGTCGGATACATACCAAGGATACCTCTGGCTCTTCCCCGAGCCAATCACAGTTCTCTGCCGAGACTGCTTCTCCACCTCATGCCACTTCCCCATACCATCATAATTTCCTCACCTCTTCCTCGTCATCGTCATCGTCATCCTCATTATTGTCTTCGAATCCCACCATTACTCAAGACACCTTTGCAGCTTCAACCAGTACCGTCGTCACTGAACATCGCCCTCTCCTTTCAGTGAACTACAATTCCACCCAATCCCGGCCATCAACATCAACATCTTCTATGGATCTTGGCGGCGCTCGATCTTCCATTCATCCCATCGTGGGTGCTGAATCATCGGGTTCATTCTCGCGGGATCAAAATGGCATATTCAGTAAAACACTGACCGTGCCGTGGCCGGTTCCGAAATCGAACAGCCGATGGGCTATTGGGGAAAGCATACAAACCGAGTTTATTTCCGTCAAGTTCTTTGTTCGCGTTAAGGTAATGCTCCGAACTGCATGAGGACTTTCGTATTGATGCTTCCCAGATTATTGTCACAAGCACTTCTGGGGGTACGGAGTCCCTGGACCTGGAGGAGCAGGAACTGTTTATCGTTTCTGCCAACGAAGCAGAACGGCAGCTCGCATTATCCAAATACAACGAGTCTCAGAAAGATGCGCTCCGGTCCAAGTCCAAGTCCCCGAGGCGCGTACAGAAAGCGCCTGACGACGACATTCCATTGCCCCCTACGCCTGCGCCTGCGTCATCGCGACCGGTTTCGCGACCATCCGACCATGCTTCCTCCTCCCGACCAAAGTCCAGCCCTGGCTCGAAGCCCAAAACTCCGCGACGTCCGCACACAAGCGCTGGGCCACGGGACTCAGCATCCACATTCCCTCTGTCTCTAGTGTCGTCAAATCCCGAAGCCATTCCTCCATCCCACGAGAGCCACAAACGCGTCAAATATCTGCGACCAGGCACCATGGACTCGGGGAACGGTGGGGCTGGCCCGATTCGTACCCGAGATTCCATGTATGCCCCAAGGATGGCTTCGGTGCCTACCACCACGAGCTCTGTAAGCATGGTCACTATGACTGGCGGCACTAGTGCGTCTAGCTTTTCGAGCCCGCACCGGGGTTCAGCCGATGTTAGGGAATGGGAACAGGAGCTAGCGCGGATCGAGATGCAGAGCAGACGGTCAAGCGACCTGCTCGGCTTCGGTATGAAGCGACACCGCCCCAGTACTAATCGTATACTCATCACTGGTGATTCTTAATCTTGCATTCATTTGTAACCCGCCTGCATCCATTGTACATATGTCCCTGCCATTGCTGTCTGTAGCTGTCCTACATGTCCATGAACGTTATACCATCATTTTGTACACCGGAATTATAATTTGCATCTTCTTCGCATTCGTGCGGTTTGTTCTTCCTGCAGACTCAATCGCGAGGACATTGGCTTTCAGCGCGTCGCGATCGGGTCCCACGCCTTCGTTTAGCATAACTCATTCCCGAACCATCATGTCGTACCCTCCCTTTCCCTGGCTAAAGGCCACGCTGTGGTCCGTGGGCTGTAAGTGTGCATTACATCCTTTGCTTCCAGATTTCTCATTGCTGTTCTCCCGATTGCCTCGTTGCCGTTTCCTTACACTTCTCTCATTCACTGTCAATGTCTGGGCGGCGTTATGCAATCCGGCGCAGTGATTGGCACGGGCTTTGTTCTGATGAAGAGTACGTCCGACGCGCTTCTTCTGTCAATTCAAACTGACCCTTCGGTGCAGCGACTGTGCCCACTGAGGAAGAACTGTACAACGTGGGTGAAACATAATATCGCAGGCGTCCTTGTCAATCAACGAGTTCCGGTAGCGTATGGCGCCCGATATTCGGCGTAAAGTCGACGCCTCGCGGGCCGCCCGAATCGCAAGGGAACAACAGACAGCCCAGCAAGTCAAAGCGCAGGTCAGCCGTACTGTTTTCTCTTTGTTTCGTGCGATTCATCTTGAGTTCTTTCAGACACAAACGGAAGAAGACCCCGACGCGCAAAAACCAATATGGGCAGACTCGTCTCGGAGGAAATGACACGGAGATTGGCGGCATCCTCATATGGCTTTTGCATTTCCCAACATCCTACGCACCGCCAAATCCGGAGCCCCACTTGCTACGAATACATGAGCGGTCACACAATGCCGCAATGACACAGCTGCTTGCAATATTCGACGAAGCTCGTACGGCACTGTCATCCTTCCCCAACCAGGATTGTTTTCGAGCTGTTCACTTGCCTCCAATAGTTCATATCGTAAGATCCCTTTCTCCGGAAGTACCTTATGCTGTGGGTCAGCTTCAAGCATAGACACGTCAAACTGAAAGAGGATCGTCTCCCTGGTACTCACAGAGGCTGTTGCATGAATCTAGCATCAGCCACACCATCATCTTCTCAACAGGTATCACACTGGAGTGTACAGATATGAAGAAGTGCTCTCATATTGTGCCCCGATGCGCCATTCGGTTTCGCGGTGATGCTCACCGCCACATCAGTAGACTGTCTTCACCAACAGGCTACTATCCTTCGGGCCTCTCTGGAGCATTCCCTTTCGGGGGGTCTACTACGGCAAGCAACCAGATCTGGCTTAGCCAGTACCTGTCTCTGCTGCTCCAGTATCTGCACAACCCTCCTCTCAACCTTTCCCGCATCTGAACCAAAACATGTCGTGTATACTGCTTCGCCGAAAGTCCTTGGCCGACCTTCCACGCGTCCCTCCACAGATTGATTAGGGCCGCGTCAGCCTCTCGCCGTGAACGGGAGACCGGATGCCGAGCTCACTTTATGACTAGATAGGCAACACAAAAGTCTTTCAGGGAGATGGTTTGAAGTAAACGCCCGTGCTCTCGTGCTCTTGCCGGTGATGTAGGTAAATAGATGAGTGAGCGTAACGTGTTCGACTAAGCCAAATGCTCTTAGCAAGACACATTGGCTACCAGACGCGCCGCAACTCCGAGGCTCAACGTTAACGTTCAACAGCGAGCACTGCTTTGTAGCGAGCTGTGAAAAGATTATGTGACATTGCTAAGCGCGACAGGTAGTACAGAGCGTGGTGGGACGTGTAACACCATACTGCTTCGCTGACAGTCCTTGGCCGAGGTTCCATGTGTCCCTCCACATACTCACACTGATTAGGGCCGTCTCAGCCTCTCTCCGTGAACGGAAGACCGGATGCTGAGTTTACTTCATGACCGTATAGGCAACACAAAAGTCTTTCAGGGAGTCCGTAGTGTTCGAAGTAGACGCCCGTGCCAGTGCTCATGCCAGTGTTGTAGATAAATCAGCGGGCTCTGTCACGGCGCTGGAACGTGTTCAACTACTTGAGCAGAAAGCAAAGTACTCCAACCCAGTAAGACACATTTGCAACCAGATGCGCCGCAACTCCGAGTCCCAAACAGTGAGTAGCGAGCTGTGAAAAGATTATGTGACATTGCTGAGCGCGACATGATGGAAGGACTGCGAACTCTTACGCCAATAGATAAATGCGTACACAGAGCTACCAAACCGATCGCATCTATCAAAGGGGACTACAGTACGATCCTAGTGATGAAGCAAAAGAGAAGAGTCCACATAGTCATGATCATGCCGCGTTGGGTGATTCACTAGAGTGTTATCTGAGATATGGACATGTCTGACATCGGAGAGGACGTACCCAAAGTAATCTCTAGACGGCGCGTCCTTCGTGGGGGTATTAGGTGTATCGGCACCAGAACCAAGAAGCGGCTCGTGCGCAAACACAGATTCGGGTGATGAGGGTAGGTTGTCATAAGAGTCGTCGTTGGATTCCTGCGAGACAAACGAGGTTTGCGACGCGAGTGATTCCTCATGCGTGGCTATCGGCCGCTTGGCAGTAGTCTCTGCGCCGAGAACAGGTGTTTCGGGCGTCAACACGATAGCAGGAGGTTGTGATGTGGTTTGTACATTACTTGTACTGGCGGTAGGGGTGATGATCGCACCGGCGGTCGAGGTACTGGCACTCAAGGCAGCGTTGAGGGTGTTGTAGGGAGCAGAGTTGCTGTTGGACAGTCGCTTGAGCCATGATGATCCAGACGACTCGTTGGGAGGAGGTGACGGAGAGCGGCTTCGCGAGGACAGGAATGACCTGCGTTTCCCCTGCGACTGCGAAGAAGACGTGGAGAGTCGTGAGGTTGATGATGTGGGAACAGGTTCGGACGTCGACGGTGCACCTGACTGCTCTGCTGGCGGATTTGCCGTCTCAGATGCGCCCTCTGCCTGCTTCTTCTTCTTCTCTTCCTCTTCCTTGCGCTGCTGTTCTTCATGCTCCAACAAAGACAACCGCATAGCTTCCATGACCATCAGCTGATATGGCATCAGTGCAAAGCAAGTTGGACGAGTCGGCGAATTCACCTCTTCTAGATCTTGTCCAGCTAGCCCAACATATTGCTCAAACCCTGGAACGGCATTACCCCCTTGCTGACGCCTGCGAGACCTACGACTGCCGCTGTTATCTTGCGCTTGTGCTTGTGCTTCGGCGGCCTGGGCGGCTTCCTCTGGCGTTAGGGTATGCACACGACCACTAGTGACGCCAACGGGAATAAGTCTATCTCCAACTTGGCGCATGATAATGCGCCTGTTGGCTCGGCGAGTGACGGCCGCTCTCACGGCAGCCAGCTTGGCCTCCCAGTCTGGACGTATTTGGTCTGAAAGAAACGGGGTGAGCACAGAACAGTGGAGAAGAAAGAACGCCCTACCAATCGTGACCACTTCGGGGCTATCTGCCCCAAAGCTCTTCTGACGGCGTTTGTGAGTAGGATAGGACGAGTTGTCTACCGACTGCTGAGAACCCTTGGGACTATCCGCCCAAAGTGGACTCTGCTACAATGCAAACAACAGTGTGAACGAGGATGACGATGAAGTTGTGGGAAAGACGGACCGATCCATCACTGCCTATGCCTGCGCGCCATGGCGGCGGCTTGTAGACGACGCCAAAGTGCTCCTGCACGCAGTAGGGGCACGCGGCAGGGTCGGACACAATGTGGGTGGTGGTGGGCTCGCTCCGCTTGATCTGGACGAAGCATTCGGTGCAGATGGGATGGTCGCAGCATCGCGAATGGTTTATGTTTGGGGGATAGTACTAGCCGACATGACGTAAGTAGACTGAGACGAGTAGACGAGCGGCGAGACGACTGACGAGGAAGCAGATGGGACATTCGACAGCGCCTCTATAGATGGCGGCCTCAGGTCTAGCCGGGTCCTTCTGCAGAGGCGGCCGCTTGGACGAGGACGTCGAGGACTTTGACGGCGGTGGCTCTGCGCTTGTGGGCGAGTCCTGAGCAGCGGGATCTGCATCGGGCAACTCCTTGCGCGCCGCGAGTATGCGGTCGTCGTCCCAGGAGTCGTCATAGTCCTCGAGTGGCCGATAGAATGGCGCCAGCCTTCGGGCACAGATAAGTTGGGATACCACGGCCTGGTTCCAGTCGCGCGGCCCGGTGTACACGCCCTGGGGAGCCAGCGAGCCAAAGTCGACGGATTCGTCGTGGTGGCCCCTGCCAGAGGAGGACGAGCTGTTCCCCATGGTGGTGCCGGTGAACAGTACAGTTGACCTCGAGTGCAATGGCCGAGCTGATTAGAGAGCTGTAGACAACATGACCAAACTCGGAGATTAGGCGACGAGTCAGCTTGTCAATCTCGACCAGCTGCTAGTAGGATGGCAACAGGTAATTATGTACACCCACCGGGTTCCAGGCGATGTGTTTATTTCGTCCTTCTGGATGATGATTTGGCGTTCACTTGGTAAGGATCCATAAGCATGGCTTTGGAAGTCAGTCTACATCTAAATCCGTCTGTCAACGGTATATACACAGTTCAATGATAGGCGTTAGAACTGGTATCTGGCTTGTTTCTGGCCTTGACTCATGCACGAGGATCTCAAGAGGGCCATCCGACCAAAGGTGATATCGATGGCGTGCTTGGATGGATGCTGTAATGTAACATTGTAACGTGCTCTATAGGCTCGAGCCTCGGTTCTCATGGGTAACACTCGTCGCGGTCCCAGCCTTCCCAGCCTTCCGGCTTCACCATGGCCCACGAACCGAACGCGTTGAAGCGTAGATCCGGCAAGAGTACACAACGGTCGACTGACGTGGCAAGCGAAAAGTACACGTGGTCACTATGTAAGGTCTGCAGGCTTTTGCGGACCTTTCCCTCTTAATTATCTGCACCGGCAAGCAAATATCTTCCAAGTCTCGCCAGTATCATATGCTGGTCTAATACGGATATCCTCTCTGTCCTTGACTGCCTCTTTTTCAATGCAGACCCCCTGGGTTAACACGCCCGGCGATATCTTGCAACATTTCAGCGTCGACGCTGACCGCGGTCTTTCTACCACTCAAGTCGCGAAACACGCAGAGCTTTATGGAAAGAATGGTACGTTGCCATGCTTGCCACGTCTCCATCCATTGACCGCTGTCCTTCTCTGCCCCAGAACTGCCCGAAGACCCGCCGACTCCCCTCTGGGAGTTGATCCTTGAACAATTCAAGGACCAGCTCGTCCTTATCCTGCTTGCGTCCGCTCTCGTCTCCTTTGTTCTGGCTCTTTTTGAGGACTCGGACTCGCCAGGAAGCGCATTCGTCGAGCCTCTAGTCATCTTTCTCATCCTTGTCGCCAATGCAACCGTCGGTGTAATCCAAGAAACTAACGCGGAACGCGCCATCGATGTCGGTCTACTCAACGCAGTACTCGCCGTCTTACTCACACGCTCTCTTTACAGGCGCTCAAGGAATATTCTCCAGATGAGGCCAAAGTCACCCGCAATGGCAAGGTAGCTCGCGTACACTCCTCAGACCTTGTGCCCGGCGACATCGTTACCATTGCCGTCGGTGACAAGATCCCAGCCGACTGTCGCTTGATCTCCGTGGCCTCCAGCAGTTTCCGTGTCGATCAGGCTATCTTGACAGGAGAAAGCGAAAGCGTTCACAAGTCCGTCGAAGTCGTGCCAGATGTGCGCGCGGTCAAACAGGACATGATAAACATGCTTTTCTCTGTGAGTCTTACGCGTACGTCGCGTTTTCACAGCTGACTTGTGATTTTTAGGGAACTACCGTCGTCAATGGAACTGGCAAGGCCGTCGTCGTCTTCACTGGCGAGAAGACCGCCATTGGAGACATCCACAAGTCCATTTCCTCACAAATTGCAGAGAAGACACCTTTGAAGCGCAAGCTGGATGACTTTGGCGACCTTTTGGCAAAAGTCATCACCGTTATTTGTATCCTCGTCTGGGTTGTTAACATTCGTCACTTCTGGGACCCTGCACATCAAAACGCTCTACAGGGTGCTGTCTACTACTTCAAGATTGCTGTGGCGTTAGCCGTGGCAGCTATTCCCGAAGGTCTCGCTGCTGTTATCACGGCTTGTCTTGCCTTGGGAACCAAGAAGATGGCGCAGAAGAACGCGATCGTCCGCAACCTTCCCAGTGTTGAAACTCTCGGCTGTACGAACGTTATCTGCTCTGACAAGACGGGTACTCTGACCACGAACCAGATGAGCGTGGCAAACGTATGCATATCCAATTTGACGTTCAATATGCTGCCCTGTTAACCTCTACCCCAGTTCATTGTAATCGACCCCCAGTCGCAAAGCCCTCGGGAATATGTTGTGGAGGGTACCACGTTCTCACCCGATGGCAGTATTCAAGCTCTCGACGGTCAATTTATCCCTCAAGATCTGCTCTCCGGCCCTATCCAGCGCCTCGCAGAGATCAGCTCGATATGTAACGACTCTAAGATAGCTTACAACGCTGTATGTTACTCTTTTTCTCCACTGTACATTTCTCACGTCTACGACAGGAGAAGGGTACTTACGCCAACGTGGGTGAACCCACTGAGGCGGCATTGAAGGTCTTGGTCGAGAAGATTGGTTGCCCCGATGGCGAGGTAATGAAGTCGCTCTCGTCACTGGGCCCTGCAGAGCGTACCAACGCTGTCAACGCCTATTTCGAGAGCACTCTGCCGCGTCTCCTAACCTTCGAATTCTCGCGTGACAGGAAGATGATGTCCGTTCTGGTCAAGCGCGGCGCTGGTGGATCTCTCTTCGCGAAAGGTGCTCCGGAATCGGTCATTGAGCGCTGCAATACTGCTCTTGTCAACGGACAAACTATCCCTTTGACACCTGCCCTTCGTGCGGATCTCCTCGAACGTACCATCGCTTATGGATCCAAAGGTCTCCGGACGCTCGCCCTCGCCTACGTCGATGTCGATGACCTGGACGTTTCGCATTATCAATCCCAGAGCTCCAAGGACTATTCACGCTTCGAGCAGAACCTCACCTTCGTGTCAGTCGTCGGCATGTTGGATCCGCCACGCCCAGAAGTCAAGGGTGCCATCGCCAACTGTAAAGCTGCTGGAATTCGTGTTATCTGCATTACCGGCGACAACAAGAGGACTGCAGAGACCATCTGCCGCCAAATTGGTATCTTCGACGAAGACGAGGATCTCACTGGGAAGAGTTACACTGGACGGGAGTTCGAGGAGCTCTCCCAGGATGAGAAGATTGTGGCCGTACAGAGGGCAGGGTTATTCTCGCGTACCGAGCCTGGTCACAAGAGCCAGCTCGTCGATCTTCTGCAAGGTCTTGGCCTGGTGGTCGCGATGGTGCGTTCCTTTCGGTTTGCTACCAGCGTCTCCGTTCTTACAACCTATATAGACTGGCGATGGTGTCAATGACGCTCCCGCACTCAAGAAGGCCGACATCGGTGTCGCTATGGGCAGCGGAACTGACGTCGCGAAACTCGCCGCAGACATGGTCCTCGCTGACTCCAACTTTGCGACAATCGAGAAGGCTGTCGAGGAAGGACGTTTAATCTATAACAATACCAAGCAGTTCATACGATACCTTAGTGAGTCTGCCACCATGCTCTACTGTGGCCTAGCTGACAGTTGTTTCCTTAGTTTCTTCCAACATCGGAGAGGTCGTCAGTATCTTCCTGACGGTCCTCTTGGGAATGCCGGAGGCCTTGATACCCGTCCAGCTTCTCTGGGTCAACTTGGTGACGGACAGTTTGCCCGCTACCGCTCTTGGATTCAACCCACCAGATCACTCCATCATGAGGACTCCCCCGAGAAATAGTCGCGAGCCTCTCGTTGGCAAGTGGCTGTTCTTCCGTTACATGGTCATCGGGATCTATGTCGGATGTGCGACCGTGTATGGATACGCCTGGTGGTTCATGTTCTACGAGGGCGGACCTCAAATCACTTTCCACCAGCTGGTAGGTATCCGTCGGATCATATTTGCGTACACCGACTCACCCATGCACAGACCAACTTCCACCAATGTTCCACAAAGTTCCCGGAGATTGGTTGTGAGATGTTCACCAATGCCATGGCACAACGGGCGACGACGATCAGTTTGTCGATTTTGGTCATCGTGGAGATGTTCAACGCCATGAACTCCCTTTCCGAAAACGAGAGTCTTCTCCGTCTGCCGGTGTGGAAGAACCCATTCCTTGTTGCGGCCATCGCATTGAGTGTAGGACTGCATTTCATGATCCTCTACGTGCCATTCTTCACGGTAACTTTGCCTTTGCTGTGTCTCATGTGCAGCCGAACTGATTCTTCGGCTAGACGCTCTTCGCGATCACACCTCTGAACTTGACGGAGTGGAAGGCTGTTATCTACATCAGCGCGCCAGTGATTGCCATCGACGAGGTTCTCAAGTTCATCTCGGTGCGTGCTTCCCGTCTTCCTTCGGGGTCATTTGGATCACAGACTCACCTGGACTTCGTGACAGGCGACGTATGTTGATCCTCCCTCAAAAGTCAAAGTAGAATAGACTCTAAGACGTAGTTTGTAGACACATTATCATGAAGTGTTCTTCTTGTACACAGTTGCTGAAAGGCGTATGAGCACCGACGAGTGCCATTGACACTGCGCGCCAGCCCTGGTTCATCGCGCCCCATGAAATTTTCATTGGGCGATCCCCCAGGTTGACTGCGCCTGTTCTCACATACTCCATCACTGTCTGTCGCCTTGAAGTTGTACTGTTGACAGTGTCTCGAGGAGGAAGCGTCTCAGAATTCATCACTGGCATCAATTGTTGCCAAGCCACGCCAAAGCCACGCTGTCGCTGGCCAGCTGACTAATCTCACGGCGTAAAGAGACCATCTCCTGTTTACTGTTTCCCGCCATTGCCCCGTGGTTGCCTTCCATCGCCTCATTCTTGCCTAGGCTTCAAAGGCCTACAGACGCTCTCTTAACTTTTACCACTCTTTATACGTGAAAACACCACCATAATGCTCTTTTCCGCCACCCTTTTCCCGCTCGCTCTGGCGCTGTCTGCGGCCGCCTCGCACGACGGCAATCTCGCCAACCGCCATCATGCCGTGGCCAAACGGGCCAGAGGAGACGTTGGGAGTCTGCAGAAGCGCTATGACAATGCCCGGTGGACGTACTACGATGTTGGACTGTGAGCTGCTCGCACTCCCTGCCAGCTACTCCTTTTCTGAGCCTTGTTTTTTCTTGTTTTCAGTGGCGCCTGCGGACAGACCAATGTTGCCTCCGACTTTGTACGTCTCACTTCTCTCTTCCAATGGACTAGCCTAACGATGTCTGTCAGATTGTTGCGCTGAACTCTGATGTCGGTTCATTGTCAAGTCCTCTCCTTCCTGCACTCATACAGTCTACCCTTCTAGCAATACGGCAGCGGTTATCCTGGTCCAGAATGCTTCAAGACCATCACCATGACCTACAACGGCAAAACCACAACTGCTACCATCATGGACGAGGTTGGATACTCATTCCGGCGTTCTTGTCCGAAACTGACTGAATTATCAGTGCCCTGGTTGTCCATGGGGTGGTTTGGATCTATCCCGTGGTCTCTTTGACTTCTTTGCCGCCGAGAGTAAGGGTGTCCTGTATGGCACTTGGTCTTACGGCGACGACGGTGGCTCGGGTGGTGGAGATGCCACGACCTCCACCTGGGTCGCGCCGACTACCTCCACCTATGTTTGGGTTCCACCCACTACTTCCTCTTCTGAGTGGGTTGCGCCTACGACGACCAGCGAGTACACTCCTCCTAAGACCAAGACCAAGACCCACACTACGACCAGCAGCACCTCGTCGTGGGTGGAGCCTTCGTCCTCGTCAGTATGGTCGTCGTCAGCAGCACCGAGCTCTTCTATCTGGTCGTCGAGCGCCGCTCCCTCGTCGTCCTCATTCGTCGACTCCAGCAGCAGCGCTGTTTCCTCTGCTACACCGAGTGCCACAGCTACTAGCGGACCCGACAATTTAGAGACCATCAACAAGGCCATCCTCTACATGGCTGGCGTTGCTGTGAAGGCCCAGAATGTTCAGTAACTTATTCACAGATCTACATACGCGTTTTCTATTATTGGTGTTGTCGGCGCCTTCAGGATCTTCTGCTCGTTCATGCTATCATATACCCAGCCCTTTCTCTGCATCATCTATTCTCTACGTACGGTTTGCACAACGCGGGTTTACGTGCCAAGTTGATGTACCATTTACAACTTTGGGGCGTCAATCCGGTTGACGATGCAGCACTCGCAGACATTGCACATTACTATGTCATAAGGCAGGCCTTCTAATGAATGAGAACATCGGTTGACTAGCTTGACTGTTCATCACACGGCCCCGGTTTCGATGTGGACAAGTGTCGTTCCTCATTGATGCATCAGGGACCTCGTTGAGGACGATTGTCACGAAGACGATTGAACCAACTTCTCGGTCAATGTTTAGATACATAGTGGACGGACGCTTGGTGACTCCGTGTCCCACCCAGATAATGTGCTGCTCACCCAAACCGTTCTGTAAGCACGGTGAGATGTCGAGACACCTCTCTCTGGTGAAGGTGCAGGGGCTTCTGAAAGAGAAGCCTTTGCCCACTTAGTACTCGGGTCACTGGTTGTACCATCAATATTACGCCACACCCATGACCAGCCTCGGCGCCGTCCAGTCTTTTCTGCCCACTTCTCTAGTCTCCGTCTGGATTGGGGCGAGGTGTGATTTTCGACCCGGGTCTTGCTGAACATCGTAAGAGCAGAAGAGCGATAAAGCTGTAGGACATGTTCCACGCATACAGTCTCATCGTTTTCACACTGTGAACTTCAGGCCAATAGAGCTACTTAGGTACAGCCGGTACAGTAGAATTGTTAGCCTAAACGGTATTTCGGCAATGATGCTACTGGAAGCGGGACAGGGGAGCACAACCATCATGGTCTATCATGGTCGACTTCGGGGCCGAAGAGCCCACAAACACCCACTGGGAATCCTAGTGCACAACACGAGCAGCTATCTATACTGTAGTCGAAGCGGCTTCAAGCGGACTTAGCAGCTACCAGAATAACCTGGACCGGATTTGCCTCGACGTCGCGTTACGCAGTGATGCGTCATAGTTCGGCAATGCGCAGCTTCGATCCGCGGCCGCAGTGCTGCACATTGGCGAAAAAAAAGTAGTTTGCAGAGTTCAGGGGAGCCATAGGGGACTGAACTTCCGATACAAGCGGCAGAAGGAACTTCCTCTCAGAGGGGGCGAGGGAGAACGAAACGTATCGGTACCTAGCAACTGTGGCGCACCTATCATTCCCCAAAGCGGAGGGCGCTGAGGCACCCTCCTTCCCTCTCTCTACCAGTGCGGCTAGAGCCTCAAAGCGTCAAACCTTCCCGTAGTCTCGTATGCTGTATAGTCGAGAACTTTATTGTGCAATGGATTACTTTCGGGTGATAGTCGGGCGACATGTGAATTGAAGACACGCTGAGGCTGCCCTGGGCGTCGCCTAGTTGCCATTCGGAGGCAAGCGACCGGTACCGAGCACTCAAGCCTCAGGGAATAGAGAGACACCGCTTGGCGCCCGCCGTTTTCATAGCCTTGAGGGAGGCTCCGTCCTTGGGTTACTGACTTCGACCTCCAGGACCATATTATCCAGCCCAATTCCTGACAAAATCCAGAGATATGAAATATTGGGCCATGTGCAATAATCAATTGGAGTAGCGCTAGATGATGGGAATGGCTTCGATGATGCAACTTCTTACTCACTTGTTCCTCCTCGGCCCAAGTCAGAACACGATGATTTTCGAGTTCTTACTTTCCAGTGCGTGATTAACGGTGTACGATGATCGATATCAATCATTAGACCGGCGGCGCGTCGGCCAGGTACGCCACACGGACTGCACTGACCTACATGCTCATATCAGCAGCGTTGCAATGCTTGATGAGTTTCAGACACATATGTGGCCAGCTAGTAGCCAGCGGGCTTGTGTTCGCCGCACGCACTGCATGATCTATATCCTCTAGAGCAGCGGTGTCACTTGATGAGAGTTTCAAGCACGTATGCAGGCCCCAGTCCAGCCCGGAATCGTTCGTCGAGTTGTCATGGAAGTGGATCTTCTTGCAGACAAGTCACGATGGGCAACAGGTGGCCGGTCTCGAGTGGACGGAGCATCACGATGCACAGGCATGCGCCACTTCGTCAGTCTAGCGGCTTTGAGAACCATGGTCAGTGGTCCCTAGCGCTGATCACAAGTTTTCCGAAAGAAATTGAGACTCCCCATGTTTCCAAAATTCTGACGACAGTGTTGTAGTGAGAACTTCGGGCAGAGGTAATTCCCTGCTGGGGATTTGTTACGGTATACATACATACGCGGTGCACTGGGTGCAGTCATCGAGTGCTGTAAGTCCGACGCCAAGGGCCTGTGCCAAGGCGAACGCGGCCACCCTGGACTGAACACCGTCATCATACCTCCGGTGGGCGTCATGCCGCTAGAATTCATCAATGGACCTAAAATGAACTTTGAAATAGTAAATTATAGACGTCGCACTGTACTCATTCAGGCTTCAGTAAGCAACGAGAGCCCAAGAGAGCCTCTGTTAAAAAGTGTGCGGTACCGGACAAGATGAGAAAAGCCTCGATCTACAGGCACAAGAACGGAGTGTCTATGTTTTTTCCCATCATCAAACAGTAACATTCGGACCAAATTAGTTTCTGCCGGAAAATGCGGCCGGCGTCCAACTCCAAGTGACATGTCCCAGATAAACAAACGCCTCGGTCATCATCCAAGTCGGAACACGCATGTTGGCTTTGTCTGCCATCTCCCTGAACGCTCTCTCCCTCTACGCTCCTGGTTCCTGCTAGACGCCCGCTGAGGCCCGCCGTAGACATGTCCATTCCACTCTCGTTTCTGTCGGATATTGTGCTGCGGGATGACACCTCTTTGGGCGACTTGATACTGCGACGCCTCTCCTCATCACGGGCTACGAATTCTCTTTTGGACTGCCTGTGCACAACGGCAGCCCCAGCCATCCTATCTACCGTACCGAACCGTCTGCCACTCACACATGATGTTCTCCACAACTTTGTGCAACACTTCACCCTCCCCCACACCAGGAATCGTCCCCGCCTGGGTCCCAACGACAGAGTCGTGATAGCACTGCCGCCCGGTCCTGTCAGTGCTGTTGCACTGCTCACTCTCGCATGCTACTTCACCTGCGCACCAGTCAACGCGAGCTGCACTGCCGCAGAGCTCCGAGATGACGCAGCAAGACTGGGTGCAAAAGCCATCATAACCACTGAGGAAATGGAAGAGCGCCTCGATCTACACCTCCTGCAGAAAGAACTTGGGTGCGAAATCATTCACATCCGTGGTCGGGCATCTGGCCCGTCGGGACTGTTTGATGCGACCATCCCCGGGGAAGACTTCCTAATCCCAAGGACGCCATCCGCCCCCCAGTGCCTTGACGATCAAGCTCTGATTCTGCACACTTCTGGTACGAGTGGGACGAAGAAGGTCGTTCCGTATACCCTCCGTTCCCTAATTGTTGGGACGTGGGCTGTCGTTCATTCATGGGAGCTCTCGCCCCGCGACATCAATCGTGAGCTAATCTTCCAATATCTCTCTTCTTGTGCTTACTGCTGCCAGTCAACATGATGCCGTTGTTTCATGTTGGGGGCATTGTCCGTAACTTATTGGCGCCCATGTTCTCTGGCGGCAGCTCAATCATGTGCGTTGGGTTCGACGCCATGACATTCTGGTCTGTCGCATCTCAGCTCCATGCAACTTGGTACGTCGTATCCACACCGCCCAAATTTCGGCAATCACTCATCGCATCGCAGGTACTTCGCCGCCCCGACTATTCATCACGCCATCCTGACCTCACAACCCGATTCCATTGTTCCCTCTCGCGATTTGAAGATTCGCATGATCTGTAACGCCGCAGGAGGCCTCCTGCCGTCATTAGCTACAGAACTGAAGAACAGGTTTGGTGCCGTGATTCTTCCCTCATATGGAATGACAGAGTAAGTGTTCGTTGTTATGCTTCAAATCACTGCGCTCATCATTCCGGTCGTCAGATGCATGCCCATCGCATCACCGCTCACTAACTATCAGTTGGATCGCCCAGGATGCTCGGGGATAGCTTGCGGACCTTACCTCTCTATACGTGACCCGTTGGACCTCGAGCGCGAGGTGATTCGAGGACAGACTGGTGCAGTCTCGGTCCGAGGACTGCCAACTTTCGAGGGCTATGAGACATCGCCCGACCCTCGGGTCCCACTCGATAAATCGGCATTCACAAGTGAAGGGTGGTTCGACACTGGCGATGTTGGGTACATGGACCAGGATGGCTATCTATATATTACAGGCCGCTCGAAAGAGATCATTAACAAGGGAGGAGAAGTCATATCTCCATTCGAGGTGGAGGAGGCTATTGTAACTGCAGCGAAAGACTCGGTCAAGGTACGCCCGTCGTTCCTTCGAGATTGAGCGCTCATTGACGCCCTGAAGTCCTCGTTGGCTTTTTCCATAAACCACGACATTTTGCAAGAAGTCATCGGTGTTGTCATCGTCTCGTTGCCTGGCGTGCCCAGGATTGGACTCACCCAGCTGCACGATAGGCTAAGGTTCGTACCACCCGCTGCTCTTCGGATTATCTCTCATCCCCCCTTTAGAGACCACCTTCATCCTTCCAAATGGCCCTATGCAATCGTATATATGGCGGACTTGCCGAAGAATTTGTGTGTTCATTTCTTTGACCTTGAGAATTGCGGCTCATTGACATACTAGTGCTGGGAAGCCTCTTCGAATTAAACTTGCCCAGCGGTTAGGTCTGGGTCTCATGACAGATGAGATACCCATACTTCATCGACACTTCCAAGCGAGTGTGCCTTCTCCCATGTCGCCTCTCACGGAGCCTATACCCTGTTCCAAAGTGGCCATTAACTTGGCTGCCTTGGAACGCGCCACCCGATCAACTGGCGGTGTCAAGGACTTTGCTGCGCGTGTTCGGTCGGACGGCAGCCCTGAAGCCTATGTCACAATGATTCCTACGGACGTCACTGGTTTGCGAAAAATCCTGGCAAAGGTATTGCACGGCTATGATATTCCTGATCGGCTGCACGTCGTCGCGCGACCGTTGGCGAGGACAGACTCGGGCGACGTAGACTTCAAAGCGCTGAAAGGTCGGGTCGCCAAGGACAACCTCTCCACCGCATCATCCAGCCATGAGCTCATCGTCCGCGATGCAGTTGCAGAAGTCTTGGCCATCGAGCCTAGCATGATTCGGTCGGATTCAGATTTCTTCCTCCTGGGTGGAAACTCCCTCTTACTTGGGAAGCTCTCGTACCGCATCCGGAAAGAATCCAACTATGCCCTGCCGATATCTGCCATGTTCTCCCACAGTACCGTGGCTGGTCTCGCTGACCTTCTCGAGAGGCAGGAGCGGAATCAATCCGTTGACTCTTTCCCTTCGGATAAATTCTCGGAATACAACACGTTGTTGGAGGCTACCTCTACTCCTCTCTTCCTTTCGCGACCTGCTTCGCTATTGGCCTCTCCGGCGCCACTACCCAAATCCCGCAGCCAGTGGCACCCGCTCTCCCTGTTCTTCCAGATGATACCCTTCATATTCTTCAACCCGATGAAATCTGGTCTGACATGTACGTATCTATTCTCTTGACGTTCCTCGTCGCTGAGATGGTTCAACAGGGGCTCTACTTCTCTATGTCATGTCTTGGCAAGCGCCTTATATAGATGACTCGTTCTGGTCACGTCTCGGGATTCTTCTTGCTTCTATTGTAGCCGCTCGCCTGGCGTGCCGGATACTTGCACCTTGCGCCGCGATCGCATTCAAGTGGATCGTTATAGGCAAATACAAGCCCGGTACCTATCAGTTGTAAGTTCCTCTCTATCTGATCGTCAGGCGAACTTGACTCACTCGTGTATCAGTTGGTCGTTCTATCATCTTCGGTGGTGGATTGTGGATCAATGTCTGCGCATATCGGGGCGCGGAATCTTCTCAATGACGCCGGCTTTAGAGATACTCTATTACCGCCTTCTAGGTGCACACGTTGGAAAGAACGTCAGCATTATGAAGAATGCCCAGCTTGGCGAGTATGACCTCTTGCGTTTCGAAGATGGATGCCGAGTGGACAGGGCTCTTGTTCGTGGGTTCTGCGTCGAGCGCGATGGTTACTTCCGTTTGGACAAGGTCGTCGTCGGGGCGGGTGCTGTGATCAACACATACACCCAATTATCCCCAGGCTCGATTATACCTGAGGGCACTGTTCTTGGCCCGCACTCGTCTTCCCTCGAACCGCCCTCGCCAGAGAGCTTTGCGTCACTCAATCGTAGCGGCATCAGAGAGCCCCATCTCCTGCTGAAGCTGTTCATAGCTTGGCCTCTCTTCTTCTTGGTGTTCATTGGGTCCTGTGAGTCACTTCTGTCTCTGTCTAAGGTGCATCGCTGACTCTGCTCCGAAGACGTTCCATGGTTTGCAGCCATCTATCTGATGATTCAGGAAACCGACTTTGTCGAGCCATACTGGACCAATTCTATCGTTTCTGTCATCCTGTGGTTTGCTACCTATCGCCGTGTACTCTATCATGTGATTGCGCGGATGGTCAGAGCAGTCCTCACACCTCTCGTACACACCTTCCTTGCCATCATCGTCAAGCGTCTTCTCGGTCTCAACAAAGCGGGTCCAACGGCGGAGATGGGCCAATGGTCTCTTCTACGGCGTTACATCAATGCGAGTCTACTTTCGCAGGACCGCCTGAAGCGCACGTTCGCCATCATCGGCACGCATTACCAGGGTGTATCTTTCATATACCGGTGCATGGGAGCTAAGGTCGGCAAGCGCGTTTATTGGCCTGGTTCGGGCATGTACTGCCTTGACCCAGAGCTTCTGGACATCGGTAACGATGTAGTCTTCGGCTCACGCTCAGAGATCTTCACAACAGACGGTCTTGGAAGCGGCAAAGTGGTGATAAAAGATGGAGGTGAGTTTCAGATTCCACATGCGAGGATACCTTCGTAACCTGCTGTCTTCTAGCCATGATCGCGGACCGTGTGGTCATCCTGCCTGGTGTTACTGTCGGCCGCCGTGCAGTCCTCGGTTCAGGAACTTTGACTACTCGCGATGGGTCGTACGAAGATGGATCGACATGGTTAGGTTGCCGTGCGTTACATTCTTTCTCGAATGGCCAAGCTACACACTGACGGGTAACTCACAGAGCGCGGTGAAGCCATATGTCTGAACAAGGGTACTAGAGAGACAGAGAAGACTGATACGACAACACCGTTCGGCCGCGCGTACTACAAACGCAAGGCTGACTACTTCGTGCTGCCCTACTTCATGCTTCTCTCGATCAACGTCGCCGTCGCTTGTTTCTCAGCTGCGTATTGGTCTATGGCAGCGGTTTCGACTGCGCAAGCTCTGCGCCAGCTAACTATCCACTTCCCCCAACTCTTTGTGCGCACATGGTACACCTTCGCGATCATCTACGGTTTCATCACTGTCGCGTTCATCGCAGCCCTCAACGGTCAAGCGATTCTTGCGATGCTATGGGTCATCATAAGCAAGTGGCTGGTAATCGGACGTCGGCAAGCGGGTCGGTATGAGTGGGACAAAAGTAACTACTGTCAGCGGTGGCAGCTGCATCTTGTCCTCTCGCGCCCTCTGTACAGAGGCTTCGGTAACGGAGGTGTCCTTGCGCCGTTGACTGGTACCGCTTGGATGAGCTTGTTCTACCGCTTGCAGGGTGCGACGATTGGCCGGAACGCTGCCATCTGGGCAGGCGGGAAAATAGGACTGTTGACCGAGCCTGACCTTGTCGACCTCGGTGACTCGGTTTCTCTGGACAACTGCTCGGTCGTCGCCCATATTAACTCTCGGTGCGTTTCCCCCACTCACTATGTTTCATTCATGTGTCTAACCATGTTACAGTGGCAACTTTGCCTTGAATCCTCTGAAGATCGGTGATGGGTATGTCTCTGTGCAAGTTGTATCGCGTACTTTGCTCACCGCAGCATTCCTCTAGCTGTGCCATGCGCTCGGGCTCTCGCCTGCTATCAGGCGCTTCTATGGAAGACGGCAGCATGTTATGCGAGCACACTCTCTTGACCTCGGGAGAAGTCGCTGCTGCTGGTGGCATCTACCTCGGCTGGCCTGCCAAGCGAATTGACACCTGGACGAATGGACCCTCCAACGCTGCATCAAGAAACGCATCGAGTGCCAAACTCGCTTGATACTTCTCTCATTCACTGACAATGACATTTGACATTCTTCATTGACACTTGCATACATATACGGACCATCTACACCATTTCTCACGACCTTGTTTACATCGACAGCTGGACGAAATGTTTAGATTTAGTGTTACGATCTTCATCATCAACCTACGATACCAATTTAATCTGCACATGTTTTGCTCTTAGACATATCAATAAGATTCACTTGCCAAGTTTTCAAGGTTTGGGGACTCGACAACAAGTATAGGACAGGTGGATGAATACAAGAGACAGTAACAAGACAACATGTATGTGGAACAAATACGTAAGTTTATCAGTGAGAAAGATGATGCGATGATGGTAGGTAGGGATGGCGGATGTTAGAGCTCGTTAGAGGCCGTTAGACAGGCAGTACATGACAAGGAAAGCAAAAGGAGGGGTGTCGACTATATACGGGGGGAAAAGAAGGTAGTAGGAGGCAAGGGTATTGTACAATTTGCATTATTTCAGGTGGGCCTCAATGGAAGCACGACACCAACAGGACTTGTAAGCCATTCTGCTTTACCCACTTCAAGGACGCCTGATTTCGCTTTCGGCGAATATCCTTGATGAGGGCGGAGCGACTGGGGTACACGGCAGATTGCAAAGCATCGGGACCCTGCCCACGGAGAGCAAGGTAGTCCCTGATGTTCACGAATGCCCTGGACTTGAGGTAAGCCTTGGCAGCTCGCATGGAGGCGGGCAATGAGGATGTAGCAAGCCCGAGCTCAATGATCAAAGACTGGAGTAGCGTCAGCTGGCAATGGGAGTGGCTGGGGTTTGTTAAAAATCTGCAGCAGTGATCAGCGAAGGTCAAAGAAAGTAGGGAGGGGCGCACGAGTTGATGTAGTGGACAGCATCCTCATAGCCCGAAGAAGAGCTCGTAACATCGTCAAGCGGCTCGGAGACACCCTCCGAGATATCGTCGACGATGGGGCGCGAGCCGAGACCAGTCGAGGTCGGGCTCTTCGGCTTGCGCACGCGCTTGCGCTTCTTAGGCGCCGGGGACGGAGAATCCTTGAGCGTAGCAACCGAGGACGGTCGATCGGGGATGGCTGCGGAGTTTGCGGCAGGTGTGCCCGCCAGCTTGTTCGCGCGCTTCTGGCTTTGCTTCGTGCGCCTGGTCGGCGTAGCAGTGACAGAGAGCCTCTCGAGATCGGAGGCGAGACTGTCGGACTCGGAGGTGTTGCTGCTGCTGCTGCTTGGAGCTGCAGCATGTGTTCCAGGTGTGGTCAATGCAGGGCGGACCTGAGGGAATCGTCCGCTCAGTGTGGTGTGTCCAAGGACGATGAAATCGTCCTCCGACGCTGAGTATATGTCGCTGACAGTCTTCAGCGACGGGGAGGAAGGGACGCCAGTGCTAGAGACCCTCCAGACGATCTCATCGTCAGAGTCTTCGGAGAAGGTTAACGAGTGGGATGAATGGGTCGACGACGAGCGGGACCGCGACGAGATCAGATCAAAGGAAGAGGCGGTCGACGTCGCAGTGAACGTCGGCGACAAGAGAACCGTAGACATTGACATGGTGGTAAAGAAAAGAGGTCGATTGCAACGAGGCTCATTGTTATTGAGCCCCTGGTCGTCGCGTAAGCTTAATGACCGTGATACACTATTCGCGTGTCCCGGTCCTAATTTTGAATTCGCCAGTACACGAAACTGTTATTGTAACCCGCCAACGCCCTCTGCTCCACATTGACGCGTCGGCCCCAGACGTGGCCTTGCAGGTCCATCACCTTGGCGCTCTTCTTCGTGTACAACATGACACGGTCATCGCCCACCGCCAAAGTTGCAGGCGCTGGCAGACTCGCTTTCTTTCCGTTGCCCAGCTCGAAGTCCTGGTTCTTCCCCCATGCGTACAGATCGCAACCCGCGTTTGTACCAGCCGACGTGTCCAGTGTCATCAAGACATGTCCGGTGGCCGACACACTGATCCTCTGTGGCAGAATCGGTACCGATGTCTTCCTCGACTCATCATCTGGAAAGTAGTCAGTAATGGCCTTTGCTGTGCAGAGAAGGACCATACATTCAGATAGAGCCCCAATCCCGCGCACACGCAGCGGTGTTCCCTGCGCATTGCTGAACAAGTTTCCGCCTAATCCACCCCACTGTCCGTTGCCGCTACAAAGAACTTCGACTTTTCGCGGAGCCTCCCCCTCTGGATCGGAGAACTCGACCATGAAACTTGTCAAATCTCCTCCTGGAGAACTTCATAAGCGGTTAGGTCGTCTACAGGCTGAATAGCCTACCCGCACAGATATCAGTGCATTTGTTTCTTGACTTCTGGGATCCCATGCGCCAGAGGATAACCTCAGTGGGGACCGTGATCGTGCTTAGGCTCACACTGCCGCCTAAGCCAATCTGCCTTTACTGGAGGTCAGCTACTGGAACCTAGCGCCAATGATCTTCTTACCCATATTCATTTGCCCCCCAGCCTAGAACTTGTCCTTCACTTGTTCGCACAAAGCTGCTGCGGCTTCCAGTGGCGACCTGAGCGACTGGGATTCCTCGTAGGGAGGGAATCTCGAAGATCAATGGGCAGAACCTGATGGTGTCGTTTTTCCAATCCATAGTGTCGGCCTCACTCTTGATGTCACTATCCGGCTTCCTCAGAGATTTGGGGACCAACTGCACAGAGAGCAAGGCCTCGAGAGGTGTCAGAGGATGCGGGACGGAAAAGTTGCGGAAGCCGAGTTGACCAAAAGTGTTGGCGTGTTCGTTTATGGGGTGCGCGAAAGTCCGCCCAGAAGAGGTCAAAGCCAGCAGGTGATTGTCCCCTGCGGAAATGGACTTGAATCTAGCGACCTGTCAGTGTGCAATTGTGTTCCGAACCTGATTGTTCCTCACGTTTCTCTCCGCTTGAGTGAGTGTTGAGGCTTGATCTCGACGAAGTCCACTACCTCTTCCTCGCCCCAGAAGAAGCCGGTGCTCCACCATGGGTAGCTGGAGGGTGTCGGAGAGCCCGGGCGGAGGGCTTGCTTGGAGGCCTCCACCTCCATACAGTAAAGCCGACCGGAAGCAGATAGGGCAAAAAGACGCGACTCGGTCAGCTGCAGTTGCACAATGTTCTAGGAGACGCGTCACTGGCGTTCATCTGCAAAATTCTAGGCACATACCTTGTTTCGCAGCGTGAGGTGGGGATGCTGGTCTGGAGAGTCCGCTCCGAAATGCCCTTTCCCCCATTGGTAGACGTCGCCCTTCGCATCGATGCACGCGCCGTGGTCCTTGTGGACCGCCAAGTCCCTCAGAGCAACACCGTCGAGCCATTGAGCAAGAGCTGGGGTACGTACGTAGTCCGGACTCGTCTCGTCCAGAAGTAAAGTGTCCGATCTGAAGACAGTTTGAGGTAAGACCTTGCAGAGAGTGCGCACCATATTAAACGTACTTGTTAGAGCCCCAGACAAGCGTATGCAGTTCATCGTCATCCGGCGAGGGCAGTTTGACAGTGGTCCTTTCGGAGGGCGCTTTTGAGGGGATGGGAGCATAGTCATTGTGAATGACCGGCGCGTGCGAGTACCACAGCAGAGAGCCCGCGACGAGGCCAGACGAGGCCAGTAAAGCACCGTACCTACGAGCAGGTCGAGACAAGGCGGCATGCGTATGCAGCCGCCGCGCAGAGGCCAGCAGATTCCTCGACTTGAACATCGTCCACACAGAAGGAAGTCAAGCGTCGATCACGATCAATTTCCTCTTCGACCCGAACGTTCACGGGCGTCCATGACGCGCAAACTACTCATTCTCGACCTCAACGGCACTCTCCTGCATCGGGCCAAAGGAAGCAAATCGCTCCGAATTTCGCGCCGTCCATACTTGTCCACCTTCGTGTCTTTCCTATTTCATTCGGCTACCAGAAAATGGCTAGATGTCATGGTCTGGAGCTCTGTGCAGCCTCATAACGCGTCCAAAATGATCTCCTCCGTCTTCCAGGACCGCATAGATCATCTACACGCTGTCTGGTCCAGGGATAGGATGGGTCTCAGTCAGTCAGACTACGGAAGGAAGGTGCAAACCACGAAGGACCTTACCAAGGTCTGGGCAGAATTTCCAGCCTACTCTGCAAAGACGACGTTTCTCCTGGATGACTCCCCGGTGAAGGCTCGTCTTCAGCCCGAGAACCATCTATGTCTGTCCGAGTACATACCTCGTACCTCACCTACCACCGAACAGAAGAAGAAAGGTCCTCTTCTTCGACCTCCCGCTATCACCAGTGCGTCCTCGCCATCGGATGAGCTGTCTGCCCATATGGCCTCACTGTCGATCCGGCCGGACGAAGAGACAGTGGTTGTGCCGACGAAACACGACCAGACCCTCCTCGCCATCATCGGCATACTCGATACAGTGAAAGACGTGGACGATGTGGGGCAATGGGTTCAAGGCGGTGGCTTGTTCCTCGGTAGACCCATTGCGTCCATCGTGAAACGAACAGCTAAGCAGATGAACTTTCCGATTGATGCAATGTGGTTCACCGACGAAGAGCTCATGTCGGGCTGGGTAGAGCACGGGAAGGAAGTTCTGGAGAAGCTTAGTATCTCTCCAGAGCCAGACAGCGTCCACGAGCGGGTCGAATCGAAGATAACACACAGACAACATTGATATAGCTCGCTATATGGCTTAGACCTCGTTAACCAGTTGAACATCACCTACGCCATACATATCTACCATACTCGACAATCATATACTATCCAACAGCTATCATGTCTTCGGTCGCTTTTTCTGGCGCTTCTCCTCCTTCTCTTCAACCGACGAGTCTCCTTTCCGCTTGACGCCCTTCGCTTTACTTTCTGATTTACCAGTGGCGACCTGGACCATCTGCTGACACAGTGCGGGCAGAGCAGGTGAGGACTTGAGATTCGCCGACGTCGTCAGCTTATCAGACAACTTCTGCCATTTCTTGGGGCCCCATATGGCGTCGAGGTCTGCTGAGGGAAGACGAGTCGTCTGTCGTAAAGCGGAGAGTGCAAGTTTGAGCACGTCCTTGACTTGAGACACGTTCAGCGACGGTTCATCCCCACACGCCTCCGAAACCAATTCATACAGCGACTTGCGGAGCGAGGTCATGAACAGCACGACGTCCTCGTCCTTCTTTTCCTACACTCACAGTCAGATCACGACAGGCAAAAAAAGCGAGCTTCTTACCACGGAATGCAGATTGCTCAGCATAGACTGGACGAGCCGTAACCCCTGCAGTTTCCGGTACGCGTTCACAGCTTTGCATGACAAGTCCAGCGTCGGTTGGCGCAAATTCCAAGCCAAGCCAGCGAACTTCGCGAAGAAGTCCTGGAAGAAAGCGGGTGTCAATGCCGAGTTCTTGCGCGTCAAGAAGTCCTCCAGCGTCGCCTGGTATAGCGCGGCGACCTTGTCTTCCGCTTGCTGAGAAACCATGATTTTCGAGAGGTAAACACACAACGCGCACAAAGTGCTCGTCAGGTCCGATCGCGATTTGCGTGCACGAGTGTGCAGCGCCTCTAGGACCTCGGAGGTCTTGTCGAGTGGGGTGGTGGTGGGCACCTCTTTGGATTTACCAATGCGGGAGCGTAAGATACCCTGAGCCTTGTCGATGAGCTGTTTCTCGTCAGAACCCGAAGACGATATCAGCGTGACGAGAGGAAGGATGGTGTTGATGACAAGAGGACTGGTCGGTTGCTTTTTGACAAAGAGGTCAACCAAATCGAGGACCCGGTTCTTGAAATACGTCGCTTCGCGCTGGGCGTCAACATCTTGAAACAAGAGATATGAGCTATGCGTGCAACGAGACACTGTTTATCACACGAACCTTTCCCAGACTTGCGTTCCTGCATCGTGGATCTCAGCGCAGCCGCCAGCTGATCATCCAAAGCCAGCATCTGGTCGTCGTCCATGGTTTCCTCTTCGTCAGATTCGCCAGTGGCGGCTTCGATACCGTTCATTTTGAGGGCTTCTAGGATCTTCCTCTGTGTCTCCTCGTCCATTTCGCCGTCCTCGTCTTCATCAACGTCCACATCGTCATCGCTATCCTCACTGTCTTCTCCTTCAGAGGCCTCCTCGCCGGAAGCCGCCTCAGCACCGTCATCCTCGTCTTCATCGCTCTCATCGTCTTGTGTCGGATCACGGCGCTCTAATTGCTAGAGGAGTTTGGTTAGATATCTTGAACCCAGACAATGATGATAAAACCGAACCGCAAGGATGAGATCTATAGACGTCTCTGTAACAACCCCAGAGAGAAGGGAGAACGAATTGTTGCCCAGTGTACGCAGGTACCCAGAGGACTTCTCCAGCAGACCGATGATGATATCGACGAGACTGTCGATGGGCGGAGGTGAGTCTTCAGTAGATACTTCGGCCTTCTTGCTCTTCTTTGATTTCTTTTTGGGCACGAAGCTTTGTGCATGGCCGATGCATGACTGACGGCAATGTCAGCACGCAATCAGAGAGCATTGTGGATTGATCGCCCACCTCCAAGGTTTCAGTGTCCCAGTCATCTCCCTCCGAGCAATATTCGAATATGAGCAACCCAGAAGCCAAGAGACGACAACCCTGCGCGGCCTCCTTTTGGTTCTCATCAGATGGAGCCTGTTGATGGAACATTACTGTATGGCCTGTGTTAAAAGATGGGTTGACATACCTGGGCAAGTTGATCTACGAGAGTTCGGACTTGCTCATGAACAGCCTGTTCCTCGCTCTCAACCTCCGCGAGCGTGGATAAATGCTTGGTATCCTTCTGGAGAGCCTCCAGGATAGTGAGTGCGCGACATATCCAGAACTCGCCATCAGAAGCGACACCTTGTGCGCGAGTGAGCTTCTCATCTTTGGAGAGTAATTAGCGACTGTCCGACAGTAGAAGGAATAATGATATACCATGTTTAGTTACCGTTGTCTGACTCGTCAAGTCGCTGAGACAAGACAATAGGCGTGCGCGACAGCTTGCCCTGAGCGCATCAGACAAAGGCGGCGTCACAACAACGTCCGTCTAAGACAGGATGTGAGTAAAGACGCGGCAGCGATAATGGTGTTATTTACCCCACGACGACCTTTATGTTTCGCCGGCTTTCTAACCATGAAAAGACCGTTGACAGTCAGCCACTCCAATATGCCCTGTATCCAAGTATCATCCTTCAATAGAGAACCATTCTTCACTAAAGCTCCCAGTTGCTCGATGATCCACAAACGGCGTGCATTGAGTGCTTCGACGTCGTCCCTGTTTGCATTCAGATACAGTCCCGTTGAAATAGATGGATAGTATACCTATCAATACCATCGCAGTCATTGAACTGCTTGATCAAGTGGTCCACGTAGTTCAAGATACCCTCGGCACTCATAGACGACAGGATGTTTTCGACAGTCTTGGTATGTGTGAGTTTGTCGAACTGCGGGCTGCCATTAGCGCCGGTGAGCTGGACGATGAGGCCCATTCCAAGTTGAGGACGTTCTTTCACAAAGGCCGACACATCTGAAGCCTGCAATTTACTATGAGCACGCCATAGGGTACACGATAGAACGGAGATTTCGCACAGTCTGTTTAGCCGCTTTGTGCAGATACCTGTCCTGCTTTGATAGATGATTTATCCAGGTCCGCATGAAGTTCTTAGTGAAGATCATGGGCAGGACATCCTCTGAAAGACGGGGCAGGGCCTTCTGGAAGATTTGGAATCCCCAGTATTTCCTCTGGGGGGTGGACGTCGCGTTGAAGAGTGACTCTGTTACGGACAATCAGCAAGTATACAACTTCAGGAACAATAGAGCTGACCATCGACTACAATTCTGAAAAATTCAGAGAAGTTGCCTTTCGGCGAGCCCTTGAGGGGAAGGAGTTGCTCCAATATTGTTGTCCAGACAAAATGAAGTTCAGGCTTCCATGAAGGGCCGGCTGTTTTGGCGCCTTCCGAGTCCTCCGTTTCCTGAACTCGATCAACGACCTAGAAATGGACGACGAATGATGGCTATATACCTTCAATATCAGTGCGAGGGCATGAAGATTCGAGGTACTAAGCAGATCAGGGTTGGAGAAAACGGGTCCAGTCAACTTGCGCCAATCCTTGTCTGGACACATCTCTTGTAGCTTCAAGGTGACCGCCACTTTTTCAGGAGACCACTGCGTATCTGTCTCGTAAATAGCTTCGAGCACGTATTGGAATCCATCCTTTTTCCAGGCGGCGTTCGATTTGTGCAAGGCCTCCAGAGCGAGAATAAGAGACCACCATACACTCTCGCGTAACCAGCTCTTCTTGCCGCCGACCGAAATGAGTTCTGCAACGACCTCTTGGAAAGCGGAAAGAGACGATGCGCCAGTGGAGGAAGATGGTGACTGGGAGAGGGGATCCGTTCGGACGAGCAAGCCAGATTGAATGATCGCCGTGATTCCAAACAGACGAGCGAAAAGAATATCCCGTTCCTCTTGCCCGGAGATCGACTTTGTTATTTTTGTGGAGGAGATGATGAGGGCAAAGACTTGAGAGCAAGTGATCGTCGTGATCCTAGACAACAACTACGAAGTTCACTGGTCAAATCTCGCCGAGATGGATTGAATGTTTCACTATTCACCTCTGTCAACGCCACGGAGAAGCCTAATCTGCTGCTTTCTCTGGGACTGGCCAATCCACGAATGAGACGACGTATTGAGTAAGACACATCCTGTGCGTTGTACTTGTCGAGGGGATCTACCGCGTCCTCATCGTCGTCCGGGTCGGAATTCTCGGATGTGTACGAGTACTGAGCCTGGAACTGCTCAAGTGCGGAGACGAGCTTGACCGAAGAGTCAATCCGCTCCTTTTTTGAAGCCGACGACAAGTTCCAGAAGAGAGGGAGTGTCGTCGACATGAATGGGGTAGTGAATGTGCTAAAGAAAAATTAAATTGCCTTTTTCGGTCGTGTATGTATCGGACCGGACTGCCGAGGGTTAGGATGCAAGTGATTTCCAAGGCGCAATTGAATGATAACAGGCAAGTAGAGTGTGTAGCACAATGCGTTTAGTGTAATTGTATGGTCAATGGTAATGTTCCGTTAAGTCTGAGAGTTTGAGTTTCCAAGTCAATCAAAGTGAGACCAATGCCCCTTCACTCCAAGCCGACACTTTTCGCAATCCGCGCGTGGGCCCATGGTGAAGCGTGCTTTCCTGGGCGAGGCAGGAACGTTCATAGGTGAGTCCGGAGTCATACTCATGCTTGCTTCCCGCAGTGGTCTGGATGATGATCGCGCCATGGCTGGACCACTGGCACTGGCCACTCTGCTGGTTTCTGGCGTCGGCGGCAGCACCGCTATCGTAGGACATGGTGGAGCATTGAGGTGGTGATGGTTCCGAGGTGTGTCGGGAATAGACATGGGTGTGGCAGAGCTCGTTGAGGGAACTTCGTCCATGGCCTGGGTGTGTGGTCAATACGCCACGCCGAGAATGTGGAGCCACAAATACACACCACGTCCTCGGAAATGGGTGAAGGGGAGTTCGACGCCAGTGGCGTCCCGATGCGAAGGCCGTCGGTTTGCTGCACCCAGTCCTCAGATGTGTGTCGGCTGCCCGGCAGTGACGAGAACAGCTGAGATGATATGCTCTCCATGGCGAGCGTCGGGCGTTTCTACATGGCATAATTCTCATCAGTGGGAAATCGTAGGTGAAAGGCAGCGCACCAGTGGCCGCATCGACGGACTGTCTTCCTCGAATGAGCGAGAACGCTTGGTGCTCATATTGGAATAGGACGACATGTGTGGAAAAGATGGGGCAGTTGACATCTCAACCTCCATTTCAGTCAGCTGTATACAGTTATGCGGACAGAACGTGCAAAAGGTTGGAAGCGAGAGCAAATCGCGGTGGTGGTTTCTGACAAAAGGGATGGTCGGCCTATTTCAAATCGAGATCACATGTCATGCACGCGGACGCGACGCGACTCAATTAAGTGGGGCGCGGACAGTGAGCAAATCAATTTCTAGTCTACAGAAAGCAATCGTAGTGTACAGATTCTACTAACATACTTGTATCAGATTCATACTTCATCCTTGAAGATCGAGAGGCGCGCGGGGCAACCTGGGCTCATCCTGGGTGTACAGCTCGCCAGTCTCCTCACGGAGCATGTCGTTCAACCAGGCACCCTTGGGCTGGATCTTGACGCCGCGAGAGTACATGACAGCAAGGTACAGCCAAGCAGCAGCATTGCCAACAGTGCCAACCTCATCCGACACGTGGGTCCTCGCGTACTCGCTCATCTTCTTGTGCAAGTCCGCATCGGTGTAGAGATCGAACAGGTACTTCGCGACAGACGCGTTGTCGCCGGGAGTGGTGAGGTAGCCGGACTTGCCGTGCTCGACCTGGAGGGGGATGCCTCCAGTGATGCTGGCGATGATGGGGATACCGGTGTGAATGGCCTCGGAGACCTTGACCTCGAAGCCCTCCCGAGTGGAAAGTTGGAGGGCGATCTTGGCATTTTGCATCAAAGCATTGAGCACTACACTTGGCGTTAGCAGCTTGACAGGTTGGAAGTATGACCAGTCTACTCACGTTGGTCGCTCGGTGGAAGCCTCATGACGACAAAGTCCTTCGCGTACTCCCTGTAGGCATCCGAGTGGATCAACTGGATGACCTGGTCGTAGATGATGGACGCGTCTGGATCGTCGACGGCACCTGATAACAGGTCAGTCCCAATCGCCCCAAAGAGACTTTGTCAACGACATACCATGTCCACAAATCAACATCTGGGGGTGATCCTCATCGTCGAGATCTGAGGCGTTCGCCTTGAGGAGGCGACGGAATCTGACATACGAGTCGATGACATTCGGGATACCCTTAGCCGGGTCGAAGCGGGCGATTTGGACGATGTAGTCGCGGTGGGGCCAGCCGAGCTCGTTCATCTTCTCCTTGATGCACAGATTGCGGAACTCTCCCATGTAGAACGCCGAGTCCCATGGGGCCAACTCCTTGTTAAGTCCGTCCAGCCTTAAGTGGCAGCATGTAAACATTTCAACTATATGATACCGCGTCAAACAGACTCACCAATCCGTGGCAGCACCCAGGAGAGCGAGCTTCTCAATAGGAACATCGCTAGGAACGAATTTGTTCACAGGGTGACCTGTTTAGGGAACAAAGTTGTAAGAATCTATTACGCACGAAAGACGGACTGCACGACACATACTGATGAACAGGTCCGCAAGTTGAATGTTGTTCCACAGGTACTTCCATACCTCTTCTTGCGGGGATCCTGCAACGTGTACCAAGTCACTGCGGATCTCGATGTGCGAGCGGTACACGATGGGTAGTTCTGGACGAATCTTCTTGATCAAAGGAATGAGTCCCGGCATTTGGGGATCATCTAAAACCGAGTTAAGCCGACAGCAGGTGAAAGCAATATTGTATTCGACCTACCGATGAACGCGATATCAACGCCACCCGGTGCCAATGGACCACCTTCCGCGGTCCAGCGCAGGCCGTTCTTGAGGATCCAGGCATCGAACTGATCTTTGGCGTCCTTGGTGAGGCGCAGGTCTGGCGAGGCCACACCCTGGAGGATGTTGTGGTTGTTCTTTGTCGTCCGGAACACGGCTGGCGAGGGGTTGGGCACATACCTGTCACTTTTGTGTGAATTTTCGAGATGATATGTCTATCTCTCTGGCTTACCATGCGGCGTCGACATCCAGGGCAGAAAGGAAACGGATGAGGGCGTGTCGCATCTTGGAGGGGAAATATTAGTCCACGGGACACGCGTGTGATAGACTATCTCACGAGGGCGACGCCACCTATGATAGTCGATAGGGTGAGTGGTAATTCATATAGATATTGGGGCATCAATCACCTCCTTGTGGGGTAGACGAGAAGAATCCAATCTTGATTTGCTTCTCACGAAGCTCGTCGGCGAGCTTGATCACAGCATTCCACGTCCTGAAGTTTGTTTGTAAACATTGGCGAAAAAGTGTCACAAATGGTGGATACTCACTTGGGACCCACAGTCTTCTGGTACTCGTAGAGGTCATCGAGAAGGTGAATCTTACCGGCGGCATCGACGGTGACTTGGTTGCGAGGACCGATGCTAAGACGCGGGTTGTTGTTAGGACCGAAATACATGATACATTTGCGGGCAGCAGAATCAGCTTGCTCGTCCAGAGTGCGTGGGATGGGCAATCGGCCGGCTACTCCGACTTGGAGATGAGGGTCGGCAGCTGCCAAGTGAGCAGACTCAACGAGGACGGTAGGCGTCTCGGCCCCAGAGGGAACGTAAGAGCCGGAGGTAGATGAGATTCTGTGCTTTACGTTCGGACGCGTGGCCGAGTCCGTGTGGAAGGGCTTGATATTAAAGACGATGGGCACGATGTCCATGTCTAGCCAGAGACGGGTACAAAGATTTGGGCACTAATTGAGTCAGGTTAGGATAGAGGTTGGCAGATGAAAGGATGAGCGTCACGGTACCTCTCTGAGGAGGGAGAGCGCAACACCGGCGCCGAGGAACTTGCAGAGATGGTCATCAGAGAAGTTGCGCAACGTCTGGATGACGAGCTTCTCGATGTCCTTGGCCGTCTTCTCGAGGTCCCCGGACGTGTAGGGGATCGTCGCCGAGGAGAAATCGGTACTGTAGACGGAGTCGTGCACAGAAATGGCGATGATATACTCGGAGTTGTTGTTGACGACGGCGCCAGCAATGCCCGCCCACATGGGCTAAGACGTGTCAGATGCGACGCGATGGTCATAGAGACGTGGTATGTACCGTCAGGCTGGAGAACGACGAAGCAACATGGGGCTTTTTGCCGCCGACGGAGGAGAGACGCCTGCGAACGGCCGCAGAGGGCTTGGATTGAAACTGGAGATCTTTGGCAGTAGTGGGAGGCATAGAATGGATGGGAGACAAGAGACGGGGCCGCCAGCAGACTTATATACTTGTACGGCAATAGGGCGGTCTGGAAGCCTCAGATGGCAAGCGGGTCTGGCTCTCACCGTCCGGATTGGAGGTGGCTACGGCATGGGCTAGATTCCCTGTAGATTCCCATGCATCGTGTTGCGTCACAAGGAGCTCTGCGAACTTGTCATGTTTGATCCCGATAGACGCGTCGTCATTGGCTGCAAAAGTGTTGGACTGGCGCGCGAAGAGACAGAAAGCAGGTATTCGGAAGGGCCGCCAGCAGTGCGCGACATACACCAGCGTGCAGAGCATTTTTCCTGCGCACTGCGGTCGTATAGCGAAACTCGGCACTCGAGCGAAGACGAGCCTCAAGGCTGCCTCATTGTGTGACGGATAGCACTAATAGGCACCAGGTACTTATCACAGCCAGATTGGGCCCAATGACTGCCCAATGATTGACACCAAACTCAGCCCAATCAGGCAATCCCGTCCTCTCACTGCGTCTCCCATGTCACGGTGCTCAGAGTGCGGAGGCGCCACTGTCTGGGACGACGACGCGGCGTCGGCCATCTGCACGGCATGCGGCACCCTCGTCGACGCATCCCAGTCGGTGCTCACCAACATCGAGGACTACACCGCCAATCCTGCGAGCGACCGCTTCATTCCCGGCGCGCACAACAACAGGGACACGCTCATGTCCATCCGCAACCCCAACTGGAGCCTCGCTGGTCAAGGAAAGGACGCCAAAGACAAGCAGAATGCCGTAAGGACAGTTTACTCGGCTTTCCATCTGACCTTCTCAATGTATTATTGTCCACAGTCCGCCATGAACGAGTTCATCTCATCCCTTACAACCGCGCTGCAAGTTCCCGGTCTCTACCCACGTGCGTCCACCTTGTTCACCCAGGCAATGGCAACCGGCAAATTTCGCTGGGGACGCAAAGCAAAGCTTGTCGCTGGCGCGTCCCTCTCTATCGCCCTGCGCGAGTCCAAGCGTCCCGATTTCCGACACGATATCGCCTACATGTGCGACGAGAAAGTCGGCAGTCTCACTCGCGTCTTCAAGTCCCTCATCTCACAATTCAAATTCTCCTTGCCTCACACCGATGCTTCCTACTATCTCCCTTCCATACAGGGACAGCTCTCAGCGGTGTTACGTGGAGATTCGACAGCCGAACCTACCCTGCCTTCTTCAGTCATCACGTCTCTCAAGCCCTTGAACATGTCTTCCGTTCTCAGCACAGCTGAAGCTCTTTCTGATCTGCTATCTTATTCTCATGCTTCTGGTCCGAATGTCTCCATCCAAGCCTCAGCCGCGGCAATACTCATTCTTGCTCTTGAGAGTCAGGCCCGCACAAGCTTAGTAGGTCTTGGAGAGCTTGCCGGGTATCTAGCACAGGAGCTCAAAGTTGGTAAAGGTCTCGTCATGAAACGGTACAAGATCTTTCAGGACGCGTTGGCCGAAATGATGAAGGAAGTATCTTGGTTGGATCAGTGGCAGAAGAAGGATAACGGACGCTCGAAAGTCGCGAAACGTACGTTGGTCGCCCGCGGTCTTTCGGATATCATCGCGTGGGGGCGAGAAACGCGAAGAGCAAAAGTGTCGGTACCTAAGCTCCTTGTGGAAGAAGACACGGACGAAGACACCCCTTCTTCTAAATCAAAGCCTCTTCCCCGCACAGCTCCGCAATCATCAGCTTCTGAACGTCCCCAGAAGAAACAGAAGCTTTGCCGTACGATGTCGGAGGCGAGCAAGTTCCTCCTTGATCCTCTTTCCTCGTCACTTCCCACATACTCCCCAGAGCCCAACCACCCCAGTACCTCTCGATCAAAACAGCCAATCATCCCAATGACATCTTACCTCCTCTCTGCCCCCACCTCTGCTCTCAGCTCGGGCAAGAAGCCAACTCGTCTCCAGATGCTTTCTGTTGCTAAACACGGGGATGATATCCTGGACGATGAGCTGTTCGACGACGGGGAGCTGGATGCCTATATGCGCTCAGAGGACGAGGTACAGACGATGAGCGCGATATGGGAGCAGACCTATCCTGCATCGGAGGAACGTCCTTACAAAGAGCCCAAGCCCGAGACGACGAAGAAGCGGAAGAGGCAGGCTACGGAGCCTTCGAGAAAGGTGAATCGCGATGCCTTGACGCAGTTCATGCAGGACTTCGAAGACGGAGAGGACGTGGATACTGCTATCACGTCGCTTGCCGTCAATTACAACCAGGATCAGGATGATGATGAGGGTGAGGACAAGCTGCTCAACGATTCTGACGAAGAACGCGATGGGGGAGACCCGTACGCGTTCGAGGACATTCACACCACCATGGCTCGCGAGCGGAAGCGTCTCGCCATGTCTTCGTACGAAGACGATGGCTACAGTAACGGGGGAGAGACGCAGGATTACTGGTAACCTTTTCGCCCTCGCAGTTCGGACTAAACAGGACCACTTTTGCATATTTCATACTTATACCTTTTCCCTGATTACACCGCACATATTCAATTCGCATACATACACACTGGATACACATCATTCTCAATGTCGCATATATACATCTTGTACCAATACTTCAATTGTATCATTATCGTTCTACTTTCATGAGCCTGAGTGTGACTATCGAAAAATCGATGTTTGTCGTATTCAGTGGCGGACACATATCTGCCGGAGAGCTTGTGGACATGGCCCTCGCCGTCTCTCCCCTCCTGCTCGAGTGGCCCAGGAGTCGGTCTTCGAACGGTCCCGCCCAACTCGTACTAGCCGCCATCGGGCATTAGCTCATCATCCGAGTCCCCTCTGACCGCCCTACCAGACGGAGTGTGATCTGACAACGGGTGATGCAGCGGAAGGCTATCCTCGACTTTGCGTTTGATGCGCGGAAATGCGGACGGTGAGAGAGTTCCGGTGACAAACTCGGAAGAAAGACATGATGGTACCAAGGAGGCAGCCCATCAAGATATCCTCATCATGACAGGACAGTGGTCTGAGGATGATGAGCATGATCCGTGAGCATCGTGCGCAAGCTGGCATCTGCAAGGAGAGCCAAGCCCAGGCGGTATTCGTGCCTGAATGGGCCTGGCGCCAACCGCTATAGAGGTGGGTACCACCCTGACTAAGCACGGCAAGAGAAGCCGGGCGCGGGATGTGAGAAAGAATTGATGGCAGCCTCAGTCCATCGCTGGTGCAGTACAACCACTGTACCATCCAGTTTAACCCCAAGAGGGCCAGTAAACTTATGATTTGGACTGCCTTTGTGTCCACGTCCCCATCAAATACTCCTCAAAGAGTTCCAGAGACAAGACCCATGAAGTCATGGCTCTATTGTGTCATATATGGCGTATACTGAAAGAGCTTTTACATGGGGTATAACTACACTTACCCTCTTTGATGTATGAAGATGTGTGCTTGAGCAGCCGATACCACTTTGTGCATTGACTTTGTCGCTCACAGAGCGGCAACGCGGCAGCCATCAGCAACGGCTCGAACGGCATCCTCATCAAGGGTTTTTATTGAGACCGTGGTGGGTCTTCAAGATTTTAAGGCACGAATACCGCCTGGCCAAGCCTTAACCTATGTAGCGCTGAGTTCAGTCTATGAACTAACTAGAGCGTGACGAGGACACAATCCACCGTGTGACCGCGCGCTTGTCAAACAGCTTTATTGGCGAGGTAGAAAGCCCGAAAACTGAGACCAGCGAAGGAGACTTTGATGGATCATATATGAGAGATTAGGATATGCATAGAGCAGACGGAGTCCCTCAAGGACCATACTGCTTGGATGGCCGGACGGAAATTCCTGAAACCGTCCCCACTGGCAAGCATCAAGTTGTCTGTCTGGGTACAGGCTGTTCAATAGTGACACTGCTGCTCGAGAGGATATAGATTATGCAGTGCGTGCGGCGGACATAAGCCATCCGAGCTACCTGAGTGCAGCCCACATCTGTGTATATATGAACTCATTAGGTCACGCTGCTAATCATGAGCATGTAGGTCAGTGCAGTCCCCGGCTGTGGCGTACGTCGGTCTAATGAATCTTGTCGACACCGATCGACATGATCACGCACTGGTTATACTCGAGAGACATCGTGTTCAGACTCGGGCTGAGGAAGAACAAATGGCTAGGAGAATTGCTATCACCATCATGTACTATGGAGAATAGATCATGGAGACTCAAGGGGCAGGGTATATGATAGCATGTACGAGCAGAGGATCCTGAAGATGCCGAAAATCACCAAATAATGAAACACGCGTATGTAGATCTGTGGACGAGTTACAAAGTTTCCTGGGCCTTCAAAGCAACGCCGGCCATGTAGACGATGGCCTCGTTAAGGGTCTTCAGATTATTGGGGCCGCTATCGGCTGTAACACTCGGGATGGCAGAGGCGACAGTGCTACTGCTAGAGTCGATGGACGAGGACGACGAGAGAGCAGCGCTCGACGACCAGACAGAAGAGCTCGGTGCTGCCGACGACGACCATACTGACGAGGACGAAGGCTCCACCCACGACGAAGAGCTGCTGGTCGTAGTGTGGGTCTTGGTCTTGGTAGGCGCGACCCATTTAGAGGAGGACGTAGTGGGTGGAACCCAAACATAGGTGGAGGTCGTTGCATCTCCACCACCCGAGCCACTGTCGTCGCCGTATGACCAAGTGCCATACACGATACCTTCAGCCTCGGAGGCGAAGAAGTCAAAGAGACCACGGGATAGATCCAAGGCACCCCATGGGCACTTGGGGCACTGGATAACTGAGTCAGTCTCGGGCAGGAACGCCGAGATAACCATCTAACCTCGTCCATGATGGTTGCCGTCGTCGTTTTGCCGTTATAGGTCATGGTGATGGTCTTGAAGCATTCGGGACCAGGATATCCGCTGCCATATTGCTAGGAGAGTGGAATATATAAGCGCATGGATGAGAGGACTAGTCAATGAACCGACATGAGAATTTAGCGCCACGATCTGACAGACATCATTAGGCTAGTCCATTGCAAGAGAGAAGTGAGACGTACAAAGTCGGAGGCAACATTGGTCTGTCCGCAGGCGCCACTGAAAACATTGCAAAGCTGAGAAAAGGAGTAGCTAGCAGCGAGTGACTGCAGCTCACAGTCCAACATCGTAAAACGTCCACCGGGCATTGTCATAGCGCTTCTGCAAGCTTCCAACGTCGCCTCTGGCCCGTTTGGCCACAGCATGATGGCCGTTGGCGAGATGGCCGTCGTGCGAGGCGACCACACACAGCGCCAGAGCGAGCGGGAAAACAGAAAAGAGCATCGCGTTGTTGTTTTCAGCGTTTAAAGAGTGAGGAAAGATTAGCGAGCGTCTGTAGGCCTTTGCAGCCTAGGCAGAAATGAGTCGATGGAAGTCAATCAAAAGGCGATAGAGCATATCTGCAGGTCCAAGGCATGGGAGCCTTGCGAAGATGTCGGGAAACAGTAAACACTAAGTAAACAGGAGTTGGTCAATTTACGCCGCCGTGAGACCCATCGACTGACCAGCAGCAGCGTGGCTCTGCTGCTCTGGCGTGGCTTGGCAACAACTACTCAGAAAAAATCCAGAATTTCCAGAAGTGACGAATACTCTGAGGTCACAGATAACGGTGAGGATTTTCGCCAGAAAATCATCGCCGAAGCCATCCAGCTTGCGCTGGGAAGGTGTCTTCTCTGCCGGCCTTCAAGTTGCCACTTCCGAGACCGACTGTAGTTCCCTAATGGCCACGACTCAGATGTGAAGATGCGACGTACACCTATGACTTACGGAGAAAAGCATGTATATCATGCCCTTTTTGACCGTGCGCGCGCGCGCGCGTCTGACGCGACTTTGAGGGACTTCTGGACGCTGTCGCTTTCTCCTGTTCAGATAGCCTGATCGACACGGAAGCTGCTGGAGGCCACGGAGATCAAGCGATAGTCGGCTGAGATTCTGTTCCCAACGGCAATGGGAACGATGTCGCCGAGCACAAGTTCTGAGGAGTGCACACGAGCTACCTTGCCTTCGCGGGTCACCTTGGCTTCATCTAGAGAGTATTCCTTGAGCGCCTGTGGAAGTCGTTTCCAAGTAAGACGGCGGGCGGTGCATTGAGTAGATCGACAACAATGGCACATTCCGCGTTCGTTCGTTCCTTGAATTACAACAACGGTTGCAGAAGCGGAAGAGGCAGCATACGCCGGAGCCTTCAAGAAAGGTCACTTGCGATGCCATGGCGCAGTTCATGAGGGACTAGGAGGACGGAGAGGAGGTACGTCGCTGGCCGTCAATTACAACCAGGAATAAGATGTCGAAGAGAGCAAGGGTAGTAAGATTCAGAGCGAGGACAAGGTGCCAACGACTCTGACGACGAACGCGACGAGGGCGACCCATACGCGTTCGAGGACATTCACACCACCCGCGAGCGAAAGCGTCTTGTTAGGTTCGTACGAAGACGCTCATGATGGCTAAGGGTAAAAGGGAGCGTCACAGGATTGCATTCACTGGTGAACTTTCCTTCTTTGCTGTTCGTTGCATATTCGATATACCTTTTCCTTTTACACACCGCACATAGTTAATTTGCATACGACCAGCATTCTTAGTGTCGCATGTACACAGCTTGTACCGTACTTCGATCGTATCATTTGATTATACTTTCATGAGCGTGAGTGTGACTATCAGAGGGTCCATGTCTGTCGTATACACATATGAACTTCAGGACTAAGTGATCCTTCGAAGGCTAGGCTGTGGCAACGCGGGTATTAGACGCAGAACTCGAGGATGGTTGTCTATTGCCCTCGCCGTCTTTCCACACCTGCTCGAGTGGCCCAGGAGACGGTCTTCGAACGGTCCCGCCCAACTCATAATTCCCCTCGTAATCATCCGAGTACCGTCGGGTCGGCCGGCCATTGCTAACACTACCAGACGGAGAGTGAGTTGACAACGGGTGGTGCAGCGGAAGGCTGTCCTCGACTTCGCGTTTGATGCGCGGAGAATACGGGCGGTGAGAGAGTTCGGATGACAAACTCGGGTAGTATTGCCGGTATGCGAAGTAAGACATGACGGTGCCGAGGAGGGAGCCCACCAAGATATCATGCCAGTGGTCTGAAGATGATAAGCATGATCCGTAAGCAGCGTGCGCAAGCTGTGTCGAGACACTTACGACGGTAGTCCATACTGCGGGAGATCGCAACAAGTGCAGCACCTGCAAACGGCGTCAAAGAGAGCCAGGCCTTACCCTGTGAAGCGCTGAGTTCAGTCTATGAACTCACTAGAACGCGACAAATATATCACTCACAGTGTGGCCGCGCTTGTCGAACAGATGAAGTTTACCGGCAAGGTAGAATGCCAGAAAACCGAGACCAGCAAAGGACACTTTGATGGATGTATGAGAGATGAAAATAAGAATTAGACGGAGACCATACGGCTTGAATGGCCGGACGGAAAGCTCCTGAACCCGTCCCGAAGCATTAAGTTGTCTGTCTGGGTGCAGATTGTCCAGTTGGAGAGCCCAAATGTTGGATCCACGGATCCAGCTGGTGGCTGGCACCGGTCAATGATGTCTGACCATGCCATCAGAAAAGCTGATTGCGATTATTTGACGAACATACCAGGACGAGGGCGACCAACAGTGATTTTGGTGAACTGTGTGATTGCACCAGTCAACGACAAGCCGAGAATCACTGAATTGTTGAAAAAAATCAGGTCAGGGTAACATATGCCAGACAAGAGAGAGATGCATACATCCAAGAATCGCTAGGAGCAGTGATCAGAATCTACCCACGCAAGTATAGGAAGTACAAACAATTGTGAAGATCCCACCATGACCGAATAGTCACCAAGTTGACGCAACATTGGAGAACGACCGGAGCGACGATGGCTATCATGTACAGTGCGAGGTCCTGCGGGGACATGTCAGCAAATAGCCCACGAGAGTACAGCGCGACACGCACGGGTATACGTTCATGGACCGCATAGCTGGCAGGACAGAATATGAGAGGCACTCTCGAGTAAGGCTTCCTGGAATGCTCACGGATGACGAAGGCTAATGAAGAACGTCGTTAGTGAAGAGGGCAGACGTCACTAGAAGAGCAGAGACTCACGAAGTGTCCTCTAGAGAGAAGACTCGGCGGTAACCTTCCACCTTGTCTAAGGAGAAGAATATCGCTCTGCGACATATCTTTCGTGAGTCTACGAGACGTGTTTGGCCCGACAGACATACGCAAGCCCGATCGTCAATAGCCTGCAGATGGATTAGTACAGTGGTCGTGTGAGGCGACAGCAAACCCGTACCAGTCTGGTGCATATGAGAATAGCAGCTTGCGCCGTCTGACTGCGTCGACTTTCGGTGCAGAGCGGTCGTTAGAGGAGGACTTCATAAATAAGGGCCGCATAGGAGGAAGATGAGAGGGTTCAGGAAGACGAGCGTATGACATGGAAGGAGCAATCGGATGAACGGCTGTCCCCGGCTTTAAGCAGAGTAGCCCCATCAGACAGGCTGAGACAGTTATGTAATACTGCGCACCTGCTGCGCACGTTAGTCCGCACCGCCAATCCGGGGTCAAAAATAGCTCAGTGATACGATACAAAATCATCCCTGGAAGCTGTCCCATACAGCATTCTTCGTCCTTCCTATCAAGCCGAAGTTGGGGTATGTACCCTCACACCTGCAGCAAAAACCTCCGCAAAATGCATATTATATCGTTTACAAACTAACTTGTGGATACGTATAAATAATGAAAGCCCGAGAGCAAACGGGTTGGAACGAAGCAATGGAACCACGTCCAGAAGCAAAGATCATAGCTGTTGCCCAAAGAATTACCATAGTAGAGAGATATAAGGTTCCTTTCGTATCGTATCATAATTTCAGCTCTGTCAACACCCGTCTAGCAAGCATTTGGTATTGCCATCCATCCCCGCTGGCGCGTCGGAATTGGATACCGTGTAGAGGCAACCAAGGAATCTTCGAGTCATCGATGGTCAATTCAGCATTCACGACGAGTAGAGGACAGTACACACCTTGACCACGTTGATCTCGAACCTCACAGACAGAGAGTTGTTACCCATACTTTCAAATACATCGCGATCCACCTCTCCAGTAGGCATAGGACTCAGGCTGCGCGCACTGGGTGCACCTGGTGCAAAGTCCTTTGGTATTGGAGGCAGTACTTTGGACTTTGTCGGTGTCGCCGTTGAGGGAGAAGGCGGCGAGACATCGATTTCCACGGATGGAGACGCTGTCACTCCATTCTCAGGTGCAGGCGTCGGTGTGGTCGTATGCTGAGAAGAGACATTGAAGAACGACGATGAACCGCTCGACAAGCCCGACGGACGCTCCTTGTCGACGGAGCGTTCGCGATCTTTAGAGGATCTCTTCACGAAAGACAGCTTCGAAGCTTTTTTGACGATGGAGGGACGCGGTGTGGATGGTTCGCCAGAACCATTTGACGACTGATACTGTTGACGCGAAGGCGACATGGGGGTCTCTACAGAAGACATGTCGATGGAGGGGAGATGGATGCATTCGAAGCCTGTCCTGCTTTCGCGGTATTGAACTTGCATACGGTCAAGGACACGTTTTATATCAGCCTTGATGACCGGTGCAGATCTGGTAGTAGTGGTGGCGACACTAGAACATTATGTCAGAAAGACCTATGCATAACAAGAAGAAGACACACCTGAAGAGGCCTTTCAAGAAGACTGGCTTGATGTCCTTGTCGTGACCATGGCCTTCGTCATCAGTGCTGGTACCGTTGGCAGGTGCCGTCCGATTCTCAGCCTGCTCCTCGTGTTTTTCAGACATCTCATCCACCTCCTCTGTCCTCGCAAACAGTTTCTCCATAGGTCTACCGCTGTAGCCAGTCGACGGGCGCCTATGTCTGCCAATGGTACCTCCGCTTGTCACTGAGTGCACCAGAGCCGCGCCCGTACTGCTTCTGCGTTCGTGTCTCCTGCCCATGTTGGTCTCCATGATCGTAGCGGCACGGCGATGAGCGCTGCCGATTGGCTGACTCTGGCTATGTGTTACCGACTTCGGGGGTATAGCAATCGGAGTCGTTGGGTCTTCCTCCTCTTGCTTCTCTGCCGCGGCCTCAGTGTCTTGAACCTTTTCGCCATCCGTCGCGTTTTCCTTCTCGTCGGACTGCCTCGATGCCCTTGGAGACAAGGTTAGCCCACCCAGAATCGTGCCTCTCCGGTGAGGATTATGTCTCCGCGAGTCATCCTTCCCGCCCACGAGCAAGCTCCCGAACTTCCGCACGAGCGTCGCGCCAGCCGAGAAGGGGGTATGCTCCTTCTCCTCTTCCTTCTGCCGTGCAGCCTCCCTCTCCCGTTCACGCTCCTTCTCAGCAGCCTCGAAGGTCATCATCTTTGGCCCAGCGCTCTTCACCTCCATGGCGCCGTTTTCGTCCACTGTCTCATCGGGGCCGAACCCGGCCCATCCGCGTCCGCCAGTTGTAGCTGGTCGTTGACTGAGACTGTGACTGCGCTTATGCGTGCTCGCAGGAGGAGCCCTCGGCATGCTAGTGCCCGCGCTGATGGTCTGGCTGGTATCGATCTTGGACGGAGTTGGCAGTCCAGGATCTCGTGCGCGAGGCTGCGGGTGAGTCGGGGTGGTAGGACTTGGTGCGGCGGTATCATAAGACATCTTCGAGTAATGAGAAGTCTCCGGCGCTGGAAGTCTCGGCAGAGGCATGCTATAGTCGACCGCTCCATCCTTCTTCTTCACGGGCTCAAGAACAGGCGTCGGTTTGGGGGTGGGGTCGTGCAGTGACACCTGGGAGCTAGCGAATTGACCAGGTCCGTAAACTCGTTCCCTCTCGAGTTTCTCGCGCGCGAGGTAGTACATTGAAATGAGTGGATGGAATCCGCGAGTAGGATCCAAGGGTTCGCGATTAGGGTCGAGGAGGGAGGATTGAGAGAGGTGGCTCTGGGAACCAGGCGGCGACTGGCTCATTGGACTCGAAGGAGGCGAGGATGAAGGAGAGAAGAGTTTACGGCGATAGAAGTCAAAGCCAGAAAACCGCCTTGACTTCTTGCTGGGTGTCTGCGGCTCCACCTTGTTGTTCCCGTCGAACGATATCGCCAACGTCGACTCAGACCTCGAGGGTTCGCCCCATCGGCCGTTGGTGGCAGACGTGTGACCATTGACGGTACCCCCGAGACCTCGTTTCCGCTCCCAATGCTGAACTGCTCGAAGGTAGGGCTCAGATTCAAGAATGTTGATCAAGTTCTTCTCAACATCCTGGTCGGACCCAAACTCGAATCCCTTCATGCCCTGGACGACCTGATGGTCGAGTTCATCAGCACGAAGAGGCTCCCGGTGTAGCAGGTGGTTCTCCGGTGCACCAGTGAATCCTCGGGTCATCCAAGGATGATGCAGAACCTCCGAAAGCGGTGCGCGGGCGGCGGGGTTGGTGACGAGCATACGGCTGAGCAAACTCCTGCACTCCGCGCTTAACCATACGGGATACTCCACCAGACCACGTTTGATCTTTGCATGCAGTGCCGGCATACTTTGATCATCGAACGGTACCTTCCCGCATACGAGTACATAGAGGACTACGCCGAAGCTCCAGACGTCGACTTCGGGCCCAGTGTAAACCTTTGCGTTGAGAAGCTCAGGTGCGGCGAAGTAGAGAGACCCGCAGAAGGTGGATAGATGAGAGACAGGGTCATAGAGGTTCGAAAGGCCAAAATCGATGATTTTGATGTTGCCCGTCTGCGAGATGAGGATATTTTCGATTTTGAGGTCTGGGTAGAGTGTCAACCGAGACATTTGGAATCAGGCACGGCAGCAGTGGAGGACATCCACGAACGGCTTGCAAAAGGTCAAAAAGCGCACCTCGGTGAACAACATTGTTGCGGTGACAGTAGTCCAAGGCACTTCCTATCTGGCGGGCGAACTTGCGCGCAACTCGTTCCCGCAGACGGCCGTGGCTGATAATGTAATCGAGCATTTGTCCGCCGTTGACATACTCGAAGACCATGTAGTAGTGGTTGGCGTGGACGATCATCTCGCGCATGCCGCAGATATACGGGTGGTGGAGAAGCATGGAGAGCGCGGCCTCGCGAATGGTCCTGATCTCCTTGGAAGCATCCTTGGACGCCTGACGGGCGACCGAGTCGGGGCTGGCATTGCTGTTGTGCTGCTGAGCGGCAGGATTGACGCGGGGCAGGATTTTGACGGCAAGCTGGAGAACGATGTTGAGCGCAGCAAAAACGAACGGTGATGTCAGGCACAGACCTGTTCCCCGGACAGGTTGTGAGTGGCGAGCTTGACCTTGCCCATGCTGCCTGCACCCAGTGTTTTGGTGAGGGTGTAGTCGCCCAGAATCCTGCGCTGCGTCCTGCCGGAGGCGCCATTGCTTCGGCCGTCCTTGCGTCGGGTGTCGTCGCTGCCGCTGGCATGCTCCCGTCGGTTGGCATCGAGCGTGCCGGAGGCGGTGGAGGCGCTGGCCGAGGCGGAGGACGGGATGTTGTACGCCTGTGGGGGCATAGAAACGGGACGCTGACGAGCGGTGGATACTGAGGAGCGAGGCACGGCGGAGCCAGTAGGAGTGTGGTGGTCAGAGCGCAACTTGGGAATTTGCATGTCCCCGCGTGTTGGCGTCGTTTGGCCTGGCAAGTACCCTTGCTCGCTGTCCTCGGGTACCTTTGTCAGTTGCGGTGGCACAGACGTCGGATATGCTGCCATCCACTGGTATCAAAAGCGTCCTCCAATACACACGACACTCAGATGTGCTGCGCTCGTCGGCGGCCGAGAGGGCGTCCTCGCTGTCGTCGTTGTCCTTGTCGTCGCTGCCGACGAAACGAGAGGCTGGTGGGGATGCTGGCTGTTGTGGAACAGTATGTATCGGCGACGGATCGGGGTAAGTTTTCTCAATTTGGTCACCGCGACTCACTTCGCAATGACATTTTGACATTGGAAGCGTTCCTTTGTTTTATGTTTATTCTACACTTCCGAAGTGCTCGTTCATGTGTATGCATATCTAATTCACGCAGCTCTTTACATACGCAACAGCGCCTCTAAGTCGCAAGCAGCGTCAGGTGCTGCACCGCGCGGTACTCCGAAGACTGGCCGCCTGACAAGTTCAAATCAAGGTACATACGCACTGGTTTACAAATACAGGCCCCGTTCTGGAAGAGGGTGGGAAGAGATGAAGAGGTGGGAAGGAGCATCTCGGGCGCCAGTGTCAACCAACCGAGTAAACTGACCATCAAGCAAGATCTAATGATAGCTAGCACAGCCTGGGGAGAGAGACCAACGCCAGACCAAGCATATCAATCAGTCATGGTTCAACCTTCAATGGTTGCACGCGACTGTATAACGCGATCCCGAGACTGAGGCGAACATCCGTCAGGTCCAGACCCAAAAGACAGGCATAGAGAAGAGGCCGGGCATTAAGCAGCGTGTCAACCACTGAACCTACGGTAGTGGTCGTGGCAACATAGTGAGGATGCGGGATCCTGCTTGATTGGTTGACTCGTGAGCTCGACATGAACGCGCCAGCAGCAATCGGCATACACTTCGTAGACAATGCCTGGGAGGCCTGAACGAGAATCGCGGGCATGGGTGAGCTCATGGCGACGGTGAGCATGGAAATGGTAGTAATGGAAAACGTAGCGAAACTTGTTCGCCATCATCGCATCGGTACATTTATCATTTCCGAGATTTTGACGGTAAAGAGAGTAATTGCAAGCCAGGCTGGACTGAGGCCGTATTTGAGACTCGACATCCTGACTTACCAGGACCTCAAGATAATAGACAGCATAGAGAGTTCCTAGTTATGAGTGGCCATCGAACTGAACGTTGAGACGGGGAATTCTTGAAGGTGGTGAGTTGAGAGTTCAGTGTACAGTGTGATCGAATGCTCAGTTTGGTAAGTGCAACTCACCCTTCTCCAATACTTTCATGTCGTCCACAAATCCCAACTTTGAATGGCTCCCAGGTAGCATTTGCCCATTGTATGACACGCACTGCTCAATCCAAGTCAAGAATATGGTGATCTCCTCCAGGACGTCGCTTCGACGGACATCGTAGAGTGTGTGAACTCGAAGGTCATCAATCTGCCCATCTAATTGTATTGCTTCCTATGTAGCACGGAATGGTCCAAACTGCGCAGTATCATAAAAGCCAAGCTCACACAGGTACTCAGTCGTCTATCCCTGGTGTTTTCATACTTTACGCGCGTTGAAGAACATAGATTTCTATTTGGCAGAATGCAGACCACCGCCAACACCAGTGTCATCGCCTCCACTGACGCTCTCGAATGGCGGTCTCAAACTTCCTCCTTTCGGACCACGCCAGCAGAGCGGCCTTGGTATGGACGTTCCTCCGAGTTACCTGAACCGGGAACAAGCCGAAGAGATGAAGCAATTCATCTTCGCAGAACTAGATGGCTTTGAAGAGTGCGTTACTCCAGGGCTCACTCGGATTCACACATGACAGACATACAGCAAACCCCCATTCACTATTCAACGACTCTGCGAGCTCTGCGTCGAGCCAAGAACGCACTACAGTGCTGTAGGCAAATACCTACGTGCTGTCGAGAAATCCCTCCTTGTCACGTCCTCAAAAGACAGTTTCCCTCCTTCTGTAACGAGCACAACCGAAACCGGGCCATTAGGTCTCAACGCGATGCGCATCCCACCCATCTCGGCATCCGCGCCATCCACACCCTTGTTCTCCCCGATCCCATTCTTACACGAAGACGCGCGCCGGTCCAAGTCGCGCAGTCCACCACCATCGCCGCTCGTGCTTAGCTCAACAGGGCCCGTTGCTGATATTGGGGGGCTGGAACCGCTGGAGCCCAAGGCACTTGGACTCGTCGATGAGCTGGACGACCCGAGCCCTGGACACATGAGTGACCACCCAGTAGCAATCAGCTCCGTAACGACGCTCGGCGAGGGGACCGGCCGACCGTTCATAGACACGTTGGAAAGCAGATTCGTAAAAGAAGAAGTGGACGAGGAGGCGATGTTGGTCGATGCGGTCAAGGAAGAATCGAGTCAATAGAATGCTGTTCAGTTCATATCGCGTTTGATTTTCTCCAACATGACGTTCATACGAAGCTTCATATTGGGTTGGCCTTTGCCCTTTCTCTGCTCTGGTTTGCGGGTGTCCGATTGGGAGTGTTTGGACCGGTAGGTGTGGAGGGATGAGGCAGAGTACGCTTCGCGGGCCATCTCGCGGAGAGAGTCGTTGGCGGGGGTGTTGGATGATGATGGTGGCTGTGGTTTCCGGTCATTGACCTTGGGTTTTTCCGAGCCTCTGCGAACCTTGGGGCGCGGAGTGGTGGATGACTGAGGCAGTGTGGAATCCGGAGTGACGACGTCCACCAGTGGCTCCGCTGGCTGTGGCGAGTCAGCCTTTCCGGGATGTGCTAGCTTGCGTTTTTCCTCGCGCCATTTACTCTTCACTTTTTGCTTCAACACCCATTCTTGTTTCAGCTTTGCCGCTGCAAAATCTGTTGAGAAAACTGCTGGGATGTACTGAGAAATCCTGCGTACCTCTGGAAGGCGGCAGATACTGGAACGTCGGCGGGCGCCTTTTCTTGGCCGCGACTGATTCAGTGACGGTCATAATGAGGAACTGTTGCAGGTGTTTGGCAAGAGTCCCAACGGATGATTGATACAATCTATTTCACACACCAACTCTTCTTCTTCAACTTACTCAACCACTACCCTCGCCACCTTTCCGCGCCCGCCTCCCCACTCAGTTCTCTGTACTTTTTCGTCCGTCGCATGAGCGTGCAGAATCTCAATACATTCGGTGCGTCGCAGGCGTGCTCGCCGCCGCCGCCGACGATGACGGGCTGATTGCGGCTCCCACAGATCCCTTCGCTGACGAGGGCGACCCGCTTGGAGACAACCAAGACGTTGGATCGCAGGCAGATTACATCCACATCCGAATCCAGCAGCGCAATGGCCGCAAAACGCTGACCACGCTCCAGGGCCTGCCCAAACGTGAGTGGTCACCTGTGCTTTTGTGGCAATGCCCCCTCAACCTGACCGGTGCTGTAGAATATGACTCCAAGAAGCTGCTGAAAGCTTTCAAGAAGGTGCGTGCATGCTCGTCTTGCCTGTGCTCTCCTCTCTGTTCCGTCGCTGACTGGTCTATCAGGAGTTTGCCTGCAACGGCACTCTCGTCGACGACGAGAAGATGGGCAAGGTCATCCAACTCCAGGGCGACCAGCGTGTCAAGATCTCCACCTTCCTCACCGACGAAGGGATCGATAGAGCCACCATCAAGGTGCACGGATTCTGAGCGCACCCCATCCTCCATTAGATGTCACGGCCGCTACTTCTTACGATATTCCCTTTGCTATGAACGTTTTCACATTCAGTTACATGTTTGTACACATTGGATCGTTCCAGTTGTAACAATGAAGCTCTTCCTACGCTACGCCGCAGTCGCTGCAACACCTATTTGATCTTGTCCAATGGTCTGTTGAATCCTCCACGCCTGTCGAAACTCAATTAGATGCAAGCACAGCGACGAGAATGATTGGCTGACCTGTTCATATATTGACGCCATGTTCTCGTCTTTTTGATATCGGCGCCACCATCCTGGTTGCCTACAACAGGCTTGCCCTGACAACGAATAGCAGGATAAGAAAGGTAGCTCTCTCAAGCAGACACTATAACGCACCTTGGTCGACCCAAAGCCGCCCATGCCCATCATGGCCATCATAGCTGCCTCTGAATCATCCACTTCGCCATCCTCGTCGTCCGGAGCGTCGGGGTCAAGATTCGGTCTCATTCTGACTTCTTTATCGTCTGCAATTCCAAGGTCAATTACACCGCAAGACAACTAGCAAGGTGGCAGCTCACCTGGGCGGCTGGAGTCATCCTTTGCAGTCGGTGCATCTTCAGGCCGTTGTGACCGTGAATCGTCCTTTGCATAGTCGCGGGGCCGTCCCCCGTCTCGTGGTCGGTCGCGAGGATCGTCTCGCCTGCTATCCCTGTCCTTATCCCTGCTGTACCCGCCGTCGTCCCGTTCACGTCTGTAGTCGCGATGGTCTGGACTATAAACTTAAGCTGAATGGCTGGAAATAGACCACTCACCATTTCTTGGCCGACGGTCCTTGTCGCCGCCGCGGTACGGGCTTCGCGAACGTCGACGAGGACTTGGAGAGCGTGAACGCCGTCTGTGGGTTCGAGGATAGCGGTCATCGCGGCTGTCTCTGCCGTCTTTCTCCCAATTCCGATCGCCCCGCCGCCGATCTGAACGCTCGCGGTCATTTCTTGAAGACATGGCAAGAACCAGAGTGTGTACACGAGGATACGCGCCCGTGCAAGTCGTGGTTGTAGGCGTAACGCCGAAAGGAGAAAAGAGGGCTTCCTGGGGCTTCGCGTGCCAAGTTATGATGATAATTATTTATTATTGACTGCATAATCACATAATAATTGCCTTTTCCATACGCTGTCCGCAACGCCGAGCTCGCTGTTCCCGCCCAATCCCGCCGTAATCCCCAAAGGTGAGTCCGTCTCGGGGCTCGCTCCGCCGCGCTCTGTCCCACTATACGTTCTGTGGCCAATCTGACGTTGTGCGGCTCTCGATAGGTTGGATGCAAACCCTTTGCCTGGATGTGTTTGGGTGCTGACGCCACACAGATGTCCGCCCACATTGAAGAAGTCGCCTCGGACCACTCCGACCACGAAGGCCACGACCACGCTGGCCACGACCACGCCCACGACGAGGACCCCACCTCGAACGCCGCCCTCGACAAAATCCAATCGCGCTCCGAGCGCAAGGCAAGGAAAGCCCTCCTCAGCCTTGGTCTCAAGCGCGTTGCCGGAATCACGCGCGTCACCTTGAGGAGGCCTAAGAACGTGCGTCTGCGCGCCCTGCAAACCCCGCCGCCCTCTCTGACATCGTGTCCAGCTTCTCTTCGTCATCGCGTCTCCCGATGTCTACAAATCACCCAACAGCGACTGCTACATCGTCTTCGGAGAGGCCAAAGTGTGTCGCAACATCCCTCCACTCTTCCAAAGCTAAATCGCCACAGATCGAGGACATGAACTCGTCCGCACAAATGTCTGCTGCTCAGCAACTCGGTGCTGGCGGAGGCGGTGGGCTCACCGCCGAGTCTCTTGGTGCCGGTGCTGACGATGACGACGATGACATCCCCGAGCTCGAGGCGCCGGAAGACGACGGACCCGTGGATGAGACTGGTGTTGACCCCAAGGACATTGACCTTGTCATGACCCAGGTACCTACCAGTTTCAATTCTTCGCTTTCTTCTCATCCTGACTTTCTCCAGGTTGGTTGCTCTCGCTCAAAGGCAGTAAAAGTGTTAAAGGAGAGCGGAGGTGACTTGATCAACGCCAGTGCGTCTTTCATCTCTGCCTTCCCGTTCGCGATGCTCAATCCCACACAGTCATGGCCGCGAGCGAGTAGTTGTTGTGTCCCCTGTATTTGTTGCAAAATATATCACCTGTGCTTAGGAATATCCGAAACGTCAACCGTTGCCTGGCGTGAACATCCTCAATTTTTCTTCCAGCGCCGTAATTCGACGTAGTAATTGGATCTCTCCCAACCGTCCTGCACAATCTCCACACCGACCTCTCCCGCAGAAGAGTCAGTCATTGACCCCACTTCAAGCCCCAGACTCTTCGCCGCTCCGTGAACCAGCCCTGCTAGTTCACCGCGGGAGAACATATGATAATATCGGTGCAGCACCTTGTCTTCCTCGGTCGCCTGTTTCTGTGTGGATGACGCGGATAAGACCCAAGGCACTAGCACATCTCGCCCATTGTCGCTTGATTGAGTGTCCATCGGTATCACGCGTTTTGACGCATCGTCCTGCTCTGTCGCCCATACGTAGATCAGGACTCTTCCATGATCTACAGAGACTGCCTCAAGGAGACGCTAATACTATATTAGATCGAGTGCAGAAGGAAGTGATACAAAGAACTTGCTTGAACCCCCAGCGTACGACGTTCATTCGTTGCCAGATGATGTATAGTAGCGATTGAGATCGCGTAGTCCTGAGCGAGTTTCACCTCTTGTCATCAGTATCAGAATGAGAAGTACGCACAAAGACCCCAGGCCGCCATCCCTGCCCAAGCACGTCTCCACGAACGACCTCACGCGGAGAACCCCCCGCGTTTTTAGCGATTTCAAGAAGGTTCATACTGCGATCCATGCCAATCGTCTTGATGCAATGCGGTCGATCCAGTGGAAGAGGAAGATATTTGCCGTTTCCTGTACCCGAGTCGAGTCCTACCCAGCCGGTAGGTATCGTCGAGAGAAAGGACGCGATAACAGGCCATGGCTACTGAACTGTTCTCAGTCGAGGAACAATGAGGTTGCTGATTGAGTACCTTGTATCTGGTAGAGGAAAAGTGACTGGCTATTTGTTCATAGACATCGTGGACGTGGCTGTCTTCGTAGACCTCGGCTTTTTCGTCGACAACGACGGGAGTAACTGGAGGTGCCATGAAAGTTGAGACGAAGGTCAATTTGACGTCATGCACTTGGAAGATTTGCATGAACTCAAGGCCAGACTCTTCATTGTCTGGAAGCAAGAAAGATAACCGTTATGGAGCCAGACACACAATATCATATTATATTACAAGAGTTAAATCCGACTAGGAGAGCATATCACCCTTTGTATAGCGGTATGTAGCAGTCAACGCATGAGATATGTATCTCCCACTGCATAGGTGTCAAAAGAGGCTGAGGGGGTATCGCACATAAAAATACTGGCGGGATCCTTCCTTGGCCCAATGTCAGTGATCCTATCGAGAGCGCGTTCGACAAAAGACATACATTGGTCATTCAAAACCCATGAGTTCGTCGACTAAATGCCTGAATCTGGATGGATCGAACCCAGGAAACGCCACTATTTCTGTCTTATCGAACTCGAGGATTGTATCAGCTAGCTCACTGCGGTGCATGAGTACTGAGAGTAGGTCGTGAAGATGAACACATACTCAACAGTGGATGCCTTCAAGTGGCGAAGCTTAGACAGTGATTCTGCTAGCTCTTCCTGATGATTGTCCAGTAGGGTGGGATTGGGGACAGCGATGAGAGATTTGCCCAGGCGAAGCACGTCCAGAATCGTTCCAGAGCCTGCATGATCTACATCACTAAATCCCGTAGAAAGAACGCGCACTAACCTGCATGGCTTATGATCAAATCAGAGCCTTCAAAGTATCTCTGCAACGACGGCTTGAAGCGCCAGAACTCGAGCACCAGACCCAACCGCTGCAGCGTGTGCTTCTCGTGTCTGTCCAGCGCCGGATTGAGCACGCCCATGTCGGAGTAGCCGCATTGCACCACGAGATGCGTGTACCCCTTCTGCTTGAGCGCCGCGAGCACGGTGTTGGACACAGCGGCCTCGACCAGCTCGTCAAAGCGTGTCGATCCGACAGTTACGAACGCAACCAGTCCCATCAGAGGACTCAGCCGGCGGCATCTCATCTTGACTCGATCACAAAATTTAGCACCTTCGTTCATTCTATCACGTTCAGACATGGGCTACACACTATGCGTACTGGGTGAGGTGATTGTCTGCGATGGGAGTGCTCTACAAGGCCTAATTGAACGTAGGATGCGGCACGATGGGCATCGCCGTCCTTTCTGGCGTCGTCGACAGTCTCGATATCCCATCTCGTGTTGCCAGTAACGCGCAGAACAAGTGGGAGTCGCATACCCCCGGAACTGTAACGCCTGCAAGAACGCCGGACGCCACTACGCCAACGCGCTTTATTGCCTGTGTGAGCCAAGAAGCGAGCGTCAAGAAACTACGGCCGATCTTTGACTCCCTCGGACCGATGGGCAAGAGCATCCAAGTCATTGCGTCCCAGAATCTCCAGGCAGTGCAACAGGCGGATGTTGTCCTTCTATGGTGTGTTTGCCTCATCACTCAGTGATGTTGAATGACATAAATCGCGTTTAGCTGCAAGCCTCAAATCGCACATGTAATTCTATCGCAAGAGGGAATGAAGGAAGCCCTGGACAAGAAACTCCTCATCAGTATCCTTGCTGGTGTCACTATTTCCCAACTTCGTGGATGGGTAACCCCAGATACCAAGGTCATCCGTGCTATGCCCAATACCCCCTGTAAAGTAAGCGCGCCGTATCCCATAACACGCTGTTCCTCGCACTGATCATGACTGATGTAGATACGCGAAGGGATGACCGTCGTCTCTACTATTCCATCCTCCGACAGCGCAGAGGTCGACCGCGCCCGCATTCTAAAAATCTTCTCATCCATCGGTCGCTGTCGTTTCTTGGAAGAGAAACACTTCGACGCATGTACCGCCCTATCTGGATCTGGGCCTGCCTTTGCCTGCATCTTCCTGGAAGCCATGGCCGATGGAGGTGTCATGATGGGTCTCCCTCGCGCCGAGGCGCTGGAGTTAGCAGCACAGACTCTTCAGGGAGCTGCTAGGATGGTTCTCCAGAACGGCGCTCACCCAGCACAAATCAAGGATGCAGTAACCAGTAAGTCATCCATCCATCACTTGCAGAATACCAAATTTGTTGACACTGCGCAGCCCCCGGTGGATGTACGATTGCCGGTTTACTGGCGTTGGAAGATGGCCGAGTTCGTTCTACAATTGCAAGGGCAATCCAGATTGCCACTGAAAGAGCTAGCGAGTTGGGCCAGCCTGCAAAGAAGTGATGAAGCGCCGCCGGTCGGCTCATGTGTATTACAAGAGAGAATATATTCGTGCAAGTAACCGTACAGGTAGAGGACAAAAAATGTCGGTGTACATCCATTATCTGTCTATTGAAGGGTGAGGAGGCATTATCAAAGACCTGAGGAGCAAACTTACAAAACTCGTGCGTCTCGTCGGACCTCTTGACCGTTTGCTAGAGAGAAAGGACAATGAACATGATGTCGGTAAGCCTGAGTTGGTGCAGTTGCTCACCTTCCAAGCTTCCTCAAAGTCAACAGGCAGAATTACATAGCGGTTCTTGCGGACAGCTGATCGACAGTGAGTGAGCAGTCCACAAGAGTCACCTATCAACATACCTTGCAGTCCAGCTGCTTGAACAATCGAAGTGATCTCAGCTGAGGATATGCGATCCGGTCGAGATACGTCTACCATGGCGTGAGGAGGAGACACGGTGGAACATTTGAGCAGGACTCACAATCTTCCAAGTCGACGTCTGGGCCAAGGTTCATTTTGCTTGTGACGGTTTGGAAGATGAGACGCTTCTCCCGCCTTGAAGGAAGAGGGAATTCGATCTTTCGGTCCAGACGACCGGGCCGTAGAAGAGCAGGATCGAGAGTATCAGCACGGTTAGTAGCCATGATGACCTACTTGATATTGAGACACCGCAAGTCACGAATTAAAGCAAGAAGCATACCTTGACGTTGCTACCTTGGTCGAAACCGTCCATCTGATTGAGAAGCTCTAGCAATATACGCTGCACCTCACGATCAGCACCAGTCTGCGCGTCGAAACGTTTTGTGGCAATGGCGTCGATTTCGTCAATGAAGATTATTGATGGTGCATTCTCGCGCGCGAGGCGGAACACGTCGCGGACCATTCGAGGACCCTCTCCGAGATACTTCTGAACAAACTCCGAACCGACGACGCGAATGAAACTGGCGGTCGTGTGGTGCGCGACGGCTTTCACCAGCATGGTCTTTCCAGTACCTGCGAAGTATTATAGACGATCTCGCGTTAAGCTGAACATATGGACAGACCTGGAGGACCGTACAGAAGAACACCGCGTGGAGGATCTATGCCAATCTTCTTGTACAGATCGAAGTGGGTCAACGGCAGCTCGACCGCCTCCCTGATTTCCTGTTTCTGAGCGTCCATGCCACCGACGTCAGAGTATGAGACGTCAGGCTTCTCTTCAGTGCCCAGCATGGATATGGAGGAATCGGCTTCAGGTGGGAGGATGTCAACGAGGGCATTCGAATGACGGTGCAGGGCGACAGACGACGACGGCTTGAGGAGCTCGCGGTCGAGGGTAGAGAGGATGCGGACGACATAGTTCGAGCCCGTGGTGGAACCGACAATGCCGGTGTGCTGGTCTATGGGTTCGAGAAACTGGCCGATGACGAGCGGGACAGACTGGATGCGCTTGACCTCCTCCTGCGCCCGAATGAGTTCGCGCTTGAGATTTGCTTGCTCGTCTTTGATGTAGCTCTCCTGGATCTCGAGGAGCTCCAGATGCCGGGACAGCTTCTTGTACTTGGTGTACAGGTCCTCCTCCTGCAGTTCCTGGTAGAGCGCTGTCTTTTCGGTCACGACCGACTCGAATGTTGGCTCCTGGGCGGCGCTGAGCATGCGCACAACGACGAGCAGGGCGTGCGGCGTACCTGTTTCTGCAGCTCGATACCGATCTCATCCATGGCGAAATTGACAATGGCAATATAGTTGGAAGTGAGTGGGTGACGCGCGTCGACTTTACACCGCGTCAGGGCCGTGGGAATCCCGAGGCACTCCTGCTAATACTCGACCATGTCCCATGTCGTGCAGCCGCTGGACCAGCCGTCCAACTACAAGGACTCGCAGGTTCGACTCGACCGCAGTCGTCAAAATGATTTGCTGGCAAAGTCGACAACTCTTTATGTAGGTAAGCTGCTGGGGAACCTGTCGTCAATTTTCATCATTTATCTTTTCCAGGTAATTTGAGCTTTTATACGACCGAAGAGCAGATATACGAGCTCTTCACCAAATGCACCACCCCGGAGGACGGTGGCGGCATCAAACGCATAATCATGGGTCTGGATCGGAATACGAGGTGCGCAATTCACTATTGGGTTAGGCATATATTTCAACGCCAGTCTACAGGACACCGTGTGGGTTTTGCTTTGTTGAGTACTACACGCACACAGAAGCACTGGCAAGCATGCGTTATGTCAGTGGGACAAAGCTGGACGAGCGGATTATACGCTGCGACTTGGATCTCGGCTACAAAGAGGGCAGACAGTTTGGGCGTGGGAAGAGCGGCGGGCAGGTAAGGGATGAGCACAGGCAGGATTATGATCCAGGTCGTGGTGGATGGGGTGCTCAGGCGCAAAGACTGGAGATCGAGAGGAGGAGAGAGGTCGAGGAGCGGTACGCCGATGCCCAGGACGGTCCAGGCGCTGTCGCCGGCGGTGGAGGAGACTGGAAGGAGGCAGAGTCTGTCGAAGGCAAACTCAAACGCGGCAGATCACCCGACGACGAAGACGAGAGTAACAGATTGGTAGGTTTCTGCCACAGAACGCACAGAATCAAATCTAAACCACGACAGGGTCAACGAACGCGTCTCGATGATGATATGGACGGCGAGCGCATGTAATTCTATTCTTTGCAGACACCACCTTGTTCAGACTTGTCAGCTCTACTTCTTGAACGCGAAAGCTAGGGACTATCTGTGCGCCGATCGTCAATGTCTGCATAACGAATGATCAGACGGCATTTATTTTCAACTGGATTTGCTCTGAGACTGAAACGTTCGTACTCTTCGACGATCGTCACCAGTATAATTCGACTTCCGACGAACGGACACCTTGCAGTTGCTACCCTGGCTTTCGACTATATATTTATCGCGACGAAACATTTGCGACAGGAGTGCTCAGGAGTGCTATACTTCTTGTCTGCGCGCCGGAAACTCACGACCAGCTTGAATTGAGATGCATGGCATTCGTGAACTATTTGTGCCGACACTGACCCATGACCATAATACTCGTAGCCTCAGGCCCGCTCGTAGCACTCTCGTTACATCCCGAACGGCTCAAATCCTCCCTCCTCTTGTCATGATGGAACACATATCAGTAGCTGCGGACAAGCGTCGCCGTCGGTGTCCCTCCGCTTCACGGTCCATCTCAGAAAGGGTGGCACATGTCAATGTGCTCTTCGTCGACCATGGTTGCTAACTAGACAACGCTTCAAGGACCGACTACGAACGTCCATGCCCTCTGACAATGTAGCCCATTCGTCGACTATCGACCATCCTTCTTCTCTGTCGAGTGTACCAGCTTGAGAATTTGATGAAGTGAAGGAAGTACCTAGGCCACGACGTTTCATAACTAATCCAATACGCGTAATTCCCAGATGGACCGCCCCACTCCCAGCGTGGTCGCCAAATCATGCATCATTGAGACAGGCAGGCAACAGACAAACATCCTGATATCTCAAATGCACATGTTTCGTCGAACTGCTATAAAATGCCCAGAAATACGAAGATATCGACATCCCAGTCTTTGACCTGCTCTCTCCTTTGCAATGAAAGGTTCAGTCGCTCTCTCGCTTTCCCTCTTCGTCACTGCTGCCTCCGCTGGCAAGCGTGGTCTCGCTTGGCCTTGGTGTACGTCGCGTCCATATTATCAATGTCGACATCACTAATGTCTTCCTACAGACAACAGCCCTTTGTAAGAACAAACTCTTTCCCAGCCAAATGATAATACTCAATTGACTACCTCACAGGGATCCCGGAGTCTTCAACAACGGTGACGGGGAAGTTGTCGCCATCTACGATTGGGAGACCTATGCGCCACCATCGTAAGTTTCAAGCGATCCATCTCCGAATGGTCCACTTAACTCACCTCTCAAGGACGAACGGCAACGGAGGACTAGGCTTCATTGGTATGCAGGCAACTCTGGACAGCTCCTCCAGTCCCGTCGCGCAATTGGCGTCTCGTCAAGCGGCGCAAGGATGGGCCAGTAAGTAGAATTTGGTACTCTCAAGGCCTAACTCTGACATATCAACAGCCGTTTTCAGTTTGAACGAGCCAGATATCAACGGAATTTCGCCTTCTCAGGCGGCTTCCTGGTATATCCAGTACATCAACCCCTTGGTGAGTACAATGAGCTTTTCAAAACCGATTCTGGCAGGGATTGACTTACCATTTCCGCAGGCCATTAAGAAGGCTTTCCCGGCAGTCACCTCCAGCACCTCGTCCGGTCAGGGTCTTGACTGGCTTGCCCAGATGATTTCTGCTTGTGGCGGGCAATGCTATGCCGACTACATCAACCTGGTACGCACATGCCGTTCTGTAATCGTATACATGACCTGACTTGACGTGTGTAGCACTGGTACGGGTAAGCCGAAGGATTTAACCATCGGTGAGGATATCGCATGTTTACCTTGCCTTTTTCAGAAACAGCTTGTCCGATTTCACAAACCATGTCGCTGCCGCACACGCCCAGTTCCCGGTAGGATTCCAGACCGTTGACCGACGTGTGTGTCTCTGACCATGATTCAATAGTCCTACAACATCGTCGTCACGGAGTTCGCCCTCTCGAACCCGTCTGGCGGCCAGGCTGACCAGTACGTTGTCCCCCATGCACCACACGACCGCAATACTGACTAGTACTCTCCTACAGAGTCAACTTCTTCAAAGGAGCGTTCGCCTGGCTGGATGCCCAATCCTACGTCACGCTGTACTTCCCCTTCGTTGCCACCAGTCCTTCGCTTCTGCAGAACAACGACGGCGGTGCTGTAACCAACGTCGGTACTGGCTCGTGCCTCTACAACAACGACGGCTCCCCTTCAGCTGTCGGAAACCTCATGTATTAGACTACAATGGTTCCCAAATACCTGTATACCTGGACGGATCACACGGAGTAATTGTATATTGCTTCCATTTGTTGCACTGCACGTTCGAGCATCCATTCCCGCGTCCATCTTGCGTGGCGCAACTGGAAATCGCGCTATTGGACCCCTCAAAATACACATTCTGAACCTCTGATTTGCCGACACGACGAAGAACCAAAGTCACGCTGTGGTTCTCCTACAATTCTGGGGGCATGGCAGCTGTGTCACTAGCATTTCGCCTACGAGGACAGACTCTTGAGATTCTGAAGTTTTGAGTCGAGTCCAAGCTTGGGGTTTCGGGCGTTGTAGCGGTGTCACTCGCGGTTTGATACATAAGCGGCAGCCGGCTTGAGAATTCCCTAGAGAGCCTACTCTACATAGAGTTCTACGCGTCTTGACGCTGAGTTGAACGGGTATCGCGCAGATAATTTCCAAGGAGTGCAGCAGGAGATAGATTATTGACACCAGGCAAGGCGAATGACAGATGCGGGAGGAACGATTATGACTGGCTCTGGAGCTGTGTAGGATTTAATCCAAACACGACGTGTGCTCGGATGATCTGCCCAGCAACAGAAGTCTGATGCCTGTTCAGAACGAAGCGTTGTGCTTCAGCCTCAGTAGCGAAACGAACGATGAATTGGGAGTGGAGCGTGAATGATTTTGGGGGTATAGCGCTGGTAGTCTTGTGTCAATACAGCAATGAAAGTTGCGCGGGATACGTACATTTTTTTGATCGCGTCCTTACCACCTTCGTGAAGCTCGTACCCCTTGCAGATAGCAAACGCGTCGTAAAACGAGGCCTTTCCACTGACGCCAGACAAAAGAACCAATGTCCCAGATTCGTCCGGCACGCTGATACCAGGTCGAGGCACTGAAGCGGCATGGTGAAGGAATTGGCCGCCTATGTGCGCTCGTTCAAGCTTTCTGCAATTGTCCCGGAGAAGAGTTGGAACGGCCAGAGTCAAGATAGCAGTGCCTGTCGGTTGCATCGCGTCGCTGTACTGTATGGCGCCTGTGGGAAATGAGGCAGCTGTTTGATATGTGTATTCAACACCCACAAGAGGAGATGCCCTCCAGTTCCGCGCTAGCTATCATCCTGCGCATGTCGCTGGCCGTGGCCGAGCGCGGCACATTTCGCACCGAAATATATTTGCCTTGCTGTATAGCCGCTAATAGAGCATTTACTGAATGCGCTGGAAAGACATGAAGGGCAGACGCACTCTCGACACCTCGACGAACAGACTGCATGATGATCGCGGAAACGGAAATGGAAAAATGTGATTGCGTGACTTGGACTACGTAGTACGCGCCTTGGCTCTTGCCAATATGTCATCGCCCACCCCGACCCTCTTCCGGCGGATTCGCGCCGCCCTCGAGGAGAAGATTTCGCTCGCCGAGCTCGCCACGTTCGCCGACGAATTTGCGCAGGCTGCCGATGACGAAGCCGCCGTCGAAATCGAGGAAGAGCTACAGACCATCCATCGAGATGTTGGCCACGACCTTTCTCCTCGCGAGACCCAAGTCTTCCTCGCAGTCCTCTACCATCTCAGAGCCGTCCTGCCGACAGCGTCTGTTATAACGTTGTGGTTCGATCTCATTCTACGACCGGCGTTGCGGGAGCCCAATCTACCGCTTCCTGCAACAGAACAGGCATCGGACCTCGTTGTGCTGGCACTGGAACCCAATGTCGATGACGGCGCGGAGCAGCAGGAATCTATGGTCTCAGCTTTCCGCCGCCGTCTTGTTGATCTCTACCTGTTGGATGCATTCAACGATGCCTCTGGAGACGACGTGATTGCTAAGGCCGAGTTGGACAAAGTCGACCGCGAGAAAAGAGACCGTTGGAAGAGTAATCTTGAGAACTTACTACTCAAACACGGGATAAAGCACCCAGAGGCGCGTTCAAACAGTCTCATGATAGTGTCTCTAACGCTCGGTTTATAGGCACTAATGACCGAACTACACTCTCAGTTCTCAACGCCCACTTCCCGCCTCCAAATATTCATGCTCCTCAACCTCTTCACGTCTATGCCTGAGTTTCGGACGTCATCACTGACTCTCGCCTCACATCCGCTCATGTCGCAGTTGCTGCTGTCGTTGTTACTCGACAATTCGTCAACAATGTGTAGTGTTGGACTGACTCTACTAGTCAAAATTCTACCTCTCTTTGCAGTTCATGCACCCGATATTCTCAAGAACATTATACCTCAGCTGCTGATTATCTTCTCGCGCGTCGTCTGCTGGAAGGAACGTGGCATACCTCCTCCAGACTCAGACGCATCCTTGGTGGACCCGTCGGCATGGAAGCCGATACCTATGAGAGATGATCTTGGCTGGGAACGTCTGGAAGCAACCTTTTACTCTGCTGCAGCGACCCCGCCCTCTCCGCACCGATACTTCACCTTTCTCTACTATCTCTTTCCCTGCAATCTGCTACGCTTCCTGCGCACACCCATTCTGTGCCTCGGGGAATGGGACTTTCCTTCCCTATTCACCGCGGAATGGAGCGACGTAATAGACGAGAAAGAACTCAAGGATAAAGCTGAGGTATACAACCTGTTGCATATGTTCACGAGTGGTGTTGAAGTACATCCTTTCGCTAGAATTTGTTGAGGGTGCATCAATGCCATCCACTGATAATGTGGCGCGACGCCAACGAGGAACGTTCGGGACGAAACTTCTGGGCAAAGTATGATACATCCCGCATCACTAGTGAGGCTATGATGCTCGATAGCACCAATATGGCCTTGGCTATACGTGCACGCGCCGCTGAGACAGAGACTAGCTCGGACGCCACATCCGTGGCCAGCGACTCTGTGTCAGTGCAAAATGGTAGTCTGTTTACCACCAGTGTCCCTCGCATATCGCTCCAAGACATGGTCGCCACCTCTGTAGCTCTCAAGTCCGATTTAAATGTGGAGATCACAAACCCCACGACGCAATGGCCTTCGTCGATCTTCGTTCATAATCCTACCAGCAGCGAGGGGAGTTCGCGTCCTGCTAGCATCTTCTCAGCGCGATCGCGGTCCAGTGACGATATACCTCCTCATATAACTCAAGCGATTGCTTCGCTGCAGCGCGAGGTTGTCCTTCTCCGTACGGAGCTGAATTTTGAGGTCTGGTTGTCACGAGAGAACGTTCAGCATATCGGTCGTCTTTATCAAGATCGTATAGTCTCCAACAACGTTGAAGTTGAGCGGCAGGGTCTGGTATGTGAATCTCTCATCCTCACTCATACTACTTCGTACTTAGAGCATCTAGTTCAATAAATTGCGAAATTACCGCACGCAAGTCCTTGCCTTGGAGAATGAGCTGAAGGAGCACAAACAGCTGGCCTCCTCGGCCAAGAGCAAATACGTGGAATGGAACAACGAGCTTTCAAGCAAGTTGGCGAATTTGCGTGAAGAGAAGAAGCATTGGACAAGTGAAGCCGCTGCTTTGCGAACGGAAGCGAAACAGGCAAAGGTTGGCTGGTACGATCCTTTCAGTGCTCGTGCTCAAATGTCTTCGTTTACAGGCTCTTTATGACGGTCAAGACGCGTTATTGGTGGATGCGAACAAACGGGTCTTTGAGCTTGAGACAAAGAAGAAGGAGACCCAGCACAAGGTTGATCGTCTTCGGGACTATGAGAAACAAATCGATCAACATGTCAAGATACAGCAACTATGGTAAGCTTCACGTTGTCTCCCAGACTGTCTCTGACGGGTCCACAGGGAGGCCGACTTCAGAAAGTTCAACGAACAGAAAGACCAGATGGCTGATTTGATCACCCAGACGCAGCAGATGAGGCTGCAGATGGAGAGTCAGTCAGCGTATCAGAAGGATCTGGAGAACGAGAACCGGTGTGTTCCTTCGTTTTTCCTGCTGTCTCGAATCGTTATTGACAGCGTTGCTACAGCAAACTTCGACTTGCTGTACATTCTCACCCACGGCGAGCGGGGCCAAAAGCTGCCGATCCATCGCAGATGCTGAGTGCAATGACCGCACAACAGAGTGCTCTGCAGAAGGTGAACGATGAATTGCGCAAGGAGAGTCGTGAGCAGATAGAGACGATTGAAGAATTGGAGGCGATGGTAGAAATTTTGAAGGCTCGACAGAGCACAACTTGATCAATCTACATACTATACGACATTTTCTTCTACAACCACTACTGTACTGCTATAACTGGAATTGCTATCAACATGCTATACAGCCTATACTTGTGCTATAATAATACAGCAACAGCATCAACCCTGTTCGAGGCTGTTCGCCGCCCTTCTATGGCCTTCGCCGTCATTCCATTCGGCCCTGAGGATGCCCCAGGTATACATCGATTCTTCTCGAATCAGTCACATCACACAGGCGTACAAAAACGCGCTTTGGTAACGCTTGGCTCAAAAAACTCAAATTGCCCTATACCTTTTTTCATCGTCACGCTTTCTCTTCTTCCTCTTACCATCATCTAATGTGAGCTGCCTTCGCCTTCGCCTCTTGCCGCGCTGACGCCCCGCCAGTAAACATGGCTACTGAAAGCTTCGGATTCCAGGCTGAGATCAGTCAGCTCTTGGACTTGATCATCAGTGAGTCGCCCTTTCATCTACGTTGGAATACCATCTGACTCGTGGCGCAGACACCTTCTACTCAAACAAGGAGATCTTCCTTCGCGAGCTGATTTCCAACGCATCCGATGCGCTCGACAAAATCCGCTATGCTTCCCTCACCGACCCAACTGCTCTTGACACTGGCAAAGACCTTGTCATCAGCATCATCCCCGACAAGGAGCGCAAGATCCTGTCCATCCGTGATACCGGTATTGGTATGACCAAAGCCGACATGGTGAACAACTTGGGCACAATCGCCAAGTCTGGCACCAAGGTGAGCCACAATTTTTTTTTGGTCTGGCGCCACAGCACTTGCTGATCGTGATCTCTTTCCTTTCAGGGCTTCATGGAGGCGCTTAGCTCTGGCGCTGACATTTCCATGATTGGTCAATTCGGTGTCGGTTTCTACTCCGCATACCTCGTCGCCGAGCGCGTCCAGGTCATCTCCAAGCACAACGACGACGAGCAGTACATCTGGGAGTCTGCTGCCGGTGGAACCTTCACCATCACCCCCGACACCGTCAACCCTCCCCTTGGACGTGGCTCTGAGATGCGCCTCTACCTCAAGGAGGACCAGCTCGAGTACCTCGAGGAGAAGAAGATCAAGGAGATCGTGAAGAAGCACTCCGAGTTCATCTCCTACCCCATCCAGCTGGCTGTGACCAAGGAGGTCGAGAAGGTGTGTTGATTTGTGGCGTAGTCTCTTATCCATACGTGACTCTAACGGCTTTCTTCAGGAAGTTGAAGACGACGAGGAAGTCGTTGAGGACGCCGAGAAGCCCAAGATCGAGGAGGTCGACGATGATGAGGACAAGCCCAAGGAGAAGAAGACCAAGAAGATCAAGGAGGTTGAGACCACCAACGAGGAGCTCAACAAGACGAAGCCCATCTGGACTCGCAACCCTCAGGATATCACTCAGGAGGAGTACGCTGCCTTCTACAAGTCGCTTACCAACGACTGGGAGGACCACCTTGCTGTCAAGCACTTCTCCGTCGAGGGTCAGCTTGAGTTCAAGGCTATCCTCTACATCCCCAAACGGTGAGTCTCATTTACACGCGTCTCGCGGTCGTTACTCATCAATACGACGTGTTCAGCGCCCCCTTCGATCTCTTCGAGTCCAAGAAGAAGCGCAACAACATCAAGTTGTACGTCCGCCGCGTGTTCATCATGGACGACTGCGAGGACCTCATCCCCGAGTACCTCAACTTCGTCAAGGGTATCGTCGACTCCGAGGATCTCCCCCTCAACATCTCCCGTGAGACCCTCCAGCAGAACAAGATCCTCAAGGTCATCCGCAAGAACATCGTCAAGAAGTGCATGGACCTCTTGACCGAGATCAGCGAAGACAAGGACAACTTTGCCAAGTTCTACGAGGCGTTCGGCAAGAACCTCAAGCTCGGTATCCACGAGGATGCCCAGAACCGCAGCAAGCTCGCTGAGTTCCTGCGCTTCTTCTCGACCAAGTCCACTGAGGAGCAGGTGTCCCTCAAGGGTAAGCCTCTTATCGTTCCCTTCATTTCGACTTTGCTGATCGGTTCGTATAGACTACATCACCCGCATGCCCGAGGTTCAGAAGTCTATCTACTACCTCACCGGTGAATCCCTCGCTTCCGTCAAGGAGTCTCCCTTCCTTGAGGTCCTCAAGAAGAAGGGCTTCGAAGTCCTCCTCCTCGTTGACCCCATTGACGAGTACGCCATCACCCAGCTCAAGGAGTTTGACGGCAAGAAGCTTGTCTGTGTGTCCAAGGAGGGTCTCGAGCTTGAGGAGACCGATGAGGAGAAGGCCGCCCGTGAGGCCACCATCACCGAGTACAACGAGCTCTGCACTGTCGTCAAGGATGCCCTCGGTGACAAGGTCGAGAAGGTCGTTGTCTCCAACCGTATCACCGACTCGCCCTGTGTCCTCGTCACTGGCCAGTTCGGATGGTCCTCGAACATGGTACGTGTATCTCGCTGCTGTCTAGGACATGAGGCTAAATGTCTGTGTAGGAGCGTATCATGAAGGCGCAGGCTCTCCGGGACTCTTCAATGTCCTCCTACATGGCGTCGAAGAAGACCCTCGAGCTGAACCCCACAAACCCCATCATCAAGGAGCTGAAGCGCAAGGTGTCCGAGGACAAGGCCGACAAGTCTGTCCGCGACTTGACCTACCTCCTGTTCGAGACCGCCCTCCTCACCTCCGGCTTTGCCCTCGATGAGCCCTCATCATTCGCCAAGCGCATCCACAGGATGATCTCGTGAGTTTTTTCTGCTCTTCCATCCTGCCATGGCGATCGCTGACGCGTCGTGCACAGGCTCGGTCTGGACGTCGACGAGGAGGAGGAGACCGCCGCTGTCGCTGAGGACGACGATGCGCCCCCACCTCTCGAGGGCGCGTCGACCTCCGCCATGGAGGAGATCGACTAGACACACACAAAAATCATTGACCAGTATTGACTGACGGTTCGAGGGTTGTCGCATTGTTTTCATATTTCTCTTGTATCTCTATATCTGCACGCATCATATCTCCCGCAACAAATGAAAAATGCTTTGTATTAGATCCTTTCGCTGCTGGAGTGAGGGTTTGAATTTGGATGATCTTGACGCGACTGGCGCTGGGTCTCTTCAGTCGACAAACCTTCGTATCCTTTGATACCTCTCCCTCTTGGTCAGCTGCACCTCTGGGTGCTGTCGGACTATGCTCCCGGACTTACGGATGACGGAAGCGCATCTCAGGCCGTCTGGACTAAGCAACAACAGCTGTGGCAGAGGCAGAGCATGATGCATGAGAGCCACAACCTTCGCCATTGAACAGCTTGACAGCGATCTCAGCAAGAAACTCAATACATAGCTGCTGCAAAACTTCCCATACTGAATAGGCAAGACTGAATTGCAGCAGCCTGATTCGATCGCGTTGACAAGTTGCTGTGTATCAATTGTCTGCAGCGGGACCGGTATGGTACGCCCATGTCAGGGAAACTTCCATGAAGGACTGGCCAGTGGCCACATCACGGTGATTGACGCGTAATTAGCGAGATGCCCGCATCCGATCGCGTTGCGACGCCTGACAATTTCTTACTTTTTTGGTGAACAATGAGCGGGACGCCAATCTTCTCGCAATTGTAGTGGAACAATAATGAATTCTGGTCGTCTTGACACGCAGCTGGAGTATGGAGGCGACCAACAAGCGCCTTTGGGCCCGACTAACCACGGCTTGTTTATTTCATCCCCGACAATCAAGTAAGTTTTCCTCTGAGGGAAATGAGATAGCGGAGATGAGATATCAAACTTGAGAGGTGACTAGCTTGTCGGAAGCTAGACTAGCGCCGCACTTCTGTACTGAGGCGCTGTGTGTGGCGGAAGCATGATACACATCATTTACCATATGTCGCGACCAGTTTTGGTGCGGTGGGAACGTGTTGGGCGTGAGATGGAAGCGAGTCATCGCGCGGCGGTGAGTCAGTTGAAAATATTGATGTATGTCCATAAAGGGCAGGCCGGCCGAGCAACAATGGCGCCGAGCGCAGGCCGAGCAGACCCACGTTACGCCCTTTGTCCTCCCTCCACCATTGTTGTTCATGACACACGCTTTCTCCATCATTTTCTGACACCTTTAACGCGCTACCGTCCTTGCTTATCAGCCCTCATATAATCGCCTCGAAATCAGAGAGACCCCACTGCTTTTGCCCTCCTTGCAACACCACATATCTGCTATAATGCCTGCTGCTGCCATCCAATCTGCCCCATCTATCTATTGGTTCAGCGTCGACAACGACGCCTACGATGTACGCTCTCCCGATTTTGCCTGCTGCGCCGCGCTGACCGTCGCTGCAGTCCCAGTACTCTGCATCGCTGCTAATGCCCCCCGCCGCCCTCAGTGGATCCGCTCTGCGATCGCCATCCACGGCAAGTCGCCGTCTGACGCGCGCAATGGATCGTCCGGCTGACAGCACGTCCCAGACTGCCAGCTCCTTCATCAAGCGGCGACCTGCTCGCTCGCCTCCGCGGCAGCGCCGTGCTCGTGCCCACCCGGAACCCGCGTCGCATCCGTTTGACAGCCTCGACTGGATCGCTGTCATGGACGCGGAATGCCCGGCTTCCATGCTCGACATCGCAGATCTCTCCCAGCTGCCCACCGAGAGCGCGGGCCCCGTGCGGCGACGCAAGACGTCTCTGCGCTCCAGCCCGATGCGCTCGAGCAGCAGACCGTCCCGGCCACCGGCCGACGACCCCTCCCCATTCGTGCTTCCATCCTTCCTCACCGAGCGCTGCACCACTCCCCCACCGCCGTCCACGCGTCCGCGCGACTATGCGGACATCCGATTCGAGAATCTCATGCCCCAGAACTGGCTCTGAATCCCCCTGCATCACGACTAAAGACTTAAATATTCGCACCCCCGCATCGCTGGCTGCTCCAGCTGTACACCACCGCCCTTGCATCATTGTATTTCTGCTGCACAAACATCAAGTCCCAATCTTACGCTCACACACATCTCCATCATGATTTATTACTTAGTTATCCGGCCGCTTTCGACTGCTTTGTGTTCCACCTACTCCATTCCCCCCCCCAAAACCCGCGTTCGATTCGCTGCAATATCGTTATTCAACGGACAGGGTATATATATACAATAATCTGCACCAAGTTACTTACTGCGTTTCGTATGTTACATATCATCACCATGTATGTCGATTTAGAAGTCTGTGCTCCATATAATTACTACGTGAATGACTGCTTGCTACACGAGTGAATGTATGCCACGACCGACTGGGCAGTCTGACTCGCCAGCGCGCGAGTCAGATTGCCAATCCTAGCAAGTCCGAATCGCCATATAGAGGTGGCATCCATCTCTGCATCACCACCATCATGTCGCGTCCTATCAACTTTGGCGCGGGACCGTCTGCGCTGCCTGAATCCGTGCTGCAAGAGGCTGCAAAAGGCCTGCTCGACTTTGCCGGCACTGGCATTGGCATCGCCGAGATCTCGCATCGCTCCAAGGAATTCACCGCGTTCGTCAGAAAGGTCGAGGATCTCATCCGCGTCCAGCTCGCCGTCCCGCCCACGCACTCCATCCTCCTCACGCAGGGCGGCGGGACCGGCCAGTTCTCCGCCGTCGTGCTCAACATGCTCGCCCGCCACCGCCTCCTCCACCCCGATCTGCCCGACGCGGAGCGAGTCATGGACTACGTCGTGACGGGCTCCTGGAGCAAAAAGGCGGCCGAGGAGGCCCGCCGGCTGTCCGGCGGCGCGCGCGTCAACGTCGCGGCCGACGCGCGTCCATACTCCGCGAACGGCAAGGCATTCGACAACATCCCCGCGCACGACGTGTACGCGTTCTCGCCCGCGCCCGCGCTCATCTACTACTGCGAGAACGAGACCGTCGACGGCGTCCAGTTCGCGCACGGCCCCGCGTCGCCCGCGTCCTTCCCGTTCCATCTCCTCCCCAAGAACACGCTCCTCCCGCTCGTCGCGGACTACTCCTCGTCCTTCATGTCGCGGCCCATCCCCAACCTCGCCGACCACGCGGTGGTATTCGCCGGCGCGCAGAAGAACATCGGCCCCGCGGGCCTCACGATCCTCATCGTCCGCCAGGACTGCCTCGTCGACGTGGACGCCGCTGCCAAGCTCGGGGCCGTCCCCGTACCCTTGTCCTTGTCGTACAAAACCCTCGCGGACTCGGGGAGCCTCTACAACACGCCCTCGGTCCTGCCCATCTACATGTCTGGCCTCGTCCTCGAGCGCATGAGCACACTCGGCGGGGTAGAGTATTATGAAACAGTCAACCGCAAAAAGGCAGAGAAGCTCTACGCCGTGGTTAAAGAGGGCGAAGCCAAAGGCAAGCTGCGCGCGAAGGTGCAGGAGGGCTCTGGGAGCTGGATGAATGTCGTCTTTGACGTGTTGGGAGACGGTGCTGAGGTGAGGTTCATTTCTGGGGCGGAAGCGAAGGGGCTGAAGGCTCTGAAAGGACATCGGTTCGTTGGCATCTCGACTTCATCTATCGTATTCTGACTATTCATTCCTATTTCGCAGTTCGGTTGGAGGTATTCGTGTTTCGCTTTACAATGCGATTTCAGAGGAACAGACGGACCGCCTCATTGACTACATTCGCGAGTTTTTGGATGAAGCTTAGAAGTATGTAAACAAAATGGCGCGGCATCAACTGCTGCTAAATCAATGTATATCAGACGCATCAATCATCCAAGCTGGTGTTCATACACCACTGCCCAGTGCGGAGGCTACATGGTTCTGGAAAAGTCATTCAGACAAGGAAAGTACACTCACACGTTCAGCTCGGCCAGCCGAGTGAAAGTGAAGCCCAAAGTTGCTCAAGAACGACACCACTTTCTCCTCCTCGTCAAGATCCGGATCCATCGACTCGGCGTGCGAATGGCATGTAACTTACAACTTGAAGTTGCGTCAAGGCGCTTGGGTGTCTCTTCCGATACAGTGCAAGCTAGTGTCCATACAACATATTCTTGGCGGGGAATGATACATATAGGTATAACGCGATTACGGCTAGAGGTATAAGGTGCGGTTACTTCGTGAAAACATGACGAAAGCGATGAGATGCGCAGCATCGAGATAATTACTGATTAAGTATAGGGTGGGGGAGGGACTGCTTTAGTTCGAAGGGCAAAAGTTCATGTATCGGAGTCCTTCCGAGATGTCTCGCGATGTTCGTGACGTGTCGTATGCCGGGGGTGCGTAGATCTGGGCCCGCGGGCCCTTTGCGTGCATGGTCGCTATCTTTACGGGGACAATAGCGAGGGGTTTTGGGTCGGTCGTTCCTAATGCGTTAAAAGGGCTGAGGACAACACAATACTTGAAGACAATAAGCAATGCGGCACAATCTGGGAACGAGGGTGGAACTTACGGAAACGCTGAATGTCCCTATGTCAGATGAAGATCGCATGTCCTTGGAGAGGGCGAGTTCGCCTTCCATGAAGCGGCACTTGGAGGTGCTTTGAGAGCTCGCGGAGAGCCACCAGGCGGCAGTTGCGACTGTCTCCACACTTTCTGCTACCCTGGCCTTCTTGGATCTGGTCGTGTACCTTACGCATCTCTGCAAGGAGACAACGATAGAGCCAGGGGAACAGAGAGCATCAAGGGCAGTCGTACTGTTGGCTTCCAAGCGCATCATGAAGGGGATGACACTACCTCGCGTATAGCACAGCTTGGACGGGTATTAGCGTATGGACGGGAAGGAGAGATAGTCATTCGACGTACTGGTTTCGGTAAAGATAACTGTAAATATGCGTAAGAAGGTCGTATCAGGCCAAGAAGAGAGTTCACATACGCTGCATGCAACATCGACAAGGCTGGCCTTCATAGAGCCCCGAACCCGAATCTGATCGGTAGTATGCCAGCCTTGAGGATCAGCGTCGGGTCCGGAGAGAGGCAGATTATGCGCGTAGGCGTATTGGCGCAGGATTGAAGGAGCGTCAGGTCGTGAACTGGGGACATATCCAAAAGCAGTCGTAATGCTGTTGACGCTTCGTGAGACTCTTACACTACACGAAGAGTACTGTAAGAGACCCACTGGCTATCTGCTCGCAGTTTGCCGCGCGAAAGCGTCGCCGTGATGTCGTATTGAACGGTAACGGGAGCGTCCCTCTCAAGAAAGGTTTCGGGCAAAGAATAGGACTGGGTATCGTTGGTCGTCGTCGCGATGTCAATCGTCCGTGGTAGTGAAATAGAGAATGGAAGAGTGTGGCGGCCGTTTAGTTTATTCGAGTCTGTCGGAGACGGCGTGCGGCTGCTACTCGAGGACTTGCCCCAGAGCGGCGTAATCAGGTCAAGGAACGTGAAGGCGCTATCCGAAAGAGATCCAGTAATGAGTCTGCCTGTTATCTGCAACGAGGGATGAGATATTGATACTGGATGCCATGAACGGGCGATACTCACTCGGACATTGACCGCAGAGATACTGATCGAGTCCCCCGGTTTGATGTTGAGCTCAACAGACCCGTTGAGTTTCTCCTTCTCGTAGAATGTGGGCAAGGACTTTGCAGACTTGGCACTACTCAAGACCTTCAACGTCGCCCAGGGCTTCCCCGTGCTGCCAGCGAGCTGAAAGAGGTGCTCGGTAGGTTCTCGTGGAGGCTGCACTGGTGCAGCCAAAGTGTTACGACGAGAATATGCAGGAAGCTCCGAGCCAGTCGCAGGTACCGGACCTGCTCTGGAGTATCTGCGATACCGAGGGGGGGACGCCACGTCCATAAGAAACGTACAGCAACAGGCCCACTCATTGTTGTATATATAGGGATCTCGAGCGCCTAGGAGTGTACGGATTCGACTACAATGTTATTGTCTGGTTGCGTAAGCGGGAATGCACAGTGGGGATAGCAGGGAAGGGACCAACACAAAAAGACCTCCCAGTATGGCCCTCGATGGCTCGCTATTGTGTTTGCCTCAACCGTATTGTTCACGAACGGAGTCAGGTGCATGGAAGTTTCCCAGGAAGTGTGTTTTGAATGGTACGTCCAGCAGGCTACAGACGCCATCACTTTGAACACAATTGGCTTTTGATGGCACGGCCCAACCGGGCCTTGGATTGAATCACCATCGTGTCATACTTACACCTTCGCGTACGTAGATTCAAGCTGAAACGTTGACAGCTAACGGAATTGAGATGCAGACTCGATAACTAGCACTAATACACTACATACACTTTCGACTCATATCTAACAAGTAACGGCCAGCAAACCCAAATACACCCAAGATACAACCTCAACAAGATACAAACTCATCAACCTCAATCCTAGTAAACTCCAACGACGGCTCCTCGACAAGTCAGGAAACAACCTTGGCCGCGAGGCCAAAGCGCTTTCGTCCAACTTTAATCGGGAACCACGGGAAGAGGACACTATCTAGCGCGCTCGGTAGTCGTCGGGGAGACGCTCCTGGCTGCAGATGTCCTCTTCCTGTCGATGAAACCTGACAGTCCGCCTGTGGCGTTCAACGACGGCAAAACGACAAGATAGGAAACAACCCCAGTCGTGTGACTGGGACGCTTTCGTCCATCTTTAATCGATGCCGTATAGCAGACGACGGAGTGACGCGCTCGGTAGTCATCGGCGAGATGCTCCTGGTCTTCCTGGTCGTGCTATTGTCGTTGAAACGGCGAGCTGACGGGTTACTGGTGTTTGAGAGATGAGAATGCGTATGAACATGCATGGTTGGCAAGGGTGGCAGTGGGAATCTGTATCCGAACGTGGCGAGAGCGAAGAGGTAGTCGATGTGTGTGCCGGGATACGAGAATGCAAAGTGAGAGAGACACGGCGAGGGGTATACCCTGTCCAAAAGAAGAAATGAGAGCAACAATAGCTCAAGGCAAGAAATCTATGAAAGAGGAAATGATTTAGAAGCGGCCGGGAGGGTTTGACTATCAGAACTCACACTAAAATACAACTCGTGCTTATACAAGGCCGTGGTTGCGTTGATAGCGGGCCCACTGCTTCCCATATTTCTCGGGCCAAATTTGTGCTCCAAGTTCGAGTTGTGTAGCAGTGTCACCGGAGACCTTCGCATCGATGTAGGCATCGAAGAAGGCTAGATCGGCTTCCAGGGTGTCGTCTTCGTCGGTGTCAGAGGAAGTAAAGGAAGTATCCTGTTCCTGCACAAACAGAGGTGCAGAGCTGGGAAGTGGGATATCGTCCAGGGAGGTACTGGTTGGCGACGGGGGGAATGGGGGCGTTGAGGACCCGTAGTTCGGGGGAGAAGGTGGAACGGAGGCGCCTTGGGAAGAGTTGACAGAATCGTCAACCGAAATCCGAAGCTGAAGGTTGGTGGGAACGGGGGCGGAAGTAGGACGAGGATCCGCTTCAGAAACAGTGGTGAGCTGAGAGCTGCCGATATTGACTACAGGATAGACGATTAGTGTGGTTTGATACATCGCTGAAAACAACGTACCAATTTGAACCTCAGGGTTTGCAAGTTCGCTGACAATGGGCGCTTCTTCAGCGGCTGGGGAGTGAGAATCGATATCAACGGCTACACATACGATCAGTATCAGCTCGACGACCTTGTAAATGGACGTACAAATTTGAGAGACAGACGACTGTACCGAGAGATCTTCCTCATCGATTTCGACGGTAGCGGGGGTCGGCATCGGGGTAGTCGTGGTCAGCGCCGACTCGGAGGAGGCAACGAGGCAGAGGTTTTCATCCAACCCATGGAATGCCCCAAGCAGAACAACGAAAGCAGATAGCGCATGTTGAACAATGGCCCAGAGCGAGATGTTTGAATCCAGTGCGACATCCACGACCAACAATCCAGCACCAATGGCGGAGAACGCCAATGTGACGGCCATCAACGTGTAGATGGCGCCAATCATGACTGTCGGCGCATCGTGGTGGTGGACAGCGTTGGACGTGAATGGCTCATCGTCGATGTGGGCGAGTTGTGGGACGAGGGCAGTGGAACGACGGAGGAGAACAGTGATTGTGACGAGACCGACGACGAAGATAGCGGAGATGCACAAGTAGGTTGTGAAGAGGCTGGTGTAAGCGATGGGGAGCGAGGCGGTCGGGAGGTCTGTCACTATGTAGGCGGACGTGCGAAAGGCGGCGTTGTTCACGTTGCGGGGGAAGGCGTAAAAGTTGAGAATAGTCGCGAGGGCGAATATGTGTGTGAGCATCTTGGATATGCAGAAGTAGCGGGGACTTGGGAATGCGCGCACGGAGAGCAAGCCATTATATATGCTAGCCCAGTCGGCTTGCCAGATTGGGTCTTGGAGCATCGGTATGAATAGATAGGGTCGTTCAACTTAACACAATGGGCACTCGTGATCGCGTAAAAGTTGGTAGTGGACCAAATTGGTCGAACAATAGGCACTGATACTCAAATCATGCCAAATCTGTCACAAATGTGGTCCTCCCTCCTCGAGGTAAAACGAGGATCCTCTCCGCGCCATGTCTCTGGTAGGTCTCTGTGGTGGGTATACTCATCGATCCCATGGTGAGTAGACCTCCCTGGGGCAGCGCAGAGACAGAAACCTTTGGAAGTACCAATTCCCCGTGATGCAATGCGATAAGAGACAATGGGACCAAATGCGTCTCGTTGTGCTGCAAACATTAGTAAACAGCAGTTGACCCCAAAAAGGAAAGCACCACCTTGGCCACGAAGCCTGCCCGTTTGGGACCGCTGACTAGCCAGTCCCGCAGCACCTCTTCAATGTCATACTGCATCTGATAATGGCGATCTTCCACTGTCGAGTTGCTGTCCCAGCTAAAAGATGTGTGGATTGACAGTGTGGCGCATATTGGCTGCCCGGCATAAAACCTGTACACGTCCGTTTTCGAAGGAATGTCAATGTGGACCGATGCAATGATCTATCCAATGAATGAGTTTTAGAGACAACAGCAATCCGATTCCTCCTACATTCATTGACGGGATATCAACCGGTATGAGCATCTCCCTCCACACCCCCGGATCCGGGATCTTTTCTCTCGAGGAAAGAATCTAGAAGATCCGCAGATAAGATAAAGACGATGGGAACTATAACGGCCTGACCTCTCTTATGCGCTCGAGTGATCGGTTCATCAAGCCCACATCCTCGGCATCTGAAGTCGAGCATTTGGGCAGAATAATCTCCCCCGTCAAGCCAAAGTTCTCAATCCAGGTGGCATCACTCTCCAAGGCTCGAACGATCGTGTCGATGAGTGCATTCCGAATGGACCGCTCCTCAATGATATCAACAGCTGATTCAATAATGGCATGAACCTCTGCAATCGTTTTCAGTCAGTACCTTCGTTAGCCTGAGTATAATAGGCTTACCATCGCGTAGCATGCGATACCGCACGTGCAACTGAAGAGACTCTCGCACTACTTCGACGTGAGTACGCTTTTCCAATGGGCCGTTGTTTGAACAGACCTGGCTGTGTAGAGTCGATATAGAACAGAAAGTCCGCCGATTGATTGGGTGTAACAGACTGAAAACAAGATCAGTCCACGAAGTTGTTATATGTTCTTCGTATCTCACGATTATTCCACGACTCTTCGAAGCACAAGATACGATTTTGAGATCAGACTCCCGCTCTGGTTGGAGGCTCGTGGACGCAATTCGGACATGTTGATGACTTGTTGTAGACACAGTAAAGCGCGAGAATAATCTGAGGAAGTGTTCAGACTTTCTCAATGACAAGACATGACAGACGTTACCGAGTTCCACGGAAGAAGTCCTCGACATTCACTGATATTGGGAGCGTAACGAGAACAGTCTGAGTGATTGAGGTAGACCGAGTGATAGTGGGCTCTGCCTTGGTGACATATTGCACTTGCACCGTCACTTTCTGGGATACGTTAGAACCTGGTCTCAATCAGAAGACAAACCACGAACCATAGTGGGACTGGAGATTTGGGTATGAGAGACCAGAAGAGAAATCTGCTTGTTGTTTTCAATTTCGGCTAGTATTACTTCGTCGCTAGATGTCAGAATCCCAAGATCTAGGATCGTCTCAGGAAAGCGTACACAAGCTTGGCGGTGTAACTGACCAGTTGGGTCTTCCACTGTAGCGTCCTTCAGTTGAAACGTCGCAGATTGCGAGACCAGGCCTAAGGTCAATCGCTCCACGTCGTTCCGTCCTGTGTTCACGCATACCCGTATCGCCGGTGGTTCTCCCAAAACGACTGCAAAGTCGTTCAGCATCGCAAAACAGCTCTGCGACCGAAAGGCTCACCCTTAGTAGGCTGCGCTATTCGAACGCTCAGTGCTAAGTAATCTTTCGGTATACGGACCAGCTGCAACTTCTCCTTGGTTCTGATAGGTGACTTCGAGTATGCGTCCTTGCGATGTGACCATGTGAACAAGACTCGCGATAGATGTATTTCAGTGGTTTCAAGCACATAGACACCAGGTAATGACGCCTTGAACCGACCAGTCAAAATCGACATATGTGTGCGCTGATCGGGACTCACCGAGCAAGACAGAACTAGTTCAGTTCTACCCGGCGGCAGAGAGTTGCACGGAGTGGTAAATCTCAAGTACCTGTTGTCAGCGCCCGCTAACGTTACGGTGACATCGTCGATTGGCAGTTCCTGTTTGGCGGACGGGCGTCAGCGGTCATCTACTAGGTCAAGCAATATAGCGTACACAAGGCAGACGGTTGAGAAAGGTGACAGTCAAAAGTGCGCCGTCCTTGTCAGTGTCAATTCGTGCCGTTGGTTCAACCTTAACAGCTATTGTTGGATGCTCGGAGTGGATGAGGTCTGAAGAATACAATCAGAAACGATTCTAGCAGCAAGGAGTGGTGGGAAGGTCACCTTGTTCTAATTGCTCTGCAGCCTCGCGCATGGCTATTATCAACCGACCGATATACGTCGCTACGTCCTCCTTAGACAAAAGGAGCTCTGCACCATGCTCAACGTATGTTGTCAAGAACGATAAAAGCAGGTGTATCCATTCGCCATCTTTCCGACGCTCTAATGCTCCATGTGTGTCCAAAGCTCGGGAAATCATGAGACCCTCCAAAGAGGTCCATTTGTGCGGCGCATAGTGAGCTGGTAAGGAGGTGTATGTGGCGAGGGCGGCATCTAAACGATTGCGATGACTGTGTAATCTCGTGTGAAAAGCTTTTCGTGATGCAGACTTTCAGGACTCACATATCCAGAGCAGCCAAACTGCCGTGCAACTTCAGTGCAAATTTGCGCCGCCCCGCTTTGACATACATGTCAATCGAGCGATTGGTGACGCCGATGTACAGGTCATAGAATGTGTCCTTGTCCAGAAGGGCTTTTTTGAAATCGACGTTGCTGATACCGTCTACATTATCCAAGGCTGGAGAAGAGTCTTGAGTCTCATTGGCGAAGGGTGGAGTCGGCGGTAGATGCCCTTGCCGCACGCCAACTAGATCTAACTACCAGAAACTGAACACCAAGCGATCCCCATGCAAGGAGAAAAGCACGAACCTGGGTTCTCGCCAGCTCGAGAAGCTCGCCCTTACCTGCGTTGATGTAGGCCAACTGTCCTTTCTCCGGCATATGCTCACCCTCCCATAGCGTACATTGATCTACAGCACTCATCGAAGATGAATATGTCCATGACTCGATGAAGTATGACGGCAATGTTTCCTGAACCTCCCTCAGACGACGTCCAAAAGCTCCCAAGAACGCGACTGATCTCCGACACACGTCCTGAAGACGGTTCAGTTCCGCTAGCAGCTCACATTGACGTGCAAGGAGGTAGATGCGGAAGTCGAAGACGGAGATAGTGTTTGCCAAGATGAGATCCCTGTACGACTTTCTGGACACGGAAAGCAGAGAGCAGAAGTCGTCGTTCGGTGTTGGAGTGATCAGCGTCCCAAACCACGATAGATTCTTCTCCTTCAACACCTGGAAGAATGAAGCCTCCAGCTCATCATATTGCAGTAAGGCTTCTGAAAGTAGGTTCATGCTTCGGAAGGAGATCGCTAAACTTTCCTGGCGCAATATGAGAAGGATGTATGCGTCAATACTGCATGCGATGCTGACCTTCAAGATGAAGAATGTGCAGAAATTCCAGCCTGGCATTAATCGCTGACTCTCTGATCGCTTGACTTCGTCTTCACGCTGAACAAGAGCAGATTCGAAGGCCAGCAGCAAGCCGTCCTTCAGTTTGTTCATGACCTCTGCCCATATGATGGGGCTGTCTGGTGTAATATCGCCAGACCACGCAAGGTGTACGCATCTTATACGCTTCATTGAGCGACAATCATCAAGACTGACTACCAACGAACCTGTCCCGCTTATCAGAATTGAAATCCGCGCGCAATTTGTCCAAGACAGAACCCTTCAGCTGGAAGAAGCTCCCAGCCGGCGCCTTGGCGTCCGGCTTCACGACCTGAATGATGAGCCATTCCTGGTTCTTGCGCGCCGACACAGTCGTATGCCAGTCCTTGACCTGTCTCTTGATCGTCGTACGGTATGCCTCAAGGTCGTTATTCTTGCGGGTAAAATAGGTTCGTTCAATGTGCTCGACGCGAAGGCAGATTATCGGCCACGTACATCACAGTTCACCAAGTAGATGTTTAACAACGGCTTTCCCAGCAGATTCCCCGGTATCTGCGACGCATGCTCGTCCTTGAGGCCGTCGATATGCGCGAGACTGACGTCCAGCTCCTGGATGGTACGCAGTGCAACGCGGGAGGCCGACTTCCAGTGGATGTTGCGGAGCGGGAACTGCGCGCGGAAGGCACGTTGGATCTGCGCCCAGCTCGGGGAGGCGAGAAACGACGGCGCGCCGGAGTAGGACACCAGGACTGGCTGGCTTGGGGATGCCATTTCGTACGGTCGCGATACAAGAGGTGGATCGGGTGTTCGGCCCGGGTTGCTATATTTTTTCTTTCCTTCCCGCCATCATCAGCATTCATTATGCCGTCTTCAGATGAAGCTGGGCCGTCCACACCTCCTCCCGCTGCGGCCCCGGGATTCAAAGAACTGGGGCTGATAGACCCTCTGCTGAAGGCTTTGGATCAGATGAAGTTCACCACGCCCACCGAGATCCAGGTCCAAGCTTTGCCTGCAGCGTTGGAAGGAAAAGACATCATCGGCGTCGCAGAAACCGGCTCTGGAAAGACAGCTGCCTTCGCTCTTCCGATTCTGCAGAAGCTATGGGAGGATCCTAAAGGTCTATTTGCGTGTATAATGGCCCCCACTCGTGAACTTGCTTTTCAAATATCGGAGCAGTTTGAGGCATTAGGGTCCGACATGGGCGCACGGTGTGTCGTTTTGATTGGTGGCGTCGATCCTATTGCGCAGGCCGTCGCTTTGGCAAAGCGCCCACACATCGTCGTGGCCACGCCCGGTCGTCTGCAATATCATCTCGAGAACACGAAAGGGTTCAATCTCAAAAGTCTGAAATTTCTGGTGCGTCATACATTTGTTCGTCTCTTTCGCATCCTAAAGTGTAACGCGCAGGTTCTCGACGAGGCTGATCGTCTTCTGGACATGGACTTCGGTCCAGTAATCGACAAAATTCTGCGACTGATACCAAAAGAGCGAACAACATATCTATACTCAGCGACCATGACCACCAAGGTCGAGAAGCTACAAAGAGCTAGTCTACAACACCCTGTACGCGTAGAAGCATCAACGAGGTAAGAGTCAAACCTTGTGCGGGTTCCAAGAAAGTCACTAATACCTGGGCAGATATCAAACGAACGCAAAACTCCAGCAAAATTACCTGTTGATGCCGCTGAAAGATAAGGATACCTATCTTATTTATCTCGCCAACACCCTCGCCCAGAACTCTATGATAGTCTTCACACGGACAGTGCACGATGCTGCTAGGTCAGTCTTCCGACTCCTTCCTCACTATTCACACATCCAACATCTTCCAGGCTAGCAATCATCCTCCGAATCCTCGGATTTCCCGCTCTGCCCCTACACGGAAAGTTGACCCAAAGCCAACGTCTAGGCGCCCTGGGCAAGTTCAAAAGCGGCGGTCGCAGCATCCTCGTCGCCACCGACGTCGCCAGTCGCGGTCTCGACATCCCCTCCGTCGACATCGTCATCAACTTCGACATCCCCACCCATTCCAAAGACTACATCCACCGCGTCGGACGTACCGCGCGCGCGGGGCGAGCCGGGAAGGCCATCACGTTAGTGACCCAATACGACGTGGAACTCCTCCAGCGGATCGAGCAGGTCATCGACAAGAAGCTGGAGCTGTGGCCGTCCGATGCTGAAGAGATCGCGCTGTTGAAGGAACGCGTGAACGAGGCGAGTCGGCTGGCTGTGGCGGAGCTTAGGGAAGCGGATAGTAAGGTGAACAATAGGAAGAGGAAGCATGGAGGTGGAGGTGATCGTGAGCGCAGAGGCGACGACAACGATAGAGATGACGACCAGGTGGAGGCTGGCATGCCTCGGAAGCGCCAATTCAAACATAAAAGATAGAGGCTCTTCTTATTTCGCTGAATCTATCGGGCTTTGGGAATACGGCTATCACTTCAGAACGCCGATGAAGCGGAGGATGACCGTGTACGTGGGGTGATGTCCGCTTCGCAATACATGAAGTACTTACTCACGACCTCTTGTTACTCTGAATCGATGCGCCATCTCGGAATCATTGCACTGCATGACTGAGGGCGTCGGGTCCTTTCCACCGTCATGAATTGAAGCGAAGTCTGTATCGTTCATGTGGAGTTGCCGAGTGCATTGAATGACGCCATGAGAGGAGACCGGGACGCAATAGCAGCTGATGAGGAAGTGATGTCGCAGAACAGGACGGCCGGAAATCGAGGACGGTCCAGTGGCAGAACAAGCTGCAGCCTGGAAGTGATTTCTCGACCGGGTGAAGTGCGGGGTATGTTCGCAGGAGTAGGCTGCCCGCTGAGGTGATACGGCTGCCAGCCAGACCGGTGTGGGGAGGAGAAACGACCGCTGCCTGGAAGGATTCGACCCGGCAAACACTGGGTGACAGAACAGAACGTGGTACGTGAAGAAACGGAGAGAAAGACAGAGATAGGAACTTGAGGAATAGTGATCCGTCGTCGGATGAAATATAACATTCGGAGACCGACAGGTCCGAATGAATCTGGAACATTGACAAAGAAGAGTTCGAGACAGGCGATGAACACGTTGGGAGTGCGTGGTCGAGTCAAGAACAAGAGCGCAAAATAGCGCAGCATTGTACGCGAGAATAGACATTTCTTTGTAAGTCTGGATGAAAACAAGGCCACCGAGCGGTTACTAAGGCCAGTGGAAAGGCAAAGAACGAGCCGTGCATCGCCATCGCCACGTGGAAAGAGATCCGATCGGGGCAGCACTTATATAAGGGCTGGACGCGTAAGTGCGGGGACTCACTATCTCAGCCACCTCTGTCTGCCCTCTGCCACCCACGCCCTTGCCTGTCCTACCCTCCCATCTCTCTGCCCGCCCGCATCTCTCGCAGTCTGTACGTCGTCGTCCTGTGGCGCACTGTCTCGCCCGTTGTTGACGCCCTCGCTCTGCAGACCACTACCGCACCCTATCATACGACGACCATGCCCGCCAAGAAGCGCTGCCAATTCCAGCTCGGCACTGCCTCGCAGTGCAACTCTGCCGCGCTGCGCCTCGTAGGCACCTGCCCGCATTGCTCGTCGCAGTTCTGTTCAACGGTGAGCTCCCCCTGCGTCCTTCCCATCAGGGCTGTATGGTTTCTGACTCGTTCTCCCCTTGCAGCATCGTCTACCCGAGCACCACAGTTGCAATAACCTTGAGGACTGCCGGCAAGAGGCGTTCAAGAAGAACAAGGAGAGACTCGAGAGCGAGCGCACTGTCGCCTCCAAGATGGCTACGGCCTAGGACACCCATCACCCATCGCCACCCTCCCACCTCCCCTCCCATTCACGACGCACAGAAGCCCAGTCTCTGGCGCCTATATCCCTATCCCCTTACTGTCACACGGACGTATCTATACACACCTGCCTTAATATGCATCGCTGCTTTACGACTTGTTTCCTCTGCTCTCTGTATAGAATGAACATAGCATTAGTCTGATCTGAGTGGCCTTGGTCGGTGATAAGAGTGGCAATTCAGTGTGAGTGCTGGGCTGATTCAAGGCGTTGAGTTGAGCCTGGGGTAACGAGGCCTGATCAGGCGGTGACGCGTCCCATCACTACACCCACAGTCATAACGAATCGACTTCGTCCTTCTCACAAATGTGTTTAAGATCCTGGCCCACAAGTTTGTCGAAGGCTCTTGCCTGCCGGACTGCTGGGAACTGTCGAGGCTTCCTTCTGATTTGAACAGTGTCTGAAGCTAAAGCATACTGCACAACTGCCCTTTCACACCGTCAAGATCCCATATGATTTGCCTTGTTTAGGCCTATGTAAGCACTGACTTTCTCAAGCCCCACCGGTGCCATGAACGTTGCGTGCTGCCTTTCACACGACGCGCCCGGAGTGTTGATGCGCCGTTTCTTGCGAATGACTCCAGGCCGCTCTCGGGCTCCCCGTGGCCTCTTCCAAGCGATAACGCCACAAATCCGACGCTTTTCTCACCATACAGTTTATCTCAACCAGGCACCTTCCCTTAATAACTCCTCCGCCTCCGTTGAGAACAGCACCGTCAACAACAGCTTAGGAGGGCCGCAAGAGCGGGACATATGACTAGGAGACTAGTAGCTATCATGACATCCCTGGGTGTGGCCACGACGGACGCGATCAGGAAAGCTTACATACAGCCGCCTCACAATGTGCCAGCGGAACGCTTGTGCGAGGGTGCTGTCGCGTACAGACGCTGTCCGATGACACTCTGCGTGCTCCGGAAGGCGGGTACCTCGATCAGGCGGAGGTACTTATTCGGTGCGACCTTGGCGGCAAGCGGTCCAAGCCACGTACTCCCGCCGCGCCCTCAGAGGGCGGGTCATCCTGACAGAGGAGGGGAAACGGAAGAAGGAGGAACAGGACAGGATTATATCCGCTTATGGGTGTCGTCTCCTCCCTTAGGTCGCACCAATTCGCTCGACATGAAGCAGCAGAGAAAAAGGACCGCCTCGAACTTACCGCACCTTTTCCTCGGTGTCGACAGTCGGTCACACAACATCCAACGCACGGCTTCAAATGCTTATCCCGAATCGGCTATCGAGTTGAAGAGAATCTAAGAACGTCTTCGAGCAGATCCACTCTGCCAAAGAGGCATGCAGTCTCCGCCCAGAGGAGCAGGCGGCGGAGATGGGGGTCTGCTCTGCAGGCGCTGTACAAGGACACGAAGCGCGAAAGCGAGCTCGTCCCGCGCGAGACGTGCGATTGCGTTCTCGAGGAATCAGGATGCCAACATTCGCAGATGCATGATGCAGATCCTAGGCCAGGCGCACTTGGGACCGGCATGTCACTGACTATGTGAGGGCGGATTCGAAGAGTGGTCGGGAGCGCGAGCGGGGGAGGCAGCCGTAGAATTTGACGCACTGAGTGAGTGTTCAATGTACACCACGCTTTGAATGCGACGGTGACACCTCCTGTAGCCATACATATTGCATGCATCTGTACCATAGACAACATTACGTTGTTTCGTTCAAGATCTACCCACGTCTTCATCATCCACGGGGGTTGTGTGCGTGAAGGAAGGGGAAAGCTATCGTTCAAGGTACGCGTGCGACATGCTTGATCTTTGCCAGTTTATGTTCCGAGCCCCCGTTGCGGACAGTCTTGAAACCACGCTCTTGCTCAAGCCACAGCGCTCGTTGTCCACGGTCTCGGTGCTGTTCATTCACCTGGCTTCTTCTGGCGTGACTCACAAGTAAGATCTTCACAACCATGTACATGCCATTCGACAGTACCGTGCGATCACCTCGGATAGTAGCTCGCCACGATGCACATTCGCATAGACTCCATATGTGTTTTCAATGGGTAAGTCGCTTCTGAATCGCCTCAAACTATTCCTCTAACTCGAGCCCGCCTGAACACGGTGATCTCAATCCATCGGCACGACTCTGTCTTCGCCTAGTCGAAACGTGCTCAGATCTGCACCTTCAAAAGGCTGTCAATGCTTCGACACTTGACCAGTGCAACCCTTCTTTCGTTAGCTGTATTGCAGTAGACGGTCCGTATCTACTCTTCCCTCGAAGCATGAATGACTGTGACTCTTCCTGTAGTAATTGATAAACTGCTTTGGTCTCGACAGCGCAATATCAAGGCAACAGGCTCAACAACTGCTCAACAGATCTTGACGTTCGGGCACGGAGAGGACCCCCCGTCGCTGTGCCGTTCCTGCATATATGAAGCACTGTTGCATGAGCTCGTCCACTACTCGACTCTTCCAAGCCATGTCTGCACTTGGAATCAGTAACGCAGATGTCACTCTGATACTGCGAAACAATCTCCATGCTAGCATATTGGAGATCGCTTGTTATTTCTTCTACACGGCTGTGTACCTGTGCACGATCTATATGATCACCACACATAGTATGCATTGGCAGTCACACTAGTACTAATCAAATACTGACTCCTCACTAGGCTCTTCAAAGGAAGACTTCAGGCGGCGCATTGGACCTCATGTTGCACTGCTCACGCTCATGTGGATCATCTTCACATTCAGGATGAGTTTAGGCTGGTATTACATTGACGACATATACATCCGTCATGGCACAACACAAGTAGATGAGCTTGAAGGATCTTGCCCAAACAGTGCATCTCAGCTATGGTTGGATCTTGCGACTGTTGTCCTAACTCAAATCAACGTCCTTCTTGCCGAAGGTGTAATGGTAAGATTGATATGATCATTGATGCTGTCGGTAAACTGCATAACTCTATATAGATCTGGCGATGCTGGATTGTATATTGCCACTCCTGGATAGTCGTCGGTGTCCCCGTGCTCTGCTCTGTTGCTGAGACAGGTGTGTAGAAGCCTCAAGCTGCTTTCCGATTGACTGAACTGGCTTCTAGTTTCCTTCATTATATACAATGTGCAGTACACAACCTCGGGAAGTACCATGGCTAAATCAGTAGCCTACTGGAATATGGCCTACATCTCCCTGACACTCGCCACAAACATCATCGGCACTGCGCTGGTTGTTATCCGTATCGTGCGCGTTACTGGAATTCGCAGCAGGACATATGCAGGGATCATTGAAATTCTGGTGGAATCATCGCTCCTCTACTCCATCACATATTTGGTGTTCCTTGTGCTATATGTGCATGACACCTATGCACCATACATCAGCGAAACAGCTGTGTATCCAGATGCAATGCTACCCGCTGTCACTGTGAGTCATCATAGTTATCGACGCTTTGACCTTCATGTTCACCATGCTCATCAGTGTATCGCTCCCGCCCTGGTCATAGCACGCGTCGCGTCAGGACAGGCACGTCCAAACGACTCGTGGAGGAACAGCTCACACGCTGGCAACTGCTCTCGCACCCTGCAGTCCTCTCTGCGCTTCCAATCCATCGCGCACACCGTCATTCTCAGCGCCGCGGAAAGGCAGGACACCGATACATTCGAGACTGACAGTGTCGGCAGCTCTCCTCCGTACGTCGAGGAGTTCAACAGGATCAAAGGCGAGCAAGACGTGGGCCTTGCTGTCTGAACAGCTGGCCAACACTAGAACACGTCCTAGCGTGTCCAGTTTTACTGAGTAAATCTGATTGAACATGATACCGTTCCCTCTCGCAAATCTTTACAGTCTGAGCTTTATGTAGCGTATTTTCTCCCTGTGCCCAGTATCTAGTACTTTGTTTGGAAACGTACACGCTAGTATTATCGTAGCGCGCTGTCGGCAGGATGCGTAACGGTACATAACATGGCTGTTTTGCGACGTCCAGCTTGCTACCGCGCGTCTATTCATCAGAACCGACAGGCTGACCCACATCATGAAGTCAGTCTACGGATGCAGCATTGGGACTCGTCGCCTCTCTCTACAGTACTTACAATGCGGCAGTCGACCAGCACCCGTGCGCTGAGAAGTTAAGGTTCTGGCTGTTAGTTACAGCAACTGTTCTCAGCTATCACCCAGGCCATACATAATTCTCATTAGAATCAAGGTTCGTATCTCCGCCTACATAAGTACCTGCTCAGCTATCTGTCGGCAATTGAGCGGGACCAGACGGGGTCCCGACCCTAGAGTCATGGCAATTGAGTAACAATCCGTAAAAGGGTCTGGATTCGCGGAGTCACGAAATGAAAGTCCATCGTCCAGCTCTTCTCCATCCAACATCCACAGCCTCGTTCTGCAGCTGATAACCAGGTCTGTCCGTCCGCGCAGCCCCACCAATCCTGATAACCGACACTCAGCAATCACATGCAGACCCGGTCCAACCGTACGCGCCGTATTTGCCATCCACGAGCTATCCATTGACATCCATGGCATCCAGAGTGAAACAGATAGTAGGCCACCTCGCACAACCACACATCATGTCCGCAGGTGCGCCATCCCGCCCGTTGCCCGCCCAATCGCTCATCATCCCCGCAGAACTATGGCAAAGCGTCCCCCTGGCGCCCCCGGACAGGTAAACCCGATCACCCAGCTGCATGGCGTCCCTAACCCCGCATCCCCAGCATCTTCAAGCTGACCGCCGCCTACAAAGCGGACACCTTTGACAAGAAGATCAACCTTGGCGTCGGCGCTTACCGCGACGACGACAACAAGCCGTGGGTTCTCCCTGTCGTGCGGAAGGTGCGCTCCCGACGCGTCTCCTGCTGCGTACACCGCTCACATGCCCTGCCCAGGCCGAGCAAAAGCTGCTCTCGACTCCGAACATCGATCATGAATACCTCCCCATCACTGGCCTGTCCGAATTCACAGGCTCAGCCGCCAAGCTGATCCTCGGCGCCGATTCTCCTGCCATCGCGGAGGAGCGTGTCACGAGCGTCCAGACCATCTCCGGCACAGGCGCGAACCACCTCGGCGCCCTCTTCGTCTCGAGATTCTACTCGTGGGGCGGAGACAAGCAGGTCTTTCTCAGTGATCCAACCTGGGGTTCGTGCAATTCAGTCCTTTCGGTCATATGCTCTGTGCTCATAAGCAAGCCGTGTTATAGCGAACCACTTTGCCATCTTCAAGAATGTCGGCGTCGAGCCTCTGGAGTATCCGTATTACGACCCGAAGACCATCGGGCTCGACTACAGCGGGCTAATCGACGCACTCTCCTCTGCCCCGCCGCGGTCCATCTTCCTCCTCCACGCCTGCGCGCACAACCCCACCGGCGTGGATCCCACCAAGGAACAATGGGGCAAGATCGCCGACATCATGCTCCAGCAGGGGCACTACGCTTTCTTCGACTGCGCGTACCAGGGATTCGCTAGTGGGGACCTCGACGGAGACGCGTGGGCCGTCCGGGAGTTCGTCCGCAGGGGTGTGTCCTTGCTCGTCTGCCAGAGCTTTGCGAAAAACGCCGGACTGTACGGAGAGCGTGTTGGGTGCCTTCACGTCGTCTCGCCCGACAAGGAGACCGCCGATCGCGTTAAGAGCCAGCTGTCGGTGCTCCAGAGGAGCGAGATCAGTAACCCTCCGACGTATGGAGCGCGGATTGTGGGTGTCCTGTCGCATCGTTCATTACACAACCAGGACTGACCACATCATGATTTAGGTTTCGATGATCCTCAACGATCCCGAGATGTTCGAGGAATGGAGGCGCGACGTTGTCACCATGTCGGGACGCATCATCGAGATGCGCAAGAAGCTCTTCGACTTGCTTACCGTTGAACTCAAGACGCCCGGGAACTGGGATCACATCGTCAACCAGATCGGCATGTTCAGGTAGGCTCTCTAAGCTCTTTCCGTGAAGTTTGCTGAAGATCTCGTCTCCAGCTACACCGGCATAACACCCGACCAAAGCAAGGCTCTGACGGAGAAGGCACACATATATCTGACTGTGACTGGGCGTATAAGTATGGCCGGGTTGAACACCAATAACATCAAGTATTTTGCCGAGTCGTTGGATCGTGCGGTGCGGGGAGAGCTGTAGGATCGGTCCACCGATACATAGAAGAATATAATAATCTGCGGGATGTAATCAATGCACAATTCAGTTTCTTGGACAGACTGTTCTTCAAAGGGGTCTGAAGTGCCATGGCCATGCATTGTTATTATTATGTAGGCTACAGCCGAAAGACAAGGTATATAGGACAGGCTCAAAACCCGAAGAACTGTTCAGCCCCGTCCAATTTCACTCTGCCAGGTATGCGCCTTCTCGAAACCATTCCGCCCCGATTGATCTAGGACCTGGTAAGCTCTCCAATCGAGGCTCTGCAGGAGTTGTTACTCACAATCAATCAACGTCTTCTGGATCTCCTCGCGCGTCGTCATCACGAATGGTCCGTACTGGAAAACAGTTTGGTCCTAGTTCCATTTCAGTATACCGTGTAGCCACCAATGCGAGTTTGAATTCACCAAAGGTTCTCCAGACACCTGGAACGTGGCGTTTAGATTTGCAGATCATCGACTTGACGGCGTGCAATGGCTTACCAGGATGAACTCAGTATTGTCAGCGGCGGCTTTGAGCTGCACACCAGTGGCTTCCTTCTCGCTCGTGAGCGTGATCGTGTGGAAGGCCTGTGTTGGGGTGGTGTCATCGCCAATGATCACAGCGCCTTTCCAGACTGTACTCTCGATTAGCACGATCCCACAGTGAGAATGTGTAGATGACTTACTGTATATGAAAGCAGTCCAGTTCGAGGCTATCGTACCCCCGTCATCAATTACAACGAGTAGTGACTGTGAAACCCTTCACTTACGAAGTTCTGGGAAGATAGTCGACCCGGCCTTGTCGAAGGTGATATGGAAGTACCAGCAGCCTCCGAGAGGCCTGACAGGAGACTCTACTCCGTAGGTCTTGCCACTGATGACCTTGATTCTGACAGGACCATTCTCTCCCTCTGGGTATGCGGTCGGGATTCTAGACAACGTCAACTTACCAACGACACAAGTGCTAGGCGTGGTAAACATACTCGCTGGGACCCAGCTCCTGGTAAGAAGGTTCCTGTTGGACAGAAGTCTTAGCCTCCAAATTGTTCTACAGCCGTAGCTTGCATACCACCATTTTGTACTGCATACAGACATGTGAGTCGGCGGCTCGAGGGTGGGTTAGAAGAATGCACATACCTGTTTGGGCAGGTCGATCCACAGTTGGAGACCTGCGGTTGTCAAGGCATTACAATTATGTACTGGGAAAAGCACAGAAAGACGAACCTCTGGGATCAGGCGCGCCATTCAGGTGTACAGGCATCTCTGCGTGAATGATACCTTTACCGGCACACATCCACTGAACGCCGCCAGTCTCTGTGAGAGTGTGTTATATTCACACTGAAGAGAACGTGTAAAATTTCTCGTGCCTATGGTCCCCTTGTGACCTGCGGAATCTTCATGTCGACTCGTTCTACATTATTGTATACTTGTCAGCGCAAAGCAGCCCAGCATGATGGACAGTGCGAACCCTTCGAGCATGTAAGTGACCGTGGCTTGACCACGATGGGGATGGTCGGGAAATCCCTGTATACTCATCAAAAATTTGCTGAGGTGTAGACTGACTACCATACCGCGCCTTTAGAGACATGGAAATGATCCAGCATGAGGAACGGTGTGAGATTGCGCAAATTCATAGATCCTATGCTCCGCCGAACGAGAGCACCCGCGCCCTGTACACGATAAACGACGGCTTGACGAGTGCAGATCAAGACAGACCTCGGGCGTCTCCACTGCAAGGACCTTCCTCGCGACCTGTCGAGTGATAGACACAAAAGCTGCCATTGAAGGTTGTTGATCGGAAGCAGATTGCCAGTGAGGAAGTGCAAGCCAAGACAAGAATGTAACAGAAATAAGGAATAACGCGGAGGTTTTGAACATGAACTATCCGCAATATCAACCCTCTTATATAGGGTGGCAAGGGGTTGCAAATCAGCCAGTCATCGTCGTCGGGATCGTAATCGCGCTGACGGCCGGGGTCACGCCCTGAGAAAGTTCTTGCTTTTTTGGCCACGAAGTCTCCTGTCAAGCCAAATATACAGACTAACAATAGAGTATGGTATCTAAACCGCCACGCCATATCGTACACTCTCCATCGTCAGCCGTTTGTGAGTGAGCGGCTGACTAACTGATACATGTCGATAATAGGTAGGACTCCAGGGAGACGGTAGTGCTGCCGTTGGTGACACGCGTCTGTCATATGTGGGTGTGGGAGGAAGCATGGATACACGCGAGGGCACGCTGCTAAAACGCGATGGAGGCATTGTCACGCGTCTTTCGTTGCTTGGTGTCATGCTGAGATGACTCCGTGGAGCGGCGCTGAAGCGCCCGTCTTGTACAAAACGAGAGGCCACAGGAAGTGGAGAAGTAGCTGGAGGTGTCATTATCGGCAGGAAAGACGCCCGTACGCGTCCATTCACGACCGTTCCCGACTCGTCATCCCCGAGGGTGTTCATCATCTTCGCCCGTCTATGCGCCATGTAAGCAAGTCCAGCAGCATATAGCATCACTGGGATGACCCGTCAGCAGACTGCCATGGCATCTGAAGGCATACGCACGAAGGATTGAAACGGTCCAACTACCAGAAAGAATATAGGCGTTGAAGAGGGTGCACCACTCGTTTGATTCTAAATATCCCGAGTTCAGATCATGTCAAGGTTGGAGAAATTGATTTTAGTACTTGGGCAATTGGTTTGGAATTGCTGGAACCAGACGGTGAAGAGCGTTCCAATTCCTTGCAGAGTGTCAGCAGACAGTCACTCAAGAGTGAGGAGTCACATACCAATGTGTAACATGAGGAGCAGCAAGAATCGGAGGGCGTCCAACCACGGTCGAAATTGAAGGATCATTCTGCGAAGTGGGTAAATCTCTGACACGGGATGAATCGAAGGGGACCCACAAGATGGGAAGCATTATGATTGTAAGCGAGTTCGTCAGAAGCATCACGGCGATGAGGGAGCCTAGATGAATTGTTCAGGTTATGAGGAAGTGGCGCAAGGGCCGGAAGACACACGTTCGGACTTGGAAGTGATGTCCCATTCCAAGTAGACCTTAACACAGAGTATAACAATACATAGAAAGCTGACAAAACATATGAGAGCTGCAGAGATGATAAGATAAGACTTGTCAACGGGATTCGCCAGGAGACTGACCGAAAGCAAGAGAACGGGTGCTTAGGAATACAGGTGAATACGTTGGTTTTGGCGTGACGTTCGTAAGAGAGGATTTTGAAGACGTCGATGAAGGTGGACCAGCCATTTCGTCGTGAATGAAGGAAAGAGAGAGCAGGCAGGCGCCGAGTGTGTTGTTCTTTGTCCAAGGAAGGACAATAAGCTCATTGTTCATTTTGCAACGTCATGGTGTCGGCCCATGAGTGGCCGGCCCATGTGTAGGTGTGGTCCGATGAATTATTACAGTGCACAGCAATTTCAGTTCATTTACATTCCGTTTCTTTCACCAAGAGTCGTGTGACTCGTGTCCAGGTGGGAGGAGAATGAAAGGAGGAGACTGATCCGGTACACGATCGGTGGTATCGGACATGCCGTTTTGGGTCCGAGTCATTTTTGCATCTCTCTCTCGACCGCCATGTCAGAACAGCCAACGAAACAAAAGCTATGGGGTGGTCGTTTCACCGGAAAGACGGACCCGTTGTAAGCTTTGGAAACCCCAGTTTAACACGACTATCTGTGACACCTTCCCCGCAGAATGCACGAGTTCAACCAGTCTTTGAAATATGATCAGCGCATGCACAAGGCGGATATTACGGGCTCAATTGCCTACTCAAAAGCTCTTCATCGCGTCGGAATTCTTACCAAGGACGAGGAAGACAAAATCACGCGTGGACTCGCCCAAGTTGAGAAGGAGTGGGAGCAGGGGACTGTGGGTTTCCGCCAATACCAATCACCTTAAATGCTTACTCCGCACGAAGTTCTCCATTCAGGCAGACGACGAGGACATCCATACTGCAAATGAGCGCAGGCTCAGCGAACTCATCGGTCCCCTGGGCGGTAAATTACATACTGGACGCTCCCGAAACGATCAGGTTGCAACTGATATGCGCATATGGCTTCTTGACGAGGTCAAGGCCATAGAAGAGGGTGTTCGCGGCCTCATACGCGTTCTTGTTGAGCGCGCTGACAGCGAAAAAGACTACCTGATGCCAGGTTACACTCATCTGCAGGTATGCTTCCCACATACCCAAGTCATGTACGCGTCGGTGACGATCTCTATTCTTAGCGCGGTCAACCCATCCGATGGTCCCACTTGCTCTTGTCTCACGCGTTTTCCTTCCGCTCGGACTTGGATCGCCTGAAAGAACTCATTCCCCGCGTATCTGTACTTCCTCTCGGGTGTGGTGCTCTTGCAGGGAATCCCTTCAACGTCGACCGCGAATTCCTCGCACGGGAACTTGGTTTCCAATCCATTGCAGAGAACAGTTTATGGGGTGTTGGTGACCGAGACTTCATTGTCGAATTCCTGATGTGGTCAAGCTTGACCATGACGCATCTCAGTCGAATGTCGGAGGATCTCATCATCTATTCAACGGCCGAGTTCGGTTTCGTTACTCTAAGCGATGCTTACAGGTAAGTCGCGTCTCGGTCATGGGAATCCGCGTTGGAATGCTAAGCAATCTATGCATAGTACCGGCTCCAGTATGATGCCCCAGAAGAAGAACCCCGATTCCCTCGAGCTGCTGCGCGGCAAGTCTGGTCGTGTTTTCGGAAACGTAAGGCTGTTCAGATGTGGCTCGAATGCAATGCTCAATGATCATAGATGGCCGGTTTCTTGATGACACTGAAGGGACTACCTTCTACGTATAACAAAGATCTCCAAGAAGATAAGGAGCCGCTCTTCGACGCCGTCGATAACGTGTCCGCTTCCTTGAAGATTGCCGAAGGAGTAATCGCTACTTTGGAGGTGGGGTCTGAACAGCTTGAGTGTATCTCAGACTGACCATTGCTCAAGGTGCACGCCGAGAAGATGCGAAAGGCCCTCACGATGGATGTTCTTGCGACGGATCTCGCTGATTATCTCGTTCGCAAAGGCGTAAGCTCTTAAATTCATGACACGGAAATAACCTCATATCGTGTTCTCAGATACCATTCCGGGAGACGCACCATGTTTCTGGACGCGCAGTCGCCTTGGCAGAAGCGCGTCAATGTCAAATCAACGAGCTGTCACTGGAGGACTTCAAATCACTGCATGAGAAGTTTACAGAGGACGTGACGGATGTATTTGACTTTGAGGCCAGTGTGGAACGGCGACAGGCGATTGGAGGACCCAGCCGAAAGATGGTCGACCGGCAGATTGCTGTCCTCCGTGCTGCGCTTGCGCAATAGAGTAGCCCGTGCTATAGAAAGAGGACAGCCTCGTTTACCCAGCCCATACATAAGTAGTTCAAATAAGTTACACGATGCTGTGTCGGAAGTGCGGCGCCCGAGTTTGCTTTTGTTTACCACAAGTAAGTATCGCCATCACGCCGTGCCATCACTGCTCCAACGACGTTGTTCACCCCCACAAAATACTTGGTTCTCGCTGTCGTCGACTCGACACGCAAACTCGGCTTTGCGAACACTTCTCAATTCATTGAATTTCTCTCTTTCCCCTTGACTCGCATCTTTGTTTCACACAACCACCACGTCAACACACCGCTATGGCCAGAGACCGTCTCGCAGCAATGAGGGTGAGCGTTCTCGGCGCTTTGCATGGCGTCCTCACGTACTGACCGCGTCTCTCAGGCCCAGCAGCAGGGCGCGGGCAACCTCAACAAGTATGTGTTGTAATTTTTGTAGCCAATATTGGTCTCAATGTCATCTTCAGCGACTCCTACCCCACACAGGCCTCTTACGGAGGCGGAGGAGGATACCAACGCCAGCAAAATCCCTATGCTCAGCAGGACGACAAAAGCTACGAGATGGGCGACGTGAGCACGACGCAGTTGACGGCTCCAGCAGCTGGCGGAGATAGCATGTCGGCGTTCTACAGCGAAGTGCGACAGTCTTATGCTTTGTGTTGGCATGCATACTCAGTCCCTGCTAGATATCCTCCATTCAAGACAGTCTACGGACATTCAACGACAATGTCGCTCGCATTGGAGACCTGCATTCCCGATCATTGAACAACATGGACGACGCTGCTGCCCAGCGAAATGCCTCACATCTTGACGAACTGGTGGAGGACACAAGCGCGCTCAGTGCTACGCTGAAGAGGCGCATCAAGGCGTTGGAACGACAGGGTGGGCCTGGGCGCGATGGACAAATCCGCAAACAACAGGTACGCTACCCGACTTCTCACAATTTCGACAATGCCTTACCGCGAGCAGACTGCTTTGGTCAAGTCCAAATTTGTGGAAGCCATCCAGAGCTACCAGACGGTTGAGCAGCAATACCGCACGAAGTACAAGCAGCGCATGGAACGCCAGTTCAAAATCGGTTTGTGTCTAATTCTGCCTCGTCCCCGGCCTCAGCTCACCATGAACAGTGAAACCCGATGCATCACCGGAGGAAGTGCGGGCAGTCGTGAACGACGAGAATGGCGGCCAGATATTCAGTCAGGCGGTGTGTTTCACTTCTGGCACATTTGATGGACAGTCGGCCTCATCGGTTTTCACAGCTCTTGAGCTCAAACCGCTACGGCGAGTCACGCGCCGCCTACCGTGAAGTCCAAGAACGCCATGAAGACATCAAGCGTATTGAAAAGACTCTTGGAGAACTCGCCCAACTCTTCAATGATGTGAGTAACTTACCAAGCGCGTCTGCGCCGCCCACTGACGTGTAATAGATGAGTGTGCTAGTTGAGCAACAAGACGAGACTATCAATGCTATCGAGACGCAAGCCGCCACTGTCGAACGGGATACTGAAGCTGGGTAAGATCAAGTCGCTTCTGTTTCCTTCATTTACTGACCGCAGGATAGTCTCGGATACACAGAGAAGGCCGTTGTATCTGCTCGGGCAGCGCGTAAGAAGCGTTGGATATGCTTCTTCATCATCCTTATTGTTCTCATCGTTATCGCCGTGGTGGTTGCCGTCGTGATAACTAACAACAACAAGAAGTAGGAGTCGTGGTCGAAGTAGATTTCCCTCACCCGTTCTTCTCCCAACAACTCACTGACAGCTCCACAGCACCAAATGTCCAGGCAATCGGACCTCACTTTCTCAACGATCTATTTATGACAGGGTATATGAGTGTGCTTGGCATACATATTTCCGTGGACTCTTTCATATTCATTGCGCTCGTTTGGTCTTCATATCTTTCCATTTTCCACTACTATAATGTCCTTTTACCTACGGTAATATTATCTGGACTGTGGATGTCAGTATACCCTCCTTAATTGCACATTCAATCACGGTAAATGGATCTGTTGTAGTTATGATGTCTCTGTCGCAGACGATATGCGAAGACGAAGCTGCTTGTTCTCGGCCTGGAGGTCTTGAACCTGTGTCTTCATTTCGTCGATCAGCCGTCTGTTCTCGTACAATTCATGTGCGTCGTCCTCTGTGAGTTCTCCTGCGCCAACGGTGACACCTGCAGTGAAAGGAGATTCAGACTGAACACCAGATCTCATCAATGGACTCACCGCCAACCAGTTTGATCAAGCGCCAGAGACGAAGGACGATGAGGAGTGATCCGAGCTCTCTCTCCTTGCCCTTCAGGACAATCTCCAACACGAACGTGGTTATGATGATAGCAGCATCGAAATCATGCAGTATGGCATGCGGGGTCTCCCCGAATGGATTGTAGTATTCAAGCCCAAAGGCCCATAGCGCGAGAGGTATTTCAACCAAGAAGAAGATGGTGATGACGAGGGAGATGTTGGCAAGCACTTCTAGCCAGACGGGGCCTTCTGGGCTCGGGGCATTGCATCCAGGTGTCAGAAGGGTATAGGCCAAGTCGGCTAGCACGCAGCCAGCGTCGATTATAATCTACAGGACGGGAAGGTGAGCACGAGTCTATACTCGTGTTAGTGGGACGCCTACCAGTGCAATGACAACTTTGTGAAACCATGGGTTTTCGAGAAAGCGGCCAAGTCTAGCTCGCCAACCCTGTTCGGTGTGGCCGCTGCCGTTGAGAAGAGGCTGCTGTTCTGGGTCCGTGTTATTGAACATCATCATGAGTGTGAATGAACAAGTAGTGATTAGCACTAAATTTAGCTGGCTTACATCAATCAGCCACTATTGAGTGTGTGTTTGTCTGCGCAGGTCAACAGCTTCCAGGTCTTATTAAATTCGTGTGTGCCAAAAAGCGCAAGTGCAGAACAGTAATCGTATAATTGTGTACACTGGGACCTACAGTACATGTGTGACGTCAAGTGGGGTGTCAACCGTGTTCTTCCTTCCCGCCGTCATGTTCGCCTCACTATTTTCTTCAACATCGCGCTGCGGTATAGGAATGTCGTGCAGAATGGCACGTCCTGCGCCGTTCAAGAGTACATTCCGCATGTATAGCCAGTTGACGACCGATGCACTGAGAGCCCAACCAAAACCACGCGTCTCATTTCTCAAAGGCGCAGGCGCGAGCGTCGTCGGCGTGGGGATTGGCGCGTATCTGGCAAATATGCCGATTGTGCATTCGGAAGGTGCGGGAGTACGCTTTGAAGCAAGATCATCAGCTAATATATGTATTTCCAGCTCCAGTCAAGGCCGAAGCGAAGAGGACGCCTGCTGCAGAGTTGGACGACCTTCCCCCGCCTCCCACGTCGGCTATATCAGTCTACGAGCTGTCGTTCGGCACCGTGGCTGGCATATGCGCTGGTGTATTCATCAAGAAGGGTGCCAAAGCCGCTGCGTTCCTCTTGGGAGGAGTCTTTGTGCTCCTACAGGTCAGTCTCATCTTCTCTTACATACTCATCAATCTGAGCATATCTTCGCAGTACTTCGTGTCATTCTCCGTCCTCAAAGTTGACTGGGCAGCCATGGCGGGCAGGTTCGAACGGATGTTCTACTCGACGGACGCAGCTGGGCAAAGAAAATCGCCCACCGTGTATTCACTGTTCCGCTGGCTGGTGAACTTCCTTACGGCGGATTTCCAGCCACGGGCGTCGTTTGTGGCTGGGTTGGCGCTGGGACTGAGGATAGGTTGATGGAATCGGAAGAGCTGCTAAGTTGTACATACGACCAAACACAGAGAGATGATCGAATACAAGATTTTTTGTTTCCCTCTCACCTTCATTCGCTTCCGTTCACGCTATGGGTCGTCGCGCCAAAAATAAGCAAGCCGCGCCAGAGCCGCTGCAGCAAGAGTCTTTCCGGAAACGCAAGGCGACAGACGAAAAAGCCGGCCGACCAGCGAAGAAGTCAAAAGACGCTCCAAAAGCCAAGTCTTCCAAGACGAAAGAGTCTGCACCAAAACCGAGAAAGAAACAGCCTGTTGACGAATCCTCGGATGCTGACGCCTGGGAGGATGTTCAGGATCCAGAACAGTGCGTTACATCTTGTTCAACAAACGTTGTCTTACGCTTATTGCAGAGATGATATTGACGATGAGTTCGAGGGCTTGGATGAGTGCGTTTGATATCCTATGTCCATTCCTCAGGCCCTTAACCTGTCCAGTGACGAACCTTTACGCGGACCGGTGCAGGAATTTGACTGGAGTGACGCCGAGGAAGATGAAGAAATTCCCCTTCCCAAGTTGAAATCCAAAAAGTCGAAGCAGAGCGAACGGCCAACGAAGATAATACCAACGGGCTCAGATGCATCGTCCGATGATGATGAGGATGATTCCGAAGACGAAGACGAGCCCGTCACCATGGCTAACATGGAAGCTCGTTCGCGTGCATTGGATGCTCAAGCCCTCGCGGAGGCCGAACTCGACGCGGAAGAGCTGCAACAAAACGCTCTCAACGACGAAGACGAAGACGATGAGTTTGACATGGATGATGCTGAGGAAGAGGGCGATGGGGAAAAGTTCCACCTTCCTACACCAGAAGAGCGGGAGGAGGAAAAGTCCCAAGGTGGTCCCGATGTGCAGGTTGTGCAACGGCGCATGAGGGAGTGCGCGCGGGTATTGGGCCGGTTCAAGAAGTTGGCCGAGCCTGGGCGGTGAGTACCCTTCCACGCAAGGCGTGTCGCAGCATCTCTGACATCTCTTTCTCTATAGTTCACGGTCAGAATACACTGAGCAAATACTCTCCGACATCTGCAGTTACTACGGTTATAATGAGTTTCTTGCGGAGAAGCTATTTCAATTGTTCCCCGTTGACGAAGCAAGTGTCTAGAAGCTCGCCACTGTGTCTGCTGATTAACGTTCGCATAGGCTATCGAGTTCTTCGAATCTAACGAAGTTTCACGGCCAGTCACCATCCGAACAAATACCCTACGGACTCGCCGTCGAGATCTTGCGCAAGCCTTGGTGAATCGCGGCGTTAACTTGGAGCCCATCGGCAAATGGACCAACGTCGGTCTGCAGGTGTTCGAGAGTAGTGTTCCCATCGGTCAGTCCTCTCCCATTTTGCACGACATTGAAAACTTAGTTTTGTTTCAGGTGCGACACCCGAATATCTTGCTGGCCATTATATGCTTCAAGCAGCGTCATCGTTCCTTCCTGTCATCGCTCTAGCGCCTGAGCCGAATGAGCGTGTCCTGGATATGGCTTCCGCTCCTGGTGGAAAGACTACGCATATCTCCGCACTACTCCAAAATACCGGAGTCGTGTTTGCAAACGATGCTAACAAGGCGAGGACCAAGAGTCTAACCGCCAACGTTCATCGTCTGGGTTGCAAAAATGTCATTGTGTGCTCGCATGACGGCCGAGAGTTCCCAAAGGTCATGGGAGGCTTCGATCGCGTCTTGTTGGATGCTCCATGTAGTGGAACGGGCGTTATCAGCAAAGATTCAAGTGTCAAGGTCAATAAGGTATGGCCCATGTCTCTAGTTTATGTGGCGTCGACTTGTCATTGATCCTTTCTCCTAGTCCGACCGAGACTTCGCGCTGCTGTCGCATCTGCAGAAACAGCTCATATTGTGTGCAATTGACAGTGTCAGCCCGGAGTCGAAAACTGGCGGCTATCTCGTTTACTCGACGTGTTCGGTAACCGTCGACGAAAACGAGTCTGTTGTGGACTATGCTCTGAAAAAGCGGCCCAATGTCAAGCTTGTTGAGACGGGTTTGGACTTTGGACGAGAGGGATATACCAAGTACCGCGGAAAGAACTTCCACCCGAGCGTCAAGATGACTAGGAGGTTCTACCCACATGTGCACAACATGGATGGGTTCTTCGTTGCGAAGTTCAAGGTCGAGAAGAAGGCGAAGACGAAAGCGGCTGCGGATGAGAAAGACGAGCCTGTTGCCGTCGATGTGGACGTTGAGATGGATGGGCCGAAGGAGGATGTGGGATTCGACTCGGACGAAGACAAGCCATACCTCGAAGGTTCGTGTCCATCTGTTCCGAGTCTGTTTTTATTTTGCTGACACGACTGTGCAGAGGCCAAAAGACGCCGCATGAAGGCGAAGGGCCTGAAGCCGCCTCCCCGCTCCAAGCCTCCGCCTGTTACACCTGCTGTAAAAGCGAGTGCTTAATGATTAGCCACAATCTATACGACGACGCTTCGGCGTGCCTTCTTCCCATTGCTTGGCGTGTGTCAGATACGTTTACCACATGTCAAGTCATCTCTGGAGAGTTCTTTCATCAAAAGGTATCGTCGCATCTCGCGGGTACAAGAGGCCGGCATATGTACGCGAAACGATTATCGGAGTGTACGTATGGGGAGAGCTAGACATTACATGCGATTGTTCGTCAATCAGAGCTTTCAAACTGGTATGCTTGTACAGCTATCGTCCAGGGGGTCTTGGGACATCCTAATTCGAACCTGCACGTCTAAGATATTCTTTCTCTTGCACGAGTCTAGAACAAAATGAAATGTCAACAACCAGCAATCAGGAGGAACGCGAGGATCAACACTCACCGCTCTTCGCGTCTCGCGTTGTACCATGCATAGGTTGGGATGGCAAACGCGAGCCACAAGAGGAGCCACGCAGTCAGAACCATCCAAACCTTGTGGAACGAGCAATCAGTCCATCATTCTTGTCGAGAGCAAATTGACAGTCAAAACGCACTGCGTTGCCAATGGAACCTGCGAGGCCATCATCCTGGTGCTTGATGTGTTTCTTGATCTCAGCAGTCATCGCGATGTCGATGATGAATGAGATGGTTGCGAGGACGGCCGCTGGAAGGATTGCCAGCATAGTGAAGAAACTTGACCTGCGCGCCAGGAAACTTTGTCCCAGACGGGCTTGCCTTCGTTGTTGAATATAGAAGAACAGTGTCATGACCAGAGCAAGGAAGGTTAAGCCGCAGGCTAGCAGGTAAACGGTTAGAAAGCGTCGATCCCAAGTGATTGGCATGCTTTGCAATTACCTATGGGATGCAGCACCAGCGCTGCCGCCAAAGCCCCGCTGAGGAGGTTCGTAATGTCGTCGACACGGCTATATGCATACTCTGTGAGATTGCGGGGATAGAGCGGTCGATGAACTGTACGTACAGATCAGTGGCTAGCGTCTGATCAAAAGTGTAGCCAAGTTTGGGATGTGAGCAGACTGCGTTTGCGACATCAATGGAGTCCTTCGGGAGAAAGGACGACCTAAACGAGGTTACTCTTTTGTGTTGGAGCAGAAGGGGCAGTGGAGGACTCACGAGACGTCGACTTGACTGACGCAGTAGCCCCACACGCCGATGTGGGCGTTTCCAGCGAGCGAAACGCCGAGTTCCTTGAAGTGGCTAGTGATAGTGAAGAGGTAGATGCTGTGTATGATGGGAACGGAGAGGGACACAAGCAAGAAGAGAAGGAACGCCACAAAGAGCAGGAATGGCGTTAGGAGAGAGAGATGCTGGGAATTGGGACTGAAAGATTTCATGATGGGTTAAGTGAGTCGTTAGAGTGAGGGCACGGCCTGGGCATGCATAGCAGAGACAAGACCATTATATACGTACAGGAGGAGAACAATGACATGAAAGCTCCATTGGCATCAATGGTCAGTGCATGACGTCCGCAGCGCTTGGGCCGTTTGCGGAATGGAGGTGATAATGCAGGGTCGGAGCGAGTCTATCAGAAATGGAACAACGCGAATATAGCAGTGGAAGACCGGTTGAGCCCGTTGGGGAAGGGTCAAAAAAGTCTGAGTCAAAGCAACACGTCTTCTGGACTGCGCTCTTGCTTGAGAGCGGGACCGTGGGCAAAGGATCCGAATGTTCTGCAGAATTGCGCCACACACTGGCACATAGCTTCCAGATGGCAGACCGCGTTTCAGAAAGCAGCAGTCGGAAGCGCGTTCGTTGACACAGGAGAGTAGATTTCTGACGTGATTTCTCGTGATTGCGGAATAAACAGAGAACACAATTGATGGCTTCGATTTTCACACAATTGCAATACCGCAGGGAGATACGAGGCCAAAGCTGTATGCAGGCACCTGGCTGCACCTGGCAGCAGGCCAGTGCACGCCTGGGCGACGCTAAGGGCCGCGGGCAGCCAGCTACGGTCGTCGTCTGAACGGAAGCGTCCGTTGCTTTCTGCGAGGACAAAAAGGCCAAGCGAACCTGAGGACCCTGTTTCGCAGAAGGGCGAGAGCTGTTTGGCACTGTTGTGCACAGGCGTGGCAACGGGCACCCGGTATAAGAAGATACTTTTGCCTGCGAGGCTCTCTCACCTCTTCCATCCCCACTATTTTCCCAGCGGGTCTCAAGGCTGCGTAGCACGCATTCTCTCTCTTTTTAGGTTGTCAGTTAATACCCCTTTCATGTGCGTCCTGCCTGCCTGTCTCTTTTCCCTTATCATCTCACCTTTATCGCGTCGTTTTCCAGCTTTCTGCCATAATGTCTGCACCTGAAGCTGCTGCTCCCGTTGTTGCCCCCGTCGAGGAGGTCAAGCCCATTGACACCGCTGTTCCTGCTGTCCCCGAGGCCGCTCCTGCCGCCGAGGAGGCTGCTCCCGTGCGTGCTTTTGTTCTCTGTTGTTCTTTCATCTGTCTCATCTCATCTCCTTCTCGCGCAGGCACCCGCTGCTGAAGAGCCCAAGGCTGAGGTCAGTCTCTTTCATTCTCGCTCGCTCGCCTTGACTCATCCTGTTTCCAGGAGGCTGCCAAGGTCGAGCCGGCTACTGAGGCGCCTGCTGAGGAGACACCCGCTGTTGCTGCGCCTGCTGAGGAGGCCGCGCCTGCCGCTGAGGAGACGGCTGCGGCCGAGGAGACCCCCAAGGACGACGCCAAGCCCGTATGTATCTCTGCATGCTACCATCCGATCACGAGACTCACGAGCTCCGCCCAGACTGAGGCCGAAGCCGAGGCCCCCAAGAAGGAGGACCGTCCCAAGAGCCCTGGTCTCCTTGCCAAACTGCTTGCGCCCTTCAAGAACGAGAAGACCAAGGTTGAGAAGAAGGTTAAGGCGCCCAAGAGCCCCAAGAAGGACAAGAAGAAGGAAACTTCTGAGGTGCGTCCGCTAGGCGCCTGATCACTTCATTCTGTGCTTATCACCTCGCCTTAGTCCGCTCCTGCTGCCGCCGAAGAGCCCGCCACGGAGGAGACTGCTGCTGCTCCGGCTGCTGAAACCGCGGAGGCTGCTCCTGAGCCCGCGGTCGCTGAGGAGACTCCTGCTCCCGAGGCCGTGAAGGAAGCGTACGTCTCGTAGCTCTTTTTGCTATCTGATCGCTTGTTCTGACTGTCGCTTTTAGTGAGGTCGCTCCTGAGGTTGCCCCTGCGACCGAGGAGACTCCCGCTCCCGTCGCTGAGACCCCGGCTGCTGAGGAGACCAAGGAGGAGAAGGTACGTTCTGTCTGTCCGATGCTGTCCCACAAGTCAGCTGACCGTGATTCAGAAGGACGAGAAAAAGGAGGAGAAGAGGCCAACCAAGGTCGGCCGCCGCCTTTCTGCTCGCGTCGGCGAGTTCTTCAAGGCCAAGCCCAAGCAAGAGGTTTCCACCCCTGCCAAGGTTGACGAGAACCCTCCCAAGATCGATGAGCCTACGCCCATTGCCCCTCTCGAGAACCCGGCTGAGGAGACCGCCGCCGCCGCACCTGCTGAGGAGTCAAAACCTGAAGCTGCCGTCGAGGCGCCCACTGCCGAGGAGGTGAAGGCCGCTGAGGAGGTTCAGCCCGAAGTGCCTGTCGCCGCACCTGCATCAACACCTGTTGTCGCCGCCACCGCATAATCGCACTTGGCTTGCGCATGCCTGGACCATCTCTATCATCATGAACGACCTTTATGAGCTTTTTTTATATCTGTCTCTGTCTTCGCTCTCACTGTCCTGCTTCTTTTTTTCACCCTGTGCAGGATTGTCCCTGGAGCTCTCTTTTGGTTTTTCTTCTCTAGTGTACATTCGGAATGGTTCACGCTTACTTCTTTACGAACATCTTTACCCATGATGAGCCTCTCCGTACTCCTCCTAATTTCTCAATTCATTGGTCTCATTGCATACCCCTCCCTCGTTTGTCGGATCGTGCTCCATGTTATTTGGTTTCATGTTATCCATTCAATATACATTTTTTGGCACGCTCTGCATGAAAGATTCCATGAAGTCTCGAAGTTCAGAATATGAGTCATTTGGCGGCAGGCTCTCCATTTGGCGGCGGCAAGATTGATCGCTCGTTCATCTTGACTCATGGCACCCAAGGCAGCGCCAGAAAAACTGGGCGGCGACGACGACGTACTGCAGGCGGTAGTACTCGCGGACAGCTTCAACAAGCGCTTTCGGCCGCTGACGACGCGGAAACCTCGAGTGCGTGCTTCACTTGTCCATCGATAGCGCCTCAGACCATGCCAGTGTCTGCTCAACGTGTGCAATGCGCCACTCCTCGACTGGACATTCGAAAGTCTGGCCCTCGCAGGCGTCCAAGAGATCTTTGTCATCTGCAGGTCGCATTCCGAGCAGATCAAAACAGTCATCGCGTAGGCCAACTCTGTGCATGTCCGCCTCCTACTCGGTTCGATGACAGTCCCCCTCACAGTGACTCGCGATGGAGCAAGCCTGGATCTGGAATCAAGATCATGCCCGTTATGATTGCGAAGGAGACGTTCTCCCCGGGCGACGCCATGCGCGACATCTACACGCGCGGACTCGTCAAGAGCGACTTTGTGCTCGTTATGGGCGACCTGGTCAGCAATATCCGCATCGACGAGGTCGTGCGCATCCACAAGGAGCGGCGCAAGGCGAATCCGAACGCGCTCATGACCATGGTGGTCAAGGAAAGCGGTGGCAAGCACCGGAGCAGGTCAGCGGTTCTCGTTGTCCTGGCAGATTGGGGCTCTAATGACCGTGTGTGTATACACGCTATAGATCCTCAGGCGATTCTTCGATATTCGTTCTGGACGCCGAAACGTCCGAGTGTCTGCATTATGAGGCTGTTACCGGATATCCTGTGACGGACAAGGTCCGCATCCCTCGAGAGATCCTGGAGAAACACTCCGAGCTGGACATCCGGAATGACCTTATCGACTGCTCCATAGACATATGCTCTGTCGAGGTACTATTTCTCATCCCGAATATCTGGATCCCTCGTCCAATTATGCCATTTGCAGGTACCCTCACTCTTTCAGGACAACTTTGACTATCTCGATTTGCGTCGTGACTTCCTGCACGGCGTGCTAACCTCGGATCTTTTGGAGAAAAATATATACTGTTATATCGCCCAGGATGGTTATGCGGCTCGAGTGAAAGACACGAAGAGCTATGACTCTGTCAGGTAATCGTTTTTCATTATTGGCTTCCTTCCAGCGGGATTACGAACGCTTCCATTTCACAGCAAAGACATTCTATCACGCTGGACGTTTCCCTTGGTGCCAGATAACAACTATCCCGGCAGTCACGCTTACGAGCATATTCGTGGAAACAAGTACATCGCGAAGGATTCCTCAGTGACTCTCGGACGGTATGACGTTCCCCACCCCATGATTAATTCACTCACTCACCTCAATTTGGTTGACAGGACTAGTAAAATTGGCAACAACACGCTGATTGGATCCTCCACCCATGTGTCAGAAGACGCGCAGATATCTTCCTCGGTCATTGGACGCGACTGTATCATAGGTCCTGGAAGCATCATCATCGACTCGTACCTCTTTGATGGTGTCACCATAGGACCAGAGTGTACCGTCGAAGGGAGTATCATCGGAGAGAATGCCGTCGTGAAAGATAGCACGCGTATACCGAAGGGCTGTCTCATTGGCGACGAGGTAATAGTGGGCCCGGAGGCCATCCTCGAGCCGTTCGATCGATTATCGAAACGGCAAAGTCAATCACCCAGTACAGAGGACGACGACGATGAGGACGTTGATTCTGATCTCGAGGACGTCGAAGCGAGTACGTTATCTCCCTCCGAATATAACTTACAGCACCTTTGATATTGATATACCCGCATGACCACAGGTCAGCCATCCTCGAATGCGCGATTAGGCCCAGATACCAACGCAATCATATGGCCCAAAGCACCACCTGACGACGACGACGAAGACGATGTCGAGAATTACAGAAATCAGCGGTATATGCGCATAGGTGATTTTTTTAATTTACCACCCTTTAGGTGTGGGCGGTTTGGCTCAATTCCTTTTCTCTGTTCCTCTTCCCAGGTGATACCTGCTCGGATCTGGACGATTCGGACGACGGCTCGGACTCGGATGAGGATAGCGATTCCGACTCTGACGAGAGCAGCGAGGATGACGTGCCGGGCGCCCACCACCACCACTTGACCTCGGAGAGCTCGGACGCGCTGAATCTCCCCTCGTCAGACGCGATCGCCGAGTCTGAGTTCCGCGCAGAAGTCAACCAGTCCCTCGAGCGTGCGTTCTCGGAAGGCCACTCTATCGACAATGCGGCCGTTGAGCTGAAGACGCTCCGCATGGCGAGCAACGTGCCGTTGTCGCGCGTGCGGGAGGCGGTCATCGCTGCGATTGTAGAGAGGATCAAGATCGTGGACAATGGCGCGCAGCAGGCGCAGGAGATCGCGCTGGTCATGAAGCGATGGGGCGGTCTCATTGTGAGCATTGGCGGTGCGGACGCTGTTGAGAGCATATCCATCTTGCAGGTAAGACGCGTCGAATTGTTGAGCGCATTGGAGGTGACCATTGGTATAGACATTCTGCGCGTCGACTGAACGCACGCATCTGTTCGGCAAACTTTTGGTTTCGCTCTACGACGAAGACATCGTTGACGAGGATGATATCCGCGCTTGGCAGGCTCTGCCTTCGGCGAAAGGAACTGGACTATCGGCCGGTACGCAGGCTGACAATGTCAAGAAATGCTGGACGGTCGGGAAAGCACTACTTGAGCATATAGACGATCAGGAGAGCGACAGTGAAGGTGAAGAGGATGAAGACGAAGACGAAGACGAAGATGACGAAGACGAAGACGAGGACGAGAGCGAAGAAGAAGCCACGCCAGGACCTCCCAGCCAGGCAAAGAAACAGCCTTCAAATACGACAGCTGGAGAAGAGGACGAGGACGAGTCGGAGGACGAAGATGAAGAGGACGAGGACGAGGAAGACAGTGAACAAGATGAACAACCAGTCCATTCTTCCGCTGGTCAAGGACCTCCCACACCAGCACCGTCCAATTCAAGCCCTGGCACCAAAGCCGAGGAAGATGAAGAGGATGAGGACGAGGATGAAAGTGACGAGGATGAGGAAGACAGTGAACAAGATGAACAACCAGTCCACTCTGCGGCTGGTCAAGGACCTCCCACACCATCACCGTCTAATCCAAGCCCTGGCACCAAGGCCGAGGAAGACGAAGACGAAGAGGACGAAGAAGACAGTGAACCAGATGAACCACCAGTCCATTCTACGCCTGGTCAAGGACCTCCCACATCAGCATTGTCCACTCCAGGGCCTGTCACGAAGGCCGAGGAAGACGAAGATGATGAGGACGAGAGTGACGAGGATGGACAGCCAACGACCCACGTTGGTCAAGGACCGACCACATCGTCATCGTCTATCACAGGGTCTGGCATCAAGGCCGAGGGATCAGATGATGAGGAGGAAGATGATGAGGGCGACGATGACGAGGAGAGTGACGAGGAAGAGAGTAGCGAGGAGGAACAGGCTCAGGCCGGTCCATCTGTGGCTGCTGCACCCACCCCGCCTGCCAATGCGACTTCAAATCGGACAGGCCGGACATCGTCATGATGCCAGATATGCTAGCTTACATCGTGGCACGGTGAATAGAGCTAGCAGCATCTTAGAGATTGGAACAGAGCCCATCGAGATCATAAAATGTCAATTGAGACTAAGCACAAGCCGTTGGTATCAAAATTACGCGGACGGGCGTGGGTAATGTACAAAAAATTGCGAGAAGAGTCCGAATACAAGTCCGTCGACGTGCGACTAGTACTTCAGGATGATGTACAGAGCTGGTGGGGGAGTTGGCGATTGATATAGGCCTCATGTAACCGAACGTACCATGAATGATTCCGGGACTGGGAAGGGCGATGAGTATGGTTCAAGATGGATGGGCAGGTGACTTACATGTAACCGAGGATGGTCAACAGAATGTTGATGAGCTAGACCGGATGTTAGGTCGGGTAAGCTCGAAGACGAAAAACGCACCAAGTCAGCGCCACATCCTCGTTCAAAGAACACGCCGAGAGGTGGCAGGAGGACGGCAAAGATGATCTGGGCAGGAGGTGAGCAAGAAGTTGAACAGGCTAATGAACAAGGTTACCTTGCAGATGTCTGAAGCGGTGAAGGCCATTGCGTTTGAGGCGAAGTTTGCGTAAGATTCGTAAGGTGGTGGTTGAGTAAAGAGCAGCGACTGGCGAAAAAGGCCTTATGTAGGCGCGTTTTCGGTGACATCATCGCTGCCACCTGCCGGATATAGACTTTATCCGTGGCGGTGCCTGATTGCATCATCAGAGATGCCTGAAGGCTGATATTGCCAGTTGATGCAGGCCACCGACGATGTCGACATACTCTCCAACGTGCCGTACACAGCCAGCGCCGCGGATCCACTGCGCCACTTTGACCTCTACGTGCCCCGCGCTGGCATCGCGGCAGTGCGGCCCGTGATATGCTTCATCCATGGCGGTGCATGGCGCGCGTAAGTCACTAAGTAGCATCCTACGTCTGTCTACGTGATCAACAATCACTCATTAGTGAAGACAAGCGCGACTATGCCCTTCTTGCGCGTAAGCTAGCAGCTGCCACCGGATACGCCATCGTCGTCGCCAACTACCGGCTTACGCCCCAGCACCCTACTCCAGAAACTGAGTTCCAACATCCGGGCCATGCACAGGATGCACTGCAGCTGCTGTCCTTCATCACTGCATGGTCAGGTCCGCAGGATCGCCCGCGCATGTATGATCCGGCCAGCATCTACCTCATGGCGCACAGCTGTGGCGCGCATATGCTGTGCTCCATCCTGCTTGACTCCTCCGGGGTTACGCCTTCGCTTACGCCCCCGCCGGACGTTCTCTCAGCGATCAAAGGTGTCATCCTCTCCGCGGGCATCTACAATATCGATGCACTCCTCCAACGCTTTCCATCGTACCGCATGTGGTTCATTGAAGATGCATTTGGAAAGCGCGAGGCCTACGATCTGTTCTCAGTGGCCAATCTGCCCGCCCGCTCTACGTCCATACGGTGGCTTATTGCGCACTCCACTAATGACGAACTAGTGGACCTAGGTCAAAGCGAGCAAATGTTCCATCATTTGCGCCACCTGTATGCCTCCGTGCCGCAATTCGACACTTTGGTCACCACTACTGTGGGTAACTACGGACAGCACGATGACATGCTCAAGGCGGATGAGTATCTGGATGTGGTGGCAGCATTCGTGCAAGGAGGCTCAACAGTATAATATGATTGATATAACATTATTGGATGGCCTCAAAGGCTTGGTCAAGACGTGCCGCTGCGACTTCGCAGTCCGTCAAGGTATTGTAGAGCGGGATAGGTGCAAGGCGGATGACATCCGGCTGTCGCTCGTCACCCACGACACCATATTCGCCGAGAAGAGCGTGAATCTTCTGCATGCAACCCGAACCAACAGGTAGAAACAAAAGAGAGAGCTGGGCACCTCGCTCTCGAGACTCCTGCGGCGTGATGATGGTGAAACCAAACGGTTTAGATCCCGTCTGGCCAATAGAGGCTACATCTGCGATCGGGACATAGTATGATGAGTTTTTGAGACGCGTCTCCAAGTCGGATGTCAGAAGCAAGGAACGCTCTCTGATGGCGGGCATCATGCCAGCTTCCTTGAATATCTGCAGAGATCCAAGAAGCGCAGCGACACATAACGCTGAAGGGTTCGACTGTTGGAATCCCTGCGCTCCTAAAATGGGCGCGAATTCTGACCCCATTTTGAAGCGAGTCGACGGGTCGGTGCCCCACCACCCGGCGAATCTGATGCATGGGCACACCGGTCAGTCTCAGAAATAACACAGGGCGACATGTAGACCCACTTGGGCAGCTCAACGTTATCCCACTTCTCGTGGATGAACAAACCTGCAATCCCACCCGGACCGGAATTGAGATACTTGTACGTACACCACACCGCGAAGTCGACGTTCCACTCGTGAAGGGCTAGGGGGACATTGCCGACAGCATGGGCCAAGTCCCAGCCGCATATGCAGCCCTACGGATGAGGCTGTCAGAGGCGCCTAGCTCGCCGCTACGCTCTATGCGCTCACCATCTGCTTAGCCTTCGCTGTGACACTCTGCATGGGGAACCACTGCCCTGTGTAATATTGCACTCCTGAAAAAAGGACCAGCGCGATTGAGGATCCCTCTTTCTCCAACAGGTCCAGAATATCCTCTTCGCGGAGCGTGAACTCTCCCGCGCGTGGAGACATCTCGATGATAGCATCCTTGGGGTCTAGACCATGCGCGCGCGCTTGCGAGGCAAAGGCGTACTATGGAACGCGTCAGAACCACATCGACAAGAAACCTAGAATGCTCTGTTACCTGGTCCGAGGGAAATGCGTGCGCTTCGCAGAGGATTTTATAGCGCTCCGTAGAGGGTTTATAGAAGGAGTCCATCATGAGATGCAGGTTGGCGGTTAGAGTGCTCATGCATGCTACCTCCTTCTCGTTCGCTCCTGTGAACGCGCAGCGATGCATTAGCATGAGCTAGGCGCGGGAGGGTGCCCGCTAACTCGCCTACGATTTCGGCGAGTAGGGGCGTAACATGATCTGCGATGCTGACCCAGCCTCTGCTGTGTGGGTGTGAGAAGTGACCCACGACGGCCCTCAAGGAAGGTGTGAACAAGGGCATGGTGAGGGTATACGTAAATGGGGAGGATTACCTCTTGGACCAGACATCAAGCTCCTGTTGGACGAGTTTCTGGGATCGAGTCGACAGAAGACCGAGAGAATTGCCGCAGAGATAGGTGCATGGCCCGTCTGGGATGCGAGTCCGAGTCAGCCAGATCTCGCAAGTGATTAGCTATTACCTGCCCGCTTCTTCTGCTCTGCTTGCACCGACTTCCGTGTTGGTGGGTAAAAAGAACTCGTTACTCAAGGGTGTGGCCATTAAGGGAGGATGAGAGTCGAGGAGAAAGCCTTTTTGCCTTCGCGGTGCGGGGCTAACAACGATCACATTACAAGATTGGGCGATGAGATAAGATTGGTCTCCCGAGCCTGTTTGTCATCACGGAAATTACACAAGTTCGAGCTGGACGCGACCCAGACGCTTGCTTACTTGCTCTTGGCCAGTGACTCGTCTTGTCTGTCTTTCACGTCACCCTTGGTCTTTTTCCCGCACTCGCCTTGAACTCGGAGCTTCCCTTGACATACACTCTTTGGCACTTGATCCGATACGAGTTTTAATATCTGTTGGACATGGCTTCTCCGCGCGAAGCAGTCATCGTGGGTGCAGGCCCGGTGGGCTGTCTTGCCGCATTGGCTCTCTCCAAGCGTGGCTGGCGTGTGTCCCTGTACGAAGGCAGGCCAGGTCCGTCACTGGGTGCCCATCCATTCGCCCTGCCAATCATGCCCCGTTCACAGATCCTCGCCTCGCGTCATCGAGGGCAGCGGCCCGCGCGCGGTCCATAAACCTCGCCATCTCGCACCGTGGCCTCTGCGCGATCAACGCCATAGATCCCAGAGCGGCGCAGCGGTTCCTGCAGACCGTCGTCCCCATGCGCGGGCGCATGATACATCATGTAGACGGCAACCTTGATAGTCAGTTGTATGATCACGATGGACAGGTTTGTCGCTTTCTGGCTTTTTTTTTCGAAAATTCTCTCGCTCTCCCCCTCCTTGCCTTTCCGTATTCCAATATACTTACTCACGACTGTCTGGCCCCCATAGTGTATCAATTCAATTGACCGGGGACTGCTGAACGAGGCCCTGTTGGAAGAAGCGCTTACCTCGGAGAACGTGAATGTATATTTCACGCACAAGCTGCTGCATGTCGATTTCGAGGCACGCGTGATGGCGTTCCGGGATCTTAGTGCGGAGAAAGACGTCTCTGTTGGCTTTGATTTCTGCATTGGGGCGGATGGCAGCTTCTCGACGGTTCGCCGACAGATGATGCGGGTCGTGAGGTCGGTTTCTTTCCGCAGGGATTTAATGCTAGGCAAAAGTGTTCACGGAGCATATGGTCACAGAATGAATTACCAGCAAGAGTACATCACCGATGAATATATCGAACTGAGGCTTCCGGCAGGGTGCAGCTCGGACGGGCAACCGACATTCCTGCTCGATCCGAACCACCTGCATATCTGGCCGCGCCATTCGTTCATGCTCATTGCGCTCCCGAACCAGGTGAGGACGGCTGCTAACCCATCTGGTTCGCCGCGTTATTGAAATTCCATTTACTCTAGGACAAGACCTTTACATGCACACTGTTCGCCCCTACGACTGAGCTGGATCGCCTCACCACCCCCGAACTAATCCTCTCATGGTTTAAATTACATTTCCCGGATGCTGTCACCCTCATGGGTGAGAAGGCCCTGTTGCATGATTTTACGTCCAATCCTCGTAGTCCCCTAATCTGCACCAAGGTATTCATTCATAATACCTTTTTGATTTCTTCTAAACCTCCGCGCAGTCCAAACCATATCATTATTTGGATCGAGCGATTCTTCTGGGCGATGCCGCGCATTCAATGGTGCCCTTTTACGGACAGGGACTGAATTGCGGCTTGGAGGACGTGCGGGTGCTTGATTTCATGTTATGTCAAGAGGCTGTGTCTCCGGTGACTAGCGCGCCCCGCCAAGACGTCGACGAGGGCATGGCACGTGCATTGAGTAAGTATTCTGAGAATCGCCACGAAGATCTGGTCGCCATCTGTGATCTGGCGATGAACAACTAGTAAGCGGTTCCCTTGACAGGCGTGGAAAGCTCGTTTCCTGATGATGTTACAAATTCCCTCTTTTTCTCCTTCTCGTTCTTCCAGCATAGAGATGCGCCACCTGGTGACTTCGCCAATGTTCTTATTCAAAAAGGCGCTGGACAATTTCCTGTACTCGTGGAGTAAGCGGAGAAATATGGCCTTTGGGTCGTTCAATGAGCTGTTCTCGCGTGTGCTTTACGAGGGGGAACCAAGCGGGTGGGTGCCTCTCTACACCATGGTGACCTTTCGGCCGGACATCAGTTACGCTACTGCGAAACACAAGGCAGGCCGGCAGTCGCGCATCCTGACGACGCTGGGCTGGACAGGGGCGGCGCTAGGCGGCATGGCGGGTTTATGGGCCTTGCGAGGCGTGCGCATGGCGGTGTCCCACCGGACGCACGCCTGAGCCATTGAGTCGCTGGGCCGAGGCGGCCGTGTTGGAAAGGTGCTATCGATATAGAAGAATGCTGTAAACGAATTAAATCGCGATTTGACACGGCATGTGCAAAACGGACTGGGAAATTCCCATGAGGCTCGCACGGAGAGCGTCCCAAGTTCCTCGATTGAATGTGTACAGATGATGCTCGGGTGAGGAGAAAGCGTATGTACAGGCCAACATAAATACAAAGCAGAGCAGAGCAGGACGACTAGCGCGTAACCCAAGAAATGAAAAGCGTTCGATGAGGCGAGAGAAAGGGATATCTGATCGTGACAGGGCGTACAACAGCACAGGCTTCAACTTGGACGGGAGCACGGCGTCAGTCACGCCGATTTCTTTGGCCGGCCACGCTTGCGCTTGGGCGGCGGTTCGGCAGCGTCGCCCTCGCCGCTGGACTCGGGCGCCGGCCGCGGGTGCTTCGGGGGCCGGCCGCGACCGCGTTTTGTGGTGGAGGACTCGGCGGGCTCGTCGTCGTCCTTTTTCTCCTGGCGGCCGACGGTGAACAACGCGCGACACGTCGGAGCGAGCACGAACCTTGGGAGGTCGCCCGCGCGGACGCTTGGGCGCGGCAGAGGCCGAGGCGGCGGGCCCTTTGTTCTTGGAGCCCTTGGGCCTGCCGCGGCCTCGCTTGGGCGGCTGTTCTGGCGACGCGGGCGCTGCTGCAGGCGCTGGCAGTGCACGATAAGCAAGTGGACCCCGACACTGTCAGTCGCACCCACCGGGCTCGCTGGGCTCGGCCGAGGCTGCGTTCTCGTCGAGCTCGTCTTCAAGCTTGTCTGGGCTCTCGTCCTTCTCCTCTCGCGGGGACGCAGACATGGTCGGGAGGGAAAACGGGGAAAGGCTGGTGAACGGCTTTAATGGCAGACAGCAGCCTGCCCGGATTTAGAAGAATGCGCACTGAATTGCAGCATCGATGCTTTTATTATCTCAGCTTGAGTGCCCTCGCTTTGGGGACTCTGTCACGTAACTGCTGATGATCGGCCGGCCCCTCGCAGTCCGCCGAAGCTGGCGGTCACTTCCTTTTTGACACGTCTGCCATTAGCCCGGCCTCCTTCAGGATGAGCAGCCAGGTAATTCGGAGCTTGAATTTGGCGTGCCGGCCCGACTTTTATGTACCATATCGGACGCAAATCTACGCCACAATACAATTCAACGCTCTCAGAGAGCATCGAACCCTAATCAACTTTTTGACAGTTCATTGTAGTCATGCTTGAGGCTTTTGGCTGCAGCATATGTCTACAGAACTTCACAAACACGCTCCTTGATGTGTCCCCTGTTGAGCCTTCGACACAGGGAATTGAGCACAGTTCCCTTGCTGGTCAAGGGCTTTTCCACCTGTATAATTGGCACAGTCTCTGTTGCTCTGCGTACACAGATGCCAATAAAGCTCCACTTCAAGATAAGCTTTGCTGAATGGGCTTCGCTATGTACCAGAGACCACCATCCAACCGACAGATTGCTGACGCAGACCCGCGAGTGAACTGCCATGCATATGCCAAACTTGGATAGGACATCATCTCCCGAGGCAAGTGGACTTTGTGCCTGTAGCACGGTCGGCATGCATCGTGCCAGACTTCAGCCGGGGTGGCTAACCTACAATATGCACTAGATGATTTCAGACATCTCTTTCCTTCCTTGAAGATGGTCACCCTAGGCCACAATGCAAATGCGTCCGTCCCCAGTCCTGATGCATTCGTGTCATTGTGGGTTGAACTTCAGGTTGGCGGTAGACGCCAAGCTGAGTCCCGCGCGCGGCGCCTTCATCCCTCCTTACCTCAGCTCCGTCACCACCCTCATAGAGTCACGCCCGCCCCGCTTCCTGTCTATCTGTCTAAGATAGAAGGTATAGTTACTTCCATCGTTCCTCAGCAGCGTACTTGTTGAAGCTATTGAATGTTAACGTTTGGCACACTGTGTACAAGATGATGGACTGCGACTTGCATGCCAATTGGCATCTGCCTGGATAGAGATGTGTATGGGCTAAAAGCAACCCAGCAAGGCTAGTCGGCACTCCCCCAGTTAGCTTAGTGTCTTCTGCGAGTATGTATTTGACTATGGGTGATGTTTTGAATGCTTGTTAGCACACAATGTACAGTTGATCATCGCAGCCCGGAGAAGTGAAGGCATGTCGGCTTGAAAATGTGAACTTTGTAGAGGGCCCTGGCCGTAGGTGAGCCGTTACGCTACCTAAAAGACATTCACTGATTCATTTGCCAACAAATATGCGAATGTCGGTGCTTCACCTCGAAGATTTGGATCAGAAGCTACCGATGGCTCGTTTGCGGCCGATGCTGCTGGAAATTTGGAAGAAAACACAGTCGGCGTGGGTCTGCTAGGTGTCCAATCATCGTATCTCACAATTCACGGGGGTTTCTTCGCGTCATAGCGGTACTGCGCGACGCGAACGATTTGCGAACGCATGATGGACGTCGTCCATATAGGTCTACGCCAAATTCAAACTCCGATTCACCTGGCTTTCTGTATCATAATTGACGCTTGCTCATACTCACTGACAACTCACTGAAAGTCGGTTATCTGCCATCGCCATGCACGGCAGCCTGCTCTGCGCCGCCCTCTTCTGCCGCGTCGCCTTTGCGCGCCTACTGCACTCGCTTCCAGAGGACACGTATGCATTTCCCAAGTACAAAGTGTCGTTTCTCTCCCATCTGCCGCTGCAGAACGAGACGGCTCAGAGATGGCTCACTGGTGGTCTTTCTGGCGGCGAACTCGAGTTTCTCGGCCAGCCAATCCCCGCACACACACACAAGGAGATCGCGTCGGCAGACGCGGAGGACTCGGACGCCGTGCCCAACAACTACTCGCTCGAACACATGCGAATGGGCCCTAACGACTCGTATCTGTGTCTGATTCCCAAGGCGCTCGATCCCCCCGCTGCGTCGACGCCCGAACCAGAGATCGTAGCCTCGCCGGCGCACAGCTGGTCACTATTGCAGCCTCTTGCCGGCAGCTGCCTTTACGTGCGTCGTCCTCGCACGCGTCTAGCGATCGCCTCTCATCCCCGCTACAGCATCGTCAAGGCTGGTTCACCTACTCGTACTGTCACAACGCAGAGATCCGCCAGTTCAAGGAGCGTGTACATCAGCACGGAACCGCGCCTGGTTTGTCCCATTCAACGCACCATGAATTGTTATTCACCATCTGGCAGGCGGCTACAAACCCGAGGAAGATCCCAAGGCGCGTTCTCGCACCCACGCTGACGCCTCCATCTGACCCATCACAGTGGGAAGCGTACACTCTCGGCAAAGCCCCACAATCCAGCACCGACGTCGCCGTCCGCGAGGGGTCCATCGAACTCGCACACGGCGGCGCAGGCGGGTCCCGCTACCTCGTCCAAACCTGGGGTGACGGCACGATGTGCGACAAGTCGGGCAAGCCGCGCGAGGTGCAAGTGCAGGTTTTGTCTATTCCATTCTATTATGACAATTCACTAATGCTCCTGATTAGTTCCATTGCTCGATGGCCATGTCGGACACGATACTCTTCGTCAAGGAGGCCAAGACCTGCTCGTACGTGCTCGTGATCAACACCCCGCGCCTGTGCAGCGAGCCAGGCTTCAAGAGCACGCGCGACGTGACCGAACAGGCGTACATCCAATGTCGCGAGATCGTCAGCGACGCGGACGTCGCGGCACACACCATCGAGGGGAAGGAACCGCAGGACTTTCCGTGGAAGCTTGTCCGACCCACGCCCGAGTTGCCTCCTACCAAGGACACTCACAACGGGAAGTCGAACACTAATCACGACGACATCATCAAAAAGGCTATGGACATGCTCCTGGGCTCTAGTGGTCAGGGGGAGGATCTCTCGAACGGAAAGGTGGTGGTGTCGGATGATGGGGCGGTGATGGTGGAGTTTGTGGATGAGCTGCCGTTGGAGGACTTGATGGACCAGGCAGAGGGGGAGGCGGGGAATGGGGCGCTCATGGAGAGGCTCATGGAGGTGCTCAAGTCGGCGGGGATCGAGGTTAGGCAGCAGGAGGAGGGAGAGGAGGAAGAGGAGGAGTATTATGAAGAGGATGATCGACCGCTGGACGAGCTGTAGTGAACTCTTTCTGGTAATTATTCGGCTCTACTTCCGGAATGTACGATATTGCTCAGTTGGGAACAAAGAAACGGATCTCGGTCATCACGAAAAACAAATCGGTAAGAGTCCCGCACCTTCACAAGGTACATACCGCTGAGCCAGGGGACTGTGACTCTGAGCGTACGCATCAAGCTATCTCGACCTTGGAAACGGAAACAATGATGAATGTCCTCGATCAAACGTCACCCTTCGAATTCACGAGGGAATTACCCCCGATATGATTCAATTATAGCGGAGGCTCTCCGGGGGAATACGCCACGATGTCGAGGGCAAAGGAAGGTAATTGATATGATATATTGTATCACTGTAGGTGGAACAGAACCCAGTCTGATAGAATCTGAAGGAAAACTGTGACAGCAGTCCTGACGCAATTCAGCTGGGAACAGCATTGTTTAGATCCCGAGGAATTGGTTGGACATGCACAACAACCGACTGATAGATCAATGATGCTGTTTTCTTGGGGTTGCAATTGTTCGAGAGGACAGGTACTTGGATGTGACATGCATGGAACTGGAATATCAAACACCAGGAATGCTCAACAGGTTTCAGTCTGGATAGATATTACAGAAGTACTATATAATCTCAGCCAGGCCAGGAGATGGTTTGCAGGGCGAGCAAGAAGGCACTGCAGGCTGCTTTGCTACATAGATCTGTCAATCCTGCACATGTTGCCAGTAACGTACTGCCAGTGGTTCCTTGAACAAATAAGGAAGTCCTTGTGCATAGAAATTTGTATATTGCACTGCCATGGGAGAGCGACAGCATGGAGTGAGATGCTGGTAACTCTTCAAAAAACATAATTCTTCTGTTGGTGTTTCCATTGGCTGATTCTTTACAGAAACTGGTGTTACCCGTGTACAAGTCTCATGGAACGGAGTGTCATAGACAACTTGAAGACCATTGTTGAGAGTCCGCTGATGGCCAGCGCGCGGCAGGGTGACGGATCATCATGTGCAGTGCGGCATTGTTCGGCGCTGCCACCAACGAGGCGTTCAGATTTTTGGATTGGCGGACGGCACAAACTTCGGACACAGATTGCATCTCTCCCTCCTGCACGGCTCCCTTCGGTTCCAAGCATATCATCCTATATTCATGGAAAGTACATATGAGGAGGTCGACAAAGCGGTAGGTACGCCACAGCAAAAGTTGAGAAAGCAAAAATTCATGAAATCTGACAAGTCCGAATGAGATCCTGGCCACAAACCGCCAGCTGGCGCCCGGCCTGGCGGGCCCCAAAGAGCCTAAAAAAAAGACCATCTCCCCTTACGGAGAGACAGCCCTTTTCTCGACTCGCACTGATTGCTTGCGCTCCACCAGTGGCCCTCTCGGGACTTTGCATTTTAACACATTGCTGTGAAGCGCACCCCGTTTAAGGAACGTCTTGCCCGCCACCGAACCACCTCGTCCCCACCAAGCCCGCCATTTAAGCTCAACGGGAAAAGGGAGGAGGTGGAAGGGCTTGAGACCGTTGGAGGTTGGGCTGTGGCATGGGGGTCTTTATACTGTTCTCGAGATGTGATGTGACATGGCACAACTCTTGGCAATGGTTACCGGCCGAGTCGCAGCCCTTACCTTTCTATTTCAGGCTCAGGAGTGAGTTCACTCTTGAGCTAGATTAGAAAGGTAGCCTCAAGAACATATGGGTATCATTCAAGATGGATCTTGAGGCTCTTTGGAGTTGAGTAGACGGAATAAGCATACAGTTAGTGTTGCAGTGAGAATCTTGAGAATGAGTGTCGGGCAGGGTTTGATGCATGCAGGGCAAAAGTGTGAAACAGTTGCGGATAACCGGAAGCAACAATTTGAGGGTTCGAGGCAAGGGTGTGTATTGGCATATTGGTACTTTCCTCCTGCCGTCACTCTCAAGTCCAAGGTCAATTCAAAGTTGTCGGCACCCAGCCCATCACGGTGTCTGTCCCTCAGCACAACGCGCCTCGCCGGCGGGCTATTGGATTTTGCACAAAAGTGAGTTTCTTCACTTCATTTCAACGTGATTTTGGACCTGACTTGAGGACAGTGTTCGACAGCTTGGGCGTTCGGAAAAAATAGTCAGGGTCGCGTCAATGTCGTGCGCATTCGACAGCTCGGAACGACGCGGTTTGAACACACTAGGTTACGTTGGAAACACGGCATGGGGACGGGCGCAAGGTCAGTCTCTGCAAGTTGACTTGCTGATTGTCGTCGGCGCCAGCCGACCACTGGGTTCAGTCCGTCAGTGTGACGTTGCCTCGCCGGCGGGCGTCTGGGTTGGGCAAAAAGTGAGTTTTTCATACATTCTGATGGTCATTTGGGACTCACTTTCCAGATAATTTCGGCAGTGTGGACCCCTGCGAGACACAGTCAGGGTCGCATAGATATCATGCGCATTCGATAGCCTGAAATGACGCAGTTAGAACGCGCTAGTTCACGTCGGAATTGGGCCACGGGGACGTGCATTGGTGAGTTTCTCATATCTCTTCCGGCTCCAGCTCATTCCATTCGCAGTTTCGTCAGCGCCAGCCGACCACCGAGCTCGGTCCGTCCGTGTGATGCTGCCTCGCCGGCGGGCGTCTGGGGTTTGAGAAAAAGTGAGTTTTAGCAGTTGATTTCGCGGGGATTTGCACTCACAATCAACAGAGCTTTGACAAAGTCGAAGGCGCCTGAAACCAGTCAGGGTCGGGCCAATATCGGGCGCATTGAAGAGGCCGGAACAATGCAGTTCAATCACGCAGGGTGGATTGGCGAGGAGAGCAGCCATTCGCAAGTTACGCCACATTCGGCAGTTTGGTGCGTTCTCCGCATCATTTGGGTTCGAATTCTGATGCAGTCAGTCAGTTATAACAGTGACACGACGACGTCGATGCTCACAGTGTCGCAAGGCGGCTTCGCCGCCTCCCTCCCTCTCTCCGAGTTCTGAAAATGGATTTGCCTCGACTCTCCAGTCCGGATTTGCAGTAAGCGCCCAGCCACAGTGAGATTTACGCTCATGTCCTGGTATTGTTCACCTTGACTCCCAGCTCTGCCCATTGGCGGCTTCGCCGCCCTTCAAGTTTCCACCCGATCACATTCAGCATCCGCATCAAAATCATAATTTCGGAGCTGCGAGCCTCGAGCTCGCAGCGGCGCCAGGGTCTGACAGGCGCGTGCTCCACTCGGAGTTGTCCAGATCTGGCCAGTGAACGCCGGGATTGATTTGGGATTGGACTTTGAAGTTACTTACCAGTATGTCATCTTTATATCCCCGGAATGTACCCTGACTACCGTCTTCCAGGGCTCGTATCCACACATACTTGACACTTGCAGAGTGGGCGCGGCTGCGCCGCGCTCTGCCGCGACGAATCTAACGTCCAAATCACGTCTGCGCCACACTTCACGACTTTGATGAACAAACGTCCAACGGCCTGGCGGAGCACATCAAGTGCATCCTGGACGTCACGATGCCGTACCCGCGCCCCGTTTACTGTGTCTCAACGTCAGTTGAAGATGCATCCTGCTTTCAAGGTACTTCACCTTGACATTCCCTGAACTCACGCTTACCCTGCTTTGTTTCTCTTGCTTCCACGGGTACCTAGCACCAGGAATAGCCAAAGCATCGACCACGCCAGCCACAACACCGCCAGGATCGAATGACGACAACATTCGAGACGTGGGCGGCGGTGCCGCTCTACTTCGCGGACTCGGAAAGTATGGTGCCAGTCACCTAGTCACAACCAATCATGTGTAGTGGCTGTGCAGCGCAAAATCTGGCGAAGACGAAATTTGGCTGTGTCACGCACTATGTGACTGGATGTGACTGCCCGCCAAAGCGTGATGGCGCAAAATCTGCCGAGCACTGCCGATCAAAGAATCGGTTATAACTCGGTCACAAGTAGACCAATTGAGAAATCCTCTTCCAGAAATGCTCAGTTTGTCAATACGGTCATTTCTGGAAGAGGGCTTTTTCTTGCCGGCACCGGGCCGTCGGTTATATTTCTACACATGATTGGTTGTGTTTAGGTGACTGGCACCATAGACGCCCGATGATTGAACGCACAGTGCCACGCACCGTTTGAACATTTCAGCAGACGGCTCTGAGCCGATTCTGGACCCTCTGGCCGTCAGTCGTGGAGGAAATCCAATTTGAAAGGTGACTGACCTTTCCGTTGCCTTGAACCTGAACTGACGCATCTTCTTCGGGCCGTATGCTTGTTTTCGACGTCTATGAGACCTCGCTCGTCTACTTCCACCATCAAACGCGTTCCCGGAGACTATCGACGATGGTCTTGACTTCACGGCGGCTTCGCCGCCGTTACCTCGCGAGCCCCTACTGCCAAGGTTCAAGGGGCCAGATACTGACGGACGCGGACGGAGACAACCTGACAGACGTCGCATCCCATCCAGATCTGGATCTGTTCGGCGTTAGCTTTTGGGAATGATCATGCAGTGCTGAAGGTGTGTCACCCTCAAGGGTCCCTTCTTCATTTTCACGGGGCCTCTACTGCCAAAACCACTGGTCGTCGTTCTGTACAGCATCATCTCTGCCATGTACAGTAGCTGCGTCGAGGACCGGACGACTGACAAGGGAAATAAACTCGGTGGCGCCTCCGGCGCCACACTGCGCGAACTCGGACTGCAAGCATGCGGCGGCCAAACTGACAGCAACGTACAGCTCAGGAGGTCGTGTTACGAATGGCTGGGCCTTCGGAGACCGGCGTCAGTCGCACAGACAACCAATTTGCGGAAGGTACGTACTTGTGTATCCAGCCGTTTGATTTTGCCTTGACGAGTTCACAGGGTCGTTCGGACACCGCGAGTCCGTCGCGTAAGCGCATTGCTGTACGTCGGACTTGACGGCAAAACTATGGGAGATTTAACGCGAAAATTGGGAAGCACGCGGACAAGCAGGAGGCCGAGATAACGGCTTGAGGGGATATTGGACTGGGAGGAGGTTGACGCGTAGACCCGCGACGTAGATGGACGTATAGAGACTCCTGTACTTAGACAGAATGCCTGAAAATGAAGACTTTTGAACATTCTCAAATGCGTGAAGTAATACAAATCACTTACCTGCCTTCAAACTAGACTTACCCAGCCTCACAAAAACACCTCTGACCCACTACTTGCCCGTACAGTGCCCAGAACGACCCGATAAGGCATTCCAATGCACTATAGGATATCATACCAAAGTTTGAGAAAGTCTAGTACACGGGCACAATCACCGACTTACCATGTAGCGTAAACTAGGTTTACGGATGACTGGAGATGCTCGAAACACCCGACAAGAAATTCCTTCCATCAGTACGTTCAAACGGTTCAAATTTGTTTGCAATCAACTGTCTGAACCCTGACGACAGAGTTCCCGAGTCATCAGGGTGTGGCAGCCATATCCAGAGGAGTGATTCGCTCCGCTCGCGAAAAGGCCTAGTCGAATGAGATGAAACGTCCAGACGTGCGGCGGCCTCGGAAATACCGCTAAAACATCGTGGTAAGTGTACAAGTTCTATTCTGAGATCGCCAAGTGATCGCCATCACTTGCACCCATGCTACCACCTCCGCTCGCTCGCTCACGCCTCTAGATCGCTCTTCGACGATTCCCAGCCTCAGCGCACTCTGGGCGACCTTATTTTACTTGGATGTTGCGCTTAGGCTTACGTAATATGAAATCCGACGAAATTTGACGCGGAAAAGACGCTCTGGACGCGTTCTGTGGGCTTGTCACTGCTTTCGCGCTGCCTGGACCCTTAATATCGATGTTCACGACTATGCGTCATGATTTTCGATGCGATTTGATCTTATCTCGCTCCAGGGACTGTGGGGCACCGGTCCGCGTCTGACCTTGTCCTCCATCCCCCCGCGACGGCTTTGCTGACTCGTTCGTTTTTGCGCTGTATCTTAGTGCGACCATCCCTGGAGCTCTAATGTGGTATGTATTCTGTACTCTGAGTGCTTATGGGTCTCAAACTCACCCAGACAAGCGATACTATGATTGAACTGGGATGAACCTGGGAGGTATGTATCCTCTCAGCTTCTTCAACACTCTGATTGTCATCTTGTCAGTTATTCAGGGAGTCAAAATCATATTTGCGTGCCAAGAACACGGCGATACGCAAGTTGCAACGCGCGGAGGTAGGAGAATGTTTGCACATCAGAGAAAACTTCGCGTTCAACGTTCTTCAATAGCCCAGGCAACGAGCATCAGACGTTCAGGGGTCATGCAGGGATGCATCGCCATGCTCAGAATGGAGCCGTTTGGGTTGTGGAAGATACTGGATGGGATGGGATATGAGAATGGGTGCTCCGGGAAAGAAGCGGTAAGTTCGTGTGTCGTCGCAGATTTTCACTCTAATTCTTGAGTCAAGTGAATGTTCAGATGTACCTCTCAAAGTGTATACCTCCGCCAGGGCGCCAAACGTTCAGGCAAGGTAACGCAATTCGAATATCCGTAATATGCGCACTTCATGATTCGGGACTTGTTCGTAAGTCGCGGAAGTTCCTGGCCGCAAAAAAACTATTTGTATTTGATCAGAATGATCTGGGCTCTGATGGCGCGTTTGGAATGGGTGCCAGGAAGGTATATAAGGTGGAGGAGAACGTTCAATTCAGTATCATCCGGCATTCCCTCTTTCCTTCCATCCTCTTCCACCTCATGGCTTCACCACCTTCACACCACTACTTTCAGCACTCCCTCACACCCACAAGTTGACCTTGAGATCTTCTCGATGCTGTTGGCGGCGGCGCCGCCTTCTCAGACGCGACGCGACTCGGATACGCATGTCACGGTATGTGATGTTTATGTCACTCTTTCACTTGTCTCTTACCATTACTTGTGCCTCCAACAGACGATCACCACTCGTCGGACGCTCGCCCTCAGCACGTCAAGATCTGTGCTCGACGCTCAGTGGTGCGGAGTCCTCGTCCCCTCTGTTGCCAGTCACTGACTGACAGCTCTTAGCCCTCGACCGCCGAACGACTCAAGCAACCTTGAAGGCGACAGTGAACGTTCGATTCGACTCACGCAGTGGCGCGTCGACGACCTCCACCCCGCCAGAACAACAGCAAGTAAGTTGTAAATCTTTGTTCTGACCCAGCATCCGTACTGACTATTACCCATGTTAGGAACTTGACGACATGCGGAGTCTTATGCAAAAGACGGACGTTCAACGACCTTTAGCTGCATGTGAAGGTGCGTGCCCGCCTTCCTCCCAGTGATTTAGATTTGACTGACTTTTCTTGCCCTCTTCACAGGTAGCGGTATTTGACGAGGTCTCCGACGCTCAACTCAACACTGCCTTGGACATCCTCGGGACTTGACGCGGCCCCCACAGCGCCAGCAACCACGGAAGACCGTACAGGCCACGACCGCGGACGACGCGACTGAACGACAATCTCAACGCCGTACGAGCAAGCTTTGAGCTTGCACGTTCACCGTACCCGTTCATGAGTGTAAGTTTATTATCATTCCAGCTTGACTCAAAGTAACGATCCGCATAAGCAGCTAGTCGCCTTCGCGACTCGTTAATCTTGGTGACGGTAAGCATGTCGTGATCTTTGCTATCAATTCGCTGACGGCCGTGTAGAAGCGCCCTCGAATTCACCGTCACGGTTTGAACGCCCCAGACCTGGGCGTTCAATATCTCGGCGAACGTGGTTGAGACCGCCGTGGAGCAGGACGGGACCCACCCCGTCGTTCAGACGCCCTACTCGAAGGTAAGTGTCGAACACCGACACCCTTGATGTGTCTAACAAAGGTGTAGACTGTTCATGGGCAGCGTCGAGTCTGCGCCATCGTACTAGTGCGCCCCATATTCTGACTTGGGCGTCTATGGTATGGCTGACACGACCTCAGGGCGTGTATGACCTGGCCCGTCGACTCATTGCTCGGATATCGCAGGCTAGTGGTCCGCACGACCGCTGAATCTTGAGATTGAGTAAGTTTACCATTCAATGTTTGAGTTTACTTTTGCTCAGCCGTGTACTAGGCTTTTGCTCAGACTCGCCTCCGTGGACATCGAGTCTGCGCAGACCTTATATATATAGTCCGTTTTGTGAGTACCCCTCTCTTTATGCCCATCGTGTCCATGCTGACGAGTTTGCCACCACAGACGGCCGTTGCGCCAACAACGAGTTACGCTGGCGCTGGCGGACGACCGCTCGTCGCTCCATGTACTCGCTCGACCACCGACTTGGTTGCCGGTTGTCGAGTACGGTCTTCGTGCGCCTTGCCCACTGTACGTGCTCGACAGTCGACTGGAGGGTAGGCGAGGCGAATGGGCGTTGCGGTCGACTAACTGATCTATCAACGACGGGTGAGTACTTACGCCTCGAATTTACTCAATCGTTGGATCTGACGGTGACTTGTCGCAAGGTCGTCGTTGAGTGTTTAACGCAAACCTCGCCAATGTCTCTATGCAGCCCTTGTCTGTTGGTTGAACGACCAACGCGCGCACCCATAGGAAAGGTTCTTTATTCGTATAACAATGTATAAGATATAGCTTGTAGATGTACTTGTAGATTGCCGCACTAGTTATGACTGACCTACCTAGCTCTTTGATTGACAAGGCAAGTCTTCGACCATTCGTTCTCTTGCTGCACCGATACTGATCGTTTCTCTTCAGGTCTCAAACTATTTTCCGCGGCTTGGCGTAGACGTTGGGCTCGACGGCACATAGCTGGTTGACGGCAGCGTACTCGTAGAGTGTCGTAATAACTCCAGCCTTCATCTACGTAGCACAGCTGTAGTTAGAGATCTTTGCCCGCGGTCAGTCAGCCTCGCCGCTGGTTGCAAGAGTACCTTTGTAAGTGCACGGGTACCCTTCCTTACAACATCAAAGCTGATTGACTGTTATCTTCCAGGTCTACACCTTGTTATAGATAGTACGGTAAGCACTTCCTTACCTTTGTGTCACGGTACACTTGACTGACGATCTGTTCACAGCTAATAAAACGGGCTGCAACAAGGACAACCGTCCACCTCCTTGTTCCCCCACTACACCCCACCGACCCACCGCACCTCCACCATCCTCACCCTCTGCCACCCCCACCCTGAACCCCGCCCGCATTGCCTCACCACCCTCACGCACCCAACACACCACCGTACGACCCCACCACCCGCTCCTCCGCCATCACCCCGCTCCCTCCCTTCAATACCCCCACCCCCGCACCCCCTTTGCCCACCCCCTCCGCCGTGTCTTGCCAGGGGGGGAGGGGGAGGGGGAGGGATGTGCACGGGGTGAAGAAGATGGGTACAAAGGGAGGGAGGACCGTCAAAGGGGAGAGGAAGGAAGAAGGGGATGAGGCAGGACCGTTCGCACTGGGGCCGCGCTCGGAGAGCGAGGACGTGGTGAAGAGCGCAGGCGTGGAGTGGCAGAAGAGGGAAGGAAGGGAAAAGGAGGGTCAAGGACGCGGAGGGCGTGTCAGGCGACCACTCGCGACCCTCCGTCGACCGCGGCGAGGACGCGGAGGGTGCTGGGGCACGGCTTTGATGGCGGACAGCAGCCTGCCCGGATTTAGAAGCATGCGCACCGAAGTGCAGCATCGATGCTTCTATGATCTCAGCGAGTGCTCTCGCTTCGCGGACTCTGTCACGTAACTGCTGATGATCGGCCGGCCTGTCGCAGTCCGCCGAAGCTGGCGGTCACCTATTTTTTGACACGTCTGCCATTAGCCCGGCCTCCTTCAGGATGAGCAGCCAGGTGAATCGGAACTTGCTTTGGCGTGCCGGCCCGACTTTTATGTACCATATACGGACGCAATTCTACGCCACAATACAGTTCAGCGCTCTCTGAGAGCATTGAACCCTAATCAACTGTTTGATAGCTCATTGCAGTCATGCTTGAGGCTTTTGGCTGCAGTTTATGTCTACATGACTTCACAACACGCTCCTGAATGTGTCCCCTGTTGGGCATTCGACACAGGGAATCTTGAACACGGAGCCAGCTTAGTATCTTTGGTGAGTATGTATCTGACTATGAATGATGTCTGGAATGCTTCTTAGCACACAAATAGTTGATCATCGCAGCCCGGGAAGTGAATCTTAAAGGCATGTCGGCTTGAAAACGTGAACTTGGTAGAGTGCCCTGGGCCGTAGGTGAGCCGCTACGCTACCCGAAAGACATTCAATGATTTATTTGTCAACAAATATGCAAATATCGGTACTTCACCTCACAGATTTGCTGGTAGAATCAGAAGCTACGGATGGCTCGTTTGCGGCCGATGTTGCCCGAATTTTGGAAGAAAACAAGGTCGGCAAGGGTCTGCTAGGTGTTCAATCATTGTATCGCACAGTTCACGAGGGTTTCTTCGCGTCATAGCGGTACTGCGCGACGTGAACGCGTGAACGATGGACAGTCAAGAACTACGTCTGTATATGGTAACCAAGTCTACGCCGAATTCAAAACTCCGTGGCCTTCTGTAATACTAACAGTATTCACGCTTGCTCATACTTACTGAAGGCGGCCAGGTTACCTGGCTAATTTCCCATCACCATACACGGCAGCCTGCTCTGCGCCGCCCTCTTTTGCCGCGTCGCCTTTGCGCCTACTGCACTCGCTTCCCGAGGACACGTATGCATTTCCCAAGTACAAAGTCTCGTTTCTCTCCCATCTGCCGCTGCAGAACGAGACGGCTCAGAGATGGCTTACTGGTGGTCTTTCTGTCGGCGAACTCGAGTTTCTCGGCCAGCCAATCCCCGCACACACACACACAAGGAGATCGCGTCGGGAGACGCGGAGGACACAGACGCCGTGCCCAACAACTACTCGCTCGAACACATGCGGATGGGCCCTAACGACTCGTATCTGTGTCTGATTCCCAAGGCACTCGATCCCTCCGCTGCCTCGACGCCCGAACCAGAGATCGTAGCCTCGCCGGCACACAGCTGGTCACTATTGCAACCTCTTGCTGGCAGCTGCCTTTACGTGCGTCGTCCTCGCACGCGTCTAGCGATTGCCTCTCATCCCCGCTACAGCACCGTCAAGGCTGGTTCACCTACTCTTACTGCCACAATGCAGAGATCCGGCAGTTCAAGGAGCGCGTACATCAACACGGAACCGCGCCTGGTTCGTCCCATTAACCGCATCATGAATTGTTATTCACCATCTGGCAGGCGGCTACAAACCCGAGGAAGATCCCAAGGCGCGTTCTCGCTCCCACGCTGACGCCTCCATCTGACCCGTCACAGTGGGAAGCGTACACTCTCGGCAAAGCCCCACAATCTAGCACCGACGTCGCCGTCCGCGAGGGGTCCATAGAACTCGCACACGGTGGCGCAGGCGGGTCCCGCTACCTCGTCCAAACCTGGGGCGACGGCACGATGTGCGACAAGTCGGGCAAGCCGCGCGAGGTGCAAGTGCAGGTTTTGTCTATTCCATTCTATTATGACAATACACTAATGCTCCTGATTAGTTCCATTGCTCGATGGCCATGTCGGACACGATACTCTTCGTCAAGGAGGCCAAGACCTGCTCGTACGTGCTCGTGATCAACACCCCGCGCCTGTGCAGCGAGCCAGGCTTCAAGAGCACGCGCGACGTGACCGAACAGGCGTACATCCAATGTCGCGAGATCGTCAGCGGCACGGACGTCGCGGCACACACCATCGAGGGGAAGGAACCGCAGGACTTTCCGTGGAAGCTCGTCCGACCCACGCCCGAGTTGCCTCCTACCAAGGACACTCACAACGGGAAGTCGAACACTAATCACGACGACATCATCAAAAAGGCTATGGACATGCTCCTGGGCTCTAGTGGTCAGGGGGTGGATCTCTCGAACGGAAAGGTGGTGGTGTCGGATGATGGGGCGGTGATGGTGGAGTTTGTGGATGAGCTGCCGTTGGAGGACTTGATGGACCAGGCAGAGGGGGAGGCGGGGAATGGGGCGCTCATGGAGAGGCTCATGGAGGTGCTCAAGTCGGCGGGGATCGAGGTTAGGCAGCAGGAGGAGGGAGAGGAGGAAGAGGAGGAGTATTATGAAGAGGATGATCGACCGCTGGACGAGCTGTAGTGAACTCTTTCTGGTAATTATTCGGCTCTACTTCCGGAATGTACGATATTGCTCAGTTGGGAACAAAGAAACGGATCTCGGTCATCACGAAAAACAAATCGGTAAGAGTCCCGCACCTTCACAAGGTACATACCGCTGAGCCAGGGGACTGTGACTCTGAGCGTACGCATCAAGCTATCTCGACCTTGGAAACGGAAACAATGTCAAACGTCACCGTCAACACTTCGAATCGCGACCTGATATGAATCAATTATGCCGGGGAATACTCACACCATGATTTCGAGGCAGTTGATACGTAGGTGGATCAGAAGCCGGCCTATTGATGAAGATGAACTGTGACAGCGATTCTGACACATTCCAGCTGGGAAACGGTATTGTAGAGATTCCGAGAAATTGGTTGGACATGTACAGCAACTGACTGATAGATCAATGATGCTGTTTTCTTGGGGTTGGAAGGGCACTCATTCACTGGTACTAGGAACTGGAAGATCAAACAACAGAAAGTTTCAGTCAGGCTATCACGGCCAGGCCAGGAGATGGGTTGCAGGGCAAGCAAGAAGGCTGGCTTCGCTGCATAGATCACACATGTTGCCAGTAACGTATTCCCAGTGGTTCCTTGAACAAATAAGGAAGTCCTTGTGCATAGAATTTGTATATTGCACTGCCATGGGAGAGCGACAGCATGGAGTGAGATGCTGGTAACACTTCAAAAAACGTAATTCTTCTGTTGGTGTTTCCATTGGCTGATTCTTTACAGAAACTGGTGTTACCCGTGTACAAGTCTCATGGAACGGAGTGTCATAGACAACTTGAAGACCATTGTTGAGAGTCCGCTGATGGCCAGCGCGCGGCAGGGTGACGGATCATCATGTGCAGTGCGGCATTGTTCGGCGCTGCCACCAACGAGGCGTTCAGATTTTTGGATTGGCGGACGGCACAAACTTCGGACACAGATTGCATCTCTCCCTCTTGCACGGCTCACTTCGGTTCCAAGCATATCATCCTATATTCATGGAAAGTACATATGAGGAGGTCGACAAAGCGGTAGGTACGCCACAGCAAAAGTTGAAAAAGCAAAAATTCATGAAATCTGACAAGTCCGAATGAGATCCTGGCCACAAACTGCCAGCTGGCGCCCGGCCTGGCGGGCCCCAAAGAGCCTAAAAAAAAGACCATCTCCCCTTATGGAGAGACAGCCCTTTTCTCGACTCGCACTGATTGCTTGCGCTCCACCAGTGGCCCTCTCGGGACTTTGCATTTTAACACATTGCTGTGAAGCGCACCCCGTTTAAGGAACGTCTTGCCCGCCACCGAACCACCTAGTCCCCACCAAGCCCGCCATTTAAGCTCAACGGGAAAAGGGAGGAGGTGGAAGGGCTTGAGACCGTTGGAGGTTGGGCTGTGGCATGGGGGTCTTTATACTGTTCTCGAGATGTGATGTGACATGGCACAACTCTTGGCAATGGTTACCGGCCGAGTCGCAGCCCTTACCTTTCTATTTCAGGCTCAGGAGTGAGTTCACTCTTGAGCTAGATTAGAAAGGTAGCCTCAAGAACTTATGGGTATCATTCAAGACGGATCTTGAGGCTCTTTGGAGTTGAGTAGACGGAATAAGCATACAGTTAGTGTTGCAGTGAGAATCTTGAGAATGAGTGTCGGGCAGGGTTTGATGCATGCAGGGCAAAAGTGTGAAACAGTTGCGGATAACCGGAAGCAACAATTTGAGGGTTCGAGGCAAGGGTGTGTATTGGCATATTGGTACTTTCCTCCTGCTGTCACTCTCAAGTCCAAGGTCAATTCAAAGTTGTCGGCACCCAGCCCATCACGGTGTCTGTCCCTCAGCACGACACACCTCGCCGGCGGGCTAATGGATTTTGCACAAAAGTGAGTTTCTTCATTTCAACGTCATTTTGGACTTGACTCGAGGACAGTGTTCGACAGCTTGGGCGTTCGGAAAAAATAGTCAGGGTCGCGTCAATGTCGTGCGCATTCGACAGCTCGGAACGACGCGGTTTGAACACACTAGGTTACGTTGGAAACACGGCATGGGGACGGGCGCAAGGTCAGTCTCTGCAAGTTGACTTGCTGATTGTCGTCGGCGCCAGCCGACCACTGGGTTCAGTCCGTCAGTGTGACGTTGCCTCGCCGGCGGGCGTCTGGGTTGGGCAAAAAGTGAGTTTTTCATACATTCTGATGGTCATTTTGGACTCACTTTCCAGATAGTTTCGGCTGTGTGGACCCCTGCGAGACACAGTCAGGGTCGCATAGATATCATGCGCATTCGATAGCCTGAAACGACGCGGTTAGAACGCGCTAGTTCACGTCGGAATTGGGGCACGGGGACGTGCATTGGTGAGTTTCTCATATCTCTTCCGGCTCCAGCTCATTCCATTCGCAGTTTCGTCAGCGCCAGCCGACCACCGAGCTCGGTACGTCGGTGTGATGCTGCCTCGCCGGCGGGCGTCTGGGATTTGAGAAAAAGTGAGTTTTACCAGTTGATTTCGCGGGGATTTGCACTCACAATCAACACAGCCTTGACAAGTCGAAGGCGCCTGAAGCTAGTCAGGGTCGGGCCAATATCGGGCGCATTGAAGAGGCCGGAACAATGCAGTTCAAACACGCAGGGTGGATTGGCGAGGAGAGCAGCCATTCGCAAGTTACGCCACATTCGGCAGTTTGGTGCGTTCTCCGTGTAATCTGGGTTCAAATTCTGATGCAGTCAGTCAGTTGTAACAGTGACGCGACGACGTGGATGCTCACAGTGTCGCACGGCGGCTTCGCCGCCTCCCTCCCTCTCTCCGAGTTCTGGAACTTACGGATTTGCCCGGACCCAGTCCGGATTCGCAGTAAGCGCCCTGCCACAGTGATATTTACTCTCATGTCCTGGCAATACTGACCTTGATTTTCAGCTCTGCCTATTGGCGGCTTCGCCGCCCTTCAAGTTTCCACCCGGTCACATTCACCATCCGCACCAGAATCACAAATACGGAGCTGCGAGCCTCGAGCTCGCAGCGGTGCCAGGGTCTGACTGGCGCGTGCTCCACTCGGACTTGTCCAGATCTGGCCGGTGAACGCCGGGATTGATTTGGGATTGGACTTTGAAGTTACTTACCAGTATGTCATCTTTCTATCCCCGGAATGTACCCTGACTACCGTTTTCCAGGGCTCGTATCCACACAGATTTGACACTTGCAGAGTGGGCGCGGCTGCGCCGCGCTCTGCCGCGACGAATCTGACGTCCAAATCATGTCTGCGCCACACTTCACGACTTTGACGAACAAACGTTTAACGGCCTGGCGGAGCACATCACTTGCATCCTGGACGTCACGATGCGGTACCCGCGCCCCGTCTACTGTGTCTCAACGTCAGTTGAAGACGCATCCTGCTTTCAAGGTACTTCACCTTGACATTCCCTGAACTCAAGCTCACCCTGCTTTGTTTCGCTCGCTATCACGGTTTCTAGCACCAGGAATAGCCGAAGCAACGATCACGCCAGCCACAACGCCGCCAGGATCGAATGACAACAACATTCGAGACGTGGGCGGCGGTGCCGCTCTACTTCGCGGACTCGGAAAGTAGACGCCCAACGATTAGACGCCCGGTGCCAAGCACCGTTTGAGCATCTCAGCAGACGGCCCTGAGCCGATTCTGGACCCTCTGGCCGTTAGTTGTGGAGGAAATTCAATTTGAAAGGTGACTGACCTTTCCGTTGCCTTGAACCTGAATTGGCGCATCTTCTTCGGGCCGTATGCTTGTTTTCGACGTCTATGAGCCGTACCTCGCCCGTCTACTCCACCATTGAAGGCGTTACCGGCGACTCTGGACGATGGTTTGATTTGACGGCGGCTTCGCCGCCGTACCTCACGAGCTCCTACAGCCATGGCTCAAGAGCTCAGGTACCTGACTGTCGCGGACGGAGATTACCCAGCAGACATCGCATCCGAGCCAGATCTGGATCTGTTCGGCGTTGGCTTTTGGGAATTCTGCAGTGCTGAAGGTGTGTCACCCTCAAGGGTCCCTTCTTCATTTTCACGGGGCCTCTACTGCCAAAACCACTGGTCGTCGTTCTGTACAGCATCATCTCTGCCATGTACAGTAGCTGCGTCGAGGACCGGACGACTGACAAGGGAAATAAACTCGGTGGCGCCTCCGGCGCCACACTGCGCGAACTCGGACTGCAAGCATGCGGCGGCCAAACTGACAGCAACGTACAGCTCAGGAGGTCGTGTTACGAATGGCTGGGCCTTCGGAGACCGGCGTCAGTCGCACAGACAACCAATTTGCGGAAGGTACGTACTTGTGTATCCAGCCGTTTGATTTTGCCTTGACGAGTTCACAGGGTCGTTCGGACACCGCGAGTCCGTCGCGTAAGCGCATTGCTGTACGTCGGACTTGACGGCAAAACTATGGGAGATTTAACGCGAAAATTGGGAAGCACGCGGACAAGCAGGAGGCCGAGATAACGGCTTGAGGGGATATTGGACTGGGAGGAGGTTGACGCGTAGACCCGCGACGTAGATGGACGTATAGAGACTCCTGTACTTAGACAGAATGCCTGAAAATGAAGACTTTTGAACATTCTCAAATGCGTGAAGTAATACAAATCACTTACCTGCCTTCAAACTAGACTTACCCAGCCTCACAAAAACACCTCTGACCCACTACTTGCCCGTACAGTGCCCAGAACGACCCGATAGGGCATTCCAATGCACTATAGGATATCATACCAAAGTTTGAGAAAGTCTAGTACACGGGCACAATCACCGACTTACCATGTAGCGTAAACTAGGTTTACGGATGACTGGAGATGCTCGAAACACCCGACAAGAAATTCCTTCCATCAGTACGTTCAAACGGTTCAAATTTGTTTGCAATCAACTGTCTGAACCCTGACGACAGAGTTCCCGAGTCATCAGGGTGTGGCAGCCATATCCAGAGGAGTGATTCGCTCCGCTCGCGAAAAGGCCTAGTCGAATGAGATGAAACGTCCAGACGTGCGGCGGCCTCGGAAATACCGCTAAAACATCGTGGTAAGTGTACAAGTTCTATTCTGAGATCGCCAAGTGATCGCCATCACTTGCACCCATGCTACCACCTCCGCTCGCTCGCTCACGCCTCTATATCGCTCTTCGACGATTCCCAGCCTCAGCGCACTCTGGGCAACCTTATTCTACTTGGATGTTGTGCTTAGGCTTACGTAATATGAAATCCGACGAAATTTGACGCGGAAAAGACGCTCTGGACGCGTTCTGTGGGCTTGTCACTGCTTTCGCGCTGCCTGGACCCTTAATATCGATGTTCACGACTATGCGTCATGATTTTCGATGCGATTTGATCTTATCTCGCCCCAGGGACTGTGGGGCACCGGTCCGCGTCTGACCTTGTCCTCCATCCCCCCGCGACGGCTTTGCTGACTCGTTCGTTTTTGCGCTGTATCTTAGTGCGACCATCCCTGGAGCTCTAATGTGGTATGTATTCTGTACTCTGAGTGCTTATGGGTCTCAAACTCACCCAGACAAGCGATACTATGATTGAACTGGGATGAACCTGGGAGGTACGTATCCTCTCAGCTTCTTTAACACTCTGATTGTCATCTTGTCAGTTATTCAGGGAGTCAAAATCATATTTGCGTGCCAAGAACACGGCGATACGCAAGTTGCAACGCACGGAGGTAGGAGAATGTTTGCACATCAGAGAGAACTTCGCGTTCAACGTTCTTCCATAGCCCAGGCAACGAGCATCAGACGTTCAGGGGTCATGCAGGGATGCATCGCCATGCTCAGAATGGAGTCGTTTGGGCTTTGGAAGATACTGGATGGGATGGGATATGAGAATGGGTGCTCCGGGAAAGAAGCGGTAAGTTCGTGTGTCGTCGCAAATTTTCACTCTAATTCTTGAGTCAAGTGAATGTTCAGATGTACCTCTCAAAGTGTATACCTCTGCCAGGGCGCCAAACGTTCAGGCAAGGTAACGCAATTCGAATATCCGTAATATGCGCACTTCATGATTCGGGACTTGTTCGTAAGTCGCGGAAGTTCCTGGCCGCAAAAAAACATTTGCATTTGATCAGAATGATCTGGGCTCTGATGGCACGTTTGGAATGGGTGCCAGGAAGGTATATAAGGTGGAGGAGGACGGTCAGTTCAGTATCATCCGGTGTTCCCTCTTTTCTTCCTTCCTCTTCCACCTCTTGCCTTCACCACCTTCACACCACTACTCTCAGCACTCCCTCACACCCACAAGTTGACTTTGAGATCCTCTCGATGCTGTTGGCGGCGGCGGCGCCTTCTCAGACGCGACGCGACTCGGGTGCGCATGTCACGGTATGTGATCTTTATGTCACTCTATGACTTGCCTCTTACCATTACTTGTGCCTCCAACAGACGCTCACCATTCGTCGGACGCTCGCCCTAAGCACGTCAAGGTCTGTGCTCGACGCTCAGTGGTGCGGATTCCTCGTCCCCTCTGTTGCCAGTCACTGACTGACAGCTCTTAGCCCTCGACCGCCGAACGACTCAAGCAACCTTGAAGGCGACAGTGAACGTTCGATTCGACTCACGCAGTGGCGCGTCGACGACCTCCACCCCGCCAGAACAACAGCAAGTAAGTTGTAAATCTCTGTCCTGATCCAGCATCCGTACTGACTATTACCCATGTTAGGAACTTGACGACATGCGGAGTCTTATGCAAAAGACGGACGTTCAACGACCTTTAGCTGCATGTGAAGGTGCGTGCCCGCCTTCCTCCCAGTGATTTAGATTTGACTGACTTTTCTTGCCCTCTTCACAGGTAGCGGTATTCGACGAGGTCTCCGACGCTCAACTCAACACTGCCTTGGACATCCTCGGGACTTGACGCGGCCCCCACAGCGCCAGCAACCACGGAAGACCGTACAGGCCACGACCGCGGACGACGCGACTGAACGACAATCTCAACGCCGTACGAGCAAGCTTTGAGCTTGCACGTTCACCGTACCCGTTCATGAGTGTAAGTTTATTATCATTCCAGCTTGACTCAAAGTAACGATCCGCATAAGCAGCTAGTCGCCTTCGCGACTCGTTAATCTTGGTGACGGTAAGCATGTCGTGATCTTTGCTATCAATTCGCTGACGGCCGTGTAGAAGCGCCCTCGAATTCACCGTCACGGTTTGAACGCCCCAGACCTGGGCGTTCAATATCTCGGCGAACGTGGTTGAGACCGCCGTGGAGCAGGACGGGACCCACCCCGTCGTTCAGACGCCCTACTCGAAGGTAAGTGTCGAACACCGACACCCTTGATGTGTCTAACAAAGGTGTAGACTGTTCATGGGCAGCGTCGAGTCTGCGCCATCGTACTAGTGCGCCCCATATTCTGACTTGGGCGTCTATGGTATGGCTGACACGACCTCAGGGCGTGTATGACCTGGCCCGTCGACTCATTGCTCGGATATCGCAGGCTAGTGGTCCGCACGACCGCTGAATCTTGAGATTGAGTAAGTTTACCATTCAATGTTTGAGTTTACTTTTGCTCAGCCGTGTACTAGGCTTTTGCTCAGACTCGCCTCCGTGGACATCGAGTCTGCGCAGACCTTATATATATAGTCCGTTTTGTGAGTACCCCTCTCTTTATGCCCATCGTGTCCATGCTGACGAGTTTGCCACCACAGACGGCCGTTGCGCCAACAACGAGTTACGCTGGCGCTGGCGGACGACCGCTCGTCGCTCCATGTACTCGCTCGACCACCGACTTGGTTGCCGGTTGTCGAGTACGGTCTTCGTGCGCCTTGCCCACTGTACGTGCTCGACAGTCGACTGGAGGGTAGGCGAGGCGAATGGGCGTTGCGGTCGACTAACTGATCTATCAACGACGGGTGAGTACTTACGCCTCGAATTTACTCAATCGTTGGATCTGACGGTGACTTGTCGCAAGGTCGTCGTTGAGTGTTTAACGCAAACCTCGCCAATGTCTCTATGCAGCCCTTGTCTGTTGGTTGAACGACCAACGCGCGCACCCATAGGAAAGGTTCTTTATTCGTATAACAATGTATAAGATATAGCTTGTAGATGTACTTGTAGATTGCCGCACTAGTTATGACTGACCTACCTAGCTCTTTGATTGACAAGGCAAGTCTTCGACCATTCGTTCTCTTGCTGCACCGATACTGATCGTTTCTCTTCAGGTCTCAAACTATTTTCCGCGGCTTGGCGTAGACGTTGGGCTCGACGGCACATAGCTGGTTGACGGCAGCGTACTCGTAGAGTGTCGTAATAACTCCAGCCTTCATCTACGTAGCACAGCTGTAGTTAGAGATCTTTGCCCGCGGTCAGTCAGCCTCGCCGCTGGTTGCAAGAGTACCTTTGTAAGTGCACGGGTACCCTTCCTTACAACATCAAAGCTGATTGACTGTTATCTTCCAGGTCTACACCTTGTTATAGATAGTACGGTAAGCACTTCCTTACCTTTGTGTCACGGTACACTTGACTGACGATCTGTTCACAGCTAATAAAACGGGCTGCAACAAGGACAACCGTCCACCTCCTTGTTCCCCCACTACACCCCACCGACCCACCGCACCTCCACCATCCTCACCCTCTGCCACCCCCACCCTGAACCCCGCCCGCATTGCCTCACCACCCTCACGCACCCAACACACCACCGTACGACCCCACCACCCGCTCCTCCGCCATCACCCCGCTCCCTCCCTTCAATACCCCCACCCCCGCACCCCCTTTGCCCACCCCCTCCGCCGTGTCTTGCCAGGGGGGGAGGGGGAGGGGGAGGGATGTGCACGGGGTGAAGAAGATGGGTACAAAGGGAGGGAGGACCGTCAAAGGGGAGAGGAAGGAAGAAGGGGATGAGGCAGGACCGTTCGCACTGGGGCCGCGCTCGGAGAGCGAGGACGTGGTGAAGAGCGCAGGCGTGGAGTGGCAGAAGAGGGAAGGAAGGGAAAAGGAGGGTCAAGGACGCGGAGGGCGTGTCAGGCGACCACTCGCGACCCTCCGTCGACCGCGGCGAGGACGCGGAGGGTGCTGGGGCACGGCTTTGATGGCGGACAGCAGCCTGCCCGGATTTAGAAGCATGCGCACCGAAGTGCAGCATCGATGCTTCTATGATCTCAGCGAGTGCTCTCGCTTCGCGGACTCTGTCACGTAACTGCTGATGATCGGCCGGCCTGTCGCAGTCCGCCGAAGCTGGCGGTCACCTATTTTTTGACACGTCTGCCATTAGCCCGGCCTCCTTCAGGATGAGCAGCCAGGTGAATCGGAACTTGCTTTGGCGTGCCGGCCCGACTTTTATGTACCATATACGGACGCAATTCTACGCCACAATACAGTTCAGCGCTCTCTGAGAGCATTGAACCCTAATCAACTGTTTGATAGCTCATTGCAGTCATGCTTGAGGCTTTTGGCTGCAGTTTATGTCTACATGACTTCACAACACGCTCCTGAATGTGTCCCCTGTTGGGCATTCGACACAGGGAATCTTGAACACGGAGCCAGCTTAGTATCTTTGGTGAGTATGTATCTGACTATGAATGATGTCTGGAATGCTTCTTAGCACACAAATAGTTGATCATCGCAGCCCGGGAAGTGAATCTTAAAGGCATGTCGGCTTGAAAACGTGAACTTGGTAGAGTGCCCTGGGCCGTAGGTGAGCCGCTACGCTACCCGAAAGACATTCAATGATTTATTTGTCAACAAATATGCAAATATCGGTACTTCACCTCACAGATTTGCTGGTAGAATCAGAAGCTACGGATGGCTCGTTTGCGGCCGATGTTGCCCGAATTTTGGAAGAAAACAAGGTCGGCAAGGGTCTGCTAGGTGTTCAATCATTGTATCGCACAGTTCACGAGGGTTTCTTCGCGTCATAGCGGTACTGCGCGACGTGAACGCGTGAACGATGGACAGTCAAGAACTACGTCTGTATATGGTAACCAAGTCTACGCCGAATTCAAAACTCCGTGGCCTTCTGTAATACTAACAGTATTCACGCTTGCTCATACTTACTGAAGGCGGCCAGGTTACCTGGCTAATTTCCCATCACCATACACGGCAGCCTGCTCTGCGCCGCCCTCTTTTGCCGCGTCGCCTTTGCGCCTACTGCACTCGCTTCCCGAGGACACGTATGCATTTCCCAAGTACAAAGTCTCGTTTCTCTCCCATCTGCCGCTGCAGAACGAGACGGCTCAGAGATGGCTTACTGGTGGTCTTTCTGTCGGCGAACTCGAGTTTCTCGGCCAGCCAATCCCCGCACACACACACACAAGGAGATCGCGTCGGGAGACGCGGAGGACACAGACGCCGTGCCCAACAACTACTCGCTCGAACACATGCGGATGGGCCCTAACGACTCGTATCTGTGTCTGATTCCCAAGGCACTCGATCCCTCCGCTGCCTCGACGCCCGAACCAGAGATCGTAGCCTCGCCGGCACACAGCTGGTCACTATTGCAACCTCTTGCTGGCAGCTGCCTTTACGTGCGTCGTCCTCGCACGCGTCTAGCGATTGCCTCTCATCCCCGCTACAGCACCGTCAAGGCTGGTTCACCTACTCTTACTGCCACAATGCAGAGATCCGGCAGTTCAAGGAGCGCGTACATCAACACGGAACCGCGCCTGGTTCGTCCCATTAACCGCATCATGAATTGTTATTCACCATCTGGCAGGCGGCTACAAACCCGAGGAAGATCCCAAGGCGCGTTCTCGCTCCCACGCTGACGCCTCCATCTGACCCGTCACAGTGGGAAGCGTACACTCTCGGCAAAGCCCCACAATCTAGCACCGACGTCGCCGTCCGCGAGGGGTCCATAGAACTCGCACACGGTGGCGCAGGCGGGTCCCGCTACCTCGTCCAAACCTGGGGCGACGGCACGATGTGCGACAAGTCGGGCAAGCCGCGCGAGGTGCAAGTGCAGGTTTTGTCTATTCCATTCTATTATGACAATACACTAATGCTCCTGATTAGTTCCATTGCTCGATGGCCATGTCGGACACGATACTCTTCGTCAAGGAGGCCAAGACCTGCTCGTACGTGCTCGTGATCAACACCCCGCGCCTGTGCAGCGAGCCAGGCTTCAAGAGCACGCGCGACGTGACCGAACAGGCGTACATCCAATGTCGCGAGATCGTCAGCGGCACGGACGTCGCGGCACACACCATCGAGGGGAAGGAACCGCAGGACTTTCCGTGGAAGCTCGTCCGACCCACGCCCGAGTTGCCTCCTACCAAGGACACTCACAACGGGAAGTCGAACACTAATCACGACGACATCATCAAAAAGGCTATGGACATGCTCCTGGGCTCTAGTGGTCAGGGGGTGGATCTCTCGAACGGAAAGGTGGTGGTGTCGGATGATGGGGCGGTGATGGTGGAGTTTGTGGATGAGCTGCCGTTGGAGGACTTGATGGACCAGGCAGAGGGGGAGGCGGGGAATGGGGCGCTCATGGAGAGGCTCATGGAGGTGCTCAAGTCGGCGGGGATCGAGGTTAGGCAGCAGGAGGAGGGAGAGGAGGAAGAGGAGGAGTATTATGAAGAGGATGATCGACCGCTGGACGAGCTGTAGTGAACTCTTTCTGGTAATTATTCGGCTCTACTTCCGGAATGTACGATATTGCTCAGTTGGGAACAAAGAAACGGATCTCGGTCATCACGAAAAACAAATCGGTAAGAGTCCCGCACCTTCACAAGGTACATACCGCTGAGCCAGGGGACTGTGACTCTGAGCGTACGCATCAAGCTATCTCGACCTTGGAAACGGAAACAATGATGAATGTCCTCGATCAAACGTCACCCTTCGAATTCACGAGGGAGTTACCCCCGATATGATTCAATTATAGCGGAGGCTCTCCGGGGGAATACGCCACGATGTCGAGGGCAAAGGAAGGTAATTGATATGATATATTGTATCACTGTAGGTGGAACAGAACCCAGTCTGATAGAATTTGAAGGAAAACTGTGACAGCAGTCCTGACGCAATTCAGCTGGGAACAGCATTGTTTAGATCCCGAGGAATTGGTTGGACATGCACAACAACCGACTGATAGATCAATGATGCCGTTTTCTTGGGGTTGCAATTGTTCGAGAGGACAGGTACTTGGATGTGACATGCATGGAACTGGAATATCAAACACCAGGAATGCTCAACAGGTTTCAGTCTGGATAGATATTACAGAAGTACTATATAATCTCGGCCAGGCCAGGAGATGGTTTGCAGGGCGAGCAAGAAGGTACTGCAGGCTGCTTTGCTATGTAGATTTGGAAATCCTGCACATGTTGCCAGTAACGTACTGCCAGTGGTTCCTTGAACAAATAAGGAAGTCCTTGTGCATAGAAATGGGTATTGCACCGCCATGGGAGAGCGACAGCATGGAGTGAGATGCTGGTAACACTTCGAAAAACGTAATTCTTCTGTTGATGTTTCCATTGTGGCCCTCCAGACTGATTCTTTCCAGAAACTGGTGTTACCCATGCTGGACCATGTACAAGTCTCCTGGAACAGAGTGTCATAGAGGGTGAGAAGCCCTCACCAAAGTAAGATCTTTCCTTATCAAAGATAGTCTATCGCTCTTTGCTACTCTGTCCAAAGTTCCCAGCAATGCAAAAGATGCCGGTTGAAATGATTAATCTTGGAGTGTCACCGAAATGACTGACTGCCAGTGAACAGTCAAGCTACGAGAATCAGTCAGCGCCACATAGCCGCCGGGTCTCGGCACTCCAGAAACTTTGGGGTCGAGTACAAGAGGCGAGAGAGTGGGTTCTCTCCACCCAAGGCACCAAGTTCGTGCGATCAGATTCATTACGTCGCAGCGTGGTTGAGTGGGTCGCAGTGTGCCAATTTCCCCATGCTAACCGCATAGGGTACGGCGGTACGCGGTGTTTACCAGATACCCGCATGTGGTGTCGAGTCTAAGTTAGGGTAAGAACGCTACTCGAAGGTCTGGTGTATGAGACCCCGGATCGATCACATGCCATCCACTGAGTATATGCTGGGTCAGAGTATGCAGGTTTGGAAGTTTGACGTGTCAAAAGACCGTTCCACATTTCTGTAGCCGATGTTTTGAGATTGGCTTCTCGGCGAGAGCGATATGGGATGTCTGGCATGTAACTTACCTGATGATTGAACGTCAAACTGCGCAGCTCCCACCATCTCTCAGCGGCCCGACGACTGGTGCGCTTGTCAGTTCCACCAAACACAACATTCAGTAAACACGGGAAAATCCCAATGTAGTTGGAGCGTGGCGCATCAGCTTGAATCACGGCCGCCGCATGATGTCGAACCGCCCGCCGGAAGACATCAAACGACTGGTTCAAGCTGAATGTTATACGCCACGATGATCGAACGACGCTGGCAGGTCAACGGCAAGCCCTACGCCTGTGGCGGAATGCAAGCTCATGGTATCACACATCTTGTGCGAACGGGCGCAACATCAGATCCAAGCTGAACCTAGTATGTATCCGATGTCGGATGAATGACAGACGAGCTTGGCAGATAGGCGAGCGTCGATGAAGCCGGTGGCGTCCAATAGGAAAATGACCGGCCAGATTTGACTCGATCATCGCGTGCGGCGTGCCAAGGTGCCAAGTCAACTATGAGACCGTCCTTGCTGCCTATGTATTCGGTAGCATCGAGCACAAAATGCGGTGATCAAGGACAATGGGAACGCCACAGGTCTGAAGCGGGCTAGTAAGACACTAAGAGTCGCATGGGACTTGGCGTCGGAGGCCAAGGAGTCTGAGAAAAAGGCCAAGCAATGGCAAGCATGCCGTCACTGGTTGTAGACACATGTAGGTCCACAGTTCCAGACTTCCACCACGAATATATTCCGGCCTTCGAGCAAGTCTGAGCCGGGGAGTGAATGTTATCTTGTAAGCTGAAGTTCAGTACTAAACCCGTGTCTTGCCTGAGAACGGAACTGCTTATCAGAATGATCCTGCAGGTTGTTGTTGTCGTCGACATCAATGTATTCAATGATCTCATCAATACTGTCTACAATACCTTGATGAACTATAAAGTAGCAGCGGAACGTCTCGGACAAGCCTTCCAGGCCATCCAATAGTAATGTTAAATCAACTGTACAGTGTTACATTGTTGGGCCTCCTTGCACGAATGCTGCCACCACATCCAAATACTCGTCCGCATTGAGCGTGTCATCGTGGTCTCCGTAGTTGCCAACAATTCTGGTGACCAAAGTCTCGGGTTGCGGCACGGAGGCATACAGCTGGCGCAAATGATCGTACATTCTCCCGCTTTGACCTAGGTCCACCAGCTCGTCGTTAGCGGAGTGCGCGATGAGCCACCGTATGGACGTAGAGCGGGCAGGAAGATTGGCCACTGAGAACTGATCATAGTCCTCGCGCTTCCCAAACGCATCTTCAATGAACATCATCCGGTAGGAAGGAAAGCGCTCGAGGAGTTCATCAATATCGTAAATGCCTGCGGACAGGATGACACCCTTGACCGCTGCGAGAACGTGCGGCGGGGGTGAAAGCGAAGGCGTAACCCCGGAGGAGTCAAGCAGGATGGAGCTCAACATATGTGCGCCACAGCTGTGGCCCATGAGGTAGATGCTGGCCGGATCATACATGCACGGGCGATCCTGCGGACCTGACCACGCAGTGATGAAGGACAATAGCTGCAATGCGTCCTGTGCATGGCCCGGGTGCTGGAATTCGGTTTCGGGGGTGGGTCGTTGGGGCGTGAGCCGGTAGTTGGCGACGACGATGGCGTATCCGGTGGCAGCTGCTAGCTTACGCGCAAGAAGGGCATAGTCGCGCTTGTCTTCACTAATGAGTGATTGTTGATCACGTAGACAGACGTAGGATGCTACTTAGTGACTTACGCGCGCCATGCACCGCCATGGATGAAGCATATCACGGGCCGCACAGCAGCGATGCCAGAGCGGGGCACGTAAAGGTCAAATTGAAGGAGTGGATCCTCTGTGCTGGCTGTGTACGGCACGTTGGAGAGTATCTCGACATCGTCGGTGGACTGCATCAAGTTGGCGAGCGACTCAGGACTGTGCACACACGACAATATCATGCGTCCTATATAATATATTGAGGGAGCGTTGACCCGGGTGATTGAGATAAGACAAGGCCAAGTGGCACAAGTGGACCACCTGTACAAATTACAATGCCATGTGTCCCATGTCTGATTCAGAATGAGTCAGTCCATATCTATACGGATGCGAAAATCAGCACCACACATTTGTCCGAAATGTTCCCGTTCGAAGACCTGAGAGCAAGCGCTAGAAAGTCTTGACATCACGAAAGAGAGGATCGACAAGACAAGAGAGGAGACTGTACTTGGGAAATGAAGATCAGTTCAGGTCACTCATGCAAACAGCTAAGTATTCTTTTGCAACGGTTCAGTATGGCCTCCGGGTGACTATCAAACTGAACCGCCTGATCGCCGGAGTACTAGCAATCACTCGGAAGTGTCAGTTGGGAAAGTTCAAAGCTGCCAGCTGCAAATTGACCGTGTTCGCACGGGCCATCCTGATTCTGTCCTTGCTGCCTATGTAGTCAGTAGCATGAGCAGCAAATTGCGGTGAACAAGGACAGTGAGAATGCTGCAGGTGCGAAGCGGGCTTGTAAGAGTCGTATCTGGACTTGGCGGAAGCCAAGGAGTCTGTACCAAAGGCCAAGCATGCCGTCACTGTAGACACATGTAGGTCCACAGTTCCAGACTTCCGCCGCGAATATGTTCTGGCCTTCGAGTCGAGTTTGAGCCGGGGTGTACACGTCGAGAAAATATTTATTTTGTAAGCTGAAGTTCAGTATTAAATCCGTGTCTTGCCTGAGAACGAGATTGCTTATCAGATGGTGCTGATGCGGGAGAACTCAGAGCGAACGTACAAGGTCTCGCCAGGTCTCAGAAGGATCGTTCTCGGTCTGGAGCTGGAAGATGGAAAGAAATCCTTTGTATCTGCAGATAGTGGAGGTCAATCAGTGATCTCCGGGCCACCCAGAAACACTCACGTCAAGTTATTGTTGTCGTCGACATCGAAGTATTCGATGATCTCGTCAATACTGTCCTCATTGAGCGCGTTCGCTTCGCCGTTGGTATCCCTTGACCATTGCTGTATTTTTTCGCGCGTCATGATTCCACCGACCGCGTATTTTTCGAAGATGTGCTTGAGTGCGGCTTCAAACTAGGAAGATCAGATGTTGGGCTACCAGAGACAATATCGTATCGCAGATACCTCCTGGGTCATGTCGCCCTCTTCATCAAGTAACTTTGCGCTGGACATGGTCGAAGTTGAACGAAAGTTGTGAGGTGAGATTGATCGAACCCACGTGTTCGTACTTGACTCTTGACGCAATGAGCGGGTCCGGCCCTCTTTCCATCGAGACTCTCCTGCAGAAGCAGAAGGCAGAGAAAGAGGCTGCTTCTAAGGTAGGATTGCTCATAACATCATTGCTTACACTTACCCAACCTTAGCCCAAATTCCTGTCGAAAGAGGAACGCGCCAAGGTCGCAATTGCAAAGCGGGCAGCTGAGATCCGCGAAACGAAGGAGCGAGAGGAGAATGCTCGTCGAGACAGAGAGGCTTTGGAGGCTCAAATTCGGCCCAAAGACACCCGCGGACCGCCTTCCAGACGTGCGCTACTCTACATTGAAGTGCTCTGAGCCTCATTCGACTGATCAATCCACTCATCAGATCACCCAAACTCGAGGCAGAGACCTCCTCCTGCCAATGCGCCTTCTGGACCTCGTGCAGACCGTGGCCGGTCAACTCCAACTGGGCCCTCTTCAATGTCTATGCCTCCCCCACCTCAGCCCACCGCACCTACGTCGACTGCTCCAGTTACCTCCATGTCTTCCTCAGAATTAGATGCTGTTCGCTCTCGCTATCTTGGTGTTGGACCCAAGAAGCGCAAGATTCGTAAAATGAACGACCGCAAGTTCGTCTTCGACTGGGATGCCACCGACGACACGTTCTCTGCTGAAGCCTCTGTACCTCTCCAACAAAATGCACCTCAGGTCATGTTTGGCCGTGGACGTCTTGCTGGCATAGATGATGGAGGCCGGGATGCCATGGAGAGGAGGTCTACAGTGGTCGACGAACGACACTGGTCAGAGAAGCCGCTTAATGAGATGAAGGAACGTGATTGGCGCATTTTCAGGGAAGACTTCAGTATCGGTGCGCGTGGCGGCAACATACCCCATCCTCTGAGAAGTTGGAACGAATCCGATATTCCAAGGCAGTTGTTGGATTGCATTGAGGGTATCGGCTACAAAGAGCCTTCACCTATCCAACGGCAGGCCATTCCCATTGGCTTGATGAACCGCGACATCATCGGCATCGCAGAGACTGGTGTGTCTATTCATGTTCATCGAAGGGATTATGTCCAATGATCTACAGGTTCTGGTAAGACGGCAGCGTTTGTGATACCTATGCTGTCATTCATCCTGAATCTCCCGAGGTTGAATGACGACAACCGACACTTGGGTCCCTACGCGCTCATTCTTGCGCCCACACGTGAGCTGGCACAACAGATCGAGAGCGAAGCCCGTAAATTTGCCAGCCCGCTGGGGTACCGATGCGTCTCGATAGTCGGAGGGGTGAGCGCATCATCAATATCAAATTGACCGACAGATCTGATTGTGCTATCTAGCGTGCTGTTGAGGAACAACAATTCAATCTGCGCGAGGGAGCGGAGATCATCATTGCTACGCCTGGACGTCTGAAAGACGTGATTGAGAGGCATGTGTTGGTTTTATCACAGTGTCGATACGTGGTTATGGATGAAGCGGACCGGATGGTCAATCTCGGGTTTGAGGCCGACCTGACTTTCATCTTGGACGCGCTCCCGACGGAAACGATGATTGGCGAAGACGCCGGGAGCGCCATGGACGTAGACGGGGCTGTGGTACGGAAAGGGCGGACGCGAGTGACTACACTGTTCTCCGCGACAATGCCTGCGGCGGTAGAGCGGCTGGCCCGTAAGTATCTCAAGAAGGCAGCAATCATCACTATCGGAGAAGCCGGCCGAGCAGTGGACACTGTCGAGCAGAGAGTCGAGTTTGTCAGCGGGGACGAGAAGAAGAAGTACGTGAAGACCCATGGTCGAGAGATACAGATTCTAACCGACATGATCAGGCAGCGAATGTTGGAGATTCTGAACAGCGGCGAATATCCCTCACCCATCATTGTGTTTGTGAACCAGAAAAAGACGGCTGATATGGTGGCTAAAGACTTGCAACGGGCCAACGTGGGTATTGTTTGTTTCACGTTCTATTTTTACTGATGATTGTTTGCAGTGGAATGCGTCAACTTTACACAGCGGCAAGAACCAGGAACAGCGTGAGGCAGCGCTACAGGCCCTCCGCTCCGGCGAAAGTGACATCCTCGTCGCAACTGACTTGGCTGGGCGCGGAATTGATGTCAAGGTCGGCTATGTATTGCTCCATAGAAACGTTCAGTGCTAACCCAAACTTGCAGGACGTTGGCTTAGTCATCAATTACCAGATGGCCAACACGATTGAGGCGTATGTGCACAGAATCGGACGTACTGGCCGAGCAGGAAAGATGGGCACAGCGATCACATTCTTGACGAACGAGGACGACGAGGTGATGTACGAGCTCCGCCAAGAGATCAGCAAGAGCCCAGTGAGCAAAGTGCCGAACGAGCTGGCGAAACACGAGGCGGCGCAGCACAAGGTTAGCCGGGAGATGAAGCGAAAGAGGGAGGACGAGACAGAGTAGGCCGTGTGGGTCATGACATATTAGATAAGATGTTGTCACACCGCGTCACATCGCAATTGACATTCGCTCCTTACCCTTAAATCGGCCCGAAAACCTTCGTTATGCCCTCATCGTCTCTTGCCCCCTCCTCGCCAACGATGGTAGAAGCACCACCGTCGCCGCGCAGCGAATCTCGCTTTCGATTTCCCCGCAAGGCCTCGCTGAGCGGCAGCCCCAATGCGCCGCCCGCTACGCCGGCAGCGGCCAAGCACGGCGCCCTGCACGACCTGAAGCGCTTTCTCAACCACCACATACACGACGACCACCATTTCCGGAAGCAGCGCACGCCATCACCGTCTGCATCGTCGACCGTGTCGCAGCGGTCGTCGCCGGACGTTCTGGACGTTCACCCGCCGTCGACGCCCCACCCGACCCGCGCATCAGGTATCTCGACGCCCGTCCCGTCGCTGCAGGAAGCGACGCACGCACATCTGTCGAAAAAGTACGGAAAGTGGGGTCGAGTGCTTGGATCGGGCGCTGGTGGCACGGTGCGGCTCATCAAGGCTAGCCCCAAGAACGGAGGCTCCATCTTCGCCGTCAAAGAGTTCCGGCCCAAGCGCACGGGCGAGTCGGAAAAAGAGTATCAGAAAAAAGTGACCGCAGAGTTCTGCGTGGGCTCGACGCTGAAGCACCCCAACATCATCGAGACCGTCGATATCGTCTCCGACCACGGCCACTACTACGAGGTAGTCAGCCGTGCTTGCCAATGCTGCCCTCGATTGCTAATTCTGCGCAGGTGATGGAGTACGCCCCCTACGATCTCTTTTCGGTCGTCATGTCAGGCAAGATGTGTCGGCCAGAGATATATTGCGTCTTCCGCCAGATCTGCGACGGCGTCGACTACCTGCACGAGCTCGGGCTCGCCCACCGCGACATCAAGCTCGACAACTGCGTAATGACGACGGACAACATCGTCAAGCTCATTGACTTCGGGACGGCGACCGTGTTCCATTACCCGGGCAAATCTTCGCATACGCCCGCTACCGGCATTGTGGGCAGTGACCCCTACCTTGCGCCGGAGGTCCTTTCTTCGGACTCGTACGACCCTCGCAAGTCTGATGTCTGGAGTGTGGCGATTATATTTCTATGCATGATATTGCGCCGGTTCCCGTGGAAGATACCAGATCCCAAGCAGGACCCCTCCTTCCGGGCCTTCGTTCACGCCCACCCGGATCTCTCCGTGGCCTGCGCTGACCCACCGAAACGCAGGAGTCCCCAGCGTGGGGTCACTGCTCCGGATGCTCTCACTGTCTCTATACCGCCTCCAGCTTCCCCAGAGCGAGCGAACACCTCACACCCCGCTTTTACCTCATCCACCTTCAATTCCGAGCCAGAGACAACTTCGTCCCTGAACTCCAGCGACTCCGATGATGTCACCGACACCGAGTCCACCGCCATAACTGATCCTCCTTCCCGGGATGCCAAAGTGAATATTCGCGACTTTGCTGCCTTCACCGAGTACGATGGCCCCATTAGCCACAGCACCGCGACGCTGCCCATGATGACTCCCCATATGGGCAGCCCTCATCTCGCGGGTATTCTCTCCACCGGCTCCTCTCTTGCTCCCGAGGATCCCTCCGTCCGCGTCTTTGACCGTCCGGGTGATTCCACGGAATCACTCCCACTCAGCCCACGCACTGCCTATGCTGTGCAGGTCTTCCCAGCTGGTGGCAGTCCCAGCGAAGAGGTGCTGTCAACGACAAAGCCAAAACCCCTACCTGAACGGACACGCGCCTCTACCATGGCCGTTGTTGACCGCAAGGCCGTCGCCGATGCCGTCAATACTCTCAACACCGAAACTCCTCGCGAAACGCCTACTAAGCGTCGTCAGCGGAGCGACAGTGTAGCTACGTTCCACGGAGGTGGCGCGGAGAGTATCTTCCGTCTCTTGCCCCGCGAAACGCGTCCGGCGTTACGCAGGATGTTGTTCGTGGAACCTTCATCGCGATGCACGTTGACGGATCTGCTCAAGGGCAAGGGCAAAGGCAGTCGGCTCCTGTGTGGATGCGATGCTTCAATGACTGGCGAACATGACGAATACTGCGTGGATCACGATTGCGACGAGGATGACGGGGACGAGTGGATCAAGAGCATCCAGCCGTGCTCGTGCAGCACGAAACCAACCCACGTACATGCCAAGATTACTATCGACGAGAAGCAGGGCAAGAGACGCTTCTTTTAACATCTACTCATTATTTAGATATCGCCTCATTTACCGGGAACATTTTCTCCCTGTTTTGATTCATCTTCCTCCAACACGCCGCTATCTATTAAAGACTAGATGCTACGTTGTAATTCTACCGTACATTCCTATATATGCCAATAACAAACAAACTATCAAGATGGTGTACATTCCACTCTGACTGACCGCCGTATCACCTTGACTTTGATCTGTGCGTAAATGCGATATTGCCTCGCACAGATGACAGCGGTGACCCGCGTTCTATACTTGCACCCAGACTAGACTCTCGTTGACCTGACTCGTTGTAGGTAAGAGAGTATCACCAACAACATAAACCCCAGCGAAAATGCCGCAGTTTAGCTACCGACTCGCTTCAATTCTGCGTGGTGAGATGGTATTGGGCGCCAGTTTGATAGAAGGAAATGTCAAGGAGTGTATACGGCGCAAGATGGTGGCGACTGTGACCTAGGTTTGCTTTGAGGGATATATTAAATATACGCGTACTGTATGGTGCATGGGGCACACCACACGCAGGCAGGCATTGACCCCCATCAAGCAGGGATAATACAGCGCCGGCACAGAAAGTACAGCTGTCCGCTGTTGGACTATTCAATTACATAGCGTTCAGGGAAAGGCCACGAACTCAGAGAGCATGGGTCCATCGGCCGATGGGCCATGAGAGGGCTTTTGGTATACGTATTTAGTACATACCGTAACCCCCAATCGAAAGGGCTGCGCGTGGCAATTGTGGGACACGATGTGTAACTCGAACATGCCGGTAGAAATAAGAACGACGGGAAGCCAAATGGGCGAGAGACAAGTGGGGTTGGAAAGAGGGTCACACTTGGAGATGTTCTAGTCAAATTCCGTGAAAGTTACCGGTGAATGACGTTTTCCAGGAGAGAAGGTTGAGTTCTCCACAATAGGAAGGATAAAAATGGGGTGAACTGGGGGTGTATGTGTGCAATGTGAGCACAAGGGGCCGCCACAGGCCGCCACGCGTGACAATGAGATGATCATGTCTTTGTGACCAATCGCGATCCTTTGCTTTTCTCCATCAGCACTACATACCGACGCGTTTACTACAATGGCATCCGCTGGCGACGTGCAACGACTGTTTATGCAGGCCATCCTCTCGCGAGGAGTTATGACAGAAAAACTTGCTAGGGTTTTGCGCCAGAGATGCATCACTATCGTCAAAGGTTGGGCAGCATTTTTGCCTTTCAATCTGTCTCTTCGCTCATACCTTCTGAAGAGGCAGATAACTCTTTGGAAATTTCAGACTCGGACAGTGAAGCCTCGTGGGAGGCGTTCGTAGCTAACGTGAACAAGTCCCTGGACGCGCTGGACTTGTCGTTCAAATTCGCATTCGACGAGGTGACAGGCAAGAAGATGTGCATTCTCGTGCGTGGATCTTTCCATTCATGTCGCGTTTCTTATCGTGACGCGCATGCAGGCGAATATGCGAAGCGACGAGATTGCCCAACTCGCAACGGAATACTCTGTCACCGAGATCGCCTACTTCAAGGCCGTCGTACGCTGCTTTCTGTCGCGAACACGTTTCAATCAGCTCAACTAGCACAGGTCGAACAAATCATGCTTGCGCCACGCGACGCGTTTTCGGTCACTTCTTTTGCAGCTTTACGAGAAGCTGGCCAGGTCAAGCCAGTCATCACCAAGACTCAAGCCGAGATTGTCCTTGCTAGCTTCGTCGCAAATGGTTGGCTGATTCGCAGCAAGTCTGTGTCAGTCGGTCTCTTCATTGATACTGTCTCATCTCCCTCTCCAGGCGTGGCCGATATTCTTTGTCGCTCAGGACGACCCAGGAGCTTGCGCCCTACCTCAAGGACAACTACCCAAACCAGATCTACGAGTGCACGATCTGCCACGAGGTGCCGTCTCTTCCCATCTATTCGGATTTGACCAACTGATAGGATTGTAGATGATCACCAAAGGCATCGCTTGCCAAAGTCCAACATGCCATACTCGTCTTCACCCCCACTGCTTCGAGAAGACAAGGGCTCGGAACGGAAACTGTCCGACTTGCAAGATCGAGTGGCCTCGCAAAGCTGATAAACCCCTCATCCCCATCGGAGAAGACGCTGCACGCGACGGCGATGAGCATAAACGACGAACACGGCAGCGAGAGGCTCAAAGCGATGAGGATAGCGACGAGGAGGACGAGGACATGGACGCGTCTCAGGACCAGTCACAGTCTCAGCCTTCCCAAGCCAAGAGTAGTCAGAAGGGGCGCAAGAAAAAGGCCGCAGACATGGATGTCGACGAGGATGAGGACGAGGATGAAGAGGAAGTCGTTATTCCCACAAGACGTCGCAGTACTCGCGGACAGTGATTACATTTTGTCTTGCCTTAACTTGTGTATTGATGTAAGGTTTAATATGACACCAGATAGATTTGGCGATACGGCTTGTCATTCCGTCGATGTTTGTAGGAGGAATCGGATTGCTATTGTCACTGAAACTCATTCACTGGATAGATCACTGCATCGGTCCACGTTGACATTCCTTCGAAGACGGACGTGTACAGGTGTTATGCCGGGCAGGCAATATGCGCCACACTGTCAATCCACACATCTTGTAGCTGGGACAGCAGCTCGACATTGAAGGATCGCCATTAGCAGCTGCTGTATGCCATTGAAGAGATGCTGCGGGACTGGCTAGTCAGCGGTCCCAAACGGGCAGGCTTTGTGGCCAAAGTAGGCGTGCTTTCCCTTTTAGGGTTAACTCCTGCTTACTAGTGTTTGCAGCACAACGAGACGCATTTGGTCCCATTGTCTCTTATCGCATTGCATCACGGGGAATTGGTACTTCCAAAGGTTTCTGTCTCTGCGCTGCCCCAGGGAGGTCTACTCACCATGGGATCGATGAGTATACCCACCACAGAGACCTACCAGAGACATGGCGCGGAGAGGATCCTCGTTCTACCTCGAGGAGGGAGGACCACATTTGTGACAGATTTGGCATGATTTGAGTATCAGTGCCTATTGTTCGACCAATTTGGTCCACTACCAACTTTTACGCGATCACGAGTGCCCATTGTGTTAAGTTGAACGACCCTATCTATTCATACCGATGCTCCAAGACCCAATCTGGCAAGCCGACTGGGCTAGCATATATAATGGCTTGCTATCCGTGCGCGGATTTTCAAGTCCCCGCTACTTCTGCATATTCAAGATGCTCACACACATATTCGCCCTCGCGACTATTCTCAACTTTTACGCCTTTCCCCGCAACGTGAACACCGCCGCCTATCGCACCTCCGCCTACATCGATACAGACCTCCCCACCGCCTCGCTCCCCATCGTTTACACCGGCCTCTTCACCACCTACTTGTGTATCTCCGCTATCTTCGTCGTCGGTCTCGTTACTGTCACTGTTCTCCTCCGTCGTTCCTCTGCCCTCGTCCCACAACTCGCCCACATCGATGATGCGCCATTCACGTCCAACGCTGTCCACCACCACGATGCGCCGACAGTCATGATTGGCGCCATCTACATGTTGATGGCCGTCACGTTGGCGTTCTCCGCCATTGGCGCTGGACTGTTGGTCGTGGATGTCGCACTGGATCAAAACATCTCGCCCTGGGCCATTGTTCAACATGCGCTTTCTGCATTCATCGTTCTGCTTGGGGCATTCCATGGGTTGGATGAAAACCTTTGCCTCGTTGTGTCCTCCGAGTCGGCGCTAACCACGACTACCCCGATGCCGACCTCTGCTACAGTCGAAGTCGACGAGGAAGATCTCTCGGTACAGTCTGTCTCTCAAATTTGTACGTCCATTTACAAGGTCGTCGAGCTGATACTGATCGTATGTGTAGCCGTTAATATCGATTCTCACTCCCCAGCCGCTGAAGAAGCGCCCATTGTCAGCGAACTTGCAAACACTGAGGTTCAAACTGGTACGTCGTTTTCAGCGATGTATCAAACCGTACTAATCGCCTATCCTGTAGTCGATATCGGCAACTCTCAGCTCACCACTGTTTATGAAGCGAGTCCTCGCCCTGCTGCCGCCCCCGTTCCCACCAACCTTCAGCTTCGGATTTCGGTTGACGAGTCTGTCAACTCTTCCCAAGGCGCCTCCGTTCCCCCTTCTCCCCCGAACTACGGGTCCTCTACGCCCCCATTTCCCCCGTCGCCTACCAATACCTCCCTGGACGATATCCCTCTTCCCACTTCTGCACCTCTGTTTGTCCAGGAACAGGATGCTTCTTCTGACACCGACGAAGACGACACCCTGGAAGCCGAATTAGCCTTCTTCGATGCCTACATCGATGCGAAGGTCTCCGGCGACACTGCTACCCAACTCGAACTTGGAGCTCAAATTTGGCCCGAGAAATATGGGAAGCAGTGGGCCCGCTATCAACGCAACCACGGCCTTATATAAGCACGAGTTGTATTTAGTGTGAGTTTTGATTGTCAAACCCTCCCGGCCGCTTCTGAATCATTTCCTCTTTCATAGATTTCTCGCCTTGAGCCATTGTCGCTCTCATTTCTCTTTTTGACAGGGTTTACCCCTCGCCGTGTCTCTCTCACTTTGCATTCTCGTATCCCGGCACACATCGACTACCTCTTCGCTCTCGCCACGTTCGGATACAGATCCCCACTGCCACCCTCGCCAACCATGCATATTCATACGCATTCTCATCTCTCAAACACCAGTAACCCGTCAGCTCGCCGTTTCAACGACAATAGCACGACCAGGAAGACCAGGAGCATCTCGCCGATGACTACCGAGCGCGTCACTCCGTCGTCTGCTATACGGCATCGATTAAAGGTGGACGAAAGCGTCCCAGTCACACGACTGGGATTGTTTCCTATCTTGTCGTTTTGCCGTCGTTGAACGCCACAGGCGGACTGTCAGGTTTCATCGACAGGAAGAGGACATCTGCAGCCAGGAGCGTCTTCCCGACGACTACCGAGCGCGCTAGACAGTGTCCTCTTTCCGTGGTTCCCGATTAAAGTTGGATGAAAGCGCTTTGGCCTCGCGGCCAGAGTTGTTTCCTGACTTATCGAGGAGCCGTCGTTGGAGTTTACTAGGATTGAGGTTTATGAGTTCGTATCTTGCTGAGGTTGTACTATCTTGGGTGTATTTGGGTTTGCTGGCCGTTACTTGTTAGATTTGAGTCGAAGGTGTATGTAGTGTATTAGTGCTTGTTGCCGAGTTTGCATCTCAATTCCGTTCACTGTCAACGTTCCGACTTGAGTCTACATATATACTGCAAAGTGTAGATAAAGCATTCACTGCGCACTTCTTGGCCACAAAGTTCATGATTGTGGTCTAGATTCACCTGCTGGTGTTGGTGTTGATGGAAGTACACGACCGTCTTCCTCCTTGAAATGAGCAGGATCGGTGAATCCAAATCGCCCTTTACCCCAGATCTGTTTGCGCTTGCGCTCGCGGTGTCCCTCCCCAAAGTCTTCGTTCCATTTACGCAGGGCAGCAAGAGTTCCGGTGCCTTCAGACGAAGAGGGAGTTATTTCCTTCAGAGCTTTCGTGAAATGCCGCTTCGACAACACGCGGGTCATGAGTATGTCCTCAGGCGCCGGGGATGATGTCTCGGATTCTTCAGTCTTGGCTGAGTCCTGTTCAGCAGTCGTTTCCGTCTGTTCCACTGGAGTTTCACCAATAGACACAGCCTCTGGCACCTGCGGTGTTGCTTCGGTGACCGAGTCCTCCGCCTTGGCAACTGGCGTCTCAGCCCGGGACTCCTTGTCGGACACGAGCCAGGGAAGTTCGACGTGCTCCTTGACAGCATCGACAGCGGCGGACACGCACAAATCTGGAGCCAAGTCAGCCAAGAGTTACGATGAATGGGGACCAAGCAAACGTACGCTTCAGATCAGAGCCAGAGAAACTCTCGGTTCGTTTCGCCAAGTCCTTGACGTCAACGTCCGAGGCGAGCTCTTCGTTACGCAACATGATCTTGAGGATTTCTATATGCCAGAGAGGACATCAGAGATGGCACACATGCTGAGGCAAGACCTTACCCTCTCGTTCCTTTTCGCCAGGAAGATCCACGAGCAACCGTCTTGGCAATCGGCGCAATACAGCATCGTCCAAATCGAAAGGACGATTCGTCGCGCCAATGACGATGACGTTACTGTCCTTGAGCGTCTTCAGCCCGTCCATCTCTTGCATGAACTCGGTGACGACGCCTCTGTACGCAGCAGAGCTGCCGCTTTCTCGTCCGGACGAGCGAGCGCCGAGGAGGGCGTCAATCTCATCCAAAAACACGACACATGGCGACAGCTTGCGGGCAAGTGCGAAAACGGCTTTGACAAGTTTCTCGCCTTCACCGACGTACTGTAAAGGATCGGATCAGTGGACTTTTTGCGGATTGTTATATGCTGCTCACCATGTCCATAACGTCTGACGGAGACACACTCATCATGCGACAGCCAGCCTCCTTTGCCAGTGCTCTGACAACAAGGGTCTTACCAGTACCTGGAGGCCCAAAGAGGAGGCATCCTGTTATGCTGTGCTCCTTGAGTATACCCTGCTGGAAAGCCTGCGGATGTAAGAGAGGCAGAGACACAATCGTCCGAACAGAATCAATGGTCGGTGTTGGCAGGTGAACTTGCGAGAAGGAAGTAGGCATCGTCGCTGGCAGGGCGTCAGAAAACTTGACCAGGTCGAGGAATGTGGGACATACCAGGATCAACAATGCAAGGCAGCAAACGCTGCTCATGGCTGTCAAGCTCAGGATCATTCTTCAGCCGCTCGATAATCTCGTCAACACTGGGCGCAGGTTCCTCGAGCTCACTATCAGGGTCTTGCTTTTCCGGTTGTGACGCCTTCAATGCCTCCTTGAACCACGTCTTCCGCAGATCCGAGAGTGACCGCTGCGCGCTCCAAGCATGCGAGACAGCATCCCACGGGACAGGCGTCGGATCTAGCGACTGCTTCTGCGCACCGGAAACGGAACTAGCGACGACGCTGCCCACAGCTCTGTCCGCTACGTGCTTGACCGTCATCCACAACTCCACGCGCTTGCCCCATTCCTCCCACATTTGTTCTTGCGCAGAAGGCTCGACGGCATCCGGAAGCGCTGCCTGTGTGCCATCGACCTCGACCTCCTCTTCGCTCTCATCAAACTCTAGACCAGATTCACCGGATACGAGAGAAGCAGCGCTACGAGGGTCAAGGACTCCGCCGACTGCACCAATGGCCATACGCGTGGTCAGCTCGTTGATCTCGCGCCGCCTCTCTACTCGGCACTCCCTCTCTGCTGTCATGGAGCGTGTAGTGGGCACTAAGATAGACGTCCGGAAGAAAGAAGTCTTCGTGTCGCTTTCGGGCGCCTGTCGACTTGAGGCCGTGTTCTGACCGCCCGCAAATGGAAGTTGTATGGCATTACCGCCAAGCACAAGGACATCGTTGCGCCTGGACTCGCCCTCGTCCTCTTCCTCCTGGTTCGTCAATGTCGGTAGTTCGTCCAAGAGCGACTGGTCACCCCTCTCCCACTTCTTGAGACGTCTGCGAAGGCGGGCTTCTCGTGCTTTCACAGCACCCTCGTCCTCGTTCCAGTCATACTTTCCGGGTCTCGAAGACGATGTTAATGGAGTGGAACCGGCGCGACGGTTCATGAGCAGACTGAGCAGGTTTGAGGGAGTCGGTCCAGCAGGAGGCGCGGATATGACTTCTGGTGGCGTGATGGGCGGGCATATCCCGAAGATGATGGTCGTGGGGTTGGTGACGGGAGAGGAGGGGGATGCGATGGGACCGCGCCGCCTTTGACGGACGGCATTGAGGAGAGGTCGATACCAACTCGCCGACGTGGAAGCTAGAGTCGTAAAGTCGCGAATGTAGATTATACGAGGCGCTGATGGACTTTTGACACCGTCAATCGAGGGCATGTTGACGAGGGCGTCGAAGAATATCTTCGCTTTACTCGGCTGCGAACTTGCCAGTTTTGAGGCGGAGACCACTGTGCCACGATTTGACACCGGAGACATGACAGTGAGCATCATTTGGGCGGTCGGGAACGTGTTTCCGTTTGATTCGTCGTCGTCGTCCTCTTCCGCCGCATTCGATGTCTGTGGTGGAGCGGTCGACGTCGCGCGAAAGTGAAGGGGATTTCGAGGCAGGCGGAGCATGTTCGCTGCTATTGAGCAATGAGTACTCCCAGAAAACACGAGGACGGATTGAGACGCACCTTTCCCAAAAGCTCCCCATTCACCGGCCGCAAGCTGGACGGAGTCAAGGACGAGGACCTCTGCGCCGATTCTTCGCGCCATTTCCTTCACGGTTGCATCCACGACGTAGTCGCCGCCTTCAATGGGACAGTAGAGGGCCAGGGTCGGCTCGACAGGAGGGCCGTGTGGGGAGGCGTAGACGGCGCGATTTTGGGTATGCGGATGGAGGGTAATGAGCAGGTTGTCCAGTGCTTCCTCCAGTATGTGCGGCGGGGGAAGGATGTCTGGACTGGGCGCATCTGACTCGGCGTTTTCTGAAGGCGCCCATAGCACGTCGAGGTCCTCCGGCCAGTCCACGGTCTCAACAGGCGGCGTGCTCGCCTTCGATCGCCGCCCGCGTTCGGGTTTTTCTACTGGCGGTGGCAGGATTGGCGGCACGGACGGCGGGGATGGCGCAGATTCCGCAGAGCCATTTTCCGCAGGCGGCTCTGGATTTTGAGTAGACTCGGGTGTGTCAGACGAGCTTGTTGAAGAGAGCCGGCTGCCGGACGCCTGAGGAAGAAGGTGACGCCTGCCAGCCGCAGGAAGGGTGCGCTGTGCGGCTATCCGAACAGTTCGAACAGCGTTGAACAACGAGCCCGACGTTGCTGGAGACCGCATTCACTTGCGACACGAAGGTTAGTCAGTGTGAGGAATCCAATTTTCGATCACCTGCATGTCCCAAAAACGGAAGCCGCCCAAACCAGTACTTAACTGGACGGTCTCGTTCCTTTCACCGCTCTATCTCTCTTTATTACGCGCTGTATCTATTGAATCCCGCAATTCTCATCTGCTCTTCTCCTCTTTCTGCTGTCATGTGTCTTCCCATACCTCTTCCTCTGCTAGAATAGACCTGTCAAGGAACAACTTATACTGCAGAAGGAATCTAAAGATACAATTCCTCCCCGTACTGAAGGAAAGTAAGACGCGTTCTGCCTCAGTGTAAACGATTTTCAGAAACCTGTCAAGAGTCTCCAGTTGCTCGATCACGTGGATCCAAAATGTACACCAACGCCACACTATCCGTGTCGCATTGGGGTCGATTATTAACTCTAAATTATAAAGAAGAACGACGAGGTATCATAGAAACGCCCAAGCAATTAGTTCTTGGCCTGCTTGTCCCGCCTTGCCTTGGCGCGCTCTGCCAAGTCCACACCGACCAGTATTTTCGAGGCCTTCCACAGCTGGACGACATTGATGATGTTCTTGATGAAGAACACTGGGAACATCGCGTAGGCAATGGCACCTGCCCAGCTGAGACCGGCAACCGGCCATGGGGTGTCCGGACCTGACAGAAAGTCGATGGGCGAGGACCACCACTTGGCAAGATATAATGCGACGAAGAAGAGCTCGTTTCCAGCGCAGACGAGGAATAGAGTTCGCTACACGTTGTGTCAATCTTTGCGCAACTTTACAGGAGGGAAATGCACATACGCGATCGTTGTAATAAAGCCAAAGGATTCGGCTGACTTGGCTTGTCACTAGTTTATGTGAGGCGGATCCAGTAATGATGGAGCTGGGGGAATAATTGTAAGCCGACTGAGTAAGAGGCCGTGCCTCGACCTTACCTGTACATGTGCATGTAATGACTGCTGAAATCCAGAGCGATGAGGAATTGGAATGCTATGGCCCAGTAGGGATACGCGGAAGCAAGATAACAGAGAAGACACGATGTTGTACACCTATCTGGAGTGTGAGCGTGCAGTTCCTGACGATGCAGAAAGATGGCGACGCACCTATCGGTGACCATATCAAGCACAGCGCCAAACTTGGATTCCTCGCCGCGGTAGCGGGCGACGGGGCCGTCGACGGCGTCTAGTAGACAGGATACGACATATGCGATTGTGCAGTATTTCGGATGATAGCTCATGTAGTGCAGCGACAAGGCCGCGAGAATGACCCGAGTGTACCCTGTGCGCGGCAAATTGAGGCCTGGAGCACGTTCCGCGGGCGGTATAACGCACCAATGATGTTGGGGGCGAAGAGGAAGACATTTTCCTTGTACGACTGGTTGGTGGCGAGATCGAGGGCGGAGCCGGCGTCGACGAGGCTGACGGACTCCTGCTTGCGTCGGTGATTGGTCTTGTTGGACATGAGGGGCGGGAGAGAGGCGGCCGGGCGGGGAGCGGATGAGAGGCGGATGCAGGCCAGCAGTTGAAAAGCGGACGTAAGAGAGGCAGGGCTCCGGTCATGGCCATCGCGTCATCCTGCTTATCCGAATCAGGAAGGCTAGCCGTCAATGCAGATCTCGAGTCACACTTAAAAAAGCTCTCTTGTTTCTCTCCGCCAACATACGCGCAATATGTGTGGTATTCTCGCCGCCCACAACTTGGACAACCCCGCCGCTGACCGCGTGCGCTTTATCGCCTGCTCCAAGCGCATGCGCCATCGCGGTCCTGACTGGTCAGGATGCTTTGTAGGAAAGGAAACAGTCCTTGTCCACGAGCGTCTCGCTATCGTTGGTGTCGGTTAGTCTCTCTGCTATCAGACGATCCAGGCCAATATACTCAATTCAACCATCCTCACAGATACTGGTGCTCAGCCTCTGGTCAGTGAGGATGGCAAGACCATCTTAGCCGTTAACGGCGAGATCTACAATCACATCGCACTCCGTGCCAGTTTCAAGAACGACGTAAAATTCAAGACTCACTCTGATTGTGAAGTCATCATCCCTCTGGTACTTCTCCACATGTCGCGAGTGTAGGTCATCCTTCTAACAATATTCACAGTACAAACAATATGGCAAAGATCTGTGCAAACACCTCGATGGAATGTTCTCCTTTGTCCTTCTTGACGAGTCCGTGTCGCCCAGCAGAATCATCGCCGCTCGTGATCCAATTGGTATCACCACCTTGTACCAAGGCTGGAACTCTAAGCGTCCAGGCGCCGTCTACTTCGCGTCTGAGCTCAAGGCCATCACCGACGACTGCGACAAAATCATCTCATTCCCTCCCGGTCACGTCTATGACAGTCGCGATCAATCCACGACGCGTTATTTCGACCCTTCCTGGTGGCACGGCGACGACGAAGGTCCCAACGCCACTATTCCTTCCACCCCGGCTGATTTTACGCTCATACGCGAAACTCTGGAAGCTGCTGTGCGCAAGCGCCTTATGTCCGAGGTGCCTTACGGTGTCCTCCTCAGCGGCGGTCTCGATAGCAGTTTGATTGCTTCCATTGCCGCCAGGGAGACCGAGAAGGTTGCCCAAGCACAGTACGAAGCTCGCAAGCGTAAGTTACGGGAACAGACCAGCGGCCCTTCGACGCCCAACGGCCTTCCTGTTGATGAAGAATGTAAGTTTTAGTCCATAAAATGAAATCCTTCATATAACTCAATGTACCGATCCAGCAACACTCGCGTCTTGGCCACAGCTGCACTCTTTCTCCATCGGCCTTGAGAACTCGCCCGATCTATTGGCTGCGCGGAAAGCGGCGCATTTCCTAGGCACTGTCCATCACGAATATGTCTTCACCGTCCAGGAAGGTCTAGATGCCATTCCCGAGGTCATCTATCATCTCGAAACCTACGACGTAACCACCGTCCGTGCGAGCACGCCGATGTATCTCCTCAGTCGCAAGATCAAAGCCATGGGTGTCAAGATGGTACTTAGTGGAGAGGGGAGTGATGAAATACTGGGTGGTTAGTACGGCTCAAACGATCTAACGTTGGACGGCTGACGGACATGTCGCAGGCTACCTCTACTTCCACGCTGCGCCGGACGCCAAGTCATTCCATCAAGAGTGTGTGCGTCGCGTCAAGAACCTGCACACATCCGACTGCCTCCGCGCCAACAAGCGAGTCTTCTGCCACTTAAGACAAAACGTATTCTGACACATCGCAGGTCCACTATGGCGTGGGGTCTGGAGGCCCGTGTGCCTTTCCTCGATAAGGCCTTTTTGGAAGTCGCGATGAACGTTGACCCCACAGAGAAAATGTTCAGTAAGGGTGCAAGCCAGGAATTCGACGAGGACGGCTGTCCGAAAATGGAGAAGGTCTGTCCTGCGCATTATGTTGCAACGGTTGTCTTGACGAATTCGATCCCAGTACATCCTTCGTAAAGCCTTCGATTGCTCTCCCAACGGCAAGGTTTGTGCATGAAGGCCCCCACAACAAATTCGACACACTGACGTTTACCTCCTAGGCTTACCTCCCCAAATCGATCTTGTGGCGCCAGAAAGAGCAGTTCTCTGACGGAGTTGGATACTCCTGGATTGATGGGTATGCTTCATGCTGCTTGACGTCAACTAGTGCTCATTTCCCTCTAGAATAAAAGACCACTCCGCTGCCATGGTCTCCGATGAAGCCCTATCCAAGGCGTCTGAGCGCTGGCCCGAAGGGACGCCCGATACCAAGGAAGCCTATTATATCCGCGACGTCTTTGATGGTATGTGCTTACAAGAGTCCAAGTGCGATCAACTCCACTGAGCGAACTTCCAGGCCTGTTCCCCACCAAGGCTGCCGCTGATACTGCCGTCCGGTAAGTCTCAGACGCAAGCGTTGACCTGTCCAACTCACTGACCAATGTTCGCATGAACAGATGGATACCTCGAGGCGATTGGGGTTGTGCATCTGATCCTTCCGGGCGAAGTGTCAGCATTCACAACGCTGCGTATGGAGTTGACGAGTAGATCCGGAATGGTTGTCAAGCTATCGATATGTAATTCTTACTTGTTTCTGAGCTTGTGTGGCGTCTTGCTTTGTTTCCTTTCAGTGTCGCATGGACCTCCTCAAAAGGTTGTCCTTTTGTGATCCTGGGTCTAGCCTACTGCCATCGCTGTTTCCAGCTCGTTGAAAGAGTGCCCGAAACCGATATACCTAACCTAGCATTTGGTCTAATCTGTGATGCGGCTCTGTACTGGAAACAGGGGGCCCTCATAATGGACATATGCGTATGCCTTGCAGATTCATCATCTACGCGACTGGGAACGTCGTCGTGAGCAGACTTGCCTCTTACAAGGCTAGTACGGTCACACAGAGCGCTCCGCAAAAGTCTAGATGGTAGCCAACAGGTTGCACGGTAGCCTCCCGAAATTGGGGCTACATGGACGCCCGCATCACTCAATGACAGCTCCATGCCATACTCGACTTCATGGTGTGCAACATTTCGGTCACAGCTAAATTCGTATTGGTTTGCAGATATATAAGAGTATTAACATCGTCCACTACTTGCTGTATCCTCGCTTGCCGTATTGACCAATGTCTCATGAGGAGCCCGGATACCATCATCTCCTCGCCAACAGGACATGGTACAACAATGCGAGGTAAGTGGTTTCTCTGTTCGGGAACTGTTGGCGGCTCAAGATTACTTACTTGTTTCCAGACTGGCAAAACTCAACTTGTGGCTCGTCCTTTTGTTCGTGAGTTTCTTCCAGGTTGCGTCTTCTTCTCATCGCCTCTAGGCTGCTATCTTCCTCGACCACTGGATACGACCAAACCTTGATGAATGCTCTCCAGTCGCTCGAGCAATGGTCGTCATACTTCCATCACCCCGCCAAGGGGCGCTTGGGAATTGTAGTAGCCATGCTGGTACGCCACATATTCAATGATTCTGCTGTTCTTCGATCGAATCTCATCGCAAAGTAGCTTATAGGATCTTTAGCTGGATACCCTATAGCGCCTTACTTGACAGACGGTATTGGACGGCGTTACTCGATCCTCATTGGTAACTTGTTCTTGATCCTAGGAGCAGCCCTTCAAACAGCATCAACCTCTTGGGGGATGTTCATGGCTGCCAGGTAACATGCCCATCGGTTCGGGAAAGTTCAAGATGGATTCTCAATTCTTTTCCAGGTTTATTGCAGGGTTTGGGCTGGCGTTCAGCGGTAAGTCGTCCACGATCTCCGAACACATCTCTCACTGGCAAATGCGCCACAAATTAGCAAACGCGTCGCCGATTCTAATCACCGAGCTTGCATATCCACCCTACAGAGAGGCGTTGTCCGCTTCGTACCTCGCCGTACCTTACACGGGAGCCGTTATGTGAGCAGGCCTTTCCAAGCCCGGAAATCTACTTACCCCCCTGCGACAGAGCCGCTTGGATAACGTACGGAACGCTGCGAATTCCGAGCTCTTGGGCCTGGAGGATACCGTTACTCGTACAGGGCATCGTTCCCGTCCTCCAAACTTTCCTCATCTGGTGGATTCCTGAATCGCCGCGATGGTTGGTCAGTAAAGGCAGAGAAGAAGAGGCGTTGGAGTTGCTCGCGTATTATCACGCGGACGGTGATCGGTGAGCTACAGCAAAGCTTGACTGCTAAGGTTCTTATACCTCACAACTCCAGAGACGATCCTCTAGTGCAGTTCGAGTTCGAAGCCATCCAGATTTCAATGTCATTGGAGCGTGATCGAGGTAATCTTCCTGATCAACAATTGCAAGTGTCATTCCTCTAATTGTGACGAAGAGACTCGCGACTCCAGTTACAAGGCGCTCTTTACCAAGCGCGCAAACCTCAAGCGCCTTGTGATCATTGTGGCTCTTCCCTTCTTCTGGCTGTGGTCTGGCATTGCACTTGCGGCATTCTACCTTAACATCGTTCTTATAGATGTCGGTATAACGCGTCCGACAACGCAGGTCAGTGTGGTGTCCGACGGAGCTGCACATTCTCAGTATCATCTAGCTGCTTATCAACGCAGGCCTTTCGATATGGAACTCGGTCTGGTCTTTGTTTGCAGCCAGTCTTGTCGAAAGAGTTGGACGGCGACCGCTGTTTCTCACCTCCATCATTGCTTATGTGTTTTTCTTCTCTGCTGATACAATATGTTTTGCGGTATACTCGGAGCTGGGCTCTGAGGCTGCAGCTCGTGGCTTCTTGGCGCTCCTGTTCTTATCCTATGTCTCTTTCAAGTCAGCTCCTTGCTCCGAGCAGCTCTCGCAGATGCTGAAGAAATCATACAGTCTGGCCTTCGTACCTCTCGTCTCCTACGTCATGGAAATACTCCCTTTCCAGCATCGCGCAAAAGGATTGAACATTTTCTGGTTGTTCAGTGCTGCAGCTGGGATTGGCACCAGCTATGTCAATCCCATTGCTCTAGGCAAGCACCCTCTCTCTCCTGCTTGAGTAATTGACATTCTCATCTTTCACTGTTGTCTAGCCTCAATCGGATGGAAACTCTTTGTGGGTCTTTCGAAGCATCACGCAAGTAAGTACAGCTCATCGTGCGTATCATAGGTCGTCTATGCATGTTGGGGTGGCGTCGCAGCTATCTTCGGATATTTCTGTACGTCTATAGCTCCCGTATCTTCTCGCAACTTGACTCAGTTTGTGACAGTCATAATGGAAACGAAGAACCTGAGTCTGGAAGAGATTGCGGCGCTCTTCGAATCTTCCAAGGTCGACGCCGAAGCGCCCAGATATTCTCCAGTTTCACAGCCTGTTTCCGAAAAGAGTTAGGGCGTTAGCACGCGGTTTTCATAACGTTCAAGGGTACTACATAACGAAAGCGACTCGGACTGATCAGACAGCTGTCCGCAACTGGTGCCACAGAAATTATCGGTGACACTATCTGACCGGACTGATTTGTGGGAAACGCGTAACAGTCTGACAGACACGTCACTGTCTGTTCGAACCCAACATTCCATGCGAGACGAAGAGTCTAGTTGTCAGTCCCCGAGATCACCCAGGTCAAGCACTGGTTTATGTAACACAAATCTCTGACCGGCCGACGGACTTAGCACAAGACGACGCAGATATAGTGAACACGATGAACCCCTCAAAGCCCTGTTACAGTCCAGATGAATTACTTAAGGATAGAGATGATAGTCTATGAAGTCCGAGTCCTCGTCAAACCTAGCAATGCTTCCACATCTTCACGTAGTCCCTGATGGAGAATCGTCAGACATGAATTTGGACAAGGGCCACAAGCTACTTACACAATCATAGCTCGTGAGTCCAAATCCTGAGGCCACGTCGGATACCACAAGCTTTGCGCGTTCGCAAAGTCCCGCATTGGACCTTCGGGATTGTGAACCTCAAGGACCAACCTAGAAGGCAATCACTCACTTGCTGCGTTATTCCGCCATGGTTTGTTGCCTTGCCAGTCTGGGAACCATCCCGTCGTGGACCCAACAGCCACATTCATGATCAGATAGAACTCTTGATCGAACGGCGCCACATCCTTTGTTCCGTTCAACCAGGGATTCGCTAGCGGTATTTGCCTCCCATCCTGCGACACGACCTGCGGGAAATCGCCAAATTCGAAGAATGGCTCTTTGAATCTGAACGTGAGGAGCGTGTGCGTCCTGGTATCGACATAGATCCGGAGGAACTCATCTGTCCACTCCAACACATAGGTATGGAATCCGTCTGCGAAGGATGTCCGCCGCTCTGTCCACCAGCTGTACGACTTGCTGACTCCGTTGAGCGAAGGGTTTGGGCCCCAATTGAGTGAGCCTTGAACGTAGTTTGAGCCACGACCACTGTATCGTATTCCATTCCCCCGCGACTCCACCATGTCAATCTCTCCGCTGGCCGGCCATGGACCGTACGTGGAGTTGACTGGTAGCATCCAAATAGCAGGCCACATCCAGTCGCCCTTCGGCATTTTTGCTCGCACCTCGACACGACCGTACTTTATGCTTCCGCCGCGACCTTGACGAGCACTGAGGAGTGTACTGACGCGTGCGCTCTGAACAGGATTGATGACGGCGCCGGTGCTAGAGTTTGACACAGCTCCGCAAGATCTGTAGTAGCCTGCGTAATCGAATTGCTGTGAGGCGTTAGGACGCGAAGATACACGGCTAATGCGTACAAGCTCACCCTCGAGCCCGCAGTGGTACCATCACCTTGAATTAGGTAACCGCCATTTGGTTGCGTGATGTTGAATGTACAGTCCGTGAGGTTGTACACATAGTCATTGAAGACGGCATTGTTACCGATTTCCTCAGAAGTCAGAGTCGGTACGATGTGCAACATCCCGTCTTGTATGAACGAGTTCTTAGATGACGCGGTCGTCATCTCGAACTGTCCATTGCTGCGTTACATGGTCAGAAATAGGTAACTGGAGAGTACAAGAAGCTCCTACCCAGAGCCTGATGCATCGACCTCCCGCATGAATGATCCATTCGGGCCGAAGATGTCGTCCTCGGAGCCGTTGAATTCTTCGTCCATGACCAGACACAGAGGTTGGTGGTCAAGCAGCGCGTTTTTGTAAGCAAAATAGCACTGCACAGCGCCTGTTGCTTCGTGTCAGCACTGCAGAGTTGGAAGCGGTTGTTCACTTACTAACAGCCACACCCGCTAATATCATACCATACACGAGGACGTACGTGATTTTGCCGCGAGGATTGGGTTTTTCTCGCCATGGCTTGGCAACCTCCAGCCCCTTGAGAGTCTCTTGATCCTCAGTCGTGGTCAGAGAAATCGGAAGGAGTGTAGACCGCATTCGAGGTAACGCATGTGCACCAGAAGGCATGGAGACGGATGTAGTAGACGAAATACGGTGAGCATCGTGGAACGGGTCGCTCAGAGAGGATGCCTTGGAAGGCGGAAAGGCAGCCATGTCTGGACGTGGGTAGAGGCCAATACCGCGGGAGGTCTATGAAGTGAGTACCAGTTCTAAATGGGGTAGCTGTGAGTATCTGTGAGTGACGGAATGTTCGCATATGGTTGATGAACGTAAGAACCTTCCCAGGCAGCAGCGAAACTGATGCCGTCAGTAATTCAGCGAGATTCAGAAAAGAGGAACATGATAGCCTTCAGCGTTTTTCAGAGTTCATACGGATAGATTGCTCGGGTACAGAAGTAGGCACCAGGTCGGAAAGGAGCATGGGGAACGTCGTGCGAAAGTCCAGAAGCAGGGGAACTGATTCAGACGAACGCGTTGTCCCAAGTTAGTCGATCCGTCGAGAACGCATAAGGAACCGGATCGCATCGTTGTGATGTTCAGATTGATAACATAACTCCCGTTATCGCGCCGAATACTTGCTTCCTTGAGCGTTGGTGATAACAGTACGACGGAGTCCGACAGAGTGGCGGGAAATTGGCAAGAAACTTAGAAAGGTTGGGTCCCGACTTGACCACGTGCGGCGTGCCACATGCCACGCTTTTCTGAATCTATGTACTAATTTGGCACGCGCCGTTTTACGACTGAAATATGAACGCCGTATCTTCGTCGCCGGGGAGGGTATTAACGAGACTGCCTGCAGTCATTCTCCCTTCCTTGCAATTTGCGGTTACCATACAAGCTGCCATGTAAGAAGATCTCCGGGCTCTAGGGAGGCAATGGCGAATCGCAGCGCCCGAAGTGCCACCGCATGTCTCCCTTTGATGGTTTGACATTGCGCGATGGAATGTTGCTGAGAGGCCATCTTCATCGAGCCCGTATCGAATCATGACACAGGTGAGCATACGTCAATAGTCCTGTTGTATTACCATGATCTGATCACAAGTGGACTCGTTGAGGCGGGGAGGGCGCTGTTGGCGAAGACCCGGAGACTGGCCGCTCTACCAACCACCCGGATTGAAAGGGCAGCCATTGCCGATGATTGGCCAGGGCTCCACTCCGACTTGACGTGATAGACGGTGCAAGTACGGAGGGATGATAAGAGGGCCTTGCCATCCTCATTCAAAACGGTTCCTGGCCGGCCTGGGAAGAGAAGCGAGGACTGGCAGCATGCATGTCAATCACTGTCCTAGTTGGCGCTCATAAAGTCCTCCGGGCGTGTACGAGGCACTGCTGCCGTGGGATCACTCTGCTCAGCGATGTCGTCTGCAGCCAGCATAAGCAGCGCCGGAGTAACCATCCTCAACAGTGACTACGATGCCTTTGACGCTCTTTTGCACAATATTTGTGGGTCTCACATTGCTTTTTTGGGGGAGACTTTCCAGCTGAATATCTGACAGATGAAAATACGCTTCCTAATAACTGGTTCACGCATCCCACTTCATCACAGTCTACAGGCGTCTGTCTACGCGTCAATGTCTCTCTGTCGTCTCCGGACTCCACTACCGCTGCATCAAGCACCTTTCGTGTCTTTCCCTACGAGAATCCTTACTTGATCTCGTTTGAGGAGAACGTCCGAAAACTCAATCCAGCTGTAGCCGTGAAGCTGAAAAGTCCGAGTATACATGTCGTTATCTCCTCGTCGTACGTTTGACTTCACCATTCTTCACGGATCACGAGTAACTTCCAACGAACAGTCGACCGGGGGAGACCTCCGTGCAGATTGACAAGTCTACACGCATTCAGATTCTTGATCACATAGACATGCTGCCAAAGGCTGAAAAGGATCAATGTGGCGCCTTCATCGTAAGTTCGTGTCTGGAACTGAGCTAGCACTCGCTGATGGCATTGTAGCGCTCGGAGGATGCTCTGATACTTTGGGCATACTCCGTAGAGACGATCATTCCTCTTTGTCAGGAGTTTGAAGAGAAACTCATCAAATACATCTGGCGCACCAGATCGACCCCGAACCGTGAAAATAACGCCCCTCCTCCGTATAGTCCCAGTATTCTGGCGACCTCTACTTCCAATCTCCGGCCCGGACCATCCGTCGAAAAGCAGGAGGAAACTGAGGCGCCAAAGCCGGTCGCCAAGAAGTCGAAGTGGTGGACTTGGAAGCTCGCCTCCGAGTCCCCAGCACCCTCCGTCGAACCTCAGGGCGATGCTGAGAAGGGAGGCTCGAATAGGGCGAAGAAGCCGCGTAAACAGATCCTGCTCGGTCCTTTCTATGCTGGCTGTGGCGCTGCTCTTGCAACATGTGCGTTCCTGATTCTGTGATTCTGCCACCGTGACTAGCTGACTGTGTATCAGACTTTGGAGGATCGGGCCTATCCATTCTCATAGGGGAGTATAGGCTTGACGGCAACGCGACACGCTTTGCTCTTTGCGTGACACTGCCTGTCATCATTTGTGTCTCCGTTTTCTTCTGTCTCCAGCTGATCGGTAACATCAGCCTGGTATTCGGTCCTGTGGCGCAATACCACGAGAACTCTGCGTACTACTCCGCCATCAAGCCGGATCCCAATCCTGAGGTCGACAACAACCTTCCACACATCACAATTCAATGTCCTGTCTACAAAGAGAGTTTAGAGCTGACTATGTACGTTCCTGTTCCTTGTTTCTGTTAGGGACCGAAAGCTCAGAATCTCTCAGCGCGCCTTCTGTCTTCTCGATCAAGAAGGCCATGCAGACTTACGCAAGACAGGGCGGAACCTCCGCTATCTTCATCTGTGATGACGGTCTCCAGCTCATTCCCGAGAAAGACCGCCAGGAACGAATCGACTTTTATGCGAATCACAATATCGGTTGGGTTGCTCGACCCGGACACAATTCTAAGGATCCCAATGGCTTCAAGCGTGCCGGTAAATTCAAGAAAGCGAGCAAGTAAGTCGAGAGGCACTCTCGAGCTGGGGGAATGTTCTCACGAAGAACCATCAGCATGAATTATGGGCTGGCGTTATCTATCAAGCTCGAGAAGCACCTGGCGGGCTTGATCGAGCGAGGCGAGCGAGAAGTTGATGGCGTGTCGTTGGAAGAGCGTGCGCTGCAGATGGCCATCGAAGAAACATACCAGGCCAGTGGCGGGAGGTTCAAGCCCTGGGCGAGCAACGCACAAAGTCTGCGCATGGGTGAAATCGTTCTCATCATCGACGCCGATACTATCGTTCCGGAGGACTGCTTCAGAGACGCCGCGCGTGAGATGTATGAGAGCGAAGACGTTGCCATCATCCAGCACGAATCCGGTAAGTAGCGCTCTAGCGTCACGATTTCCGAGCTCACCTTGCGCCACAGATGTCATGCAGGTCGCCCACCATTACTTCGAGAATGGCATTACGCACTTTACACGCCGGATCAACAAGTGTATATCATACGGATGCGCGAACGGAGAGGTCGCGCCGTTCGTGGGGCACAACGCCTTCTTGAGGTGGTCTGCTATGCAGGATGCAAGCTTCATTGACTCAGCCGACGGCAAGCGAAAATTGTGGTCCGAAGCTAACGTGTCCGAAGACTTTGACATGGCGCTTCGCTTGCTACTGCGTGGATATACACTCCGCTGGGCAACCTATTCCAACGGAGGGTTCAAAGAGGGTGTCAGCTTGACGGTCGTCGACGAGCTGGCTCGATGGCAGAAGTACGCGTACGGATGTGACGAGATCATCTTCAATCCCTTGATACGCTGGTGGCGACAGGGACCAATCAGTCAGCAACTGAGAGGGTTCGTTTGGTCGGCGGCCCCGGTGCATTACAAGATCGGGATGATGTCGTATATGTTCTCCTACTGTGGGTGTCTTCATTGTTAATCGTCTGCAGGAACTTAACTCCTACTGTCAACACACAGATGGTATTGCAGCTGCCACCGTTGGCTCCATCCTGAACTATCTGCTTCTGGGACTGGCACCGAATCTGGACAAATTCTACCTTCACAGCTTTGAGATCCTCCTGGCTTGTGTTGTCGTATTCCCTGGCTTGGGTAACCTCGGGTTCACGCTGCTAGAGTATCGACTGGGACATCGGTCTTTGTTTGGCGCCGTGTGCGAAAACTTGAGATGGATCCCTTTCTTGTGAGTGGGCTCAAAGATTGTGGAGGGTCCACGACTCAAACATACCACACAGCACGTTCTTCTTCGGCGGCCTTAGTATCCACCTTTCGACTGCACTGCTTGCTCATTTATTCTCTTACGACATGTAAGTGTTTCGTGCTAGATTACACTCCACCCTATGCTCATTGTGCTCCTCAGGACGTGGGGCTCCACTGGGAAAGAAGTCGAAAAGTCAACTTTCTGGATAGAAGGTCTATTTTTTTCCGCGCCCCATCCATTAATTTCCATCTGAACCCGCCTTGTAGTGCCTCGAATCCTGAAAGGCTTCTGGCTATCCTTCACTATCTGCTTCACACTCATTGTCATGATGATCGTGTTCTCATCTAACCTGGTGCCATTCGAGTGGCAGATACCTGGGTATCAATTTGCGCTGATTGTCCCCATGTCCCTTGTTGTTGGCTCTCATATTCTTTTACCTGTGCGTCTTCTTTTTGTCGACAGTCACGTTCCTCATACTATTTCTTCCCAGATTGTTCTCAACCCATGGCTCATGAAATTCTCCTACTAACCTTATGACTGACCTGTTTATCTGGACTCTGTTTTCGGACTTTGAAGAGAGAATCGAACGCTGCCACCACAGATTGTGTTACATAGCACGCCAGAATCATGATTTCCGCCCAGAAACTGGATCTGACATTACGTCTACATTACGCGTACAGCTGTACGAACTACCATTCAAATGCGTTTTCCCGACGGATGACTTGTGGCGCAGTGTTTATATGACCATCAGAGGCACGTACAATGGATGTCCTCAGATATTCTCCCGTAATCAGTCCAGTCAGAATTTTTACAGAAGCAACTACTTACCAAAGGTACTGCTTATGGGTGCACTGACGAACGGAGGGTAACCTGATTACATAACTGAAATGGTGGCGTATTATGACCTACGTAGTAACGTTCCGATGGGGAGTTCCGGCGGCGAATCCACGGATTTGTTCCTGCTATCCACCCAGTACCCACCTCTGGACCGCGACACTACCACGACTTGGCTTCATGAGCACTCAAGCTCCAGCTTCACTTTGAAAGCTCTGCACCTTCCATGGGATCGCTCCAAGCTTGTGTTTCAACCCCCTAAGTGGGAGATGAATCATAGCAATACGACACGCGGACTCTCTTTCCACCGACTTGACCGAGTCGGACACCCATGGGTCATTCGCGAGGACTGAATTTTGAATTCGCAGACGTTGTCAGAGTCACAGGACGTCATTACGTTAGCTAATGCAACATGAAGAATGGTGATACCGAGTTCGTGTTCAGCAGACACCGTGGTAAAGCATCGATTGCTGGAATAGAGCACAGATGTCGCCCACAAGGCGCCGTAGAGAGATGCGTATCATGCGGGCGGCGTACAACCGGCGTACTACTGACTGTAGAAGAGTCTAGACCGCATGCGTAATGGTCAGGTCCAACAAATTTTAATTGAATAGAGCCATGACGTCGGTCGCTTTGCATCATACTCTGTTACTTTTGTTATCACGCCAGGTAAAGCTCGCTAACGGCGCCGTCAACACAAAGCAGGCAAGGCTGACTAGCGGCGCCGCCACCGACGCTGAGACAGACAGCGCGCCTGAATTTTGGCTGGCCCCGGCGCTCTTTGCCCTCCACAGCAGCATTTGGCCCCACACCTAGCTCCAATCCGGAACGTGGCGGTACTCGAGGTCTTTCAGTGACGGTCTGCTTGCCTTTCTAAAACCTGAATGTGCTTCCACGCGATTGTGCACGGGCTGTCGTATTACTATTTCTCGTGCATGCTGCGCCTATCCGACCCACGACTTGAAAAGCCAGTTGCCTCCCGGAACTGAATACCCAGTCCGTGCTTTTCTCCCCATCCGCGGCCCTCTAACCATGGGCCAAATAGTGTCAATTTTCGAGAGCTCGCTCTCAAATTCTTCGCCTCCAGAATCCGCCGGAACCGCCACAGAATCACCCACTGGCATGTCCAGTATGGGCACAGTCGTCCGCAACCCGCCCACATACATCGCTCTCCCTTCCCCGTATTTTGCGGCGCTGTCTATCACTCCGTCTCCGTCGCACCGGCTCGAGGATCCCTTCGCTAGTCCAATGCTCTCTCCTCCGCTGACATTCTACACTGCTCCCTCCTCTCCCATTCCCTCCCCAATGGTCGAAGACACGGTGGTCTTTCAGCTTTCATCGATGGAGTTACAGTTGCCGGCTTCGGAGCCTCCAGTCGCTCACGCGATCCAGTTGAACATGCCCCCAGTCCACCAATATCAAGCAATGGCTGCGTTTCCTTCTCCCATCTCACCGGCGCTCGAGAGCCCTCGCACATCGCATGATGTTAATCAGCCGACTCAGTCTCAATTGTCGGACACTGACGACACTTTCCCCACACGCGAGTCCCTTGACGTGGTGCTGGATGAGGACGAAAGTATGGAGAGTCTTAGTCCGCTCGAGAAGATATATCTCTACTCCATCAGCAAAGCCACATACCATCGTATCTTCATCTGCCAGGATCTTCCCAACCTACTGGACTTGCTGACTCCGCAAGAGGCCGTTGAATATGTCATTCCTCTTCTCCATGTGCTCTCCAAGGATCAGGGCAAGTTCTCTAACAAGTCACTCGTTGACGAACTCAATTGACCGTCTCTGTAGACGAATCGGTCAGAGAAGCTTTAACATCTGGACTATCCTCAGTCATCTGGTGGTTTCTGACGGTACGCAAAATGCGATCTACTGTTCCTTTCTCATTTGTTTCTGCCAGCATTGTCCATTAGAGGAAAAACCATCTGGATCGTCCGAACCGTCTGCTCCGGCCGCCATCTCTGTCGACGTCTTCACTCCCATATTGGCTCGACTTGTTCTCAGTCCTAGCTCCATAGTGGCCCTTTCCGCAAAGTCTGTCGTTGTTGATTTGCTGGAGCGCATTCGGGAAACAGATCTTGCGGAAACCCAGGCTAGCACCTCATCTCATGCCGACCATCCGAGATCGCATGACCTCATGGGTAAAGCGCCGGGATATGTTTCGGCGGGCCTCTTCAACAAGGAGAAACGGAGTTCCTTTGAACATGAAGTTCTCGACAGTTTAATCATGGGCTTAGAGCATTTGGTGGATACGGAATCCGGGGTGTACGACTACGGCGACTACGCCATCGAGGAGGAGCCTTATGGAACCGACATCCAAACCTGGAGCGAATCCGTCGTGGTACAAGACAATCAGGAGATGGAACACGTCGAGAGTATGGGCGGAATATCTCCCTCCAGCGTTGCTCGCACACCCGACAGCGTTTCGGGTCGCACAGATCCTCATCTAAGCAAGGCTGATGTTACTAATATCAATCCCTACTTCCCGGTCCTGTCAACGCAATCCAGTGACCTCACTGCCGTCGACTCCCCAACGTCATCAACGACATCGTCGACACCGAGCTCTACAACCAGTACCACCTCCACGTCTTCGCTCTCCCCTGATGGCACTACGGCGATGAACCACCCAGAAGAGCAAACGTTTGCCCATCCTCCCTTTCGTCTGATACAGGCACCGCATCCCGTTCAGCTTGCCCGGCCTACCACACCTCCTTACTCGCCATTTTCGTCTAGATCATCACCGATGTCTTCCCCACTCCACCAGCTTAATGACCCCTTCTCATTACACTCTGCCCCATATCATCTGCGCCCATCGTCTCCCGCCAGCCAGTTCCCACGTGCACATAGTCCACAACCCTCGCCTGTAGATACAACGCCAAGGAGACATGTTATGGAACATGCTCCCTCCACTGAAGTACCTGACTCTACATCTGAGACGCCATCAAAACAGGAAGACGAAGAACAGGCGGCTGTGAAACGCATGGCTAGTATCAATCTTATGGCTGCAGTAACATCGCATGGTGTGTCCTCCACTTCTGTTCTTGTCGCAAAATTCTAACTAGGGCAATAGGTTGTATAGAGGCGTCATCCCAGATCACTTTTATCAAGGAACTCGAGCGGTTCGCGACTGATTCTGTGCCATGGGTGCGCAGGGAATCCAGTTTTGCCATCGGAGCCCTAGCCAAAACAGTTCCGGACGAGCTTGTCCATATGTCCCTGGTATTTGAGCTTTCCCTATGACTGAACGTCTTTCTGAATTCGATCGATTTATAGCTGCCTCTCCTTGAAAGTCTTCTGGGCGATCCTGTTAGTCATGTCAGACACTCGTCGTTGTTTGCCCTGCCGAGCGTCCTATCGCGTCTTCCTCTCAAACAACGACAGGCTTTTGCGCTTCATGCTGCAACTGCCTTAGCCATGGATTCGTCGTCTGAAGTCCGCTGTGGCCTCTTGGAGTCTCTGGGAGAAGTCATATATACCTTCTTCGATGAAGAAGGGAACACTCTTTCGGAGCCTCCGGACGAACTGATTCAATTGTTCATTGGTCGCCGAAACGACAGACGGCAAGACGGCCAGCCACCTTTCGATCGAGACAAGGCTGAGTATCTCAATCTGTTCTACAAAGATCCGTCTCGCCCTTTGATATGTGCCTTCAACTTTCCAGCGGTCACAAAAGCACTTGGGGTCTCCAGATGGGATTCTACTTTGCGGGAAATGTACATGCGTCTCTCGAACAACCCCGCCTTCGGTGTCCGGCGCACACTCGCTGCTTCCGTGGGGGATCTCGCCAAGATACTTGGGCCTGAAATAGCTGCACGAGATTTGATGGGTGTCTGGCGCGATGCGGTGAATGGACAGGACGATGAGATTCGCACCAAAACCGTTGACTGCTTAGCCTTGTTCTTTCCTTCGCTTGGCCCTCTAGGGCGCCTGGAAGTTCTGGAAAAGGTGCTAGAGGTGTGGAAAGCTGGCCGATGGAAAGGATGGAGAGAGCGAGAGAACATCGCTCAAACCTTAGCGACGATCATCGATTCAATGCGCGAGAACAGCTCAGGCGAAGTCACTGGGATTTCGGCTGCTATTTGCGGACTGACCATTCATGCACTGGCAGACAATGTCAGCGCTGTGCGCGATGCAGCAATCAATTGCGTAAGTCATCCCCAAGCTCCTGAGATGAACATACTAATCTCACTACCCAGTTACCGCCATTGTGGTCATTGATCCAACATCAACCGCATAATCTTCTGAGGATCCGACTCGACGTCCAGTCTTTCGCCCAATCTAGTCACTCTCGTAGGAGAATGACGTACGTCTACCCTCGTCTCCTTCGTGTGTTGCGCGTCACTGATATCTTTGAAGCTATATCGCCTGTCAGCACAGTCTACTGCTTCCTCCCCGGCGTGGCAAGCCGTTGATATCTCTCGATGATGAACTGTCAAAGCCTTTGTGGACATTAGCCCGTGATCCAATTGTCGGCGTTAGGATCGGCGTCGCTAGACTCGCTGGGAGTTTGTGCGGTAAGTGTGGTTGGACGATAGATGTGTGATCCACGTTGCTGACGCGAGTTGTCTATCTCCCAGTTCACCAATCAACGGGCAATGGCATCTCACCCCAACTCAACGAATTGTTGAATTCGTTCTCACAAGAAACTTCGCGTGAGGTCATGTTATATGTTCCTGACATGTTGCCACCGCCGAATAGTCTACACGATGGAGGTGCCAGTTCTCCGGCTACCGTACGGCCAGGAATACAGTCCTCCACGGACCGGGGGATCTTCTCGAGGCCACCTTGCATTTTGAGTACGCAATGAAACACTGCGATGCCTTCGGATGGATCTGTCTGGGGCGATAACCCATTGCCACTGTCATCAGCCGACTTCTCAGCATATGTCTGTGATGAAATCATGTACATCGTTTCTCATCAGACGACGCGGAAGTCAATCCTCCAGCTATACTCAGTCTCGACTACAGCCACATATTTAATCATTAAACTATCACTATATCTAACGCTAGCTATCGTCATTGGATTCTTATGTTACTGTAGACAGATGTATCATGTTAGTACAGGTCACCGCAAGAGTTCGTGTAAGATTTGTTGAAATCCCGAGTAAGTGAATTCTTGAGGTACTTAAGTACTTAGGTTTGAATAGCGCCAACAGGAGTTCGAAGGACCGTAATGCCGCCGAGTTTCAACCTCCGAACGGGGTTCATGGTAGCCTGTGCCTCAAATCAGGGTAGCTCTGAGACTGGAGTTGACCTTCACACTCTCTTTGAAGCGCTCTTGTATATTTCGCCGCGAGCGGTGCCGCTCTTTTCAACGCCAACATGTGGACTCTCTTCACTTGTACACGGTACGCTATCTTCGGCAAGTCAGACTCCAATGACCATGGTCATGGGCTAATAATTTACTGTCGACTTAGCGCTATCTATTGCATGCAATGCTATAATCGCCTCTGTTGCTGTCTGGAACCTTGGCTTTGTACAATCCCTGAAATTGACTTGTATGTTCTTTGCCATTCGACTCATACTTTTGCCCCGACGATGAACAGATCCTTTGGATAACTATCTTACCTTCCTCGGCGCTTTCGGTCTGGCGCTTGTCTTCGCAGTGTCAGTTCCAATCATGTTCCCCAGCGTCGAGCGGCCTTCCTTACCGTGCAATCCAGCGTATCAATTGAGCTCCTGCGCGACCGTCCTGTTACGAGCCGTGTGTGGTTCGAATGCGCCTGGATAGGCGTCCTTTTTGTGATGAGTATAGGTATGTCTTCTATCAATCGGGAACTTATACTTGAGTTGCTAATACAAGCTGTAGTTGGGGCTTCATATCTATCGGTGCATAGACCTCGACTTTGCAGCGTGACTGGTACGTCGACTTTCCTTGTTCCTGCTACAGATTGTGGGTCCTGATGACACAAATTTCCCAGCCCAGCTCTTAGTGGGCACCCAGGCTTGTACGTCCAATCAGGTCCTTCTGGCATTCACTTGGCTTCTTGCCGTCCTATGTACGTGCATGTCACCTTGACGTCTTTGTTCCGCGTCTGATCAGTGTAGTGTTCTGGTATCTTGCTCTTTTGATGGTCTACTGTCTCCTCCGCCAGGGTCTGGATCCCAGGATATGGCAGTCTGAGATCAAGGACATTGCTAATCCCGAGTGTTTTCGCGTCATCAGCGGGCCGACGTCTCCCGTCCTGCCATATTTTCAGAAGCCGAAGCCTGTTACATCTATCATAGCGCCCAAACCTCGGCGGCCTATCCCACCCATCGATGCTATGACTGGTCTTCAGTCAATCTACGATATCGAACCGTATCAGCCTGGCCCCGCACACATAGCCACGCAAACTCGGCCTGTCATGACCGGGATTGCCAATGTTCCCAATCTCTATTCGCAATACGTTCAATCCGCCATTTCCTCACCGCCCGTCGCGCACACTCGAGAACCGCTCAGGGAGCATTCACCTCCACCGTTGGGAAGCTGGCCTCGTGCCGATATCTTATCCCTACCGGTGCGCAAACGTCGCAATGAACCACCTTCGCCTGTGGATGTACCGCAGAATGTGGTCCCAGAGCCTGCGGATATTGCGCCGCCGTTATCACCAAACCGCACCCGTCCAGGTGGACCAAGGACGCGAACGAGCTCGAGGCCTCGTCCGCCGCCGCTGGACCTTTCTGGTTCAATGTCAAAGTCAAAAGGGAAAGCCCCAGTACGAACCTGGGATTCATGATGGAGGACGATTTACCAACTGGCTTTGGTTTTTGGGTATTATGTTGTATGATTATATGTACATTCGATCTGTCACCCTCTTTTGACACAATGTGCAAACAGCGTTTTGCGCCGGGTTGGTTCGAATTTAGACGAGCGGTGGTGGGCGGTGTTGTACAGTCAAGGCAAGTGCCACCCAAATCAAGGGTCGTGGCAAATTGAAGGCCACTCCCCATTGTTCCCAGTCGGTTCCCAGGGGCAACGCGACGAAAAGGATCCTTATTGTCCTCAGATAAGTATATAAAGGGCAAAAAATCCGCGCAGCATGCTGCAAAACGACGTGTCTCTGTCGCCAATTACTTCACGACCAAGTCCACTGGGTGGCATTTACGAACCATTCTCTTCCTAGAACCCGCTGGTCGGAACGAATTATCATGAGGAGCCCATTCCTAGTTGTCAGATGTGTTGCATTCGGTGAGTTCCTCTGTCCTTGTTGTTCCGAGGGTCATATTGAATCTTTCCTAGCACTGTTGACCTACTTTAGTCTGTTGATATTGGTCTTTGCCTCCTGGAATATCCATGCAACGTCAAAAACGTCGACATCAGGTGCGTTCAGCATCTCGGCTGCTCAGTCCCGTGTCTGATGTAATTCATAGTCTCTGGATCTACGGTTCTGTTGATCTTCGACAGTTGTTTACTGTTCGCACTTGTACCTCTGTGAGGAGCACCATCCGCAATTGCTGTGACAGTTTCTCACCTCGCCCTCTTGTAGATCTTTCTTAGAACTTGTTGTCTCGGTTCCTTTCGGCAAGGTGACCGCTCTTGTCGCGTTCGAATGTGCATGGATGCTTGTTCTTAGCATGTTCGAAGTTGGTATGTCATTTTGCTGCAAGGCTAAGGCGTATCTGACTAGCCTAGGCGCATCTATCAGTCTCGTAGTGAATGGTCCAGTTCTGACCTGCCAATTAGCGCGTAAGTGCAAAGCCAACTCCTTGTAGAGTGGCCAGTCCTCACAATATATAATAGGCGAATGGAATGTCTGTGCTTCTGCGCACTTGCTCCTTCCTGCGGTTTGGTTGAAGAGTCTCATCTGTACGTTCTAACACTGAGTCGCTAACTGATCTGTGCATGTCGTTAACGAAAATCTCCAGTAATGGGATATTTTTTCCTCCTCCTCATCACTGCAATGGTGCATTCTCGTCAACTGCCTTCGATCTGGTACACTTCCCTGTATACTGTGCCGTGGTTCTCTGCCGGGCCCCAAGAAGATTCATCCTTTCTTGGAGATGCGCCCCGAACCATCCCCGACCTCGAGACCGACTCCTGGTCGCGTTATGTAGCTGGTATCGCATACACTTCCGATCGAAATCGTCAGGCGTCCGTTGACACTATCGAAAAGGGAAGTCCGAGCGACGTGGAGAAAGCACCCTGGGCGCAGAATGCCGACATTCGACGTGGACGCGATTCACCGTTCACCGTTCGCGATGATGACTCTTCGACCGGTAGATCGCACAGTAGACTCCTCCTTCCCTCGCGCCCAGCTCCCACACCCCCGCTCGCTGTCCAGTCCGCCGGTTCGCGTTTCATAGAGCGATTCCGGGAGTCTCGTATGCTGACCAGACCGGGGAGGTCTCACTTCAGCATGGACTCTGATATCTCCACAGGGACACCATTCCCCCACGATATTGCGGACCACGACAAGCCCATTCCCTTGCCTCGCTTGTCTGAATGGATGAGAGCGGATGCTAAGAAGGGCGGCAGCATCCATAACATTCCCCTCTCTCCATGATCAACAGCCCTTGACGGACTATGAACGTTTTGAACCCTCTAATTAATCAGTCAATCAGCTCATGGACTCGGATACTGGTAGTTACAGTACTTCATCCCTCGCACAACGTACGTATAGTCACTTGAAGTAATTAGCATTCGTTTCGATAATCCAGCAAACATATGATAGATTTACTCACGTAGAGCGTAATTGTGGTGTAATCCGTGCTGTGTTCTGTTCCAAATCTAGTGCGTGAATATGAGGGCGTTACATACTTACAACGAACGACTGTCTTCGCTACTAGAGCCGGGTTTCCAGGCTACTTATAAGAAGTTAGCGGGGCAGATCAGCCGCTCCCACGTGAAGCCCGAATCTGCGGCAAACTTGTACTTAACCGTTCTCCATCAGAATCACCGTCAGCGGGCAGTTTTGCGGAAGGCATTGCTCGCCAAGCTGTGTGCAAGTGTGAATCGCTCTTATCATCGATACCCCACCCATTCTTTCATGACCGGTACGACCACGACAGTGACGACAAATGGCACATAATTGGGATCGAAATGCAGCCAAAGTGCGTTACAGACCTCGTTTCGTTGCCAGCGGGCTCAAGATATTTGGCCCGTGCAGAACCAGCTCAGATGGACCTGCCAGCGAATGGGACAACTCCAGGAGAAGAATGACTCGCAGGGCAACATCACTCGACGAGACATCTCGACCCTTCTCCAGCAAAGCAATGTCAGTCTTGCCCGAGCGAAGGCGCAAAAGCTGATACAAGACGACGCCTTTGGAGACGCTTTGGAGATTCTCGGAATGTACACGGGTGTCTTGTTGGAGCACATACACGAACTGGACCAAACGTAACACTTCAGCTGCGGATGTATTCTTGGCCGCTCAATCCTCCTCTTCCAGCCACTCTCCCAGCCCCGTGGTCGTCGAGGCGGCATCGACCATCATTTTTGCTGCATCGCATGTCGATGTCAAAGGTATGCAGTCCCGGCTGATGCCCCAACCGGCACTGATATGTTCAGAATTACATCTCGTTCGTGATCTACTCGTTCAACGGCTTGGTCACGATTTTGCCGCGTCTGCGTCGAGTAATCGCGATAGTTATGTGTCGCCTCGTGTACGTCGCCCTCTTCTCACTCCCCCCACTCTGACGTCCGCAACAGGCCATTGCTTCTTTGTCCACTCCATCCCCAAGCGCCGCGGATCTCGATATGTATTTGCTCAATATTGCAAAGTCATACGGCGTGCGGTGGGCTCCAGAACCACGTAGACAAGACGTGTAAGCTCCCATCTCACCGTCCAGATTAAGACTCATCCTCCTAGTGTACGAGAGTTATCGGAAATCTTGGATGCTACTAATTCGCCCGTGGTTGACGTCCCTCGTCTACGCCTGTTATGCTCACGAGGTGAATTCACTCTCTTCTGGTTATACAGTGTGTTGCTCACATCAGTCCCAAGGCATTCCTGATCAACCTCCGTGGCTGCGCCCTCGTCTTTGGAAGTACGTGCCCCCGCACGGACTGCGTATAGTTCAACTAACAAACAATCAGGCTCTTTCTGGGCGTATTACCTGTCTTGAAATCCAATTGGGCGAAGGAGATGAATGCTCAGCGCAATAGCTATTATGTGCGTTCTATATGGCGGCGATGCTTATTTCTCTAATTGCTTGGCGCTATCAGGACCTCGTGCGGAGACTACTCTCACCGCTCAAGGATGAAACACCTCTGTCTACACCTCTTTCTGCTCAAGACAAGGCAGTACTTGATGTCTCGCAGCAGCTATCACGCATACCGCCTTCCCTGTTCTCTGGGCTTACTGACGAGCCAGAAACCAGCACATCGTGCCCTCTAGACGAAACCTACGCCAAGGATGATAGAATATCATACGGCGATGCTCTACAGCGCCGTGTGGAGGCCATTCAATCTCACAACTCTGGCGCTTCTGCAAGCACCTCGGCCATTCCTGAGATCCGGCTCGAGTTTGAAGCTGCAGGACCCGAAACATCTCTATCTCGTACTTCGTCCCTTTCAAAACGGGTCCAACCGCCGCCTGTTCTGGTGTCCATGTCTCTGTCCGACAAGGCACATGCAAAGCATATGGCTGCCCTGGGGCGAATACTGTACATCCACTCGGCGATCAATCCTGGAAATCTATCGCCACACATACCCACTCTTGTTGTGCCCATCTATTCCGTCATGCTTGAGGAGGTGGAAGCTGAGGATGCTGCCCACGTCGAGGCTGACGCGTTTTGGTTATTTGAAACATTGGTCGGAGAGTTTTCTGAGCTGGAGGACGAGCAGGGTGGTAATATCTGGATGAAGAAGTTGAGTGAGAGGTTGTCTTGGGCAGACAATGATTTGTTCGAAAATTTGGTGAGCTTCGGGTGTTTTCTCCTCTCCAAGACGTCCGTCTCAATGTCCATCTCCAGGACCGTAAAGGATTGAATCCTGTCCTCCCCCATTACTCTTAGTGAGTGCGGCTGCTTTGACTTGGGCTTCAAGCTAATGATGATAGTCGATGGCTGGCCCCGTTACTAGCACAAACATTTCCTTTGCCAGGTGTCCTAGTAGCGTGGGATGCCATATTTACTAGGGAGGCACGTCAGAGAGATAGTAGCCCTCGTTTGGAGTTTCTCGTGGACATATGTGCGGCAATGCTTCTTCGTTTGAGAGTTCCGATCATGCGGTACGAACTCCTTTGCTTCATTTGAAGCCGCAACTCAATCAGGACCAGACTGGGCAAGAATGTACCAAAATCCCCAGGCTTGTGGGGGCATGAAGACGACACACTTCCGCCGGCCTCCCCTCTGCGGGCTTGGGAAATGGGAGATGCCTTTCTAGAGGGAACTGCCCTTCTTCAGAACTATCCATTATCAGGGGCGGGAGGGATCGACTCCGTACTGCAATCTGCTGCCGATCTTTGGAACCGTCGCCAGGAAGAGGCAAAAACCGCAGCATCGGGGAATATGGGTATAGGTGCGCGGCTGAAGGTGACCCTCTGGAAGGGTTTCACCAATCAAATACCCTCCCCGGAACGCTCGCCCAACGTTTCGGACGGAGAAGATGATAGGGACGAAGAAGAAAAGCCTACACCCTCTCTCCTTCCTGCAAGCAATTCAGCGCAAACGCTGAATGGTACTGCACCCACCCTCACAACCCGTTTGGCTACCAGTGTCTGGAAGGGCATCACGAATCAATCATCCATGGAAGTTCCACCGTCACCCTTGTCTCCCTCTTCACCTGCCCAAAGCGAGAGGACTCCTTCCCCGGACCCTGCAGCGGAAGAGAAGGCACAGACTACTTCATCTATCCTCCCTGCATCTACTCGACTTTGGGACTATGCCGAAAAGCTGAAGGACTCGGATACTGCGGCAGCTCTCGCTAAGGCCAGCACTAATTGGCGCGCCAAAGCTTGGACGGGATCGTGGAGTATGCGGAAAGCAGCACCAGAATCCGCTCCTAGTTCGTACAGCACTTCTCATCAGGAAGACCGCCTTTCACCTGGGCCGAGCAAGTCCAGTGAAAGTCGCCGCGGGTCGTTACCTGGCCCAGACAGAACAGGTGTGTATTCCCCCCCTACCCGACCAGCATATTTCCGCCCCCCGCGAGATAGCATGATTTTTCCCGCCGCCGTCGCCTCTGCTCCCACCAGTCCTGAAACGGCGACTCATCCTGAAAGTGACTCTCTTCTGAGTCGAACGAAACACATACAGGATTCCATTGCGTCCCTCACTCGTCCTAAGCCTGCTCGCAAGAGTGGCCCTCGTCCCTTGCTCTTGAGTGCATCGTCTCTAATTACCGAGCAACGATCGTCAGTGATCATCAGTAGTCCGCAGGTGCCAGACGAATGGGCGGAGGTAAAGAAGATGAAAACGAAAAGCCATGTCAGACGACAGGACTCGCACTCTTCGGTCTCTTCTTTGACACCGTATGACTCTGATGGTACAAGAAGCAAACGGGTACTACTCAATCGTAAATCTGTGTCTCCGATGGCGCCAAGTTTCCGAGCGTCTCGCCACACGTCCTATTCATCTTCGGGAACATCTCCTCGCAGCTCTCCTGATCGAGGAATGCAGCATCTCGCCTTCAGCTCTCGTGGCGACATCGACCTTGGTATCAACGACGCATTCAGTGCGAATGGTCATGCTGATTCATCATCTTTGTCCTCGCCCCCTCCCCAAACCCCGCAACATACCACCACGGGTGGTTCATTCAGGGATCCTGCCATATACGAAGAACCGGAAGCACCTTCGCATCCATACAGTGGCGAAACTTCTGATTCTTCGGTGGCCGACGCTCTTCCGAAAAGCCCAAAGATGCGCACCCGGCGGCAGGTTACTAAACCCTCCGCACTTCGCCTCCATGAAACAAATGTGTCACAGGACACCGCTCGCTCTCCCAACTCATTAGACGTTCCATGGCCCGAAGACGAAGTCGTATACACCCCGAAAGCTTCCAGTTTCGAGCGTGGAAACATCTCTCCCACGCGGCTCCAGAGAAGAAGTCGCAAGCTTTCTTCAGACGGAGCAGAGCAGAGAACACGCAAGACGTCCACTGAATCGCGAGGAAGAAAGATGTCAACAGAGAAACGTACTCGGAAAGTCTCAACCGAAACATTCAAAGCGAGTAGACGGGCTCGGGACAGTGTGGCGGACGAAGGAGATGACGAGGGCTTCGATGGTTTTTTGAGTGCATACGAGAGTGAGGAGCAAGAGGAAGATCCCACCACTCGCTAGTCTGGTACTGGGTCTTGCTTACAATGGAGCACTCACACGTCTATATCCACCTTTGCATGTTCTATGTCTCATCTACGTTATGTTGCTTTCCTCTAATACATCATGTATCTCGTTATAGACCTCCAGCAGCACTGGGAACCGCGGTACCAAGTTCTGTGAGAGATTGTGAGTGAGAGTTCGAAGCAGCTGAGTAGATGTATACTTCGAAAGCGACGCGAATCTCCTGATGGCCTTCGTCCTCCGTCATGATAGCCAAGTAATACCGTACATTCCATCCATAAAGACCCTCGTTGATGATCACATCACGAATCACCGTACGCGGAATAAATTGGCGTGTTTTGAATGGCATACGACGAAATCCCCGATGGGTTTCGAGCTGAATTCCATGGGAAGGAAATACGACGATAGACTCTTGACTGATACGTGAGAACACGTTGAGAGCTTGCGGGAAGGCATGTACCAGATATGAGACTGTTCATTTTGTAGAGGCACGTCAAACAGGCAAGAGGGAGCAACCAATACCTCCAGTTGATCTACAGGTGTACAGTTTCAATTTATACACGTCGAAAAACTGTGCGTCTGACATGTCGGGATGCAAGAGAAAGCGCCAATACAGCGAATGACCACCACTGCCAGCGAGGAGAGGATATTTGCCGTTGGACCCGAAACTCGTGGAAGGCTGGGGCCCGAGCCACGACGAATTCGAGAGGCATCAGGAATGCATGTCAGAGAGCGGAAGCAAGTGTGATCGGGCAAACACGTCGTGACGTGGGAGATCTACTCCGCCTACTGACACTTTCCATACTACAACCGTCGCGATGGCCAAGAAACCCAGCAAATCGCAAAAGCAAGAGTCCAAAGACAACAGTTCTTCTACAACCACACCGGGAAAATCTGCCGGCGCTATCCTGTCGAAACTCATGTTTAAACCTAAACGCGATCTTGAATGTCGTGTCGTTCTGGACGACCAAATTCTAATTATTGATGTAAGGAAGGCCATTTTACAGCTATTTCTCCCTCAAGCTAGGACTAGAACTTCTTATCCGCCAAAGAATGTGCTGAAGCTATCATCGCTATCGATGCATTTCCGCTGGAGATGACCCCACCGAAACGACGAGGAGAAGCAGACAGATTCAACTGTTAGTTGCGATACAAGTCTTATCAAGTTGACGAGCCACTAATGCTCATTCCGTCTGCGAAGTTCGTTTCAGTGTCGAGTCGCCTGATTTTGCGGAACATCTTCGAATACTATTATCGCCTCATCTACCACTTCTACCGCCTTCAAGTTCTCGAGTTCTGAAGAAGTCAACGAATGGTGTTGCTCCCAGACATCCTACTGCGCTGAACTCAAACATTCGTTTCTATAAATACATGACGGGGCAGCACTTTGGGTAAGGCGTTCACACTCGGTGGTACCCTTCATCTAACATGATGATAGGCCTCACTACGATGACTACGTTTTCAACGAAGAAACAGGCCAAGTGTCAGAGTGGACCCTCCTTATATACTTATCGGGACTCGAGGATGGTGTTGAAGGAGGAGAGGTGATTTGCTTCCTGCTTCGTGAACTGATTCTGACGATCGCCGTGATCTGAACAGACTATCTTCTACAAGGATGAGAAATGCCGTCCTTCCGATACAATTGTCGCTCCGCTGACTAGAGGCTCAGCATTACTGCACCGGTAAGCTATGCTTCAACATTTGCGGTTTGTCTGACGTATATATGACCTTATGATAGACACGGGCCAGATTGTATGCTGCATGAAGGATCGCAAGTTTCAGCAGGAACGAAATATGTCCTCCGGTCTGACTTGATGTTCAAAATTTCCTAAAGTCTGCAATACAATGGTCGCTGAAATGAGTAAGACCCTCCCATTGCTGAAACATTCAATCGAGACCTACCAAGCCCAGCCTCTCTGACGCGTGACTGAAAGCGTGGCGTACTGTTTCCATTAGCGTTACGCATAAGAAGGATCATCCTACATGAGTTCATACATTCGGAATCTTGAGTGGATCGCAGCAATAAACACAACAACCTGACCAGTAGGCAATCTTGTCTCATGCTCGATATTTTAGAGCAAGACCTGTTACCGAAGCGTCAAAGAGAAGAAGAAAAAGTCGTGTCAGAAATTCCATACTAATAATACAGTCGTATATATAATATAGTCTAGTAAACAAGTAGAATGAGCAAGAAGTTAGGTTGTCGCACGAGAAAGCGGGTAATATCCTGAGACTGGGGTATGAGTGAGTGTGAGCCATAATGTACCGAGAAGCTAAGAGGAAAATGAATGAGCGTGATGAGACTGTATCATAGCAGAACTTAAGTAGGAAAGCATGGGAAGGAATGTGAGTATGATGGTATAATAAGTATCGTATGATGGGGATATATGATAGAGAAACCATGATTGACAAAAAAAAGCCACAAACAAAAGGAATGGAGCCTAGGCCTTAAGCGTTGTTCAGTGAAGGATCCTTTGCAAGCATCTGGCGGTATAAACCCACCCCGGAATCTTCGCTGGGCGCTGGGCTTGACAGCTTCACAGGACCCGCCCCAGCTGTCTTCACGCTGACCGCGGCGCTCGTCTGGCTATTATTGCGTGCCCGCTTCATAGGGACACCTGTCCCTCTGGTATTGGCATTCCATTCCGGTCTGGTGCTTGTGGACTTCATCGAGTACTCGCCTTGGCGAGAACTGACACCCCCTTTGCGACTCGTAGGTCGGGTGGATGTGCTGCCGCCGCCTTCCGACGGCGAGACCAATCTGCTGCCAAACTTGGCATTCGCGGAGGATTCGCGCGCATAGGCAGAGGGCACGCCCCCTCTCCGAGGAGCAGAGACAGCGAGACGACCTTTGCCTGCAAGAACGGGCTTCTGCACTGTAACCTTGTCGGCGCCCCAGTAAGAAAAGGACATCTTCGACTTGCGATCGGAGTCGTCCGAGTCCATGCCACCGTCATCGTCATCTTCGCGGTCAGGCGGTAGAGGTACGATGCGAGGCTGAGATGCGAGATGGGACCGTGTCCGCGCCACACTAGATGCGTCATCAGCAACTACTCTCATGCACTGTTTGGAAGGACTTACTCTTCCATGGACACAACCCCTTCTCTGGGCTGGACCACATCTCCGATAGCCCATGTCTCGATCTGTAGTCCGTGAGCAAAGATCGTAGAGTAGCAAACGTGAGTCACACCTTTACGAATTTATATAAATTCCGTGGTTTGGTATGCGAGTTCCTCCTCCCCGTGGTCGCATATTTCGCTTTGCCCTGCAGCTCTGGCAAGCTGTTGGTCCTCGAGTTGGTAGCTGCAATCATAGGCAGCGATGTCGTGCCCGTCTTCTGGCACTGAAGAACTACGTCGTTGAACACCACCAGCCACATGTCCTTCTTCTGCGGACCCAATACATCACTGATCTTCCGCAGGCTGCTTCGCCCTTTCACCACCTTGGCCTGAGTGGAGGGCGTGGGGCTCTTCGGAGGTGACAACGACGAGGCCGGGCACTGGCGCTCTTCCACCAATATCCTGGAGGGTTTCGGGAGGGCAAGCTGCCTCACCTTGTCCAGGCCTTCGATACGCGCAAAGACATCCCGCGTCTTGTCGCGCTCCTCCTTCTGTATCTTCTCGTCCTCTATGCTCCTCACAATCGTCTCGACCTCGGCAACCATCTGCAGCGTGCTCTCGTACTCGAAGGTACTCGGATCCGTATGGAAAAGCAGGTTCTGGAAGAGCAAGGGGTATTTGAGCAGCCGCTGGAATGGTTTGGATAGGGTGATCGCGAGGCCCGTCTCGCCCTTCTCGCACGCGACTTCCTCGAGCTTCTGCAAATAGCGGCAGACCTTGTTCCATTCGGCTACGTCCTGGTTCTTCGGCTTCTTGGTAGTGACGTTCTTGAGAGCATTGTCTACCTGTTCTAATGCACGTTCAAGGTGCAACACGTACGTCGCATATCCGTGAAATATGTCGGCCTACGTATTTCCCAGTCAGTTTAGTCAAAGGAAGCGATGGAAACATACATTGGAAACGAATACGTCTGCCAGACTTCGCACAAGCGGATACTGATCGTCATAGCGTTTCTTCAAACTCTCCGAAAGACGCTTGTGTCCGTCCAGAACGCCACTGTCAACAACCTGTAGACATACTCGTAAATCGTCCGGTAGCTGATGCGGAGCAACGGCATCCCCAAATGGATTTGAAGTTTCGCTCTTTTTGAACCTGCGAAGCATAGCGGGTGACTGCTGCTGCTTTTTGGAGGATGGACTCTGACTCGTTTGATCCGATATGGACTGCCTGCCCAAGGACTGAGTTGATGACGCTAGTTGTTGTGACCTAGGCGGAGGGGCGGGGAGGGATTGGTGAGAGCGCGAGCCAGAGGGAAATGGGACCGTCTTGGCTGTGCGTGTGACCGTTGATCTGTAAGGGGAACGCGGATGATTGTGCTTTGCTGCCTGGCGCTGCGTGTTTGAGGTTGGAGATGTATAGCCTTTGCCGATTCTATCGTCGGCTTCGTCGTCCTCGTCACTGTCCATGGAATCGGCATCCATGAGGGGAGTGGGAGGTGTCGGGGACATGAAACGTGCTGCAATTGGAGGGAGGTGATCCGAGCTCTCGATTGGCGGAGAGTCGGCCCTGTAGAAGTCATAATCTAGATTGGGAGTAGAAGAGGAGACTGGCGCAGACGAGGTGGACGCGAAGGGGTGGAGAAGCGGGTCAATGAAAGTATCCTTCATTTTGACGAGCTCCTGCACGTAACGCTCCTCGCTCTGGATGATCTCGAACAACACCTCCTGTCGTGTCCTTTCGCGCGACCCAATGTTGGAGACCAAATCGTCCTCCGCCACCTCTGACCACGACTGAGCGGCCAAGATCCTGCTTCCACTGGTGTTTTCCGACATCTGACTGTACGGCGAGCCTGAGCGCAGCGACTGCGTGGACATGTCTGGCTTCGCGAGACCCGGAGACGCAGTGCGCGTGCTAGACGAGGTCGAACCGCGCGGCTCCTTGGTGTGGGCAGCATGGAAACGAGAAACAGAATTTTTGGTTGGTGCGGGGGTGGGTGGCTGGGGCGTGGGCGACTGGGGAAGGGCGCGGTCAAGCGGAGGACCTGGAGTCGGTGGCGGAGAGATGAAGGCAACCTTTTTCTGAACGTCGGCGTTGTTGGCGGAAGCAGATGTTGGTTGGTGTGTGTGGGACGGGTTCGGGGATGGGGGTGTTGGTGTGGATGATGACGTTGATACGTCGTCTTCCGCAGGAGGCGCGAGGGCCCGGTCAGACAGCTGGCCAGCGAGGTCGGGCGCAAGCTGCGGCAGCGGCTTGAAGGACGAGTACGACGTCGGCGTCGATGTGACCCGCACGGGCGGCTCCTCCTTGTTGGGCGGCCATGGCTTGAGCGGCGGGAATTTCTCCTTCTGCACGACGGGCTCCCTGTCTTTGTCTTTACTGCCCAGATGCAGCCGCGAAAAGAACGCCTTCATCGTCGCTGGTCGTGATGAGCGTAGTGTAAGGTAAGGGTCAGTGACACGGCGACGTCCGTATTTGGCAAATTTTGCTGTCACGCAACTGTCACGCACAATTTCCTTAATCTCAACTCTGATGTCGGCCCAGCTGCCAGCGTACATGACAAAACACTGTCCAGTGCTTGAATATCCTCCGTTTACGCTGAAACAATCCGACGACGGCCTCACGAACGGTACCGCTCTCTGGCTCGGGGCGCAGGTCTGCGGGGTTAGGGTCTGAAACTCGTTTATTGACTTTGTGTTAGGTGCTAAGCGCATATCTGAAAGCAATCGCTTTGCCCCCGGGCCGCGCAATTGAGCTCGGAAGTGGCATCGGTCTCTCTGCGTAACGCACTGTCCTAGCTACTTGTCAGATCCTTACAAGCTTCCTAGCTTAACTCTGGCCTCTCTAAATTGGACGGTTGTTGCCACCGATCTCCCGGATGTCATCTCTGCAGTACTAAGCCCGAACGTCGCCAACAACGACCACGCGCAGCGCATCTCGGTGCGCCACCTCGACTGGACTTGTCCCGCCCTCGACGAGCATGACGTCTATGATCTCATCGTCACCGCTGATACCATCTATGAACCATCCCTTATCCGACCCCTCCTTGATACCATCTCTGCATTGGCCTCGCGTTCGCCTCGTGCCCATCTATTCATATGTCTCGAACGACGCGACCCTCCCCTTGTTGATTCTTTTTTCGACCACGCGCGCCAGCGAGGCTTCCGGACTGAGCAGATACCCTATCACAAGCTCTCCAAGGCGCTCAAAAAGGTCGGCATGCAGTGGCCCAAGGAGGACTGGGACGGCATACAGCTCTGGAAGCTGAAATTAGTACCCTAGCCCGGCTCTCTTACAGCCCAGCGGTGATGTACTGTCTATATATCCGAGCCGGTGTCAGTCACTCTTGCCAGGAATCCAGGACGTCACTGCGCAGTTTATGTGCTATCGTGCTCTGCCTCCGCGTTCGTAAATGGTAGCGGATATCATACGAATAAGCCTCAACGCCACGCCTGGTGCGAAAGGAACACATCGTGGTTTCCTAATATTGCACAAGGTTTCTCGCCACATGTCAATGCGGCTGACAGACAATAGGCTGTCATGGGCTTTCATTTCGGGTCGTAGCGGCTGACCGTCGCTTTCATTCCACTGCGGCACGCGTGGCTTCCGTATTTCACGTACCGTACCCGGTGGGCCCATCTCCAAGAATGAAGATGCGTGTGGCCAACAGCTCCAAAACTGACCCTTGTGCATTTCTGCGGTGAAGAATATTTTCGCGAAGACTGCCAGGCAGTACCCGAACATGAGACCTAGGCGTTCCAGAAACAGTCCTTCTCGGCGCTTACATGTTTTCATCAGGGAGATTCCTCCGCGTGTTGGACGCATATGTCGAGCATGCAGAACAGCAGAGCCGACAAAAGCGATTCAGGTGCACGCCTCATGCGATCCGTGGCATGTCGACAATGCATTATGGACTATTGTGTCCAGTGAAGCCCGCGCCGACGATAGGACGCGTCCGCAACGACACGTCAACCGATATGGCGCGATTTCGCAGCAGAGGAGAGGTTCCAAGCAGACGAGTTGTAACTGACAGATGACAGTGCTCGGACGTGTCGTGTCTGCAAGCAGATACACTAGACTCAGACACTGAACCGACCAAATCATACTTTGAATGACAATCTTCACATCATGAACAGGCACCGGTTCATCGTCCACCTCTGCACAGAGCATCGAAGAAGTTTGCTCCCAGTCCCAAAGGCCACATTGCCTCCAGACTCCCGTGCGCGATTCAAAGATGCCACATAAGGACTGCTTGTTTGACATGCTCAACGGGATCCCAATCTTGTCGTACCGTTCCATTCAACGCTTTCGAGTTTCTTCATAACAGCATATGTCGAGCATACAGAACAGCAGAGTCGACAAAGGCGATGCAGGTGCACGCCTCATGCGATTGGTGGCATGTCGACAATTGGAAGAATACATCGCACTATGGACGAACGTGCCCCGCGCGTCCGCAACGACACGTCAACCCATATGGCGCAAAATCGCAGCAGAGGAGAGGTTCCAAGCAGACAACTTGTAACTGACCAATGACAGTGCTCGGACGTGTCGTGTCTGCAACCAAATATACGGACGCTGACCGACCAAATCATACTTTGGATGTCGTACGTCCAATCAACGTTTTCGAATTTCTTCATAATCTACTTCAGCAACGAAGTGAGCGTACTCGCGACGTCTGACAGAAGTGACCAACGTGTTTAGGATGTGCACCTGAGCGGGTGAGTTGCCCATGGAAAGTGGCGGTGTCCACCAGTTCGCCGCGTCATGATGAACGGGAGGTCTCAAGGATGATACCCTCGATGTCAACAGCGTTCCAAGGTGCGCGGCAAAACACACCCAACACATTAAATTAACCTTACTATGTACCGTGCAGAGGTGTACAGTGAATGCGAGACTCGAATAAATAGATCGTTGCATCCGGTTTTGGTTACTTGCGCTTCTTGTTCTTCTTCTGGGATGGGCGTGAGTTTCGCGTCGACGAAAAGGTAGAGACGAGTTCTTACATTTTTTGAGGGTGAAGATGATTTTGAAGTGCTTTCGCCGTCGCTCGAGACTATGCTGTCGGCGCTTGTACTGGACGCAGGGGGTTGTAGAGAGCCATTGTCAGGTGGTAGAGTTGGGGAAGTACCGTTAGCAGGCTTGGGTGGACCAAGTGTCCGGTTGGAGGGTGATGGAGATGGCGCGCTGACTGGCGGTAATGCATTTGATGCTGTCGCGCCAGGCGGCGCTGGTCCGGTTCCGATGGTAAGTCGCGCCTTGGCATCTACACATATCCAACCCGGCTCACCCATGCCTACATCGTCGTCAGCGTCGTTATTGTCATTGCCGTTGTCATTTCGACAGCCGTCGTCGTAGTCGGGGCCTCCACGGTCCAGGATCAACACTGCCTCTTGCGAGGACTTACGCCGAAATAGACGTCTGGCGTGCTCCTCGGGCCCAACCCAGATCTTTGAGGGACGGATGCCCGCGTTGACGCGGCTCACACGTCTGGCTGTGTCATTGAAATTGACGGCTTACGCGCAGGTCGGAGTTGCAGCGTCATTGACAGCTGCTGGTAGCCATGGAGGAGGTCACGCAGGCGGCGACGTCGCCAAGCGCAAGGTGATAGTCCTATCAACACACCTGGTCTGAGGTTGGATAGGTCGGCGTCGTGGTGGTATGAGGAAGAGAAACGAACCCAAATATGGAGTTGGACCTCGGTCCGAGTGACCGCGGCTCTATCGCGTCAACGACGACGACGATGGCGGGTGACGGACAGGTTTGCAGGATCTAGTATTTGGCATACTTGCAGAATACATGTACCTTATGAGATCTAGGAAGTATCCAGGAACTTTAAGTGGAGAAAGTTCATTAGTTATACTCACCGTGCATGAGAGAATTCAAATTACAGAAATGGGTAATGTATGAAAGTTGGGTACAAAGTTGGAATGCTACGTAGAAATGCTAAATCAACTCTTGACTCTGAAAGGAGACGAAGAAATGGACGGTTGAATCATACTTAGTTAGTAGATGAACAAGGGTAGGTGACATCCATCATACCTTCCTAATGGGTTTATAGCAGGCTGTTAACTTGGCGGAGGCCCGCTTGGAAAAGACGAATAAATCAAATTCCGTAAAATTTGATCCATTCGTAAACTCCCTCCCCGCCACCATGCCCGCCGCCAACCCCCTCCTCCCAGAGTACCACTTCTCCCTCGCACCAGTTGAGTTCTGGAAATGGTTCTGGAAATGGAATGATCGAAAAAGGATGCTAAAAGTCCTACTATCAACGCCGGCAAACAAACACCACGACAACCGTGCTGAATACCTCAAGACCATCTTGGCCAAGGGCCGGGTCGCAGTTATCAGAACCACAAAAGTGTCCAGGTGCAAGGACACTACCAAATACTTTATTCAAAACGGTTGGTCCTACAAACATTGTGAAGGGAGCTATATACTCGTAAGTCTCTTCCTTATTCCTGCACAGGCTTGCTGACACTTTCCCTCAGTCATCCAGCGGCTCCGAACTTAGAAAATCTAAGAGTAGTAGCCTGGTTCTTCCCAGGAAGACTACACTCGCCTTCCATTTCGGGAGGAATGTCCTCGAACATTTGAAAAAATGTCAGTGGCACGAGCCACCTTCCAGCCCCGCGCGCCCACCACGCACCAGCCCGCAGCCCCGCCGAAGAGCCCCGTCGAAGAGCCCCGCCACGCACCCGCCCGTAACGCTGCGCGCCCGCCCCGCACCAGCCTCGCCCGCCCGCCGAGCGCCAGCCCCACGCGCCGAGCAGTCACGCCGCCGACGAGCAGCACCAGCAACAGCGCAATCACGTAATCACAGGCTCAGGTTGCTGATCAAGCACCTGAAGATGCAGATGCAGCTGGTGAAGCCTATGGCGCGCCCAGCACGGGCCAGCCCCGCGCGCCCACCACGCACCAGCCCGCAGCCCCGCCGAAGAGCCCCGTCGAAGAGCCCCGCCGCACACCCGCCCATAACGCTGCGCGCCCGCCCCGCACCAGCCTCGCCCGCCCGCCGAGCGCCAGCCCCACGCGCCGAGCAGTCACGCCGCCGACGAGCAGCACCAGCAACGGGGCAATCACATAAAGACAGGCTCCGGTTGCTGATCAAGCAGCGGAAGATGTGGGCGCGCAGCGCCCGCCCCGCACTAGCCTCGCCCGCCCGCCGAGCGCCAGCCCCACGCGCCGAGCAGTCACGCCGCCGACGAGCAGCACCAGCAACGGGGCAATCACATAAAGACAGGCTCCGGTTGCTGATCAAGCAGCGGAAGATGTGGGCGCTGCGCCGCGCACCAGCCTCACCAGCCCGCCGAGCACCGGCCCCAAGCGCGAAGCAGCCATGCCACCGAGCAGCCTGGTTGCCCTGATGGCTAGGTGGAAGAGCAATCTTTGGTTACTGGCCGGTGTAGGGTTTTGGTTTTTGTACTGTGTATATGTTAAGAATTGCCTTTGAAGGATATAGTCGCAGTCGTTATATGAGAAGGCATCCCATTGTATCCTTCTTGTCCTTGGGCACACGCCAGAAATAGGCTCGCTGACAGAAGTCGCAGGTGATGAGCAGTTCAACTGGCTCTGTCGACCGGCGCCTACTGTCTTGGTGCTGAAATTATGGAGTCCGTTGCATATCTCTCCAGGCCTTTGCACAACGAGATCCGAGTCGGCAGTGTCTCAATCGACCGGGCGAATATGTTCGAATCGTCAGAACTCGCCGCTGAGCTTTCCCGAGCCACTCTCGTTATCATCAATAACAAGGTCTTTTGTGAAGAGAGTGAGTCTGGTTATCAGTGCTTTTTCTTGCCATTGATAACGCCTGATAGCCAATCAAGGCGTACTGAATTTGCTAGACAATATTCCAGATGGTGTGCAGGTGGTGTCGACAAGCTGCCTGGCTGATTTTGTAACACCATCAGAGGATAAGGTGAGCATAAGTTTCTACAGTGTCTTGTGCAAGGATCTGACTCTGGGCTACCAGCTCATCGGCCCTCAAAAAGATCCATACGCTCTACGACCAGTTCTCCAGCGCAACATACCTGTCGGTGGCATGTCATGGACTGGCGCTTCTGGCATCTACTATATTCAGAAGCGGGATGTCAGCTGGCGAAATAGGCGCATTCAGGCCTTCCTGGCCAACCCCTTGAGACAGAGTGATCTGGGAAGAGCCTGCCCCGCTGGCCGCAAAGCGAAAGGTTTCTTTAGCTTGGGCTTGGACTCAAGCTTACTGTAGGTATCTCCGTTGGTCGGGGGCAACTAGCGCGTCTTCTTCCGTCTCCCCACGATCTATGGAGCCGTTTTCCTACGTCATTCGTCACAGCTGAACTGGACGGTTGAATTGGGCGGGACAATCGACGGCTGTCTGGAAAGCAGGACCGTGGCTGAGAGTCAGTCTCTGGATGAGGTGGCTGATGTTTGTAATGGGGTACACAGTCCTCAACCAGGCGATGCTTTCAAGTAGTCTTCATTAACGGTAGATTCACTCTAGAAATGGCAAATGCCAAGATTTGACGACCGGTATCAAACCCACATCGAGCCGTGCAGTCTTGCCCTGAGTAACACGCGTCGCGATGACAAGTGGCGCAACGTACGATTGCTTCTCTGGATGTATTAGTGTTCTCGAATAGTGCTTTTGAAATCCAGGACGTCGCGGAGAAACTGTGGGAAACCGTGGCTTCCTCCGACATCCCAAGGACAGGCGGAGGCTGGTCTAGCATGGCCAAGACGACCTTCTCGAAGGCCCTCGGTGCGGAGACGCAGAGAGCGGGCGAGAGGCAGATCTTGCGTGCGGATACACTCGCTCTCGGCGTTGGGGTATGGATTGTGGTCGTGATCGCCCGCCCGCGTTTTGAGTGCCCCGGCATCTTCGCCGTCGCTGCCCGCCTCATCCTCCTCCTCGTAGATTTCTGGCCGCCCCCAATGCATGTAGTTTGCCGATCGGAAACCGCCGGTACGGTCCGTCATGCCCAGCTCTGCGCGGGCCTGGGCGAAGCGGGTGCATGCTAAACAGCGCGGGATGAGCAGGAAGTCGGCATCAGAGCCAGCTGGGACGCACCGTGGACCCATAGGCATGTGGTCGATAATCAATGTCCTGGTTGACTTTTCCAGCGGCGGGATCGAATGTAGATGGTGTGCGTGTTTGTGAGCGGGAAGGCGGAAGGTGCCGCCGCCGCTGCCGTTGAACGCGCCTTTGTGCACAGCAGAGGACGAGGCCTGGAGGGTGTCGGCGGTCGAGGAAAGATGGGCGATGCTGTACTGGCTGAAGCCGTTGGTGCTGGTGCCAGCCTCGGCGAGGATGCCATACGCCGATCCGTGCAGTGCATTGGCAGGACGCGGAGCTGGTCGAGGCTGCTCTGGCGCGGACGGAAAGAGTGCCGCGAGGTCCTGGTTTCGACTCTGCGACGAGGTCGCCGTTCCTGGAGGACGTCTGCGCATTCGAATAGGGGAACGCGCGGTTAATCGGCTGGGTTCTGTACCGGTCGTTTCACAAGGACGTCGTCGCCTTCGCGGAAATACAGAGGCTGGTGGCTGAAAGGCATGAGACGTCGAACGTAGGGGAAGTAAGGACGCACCTGGTGTCGCAGAATCTCCCGCCTTTGAAGACGAAGTCGACAGGCAGTCGTCAACATGAAAAGTAGTGACAGTAACATTGCAGACAGGGAATTGACCCAGCCCTTCTGGCAGTAAAGTCAGGAGGAGACACGACGCAAGTGCCGGCTCAAAGGCGCTCCTCCGACGACTCGCAAGGCCTGAAGGGCATCCCTCAACTGCACGGCGGATACGACGCAAAGCCGGCTCAAGGCACCGCTGTACGGCCGAGGGTGTGTGGCGGGACGAGCGAGGTAGCCGCAGACAGGACGCAGAGCCCGCTCAAGGCAGCTGCGCCACCCCGTCGTCCCGCCTCCCCTGTGCCGTAGCCTCACTTCGGTCAGGCGTTGAGGTGATGACAGTCGATCATACCTGTGCCGGAGCACGAGGGGAGTAGGTGAGTGGGAGAGCTCTCTTTTCCAAAAAGGAGCAGCGCTGTGATCGGCGAACCGGCGAACCGGCGAACCGGCTAACTGGCGGCTGGTCAGCTGATCGACACGTCACCTTCCTTTTGACCATCAACCACGACCACACATCACTCAGTCCGTCGCAAGGCCTCCTGCAGTGCTCTGTGCCCGCTCCTGTCTCGACCACTTACAACACTTGATTGTAGACATACATTCCCGCCACGTCGGCACTGTTTGACAGTGTCTGACACGACAAATGGCGCCTGATGGGCAAGTTTTCAACCTCCCTCGCATTGAGACTATACTGACACGTACAATTCTTAATAGAGACCTGCCTTGGACCACCTGCCGGGGTTGCAAGACACCAATTCAATGGTGATGGAACCAGAAGAAGCGCGTCATTTGCAAGGTAAGGTGCATACATTTTGCTTATTTGCTCTTTCCTCAAGAATTCCCAGTGCGAGGCTTATCATCCCGAAACACAAACCTCTTGCAATGAACAGGCGGCTTGAAGGACGAGTACGACGTCGGCGTCGATGTGACTCGCATGGGCGGCTCCTCCTTGTTGGGCGGCCATGGCTTGAGCGGCGGGAATTTCTCCTTCTGCACAACGGGCTCCCTGTCTTTGTCTTTGCTGCCCAGATGCAGCCGCGAAAAGAACGCCTTCATCGTCGCTGGTCGTGATGAGCGTAGTGTAAGGTAAGGGTCAGTGACACGGCGACGTCCGCATTCGGCAAATTTTGCTGTCACGCACAATTTCCTCAACTCTGATGTCGGCCCAGCTGCCAGCGTACATGACAAAACACTGCCCAGTGCTTGAATATCCTCCGTTTATGCTGAAACAATCCGATGACGGCCTCACCAACGGTACCGCTCTCTGGCTCGGGGCGCAGGTCTGCGGGATTAGGGTTTGAAACTCGTTTATTGACTTTGTGTTAGGTCCTAAGCGCATATCTGAAAGCAATCGCTTTGCCCACGGGCCGCGCAATTGAGCTCGGAAGTGGCATCGGTCTCTCTGCGTAACACACCGTCCTAGCTACTTGTCAGATCCTTACAAGCTTCTTAGCTTAACTCTGGCCTCTCTAAATTGGACGGTTGTTGCCACCGATCTCCCGGATGTCATCTCTGCAGTACTAACCCCGAACGTCGCCAACAACGACCACGCGCAGCGCATCTCGGTGCGCCACCTCGACTGGACTTGTCCCGCCCTCGACGAGCATGACGTCTATGATCTCATCGTCACCGCTGATACCATCTATGAACCATCCCTTATCCGACCCCTCCTTGATACCATCTCTGCATTGGCCTCGCGTTCGCCTCGTGCCCATCTATTCATATGTCTCGAACGACGCGACCCTCCCCTTGTTGATTCTTTTTTCGACCACGCGCGCCAGCGAGGCTTCCGGACTGAGCAGATACCCTATCACAAGCTCTCCAAGGCGCTCAAAAAGGTCGGCATGCAGTGGCCCAAGGAGGACTGGGACGGCATACAGCTCTGGAAGCTGAAATTAGTACCCTAGCCCGGCTCTCTTACAGCCCAGTGGTGATGTACTATCTATATATCCGAGCCGGTGTCAGTCACTCTTACCAGGACGTCACTGCGCAGTTTATGTGCTATCGTGCTCTGCCTCCGCGTTCGTAACGAATAAGCCTCAACATCACGAGCGCCACGCCTGGTGCGAAAGGAACACATCGTGGTTTCCTAATTCTGCACAAGGTTTCTCGCCACATGTCAATGCCGTAGACAGACAATAACTCGGACTGTCATGGGCTTTCATTTCGGGACGTAGCGGCTGACCGTCCACTGCGGCACGCGTGGCTTCCATATTGTAGTTTGCAGGAGAGCCGGTGGGCCCATCTCCAAGAATGAAGATGCGTGTGGCCAACAGCTCCAGAACCGACCCTTGTGCATTTCTGTAGTGAAGAATATTCAGGCAAAGAACAATGAGACCTAGGCGTTCCAGAGACAGTCCTTCTCGGCGCTTACATGTTTTCATCAGGGAGATTCCTCCGCGTGTTGGACGCATATGTCGAGCAGGCAGAACAGCAGAGCCGACAAAGGCGATTCAGGTGCACGCCTCATGCGATCGGTGGCACCATATGCATGTCGACAATGCACTATGTACTGACGTGTCCAGTGAAGCTCGCGCCGACGATAGGACGCGTCCGCAACAACACGTTCACCGGTATGGGCGCGAACTCGCAGCAGAGGAGAGGTTCCAAGCAGACGAGCTGTAATTGAAAACTGACAGTGCTCGGACGTGTTGTGTCTGCAACCAGATATACGGACGCTGAACCGACCAGATCATATTTTGAATGACAATCTTTACATGATGAACAGGTACCGGTTCATCGACATCATCCAGTCCACCTTTACAGAGCACCGAAGAAGTTTGCTCCCAGTCCCAAAGGCCACATTGCCTCCAGACTCCCGTGCGAGATTCAAAGATGCCACATAAGGACTGCTTATTTGACATGCTCAACGGGATCCCAATCTTGTCGTACGTCCTTTCAACGCTTTCGAATTTCTTCAAGATATACTTCAGCAATAAATGAGCGTACTCGCAACGTCTTTCGTTCAACGTGTCTTTGACGTGCGCCTGAACGCGCGAACTGTCAATGAGAAGTTTTATCATTCAGAAGACCGCGGCGTCACGATGAAGATCGGCAAAACTCAACGGATGATACCTTGAATGTCAAGGACACCGCGCTGGAAAACACCCAACACATTAAATTAACCTTACTATGTACCGTGCAGAGGTGTACAGTGAATGCGAGACTCGAATAAATAGATCGTTGCATCCTGTTTTGGTTACTTGCGCTTCTTGTTCTTCTTCTGTCCTGACCGTGAGTTTCGCGTCGACGAAAAGGTAGAGACGAGTTCTTACATTTTTTGAGGGTGAAGATGATTTTGTAGTGCTTTCGCCGTCGCTCGAGACTATGCTGTCGGCGCTTGTACTGGACGCAGGGGGTTGTAGAGAGCCATTGTCAGGTGGTAGGGTGGGGGAAGTACCGTTAGCAGGCTTGGGTGGACCAAGTGTCCGGTTGGAGGGTGATGGAGATGGCGCGCTGACTGGCGGTAATGCATTTGATGCTGTCGCGCCAGGCGGCGCTGGTCCGGTTCCGATGGTAAGTCGCGCCTTCACCCCATACTTGGCCTCTACAAAGGAATATTAGCAATCTGACAATTCTCGTTAAGAGAAGGAACATACCGAGTTTAGCCTTGTTCGCGTTTATCTGCTCAAACGAGTCGCGGATCCGGTCGTTGGCGATGACTTCGTTTGCAGTTTGGAATATGATCTGGCCCCAGTTCGGCAGGAAGGATTCAGCCTCTGTGATGACCTCTGCGACCTCTCCTTCTATCTCCTTCTCCGCCGCCAAGAAACTGTTCCACAAGTCGTCGCCCACGGAGCCCTTCTGCAGAAGAGCTTGTAGTGCAGGTTTGTCTTCGCGGATTTTCATTACTCGGAGAACGTCCGCAACCGCTCGCCGTACGAGAGCAGCCTTCAGAACGGGATCGGGAGTGGGAGGGTCGGATTTCCCGAGGAGAGTGACATATGTATTTCGTTCAACGTGTGGAGGGAAATATGGCTCGAATCCTTGGGCTAAAGAACGCGTACGTTAGTGGGTTGTACTAACTTGCAAAAGGCGACAGACCTGCGAGACGTTTGCGGTAGAAGTGGCTGAATATGAAGAGCGATCCAAAGACAAGGACGACATAGACAACAGGAACGAGGACCGACGCCATGGTGGACCCTCTTGAAGACGTGAATGAAGAGTGCAGACTCGGCGAACGTGGCAGTTGGCGTGCTTGTGGCTGTGTCTCGGCATTCTTCGGCATGGCGCGTGACGAGAGACGGGTTCCGGCGGCGCTGCTCAAGGGCGTACGGATTATACACTGGCATGTAGCAAATGGATGTTGTTAGCTTTGCTCATACGTGGTTTAAGTAGTATGGTGCGGACTTGTGCTTCTTGCTGCGCCAATACGCAAGCAGCACTTGTAGCTGCAATTGAGTAGACCCAGTTTCTGACAGAAAGAGCCAAAGAGGTATTCTAAACCCTGTCTAAACCATTGTGGCATTTATCCTTCATTCTCTTTGCTAGCTGACCCTAAGTACGTTGAAAGTCGCTCGCGTCTACAATACGCGTGTTCTGATACTCTAGTATTTTCCAAGATACTTGGGTCAAGTTGGGTGTCAATGTACACGCAGTCTTGATAGGTCATGCGCTTTGGGTTCTCTTGTCATTGTCGGCGAAAGCCTTTGAGTACGTTTGTAGAAACACAAGGACTGTTATGTACGCCTGCTCCGTGCGGCCATCCGACGGTCTTGCCGCGCAAAGCAGCTGAGCGGCACGAATAATACAGATCGGGTGCCAAGTTCAAGCGGGGTCAATATCCAATTACCCCGGATGTTGACGTCGAGAGGTCACTGGGGTACTAAAGCGGTTGATTCACGGGCAACCGGTCATTCTCCCTCCTTCCAATCATGTTCTGTAGCCGAGGACTGAGACTCTACTCGAAGGGTATTCATGCCCGATTTGCTTCGACCCAGGTATCCTTTTCGCCCTTCGCATACGCCATCATTCTCTGACAGTAACATGCTATCAGTCGTTGAAGGATGCCATCCAGGAGGCCATTCCACGGAAGCAAGAGCAGCTCAAACGGCTGGCAAGTAGACGTGTCTCTATGTTCCTCCCCAGATATTCACGTGTCCTCAGAAAACACAATACAGTGGTAATACGATCAGCGATGTCAAGGCAAGCGCCAACCTTGCTGCGTACTCCTACCGCTACAACGTTACCAGGTAGAGAATGTCATCGGTGGAATGCGAGGTCTCAAGGCCATGCTGTGGGACGCGTCTGTGCTAGATCCGGAAGAGGTAGAGTGCTACTATTGTCTATGAAGCCCGCATCCATCAACTTCCATCACAGGGTATTCGCTTTCATGGTCTGTCCATTCCCGACTGCCAGAGCCAGCTCCCTCCCGCGCCAGGAGGCAAGGAGATCATAGCTGAAAGCATGCTGTGGCTCCTCCTTACCGGCAAAGTTCCTACCGAGGCTCAAACACGCGCACTCTCACAAGACCTGGCTGCAAGAGGCACACTCCCGTCATATCTCGAGACGCTCATCGACTCGTAAGCGCATTCCACATGAGCATTGCCTACTCTACATGTATCCTTGCCCAGCTTCCCAAGGACATTACATCCCATGACCCAACTCGGGATGGGCGTCGCGTCCCTAAATCAGGAGAGCGTGTTTCAGGCCGCATACGAGAAGGGCATGAAGAAATCAGAATACTGGGAAGCCACGCTGGAGGACTGTCTGAACCTCATCGCACGGCTCCCCGCATTGGCTGCCCGCATCTATCGGAACGTCTACCACCCTGGCCGGCAGATGCTCGAGCTTGACAGTGGCCTAGATCTTGTTGGTACGCGTTCATCAGATGACTTTCGCCATCCCCCAGTCTCATCAGAACATGTAGGCAATTACTCGCGGATGCTCGGGTACGGGGACAACCATAGCTTGACCGAATATCTGCGATTGTACATCGCGTTGCACGGCGATCATGAGGGCGGGAACGCGTCTGCACATACTGCTCGTAAGGACCCTTCAACCCATCCAGAAGCTCTTCAATTTAAACCTACGCCCAAGACCTGGTTGGTTCAACACTCTCAGATCCGTACTTGTCGTACTCCGCCGCGTTATTCGCGCTTGCGGGACCACTTCATGGGTATGTCTCGACCCCTCAGGCTCTTGAACGCGGTGCTGAGACTTGCCCTATCAGCCTCGCGAACCAAGAAGTCCTCCGATGGCAAATGGCTATGCAGAAGGAGATCGGAGACGACGTCACGCACGACAGGATCAAAGAATATCTCTGGAAGACCCTCAAGAGTGGTCAAGTTGTTCCAGGGTATGGCGCCGACTCCGTCAAACTATAAGTCGTCTTTGACATCTTCTAAAACAGCTACGGACACGGTGTTCTCCGGAACCCAGACCCTCGCTTCCTCGCTCTCCAACAGTTCTGCGACTCCAAACCAGAGCTGCAGGAGAGCTCGATTGTGCGCTTGGTAAAGAAGGTGCGTTCTGAAGGATATGTTCGAATCGAGGATTGAGGACTGATGCGCACAACAGACATATGAAGTCGCGCCTGGTGTGCTGAAAGAGCATGGCAAGGTGATCTGCTCCTGTGAGGATGTCCAATGTCAGAGACTGATCATCATCGCTCAGACCAAGAACCCTTACCCAAACGTCGATGCGACTTCAGGTATGTCAAGCTCGCGTTCCGGTTGCAACACAGTCTGATACATCTGTCAAAAGGCTGCGTCTTGCACCATTACGGGCTAACGGAGTTCAAGGTGAGATAGTCGTTCTCAACTGCGTCGCGGTGCATGCTCAAATCAACTGTCCAGTATTACACTGTCATCTTCGGCGTCTCCAGATGTAAGTGATGGTTTCGTCCAACCTCTGATCCGATGAGTAATATCTTGCAGCGTTGGGTTGCCTGACTCAACTTGTCTGGGCTCGAGGTAGGCGCTTTTGTTCGCTCATGCGAGTGTGGCGGTAATAAAACACATTCACAGCTCTTGGACTGCCTCTGGAAAGGCCCAAATGTGAGATTACTCTCAATAATTCTGACCGTGCCACTCACTCACTAGCTGCATATCTAGCGCTTTCCCTTGATGCATTGGAGCAGTTAGCTGTGGCGAAGAATTGAGAAATGAGATCTGTTACAATCGAAGATACTATACCGGCCGTGGAGGATTTAGACAAGGCCGGCGGATCTAGCTTTCACATCTAGGCCCTCTTGCCTCACCCAGACTTCAACTAAAGATGCTGTTTGTCGGAATGACACGTCGGCTGACGTGGTTGGTATACGCACATGCTTCATACTGCGGGACTACGTACAAATACAGTGTTTGTTCCCAAGGCGACGCGCTCAGACAGCGCGTGTCACCGGGGAAGCAGGTAGATAGATGAGAATAGAGACGGGAAACAGAAGAGACGAAGGGTATCCCGTGGCACAAGACCACTGGCGACAGAGATTCCATCCAGGCTAGCACTAAGCGAGATCTCGGCTTAAAACCGACGAGCCTGTTGAGGAGGCGGTTGCATGTTCTGCGGAGGAGGACGTCCGCTTGGGCCAGGCGGCATTCCACCCCGCATCTGTTGTGGATGGGGCTGCCTTGGCTGAGGACCAGGACCATAGCCCTGAGGAGGAGGAGCACCGCCGTAACCGTTGGGAGGAGGCCCTTGGCCCGGTGGGTAGCCTCGCTGCTGAGGCATAGGGCCAGGTGGTCCCTGAGGTCCTGTTGGCCCCTGGTAGCCAGGTCCTGGTCTACCCCCACCAGGAGGCAGTGAGTTAGCGTGCTGAGGAGGTGGACGCTGTTGAGGACCAGGGGGTGCACGCGGTGCTGGACTACCACTGGGTCCTGGATCACGGAGAGAGACTGGGGCAGGACGACCGTTCGCGCCAGCATTGGGCATGGGAGAACCACTGCCACCCATCGAAGAAGGCGGGGCAGGGTTTCTCTCAGCGGCCTTGACGATCTCGTCACTGCCAATGATGTGTTAATTTGATGCAACAAACAGAGCACGGTTGTACGTACTCGAGAAGATTCAGTGCTGCGCACAAGACCACCCATTCGACGCAGTCCTCGTTGCCCTCGCCGAGCGTTTGCCAGACAGCCTTTTCCTCGGCCGACTTGCCGGTGATGCTGATCCTGGTGCCGCCACCATTGGGACCAGGCGGGTTCTTCTGGATTTTGCCAAACTCGATACGTTTCGGCGGAATGTTATGGCCGGCATAAGCAAAGTAGAACATGCTCCAGAACGCGGCATTCGGGTTCGGCTTGGATATCTGGAAGAGCGGGAGATCCGCCGAGTCGGGCGAGGGGAGGGACAGCTTGTAGATAGGCGATAGGACACCGGTGTTCGCGATAGACCATTTGAGATTGCGCGAAGCCTCGCAGCGAACGACGCGGGAGCCAGAAGACGAGGAATGTCCAGGATCAGAGGCAGAAGCCTTGCCGGGTTCCTTTGGCCTGGGCGGGAAGAGCTTGGCAACGCAGAGATCGCCTTGTGGCGATGGTGTCAAGAGGTAGTTTTCCGAGTTCTAGTGGACGTAAGCGACGCCAGAGAGGTGCAAAGCGCACGTACAAAGTTTGTGTGCAGGTAGGAGTAGAGGATGTTGGCGGGCTGGCCTGTGGACGGATGAGCAGGCTGGTCGCGACGGTGGAATACGGTGCTCACCATGTGGCGTGACGATGAGCGTAGGAAGATGGTCGGGGATGGGCGGGTGCGTGGGCGATGTGTAGACCGAGTAGATGGCTGGGGAGACGGTCAGCCAGAGGAGCGGGCGCAGCGCGACCGTGCATACCTGCCATGGTACTGGTGCAACCCAAGTTAGCAGTGAAACCTGAGACTGATCATATTTGTTTGTGCCTGCTGTCAGTGTCTTCTCTCCCACATCGATCCCACAATCAACCCGCCCTCGTCGTCCTCGACAGCGACCTCGCGCTCTTTGCTTCGCCGTCTTCAGCGCGTCTCTCAGCGATGAAGGGCCTCAAGAAGACTCTCGTATGCCCTCCCATTCTCCGCCAACGCGTGTCTGACATGCCCGTCTCAGCTCAACAGAAAGGGCTCTCAAAGCCAGGACGGCTCGTCCAAGAAAGAGTCAAAAGCAAACCATGCTGCCGCTGCCGCTGCCGCCGTCCCGCCACCCAACACTGCAAAACCCCTCCCAACCCCGGGCGGCTCTGCTGTCGCCAATGCCCTGAACACTCAACCACGTTCGTCTTCGCCGGCCACCTCGACAGGTTCACTGACCCCGGACCGCCGTGGCTCTGGGGACTTGCCTGCGCCACCCATCGTAGTCGTCAGCTCGGATCCCTCGCACGAATCAGGCCACCGTGCCCCTCACTTTGGCGGTGCAGACAGGCCCGGCGATCCGCCTCGGGCGACAACGCTCAATCGTCTGCGAGCCGGTCCCAAAGATACCATTCCTATCGTTGGCAAGCCTCCCAGGAAGCAGCGCAGTAGTCGATTTGTTGTCACTGAAAAGGTCGAGATAGAGAGGCTGCCTGCGTTCAACGGTATGCACGTCCTGCTCTCATCCTCTCGTCTGACATTTTCTTCTCCAGAGACGCCTATTAGCGAACGACCTCAACTGTTTATCAGGAAACTCCACCAGTGCCGTGTTCTGTTCGATTTCAACGATACAAGCGCCGAACTTCGGGGCAAGCAGATCAAGGCACAAACGCTCCATGAAATGCTCGAGTATATTACGACCCAACGTGGTGTTATCACAGAAAACGTATACCCTGAGGTCGTCAACATGGTCCGTGCTCTATCCACATCCGTTCCTTGTTCTCACGCAGACCAACAGTTTGCCTCCAACCTCTTCCGCTCCATACCCCCGCCTGTCAATCCAACAGGAGATGCCTTTGACCCGGAGGAAGATGAACCTGTCCTGGAACTTGCTTGGCCGCATCTGCAGATCGTCTATGAGTTCTTCTTGCGTTTCATCGAGAGCCAGGACTTCAACACCAATCTCGCCAAACGATACATCGACCAGCCCTTTGTGCTCAACTTACTGGAGCTTTTCGATTCGGAGGACCCTCGAGAACGCGACTTCCTCAAGACTACCTTACATCGCATCTATGGCAAGTTCCTCAATCTCAGGGCTTTCATTCGGCGGTCCATCAACAACGTCTTTTTCCATTTTGTGTACGAAACTGAGCGACACAACGGCATAGCGGAACTGCTGGAAATTCTGGGTTCTATTATCAATGGATTCGCGCTCCCTTTGAAGGAAGAGCACAAAATCTTCCTCACTCGTGTTCTCCTTCCTCTTCACAAAGCCAAGAGTCTGACTCTGTATCATCCTCAACTCGCATATTGCGTAGTCCAATTCCTGGAGAAGGATCCTTCCCTGGCGGAGGACGTGATGATGGGTTTACTCAAATTCTGGCCCAAAGTCAACTCACCGAAGGAAGTCATGTACTTGAATGAGGTGGAGGAGGTCCTTGATGTCACCGACCCGGTCGAGTTCCAGAAGATCCAAGTTCCGCTTTTCCACCAGTTGGCTCGGTGCATCAACAGTCAGCACTTCCAGGTGGCGGAACGGGCGCTGTTGTACTGGAATAACGAGTATGTTGTGAATCTCATGAGCGACAATCTGGGTACTGTTCTTCCCATCGTATTTCCGGCGCTCTACACGAACTCCAAGTCGCATTGGAACCGGTGCGGCCTCTTCTACCGCGTCATTACTCTTACTCATTCCACCGCACACAGGACCATACACGGCATGGTTTACAATGCCTTGAAGTTGTTCATGGAAATCAACCCCGATCTCTTCGACGAGGCCATGCAACAATACAAGGAACGCCAGATCAAGTAGGTTCTTCTTCCGTCGGACAACTCCTGTAATCTAACAAATCGCGAAGGGATCAACAACATGCTGTTGCACGCTACGACGCATGGCAGAAGATGCGCGAAAAGGCTCTCCGCAATGCTCCCGCTGGGAAATTGCCACCCAGTTACCATGAAGTTCCCCACGCGCCGCCACCGCCACCACCACCCGTTGACGACACTGACATTCTTGACTTGTCGATGGAACTCAATGCCGCGTCCATTGATGACGTTGGAGGTGATTTGGACGAGCATGGTATCGAGCGAGTGCCGATGGCTGATCCTGGTCTCGATGTATGTTATAAAATTGCGCTCTATTAGCGGTATCTGATCAAGTTTCATCCAGCGCACATATGACATGGGGACTACCGAGCTCAACCAGCCAGGCCAGCCCCAGAGCCCGCATGTCCGACGGAAGAGTGTCCTACCTGGTATGTATCGCTAGGCCCATTCCACTTGCACCAACTCACTCGCAGGTAATAGTCGATCCCACGGTCCTGCGCGACCTCCAAGCTCACCGAAGTCTGGACGATCCTAACGCTCCGCAGCAAAACGGTGTACGATACTAAATACAAGTCTGAGTGAACCCCGGACATTGCTATATGTGCGGTAAATTGATACCTCTTTATGTCGATAATTTGTTACTTCCGCCCCTTAATCCGCAAGTCATAAAATGTTCTGCTGATCCTCAAGTTTACATTATGCAGTTCTATGTTCAAATACAAACCTGCTACATAGGATGGTGCTGTACATTGCTTGAGATGGCGAATCGACGCTCAAGATCTAGACAAGCTACTGAGCCGTCAAAGTACTTTGGTATGAGTGGGCTGTTCATCGGAGCCTGCGTTCTGTCCATCTCTAAGGCTCGGTAACGTAGTACGCCGAGATCCTACGCCCGTCGTACATTTCAAAATACGTACTTAGTTGGTGCAACACTATGCAGTGTGCCACCACTTCGACTTGGCGGGGTTCTCGTGAATGGCGCAGTGACACGAGCAACCAGGAGGCATGAGCCCATCTTGAATGTCTGGAGACATAAAGAGCGTTTGACAACCTGACATCGTTTACAGTTCGTAAACAATCTCATCCTGTCAATGCCTCTACCTCCCTTTGTCACTCTGGTGTGGCCGCCACGGATTCCGAATATCGTGTTCATGCTTCCATACTCCTTTTAAGTGTCAGTGGTGAGACAGGGAATAGAATGAGGGATTGGACTGGTTTCGACTACACTAACGATGCATTACCTCCTTACCAACACAACTGTGAGCAATAGCGAACCTCTCGAGTCAGCATCACCTGAATTCGGAACGAGGGTGAGTAAGATCAACACCTACCCTACAGGTACTGCACTGCCAACAAGGCCAGAACTTTCACGCTCACAGTCATTTTGTAAGAGGTGCGTTAAGATAGGTCCACGATAATACATAAAATGGGAATTTTACTGTAGTGAAGCATGTACAAATGGATTGGTCATACAAGAGATCAACCTCTGATCACAATTGCTTTCTCCCCGGCGCCAATTCGCGTCTTGCCCGTCTTGTCGACGTGATCCAGCCCGAGGACATCTTCTGGTGCGAATTGATGGTCGTAAATGGTATCGTCTGCAGGTGGAGTGAGTAACAAATTCGATAGCGAAACGAGTGACTTACCATCTTCAATGTACGACGGTTGCTTGAATGTTGATGCCAGAATGAGAGCGAAGCGGTATTTGGCCAAGTCTCTGTCGGATACGCCTAGTCGAGCTTGCAGGCGTTTCTTGGTGTCCACAAACTTTTCTCCCTGAAAGGATTGTTAGTGCTATTCAAGGCACAACAGTATCGGAAAACACACCCGCTTAACAACAAACTTGAACGGTACCCCGTGTGTTCGCATCAGGTCCCTCGAGAAGTGGAAGACGCCTATCACTTTGTCTGAATCGTCCGCCTCTAGTTCCTCTCGCGGGATTTCCTGGGGAGATGATCAGCAAGTCGGCATGGAAAAGAATACGTCGCATATACCTCAGCGTATAGTTCAACAGGATCGGGTATGTTGCCAATCATCTCTGAGCCCGTGAACTCCTTCTGGTTCTTGCCGTCCTTCGATATCTCGAATATTCGAATTTTACCCGTGCCAGAAGGAGTGAGCGTCACTTTCTTCGCGAGGTTCTCAGCGAGATCGTGTACGGAGCTGGTCTTTGGTAGAAGGAAGGGGTGCGCCGCTTCCTCCTTGTTGTGAACGCCAGTCCAGACAACCTTGAGACTCCGTTTCGTCTCAAGCTCCACGATGCTCACGTCTAGTCGCTCGTAAAGAATGACTGTACTCGTAGCGTAGTAAGGAGACATGATCTCCGCTATACTCTGGTTTAAGGAGCGCTTCAGGATGGATTTCGGTTGGCCATTCTGGGCGTGTGTGGTCGTGAATCGAAGCTTGATTGGGTCATGTCGAAGGTGCTCCCCAGCCTTCTGTGACATCTGGAGATATCCATCAGACTGTGTGTTGTTGATTGTAATACTGACTTACCGTGTCATAGTTGTGCTTCTTGCTCAGCACAAGGTTGAATTCCGGATCGCCCTCGTCAGCCTTCGGTCGGAAGATGATCAGGACCCGGTTCTGCAGGAAGTCATAGTAGCCTGTCGGGTTTGACTGAAGGCCCTGCGTCTCAAGATCGTGCACCCTAATAAGTTTGAGTTGAGGTGCGAAAACGAGATATGAAGAACGGACTCATTCTCCGGGAGGTCAACCTGGAAACAGATGACGTCACCATCCTGTATCTCACTTTGCGCGAAAGACATCTTCGGCTTCATGAGTTCAATCATGCCAGGCTTGATCTCCTCGTATAACTTGATGGGCGTCCCCGGCGTCCATCGCATTCGCTCGTTAATCACCTGTACAAGGTCACCAACTTTGTTGGTCTTGAGCATGTACACCTTGCCGGCGCCAGTGAGGGATTGTTTAGAGGTGTCAAAGTGTTTGAGGAAGACCATGATCGATTGTGGGGGTATTTCAGCCTGCACATGGGTGTGAGAAGAGGTCTCAAAGTTTTCCAGTCTCGTACGCACCCGATTGTGTTCAGGTATAACGTCAAGATACAGCCGTAGGTCTGATTGTCTTGCTGCCATATTATTGCGGATCACCTCGACAGCTACTTTGTTTAGTTCGGAAAACGATAAGGGCATCACGAGGAACTCACTGAGGGTAGGCTCATTCTCAGGTATGGGAGTGTCAGGGCGAACTGTCTTGTTCTGCCTGTTGACTAGAACCCAGAGTCGGATTTGACTTTCAGGATAGTGGAAATGTTGTGCGACGCGGCTCTTGAAAGTCTTGTAGGTCTCCGTCTTGAGAACACGGAAAGACGGAAGCTCGGATGGAGGCCAATTCTTGTCGTCAAATGTTGCAAGATCAAAGCCTTCATGCCGAGAGAAGGTGTCGTCGGTGATCACCTGCACACCTTGAGTTGAGCACTGTGTTGCCTCCAAGCAGAAAGTGCGCACCTTAGCAGTAAGGAAGAGATGCTGTTCCTCCCTTTCCCTCTTCTTGGCCTCCATTTGTAGACGCTCCTCCTCTAAGCGGCGCTCTTCGGCATAAAATAAGGACACGAAAAACAGAAAGTCAGAGGCTACGTACTGAGATGTGGCGGAGTATCTTCTTCAGTGAAAGGCGGAAGGACCTCGTCCATGGCTGACTCCCGGATGTACACCAGCATGTAAGCGTTTGTGAAGCGCTTTACACTTCGCGCCTGGTTCCGCTGCTGCACATTAGCGGGAACACCATTCAAAGCTTCGCCGCCGTAGTTCTCTTCCAGCACCTCCTTATCGGTCACCGGCGTCACTCTGTCGTCGTCAAATTTCAGCCACCTAGTGTCTCGGTCTGGTTTGATAAGAGCAAAGTAGTGACCGCCGTGAAGATCGCCGGAATGGACCAGAACGCCGTGCAATTTGTAGACCCACGGTGACGAACGGTCTGCGGAAGGGTCCAAGAATTCGTCGAGGTCGATCTCGAAAGGAAACTCGTGTCGGTCGTTGATCTTGACCATGGCATCCCGGTTGACATCATACTCAAACCGCTTGAGCTGCAGGTGTAGAACGGGAGGGAAGGATTCGAAGATGATGCCCTTCTTGGCGTCCTGTAGACCTAGGCCCTCTGCTTGGTATTTGTTCTCGCCCTCTAGGGTTTCGACAGCGACGTAGTCCTTGAAGGAATCGTGGAGATTCTTCATACCCTTGACATTGAGTTGAATGTCTATGACACAATGCGTCAGGAGTGTCCATGATCCAGAAAGCCGCGCACTCACCATTGAACTCCTCGCTCCTGGACGATTCAAAATCAACGTTGACACACTTGATGAAACTCTTCATCTTCCCGACAAACAGCTTAGCAATTGCACCTTCGGCTAAGGTGCCCTACGACATTCATGAGACCTGCGCAGCACTCACGTAAGATCGGAAAGCCTACCTTCATCTTGAACTCCAGTTTATCTTGTAGGACTCGGTTGAACTCTTGCACATCGTGTTGGAGGAAAGAATCAAGAGACTTCCAGCCGAAAGACTTGGTTAATTCGGTCGTTCCTGAATAGAGAATTAGTTTACGATGATTTAGTGGCGGAGATCACTTGCCAACGGGGTGATCTGATGTCTGCAGGTGATAGAAGACCCTTTGAAGGGCTAAAGCAAAACTCTCTGTGGGGTGGTCGTCTTCCGTTGGTATTTGGTAGACAGCCTGTGGATGTGTTGGTCCTTGATGCTAAATCGATTGAGCAAGAGAACATACCTTGCGGAAATATCGTGTGCAAAACAGAGACTGAAGAAGGGAGTTCATGTAACACGTTGCGCCCTGGTTTTTGAGTCCAACAAAGCCCGTCTCCTTCTTCGAATCATAGCTGCGACACCATCAGCCAGGTCCAGAATAAGATGTGGGGTATGCTTACTTGACAAAGTTATGCCAAAGAACGCCGGTGGGGTCCTCAAGAACGCGTACAAACACTGAAATATCAGCGGCATCGTCTTCGATGGTGGGGCGTGCGTGCCCTTCCTGTTTCGTAAAGAGCTTTTTGAGTTCTGCGAATCGGGTGAAGCCCCAATCGCACTCCTCAGCGATGAACCGGTGATGGGCGTCTACGGGCCGTGAGTACGGGTGTGTGAGGAACAAGCCGGGAATACACACGGCTGACGGTGAACACAGTGGGATCGTGGATATTCGAGATGACGAGTGCAAACTGGGCACAAGCGTGCCAGCCTTCGGGAGCCTTCTTTGGTTCGGCATAGTCGAGGTAGACAGACACGGTGTCATTCGGCGGTGCATTGGAGTTGCCAAAGGGAAAGAGTAATATGCGCCTGGGGCGAGTAGGGTTAGGCAAGAGAAGAAGGCAGCACTAAGATCAAATGACGCACCACTTGTGGCCGCCACATTCAAAATCAGGACTCGTCAGTTTCTTGTCGAGTTTCTTCCAGCTTGACAGTTTCCAGTTGAAGACCTTGAAATCCTTGACGTCGTAGCCCATGTCGGGCAGGTGCTTTGCAGCGAAGGCTTCCTCTATCATTCCGCAACAAGTCAGATACGCACGAACCGTCACCAAACACGGATACGCACCGTCGCGGACGGAGACAACTTCATTCATCTCCATGACCGGCATCGAGGGGCCTCCGTTGGACTTCTCATCTAAAACATCCATGTTGTTGTCGTTCTGTGATTCGGACGAGGCTTAGATGAGTGATATCAGCGAGCGACGCAGCTCACCATGCGCGGGGAAGAGAATATATTGATAAAACGACCGGCCGTCGGGATTAGAAGAGGGCCTGGCGCACAGGGCGGAAATAAAGAATGGGTAGAGTGGGGGGAGATGCGTAAGGTGTCGCCAATGCCCAAGTGAAGCGTTTGTCACGGCTGACAAATGCCGGCTTCGGCATGCTCTGGTCTACGCGTCAGAGCGCGCCACCGGCTATTGACATTACAGATTCGTTCTGTTCTCAAGGCCTCGTCGTCAGTGAATGAGGCGTCTAATCTACTGGAGAGCAATCTTCATTTTCTATCTGATAGATCCAAGCTGGTTCCAGATAAACAGCAGTCACAACTACGTAAGTTGCGATTGCGGTGCCATAACCTTGATCCCCAGCTGCGAATTCACAACTAACATGATGGCGTGCCAAGAATACCATTCGGGATCAAGTTGAGTCTGGATGACCTCCGAAATTGACCCAAGCAGACTTAGAATGAGTTGGACAATAGCTGTATGAAATCATGCATCGGCTGGCGTTTGTTGGCAACGCCACGATATATACCGGGGTAGATATCTACTAGATTATTCCAAAGAGTGAGAGCTGAGTATCATTATGTACTTTATGTAGCGAAAGCTAATAGTCCCAATGTAAGATCGACTTCAAGCCAATCACCAATGTCCATGGCAGTTGTACAAACACCTACTACTTACTACTTACTTCCCAAGCGTCCAAATGTCCAAAATCATATTACTTCAATTCAATCATGCACCTGTCGGATGAAAATCAGAACATTGTTCGAGCAACTCAGGTACGACACCATGACCAGGGCAAGAGCTCGGCGGCGGCGCGATGTAAAGACTGAATGACCCACCGATTGAAGCAAGAACCACCAAGGCTACCAAGAGCCCACTAAGACCGACGGCCTTGGTCGATGTCGAAGAGTTGCTGTCAGTATTCTTCGTACTGGTGGTGCTGCTACCACTTGTGGACAAACTGTCACCAGAGCCGGACCCAGAGGCGCCAGTAGACCGGACAGAAACGGGCAGTTCGACCACATCGGAAGTGGGCTGCGTCTCGATGTTTCCGCTACCGATGATAAGATGCGTTCCATTACTAGGAATGCCATTGACGTTGACGAAGAGGAGCGCAGGACCGGGCTGGAAGATGTTGGCGTTGGGCGGCATCTGAGAGCAGTGAAGGACAATGCTTCCATCAGCGTTCACGGTATACGTGCTGTTCAACTGCAAGAACTTCTGGCCCATGTTCAGCGCATGCGTCGTCCAGCCAGGCCGTACAACAACACAGGTCGAGTTCCCAGCGGCGTCATTGGAGTCGCCACTGTACGAGTCTGCCGCGATCGTGAGGTTGAAGTACTCGCCGCCGTACGACAGGGTGTCGGGCGCGCCGGTGAACTTGGGGCGGACGGAGGCTGAGTAGTATGGAGGGTAGAACACCTCCATGGCATACGTGGTAGGATACATGGTCGTCAGATTGACATCAACGTTAGGGTTGGAGCCGGCAATGAGGACAGAGGCATCCGGGAGAAGAAGAGCCGACGAATGGTACAACCGCGGAATGGTGGATGCGTCCAATCCGGCATTGGACCAGCGGCTGCCTGGCTCGGCATTGGGATCGTAGATGGCTGGAGTGAATGCCGGTTCAGAAGCGAGCGACATTCCGTAGGGCATATCGCCATACGACTGAGTGATGAGAGTCTTCTCAGAGTATCCGGCAGTTCCGTTCTGACCACCGTTAACCATCAAGAGCTTCCCGTCGGCAAGAATGATGAACTGTCCCATCGTACGACCCTCGAGCATGTCGTCGTCCTGCTCGTACGCGGGCGTCGATCCGTCCTGAGGCTCAGGCGTGATGCGCTGACAATCCTTGGAGGCGGGGTAGTAGAACGTGTCTATGTATGGCCACGAATAGTTTCCCCAAGCGTAGTCCGGCATATCAGTGCCACCGCAGAAGATGACGGTGGGTGTGTAGTCGTTGTCGGGAGTCAACGGAAGCATCGCAACGCCACCGGAGGCGGGATAGACACGCGCAATACCGCCTGGCATGTCGGGAAGTCGGGTCTCGGTATTCGTGGCAGGATCCCAAAGCACTTCAAAACATATTAGACCCGAGCGAGAAGCAGTAGAGAAGAAACTCACTGGTGGAGAGGTTGGCCTGGACGAACATCAAGCCAGATGGCATGAGGTACGTGTGAGCATACGAGTTGAGACCGGAAGTATCAATCATGAACTGCATCGTGGTGGCGGGGGCGTTATCCGGATTAGGGTAGAACTCGTAGGTACAGTCGGCGGCGCCACCTTCAAATTCGGGATCTACGTTGGGGTAGTTGCGGTTCACGTAGCCACCCTGTACGAAACCGCCAATCAGGACTATCTGTCCGGTGCCCAAGGGTTCGGCCGTCGAATACCAGCGTTGCTTTTGCATGGACAATACAGACGGGTCATCGTACCAGCCACACTCGGCAGAAGTGAAGTCGGAGCCTGCGGGACAGGGGTTGAGGACACGAATGGCCTTGGTGCCATCGTAATCCTGGTAAGTATCGTCGTAGTTGGCCGAGAAACCCCCATCGTTCAGCTCAGAGCCAAGTGAGCCGCCGACAGTGACAGCACCGTTGCCACCAAAAGTAGCAAACGAGCCATTGGGGAGGTGCATCCCAGAGGCGCAGAAGACATTGGTACGGATGTCTTGCAGAGCAACATCGTGTGTTGAGAGATCCCTACAGCGCCAGCTCAGAAGGCGTGGCAGCGGGAGAAAAGTGAGACCCACATCACCGCACCCCAAGCGGGGTGTCCGTTAATTTGAGCAGCGTTGCCCTCCGCTTTGTCCATGATGTATACCATCTCAGCGTTACCGAGGAACATCTTGGGCGCTCATGAGCAGGGCAATCTCTTGAAACGAGGAAATCGTACCATCATTGCGCTAATCTGAGAGTCACCTATGTTGGTGAATGTGCCGGCTGTTTGGGCCCATGATGAAGCCGCAACAGCCAGTGCCAAAGCGAGCGGCGTGAGGGGGTGTATCATGATGATTGAGGTCCCCAGAAGTCGTTTGAAAGGAGAGGAAGGAGAGAAGAAACCAAAGAATGGCGCTGTGGAGGTCTGCCTCAAGTGAGCGTGTGGGAGAGAGTTGAGATCAACAGAACGGCGCTTTGCTCTCTTTTCAAGGCAAATGACAGGAAGGGTCCTCTGGCCTAGACGAGGCTAGATACCATATGTCGCGTCGCTAGGAAGGGTTGGCGGGAAGAAGCGCGCCCACTTGTATGTAAGAGTCCCGACCGTGGGGCCGTAAACCCGCACACAGGACGAAACGGTCTGGACACCATTTAGCATGGTCCAGGGAGAAGAAAAGACGAACTGAGTTACTCTTGGCGGTCGCGGACGATGCCGAGCCCATCAAACATCGAGTATAAAAGCTTCTGATCGCCCTTTTTCTCTCTCAACCACGGTCCTTAAATTGTCTCGACGGGAAGATTCGTCTTCAGCAGCTTTTCCGCTGTCTACTGTCGATAATGAGTCAAAACCATGGCAGAGTAGGCTTTTCACTGTCCGTATCACACTCCGGCTCGTTTTGGGCTCGGTGTGGTGGTGCCTAACAGTCTCTGATGCTTCATCTTTGACTGGATGGTTATCGTTATGGCGGTGTCTGGCATAGTTGTTGCGCTGACAGGACCTTGATCTTGGTGCTGTTTCTGACGGTATCCACGCCATCTTGGTCGTTTGTGCAATGTCGTACATACAATAACACATAGTCGTACCGCCTGTATTCTCGCTGATTCTCCGGCATTGAAGAAACACTGGATACACTTTACTTTTTGTACTGAAGAGCTGTGCTCAATGTGCGCATTGCATCCGCGCGCGCTCGAAAATTGTTTTTGATGAGCAGAGTCGCCTAAATGGGTTTCACATCAGTTTGCCTCATGCCCTCCGCTCTCTTTTGCCTGTCTTTCCATCTTTGTCGCCGGGGCCTTTCTCTTTCCATAGGACCGAAGCGGGCGGTCCAATTTCCAGTGCCACCGCTGCATGAAGAGCTTCTTTCAAACCCGCAAAGTCGAGAAACCCGTAGATTCTGCCCCAGCGCTCAAAGCCAACCAATACGATATCTGGATTCCCCCGTCCCAAGCCAACGCAGAGCCACCCCGAAACAAGGTTTCCCGGGCGTCTGAGCATGTGGAGGTCAGGCCCAAGGCCGCGGGTGATGCGAACGGATCGTCCCGACGGACTGCTGCCCAGCCAAGCCAGCCAGCGCCGCCGCCGCCATCGTCCGCTAAGCTGCACAAGACCCAGTCCGGCACTCCGGCCGCTGGTCCGAGCACTGTGACCGCTGCCGCAAACCACTCATACAAGCCACCGAAACATTCGAGCTCAGCCCCCGCACAATTCCAGTCTGCGCCAACAGCCTCCACTTCCTACAGCCATCCTCCCCCAACTTACGGTGTCCCGTATGAGTCAACTCAGCAGCCTCGGTCCCATACTATTGCACCCACCCCCATCCCAGCCACACAATACGCTTCCCTTCCCGCACACAAGCCACTGCGACATACCCACAATCGCAGTCGAACCATCCCGAACACGACACAGCCCGATTTCTGGATCCAACCCGCATCTGACGACAACCTACCTTCCAGCTCCAAGCCCCAGAAAGACAGAAATGGACATTCTCGCAGTCGAACAGACCCTTCCACATCCACCATGAACCCTCTGATATGGCACCCGGATCCGCTCAAGAAACCGAGAGACAAGGACAAGGACAAGGACAAGACGGCTCTGCCTGAGCTTCCTGACTTCCTTGTCCCTGTAGCAAAGACCCATCGCAGCTACAAAGACAGTGACTCTATCCGTCCAGCGGACAGGACTGAAAAGGAAAAGAGTCGTAGCAGGACCAAGGAGGAACGAGACCGGGAGAGGGAGAGGGAGAGGGACAAGGAGCGACGCAAGGATGATTCGGACGTCGAGAAGGCTAAGAGTCGGACTCGGGATGAACGGGAGCGGGAGGCGCGTAGAGAAGAGTCGGACGCTGAGAGGCGAAGCAGACACGCGGAAAGACGCGCGGAAGAACGCGAGCGTCACAAGGACGAGCCCCGCGAAAGGAGAGTTCGCTCTGACGCCGTCAGCAGGCACGACGCGGATCGTGATCGACGCGACAGTGATCGTAAAGCGGAACGCTCCACTCGCTCAAGCAGTCGACATCCCGAACGAGATGCGAGATATCCAGAGACGCGCGAGAGATCCTCCAAGGACGTCCGCGATGGCAAACTGAGAAGTGTGCCAGTCCTTTCTCGGTCTCACGACGAGGGCGAAAGCTCTGACAGTGCCGCCAAGCCTAAAGCTGGCGAGGCATCGTCTCGACATCGCAGGCACCGAACTGAAGATTATGCAACCAGAGTAAGTCTATGTTTTCGTCGAAAGATTAGAAACTTTGACTGAACTTCATTTGTAGGAATCGAAGCTCCTTCCTGCCGCTGCGGCTCCTTCTTCGACGTCTTACGAGGCCCCCATCCGCCCGCTAACGTCGCCCTACCTCGCAAATGTCCAAGGGCCCGGAATTGACTATCAAATTGTCCTGGTGGATAGTGATTCCGGAAAGAGCAAGAAAGAGAAGCAGGTGCCTAACATCCTCTGTTATCACCAAGACAAGACCTGATTTTTTGCCGTAGCGTCTGCGCCCTGGGCCTGACTACTCGCATTCCACGTCGGTCTCTCGAGCTTCAGATTTTGCCGTCCCCTCCGTGAGAAGCTTTTCATTCTTCTCACGTACAACACTCAGTGCCTAAGCAGACTTCCCGCCCTGATCCCCGACAGGTCATCGGGACGCCGGGAAACATCGAGAGGTTTGCGGTACCGAGAACGAATAGCTCTACCAGTAGCCACGAAGTCACTCCACGCCGGGAAGATAACTCGTCATTAGAATCCCATCGACATGACAGGTATCAAGCCTCGTCCAAGGAGGTACCTCCGAGGTCTTTATCTCAATCTTCAGCTCTCCCACCTGTTACAGGTTCGGCTGTACCAACTGGCCTGGGACTTAGCATTCCGCCGCAGACTGTACCTACTCGCGACTCTCCCGTTATCACTAAATACTCTCCAGGCAAACGCTCGCTGCAGGAAAAGGTCAGTAACTTTGTGAATCTTAGCACCGCATGGTCATATTCATCCAAACAGATCAATTATGAGTATGGAGTCATGGCTCCAGTCGAGACCACACCGCCAACGCAATCACCGAGTCAAATAAGTCCTCAACAATCGACCACACAAACCACTACGAAGTCATCACCACCGAAGCGGGATCACCCAAGTGCTAGTGGTCACAATAGCAGCCCAGAGAGCAGAACACGAGGCTCAGAGCATACTCCTCCTGTATGTGTCTACACAGTCCGTCCAACATCATCAAATCTGATCTCTTCCAGGCTATTGTACCATCTACTATCGTCTCACCTGAGAATACATATGAGGTTCGAAGTGCGTTTGCGCCTCTGCAGGTGAACTCGGACTTCCCGTTACGGACATCCAATTATGCTGCTGGGGCGTCCATACCTCGCTCTTCAACGTCCATGGCCTTTCGAAGGGAGGACTCAGCCAAGGTCGCAGCTGCAGTCCCGCCTCCTTCGGGCAGTTCATTCCCTTCCTTCTCATCTCACACGGCAGCTGGTGCCAGTCTCCAGCGGCCCTCAACATCGGCGGGATTTCACAATCTTCCACCACCAGCGGATGCCAGTAACATCTCCCGGGCTGCATTCCTGGATCAACAGCGAGATAGGCTTTCCAATGGGCAGGGCACCAGTCGTACACCGTTTCCTCCGCCTAGGGCAGGCGCTGCGACACCTCTCCCCGTTCCACTCTCCATTGTCCCGTCAGAACGACCAAGGGCCGATAGCAGCGCTTCTCTGAAAGCTGCACAGTCTACGCGGCCCAATGATGCAGACAGATACCAAGCTAGTGGTCCTAGTGCCCCGTATCCGCCTCCCACGCCCATTCCCCAGCATCCGCCGAATCAAGCTCTCAGGGACTATATGGGACGAACTGTATCTGCTGGCACGGCCACACCTGTACCGACTCAGTCTGCTCCTCCAGTCCCCGATCCCAGATGGGAACCTGCGTCGATGGTACAGCCGACTCCGGTTGCTCCTCCTCGGGATACTTCTACCCCGAAGCCGTACAGACACCCTATACTCACCGAGCTGCTCACGTCTCCGACCAACAATACGAAGTACTCTTCTGCCGTGGAAAGGACAAGCTCTCAGCCGTGGGATTATGACGTTCGACAGCAAGCTCAAAGTGCCTCTGTCATACCTACAGAGAGTGGTCAGTATCCAGCTGCGAAACGGACAGATTCGCAGCCTGAAGGGACCAGAGGTTGGCCAATGGCACAAGCCCAGGCTGTGGTTGCATCTCAGCCCACGGTTGACTCCACTGCACGGACGTACAATTCGGCATCGGCGGCAGCGGCAGCTGCTGCTTCCGGATCCTCGACTGCAGCACGACCAGACAACAATACTGCTTCCTCCTACAACCACCGTCCCGGTGCCGCAACTGCTGCATTCGACTCAAGTCGACAGAAGACTCCTGCACCGCCTATTCCGCCCACTAGACCTTCTATTTCTTCTGCTTATGACTCTTACGCCACCCGCACGACTTCTGCTTCCAATTCCACTGTACCACCACCACCGACACCATCGCAAGCTGTCCACCGTCCACCCGCTACGCCGTACACTCCATCGCAAGTTCAACCGCAGAATACTGTATCAATATCTCCAAATACCCTTGTAGCAACCGCGCCCACGATACCGTCTTCCATTGTAGCTACGCGCCCTTCCGTTTCATCCTCCCAGACCAAATCCTCCCCGTCCTATCTCGAACCGAAACCGACTCCGATGGCGCGCACGTTGTCTCATGATTCAATGATAATGAGGACTCCTTCTTCGTTGGCACCTTCGGTCCTGAAGAAGGTGCCCTCTCGGAATTCGATGTCTGGATCTGTTGGCTCACAGAGCCAGGAGTCAAAGAAGAAGGGATTTTTGAGGATATTCCGTTCGAAGGCTGCTATGCCTGCTCCCGCTCCCGCTCCCGCACCAACGCCTGCTCCCGCACCCTCGGCTTCCACGTCTGCCGCTCACAAGGATGAGCGCACGGGTAATGCTTCGAGCTCTAGAAAGCCCTTGTCGTCGAGAGCCCAAGTGCCACCACCCATATCTGTGCCCGCTCCCGCACAATCTCTGGACACGCCTGTCATCCAGAATGTCTCTCATTCGTCGGCTTTCAGTCCGTTCCGATACTTGTCTAACAAGCGACATCGGACTGTGTCAGGTGCTTCTCTCGAGGCCGTCAGCGGTACTGCTGTAAGTCCCTGTTTCGTTCTCGATGTAGACATGATACTCAAATAATGTCAGAACAACACTGTTGTCGGGTCACCTACGGCATCAGTGCTCAGCTCCAACGCAGCCCCGCCACCGCCTACACGCGATCCCGCGGTTGCGACGCGAGAGTGGAGAGATCAAGGTAATGCAGGAAATGGGAAGCTCAAAGTTCGGCGTCCGGGGGTCACTTTCGAGTTGAAGCAGGAGCCGCCCGAGGACAGGCCCAAAATGCGACCACGGAAACGGTGAAACAACATTATGCTGTATATTTGTAACTAGTATATGTGTGCTATGTATGTATCTATAATGCATCGGTTATATAGACGGATGGGTACACAGTACGGTACAGCCGTCCTAGCACACGGGTACTGTGACAGACGCGTGCGTCGTGACAGTTCGCGTCTGACCATCCTTCGACTCGACCATCATCATCATGTTCAAAGCGAGTGCCCAAGCCATTCCAGAAAGCAAGCCCTTTGCTTACAACAGCAAGGCTGCCGACATCCATCTTGAATATCCAACTCGCCTCAGCTTGTGAGTCGCGTCTTCGAATGGCTGCAAGACGACGCGCTTCATTGATCAATAGTTACGATAAACCACCGCTTTTCGACGTTACGCTCGAGGAGTTTGAGCGATGCGCTCTAGACCGACTACGTATACTGGCTGAGATTGAGTCCTCGGCCGCTCGAGGTAGATCGTGGGAGGAGACCAAGACCGTCACCAATGCCCAATGCCTGAAATACCTCCCCTTGCACGCGACATCGGCAGCTGGCGTCGACAGAGATGCGGAAAGACGGAAGGATCATTTGGGTCACTTTGTGCTGAGACTTGCCTTCTGTCGCTCGTGCGTTCCATCTCACAGATCTACGATTGTATCTCACACGCCAACAGTGAAGACTTACGGCGCCGATTCATCAAAGCAGAGTCGACCCTCTTTCGGGTACGCTACGAAACCGACGATTCCAATGAAAGGAAGGCTTTCTTGGGTACTCGAGATTTCAAGTGGATAGCAGTGCGTAGCCTGCAGTACCATTACCAACAACTATTCATTGTACACTATCAGGTCTCCGCGGATGAAAAGAAACAATACGAGAAGGAGCTTCTGGCCGCCTCCCAAGGCTTCAAGACTGAGGCAGAAAAGATCAATGCTTTCAACGTCGAGAATTATTACAAAGTATGTCCCCATGCTTTGAAGGGGAACGGATGCTTACCAGAAACAGGTCAAATGGACGCGTGTTCCCGACCTTGTTGAGAAGCGTAAAGTCTTCCTCAAGCGAGGGTGGGCCTATGTTCCGGTTAAAGAACAATCCAGTATCGTTTTCCGGGAGTTTGAGAACCTGTTGGAGAAGGACTTGATTGTGTGTACACCTTTCTCATTTTGGAGACACAGTCTTCTCAAGTCCGATAGCTCACTTCCAGATCTCTCCCAAGACTTGATGAGGACACGCGACTGCTTCCCGTCCTCGACAATCTTTCTCAGGGCTTCCTCGCCGGTGTCTCGTCGGACTGGGGCGGATCTGACTCAGAGGCGAATGGCGACAAGATAACAGCAGAAATGATTGACGGTTATGCTAAACGTCACTTCCCACTCTGCATGCGGAATATGCACAACCAGCTGACCCGCGATCACCACCTCAAGCACTTCGGCCGTCTTGACTATGGTCTTTTCTTGAAGGTAGGCTGTTTTCGTCGAAAGACCAGCCACGACGGAACTAACATTTTTGACAGAGACTGGGCGTGAGCATGGAGGAGGCACTCATTTTCTGGAGGAAATCCTTCAATGGTGGTAAGGTCACTGAGGACAAATTCAACAAGGAATACGCGTACAACATCCGGCACTCATATGGAAAAGAAGGAAAACGCGCTGACTATCCCGCGAAAACGTGAGTTGAGCTTATCGATCTTCTGCGCATGAAATCAACAACTTTGCATAGCTGTATGCAACTCTTGACGGGAAGCACAGAATACGGATGCCCGTATCGTCTGCTCACGCCGGAGAATCTGCAAACCAGCCTTGTGTCGAACTATTCACACTTGGGCCTTCAGCATTCGGATCTACCAGAAATCATGCACAACATAAAGGGGATGCATTATCACGTCGCATGCACGCGCGTGTTTGAAATCACGCACGCTGGCTGTGGCGTGAAGAAAGGAGAGGGCGTAGGAAGTGGCGAGTCGGTCACTCATCCCAATCAATATGCCTTGCGAAGTATCGAGCTGGACAAGGCGAAGGAGACAAAGAGTGAGGCGATGGATGTGGATGGCTAGTAGAGTCATAGGGACGTGTAAATCATCTGTTTCCTGTGGATTGTACGGATGCGCTCTGCATCGGACGCCAGATAGCGGATGAAAGTTTGGTTGAAATCACCGATAGTTTGTTCGATCCATGGTTTGTTATCCTTTACTATGTCAGTAGACCACTGATCCACAGCCATGAATTCACCCACTCTGAACTGTTCGAAGCAGAAGTCAGGGAGAGTGTGTTCCTCGTGAGTAATCTTGGGGCGATTCGCCTCCACGCCCTCATAGACCTTTTCTTAGCCGTCGGATTGTCAACAAAGCTAGAGAAGAAACGAGATGACAAGTGGTAATTGTACGAGTTTAGTGAAGACATTGACAATACAACAGTGGACGACGTGAAGTCGACAAACTGAATCTGAATCACGCTAGACTGTGCAGCCACGTGTTTGGTGTCACGGCTTCGCGGCTTTTGCCCAGTGCCATCATCGACATCCTGCAAGTAGTCCCCTGTCCGTCATGAGCCAAAGAAAAACATCGTCGGTCACGAAATCTAACGACATGGACGCACAAAAAGCAGTTGCCCTGCAGCAGTACCAGGACTCGGAAGGCCATTTCTCGCTCGTCAGGTAGCCCACAGACATCCGCCGTCGTCGCCTCCTCTCACACCATTTCTTCCTTTCATCCAGGAATTTCCGCCTGGCAGACCTTGTTACCATCATGAACGGCGTCTGTGGATCGTTCTCAATCTTTTCCTCCGCCCGCTACCTCATTTCCAACGATCCCGACTACCTGACCATGGCGTTAGGGTTTCCTCTTGCTGGTCTCATGTTCGACTTTCTTGACGGCAAGGTCGCACGGTGGAGAAAGTCCAGCAGTATGCTCGGACAGGAGCTGGACAGTCTGGCTGATCTAGTGGGTGTCATTTCTCGCCAAGCATCACGCATTCTCACCTTAACTTTATCGTAGATTTCATTTGGCGTAGCTCCAGCTCTTCTTGCCTTCGTTGTTGGCCTCAGAACCTACCTCGACACCGTCATGCTGACAGTATTCATATGCTGCGGTCTCGCTCGGCTTGCGCGCTTCAATGCGACTGTCGCCCTTGTGCCCAAGGACGACGGCGGCAAGGCAAAATATTTCGAAGGCTTGCCCATCCCTTCCTCTCTTGTTCTCGTCGGAACACTGGCATACTGGGTCAAACAAGGCTGGATAGAGGGACAGCAGGGCATCCCATTGGGGACTATTACACTGTGGGGGAATGACGGAGGTCGTGGGGAACTCCATGTCGTCAGTGCGGTTTTTGGATTGTGGGCCTCTGCCATGGTCAGCAAAACCCTGCGCATCCCCAAGATCTAGGGCGTTTGCTGTTCACGCGCGAATACATCATCTATATACACCATATTCAACAGTGAACTGGTAATCTATGCTTGGAGTAATAAGGTCAAGGAAATGTGATAATCACGAGGCATTATATTGTATTCATACGTCAACGGCATGTACACGCAAGGTGCTTCAAATTAAACATAAGCGGCTTTGCCCAACTTCTCCTCGCCGTGGTGATGAACGGCTGTGGTGACATCGGCAGTCTCGTTTGCGAAGCCCTGCCGTGATCCCTTTCCGATAACATTCAGCGCGGCTTCTTCCTTGTCCAAGTCACGGAAGTAGAGGAAGAATAGTCCTCCGACCACCCATGCGACAATAGCAAACGATCCGAAGAGCCAGGTGAATTTCTGAAGGACACCGCGTCAAGCAATCATACGAACTCTATGAGTGTGACTTACTTCTTCGACGTTCACAGCGGTCAAGGCGAAGTTGATGGCGGAAGAAATGGCCTGCACAAGAGTCACTTATACGATTCTGCGGGCAAATGTCGTCGACTTACACTCATGAATAAAGAAAACGCCATGACAGTCGACTTCATGCGCTTGGGAGACTTAGTGAAGGCATACTCGTTCGATACAAGCGTTGCGAAGATCCTAGATGCAGGTTACGAATCAGTTGCAGCGAAGGCGGGCAACAAGACAAGAATAGTCTTACTCAGCCATTCCAACGAGGATATAGGGACCAGATACAACCCTACATACTTTTTCAGACCTGAACGTAACAGCAAGCAAGGCCGAGTACTCACCAGACATTGATAGGCGCTGGGTTAGGATTACCGTTCTCGTCAACACACGCTGATGGCTGATTGTCGTGGCATGGAGATTTCTCGTAGATGAACTTCTCCAAAATGGCGGCGTATAGCATGGCTGAGATGTAATCAGCAATGATAGCTTGACACAGACGAGTTGTGACTGACCGAGTCCCGCAATGAAGAATCCCAAAGCTATCCGCTTGATGGGTGTGAAGTTTATGCCTTTTCTACGCAGTGCGGGGTAGACGAGGAAATCCATGATGGGGATGATGATGATAATGACGATTGGGTTCAAGTTTCTAGACACGATAGGTTAGAGCGAAAAACAAGTTTGAGAAAGGGCGGTGACTGACTGAATGAGATCCTATTTCACGAAGAATTGAACTTCAGTCCATAGTAAATTCAAAGATGATGAACGCACGTTGGGTGTTCCCTACACGAGTAATCTCAGTTGATGTCTGGCCACAACGGAGGTAAAAGAAACAGCTTACGTTGAGTGTCATGCCAGCAGCTACCGTTCCCAAGTTCCCGTCAATTTGAGAATAACAGAGGTAGAAGAACGGCATAGCCAAGAACACTTGACAGGCTTTCAGTGTGCGGACGACTTCGCCGACGAATTGGTCATCCCAGGTGACTGCAAACTTGCGGTCAGTAGCAAAAAGGACATCAAGCTTTGAGCTCTTACTCCTCTTGGGTATTTGCCCTTCCTGGTAAGAACCTGACATAGTCAGACAAAGCTAATTCGCCTTGAGATCACATACTCGGCTTGGCAACTTCCCAGAATCCCGGCGCGCGGAGGTTCCTGATCGTCCGCGAGGGATTCCAGGTGAGCTTGTCGCCAATGCACATCTTGATAACTCGCAGAGTCTTCGAATCGTCAGTACAACTCTGAGAAGCAGATACAACTGGCCACGAACCTCCAACAGAATCGAGCCACGAGGAGGTGTGATAACGTAGTTTCTCCTTCCCACAGCAAGAACTATGGGCACCAAGACGAAGAGACAGGTGGGGACAAGAAACGCTGCCCAGTAGCCGTGATCTCTGGCTAAGAATGACGCCGAGATGGCACCTGTAGAACCCCAGTTGATCGCTGCGTAGAACCTATGCACTTGTCAACGCTTCCCAATCTTTCAAGTACTTTCGTTCGACAGACCAGTTGTATATCCTCTGGACAGTCACATCGGGCGAGATCAGAACCTCTTCGCCGGAGGCCAGCACAGTCTTGCGCAATTTTCCGGTGTATTGCTCCGCAATCATGGGACTCACATTGGCCTAATCACACGAGGAGGGTCAGCAGGATGCATTTCTTGGTCTAGACTGTGACTTTCCTTGATAGCGCCTCCTCCAATACCCATTATAACGACTGCCAGGAACAGCAAACCGTAGGCCTGATCGGGGTTGGCAATGGATGCTGGAGTGGCCGAAGCAACGAGAACGATGTGACCAACACTTGAGAGGATGAGTATATGGGAATATGCGAGCGTTGTACAATGGACGACTCACAGACACACCAGGGAGAAGAGCATGATTGTGTTATAACGGCCCAAGTAGCAGTCTGCAATAATTCCTCCAATCCATGGCGTGACATAGAACCAGAAGCTGTTGAACTAGGCGCAGTTGAGAATATAGACCATGCGCAAGAACGAGAAGACGAACCGTGCGCACAGTGAACGACTTCTGCTGCCCCTTGCCAAGAGCGCCAGCCTGAAATAAAAAAACGAATGAGCACATTTGTCGGATGGCGTTCCGGGACTTCACTCACAATTCCGTTCGCTCGATTCGCCGAAGGTACCGAGCCATCACGCGAGCCAGGAGGCAGCGGCGCTCGAACATACTGAGAAGAAGAGTTATAGTCTCAAGGTCAGCGGAAGGAGCACTTGACGACAAACATTGTTAATAACGTTGATCGTCCCATAATAAGACCATCTATGAACAGTCAACCATTGAGAGCCAACGTAGTGAGTAGCAAAGCGCACCTTTCAGAAAACTCCACGACGATTACCAACCAAGACGACCAGTTTATCTTGTCGGAAACTTTCCTCAGCATCTCGAATTCCTTGTGCGTGACCCCCTCAGAGCCTTCGATGATGCTGTTCTCGTCGAAGACCTCGCCGTCATGCTTTTCGCTGGCAACAGAGACATCGTCGGCTGCCTTTGCATCCTTCTCCGGGGCGTAGGATGGGGATGCTGGAGAGGCCATCGTCATAGGCGTCGCGCTTCAAGTGGGAAAGCCGCACGGTCTCTGAATGGTGGTCAGGCGGCTAATGTACCCCACGACTCGACCGTTTGTTACTCCATCCAAAGATAACAGAGGAAAGCACATGGAATTTCGCGCTCGGAAACCGCGCCGCGCCAGCTTCTCACATGGTTCCTAGCAGGTTCCTAACATCTTCATTGATATTGCTGCTTCGGTGTCGGTTGAGTTCGCCAGGCTTCTCCAATTGTTGTCTGTGAAGTGCTTGGCAAAGGCTTGGCGAAGGCCCAGGGCCGGTCGGAGCCAGCGAGTGACGCTACCGAATGGTCGTTTTATTGAGTAGTTCTGCAGGCAATCGAGTCAGGATCACGAAAGACTACGCTGTAACCTGCAGGTATTCTGTATCCTTCCTAGGTACCAGGTACCTTTCCTCGAGGCCCAGACAGATTGCCACGTCTTTGCAAAAGATGATTAGTTGGTACTTATCAGGTTGGCATTATTGCCACTGTGTGTCGGTCAGGTATTCGCGCCTGGGACCGGGCGTCAATACAAGTCTGCAGCGGTCCAATCAATCTTCCAATGCAATCATCGACAAGAAGGTCCGCAATCGTCGAAAGTTGAATCGAGAGCTGGTCGAGAGAAGCGGGTTGGACTCTAGGAACATACTTCCCTAGGTCGCGGTGATCCTTGTCATTCCTGAGATCCAGATTTCAAAGTGAAAGCACGCTGCTTGGTCCATATTACTGTAGTAGTAGAAGTCCATCAGAGTGAACACAGATAACGCGAGTCTGAGCAATTGGACGCAAGGACCGTGGAGATTTGTCGCCGTCGTTTCAAGTGGCGGTCATCGTGCGATAGTCATGGAAGATCCGGCCGGACGTCCGACACGGACATACTAGCCCTACTCACTGTGTGCAGACCGAGTGTGTCGAGTCCGACACCTCTTCTAAACGCCGCGGGAAAAAGCCAAAGCCGAACTTGATGTGAGGCGTGGGAACCATCAGCGGAGGCGGAAAGCAAACAATCGACCACCCATTGCCCGTTGTTGGGTTGACCTCGGTAGAGACTCAGAGAGGCGCCTGGCTTACTCAACGGGCCTCATGACCTCGAGGCTCATAAAGCCAGACCAATACTTTTGTACTGCCACGCTCGCCGGACTGAAGGATGATGATCATAATAATAATAATGATACACGGCATGGTCCAACCGAGTCGGTAAGTCTCATTAGAAATCGTTTCGAGTAACAAGAGCTGTAATAAGCTCAAGCAAGGCCATTTTTGCATAGAGATACAAGTTGATACATAACCTACATATGTACATTCTGGAGCGCCTCTAGGGTCGCGTCCAGCTCTTCAGAGGAACCTTCGATATTGGCCAGTAACGCTTTGACTTCCTGTGGTGCGTCTTCACGAAGGGAAGCCAACAGTTCCATGTAATCCCCATCAAGGAATCCATACGCGGCTTCCTCCACTTCCTGATGAGTTGACCGTCGCGGAGCACGGTATCTGTGCTAGAATTCAGTGAAACATCCGGAGACGGAAGAATCGGTACTACTTCGCGTGACTCGTACCACCAGACTCTGTCACGACAGGTACCATGGCTCCTTGAAGAGCTGCCAAACGTTCACCAAAGTCGTTGTCTTTGACATTTGAAATGATGCCAATAGAACCAGAGCTTGTCAAGAACAAGTGAGTAGGTTCTAGCGGTGCCGATGAATCGATGGGTGTCATTGAACCTGTCGCATGCTTCAGTACACGGTGTTATCGAGATTGCTGTTACAGACCAGGAAGGAATTTGGAGACGAAATCACCGAGATGATAAAAGCCTTTTTTAACGAGGGTTGGTCTCAAATTGGTAGTCTCCAACGAATGGGTGAATAAATTGAAGCCATCCTGCAATGATCGGCATCCTAATCAAAGATAACTCATGGTCAACAACACTCACGTTTGCCCCGAGGATGTCGCCGTTCTCGAAAACTCCGATTGCATGTGGCCATAGTGGGGCGTACTCCTTCGCAAGAGACTCCAGCTTCACGCTGCGCTGTATTTCGAGAACTGACACGGACTGCAAAGTGTCTGCCGCGACGACACGCTGACCGATGGATGCCAAATCGGCAACATTGTAGAAGTGGCTGTACTCCGAGACTTTGTTCAGAGAATACGAAGGTGGTCGTTCTAGACTCTTGGAGATGTTAATTGAGTACAGCTGGACCTGAGAAAGAAGTGAGAACATAGATTTATGACACCCGACAATCACGAACCGAAGCGTTGACCGCTGCAACCAGCATACCATCAGTTGTCACTGTCAATGAAGCTGGACAGCCATCGATGGTTGTAGACGTGAGCATGGTCAACTGATAAGTTTCGGACGACACTCTTGCGACAGAAGATCGTTCAGCTGAGAATAGAAGGATACGACCCTCGTGAACCTCGACATCTTCCGGGTCAAGCGTATAGGTGGCCACGATGAAAACGGTAACGTCAGTTTCTGGCAGCTTGACTGTAGCAATGGATTGGATGACTTCGTCCGGGTTGGCATTCCATTGAGTCAGTACTGTGTCCAAGTTAGCGAAAAGGAGGAGATGCGGGTGAAGAGCATACACTTGAAAGTGTTGTCGTCCAAGAGGCGGAATGAGTGCTGTTCTGGATCGATCGAGCCAACTCTATCGGGACGTATCAGTTTGCATGCTACCCCAAACACAGAAGGCGAGTCAATGTGAACGATTCGCTGAGGTACGCTGTAGCCCATGGGGATCTGAGAAGCAACTGAGCTGGATTGCTACTGGGGTGGCTTTTGGGGACGAACCGATTGAACGTGCATACTCGTCAACGAGTCTATCGAGCCGATAGTCAGACCTCTTGGAGTAGCAAGGATGATCGAGCTTCGGTAGGCATTGGTGTTCAACGAGCAGGCAGTTGTGACATCCTGGAAAAATGTCAGCGTCTACAAGAATCGTTCGAGAAAGAGAAACCAACCTGGACGGCAAGGGCAGAGACACGCAGCCGGTTTTCTGGGTAGGAGATTACCACCGCCTTGTCGGCAACAGCAAGCACAGCAATCAGTCCGTCGCGAATCGTCGTCGTCGAGAGTGACACAGGGCCGTTCCCGATCGCAATTATCCGCGGTGGGTTCGAGATTTGCGCGCCTGCATTGCCTTCTACAGCACTTGGCCATTTGGAAAAGGCAAGTGTTCCGTTCGCGAGCCCCGCAAGCACATACGCGTCTTCTTTCTTTTCCGAAGCGCCAAAGGTCGTGATGAGGAGTGATGTTACGGGTGCCTTCAACATGGGAGTCTCCCAGGCGAACGTGAAGTTGCCTTTGGTCTTATACACCTTTACCTGATTGGTGTGCCAGAAGGCAGCGGCGACGAAAGGCGAGAAAAGCTTGGAGTCGTATGGTAAGCAGGTGACACAAGAAATCCGATTTGGCCAGCCGGCCATGTACTCAGTTGGTCCGTGCCTACTAGGTCGTGAGTAGCCACAGCATCGGTCAGGATGCAAGACTTACAAATGCGTTCTGTCTGGGGCCTGTTGCGCCATGGGAGCTATGCTCATCCTGAGGAACGCTTACATGAATGCAATAGTGGCTGGAGAGAATGATACTGACTGCCCCGCCAACAGTTTCTTGTTTTCCAATCTAAGGGTTTGCAGTTTGCCATCAGATAGCGCAATCAAAACTGACGTCGCATTGGCGCTAGCGGCGGTGATGGTGATTTCAAAACGGGGGTCGTACGGCTCCCACCCATCCTGACGCTCGTACTGGCCCAGCACACTTTGAAGGAGATAGACACCTTTCGGAGTGACCTGTACAGCCATCGCGGAGTTTCTGTCGTACTCTGGGCTGCCTGGAGCCTTCTCCGCAATGTTCGAGACACACAGAGTACGAGTGTCGTGCACGAAGCCCTCGACAACATTTTGGCTTTGATGTATCAGAACTGAGCCCGAGTCGATCTTGAAGACGAAGGTTTCCTGGAAAGTCGAAGCAACGATGTGGGAGTCCTCTTTGGCCGACAGCACTGTACGGAGAGGCCACACCACGATTATATCACTGAGGCCAGGAATTGAAGCTTTCGTCACAAACTCTGTGCCCATCCTGATCGTGTTCAGAGATCCAGAATTGTCGCGACCAGAGCAAGTGACGAGTTGGTTCTAGGGGGTACTCTATTAAGTGAGGACGAGCGACGAGACAGGGAGATGGACGAACGTGTCTCGAGTTATCCAAGTTGACCAGAACAGCATCGTGAAGAGGAGACAGATTCTTGAAAGTGCGGATCACTTGCAGGTAAGACCCGCTACTCGCGACCACGCGGCCCTTCTCTTCTGGCAGATCTTCTCCTTTGCCAGTGACCAAGTCCGACTCTTGGAGGGTTGTGACTTCATCTGGTATAGGAACAGGACAAGCATCTTCGAGCTCAGGACTAATTCTGACAAGTTTGGAGTCGCCGCCAGAGGAGCCAACATAGAACACCTGGTTGGCGATATATGTCAATGTCTCCGCGGAAGCAGTCTGGTACAGTCAGCGGCCAAACATTGCAGAGAAGAACACGATATCACCTCGCCAAGAACAATCAAAGTGAACACAGAGTCTTCCAAGATAAGCAGACAGGTCCTCCCAAACGTGTCGCCGATGAGCCATTTGGAAGGAGACTCGCCAATCGCAGATAAACTGCAACAGCACAGTGAGTGCTTGCGCGCCGAAGGAGGTAGCACAATCTTACGCCCTGACGGTGTGAAACGGCCATTGTACAGAAGCCGAGGGACTACGATATTTATCTTTTGGTTCATCGAGATCTATCGCATTGCGAGCGTTCTTCTTGCCCTTCCCTTTCTCCTTATCTGCTTTGTTGGCCTTCCGAGCTTGCCTACGACGTGTGTCAGGCGAATTGAGGCCATAGAGAAGAATCTTCCGGCCACCAGCGACTATGATTGCTCCAGGAGACTGATCCTTGGAGAAGGTTGGTGCAAAGGCCAATTTCGGGATATCGTCGTAGGGATGTGGAAGCGTAGTGGCGGAGATGAGTGTGGGGTTGAAGATGAAGGAGTGGTTCTGAGACAAATCGTCGGTGTTGAGGTCACGAACTAATAGCTGAACATTCTTCTTGTGGGTGAGATGCAGTATCGCGAGCCCGAAGGAATAACCATCCACGTCGTTGGCGATGATGTCGAGACTCAGAACATTGATCTCGGGCAGACTGGAGATACGTGAGTACTTGCACAGAGACCGGACAAAATCCAAGTTACAGAGCATCTATCTCCTGATTGCAAAGCCCGTCCTGGAGCTCCAAGATCTTGACCTTTCCTTGGTACATGCTGACTACACCGATTTGCCCAGTAGGGTCGACAAGAACATCGCAGAAGAAGTCTGGTACGAATCCTCCGGATTCAAAGAGCGATATGGTTTGGGCTACCTTCAGTGAAGAAGTGCCCTCGGTGTGAAGAGCCATGAAGAGCAACTCGGGTTTCGGATGGTCAAGCAACACAAGGATATTGGACTTTCGTGTAGACTATGCGCCTGGTGAGCTCGCGGTAGCGATGGATGGCTGGGACGCACTGCAGTAAGCACCGGCCTTATCGACAATATTCTGCCCCAAATTCGCGTCGTGCTTTGCAGGACCAGCCCTTCATTCGTTACGGAGTAGACCTGGATACTATCAGGATGGGCGACGACGAGATGCTCGGTGGCGTCGTCGGTGAGACGGCATTTACAGGACGATACCACAGAGGAGGCATTGTGGAAAGTGGACACAACTCTCGTCTTGCTCATCATTGGGAGGAGAGACAGTCAATGCCGCGCTCAGGCCGCGCTCATCAGCCGCACTCGTAAGCCTGCCGACGGCAAGTGGGCATGGCATTGGGTAAGCCAAGTCGGCCAACGACAGGCCTGATTCCAGCCATCACAACGACCGCCCACACAATGTCAAGCCGAGCTGGAGGACTCTATGGTGGCATCCAGTTCAAGTCGGGGGCCGTGCCTCCCGCGCCGCCCGCCACTTCGAGCCAGTCCCCGCCACTAAACACCAAGGCCGAGCCCGCCCCCGCCGAGCCCGCTCAAGACACTGTGCCCGCCGTCGCCGAACCGTCGGCCAGTGGAAAACCCACCGCCGGTACTCCTCCTCTATTGTGTTCTTCATGTTGAGATCTGCTTTATTGAAACGACCTTTATGGCACACAAAGGCTGGTCTGCGGCTCTTGCCTTTGCACCCATCCGTCGCAACCAGGCAAAAGCCAAGCCAGCCGCCCGGTTGCCGCTCGGTGCTGCGTTGGCGCCCTCCAACGCAGTGATCTCATCCAACGCCGTCATCTTCGCGTCCCCAGTCCTCGCCGAAATTCCAAAGCAGCCGGAAATACTGCCAGAGACTACGGGATGGGGTAAAAAAGTCAAGCCTCCGTCAATGGTGCTGGACGAGGATGTCAACGGTTTCAAGCGCAATCAGAAAAAGAAGGGCGGCAATGGCAAAGGAAAAGGCAGAAAGGTGCGTTATATCATCCGTATCTTTTATGGTGTGTGCTCAAGATTCTCAGGCCAAGTATGCGCCCGTAGTCGCCGTGTGGGAGCCCTCAGAACCGTATGACCTTTTGAAGCCCAATGACTACAACGAGTACAAAGTCTGGAAGCAAAAAGATAAAATCGACAGACGAGCTAGAGAGGCTGACGAGCGAGAACGACAACGTAAACGTGGCCGCGACAGTGAATATACAGAGAGCGAGGACGACTACTCTGACGATAACCGCCCACGCAAGACTGGTGCGTCTGCCGGAGGACTTATAGTCTGTGGTGCTGAACTTTACCTAGGAAAATACGACGATCCTTCGTTGCGGAACGACGACGACACTCGCGTGGCTGCTTCGCCTCCACTACAAACAACGCCTGTCGTGGTCGATAAGACTCTGACGGGTGACGAAGCGTATCTGCGACGGCTCGCTCTGTCTAAACCTCAACCCCCTGCCGCCGCACCACTGCCACCACCTAGTGAAGTGGAGGTGCCTCGGCCAGAGACTGGCGAGGAAGCCTACCTTCGACGGCTCGCTATCACTAGTAGAGCTGCTGCTCCACCTCCCCCGCCACCTCAGCAATCTCAACCTCCGCCACGTCCAATGTCTCCTCCGACTTTGGCCTACAATCCATTTGCTCCCCCTTCCGTTCCTCCACCTCCGCCTGGTCCGCCCATGAACGCCATTGACGCAAGAGCTAAAGCTGCGGCTGCTATCGCCGCTCGTTTGTCTGCATTGGCCAGCGGCTCATCCAACCCCCCTCCTGCCGCACCGGCAGAAGTTGAATCCAAACGGTAATGCTCTTTTTTACGTCTAGGCCAGCAGCGCTGATCCAGTTTGTAGACCGGATCCTCACGGTTTCGCTGCTCGCATGATGGCTAAATGGGGGCATAAAGAAGGGCAGGGGCTGGGTGCCAATGCCACTGGGATAGTGAATGCACTGAGCGTAGAACAAGTCTCCGAGGGGAAAGGAAAAGGTGCGAAGGGGATCGCACAGGGTTCAACTCGCGGGCGAATCGTCAACGACAACGAGGATGCCAAAACTAGGGAAGATCGCGAACGGTTCGGCGAGCCCAGTAAAGTTGTGGTCCTCACAAACATGGTTGGGCCGGAGGACACAGAAGACGCGGAATTGCAAGACGAAATTGGTGCGCGTCTCCTTCAATCGTACACACGATGAACACGTCAATTGAACTCATATTTCAAGGCGAAGAGTGTTCTAAGAATGGAACTGTACAGCGCGTAATCGTGCACCTCGTCCAACCGCCGCCTCCAAACCCTGCCGACCAGGTCAGGATCTTTGTGGTCTTTGGGGGGCCCGTCGGGGCTTGGAAGACGGTTAGAGAATTGGATGGCCGGTATTTTGGAGGTCGGACTGTACGTGCCAGGTATTTCCCCGAGGCTACGTTTAGCCGATTCGATTTGAATGGTCCACTGTGATTGTACTACTTATCTATACTGATATGCGAAGATGCGACCTCTTTACTAGAGTTCTTCTTCGTTCCAGGTTGCTGCTGTCCTGGTGTGTGCGCGCCGCTCGTGCATGAGGCTGCAGAGTTCTCGGATGTTCGTCGAGAAAAGCAAGCGCTGGATGGCGGTACCCCCAAGTAGACGCACGGGCCAATACCGCGGCACGTAACCACTCGTAAAAGGCTTTGAGTGTCGCCCAGACTGCTGACGACTGATCAGAGGAGTCCTAGTCATGTTCCAGCCAGAAGTCGTGACGCCGTATCGAATTACTACGAGTTGGAATGGTGCTGCGTCCTCATGAACGCCGCGAGACCGCATACTGCACTTTGGTCGGTGACTCGAGACTCGAGCAACGAGCGGTTCAACCACAGACTTTCATCAAATCCGCGCCGGCATGTGCCCGGCGAATTGCACAACAGTTCAGTGCTGGTCCAGTGTTCAAACGTTCAATCATCACCATCATTATGTCCACATGCATGGACCCCGCGACTTCCTCTCGGGTGCGATGGCTCCAAATCTTTACACTCCGTGTCACTGGGGCATACTCTACTCGAGTAGAGCATAGGCCCTGTGTGATCTGTCTCCTGCGTCTCATTCTCTAACTTTTTGGATGACTCGACAAATCTTTGGGCGAATTCATGAGGTCAAATCGCAAGATCTCAGCTTTTTTTGGGGTATTACACGAGCCGTAAGTCCAACGTAAGTCTATGATGCAACTTGAAGCTTGAACGACGGCATTCGACTGGAATACAAACGCATGCTATATAAAGTGGTGGACTATCAGCGGTCTCAATTTTTCAGCTTTTCAATGGTCTCCCTGTACTCTCGAGCTCTATTCTTCCTGGCGTGTTTGTCCTCCTTTCTCTCATGCCTGGGAGCTATCTTTGAGGACGTGGCGGAACTTCCAACGACAAGCTACGACTTCGTCATTGTGGGAGGTGAAGCCTTTCAAAGTCTCGCCGTTGTTCTTAAGCTGACTTTCTTTTCTCACTTCTTTGTAGCCGGTGCTGCCGGAGGTGTCCTCGCGAATCGTCTCACAGAGGAGGATTTCTCCGTACTCCTCCTCGAGGCAGGTCCAAGGTGTGTACACTCCTCTGGAACGGGCCCTGTTATCTTCAATCATCACAGTAATGCCCTTGTTGAAGATATATCGATTCCGTACCTGGTCACTCTTCTCGGTGGGACGGCATTCGACTGGAATTACACTACGGTGGCACAGCCTGGGCTTGGGGGCCGCGTCTCTGCGTTTCCTCGGGGACATGTACTTGGGGGAAGCACCTCAATCAGTAAGTTCGACGATGTTTTCACGTATTGATACACAACTATGAGCAGGGTGTTGACGTACTTACCAGATGGCATGATATACACTCGTGGTTCACCAGATGATTGGAATCGTTATTCCGAGCTATCGGGGGATTCAGGCTGGGCATGGGACTCAATTCAGACATATGTTGCGAAGGTGGCGATTATTATCACGGTGTTTTAGGAAATCTGCTGACCTTGGAGACGCCACAGAACGAGAAATGGACACCTCCGGCTGACAGACACAATACCAGCGGACAGTATGATCCTAGGATTCACAGCCTCACTGGCATCAATGCCGTCAGTCTCGCCGGCTATCCACACCCCATAAGCGGTCGCATCATGGCCGCCACGCAAGAACTTCCTGGGGAATTCCCGTTTGTGTTAGACGTGAACCCTGGAAAAGCGCAAGGCGTTGGTAAGTATCACCAGGAACTGCACCGTGTATGGGATCTATCTACATGACACACATCTCTGTAAGGTTGGCTGCAAGCGACTATCAACGATGGCGAGCGTAGTAGCTCTGCCACGTCCTATTTGAGCCCAAATTTCGTCAACAGGCCAAATTTGGATGTTCTCCTTCGGGCGCAGGCTACGAGAGTACTACAAGACGTGTCTAACGGATCGCATATCAAGATTGACTCAGTTGAATTTGTACAATCTTTGGGCAGTAAGCGCTCACGCCTATTCAACCTTTGGTTCATATCTAAGGGAGGTTTTTGACAGGCGAGAGACACATAGTCAAAGCAGCCAAAGAAGTCATTCTCTCCGCTGGATCAATTGGCACGCCGAGCATCTTATTACATTCCGGAATCGGGGAAGCGTCACTTTTGTCCTCTCTTGATATACCCGTCCTTCTCAATCTTCCAAGTGTCGGTAAAAATCTTACAGACCAAGTCCAAGTCTGGACCAAGTGGTACGTCAACAGCACCGACACTTGGGACGATGTCTTTTGGAACAACACCTACCAGGAGGAGCTGCGCGATGAGTGGCGTACTTTTAGAACCGGTCCACTGGTGGACACCCTCCCAAGCCATCTCATCTGGAACCGACTGCCTGCCAACTCCACTATCTTCGAGAAATACTCGGATCCTGCTGCTGGGCCCAACACGCCTCACATAGAAATAGGAATCCAGGTAGGAAACTCACTGTACTGTTGATCGATGCGTGCAGGACTCACTCGATGTTCAGAACGGAGGTGTCCCCGACACCTTTGTACCTGAGGGGTATTTTGTGAGCACTGGAACATGTGTAGTAACACCGTACTCTCGTATGGTCCTTCTTGTTGCTCTTCTGGTAGTGGGTGAACATCATTCTAGGTGGCTCGCTCTCTATCAATTCGTCAGATCCGCTGTCTTCTCCTCTCATCGATCCGGGATATCTGTCCCATGAATTCGATATTTTCGCTTTGGTGGCGGCCATCAAAAGCTCCTTTCGCTTCTTCGGGGCGCATGCATGGGACGACTATGTATTGCAACCCTATGGTGATCTAGCAAATGCAACGACGGATGAAGAGCTGGAAGCCTTTGCCAGAGCTAACGCTGGCACATCTGCTCACCCTGTGGGAACCGCGAGCATGTCGCCAGTAGGCGCGGACTACGGTGTTGTCGATCCAGACTTGAAGGTGAAGAGCGTTGTCGGACTTAGAGTGGTAGACGCGTCTATCCTGGTGAGCTGATCTTCATCAGTAAATCTCCGAAAGTCTGGGGAGTATGTGTCAGACTCCCCATACCCATATACCCGAGTATGGGCACATATTGGATCTCATATTTATATACCAGTCGATATAGTCACATACTCAGCCCCCCATACCTGCCACATACTCAACCCATACCTACCACATACCACGCACATACGCCTTCCAGACCCACAATCGATATCCAGACACTGTATATACATCGAGCGCACTTGAGATGGGAGAAAATCGAATTCAAGCGACAATACACGAAAACAAAAAACGACTACAACTACGGCACAGACGACTGAGTATCAATGTAATCGACAACCGATATGACTATCGACAAAGCTGAGGAGTTCGTCAGCCAAAAAGTACTCGCGGCGGCACCAAAACATACCATTGCACACAAGCAGTTGTGCGAGCCAGCGTCGGCATTGTCCTTCTCAGCGTCGTCCTATGCATTCTGCTCCCCGATGTCGTCCTCCCCGACGTCGTCCTGGGCTCGGCCTCATCAACATCGTCGTGTGCTCGGCCTCGTCCGGGTGCTTGGCGTCGGCCTCGTCATCCTCCTCAGCGTCGTCGTGTGCTCTGCGTCGTCGTCGTGCTCGGTGTCGTCGTCCTCGTCAGCGTGGTCGTGTACTCGGCCTCGTCCTCGTCCTCGTTCTCGTGCCCGGCGTCGACCTCCTTGTGCTCGTCATGTCCTCGGCGTCGTTGTGCGCTCGGCGTCGTCTTCGTGCTTGTTGTCGTTGAGGTCCTCGTAATTTTCATCCTTCTCGGAGTCGTCGTGTGCTCGTCGCTTGTAGCCGCTGTCCGCGTAAGTTTGTCGGGACAAATGCAATGCTTGTCGTCACTTCTGAGTGTTCGTCTTCGGTCGTGTGTTTGAAGTCGCAGTCGTGCTCGGTAGATGCTCAAGCCGAAAATCGTCGTTCGCCCGACATGGTGGCTGGGGGAGAAATCGGCTGGCTGTCTAAAAGCGGACGAAAAAAATTTGACATGCACGTGCAATCACGCCATTGCGCACGGACTCGATCAGTTCGAACTTGTCTATTTTTTGCATCGCTTCTCCCTATGATACTGTCAGTGTACTACTACTCAGTGTCTGCGAGCGGTCATGCCGATGGATCACCCATAAGTGGTTGTCTCAGCTCACGCGCTCACGGGGGAGGAGGTGCAAACCAAACCTCATAAAAATCAAATTCATCAAAAATTTATGCCTACCGAGCAAGAGTATGTGGAAAACCAACCAAGTCTGGAGAAATTTCGAGTATGGTTGAGTATGTGAAAAATTCCCAGACTCGCCATACTTTCCCATGCTCGTCATACCCTCCCATACTTTGGGAGATTTACTGATGTTTGCAGCCTGAATTGAACAAAGCAAAACTTGATTTGCTTGCAGCCTTTGGTCCCCAGCGGTCATACACAAGCCCCTACGTATATAGTTGCAGAGAGGGCTGCAGACCTCATCAAATTGACCTGGAAGTAATTCTATCTTCCCAATACTTCAGTATCACAGTCCAATAGCTCGACCACTGGCATAATTCTCGCCGATTTGTAATCGCTTCAGTACTGCGAACTCTGCAAGCAAGAAGTCCTAAGAAGTCGGCCTGGTATCGGTAACGGCACGACGTGACGTGTCATGTATGTGAGGCATAATTTGACATTGTGGCGCTGCAAAGTCCCCCGCTGGCTTCAAGGAAGCTAACCACGCGGCAAACACGATTCATGATGATTGAATCTCATGATTTGATGTTGTATGAGTGCAGGGTAAGAAATAGACCATCTGAAGGCCACAACGTGAAGTATACAGTTTGCGAGCTAAGTATGGACGGTATCAAAGGTGATGCTTAGGTGTTTCAAGGCATGGCGCCGAGGGGGTCATGGAGAGCAGGTGTCGACTCCTTTTGAACACGTTTCCTGCCAGAACTATGCGTAGATGAAAGAGGAGGTCTCGGGGAAATAGTAGAAGGAGGTGGTAGTCGTGGAAGGGCGGCTTCCACGGCAGAGGATGGCGTGGTGAAGCTGGAACGCGTATAATTCCACGGCGCGGCGCGCACTGGAGGCTCCGGTGGTGGTTGAGGTGTCGGACGAGTGTTGTGTATACTCGATATGTCGAGGGAGTGTGGCGTTCGGCGAGAAGGTCCGACGGCGGACTGCGACTGCCTGGCGGAGTGAACGACAGGTACAGGCGTCGGTAAGGTCGGTGACAAAATTTCTGCATCCCGAGTTTCCTTCATTTTCGCCTTCAACTTCTGCTGTTTACGCTCTTCTTCACCCAACAATCGATCTTCTTCGACGTCCGTGGTGTTACTAATCATAACGTCCCGCACATAAGCTAGTGACTCCACGGCTTCTCGTCTTCTTCTTTTCAATAGATCAGAATCAGGTGTCTCGCTTTCGTCCTGAAGGAGGACATCAACGATCCAGGTGAGTGATTGCCCCAGACGTTTATGAACCGCATGGAGGGTGGCTACTTCCTGTTCCATATCGATGCGAGATCGATGTTCCCATGGAGGCTTTTCGCCTTCCCTCTCAGCAATCAAGGGGAACGAGGATGGTGCTGTAGGTGAGCGAATCAGGGATGACGCAATGTCCGGAATATTTCGCTGCGAGAGAAGAGCACTCCATTCAGATCTCGCGTTGCGATATGTGTGAGAGAAGACGTACCTTGAACTCAGAAACTGCGCTCATCAACGATTTATTGATTCCCAGGCTTTCTCCTCGCTCTAGGATACCTCGTGCCAACATCTCGGGGAAACCGAATGGCTGGGATGATTGCTGGCGCATATGACCTGAACCTGAAGAGGTGCCCGCCGTAGCAGCAGTAGACAGCGGCCTTCCGCCAGCAGCCGAAGGCGGCATTCTTCGACGCGGTGCAGGAGGTGGTTCCGGAACTTCCATGGGTATGTTGAGCAGACTCCAATTCTCACTTGTCAAAGAAACACCAGCAGCGGGCGTCGGGGACATCTGCAAGGCGACGGCTTGTCTTACCAGCAGACTGGCGTGATTCACGTGTGGGCCATATGCGTGCTGGTTCGATGAATAGCGCAGTAGGCATGTGAGCTGTCCAGTATAGTCTGAAGGAAGGACTGTTGGAAATGTGCGTAAGTACTTGGATCGAGGTGTCAAGAACATGAACAGGCTCACGTTCATTGCGGATACGAATGAGCATTGCGACACAGATCCAGGGTGCAAGATCTAATGAGGCGTCACAGGCAAAGAGTGCATCCCAGAGCTTCATGGCGTCCGGTAGACTGAACTCTCGAGTGAAAAGAAGGCGTAACCAACGTCTAGGGGACTGGGTGATAAAGATGAAAGAGAAGGGATGTTTGGAAAGAAGATAGCTTACATTCCGTATATTTGAGGTTCGATTCCGGTTGCCTGCAAATGTTGCCAGAGCGCAAAATCCGTTGTCCGCAGAAGATTGGACTGGATGTCATTACAGGTTTGAACTATAGGCGTGACATATGGCTTGATGTCGACGCTGCCTCGATTCTGTGAGGCATTGAGCTGGACGTGGGTAGTACTCAAAGGAGACTGAGTATCGCTGGGACTTTGCGACGGCTCCCGCCACTCGTACCAACGAGATGTACCGCGCATTACGGCCTCAAACAGTGACCATGCATCTGCGGCGACCCATAGGTTTGAACAAAGTTCTTGAACCGCGATATCATGCAGAGATTGACTATCTGATTCTGCGATTGAGTCGTAATAAACCGTGTAGTACAGCGGCGCGAGTAGCTCATGCATGCCTTACGCAATGGTAAGATCTCAAAACGTGCACATAAATATGGAACTGACCTTGGCGGTACCCTACAGAGGGATTCATGGCAGAGTATATGAAAAGAATGCTTGTAAGCTGTGCTTGAACCTCGGGAAGTCTGAAGAAGTCGACTTCGGGGAAGCTAAGGACTGGTCATGGCGTCGTTCTGACAACAGGCGCATTATAGAAACCTACGTTCGCTCAACATCCTGGAGAATAGTTTTCCTGAGCTCGACCGAAGCGAACCACTCTGTCCAGGGATTCTACAGGATCATCTCAGAATCACTCTAAGATCTCGGACAAACTGGGTACCTCGTTATGAAGACTCAGAGGGTTATTTCGTTCCAGATTTATGTCAGGCTTGGATACTCGTTTCGGTGACGTCGATAAGCCCGGCACTGTGAATCCCTCCTCGTAGCCACCGTCGGGAGCGCGCATTTTGTCAAGAAGGAGGTCGGTATATCGCTTTCGGTTGGATTTGAGATTGTCAAGCAAGAATGATGCATCAGCCTCCACGGATGTCTTCAAAGGCTCGCTCGGCAACAGAAAGAGCTTGCGGCGAGTTTAGTCCAGGCTAATGAAGCGATAAGCGCTTGGTGTTGAACGCACCTTCCATGCAATACTTCTTCCGGGAACTTCGAGATCGTTTTCGATGGTCGTGAACAGCCTGTCGGCGAGCGCTGCATCTCTGACTTTGGAGAGTGATGTTGTGAACAGATTCCGGTACACCTTTCTGAACGACGCACAGTCAACCCATGCGACAATAGAACAGGGCGCTGACAGACTCTATGGATTCTATCCTCGTCGTTGAAGACATCTCAGCCGGCGACTTCAAGCGATGGAGGGTGCAGAGTTCAAGATGTGCCGTCAATTGCCGCCCGCTTTCGGCCTATAAAGACATTGTCGGCAGTGGCACATTCAACAATATACAGGTCTTTTCAATATGTAATGGCTACAAGCAGTATGAGATACAAAGGAGATTAGAGTGAATTTACTACACAAAAGAGCTGGCATCATCAAGCAATAGAAGGTATGGTATGTATATGGGACGAAAGCTAGGGATAGCAGAAAGCAGAAACAAAAACGTCTGTAGGCCATCAAAAGGAGGCGCGCTAGTGGCGCCAAGATCCTCCATTGTAGCCATTCCAATGGTGACTATGGTTGACATAACCAGTAGAATCGTGCATCTGCCAGGTATTCGGGACTGGATCGGACCATGGCTGCCCATGTGGAAAGGTCCCAAAGTGCGCGACTGGTATGTTCGGTGTCAGAGGCACGTCCTGGGAAACTGCTGTCACTGAAGACACTGAAGACTATCAGATTCGGATGGAAAGTCAACATAAAGGAATCGCACCGAAGTTACCGAGACTGAAGTCCATGTCATGATTGACATTCGGGGGTGAATCGGAATACCGAACGTCTGGCCATGTATACCCATCGCCAACCGGTGACGATTCAAACATACTGGGGTCGATGGGTGACACCTCACCATCTGGCAGAAGATCTAACACGTTGTGTTTGGCCATGAGGTGGGCCAAAAAGCGGGAGTAGAGAGCAGGAGTATGGGTGCCGTCTAGAGCTACAGTGTCTGAAGCCAATATCTTGACCAAATGCGTTACAGTAGAAACGATTTCCCGTTGCAGCTCTTCCCGGATGAGGTGGAGAAATTTTGGTCGTAAGAGCTGAGAGACATGTCAGATCTACCAAGGGCTCGACCTCAGAGGAAGGGGAAGCTCACGTTCACCAAGTAGGCCGCTGCGAAGGAGACATACACGAAGTTGGCCTCCATTGCATATCGTAGGTTTCCAGTAGGATACAGCCGTTTGACAGTCACTTCAATGACACCTTTGGCAGCATTCACGGAACGCTTCAGGATTTCCGAGTCGCGAGACAGCGTGGAGGTTCTTGCCGCGTGCTGGAACCCGGCAGCGAGTACCACCAGCCGAAGGTAAGCAGTGATTCTGTTGTCAATATGAGCGCTCGCCTGCTTGTACGATTTCCAACGAAGACTCACAGTCTCGTTGTGTCTCCTCGGTACACGCATATCTGAAGGGCTAGCACTCATTCGATGATAAGGGTTGTAGCAAGAGTTGAAGTTAGAAGGAAACTTACGGTTGTAGCTGTATTGCTCGTCATACAAAGTTGCCCAATGGTTCATCTCCTGGTCCAGTCTCTCCTCCGTTTCAATCGCCAGCTTGACAACATCAAAGCCCTGTTGTGATACGGATTAGAGTCAAGAGTCAGTAACAAACACTAGAGCCTCACATCACGGATTTTTTGGCGAACGTTACTCCCTATGTCCTTGGACCACTGGGCCATAATGACAATGATTTGTACGTAGGCGCACAAATGCACGTCGAACGGGAGGTTTAAGTCTGAGGATCGATACCAGTCTTCGGAGTTGACAGCCATGTGATCGTCCAGTCGAAGCATGGGCATTTTTCCGAACTGTATAGCATGAGATCCGTCAACGCAAAAGCAGTTCAGCCAGGTCCGTATCCGGTTCTGCCTTTCACGTTCGTCGCATGACACCGAAGGCTTGTTGAGCTCGAGTTCAAGAGCCAACCTCGAAATTCTGAGCTTTGACCGCCTGAAATCGAGACACGACCCCTCACCTTATAGCCACGCCCATTAGAACCCAGCGCCGATCCTCCTCCCATTTCTTCTTGGGTGGCGGGTAGAGGGCCATGAGTAAATAGGCCTGACAAACATCGACGCTTTTGGGTCCATCGATAAGGGCCTTTGCGGCAGCGTCTCGGGCATAGTCCTGGGCAGACACATAAAGATTCGGCCGGTCTTCGTAATACCTGGCCGCAGTGGAACAGACTACAATGACTGAATGCCCCCGAACGAGACGAGGCAGGTAACGGTCACTTACTGACTGTAAAGAGATATGGACTCGTCCAGATCAATGCCTGCGGTGTGTGGAGTCCTGGGTCCAGAATGGAAAAAAACGGCTGTCAAAATGATAAGGAGGATGACGGGAAGCACATTAGGCGGTCACGAACATTGATGCGCTCGAAAAAGCTGAATGCGTGTCAGTGAACGACGAAGGAGGTGGTAGGCGGCCTCACATTTCAAACAGGGCCTCGATATCCTTGGGAGAAAGAGAACAGAATCTGACGATGTCCGGGGGGGTCAGACGGGGAATGCCCGCCGCATGCGTTGATCCTATAGAGATGATGTAACAGACAATTTCACTGGAGGGATTTGTTCCTACTAGGGGAGAAAGTGCTCATCACCGCTAGCTCGGTCGACGAGTCCCCGCGAAGCAATAGTTCGAAATTCTCCTGCTGGATTGAGCGTTTTCCACCTGAAATCGGATGTAATTGGCGGACCGAAGGCGGCAAACTTTATTATAGCACATACCAGCATGTTCTAGTCGTGACATGCGGTCTCGTATCCTATTGTGGGCCTTGAGGATGTCGAACTTGAGGAGCAAAGCACTGATTTCGCCATCAAGACTGTGTGCTTTCATTTGTAGATCCTCATGCGTCCTGGAAGCTAGCTGAGCAGGGGTGTGGGTTAATAGATGGCACACTGACGGGGCTGGTTTGCGCTTTTTCCTCGAGCGCGGGATGCATTCGTAATTTCCTGCTTGGCACCTCTGGCAGGCCTTTTCGCCTGGCGTGAACTCGCAGCGGACCTACAAGACAGCGTCATTCATATCGAGCTGTGTGTGTGGCAAGGCCGAAGAGCTTACCTTGAGCGACTTACAATGGACACACGCGCCTGAGCTATGTTGAGAAGGAGATATGAGCACGGAGACTAAAGAGCAGATACATGCGAGCAGCACGAACGATTTAGGCGCAGGACGGCTGGCGCGACGGGACGACTCCGCATCAGAGTGGTGGTCCTCAGATCCATCAGAGTGATCGCCAGCATAGAAGCGAAAGAGCGAGCCAGAGTCAGCACCGACGCCGACGCCGCGTCGTGCATCCCCCACGGAGCCGTCAGTCAGAGAGAAACGATCTGTGGCGCCCTCGACTTTCATCAGTAGAGCGTGTCCTTATGATGGGAGGAAACGACATGGACAGCTGCCCAAGTTGTTGTTAAGTAAAGCCGAACTGAACCAAGTTGCCGACACGTGGGAATCTATAATTACCGGCGAACAACTCAATGGATCAAGTTACGGAACCCGAAGACGCTTGCCCTGCGCTTGCCCGGCGAACTGTTTCACAAGCAACACAAGTAACACTACACTTCCTAACACTCTGTTTAGCCTTTCCTTCTTTGGTCCTCCTTGTTCTCTGGCGGCATCATCTTCGCCAATGTCACTTTCTGTCTTCTATACACTGTCCCACCACGGCATGAGGTACCCCGAAGTCAACGGCTCATCAGACACATTCAGTTCTAAGTTTCTGCCTGTCTATATAGAAAATCATAATGTACGTGCTGATTTTCTGTTTTCTGCCCTTTTGTCTTCTAATGCAGCCGCCACGCAGCGGTACCCCTCCACTGTGTGTCAGCCAGCACACGACTGAGCGACTTACGAATCTTCCGATGATTCCGAACACGACACCTCTACTTCTATATGCGACTCTGTGCCAGTACCTGTGATACCAGGACCGCATCGTGCAGGCCCTTATCATGCACATCCGGAGTGTCCGCTGTTTGTGCCATAGGCAGTTGTGAGTTATTGCTATGTCTTCGACTAACTCATCACTCCTGCACACAGTGTACAGTAATTAATTCTACAATGACTCGCCTTACGTGCATACAGTATGGCCAGAACTTCAAGAAAAGACGCGTCATGGAGTCCATAATTGGTTCGCTGATGCGATGAAGTCCGCGGAGACAGTGTGCGAGTCGGCTCGAACTTCGGTACATCGGAGATATCAAACCAACATAAGATCACCACCATCATGCAAACCTGGCTACGACCGTACGCCACAAAACTCGGGCGCGTTTCTCGGCGCCGCCCTGTATGTGTACGTAAGCCGATAAAGTATCAGAGGTTCTTTGTGTGGGGAACGCCTTCTCACACTTACTGAGAAGCACCCTCACGTATACCATGTATGTCTGTGTCGACCATCAATGCTACATTCCATCGGTGAGGTTGTTTCATCTCATTTACGCCACGTCGACCTCATCGCAGTAAGCCAGCATTTGCTTGCAAGCCCTGTTCTAGCTTAAGTCTTGAGCTCGACTATGTATACACGTCCTCGTTGACTGCGCACGTGCGTGTGTGGCAGTCAAGTTTGGGGAACGTCGATGACAATGCGGCCCCAAGAAACGTGTGAAAGCCTACTGCGGTAAAGGTCGGGCCCCAGCCTTTCACAACGAGGCTCTATCTCTTGGATTTCGCTGGCCTGCTGGAAACTGAAGATCATGGCTCCTAAGCTGGTTTCTATTGTTCTTGCCGCGTTTGTACTCAGCAACACGCATGGTACTCGGCTGTTGGATCGAAATCTGGTTTATCAGTCGCCTTTTGCTGAACTCAAGGTGGCTAACGTTGCGTGTGTACCATTCTCATCTCATCTCATCAAAGCTTGCGGTCGACACACAAGCAATCCAAGAACGCCAAATCCAGCATGTTCATCGTCAATATGTGGACGCGGAGTCTTTCCAAGACCACCACTATCCGACGTTCTACGGGAGCGATTTTAGCAATGCAAGTTCCTCATTCGTACGGTACTTGTGATACCGGCTCATTTCCGCATGATCAGAGCCCCTTCATTTGGAACAGGGGTGCTAACTTTACACATTCTGGTGAGTGTTCTTATCCACTCTTCCAATATGAAGCATTCTCCCAACGTTTGACTTTGGTTCTAGTTGCTAGCGTACGTTCTATGGAAGTGATCAGGTCGAAGCTTGAGTGATGACCATGGCCCAGGGCGATCCTTTCGATACATCTGTGCTATTGTGGACGCGGGCTGAACCACTTCCTGCACCTGAGACAGGAGCTCTCCCTGACCAGAGTGTGCCGGTCTGCGTGTCATTCAAGATCTCTCCATCTCAAAGTCTGGATCCCGTCGTTGACTCTGGAGAGGCGTTCACGAGTTATGACGTGGATTGGACCGTCAAGGTCGAAGCGACCGGCTTATCCGCAGATACCAAGTACTTCTTCCAGTTCTCAGACTGCAGTGATCCTTCCAGTGTCAGTACAATTGGGGCAACGAAGACTCTTCCGCATCCCGACAGTACGTCGTAGGCACATACTTGATGCGAATTGACGAGGAACCATTCAACAAGCCTTGCCTGGTGACATAAACGGGGGAAATCCTCTTACCCTGGCTGTTTTCTCGTGCTCCCAATATCAACAAGGTCCTGTCAATACCTCGTTTCTCGAAATAGCATGCTTACGTATAATTGTTCTAGGTTATTTCAATGCATACGCATATGCTGCCCAAAATCTGGCTCCAGACTACATGATACATCTCGGTGACTATGTCAGTGTGCCATATCACAACCCTCTCCGTGTGGGAGCTGAATCAATCTCTACTTAGATTTACGAGTCGCTCGGAAACGGGTATACCACCACTGTTGTAAATCTCTGCACGTTTATTGACCTGCTCTTTGTGCAGGACTGCAATCGGCCGCACGACTCTAGGACGCGAACTGGCTACAATTCATGACTATCGTCAGCGCCTGGCACAGTACAGAACAGACGCAGGTCTTCGACTAGCCCATGAGAGCGCGCCGTGGATCGCTGTATGGTATGTAACTTTCTCTTCAAGGACACAGGAATCAATGCATATTTATTGACCACAGGGTGCGAACGAGTTTTTTTTTCTATCTCTTTCCGTTAACGACTGAATGGTAGGATGATCATGAGGTAGGACTCTGAATGCGGTACAACTCGATCCATTACCAGTAATTGACTGATTCGCATTTCATAGGTCGCGGACAATGCATGGTCTGTCATAAGATTATTGTATATTCGTCCTCATACAGTTGATGTATTTTAGGAAAGCCGGAACGGCCGACTCAAACGATACTGCACTTGGCTGTTCATTCTCACCTTCAGGCGCGTGTTTCACTGACAGGAAACTCGCTGCTGTACGGGCTTACCATGAGTGGATGCCTATTCGTCAAGTCACTCCTGATGACCAGCTTCGTATCTGGAGAAATTTCCAGATCGGTCAGCTCATGGACCTTACGATGCTTGACACACGTACAATCTCCTTGCCCCAGTATACGAGTCTGGACTGACGAATGAATACCAGGACAATATGACAGGGACTTGACCGACGTGAGTAGCAATACATATCCGCTCTTGCGAGCTCAATTGATTCAAGAGAGCTTTAGCTTTATTACAACACTGGTTGGTACTGGTGGCGCACCTGTTGGGGAAACTGACAACCCTTTCTAGAATGTGAGCGCTCATGGCTAGGCACGTTGTTCTGTATCACTTGAGGATAGTATCATATAGTCGTCAACACGCTGGCTGCCTTCGAAAATAGGTCGTTGATGGGAGCTGCGCAAGAAGAGTGTGCGCTCTGATTGGATTTTCAGTGGGCTCCCAGACTAACATCGACTGACGGGTCAGGGTTTCTCAATACACTTTCCGAGTCTAAAGCGAGAGGAGCTGTGTGGAGGATAGTCGGGTACGTCCGGGAATCCCCTTGGAGTTCAAGTTCGCGCCACTCAGTTCAATTTTAGCCAACAGATTGTCTTCTCGCAACTGAACGCTAATGGATCTTGTACGTACCTTTCCTAACGATTGTACATGTGTCTTTGCCCTAATCGTCAACAGTTGATTTGGTGCGTTCTTGAACCTGGTGTGGCGGAGGTTATCCTCAATCTGGTGCTCGTTCCAGGACGCATGGGACGGTTACAGGGCTAACAGAAGACGCGTACTGGATCATCTGTACGGCAACAACATTAGCAATACTGTTATCCTAGCCGGTGATAGCCATGCCAACTGGGTATTCGACCTTGCATGTGCGTACCACTGAGACTTTGCTGTAGCCGCGTCTGAATACCCTAATCAGACCCCAATGACACGACAACGTCAGACTACAATGTATCATGTCGTAACTCACGGTCTTACCTCGCCTAGATACGATCCGACGACGGGTGCTGGCGCCATCGGCGTCGAGTTCGCTGGAACCGCTGTCACCTCCACCTCCGCCTTCGGAGCAAACATCTCTCCCGCCAACGCGGACGCGATCTCCAAAGTCCTCGTAGCCAACAACACGGACTTGCAATGGAGCGAAGGCTCGTACCGCGGCTTTTTCGCCATGAAAGTCAGCGCCGAAAGAATAGTCTCGACGTATTATGCGATGAACAACATCTGTAAGCAACTCCTCATTGTCATGATCCCTGACCGAAGTGCTCATCTAATATATGACTCGTCTCGATAGCAAGCGAGAACCTGGATGGCTTCGCTAGTGCGGAATTCATCGTTAATGCCGGAGATAACAAGGTGGCTCGTCCGGTTGCGGGCGGCAGAGTTGCAGCAGGCGTTCTCAAGTCGAACGGTTCGGCGACCTGAAGTGCCACTCGAGCCAGTCCCTTTCTTCAAATTTGAATACTAATTACAATGTATGTACACTAGGTTCGCTTCAGGTCTGTACGAGTGAATTGAACGGGCAGAAAAGCTCGACTCCTTCTACGTGCGATAGACTTTCGAACAGTCAAACTTCTTGTCATTTGAGAGCATTGGAGGGATTGATGACACTTGTGGAACTTGGCCGCCCGATGAGACGTTCGCACATACTCCACTGCGCCCGAGCCTTGGAGGAACTCACCGCCGCCGATGTAGAAATGCATCAGTTACAGGGCTCCTTCTCCGCCGATTTCTTCAGACTTTCGAACGGATTAAAGCGGCGATTCACACAATATAGAGACGAGAAAGAAATGCTGGTTAATATTATACAGACGTGGTGATTTTTATCTAAGATGCTAACATACAACTTGTCATTACCGTGCTATGAGATCGTCAGTCCAAGTGGGAGAGGAGCCAAAGAGGAGGAGAGAAGCGGGACGACTAGATTTAGTCGACCTCCTCAACGCTGGGACCGTCCTCACTTGCACCGGGGAAGCCGCCAGGAGCAGCGCCACCAGGGAAGCCGCCGGGTGCACCGCCGGGAGGTCCACCAGCAGCACCGTACAGTTTCTGCATGATGGGGTTGGCGATCGCCTCCAGCTCCTTCTGCTTCTCCTCGTACTCCTCCTTGGACGCCTCCTGCGAGTTGTCGAGCCATGAGATGGCCTCGTTGACAGCAGTCTCGAGCTTCGACTTGTCGGCGGCCTCGAACTTGTCGGCGAGCTTCTCGTCGGTCATGGAGTTACGGAGGTTGTAGGCGTATGACTCGAGACCGTTCTTGGCGGTGATACGGGAAGCGGCGGCCTCATCCTCGGCTAAAGAAAGAGAATCAGTAACGAAGAAGCAGCAAATGGGCTGGATGAAGACATACCCTTGTACTTCTCGGCCTCGTTAACCATGCGCTCAATGTCCTCCTTCGACAAGCGACCCTTGTCGTTGGTGATAGTGATGCGGTTCGACTTGCCGGTGGTCTTGTCATGGGCAGAGACGTTCAGGATACCGTTGGCGTCAATGTCGAAGGTAACCTCGATCTGAGGAACACCACGGGGAGCAGGGGGGATGCCAGAAAGCTCGAACTTTCCGAGCAAGTTGTTGTCCTTGGTGCGAGCGCGCTCACCCTCGAAGACCTGGATAAGGACACCGGGCTGGTTGTCGGCGTAGGTGGAGAAGACCTCAGACTTCTTGGTGGGGACAGTGGTGTTACGCTTGATGAGGGCGGTCATGACACCACCAGCGGTCTCGATACTGGACAGCAAAGTTAGAAGGGACTCGATGGAAGATAATGAGAACACTCACCCAAGGGACAAGGGGGCAACATCGAGGAGCAGGAGATCCTGGGTCTTCTCGGAAGTGTCACCAGAGAGGATGGCAGCCTGGACAGCGGCACCGTAGGCAACAGCCTCATCGGGGTTGATGCTCTTGTTGGGCTCCTTGCCGTTGAAGAAGTCGGAGACGAGCTTGACGATACGGGGGATACGGGTAGAGCCACCGACCAAGACGATCTCGTGGACGTTGGACTTGTCGATCTTGGAGTCACGGAGGACCTTCTCGACGGGGTCGAGGGTGCCACGGAAGAGATCCTGGCACAGCTCCTCGAAACGGGCACGAGTGAGCGAGGTGTAGAAGTCGATACCCTCGAAAAGCGAGTCGATTTCAATGGAGGTCTGGGCAGCAGACGAGAGAGTACGCTTGGCACGCTCGCAAGCAGTGCGGAGACGACGGAGGGCGCGGAGGTTGGAGGAGAGATCTGGCAAAGAAACATTAGCATGGCGCGTGACGTCATAGGCAGGGAAGGGACATACCCTTCTTGTTCTTGCGCTTGAACTCCTGGACGAAGTGGTTGACGAGACGGTTGTCGAAATCCTCACCACCCAAATGCGTGTCACCGGCGGTGGCCTTGACTTCGAAGATACCCTCCTCGATGGTCAAGAGGGAGACATCGAAAGTTCCTCCTCCGAGATCGAAGATGAGGACGTTGCGCTCGCCGGTGACCTTCTTGTCAAGACCGTAGGCAATGGCGGCAGCAGTGGGCTCGTTGATGATACGGAGGACGTTCATGCCAGAGATGGTACCGGCGTCCTTGGTGGCCTGACGTTGGGAGTCGTTGAAGTAAGCCGGGACGGTGACGACCGCGTTGGTGACGGTGGTTCCGAGGTAGGACTCGGCGGTCTCCTTCATCTTGAGGAGGACCATGGAGGATATTTCTTCGGGAGACTAGAGCCACAATCAGACAAGATCCACACGTAGAAAAATGGATGGAACATACGAATTCCTTGGTCTCGCCGCGGTACTCAACGGAGATGTACGGCTTGCCACCCTTGTCGAAGACGCGGAAAGGGAAGTGCTTCATATCGGACTGCACCTCGGCGTCCGAGAATTTGCGACCAATGAGACGCTTGGCGTCGAACACGCTAATCAGTGCCGATCAGTGGGTGATTGTGGCGGTGAAAGAAATGGCGACATACGTGTTCTGGGGGTTCATGGCGACCTGGTTCTTGGCGGCATCACCGATGAGACGCTCGTTGTCGGAGAACGAGACGTAGGAAGGGGTGGTCCGGTTTCCCTGGTCGTTGGCGATGATCTCAACCCGATCGTTCTGCCATACACCGACACAGCTGTAGATTGAAAAGAGCAAAGATGAGTAAAGGCAGCAAGCACCACAGCAGCAAGAGACACGTACGAGTAGGTGGTACCCAAATCGATACCAATAGCTTTTGAGGACGACATAATGTCTAATGGGGAGATTAAGTGGGCAAGAAAAGGGCAGGGGGAGGGTGAGAGGCGGACCTAGTTTTAAGTTGTGATCGTGAGGGGGGAAAGTGAGAAATCTGGCGGAGGGACGAGATGCTGTTTTTTATACTGATGACCGAATATCAAAGCCCAATCAAAAATATCTCCTGATTATGTCATCGCAGTCACGTGCTTTCTCGAAAGTTCTCTACCGTTCGGAGTCGTTCCAGGCAAAGTTCGACCAGTTTCGGTACTTTCGGTAGATCTAAGTAATGATGTGAGGAGTAGCGGAAGTTCAATAACACTGCTCAGAGGTGCGTGAGGACCGATGATAATGTCCCTAAGAGGTCAGACGGGAAATGCGGACAAATTTCTGAGTTTTGGACCCAAATGTTGGCCCAGAATGCGGACAAATGGTATCCCGAGACCCCAAGGTCAGCCCAAAATGCGGACAACACTCAGGGTGAGCATCGATGAGTGAGGCTCCAGCATGCCATTTCGGGCGAACAATGGGCGGGAGCACGTGGTCGCGCTTCAGGCGGGCAAAAAGGTGTCCAAATCGGGAAACTTTGCGATTAACAGGGCCATGTTAGCCCAAAATGCGGACAGATCTGGCGGCGTAGCCGCCGAGAAAAATGCGGACAAATTTAGAACAAAGCCAAATTTTTGATTCTAACCTCTTACAGGCATTATCATCGGTCCTGGTGCGTGTTTTACTTCTAGACCGCCATTGTATTGTCATGGCACACTAAATTGGCTAACTGTCGGAGGAACATAATGCACAGTAGCTAACTTACGTGACAAGGGCACAGTCTGCGTCATTGTGACTATCACAGTCGATCTCCGAGCAAATACTTCCGGACCGTTTTCCATCTTTCACTATTCTCCATCGGTCGATGGCGAGATGAGAGCTGATGCACATTGTCACCATGCTGTCCGTCGTTCTAAGCAAATCTCGTGGATTCTAGGCGTCGATCGCGCCGCAGCTCTGTGAACGCGTGCAGATCACGACACGAGGTTTAGACACGTCTCAATGGCATCGCATGGTCGGCGACACTTTGTACTTATCCTGTTGACGTAACTTACTCCGTCTCTACTCCTTGTCCGCTCACTACTATGTCAGAGACTATCCGCGACTCTGCCAGCGTTCGACCTCTGGATACCTTTGCAGCTCGTCTCTCTCGGGGCTCGCACTCCTTTGAGAGTACCAGCCATACAAGTACTCGTTCCTGGGTACAGTCTCAGCGAAATCTACCGCCTCCTGCAGAGCCTATCCAAGGAATACCCTCTCCCGTGAGGGTTTTGCGTCCAGCCAATCCAGACGAACAGGATGAAGAAGAGTACATGAACATCCACCCTGGGGATGTCTCGCAGACCAACGGATTCGGGCTACAGGCCGTAAACACGTCCTCCAAGCCAAAGCGGCGCTTTGTCGGAGGCATTGTGACGAATGTCAAACGGGTCTTCCGCAAACGCGATCCAGTGCTGCCTATCTGGCGGAATGAAACCGCGCAAGAAGGCAGCGGGAGTCATCAGACAGCTACTACCACGCTTCCTCAGTATGCAACCAATCCTCCTTCACCCACTCATTATAGGATGCCTGCAGCCCAGCCGTTTCACCTCACCGTCAATCAGGCCCCAGAGGCTCGCATCGCGGATGATATGCAGCGAAAGCGGCGTGTCAACTATCATGGCCCACCTCCCCGGGTATTAGACAGCTACGCTCCCTCGCCGACCGAAATTCCCGTTGACTATACGCGAGACTCCGCCATGCCCACTGGCAATGCGACGTCACGCCCCACCTCAGTGCCACCAGTCCCCGTTCCATCTCCCCATCCTTCGCAGCCCCGGGAATCTGCGCTTCTGTCACCACATCCTTCCAGGCATTCACACGTCTCACCCTCGCCGCCCGCAGCCCATGATAGCCACCCAGCCTCTATCCAGGCCCATCCACACCTGGCAGACGACTACCGTCGCATGTCGCGGGCCAAGGCAGGAGGCACCAGCGTTGGCGGACGCAGCGAGCCTTCCTTCGAGACGGAACTCAATCCTGTGCACCGGTTCTTCTCCACTCTGTCCGAGATGCCATGGATCTCCTCCGAACGCGTCACGGTGGACTACCTCCCCGGGATCAAGCGCGGCGCGTGGACGTGGAAGTGGGCCAAGTCCGAGGGCAGGGATCGCGTGCTGATGCATGTCCCTGTGCGCAAGCCCGTGCGCCCGTGGTACATTGGCAAGGACAAGACAGCGGTGGTTGAGCAGCCGACGACGACCAGGAGCAGCATGCTGCCACGCTTCAGCTGGGCCACGCGCAGAGACGATCGTCTCGACCTGCTGAGCTCTGCCGGGTCTACGATGTCTCCGCTCTCGTTAGCCTCGGCATCGACTAGCTCACACCGCGCGAGCCCGAGGCGCAGATCCCAGCGGCGTCGAAAGAGCTATGTGATATTCCCTGACGTCGATGCATCCCAGCACATCTCCTCGCCTCGCTCTCCCAAGCGTCGCGCTCATAAGTCCAGTCGGCGTCAGCATCACGATGGGCACAAACCGCGCACGCCGCCTCTGTATCCACATGGCTACATGCCTGCACCCACCCCGCCCTCAACGAAACGGACCGTTTCGCCCGTCCCGACTGTGACGCCCGCATTCTATGTCATGACTCACCCTCCTGTACATCCTTCACATTCCTCCCAGCCTGCGAGCACTCCGCCGCCGCCACCACCACCCGCGCCACAAGGGCAATATCCGTATCTCACTCCGGTGTACTTGCAGATGCTGCCACCGGCCGCGCTTTCGGATGTTAGCACGAGCCCAGGAATGGCGGGGCGAGGTGCTGGATACGGATACTCGTCCATGGCAATGCCGGTTCCATTGCCCGCTCATGCATGATGCTCTGTTTATGTTCCGTATTCGTTGCTTTCGTAGTTTGCTGTGCATGCTTTGATTTCCTTGTGTACTTTCCTTTGACCTTGTATTGGGCAGTTTCGTGTATGAATACACATACTGACATGTTCACTTCTGCAATGATCGTGAAAGAGGTACGGAAAGCATCGATAAATTAGAAATTGTAATAGTCCCTTAGTGTTGATTCTCCTTTACGCGCGAAGTATCTTTCTCGCACTGTTTTGCTGAAAATGTGGACCGCAAAGTCACCAGCGTCGATCATTGCCCACTCATTGAGCATTCGTCGTTTAGCATTGGGCGGCATAGGTAGAGGCGGTCGAACCTCCAGTAGCTTACAAGACAAGGCGCGTCAGAAGGATAGGTGTAGAATGCACAACAAGCCGACTCACTGTCTTCCTCACAACGCGAACCACAGATTCAATCGTCCCTCTGCCTTCTGTTCCTTCTTTGACCTTGAGAGAAGATGCGGTCAGGTGGAGGTCTTACGCGAAGGCAGTGTACGCGTACTTGGGCAAGAACGAACCAATTCCAGATGCCGTTGGGCATGTCGTACGTAGATTCGCCTGGATCGCTCCCACCACGCTTCCGTTTTCCTTGGGGCCCACGAAAAGGTAGAGGTGGGCCTGGTTCGATAGCCATTGGCCGTGACACAAAGAGATACTCGGGATCGAGGTGGGGGATGTGGACTAGTTGTGAATGGAGTTTTTCGAGGACGGGAGGGATGTCAGTCGGGAGGGGCGGTACGTTGTGAGGCATTGGGCGTCGTGCGGGTGTAGGGGAGACATCGTTGTCGACGAACCATGGCGTGCTTCCTGCCGTTGTCGTTGACAGCGAGCGAAACGCGTGCGCGGTGCGTCTGCGAATTGCTGCAGCTTGCATGATGATGATGGGCGCACTTCAATTGATCGAATAAGAATAAATTCACATGGCTCTGACAGCTTTGACGGAGTTGGAAACCCCAAGTGAACGCTCACTTGGCTTTGCCCGTTCGCCTTTTCCTTACCTTTTCTCCTCCTTCTTTTTCCTTGAGCAGGTTATGGGTTTCAGGTCGAGTCTGGTGGTCTGCGTAACCAGCTTCTTGCTTGGTGGGTTTCCCGAAAAAAGTCGGAGCGTGCCATCTGACACGGAATATCATCCCAGGTTCCATCTTCACACACTGGATGGCAGACTCGCTGACCCTCTGGAAGTCGCCGGTGACCGACGAGAATATATGGAAAGCCGCATCCTACTATTCCATCCTCGCAAGGAGCCCTGTCGGGCTGTTCTATACCCTTGCGTTCATCGTGTTCACCGGCGCCGTCACAATCCTTCTAAGCCTGCGCGACGGCGAGGCTGGGAACCTCATGTTTGACGGCGGAAGCATCTGTAGGTGCACCCTCTTCCCTCCCAAATCCCAACTGACCAGTCCCCGCAGTCCTCTTCGGCACAACCGTGTCCATGTATGTGTACTCCGTGGTCCCAGGTATGCGCCATCACCTCATCTAGATTATACATCCACCTTAACCTTCCACTCCTGCAGTCGTCTACACCAGCTTCACGACCTTGCCCGAGCACGCACTCACGGATCCAACCCCCAAGGACATCAAAAGCGCGACCCTCGACCTCGCGTCGTGCAATCTCATATGCAGCGTTGCCCTCACAGGCATCTTGGCCTTACAAGCCGGCAGGTACTGGGCAGAGACATACGACGAGGACACCGAGATTGCAGAGAGCGATTCGGAGGACGCAAAAACCGTTTCCAGAGCGAGAACACCGATCCCCACGTAACAGCTATCTATCCCACCGTTTTGTGTCTTGTAATTTCGTAATGCTATGTGAGACGAGACGTATCCCACTCTGTATTAACTGATTCGAATGCTACATGGTCACAACATGCACTGTCTATCCGCCATCTCTATTATGATTCCTGAACGATGTCTTCCTTCCGTGGTTTGGAGTTTTTGATTTCGTGTCCCAGACCGATGATAGATTGTGCTTCGTCGTCCATGACAATGCCTACACTCAGATCAGCAAATGTTCTTATCTCGAATGAGAGAACATGTACCTAAGCCTTCTTCCTTGACGAGCCCGAGAACGTGTTCCAGTTCAACAAATCCATCCCGGTCCACGTCAAGCTTGTGGATGACAGCATGCCCAACGTCTTCGTCTGGTTTGTGCTTGATGACAGCCAACGCCTTTTCGAGATCCTGAACGGAGATGCGGCCTTGCGCGTCGGCAGAGATCATCTGCAGAGAGCTGCCGACGCGAGCATCGTATTCTTGCAGTTGAGTATCAATTTTGGTGAGCATAGACCGAATACGTTTCGTCAGCGCGCCAGAGGGCGATTTCGGGTCCTGGAGCCAAGTTTAGCATCAATTTGAACCGTGCACCGTGTCGTGATGGTGGCGTACCTCTTCGGCTTGTAGATTCTCCTCCATGAGCGCTCTCAATTCATCACGCTCTTTCAGGACACTGGATTTCGCAGAAAGAATGGAGAGGGCTTCAGCAAGCTCCTTCAATTGTTCAGTGGTCATGCGAGCATTCGCTCCATCCGTGGTTTCCGGCAGGAGCTACCAAATGAATGTTAAGTGAACTTGGTCCCCCGACCGAGGAGACAACGAACCTCAGAGTCCGGTAGAAGAGAGCGAGCAGTCTGAGCTTCCAGTTCAGCAGCCTCGCGCTTGGCTCGGCGGGCATCCTCTTCCTTCTGTTCCTGCTCCTCTTCGTCTTCAATAAGTTCTTCCTGTTGCTGCAAAACCTCAAGTTTCTGCTTGTAGCTGGCCTTGTCGGAGTCGACTTCTAGTTCCGCTTCGTTCAACTGAGAGAAACGTTAGACGCAGAAGCCGATGACTGCGCAAGTGAACATACCAAGTTGTCGGGCAATCCACTCAGTACGCTTTCCAAGCTTTTGATGACGCTGGTCTTTCCATCTTCATCATCGCCTGACTTTCTATCAAAGGTGAAGGCGCGTCCGAGAACAAGCAAGACACCAGAAACGCGATTGTGTAGGTGCAGGTTGATCCATGTCGTCAATTCTTCACGCAGTCTGGCGGGCGAGATTCCGGTAGTCCGGATACCACGAGATTGACAGGCTGCCTGAAGTTCAGATGTGGAAAGCTCATCGACGCCCTCCGACTCAATCAAGTTGTCGTCCCGGCGAAGGTGGAGTAGACGAGAACGAATGGCACCACGAAGGAAGTTGTCCGTTCCAAACGCGTTCAAACCCATGTATCGACACATCGACACGAGCTGGGGACGCGATAGATTGTCGAGTGTAAGATCATCGTCGAATAGTTTGGCGACATTGATGATATCCGTAGCCGACGGGGACTCTCCGGTTGACCGAACCTTGGTGTGTGTAAGTATTCAGATGTAAGGAAGGAACGGGAGCCCGTTACCTTACGGAAGAACTCTTTGAATTCCTCGCTGCCGACGATGTGTGCGTTTGCCTTCAGACCGGACTCGCGTAGGGTCTCCTGGAGGAATTTAGCCATTTCGAGACGGGACCGGAGGAGCTTGCGCTCTTTTTCTTGCTGCGTACGGAAACGTGAGAAGGTGAAGGTATCGGCCGAGCTGCAAGTACTTACAGCAGCAAACTTGTCCTCGAAGGTAGACGGAAGCATGTTGGGGAATAATTTGAGTGCGACGGGAAGAAGCAGTTCCATGAAGGGAACGATGATGAAGACGGCGAACGGAACGAGTCGGAGGAGATCTTGGGTAGTGCGTCTCAACTATCGAACGCGGTCAGCGAGAGTGGACGAAGCGGCATGATGCTCACCTGTCTGCGTTCACGTCGTGTGAGCGTCTCTCCGTGCAAGATTTTCCACTGCAGACGAGCAGAGATACGGACTTCCGAGACGAGTAGTTTCGATCCATGCCAGTAGTGCTGAGCTTCGTGCTTGACCTTCTTCCATACCCTTGCACCAAGAGGGCCTTTCGGGGCGTCCTTGACAGCAGGCTTGGTCTCTACGGCGTTGGCAGCGGTCACGGGCGGTTTCGGGCCATCATCAGGCGCCTGGGAGCTCGCGAAACGGCGCGCCGGGGTTGTCACGAATGCCTGGGGGCGGGTAAAAGCGGGGAGCGGACGAACGAGCGGGTGCGCGCGGAGAACGGTGCTATACGGGCGGACAAGGAGCGATGCAGAGCGGCGCGGAAGCCATACAGACATAGGGAAGAGGGAATAATGTAGTTTAGCGGCGATGAGGGTCTGTCATCCAAATTGAAAAAGGTGTGGTTCAGGACCATCAGCCGCATCCCCTCGTCATGGTCGGGTGCCGCGTGGCTGTGCAACATTTACCTCCAAAGATGCGCTGTTCGAGATTTGGGCCGGAGACATGTCTGTTCCTGCTCTCCATGACTCTTCCAGTGCCGCCTACAAAAAGGCCCAACGTCTGCACCAAAAGACTACAAGGAATAGAAATAATGATCTAGAAGCTAACTGGACGCCATTTAGAGCCGCCGAGAAGCTGTACAAGGCGAGATTCCCTCCGCCAAATCTGTCCAATGTATTAGACTTGGCCACACTGGATGACGACCGATCAGACGAAATCGAGGCTGGATATTGGGTAGGACGCGGGGATGCTGTCGAATTCACGGAAATACCGCCGAAGAACACGTCCCAAGCGCGTGTCGCTTATGCTATACCCGCCATTCCAGGTATGTCGGTGCTACCTGAACATCCATGCCCAACCTTAATATCGAAAGGTCTGGTTGTCTTACCGTCATTTATACCACATCAGAAGCAGAGAGATCTCATTCAATGGTCTCTTGCTGACCAGGCGAAGCATCCAAATCCTACGAACCTTGACATCCACTACGCTCTTCCCCACGAAGGCATCTGGAACATCAATCTCCGGGCTTTGAAGAACCCAGCAGAGGACCAGCTAGTACAACCGCGTACTGTACCGACGGCTTCGTACACAGAACCCTCTGGTCCTCGCCGACTGATCAATAATGAACCAGCGACAGCGGACAACTTCAAAACCATCGTCAATACACCCAAACCCGATGCAATACCAGCAACGACTGCTTCGCCTTCTCTGTGCTCTGATCTATGTCGGAGACTACGTTGGGCAAACATTGGCTGGTTCTATCACTGGGGCACCAAGCAGTACGACTTTACAAAAGGGAAGGCGCCCGTTAGCGATATCTTGCGGGACATCTGCAAGCAGGCCGTCCAATCCGTCGACTGGAATCAGGTGTACGATGGTACGGACCTTGACTGGGGAGTCGAGGCCAATTCATGGACAGATTGGGACAACAGTTATGGTGAGAAATTTATTGCTACACTTCGGTGATGCTGACTTGACGCAGAGCCGGACGCCGGAATTGTAAATTTCTACCAGACAAAGGTATTCTCGTGTTCTTCTTCTTGTCAAGCGTAAATAACACCTTCCAGGACACGCTGATGGCCCACGTTGACCGATCGGAGGTTTGCGCCACAGCACCGTTGGTTTCAATATCGTATGTCTAGTGCAGTATTATTATAACCAAGGCGGTCGCTCAATGCTCTAGCAAAGTCTCGGGAACGCTGCAGTGTTCCTCATTGGGGGCATCACAAGAGACGTAGAGCCTGTACCGATTCTCCTTCGGTCGGGTGATGTTGTAATCATGTCAGGACCTGCCTGTAGACGAGCGTATCATGGTACGTTGATAGTGGGCTGCGATACCAGCATGTAAACGCCAACAATCAACAGGTGTTCCTCGTATTCTGGACGACAGTCTCCCCCCTCATCTATCGAGAACGGACGATCCAGACTGGCTTCCATACGCTGAGTACATGAAGACCACCAGGATAAATATAAACGTCCGGCAAGTATTTCCCAAACATTTCGACCCGGAATTAGAAGGAACAGTAGCGTAGACCTTTGTGTATACAGGAGGAATCGAACTCGCGGATTTGATAGTGGCGTGGGAAGCAGCTTCCAACTGTACAGTTACTGTCGTGTCACGTGCCAGAAAAAGCCATCGAGCATCCATCGACCCTCGCACTGCCGCCGACCTGTAGATTATAGCAAAATGGAAAACGACCAGGTCAGTACGGTGCACGACGGCCGTCTGCCAAGCTGAAGCGGCGATTTTAGGGTGTTCTCGTCGATCTCTACGTCCCCCGCAAGTGCGCGGCGACCAGTACGCTTCATTCGCAATCTACTCTGGGATAATGACGGACTAAAGGGCGCCCTTGCAGACCGTCTCATCACCTCCAAGGACCACGCATCGGTCCAGATCAACATCGCCGACGTTGACGCCAACGGCCGTATGCTGAACACCTCTACCACCTTTGCCCTGTGCGGACAGGTGCGGTCTCAGGGAGAGGGTGACGACTCGCTGAACAGGTTGGCAACGAAGGCTGGCCGTGAGTGATATTCCTTCTCGCAGTACTTGGCCGCTCATAACGCTCTCTGCAGTCCTCAGGAACGTCTGGTCATACCAAAAATGATTTTTTTCACGATTCCTGTACTATGAGATTCCGTGCGCTATACAGATGATGTTTTCGTGAAATGCTTGTCCGAGTGACTTGACCAGCAACATCGACTTGAATTGTGGAGCTTGAGCAGACAGCCTCACAGCTCCACTACGCGCAAGGAGAACGATCTTGGTCCGACTTGATCTGAGCCTAGAGCAAGACGCCACGCAACATTTGGAATCTGCTGTACCAGACTGCCAGTGCTGTACTAAGTTCCTTGCAGCTCTTCGGATTATTGCGGCACCTTCCACGCCATCCACACGATTGACCCCAAGCTGCGCATTATCTTGAGTCAGAATGAGTCCTGCGTGTGCCTAGCAAGTGTCCAGAATATGTATGGTAAGTATACGATTTGCTTTATGTTTGTATAACAGCGGAGACATCAGCGGCTCTTGAAACACATTCATCGCACTCTGTGGCATTGCGAACTCTATGATATGCGACAACATTTGTTGGACATCTTCTCCGTCTGTTGGAATATTGAACTGTATACTTAAAGTTATGCCGTCTACGCGTGGCCCTCGAGTTCGGCGCGTCGAATGAATCTGCACGTGGCAGTGACGCACCATTTCTGTCTCACTGCGGTCACTGCGCTATCGGTGCCAGTACTGATTAACTGGCCATAAAATAGCTGCTTGCGCTGCCATTTCATGACCGGCCACACTTCGTCTTCATTCGAGTCGTCGTCGTCGCTTGAGAGTACGTTCTCCACGCTTTCGGTGCGTAGCGGCCGCCTCCAACGGCGCCTTGCACATAACCCTATCATCGACCAGTCTGGATCAATGGTTGAAATCAAGCGGACCGACTCCATGCTCGCCTCGTCGTCGCGGGCGGCACAGGCGCTTGAGGAAGACAGATATAGGCTCGTCTATTCCAAGTCCAAGGTCTACGTCAACCCCACAGCCTATGCTCGGGACAACATCCCCGGCTTTGTAGCCCTCGTCAAGCGTGTGGGTGCATCTACGTCCCCCGCCACTTGCCAGCTCATTGAAGAACAGGAAGCCGCCAATCCGACCCATCTTCTAGCTTGGATTCCAGAAACACTATTGAACGAGAAGGGCACCGATGAGTGGGACAAGTTCGTCAAGATCGAGGAAAGGGCGCCCGTTGACGATGAGGACGATGGTGCGTTCATTCTGTCCGTCGCAGGTTCTTGCGTAACATTCTGCGACAGATGTTGTTCTCATTGACCTGCCGACCCAGCGGCCAGAGTCGTACGCCTTCTCTGTTCCCTTGACTTCGATCTACTCGCTAGTGCTGTATCCGCCGTCATTCTCGTCGTGGCGTACGTATTACGTTCCTGTTTACCTGCCTTATCTCTTACATCTCACAGACGGATCTGTTGGCATTAACCTCATCAATGGGGACACGCTTCCTACTCTGTACTTCCACGACGACGAGTCCCGTTCATTCACTGTGCCCGCACCCAAACCCATCAATCCAAGAACGAAGCGCAACAGCATCGCGTCTTATCCCCCTCCACCGGCGCCGTCCCTTGCATCACACTCCGCAGATGCCACAAACGTCTGGGGTGGAGAAGTGCTGCTCGCTCGTTTACGCTCTTACGCCCACGTTCTACGGTCCAACCTCCAACCTTCCCTCTTCTTGATCGATCCTTCTCGTGCCGACATCGAGACGCATTCGGTCCAGCTCTTCGACGATGATGCGGTCGATGACATCTTGGCCCAGTCATCCTATGCCGGTTCCCATTCCCCCGTACCCGCCCATCGCCGGCCGCGTCCTATTTCCATGGCATCCCCGCCCGCTCCGAATCCTTACTCCACCCGTTCCTCTGTTCTCCACCGATCTCTTGCCCAGCCTGCCAGTCCTCAGTCGCAGTCTCAAGCTCGAGCCGCCTTACTCCAGTCGTTCTCGAATATCACTCGAGCTACGCGACATGCTGCCCAGAATATCCTTTCACACCCACTAGCCAAGCCTATTGTCCCTCATCTTCCGGATCCCGTCAAAAGTTTAGTGAACGCAAACGGAGAGTCGACGTGGGGAAGTTGGGTTGAGAAGGGTGGCGTTGGGGAGTTCGAGAGTGCTCGAGTGTACCTTGCTCGGTGGGCAAGAATCGTTGCGGAGGAAGGCGAGCGTGCGCGCAGACAAGAAGCGCAGGCTCTCCCGAGCTCTTCCTCAAACCTTGCCGAAGAGACATCATCGTTGGGCATCTTTGAGTTACTACACTCCACAACGAACCTTCCTACACCAAAGTCATCACGAAATCCAACGCAGCCGATAAACGAGTGGCAATGGTCACAGTGGTTTGGAAAGGATGGACGTCCTACCATACGTGTTGAACAGCTGCGAAGAGAAGTGTTCAGACGGGGCGTCTCAGCAAAAGGCACACTGCGGAAAACGATATGGCCGTATCTCTTGGGCGTGCTCGACTGGGATGTCACCTCGGAGGAGCGAATGCGAAATTGGGACAAGAAGAGACAGCAATATCAGGCCGTCAAAGACGAATGGTGTGGTGTCCCCGAAGTCTTCGACCGGCAGGACGTCTTGGAGGTAGGCATCCTTTACGGTCATTAACAGTCCACTAACCCGAAATGTAAGGAACGCCACCGAATCGACGTCGACTGCCGACGGACAGACCGCAACCAGCCTCTCTTTTCTACGCCGCGGTCCACTTCGCCAAACAACGATCCCGATAGCGAGAAGGAGCGTGCAAAGCGGTACTCCATTATCTCACCCAATATGAGCGACATTGGGGCTCAATCGCCGAGCAACGAGCATATTGACCGTCTGTCCGCCATCTTGCTGTCTTATAACTTCTATGAGAAGGACCTAGGTTTGTCGCGAAATTTCCACTCATGGCGCGCCATCTGACACTGGCCCCAGGGTACGTGCAGGGCATGTCAGACCTATGCGCGCCGATCTATGTCGTGATGGAGGCTGATGAGGAGCTGACGTTTTGGTGCTTCGTGGAGTTCATGCATCGGATGGTGAATATCTTTTTGGTATGTCTAGCGGGACGTCCCAGCTGACGCCGTTCTTAGAAGCAAAACTTTCTTCGTGATCAGAGTGGCATGAAGAAACAACTTTTGACTCTTCAGCAACTCATCGGTATGATGGATCCTGAGCTTTACCGACACTTGGAGAAGGCCGATGCCTTGAACCTTTTCTTTTGTTTCCGGTGTGTAAGAATGATTGGCATTAGGGAGTTCCGACTAACGCCCTATAGATGGGTGCTCATCGCCTTCAAGAGAGAGTTTGCCTTTGACGATGTCTTGAAGCTTTGGGAAGTCCTCTGGACTGACTACTATAGCAACGAATTTGTCCTCTTCGTGGCTCTGGCTGTGCTAGAATCGCATAGAGATATGATACTTCGTTATCTCGTGGAGGTCAGTCGGATTCTTGTCCCTTCAAAATGCAGTACCGACTAATTTCACTATGTAGTTCGACGAAATCTTGAAGGTAAACAAGTGCCCTCTTCTGATTTTACATCATCACTGACTCGCGACATTCCAGTATTGCAACGAGCTCAGTATGACTATCGAGCTGGATACAACATTGGCCCAAGCGGAGGTCCTGTTCCTTTCCTTCGCACAGCTTGTCGCCGATATCGACCGGCGGCAGGCCGATGAAACATACGCGTCGTCTCCGACGAGCCTTCGCCAACGCGGAGGCAGTGCCAACAAGGCTGTTATAGCTCTTCCCGAGTTGTCCAGTAACTTGAGGGAGCTACTCCATGCTGGGCGATCATGAAACACGGATCTACAGACTGGAATGCATCTAATGTAAAATTCACGAATGTCCATTGAGAACTGTAACATATACATGTAGCGACATATTTTTACTCTAGTGTATAGCAAATGACATGATTGGAGGTCTGAGTCCATTGAATGGATCCTTTGTGTTTATGGCGGCCATCATGACCTCGACGGCATGAGCTCTTTGACGTGGTTGGACGCCACGGCAGGCCACAACGACCATTAATCACCTCACGGAGCTAGAGAACAATAAATCCACTCGGAGATGGGGACATCGGTGTTCCTTGAGAACAAAAGAACAATGGAAAGTAGTGTGACTCGGTTACCCTGATCCGACGACTTGTTGGGATCGCTCAGCCTCTCCTTCCAGTTTCTCGTCGACGCCAAATACCGGAAAGTGTAAAGAGAGTCTAACTCTATACTATGAAGTAAAATTGAGAAGGATGACAACTCTGAAACATCAAGGGCACCGTCGAACTTGCAACGTTGGTGGGCTGTGCAGTCTGCGAGTGAACTCAGCATATACAGATACGGCCAGGTGGCCCTGAGTATGAGTCCAAATAATAATATATTAACACGGCATATTCAAGAGGTCATAAGTATGAGCAGAGCGTGCATCGAGAGCAGACAGAGAGCTGCAGAGAGAGCCTCAGAGAGGATGAGCGACGAGCGTGTCTAAGTGATCGATCATGTTTCCAAAAAGGGAACAAGGAGCGGACTCAATAATCGAGACGCGTGACCAATCTGCTTATTGTCTTTCACTGCAATGACTCTTTCATTTCATCCAGGGTCCATCCTCCATTGTTCCCCTTCCGTGAAAACTATAAGAAGAGCTTTCGCGTGACAATGTGTCTCTCATCATTTCCTTTCCATCCCCACACACGCCAGTCGTATTTTCTTCATTTCAAGAGCTTTTCACGTCCATCTTGCAACCAGAAATGCCTCGATTCTCCAATCTGATAACGTCGGCCGCCGCCGCACTCAGTCTTTGTTCTGCTGCGCTCGCAGCAAATATCACCGTCATCGTTGGTGGACCCGGTGGTGCAATCCAGTTCGACCCAGAATTTGTCGTACGTCGATCTCGCCAAACATCCGTTCACTCGGCTCACACTGCTCTCCAGAATGCGAACGTCAACGATGTCGTTATCTTCCAGTTCCAACAGAAGAACCACACCGTCACTCAGTCGTCTTTGGCCGATCCTTGCTCTCCTCTGGCGGACGGCTTTGACACTGGCTTGTATGTGTTTGACGCTGTACTTCCCTTGATCACCACTCATTCTCCTTCCAGCGTTCCAGTCGCCGACTCAGTCACCGACGACTTTCCACATGCTGACCTTCTCGTTACCGACACCGAACCCACATGGGTCTACTGTAGGCAGACCTCTCACTGCCAGAAGGGCATGGTTTTCGCCATCAATCCGGCGGACAAGTTCGACCAGTTCAAGGCCACAGCGACGGGCAATACTACAGCCACCACCTCTTCTTCGTCTGATTCGGCTGGCGTTAGTGTCGTCACCGTAACTGCTACCGTCACCGTGTCTGGCTCAGTTGAGACCACCACCTATGCCACTACTACATCTGCTGCAAGCACTTCCTCTTCCACCATCGCGAGCTCCACCGACCATAAGGTTGTAGTTGGTGGCACTGGTGGCCTCGTCTACACCCCGTCAAGCATCACTGCCCAACCTGGTGACACTGTCACTTTCGAGTTCCAAGCCAAGAACCACACAATCACTGCATCGAGCTTTGCCGATCCATGCAGAGCTCTTTCCTTGACGAGCACTGGGGCTGGATTCGACTCTGGGTTGTGAGTATCACTTCATTCATCTTCCGGAACTACGATCTCATGGTTCCCGAAGCATGCCTGTTGCGGCCAACGCTACTACTTTCCCCACCTGGACTCTTCAAGTGAACGACGTAAGCTGCTCTTTCTTCTCCTAGTACTACCTGACGTGCTCATCCTCTTGTCCCTTTCAGACCAAGCCTATCTGGGGCTACTGCCGGCAGACTGGCCACTGTGGGCAGGGTATGGTGTTTGCTATCAATGCACCTACAACAGGAAACACCTTCGACGCGTTCCAGGCAGCAGCTATCAAGTTGAACGGTACCGGCACGACCAATTCGACCTCTACCGATGGTGCTGCTGGCAACACCATCGGTGCAGGGATCCTTCTCGCGTCACTTAGTGTCGTCCTTGGCTCTCTATTGTGATTGCCGGGTCAATGTTTCACGACATCCTCACGACCATTGACGTATTTCTTATGGAAGGACCTGATATAGAATTTTCTTACCTCTATTGTATCGAGTAGTAATTGTCTCCACTCTCTTGCGGACTTATGTGACGCGCCTCCGGTACACTCTAGTAGTATACTTGTAATAATGCTTCATCTACATCGCAATTCCAGTTTATGCTGATGTATCTGAGATTTCGGACGGCGGAACATGAATCATTTGGAATTCATGAGACGGTCACGTTCCATTCACCTTCGTTCATTACCGTCATGTCTAATCTCGCGATCTTGCGGAAATACGCAACAAAGAAACCTCTCGACTTGCCTCCCTCTGTGTTGTTCAATCACACTCAGAACTCATTGACAATATACGACGCTTTCCCCAAATCCATCTTTCATTTCTTGGTCTTGCCACGTCCAGAAGCGTATTCTGACCTGACGCTTGCCGACCTGGGAAGCCTCAAATCGTTACTGCACGGGGAAAAGTCGCGCGCCGAAGACGTTCTCAAGTCTTTGAAGGACGATGCGGCGACCGTGAGGGCGGATATAGAGGCGGAGATGGTCAGATTGTATGGTTTCAAGTGGGAGATCTGGACGGGCTTTCATGGTGCTCCATCAATGGAGTAGGCGCATCTTCGTTTCTGTCAAAAATCAGCTAAAGTATTCCACGAAAGGCACCTCCATTTACACGTCCTTTCCGCTGACCTATGCTCCGACAAAATGAAGCACAAGAAACACTACAACTCTTTTCACCCCAAGCTCGGCTTCTTCCTGGACATAGATGAAGTGCTGTCTTGGTTTGAGGCAGCACCATCCTACTACTCGACGGTACGCTTTACATACGTGTGCTACAGGTCGAGATCAAGCGCTCACAACAAGGTTGTTTAGAAAGCTAAACTTGATCATAAAGAATACGAGGCCATCCTGAAGCAACCCTTGTCGTGTTTTCACTGCTGTTCCGAGCAGAAAAACATGCCAACGCTGAAGGCTCATCTTCAGAAAGAATTTGATGATATCACTGCCCGAGAAAAAGCGCGCTTAGAAAGGAAGAGGAAACTCGAAGGCGGAAAGGAAGATAGGGCTATAAGGCAGAAGCACGAAGCTGAATCCACTGCAGACTCAGTCTCTGAGTCTTGACGTTATATCGTTACAGTATGTACGCTAATTTGGAGGCTCTGATAGTGATGGTGTGGCTGATATGCACAGGGCGCATAATAAGGCTAGCGATTACTGAACAGCTCACCATACGAACTCCAACGCTCTTGCGCGCGAAATGCCATCTTTCACTTAGGCGTCGATAACGGCGCAGAGCGCCTGGAAATGACCGTGTCGCGAATGGACGTCACTGAGACCACTGTTCTATCATATGAGCCGTACAGAGCTTTACTCCTCCATATTCATTGGTGTGCGAGAATACCCTGAATCCAATGCAACAAATCCTCATTCACTGCTTCCGCTTGCTCAATCATCAGCCAATGAGCAGCGTCGTAATCCTGAAAAGTGAAATTTGCCGCATATTGGAAGAACGAGGCGCGCATTGTCGCGGGGACGCAAATGTAGTCGCGCAAAGCGCCTCCGAAGAAGGTTGGCTTCGTGATATTGTAACTTGAATTTGGTATACCTAGAACGGCGGTCAGACACGAAGAACAAGTAATGCCTTGTCCAACGCACCCTGAGCATCGAGATGATCGATGCCGGACGTCATGATCTTGTACCAGTTGAGGGAAGCGGTGACGCCTGACAGAAGGAACTCTGCCTTGCTAATGTCATATTCCTTGTACACTCGAGTGAGCAATTGTATCGGAGGGATTTGGATCTGATGACCAACGTTTTCGGATAGAAAGGTCTCTGTCAACGACCCAGACTGAAGCCATGATTGCAGGGCACCGTGTGGCGAGAAGTGGAAGATAAACAATCTAGGATCCAGGCTGAACAAAAGCGTCCAGAGGGAATCCGGGTTGGCTTTGATTATGTCGGATGCGTCGTCTTGCGAGAGAAAGTCCCAGTACCCCCATTCGTCGTATCCTACGACAACTTCTGACTGCGAGGGAGGTAGAGGTCAGTAACTCAATCAGAGGGGAGAACAAAATTGCAAATCACCTCCGCGGAGAACTCTGAATACGAAGGCAAATCAGGAAGAAGGTATCCGGCAGCATAGAACGCGAAGCCTAGGAAGCGATCCTGGTAATAGTTCGCCAAGCGGCCGCTTACTTTGGATCCCCTAATAATGAGTAGTCAATGTCGAATGGAGCACAACGCCAGCGAGTAACTCACCAGTCATGCCCCACGGCGATGACATCTTGGACTTGCTCATCATCCAAAAGGTCAATGAGATCCTTCGTAAGTAGACTGCTTTTGTACGCCTCTGTCTCCAGAGGCTTCGCCGTACCACCGTATCCCAACATGTCCGGAACAATGAGCCCGAATCCATAGGCATAGAAGAAATCAATCTGGTGACGCCAGTCGTATGGGCTACTGGGCCAACCATGAAGAAATAAGAGGTAAGGCTTCTTTCCATCTTGAGGCTCCGCGAAGTAATAATGGTAATTCAGTCCCCGCGAAACCTTGAAATCTTTGGGTGAGAGGACGTCCAGTCCGTGCGGGTTGGAAGACGCGATACTGATGCTCCAGAGGACGACCATGCACGATAAGAGGCGAAGAGCAGACATTATTATGGGGTTCTCGCAAACTGCTCAAGATTATTATATAGGTTGTGCCCCTTGGGTTTCCTCCGGCTAGGTAGTGCCATTTGCCTCGGTTGCGCGGTTGAATGACAAACGCTTGTCGTTCCGATGTTGTCACTGGTTACTGGTCCGATAAAGATCTGAATACCAAAGTAACATTGAGCTCGAGAAGGTACTCTGGAGTCATAGTCGAGTGATATTGCGAAGCCGCGCCGACCCCAAGAATAGATTGTAGTGTCACCTTGAAATCTTCGGAACGAGAACCAAGCGGTGGAAGGCTACTGCACTCTCTTGAACCAGGCCTCACTGCGCTCCTCGAGTGTGTCGCCCTGCGGCTCCGGAACACCTTCACCAGCACCCCAAAAACCGCCCGTGATACCAAACCCAGAGCCATCGCTGGCAAAGGTTCCCTTCCTAAAATCATCGGATCGGCGAAACACATGATCATCCACCAATCCGGTAGTGACATTCCAAACGTCGCCGTCAAAGTGCTCGAGAAGCAGGTGGGACGACCAGTACTTATCCCACTTGGCTACAAGCGTAGGGCGGGTCTTTTCGGGTACAGGATGCGGGAATGGGGGGCAGCGGGGGTTCGAGGTGGGGAACGCACACAGGAGGAAGTCGCCATACACCTTGTTAGTATAGGTTCCTTCCAGTGCGAGTGCGGACCAAGGAACAGTTGGGTTTTCAGGCCGTGGAGTGTCAATCTTTGACTGGATTCGCTCGAATTCGGCCTGCGCAGCTGTCTTCATCACTCCGTTCCAATCCACCTCGGGCAAACCGAGGACGGCGTCAATGATGCGGAACTTGACGACCTCCAGGAAACGCGAGCCGTGCATTTCATCGTTGCTGAACACAGCGACGCCGAGTCCGTCGTCCGGCAAGCGCGCTATCTGGGACTTGTACCCATTTATGGAGCCTCCGTGTTGAATGAAAGCGTGGCCTTGGTAGGAAGAGATCATCTGGGCCCCACCATAGACCACAGGGGACAGGGACGGATGTGTGCTCTTCCCGACTTGCACGGTGACACCAGTGACAAGCTTGTCGATAACCTCAGCCGGGATGACCACGTCGCCAGTCTTCGGGTTCTTGCCGCGCAAGAGGAGAGTCTGTAGCCAGGTAGCCGCGTCGTTTGCGCTCATGACGATCCCTCCAGCACCAGAAAGTAAACTCCACCCATCTTCCCCTTCGTCCAGATTGAAGTACGACATGTTCCGAGGAATGCCCACGTCGAACACGCTCCCCATGGCGTCTCGATCGATCCCCTGCGCCAGCCTCCCACTCATCATGGCTTTCACACCGGAGTATGTCGTGTCATTGAGACCCAACGGGTCGAAGATGTTTTCCTTCACGTAGGTTGCGAACCCTGGATGATGCGGGAGGAGATATGTGGGGAGATAAGAGAGGAGGGTGTACATATTGTTGTTGTATTGCCAAGTGGTCCGGAAGGGGACGGATGGTCTGAGGTATTTGAGACGTGCTAGAACCGAGGGGATCGTGTCGTTTCGACCGTACATATGGTCGTCGCGAGGCAGGCCAGTGCGGTGGGACATGATATCGGTTATTGTGCTTTCCGACCTTGCAAAGGGGTCGCGCAGGTCCCATAAATCGGCGGGGAGGATGGAAGATATACGGGTGTCCCAGTCGATGCGAGGAGTGAGGGAATCGTTCGAGATGAGCAAGCCGGTGGTGATGACATCGAAGAGCTGCAAATTGTTGAGGTGAAGCAATGAGTGCGCGCATAGTGTGGTAGCATACCTTCGAATTTGAGCCAATACCGAACATTGTGTCCGGCGTTACATCAGTTCCATCCAATGCGGCCTTTCCGTAGCCCTTGGTCTCTACTTTCCAAGTCCCGTCGTCTTGTAGCTTCACTACAGCAACTCCCAGTCCCCCGGAAGATCCCCATTCTTCGAGTATACCGTGCACAAAAGAGTCGATTTCGGGGGACAACATCGGACCGTGTTCATCATGAGCAGACAGCGGCTGCTGCTGAGCCGTGGCTGCAGCAAGAAAGCACAGGTAAGTGAGCCAGCCTGAGCGCATACTATGGAGCTGTGAGATGTGAACGTAAAGACAGCCGCAGCACCAAATATAAGAAAGACATGTGCATGTGGTGACCGTTCGAGCCAGGAAATGATCGGGCCGAGTGATTCATATTCTTTACTTCGATCGTCCATCTCACATCGATGCTGTTCTGTCCGACGTGCGCCAACATGCTGGTCATCTCATCCACAACCGGATACAACAAATGGGCGTGTAACTCGTGTCCGTACGAGTTTCCTATAACTAAGCAGGTCAGTCACGCGAAAAATCGTGATGAACGCGAATTGACTGCGTCGGTCGATAGATGACCTCGAGGACGCGACTGAAGAGGAAGGAGATTGACGATGTTCTTGGAGGAGATCAGGCATGGGAGCACGCAGACTCCACGCAGGGTGAGTCTTCGACGCGACGAGCCAGTCTGGTTCCCTGATTTGGGCCATCTCAGCTTCTTGTGGCAAATGCAATAACGACAAGGCATACTTTTATCAACTGCAGATACGGTCCGCCGATGAACCAATGACAACATGTGAGTGGCTGTTGCAATCTACTCGAGGTGGACACTCACCCCGTTGTAGTTTATCGGTACAGTTTCCGAATTCTATGACATTACGACTACTCATTCATTGCCGCGCAGATGCACAGCTTGTACACATCAGTGGAGAGAAAACTAGAGGAACCGAGACACTTAGCCATGGACGAACTCAATGTAAGTATCCTAGTGTGCCCCACCAATATCCCAGTCCCATTGAACGACAATACATCAAGTACTCTTTTTATCTTCCATTAGTTTATCATACATTGCAAGCCTGTCCACAGCACTATCCTCCAGCCACTGATTCTTCACCCCTCCGACTCCGTCAAAGATATCACTCAACGTCGCCCGAGTCTGGACGACCATAGGCGGCTCGACGCTATACATCGTGAGCAGCTTGTGGTAGTTCATATGCTGTATCGCGCCATCTACGGGACGAGAGAACGCGAACAACGATGAACGAAGATACCGCACAGCGCGCCTGGCGCCCTCCCGCGACACGGCATAAGCATGAGTGCACAGCACCTGCGTGGACGGGTGGAGGTACGGCGTTCCAGGCACTGCTGGCTTTTCCCATTCCTTGGATATACAGTGCCCGAGCATGACGAGATCCCAGTGCTCTGGGAGGTATTGCCACACGCGCCGCAGGCGCAGCTCCAAGTCCCACTCCATGTCGATGTCGTCTTCGAAGACGATGGCGACTTCGTCGTCCCCCCGTGCGATCTTGCTGAGAACTTGGTAGTGAGAGTACCAACAGCTGATTTGTGCGCGCAGGACAGGAAGCTCGTTGTATACCACGTCTTCGCCGTTTAGTGTCGCAATAAGTATCGGCGAGTCTTCTGAGGAGGTCTGGGGAAGAGGAGCCAGGGCACCGGGGGTGCCGGGAGGGAGGAACCACAGCTCGGACTCCGCAAGCGAGGTGAGGGGCCCGCTTTGTCCAGCGTCGGGCGCCCAGGAAAAGTGCAGGGTAGGGTTGTCGTTGGAGTGGGTGAGGGAGACGGTGTTGAGCGACTCGGCGCGTGCCCACTGGACGCGCTCGAGGATCCGATCGACGAGAGGATCAGAAGAGAGGAGGCCGTAGTGCCATGTGAGATCAATCTCCATAGCGCGGGCGAGACGCTCCATCGACTCGCGCCTGTCCGTGCGATGTGCAAGGCCGATTGTGTATAGTCTGGACGCGACTCCCAGGGTACGCGAATGTGGCAAGTCGTCTAAAGGCCCTAGCTTTGCGAGCTGTTCTCTGAAGGTGGCATTTCGGCTAGATGCATGGGATTGGTGCCCTGTGAGAAGGTGCGGCGGTGTGGGGTGCAGTGAGTCGTATGAGAAAGAAAAGTACAAGAGCGTCGCGAGCGCGACGACTATGCAGATGGCATAGATTTTGTGGACATGCACTTGCAACATGGTGGGACAAGGAAAACAAGTCTGTCTTGAAGTGTTCGAGATTTTGAAATATAGGTACAGATCGTTTCCGGAACCCCTGTCGGACGTCGCGTCTTTCTCGAGTGTTCACCGTACAAGTGGCGTGCGGTACTGCGACATGTGGGTATACCCTGAAGGGTGAGCCGACGAAATGAATGATGGTTAGCCAGAAAGCTCCTGTGCACGAAAGGACATTGATCACTGACCCGGATGTGTTTAGGTATTGCGATAGTACTGCCAACCCACCCAGTTCGCGATGACAAAGTAGGCTCCAGTGGGAACGAGCAGGATGGCAAAATATTTGTAATGAGTATCATTCGCTAGGGCGTCGAGAACCTGATATGACACGATAAGAGAAGGGGGTCGAAAGTGCTTGAAAGACTTCATTACGGCTATCCCGGTGCGAGGGGTGAACGCGCTGAAGAGAACAGCATGGCTGGCAATGCAGAAGAACGCGACAGAGGCTGCAACAACGAGGTGGCCGACATTGAGCTCGAGCATGGGCTGAGCCGCGAGCGAATGGGCAGTACTTAGTTTGTTGCTAAGAAGCATGAAGTTGACGTAATGCATTGATGGATCCTGCCAGAACGGATTCAGAGTTGCCTTCATCACCAGCTGCCCTTGTCGTTGTCTGCCCCCGTCCACGATGAGCAGCGAACACGAAATACCCCCAGTGGACGAGCCGAGGTCCGTAGCACCGGTGCAGCCACCAGACGCGTCTCACGCTACGCATCACAGGCGCATCAGCCAGGACGACGAACGGGACAGCGCGCACGCCGATGCTACATCGTCTGCGCCCACCGACGAGCCCCGCGTCGAGAGCCCGCGACTGCCCACCACCCTCCCCGAGATCCCTCCATCATCCACGCTCGACTTTGACATATCTGGCTTCATTGAGTCCAAGGATCCCAAGTATGTGTCGATCTGGCGTGGCCTGCGACGAGCGCGACACTGACGGCGCACTGCAGCGTGGAGAAAGTGAACAAGCGGCAATCAAATGTGCTAAAACTAGCGGAGGAGAACGAGAGACTAAAGGCGGATCTGAAGGCCATGTCGGACAGGCTCGAGGCTGCCGAGCAGCGCACCAGGATGCGGGCGCAGAAGAGAGAGCGCGAGCAGCACATCGTCGAGCCGTCTGCGACGTAGTGAATACCAGAGTTTGATTTCCTTGAATAATGCTACATGTATATCCCGGACTGCACTCCCCAAGTGACATCATCCGAGCCTGACAGCGTTTATTCTGCTCTTCCTTCTCTCCTTCCAACCACCACCATCCCGCTCTCAACCATGCCCCAGTCTCCCCTTCAGTCCCCTCTTTCCGGCCGTCGCGCCTCCGACCGCCGCGCCTCTGAGCGGCGCGGCTCTGAGAGACGAGGCTCGGGACACGAGTCGCGCCGCGGCTCAATCGATCCTCTGCGCCTCATACGCATGGACAAGTCTGTCTTTTCTGCGCACGTTTCCCGCGCTTTTTCGTTGAACATCGTCCAGAGTGACCCACGTCCCGGGATCCGATGATTTCAACGTTGTCTTTGTCGGCGCTGGCAACATCATGTTCGGTGGGCCTTCCCTCGCCCTCTGATTCGCTCTAGATCGCGGCTGATAAGTCCACCAACACCAGGTTCTGACGAAGGACCGTGGAACCACTCTTTCCGCTTTGAACAGTACGTACCCGCCGCACCACTGCCGTCATACTGCCTCTGATGGCCATCACAGTAAGCTCGGCCCTCGCCTCAAGGTCGTCGCCCTCATCGATCCCGCCATCGAACGGGCCACTGCGGTTCTTCAAAAGAAATGCGAATCCTTCGTCGTGTCTGCCTACCAGGATACGCGTGTCTTCAAGACTCTCGAGGACTTTGTCAAGGCCATGTCCCCGAAAGATCGCCCCCGCGCCATCATTGTCGGCAGCCCTCCTATGTTCCGCGGTACCACTAAACCCGGACGCGATATTGAACTGCAAATCCTGAAGCACTTTCCCGGCGTCGCGTTATTCATCGAAAAACCCATCGCTACCGGTCCCGAGGAGGAAATCGCAGAAGCATTCACTATCGCTAAAACTATTCAAGACACGCACACTGTGTGCTCTGTTGGGTAAGTCTTGAAGCTCCGGATGTTTGCAACCCCATTCTTACCCCGAAATTAAGGTACATGTTGCGCTACCTCAAGGCCGTCCAGATGATGAAACAAATCATAGAGGAGAACCAGCTGACAGTCATGTCAACCATTGCCCGCTATGCATGCGCCTATGAGGCCATCGCCAAGCCTGACTGGTGGGACAAGTCCAGAAGCGCCGGCCCCATCGTCGAACAGGGAACGCACTTTTGTGACTTGTCGCGTTACTTCGGCGGAGAGGTTGATATCTCCACGGTCACGGCCCACTCCCTCGAATGGGACGAAAATGCTGGTCACCTGTCTGCGATGAAGATCGACGAGAGCACAATCGCGCCTGAAAACAGGATACCTCGCGTTACAGCCGCCACATGGTGAAGCGAATCCCCCTCAGGTGATGATGCATCTCATGGTTTATCTCCCTCAGGAAATACGAGAGCGGAGCTGTCGGAAGCTTCACTCATCTCGCCGCTCTGCAAGGAACCGACTATAGCTGCGAGCTCGAGGTGTATGCTGATGGGTACAGTCTGAAGTACGTCGTTTTTGGTTCCCGCGTCGTGGCGCACACATCTGATCCTTTCGATCAGGCTTGTGAACCCTTATGTCCAACCCGTGCTCTACGTCCGCAAGCCAGGCGATGACAGCGAGCAGACCATCCGCTTCGCTGATGACGATCCTTTCTTCTCGGAGGTCTCCAACCTCATCGATATCATCGAGGATATTGAAGAGGATCCCGAGGCCGCTCAGATCTTGAGCTCCTACGAAGGTACTATCCGCTCACTCCGCGGGTATGTTCGTGTTATTCATCATGATTTCAGATGCTGTGAAGACTTACGAGCTGACATGGGCGATTCGCAAGGCTAGCGAGAAGTCGCGCGACGAAAAGCGAGCGAAGGCTCAGGCAAAGGCCGCTGCTCAATAGAGGAAGGATTGTAATACGAACAGATTGAACTTTGTACTTCTAGATGAAATGTTGCCTGCAGGAACTTGCGGAATCCTCGTGTACGTTTCTTTCCTGGCTCGGTCAGTACTTGAACGGAGAAGACGAGAACGCGTCGATGTCCGACAAAATAAGGAGAAGACTTGCATGGATATCTAAGATACACACGATACAAAGCTAGTGTATAGATGCGATGGTACAAAGCTAATGCAAGAATGCGATAATAATAATACAGACAGACAAAATAAATACCTCAGATAAATACGACACTTCATGAACAATCAAGGAGACCGTCTGCCACGAGACTGCCCAGAAGAGGCCTTGGACCTGCTGCGTACTTCTCGAAGGTCACGCCACAAGTTGCTGGGTTCCTCGGCCATGCTCGGTGGGGCCGAAGGAAAGGCGCGACGGGGACGTGGTGCTACAGACGACCGACTCGACGGGGCAGGACTCACATCTCGCGGGACCCGTGTTCGAGTGGGACTAGTCTCTGAGCGAGGACGAGTCGGGAAGAGGGATTTCCGCGACAGTAAAGGACGTGGAGGACTGGGTTCCCGTTCGATATTCCGTTCCGCTGCGATTATACGTCGGGGTGGGAAGATGTTGCGGAATGCAGAAGCCTCTGGGCGCGAAGCAGCTGTTGAACGTGGTGTGCTTGCCGCAGTTGGCAGTCGAAGAAGCCTCGCTCGACTGACAAAAAATCAGTAAGTACCATGCCATACAAGGTTCGTGGTTCACTGACTCTACTGCCTTCCTGGTAATCTTGGTCCGGTACGCCTGGAGCCAGTTCTCGAGGTATCTCGCTTAGAAAAGATGAGACTACAGCAGAAGCCTACACCAAAAGGACTCACACAGTGTATTCTTGCGATCCATGTCTCTGGCCTTCTTGGACAGTTGCGCACGGGGCATCTGCTCAATCCAAATCTTCCAAGCATTTGTCTTGACACGCATCGCATCGAAACGTATGGCAGGTACAGACTTGGTCCGCGATTTCCAGCGAATCATGGCGTTCCGCAGATAGTTCCTGTCCCGTCGCACCAAGACATCATCCTCCTAGAAGGCTGTCAAGACCCATAGATGGACACACGATCCTACACTCACAAGAGATTGCAGTCGCGGCTCCTTGAATCGCTCTCTCCACCGCTCCCAGGCGTCAACGATCAGGGTCAGCTGCTTTTCGTCTTCTAACCGCTGAAGCAAAAGCTTGCGATGTCGCGCAGCTCGAGTAGCAACCAACCAGTGCTGGAATAGGCGACGAGTAAGCTCTGTAAACACTCTAAGCATCGAGCGAATTGTGCCATCACATGACATTCCATACCTTCGTCCTTGACGGTGCGGTCACTCAGCCTAAGGCTCTCCAGTCCTTGCACTCGACTGTGTATACGTTTCCACTTGCCGTATGCATTCCTGAGATTGCAAGTGAGCGGTCGACAAGCTTGGTCAACACAGCACTTACATCAGAATGCCAACTTCATAGCGTTGCTTGAAATCAAGCTCCTGTGACTTGACATCGATGACGCGGTTCGTCCAATGAGCCAATGTGGCACGCAGAATTCTCTGCGATGATCATCAGCTCGATGGTCAGAAGCTTGTAGAAAGTACCGACGTGAGAAACCCTCGTCTCAATTTGCTCCTCGGCCAAACGCAGATGCTTTTGGCACCGAGCCCGATGAAACCAAGCTATGAGGGGAATAAGTATATACCTTGGGAGTACAAAGCGGAGCTTACATTTGAATATCTTGGTTGTGAGCTGAGTATTGAATGTCTCCAACTTGCGTTGCAGCTGCTTTTTGGCAGCAGCCCGTTTCAGTCTGTTCAGATAGCGCCGCAGAATGAAATAATTCTCTGTGAGTCGCGCCTTCTTCGCCATCTCCAGTTGCAATTTGAGCCGTTGATGATACCGGTGTTGCCAGAGAAGCATACACCGTCGAGTGAGCAGGGCAGTGTGGTGCTGTGCAGCAAATTCGCCTGCATTTCGGTGAGTCGCAAGCATTTGACGCCATTTTTGCAAGGAGCGAACAAGCAGATGGGGGGACTGCAAAGAGAATCGTAGAGCAAAATCTAGATGATGTTGAGTGAGGAGTTAGAAAACAAGCTAATTTCCGTACTTTCGCGTTGTTGATGCTGTTGTATTCGAGCATGCCAAGTGGTCCAGGCATCTTTCAACAGGCGGTCAGAGTTGGCCTTCAGTAGACGACGTCCGCACCCTCGAGCCCTCCAGACTCGAGTAACTGCACGGACAAGGATGTCATCTTGACGAGCGACATGCCGGTCAGCGCGTTTTTCCAATTGCTGGATAGTCAATGTTAGTCTACATTGCATGCATACACCAGAGACGCCAACGTACGCGGACACCAGCGAGAGCAAGCTTCCATTTCTGCAGCACTCTCTTGACAAGACAAAGATCATAGTACTCGTCAGCATAATAGAGGTCCTGACTGAAAGCAGTCAGTCTGAGAATCACACACATGTACAGGACTTACATTTGCTGCCGCCAACGTGCCATCACCTGACTTTTCAGTCTCAAACCGACGCGTTGGCTGAGAGCTCGCTCTGCAGCACGATGTTGTGCCGCAAGCCGCCAACGGTTCCAGCACGTTTGCGCCACCCAGGCAAGATCGTTCTCAAGGACCTGGTCGGCCACCTCCTCAAGCTGGTCCAACGAGCGAAGTTTCTCCTTCCAGCGTTGGTACGCTCGCAAGATCAGTCTTTCGTTATAACGCTGAACGGAAAGACGCGAGTTATACAACTGCCGCCATTTGGCCCAGGCGTCTTTCCGGAGTCGTAGGTCCTGCTTTTTGCGAACAACTTTCATCTTCGAACGCATAGAGTCGCGCCAGTTGGAATGCTGCTTGGAGACCAGACGCTTCCTCCAAGTGGAGAATGCCGCCTTGAGACAGTGCCTGTCTGCCACCTTCGCGACATTGTCTAGAAACTGCCGGCGGTAATCCAATTGAGCGCGCCAACGGTTAACACACTGTCGAACCAGGATTTCTTCGCGAGCTCGTGCAACGTGTTCGTGAGTTTCCTAGGGGAAGAGATGAGCTTGAGTAGGTACAACGCGGAACTAAACCATACGATAATCCAATTGAAGCCGTCTTTCCAGGCATTCCAGTATTTCTCGAGTAAGCGTAATCTGTAATACTCATCCGCATCCTTCTCGTCTTGTGCCATTCGGATTTTCTTCCAGGCATCGTCGTCGTTGATACCATTCGGTTTTTGCGCAGGCGGAATCGGTCTCTGTGTAGGTCGTGTGATGGTTGGCGATACTTTGACATGAGAGACAAGCTCGACGGCTTGCCTGCCAATCAAGATGTCGCGAGCAGCAGCACGGTAGGACGGGGGTGTGGTGGATGGCGGAGCGGCGGTAAACACGTCTGTGGTAGTCTCGTCTGAATGGTCCGATATTGGTCTAACATTCGTCCGAGGAGTGATACGGTGTACGGGAGCAGCAGACGCAGACTCGCCAAAATCGAGCCCGAGCGAGTTCGTGGTCGCGTCGGAGGGGGTAGGGAGGCGTCGCTGTCGCGCACGGGCGCGCGCCAAGGCGGGATGCGCATAGGCTGGTGTTCTCGCGGAATGCTCCTGTTGATAATCATCACCCGCGCGGTACCCATTTTCCCGAGAATTCAAAGTGAACGAGTCGTCGTCGCGTATGGTGGGTTGAACCCTCCTGAGCCCGCCGGGGGCTTGTCGCGAAACGCGGCTAGGCGGGGGCGGGGGCGGAGGAGGCTGCGATGGTCGAGTGGACGGTCCAGCAACACTGCCGCCAGCCGAGTACCCATGCTGCTTCTTGACCATATCCCACTTGTCTGCCCAATTCCTGCCCTTGAGTGTACCCAGCTTGAGCAGTTTGCCATAATAGACGACTTCATGCGTGTTGAGCCCCCGTTCTTGTAGGATGTCGTTGTACGCCTTGAAAACAGTGAGAAAGGTCGTCGCGGCTTCTCCTGCGCGTGCGATGATAGCGTCCAACAACTCGACATCAGCACTGGTAAGGCCAGTTAATTCTGGAACAGGTGCCGATGTCCGTGACGCCGCGACCGATGCCGCCGAAATTGACTGCGACAGGTCAAGTGGCAGACGCGCCGGAGGTGATGAGCGGGTTGGTCGAAAAGCAGCCATGGTCGACTTAGGCGGCATGCATGATGGTCGGAATGTGAGGAAGCCACGTGCAGTCAACAAACTATTCAGGGTCAAAATTAGAAGAGCTCTACAAGCTTGTACAAGGCTTTCCAGATTTCCATTTTTACTACAACAGTTGCTTATTGTACAGATATAATACAGTGTCCTCCACAAATGCAATCAAAAATATACCTGCACGGCCATGGAAGCTGGCGCTTCATTGGGGCAGTATGGACACTTCACTCGCCTGAGGAAAATCAGCGGTGATTCGTCGAATGGCAAGAGACCATACCCTGTCTGTCCCAGTGGTTTGCTCAGTTTTTGCAAACTGTCTCGCGCCAGAACATGTCCACAAGTCATCATCATCGGAGGGTTGTCTTTGGTTGACTGCTCCTTCGAGACGGGGCAAGTGAATATGGAATGGTACGTGTTTTCTGGAGGTACAGGTATCTCAATCTGGGGATGAGGCAATGATCAGTGCCAGGGTGAACCACAGGACTTGAGACGCGTACGGGTAGCTCGTTTGCTTGACTCCATTCATTCTTGTTCTCCCGAATGACACGCCGACCTTTCTCAATCTTCGCGAGCGAACCCGCCGCACCAATCTGGGTCACGACTGCGAGCGGTACCTGCTTGCTCATCCCCATGGTCGCGCAATATTCTTTCTCAAACAAAGGCTCCAAATCCCGGTGTAGGGTAGGAGCAGCGAGGTCCGCGTATCTCGAGGTTTGCATATTCGACAATGGAAGATAGGCGATACATGTCAATAAGCGCATGAACTCGGTCTTGTGTTCTGCGAAGAAAGGCCTCAGGCAAGAGTTGGCGTACGCGATAGCTCGCAGATGATCGCCTGGGTGCGTCGAAAGCAGTATCCGCATGTACTCAGACCGATGCAAATAGAACTCTAGGGGAGAAGAACGCTTCCGGAGAAAGTCGTTGTGTTCTTGTACCCATCTACTGACATTTAGCGCATCAAGAAGAGCATTGTAGTAGTACCTACTGAAGGGCAGGCTGAATATCCTGGTTCTGTAGAGCGTTCAGGATGCGGTGGAGGTTCTTGAACTGAGCTCGAATCTCATCCGGAATAGTGAGACCGGATTCCTTTTGCGTGATAAGGTCATGCTAGAACGAGCCATGAGGCAAACGCACCTGTATCAGTGCTTCTGCAGCTTCGAACTTTCCTGTACGGAGAAGATGCAATATGATAGTTCTTTCCAAGGCTATAGTGCTTTCTGGAGACGAGAACAAATCTGGGTACGAGGGCAGCGGGACGGGGAATTGCTGAACAGCGTCAACTTGTCATGACCATATTGCAGTGACTGTATGAGGCACCTTGTCTAAAGCCTTCCCTAGCCGCGACATCGCCGAATACACTTCTTTCTGATGCTCGTCAATATCCTTCTTCCTCGCCTCGATGTTTCTCAATATCTCGGAGCGATCCAGAGTGTCGGCGCCCTTCAACGACTGCAGATAGTCGACCAGCCCTCCAAGCGACTCTTGTATCGACGGATGCTTGCCCTTGCCGTTTATAGGCGCCAATTTCTCCAACTTGGCTAATTCCTTGATAGTGGCTTCCATGACCGGTCATTCACAGTAGGAGAGAGCTCCAGAGCGTTGATGACAGTGACTGGAGGGACAAGGCGGGGTGATCCCGATCAAGCGTGGTCTGGAATTGGACATCGGCAGACGGGCCGATCAAAAAATTCGATCACCAATCTTCCACTTTTCCCTTTCGCCCTCAAGCCTCATGCCGCGATTCATCATTGGCGACAGTCTTGGAAACATCAAAGCCGTCAATAACTCCAAAAACAATTTATCATCTCTCCAGGAGCTCAAAGGCGGAAATGCAGCTGCTGATGGAACCGCAAATGCAGTGACCCAGTTGGCTACCGTCCCAGTAAACGGCTCGACTTGGGTGTGTACGCAGTGCTCGCTCTGTTGATTGCATACCTCATACTTTGGTTTAGGTGGCTGCGGGATATGCAGACTCTTCTGTCTCATTGCTGACCCTCGAAGACGATTGCCTCATCAAGAAACACCAATGGAAGGAAACCCGTGCCAAAAAGAATCCATACATTGGTATATCCGTGTGTTCGCAGTAAGCTATATGTCACTGTTTCCATCTCAACGCTCACCCGGATAGAGGGGTCTTCACTTGCACGAGCAACGGCGCTTTAAGACGAACTCCTCTGGATGCATCTGAAACTTCTCCCGGCTCTACATCTACGTCTTTACCGACACGTCTCACTAGTTGGCGCATGCCAGAGGATTCGCAAACATTTGCGTACGGGGGAGATGAAGTGGACGTTTCCATTTGGAACACTGAGCGCGCTCTCAACTCGAATGCAGCAACAGAGGCAACAAACAAGAGGAAGCGTAACGAATTGTTTTCAGCTGAAATATGGCGCGCGAAAAATGTCAGTCACTAGCCGTCACGGCACTGCCTGTTACTCATAGCCTACTGCAGATTCAACATGACAATTTGAACTTGCGCCAGCCAGTGCGGATCACTGCGTTGTCGCATGTGTCATCTACAAATCTATTGGCCGCAACACAGTTTGGGAATCTCAAGCGATATGATATTCGTGCAGCTCGCAAGCCTGTGGCGGATTGGTCAAATGTTCTCAACGACACTGGACGTCACGCAATCACTGCACTAGAGACGGGATATGCGGAACAGTTCGTCCAGTCCCGGCTGGCCATTCCCCAAGTTCTGACGTGTCGTGCAGTGAAGCGTTCATCAGTGATCACAGCAATAAAATGGCCGCAGTCGATCTTCGCAATGGGCGGATATTGTATCGCTATGATGGTCAGCTATCACATTGCTCGGACACGTCCGTTCACTTAACCATTTTTGAAATGCCAGGTATATCTGGCACTGTTACGGCTATCGCACCATCGCCCACGATAGTTGCTTCTACATCATTGGACCGCTATCTACGATTTCATCGTAACGCACCACCTCCTCCCCAACCAGGACAAAATCTGGATGGCAGAGGAAAGGTTGTCGATAAGGTCTACTCCCAGACGCAGACAACAGTCCTTGCTTGGGATCACGAAACGGCGTCATCCCAGGCCTCGATGGTTGAAGAGGAGGACGATGAGCTCTGGGACGGTATGCAGAATGTTGGCGAGGACGATGGGGAAGAGCGACGACGGAAAAATCGCAAAGTAGCTCATAACGTAAAATAGTGTTAGATGTGGTCCTGTGTCGCTCATACAGTCGCTCATTGTATATTTGCTACTCGTAGCCTGGCCGCAAACTCGCGGCGCGTTTCGAACGACCGAACACCCAAATTGGGAAGATCTGCATTTTCGCATTTTCGCTCGATCAGTTCCGATCAATCTTCATCTTCACTTCAACTATGTCGACAGAAAGGACGTCGCCTGTCATCGTCATCACTGGGACTCCGGGCACAGGCAAATCAACCCACGCACAGATCCTTGTCAACGAATCCCCCATTCCGCTGCGACATATCAACGTCAGTGACTTCGTCAAGGAGAGAGGCCTTTTCGAAGAATTTGACGAGGAATGGCAAAGCCATACTGTCGACGAGGATAAGGTGTGGTCAATCGCGTGGATGGTACCCTGTCGCTCACGCTTGTTAGTGACTAGCTCTTGGACGAGCTAGAACCTATAGTCGCTGAAGGAGGCGTCATTCTCGACTGGCATACCTGCGAAGCATTTCCAGAACGATGGGCTGATCTGGTCGTCGTCTTACGATGCGATCACTCCAAGCTCTGGGAACGCCTAGAAAAACGGTGGATACTGTCTCCCTTGTTTTGCACGCCAATCTCACGCTAGATGCAGGGCGTATCCACTGAAAAAGATTCAAGAGAATAACGAAGCTGAGATCATGGAGGTCGTTCTCGAAGAAGCGCGTTCCTCGTATGCACCAGAAATCGTCGTGGAGCTCACAAGCGAAAGCACAGAAGATCTGGAGGCCAATGTCGGCCGAATAGTCGCATGGATAACTGCATGGAGAGGAGATCGGGGATTAGCCTGACAAAATCCATCGTCGCTTTTTGCTCCAAAAATACAAGAATCTGTGGCATCGCACGTGCATTTGTCACTAATACATGTTCGCTGTCTGCATACGATGCTCAAAGACTGTCCCATAATTTCTGTCTCCAGGTGCGCGGGCCCAAACTCTCTTGTGCTGCTAGGAAGCGCGCCTCTTCTTCGTTGATGGAGTCTAGTCCGGTCAATAGATCCACGTGCTCAGGAGGGATCTTCTTCGTCCGGAAGACGACCTTGTACCCGACGTATAATGCAATAAAGGTGGGGATTGCAATGTACGAGGTGACGAAGGTGTCCGTCTTGAACGGCATGAAGGTATCGAAGCCTTTGAATATGGTGATAATGATGGTCGAGATCATTGCGAACCAGCTGCCGTATGGTTGGAACGGAGCTTTAAAGGGCAAGTCATCTCGAGACATTCCTTGAGCTTTGAGAGCTTTCATAAAACAGCTTGTACAGGATGAGAGTGACGACTTTGCCATAGAAAAGTGCTCACATGTGCGCATAGGTGATGCATATCCAAGTAATAGCGCCAAACGTCGAGACCAAGTTGACGAACCACGTGAAGACTGGATGATTTGCTCAGTTGGAAATCGCCGACTATGCTATTACAATACCTTTAGCACTCGAAGACGAGACGTTGAGGAAGACCAGACCACAGAATAAGATGCAAAGAATCAGTGCAGGGTACGGGACACCCAAGCGATTGACACGCTTGAAGATGCTGGGTGCCTTTCCCTCAGCTGCCAAGCCATACAAAGTTCGGGATCCAATATAAGCATCCGAGTTTGCCGCAGAAAGCACAAAGATGAGGATGGCCGCATTGACGACGTGGTTGAGGACTTTGATGCCAACGAGGGTGATGGCTGTTACCAAGTCAAACGAGGTGAAAATCCGTCACAGAAAACAACTCGCCGACTACGAAAGGCGATGCAGCGGCTAGACAATATCAATCAATATTCGCAGCCGCGAGATTTTGAGACGACCTCTCACCGCCGACTTTTGACTTGGTCGCTACGAACAGGGAACCGTTGGTGCTGGGTACAATCAGCCCAATCACGAACACGCCGCCCACATAGAAGACGAGGATTCGCCAGAACGTGCGACGGATGGCATTGGGAATGTTGCGGCGCGGGTTCTCTGCCTATATAAATCGCTGATTTAAGACGCGATCAACATTCGTCTGGATGGCGTACCTCTCCGACCGTCACCTGTGAGCGATTGATCCTGCGTCAGCGGCGGTTTATTGGTCCATTTGAGACAAAGATCTTACTCCGATGAGCTCCGTACCAATGAAGGCGAAAAGGGCGTTCGTCAGGGTGCTCCAGAAGCCAAGAAAGATGGACAGATGTTCGTTATGGACCTGCGATAGAAGGTAGTGTCCCATAGGCCCATTGGGCGCCTGCCAGTATCGGAAACCGATGCGGTCGTGTTTTGGATTACCGCCTAGGCACAATAAGCAGCAGCTTGGCAAATAATTTGCATGCATTGCTTCAGGTGCGTACCTAAGTCAATGATAATACCCATCAGCAGGAGGCCTATCAGAGACACCACTGGAGGAGGAAGTCAGAAAGTCATAGGATCTGTGAACGAAGTATAACGTACCTTTGATACTTGAGAACCAAAACTCCAGCTCCCCAAAGACGCGGACACCGAGTAGATTGACAATGAATACTACAAGTCATCAATGTTTAGCACATGCCAGTCCGGTATTCAGCTCACTCGCAGCAGTGAAAATACCTGGAAACGTTAATTATAGGGTCGTAGGACTGTGTGAGATCATCTCACTCATCCAAACTGCAATGTGAATGCTCTGGTTCCAGTATTGAATGACGACACCCGCAGCGTTGATGTTGTTCGGAGTGACGATGAGCTTCTCGGAAACAAGTTGTTAGGTTCAGGGCAGGAAATCAGGGGCAAAGTCGCACATATTTCAAGAGGTAGTTGTATCCCAAAGCGAAACCCATGGCAGGATCGACGAAGCGAGTAGCATAGCCTGAGAATCCCTTCTTGTGAGGGAGATAGGCAGCCATCTCTCCCAGAGCCACCATGACCATGTAGCAAACGAGGCCGACAAAAGAATAACCCAATAAAATGCCTAGAGGGCCACCATGCGTCAATGCTGTCCCTGAACTGCGAGATGCTCAATCAGTATTCCTCATCGTGGGTCGCAATTGCGCTCTCTCACCCGATGATGAGACCGGTCCCCACGGCACCACCCAACTACGCGAAGAGATTTTGTCAGAATGTACTGTTCTTGAAGCTCGAGTGTCACGCACAGCAATCATAGATATTTGCCTTGCCTTGAGCCCGCGGTGGAGAGTGTCGTCGGCAGGCGGTTCATGTAGATCCTCTTCGTAGTAGCCATTGTTCCCGTTGCCGTCGATAGAATGAAGTGAAGGTGAGTCCTGGACCTTTTTCTCGATATCTCCCATCTTCGTGGCAAGAAGTGGGGGCCAAGAGATGACGCGCCGGAACTTCGACCTATATAAGTAGGCACAACGTTATCCGTCCGCAAAGAGATGGAAAAGTAGTCTCCACGATGTTGAGATCCTCCGAGATCGGCTTTCTGATGCCAAGGGTACTAAAGTCATTTGGCACCATGTGGTAGTCTCCCCCAGGCAGACTCAATCAGTTCGTACCTCACATACAGTCCTTCGCAAGCTACTGCAACGAGGATGGTAAGCGCTAGGCTTTGCGGCTTGCTAGCCACGTCCGTGCTGACATTCAGCTTCATGAGTTCAACCTGTCGAAAAAAGACGATGGCGCAGCTCGGATTGGATCATAATTCAGCTAACTGTACATTCGCAGACTACAGCTTGTGTCTGATCTCTTGAGATGCAATCTGGGCGAACCGCACAGACGGTATCCCACTAGCGAAACGAGCTGCTTGAACTGAAAAAGATGATTATCGTCCTTCTTGAACAGTGACAATTGGCGTACCGTAACTTTCGCGAAGGTTGGCTGCATCGGGGTTATTCCTCTCGTTCAATGCGGTCCTCAGAAGATTCTTGACGGCTAGAAGTGCAGTTGGGTCCAAGCCATCCACGTCGTCCAAGACTCGACGTCTGATAGCGATATGGAAATCTTCCGTGGACGAAGCAGGAAATATTTCGCTGCAGGATGGACGTCGGCTTAGCCTTTGATAATATCACGGTGGACATGTCACTGACTTCACGAATCCGCAGCTCACCAACTGTTCCGCGGTCTGCTTCCGCCCTAGAAGTAGGACTTCATTTGCTTTGGCAATGCCTACTACAAGAAGATTCATCTGGGCATCAATGTCTTGCCGTTCAGACAGTACTGAAGAACGTACTGCGATTGATGAATGATACGCTGGAACCGGCTTCCGAGATGATGCCTATGGCCGTGAAGTCTGCAAATGCTGGAGGAATTTGTATCGGGACATACCCAGAAAGGTGAATGGTACCGAAAGCCATGCATGAGGCAGGCAATAGATGAAGTCAAACTGACCAAGGAAAGCTCGACTTGGGGTCAGGTCCTGCGGCGAGATCGAGGGAAGCTAAATACCAGCGGCGATTCCTGTTGCTAAGTTGAGACAGGAAAGATCAAGAGTCTTGAGTGCATACCCATCACAGGCCCATTCAGAGCGGCGACCAGTATCTTGGAGTGTGAGTACAACTAGTATCGTTGAATGAGTCATGAATTCAATGAAGAAAACACGACATACCGCCTGACAGCAGTCAGTATTCGCCTCGGCGACGCGTTTCAGATACGCATCGCGGACAGTCGTACGTTCAGGTTCACGAGCCTTGCTAGTGTTGCGCTCTATGTGAGTCCCGCTTAAAGTTTAATGAGTTGAAATTATGAGACTGTATCTTGGAGATAGCGTACGCGCAGAACCACTTGCCAGTGGCTTGCCATACCGTCACGAGCACGTCGGGTCGTTTGTCGATGTCTCTCAATGCGTTTGCAAACGAAGCATAGTCTGTGAATATATAGCTATGCACGATGTCTGGCAAAATGACTGCTCACCGTCTTTCGTGATAGCGTTGAGGCTGCGCGGTCTATTGAACGTGATCGTCGCGATGCCCTCAGAGATGTCCACGATGACTTCACTCATGGCCGTCCGATAGAAAGATTGGAGGGGGGTCATGGGTGTCCATGATGATGTTGAACGTTGAAGCCATCCGGCAACCAAACTCCCGACCCGAGGCTGAGCCATGTGGTCTGATCACACTATGATTTCCCAAGCGTATACTTTACTTATCTTGAAAGCGAGCCAGAGACCATACATTTCACTATGTACACCAATACCCGTAAATCAGAGAGACACGGTAGCACATACAACAATCCAGATTATGTTCGTCAATGCTCATTCAAATCGACGCCCATCCTTTTGACACTTCCTTTGCAGCAGCTAGAAGAAGACCCTCCTTCCCGTCGACTTGCACCGCTTGCAAGTCCTCAATGAGTTGTTCCAGAACAGGCTGTAGCCGGTGCTTGAGTTTTCTCATCCCGTCACTCGGAGGTTGTTTCGAAAGCTGCAAGAGTAGGGAGCAAACATTGAGCCGCACTTCGACTTGGAAATTGGCTGGGTTGTCGACGTTACGAAGGACGCCAATAAGCATGTCGGTAGCGCTGTCTGGGACAGGGAGTTGGCCTCGAGTTGACGATGGTGTGGCAAGCGTTGGCGAGCTATGGGTGGAGGATGTAGTAGAGGACGACGGTTCCGTTGACGCTGGGGATGCCACATCCTGATTGGAAATCAACAATGCCTTGAGGACCAGAGGAGCTGAGACGAGATGAGAAGACAATTGCGGCTAGAACAAGCAACTTCTTACCACCAAGCCTTTGAGTGCTAAGGAGACTCAAAGCAACGACGCCTTCATTCACAAGAAGAGGGTATCTTCCACTCCGTGCGACAAGACTTGCTAAGCATGATGCACAGTCCTGTGTTAACAGCAATCGAATCGCCGCCTGCTTCTTCTTCTGCTTGGTCGACAACGGCTCAGTTTCCGACGCAGGTGTGAGAGGTATGTCACTCGACCACAGGGATTTGATGACATTGACCAGGACTCTCGTACCCTCGCTTTTGATGGATATGGAGTCTGAACGTCGGACCAAAGACGTGATTTGAGCGAGTCCAGTGACACCTTGTTCGGATGGAAGAACTAGCGTGAAGGCGTTTTCCACTGCCATGAAACGTCAGCGAAACGAGCAAGAAGCACATAAGACAGCAATCTACCATTCGCGCCACACATGTGCTTGACAACGCCAATAGCACTTAACTGAACGACCTCGGCCATGTTGTCGGTCTTTTCGTCCCAGATACCGCTTCGAGAGATTTGCCGCACCACATCGGCCTGGAGAAGGAAGTCATGGACAGCGGGGGACGGTGATGACTGTGCCATGTGCTTGAGTAGTGCAATGACACCGTGTTTGAGTTTGATATCCACTGCGGGACCCAGTAGGTGAGGCGATGTCAGAACCGGAGCTATCGAATGAGGCGGAGAAAGTAGCACAGTCGCGTGCTTCTCTGTAGCATAAGTTCAACACGAATCAACAAATAACAGAGTGTCAAATCTGACCTCTTCGTGCGAGATTTCCGAGGGAAAGACTCGCGCAAATGACAAGATCATCACGGGGTAGAGTCTCGCCCATGAAACTTTCCACGGAGGCGGCATAGTCTTTAATCCATGCAACCATCTTGGAGACAAACTCTCCGCCCGGTTTCGTTGGATCGGAATCGTCCCATAGGACTTCTTCGTTGATTTCTTCTCCGGCAACCTCAACGACGCACTTGACCAACGCGGCTTTGCAAATGTCAAAGCCCTTGGACATCCTTTTCACTTCTGGCTCAGTGACAAGTCCTGAAAGCCGCCACGTTTGCGGGTAGGCGCCACTCTCGATGAAGGAGAGGATAGACTGCAGGCATGGCACCCCACCATGTTCGTCGGGATTTTGGAATCCTCGGGCGAGGGAGTACCGAACGTCTTCAACGTCCAAAGAGAAAGATTCTATGGCACTGCAAGTCTCTTCCAAGGTATCGAAATCGGCTCGCAAGAGGTCACGGTATAAGTCGGAATGTGGGGGTATGTCTGTGGTCTGGGCTGGAGCGGTGTTTGAGGGAGTGAAAGCTGTTAGGGTCGGCGTAAGAGCGGAAAGAACATCCGGGTTAATCTTCAGGAGGGCTGCGGGGTATAAGTCAGGACTTGTCGCTAGAAAGGCCACATAATGCATACATTCATCTTTGACATCTCTCAATTCGTTGATGAGACGCCACGCCCAGCTCGAGAGACCAATTCGTATAGTCCACGATTCCTGGATGTTATCTTCGTCTTGGAGCGAGTAGTATTGCCACGATCCCGGCGGGTAGATAGATGCAGATAGCTTGAGTATTGTTGGGACAGCCTCGACAGATAGCAGACGAAACTTGACGGGATCTAGACTCAGATGAGCAAGGGAGTCGCAGAGGACGAAGCACGATATGTACCGTAATTGACACACGCGTTCAAGAGGACTCCGATGGCTGTTCGGATCACCTTCAGGTGGGGAATGGAGAGGGGAAGCGGTTGAGGGAGTGGCGGGGAATACACCAGTTCGGCGTAGCCTTCTAGAAGGGAGAATATGGCCTGCGGAAAGCCTGCGTCGAGGAGGGCGCCGCGATTGGCATCTAGAAGAACGCGATCAGCGCCACAGCGCGGCCAGAGGTGCCACAGCCGTACCATGATCCATGCAGAAGTTTGCGGCCACTCTCAGCAGCTCCAGTGTGGGCGTCGTGTGTGCATCGTCTGGAATCGATCCGCCTTGGAGGGAGAGGCTCAAAAGCGCAGTAAGGGTATGAGGAAGTGTTGTTTTGCCCAAGGCTGTATGGATATCGTCTGTGTGCAGTCTTTCAGCAGGGTTGAGTACCAGGGCCGCGCGGTACACGCACTCTGTTCGTCTTTGATGCGCAACGCGTTGGCGATGTCGTGGGCGACGATGCCGATCTGGTGCCAAGACACCTTTGAATCAGATGCTCGGACTTGGAGGAGGAGGGTAGAGAGCTGTCCCTCGAGCTCTGCGGCGCTCTCCTGGCCTGACATCGCCCGCGACTTTCTATGAGGCGTTCAGAGGAGACGGCTTGATGTCGAATGGCGATGACGTTCAGAATCAGAGGGAGCAGGACGGAAGTTACAGCAATGTGATAGAGGTAGCCGGCCCGGAAACCGTTGTACAATACAAATTACATTTGCTATCAGTCATCTCGAGCTCATCGCCAGTATCGAGGCGTGCTCCCATGAGCAATCACGATACGGTTGGCTTCATCCAAAGCCGCAACGACAGCGTCAGGGAGTGGCCCCTTCGCGCTATCTTCGCAATTGGCCTTCAATTGGCTAGCACTACTCGCACCCAAGATGATTCCATCTGATGGTGTCAATTGGGAATGATGTTGGCACCAGCGCAGAGCAATCTCCGTAGGTCGCAACTTGTGCTCTGTCTATTCAAAATGTGTCAGTTTGGCGACTGCCGCATGTACAGTTGATACTTACAGCAACGGCGTTCAGCACGTCAAGTGCCTTGACGTAGCCTTCGTTCAGATAGCGCGCACGGTACATTTGACCCATACGCGTCTGCGTGTTGAACCTGCCATCGGCAGGTTCATCGTCGACTTTTTGAATCTTACCCGCGAAGAGACCGCCGCTAGTAACAAGGATCAACGAGTGGTTTGACTTCAAGAAATTGGACGCACGCCAAGGGGTTGTAACATACAAGACGCAGACCAAACTTCCTGGCACACGGCAGGAGTTCGGTTTCCATGTCTCTCGTGATCGCGTTGTACCTACGACATACCCTGTTGAGCGTCGAATTACTACGCAAGAGGAACGACAGCGTACATGCTGCAATGTGCGGGATTGAGCGTCAGGTAGGTACGTTCAGGGATATACTACGACTCACACTTGATAGATCTTGGGCAGAACGTAGTCGTTCGCCTTGCAGATGCCGACTACCTCAGCAACCTATAGATACATGTTAACCGTACGATTCGAAACCTCGAAGCATGATATGAGTATTTACCTCCCAGGCTGCAAAGTTACTCAATCCAAAGATTTCACTGTTGTCACGATGATGATGGTACACGGCAGCTCGAACGTGGACTGGAGATCACTTACAAGCGGTCTTCCTTGTACAGTTCGTTGACCTCCTTGAGAGTCTCTTCGAAGGGGACGCTCCTGTCCGGCGCGTGAAGGTACAAGACGCGTACTTTGGGACGTTTCAAAGACTCCAGAGAGGTCAAAAAGGTCTTGCGCAGCTTTTCGGGAGCATGGTCGCCGGGCTGCAGGGGCATGACTCTGAAAGGGCCATTCATGTCATGCTTACGGATGATCGTGCTCGATACTTACTTGGTATCGAGAGTTGCTTCCCTCAGATTGAGCTGCGCGAGGACCTGGGCCAGAGGGGATTTAGTGCAATGGATTTCAAAGGTTGAAGAGTGAAGACCTGTTCAGTGGTTCCAGATCCGTATACACGAGCAGTGTCCAGTTCTGTGTGGCCATGGTCGAAGAACACGTCCAAGATCTCCTGGCATTCCTTGAGATCTGTGTTCCTGACGGCGTCCACGCCTGGGAAACCCATAGTCATAGTGCCCTTCGGTATGCATGAGGGACGTGTATAGCTGTGTGGACTATGTACGCACGAATAGAAGGGGAATTCGCGTCTCAGAAGGCATAGTAAGTAATGGTCGATAGTCAAGATAAGTCTGATAAGATACTATATTAGTCAGGGTGGCTGGCTGCACCTGAAATGACGCACAATGCGAACCTGATCAATCTTCACTCTCACATTTACACCCACATCCGATGGCAGGTTCGAAACGAGCAAAAGTGAAGAAAGCCCTGTCGCCATCGAGCAGCCTGTCGCCGCCGCCACCGCAAGCCTCTATGGCAGACGATGACGAGCTCATGGATGACCTGCTGGCGCAGCTAGATTCGCGCGATACAAACGTTCAAGCAACATCATCCGACATCTTGCAAGAAATGCAAGAAGTACGAGAACCTGATGCTCCCGCGACCAAGTCTGCCAAGGACAGGTTTAAGGAGAGACAAGTGAGCCCGCGAACGGCGCGTCCAGCCTGTAAGACTGATGTCTGTTAGGCCAGAAAAGCCGCTGCCCTGGAGAGCTCATACTCACCGGATAATCCAGAAATGACCGCCAGACTGGAAAGAGAGGCTAAAGAGGAAGATAGTTCGATCAAGAAAACATGCGAGTCATTGGGCGTCGAATTGTATGAGGTCCGTCCCTCCTTATTTCGGGAGACGTGGACCTTATCTATGCTGCTAGATCAATCCCGACGGCCACTGTCTCTTCTCTGCCATCGCCGACCAGCTTGCTCTGCATGGCGTCTTGTCTCAGGACGAGGCGAAATACGAGACGACGCGTGAAGCCGCGTCGGTCTACATGTGGAAGCACGTAGATGACTTCCTTCCATTCCTCCCATCTACCGGCGGCGAGGATACCGAAGGCGCCAACAACGCCGGCCTCATGACTATACAGCAATTTGAGCGGTACTGTGTATCGATTCGGGATACCGGTGTGTGGGGCGGTGAGCCAGAGATCCAGGCTTTGAGCCGAGCCTACCAAGTTCCGATTCACGTCATCCAAGGTGGCGTGCCACCTGTTGTGATACATGATCCGTCAGGCTCCAGCGCAGACGACATATACGCCAGGAACGCGCTGCGCATTAGCTACCATCGGCGGATGTACGGACTCGGGGAGGCGAGCATTTGATTGTCTTTTCATTCATCTGGCACTGATGATACATTCTCAACAGCATTATAACTCCCTTCGGCCAAAGGGCGGAATTCTACGGGGCATAAAAAACGCAATATTATGATGAACAAATACATTTGTGGTCCGTGGTATTGACAATCTGAAGAAACAACAGTAAATCAAAACAAAAGGTCCTCTTCCTCGCCGTGGCGCCCCTTGTGGCTTCCGGCGCCCATTGGCTTAGGCTCATCGGCGAGGTAAGTGCCAAATGCTCCACCGAGATTCGAGTAAGGATCGTCATTCGCGGGTCCCTTGGGCTCGTCGTCGTCATCGTCAAGAAATGCATCGTCACTGTCTGCCTCCTGCTGACTTGAGAGACTATCTTCAACCACGGCCTTGCTGGGCAAGGCAGGTGCATCAGCCTCGGCGTCGGCGTCCCTACTGTGGGATTCTTTTGGGCCCGGACCTGGAACGGATATAGGTCCAGTTCCTGGAAGTTGTGTCCGAAGCAGTGGGACGAGGACCGCTCGTGAGTGTGCATTCAAGGCAGGACTATCCTTCAATGCCTTGCCAGCGGCACCGCGGATGAAAGTCTGAGAAAAGGGCTGAATATCGGGACAGGCGCGAAGAATTCGAAACCTACCTCAGGGTTTTTGTGGTATATACTGCCCAACGTGCCCGTGTGTAGAAGCAGCTGGTCGAGCGCGCCTCGATCCATCCGATCCGAATCTGTCGTTATTGGAGGCTTTTCGGCTAGGACAATCTGCCCAGCAACAATCGGATTTACAGCGAGCATTCTCCAATACATGAATCCTCTGTCCCGGAGATCTGGATTGTCGATATCCTCTGTGACACATTTCAGGACCTTATGTACAAGTTCTTTGGTCTTGTCCATAGTGCCCTTATGAGCGAACAGCTTCACGACGGCCGTCAATAGAGCCAATTGTACCTAAGGCGTTGCAAGTCAGCAAGAAGCAAACAGTGAAAGCGCGCGCGCACTTGCCTCAACGCTCTCGTCAGTGTATGTATAGCAGAGGTCGTCTAGCAGCTCATCCGCATTGTCGATGATATTGGAAAATTCCCCAATGATCCACACCATTGCAGCTTTAGCTTCCGGTTCGTCCAATAGGTCGAGATTTTCGCAGAGAGTAGGAATGATTCCTTCGTATTTGCCTGGGTATCGTCGGAAGATGTCTTTGATGACTATGACCGCTTCTTGGACAACATATGTCACTTTCGTCTCTATTAGACCTAGCAGGGCTTGGATACAGCTGTCTGCGGCGGCTTCAACCTTGATGGCCAGTCGACCGATGGATCTGACGGCTTTGCGAACAAAATCAATGTCAACTTCCGATGCATATCTGCAATGGATCAGGACGGTCAAGATGGATCACAAGATGAAACGCACTCTTGTAGCTCTGTGAGCACCTCGTTTGCATTCTCAGCTCGCGCGAGACGATACATGATCTCCAATTTCGCGAGTTTGACATATATTGGATCGTTATATTTGCAAAAGAAAACGCGGACGTCGTTTTTCAGTACGCTTGGTCTTCGTTGGATGATGAGCAGAATATTGCGCAAGGCAACATATTGTACTTCTGGTCCAGAAGATAGAAGCGTCACTGGGAACAGTCAGTTTGATATGGCGAGATCACGCAGATGCAGACCTAGTGGAGGACCCATCTTCTTGCATATGTGGTCTATCAATTGACGATTTTCCATGTAGTTCATGAGGTAGAGTAGTGCCTTGACGGTGGTGAGTACCACAGCGGAATTGGCATGCTGAAGTTGGATGATGATGCGTTCCCCCAGAAGTTCGGCGTCGCCACAGCGATCTGGAACGTATCGCAGCAGCGAGTCGAGGATGTAGATCTGACCCCATCTGATGAAATGATGAGAGGCGGTCAAGGGTGATGTTGGTATTGACACACTCAGAGCTCTCTCCTAGAGCTGCGAGCAACTTGTTGGTCGTCGCTAGATTGAGCTTGAAGATGACGCCGTCTTGTCTGTCGCCGATTTCGGATAATGCAGCGACGGCGTTGGCAACCACAGTGGCGTTCGTGTCCAGCATAAGGTCGCGTAACAGTTCGACAAAGCCTTCCTTCTCTGCTCTACGTGGGTCAGCCGCGTACAACTTGGCGACACAGATCGCTGCCGTCTTGCGAACATAGGGATCACGGTCTTTGAGGGAATGTCGTAGGTTGTCGGAGAGGGCATCGGTAACCACGGGTATTGGAATGTAGGACATCGTGCGAATGGCGAGTGCTCGTATGAGCGGGTTGCGGTCATTGCAGTCCTGGGCTGGCGTCAGAGGGAAACAAGCAATCCGGCAGCATCCGCACCTGGAGAAAGTTGGGTATGACGATGTGTATCTGGTCTGGCTTGGATCGGCCATAGCTGACAAGGAAGAGATAGACCACTAGCTGGCAAGTGTTGAGACAAGAGAGACGACGCGCCACCAAGTCTCACTTTTCTTGATTTCGAGCAATGGCGTGCCGAGGCATTGGACGACGTCGGTGAATAATGGGGACACTGCATGATAATCGGCGAGTGTTCTACATCGGCAGAAGATGGAGAGCACGCACTGTCGTTTCCCATGGTTATGTTGGCCACTATTTTCTTGAGCACTGTCTTCCGCTTCTGGAACTTCTTGTCCTTGGCTTCAGCAGCATGCAGTTCCGCTCGAAATTCCTCGAAGAGGGTCGGTATTTTGACTGCGTATTCGCACGAACCTCACCTCAATCTTTCCTCGCTGAAAGAACTTGGCATCCTGGCCAGGGGTTGACATCGTTGTTGGCCTAGTGAACGCGCGAAAGCAAGTTACAAGAGGCCCAGCAATGAGATCACCGTTGTCACGTCATTCCGATTTCATCAGCATGGACGTAGAGGACATGGGCCTCAAAAACTGCTCAAACGATTGAACAGTTCTACATACACTAACGGGAGACGGCGGTGCGAATGAATCGGCTACTAAGCTTGATGCTCAGAGAGCTTCCACAAATCACTTGCACTTGATTTGGCTTGCCTAGGGCCAATACAAGACTTACGCCGCTGAGTGATGGTTCTACAATGGCTTGTGCTCAATGCATTGATCAGCCTAGAATAGAACGACAGACAATCATGTCTGCCATGAGCTGTACGCACGTAAAGTTGAAAGCTGGGTTCTTAAATCGCAACCCAAATTAGGCGGAGTGCGATCGCCGATCGTGTGTATTGTACCTTTCCTAAACTCCGTCAACTCGAAGTTAAAAGCCATGTGGATGCAGCGGCGCAGTATTCCTCCCTCATTCTCGTCCAGGCCGAGGGACTGTCTATGTCCCGCTGCACAAGCAACAGTGGATGCTATCCTCAAGGGCTTGAAGAAATCCAAGCGCCAATGCAAGACAAACATGAACGCACTCAACGACGAACTCGAGATACTGGAGCGGCTTTATTACAAAGGGAAGAACCAACATTCTGCCTCCCTGGTTTGGAAGAAAATAGCAGAAACCAGGCGTTATGCACAACGTGTCTCGGAATCTGCTCCTTTGACACTTTTGGATAGCTTGCATTTCGCCTTGTTTGACATTGATGGCTCCGCGCAGTAAGGGAACTTAATGGAAACTACGTTCTTTTGTGCTTACGAATGACAGGAAAACAAGAGGTCCATGGTCTCAATTTCCTGAATCAGACGGAGCTCTGTCAGTATGTAGCCGGCTCACTGCTATCTTGCAGCTGATCGAGAAAGTGAGTCTATACACGAAGACTTGCACCCTATATTGACGACGATATAGTCTCATCACCGCTTCGAGGAATGCTACAGGTCTATCGTTAGCTAACTCAGCCCGTGGATAATTGTCTCAATAGTTACAGGCATCTAACCATCGCTATGCAATCGGGCGCATTCGTCCAGTTCCTTGTCCTGTTCGCAGCGGTAGTCTCGAGGCTACACAACATCTCACAGGCTCTTCACTACGACATTTCTCTATGCAATTCATTGGTCATGGAACTCGCAGCTCTGTCCAAGGTACGTGGCCAACACACTTTCACGGACCCGACACGAACGTTTCAGGACGCACCTCGCACTGAAAAGCCAGTAGATGTGGAAGAGGGTTCACAACCAATGCAACCGAGGTCCTTGCATGAGGAAACGGCGGCTGTGACCGCGTCTGTTCCCCCACTTGAGCCCGGTGCGTTGGTCATTCCAACATCCATGCTGATTCAGCATCCCTAACTAGAACTGGCACCTAGTCATAGTCATGAAGGCATCTTCGAACGCGCTGCTACCGAAGGTGGTGAAACCCAAGAAGAAACGGAAGAAAGTCGACGAAATTGACGCTATATTCGGAATGTAGCTTATTACCAGGAAGATCTCTGACATTTCATATTGCTTTTTTTTGTCGATGCTCACGGGCTTTGAGGAGATTGTACGAAGTGTCAAACCTGGTGTATTCAGGCACTACGATATAAGACAGCAAAGCGCTAGCTATACATGTAGCATCTGGTGTGGCAAAGTAAAACAAAAAACAAAGGAGATCACATCTCAACAAGAGGAAAGAAGGTAGTAGAACAGTCCGAACATGCGCGGGGGGAATCAACGGTATAATGATGTTAATCTACGAGGTCCATGAAAGTTGCCAATAGGATAATTTAAAGCAAACCCGCCATGAAGTCATGCAAGTTGTTTACAACAGGAAAACAGTGGCCAGGAGAGTGGCAATGCCCACAATCATCTTCGAGGAAGTCACGCTGCCGGCACCGTTGCTCAACGCCGAAGAGGCTGACGACGCCGAAGTCGTAGCGGGAGCCGCGCTAGAGGATGCATCGGAGGCGGAGGATGCAGATGCACCGTAGCCAGCGGATGCTGGGGATGCATCAGCGTTCTGGAGTGCAGCGCTGACGTCGTCAGGGATCATGATGGGGGTGGACGCCATGCTGCTAAGGTCGATGGAACCATCAGCTGTCAAAACATCGGGGTTGGCAGCGAGGAAGTTGCGAGTGAACAGAACGTTCTCGACGAAGTCAGCATGGGACTCCACGGGGATGCTGCTCATGTCAAAGTTGGTTCCCCAAGTCGACGCGGCGGTTCCAGCAGTCTGGTTGGATGTGTACGAGGCGTAGGCTTGGACGTCAGAGTTCTGTGCAACCATCAATCAGAATCAGTTGGAAAGAATATCAAGTGAAACGACACTCACGTTCGCAGAGATAGATTGCATCATCGCTCCCACGGAAGTAGAGCTGGCCGCACCGCTGAGAGCATTGGGAGGGTTACTGGGCAAATATTAGGCATGACCTCGGATAGTTGACTCTTACTCACAGTATACCGAACATTCCTTTCTGTAGTGCATCGTCAGTAACAGCAGATATCCGGCGTTGCATGAGAAGCGTACCTGACAATGCGTAGGAGTGCCACAGTAGTAAAAGATGGTATCCGTGCTGTTGATCACCTCGTTGACTAGAAGACACGTTAATAGCGTATTTGAGGAGGTGGCATAATGTACATACAAACGAAGCCTTTGTCATGAGTTCCAGAGGCAAAGAGGTTATCGTCAGTTTTGTTGCAAGGAGTGAGCTCGGAGCTCTTCGTGACGGTGTGCGTGTTGGCACCCCACATGAACGTGACGGTATCACCGACCGAGGCGTTCAAGGCGAAAGGCACGAAGCGAAGAACGCCCTGGGTCGGAGCAACGATGACGGTGTGCGTAGCGCCAGTTCCGACGCTGCCCATGGTGGCAGTGGCCTCGTAGGTAGCAGAGGCAAGGCCGCCGTAGGAAGCAATGCATTCTGTGAATTATGCTGATGAGAATGGGTTGCAAGGTCAGATAAGGCATCAGACTCACGCTGAACACAGCTATCATAACCGGAGCTCCAGCTGTCGGAGCCAGACCCGTACGAAGGAGTGGAGTAGGACAGAGCGGCGGAAGTCGACGACGTCCAGGACACCTCGGTAGAGGTAGCCCAGGACTGTGCGGCGGAATCAACTGACGAGGACCAGGAGTTGCCGGAGCCGTAGTTGGACGAATCCGAGCCGTAGTTGGACGAATCCGAACCGTAGCTGGACGAGTCAGAACCATAGTTGGACGAAGATCCGTAGTTGGACGAAGAGTCCGAGCCGTAGTTGGATGAGGAGCCGTAGTTGGACGACGAGCCATAGTTGGAAGACGAGCCGTAGCTGGAGGCCTGCGTGGCAGCAGCAGCAGCTTCAGCAGAGGTTTGACTAACGCGCCATAATTAGATGAATACTGATGATCCCTGCATCAAGAAGTTGACTTGCCTAGCAAGCTCTGCGGTATCAGTCATCACAACTCCATCAACTGCAGAGACTCCAACTTCCTCTCCGATAGCGCTGTCGGGTCGGGGCAGTGCCGCCGTGAAACCGGACAGCAGAATAGTGGCACCAATCAAGGAAGTGAACATTGTAGAAAAACGAAAGAGTTATCCGTTGAGGTGTGTGATGTGAATGTCGTGGACTGTGAACTAAGGGCCTCCCTGGAGGTAATGAGCAGAGTCTCTATCGAAGAGGGTGATCTGATGAACGAATGTGAGCTGGAGACGATGAGACGAGCACGGCACAAACCTCAAGGCTGAACGAAAGGATGGCGCCGAGTCAACTCGACTTGGAAAAGAGAAAAGCAAAGGGAGGGGAAGGAAGGAAGGAAGATGAGGAAACGTCTCACACGTTGTGTATTTATTCTGTCGTTCGGTGATGGAGTCCATGGCAACATCAGATCTTCATTCAACTCGTGTCACTTCCGTGACATTCTGATTGGCGAGTGTTCCGTACCTGCTATTGGTCCTCCACTTGCCCACTTGCGGTCACCTCGGGTTGTCGAAATTCCAAGGACATTCTTCATGTCCGGTCAAGTTTTCATTGGCTGCTCGCAACGACCGTTGAACCACGGACAAATCCTTCACGTAAAATTTGCCCAGTCTCTTCTGCAGGCATTGTTACCGATATCTGTCTGGTCACTGGTTTCCGAAGACCTTTAGAGCCATAAGCGATCCAGTGTCATTCTAAGAGGTCATACAAAAAGAGCCAATGGGAAAACAAGAGAATCTACGAGTGTTTCGTTTCCATCTGTCGGGCGTTACTCGCAATCCACTCCTTCGGGTCGAATGAGGTCCAACGCCATGAGTCCGTATCACGACGCCATCAACCGCCGTGACATTCAGTTCCCCCATCAGCTACCATATCGCTCCCAAACCATGTCCCACCGCCGTACAAAAATAGAATACCATGAGCTATTGATGGAATACGTCTTGATCACAATCAGGAGTTTCTCCGCCGTGAAACCGTCGCAGGTCCTGATGGCAGCCCGACGCGACGAGGTGCAGATTGTTCAAGGGAATCGCCACTACGCCGAACAGTATCAACTTGATGAGTGTTCGACGTTTGGGTCTGTAGCGCTGTTCGTTTAGCATCTCGCATCGCTTTCAGACGATCTGTGGCTTTAGACGGTTGCACATCCGGCTGATTGTAGCGCAAAGATGGCGCTGATGGTCGAGTAGAGGCGACGGGAACAGATGCAGAGTCATAAATATCACGAAGGCCATTGGACCTTGGGGCGCCTCTTGAGCTCTCCGCGTGTGTTGTTACTGTCGAAAGCCCCTCCGAATTATCTCGCTTGGGCGTTCGTTCATGCTCCTCGAAAAGCCAAGAAGGCAGATCTGATAGCTCCCGTGCCTTTGCCAAGTGATACGCCTTCATGGCTCGAGTCAGTCGAGAATCCTGACCGGGAGGCGTTTCTGAGTTGTTGGTTAGAGAAGCCATTGAGGAGGACAAGTAAGCCTCATCTTACCTTCACCGGACATGGCGACAATGTTTGCTGCCCAAGCCTTGGAAACATTGATACTCAAAGCTCCAGCAGCAACGGCAACACGATTCCAAATGGACGAGCCTAGACCGCCATCACTCAAGATAGATGGCAAGGCTTGCTCAGATTGTCCTACTTGGCATGCCATAATGAGTCGATGATGCAACAGGAAGATTATGACACAAACTTTCTGGTGATCGCTGGCGTTCAAGTTCCCGTCGATGCCTTAGGGAGGATTCTTTGGTGGGCGGTGGAGAGGCTGTGGTTCTTCTACGCTCATCATCCTCGTAGCTAGTGATGGAGGAGGTGTAGCCTGACCTGGACCTGACATGGTCGAAGGTAGAGCGTGAAGAGAAAGATGATTCGCTGGAGGAACGATAAGAAGGGGCAGGAGAGCGATGAGAGTGGGAGGAGGCCGGGGGTCGATTGCTGGGCGTAGACGACACATTGGACCGTTCCTTGGGTATCGAGGGGACGGACTTCTGGGGACGGACCGAACGAGGCAAGGAAGGAGCACGATCGTGGCGAATCTGGCGATCAGGTTCATGACGAGAGCGCGACCTTACTCGTCCTGGCCCGCTCGGCAAGCCAGGAGAGCGGGTATCAAAATTCATAGCACCTGGCAGAAGAACGAAAGTGAAAGCAAGAGCAGCAACGGGCAGACCAGCTGCAAGGTGTATCCAGGATGATAAAGAAAGGCAAGACAACAAATCAAATTCAGCCAACATGAGTCGGAACTCGGCGCGGACTTCCGGAATGACGCGATCCTTGGTGATAGATCGACCGACATAAGTGACATTTTTCCGCTCTCAGTTCTCTGCTCTGTTGACTGTCATCCTCTCACATCATGCTGGCCGCGAAAACTGCAGGAAATGCTGCGAAATGGGCTCGTCTCGCTAGCACTTCTGCATCAGGAGACAAGTATAAAGTGCTTGTCGTCGGAGGCGGTAACTTCTCCATCCTTCTATCGCTGCTCAGTCATTAAAACCTTCACGCACCAGGAAGCGGAGGTCTATCGGTCGCGAACCAAATCTACAATCGGTTCAAGGCTGAAGGAAAAGCCCTCAACAGCGGCGACGTTGCCATTGTTGATTCCGCAGACTATCATTATTACCAAGTTCGTCACCTGTCATTCTCTGGTTAAACTCACAGTCTAACCGTACTTTAGCCCGGATGGCATGTGATGTTTACTTTTGAAATCTCCTCATACATTGACGGGCTTCAGGACCCTCGTCGGATCTGGCTTGAAAGACAAGACGGAGACTCGTCGCCCAATGTCTTCTTTGATCGGCAACCACATTTCCCATATTGGCGACAAAGTGAAATCTTTGGAGCCCGCCAATAACTCGGTCACTACTGTATCTGGGCGAAGTCTTTCATACGAAACCCTCGTCGTAGCCACTGGCCTACAGATCAACTGGGACGGTATCTCTGGCCTATCTGGTGCCCTGGCAGATTCTTCCTCGGGGGTCTCCTCTATCTACTCCTATGATGCATGCGACAAAGTCTGGTCCGACATCGAGAGCCTTCGCTCCGGAAAAGCTGTGTTCACGCAACCAGCAGGCGTCATCAAATGTGCCGGTGGTGAGTCCTCGAGTTCAAACACCAGGTCGATCTCTGAGGGACCCGTGATAGCTCCCCAAAAGATAATGTGGATGGCTCGCGATAGATTCAAGAGGACGGATCGCCTCGAGAACATCAAGGTTGATTTCTACACGGGCATGCCCACCATGTTCAGTGTGAAGAAGTACTCCGACGCTTTGGATGCTCTCCGTGTTGAGCGAGGTGTCGGAGGCTTCTTCCAACACAACCTGTCTTCCATTGATGCCAACAACCATGTCGCTACATTCAAGAAGGCCGATGGATCAGACCTGAAGGTTGACTATACCACTCTCCACGTTACCCCACCCATGGGCCCTCTTAATTTCCTCAAGGGCTCGCCAATAGCTGATGCTGCAGGATGGGTCTCTGTAGACCAGGCCACCCTTCAGCATACGAAACCTGAATACGCCAATATCTTCGCCATCGGGGACTGCTCCTCGTTGCCGACGTCCAAGACGGCTGCAGCCATCACTGCTCAAGCTCCTGTTCTGACTGAGAACCTTGTCTCCTACATGACCACAGGGGCAGTGAGTAAAGCCAAGTATGACGGCTACACAAGTTGTCCTGTGCGTTCTGACTTCCTCACCTGTCTTTACCTTCCTCATTTCATTTCATAGTTGCTCACTGGATACGGCGAATTGATGCTGGCCGAGTTCAAGTATGGACTGGAACCCAAGGAATCGTTCGCATTCTTGGACCAGGCAAAGAGCAACAGGTTCGTTCCTCAACAGCTTACTTTCGCTCGAGCTCACGCTTATCTATTCTCAGACTCTTCTATCATTTGAAAAAGGTGATTTCTCCCTCATACAGAGCGTATCTTGGCGCTGAGCTGCAAAATCCAGGATCTTTTCCCCGCCGCCTACTGGAACTACATGGTCAAAGGGCAATGGTTTGGCACCAAAGGCATATTCCGGCCCTCTTACTAGAATATCTATATAGTCTCCTCGTAATTATTATCAGTGTCTGCTCGTCAATCGAGCTCGATAGAAAATCGGCACAGTACCCGGTGACGTTGAGTCGTTCCGCGTTGTTCACACGTGCCATGCCGTGTGATCGGCCCACGTTAACGTTGACCTCCGACCACCACCAAGAAAGCCTCTCAGTGATGTCCAAGCTGACGGCGTCGCAAGTCATCGCGCTTGGCAAATATCTCGAACCCGACTTTGAGCCCTCGTCTTTGACGGTTTCGCAACTGCTAGGCGTCCTTGGCTACCACGATGTCAAGTATCCAACACCGTACTCCAAACCTAAATTGGTTCAGGTTTTCAATGACGAAATTAAAGCAAAGTCTTCCAAGCTGAGGCGTCAAAGGCTCAAGCACGAATCGAGCATTGCCAGTGATGATGGAATAACGGATGGTGTGACTGGGAAGCCTCTTCGTGCTGAAGCGAAGGTGAGATTGATGTCATAATTCGCTATCGCCCTCTCAACAGCAGCAAGGCTGCCCCGGTGAGGAGAACCTCGCGACGCATATCGCGAGCGCCGCAAGACCCTGATACCGAGTCGGAACCACGGCCTGATCCTGTATGTTCATCTCCAATGTGGCGCAACCTCCCCTCATCATGTCGTACAGCCTAAACGCCGTCGGTCCTCCGCCCAACCTAGCTTTGGTGGCCCGTCGAAATCCGTCGCCGCTCAGCCCACTCTAGCGGAGGAGAGCGAACCCGAAGAAGACGAGCTACCCATCCGGAAGATTGGTAAAACCAAGAAAGCAGTACGTCCGCCGCGTAGTAGCCGAACTGAACGCTCACTATTCGATACAGACAGCACGAGCGTCTAGTCGACGAGTTTCACTTGCAGTGCGTGCTTCTGGCCATCGCGTTGTCGTGACTTAATCGTTTTCCAGGAAGACAGTGGTTGGGAGGATAACAACATCTTCCAATCGGGTGCTGAAGAATCTTCTCCTGCCCGCCCTTCCCCAGTCAAAGTCAAGTCCCGTCGGCCAACCTCCCGCAAGTCGCGCAAATCTGCGTCAGCTCCACCACAAGCATCCCCTCTGTCATCTCCTGCGCGACCTTCCTCCGGCGGCGCAGATAGACTTCCACAATCCCGTTTTGAACCTACCCTTCCACCGCTACCGGTCCCTCGCTCTCCCTTCGTCACCGAGCAAGCCAAACCCAAGATTGAATCGCCTCGTCGGGCTTCGGTCCTTCGTGATGATGAAGAGCCCGTAAAGCTTGAAGACGTGGATTATGAAGAGCAGGATGAAGTCGTTGGCTCAGATAACTTCAGCGAAGGCGAGGAAGAGGATCTCGCTCTTGCGCAGCTAAGCGCAAATACCGACGATTGGGGTCTAGAGCCGATACACCCAGAAACACCCATGCCTTTCTTCCTTCGCCTCTTGTTTTTGATCGCCGCTGGAGGTCTTTTGACTGGGACCTGGATTTTCAAGGCGCAGTCTGCACCGATTGGGTATTGCGATGTTGGTAAACATACCAACACGGTGTTGGAGAACCTGCGGTCGTCAAGACAAGCCGTTGAACTTTGCAATCGCGAAAACAGGACGACTCTGTACGAGAATGACGAAACTCCCTGCCCTCTCCCGATGTTTGTGCCATCCCTTCATCCAGACAGCTGCACCCCATGCCCCGAACATGCCGCTTCTTGTACTGGGGATGTTGTTGTCTGCGAGTCGGGGTACATTCTGCGTCCTCATCCAGTGTTGTTCTTCTTACCTCCGGTGCAATCACCCTCCAATGTCAAGCTGTCCACGTCGTCGACTCCCAACGAACTGGCCTGGAAAGTCATTTCTGAAGTGACCAATGGTCTTCCCGGTGCGGGTAGTGTCGCCCTGCCTCCTCGCTGTGTTGAAGACCCAAAGAGAAAGCGACACATTGGGGCTCTCGGAAAGGCTATCGAGAACGTTTTGGGCGAAGAGAGAGGAAATAGGTTGTGTGCCGGCAATGACACGACGTCGTTCACGGAGCAGGAAGGAGGGGAAGCTAAGAAATGGGGCATGTCGCTGGAAGACTTGCGAAAAGTGATGAAGGCAATGACTGCCGTAGGTGTTTTGTTTGACATCCATTATCAACACTGACCTCCTGCTCTCATCTAGCCCCATCTCTTGCCCGCGTTCGATGACATGTTTGACGAGGCGATCCAGCAGCTTCATCAGTGGGGAGGCATAATTTCCAAGGGAGATTCTAGGTGAGTCTAGTCCAGTTCGGTCCGAGTAGCATCTGAGTGACACTCAACAGTGGCAATCAATATATTGCTCACAAGACCCCTAACCTTACACTGGGTTGCAGTGTTATTGTTAAGTCTCGGGGTATCTGGCGGACGTGGCGTCTGACGGTCCTGGGTAAGATTCAATCTCACTTGGTGTCGCGTCTCGTGCTCATACGCCATTCCAGGTATCGTCATCTCGAGTATTACGCTTGCCGGTCTCCGCGCTCGGAACGTTAGAAACAGGGAGGAGAAGAAACGCGTTCTCGAACTTGTTCCCGTCGCGCTGAAAGCCGTCCGGGATTCGGAAATGGCCCATCACACGGATCCTATAACATCGCCGCAGTCCTTCGTGTCATCTGTTCAACTACGTGACCTGCTCATGCCACATGAATCTTTGTCCACTCGAGACAGATTGTGGGAGAAGGTTGCACGCGTTGTGGAAGGCAACACTAATGTTCGTGCTAATCTAGAAGAAGGAAGCGGTGGCAACGAAATGAGGGTGTGGCGCTGGGTTGGTGGATCTGGGGTCCAGAAGCAATTGACAGCAGACACCGGAAAAACCGAGGGAGTAGAAGAATAGGGACCCGTATCTACGTATCGTAATTGTCTGTCTTGCCTGATTCCTATTTTTAAGTTCCCCAAATTGCTTGTAGTTGTCCTGTGTATTTCATGTCTTCATGTTTTCCGGGTTCAAAGGGCTTGTCCATAAGTATGACTCCTCCTACACATGATGCAAGATGAGGTCGATAACAGAAATGAAAACCAGGGATCTCCACAAGCACCGAAACAATAGCAGCGTTACTACGGGACTGTCCCTCCGTCCAAACAAACGAACGCCCGCAATTGGCGAAGGGAAAGAAGCCGACGAAAACGGTAAATTTCTTGTCGAGGAGCTGAAGATACACATGGGGCTACAAACTTAAAGTAGCCCGAATTGAGGCTCTGGATGGATTTTGAAAATCACGTCCAAGCTGAACCAAGCGGCAGACCAGACTCTATCTTCTCAATCAGTGCACGTTTGAGGAACTGTTCTTCCGCAAGGATACGTGTAGTCTGAATGGAAAAGACGTGGTCAGCGAGACCAAAGACACTGGGATTGTACGCACTCTGAGAAACCTCTCTAGGTCAACTCTTCCACTGTTCAGCGCACGATGCAGATGGTAGATCGTGTCCTCGATGGCGTTGTCTTCCGCAACAAGATTTATCAGTCTGGTTTCATGTCAGTTCTGTAGCTGTGAGTAGGTGATCTTGTCGATAGCGCACTGATTATGAACGATTGTAGTCGAGCAGACAAGCTCATCAACTTCGGGATCGCCCTTGCGACGTAATTCGGTCAAGTTATGTTCGGCCTGATCGACAGTATTTCGCATCCGGCTGCTCACGTTGCGACACACGTCGCGTACCGCTTCCAGTCTGGCCATTTCGTCCCTGATGGCCGGTTCGCCCAGAAGAAGGTCTGCCTGCTGAGCACGTAAACGTTCGGCGTCAAGAGATAGAACCTGAGCTAAAGACGCCAGTTCGGAAGCAAGTTTCTCGTGGACTTGGCTGTGCAGGCGAAGAATCTCTGGATTGGGAGGTCGTGGAGGTGCAGGGGCAGATTGTGCAGGTTGCACAGGCTCCACGACTGAATCTCCATCCAGTAGATTTGGCGCGGGAGTAGGCACATGGACCACGGGAGTGGTGGGCAGCCACGGTTGAGGCGGTGGAGGTGGCTGTACATTCTGGACCACAACAGGACTTGCGCTCCATGGCGGAGGAGACTGGAACGCAGGAGGAGGCGGAGGAGGCTGAGGTTGTGAGTAACCTCGCGGATCGTGAACATGGTATTGACTTTGAGTCGGTGACCTTGGTGTGTGTATAGTATTGGAAGGACCGACGGGACTCCTCGGTACTTCTGGAGGCAGAATAGAAGACGGTGGGCGGGCTTGCTGGAAAGCCACGGACTGTGCGGCTGTGAGCTAAAGCTAGAATAACCAGGGACGGTACGAACGTGGTGCGGAGGCGGCGACGATGGAGTTGACTGGCGGCTGGGGGGCTGTGCCGGCTTCGGCGGGAGAACAGGACGTTCAAAGGGCTGCACAGGCTGAGGTGATCGAGAGGCCGAGGCTCCGGGGAGTGGGGGTGGGGGGCGTGATGCATATTCTTGCTGGCTTCCAGAAGACGGTGGCGAACGCGGAGCCTCTTTAGGCTTGGCATAGACCGGTGGCTCACGAGAGAACTGTTCTTGCATGGCTTCCACTAACCCCGACAAGCTACATCCCTGCGTCCGTGGAGTGATCAGACGGCGAGCCCGCTCACAAGACACGCACACGGACCTCACTCTTGCGCTCCCAGCGCTGCATATACTCGAGATCACACCGTCCGCTGACATCAACAAACTTGCCGGCCTTGACGAGCATGTCGCTCGTTGGCACGACATACACGATGGGCGGGTGTGCTGGATGATCCCGAGGGATCCAGATTGCAACCGGGATATTGTACGATGCCCCGCGGAAGGATATGGGAATGACATTGTGTAGACACAGAAGCAGCTGGGTACGGCCGTCATCGTAAGCTAGCCCGACGTTGAGCGAACAGAGCGGCATGCAGCACAGAGATAACGTACTGTAGGCGTCCGTTTTCGGGCGCAGCGTCGGGAAGCGGCTCAGCGTCGCGTCAATGTCGGCAAACACACGGTCTGCGTGCAGGTAGGTGTGTAGATTTTGGCGGAGCCATTTCTGTGTCAGAGTTTCAGCCATACCAGCCTTGCTGACGGCACGGATGCAGTTGGAGTCCGCTTCGGGTGATCGCGGTCCGAGCGCCGAGTCGGCCGTCGACTCAACGCCCGTCGCCCACTTCGTCTGTTCGTTTGTGGTTCCATGCGCCCAGTCATGGCCATCCCCGGTTGGAAAACATTCCTTGAAACCAAGGATCCGACAATGGCCCAGTCCACCGGGTCAAGGCACCCAGGCGGCATCCGAGGGTCCAATCTTTTTGTCCCCTCCTGCCTTTTTGGAGGCAGATCGGACAACCCAGCAGAGCGGTTCGCGTCCCCGCTGGAAGATCTGGCACACACACGACCTCTGCATTCCAGTGCATTCCGCGGAAGTATTCCTGCTCCTGCTGATTTTCCTTGCCTGGTATCCCGCGCGCTCTGGGCCTTTCACGTCACACCGCCCGCTGATTCTCCTCACATGCATCGGACCATCGGTTTTGCGGACCATATGTCGAACCACTCCTGGTGTGCTGTATGTAAGTCATTCTTTGAGTCGCCGGTGTCAATGGAAAACTACAGTCCAAAAGCAGAAGGCTGAAAGGCTGCAGGGTGGACGTGATGGCGGAGGTTCTGAGAAACGGAGGTCCTTCCCCCCGTATTGCTTTGGACAACCTACTCCGCTTTAGCCTCAGGCTCTTTTGTGTCCATGCTCTGGCCCTGTCGTCGTCTTGTGTATCTCGCTCGCTGTATGGTCACCTGTAGGGCTTATCTCTTTGTTCTTCGCGGGCGCTGCGGACTGATTATCGGTCCGATTGTCATGTCTCCACGTCAAGTCTATGCAAATACACGGTGTAGTCCATGTCGAACCCCGATCCCCATCTGCCAGGTACACTACATTCACCATCTCCAGCGGAGTGGTTTCGACCTTCCAATTGGGCCTATCTCATCAGACTATCGGATCTTAACTCAATCGCGTTACTTCCTGACGGTCACACACTCCAACTGTAACCCGTGCGTACATCAAAGCCAATTCTTATATAACGCCATGAACGCCCGGGTTTCCCTCTTTTCACCCCTACTCCCCACGCCCACCATCCATACTCCCTCGAGTCTGATGCAATGTCTCGGCTCTCTCCCAAGATAGTCCTCAGTCCTTCCGTCGAAAGAGGCGCCAGCAAGTCCCTCACCCCCGCCCGCAAACATCACAAGCTCTTGAAAGACGGAAGTGGTAATGAAGTCTGGCCGCGCGAAGTGGAGGTCATATTCGCACAAGGTATGTTCGCGTCTTTCATGCGAGCACCTTGTCTGATGCACTAATTTGCAGGCCTCCGTGAATACATGAAGAACCCCGACTCGGTCAAGCCTGGTCGACAGAAATGGAGAAACGGCTTTCTTGTGGACTTCCTCAAAGATCGCGGGGTTGTTCGCTCGAAGAAACAGGTCGCCAGTCACATTCAGGTCCTTCGGAATATGTGGAAGGGAACACCATGTACATGAACTATCTTCATTCGTGTCGGCGTGGCACTGACGCGTTGTTCGGCAGATTTCTATCTTGTTGCTGGACCAGATGAGCTCTGGATGGAGTGTGATCATGAGCCGACGCTGCCGCCCCAGGCAGACAACTTCTTCTATAAATCGCACACCCGACACAGCGAGATCAAAGCAGAACTCAGCGAAGCCATCTCCTTTGATCTTGATGACTCTGATGGGTCGTCTTGTAACTCTCCCATCTTCTCCGACGGGTCGCACTGCTCTTCGTCGCCAGATTCAGCCTACTCAGTCTCACTATACCCCGCATCGCCGCCTCCTCGTGATACACGCCCTTTGCCCGGGCCCAGCATCATCCCGCAGCTGGGCAGTCCCGGGCACAATAGCTATCCATGCTATCCTCAGCCCAACTCCCGTCAGACAGCGGCGTCGCCCGTATCGTATGATGGCCGCCCGCAGTATAGCATGACCGGTGGTCCATCGTATGCCAAGGCGCGTGCCGACCTGTACAGTGACTCAAATCGAGTCACGAAGCTCGAGCTCCTGGCCGACTTCATGCCGGCTTTCCTCGTCGATACCGACAGCCTGCCAACTGGCCTCCCTGTGTGTCTTGACATCCAATTATCCATCCCAGCCATCGATGACACCCGGTGCCCATCTACTGTTCATGGCTATTCTGCCAAGATATGTCTGAGGCGCGTCTGGGCGAAGGCGGGATGGTGTGTGACGAGGCTTGTCTCCGAAGGCGGTGCATCAGAGGAATCGCAACAGCTGCAGATCACGAACATCGCCATCGGTGTTCCCAACGTCACTCTTCCGGAGTCGAATTTGAATCGATGTCGGTGGCTTCCTCATGGTGAGTCGTCTTGTCGACACCGGCTGTGCACAGGGCTAAACAATTTTGTCAAAAGAAACCAAATACACCCTCGTGCAAGATGTTTGGGTAGACGGCAAGCTGCTCCTTCACGTCACCTACCACCTGGATCGAAGACCCGCTTCGCTGCTGCCCAGTGCTACTCTCTTAGCCTGTCGGTCTGGGCAACCATATGCCTATTACACGAATCAGCTGAACGTGGTGCCACCGCTTCAACCGACGGAGACGATGTACCATATGCCTCCACCTGTCTCTCACCAGACTTCCTTGTCGACAGCATTATCGGCGACGAGTCCACCCTTCCAAACATATTGAGTATTTTTTGGATGATACCCTGTTGTTCTGACTCTGTGCGTTACTGTATCTTCCTCTATTACCCAACCCACCCATAATCCGTTGGACGTGTATTTATTATCTCTCGGCACGTGCATAGTACATGACTTGCACTCTCAGATTACGACGATCGTACGAACTGTATCCATTAACCTAGTTACGCTTGTTGTATATTCATATGCTAACGATACGTCAACGACTTCCTTGCGCCCGTACTATAATCTTGCGAGCCTCCTCACGAACTCCGTCGTCATAATGGTTCTCCCGTAGCGTATACAGCTCCCAGAACGATGTCCCGAAAGGATTAGACAATTGGGGATCGTCGATGTCAGGACGGTATACACCGTCGAGACTGCGCTCTTCAGTGAACAAAAGATTTTCCAGTTGCTCGTCTTTGAGAATGAGGCCATTGACGAAATCGAGAGACCGGAGCGCCAGCGGGGGAGGCCAATGTAGAGAGGCACCGAGTAGCCGTTTCGCAAACGCAGCTGAACGCCAGGAAGGTGCGGCTGCACCGAAAGAGCGCGGCGAAAACACGATGTCAAGTGCGCGGAAGAGTTTATCAGCCAGTGATGACGATCCGCCCCCTTGCTCGGGTATCGGCCTGTCAATGTCGGAGGCCAAACTGAGAGGCTGTATTATGGTATACAGATGTGATACGAAATCACTGAGGTCAATATTGAGCGCCTCGCCTGGGAAAGTATTAGACTCGCGTCACGCAGCCCAATGGTGAAAAAACTCGCCTTGACCAGAAAGAAGATCGAAGGCAGTGATGATACATAACAGCCTGCGATGAGTCGATGAAACGAGCTCGCCTTCGTCTTCGCCTTCGGCCTCGTCCTCCTCGTCCTCGATTAGCTTCTTCAGGACCTGCAACAGATCCTTGAAGAAATCTATATTGACCAAATGGGCAAACTTGGATATGCCTTCGAGAGCACCCGGAAGCAGTGGGGTGTAATGCGTCGACTTCAAGATACTGAAGTACAGAACGAAGAGCAGTTTGAGAGTCTCTGTTTGCTACAGCGCGTTTCAATAAGACGTTCGGTTCAGAAGCGGAGCGGACTGACCGTGGACGCTCGCTGTTCGCGGTCAACCTCAGCCTCAGCTTCTCGAAACTCGCGTTCAATTTCCTTGTTCTCCTTCAAGATTTTGGCATTCTTCTTGCTGACGTGTGGTGCATCTCCAATCTTTCTTCGGGAAGCTCCCGTTGCACGCTTGCCATTCTTCTTTGCGGGAGCCGGCCTATCCGTCCTGGAATCCGAGGCCCTAACGGACAGCTCCGTTTTCAAGCGCAAGAAAGGGAGGCATGATAGAACATTGGGATGAATGTTGTATCGTCTCTCCTTGATCATCCTGTTCATTAAACGAACCAGGTCCAACGAAGGTTGCCCGGTCAAGTCGTTGCGAAAGACGTGTGTGACAGCGTCAATGCACAGTTCAGAGGACTGAGATGAGCATGAGTTGCGAGATAAAAACATGGAAATTTTTGGCATACTTTATTCCATGATTTCTTGCTTAGTTTCCCCACGACGCAGCCCATGATGTTGACGGCAAAGTTGAAATGCGTCGCCTTCTTCAGGAGTATGCATAGACACTGGAGGGACGCATCGGCGAGTTCACTTCGCGCTATCCAAGAAGCTGTCAGCTGCACATTAGGAAGATTTATCTTCATTGACAAACCTTTCAGCTCGGTCTCCAATATGCGAAGATACCCTTGGTAAACCCCGACCAGGCCCTGCTCCCATTCACGCGTACGTGTCACCTGCTGACTGACTTTCTCCGACTTCTCTTGATCTGTCAGAGCACGTATCCGGTATCCTGGTATGATGTCCGTGAAAACGGCCAGTTGAGACAAGATGGCCAACTTCCGAATCATGGGGTCGTTTTTTATTGGTTCTGGATGACTGGGACTGGTGACCGTCGCTGAGGCAAAGACGTGCAGGCGCCTCAAGAGACCCAACTAGAACATGCAGATGAGCAAGGATGGAGGCAAAATCGTGAGTACATACACTCATTTCCGGCTCTGCGACTATGTCTTGACAGATGCCGGCGATCTGGTCCTTTGCCTCCTGTATACGTGCTTTGCGAGACCCTTTGGTTATCACGTCCACAACAGACGCGCGACCAAACCGTGCACCCGTAGATATATCCTCGCGTTTGTATGAGGTAGAGGCTACTGGGGGAGCTTCCGGCTCTTCCTCTTCCTCTTCAGACTCTGACTGTGGCACAGCGTGGTTTGGACCCATAGGTTTGATGCTCCCGTCCACCAGTTTGATCGGAAGTCGCTGGACGACGGATTTCTCGGAATCACGGAAGACGCGTGAAGTACGAGGGGCAGTCTCGTAGGGCATTTCGGTATCTGAATCTTCGGATGCAACGTCCGGCTCGGAAGCATCTCCGGCAGAAGAGAGATCCTCATCATCCATGCCAGAGCTCCAAGGTTCGTCGTCCCCGTCAGAGTCAGAGTGTAAGGATGGTAAGTCATCGGTATCGGCTTTGAGACGTGTTGGTTTTTGGATCTGGTGTAGACGAGCTGTTTCTTTTTTGCTCCTGGGATACCATGAGCACAACCAACAAGACCTGTGACATATTTGTAGACAGACCGTGAAATGCCTGTGCGGTCCAAAGTCTTCAGGAATCCTGCTGCGGTACCATAGTTCTCAAGTACATCAAGATCTTGATCTGATAAATTTGAGTCGTCGTCGTCTACGTCTGCGCCGGGTATTGGGATAACGAGACGGTCTGACGCCTTTTCCTTGACCTTCTTGTCAGCTTTGGGTTTTGACGGATGTGATTTCGAAGTTGTTTTCCTGCGTTTCGCAAGTTGCTGTCATATTATTAAGATTCGGAAGTGTGATTCAACGATTCCCTTACCTGCAAAGGAGGACCCGAACGTTTCCCAGCTTTCATGACCGCAATGAACGAAGAGTATTTTACAAAAACCCTAGTCTAGGAGCATCTCCACGTGGCTATCTGCGTTATATCCGCTCTGCCCCAATAATTGGGATTCTTTTGCTCTCTCCCTTTCTGAGGCTTTCTTTCTGTGAGCATTTGCGTCTCCATTCTATGTCTTGCTCTTGATCCTTATGCGTCATGCCCCACTTGATTGGTCGCGCCTGCAGTACAGCTCTCTTATGCGCCTCCATTCTACCAGACCCTATCAACCGACAATTATCGGTTTTCGAGATCATGAAATGCACGCCATCCTCCATAATGCGGCTACATGCCAGCATTACACGGGGATCTGTCGTTGCTCTGAGATCCAGATCACCTCTCTCTTCAAGCTCCTGAAGTCTGATGCTACCGGCAATGGAACTTCGCGCCTTACTCTCTGCTTTCACCGCTCCTCGATTAGCATCAAATCGAGACGGTCCAGAAAAGACGCGAAAACGGCGAATGCTACCAGAATCCTGGAGAAATTCGATACTCACCGCTAAAGCTTGGAATCTAGGCGTCGATACTCATCTTGGCTTCGTTCGCTGTCTCCCCACACTGCCGCCTCCTTCTCGGGACTTGGCACCGAGCTGCTGCTGGTGCCACAGCTGCCCTTCGTACTACTCGCTGATGAGGTCCTACCACCGCTCCATCCGTCACAAGGTTTCAAGGTTCGTCGGCTGAGCAACTGAGAACCTCTTGGTTGCGCAAGCATTGATTGCACATAAACACGGCGACGACGACCTCTCAAAACAGTGAAACAGGACTAGGTCTGAACAAAGGTGCCAAACAGGTCATTTGCTTTGGCTAGTAACGGTCATCTTCTGGGAGATCCATGTATTTGGAAGGGGCTCAACTTAGTCGGAGCGAAGTTGAAATGATATCAGCGATTCGATACACTCGCGGCATTAGATCTGAAATCTGAGGCGGTACTCGAGAGGGACGCGGAAGTTCAAATTGGAGGAAGACGATCAGCGTCGAGATTGAGAAGAGACTGATTGAGGCAAGAACAATCAACGGCGAGACAGAACGCGTGTGGTATACTATGCACATCCGGCTGCATAACAGTATGTATGGCCTAGTTGACACTGAAGTGCTTCATACCAATAATTAACAAGTGTCAATGATGTTGCTGGATTGATGTTCATGTTGATTCTGATTCAATTGAAAGTTGCTCGTAGAGATCACGTGTTGACTCAAGCCTTGCTCTCGACGCCAGTGAGCCATGGATGGCCCCCCTCCGCCAGAGGAGGATTTCTCCTCGCTGACAGTATCCGACAGACTCGGCCACAAGAACTGGAAGGCTCGTGTCAGCGCATACGAGTCACTTGTCAAAACTTTCCAAACCACCGCGTCCGACAACGATCCCGCCTTCAAGCCATATGCCAACAACCCCGATACCCTCAAAAAGATTGCCACCGATTCCAATGCTGTCGCGCAGGAAAAAGGCCTTGAGTGCATCATCAGCTTTGTCAAGTTCGCTGGAGAGACGGCAGCCAAGACGCGGGAGACCGTCATGCCAGCGCTTGTGGACAAGTGCTATGGATCGTCGCGAGCGGGAACCAAGGCACACGCCGTCGAATTAGCCTTGCAGTACACTGAAGTCGAGAACAGTGGTACAGGCGTCGTGGTGCGTCTGCTATGCCCATCTGATCCACACAATCGCTCATTCGCATATAGAACGACCTCATAGTGGGTCTCGGCGCCAAGCAGCCCAAGACGGTGTCTGGATGCGTGTTAGCTCTGAAAGAGGTCCTCTGGTAGAGTATATCTCGATTCATCTATCGTTCGATACTGAATACATTTGGCAGTGCATTTGGTATTCAAGTCACGCCCCCACCTCCCATCCTCAAGGTTCTACCTAAGATATTTTCACATAGCGACAAGACAGTACGTGCGGAAGGAACTACTCTTGCGCAAGTCATCTACCAGTATATTGGCCCAGGAATCAACCCATGGTTGGCCGACCTGAAGCCCGTCCAAGTAAAGGAATTGAATGAGTCGTTCGAATCCTTAGAGAAAGACGGGAAAGGAAAGGGTACCCTTAAGCCCGACAGATTGACACGGGCAGGTGCCAGAGAAGCGGAGGTCGCTGGGAACGACGAGGTAGCTGATGGTGAGGTCGATGACGGCGAGGAAGGTGCGTGTCAGAGGTTTAATGGTGTACTGTGTCCTTGACTGTCTGTTATAGAAGCCCCCATGGATCCGCGTCAGTTTGCGGAAATTGTTGATGTCGTTCCCAAACTACCCGCTTCCTTACAAACGTCCCTCGCCTCTTCCAAATGGAAGGATCGTAAAGAGGTACTAGACGAGGTCGCGGCTCTTTTGTCTTCCACTCCCCGTATCAAGGAAGCGTCCGAACTGGGCGAACTTGCAAAGTCTTTGGCTACACGCATACAGTCCGACGCGAACATCAACTGTGTCATGACTGCAGCCGTGTGCATGGAGCACCTTGCGAAAGGCCTAATGACTTCCTTCGCCAAATATCACGAGATTGTTGTGCCGCCGATGCTAGAGAGGCTGAAGGAGAGGAAGGCTAACGTCACCGACGCCATTGGGCTCGCGTTGGATGCGATATTCTCAACGGTGAGTTGCCATTGTCACCACGACTGTACCATCATGTAACCATGCACAGACAACTTTGTCTGATATCATCCCCGATCTCGGTGCCGCGCTCGCGCACAAAAATCCACAAGTGAAGGAAGGCACTCTCAAGTTTTTGGGACGATCTTTGGCCACTGCGACTACACCGATACAACAAGCTCAGATCAAACCTCTTGCTGACTCTCTCGTCGGTCTTTTGGAAGACAGTTATGAAGGCGCACGAACTGAGGCCGCAGTCTGCATTGGGACCTTGATGAAGATGGTCGGAGAACGTCCGCTCAATGCAGTCGTGGAAAGTGTGGCCGATGTCCGGAAAGCCAAAATCAAGGAAGCTTTCGAGAAGGCGACTGTCAAATGCAAACTTGGATCCGGTGGTCCTCCCAAAGCCACACCCAAAGCCGCCCCGCCACCTGCAGCAGGGCCGAAGAAGAAGGCTGCATCGGCATCAAAGCCTCCTCCTGTCACAGATGACACTTCTGAAGCGGCCCCGCCTCCGCCCCCGAAGAAAGCTGCGAAGCCTCCTGCGCGCCTCATGGTACGTCCTTTCTATATCTCAAACCTCTAGAAGCAAGGACTCACTCGCTGTCATAGGCCAAGGGTGGAGCCGCCGCTTCTGGTGCATCTGCGGCTCCTGCAGCGACTGCTCCAAAGAAGTTACCTCCGACAGCAGCAGCAGCCTCGAAGCCATCAAAGGCACCTCCAAGCGCGCATGGGGGCTTGGATACATTCAAATACAAGCATACACCCGAAGACGCCGAGGCTCTCGCAGCTGAGCAGATCCCAGGCTCGATTCTCGCAGACTTTGCTGACGCCAACTGGAAGACGCGTATCGCGGCGTTAGAAGAGTTGGCGACTTGGGTAGACGGCGCTGTCGACGAGATTGATGCAGAGGTGCTGATCCGAGCGTTGGCCAAGAAAGGCTGGTCCGACAAGAACTTCCAGGTTGGTTGGGTCTGCGCAACATTGCATTGTGCCTAAGCTCATGTTGTTCTTAGGTCTCCGCCAAGATTTATGGTGTTTGCGCGACGCTGGCCGAGAAATGCCCTTCTTTTGGAAGATCATGCGCTGCTCTTTGTGTACCCCACATGAGTGAGAAACTGGGTGATCTCAAGTTGAAGAAACCCGCCGGCGATGCGCTCATTGCTTTCGCTGAACGGACCTCTCTCCAATTCGTGCTCAACCAAGGTTGCCGTTGCATCCCACTTCTGTCACAACGGTGTTCTGACCATTCCACCCAGCGTATGAGCCACTATCAAAACAGAAAGCGCCCAAGGTACTGGCCGATGCCATAACCTGGATCAATGCTTCTTTGGCCGATTTCGGGATTGCTGGAGTCTCGCTACGCAGTCTCATAGACTTCTTGAAGGTAGCACTCCAAAATTCCAATGCCGCAGTCAGGACCAGCGCCACAAAAGCGATGGTGACCGTTAAACTCTTCGCTGGACCGAGTGAGTAGATTTCCAGCCCAAACCCTGCGTGCATAGGGCTCATTGTATCCAGGCATAAAGGATCTTATTCAGGACCTCAACCCTCAATTGCTCAATACCATCACGTCGGAGTTCGACAAGACTGAGGGTACCTCGCCTCCAGAGCCAACGCGTACATCCGCTGATGTTGCAAACGTTCCGACCTCGTCTGGCGGAGCTACCGCCTCTGGAGGTGATGATGCATTGGACGATCTCTTCCCACGCGTTGAAATCGATGGACTCATGAAAGGGACCACAATACTCGCTGATGCCAAGAGCGATGCCTGGAAGACGAAGAAAGAAGCCCTCGAAGCGCTTCAGGCGATCCTCGATCAGGGTAGCAACAAGCGTCTCAAGCCCAGTATGGGTAAGGATGTCCCCTTTACGACAGCAGCATCTTGTAACACCGCTCACTCATTACAGGTGAAATCTCGGGGGTTCTGAAAGCACGCGTCACCGACACAAATAAAGCCGTTCAACTGCTGGCGCTTGACATTGTCGCCAGAATCGCAACAGGGATGGGCAGGCCGTTCGAGAAACAGAATCGCTTCTTTGTCCATCCACTAACCACTGTGCTCTCAGACCAGAAAGTACATGTCCGGACTGCAGCCCTGCAAGCGTTGACTGCCATTGCCACTGCTTGCGAAAGCTTCGAATCGTTGATACCCGGAATTCACTCTGGTTTGGAAACCACGAACCCCATCCAGAAGGGAATCCTCCTGAACTGGATCAATGAGTGGTTCAAGGAACATCCTCCTCCCGCGTCACTTGATCTTAGTACGCTGGCTGCTCCTGTCGTGGCGTGTCTGGACGATCGGAACGGCGACGTGCGCAAAGGAGCAGTCACTATTCTCCCGACGTTGATCACTTGTTGTGGCTTTGATTATGTGCTGCAGCAAGCCAACTCGCTCAAGCCAGCTTCGCGAGGCAGCGCAGTTCCTCTCATTCAAGCGGCTCGCCCAAGCGCCGCTCCGGCACAAGCGACCGCTCCTCCACCCAAACCTACCAAAGCAGCTCCCAAGGCAGCCCCGGTTGAGACCCCATCCCCACCCCCTGAATCGCCTCCCCCGGCAGCTGCACCGAAGACCGGTAGTAAATTGCTCGGTATGAGACGCAAGCTCCCTCAGGCGGGAAGCCGCCCCGAATCTCGTTCAGAGAGCATTCCTGAACCCACTACGTCGCGAATATCTAAAGGTCCTGCTGGTCTCAAGCGTCCAGGCGGAATATCTGCCCCGGCGAAGCCCGCTGCTGTCGAGGACTCCGCGTCTTCCAGTAATTTTCCTCTCACAGGGAGCAATTTCGACAGTCGGAAAACTCGCTGCGGCAAGGATTCCTCGAAATGGATCAATGAAAGCGGCCCAACTCGTAAAGATTTGGCTGAGGCGCTGCAAGCTCAGATGGAACCTGTCGCGTCGAAGGAACTGGTGGCGCGCCTGTTCAGTCACGATCACAATGCTGTGAATGACCATGTCACGGGTATCACCATGTTGTGCGATTTCTACAATTCTGCACAATCGGGGGACGAGAAGCTGGAGCGTATATGCCTGGCCATGTTCGATCTACCACTCAAGTATGCGTCAATCAAGGCCCATGAGCCCCAGTCCAACGTCATATCCAAATGCATCGAACTTGTGGAGACAGTCTTAGCATTTCTTCGGGCGACCAACCAGCAACTGACGGACAACGAAGCTCTTTGTTTCATCCCGACCTTCATATACAAGGTTCGTTCATTTGTGATGCTCTTACCCACTGCTCATCTTTTTGGTAGCTTGGCGATGCCCGCGAGCAAGTACGTGTCCGAGTGCAACAAATCATCCAGAGCCTCCCCAAAGTATATGCATACAGCAGGGTTTTCCAGCTGCTACTGGACTTTGGGCTGAAGTCCAAAGTGGCAAAGACGCGTCAAGGAACCTTGGATGAAATTTCAGTGATTCTCAGGAAGTCTGGCATGGGTGCCTGTGAGCCGACGAAGGCCTTTCCGGTGCTCGGCCACATGATAGCCGACAAAGATTCAGCGGTTCGCAAAGCCGCATTGGGTGCCATTAGGTGCGTTCAGATACCCACGTGTTTTGCTGGTCCTCAGTGCTTCGTTAGTGAGGGTTATATGCTTGTGGGTGAGAAGGTGTGGTCAATGATCGGGCCACTTTCTCCGAAGGACAAGACACAGCTAGAAGAGCGTTTACGACGCGTTGCGGGACCAAGTACACATGAAAATGTTGAACCGATGCCTCCACCACAAATTGCGCGTCTCACTGGGCTAGCGCGCCCGGGATCTCCGGCTACAGGGCCTCGAATTGGGGGACTGTCCCGCCCGGAGTCTCCTGTGGCAACGTCGCGGTTGCCTGGCATACCTAGACCTGGATCGCCTGCAGGAAGTTCTCGGTTCGGCGGATTGCCGCGCCCTGGTAGTCCCGGTCCTTCGAAGCTCGCACGGCCTGCGTCTCCAGCCATGAGGCCACTGACGCCGCCTGCGGTTACGCAAAGACCTGCCTCTCCGTCGCGAATAGCAAGAGCACAACCGACCCCTTCCTCTCCACCGGCCTTTGGGCGACCAAAGACAATGCTTCCATCTCGTCTAGGTCGACCACGATCACATTTTGCACCGCCTGTACGTGACGAGCCCGAGCCTGACACTGAGCCCGAGCCCGTTGAAGCAGAGGAACCACCCCCGACTCATAGCCATAGAGCGCCAGCCTTGGCGCCGCCACATGCAGTCGAAGATTCAGCCGACATCACTGTCACGATTTCGAGTATACTCAGTAGTGACCCTTCACGAAGCGTGGATGCTTTGAAGAAAGTGCAGCGCATACTTTCTGCTGGTTCCGAAGGTGGCTCTGCCTATAGAGATCTCGCCGAACACGCCGAGGGACTTGTGGAGACCATAACTTTGCAGATGGCCCATGTCTTCGAGCGCCAAGATGAGCTCATTCTAGAAGAGAACTTCCGACTTGCAAAGCATTTGATCCAGACTTTGAATAATTTCTGCGACCATGCCTTCCTAGCCGAGTCTTTGACCGTCGATATCTTGACTTCACTGTTGGAGGAGCTCACCCTCCGGTTGTTGGAGACTGACGATAGTCCTGTGAAAAAGGTGAAAGACCTCTCGCGGTTCATCAACATGATCATCTTGCGACTTTTCGCGACAGGAAGAAGAATGTCGATCTTCAAGTGCGTCTCTTTTTGTCTGGTTTCTCTGAAGCATGCCAATTGTGTGACAGGGCACTATTTGTGTTGCTGCTCCAGGTCGTCAAACCTTTCCCTAGCAATGGAACTGCACCGGACTCACGGGAGGCCAAGGTCGCAGAGCTGGTCTTGAAGTGTGTTTGGAAGTTGGCGCGCAGTATCCCGCAGGATCTTACGGAACAGAAGCTGGACCCGGTGGAACTGTTCCCCAGCATTGAACATTTCCTCCAGTCCGTTCCTCCTAATGAGTGGCGCGCCAGAGCTACCAATAAAGTTCCATGTGGTGATATGCCTCTCAGGACTATCAAGGTCATCATCCAGCATGTCGTTGGTGAGTCCTCCCTACCCTGTACAGATGTTCGGACCCTAAGCCAATTGAACAGCGCATTATGGGGATGACGTTTACGATCTCCTTTCAGCTTCCTTCGACGATCCCTCAGCAACCATTGTATATCCCTACGTCTATCGGATTCTCAACTCGACAACCAAGCCAGCACCTGAAGCACAACATCAACCGATTGACATGGAGCCAGATCCCACTACACGCCCATTGTCTACAGCATCCAGCAGACCCATATCACCTCAGGATACTGCCTCAGGGACCACCTCTCCGCGAAATTCTGTCGCGCCCAGTCATCGCACCAGTCCCAGCCTGAACTCACTGAACGGCAATGGCAACGGCGCCCACCATCAATCCCCAGTCTCCGAAGAGCCTGACCCCGACGCTCAACTCCTCGAAATCATCGGTCACATATCGAGCGAAACGACGGGGGCGCTACACAAAGAAGGCATTACGGAACTGCACCACTTTTTGAAGGCCCATCCAAGCAAACGGCCCAGGGTCGACAAGATGCTTGATTCAACTGGCGCTGCTTTCCGCAAATATATCACTCGAGCACTGGCTAGCCGCGCGGCCGAAGACAGGGAAAGGGACGTAGCTGTTCTGGATGCGTTTGATAGTGAGTTTTCTTGTTGTGAACTGTCTAATTGGCCTCAAACTTGACTTGCAGAGTTAGAAAACCGAAGGGAGCTACCCTCCGCCCGCCAGAGTCTCGATACGCGACAAAGCCTGGAAACGAGGCCCCGACAAAGCCTGGAGACGAGGCCAAGCGTAGATCTTCGTCGAAGCGTAGATTCGTCACCAAGATCACCGACCTCGCCTCGTCGCTCGCTGCAGAGTGAGCTTCCAGACAACCAGGATCGATTATCCAAGCTGCACAATTTGTTCCAGTACAGATCTAGTACGGACTCTGCACGAATTACGCCGTCTATTTCCAAGACCTCGATGTAGTTTTTTCTTTCTCTCATAGCGCACCGTCTGCTTTATCATCTGCACTATCACATACTGTACACATTGCATTTTTTTTTCAATGATTCTGTATCTTTGGTCACACCCACATCCGGCAACTAAGTGAGTAAGCGGATGACGGAGCGACCTGAATTCAGAGCCCTAATTTTTGCCTCCTGCCTCCTGCCGCCATGGCGAAGCGCAAGCAATCGCATCTCAGCTATGATGCTGCTATGCTCTTCTGGCGTATCGTTACCCAGATCTTTTTCCGTGAAGTTAGGCCGCGTGGCGCGTTCAATATTCCAAAAACTGGACCGGCTATCTTCGTTGGGGCCCCACATAATAACCAAGTGCGTAGCAGTGACTCGCGCCCGTCTGGAGAGAATGCTCATGTTTCTCAGTTCTTGGATCCGCTACTACTCAGCCTCGAGGTCTACAAGGAGAGCCACCGCCATGTCCAATTCCTTACCGCTGCGAAGAGTATGAAGCGCAAGGCAGTGGGTTTCTTCAGTCGTTTGATGGAGAGTAGTGCGTGGATTCTTGCCTCTCCCTCTTCAATGGTAGTCTTATCGGTTCTGCTCAGTTCCCGTCGCTCGAGCAGCAGACGCGGCTAGTCCCGGTACCGGCACCGTTCGACTATCCCCCAATGACTCTTGCCTTGTCCTCGGTGTTGGAACTCGGTTCACGGAGGAGATGGCGCCTCGAATGCAGATCCTGCTGCCCAAGTACCTTGGATCCCTCATTGCTGAAGTCGTGGAGGTCATCTCAGACACGGAGCTCCGCGTTAAACGAGAATTCGGTGGAGAAAAGGGAACACTCAGGTTTCGCGACAGAGTTGCTGAGCTCGAAGGAGAGGGAAAGGCTGGAGTTGAATTCAAGAAACTCCCCTTCGTCGATCAACAGGAGATGTACCGGTATGTCTATGAGTGTTTGCAAAACGATGGCAGCATTGGCATATTTCCCGAAGGCAAGTCGCGATCTCGACAGTCATCATCCGATACTGACTCACTGTTCAGGCGGTAGTCACGACAGGACGGATCTTCTTCCTCTCAAAGCTGGTGTATCCATCATGGCTCTAGGTGCAATGGCCAACAACCCAAACCTTCGTGTAAAGATCGTCCCTGTGGGACTGGCATATTTCCACGCCCACCGCTTTCGATCTCGTGCTGTCGTTGAATTCGGCACTGCTCTAGATGTTCCCGACGAGCTCGTTGAGATGTTCAAACAAGGCGGGGACAAAAAGCGAGAGGCAGTTCAGAAGTTTTTGGATCTCGTTTATGACGCACTGAAGACGGTCACAGTTCGTGCACCAGATTACGACACACTCATGGTGCGTGTCTCCAGTGTCTCACGTTACCGTTACCGTATACTAAAGAGATCTAGATGATTCAAGCTGCCAGACGGTTGTACAAAACTCCTGGCATGCACATGACTCTCGGCCAAGTCGTCGAGTTGAATCGACGACTATTGGAGGGCTACAACAATTTCAAGGACGAGCCACGCGTCGCTCAACTCCGCAAGGATGTCCTTAAATACAACCGACTTCTCCGCGATCTCGGATTGCGGGACCACCAGGTGCGCCTGCCCCTCGCTCAGGACACCTGCTCTTATTGATTGATGTCGTATTAAGGTCCCGAGAGCCCAAAAGGCGAGCTGGAAAACACTTGGACTCCTTGGATATCGCGTCCTCCTCCTTCTGGTGTGGGCAGTGCTAGCTTTGCCAGGTGGAATCCTCAATGCTCCTATCTTCATCGTTGCCTCGGTCTTGTCACGGAAGAAAGCCAAAGGTAAGGGCACGACTCTGTAAATGTCAGTCTCTAACCTCAGAATCAATGTCAGAGGCTCTGGCAGAATCAACTGTCAAAATCGCTGGCCGTGACGTTCTCGCCACTTGGAAAGTCCTCATTTCTCTCGGCCTTGCGCCGGTTTTATACGCGTTGTACGCGCTCCTTGCCACTATTCTGGCCGCTCGCGCACAATTGCCTCTCAAATGGAGAGTTTTGACACCCTTCGTGGTTGCCTTCTCGCTCCCTTTCATGAACTACGCAGCACTCAAATTTGGTGAAGCAGGCTTCGATGTCCTCAAGTCAGTCTTTGTATTCATGTTCTGTATGACTGCTCATGGCTCATACCCAGATCACTCAATCCATTGATCATCTCACTTGTACCTGGGCAGCAAAGATCCCTCAACAAACTCAAACAGATGAGGATGCAACTCACAAACGAAGTCGCTGGCGTAATCGATGAGTTCGGCCCCAAATTGTACAGCGACTTTGATGGGGTAAGCTCAGACATACAACAATCTCGTGGCCCTCTTCGCTGACGAAACAACGTCAGTATCGTATGCTTCCGTCGGCGTCTGCTCCTCCATCGCATGGGAAACAACCTGGCCTTTGGCGAAGGAAGAGCAGCACCGGCGCTGTCGACGCGCAGGGTCTTGGTCTCATACATCCTATGACATGGTATGAAGGCAATGCAGAGATATATTTCCTTCCGCTTATGAGCTCCAGGATTGATGAGCGCCTCTTCGGCTGGTCACACAGTTCAAGGCGTGGAACCAGTGCCTGGGGAGGAGGAAGCACCGAGCCAAGTCGAAGCGGTACACCTGATGACACAGATGACGAAGATACAGGCGATTACGACAATGTGCTCGGGTACCTACCGGTGCACGACGATAGCACGAATGCCAAAGCACGAAGTCGAGCGAACTCTTATGCCAATTTGCAGAAGCTGCGTCTGCAAACAACGCCTGCTATGACGTCCTCCACGACAGCACCCACAGTTACAATGCCATCCGTCAGTCCAGTCGAGATGGACGGTATACACTTTCGGCACGGGCACAGAAATCGACGACCTAGTTTGTCGAACAATGTGCCCGTTGATATTCTGGCTACTGTCGATCCAGAAGAGAATTTCTCAACGGCCACAGACAGTCTGAACGAGGGTTTACGGCGAAAAAAGGAGGAATCTGAAGGGGAATGATGGGTGTTGTTTCAACTTCTAGGACGGCATCATTCGTTTTGGACATATATACTTTACCATGGAAATTCTCGGGATGTTATGCTCATCAAGGCGAGACCGCAAGTACCTTACCTTCGCCATACACATGTCAGTATGTGGAACGAGCGCTCAAAATTGAGAGCCCGCTTGACACTTAACGAGAGTGTATTCTGAGTGTATTGCAAACGATGGGCGCGCACTCCAGTGGAGACTGCAGTCAGTCAGAGTCTGATCAGATGTCGACATACAGCCTGTAGACTCATGTCCTGGGTCAGACTGAGTCGGGGGCTCTCTTTTCGCGTTCAACTGTACTGTATGTAGCTATCATAACTCGAAAGGTTTACCGGCTGTCAGCACTTCCACTCCGGTCTCGGTGATTCTGTCAATCAATAAGCCTTCAAGGTATGAGTGGGGACAAAAGTTTCGCTCACAGAAGTGTCTCCTCAAACTGGGCACTGCGTTTACCATCTATAGTTGTCGCTGTCCAGTTATCTGGCCAATGGATGTCACCCCAATTGGTCCCAATGTTTATCATCTAGCAAAGAAGATGGAATCAGCACCGGCGGCGATAATGACTTTCAGAAGGGCTTTCGCTTACAGGTTCTATGGTGAAGACCTACGCCGCAGGCGTTAGATAGAAAGGTTAGGTTCTGAGAAGCTGCACATACCATGCCGGGCTTCATTGTGCCGACAGCTTTGTTCTTTGCGTAATGTGGGATGTTGGGTGAACAATGGAAGAGTGTATTGATCCCATGGCCCGTATAGTTGCGCACCGTTGCGCAGCCATTGGCTCGCGCTAGAGGCTCACTTGAACAGGTGGGTAAGTCCAGAAGTCCTCGGGATAGAAGCGTAAAGTGCGTACATGACTTTGCCTATGTCTCGGAAGAGAGCACCAGGCTTGCAGATCTTGATAGCCTCATCTACGCATTGCCGAGTTGTGCGGATAAGCTTTTTGGACTCTTCGTCAATCTCCCCGACAGGATACGTTGCGTTGAGGTCCCCGTGGAAACCTTGTGAGTGCTGGTCAGATTAAGGCGTTATACACCGTGGAGAGGCTTTCACCATCATAGTATAGACTGACGTCTATTAATGGTCAGGTCTACTATGAGAAGGTCTGGCAAAGAGCGTACCGATGTTGATAATGTCACCGTTCTTGAGCTTTCGCTTGTCCGGGATTCCATGGCAGATGACTTCGTTGACAGAACTGAGGTCCCGGTGAAGGGCGCAATTGAGGGACAGTGACATGCGGATTGGGACGCGTCGACGTACGTGCAGACAGATTTGGGATAGTTGCGGTAGTTCAGCGGGGACGGGTAGGCATTACGCTCTATGGTTGCGGTGTGTACGATATCGTCGAGTTCGTCGGTAGTGATGCCAGGTTTAACGTGAGAAGCGACGAGGTCGAGAATTTCTCGGCCAAGCTTGAAAGCGAGCGGATGAGTGCCCAGAAAGCGAAGAGAGCACCGAGAAGACCTGCCCTGCAGACGGTGCGCATTTTCTCTTGCTCTTCCAAAGTCAATATGGTTGGGGGTGCACCGGCAGCCCTAGCTTCGGCCATTGGTTTGCCTGGAACAAAAAATCAAAGCGTTTAGCTCACATCATCGACTTAAACCCGTGCATAAAGCTCATGATCCTACCATCGTCTGCATAATCGGGCCGCGCTATATGAGCCGGGACCTGTCGTTTCGGAGAGAGTGGGTAGATGGGCCGCATAGATCCGGTGAAGTCGTAGTTCGGGAACGGATTGTACGTTCCATCTTGGGCGAATGGTCAACGAACACGGGCGAGTAACATGGATGGCAGGACCCACTTTCGAGGGCGTCTTCCTTCGGCCCAGCCAAGAGTGCATGTACGATCTTATGGCTCTTCTGTACAATCAGTCAGCCCGATTGTCGCGAACCTTTCGACAGATACTTTCCCCTGCCGAATCATCATCGAGTTAGATACTGTCACAGTGCAATTTACAGCAAGATAGACAGCTCACAGCCTGCTTTGAAGCACTCCTGACCGCAAAAGAATGAACCGCGAATGCCGAGTCTGAGTCAAGTATTATTTCTGTCCCCCGTCGAGAGAGATCTAGGGCTGACTTATTGCACGTCGGGCATTCCAGATGAGATGGTGGGTTGCCATTGGGACATGATTTGCTTTGGCATAGAACCGGAGAAGACATAGATGGTGGAACAAAGCAAAGAAATATGTAGATTGATCGGCACGATTTGCCGTGTATGTCATTCGGTCTGGGCAACCTCGTTAAGTTCCAACGGAAAACGTTTTTTGCGCGCAGTACTGGCCGATCGAGGCAGAGTATCATACGGAGAGTAGCTGACAACTATGATACCTAAACTAAATAATCTGGACGAGAAGGAGGGGAAGATGATACAGTGAAGCGAAAATGAGTATTAGATGCCATGGGTAGATGGTAGATGCGAATGATAGCTAAGAGAGAAGAAAATTTAACTTATGTGCGTGAACGAGAATATGAGTAGATCAATATAACGGTCTAAGTATGGATGGTGGATGCAAGATGGGAGAGCAATATATGACAGCGATGCGATTGAGAGACGGAGGAAAACGACAGGTAGGAGGAGGAGGAGGAGGATGGGGTGTTTGTTTTTGCGGGCCAGGACACGAGTGCAACACGCTCAGCGGTAGGCAATCTTCTGGACATAGAAGGAAGACTGGAGGTCCGCGCAGGCGCGATGGAGGTCCTTGAAACGATTGGGACCAAAGATCCTAAGAAGTGCGTCCTGGTTCTCGATGACCCAGGATGCAGGGGGGAGACCACGGGTAGTACGAAAGATGCCTGCAGCCTCGTGCTCTTCGAAGCTGACGGTGAGGAGCCCGGTGAGCAGACACTGGAGGAGATAGAGGATGTCGGCAATGGGAGGACATATTTTGCGGACAGACTCGAACGTGTCGCTGTGGAAGACCATCTGCCATTGCACGCGTCTGTCCGGGGAGAAGAAGGAGCTCGCGTGAACGGGAAGCTGAAGCTTCAGCGGCGGGCCCGCCGGAAGGCCCGACGACGAGCTCCAGATAGAGGCGTTCTCAAGCGTGAACAGCATGCGAGGGTCACGGGGACTGACGTCTCTCCACTTGTACTCGCGAACCAGCTTGTCTTTCAGGCGTTCCAACCACGGATGCGCCCGAGCATACGAAGCGCCCAACGCTTCCGCCGTGCTGAGCGCAATACGGGTGCGCTTGGACCATTCATCCATGTTCCGTACATCAGGGGAGAAGACGACCTCGGTGTTCTTTGGTGGGGCCATTGTTGGGATGGGTTCAGAATTAGGATGATGATTAGCGCCCAGCAGCAGTTATTGTATTGATGGAAAGACTGTGAAATGAGGCGGTGTTGAGTGAGCGCGGGTATATGGCAGGGAAGGTATGCAACACACTGAAATTCGCCAGGTGTCGTGTGCCGGTGTGCAGGTGTGCAGGCGACGGCGACGAGTGGTATGTCAATGGGCGGTGTCCCAGATGCGACCGGCGAGCAAAATTGAGGCGGGATGGAGAACGGCGGCGGGCGAGAGCAACGACGAGGCCGGGCAGACGAAGTGGAAAGATATGAAGGGAGAACAGTCCCGTCTCGAGCAAGGTGAAAAAAAGAGGTCAGGACACTCTTGCTTTTTGTATGGCGCAGTTCCGCTCAATATTACACGTGCCTTCCCACGAGAGCGCCATCAATCCCGTTTCAAGCGACCGCGACCGCTTGGAAATTCATTTTCCGCGCATTGTTCTCTTCCTGGGCGGTGCTTTGTTCTGCGCTTTGTCCATTCTCTTCTCAGCAAAGTGCAGTATGCTTCATTGCATGGTCTTAGTTCAGACCTTGGTCTTCTGCTCCTCTGGATCTGGCTGTACTTTCGGGTCAGAATCCAGACACCGCAGATCCGGCCAGCCGATTCGCGAGCGTCGCCAGGGTCTCAAAATTCAAATCTGAAACTTGGCTTCCCGTCCTTTCTTGGACCCTTGCTGGGGCCTTGCGAGAGTGTAGGCTCACACGTCATTTTAGGCAGGTCTAATATAGTTCAGTGATGATCCATTCATTTCGCCGCTCGGTGACACTGATACCATTCAGTGAAAATGTACTCGCCTTGTGGTCGGCTGCCCGTGCAATTCAGAAACAGGCGCCTCTAGATGCACATTCGCAACTTGCTCGCAGTCTGGATAGGACCGAACAAAGCAACAGTCCTAATGTTTCGCCGTGACGACCAAACGGTCATCTACCAACTGGCGCCAACGGGTCCACTGCCGCTGCACATGGGGGCCCTTGTCGACATATGCTCGATTCTTCGGTACAGTGGGTTCAGCCCCAATAGTTCTGACCAACTTGCTCATTGGAGCCTTTGTAGCATGGATCCTGATCCAATATGCTCGGTGAAATTCAGTACAGTACAGGGACAGATTACACCGGTCATGCTGGGGGCGCCAAGATCGCCATTTTAGGCCGGTTCAGCTCTGCAGCCGGCTCGAAATGAGAAACGTCCCGGATCCCAGAGTTGCAACTGACATGCATCATTTTACTGTATTATCGTCGAAGGATTGTACATAGCGCGGAAAGATGAGCAGGAGACTTTGATGCTGCTTGACTATCAATTAATTCCCTAACAAGGCCGGTATGGCCTTTTCTTACGCGCCAATGATCACGTAGAGAATGGCTGGCATGTTACAGAGGTCCTAGCGAACTTCTTCGCTCTGTTCTGTTATGAGAACGTTCGTTCGACTCTACTCAAGCTGAGAACTGATTGGTACTAATCACGTCGACCAGTTCGCGTTCGATCGGACACAAGCTGCTAGGAGCAGAGCAGAGTCCGAGCCTGGTCCGAGCATACAAAAGGTCTGAATTTAAGAGGAGATGGTCCTCTTGAGGGACGCGTCAGGGACGCGTTTCTCAATTATCCGCGTTCACTACCGCCTAAGATTATGAGGCCATACCAACGGCTGTTGCTCTTGCTCAAAGTCCAGTCAGAATCTTTGTTGTCTTGGACACATGCAAGTAGTGGAGCCGCAGCTCATTGGTACTACTCATCAAGAGCTATTGAAGGATGGCCGCTCGATGACCATAGACCTGAGGCTGGCAGAAATGGACCGCCCCGTCTCCTTACCACTGACAGCGCTCGGACCATCGGACCGAGTGACGATTAGGCACCGATTAATTTCCAACACGATCACTGACGCCACGTGATGGTGGCTTGGGCCAAGATCTTTGTAAGCCACCTTGACTCGATCCTCTTATGCCTGCCAAGATCTCGTCTTCAGCGAGTCGTTTCGACATCCGCTCTGCTTATAATCGTATACTCGAGAATGAACAAGTTGGTTCTCACTGGTCTATATCAGACATTCGTCTGATCATGAGATGATCCAAGATATCAACTCCCGTCGCCGCCATCTTGGCTCTCGTAGAACTCATGGAAAACACGACCGGTAAGCTCCTCTGAGCTTTCCCGACATTACATGCTTTCACGCCGCGTACGACAGCCGGGACTATGTTTGAACTCGTTCAAGAATTGAAGGACGGCGCGGAGACATTAAAGCAGCAAACTGCGAATTCAATATCTATCAATGCTGGCACCGAGCTCTTCATTGAGTTTGTGACGTTGTTTCCTCACGAGGCATCTGTATGTACATCTCTTCTTGTATCCACCCTGCTACCGCCACTAATCATAACTTCAGAGCTTTCTCGAACTTAAAACTGAACTTATCCGGCAAGGCCACCAATATGTGTCCGAGGCGCTGACATACAGGGATAAGATTGCTGAACTAGCCTTCGATTTCATCAAAGACGGCTCTGTAGTAACTCGTTCCCGCTTCTCGATGCATTTGCTCGCTCACGGTCTACATAGATTCTCACCCACTCGTACTCCAGAGTCGTCATGCAAACCTTGCTTTGTGCACACAAAAGGAAGCGTATATCAGGTTTGAATGCCGTGTCGCTCATATGGCATATCATATGTTGACGTTCACTGTATAGTATTCGTCACAGAGGCAAGGCCTCGTGGTCTCGGGTACGTTCAACGAGATATGCCTTCCCACAGAGGTATATGATAGTCCCTCACAGTATCAAGACCGCTGAAAAGCTCGCTGCGGCTGGTATCCCAAGTACCGTCATCTTGGATTCGGCTGTGGCATACTGCATGGATATGGTCGACTTCGTTCTTGTTGGGTCCGAGGCTGTCGTGGAAAGCGGTGGACTCATTAACGCGGTCGGAAGCAACCAAATAGCGATCATCGCAAAAGCAGCGAACAAGCCCTTCTACGCGCTCGCTGAAAGGTGCGGGCGACAGGCGGCCTTTCTTTGTTGCCCGGCGTTACTCTGACCTCTTGCCGCTAGCTACAAGTTCCATCGACTCTTTCCATTGTCGCAGTACGACCTTCCCACTCACAATTCGAAACTTCTTTCTTTCTTCGTTCCACAAGGACGAACACACCGGAACTCCACTGCTAAAGCCCCGACGTCCTTGCCCGGATCAACTTTGGGGCCATCAGCCGTTGCAGGCTTAAAGGACTCGGATCCGCCAGCCATAATCAAGATAAGTCAAGAACAAATCGCCCGCAACAATCCCGATGTCGATTACACTAGGTATGCGCATTCGATTCGCATTTACGACTGCGCTGATGCCAACCGTGTCGTGTTGTAGGCCAGATCTCATCTCTCTTGTCTTCTCGGATGTAGGGAGTCTCACTCCAGAGGGAGTTAGCCAGTATCTCGTCGGAATGTTTGCAGGGTGATTTGCCTATTCCAATACTCCTGGTGACCCTAAAGGCTCCGTTGCTCTGGACTTTTGAGCGGGCGTGTGCTGCAGGAAACCCACCGCTTCTCCGAGGCATCCCCAGCCTTCTTTGGCTCATATAATTCATGTCATCTACTAGTATTATGGCAATCCAATGCATCTCTCTGGCATCGACACCATCGGCTTGGACTCTCCTCGAAAAATACGCCTACTTCCGGAGTAAAGAAATTATCGGATGGATAATACGGATAGCGGGAACAGCTGTGCCGAGGATGTCTTCATGGAGAACGCGAACGCGTTATCCACTGTTCTGCGTCACTATTAACGTTTTCGTTCTAGAGATCAATCTGATGTCACACGATCTCGAAGACCAGGCAAAATGTCAAGTCTGTACGGATCTCGCCAATCTAGGATTGCACTCTTTGAGTTGTTGATTTTCTTCCATGCGGATGGGTCAAGGCGACTCTATATAGAAATTTTTCGGTTCACGTTTCGATTCTGGATTCATATAAAAAGGCAACACGTAGTAGAACGTCGACAGCTCTTATAGTCACCCATCCTCCTTTACCATCTTTCCACCACCGAAATGTGTCGCTATCGTCAGTGAGTACTGTTCCTTTTACCTTATGTGTCTCCCATCTAAGGATCATCCTAGAGTTCAAAACTCTTTCACGCAATGCAACCACGTAGTGAGAGAAGTAAGCCATCTTTACTGTCCGCAGTCGGACGCTCCTCAACCATGTTCATGCAGCCCGACGTGATGGTTTGTAGCTTTACAACTCTAATGAACGCGTGTCCGACAATCGAAGTAGATCTATTGTGCAGATCGCTATTGTACATTCAGCGCCGCACATCCTGCCGATTGTGGGGCTAATTGTCGCCAAACCTGCTGGCATCGGTATGTATAGGTGTCGTTCATTTATTTTGGGGGTCTGACTTGAAGTAGGCGCCAGTTCCCAGAGCAATACAGTACGTGAATGCCAATGACCATGGTCAAGGACACTCTAACGCAGCCATTCAAGCACCCCAAATCAATGGTCTCTGTCCGGCCTGTCGCGCTGCAGCTGCCCAGGCAGCTCGAGCTGCTCAAAACAATAGACGCTAGCTAGTCCGAGGAGTTTTCTGATGTGGCTCGTTCATGTAATGACCTGTAATGATGTGCACTTTGTTACTCTTTTGTTGTCTTGTTGTAATTGTTATATCTTGGGTCCCAGGATTGGAGGCACCTTGTTCTTATCACCGGCGGAACGTGAACAGCAGATACTAGTACTACCGCCGAGAACGTGCTTCGGGTTTGGCTTGATATGGGGCACACCTACGAACGTACTATCATCTACATATGACAATCGAGCAAGCCAATATGCATGATTCTGCTTCGAATAATTACACGGATCGGAGAAGTACGCGGCTTCGAGGAAACAGGGCGACAATGGGATTCGGTAGCGGGGTTTCAGATCAAGGACATAATGAAGCACACAATCAGATGACCAGTGCTCGTATGTTTTTAACTCGAATTTGTGACGACGAGAATGGTAGCCTTATTCGATTAGTACGCGACAAAAAATAATAGAAAAATAATGCCGTGAATTATCTCCGGCCATCACTCCGACGCTCACCTTCAAGACATCACTATGCGCAAAGCACAAGCACCACGCGACGAGGCGCCTATTGAGCAAAATCCTGGTATATTGGCTTCTCCCAATCAATGGCTTTTCCCGCTCTCTTCGTTACGTGCTACGCCGTCCAATTGGCCTCTGGAAAAGCAACTCTATGATCGCGCTCGTGGTGTAGAATTTTTGTTTCGCCTAGGCTCTTCATTACAGCTGTGAGAGGATTGCTCGCATTAGCTGGCCATGGCCTCAACATATCATTAGTCCGGCTCCCGCTATGTTTACGGCAGCGACTTGGTTTCATCGATTTTACATGCGGTTTGCCATCGAGGACTTCCACCGGCAAGTAAGCCTATGCAACCGGCTTGATGTATGAACCGCGTTCTGAACTGGTGTTGCTCAGGATGTCGCCGCTGCCTGCATATTTCTCGCCACAAAGACAGAAGAGTGTGGTCGCAAACTCCGCGATGTATCTCGTGTATGTCAATCTAAAATAGACGGCCGAGACGTCGCCGACATCCCAGAGGATAGTAAGGTTAGTTATCGAATCAGGTCGAGGCTGGCTTGGCGAGGTCTGATAACCCATTGAACTCGTGGTACAGGAAGTTGAGAACTGTCGGGTCGCAATTCTACAAACCGAAGAAGTCCTTCTGGAGGCCATATGCTTTGACTTCAGAGTCGACAACCCTCATACTGTCCTGGTGGATCTGTTCAATATTCACGAAGAGGACCCCCAAGTCCAAGAAACATCTTGGACTATTGCACATGACGCGTAAGGTTTTCTCTGTTTTTCTGAGATTTGGTACAATGACATTCAGTTATCGCACGCCACTATGCATTCTATTCTCGACTCGGATCATTGCCGCCGCTTGCTATATCTTGGCCCAGCGAATCGTGGAAGGGCCCAATTCACCGTCATTAGACGCCCGAATTTCATACACGCCTCCTTCTGCTTCCCTGCCGACTCCTCCCTCTCACAAGCCGGCGTCACCTGAGAGAACTAGATTTGCTGTCGACCATTTTGCATTTAGCCAAGAAGAGCTACATGATCTCGCTGGTTGGTCTACCGGTTGCTGTCATTCGTAACATGATTTACCGTCGCTGCTAGATGCCATGGGAATAATCTTGGAGTTCTATACTGTGCAGGACATAACTGCGTATCCTTATCTGGGGAGTGTGGCACAGGTTAGCAATAGACATGCAAAATGCACTTTACGATCCACTGACCTCCTCAAAAGGTCCCGGCGCCGTCACTGGGAACACGCAGAGATCACATCTATAAGGCGTTCAGTGAAATGGCCGCTATTCACCCTACAAGCGTCCTCCCTGCTCAGGCTTCACCCCCACCCCCACCCTCAATTGACTCGGGCTTGACGCCAAAGTCGACACATGGCAGCTTCTCGCCTCTATCAACAGAGAAACCTAACGGTCATGTTGATGTTGAAATGAATGCTGAAGTAGGTCAGATCGATGCTTAGACCGTCTGGTATCGCTGTTCCAAAGTACCTATGTGTCTTTTTGTGTTTTTTGTCTCCAAGGCAGTCACACTGTGCCGTTATCTTTGATCTTCTCGAATATTTGCGTGCTGCCTCGAATATGACAGATACCTTCAAGTCCTCCTTCGGGATGCGTTTCTTTGTTCATGGCACCTAATGACTAGGGTCCGGAGCGACCCTGGTGCCTGCATAAGTGCCGGCTCTCTTGAAACTTTTCAACCTGAGGTTCGCGGGTCCCTGACCGCCCAATGATTTGCGTGTATACAGACGGAAGCAAATTTCAACGGAAGCAAATTTTTAGATTTGTTATCTAGATGGGCGACCAGGTGCTATACATAGGAGTAACTTAGCAGATGGATGGTTTGTCGGCATTACCCGTGTAGCCATTCCTTGATTGCGTCGCTACTCATGGGCTGGTGCAGCGGCGCGGATGTAGGATAAACCCCGGCGTCGGACACCTTAGAGGATACAGACGACGCCTGATAACCTGCGGACGACGCGACATCTACGTAATGTCAGTGCTGGGAAGCAGGCGCGCGCGTCAGCGAATCACAGACCATCACTTTTCCCCGTCCAATTGGATTCCGAGGCATCAGGAATCATGATATTATCATCTCTGTCCTCGGTTCGAGGGGGCCTTACAAGGGTATCCAAAGGCCGGGAAAGAGCAACCTTGAAATATCAGTTCAGCGGAAAGATTTTGAAGATATGGTAGTAGAGTACCCTAGGAAGAATGAATCCTGTTAGGCGCATTGCAGATGCAATCCAATACATAAGCGCCTCCGCAACGGTTGGCCCATCCGAATTGTGTTCAAAGATACGGCTTATAAATCCTGTGGTCCAGTCTGAGAGGTGTCCGCGTTAGCAGGCATCACACCACGCGGTGAGTGAACTTACGCGAGTCAAATGCTCCAAATATCCATTGCTTGTAGGTAGTCAAAACGAAATAGTGAACGTCTTTCAGGACACAGATATCCCACAACTACAGCAGTTTAGAACGCGTCGGCTTTCCAGCTGCATGACACTACCTTGCCCCATAAGCGCTCCTTGCTGGTCATGTTCTGCATGTCGATACAGTTATGAGGAAACTTCGGAGACATTGTTAGACGACATAGTCCATACACTGAGGCGGAATCAATGTGGGCTTACCTCGCAGTTAGCAAACTGCTTCATATCGTGCGGAGACAGTACCCAAGGAGGCTGATAGGCCACGATGACCGATTTGTTCTGGATTATCATTCTCATATCTTGGGTGAGTGGCGTAGAAGCTGGACCCTCTAGCTTTGACCACAAAAAGTACTGCAACAGGTCTCTGTCCGAGCTCGTGTCGTGTGTGCGCTTGAAGCCCCAGCGCTCCGTTCTTGAGTTGATCAGATGTAAAACCCTTTGTACTGTCACCAACGGATAGTCCTCTGGGAAAAAGAACCGAGAGTCAATAAAGTAGATACGGTTGACAGTCGGCATTGTGATATTCGCACCTAGCCAGTCGCCGATCCTGTCAGACCCTTCGTCAGTACCAGTCTGGATTATAGAAGACGATAACCGGGGGATGCGTACTTGTGCAGGTCTTCTGCAGGTCGATGCCATGATCCCTGTACTTCGAATGGCTGAGCGCTGGGTAAAGTGAGAGTTTCTCCTAGGCTCGGATCTTCATCTGTAGTATTCAGCGGCTGGGACGGAATAGCTTGGATAGTCCCTTTCATCAAAGACTCGTGTCAACGGCGCGCCCCCGAGGCGGTATCAGTCACTGACATTCTCGAACAAAATCCATGTTCCCGAACGAGTTGGATATATGCGCTAGCCGTCTTGGACGCTCTGGACTTATTTGCAGGTGATTGAGATGACTTTTGTGCCCTGGTGGCGGCATAGGTGGCGCCATGGGCCCAATCCTGATGTCGGGAAGTTGGGAGAATGCAACATATGACTGGAGGTTATCGGTGCCGCGCATGGTTGTAGTTGGAGAAAGAAGCGAGAATCTTAGAGCGTCATTCTTGAGTCGTGGAAAAAGGGCCGGTTGGTAAAGACAAGACGCGACTGTTATAGGACAATGTAGAATTCCCAAAACGGATGAATGGATTGGTGCCGACAGTCTTCCTGAGAAGCAGTCGCCCATGGCTTCCAAGGCTACTACATTGTAACATATGGTCGGACTATAGAGAAGTACAGGACTACAGAATTATTACGGATTATGTCAAGGTACGCAAAGTCCACAAACTTTGTCGAGAGACTCGACGGAGATATTCATCGTTGGCCCGTGCTCGGACCTTGGCCACCCAGACGACCGAAGATGTTTCTGCAGTCGGAACATCTGGTCGGACTGACTCTAATTGGATTTCGTGCTGGAGGAGCCATCAGACGAATGCAGGTTGGGGACCGACAGCCTAGGTAGGTGGTGCCGATCAACATCCATGCGCAGCTGATCTGCTCGATGGCATACCGATAGGATGAGCATGCCGACTGCTGAAAAGACAATTTGCACGGAGACAGTCCTGCTGACGCGTGGCCATGGCGTAAAAATGACCACATAAAGTGTGATAGCGACCGTCGATGACCTGGGTGTGGTGTCAGTAGACGGGCGAGATGCATTGCAGGGGTGGGCAGACATTGTGGCACATTGTGAGGGTAGGGGCAGAAAGATGAGGAGGCGTGGGCGGCGCTAATTCCTTAAGAGCTGTACCGAAAGGTACCCATCGTATACCTTATAAGGGGACTGCATGCCAGCCTCGTTCAAAAAACAAGCCGCGCGAGGATTCGGAAAAACCCGTAGTCGAGGAAGTTGGCTGATAATGGAAACATCGACACCAGATATTGCCCATCGAGTCATGGGCATCACTGGCATGTCAGAGCGCCGCCAAGGTCAAACAGAACAGGAACCCCCGGGTCAATGTGATGCAGCGCGAAAGACATGAGGTGTGGGGTGATCCCGAACAGGATTGGACTGAGAACAGATCGATAACAGACCAAGAAGACATAGAGAAACGAGGTTCGCGGGATGCAGCTGCGTTGACGCGAGCTGCCGGCTGATAAACGTCAGGTGAGGTGTCGGACTGAAGGCCTCATGGTCAACGCGACGCCCTGCAATTGAGCCAGTTTGATCGGTCTAAAGGAGAATAGCATTAAGTTGGAAAGTACGAGTACATCATGCTCCACGCCTGCGAATTTTGGAAACGAGTTGGACACTTCGGCGGACCTAGGGCGCGTCGAGGTCAGTGTCACGTACGCGTGGCAAAAAAATAAAAATAATGAGGACTTGCCTCATGTGCAAAGACTCTGCGCCAGGTCTCACTAGCGAGACGTCTCCGTTTGACTCCCTTTTTCTCATGTCTGCTGGTCCTCCTGAGCTCATAGGCGACGTTGTTCCGTTTGAGAATGTTCTGGAGTTTCTCGTAGGCAGCCGTGATGTCACCGTTTATCCGCACAGTGCGACCTTGGTTGAAAAGGTGTCAAGCATGTATTGAGGGAACGCACAAATAACTCACCGCTTGTTGCATCGGGCACGGGCTGCGCAATCAGCGAGTCCTGTGCTATTCGAGACATGGCTTTCCATTTGGCCTCGGCAGTATCAGCCTCGGTGACCGCCTTCTCGGGGGTCTCTGACTGTGGGACAGAGGGCGCCAAGCCGACAATGTCCCATTCTGGCTTTGGCTGGTACGATTTGATGAGTTGCCGGGCAACCGCTGTTTCGTGGAACGCCCGGTGCGGGCCTGTGCACGGCGGGAGTCCGCGCCAGCCGAATTGGCCAAAGAGGAATGTCATCAAGTTGGTGTCGGTTGTTTGGTCGGCGTTGCCTGCCTCCTGCCCTGATGTCCTCCGACGTCCTACTGGAAGAGTTCGAGGTGCGGCTTCACTCTTTTCTTTTGGATTTTTTCCATTACATACTCTTTGTCAGGTCCTCGAGTCGATCTACCCGACAGAATTGACCAGTCAGTGTCATCCGCTCTCCCTGCGGCCCTCTTCATCTAAGGCTCATACAAGAACTTTCCGAAAAGGATCTCCAGATCGATGCTGAGCCCGATGACCTGGATGAAGGCACCGAACCCCGTATGCTTGTCCTGACTGTCCATCCTCGTGTTGTAAACCATTGCAATAGTCAGAGTGACCCTTCACGTCTCCTACCCCGACACATATCCAGACACCCTCCCCATTCTGTCCATCGACGCGGAGGAAGGCGCCATTGAGGACTATGAAGTTACGAAACTTCTGTCGGAGCTCAACACCGTGGTGCGCAGCTCATCTCAATAACATGTCGCGCGTCCGGTCCCAATATGTGCTCAAGGGTGAAGAAAATCTGGGAATGGCAATGACTTTCACCCTCGTGTCCCATCTGCGTGAACAATTAGGTCTGCTCGTTCGGTCAAGGGCCGAGGCGCGCGAAAAGGAGGAAGCCGAGAAGGAGCGTCTTGCCCTCGAGGTGCGAATCTTATCGCCCATAGTCTCTATATCACGCCTTATTCTTGATGCAGGAGGAAGAGGCTAGAACTCGTGGGACGCCCGTCACCCTCGAATCATTTAAAGCCTGGAAAGCCAAATTCGATGCCGACCAGGCAAGGCGTAAAGAGCGAGAAGAGGCGGAACGCCTGGTGGGGCTCACACCGAAGGAACGGGAAGAGTGGAAACGGATGTCCACGAGACTATCTGGTGAGAACATGTCCTCGCGTACAACGTGCGGCGAATTGATCCCTTTGCCCGAAACAGGGAGACAGCTATTCGAGAAGAACCGCAATCTCGAGGAGGAGACGCTCTTGGAAGAGGGCACTGTTTCCGTCGATATCAGTCAATATGTCAGATCACACGCCGACGAAGAACAGGACGAGGACGAACGCGTCACATTTAGCGACAGTGACTAGTCTAAGTTGAACCAAATGTTACAAGCCAAAATTGTATATACAGATCTTGTACAACAACATTCTTACAAACCTTGCATAGTGCCGGCTTCACCTCTGCTTCCGTCGACGATTCCGCCGCCTTCGATGGGCATACAGCCCAAGCCTTTGCTGCCATGTTCCCTGATTAAACCATCCGAATCCACGAACAAGGGTCGTGGCGTCCGATTGGCGTCTTCGATGTTCTCCGCTACCATTTGCAGCCATTCCAGTACAGGCCTAGTCGTCCACCTCTTTGATCGCGTTTGGAACCAACCGAGATGTCCTCCGCCCGGAGTCAACGCCATCACAACTTTGCTGTTTCCTCCATGCAGAGGAACGTGTTGGACAATAGGGTCGTCGAGAGCATTGATCGACAGGAGTGGGACCTCAACATCACCAATAACTTGGACGCAAGACATGCCCTTATAGTAATCCAACGCGGATGGGAAAGGGAAAAGCGGGGCCGCACCGTCGAACCGACCATATTTCTGGTGCCATTCCCGCATTGTGGGCTTCTTGACTGTCATAAGATCGAAAACCGCTTCAGCGAACCACGGAGTAGGCTCGTGCATCAACGCGTCGCGGTGGCGTCTCACAAGGGCACAAAGGTTGGCCCCCATCCCCTTTGAGTATAACTCTCTTGAGATCCAGTTAGCCTCGAGTCTAAGTTGTCGTCAGTTCTTGTCATTCTAGGGGCAGTGCGCGACATACATCTGATCATTCAAGAGCAGGTCCCATGGCTATGTGATGCATTAACGATGGAATGGAAGGGCAAAGTGCGACGAGGACTCACGCATGCTAATATGCAGGCCGAGTTCAACCTCGAGCTCATTCCTTCTTCCGCTAGGTACCGAGTCAATACATTGGCGCCGAGAGAGAACCCAAGCCCAAGCAAGGGGGCGTCTGGATACAGCCTCGAGATGTACATCAATGCCTGACGGAGATCGTCTGTTCCCCCAGCTGTAAACAGTCTAGAAGTCGTGACGGGAACTCCGGCGCCTGCTTCGCGGTTAGCAGTGTGTCCACAGGTACCATATAGAGCCGCACGTACAACCCCGGAAATTGACGACCACCGCACGGTAGCCGAGACCACCCTCTTCGACCGGAGTGCAGACAGGACGTAAGATGGCTCTGACATACTAGCAGATTGATGAGATCGGGGACAAAACACTTGGCCATAGTAGGCATTACCGGTTCATAAGAGCCTAAGAGACTGGTGAGATCGGGACACAATATTTGACCGTGAATTGATGTTACCGCCAGTCAAGCCATGCTGCACGACGACGATTGGTGCATCGTCCTTCAAATGGGAGTCATCGATCGGTGCGAAGTCAAGTCCACTATAGTAAACTGTATTGAGGATTCGGAGGATTCGGCAACTTCGCAGAAGCCCTGACACGTACATGGTTCCACCGTCGGCTAGGCGCAGTAGCTGCCTATATGAGCACGCTTATCAGTACAGGACCTACTTTGTGATGCGGCAGCGGAATGTACCGTCTGTATTTCATCGGATCCACCCTTGTAAAGTCGCCCGCGATGCAATAAGCCGTCTGGAGGTGACCACTGGATAGCAGTCAGTAAAGCAAGCAGCTGGACATTGAAAATGTTAACCCACTTGAAGAGCCACCAAGGAGAGCTGTACTTATTGTACAAGCTCTTGCACTTGGTCTTGACGGCCTCTTCGATGCTGACACTCTTTCGTTCCTTATCATCAGCGGTCTTCAAAAGGACGTTGGTGGGTGACTTGGGATATATGACAATTGAAGAAACGTGGTTCGGTGCGAAGAGGTAAGTGAGGGCAGTGAGACCGAGCACAAGAGCCAAGAGAGACGGGAACTCGAACAGGCCTATGCTCGACATGATGGGGCGACTGAGGAGATTGAGAGCCAGTACGTTACCGTACTCCGCGCGACCTCAAGTAAGTACTAGATGTCTTTGGGGTTGTATCCCTGAACCGATTGCTCAGCTGCCTTCATTGATGCCAACATGCATCAATCATGCATACTTCGTCTGTACTAAGCCCGCAAAGCCTAAGCATTGAGAAAGTAGCCGAGTAGCGGGCCACGTGCGACGATGTACTCGTCAATTGACAAAACATTCGCCACCCGGACCCGTATCTGTCAGTACTCTCAGGCGCTTCGCCAGAGGTAAGTACCTGGCAAGGTGGTCGTTCAGCATACTGCATAGGTGACACTGACAGGTTCAGGGATTCGGTGATGGCAGATCAGCCCGAGTCCTCGGCATCCTGGCAAGCTCGCGATCTGGCTCGAATCCCTTGATGACAGCCAATTTCCTCTAGGCTAAGGTTGTGATTGTATCAGTCTCTTCGGGTAAGGCATCATGACCTTGGTGGAAGGTAGCTATAGAACGCTCCCTCGCTTGTAGTGACCTCATCTTTCGGGATTGCCTTGCTCCCGTGGTTCCAAGCGGGAACGTGTCGCGTTGTTGATGGGAGCATCTTACAATCACGACGCGACGATAGCCGGGCTCGACTCAAGAGTTCAATCATACCACATGGCCCCGCCGGGGACTTCTGCCCAAAGCCTGTACTCGTACATAGTGGTACTGGGAATTCAGCGCTCTAATCAGCGTGTGAGTAAGGATGCAGCATAGCCATCAAAACGACTACGTCTTACATACATCAAGACTTTCCACTCGTTGTGCCAGCCGAGGGTATTTGAATTGAAGTGTGATGAAAGGCTGCCGGCGGCGACGCGCCAAAGGCGTTTTCCACCTGGATTCACCATCGATAAGCGTGGCCTTACAATTGGAGAAGATGCGCGCGTTTCTCTGCTTTCGTCGCGTGGTATGGCTCTTGCAAGGAGAGAAGCTGCCAGATTGGTCACAAAAGGTCACGTTGATCTAGCTGGATGGCGCTTCTCTGAGATTCTCTTTGCCTTCCGACCGCAACCAAGGAAGCCTTTCTTTCTCTCTTTCATCATATTTGATAGACACAGGCCAAGATGACAGGAAACAAGGGCCTGTACAAGAAGTACCAATGTCGAGTCTGTTCCTTCATTCTTCCTCAGTCGTGATTCGCCGGCTCATTCTTGCAGTATTTTGACGATGACGGGAATCCATTGAGCCCAAGTTGCAGGGAAGGAGAGCATTGCCGGTGAGAGATATACTTACTGGTGGCTTTCGCAAACACGCTGCTATCTCTGGCCCTTAGCTTCGTGCATCCTACCGATTCGAACTGGCCTGGGCGCAAATACACTACGCAGCCCAAACCCCATCTCTCTTCAAGCAAAAGAGCTGCAGGTCCAGGTAACGAGAGAGACGCGACCTCGCCTCCAAGATCTCGTTACGGCCCGCCACTATTGCCTCAAAAAGATCTGTTCAGGACGTGCAAACAGGAGGACGAGGGCGACGACAGTGGTATACTAGCTCGCCTGTCAGCGCGCGAGTCTGAAAAGGGCATTCAAGAAAGAAATCGGAGACACCAGTCTCCTGCCGCGGCTACTCAAGGGACTTTCAGCCACCGAGAAATTACGTCCGACCGTGGGCGACTCGTTGAGCGTGTAGAACCTGCTGAACAACGCAACAGCACAAATGTGAGCTCCTGTGTACTATCAGAACCACGGCTTGATGTACGACGCCAACACAGAACGCGTCTGTACAACTTAGTGGGCACATCAAGCCTTCGACACTGAATGGGCTACTCGATCAAAGCATGTTGACAGCGATGACTGCAGAGGCGGCCAGTCTTCCCATGTCGCACGAAGCCTCAGTCAAGATGGTCGAATTATTCCGTGGTCTTGCCAAGTAAGATACGCAGGCGCATTGTGAAATGCTACGAGTCTAAAGCAGTGTCTGAAACAACAGGATCTCAAGCAACGTCCTTGAAATGACATCTGAGTACGACCGCCAAGGAAAAAACCTTGAAACGTACACGGAAATCTCGACGACGCTGGCAAAGGTCTCCAATTCGGCTGCTGCTGCTGTCGCTCCGAACCTCGCAGAGATACTACTCAATCACGCACAGACCAAAAACCGCCTGGACCAAGGTCTCAATGCGGTCGGGCAGGTCTGGCAGGAGATCTTCCTCGCTGTCACCAAGGAGGTCGGGAGGGTCATTGATTCGTCGCTTCAGCAAGCACTTGTGGCGTTACGAACAGAAGCAACAGAAGCTGTCACCGCAGTTGCTGCCACTATCGCGCAAGCGCCAGGATTACATGACAAGTTTTCCGGAAGCGTTGGCAGTAATTCCGGCTCGTCCAAAAGACAAAGGGAAGACGACGACAACAGGCATTCGGGCAAGCGTTATAGGTTTGATGGCTACGAATCGTCTCGAAGGACATCCACGGATGAGAAGTTGCAAGAGATGCAATTGAGACTTGAGCAACAGTTGACTTCTATCAACATCTTGACGAAAGAAAATGATGAGGTGTGTCTTATCAGGAGAGAGGAGGTCAAGATACTGATGGCAACTGAAGTTGAAATCCATGATACACACCAAGCCTTCATCAGAGGCTCCGGCCTGGGGTCAAGATTCCGCCTTACAAACGAACAGGGCTGGCATGAGCGGAACATTCAAGGTGGACAGGAATGAGACGAGTGGCGACAGACATCAGAAAACCTTCAATAGGGAGTCCAGTCTTTCGGGTTCATATTCCAGACATAGATCTTCTCGTGGACCAACATCGGATCGCGTAGGCGGGAAGGACAATGTACGCTGGGACACCCATCCGGCTAGTTCTTCTCCGCAAGTCGCAGACAGTCGCAATCGCGGTGAGAAGAGGCGGTGATTGGTAGTTATGTGTTTTTTGCGGCGGCATCTGTACAGAATAGAACAAATACGTTCCATCGCTTTTGTGGAGAGGTGTTGGTGTGGGAGAGAACAGTAAAAATCATATCACGTGCACCGCGTCAACCAGGTTGAGTCTTGCACTGTTACGTCCAACCTCGGGAATCGTTTGGTCGCGCCACCGTTGTGGATACCCATATCTATCCCATGGAGGAAAACAATCTGCTTACGCCTCAGCGCGCGCAATTCGCTGCCGAGAATGGCGCTATACCACTACCGCCATCACCGTCACCACTCAGGCGCTCCCCAAGGTTCTCGAGTCCACTGCCTGCCCCCATCCTACCGTCGGTTGTGGACGCGGCGGAAAACGGCGAGAACGACGACCTTGAATCGCGTCCTGTCACTCCGGACAACGACCAAGGCAACGATGGTGCGTGGCAAACACCCGCCTGCAATTTTTGTTTACATACTCCTCATACAGAACCCTCCTCTGTGCTTGCGTCTCGAATCATGCGATCTCAGTCCAATCCTTCTCCACCACCGCAGTCGCCTGATCTTGCTAGGTCGTCTGAGAACACAACCCCCTTGCCCACTACGAGCGATGTCCATGAGCAGCCCTCCGTGTGCATTGCCAGTCCCTCAGGCATGCCAACACTGCGTGTATCTCCCCCTCCAGACTCCACTATTCATCACCCTATGCCTTTCAGAGTCAAGGAGCTGAAGTTCTTCCCCGACCGAACCTCATTGATAGAGGAAGAGTCCGACACCTGTGAGGCTTTGGTAGCTTCGTCTGCCCCTCCTGCTCCTGAGATGGCCACCTCTTTCGATTCTACTACCCCATCACCCGCACCATCCCCAGCTTCCTCACAGCTTGGTGAACCTACTCCACCCCAGCCTAAAGATCTCCAGGGCGAACTGGACACTACAGACGAAGAGGCGGATGTTGCCGATTCCCTGATCCCGAATTCTCCAGTACCTTCCTCCAGCAAACTACCGTCACCGCCTGACGTCGAGCTCCAAACCCCTGTGAGGAGGTCTACTCGTCCGCGTCGAAGTTTGGTACCTACTCCTGCGCGCCTGGACTCCATAAATCCCGAAAAGAAGGGGAAGGGCAAGGCGCCTCTGGATTGCGACGCAACACCGCGTCCCGTGCACGATAACCCGCGTCGTGAGATATCCCCTTCACGAGCACAGTACAAGGAATTGTCACGTTCGCACAGACGGCAGGTAGACTCATTGTCGCCTGGTGCCCATGGCTTGCTGGACAACTTGCCAGTGACTCTATCAGACGTCAAACATATGAATCCTATGCGGCCCTCGCCGTTTTTCCGTGTCCCATCGTCGGAAGCTTTCGCTGGCCCGCACAGGATGCCCTTCCGAAGCCCTATCCGCTCTCCCAGCCCAAAGCGTGGCACATCTACGTCGTCTTTGGCACTCAATGTTCGCGATGACTCATTACAGTCTCCGGCGCGTCGGGTACCTATCGAAGAAGCTATTGCTAATGGACGGCGCTCACCTAGCAAACCTCTGAATGGCGAAATCTTTGCTTTCAACATAGCAGCCTCAGACAGTCCTGCTCGACGAGTACCCGCTGCTGATTTGTCGGTGCCCCGAGGAAACTTGAAGCTTCCAGGTTTCGACAAGCTGACACCTGTATCTTCGCCTTCGCGCAGCAGATCAGCGGAGCCTGTATCCAACTCAAGGTCGAAGGCGACTTCTCGAAGCGGTTCTGCCGAACCCTCTATATCGCATCGCCTGCCTTTCCCTCTGGTTTCCACCCCGTCTCGGATACCCTCCTCTATCCCGGAGGACGAGGAGCTTCCGTCACAAGTTCAACCGTCCATCACACTACCAGCTCCATCGAATCCAACGTCGGCCAAAGGCGAATTCGCGACGCTACCATCCTCGAGTTCCCTAAATAAGTCCATTCTTCGCCAAAGTTCCACTTCAAGTAGAATACCCCGCTTGAAACCGTACTCTAGGCCAGCACCAACTATGAACATAAACAAATCCAGGCTTCCCGTGCGACAAGACGATGTTTCTGCCATCTCAGTAGGCCATCGCATCTTATATCGCATTCCTCGTCTGATACGCTTTTCTCTAGGTACCAAAGCCTGCATCAACAGAGCAATTGAAGCTGAAGCCGTCAGTAGAGATCGGAGCGACCAATTTGAAACGCAAGCACAGTAGCCTTGAGCAACCATCTTCTCCTCTCAAGATTCGCTCCATAAGACCCGTTCCGAGTAGTCCAACAAAGCCTCTGAGATTACTTCCACGTCCTGTTGAAGAGGTTTCTGAAGCAAAAGTGACTGATACTCTGCCTTTGGTAGTACCGGCTACCATATCTCGTACTTCCGCTCTTCCCAATGGGTCTACAGCACAAACGTCTGTTGTGGAACCCCCTTCGATGACGGCGGCTGATGAGGGTTCGCCTATCCGCAGAACCACTAGAACTCGTCGTGCCGTAGCATCTGGTATCGACTTGTTCCCCAAACCTCCGCCTCCACCGCCTCGGCAACGCAAACCGCCAACCGTCCGCACCGAGGCCAATCTCTTCCTTGGTTTCACTCCTTCTGCCTGGATGTCAATGACGAAGACGAACACTACGAAGAACGAGGCGTATCAGGCCGCTCAGCTGGAGATAGAGGTGATCAGGAAGGAGGGTACACGGCCAGATAGTCCCGTGATGAAGGTCAAGACGAGATCCCAGAAAGAGCAGGAGGAGCGTGGACAGCTGAGGTCGCAGCGGGCCGAGAGACGTGCACTACGCTCGGCGGCGTCGACACCTGTTGAAGGGGAGGATGGCAATTCGTTGTCCGCTCAGCCCAATGGTGAGGAGGAGGAGGAGGATGGATGGGGTGCGGACGCAGACGGTAGTCCTCTTCGCCATCGAAGAGGCCCGGGAGACGAGGAAGACTATGTCACGCCCGAACGGCCACCGCCCTCGAAGAGAGTCCGTCTTGGTGGCGAAGAAATCGGTGTCAGGGAATCCAAAGGTGTCAAATGGGACAGAGGACTTTCCACATCAATCTACATGGACGAAATCCAGTTGCACGATCTCAGAGTCAAGAGGGATGCCACGGCAGGAAAAAGCTGCTTAGCTCCTGCAGCAAAAGTGAGTAGATCTATGTTCACCAGTTCAAGCAATTTGTCTGATAGCCTACCAGTCCTTGAACCTAGACAGACTCGGAAACATTGTTGATGAGAAGGCTCCACCGTTACAGGAACTGATTCCCGAGAACGTGGTCGTCAAGAAGATTGTCTATGACAGTGACCTTGAGCAGATTGCTCCAGTAGAGCCTGCCAAGAATACTAGGTCAAGGAGGAAGAAATCATAGCTTGAGTTCATAGATGACTCGTTTGTTGCATGTCGTTATTATCTATTTCCTCCTCAAATGGTGGTCTGCAACTATTGTGTAAATCATTCTCATTTGTATCATCTACTGTCAGTGCTGGATGCTGGATCCTCGCCTGCCTTGATTTGTTTCTTTGACGTGCAGAGTCTGGAGGACCACACTTCATCGATGTTTCTTTGGACTTTGACTTCGATTCGTAGGTTGAGGCTAATACAATACACATACAGACTTATCTACTTGTATGTTCAAGCTCCGTTCACTTTGGAGCCCTGAAGTTGATGGTCGCGCTAGCTTGGTTGACTGGGAACACCAACACTTCAGCGATGTTAACATGTGCTGGACGAGCCGCCGCCCAGACAATTTCTTCAGCAATATCGTGAGGAGTGACTAGGCTAAGGGTCAGAGAGCAAATTGTGCCAAAAGGTGTGAATTTCCGTACGTGGTTCCAAGCCCTCGTAAACCTTTGAAGCTGCTCCCGCATCGCCGCGATATCTTACGATTGAAAATTCGGTCTCAACCATTCCTGTAGAGAGTGTTTGGAGGCGACAACACTGATATCATGTTGACTGACCTGGTTGGATTTCTGTTACGCGAATGGGCGTATTGACGAGTTCGCGGCGCATAGATCCTGTGAAGGCGCGTACGGCATGTTTAGTCGCGGTGTAGATACTGCCGCCTGCGTAGGGCTCAAGGCCAGCAATGGACCCGAGGTTGATAACATGTCCAGATTTCTTCGCTTTGAAGTCTAGAGGGAACATCAAACATTAGCACGGGCTTGAGGATTGACCTGCGAGGGCACATATACCCTTGACAAGTAATTGAGTCATGGCAATCAGTCCGAAGACGTTGGTCGCGAACATGCCCTCGATGTCTTCAGACTTGATGTCTCCGACGTGTTCTACGCCAAGAACGTAGCCGGCGTTGTTCACTGGAGTTCAGTCAAGCGTGTGAAGTATCGCCATCGATGCCTGGGGCTCACCAAGGATGTCGACGTTGCGCAGATCAGCGGGAACCTTGTCCCACAAAGTGGCGATCTGATTCTTGTCCGAGACGTCGAGTTGTACGCTGGCAAACTTGCCGCCCTGTTGCAGGCCAGACTCCTTGAAGGCGGATGTGCAGGCTTCGGACACTTTCTGAAGGGCCTCTGCGCGTCGAGCGATCAAAATGACATTGGATCCACCCTATGAAGGTTCAGCTCGTTGCGTTGCGTTGTCATATATACTTACCTTGGCAAAGAGGATGGCAGTTGCCTGTACAAGTTCCACTGGATTAGAGAACCGTGGTCCAAGGGAAGATCAAGCAAGCTTACAGCACCAATGCCGCTCGAGGCTCCGGTTACAATAACAGTTTTACCCAGGAGACGAGAGGCGTTGAATACGGACATTCTGGTGAGATGCAAAGTCACAAAAAATCGGCAGAATTATAGTGTGTGCGAACAAGACTGACGAAAGACAACAAGTATCTGATGCCATCCGAAATCGCAGCGTTATCTTTGCCGCGGCGTCGACGCCGTAGGCAAAACATCTAACACTAACTCCCATGTCACAGTTGGCCTGGGACAACCTACTACGATGGCTGAGAGCAAAGGGAATGGATACTTCCTCTGATGGGCTACTAGTAGAGCGCAAAGAAACGGAGGGTCAAGTCTATCATTCCTGTATTCCACAGCGTCCCTGTTAACCAGTGATACTCTAGGTGCTGGATATGGTCTCTACGCGCTGAGAGCATGTCCCCCCTCCTCTGTTCTCTTTGCGGTGCCAGAAAAAGCTTTGATGAACGTCAAGACTCTTTCCAATCTGTATCCTCGGGGCGATCTAAGCGCTGTTCAATTGATCTCCGTGTATCTTGCTGTGCATCGACCTGGAGTTCAGTCGGTCGAGGATCCTCACTTTGGACCATATACTGCTGTTTTGCCTAGCGACTTTGCCTTCCATCCCCTTTACTGGCTAACTCACGAGACGAGCTGTGGGGCGAATTGCATACCGCTACTACCGCCGTCCATATCCAGAGCCCTTCATGAACTCTGTAAACGTTACCGAGAGGACTGGAACGTGGTTTCTGCTAGTGAACCTTCGGTCAGTAAATTGGGTAGAGAAGCTGCACGCACTCAAACCTCTCAGGTATCCGAAGACAACTACCTCTGGGGATGGTTAAATGGTAAAACTTCGACACATGTGGCGCGCCTGACATGACACTGAACTCTCTCCGGTCAATACCCGTGGAATATACCAGCGACTTAAATCCAAGCAATCCGACCCCGATAACCTTACGCTATGCCCAATATTGGACATGGCCAATCACTCGTCACACCTTCCACACATGAATCCGCGCCCATCAACCGCTCCCGTCGCCCGATCAATGACTTTCCTGTCTCCGACGGACGTGTCTTTGGGCGCTGATATAGAGGTTCATCTCAAGTATGGAGCACATAGTAACCGATTGCTGTTCACGGAGTATGGGTTCGTAGTTCCAGTCACTTCAGAGGCCATTAAGGACGGACGAGTCGACGCGGAGGTTGAGATTTCGGACATCCTCGAGGATTTGTTCACAGAAACACATTGGGACTTTCTGAAGCGTAGTCTTGAGACAGAACATTACTGGGGGTGAGCTTCCCGTTCAGAATCAGAGGCAATCAGTGACTCATGTACAGGGACTGGACGTTACACCTTACTCGAGACTCAGCCTACCCATCGTTTCGCGTTCTGACGGCATTACGGCTGTTTTCCCTGGTATGCACACTCTCACAAGAGGACCTGAACGAGAATGCAATACGGCTTTGGAGGGAAACATTGGCTGGACGGCGGGATAACGTCTCTCCTGATAATGAGAGAAGGACACGGTCGACACTTGACCGGGTGTGTAGCCAGTTGGTCAAGAGGGGAGAACGGGGCCTGGAGACAGTGAAGGAATGGGAAAAGAAGGAGAATGGGGCAAGCGGTACGGTGGAATCGCTGTGGATGGAGGAGATACTAGTAGCACGGGCTGTCGCGGAGTGTATTGCTGGCGGTGACGTCTTCTAGATGATGGTGCAACATTGGCGGCGTCGGTTTGTGGCGTTTCATGTTAAAGCAGTGCACATGCTGTGCCGTCCTCGGCATAGGATGCCGCCCGGTTTATAGTGATGATGTACTTTGGGCGTCAGGGCGTCTTTCTCGTTGCTTCCTCTCTTGTTTCTTTCCTCAAGATGGCCATCGAGCCATTCCTTGCTTCGCGGGCACAAAAGGCCTTCATTGGTACAAGTGAGCTGACGGCGATGTCTGTAAATTTCCAATTCTGAATCCTATGCCACAGTTACTATCCGTGAGTTGTCGTACAAACAGCTAGCGCCTCAACATGTTTACGGTCCCGACAGAGGGTGTTGTCACCCTTGTTATGATAGCCATAACATTCAGACTGGTGCGTGCGCTGCAAGCGGCCACGACAAATGTGCTCAATCGTACCAGGTGGAGAATGAGGTGGACTTTACGGATGGCTACAAGGTGCGCGCAAAACCTTGGCGACAACTCCGGGCAAACTCCTCACACCCGTACAGACTCTCCCATGTTATCTAGCACTGTTTGCACTCGCCGAGTACGCCGCCATACTCATCTGCCCCCTTGTATCATCTGAACCGCGGAAACAGGCTGTTCGAATTGCTCATGGCCTTCGATGCGTTGCGATTACGGAACGTCATTCAACTAGTGGGCATATTACGTGCGTTGCCATGACCTCGTTGAACCCACTCACCTCATTCATCTCGCCAGTATTCCAACTCGCCCTCGTCGTATTCGCCGCTCTCCAAATACATCAAACCAAGAGCGCCTTGGTCACCCTGACTTCGTCACAATGTGACAGCAACTGGAACGAAATTGCGCGTTGTATGCTCAATTGCCCTTGATTGCGCCTCTGACAGCACTTCCCACAGAAATGTGATGGTCCCGGGAGTCTTTTCCACAGGGTAGAGCCCTACCTCATTGTCACTCCCTGCGTGATCGGGGCTTCTTGGCTGTTCATTCTTTTCTTCGTCAAAAAGCTCTACGCCGAGTTCGGGTATGCGTCTGTCGCATGTCATGCTCATCAAATCTGATGTCACCGCCACAGTTGGGCCATCTTCCACATCGTAGGAGCGAATCCAAAGATGAAGAGTAAGACTTGCTACACCAATCCGTGACCTCGCTGACGATGGGACTTAGCCATGTATCAGTACTACCAGATCATGATATGCCTTCTCAAATTCGATTTCTTCTTCTTTACCGGAGTCACGATGCAGGTGCGTCTTTCCTCGGACGAGTTCATCTTCGGATCTCTTATGAGTACTCAAAGCTTCTCATCCTGGTACTATCCAAGAACTCTGCTGAGTTCGGTGTTACTGTTGCTGCTATCCCGGTCGTTCTAGCTCTTCTAGCGCTCTGTGGGTACGCGGTACAACGGGAAATCAAATGGTCTGGTTCAGCAGCTGATTCCATTCGTGCATGTCAGTCTCACAAAGCCTACAGGATCATGTCGATATCTCTGGTCATGATGTTAGCAGCTGAAAGCTACTGTGAGTGTTCCTTTGGCTTGTACGCCGTCGACTAAAGTCCTTCTAGTTAGTACGTTCTTTCCGATTTTGGGCATCAATGTATCGAATATCTGATGGTTCCAGTCTACAAACTGGTCAGATTCTATCAACCCGCCTCCAGGGAACAGTATGCCACTACTAGAGCAACACTCACAATCTTCAGTCGGTCGACGTTTCTTTTTGTCTTAGAGGTGGTCCTTATCTCATCCAGCTATCGTGGCCTTCATCCTGCTATTCCTGACGTTCGCGGTCGGCCTCCGCTGTTTCGCTGACTTCGATCGCGGTCTTCACTCCTCGAAAGTCAATGGTCAGTACGCTCCCGTAGCAACAAAAATGGAAATCATGAGTGGTGATTGATATTTCTGCTAGACTCACCGACGCGTCCTAACTACTCGCAAAAAGGTGAAACAGGAAACATGACCGAGCGGCAATCTTCCTATCTTGGAGGTTCTGCGATGGCACCAAGGATATCTATCGAGTAATCTCGTGGACTTTTTAACAAGACTCTACCTCTTAATGTATGCACATACCCTCAACGTCCTTTCACGAAGATGTACACTCTCATCATTCCCTAATATCTATTGTTGGCCAATGTTGGGTCGGGAGCGGTGTACTGTCTAGTCCTAGAGATGCTATGAAGAACTCAATCTCGCCCACTCGCTGCCTTCATACGGTAGTGTAAGCTACCTTCCCCGTGCTTTACGTGCCGTGTATCATGACCTGGACTCGCTCGGGAGAATGCGTAAAGATGCAGGCCGCAGATCAAGAAGTACTGAACCGTTTTGAACGTTTGCACCGTCAGCCGAAAATCCACCAAATGATTCTGGCTTGTGACACGGTTCTGTGCGCTAGCATTTCCCCAATGCTGAGCGATACACGCAAGAGGTGGGCCCGGGTGGCAATTTAAATTATGACAAAGCAGAACCCAAACCCTAACCTGAACTTTCTTGGGCCTTGTGCTAGTTTAGGTAATTTCGCTTGCACCACCACATTGGGGACAAGAAGAGCAAAGGATGGAACAAGGACAATGTACCCAATATTACATGCGCGCGATCTCAAGGATTGAACGGTACTCTCATCATATCTCCTCCCTCATACCATGCCAGGAGCGTACGAGAAAATCTCCATCCACCATCTGCTCTCCTCCTCCTTCCGCAGGGAATCTGCCTATCCCGTCCAGAGGCTTCCTATACAGCTTTTGGTTGACAACATATTATCGTACCTTTCGGTCGGAGATGTCATTGCCTTGAGAAAGGTATTTGCTCACCCGCAGTATCACTGACCAGCGCTCACTCACTGGTTTACGCAGGTCAACCTCGCGTTCTTCCTGCTAACTCACGAGCCCGTGATATGGCGTCGCTTCCTGAAACAATTCAATGTCCCACCTCCATACATTCCGGCCTACGTGCCCTTCACTCTACAAGCGTCAGACTTCAAGGCCGAACATATGGTGGCCAATTTCCTTTCCGTTCAGCGCAACTGGGAAAGTTCGTGCCCAGAGCTCTACGGATATCACAAACTTTCCACGCTGTGTAGAGTCCTCGAGATGAAGATTCTCCCTGGCGGAGAATACGGTGTATTAGCTGTTAGTGACGAGGACGGCTTTTGCGTAACGGTGACGCAGATGAACGGGAAGTTTGTCTCTCTGGCCAGCCTTGCGACTGTGGAGAGACCGTACAATCTAAAAGCTCAATACATGACCTATAACGGACGAGAGGGAATCATGGTCTGGTTTGTACTCAAAACCGATGTCGAGAGGTTATCCGGGTTAGTTGTTTTTTTCACGAAATCATAGTGTCAACTGACAGCTCAACTCTATAGAACCGGCATTGGCTACACTTGTCATGTCGCCCACATTGGACTAGATACTTTAGGCTTGCGAACCAAAACTGCAACGTTGACTCCAGAGCCATTCGAACTCCTGGTTCCCTTCAGCTTCGCTGACCCGGTCCGCGATGTCTCTGTCTTCCTTGCTGGCGGAGATCTCTATCTCGCAACGATGCTTCTTCCCAACGACATTGTCATCATCAACCTGGACAGGAATGAGGCACGGTCCATGACTTGTAGTCCAGACACAGCATTCCTCCCTTTCGTGCGTGTGGTGCATACAATTCGCAATATGCATGCACTAACAAGTTACAGGATCACCAAATTCGTGCAATGTGCTTCTTGCCTAGTCAAGGCGATGTGATGGTCGTCCGTACAGTCCTTAATGGACCGAATGACGTTCATTTGCTCGAGCTGTATACCATACCTCATGCGCTGGGCAGATTTGTTCCCATCCCAAAGGCACGAGTGGTAATCCGGGAGACCGGAGTCAGCAACTTTCAGTTCTCTGACGCGCCCATACTGGAGTCCTGCCTTGACAGTCCCCTTCCTATGTCGCTCTATTTGGAGACATCGAGCCCTTCGAGCATCGTCCATTATACCATTTCTCCGGTCAAATACACCGCCTTCGGTCTCTCCACGTTCTGGTGGTCGTACGACCTTACCCAGGTGGTCCAGCAGTCAATTGCACGAAATTCCACGAACAGCCTCCAACACGTATTTCCCGGTACACAACGTGCTCTGGTCGTGAGCATAGCGAATGAGGATGGTCCTTATTCCCCTCACACCAATCTCACTGCTCTCAGAAGGTACTTCAACCCGGACTCATACGTTCCCGACCTTCTCTCCTTTTCCAAAGACGCGTTGGTGAAAACGCAGCAGTTATGCGGCTGGAGGCCCAAGCATCTGTATCGCAATATCGACATCTCCCCGCACATATTGGGAATGATTAATGGAAACCGTATCACATCCATGGCTTGGGACGAGTCCTCGGGTCGAACCTGTTTTGCGACCAAGCACGATGGCCGAATCCATGTGTTGGAATTCGGACAAAGTGTGGGTCCGGATGCCCATCTACATCGCTTCGATAGTCTCCAGAAGATCTTGAAGATCGGCCAGTACGAGAGCGGCCATCCGGAATCGCCTTATCCTGAGATGGAAATGTTGGATATTATCGACATGGACGACGTACCAGACGAACTGTACATCTAATTCATCGATTTGTATTGCTAGTCCTTACACATCTCCTATCTAGGTATACGTCTGGGAATGGACGACAGTCCCTGTTCGCTATTCTCATCTATATGATCTTAGGCTTGACATCTATAATATGTATGTCCAGTCAACTACATTCTGTTCTCCATCCTGATAATCATGCCATAGCTCTCTATTCGTCCGTCTGCATTCACGTCCTACTCAAACTTTAGGCATGCCTCATGCCCCTGCTGTACTATACATTTTCGTTCTTCCTAATCTACTTCACTATGGCCCTCGGAGGGTTCGTTCTTCGTCATACATAATTTGGTCCGCGCTACTTTACTCTAGAGCGCATTTGTATATTTCTTTGGCCACTCGACGCCAGCTCTCTCGGTCAATAGCATACTGCTCGGCATACTCCACTTCCAGATGATGCAGCCTCTTCCCGACAATGACCAAACTGTGCAAAGGCTCTCCGAATGCATCTTCTGGATGGTTAGCAAGCTCACTGAGCGTACCGCAGACGATTCTCTCATGCTCGTCGCCACCTCCAACTCGAGAAAGAGCGACAGCCAGTGTACTGTCGGGCGACAGGGTACCTGTCTGGCGCAACGTTTCGATTTCGATGAGCTGAGACACCGCTTGTCGTATGGACATGTATCTCGGCGGTTCGTAAATTTTGCGACCGCTTGTGAACGGCATGAATGTAGTTCTGCTTGGATGAATATTGGAACTCACCGCGCTAGATTCTCTTCACTCTGTTCCTTGACTTTGATGTCCAGCAGGACGAGTGTGTGAAGACCTAAATCGATGTTTTCCTTGATGCGGTCGTAGAAGCTATCGGGCTTCCATGTCTCCGTGAAGAACACCAAAGAAACAGTTTGTCCGAAGTTGTAGAGCTGGAGACCGCATGCGCCGACGGCGTTCATGATAGATGCATTATGGATGACGCGAATGGGGATCTCAAGACTACGAGCGCGAAGAATGATGTCTGTGTGGGTTGTAGCACTTGAGGATTGTAAGAACATGAACATTGAGCATTGGGCGAACGTACCCAAAAGGATCGCCCACCACGAGCAAGGACACATCTTCCTTGTCAGCGTTGGCCAAGATGGTATCGCTCTCTGTTTCAACCATGTCGCGGTCGGCCAGGATGAGCGGTTTCTCATAGAAGGCCTCCTTACTTGCAAGACTATTTGAGACGATAGCTCGGTATTAGATTGTATATCACGAACCAATCGTTCCTTTTTCACCATGAGAATGCTGGTGTACGCTTCGAGGTATACTCGTGTGGAGTTCTTGATAGCCTACGTGTTTGAATTAGGAAGAATTCAATGCAATTGGCGAATTTTTCACGTTAAGCCCTCGAACGGTTACATCGCTCTCGTCGCAAAGCCCGAGACCAATAATGTAGAACATGATGGAAAAGATGAGAGGTGATTGATTAGATAACGGACTTAGAGCGGATCTAGTCAAACTCACGTCTACTCGAATCGAAAGCATCTACATAGACAAGGAAGAAGATCACACTATGTACTGCTATGTAAGTAGATAATGGCGTTTTGGCAAGACTCTACATACAAACGTTCCAGAACTCATTCCTTGGAATTTCTCTTCGGCTTCAGCCATCCCTCCATATCAAACTTGGCCTTCTTCTCTAGTGGCGGACCAGAAGACCTCCCTTTCACCGACGCCGAAGACGGAAGGGACTCTCGCCTCAATACTTCCTTCAGTTTCTTCTTCTCCGCTTCTGGCAAAGCAGGAACGTCCAGACTTGAGATAGGACGAACATGTTTAGTCGTCGTACCCTCCGCTCGAAGTTTATTAGCCCCAAGAAGAGAAGCGGGCAACGCCTGAGGCTCTGATTTGCGGCGAAATGGGTTTCCGCCTTTCAGAGCATCCTCGAGTTTCTGAGGTGGTGCGGACAGAACCTTCTCCTTCGGCTTTGTCATGAACGAAGTCTGCCACGCGGCCATTAGCCGCTCCTTCTCACTGTTCTTCTGAATCGTCAGTGTCTCGACACTGCGCTTCGCCGCTGCAACGCGTTCCACCGCAAGGGGTTTTTGAAGTTCCAGATCTGACCACGGCGGAGGTTCCCTAAAGAACATGGCTTTCTCGTTGCCCGAGGAACGGAAGCAAGCTTCCTGCGTCACGTATATCCTTTCTGAGGTGGACATAGTAGGTTGCCGAATGTTAGGCAACTTGGCATAGAAAGCATTGACGGCTTGCTTCTGCAACACGCCTTCCATTTCGTTTTGAACCACTGTCTCTAGCCAAGTCGATCCCTGATTCGCTACTAAGGTCGTCAGTCCAACACGCAGCTCTGCGCAGAGAACCGCAAGTACCTAGAGACGTGCCCTCAGCGCCCTGATCAATGTTGTTGTGTACAAGAGTCACTGTATCCCTGCTCGTAACGTTTGAGAACTTTGACCTTTTCCGAGTGATGGTCTCTCTTTTGATGCCGAGGTCTCGCTCGTAGAGGCGAGAATACTGAAGACAGCTGATACACACATGGAAATGAGTCGAAGATGAGAAGAGAGTGCCGTCTGCCAGTGTTTTCAGGAGCGAGAGAGATGCACGTAGGGGTGTGGGATGATAGAGGTCGTGGTATGTTGACAACGTCCAGGGAGACGCTTTCGCACACGAAGACCAACATTTGGTTCCTCTCAGATCTATCATTTTGAATTCACGTTCCATGAGGTTAGGGAAGAACTTACCGAGAACAGAGAGTAGAGGAAACTTGGCAACACTGGGCAGCACATTGGCAGTGACACCCTTGCAGTTGCGAAGACGAAGGATCCTCAATGGCCAAGGGCCACGGCGAATTGAATCGTCATCCCAAACAAGTGTTTTGGCCAAGATACGAATTCCATAATCTGTGATATTGGTTCCGCTCGCTTCAAGTGCAACCAACATGTGTAGCGCGCGGAGCTCCAAGATGCTATTGTCATCAAGTTCTACACACCCCGGTAGCTCCAAGATGGTCACCAGAGAAAACGCGGGGGTTGAGGGAATGGTTTGAAGAAGAGGAAGATACGCGTCCGATAGGGGCATATTGTAGTGAGAAAACGCGTCTGGCAGAGAAGTTTTGTAGAGTTGAGCAAGAGTGGCCCAAAGACGGGGGTCAACAGAGGAAATGGAGAAGTCGGGCGATCCGAACGAGGGGACGAGCGAGCGAATGATATCGAAGCTACTCTCGTCATTCTGTGAGGAGTATTTGAGAGTGAGCTGCCCCAGTTTGTGTACTTGGTCGGGCATAGACGCGAGAACGCGTATATAGAAGTAGAACGGAGAGGGCACGTAGGGCAGTGTAGAGGGTTGTTCGGACAGCACATACGGACCAATGCTGTAAACAGGCTTGTGCAAGTATTTGGAGATCGTGCTATCTGCGGAAGCCTGTTGAACGGGGAGTCCTAACACGATCATGGCGGTATTGCTATGAAGGGTGCCACGCGAGCAGGCGGTGATGATCGATCATCCGCGAGCCTTACTCGGATCACTCCCGGCTGGCTGAGCATACAGGTTCTGTCTAGATCTTTATATGTACCGCATTCAGAGCTGCTTTATGCAGCGCAAGAGAATACCATGCGTGGGCAAACAACATCCCTTCTTCATGGTGCAAAAGAGGCACGCTGAGTGCACTTTGCCCAATATGGAAGTATGTCGTGGGAAAATGGTTGTTGACAAATTAAATATTAATGACGCTTCTCTCTTAGTTACCATCTCTCCCCTTCCTTCCAGTGGGCTTCGCACTGGACCGCCATCACACCTGTCTTTCTTTCTTCCACTCCTTTCCCGCTCTCGTCTTCCTCTAAACAGGCTGGTACGCAAGACAACGAGTCGTCATGACATCTAGAGGTCACGGATTGCCTCAAGATCCTCGAAATCCCTTTGCAAACATTGCGCAGCGCCCTCCCGGCCCACCTCAATCACAGCCCCCTCCCAGTTTTCCGCAGCCGCGAAGGGACTATGACGCAGATTCCGATGCCGGGGACCACTACGGGTCATACAACTCTAGCACCACCAGGTTAGCAGGCAGCCCGGGCTATTTCGACCAAAACAGTACGTTGCATTCCCCGCTATCCTCCGCTATGTCCCGTCGTCGCCCTCTCTTGTGTTGTAGCCCGGCTCTTGCTGTGCCTCGGCAACAAGTTCCATCACCTCGTGCTCCGAACACACCACCGACTGATGCCATCCTTCTAGACAATTCAGAACAAGACGTGTACGGCAGACGTTATGTCCCATCCGTCGATTCCCATGCAAGTATCCCCAGTATCTCCCCTTTCGCCGACCCGGGCATTGGCTCTAACGAGCCATATCCTGCCTGGTCCGCAGACAAGGGCATACCCATGTCGAAGGAGGAAATCGAGGACATTTTTCTGGATCTCACTCAAAAGTTTGGATTCCAACGCGACTCGATGCGGAACATGGTATGTTGTCATCATCTGCCCAACTTTTGTCCTTCTCAGAGTACTGTAGTTCGACTTCACGATGACCCTCCTGGACTCCCGTGCTTCTCGCATGACTCCAAATCAGGCGCTCCTCACCCTCCATGCCGACTACATCGGTGGACAACATGCGAATTATCGCAAGTGGTATTTCGCCGCCCAACTCAACCTCGACGATGCCGTCGGCCAAACCAACAATCCCGGGCTTCAGCGACTGAAATCAGTCAAAGGAGCAAAGGGTGGCAACAAATCTCTCGATTCCGCCCTCAACCGCTGGCGCAACGCGATGAACAACATGTCTCACTACGATCGTTTGCGACAGATTGCTCTCTACCTTCTATGCTGGGGAGAAGCCGCCAACGTCAGATTCGTTCCTGAATGTCTGTGCTTCATCTTCAAGTGCGCCGACGACTATTATCGCAGTCCGGAGTGCCAGAATCGTGTGGATCCTGTTCCAGAGGGTCTCTACCTCAGCACTGTTGTCAAACCGCTGTACCGTTTCATGAGAGATCAAGGGTACGAGGTGGTGGATGGAAAGTTCGTCAGAAGAGAGAAGGATCACGACCAAATCATCGGCTATGATGACATCAACCAGCTCTTCTGGTATCCCGAAGGTTTAGCAAAGATTGTTCTCAACGATAATGTTCGTCACCTTTCTACTTTCGCTTGTGTTTCTTGCATTGACTTTGCCTCCAGACTCGTCTCGTCGATGTGCCCCCAGCACAACGCTTTATGAAGTTCAGCCGCATAGAGTGGAACCGTGTTTTCTTCAAGACCTATTTCGAGAAACGGTCCATATTGCACCTTCTCGTCAACTTCAATCGGATCTGGATTCTACACGTCTCCATGTTCTTCTTCTATACCGCCTTCAACTCGCCAAAGGTGTACGCTCCCAAGAACAAGAGTGATCCGTCACCAGAAATGACGTGGTCTGCAGTGGCTCTCGGAGGCGGTGTTTCCACGGCTATCATGATTGCCGCCACTTTGGCGGAGTTCTCGTACATCCCGACCACTTGGAACAACGCCTCACATCTCACTACCCGGTTATTCTTCCTCATTATCATCTTGGGTCTGACATGCGGACCCACCTTCTACATCGCTTCCGTCGATGACTCGGCAAACCAGTCACAGCTCCCTCTCATCCTTGGTATCGTCCAATTCTTCATCAGCGTTGTCGTGACTGTCATATTCGGTCTTATCCCGTCCGGTCGCATGTTTGGTGATAGGGTTGCGGGCAAGTCTCGCAAGTACATGGCCTCGCAAACCTTCACTGCATCGTATCCTAGTCTCGCTCGTGGTCCACGCAGTGCATCGATCTTCATGTGGGTTTTGATTTTTGGATGCAAGTTCGTCGAGTCATACTTCTTCTTGACCTCATCCTTTTCTTCCCCCGTCGCTGTCATGGCGCGGACGAAGGTGCAAGGATGTAACGACGTGTACTTTGGAACTGTGCTTTGCTCCAACCAAGTTCCGTTTACGCTTGCTATCATGTATGTCATGGACTTGTGCCTGTTCTTCCTGGACACGTACCTCTGGTACATCATCTGGATCGTCGTCTTCAGTATTGGGCGCAGCTTCGCTCTTGGTTTGAGTATCTGGACTCCTTGGAAAGATGTCTTTACCCGGTTGCCGAAGAGGATATACGCCAAGCTTCTGGCCACTGGTGAGATGGAGATCAAGTACAAGCCCAAGGTGCGTTCACGATGATGATCTGCTCGCCGTTGTAGTCTGATATCTGTATAGGTCCTCGTGTCTCAAATATGGAATGCTGTCATCATTTCGATGTATCGTGAACATTTACTTTCCATCGACCATGTCCAACGGCTGCTCTATCACCAAGTTGACGGTCCGGACGGTCGACGAACACTTCGTGCACCTCCCTTCTTCACCAACCAACAGAACTTCAAGGGCAACTTCTTCCCCCCTGGCGGCGAGGCCGAACGCCGTATCTCCTTCTTCTCATCCTCTCTTACCACTGCTCTCCCGGAACCTGTCCCCGTCGATGCCATGCCGACATTCACCGTTCTTGTGCCCCATTACTCCGAAAAGATTCTTCTCAGTCTCCGAGAAATTATTCGTGAAGAGGACAAGAACACTCGCGTCACGATCTTGGAGTACACCAAGCAGCTTCATCCGGTCGAGTGGGATAACTTCGTAAAGGACACCAAGATACTTGCGGAGGAGATGGAGGGCGAAAACGGCAGCAACGAGAAGGGAGCCAAGACCGAGGATCTACCCTTCTACTGCATCGGTTTCAAAACTTCGTCACCGGAATACACTCTGCGGACACGTATCTGGGCATCACTTCGCGCGCAGACGTTATATCGTACTGTTTCGGGTATGATGAACTATTCCAAGGCCGTCAAACTCCTTTACCGAGTTGAAAACCCGGACATTGTGCACAACTTTGGTGGAAACACCGAGCGGCTGGAGCGAGAGCTTGAGCGCATGTCTCGGAGGAAGTTCAAGTTCACCATTTCCATGCAGCGGTATGCCAAGTTCAACAAGGAGGAGCAGGAGAATGCAGAATTCCTTCTACGCGCGTACCCCGACCTCCAAATTGCCTTCCTTGACGAGGAGCCAGGCCCCAAGGGGGGCGATCCTCGGCTGTTTTCTACACTCATTGATGGCCATTCCGAGTTTGACGAAGAGACTGGACGTCGCCGACCGAAGTTCCGTGTCGAACTACCCGGCAATCCGATTCTAGGCGACGGCAAATCGGACAACCAGAACCACGCTATCATCTTCTATCGTGGCGAATACCTTCAGCTCATCGACGCTAATCAGGACAACTATCTGGAAGAATGTTTGAAGATCCGTAACGTCCTTGGCGAATTCGAAGAGTTGCGCGTTTCGAATCAGAGTCCGTACGCGCAATGGGGACACAAGGAGTTTGCGAAGGCTCCTGTTGCTATCGTTGGAACCCGCGAGTACATTTTCTCGGAGAACATCGGTGTGCTTGGTGATATTGCCGCTGGAAAGGAACAAACATTCGGTACCATGACAGCTCGTGCGCTGGCCTGGATTGGTGGCAAGCTCCATTACGGACATCCTGATTTCTTGAACGCGATATTCATGACTACTCGCGGAGGGGTTTCGAAAGCCCAGAAGGGACTTCATTTGAACGAGGATATCTTCGCCGGTATGAATGCCTTCGGTCGCGGTGGACGTATCAAGCATTCGGAGTACTACCAATGCGGCAAGGGCCGTGATCTCGGGTTTGGAACGATTCTCAATTTCCAGACGAAGATTGGTACCGGTATGGGTGAACAGATGCTGAGTCGTGAATACTACTACCTGGGCACACAACTCCCCATTGACCGCTTCCTTACGTTCTACTACGGTCATCCCGGTTTCCACATCAACAACATCCTCGTCATCTACTCAATCCAGATCTTCATGGTTACACGTGAGCTCGACTTCCTTACCATCTAGTACAATTTCTGACGCCCACGTAGTACTTTATCTCGGCACGCTCAACAAGCAATTGCTGATTTGCAAGGTCGACAGCTCAGGCAACGTTACAAGTGGGCAACCTGGTTGCTATAACCTCATTCCTGTCTTCGATTGGATCAAGCGGTGCATCATCTCTATCTTCTTGGTCTTCATCATCGCCTTCTTGCCGCTCTTCTTGCAAGGTTCGTGTTTTGATTCGTTCGACGACGCTTCTCTGACAGTCACCGCTAGAATTGGTGGAGAGAGGAACAGGCAAAGCTGTCCTTCGTCTGGCAAAACATTTCCTGTCACTATCGCCAATTTTCGAAGTCTTCTCGACGCAGATCTACTCACAGGCTGTGCTGAGCAATCTTACGTTCGGTGGTGCTCGATATATTGCTACAGGACGTGGTTTTGCCACCACTCGCATCAGCTTTAGCATTCTGTACTCTCGATTCGCAGGCCCAAGTATCTACATGGGCATGCGTAATCTGCTGCTGCTGCTATACGCCACCATGGCCCTCTGGATCCCTCACTTGATCTACTTCTGGCTTTCCGTCCTGTCACTCTGTATAGCGCCGTTCGTATTCAACCCTCATCAATTCTCCATCTCCGACTTTGTTATCGACTACCGAGAATTCCTACGATGGATGTCCCGAGGCAACTCTCGCCATAAAGCGAGTAGTTGGTACGGATACTGCCGTCTTTCGCGTACCATGATCACTGGCTACAAGAAGAAGAAGCTTGGCCACCCCTCTGACAAGCTCTCCGGCGACGCACCTCGAGCAACATGGAAGACTGTTATTTTCTCGGAGATCGTCTGGCCTATCATCATGGCCATCTTCTTCCTGAACGCGTACATTTTCGTCAAGTCGTTCCCGGACCAAAACGGCAACACCAGCCCAAGCCCGCTAATCCGTATGGCTCTCATCGCTGTCGGGCCAGTTGTTTGGAATGCGGCGGTTCTGATAACCCTCTTCCTTATCTCGCTCTTCTTGGGACCCATGATGGACTCTTGGCAAAAGTTTGGTTCCGTGATGGCCGCTCTTGCTCATGGTCTTGCGCTGATTGGCATCCTCGCGTTCTTTGAGTTTTTCGTACGTCTTCACCTCACTGCTGTGCCCTGAGTCTGACCAGTATATAGTGGTTCCTCGAACTTTGGGATGCTTCTCACGCGGTGCTCGGCATCATCTCAATCGTTGCCGTGCAACGTGCCATCCAGAAGATCTTGATTGCTGTGTTCTTGACTCGTGAATTCAAGCACGACGAGACGAACAGAGCGTGGTGGACTGGTAAATGGTATGGTCGCGGACTGGGAAATTCAGCAATGTCTCAACCGGCTCGTGAATTCATTGTCAAAATCGTCGAGATGTCGCTTTGGTCTTCCGACTTCTTGCTGGGACATTTGCTCTTGATGATCCTCACGCCACCTCTTCTGATACCTTTCATGAACTCGTTGCATTCGACGATGTTGTGTACGTGATTCACGTTGACCGCTGTTCCCCATCCTGATCTTTTGCCCAGTCTGGCTGCGCCCTTCAAAGCAGATCAGACCTCCCCTGTTCTCCACCAAACAGAAGAGACAACGTCGATGGATTGTGCGTAAACTCCGCTTCGTCAAACACTTCTTTTTCTTATATTCGTCTCCAGGTCATCAAGTACACGATCGTCTACGTCCTGGTCATCAGTCTGTTGGCGGCACTTATCATTTTGCGTATGTCTCGTTCAAGTTACTTGCCTCGTCTTTCGCTGACCTTATGTCACAGCTGCGCTGTTCCGAGACGTGATAACTTTCAATTGCTCTGTTTGCAAGAGCATTTAATCATCTTAACCATTTCACTGATTCTCCGGACGGTGACCGATGCTTAGTGTACATAGTACCCACATACCACGATCTTTTAAATTATAGTCATCTGTACAACTTCATCGTACACCACGCAGGGATAATTTAGGACGGACGTATCTGCCCACTACATAGAAATTGACTTTTTGGAACGTCATTGCGAGCCTGCGAGGAGCGCCGGGCAAATTTTGTGATCTGAGATCGAAGTTCCGTCAATGTTGGCGCGGCGACTCACACTTGTACGTCAACTATCATGAACAAGAACGTCGGTTTCGAGCGTGCGTTGGGCACCGGAGGTGGGAGCATGGTGTCACCAGAGTCGCAGAAAAAGTGCGGAATTGTTCCCTTTTCGTCATGATATATGTAGTAATTGAGTGGAAACGTTAGCTACGAGATTGGTGCAGCGCTCTGCAAGGCAGGACGCGTCAGCGAGGCTGCGCCATACTTATTCAAGTCTATTACGCTCGACAGATTCAATCTCGACGCGTTTATCGAAATTGCGTTCATTAGTCCGACCAAGAAAGACAGTATGCAATTCTTGGACGATGGATTGAAATTCGGTGAGCATTGGCCCCGCCACACTTGAGGACGCGTGTTCATGGACTTGGTCAAAGGTCGCATACTTATGGAGAAACGCCTGGGCCCGACATGCTTCAACGACGAGCACGTCGGCCGCTTCTGGGATATTCTGGATACGCGTCCTTATATGCGCGTCTTGCAGACTCGCATTCGGTTCCAGTTTATGATGGAGAATTATAGGGATGCTGCGTATGTTGATCAAATGAATCTATAAACTGTCGCCAGCCCTCATCTTTCAATTTCAAGTACCACTATCGTTGAAATGATTCGACTGTGCCCAGGAGATAACTTGGATCAGCGCTCTTGGCTTGGCCCGGCGCTGTGTCATACCGGGCGCTACAGTGATGCCCTCTCCTTCGCTCAAGCATATCTGGACTACTCACTCAAGATACCCCTCAAGAATGGCGGACTACCATTCACAGAACCGAAACGCGAATTATATCCCACAGACGAGGCGTCGATGAAGCGTCTGATGTTCACCAAATGCTCACTGTCATACACAGCGGCGTACGCGGCCTTCAAACTTTGGGGCGACTGCGATGCTTCCCGCCAGTACTTGAAGATAGCTGCTGGCGGATGCCGGCACGTACTTGTCAAAATTTTGGCGAGAATCAAGAAACCAGGTCAGCGCGCTCTTAAATACATTGATTTCCGTTTGACCTATGTAACTGTATAGATGAACTGAGTATGTCTGCCAGGACACACAATAGCACGGAGGATGCACACGATTATCTCTACAAGGCGCAGAGCTTGTGGATGGCGGAAGACGTGTGGAACTGGGTGAGCAACAACCCAGATGCACAGGACGCGTCAAGGAAGGCGTGCGCCAATGCAAGCTGCACGAACAAGGAGACCTCCGCCGCAGAGTTCCAGCGATGCTCGTCCTGTCATCAGGTATGCGAGGATTTTCATTGGGTTCTCATTTCTGATTGAGGGCTGTCAAACTTAAAGGTGTCTTATTGCGGTCCTGCCTGCCAGAAAGACGATTGGAAACGACACAAGTCCGGTAAGAAGCGCTAACTGTGTCTGAACTTTCTTCTTGACGGTCTTCAAGATTGCAAACAAAGATCAGCTATAAAGCTAGCTGTGAAAGCGGTCGCCAACGCTGAGCCTATGCCTGAGAACGCTCCGATGCAGGTTTATTCAGCTGACTTTTCTGGCGGTTCATTCATTGTCACGGAGGGATCTGCCCCGTCCGGAGTCATTATTCCAGAGGCGACCGACACGGTCTCGTCCAGCGGCAAGAACAAGAAGAAGAAGTCAAAGAAGAAGTCCAAGAAGTAGTCTGAACTATTGCTACATTACTTACAACCAACTGCTGAACGTCTCCGTATCACTGTACAAAAGTTTCAAATTTGTGCTATCATTCCTCGACGGCAGCCTGTCGCGTCAAGATCGCGACTTGTCATTACGTCATAGCCTCCGGTCCAGCAGAGCCACCAGGATGCTCAGTCGCTCTTCTCTCCTGCTCAAAAGAGGTCAACCAGCAGTACGGCGGCTGCCTCTTCTCCGATGCGAGTCGACCGCGAATCCTCCCCCTGGAACGCCCCCTCAATCCCACGCTGTTGAACGCGACCAAAAAGCGCTATATCTCAATCCCCTCATCGCCTCTGTCGACATCATAAAACGCACGGCCCTGCTCGCAATTGCTGGAGGCGTCATCTTTGTTGTCGGGAATTATGCTTTCAGCGAGGGATACGCTCAGTACATCGAACATTCCCGTCTTGCTCCGTCGGCGCCAGATTTGGAGACACTGAAGTGGGGTTGGGATGCTGAGGAGCCAGGGTGGAACGGAGACTCAAGCAAGGGAGGCACAGATCCTGGCCTGGGTCGAAAGGCGCGCCGTCTGGTCGGTGCAGCGTCTGCCGCCCTGGGCATCACCAGCATCGACGCGGAAGCAGAGTCCGAGTATGTCAAGACCAATCCATCAGCCGCCGTCGATCTGGGCATGTACCACAGTGTCAGAATGCTCATCGCCGCACTGAGAATAGCGGAGGGAAAGGACGCGGAAGGGAAACTCCACCCCGCGACCTTGAACTTGCTTTACACCCGATGTGCGTCCATGTTGGAGAAACTTGATGTCGACAGGAATTGCCTTCCTGGAGCCAAAAACATATACGAGAAACTGTGGCAGCGGGTGCCAAGCTCGTATGTTGCCTGGCGGCTTGGTGAAGTCTGCCACCGCCTTGACTTGAATGACGAAGCGCTTCTCTGGTGGTCCTGCGCCATTCAGGCAGCAGAGGGCCAGACCCCATCCAATACCATCGATATACACGTCCCATCTACCCTCCCATCTTCCCCGCGCACACAACGCATCTTGGCTTCCACCCTTGTCTCTCTATCCTCACATTACGCCACAGACCGCCGGCTTCAAGAAGCGGATACATTTGGAACTAATTCCTTAAACCTCCTTCGCTCCATTGTCCAGGCGGAAACTCTCGAATTTGCCTCCCAGCCAGAGGCGCTTCACACCTCTACTATCGTCCAGCGGGCATCCATTCTCTCATTGCACCACGCAGAAGTACTGTACGGGCTGGGCAGGAGACCTCAAGAGTGTGTGGAGTGGCTTTCGTCTGTGACTGATTCGTCTTCGCGAGTTGCACGAGTTCTGGGAAACCGGAAGAACGTGGACCAGTCACCTGAGGGTCTGGAGATATCAGCAATCTACGCCGAGTCTCCCTACCTAAAGGATGCCGCCACTGAACTGCTTCGCGATGCGCGGCGGACTGCGTCGCAAGCATGGAGTCTAATGGGTACCCTTGGAGAGCAAACGAAAAGTGACCCCGTGGCAACTCTCTCATGCTACGAGATGGCCCTCAAATGGGCGGGGAAAATTGACGAGGAAGGGAACCATGTCCCGGACTTCAGAGTTACCCAGCTCTCACAGTGGAATGCGCTTGTGAACAAACGTGACCACTTGCAGGAGGTAATAAACTCTAATCCACCCACTGCGCACAAACGGAAAGGTTGGTTATCGGTTATAGGATTGTAGGTCCTGATAGGTACGATAAGTACGAATTATGAGCCATGTCAATACAATGTCTGTGTTGCTACAATGGTATGGTATGAATGATTAACGAAACCGAAATGGTCCCGAATATCTAATATACGGACAGTGGGATATCTATAGGGTCTCGTTGACTATCGAGACGACAACAGTAACGCTGGTAATACAGTCAACATCATGGAAGGACCTGCAGCGGAAGATACTTACTCGTCAATTTTCTGGAGAAGAGAAATGAGAGATTAGTTCCATCCCAATACAAAAGATCATAATACACTTACGCCACCACGGAAGAACTTCCCATCTCTAGCAGCTTCCTCTAAACGAAACGTCAGCAGCATGGAAGATAGTGAGATTTCGATACGAACTTTCGAACGGGCTGACTCGGTACTTGTTGAACATACAATGTCGAGCGTGTGATATGAGGCGATCAGCTATTGATTGCGCCTGCGAGCTATCTGGCAGCCCGGAGCGACCCACCAGTGAGACAATGTTGAGTATCTCTGACGAGAAGACGTTGTCACTGAGTCCATCGGTCTGAAAAGAGGGATTCTATGAGGACAGCTACACATGCTGTTGAAGTCGAATACTCACGTAGGCGATGACGATGTCTCCGTGGCGCAATTTTGTCTCGTACCTGTCGGCCGCGGCGGGAGGGTCGATACACGCCCGCGAGAAACGGCGAACATCCCGCGCAGGGAGTTTCGTAAGTTGTCTGTGGAGGATACGCGTTAAAACCACGATAGAAAGTTAGAGATGGCTTCGTACAGAGGACAATTGAAGAAGTGTGTCTGGGAGGCTTGTTTGTAGTACACCGAGGATGCCCGGATGATTAGGAAGCCGCTATCACCTAGGCTGGGGAGCATTAGACGGGATTCAATGAACGAAACACGAGAGATTAACGCACTTGGTAGCGCGTAATAGACCAGAGGATGCATTCAAACTGAGTATTACAGCAGTACTGGAGCCTGGGGAAGTTGAAGTCGTAATTCCGGAGGCGTTCAAAGGTATTCACCTGCTTGAACAAGTCGCTCTCGAAGAACGCCGCCATAGGACAAGTCCAGACACTCATAAGGTGTCAGTTCCCATCCCTCAACCTCTTCGCGTTCCGCGTAATCGAGTGTTGGATCGATTTCCGGTTCACCTGCCCATGCATTGCGCGTATATCGGTGGGCGTGGTACATTAGAGCCTGTGAAAAGAGAGACGGGTCCACACCGCTTTCCACCCAACCGCCGACGCCGTCAGCTACTCCGAAGGAAACACCCTTGCATTAAGGTAAAGACCGGAATGGCACACAACGTGATGGACGCGCTCACAGATGCGTTTTTCATCTTCGCGGAGGTTATCATGGCTGCTGACCGTGGACATCGACTGAACGCACCTCTTGGACAAAGAAAAAGTCCTCGCCAGCGTCCGGGTACCATATCTCCGTCGACGATCCCGGCTTCCGCGTCAGCATTTTGTCCCGCCACTTCCCAATCGGACTGGTGGGGGTGAATGGTGTCTTTTTGAAGGTATCCCGCTCGACGGGTTTGCCTGCCCAGCTGCTGGCCATGTGGAATGTATAGGGCCGCTGCGGGTTGGCGGTTGACAACGCTCGGGACGACGAAGGTGCATTGGAGTATCGTGATATAGCTTTAGTCGAGCATCGTATAGAGGACGAAAGTTTCATGCTAAGCAGGAAGAGTGCTTGGTCACGGTGAGCGACAGGAGAAACTTGGGGATGAGATCATCAAATACGGAGTTGCCGGCACGAATTCCGAGCACTGCTCTACGCCTGCATCGAGAACATGATCCTAACTTATCTCTGTGCTTGTAAGGATGATTGAAGATATGGTGCCCGTTCATTGATACTTGCTAGCTATAGACTTCAGCGCACAAGTTGATCTTGGCTTGGCCGTTTAATGGCCTCAGAGAACCACCAAATATATTCACAAGCGGGCGCAATGTGTTCTGCGATTGGGCCTCCTTGCGCCTCACTTGCTTCACCCATTGACTCGCTTTCTCGATGTCGGGTGAGCTCAGTGACAGCGGTCCAAGCTCGTCAAAGACGTCCACTTTGCAGGTCTGCACAAGATGTCCAGTTTCAACGACATCGATATCTCAACGTGTGGTCAACGAAGGATGATTCCTCGTCGAAAGGATAGGAGAGTCCCATGCTCACGCGAAGATCCTGTGAAAACATACTGGTATACGCCACATCCTCATAAAAAGAAAACTTAGAGCCTAAAAATAAATACACCTATGTCACGGAGACTCCACGGGTATCTCAAGGAAGATCGCAATCACCAACGACTTCCCAGCCGGAAGCTTGCAAAAATATGTCAGCCTATGAGCAAGCTCAGTAACGCACAGACAGGACTCGCGGAAGGACGCACCAAAACGAGAGATGCTCTCTTATTCGAGACCTTGCGCGTGGCGTCGGGTGTTTCGAGAGTCGCGCAATTGCCGTCCGTATTGGTTATACAAGTATTGATTACATTGATCTGCTCGAGCGTCGTCAGTGCAGACCTCAGTAAAGATACCGCGTCTACTGACCGAGCAGGTTGATACAGCCTTATAGGCAGAGGGGAGATCGGTAGGCTTGCGGGACAAAGTCGCTGATAAAAGTACAGAAGCGCGATTCTTGGTATGCAGAGTCTTGGCGTTATCCGAAATGAGAGTGGAAGCCGTTGACGCCATGGAGGAGGACTCCATGATGTTTTCGGTTGCAGCAGATTCGGACGGGGAAGCTCCACTGGCAGAAGATACACTGGGTGGTACAAGAGGTTGTACAGCGTTGTACAATCCAGGAAGAGAGTGTGGCATCCGATGGGACAAGGAAAAGGAGGGGAGAATCGCAGACGAACTGGAAGGTGCTGGGTACGGATCCAGCTTTAAAGAAGGCCTGGAGGCGAGGGAGGCGGATGAGGGCTTAGGCCTCGTGCTCTGTGATACAATTTAGAGAAAGGACATAGGCTTGATCGATGAGAGGTACCTTATGCTGAGCAGTGTAGGTCGTGACCATAGCTCGAGTTTGCCGCCGACTGTGTAGCCGGTTCGATATGCGTTGGGGAAGAGGAACACGACGCCGTATCTTGACGCTTGATACTGTGGATGCAAGTCTTCGTCCCAGGGCGACTACTTTTGCTCGCAAAGCTGCGTTTTCTGCAGTAGCAGCATTTGCGCGACCCATAAACTCCGCACGAAGCTCTCTTTCAACCTCTAGAGCTTGTGCTGATGAGTCCAGGCACTGGCTCATCTGCTTCTGGAGGAAAGACACATGCTCGTAAAGCTCGGCAGACTTTTCCTCCTCCGCAGCAAGGCGAAGTCTGGTGATATGCAGCTCGTCGCTAGCCGAGTTGAGCTTAGACCGAAGGGAGTCTTCTTCGCCAAGAGAACCCGTGCTCGTGTCAGGCCCTTTCTGATATAGTGAGGGATCACCGGGGTGGACAGAGGATGCCATCTTTTGGAAATCCAGATCGCGTCCAACAAGAAGTTTGTTGTGCTCGAGGAGGGTGAAGTTCACTTGAGAGAGACGCGAAATCTCGTCTTGAGCTGTTTCACGCTCGGCGCGCTCTTGAGTCAAGAGGCTAGAAAGCGAGTCGCACTGCTCTTTATACTCGCGCACTGAGCGCGAGAGCACCGTGTTCTGGGTTCTGACCTTCTTCAGGACTTCAAGTATTTCCATGCGGAGATTACGCTCCCAGAGCACCTCCGACTGTTCAGGGGGCTGATCCGACGGGTCCCGTGGAGGAGGGGACACACAGTCGCGTATCTCGCGTTCTGTAACAAGCACATCACGAATCTCCTCGAGCTCGACCGAGAGTCGCTTGTTAGTGGATTCCAGCAGCGCTATCTTCTCTTCGACGTCGAATAGAGGCATTCGGTGTGTCGGACTCATGTCACCGCCAAAAGTCTGTCGACGGTGATGTTGATGTAAGGGAGACCGTGGCGTTGATGGGCCCAGCGGCGACGACGGAGTTGCCATTGGCATAGATGGATTCCGGCGATGTGTGAGACGGGCAATGGCATGTTCGCGGCCTGTTGGCGTGGTGGGGTTTGAACGCTGCGGGACAGTCAGTATAGGCACAAAAATGAAGAGGACTGTTACGACAGTGTTGTCAGGGAGCGTGGGTGCCTGTAGATCGGCAAGATTGGAAACGAGCGTCAAGCGTTTCCTTTGAGCCAACATGCTTATGAGCGGAGGTCGACAAAGGAAGAGCTAGGAGATGAAGAGTCAGCGTCCAATTGCCGCTCAAATGCTGGAGCAAAGAGAAAGTGGGAAATGAGCGGATTTCTCTATTCCAGTGACAGTCATTCTTGACAGATGTGAGTGATGTTAGAGCGCCCATGAATACTGCATGACTGCGCATGATACAAACATTGAATGAGATACAGACGGTGCACTTGCTTACCTTGAGTCTTGAACCTAGCGTTCAAGGAAGAGCAGACATTCCAACGAACACAGACATCAGACGAATGTCAGGGATGTCGGGACGGTAATCCGGGTGTTAGCACCGACAGCTCCCACGCTAGACGGTCTCCTTCGTTTGTTCGAGCGCTTACGGCACTCGGATGGACTATTTCTCTAAGTTTCTGCGACCAGGGGCGCAAGCAGCCCCGAAACCACCGCCCGACCTCGCGCAAGAGTTCCACAAATCCTGGGATATCATCAGAGTCCGTGTTCCGACCTTCCCCTGCTCCCCCGCTTATCGTTCGACCTGCACAGAACACCTTGGTTACCCCCGATGAAAGCCAACTACGACGCGGAATCAAATGGACGCCTGTGCCAGCGCGCTTGAAATCCATGGTCGACGCGCTTGTCCTCGAATCAACGAGAAACGAAGAAGGGTATGTCAGACTGCAGCTATCAAGTAGATGGATGACTTGACGTTCGCAGCACAACCGGGGCATGTCTTGAATATTTGCTGAAGAATGGCGAGTGCTCTGCTCTTCAGCCAAGCTACATCTGACCCTCGCAGACGTCCTTGGAACTCTCGTACGTCTCAGTGAATCCGATCGACCTTCTGGCATCCAGGCAGAAGTGCTTCGCGCTGTCCAAAACATGGTTGTCCTGCTAGACGAGCAGTTCCTTGTGCACTCAGCTGTGCACAGGGCCGTCCTCAGGCTACTCCGCAATTGCGTTGGCGACGACCTGCAAGAGCAATTGGATGGCCGGAAGAAGGTTATGGGCGCTGCTGGCAACACGGTTCGCAGTCAACCCTCAGGATACGAAGAAGATTGTATGTCGGCTATATACCAGAAATTCTGCTTGGCTGATCTTCAAGCCAGTGGTCAATCTCCTTTGTATCCTATGCAGTCGCATCCGAACTTACCGCGAGCTTCTCATGATATTCTTCCACGACAAGCATTGGTACCGATCGGAACCTCTGTTCGCCGTAGAGGAGGAAGACGAGAGCACTCTGAACGAGGAGGACGAAGAGGAAGAGCAGGAGTATCTTGCCAAACACGCCGCTCGAAGTGCCTCACCAGCACCATCCCAGGCTACCGTTACCTCCCTTCCAGCATCATCTACTACCAAGAAGACCGAGTATGAATTCCTCCTCTTCAACTACCTTCTCCGCTTCGTCCATCGCGAAGGTCAGATCGGTGACTTCGCGCGCGCTGGACTCCTCTTTCTCATGGACGTCGCCATGTCCCCGGGTGAACCGATCCACACCCTGACAGGCGAAGCTTCTGGCTCAGACGCTGCTCGTGCCGATCCAATAACCGATGCAGCACTTGCACTGGCGGAGTACATTCTTGACGGAGACTTCTCTGAAGTGCTTGGTGCTGGTTTGGGGGCCGTCTACTCCCTACTTCCGACTAAACTTCAGTTCCCACCTCCAACCAACTCCGGTGCAGATAGCTCTACTGGAATGATGATTGGGGGACTTGGTCCAGACAACGAGGACGAGAAGGAGATGCTCGAGGTTGCCAGGGCCAAATCGCTTGCTATGGGAGTGGAAGACGCGACCAATCCGGACTTCAAGTCGCGTCTCGATCACTTCCTCAAGCTTCTGGAATTTCTTCAGGATGTCTTACGGCGAAATATTGTTCATGATGCCATGGATGCGTCCTCCCTTGTCGGAACAGCCATCGTGAACTCCATTCTTGACGCTGTGCGGAGCATATTCCTTGAAAACGTGCTTTACCCGACCATATTGGAATGCTCGGATAGCGACGGGAGCGCTGTGGCAGTCATGTCATACATCGAGATCATGATAAGGACTCTTCAGGATGGGCAGCTCTCTGATCTCCTTGTCGAATTTCTGATCAGCGAGGACAACGATGAGGTCAAACCCAGACCACGTCCCATCTCGATGCTCAATCTCGGCGCCAACGCCCCGCCTCCCCAGAGCAAATCCTCCCAAGATAAGCATAACAAACTTCGGAGGCGGAAGAGTAGTGCTATGACACTGCTTGAGATGGAGGCGCCAGATACGAGGAAGCAATCCGAATATTTTACCTCCATGGGTCGCTTCACCTTGAAGGATCTGTTACTGTCCAACCTTCGCTCAAAATACCAGCCTACTGCCACCTCCGCCCTCCAACTCTTCCAATCACTTCTCACCCAACATCCTCGTCTTTGCGTCGACAAGATCATGCTGGTCATATCTGATCCTCATGCTACGAGCTTCCCTCATCCTGCGTTGGTCCACCGAATTGAGTCCAAGGGGACGACTGAAGAAGAAGACGAAGACGAAGATACCTTCGTATACCCCGGCCTGGACATTGAGCCGACAGAAGCTTCGGAACCCTTATACTACCAACCGGAGACAACATACTCGACTCACGAACGGGAGATGGGGCTGTACTTGACCCTCGTCTCCCGGGTGGATCCTTCTCATAACGCAGATCCATTCAGCACAGGCTACAACCACTATTTGCGCGATGCTTTGTTCTCCATCCAGAGTCAACCCGTCTTCCATTTCGGTGAACTTGCAGACCCGGTGGAGGATTCATCGAGCTTCAAACATCGCCTGAATGTTCATGATCCAATACTGACACTTCTCCTCGACTCGTTGCGTCGTTTCTTCTCCAATTCGCCTGCCTACAACGTCGCGTTGACAGGTGTCCTTGCCACTTTGGCGATGCATCCGGACCGCTCTCTGGCAGGATGGCTGACCTTTGCGGTCAACGACACATTACCGAAGAACGACTCGCACACAGAAAGCCGTATAGATGTCGAAGGAGACGGGGATGACCGCTCCATCGACTTCGAGATCGGCGAACAACTTGAGTCGGAAACCATCAACTTGCCTGCGACGAGTATGGATGAAAACTCGCGCCCAGTCGTACATACCATCTTTCACGGCCTTGTTGCGCAGCTCGAGCGTTATCGCCAGATCGTCGACAACTTTGACAAGTTCCTTCTCGAACGTCGACAGGGTCTTTTGTTCTCAGAGAACCTCACGGACGCCTTGTCGCTGATACAGCTCCAAGACGAGATTTCGCGACCTATTGCCGTTGTAGAGCCTGTCCAGCCTTCCAAACCCAGGCCAAAACCCTCGTCGTTTGTGTCTTTCCTGACTCCAAAGAAGAACAGGACAAAACCTTCCATTATCTCCGAGCCTTCCACTCCGCCAAATAATCCCGAAAGTAAAAACATGCTCTCCAGTCCATTCGGGTCTCATTACCAAGAAACGGGCTCCATCAGCGTGGAGCCATTCGTTGCTCCTGCTCCGTTGACGGGTCCCTGGACGCCCTCCAAAAGCGGGAAATGGAACGCTGAAGAAGACGATGTGTTCACCTCTGGCTTCGCAGACAAGGAAGATGCCGACCCATTCCTCGACACCCACAAGGAGGAGAAGGAGGAACCCCCTCCGTCAGTGACGCTATCTCAACTCCTCGATAACGTTGTGATATTGGAGGAAAGCATGAAGGAGCTGGTCGCCATCATTCATGCGAGGAGAAGTTTGGGCATAGACTCTATACGCTATCTGTAAATTTTTGCGCTTTCTTTGTTACTAGCAGGATAGCCCGTGTGAACACGGTCAATTTGAGGCCGACAATTTGCACAGTTGGTCACGATTTGTGCAACAATCTTCATTTTCCATGTTAGCAACTATACTATGTACTTGCAGGTTTGTATGACCAGAAGTAGACCAGAAGTGCGCTCTGCCGCACCCGTCTTCGACGGGTGCTCTCGAGCTCCCCTAGAAGGCTTGCAGGAATTGGTGTCTCCGCATCTTTGGTAAGATCTCTCAAGCTACTGCTTACAGTGCAGATTTGTGGTTACCAGAAGTAAGCTCTGCGGCACCCGTCTTCGACGGATGCTCTTGAGCTCCCCTAGAATGATTGATGTTCTCACATATGCCAGACCTACGCTGAACTTGTCAGATCAGCTACTGTCATGCAGAGACCTCAACAGTGGCTCAACTATGACCTTGCAGAGTGCATTTTCCCTTAGAGATAGGCACGAGCTATTCCAACTTAGAATCATTCTAGATTCGATCCGCTATATTGATTCGTGAATCAAATCCCTAATCAATCAAAGATTCGATCTGTTCAGATCATTGAAAGGATCACGAATCATTAAATTTGTGAATGAATCATTAAAGGATCATTACTGATTTCTTGTATATCACAGTAATTATGAATATCTCACTTCAAATTAGATAGTGTGATCATTATTATGCCTCATACTACCTAAATATAAGTGAATATACTAGTATTATACTATGTATTAGTATGAATATATCAAAAATATAGGATCATTAATGATTCAATTCGTTAAATGATTCGATCCGTGAATCAAATCATTCTAATGATTCGAATCAATATAAGGATCATGAATCATTAATTTATAGTGAGGATACTCTCTCAAAAAATCAAGGATCTGATCCGTTAATAGCTCGTGCCTATCTCTATTTGCCCTTGTGGCATATACTATCCCGCATCCCACATAGTGTTACAAATGGACCATCTTTTCATCTTATCTATCACATCTCATCACCTATCATATCTCTTCATCATATCTTATCCCTTATCCGTGTCTCAGAGACGCCTCCTAGTGACATCATTCATACTCCTTGACACGCAACATGTTGGCAGCATGGTCTGACATCATACCTCATGGTTAGCAGGCTACTACCATGCACAGAACACAAGGAGGGAATCTGGAGCGTCATAGAACCAAGGCAGTGCTTTAATATCCCTGGAGGAAACAGGTTTGGGCAAGGAGTCAGGGCAAAGGGTAGTCAGTAATGGACATGTATATAAGCAAGTAGATTACAGTGTAGTCTGTAGCTTCGATCTCGTCTATACACCTGGCCTAGCCAGATCTCTTCACTTGCTCTTTGCTCCTTCTTAGTTAGATTGACTGTGTGGTGCCTGGTTTAGCCCTGTGGTTAAGTCAGTGCTGACAGAAGATCGAAGCTACCCTCCTACCACCCACCACACACCCTTGTCACTCGGCACGCTGCCGTTTGACGTCTCCCTACACCCACACTTCTATCCATCACATCCCCATCCGCTTTTCTTTCACACAGGTCATCCCGGTCTCCCCGTGCTAACACCTAGAGCAAGGTGCCCACGGACATACCGAAGTAGCCACTTTCGTGCGAACGAACTCTTGGCAGTTTCACTTCACTGTGAGCTGTTTGCAGGCCAATTCCTGCTCCCAGATAGACTTCGGCTACTCTCGCTCACAAACGAGAGGACGTCGGCTGGGCAACTGCGAACGTACGGCAAGTTCTTGGGCTCCGTAGAACTACGTAACCGATACCTGTTGTGTAGACTAGCGTAGATACCCTACTTACCTTTACCTACTCTTACTATACCTTTACGATACAACCTTCCCACACCACCCTTTCACCACTACCTCCGTCGCATCACCAACTCCTATTTCCGCACCCCCTATCCTATCTACTCCCATCCCACTTCGACACTCACACATCATGTCTGACGCAGGCGACAACGAGATGCCACAGCAGACCCCACACATTGACGTCGAACCCGAGATCCCCACTCCCCGCCATGGCCGCTCCTTGGTCAACAAACCTGACATCTTCAATGGTGACAAGACCAAGTTCAAGTCATGGTGGCGCACGGTGTCTACCTACATCAGGGATGCCAAGAACCAGATCGCCGATGATGGAGAACGGATTGACATCTGTCTGTCCTATATCCGAGGCAATGAGGTTGACGTCTGGGTGCAGAACTACACAGAGGAAAACTTTGATGAAGACGAGGAGGAATGGGAGGTGACCTGGATCACCTTCAAGAAGGACCTACAGGCGCGCTTTGTTGACTCCAACACTGCCCGCAAGGCCCAGATTGCGATTGAGAAGTTGCGCCAAGGCACTGACACTGCCGAGGACTTCTTCCAGAAGTTCGAGACTCTGCTTACTCAAGCAGGGTACAAGAAGGAGGATGCCTATGTCGTTAGACTCCTCGAGATGAACATCAATGAGCGGATCGTCGACCAGATCTACTCAACCCAGTACGACCTTCCCGAAACCTATGCCGACTGGAAGGCAGCGATCATCAGGCTCGACCAACTGTGGAAACGCAGAGAAGAGAGCAAGAAGCTTGGTAGTCATGCCAAGTCGGGGGCCCAGCAGCCTGCTGCACAGGCCCAGGTCCCTAAACCAGCCCCAAAGCCTTGGGTTCCCAAGGACCGACACGATGCCACCGGCACTACCTTTGGTGGAGCTGGTAAACCCATGGACTTAGATGAGGCACGACGCAAGGGTGCCTGTTTCAACTGCGGCGAAGTTGGACATATTGGGCGAAACTGCCCCAAGAAGCGACCCCAGCAGGTTCGCAGCCTTTGGATGGCTATGTCGGAGGATGAGCGGAAGAAGCTGGCAGAGGACTTGGGTTTTGCGAAGCCCCAGCAGTAGACGCAGCACTGCCGGGGCCCCCCAAGAATGAGTCGCCTGATGTTTCTACCAATAATTATGCGAGTACCGGTACTCCTGTAGCAGAGACATGTAATTTATCATCGGCGACTTCATCACCAAAGACTGCGACACCAAGGGAAGGGACTAGACACAAGCCCTTTACCCCTGAGTGGATCGAAGAGAGGCTAAGGGAAGACGATTTGTCCAGGGCAGTCGGAATCCTGAGAGCATGGATGCCTGAGAAAAGGGTACGGGAAGCAACGGAGGAGAAGGTGTTGACAATCAGAAAGTTGACAACAAAGGAAGCAGTAGAAGTTGTGTCGGAAATGAAGCGTGGGAGGAAGTTCATTCGAGGGACCAAGGGGCAGGACTTGAAACTCCGGGTTACTATTGAGAGTCTGGCCACCGGCTCTCAGTACGAAGCAGATGCATTGTTAGACAGTGGTGCGACAGGGTCCTGTGTCAATAAGGACTATGTTGAAACACAAGGGTTACAAATCAAGAAGCTTCCGCTTCCGTTACCTGTCTACAATGCTGATGGTACCTTGAATGAGGGAGGAGCGATTGAAGGGTTTGTAGAAGTACGGATGTTGGTTGGAGACCATGCGGAAAGGATTGAACTAGCAGTTACCAATCTGGGAAAGACAGACATATTCCTAGGTCTAGACTGGCTGCGATATCACAATCCAAATGTTGACTGGGCCGAGTCCACATTGACATTTGATCGCTGTCCAGAACGCTGCGGGTACATGCCTGAGTATGGCTCTCCAGAGGATGACGATGAAGATGTAGAAGAGAAGTTGGAAGAGGGCGAGAGGATTTTCTGGATGGACTGGGATGGATACCGCAACACTGGACAGAAGCTGAGAACACAAGCTTCACCAGCAGCCACTCCTTATCTCAATGAGTTTGCCGACGTGTTCAGCAAGGCGGACTTTGACCAGTTACCGGAGCGGAGACCGTGGGATCATGCAATCGAACTCACCCCAGGCTCCAAACCGATTGACTGCAAGGTGTATCCTCTTAATCCAGCAGAGCAGAAGGCGTTAGATGAGTTCTTAGAGGAGAATATTCGCACGGGACGCATTCGGTCATCCACTTCACCAATGGCGTCTCCTTTCTTCTTTGTACGGAAAAAGGATGGCAGTTTGCGACCAGTTCAGGATTATCGTAAACTCAACGATATGACTATCAAGAACCGGTATCCACTGCCGCTGATCCAAGAACTCATTGACAAGCTGAAGGGAGCAAAGTGGTTTACGAAGATGGATGTCAGATGGGGTTTCAACAATGTACGCATCAAGGACGGAGATGAATGGAAGGCGGCGTTTAGAACTAACCGGGGTTTGTTCGAACCCTTGGTAATGTTCTTTGGACTCACAAACTCGCCGGCAACCTTCCAGTCCTTCATGAATCATATTCTGAAGGAGCTCATAGATGAAGGACATGTCATAGTATATTTGGATGATATTCTTATTTTTACCGATACTCTTGAAGAGCATAGGCAGATCGTACGACGAGTATTAGAAATACTACGTAAGAACAAACTGTATTTAAAGCCAGAGAAGTGCGAGTTTGAGGTGAACGAGGTAGAGTACTTAGGAGTTATTGTAGGTAGTGGGAAGATTAGGATAGATCCGAAGAAGGTGTCGGCAGTGACGGGATGGAAGGAGCCAACCAAAAAGAAGGAAGTCCAATCCTTCTTGGGCTTTTGCAACTTCTTCCGACGCTTTATTCGAGGGTTCAGCGGAGTGGCTAGACCACTTACCCAACTCACTGGCAATGCCGAGTGGGTCTGGAAGCAGGAGCAGCAGGATGCTTTTGACGAGTTGAAGAGAAGAATTGCTGAGGATCCGGTATTACTCATCCCACGTGAACAGGGCAAGTTCCGTGTGGAAGCAGACTCTTCGGACTATGCAAATGGGGCTGTGCTATCCCAGTTTGTTGACGGAAAATGGCGACCGGTTGCTTTTAAGTCACGAGCACTGAATGAGACAGAGAGGAATTACGAGATTTACGATAAAGAGATGATGGCTATTATGGACTCGATGGAGGAGTGGAGACAGTATTTATTAGGAGCAAAGGAGACGATTGAAGTATTTACAGACCATCAGAACCTGCAGTACTTCAGAAAACCCCAGAAGCTTAATCGGAGGCAGGCACGATGGGTCACAGAGTTGGGGGAGTATGATATTCAGTTGACGCACAAACCCGGAAAGACGATGGGAAAGGCTGATGCCTTGTCAAGGATGACAGGCCTTGACCGGGGGGAGAAAGACAATGAGAACGTTACGCTATTGAAACCAGAATATTTTATATCGCGAATTCATTTTTCCTTAAATACACATAGCGTAGATGCACCAGAGGACATATTACTTACAAAAATCAAACAAAGAAAAACAAATAGGGACAAGTACGTACAAGTAGCATTAGAAAAGAAGGAAAAAGACTGGATAGAAACAGATGATGGAGTAGTTACATGGCAAGGACGTATTTATGTACCAAAGGACAGAGACTTGAGAGGGCGGATCATTCAGGCGCATCACGACACGGTGCTGACGGGACATCCAGGCCGGTACAAAACCCAGGAGCTTATCACGCGTAACTACTGGTGGCCAGGGATTAGCCGAGACGTACGCACTTACGTCACAGGCTGCGAAAAGTGCCAAGCCACTAAAGCACATCGCTCAAAGCCCACCGGCATGCTTCACCCACATGATGCACCTACCGAGCCTTGGCAGACAATTGGGACAGATTTGATAGGGGAATTGCCAGAGTCAGGAGGATACAATGCCATCAGCGTCACAGTGGATCACTTTACCAAGCGTGTACGACTTGTACCAACACATATGTCTCTGACGTCAGAAGGCATGGCAAGGATCTATCGCGACCGGATCTTTCCGATCCATGGACTACCACGCAAAATAGTTCATGATCGAGGACCCCAATACCACTCCCAGTTCATGAAGGAGTTATACCGGTTACTTGGCATCGAGGGAAACTTTACCACGGCATATCATCCTCAGACCAATGGGCAGACGGAGCGGATGAATCAGGAGATAGAGCACTACCTACGGCTATTTGTCAATTATCATCAGAGCGATTGGGACCAGTGGCTGCCAACGGCAGAGTTTGTCTTGAATGACCGAGAGCACTCGGCGACTAAGACTACTCCGTTCTTTGCCGACAATGGACGTCACCCATACAAGGGAACAGCACCGCAGATGACGTCAAAAAATCAGACGGCTCAGGAGTTTGCCGATGGGATGCGGAAGGTCAGGGAAGAAGTAGAGGCTGCCTTGAAGAAGGCGGCAGAGGACATGAAGAGACACTATGATAAGAAGAGGTCAGAGGCGGTTGAGTACAAACCCGGGGACATGGTGTGGTTGGAAGGGACCAATCTGAGCACGGACAGGCCAGCAAAGAAGATGGGGGACAAGCGGTTTGGACCTTTCAAGGTAGTCCAGAAGGTCGGACATAGCTCATACAAACTTGAGCTACCGCGCACATGGAAAAACATTCATCCGGTCTTTAATGAAGTTCTTCTATCCCCGTATCATCCACCTGAATTCCCGTCGCAACCACGAAACACACAGCCACCACCGGCAGTAGAAGGAGAGGAACCCGAATGGGAAGTAGAGGAGATAGTCAACTCTGGGAAGTACCGAGGCACATTCCGGTACAAGGTGAAATGGAAGGGCTATGGTGCCCATGAGCAAACATGGGAACCAATACGCAATCTAGAACACGCTGCCGAGGCCATTGCAGAGTTCCACAAGCGCTTCCCAGACAAGCCAAAGCCTCCAAAACTAGCACGCATCGAGATCCCTATTTCCCAATTTCCTACTCATCTCTTCCGACCTATGCCACAACCGGACACAGAACCCACTCCTAGTTCCATGCCAAGTGAAGCTTTAGCGAACAAGCTAGCGCATAATGGAATCTGCGCCTTAAGGAGGGGGTAATGTTACAAATGGACCATCTTTTCATCTTATCTATCACATCTCATCACCTATCATATCTCTTCATCATATCTTATCCCTTATCCGTGTCTCAGAGACGCCTCCTAGTGACATCATTCATACTCCTTGACACGCAACATGTTGGCAGCATGGTCTGACATCATACCTCATGGTTAGCAGGCTACTACCATGCACAGAACACAAGGAGGGAATCTGGAGCGTCATAGAACCAAGGCAGTGCTTTAATATCCCTGGAGGAAACAGGTTTGGGCAAGGAGTCAGGGCAAAGGGTAGTCAGTAATGGACATGTATATAAGCAAGTAGATTACAGTGTAGTCTGTAGCTTCGATCTCGTCTATACACCTGGCCTAGCCAGATCTCTTCACTTGCTCTTTGCTCCTTCTTAGTTAGATTGACTGTGTGGTGCCTGGTTTAGCCCTGTGGTTAAGTCAGTGCTGACAGATAGCACGTTCATTGGGTCAAACTGTTTTAATCCAACCTTTCTGAGTCCTATATGGTGTACCCCTCTATCCCGTCACAGCACCACAGCCATTCGTTATATTGATATGCTTCCCTGTGTACTTATGTCCATTCCTTCAGTGACAGAAAGGCATCCATCCAACCCGCAAGGCTATCTACCGCAGATATTCGACACACGCTGGTGGATCCAACACTCCTGGGACCTGTGGAGCGCTCAGTATCTCGTGCCATGCAGCTCACAGTGCTGAGCACGTTCATCCAAGCGCGCCCGCTGCCCGTGTTGATATTGCTCTGTTACTGCAAATTGGAGCCCTCAAGTCATATTCATCCCTGTGTAGTACTTGCAATCATTCCGTTTGGCACCCAGCATGGGCAGGATAGGTGCTTGTTGCGGTTACTGGCAAGCTGGCGCGATCGCCAAGATCAGCTACTGACTTGTCCCCACGTGGCTTTGTCTTTTGGTGGGCATTTGTGTCTCCCGCGTTTTGCAAGCTAAGGGCACCAAAATTTTTGCTACCATATATGTTTGGCTTATATCTAGAGACATTACCACCACTCAGATTGACAATAAGTATGTCAGCTATGTAGCTACAGGTTGTCAACTTGAGCCACGTGGCTTTGTCTTTGTCTCTTGTAACTCGGGTCCCTTCTCCCTTAATATATAGGATTTGCTGTACTTGTTATACCAGACTGACACCCACGGATTCACCCCTAACTGTATATACTGTCTAGAAACACATAGTGGAAACTCAACTCGCTCCTGATTGCGTTGCAACCCTCGCAAATTTGTGCTTTTGTGTACGCGCGCTCTGGCTGGACGGTTCTGGCAGCCAATTCGACGAAGAAGACGCCCCGTCTTTCAGGCGTCCTTAAAATGAACGGTATGAGCCTATGTTGGTGCAACCATACTATAAAAATAGTAACACTATTCGGTGTGTCTTTCGCCTTTGGAAATGCCAGAAGTCTGTTCAACGTGTCAGACTCACGGGAAACAGACGACTCTAGTCGCCAAATGTATACGCGGTGTTCTTACCGCATGCACTCCCAAACCTTACCTTTGTTCGCCACAACAGACATACACCGAATGTTCACATTACACTTTACATAGATATATACACGATAACAGACCCGAATGATAGTAACAGCCTACTTTGCCTTTCTTCCGCTCTTCTTCCCTTTGGCAACTGGAAGTTTTGACGAGCCCTTCTTGTCACCGAACATCTCCTTCTGTATTCTCTCGAACTCTGCATCGTCGATTTCGGGTGGCGGTGGGGGGCTCGAGCGCTTCGACCTTTTCCTGGGCGATTTGAGCTCCGCCTCGTCATCGTTGTCGTCGCGATTCCTTTTGGCTTTCTTGCCTTTGGACGCGCGCTCAGGCTCGGCATATTTAGCAGCGAGGCCATCGAAGAAGCCGTCCATATTCTTTCGCTTCTTCAAGATCAACGCCTGCAACGCGGAATGATCTTCCTCCTCATCCTGCTTCGCTTTAGCTTTGCCTTTGCCTTTACGGTCCCCAACTTTCCCACTCCCATAGAACTCGTCCCAAACGCCCAGCTCTTTGGCCATATCTTCTGCCTCCTTCGCCTCTTTCTCGCCCTGCTTTCTCCTGGCGAGTTTGGCCTTCTCGTCTTTGATGCTGGACTCCCATGTCTTGAGCTTGGGAAGCTCCTTGCTCTTGATAAGCCCTGTTATGATGATGACGAAGCGCGCCTCGTCGTCAACTGTCGAGTGAGGGATGTGCATCATGATATCGCCAATGGAGCCGTCGGTGTCAACGTAGGCCGCTTTGAGGTCAGCTATTTCTTCGGCAGAGCCTGTGGCGTGTCAGTTGAAGAATCTCGGGAATATCGACAGATAACGCGCCTTGGTACTCTTTCTTCATGTCGTCGAGTTTGCCGCGCGTAACGCGATCGAACAATTCCTCGAAATACGCTTCCCAACCTCCTTCAGGGTCCATCTCGGAGCCCTCGTCTGTCTGCCCAGTGCTATCATATCGTTTCCGTCTCTTCTCATCGCTGAGAACCGCGTACGCGAACCCGACTTGCTGGAATTTAGTGGACGCCTGCGCCTGTGCTTCCTCGCTGGCCGCAGAGTGTTTGTCCGGGTGATATGTCAGCGCCAGACGACGATATGCCTTTTTGACGTCGTCGCTCGAGGCTTCAGAGGTAACATTAAGAACAGCGTAAAGGTCAACGTCTTCCTGGTCGGGGAAGAACTGGGCAATGGGATCCGACATGAGGTTTGGGAAGAGCGCGTAGAGTCACATGTCACGAGACAAGATCGGCGTGTGCAGTGACTCTCAGTCACGTCAATATGTTTTCTATTTATTTTTGTCGAGTGACTAAGTCCTAAAAAGAGGAATTGTCTGTTCTGCCCACCGACCAACATCTGACAGTCCATGCGTCCACAGACCGAAGAGGAGAGACGAGAAGGATACACCGTATGAACAACCCGCTATGACCTGTGGCCATGTGTGATGCCCGAGCCAAAGTCTGGATAGGGCAATTAACATAGCCCAGGGGACGATGATGAATGGCGGTATAGTTCGGGTCATCCAGTGCGTTGGCAGGGAACTATGGATAGGCAGATATGCACACGCCAGAGTCGAATAGACGGCAAAGTAAGTGATCGTTGCTGAATGAGTACTCGGCATCCTAGGTCGTTGTCATTGGCGAATGTCCAAAAGTTCGGAAGAAACGTAGGTTGCTTACCCGTAGGAAACCTTCTTACGCGCGCCGGCTGTCGGCAGAGGTCTCGGTTGTCGAATGAACTTCTTTATGACCTTGACGGACATCGAACAGGCTACAGCACCTCCTGCAAAGTACGCGACGCCCACAGACCTCGTGTAAAGGAGGAAGCAAGCAGTTATCCCGGTGACGCTTATGTTGGTCTTTGCTCATTGCCTCAGCACGGACTGTACCGAGTTTTTCTGAGACACTCACATAGTCTAGAAACCTCAGCCACCATGGCAACACTTTCTCTTCAGCCATGCTGGCACTGACAGTAGGAGAGCCGAAAGGAATTTGACGTCATGAAATCATATGCCACTTGTCTTTCAGGTTCGCGATGGCTCGCGATCAGTACTTTCGGGTCTTTCCAGCCAATCCTTCACGCTTGTTATGCGAGGGTATCATTTCAAAGTACGATGTAGTACGCTAACTATTCTTGCAATATATTTCTAACGATGAACTTGAAGCTATTTGTAACCTCTGATCCGAAACATTAGCGCCGCGAGCGTGAAGGTAAACTAGAAGCTGACCTTTGACGAGCAATCTTCTCGAAGATAGAACCGTCATACACGCCTAGGACGTCGTCCTTTCTGATAATGCCATCCTTGGGGCGCAAGAGAATCCAGGTAGCTCCCCATTCAAATATGGCAGCTGCAACTCCAAAGGCATCAAACAAGCACCTCTGGCCAATTATCATGTTGAGCGTATCACGACCAGTCAGTCCCGACTTATCCTCTAGCGAAGAGTATTCGGAGAAGATGCGGTCGAACTTGGACTGAAGGAAGTGACCCTTGTTGTCGTACGTGCCTGTTTGAAGCTGTCAGATCAGTGCAGCCGCAGGTAAGGCTCTTCTCACCGGAGTCAGATCCATGCTTGTCGTTCCGAATTTTGTCGACGTGCACGCGAAAGAAGGGGTCAGGAATCCAACTCGTTTGCGTGGGATACGAGAAGGAAGAGTGGATGACGAAGGTCGAGAAGAGGGAAAGGATTAGACCAAATCCGAGTTTGTAGAAACCTGTGGAAGGATGAGCTCGCAATGAGACGCGTTTGCTAGTCCCGCGTACCTATAAAGGTATGAATGGGCCATATAACACCGTCTCCATCGCGGTCCCAGAATAGGATGTGACGTTGAAGCACAGACAGCTCGGGCGACTTTTCCATGTTCTGTTTCTTCTCCTCTCGCTCTGCGCAACTAGTGAGTACATTGAGCGCGTTAGACTGAATGCATTCACCTTCTTTGTAATGTTCAACGGCGTTGCCGTCTTTCACGACTTCTGCATAAGAGGGTTCTGCCATGGTGTAGGTTGTATGAAGGCAAAGCTGAACTGCTCCAATTTCAAGGTCCACGACGCGTTGATTGTCGATGACCGCATAGGTGATGGCGTCATCGTCGACCCCAAAAAGGACAAGGACCGGGGTAGCGTGCACTCGACGGCACCGATCAGTCATTGCTAATTTCCTTTTTGATGAAGTTCTTCATTGACAATTTACCAGTTGAGATGTCTTTCTCTTTGCTTGCGCGTCTGCTCACGGATTTGGCAAGATAATATTTCCCTACGACCGCATATATCCTGGTATGCCGACTTCGATCCAATGACCCTACCAATTGCCAACTTTCCGTAGAACAATATGCCTACATGTGCGATCTCAAGCGAACGCTCGACGCGGCGGTATGCCTTTGACTTGCTCTCAGATCTCGCTCTCTCATATATGCACTGTAGGGTCACTGCGTTCTGGAAATGCCCTCTGGCACAGGCAAAACCGTGTCCTTGTTGTCCTTGATTGTGTCCTATCAACAGGTGTGCTGCTATATTGCACCGCCGCTCTACGACTCACATTGCTTAGTTCTACCCGATACGTCGCAAACTAGTATATTGCTCTCGAACTGTACCGGAGATTGAGAAGGCACTCGCTGAACTGAAAAGACTCATGGCTTACCGCATTGAACATGCCGAGACTGAGGCGGAGAAGCGAAAAGAACAAAGTTTCACGGGAATTGGCTTGACCAGTCGGAAGAATCTGTGTATACATCCCGAGGTGCTTCACCAGTCTCGTGTATCCCATTGGATGTTTACGCCCCAAAGGTCGCGAAGGAGAAGAAGGGCAAGATTGTCGATGCTCGGTGTCGCGATCTCACTAATGCCTCGAATTGCAAGAAAGGACGAGAAGAACCGGGCTCTGTCGAAATGTGCGACTGGCATGAAGTGCGGACTCTTTCACCGCCCTGCAACTTCCCTCTCACACACGCGCTTAGAATCTGAACAACTTAGAGCCGGGAAACCTTGTACCTCCAGGAATATGGACACTTGCCGACGTCCTCGACTATGGTCGTGATCACAAAACGTGTCCCTACTTCACTGTCAGAAGAATGGTAGTCGTCATCCAATAAGCTCTGGTCCACGTTCATGATGCTTTTGCAGCTTCCTTTCGTCGATATCATCATCTATTCCTTCCACTACCTCCTCGATCCCAAAGTCGCGGAACAAGTCTCCAAAGAAATGTCCAAGGACGCCATCGTGGTCTTCGACGAGGCTCACAATATTGGTACTGGTTCCTGTTATCTCTGTTCTGATGGTGCTAACAACCGTACAGACAACGTCTGCATTGAATCGCTGAGTATTGATCTCACAAGACCTATGCTGGACTCCGCCACACGAAGCATTGGTAAACTTACGGACAAGATTGAAGAGTAAGTTACCTTCAGCTTGTTAACAGCATTGACAACGAGTCCCAGAATCAAAACCACCGATGCTGCCAAGTTGCAGGACGAATATGCGAAGCTTGTCGAGGGCCTGCAAGACGACGCGCCGAGTGATGCTGACAATGATGGATTCATGACTAGTCCTGTGCTTCCTGAAGACCTGTTACATGAAGCGATTCCTGGGAATATAAGAAAAGCAGAGCACTTTATCGCATTCCTCAAACGTTTCGTCGAGTATCTGAAGGTATCCAGAACATTCCAACGTTTGATTTCACGTTGATCCTGACCAATGATGATCCACAGACAAGGATGCGTGTCTTGCATGTCGTAGCAGAGACGCCACTCTCATTCCTGCAGCATCTGAAAGATATAACTTACATCGAGCGAAGACCATTGCGGTGAGCATCGCTTTGGCATGCTTCTCAGTGGAGTCTGACGTGACTGCCTAGCTTTTGCGCTGAGCGGCTACAGTCCCTCATCAAGACATTGGAGCTCAGTAGACTCGACGAGTACGCCTCTCTGCAGAAGGTCGCCTCCTTCGCCACCCTGGTCTCCACGTATGAGAAAGGCTTCTTACTCATACTAGAACCATTCGAGACAGAAAATGCGACCGTACCCAATCCTATATTCCATTTCACGTAAGACATTTGTCTTTTCGTTGTGCTCTTCCTGACGAGTATCTCCTGCAGCTGTCTTGATCCATCACTGGCAATAAAACCAGTGTTCGAGCATTTCAGTAGTGTTGTTATCACGTCAGGAACGATTTCGCCGTTAGACATGTATCCGAAGATGCTACAGTTCCAGCCAGTTGTTCAAGAGACCTATCCCATGACGCTCACGCGCAATGCCTTTCTACCACTGGTCAGCTCACTCGTCGTCGTCGAATGCGTTCGGCTCTGAAACTCGTTCTTTCTAGGTCATAACACGAGGAAGTGATCAAGTTGCTGTGAGCTCGCGCTTCGAGGTCCGTAATGACCCCGCAGTAGTTCGCAACTTCGGGAGCATTCTTGTGGAATACAGCAAGATTGTCCCAGATGGAATTGTGGCCTTCTTTCCGAGTTATCTGTATATGGAGTCCATCGTCGCTGCTTGGAACGACATGGTAGGCTATAACTGGCTTTGTACGAAGAATCTCCTGATTCTCTTCCAGGGCATTCTCAACGAAGTCTGGAAGCACAAGCTCATCTTTGTGGAAACTCCTGATGCGAACGAGACTAGTATAGCTTTGGAAAACTATCGACGCGTGAGATCGTTGTGCTTTTCCGATGAACCACCTCTCATACACCTCTCCAGGCCTGTGACAACGGAAGGGGTGCCGTGCTTCTTTCTGTAGCTCGAGGCAAAGTCTCCGAAGGTATCGATTTTGATCACAACTATGGACGTGCTGTCATCATGTTCGGGTAAGGCTTCTTACCTATCCATGCCCACAGTGCTCTGACGAGATCGAAGTGTCCCATATCAATACACAGAAAGTAGAATACTGCGGGCGCGTCTGGAATACCTGCGGGATGCGTATCGCATACGGGAGTCTGAGTTCTTAGGCTTCGATGCGATGCGCAATGCTGCACAGTGTGTCGGACGAGTTCTGCGCGGAAAGACGGACTGGGGACTCATGGTATTCGCAGACAAGGTCAGTGTCAGTGGCGCATCCGTAGCGTCCTGCTGATATCCTCTCTAGCGTTTCAGCCGAAGCGATAAACGAGCCAAGCTTCCGCGGTGGATAAACCAGTACATCACAGACACGGCAGCAAATCTGTCGACGGATATGGCACTGACGCTGTCCAAGCTCTTCATGCGGTCAATCTCACAGAACCCGAATGAGAACCAGACAGGAATATCGCTGTGGACCTTGGAGGATATTGAGAAGGCACAGGCGAAACAGAAGGCGGAAACGTTCGCGGCAGAGCAGCAAGCAGCGCAGGCTCCAATGGATGACGAGGATGAGTTTGGGGATGGGGGTTTCACAGACCAAATGCTTTTAGACTACGATGGCGACATATAGTAGTCTTAGTGTCTAGCGCCAAGCACTTGTTTATACCAGTCATGTAGCATCAGATGAACGAACAAGGGATTGTTAATCATCGGTGTTGAGCCAACCCAACGACTTGGCTTGAGCTCGAAACCGTTCTGTGATTCCCCAGATCCTTCGCCTGTTACGCATATGGGGACTCCAGCTGCACGCTCTTGCATACGCACACCAAGGGATTTCGTCGAGCCTACCGTCCCACATTTCTAGCCATTTCTCGAATTCCTCGTCGCCTCTCAGACAAAGTGCGTCCTGAATGGGGAGAAGCCATGGCTGACGCTGGGCAATCTCTTTCTGGGCAAAGGAGTCGATGGAGGGCAACAATGTATGACGGAGGGTGCGAGAGAGGCCAAGAAGAAGAGAAGCATCGCGGATGGTGAGGTACGTGACACAGAGATAGTCAAGGATGTCAAAGGGGAGTTTGGTGAAAGTTGTGTCTGGATTTCCTGATGATTCCACAGACATCAGCGGTTTGGCAGAAGGAAACCTGACTGTGAGCACGGAGAAGACGCATTCAGATAAGTGAATGAACCAACCTATCTGCACGGCAATGCATGTACATTCTGCCCTTTCCCAACCATGCTTCCTGGATTCGTTGGGCTTTCGTCCGACTCTCATCGGTCAACAGCTGAATGAAGAAATATTCTGCATCATCAACGTGATGATATTCTGCTGTACGTGGTTTTTGATTCGCCTGATAGTCTGCGACATGGTGATACCACGCGTACTGGTCCACGATATGACAGTCTTCAACATCTTGTACAAAGCGCTTGTCTGCTATCGTGGCGTAGATGATGTGGGGTTCCAATTCGGGGAATCGTCCAACGAGGATACGATACGCGTAGAGGAAGATGTAGTGCTTATTGTATCCGGCGTACATGGAAACGGGAATTTCCTCGTCTTCGTCTGCATCACGGTCATCGTCCTTGTTCCTGATGCAGAATGCGCTGAGCTCCGGATTGTCGCCAATGGTGAAATTGAAGACTGCGGCAATTGTATTGGGGGAGAAAGATATGGGTCCTGCGAGCATACGGTCAGATCAGAAAAGACGTATTATCACGGTAAGGCATACTAGGCCCATCGTAGTCCTCAATGTCAATCCCCCCGTCTTCATTTCGAGGAACGAGAAGAACGAGATCTTGAGACGCCTCAATATCCTCCTGGCAATACAGTAACCGTTTCACAATATCACTTGACGGCAAAACCAACCGCGCCGCGTCTGAAAGTTGGTGTCCTGAACGTTCTAGACATTGAGCAATTATATCGCTGTACGTGTAGTAGCAGCCGCCAGTCAGCTTGATATAGTCTCAGCACTATAGATGGCGGATATCGAGCGACTCACGGAGCATGGTGTATCTGAGCCCATGATGATGGCTAATAACGTTGATTGATAAACATCTCTCTCGCCTGGGGTAACAAGGTGCGTGGTGGCATGGTGCACGTCCAGATGGAATCTGCACCAATACACATTGTGTGTATTCCCTCAAAGCAAATAAATACCCGGCGTTATCGTTGGAGGCGCCATGGACGCGGTGAAAAGGACGGGCTTACGGGTTTGCGGGCACTCAGTCCACCTGATGGTCCCATCAAATAGACCTAATTAGGTACCATACTCGTACCCATGTGGTGTACCTAATTAGGTTCATTTGGCTGATTTCGCGCGTCAAGCACTTGCAAGCCATTAAATCCCGAAATTTGAACTTGTAAATAATTGTATTCTGGGGCTTCCAGGCGGGTACTGGGCGGTACCGACTACCGACCGGTCATGCGCACATTCCCAATCGGGCCAAGTGGTCGCCCGCACCATTCCGTGCAGCCGTCATCAACCGGACCACGGTCCGTCATGCCTCAACTGCCTGATCGGGCAGTCCGCTCATCATCCCGCCCTCCTGCTCACTGCTGGATGGCAAAATCGTCAGGCTTCATATAAATATATATATATTTGGTGCAGTACAAAGAACACTATAAGGAATGTGTAAGAAACTTCCAGGATCTCTAAGTGATTGACTACAGTACAAGCTATCTAGTCCATATCATCCTCTAATTCATCGATCTCCTCATCGTTCACTTGGGCATCGTCGTCGTCGTCGTCGTCGCCGTCGTCGTCTCCGTCGTCTCCGTCGTCGCCGTCGTCGCCGTCGTCTCCGTCGCTGTCCTCGTCGTCGCTGCCATCATCATCCTCGCTGCTGTCATTGATGAACTCCCTGCTTTTGGGCGGAAGAGTCTTCTTCAGGGCGGCGGCCTTCGCAGAACGCTGAGCGCCCTGCCCGGCCTTGCGCTGTCCTCCCGCCGCTGCGTCAGCCTATCCCGTAACTTCCGACGCCAACGCCGACTTGGACTTGGAGGCGGCCTTCGACTTCTTTGCTAGCGGCGCACCGGCCTTCTTCATCGGCCCAGTCTTGCCGCTCCTGCCCCCGACATTCGTCACCGCCTTCTGCGCCTTCTTCGCCGCCTTCTGCGCCTTCTTCGCTGCCTTCTCCTTCTCCTTCTCCGCCTTCTGAGCCTCACGCTCTGCCTTCTTTGCTGCCTTCTCCCTTTCCACCTGAAGCCTCTTTGCTGCTGCTTCCTCAGCCGTCGCCCTCTTCCGAGTCGTCTTTACACGTTTCGCAGGCGGCGCATCGGGCGATGCGTTCTCATCGTCGCTCTTGTCGGCGTCAAGGTCGGGGTCGGGGTCGGAGGCGTCGTTATCGTTATCGTTATCGTTGTTGTTGCTCTTCCGACCGCGCTTGGTTCCTCTATCACTTCTCGTTGCTCTCCCTTTCTTCAGCTCTCCGTCCTTCACTCGCTTCGCGATGTCCGCGTCGTGCTTGGCGCTATCCTCCTTTGACATTATGATCCACCGACATGCTCCGGCGCGCCAGAGATCTACAAGTCGTCGCAGGTCCTGTACTGGCATATGCCCACCGGCGCGGAAGTCGATATCTTCTGGCCAGCCGATGATTCGGACGTGGTACCTTCCAACGACATCGACGTCGTACCCTTCATAGGACATCTTGACGGTATCTTTCTTAGTTGCTCTGCCTAGAAGCCAATGTGTTATCTCAGAAACAAGGAAGGCAACGATGAGTACATACGAAGTCCCATGGTTATGGTCTCGCTCAGCTCTTCTCGCAGACGCTTACGCGTGTCTGGACCGCTGCTGAGCGCCGCTGTTGAAGGAAGCAAAAGTTAGTTCTGAGCCATGCATAGAGTCAAGGCCTACTTACTTGACGCAGCGAGTATAGCGTAGTTCTTGAACCATTCAAGAACCTCGCATACCGGTTTGTTGAGGACTACTGGAATGAAGTCGAGCGCTCCTGGTGTCTCGAGAACGGTGGGAAGCATGGTGTCGTTGGCATTACCTGGAGCAAAGAACGCAAAGCCCCAAGCGCCATTGCGTGCCGTGAAACGATTCATCTAGAAATCGAAGTTGCATTTCGATAATATACACACGAAAGAAAGGAACAGACGCACCTCGTTCTGAATACTTCCAGTTGTCGCCGCGTAATCCATTGCAGCGGCCTTGTTATTCGCCCGCGCACCGGTTCTCTTGAGCGCTCTATGCGCTAGCAGATTGTCGATGAGGACCTTCTTCTCCTCTTCCGTGGGATCTACGTCTTCGTCTGCGATCTTGGCAACGATGGCGTCTAGACGAAGTCGTTCGCCCTTTGGGAGATCTGAAATTCGTTAGTGACTTGAGGAAAGGGTATAGTCAAGACTCGCGTTACCTTTGTTCAACTCTTTGGAACGGGCATGGGTTATAGCGTTTGCGAGGTTGGGGGCACGCTCCTTCTTGAAGGTAGTCGTCTGAGTGCAACGGATGCGAATCGCCTCGTAGGTTACGTCGTGATCTTGGGCTATGGCGAGCATCTTCTCCTCGACGTCCTTGTGGAATGCAGCAATGGCGACATCAAGAGCTACGGCCTTCTCCTGTTTGGTTTTGCGTCGGAGAGCCGCATCTTGCAGTGTAGAGGCCTTGAATCGATCCTCTCGAGGGAGTAATGGGATGATATCCTTGTCGGGGTTTCTCTGAGCAAATGTCGTGTGCTGCGAGACAGCGGGCGCGATGATATTGTTGGGGTCTATCTGAGTGAACGTCGCATGCTGCGAGACGGCGGGCATTGAGGTATTAGCATCACCGCTCGTGTTCTGAGCGAAAATCGCGTGCTGCGAGAGGGCGGGCGTTGAGGCATCAACACCACCGCCGTTGTTATTGTCTGCTGCTCCTGGGGACGAAGTTCATTGGGCGGACTGCGTGGATTGCATTTGCGCACCTGCTCCGTTGGCTGGCGCAGATGGCAACCTATCGATGGACGAAATGGCAGGAGGATTACTAGACATACTGGTCAGCAAATAGGAGGGGGCAGTAGTAGAAAAATCTGCAGGCTTACCCTGAAACTACGCTTCAGATATTCTGCCGCTGCGGCGTGAGGCGGTGACGCGTCGTACATAGCGATAATTGAAATTGGAAAGGATGGCAGTGAGACGAAAGGTAGAAGGACGAGGTGAACATGACAGGTCAGTCCTGTCCAAAAGAGGAAACGATCTTGCCGCCCTCTCTCCCTCAGACCACCATGACCCGCACCTCCGAGCTCCCTCGTTATTGTCTGCCCTCCTTGCCGCCCACAGCGCCAGTCACGCGCTAGCATCCGCGAATTTCAATTTCATGTGGAGCCACAATATTGCAGGAGATTGCAGGGCCGCTTATCCAACATCTTCTCATCGCCTCCCATCTCCCCAGCACCTCACAAGCCTACGTACGCATTCACGATATTATACGCTTGAGCACCAGATCTCAGGCTCTTTTATAGCTTCCAGATGTCTTATTCCTCCGTCCTTCAAGGCCGCCACCATCCTGCCCCTCTTCTCGCGGATGACGCCGTCCGTACGTTGGCATCTCATCGTGCCTTGTACGCCCGCGTACTAATCCATGTGACAGCCGCCTTGACGGATGCCCCAGAAAGAGTGAAAGATTCATTCTCAGCGCGCAAAGCAGCGAAGCCAAGTGCGTAGCTTCTGACTTAGATGTACATTTATTCTGAGTGATATTACAGGGCCCTCATACTACGGCGACAGCGATGTCTACGCCTCGGACCCCGACGAGCTGACAGGAAGCTATGCTAGGCCGCGTCGCCTCTTTCCTGCGTCGAGCCCTCGATCCAAGCGAGGAGCTTCTAAGCCTCTGGCTTCTCGTCCTCCGATCTCAATCCTCAAAACCGCTGCCGTGCGCAAATCTCGCAGCGTTTCTCCAACCAAGAAGCCAACATTGACCACCGCGGCAAAGTTGCACCCCACTCCCACACCGCTTCCACCTCCTTCGACCGTTCGTTCTCGTTCCTTATCGCCGAGGAAGAGAAGGACGACAATCGTGATACAACTATCCGACAGTGAAGACGACGCTCCCTCTCCCACCAGGTCGTCAACAGTCACGACCCCTTCTCTCTCTCAGGCAACTTTGTCTGCTGTCCCAGCCCGACATCCCCGTACATCTGAAGGCAACATCTCTATTCCATCGTCCATGACCCAGTTCAGCATTGGCGACGATGTCTCTTCGGTGTCGTCGTTGACCGTCACCTCCCTCTCACACTCCGTCGATGATGCAACTCCATCGACGACAAACAGCTCCCTTTCCAACGATGGCGACGACGAAGTGCCAGCACTCGAGCCCATCATCCCCGTCAACGAAGAGCGCGTTCACACGCCCACGGTTGACCGACAAGGTCGCGTCGAAGAATGGCGTCAAGGTGAAGTGCAATTTGGACGGCCAACCTACGTATCTCTCAGCGGCTGGGGCTCCGAAGGGTCTGGCTGGTCTGACCATGGAACTTGGGGTCCAGCTGCAGCATGGACGGGTTCAGCGAGCACTGACTGGGAGGCGGTCGAGCAATTCTTCGGCGGCGCTGGTGGAGGTGGAGGCGGTGGGGACGATGGTAACGACGGCGATGGCGATGGCGATGGCGACGGCGGTGGCGACGGCGGTGGCGATGACGAGCCCTACATACCAGCTGGCCCGTTCTCCTACGATCACGACTCCAGATTTCCCTACCCCGACTTCGACGAGGACGAGCATCACGAGGAGGTCGAAGAAGTCTTCTGGGTAGTGTTGCAGGGCACGGAGCCGGGCGTTTACTATGGGCGAGAGGCCGTTGTGACGGCAAATCCGATACTCAGACAGACTCCCTATGCTACGCGCACCCAAGCAGAGGCCGATCGGCTTTTTGCCATCGCCACTGTCCGACATTTTGTGTATCGTCTCACATAACCTCTGAGTAGTTACTTGTACTTATGCTTGTGTATGGTCATTTCAGCAAATGCAATTTTTTAATCAGACAGACAACGTATCATTGTATAAAAATTTCAAATCAGTGAGGGCCTGTATGTAGAGACTGTATACTAGGCTGATTGTTGATAGAGCAGATGTTTCTTGGACCGGGCCATAGCTAACCCATTGTGCACCTCCGCGCTCTTCTCATGCATATCGTGGATGTACGAGATCAGTCGTTCTATGCGCCCGTGAATGTCCTCCGCGTCTTGCGAATATTGCGTAGCCTGCCCCGCCGACTCCAAGACGTCGTTCCACACATCTCGCACCTTCTGACGTTCTTCCTCCCACCGGTCTGCTAGAACTTCGAGGGCGATGGCTTGCGGGCAGCGGGCTGGATCCTCCCAATCCTCAATTCCAATGTTGTGGTCCTTGTACGTCTCGAAGAGGCCTTCGCAGTAATTCGGCAGAGAGTTATATGTAGCGACTCTCATCTCCGCGCTGACAAGCTTAGCGGGGCGCATAAGGCGAAGCAATGTGGGGTGGTCAATTTCACTGGAGGGATCCGTGAACGTGTCGACGATGTGTTGCTGATATTGTACATACTTTTCGCTAGGTTCGACCGCTACTCGACGTGCTCGGCCGGCGCGAGCAGCTCTAACCTCGTAGCTAGCTTTCATCTTCTCTAAATGCGCGTCACGATTCCTAGGCGATACAAATTTGAGCTGAGCTGTAGAGTGAGACGCAAGATCAGCTACGCACTTCCAATGCCATCGCATTTTACGGTCTTTCTCCGCCTGTCGTTTCTCCTCGGGCGTATGATATACAGTTTGGCGAGGCATGTAAAAGAATACGCCGTAGAAGCCTTGACGAAGTGCGCTCGAAAGTATGAACACGCTTTATAGAGGTGAAGTGGGTGACAGAAGTGGGCAAAGCCAAGTATGGGTTGTGATCTCATTTCGCAAAGGGAACTACCTCTCATAATGACTTCATTAGACTTCTTCATTAGACTTTTTAATTGCGGGCTATTCTGCTGCCTGGGAGGTTCTAAAACTTATATATAATTCTTGTTCTGAAGGTATATAATGATTTCTCATAAAGATCACAGTATAGAATGCGATAGAAAGTAAGTTATGGTACAAAATGTGACGAAAGTAAGTTATGATACTCGCTCTAACAAGTCGTCCAACTTCGAATACAATGACAGCCCCATCTCCCATCGGGTACTCTTCAGAACCTCCAAGCGACGGAACTCCGCACGACTCCTGTTCTTCAGCTGTTTGTCGTTCCGAAAACCATTATCGACGTAACGGAACAACGCCCCAGCAGCAAACTGCGTGAAGGAAAGGCGTTCGTCACCCTCGGCGGGTGGAATGTTCGAGTGCTCGACAGTGGCAGAGGGAATGAGGATAGTCGAAGCGTGTGGAAACTCGATGACCATGCGAAGATTCCACAAGATGATCTGGCCTCCAAGGTTGGGCCGAAAACCTTTCTTGGCAAGCGCACAGATCGCGCACCAGCCGAAGGGAAGGTTAGCACTATCACGGTGCCTGAACGACCAAGACCGCCGCGAGAGGTTGAAGGCAGCACAGGGAAACACTGACTTGGTGAAGTTGCGGCCAAGGCTGGGGTCGTGTTCGTGCAAGTCGTCCAAATGCTCCTTGTAATAATTGAAAAGCTTGGGGCTCCAGCGCTGAAATGCGGAGCTGGCGAAAGTGGCGAGGCGAATGATAGACTTGTTGCCAAGAAGAAGCTCGTTGATGATGGAGTGGTTGCCGGCGCTGAGGCGCAAAGGTCCCGGCTGTCCCTTGCCCGCAGTGACGCCAACGTTGTGCGCAATAAAAAGCCCCCGCCGGTGCTTGCCTGTCTCGGAGTCCAGCCATTCTTCCTGCTCGCCAATCGTGGCCATCGTCTCGAAGGCGTCGTCGGCGGCCTCGACGTATGACGCATCGCGCGGACGCCCAGCGAGAACGGCAAAGATCACGCCGTCTTCGTCGCAGATGGGAGTGGGCGTTCTAGTGACGAGGTGAGCTACAATTCTGTCAAGGTGAATGATTGCACTTACATTCCATCCCAAGCTATGTAAGTAAACCCCATAGCCACAAGCTCCTCCAACGTATACTCCTTGTCGTAGTCGATGTCGAGCTCCCTCTGTGGTTTGGCAAAGTAGGCGCCGTGAGCTGTTGGAAATTCACGGATGTCAACGTTGCTGACCACCGGCGCAGAAGTGGAGGATTCGACCAAGGCCGCGGTGCTACCGGGGACGGGGATGTGACCGACCTCGCTAATGTCGGTTGCGCGACGCTTGGCGCGCTTAGCATGGCGATAATTGAACTTTCCGCCAGAGGGAGCGTCGCGCTTTGGAAAGACGGGGGGAGTCGATGACGAGGGCGCGGATTCTGAGAGAGCAGAGACGGCGGAAGCTCTTGGCGTCGAGGATGCACTTGAAGGAGTGGTGGGCAAAAAAGAGTGATGTGAGGTGGTGGTGTGCAAAGGAGTGGGTTGATGGGAGGCAGTTGGATCCGGTGGCGGCGAAGTACGTGCATCCTGGCGATCTGGATCCAGTAGATACGCGATGGTTATGTCCTCAGCAACCTTCAAAGCCTCCCTCAGCTTGAATTTACGCGTCGTGTGCAGCGGCTTGATCTGCTGGCGGCGTTCGGCGGGAGCAGTGGGCGTGCCCGCGAATTCCTTGCCACTGCGAAGCTGACGACGACAGCGGTCAGAGACGAACGTCAAGTAAGCCAAATACTCACCTGGCGCGTAAACCAGGCCATGCGAGGGAGTCCTGTCAAGGTGATCAGTAAGCTGATCGATGAATGTTGAAGACCCCAAGGCGCTCGACCCGACACACCAAGATCAGAAAGTCGGGTCTGATATGGCCCCAGGGGTGAGTCCAGTACCAGACGACCGACTTCTTCTCTTGAGCGCGCGGAGGGAGCGCGCCTGGAGGAAAAGAGTGTGCTCACCTTTGATGGTTGAGAGCAACTTGGTTGAAGTTACTGTGACCCGTCACAACTTGCCCTTACACGATGCCGGGCGTTAAATCGGTGAAAAACCGCTTTCAACCGAAGAAGAGCAAGAAGTCCGCGGTCATCAGTTCGTCCTCGGGCCCAGGACAGCCCTCGTTGCGCCGCACCTTTACCAAGGCTGGGACCCGCCGCCATACCGAGGAGACGCTCGAAGAACTTTCAGCACGGGTCCACACGCTTTCGCGAGCCGACCGCCTTCGGCTACACGAACTCACCGCCGCACCTCCTCCTTTGGCGCCATTAGAAGACGATTTCGACTCAGACCTCTTTGTGGGCGGCGACGATGACGGCAACGAGGACTTTGACATGATGGATGATGTCCTCAGTGGGAAGACGCGGATGACGGGCTTGTCGCATGAAGGCGGGGAGTTCAGAGAGGTTTTGGCTGACCTTGTCGAGGAGTTACAGCAGGAGAAGACGTACGCGCCTTCAGACTTCCTCTTACACCGGCTAACTAGCATTGTAGCACCAAACTTACCCAACAAAGGAAGGGGAAGGACAAACGGACGCGGCGCGATCGGACAGAACGACGCACGATGGCCTTACGCGCCCAACTCTCCCATCTCATCGAATCCTATCTCAACTGGTCGTCGTCTCGAGGGGCGGATGCTTTGGCAAACACGGCCCCATTCCCCGCACCCCCATCCCAGTCTTCCTTGCCCCAGCAGCACACCGTGGGCGTTATCGATCTGTTCTGGCGCCGAGAGGTGAACGTAGAGGTGGCGCCTTCTGACCCAACGATTGCGTCGGCCCTCATACGCCAGGGGCTCATGCCCGTCGCCGCCTTATTCCACACCTACGCCATCAGCATTCGGACGTTGGAACTGTTCCGCGTAACCCGACTCCGCTGCCCTCAACTCTCCATCGAGGCTTTTGCGCGAAGTCTTAATGATATGCATTTGGTGAGTACATGCGTACTTGATGGCGTTACAAACACGCTAATAGCATCAGGTTCCCTCTCGCAGCACACTGGCGGAACAATTCTCCATCGCCTATGATCTTTACGAGGAGATCTTGTTCGCCGTGGACAAGCGTGTTGAGCGGGCCCTTCGACGAGATCACCTCAATTATCGCATCAAGCACGCATGCCCATGCTGCATGTACAAGCTGGAGGGCGAGGCGGAGTTGCTCTACCAGACTCTGTTCTGCATGGACGGAAACGACTCTCTGAAACGCGTCCTGCGCACCGTGCGCACATCTGACTTGGACAGCGATATGCCCGCGGAAAGCACTGAGCGTAGGGATACCCGCGGGGATGGAATGGACTACTTCCTCCCTCGGGAACGGGTGGATAAATGGACGAAGGAGTTGCTGGAGTCCACGCTGGGCCCTTTGCCGGTGAGCTCATCGTTCACTATGTTTGTTGATGCACTCATTAACGTGACGTATAGGTGGAGGATGACCCCAATCTCTGTGAGGATCGTTGGGAGAATATGAAGAATCAGTTGACTGCTCGTATGTGGGGGATCTTTGAGGAGACCGGTATCTTCCTCGCATTGTGTCGCCACGGCTTCGTCCTTGTCGCGGCGGATATGATTCGAAGCGGAGAACTGTAAGTCACGACTTTGACTCACTTGGCTATGACTAACGGCTCATCCAGGGCAAAGTATCCTCTTGCCATCGTCGAGCATCTCCTCGAAACACTGGACGGCCCACTGGGTGGCGGTTACGATATTGGCTGCAAATTTGGGACGACGCTGAAGCGCAGCCCTCTCGGTCCCCTGGCACAAGAGCTTCAGTATACTTCCCTGGTGGGACTGTTCCACGGACACGCCCATAATCGACTCTGCCAGACGCTCAACTTGACGACCTATTGCAAAGGCGTTGGACTGGAAGATCTGGAAGGGTGCGAACGATTTTTCTCAAGGACGAACGCGATCGCCGCAGTTACTCGGTACGCCTCCAAGGTTCATCGTCGCCGGCTTATTGGTCAAGTCTTTCGACGGAAGGACGTCGACACGTACGAGCAACTCAGTGAGTCGAACACCAATCAACGAGCCAGCTCTGACATGGCAGTAGGCAAATTTCTAGTCAACAACTATACGCAAGCGCTGGAGATTTTGGCCGGGGAGAGCACGCTGATAGGCACGATGAAGGCGAAGGGTATCGCCAACAGAGATGTGTTCAAGACATGGCTGGAGGAGGAGCGGACACATCTCCTACAACTCAAGCGCGAACCTGCAGAGGAAACCCTACAGATGGAGTACATCCAGAAGCTCGAACTCATGGAGCAACTCACGGCCCAGCTAAACCGCGCCCAGAATGCGTTCCGGAACTTGAACGAGCACAACATACACCGGCGGGACGACACGCGCGCCGTCGAGACAGCACAACGCCATGCTGGAGAGAAGCTAGATCGGGTCATCAACGACGTTCAGTTATTGGAGGAGCGTCTCCGTATTGACGTCCGGTGGAAGCCCGATTCGGCGGAGTGGTTAGAGGCGTCAACGATGTTGAAGACCAGAAAATATCGCCGAGCGCTAGATGTCCTGGAGGGCTTGGTCATAGCCCGTCTGTTTGAGTTGACCAAAATGAATCAGTCGCAAACAGGTAAGTTACCTTCCCAATATATGCACTTTGGCTTACAGCTTGACAGGTTATAAGCTGCGAAAGCACATCGCCAACGCTCTCAAGTCGCGCTCGCATGCCATCAGTACCGCGCTCGACAAGTACAACGCCGCCGCTGCCGCCTTCAGTCCTCGCAAGCCTGAGCTGAAGTGGAGTCAAGTTGTGGAGTACGCATTCCTTGCTGACTTCGACCTGCTGAGGGAGTCCCGTACGGACATCCGCGACAAGCCGTGGGCGCAACCGTGGGGTCGCCACATCATGGACCAGCACTTCAAGAACGAGAGAGCGCACGAGGAGATCCAACGCTTGAACGTCGAGATACGCCGACTCGTTACTTTCATCCGTGACGAGGACGCCTACTTGGAGAAGATGCGCGCCGAATGGGAGTCCAAGGACAGCCGCATCGCGTTTCACATTGACGTGCACTGACGGTCCAAGGCGCGCTTCAATGCCCGGCACCTATCGCGCCTCTCGCAGTTGTCGGTGCTGCCAGGATTCACAGGGAACATTCTGCCTGGTGTTCACGTCGCTGAGTCAAGCGCAGAGCCGGCAAGCGACGCCGACATGGCCTCAGCCGATGTCACTATCCCTGCCAACAGTAGCGCCGAGGACGACGACGACGATGCTGATGACGCCGCCGAGATTGAGGATGTTGACGATGAGGCTCAGCTAGCACAACAGTTTGAGCTCCTGCAGGTTGTCAGTGATGTGTAAAATACTGTATTTAGTCATCTATCCATTGTATCTGTTCATAGTATTTTTATTTCTATCTTATTTGACAATTTTGCCATCCAGCAGTGAGCAGGAGGGCGGGATGATGAGCGGACTGCCCGATCAGGCAGTTGAGGCATGACGGACCGTGGTCCGGTTGATGACGGCTGCACGGAATGGTGCGGGCGACCACTTGGCCCGATTGGGAATGTGCGCATGACCGGTCGGTAGTCGGTACCGCCCAGTACCCGCCTGGAAGCCCCAGAATACAATTATTTACAAGTTCAAATTTCGGGATTTAATGGCTTGCAAGTGCTTGACGCGCGAAATCAGCCAAATGAACCTAATTAGGTACACCACATGGGTACGAGTATGGTACCTAATTAGGTCTATTTGATGGGACCATCAGGTGACTCAGTCTCCCGATCTCCCAATTAGGACTCGTTTGAGGAACTGTTCCATATCAGGAAGGAGACTGCAGGCTGCACGCACCTTCAACAATGTGAGTTCTGCTCCTGTATGTGTGTCCTGGACGCAGCTTGGTGAGTCTGAGAGTATTCAGGTAGCGCAGCTTTAAATAGTGGCTGCATTCAGATCTACGGGATCACAGGCAGGATCCACGCTATCGGTTTGACGACACAAGCGACGTTTCTCCCTCTTCTCAGCTCGCATGTTCTCTAGGTTGGCGCACTGCCAAAGGCATTATTAGTACTTCCAAAAGCATTCTGAGTACTGCCAATGTGTCTTTCCGCCCCGACTCATCATACCGAGATTTAGATCGACACGCATTGGATGTTCATAACTCTACACTGTTATCTCGTGCATCACACCTTTGTCAAGTTTGTTTAGATATTCGCTGTGTGGTAGAATTGTAAATTAAGAGTAGATTGATATGAGAGAAAGTTGTTTGAACTAAGGCCCGGCCTCAATTTGAGGAGGAATCAGATGAACGTATCTAAGTTGCGGATGTTCTGACATGTCTGATTACTTGCGGACCAGGCCATTCGAGGTGACAAGAGTCTGTTCTGTATAACAATTTCTCTCCTTAGAATAAGGCGCTCCTTTGCGAGGTGCACTTCGTGCTATTTAGAACAATGATCATGATGGCAACATTGGCAAGTTTTATAGAGGTAGAGATTTCCCAATTCGGAACCGATCACACCTTTGCCGCTTCCCGTCATGGACCAAGCCAATAATCAACAAAACCGAGACCACCAGTTTGGCGGGTTTGGGACACAAAAACCCGACATGGAATATCTTTGCGCTGGTGCGTTCCGTCTGTATCTGCCAACTGTCCACGCCAACATGCCGATCAAACAGATTGCGGCGCCAAAAACGAAATCAAACCGCGTGAGCCCATTCGCTGCAGAGAATGTGGCCACCGCATCATGTACAAGAAAAGAACTAAACGAAGTGCGTTCTATTTCTTTTTTTCACGGCTCAACAGTTAATCACAGCTCTGTGTATTAGTGGTCCAATTCGAGGCCCGGTGACAAATACTTTGGACAGCTTTTTTATGACGATACGACCCAAACTCGCCTGTTCGCACGGTCATTACAGTGGGAGACATAGCTAGCGATGGTCAGGCCAGGCCTGCAGCGATGATGGACCTCTTCATTCTTGATTTCCAACATTCCAGTATCACTTGGTGTACACAAGTCGGCAGTTTTCAAACTCGACATAAGCTCATGCAATGTGTCAATCGCGTTCGGTCAATATCTCTTGTCGACAGCGTATCCATTGGACTTGCACTCGCACTGTCTCGCAGCGCATTCCGATAAATTGGGACCACAACTTTATATCTTCCGGGTCACATCGCACCCTCGTCATGCGTACGTACTCTCCGACAGATGTTTACCTCGTTTCAACTCTCCGTGCTGTCTCCGTGATGAGCAACATCGAATCTGGTCACTAAGCGACGGCTCACTGTCCTAGGCTTCATGATTGCGCTGCTTGATCTGTCAGACGGAGGATCCAAATTAAGGCCGGTGGCACGGTGCCATATTGCGGTACTTCAGTTTGTGGGTTGAGGCCTGAGGCCAAAGCACTCATTGATTATCGATTAGGTCCAACCCAAGTCAAGTGTGAGATCTTACCATCAGCGCTCAGAGTACTGCATTGGGGTAGAATCGAAACCAGTCTCACCAAGACACTTGATGACAGTATAACGCGATTTGTTCGACTATCATCCACCGATGCCGCAAGATTGGGATGGGTACAGCCTCGGAGAATTGAAGGTCAGGACTCAGGACCACGCGCGCTGGACTCGTATAGTACTGTACGTGAACAATTGTGCGGCTGCATGTTCATGTGCTCAATTGTGCTATCGGTGTCGCTGGCCCGTGGCCCGGGGATGTCATGTTGAGTTATGAACTAGAGGATCATAATGGGACGTTGATGGGACGCGCGTTTGCGTTGCCGAAAGTAACGTAGAAGGAGACGCAGCAGCACCGGCAGACGCTACATACCAAACACCTAATCACCACTTGATGATCAATGCTGATGAGAAGTCATCGGCCCGCTTACAATTAGCTTTATGTATGGTGTAACGCTAATTGAGATTGAGCAGGCCGAATGCTGGACTGCATTGCGATGCCCATTGCAATGTGTACTTTTTTGACGGTATACTCATCATGATCATCAAGCTTGAGTTGTGGCGCATCAAGCGGTCTTCTGAAGTTTCGAACCCAAGTTGGGCTGGAATCCAGGGTCGACGAACGAAGAGCAGTGATGTGTACTCGATGATTGATAGAGCGTCGGGCAAAATGTTCGAAGCAAGGGCTGCTCAGGACATTTCGAGCCTTGCCTTGAATAATACCTACTTAGCCAGAGTAAGGCCGAGGAGAAGGTGAATAAAGGCCGGAAGAAGCCGGCAGAGCCCAGTACTACGACTTGGCACTGCAGGGCAGGGCAGATACGGGGGTGGAGATGAAATTGTAAATCGTACGTTCCAGGCGCCGGAGTGCCCGGAGATCACGCACAATACTTGTAGATACTTGTCAAAGAGTGCCAGTTTTGCATACGAGCTCTGAGAGCCATAGACATAAAGTACAGTGTTGGTTATTGAAGGATATCGTAGGATTGTAGCTTGCAGTGTGGCGTTAGGCAGATACAAGTGGGGTTCGGGCCGACAGGGTCAGATCGTTTGTCGCGTTGATTTGCGCTGACGATAAACACTCATGTCAGCGGCCCTAAACATTAGTGCAAAACCTGAGAGATGCGTCGGAGCTTTCCATCCTTTTCTCTTCCGACACCTTCGTGGCGCCAACGACAAACCCACCCTCCTTCCTGTGTATATCGTCCAGCTTGTCGGCGCCGCCCACGATGAGCTCCGACGACAAGATACACGACTATCAGGATGAGCTTACCCACCACAGTGACGACGGCAGTGAAGACACTAGGCTGGAGCATGAAGTGGTGCAGTTGGCCCGCTCGGTGACCAATGCAAGCGACGCGGGGGCGCGTCTTGGCGAGGGCGACAATCCCTTCGAGGGGTCCAATGACCCGCGCATGGATCCCCACTCTGGCAAATTCAACTACCATCACTGGATTCGCACTGTCTTGTCTCTCAACAAGAACGGCACGCGCACAGCTGGCGTGAGCTATCGCAACCTAAGTGTTCATGGCTATGGAAAGGCCACGGATCATCAAGCTACAGTGGGCAACGTGCTTCTGGACTTGCCAACGATGATGGGGAATCTGGTCAGTGGTCTCGTTGGTGGAAATGGCGGTCGGGGGAGGCGTATCGATATTCTCCGCAACTTTGAGGGTGTTGTACGGCCCGGCGAAATGCTGGTTGTGCTCGGCCGCCCGGGAAGGTATGCCACGCCACATCCGCCTTCCGCTTGTTGATTCGCTGATCCTTTGTTCAGTGGTTGCACTACACTTCTGAAGGTATGCCCGCCATGACGCTGATGTATTTCGCTCCGCTTATCTGTTGTTCCCAAGTCTCTGGCTGGCGAAACTCACGGATTTTTCGTCGACAAGAACGCCGAGATCAACTATCAAGGTCTGTCATAAGCACAGCTTTGGTCTCCCGCTGACGCTCTTGAGAACAGGTATCCCATGGAAGACCATGCATCGCGATTTCCGCGGCGAGGTCGTATACAACGCAGAGACCGATGTTCACTTCCCCAACCTCACCGTTGGGCAGACCTTGTCATTTGCTGCACGTGCCCGTGCACCGCGAACCCGTCTTCCTGGCGTCAGTCGCGACATGTGGGCCGAACACATGCGCGACGTTGTCATGACCGTCTTTGGTTTGAGCCATACTGTCAATACCAAAGTTGGTAACGATTATATTCGTGGTGTCAGTGGCGGAGAGCGGAAGCGCGTAAGCATTGCTGAAGTCGCACTTAGCGGCAGTCCCCTCCAGTGCTGGGACAATTCAACGCGAGGTCTCGACTCTGCGACCGCGTTGGAGTTCGTCAAGACCGTTCGCCTCTCAACCAAGTATCAGGGCGCAACCGCTGTGATTGCCATCTATCAAGCATCGCAAGACATCTACGATGTACGTCTAGCTCTCGTTACCTTGCTACTCACTCGCTCAACGTTTGTGCAGATATTCGACAAGGCTGTTGTGCTTTATGAAGGTCGACAAATCTACTTCGGCCCGACGACCAGCGCCAGGAAGTTCTTCGTTGACATGGGCTTCCACTGTCTTGAGCGTCAGACCACGGCGGACTTCCTGACATCCCTCACCAATCCGGCCGAACGGCAGGTTCGTCCTGGATTCGAATCGCGCGTGCCGCGTACTCCGGATGAGTTCGCCAGGGTCTGGCAGGAGAGCGAGGACAGAAAGCGCCTGCTGGAGGATATCTTGGCCTTTGAGAAGGAATATCCCGTGGGCGGAGAGCATTTGGCACATTTCAGAGCAAGCAGACAGAGGGACCAGGCCAAGGGAGTGTAAGTCCTTCGTTCATCCTTTTCTTCATGACATTCCAGACGCTGACATTATTCGGTCTGCAGGCGAGCAAAGAGTCCATATACGATCTCGTTCCCCATGCAGGTTCGTCTGTGTTTGACGCGTGGGTTCCAGCGTCTTCGCGGTGATATGTCGCTCTTCTTCACTGCGCTATTCGGAAACTTCATCTTCGCACTCATCATTGGCTCTGTCTTCTTCAATCTTAACACCACCACGGCTAGCTTCTATAGCCGCGGCGCACTGTTGTTTTTTGCCGTCCTCATGAATGCATTCAGTTCTGCTCTCGAAGTAAGATCTCTTGTTTACGGCGTTCTCTCTCCCAATTGATTGACGGAATTGATTTAGATCCTGACTCTCTGGGAACAACGCCCGATCGTCGAGAAGCACTCCGGTATGGCCTTCTATCACCCCGCCGCGGAAGCGTTCTCTTCTATGCTGTGTGACATGCCCTCCAAGATACTGAACGCAATTGGTTTCAATCTGGTGCTTTATTTCATGACCAACCTCCATCGGACTCCCTCCGCGTTCTTCGTCTTCTTGCTCTTTTCGTTCACGTGCACGCTCGCAATGTCCATGATCTTCCGTACCATAGGTGCCTTGTCACGGACCATCTCGCAGGCCATGGCACCCGCCGCCATCATCATCCTCGGTTTGATTATTTACACTGGCTTCACGATTCCCACGCGAAATATGGTGGTATGGTTCAGGTGGTTGAACTATCTGGACCCCATTGCGTACGCGTTTGAGAGCTTAATGGTCAACGAGTTCGATGGGAGATCTTATGAGTGTGCCGTGTTTGTTCCTCAGGGCCCTGGCTATGAGAACGTCTCTGCAGCTAACAGAGTCTGTCTGACTGCTGGTGCGGATGTGGGCAGCACCCTTGTCGACGGAGGGAAGTACTTGAGTCTGACATACAACTATACGCGGGCGCATCTTTGGCGGTCTGTTCTCTTTGTCGATTGTCTCTTTGTGCGAGTTGTTGATGGTCTTTGCAGAAACTACGGCATTCTGTGGGCCTTCATTATCTTTTTCTGCGCCGTCTACGTTATTGCGACTGAATATATCACGGCTGCCAAGTCTAAGGGCGAGGTGCTTGTCTTCCGGCGTGGACGACTACCGCCTTCGCTTGTCAAGAATGGCGATGATGACGAAGAGTCGGGCGGTGTAGAACTCCAGGATGTCACGAAGGGCCAGGACGAGGCGGTGGCAAAGATCCAGAAACAGACTGCGATTTTCCACTGGGAGGATGTTTGCTACGATATCAAGATCAAAGGCGAACCACGGAGGCTGCTGGATGAAGTCAACGGTTGGGTCGAGCCGGGCACTTTAACAGCATTGATGGTGCGTGTTCGACTTTGGCTATATCGACCCCTCCTTTTTCCTCACCTCGACATGTTCCACAGGGTGCCTCCGGTGCAGGCAAAACGACACTTCTCGACGTCCTCGCTTCACGAGTCACTATGGGTGTCGTCACTGGCTCTATGCTGGTTGATGGTCATGAAAGAGATGGGGCTTTCCAGCGCAAGACCGGCTACGTTCAGCAACAGGATCTTCATCTGCAAACGTCTACTGTTCGTGAGGCGCTCGAGTTCAGTGCGCGTCTCAGGCAGCCGAAGAACGTCAGTGAGGCGGAGAAGGTCGAATATGTTTCCGAGGTCATTCGTTTGCTTGAGATGGAGGCGTATGCCGATGCCGTCGTTGGTGTACCTGGCGAGGGTCTGAACGTTGAGCAGCGGAAGCGTTTGACGATCGGAGTCGAGCTGGCTGCGAAACCTCAGCTGCTCCTGTTCCTTGATGAACCCACGTCTGGTTTGGACAGGTTCGTACCTCTCAGGTCTTCCTGATCGATGCTGATATATTACTTAGTCAAACGGCGTGGTCCATCTGCACACTCCTCCGAAAACTTGCTTCAAATGGACAAGCCATCCTTTGTACCATACATCAACCGTCCGCACTCCTCTTCCAGTCTTTCGACCGCCTTCTCTTCCTCGCTCGTGGCGGCCAGACCGTCTATTACGGTGATATCGGACCTAACTCTGCGACACTCATCGACTACTTCGAATCGAAAGGCGCGCCGAAATGTCCCCCGGATGCGAACCCTGCGGAATGGATGCTTCAGGTCGGTGGCTGTCTCTCACGGCGGACGTGGTTCTAAACCTTACTTAGGTCATCGGTGCTGCTCCTGGCGCGGTCGCCAATCGTGATTACGTCGAGGCCTGGAGGAACAGTGATGAACTCAGGGAGGTTAAGCACGAGCTGAGGATGAAGAGGGAGCATGCCAAGCCATCGCAGGACACGGACGATAAACTGGCCAAGAGGCCTTTTGCGGCATCGATGTGGACCCAGTATTTTGTTTGCACCTACCGCGTGTTCCAGCAGTACTGGCGTACACCGAGCTACATCTACTCCAAGACAGCGCTTTCTGTACTCACAGTACGGCGTCTTTTTTCTCGCCTCAGAACATCCAACTAATAGTTGCGACTAGGCTCTCTTTATCGGCTTCTCTTTCTACCAAGCAGACAATACACTCCAGGGCTTACAGAACCAGATGTTCAGCATTTTCATGCGTCAGTGACTCATACTTGTACAACTTTCCATGGTCTGACTGACACCTCTGCAGTGCTCACCATCTTCGGTAATCTTGTCAACCAGATTATGCCTCATTTCGTTACCCAGCGTTCGCTCTACGAGGTGCGGGAGCGTCCATCAAAGACCTACTCATGGCAGGCGTTCATGCTTGCCAACATCACTGCCGAGCTTCCTTGGAACTCCCTTATGGCTGTACTCATTTTCCTCTGTTGGTACTACCCTATCGGGTTGAACCATAACGGAGAAGACACGGGAGCCGTGACTGAACGAAGCGGGCTGATGTTCTTGCTTCTCTGGAGCTTTTTGCTTTTCACTTCGACGTTCACGAACATGATCATTGCGGGTATCGACACCCCTGAGACGGGAGGAAACTTAGCGAACATGTGAGGCTGCATCATTTGTGCTGCTGTTGACTTGACTGACGCCGGTTCAAAGGATGTTCTCCCTATGCCTAGTGTTCTGTGGGTGAGTAGCGGTTCCTGACCTCTTTCGCCCACGAGTCATACTCAATGCTTTACTTCCAGTATCCTCGCCAGCCCCAAGTCCTTCCCGCGCTTCTGGATTTTCATGTACCGTGTATCGCCCTTCACCTACCTCGTGGACGCCATGATGTCCACTGGTCTCGCCAACACTGCTGCGAAATGCTCGTCCATCGAGGTAGCCACCTTCGATCCTCCTAGTGGCCAGACCTGTGGGGCCTATATGGCCAGTTATATCGCGGCCGCTGGGGACGGCATCGTCTACAATCCCAACGCCACCAGTGGTTGCGAATTCTGTTCCGTCACGACCACCAACACCTTCTTGACGCAAGTCAACTCGAACTATGAGCACCGATGGAGGAACTACGGTATTCTCTGGGTTTATATCATTGTGAACGTTTTTGGAGCATTGTTCTTCTACTGGCTAGCGAGGGTGCCAAAAGGCTCAAGGAATCCCAGCAAGGCCAAGTCGAGTTGAAGGGGTTGTCGTCTGGAATGTTGAGGTGTCGTGTGCTTTGTAGTGTGCTTTGCTGTTGACGAACCCTCCTGTTACATGGAACGACTCCGTACAGATCGCTTAGAGTATATGGACTGCTATGCCTACTTGCTTAGAATAATTGCTTGCTACCTATCTCTCTCTTTCTTTTTGTGGATCTCTTATAAGTTAGAGTTGACATATCAAATTAATTGACTGCTCCAAGTCCTTTCGACGAGAGACTGAATTGAGCAATCCCTTGCATCGCTCATCCAAAACGCTTCGGCACCGAGGCCTACAAGAATGACACTGTCTTTCGCTCTCCTTCCAGTCTCGTTCCCGTCCGGCACAGTATCGCGGCCTGCGTCTGAAGATCGATAATACAGGCCCATGCATTTACCTGGCGTATCGTGATCCTAAACTATTCTACATGCTACCTACTTGTAAGTAATCGGGACGTTAATCGTATGAAAGGTCATGGGTGAGTGTAAGTAACAGGAAGACATCACTGGAAAGCACGAGTTCGTCAAGGGGAAGGAGATAGATGTAACAGTATATGTAAGTAGATAGAGCAAGAAAGAAATATGGAACGTGAAACCTCAGACCAGATCAATCCCATCCGCCAAACCACCTCGCAGGCGGCCGTGTAGGTCGTGAGCGCACCACCTTGACTGGTGTAGGTTCATCATATTCATCTTCGTCATCAGCTTCCTCTGTGATTATTTCAATCGCAGTGGTGCGAGGACTAGACGCAGTCGAATAATGATCGGATCCTTCCGGTGCCGGATGAGCGGCGAGACGGGTATTGGCAGGCGGGGGAACAGTGACGAATTGAGTCTGGACGACGGTCTTGGTTTCGGTTTCATATTGTACTTCGGAGACGACGAGAGGAGGGAGTTCTTGATACTGAAAGAAACAAAGAAAGAGAGTCAGCAACAGTTCGGAGCTCGGAATGATTGATCGTGGCAAAGGGAGCGAAGGTCAAAAGGGGACGATGGCCAGGCAACTCAGTTCCACGGAACAAATACAAACGGCCCGTGGAATCAAAAGAGTGCGGGGAAGACTGCACGTGCGGACAACACGGCAAGCCGTCGATCGCGTTCGATCGCGACTGGCGTGGAAACACGACTCGAGTCTGTTGCCTGGCCATGTCGAACGAAAGGACGAGGGGGACAAAAGAGAGAAAACACCGATAGTCCCCCAAGCCCGGACGAAGGAGGGATAGGGAGGGGCACAGATGGGACTCATACGGACTATACATGCACAGGTCGGAGCCTCCTTCGTCTCAAAGCTCGGAGCGGCGCGGAAGAGGTGGCGGTACCTTGGGTTTACGCTTCCCAGAGGGCTCGTAAAAGTACTCCTCCTCAACTGCTGGGCTGTCGTTTCCAAGAGCACTTGAGAAAAAATCAGATAAGTAACGCAAGAGATACCACAAACGACAAGCAACGTACATCAACTGTTCCATAATCCAGCTCTCACGGCGAGAGGCGTCGTGCTCACGTCTGTTGAGATTTTCTTCACGTTTGCTAATATCTCGCTCCCGCTCCGCAACCTTGAGCTCGCGATCGAGGATCTCATCGATGCGAGGACTCTGCCAGCCAGGAGGCGTCAACGAGTCCTCCTTGACGATCTCTTTGATTACAGTCTGTGCCGGTGCAAAGACAGTCTCTACAGCGGTCGACGTGGGGCACACAGGGCAGAGGACGGCAGATGGGGAAGGGAGGATACCGCCTGGGGCACCGGCGAGAAGCTCAGCTTCTCTGCGGGCGACCTCGGCCTCTCTGAGGGTGACGGCGGCCTCACGAGAGACAAGCTGCTGCGCACGCTTGGGGTTGAGCGCACTGAAGATCCCAGTCGCGTTTGGTTCGGCTGCGGACCCCGACCCACTGCTGGGCAGAGAAAGCATGACGGCCAGGACGGCCAGAATAAGAGAAAGGACGAGCAGGAGAGTCGTTGATGATATCGTGCGGTGGTGGTGGCGGGAAGAGGTCCGCTCGCTGCGATGCCGTTCGCCTTCTCGGTGGTGGGACGACGAGGGTTGGGCCATCCTGACGCTGGAAACTATGGGTTCTGGACGAGGTACACAGACAGAGAGGCATACCTTACTGATGAGCTGGGCGACAAGGATGTGGTCTGGGTGCGGAGGATAGATTGAGACGTGGTGGACGGAGGTGAAGGTGACGCTTCGTGGGGGGCAAGTCGAACAATGAAAATTCCAACGTCAATGCAACCAACATGCACGTGGCAAGCACGGGCAATCACAGCTTCACAGCCACCGATATCGGGCAGCTCCCCGTGACCACAGGTTTGCGGCTTAGCCTTGAGAGCCACTTTCCTCGCGGCTCCTTGCCTTCTTCAACCACAATGGATTTCCGCCGTCGCCTTGCTGAAGCAAAGACGAAAGCGCAGGCGAGCGCACAAACGTCTCCCGCGCAGCGCGCTCCCGTCACGCCACGCAATAACCGACCACGCCCGTCCATTGCAATGTACCACTCGCCCTCCTCAACTGCCTCAATCTCTTCATCGGTGCCCTTCGACTGGACCGCAGCGCGGAATAGGCAGGCACCTCCGTTCTCCACGCCGCGAAATAGAAATGGGCCTCGTCCAAGCGAGTTTGGCACGCCTCGAAGAGCTGTCGTCCGCAAAAAGTCATTTTTCCAAAAGTGCGTCTCTTCCGCGTCGATTTCCTGGCCACTCTGACGCGCCACTAGACTCAATGATCTCCCCTCCAGGGTGGCTTTTGAGCTGTCCATATTTCCCAACAATGTACCGCTGCCAGAGCCCAAAACTACCGCCGCGATCATCGGTGGTTTCCTCCACTTCCTCCATCTCTGTGTGCGCGTCAGCCAAGTTCGGGAAGTTCCAGACTCGGACCTCGGATGGGAGAATATGCATCGCGAGGCAAACGGTCTCTCATTATTTGATTGGGTATGTTCGCGCGCGCGTCCCGCCGTTTTGTGGCTGATCAAGACCCTCAGACCCTACCCGTCACACTCTGCCTCGTGCTCGCCTCATTCGGAAACGCGATTCTGCTCTTCACGCGCACGAAAGTGTATGACTTTCATCGACACTCCGAACCCGTCTCGTCCCCCAATGCCAAATTCGTTGAAGCGGATCTGGATTTCGAGCCGCTCGCACAACCAACGCTCTTCGAGCGTCTCAGCAGCGGAGTGTGGGCCGGTGTGCTTGCCATATGCCAATTTCTTTTTGGATGGAGTCCCTCCGGCTCCCGCAAGACGTCGCCGCGGAAGGCTGCACGGGTACAGCAGTTGGAGGCATGGAGCCCAACCGATCGCGACTTGAGGTTATTCTGCATCTATTCTCCCGTGCATCCCTTCCTATGGATGGCCACTGGATCATCAAATTGGATTCTCATGATCCTCATCATGGGTTTTGTCGGCCTCCAGGTATGTCCATAGGAATCCTGCCGTTTTGTCGCTAAATCCCCTGTAGTTGCACGCCCTCGTGGTATCTTACAATCTCCTAGTCAAAGACAAGGAGATCATAGCGGCTGGTGTCATGCAGGAATACAATGAAGGGGTGAATACATAGTCTCGCTCCCGTTGAAGCTAAACTGACAACGCGCATTCTAGTTCGTATATCCTCGCATTAATCCTATACGTAAGGATGTCTCTACCATGACACACGAAAGCGAAGTAGTCAACGTGTGGGAAGACTAGGTTGGGTAGAGGCAAGTTATGACATTGATGATGATTCTACGATTTCATTCTCGCATACCTTAGCATTTGTAAACTAACCATACAGTCTTCATGCTATGTTCATTGTTCTTGCTCGGTCGTAGGCGACGATGACAGACAACGGACGCCTCAAGGCAGCTTTGCGAGTCGAGTCCTGAAACATTGGTGTACACTTAGACACCACCTCCCACGAAATCGCGAGATCCTAAATTACTGTAGTGGTGGAAGAGAAGGTCGTGCCCGCGAACGATAGGTATCGGAACTGCCACTGTTGGGCGACTTGATATACGCCCTCTTACGCTGACTCGGACTGCATCAAACATGACAATAGAGGACTACAAATAGGCGCCCAAAGAAGGCCACGAAATACGGCATCGACTAAGTAGCTCGACCTGATTTCTTCCCGAGGAAACGAACTTTGTCGTTGGCTTCAATGTCGCTAGCGCCTTTGAAGCTAGCTTGCTTCTGAGCCATTGGAGAAGACGCCAGATTTCCACTAATTTCATCCAGAGTGATCTTATTCGACGCAGCATTGACCTTGCGGTTGTATGTGTTTCCGGCCCTGTCGGCGTAACTGAAGGTGTTGTTGCTCGTTCCATTGCCTGTGTTACCCGTCGAGGCCACCTGAAAGAAGCCAGCTGCGACAAACTTTCAGCGTCATGACAGGGAAGAAGATCCTGTCACTCACCAGTATTCTGGACATTACGAACAGTGCTTTCTACGACCATGGTATTTGGTTGCACTGCTCGAATATACGAGTGATCAATGGTCGATTTCCCTGAGTATGTTCAGAAAAGTCATAGGAGATGGTCAAGACAGATGCTCACAGCCGGTATAATCAGCGCTTGTGTATGCGAAGGTGAGCTCTAGTGGGTAAGAGAATGAGTCGGATACAACGGTTTTCCCATTGTGTTTCGAAAGCATAGATCCTCTTGAGGTCTGAAGCAATTTCTGATGGGAAAAATGTTCATTGACGCAATGCACTTTGCTTGAGAGAACCGACCTGATCAAAGGCATTGTCCTGATAGGTCTGGTGATTCGAGAAGTCCAGTTGTTGCTCCCAGACAACCTTCGTCACCTCGCCGCTACCGCTCACAACCGTCGACTCGATATGAATGTTTCTCCAAGCGTTGACGAGGATATCTGCATCGGAACCATTGTTCCAGGATTTCCCGGAATCACTCGTAGCGGCGTACGGCTCGACGTTGTAGAGAGTGATTCCTCCCTTCGTTGGCTTCGAAGACGCGTCTGTGATAACTTGCAGCAAGCCAGAGACGTACCAGTTCGAATTTATCGTATGGTCTTTCTCGGCCGACACTACATCTATGGTGAACGTGTGGGGTTTACTACAAGTCATTGAGTGTCAAGATAGGTCAGCATTATTGTTCATGATAGACGTACCCATCCGACAACAAGGGTGCAAATGGAGTGACGTCGATGAAATAGGTAGGTTCGTCCAATGCGCCATACGAGGTTATAGGTCTTTGAAAGGTCATGAGAATCAGATGAGCATGTCATTGCTGCTCATACCTCCAAAGCGAGGGGATAATACCACCTGTAAAGATGACGGGATACGGAAATGCGACGCCGGCAACCCGACCGTCGACCAGCAGACGCACTTCCCGGAATGGCCCTTGTCCATACGTGGTATCCGACGGAAGGTCTGAAATGTAATCATTTGCAGCATTCAAATACTGCAAGCTTGTTCATGAATTCCGAAGTACTTTGCAGATAACATTAGCAGCTCGACTGACCCAGAATTCCTCCGCGCTGTTTCCGGAAGCGAAAAGTTCTGCATAGATCTTAACAGTGTTCACCGGTAGCGTTATGTTGCGCTACAGTAGCGATAAGATCGCGCCAAAAATGACCAAAAGCACTTACAGAAAAAGCAGGTGGCACAGAGGCATCGTCCCCAGTGTCCTTTGCCATCGTCGAGATAGGAATGATGAGATCGGCCTTAGCAGCAGGTGGGGCATGGTGCGACGATGCGTAATATGTTACCGAAACAACAGCTATGAGTGGCGTTAGTCGTAAGACACCAGAGATTCAAATGAGCTTGGGTTCATACTAGAATAAACACCATCTAAACCTGTCTGTACGATGTTGTCCAGCTCCAGAACAAACGATCCCGAGGTCTCAAATAGAGGCATATACCGTGTGACATCCTGATATGTTATTCGCCAGGCAGACTAGAAGCAAAGTTGATCAACACATTACCTTGATGTATGTCCAGATGATTCCATCTCCACGGGTGGGCTCGGGCGTGGAAGTGCGCCATACTATAGATGTTGGCAAAGTTCGTCAGTTTCGTGTCGCAACTGGTTTCCGCCGAGCCACCACTTACTTTCGACATTCTGGAAAGTAAATACTCCTAAGCGGTCGTATTGCGTTCCATTGGACGTCACGGTCAAGTTGAGCGTGATGGCGGACCACGAGCCAACTGCGCCACAGTCTGTAGAAGGCCTACGTTGTCTATTGGCTGTCAGAACAAAGACATAGAATCCAGACACTCACGACAGCTCGGCGACAGCGGAACTATGCGATAAATAAGAGCTCAGATATTCAGAAGGAAATGGGGACATACACCCCATAAGAATTAGCAAAGTCGTGTCTTCAGAAGGTTCATAAGTCATAGTTCAGATCGATGCGGGAATCGAGAACACACCGAAAGATCTCGACAGTACATTTCTCTACGCCAGTTGGTACCACAGGGGGTTGTGCAACTTGAAAATCTACAAGGACTGTAGCATGACTTAAGAGAGCCCATCCAAACCAGAGGAGCACTGCCAATTTCATGACACGAGGGAAGAAGGCAAGAAGGCAAGATAACCGCCAGGTCCATCACGACGCTCATAAGTGAAGCGGGCGGAGGCAAGGCGTCGGTGCATGTGTGCACAGGAACCCGATTAGAAGGATAGCACATGCTGGTCACTACCGAAAACATCGCTTACTTCAGTTAACTTATCTCTGCTATTTTGCGTCATATAGGAGCTGGCGCGCGCTGATACGGAAGCTGTAGGAGAACAGCGCACGAATCCCGAGGTCGAAGTTCATTGCAATGATGCCAACACGGCCCGTATAGCTGACGGACTGGAACACACAACCCAGTGGAACCCAACAAGTTCACTGTCGCTCGTGACCCACCTTCCGTGTTGTCTTTCAACTTGGTCCCTAACGCTTCGCTTTGCCCCTAGTGCTGAAGGACCAACTTCAAAAGCGTCTCGTATTCTCAATCTAGTATGATTCCTAGATATCTAATCGGCCATAAATACCACGGACGTGCGCCCTTCGTCTCTCTAACCCGTGTTGAGACGGCTTCTCCACGTCGCGACTGTACCTGATGAAGATACGTGCCGATACAGGCTCGTTGAGAGCATCAATGTCGATACAGGCTCGTTGAGAGCATCGGTTAGGTGTCAAGGCTTTCCAGCTCGAACCTACCTGCAACATGCGAGCAGAGGCTTTTAGAACAGTCCGACAACACGTCCGCTCTCGGGATCGAGTCCAACTTCCCAGAACCCAGGCCTTGTCCCAAGTCCGGGCATAGTCTGCATGTCTCCAAGAAGAGGATACAAGAATCCTGCACCCGCAGAGAGCTTCACAGCACGGATGGGAATAGTGAATCCTGCAGAGTTCAATAAAAAAAACATGTAGAGAACCCAAACTGTCAGTCGCTTACCGGAAGGCACATTCTTCAATTTCGGATCGTGAGAGAACGAGTATTGGGTCTTGGCCATACAGACTGGCGAAAGGTGAGTAGTAGCTCCAGGCAGTAGAGATGCATACACACTTGGGAGGTTTCCGTAGCCTTGACGGGTGTAGGTGTCGACCTGCTTCTGAGCCAGTTCGCTCAGCTCGATACCATCGGCACCATAGATCTCCTTCGAGATGATGGAGATCTTCTCATCGATGGGTAGGTTGAGGTCATAGAGGAACTTGAAGCCGGATGGGCCTTCGCAAGTAGCAATGACCGCCTCGGCCAGAGCGCGTGCGCCAGCACCACCTTCCGCCCAGTGGTTGCTGACAACCGCAGCGTCGGCGCCACCAGCCAAAGACTCATCACGAACGAGGGCGAGTTCTGCCGCGGAATCAGTACTATGTCGTTCCGGTCAGCTATCAAAAGACTGGTGAAGAAGACACAACACATACGCAAACTGATTAATGGCAACGATGACCTTGATACCGAACTTCTTGGAATTCTCAATATGCCTCACCAGGTTCTTGCATCCCTCCTTCAGCGTCACGAGGTCCTCTTTAGTGTACGTCTCGTGGAGCGCTTTTCCTGGAGTAACATCAGGTCCGCCACCGTGCATCTTCAGAGCGCGAGTAGTAGCGACGATGATAGTCGCATCCGGGTTCAGTCCACTGACTCGGCACTTGATGTTGCAGAACTTCTCCATACCCATGTCGGCACCGAAGCCACCTTCGGTGAGGACATATCCAACACGATCGGACGAGTCTCCTTCTTCAGTACCAGCAAGTTTCAGGGCAACCCGGTCGGCAAGAATGGAGGAGTTTCCGTGGGCAATGTTCGCGAAAGGTCCGGCGTGCACAAATACGGGAGTACCCTATCATAGACTCAGTACACTGGTAGTCGGATCGAGTCAAGTGAGAAGTTTACCTGGAGTGTCTGCATCAAATTGGGCTTGATAGCATCCTTCAACAAGACAGCGAGAGCGCCAGAAACGCCGATGTCATCTGCGGTGACAGCGTCTCCACTCTTACTGGTGGCCACAACCATAGCTCCCAGGCGTTGCTTCATATCCTCCAATCCGGTAGTCAAAGCCAAAACCGCCATGCACTCGCTGGCTACAGCGATGTCGAAGCCGGTCTCGCGTTCGTGTCCTTGCTCGGTGGAGTTCTTGCCAATGGTTATCCTCCTCAAGAAACGATCGTTGGTGTCAAGAACGCGGTTCCAGGTGATAGTGTCAAGGTCGATGTCAAGACGAGCAAATTTGGTGATCTCCTCCGGGGTGAGGTCGTTGGGGTTCGTCTTGTCGATGCCAAGTTTCTTCAGGCGCTTGAACATCAAGGGCGCAAACTCGCGCTTGCCCTTCTTGGTGGGGACCAAGCGACTGTACAGTGCCTGTAAAACGTCAGCAAGACGTATAGACCGTGCTATCTTGAACGGACCTTGTCAGATTGAGTAGCCTCGTGGAAGATACGTGCATCCAAAGCAGCGGCTGCAACAGGGTGAGAGGAAGTCGGATTGAAAGTGAAGGATCATACCCAACAAATTGTTCGCGGCAGTGACAGCATGAATATCGCCAGTAAGATGGAGATTGAATTCGTCCATAGGTATAACCTAGAAGATAAAATCAGAGGTGGCCCGCGTCGAGTGTTGACCAGCGAACGAACCTGACTGTAGCCTCCACCAGCGGCACCACCCTTGATACCGAAGGTGGGACCTTGACTGGGTTGACGAATGCAAGCGAAAGCAGGACGACCGAGTTCAGCGCCCAAAGCCTGCGCCAAACCGATGGTGGTGGTCGACTTTCCTTCGCCAAGCGGTGTCGGGGTAATACTAGACGTGATGAGCGCAAAGTGAATGCAGCATCGCGTGAAAGGCATACCCAGAGATGACGATGTATTTACCATCCGTACGATGAGCAAGGCGGTCGAGGACGCTGAGTTCAACCTTGGCCTTGTACTTGCCGTAACTCTCCAGTTCATCGGGGAGAAGGCCAATTTCGTGCGCGAGTTGCACGACAGGCTTTGGTGTCTGGGCCATGGAAATCTCGATATCGGAGGGAACCTTTTCGAGGATGTCGAGTTTCAAGGGCTTGACTTTGCGCTCACGCGATGCTTGCCAGAGACGCTCAGCAGACTTGAGCGTGTTTTCCATGAGAAGTGCCACAGTCATCGGGCCAACACCGCCAGGAACGGGGGTGATGTGGGATGCAACAGTCGAAGCGCTTGCATACTCTACGTCGCCCACTAGTCGGTGACCTGACTTCTTGGTAGCGTCTGACGGTTCACGGCGTAAGTGTCTAAACTGAATGACGCGTAGAACAGACTTACCGGGCACATAATTGATTCCAACGTCAATGACCACGCACTCAGGCTTCAGCCAAGAGCCTTTGACAAACTCTGCTTTACCGATAGCAGCCACTATAATGTCAGCGGTCTTGATCTGAATAAATAAAGTATCAGCATGGGCAGGAGTAGCTCCATATAGCAAGCAACATACTATTGATTCGATGTTCTTGGTGCGGCTATGACATTGAGTTACAGTGGCATCCTTGTTGCGGAGCATGGCAGCGACAGGACTGCCGACAATATCACTGCGGCCCAGTACGACGGCGTTGGCACCGGAGATGGATACGCCAGTGGACTCGAGGAGACGAATAACGGCTGAAGGCGTGCAGGGAGCGAAGAGGGGTTCAGAGGCGCGAGATGACAAATGGCCAATGTTGTACGCATGGAAGCTAAGGTTCGTGGATTAAATATGACCCGGACAGAGCAAGCCAAGTTCACTGACCCATCGATGTCCTTCTCAGGACTGACGGCCTCGGTCACGAGACGCTCGCCCTCTGCATCAACGTGTTCGCCGAGAGGAAGCTGGACGAGTATGCCGCTGATTGCGTCGTCGTCGTTGAGGATCTTGACACGCTCAATGACCTCGCCGACGGTGGCCGAGGCGGGGAGGGTGATGTGCACGAACTTGACCCCAACCTCCTCTGCGGCCTTGGCCTTCATGCGGACGTATGTAGACGAGTCGGGACGTTCCCCGGCCTGGATGATGGCCATCTGAGGCTGGAAGCGCGGGTATGTCTCCTGGATCGATCTAATGCGTGCAGCGACCGCCTCGCGAGTAGACCTTGAGAGATGGGCCAGATAAGTCGCACAGGAAAATCAAGGACGAATCGAATACGCACTTTGCGAGGGCGGTGCCATCTATACGATTCGCAGTCGCAGTGGAGGCCATGGTACGAGAAGGAGGAAAGAGATAAAGGTTGTGTTTTAAAATGTGTCCCTTACGGAGTGCCGTTCTAGGGCTCTTGATGCCGGTTTGGCCGCTGCCTCTGCCCAAGTGCCGCCAAATTTCTGGGAGCATCCGGAGCGCCTGCCACGTACGCAAGGGCGGGCGAGCGCACACAGATTTCTGTGGACGGTGGTGAGAGGAAGAAGGCCGCGCTTCCGAGTAAACTCCCCAAAGACTCCCAGATTACTTCGGAAGGAGGGACGCGGAAGATTGCAAAAAGGCAGCTACCAGATGCGGCAGGTATCGGGCCTGGCATCCGGTCCCTAATAGTAAAATTTTGCCCTGCTCTTTCCGGGCCAGTCACGCTCACCTTTTACGACAACAATCAACACCGACGACGATGAGCTCGGGTGCCCTTCAGCTGTTCCGCTCCTGTACGACTTCACTGTCGTCCAGGACCCTCGCCCGCTCCTCCGCGCTCTCCCGCTCACATCCCCGGCGGTACTATTCCAACGGCACGCCGGAAGGCGCGAAGGAGGATGCCGCGGCGGACTCGAAAGACACGTCTAAGAAAGCAGCGGAGCAGCTTTCTCCGGAAGCAGCAAAGCTGAAAGCGAAAGAGGAAGAGGTCGTGGACCTGATGGTGCGTCTCATTTCCATTCTCCACATCATGGAATTGTACGACTGACTCGCTTGTGCATCATAGGGCCGACTGCGCTATCTCCAGGCAGACTTCCTCAACCTGCAGCGAAACGCAGCCCGGGAAAAAGAGCAGACAAGGGACTTTGCCATCACTCGTTTCGCGACGGACTTGCTGGAGACAGTGGACGTCCTCTCGCTGGCACTCAAGTCTGTTCCTTCATCCGCGGTGCAACCTCCAGAACCTTCCTCTTCCGATGCATCATCACCGCCTCCACCTTCCTCCTCCGACTCAAAAACCCCAGAGCAGTACCTCCGGGAGCTGTACACGGGCGTCGAGCTAACACAACGGCAGCTCCTCCAGACGCTCTTCAAATACCACGTCAAACCCTTTGACCCCACCGGCGACGTGTTCGACCCAAATCGTCACGAGGCGCTCTACCAAGCCCCCGTACCGGGCAAGGAGCCCGGAACGGTCATCGACTGCCAAAAGACTGGGTACACGATCAAGGACCGCGTCTTGCGCGCAGCCCAGGTTGGCGTGGCTCAGGAAACTCAGTCATAGACCATTGCATGTTCGTACATTCTCGTGGTGTGGTGTGGGTTGAGGTGATATTATAGGTGGCGGCTAGATATTTACTAAGTAGTGTAGACTTCATAATCATCGAATCTCAACTCTGAACTGATCTTGTAGGCGTGAAACTACCTGTTCTTGAATCGCGTTCACCTCTTCATTCGACAGAGACCTTACACCCTTGTCAGTACAGTACAGCATTACATGGCATGCTTGAGGACTGACCTATCCATTGACCGATAATTTACCCGGTAGCACAAACTTGTCCGGTTGGTCTTGGGATGGACGAATGAGTCAATCTGCAAATCATGAGGAAATGTCTTCACAATGTGAGGCGGAAACCCTACCTTCTTGACGTCCTCTACCAAGTCTCCAGCCACGTCACGCACAAGATCGCAAAAGTCATTCTCGTGAATAGAGACTTCCTGCGCTGTCCAGAAACTGACGTCCTTGAAGCAAGATGGATATTTCGAGTATGGCTTGAATGCGGTGATCTGTCCGGGGGCGAATTGCGAGATGAAGCGGGGATCCTGCGACCAGAACAGTCGTATGTCTGGAATTGAGTAAAGGACCATGGCGATGCGCTCAAGACCCAGCCCGAACGCCCAGCCAATCTTGTCTGACACCTCTTTGTAAAGCGATTAGTGGAACTCAAGGGAAGAGAACAGGAACATACTCGCGGTGTCGAGCGTCGCTTGCCTGACAACCCCACTCCCTAGGATCTCGAGCCATTCGCCTCGGAAGAAGACCTCGACTTCAAAGCTGGGACTGGTGAACGGAAAGTAGGTCTCTATCCAACGCACTCTCAGAGGGTTCTCCTTGGAGGCTGCCCCGATACCCTGGAACAGATGAAGCATCAAGCTGTTCAGCGACAGCTTCAGGTTCCGAGCGACAAGCTCGGCGTGTTTAGGATCATGCGCAAGCTGGGCTGGGTTCGACACGGAGACGTCCGCCACGTCCTCGATGATGATGTCGGACCGCGTCAGATGCTGGGAAAGCCGCTCGTTGTCCTCTTGCAGATCACGGATCCCGGACGCGTCCGTCGAGAAGATCCGCGCGCCCTCCATCTGATGGAAGACGGGGTAGTGCGAGCCGTCTATCTCGTCGCGCCGATACACGTCGGCGGTCAATAACCACTTGTCCTCGCCCTTCCCGAAGACCTCCACTTCGTGTGCTGAGGTGTGGGTACGAAGCATCATGCCCTTGTTGATGTAGTAGCTGTCCGTGACTGCGCGCCCAGGGTGGTCCGCCGGGAAGGACAGTTCATCAAAGTTTTTGTGTGGTGTGACCAGAGGGGAGAGCGAAGACAGGTGTGCAAAGTCCGGGAAATGAGACTCGATCATAGTGCGCAAGGTGTGGAGGGGATGCGACGGCTGCGCGTGAAGACGGAGAGGTATTTTGCTAAGGATAGCGGGCGTGACATTGGTGATTTCGTCCGTCGCATAGCGTTCGCCGAGGATGTCGAGGTATTCGGGATTGCGGGCATTCATGCTGAGCCATCGTTGCCCGCCAGAAGCGCGCCGGCAGAAAAGACGCAGAATAGATGTCCGCTGCATGAGGACGCGCCTCTTCACCCCAGCCAAACAGTATGGATGTGATGAAAAGAGGACTCAATAAACGCGGTCCATATCGGCCCGCAGACTCCGATAGTAACAGGGGTAATCAAGACGTGTCCTGCCAGGCCATCCATTCTGAATTCGACCACAACCATCATTCGTACGCCCTGCTCATCCTGCTGCTTCGACCGCGTATATCTGACGCCACGCGCTTGCAAAGTAGCTTAGATGATTTCTCACAACACTCTGCTGACGCTGGCCAACTCTCTTGGCCTGATGGCGATGGTCGTGGTCATTGGGTACCACTTCGTCGCTGTCAACGCCAGAAATCTCTCAAAGGATGCTAGGCATTGAACAGAACAGTGCGCAGCCATGTCTTCTCTCTTTCCTGAGATCTCAACACAGACAGGTATCAGGCGCGACATTCATTGCAGCTCGTCCCCCATACAGTCCTAGCATTCCATCTTGTACTAAGAAAACAAATACGCGTCAGGCGTTATCAGCTTGCACGAACTCGTCGCTCAACTGAATTTGCTTTGAAGATGCTCCTCACGCAACCAAGCTGGAGGTTCTCTCTTCATTCCACCGCTGCTTCTGACAGTAGTAGCATAAGGCTAATTCGGTCTCTCTAGCCTTCTCCTGGAAGTGCTGCCTTGTGTTATCAGACTAGACCCTCAAAATCTCGAAGAGCATGCCTATGATACTTGTGCGCTGCTGGTGTTCTCTCATTGGATGACCATCAATATCATGAGCCTCTAGATGTCCAGTGTGTTGGATTGGAGAGCTGCCTGTGATTGGCAGCCTTCGGAGGTGATTCGAACAGTCCAAGTTGAAAATCCCGCTTGGCTCGCGGTTGGGACCAGCTGTTTGACTCCAATACCCGTTCGAGTGACAAAGCAATTGCCGGTGAAATATTTCTCCAATACAGTCAGTTTGAGCGGGATCCAGACGATGTTTTTCTTCGAGTCTACTTGATTTTGATCAGGAGAGTCGAGAGTCAAAGCAGTGAGACGACGCTAGATGAGTATACCAGTCGGGAGCCTGATCCCGAAGGACAGGAATTCGCCGACTTCGCGGCGGGCGTTGGCCCGTTAGGCCGCGTGTATTGTGCGAGTACTCCAGACCACTGAGTTGTTAAATCACCCGAGGGCCCAAGCATCGGGCTGGCAGCAAATAGCTGTGAGCTCTCCCGAACGAGTCATGTCGGAGTCTTCGGGATGCCAGGGGACAGGGAGTCGGTTGGTAGCGGTTTCAAACCGGACCCCGGCGGTGTATGTAGGATACTAGGACCGCTTTATGTCGATTTTGATTCTTGGAGAGTCAAGAGTCAAGACTTGAACTTGTTACTTGAATGATATTGATATTCACTCTACTATACTTCGATTCTTCGAAGACTGAAGTAGGGTCGTGGGGGGAAACCTAGCGAAAACAGTTCGACTCGGTAACCTACCGGTTTGGAACCGGTTTCAAACCTCGGACGTCCAGGAGGGTAGGTTTGGAACCTGTCACATGACATTTTCATGTGATGGGCCAGCGGGAGGCGGAAGAAGCTTTTGTGGCGCAAAATATCATGTACAGGACCTATATGCAGTGCAAATAGATACAAAGGCTACTGTGACAGCTTTCAAAAACATTATTAAGCATAGAAATGGGAGAACAACACTCTCAATAACAAATTGTGGCCATTAAACCATGGCGGGACTGGCGGCGGGAGGCGCGCGGCGGCAGCACGTGGATAAAGCACGTGCCGGGCTCAAACAGGTTCCAAACCGGTTCCATACCTGGCGGGGCGGTGGGGTCGGGTACCAAACAGGTATGGACCGTATGGTACCGTCTCGGGAGGTTTACTCCACGGCCCTAGTATTTACTGCGCCACGCCGGCCTGGTCAAAAACATGCCCACGCCCAGGATTGAACTGGAGACCCTTGCATAAGCTGGCAGGTATAGTGTAACCTCATAAGTACAATGCTCTACCACTGAGCTACGCGGGCATTACCAGATGAGCGGCGGTAGTACACATATTGTGCAACATGCCACTTATTTGCCTGACCCTTGAACTTTCATCTTTTTCAATACGACTGTCAGGACGGTTCGATCTGGGAGGCGCACTTGGGTCACCGGTAAGCTATTGTGTCGACATGGATGTCTGTACATGATCGGGAATAGTAGTAGGGGGCGGCATGGACAATGCAGAGCTTGGTCTCGGGGGCTTTGCTGACAGACCCTTGGATGGCTTTGGGTCTTTATCCAACCGCGCAGATACAGTATCCACCATGCTCATAGTCAGGCGTAGCTTGTCCCATACCGTCGCATATATCTGACCCTCGCGCTCTGTGATGGTCTTCTCCAATTGCGTGTAAACCTCCCCAAAAGCTTCTTGCAGCGCGTCACGCATCTGAGGGATGACCGTGGTATCCACATACGGCTGTATAACAGCCGGCGTCAGAGTGGCCGATGAAGTGGGCCGCGTCGACCGCTTGTATGCCTCGAGAGCGGCCTGTAGCGTTTGTATCTCCTTCTCATCAGCAATTTTGTTGCTTTCCACCACGTCGAGACGTTGCATCAACTAACATTCATCAGATTTTGTTAGAAATGCTGGAACAGGACAGGGAGATACTTACTTGGTTCATCTCGCCGTGAAGCTCCTGGTATTCGCGTTGAGCCGCTTGTGTCGCCTTGTTGACCTTGTCACTATCCCCGATGAGAGCCGCTAGTTCTATAGACAGTTCCTTCAAATCACCCTCTAGCCTGTTCACCTTCGTAGTCGTCTCTGTCCGCCACAGGCCCTCGGGGTCAGTCCCAGCCAGTTTCGCTGCTTCAATCTCTTCATGGCGCGTCTCTAACAGCCCCACTACCTCTCCCTGCAAGCTCTCGCGGTGTTGCGTGATGACATTGTGAAGCTCAGCCAGATCGTCCTCCAGAGCTGCGAAAGTATCGCGAATCTCCTTGAGCTCTTTGTTTGCAATCTTGAACTCCCCATCCGAGTCCCGTCGACGCTTGAGAGGACGCCAGCCAGAGTTGGAAAACGGCTCCTCAGGCTCGGCATCAATTTCGATGCCATGTTCTTCGGACTGTTGCTGGCGGACAGCATCGACCGTCTTGTCGAGGGCAGTGATACGCATGGTGAGATTGTCGAGGACTTTAAGCATGGCGTCATGCTTGGTGCGAACGTTGTCGGCGCCGGGAAGCGGACCAGAGGGCCAACTGTCAGTCAAGGCGAGACTGTGCGAGATTCTGGAAAGGGTGGCATCCACCTCGCGACGCTTCACTTCAAGCTTGGCTTTGTCCGCCTTGGCCTTCTCAGAAAGAGCGGCATCGCTGTGTATTCGGAGGCCGTTGTCGATGGCGCGGATGGAGTAGTGAATTTTTTGGCCTTGGTCGTATGCTTTCATCCATTCGGTGATATGCCTGGGAACGGTTATAGAGACGCGTCAAGATGGGCCGACTGAGACACACTTCAGAAGCGGCTTCCAGACATCGCCGTGCGATAGGGAGGCCTTCTCTGGGGACAATGATTGGGTTGCAGGCGCTGCTGGACGGCGCATCGCAGGTTGCATAATGCGCGGTGAGAAGAGAGGTGCGGAGCTACTGGGCGGCGGAGGCGCGTAGGTACTGCTTGAGCTTGGTAGAGGCGGTAACGGCGACGCTTGTGCGCGAGCTGTGAATCTGTCGTCAACGCGATTGCTGCCAGCAGGCGAATAAGCTCTGTAGCTGCTCGTCGCGGGTGGCGGTGGGGAGAAGCGTTTTCGAGGGTCTCTGGGATGACTGTCTCTAGGATACTCGGCAGAGCGGCGAGAAGAAGGTTGGTCCATGTCGTAAGAGGTCCGGGATGGATGAGGATAAGGTGGTCGATCCCTTGAGGTCATTAAGAAAGAGTTAATCAGGGTAATTCAAAATCATATTGCGGAAGTACATAATCCGCTACTCCACTATTTCTCCTTCCTCGAGCTCTTCCAGCTGCTTCACCTCCTTGTTGAGCTCGCTCAGCCCTTCCAGCACTGGTTCCAATAACGCCCACGTTCTAAGGTAAAATCTATGTTCACCCTGATCAAGAAAATCCATCTTGAGGCCTCCCAGCACATTTGTTTTACTTAGCATGTACCGCATTGTCTCGAAGCCGGGTTCCTTGCACAACGCTATCTCTCTTTGCGTAGCATGCAAAGAGCATGAATCTCCATCCTCCGCCTCCTCTGCAGCACTCTCAATCCGTGTAATACGACTCATGATCTACAACCTGGAGGTTAGTGCGGCATCTTGTGTCATTCAAAATCACAACGCCAACTTACTTTGTCCATCTCTGCACTAGCATGCTGGGAGGAGCTGCTCAAATCCTCACATATCTTGTCAACGGTGATACACAGCTCTCTGAGTAGGCTCCTCACACCTCCGAGTCGGACTGGCACGAGTGAGCTGCTCTCGGGCCCGTAGGCAGCGCTTGTCCGGCGGACGTCCTCTATAGAAGCCTCCATCAGTCCCTGGACCGTCTCCCTATTTCTCTCGATCCAGTCTCCAGCTTGTAGCGTATCTGTGGTCCGTCTCTGCGTCACTTTTTGTCCTTCTGGTAGCCTCCGTTGAGTTGCTTCCAGTTCGCGTATCGCCTCCGACTCCACTGCGTCCAGTGTCTCAAAACTCGTTGCACTAATCTGTTTGTGGCCGTCCTCGGTGGTGATCTCGATGCCGAACCGTTCCATCGCACGGAATTGTTTTCCGCATTGCTCCAGGCGCTCTATCTGTCTGACAGCATGTCCTATCAGTCTGTCGGTCAAGGTGAGTGACCAGAGCGGCAATGGATGTGTACGAAAACGAACGAGATCATGGATTGCTGAAATTCTTGCTTGGGGAAAGGTAGGGTTGGGGTGTCATCTTTGAGAAGATCCCGGACACTGGGCAGTAAAGGTCGTATCAAATACTCGACTCTTCCTTGGTGCTGGGCTGTTGTGACGTTTTCTGACTCTCGGGCATTGGACGGTGGTCTTCTACCATCTGTGGACTTCCGGCAAGTGTTTATGAGGGGTATCTAGAATCAGGAGGCTGTTGGACTCACCGCGTTCCTCATGGCTTCGTCGACTATCATCTGGTTGCAAGTCGAGATTTGTTACAAGACCCGGAAGATAGGTTTGAAGGTACGACCGTACGTAGTGCGGAGGATCTCCCAGGAGGCACATGCCTTCGGAGAAAGTGAGTCAAACGGTCTCCTCACCATGTCATGGTTGTCACTGAGATTCTCCAAAGGCTCGTACAACCGTGGGGGGTGTTTACAGTTGAAAGCCCGTCATCTCCGCTAGAAAAAATTCAAATTCTGAAGCTTATTCGTGATGGAAATGGAGACTCACATCATCGTGTGCAATGGACATGAACATTTGATTCAGACTAGACCGTGTCGGGCACAGTTCGCTCGAGCGCGTGCATCTCTGGATGCCATCCGATTCGGGGCGGTTATTCTCTGAACAATCGGTGCCACTGCGAGCAAAATGGTAAGCCCCGGTTGCATCTTGCTGTTTATCGTCGTCATCTCTCAAGCGAACCTGGCCAATACGACTCTTCTCCGTCTGTCTGTGGGTACCCGCATTCCAACGACTGTTTCGCCACCTGGGATCCGGCAAAACGCCCGTGGCAGACGGATGACGGGGAGCCTTTCGAGCTCGGCGCTAATCGTCCCGACCGCTGGCAACATCATTACATACTCGCCCCGTTACTTTCCAGTCTCGAAGACCACGAGCTTCGAGATGCTGGGAATGTTTGCCCTTGGGTAAACATTCGCAGCAGTAACCCGTTCTCTTCGATAGCAGAAGAGCATCGTTGCTCTCCTTTAGCGCAATACACGTTGGCGGACATTACATATTCGTACATACATCGTGAACAGAAGAACTATTACATTGATTCAAACTTCGTTGTGCTCAGTCACTGAGTGCGCATCAGGCGGCTGCACAGTGTGCGCATTTTCCTGGAGTCTGGTGATTGTCGGTCAGAATATTATAATTGCGCCATATACGAGGAACGATACGAACTGTAGCTGTGATCCTCCTCAAGGGCTGGCCATAATATCGGCGGCAAGAGCAAGGAACTTGAGCTGTATCGCACGTAGAAGGGTGCGCTGAGCTGAGATGGCACTGAGCGGACCGGCAGTCCACAACGCTTTCCCCCGTCTTCGTGAGGTGTTGGCACTCCGCACTGCGTTTGAACAATAACACGCGGTGGCACATTCTACTCAACGCGAGCGGTTATTGCCACTTCGAACTTGTTGATTTGGAAGCCGACTCACGTCGGCGGAGGTAGAGGCTGATCGCGATGAAGGGTTTTGAGTTACTCGAGGACGCTAAGATTGCGCTAAGAGGTTAAAACTGTATCAGCGATCGAGGAGAGGATAGATCGTGATCGTACCGAGAATCCCTCGTCCGCGGCTGCCTTCGTGGATGGTATGGGAGTGCAGGCACTGCGTCCTCGCTTTTGAGTCGGCGCTTTTGGTATGGCCATAGTAGGCGGTTAATTTACAGTATAATTATTGACTTATGAATTAGGAAAGAACACGAAAAGGAATTCGAAAGAATTCCGTGTCAAGGGCAGACGGAGTGTGTTAACCAGGTTACCGGAGCGAGGGCCATCGAGATACGGTCATGAGTATCAAGATATGGGGCGCCAACGTGATATGTAAGTAAGATTCCCGATTCCGATTTCGACCAATCCTGACCACATCTAGTTTCGCATTTTGCTAGGCAATTTTGAATTTGTAGGCGGTGGTCGACGTTCGTTGACTCCCTGAACCAACGGTACTATTAGCGAGCTCAGTCCTGGTACGTGGAAAAGCGTGACGCCGAGCAAAGGCACGCTCGAGAAGGGTGTTGCCCGACGCACATAAGCGCCACAGAAGTGAAAATCTCCAAAAGGTCGTAACACCGACTGGGCTCGTCAGTCTGGTATGCTGCTGACCTGTAGCCGTCTGTTCCGAGGTTTGAACCGCTTTCGTCGCTTGCTTACAACTCGAATCTAACGGCATCATCCTAGATCCTAAGCGTGACGAAGCATGTTGAAAATATCCACTGTCTAAGTTTCAATGGGATGATGTTCATTTAAGTCAGGTTGCGACGCGTGACAGGACTCACACTCCGCATCTTCGACTAGGCTGGAAGGAGACAGGAAGGAGACGAAAAACTTTTCTTGATGCGAGCCATTCTTTGCTACACATGCCTCTGTTTTCATGCTTGCTTGTTGAAGAATGGCCGAAGTTGTCGGCAGCATGCTTGACCTCCATCGGCTTCCTCGAAATCGCAGCTTTGGAAGAGGAATGCGGGGTAGTGCGTCCGACCTTATGGTGTATGACATTCAGGTCCTTCCAACCATTGCGATGTCTGTCGATATTTGAGAGTTGAGGTCGTAGGCCATGTGAATCTGCATACGAGAAAACGAGAAAAGATCACATTTCAAGCCAGAAAGGTTGCGCTGCTGCCGCCTGCATTAACATGCACTGCGCAGCTCTGTCTATCTCGGACACACCCATAGATACTGAGCGCGCCTGCTGCTTAGAATAATGTAAAGAACATCAATCGAGTACGTAGCTCCACTCAATACTGCACGATGAAAGTCAGAGGGATTGTTCGCAAGAGCTGATGTGACTTACACCTGTCTACTGTTCTGCTTGGGTTGCCACTGTCAGTGACTTATCCAGGGTCTTGTCCAAGACTTCGTCAATGTTTCTGATCGATTCTCCTTTGATCACCTTCCGTACTTCATCGGCATCGAGAGTTTCGTGTTCAACCAATGCCTTCGCAAGCTGTCGACGTGGATTAGCGTACACATTGACAGTAGAACTATGATAGCACACCCTGTGCAATTCCGTCATCTTTGATGAGAGAAGTGCGGTAGCGCGAGCTTCGCCTCCTTTGATAAGACTGAGTGCAGATGTCAGACTAATATGAACCTTTATAGGGCTTGCACTGACTTTGTTATCTCTTCCTCAATTTCCGTTGCCCTGGCAGGCCCATACTTTGCGTTGTCACCGTAGTAGACAGGTCCCAACTTGGAAAAGCCGAAGTTCTGTGGCACCCTACGTGAAACGATGTACAGGCGGGGAACTGAGCAAGAGTTACCTTGACCATAGCGGATGCCACCGAAGTAGCTTGCCTGATGTCGGAACTAGCCCCACTAGTGACGTTCTCTGCCCCGTAAACTAGTGCGAGCATGAGTCATCGAACTGAGCCTTGAAAACTTGTCTGACTTAGTTCTTCAGCAACTCGTCCACCCATGGCGACATCGATCCTGGCGAGATACTGCTTGTAGCTCATGGAAACCATCGAATCGACCTCCGGAAGGAAAGCCGTCTGAGGGACAATGTCTTTCAGTTCCGGTTCAGCAAGAGTAAGCGATAGTTCCCTACGTAACCAAGAGCATGACCTCGCGGCATGCAAGTCACCTTGTGTAGAGGAGTCGCACCATCTGTGAAAAGAGAGACGAGTGTGTGGCCACCCTGTCTTGTCAGTGATTAATGCATGTCCCAATATGCCAAAGCTTTGATTTGACCTCATGATATGCTGTAGCAAGCTTCTCTCTTTCCGATATGAAGGCACTCCTACGTTCAGCACCCATGACGATACGATCCTAGATGGGTGAAAAGGAAATTGCCTTTTTCTATTATATTTTCAAGAACGCGGACCAACCTTGGCCCATTCCATGTGCTTGAGAGTGACCTCCTTCGCTCGTTCCTTCGAGGCCTGGATAGCAGCCAAGCTGACGTCGAGACGGAATCAGAAACCGATCTGTCCGTTTCCCTCAGGACTTACTTGATCATGTTCTGCAGATCTGCTCCAGAGAATCCTGACGTTCCTCGCGCGAGAATCTTGGCATCCACATCTGTGTTCTCGTTCATAATCTGCAGCAGGAAGATATGACTCGACTACCTTTGGCGGAGGAGACGTTTTTCATGTGATGTTGAATGATTTGCACCCGCCCCAAAATATCAGGAAGTGGAACGGCTACATGCCTGTCAAATCGTCCTGGTCGCACCAGCGCACTGTTTCAAGAAAATCAGGTAATTCTCCTCGTATCGAACGATCCCTCACTCACGGGTCGAGACTTTCGGGGAAATTAGTGGCAGCAATGACTATGACACCTTGGCTCTGTGAGAAACCGTCCATTTCCACGAGGAGCTGATTGAGAGTTTGCTTCATGTACTGTTGATCTCTCGTGTTACGCTTGCCGCCAACAGCGTCCAGTTCGTCAATGAATATGATAGCTGGCTCTTTCTTCCTAGCGGCCGTGAAAAGTTCCCGAACACGTTTAGCGCCGACACCGACGAACATCTCTTCGAACTCTGATCTGCACGGAATGAGATGAATTGCAATCAACAAAACAAGACGTTGACACTGACCCGGACGCAAAGAAGAAAGGGACCCCGGCCTCTCCAGCCACAGCGCGTGCGAGCATAGTTTTGCCGGTTCCAGGTGGTCTGTGGCGTACTATCAAGATATTATACAGGTGTGTTTGGGCGAAACGTACCCAGTAAGTAGGACACCCTTGGGAAGCTTTCCACCCAGTGTGGCGAATGACTCCGGGTCACGAAGGAATTCAACGATGTCTTTGAGTTCCTATGCAAGGTTGAGATAAAGTTGTAGGCATTGTAAGGCTGAGAGATACCTCTTTGGCTTCGTCTACACCGTGAACATCGCTGAATTTGACGGTGCTATCCTGCGATGGTTCGTATTCCGACATACGAGGTCCGTTCTTAGCAAAGCCAGTGTTCTCCAAGAAAACAGAGAGGATGACCAGGAACACTTTGTGTATCATAAGGACCGATCAAGGTGGAGATGAACGACGAGTGCGACATACAGAACGAGGTCACGGCTAGAGTCGCGAGGTGGCGTAAAATTCGAGGTATCCAGGATCCTTTGCCTGGGGGAGATGGTCGCATTGTCAATCGTTGCGCCAAACCAGACTGCACGTACGTTCAACAATGGAGACTTGGACAGGACTCATGGATTCCAGTGTGGCAGCCATTTTCGCAGGATCAATGCCGGATGTCGAATTTGATTTCGCTGCCTGAGCTGCCAGAACGCTCATGGCTATATCTTGACTAGACTTTGCGGCGGGAGCAGATGCGGGGGTAGCAGTCGGTACAGGTGCTGGTTCTGACGACGACTCTGCCTGGGCGGGTTTCGTAGACGCTGTAGAATTGGCTGCCGAGCCTTCCGTAGCGGGTGACGCTGCAGCAGGTGCAGACGTCAGCAGGGTGTCGCGTCGACGCGCGGCAGACTGAATAGATTTCTCGTTGTCGGAGCGGACTAGACAGGTCACGTACGCTTGGAAAGCTTCGTCTGACTTAAGGAGAGGCGATTGGGGATCCTTGAGGAGTTATGAGGACACTGCAGCTCATATTGAATAAGAACGGCGTACGAATTCACACATCCTTTCCCAACGATTGATGACAAGATTATACGACGCGGGAAGATTGGTTTCAATTAGAGCATTGAATAGAGCCAGCTGCTTGGCCACATCGTGAGGATACACGTTCGCTTCAGCTTCTAGCTTGGTTATGTGCGCGACGACGGTAGGCGACGGTGCTGGGGTGACTTTGAAGGCCGAGAATATTGAACCAAGAGACAGTGAGCGGTATCCAAGCAGAAGGTTAGTTGTTGTTTGCGGTACTGGACGAGGAATAAGGGTCCGAGAGGGTAATGAGGTGCATTTTTGCAGCACAGCGCTTGAGAGTGGTCGGAGGTGGGTTCGAGAGTATGCCACTGGGAACGGGGGAAGGGCAGCGAGTCGCAGCGGACTCTGCCTTAGCTATATTATCCAATTCAGCTCAGTCCTGTACAGAACAAGGGCAAACTGACCAGTGACGGACGCAACATACGCGGCGCACTGGCGGCAAAAGGGAGAGTTGGCAAATGCCGTGCCGCGCTGCCGAAACTAATTTCTGTCAGATTCGGCCATGACTGAAAGTTTCAGTGGAAGGGCGAATGGTTGTGTTCGTTGGTCTTTTTGCTTTACCCTGTCTGATCTACTCTCCATTTAGCTGTGAATGCCTTCAATACTGTCATAGAGACCTGCAATGAAGCTGCACAATTGTGCTCTGGCCCGGCCAACCCAGGAGCAGCAGAAAACCCTCCGCAAACTGCTACTCTTCGGAACGATTTCCTGTCATTGTTGCTCCTCCTACGGGCATCCACTACAAAACTGTCGCTTGCAATGAAACCGTCAGATCCAGCATATTCAGCTGTTCATTCCCTTCTGAAGGACACGTCCAGCCATTTGGCCGCCCTCGCGCATTGCGTACATCTATTGCAGCCCAGTACCCATGGAACCTTGTTGGTCCGCGAGTTCCAGAGAGTTGCAATCGAAATCATCGACGCAGTCAGGATTCTTCTGACTGTTCTTGCCGATCCTAAGCACCTAGAGAACCACAACCAATATCTAGTGAAGACAGGAGAAGTTCATGATCTCATCGATGCGGCGCGTTCACCCTCGGGCCTCTCCACAGACAATGTCGCGGCGATCCGCAAGAGGTGGCTCCAGGACAAAGGCTCCCTCGAGGATGGCTTGCACGAGGTCAATGACATGCTCGAGGATGAATCCGCTGATCCCGACGCGGAGGATGAAACGGATGGATGGGATGAGCTCGGCCTCGAATCAGCTGCAGCCCTAAGTCCCGAGGAACGTGAAAGGACCAAAAAGGTTATGATCTATCGTACAATTGTCGGTCCTCTTGCTCACTCCCGTACAATCCAGTCCCTCACCATCATTCGAATATCTACCCTCTTACACAGCCGCATACTCCGGGACGTGTTGTCTCCGTCCCCGGCGCTAACGGCCTCCACATCTGAACTCGATGCACTCGCACCTTGCTCTTCATCTCTGTTGTCCGCCTCGGACGACTTTATCGCCTCACTTTACCCTCCTCACAACACGGAGTCCATTTCTATTGACCTCTCGGCGTTCCTCAACGAAATCATCAGGCTGCAGGGTATCGTGACCTCGATACTTTCGGCCCACAATGTACACATACAATTGGCTCGCCTTGATCTCGACGAGACATCACAGAAACCTCCAGAGAACGCGCACGTCAAGTGGTTCCGTACCTGCTTCGATCAGATACTCAAAAACGTCTCGTTGTTACGAGACTCCCTCGCTTCTTCCCCGTGAGCTTGTGTCGGATGTTACTACAACGTCTGTGATCGATTTCATGTGCAACCAGAGGAGTTAATCTGCAGAAGGTTCACGCGTTGCCGCGAGAGTACCTGGATGACAGACATGGTCTTCACATTCATCATAGATCAATCTCGACGTGGCCCCGGCAGAAGATGTATATGTGGACCACGGTCTACATTATATACTTGACCAATTGTATCTGTTCTAGATAATGCTGCGGTCCTGTTCAGGTAGCCGCCACTTTTCACGCTCTTCATCATCTCATTCCGACATTGCGTCCGGCTCTTGATATGCCTCGAAATGCCGCCACATGTACTCTAGTGCGTGGGCAATTCATCTTGTGCATGAACGAAGGTATTGTTAGCAATGAGGTTCAGGATAGAGATCTTGCTCGTCATTTTCCATTCATTTTCCTTTCCGTCCCTCACTGTCGGGCCACCCAAGGCCAAGATGATTCCAGCTCCAGACCACGCTTGCGAATTACGGTCTGTTGTCAGTGTTGACGGTGTGGACGAGACTGACCGTGTGGTTCAACCGCTCATCTCCCTCACCGATTCGGTCTGGGCGTGTTTCCGTTATCTTCATTCCATGCGAGAGTTCGGCGGCATCCCTCTTTCACTTGATGCTCATGCATTAGCACGATAAATTGAATACTTCACTGCATGTGCAGTGACGGCGTCAACCCAATAAGGACATGACACAACCACATACGTTACACGTATGCCGCCTGCATTGTCTTGATTCGTTGACCACCACGAGGTAAACAGCAACACCAACAACGAGGTAACTTGAAGGCCATTATCATCTTCGTAATTATAAAGAGTCCCTTTGTCACTCCTCGCTCGGTGGCAGGCACAACTGTTTAATTCGTGTGAACAGAGATACACCACTCGCGTTAGTTCAATGTCGTCATTGCGTTAAGTACTTAGCACTTGATCATCCGTCACTGTCCACCTGGCGCCTAGAATGGTGTAGTATATTGAAGCATGAGCGAAGAGGACCGCCATAAGAATACCGAAAGGTTTCCTCCAATCAGCTTAAGAAGGTTCGCGAGGTGCGATCGCGACCGCTGTCCCACTAGTTCCATATTCCGCTTGGGCCTTGGCCCTGGTTGCTCATGCGCCATGCCTTATCTCCAATTTTTTCTCACTGGAAGCAACACATGGTGGATGGTGCTTTGACGACAGATTAACGCTGCATACATAGACAAATCAACAGAATGCTCAGTCAGGCTTGCCCTATGTTGCAATTGAAAAGCGGAACATGAAGTGATGAACGCGCACGGAACGATCCGAGTGATTTAAGTTGGATGTCGAAGATCCCTGAGCAAATTGAAAGACGCGCGGGGTTGCTTGTCGGCGCCTGGACACAGCCGCCCGTGCCCGAGTTTCGAAAAGTATGAGTCCTGTGTTATGATACAAGGGTCCTGTGTTTGATAGCGAAGTGGCTTCGGAAATACCTATATCGAACCCTCAGGCGAATCGAGAGAGGTATGCTAACGGTTGTAGTAGAGAGCATGAAAGCGCCGAGGTAAGCTTTGGATTCAGATGTCAATATGTACCTGATAAGTACGTTTCTTGAGATAACTTTGGCTGCTTGGACAATTGGTGGAAGCGCAACAGCTAAGCTGGCGGCTTGAGTTCAAGAGGCGCGTTGCGCGTCCCTGGGCTCTGCGACGACTCTGCCACCAATTTGGCATCTCGCCTGTCCATTGTGATGTGGAGACCACACGACGACATCACAAACTGCTCATCTCGAGTCACTTCCAAATAGTCCCGCTACATGCTAAAAGTACAGACTGGCGGCAAATACAACTGCAGGAGAGATCAGCGAAGCGCACTTCGACAAAAGAGCAACTCACTGTCTCGTTTGATTTTGATTTGTGACTCCTCCATCTTCTTGAACAGCTCAGCATCCCCAATGACACGAGCAGCATCTCGAACTTCACGACAGGTCTCATCCAATCTGGTTATCACCCTAACAATCGTTCCCTCTGCAATATCAGTCAGAGCGGTGATTTGTTCGAAAGGCTGTTGGTCGTCTCCAAATCAATTTGTGAGCTTGTTCAGTGACACGGCAGACACACCATTCCCTTTGCCCATTCATAGACGACCTCCATCAATCCAAATTTGAGACCAGAGCGGAAGTCTTCAACAGGAATTGAATACTTGTCCTGCAGGCGCCCAACCCGTTCACTGATCGCCAAAATAGCGTCCCTGCCTTCTTCAAGCTTTGATGGGACAACGGGTTCGATGTCCGTCTTCTCCTGGAAGACGAAGCAGGATAAAAGGGCCACAACTTCCTCCGGGTCGTAGTTCGCCAATGTGTTTTCCAGTATGAGTTCTGTCAGGACGAGTTCGTTTGCAGAATTAATCTGACGACGCCTATGAGTACGAAGCTAAAAATTTCCCAACATTCAACGATTCACATACCTCACATGCAACACGTCCCTTCAGAAGCACTGTTGAATTGTCATCGATGAACTTCAGTTCTTTGAGCACCTGAACGCGCTGTTCATAGTCTGGAATGAGCTCCAGATTTTGATCAGAAATCGCCAGCTTCAAATTAGCGATGTTCGTTCTGAGCACTCGTTCCGCGTGTACGACGGAGTACTGGCGAAGATGATCAGTCGTGCGTGAAATCCAAAGTCACCGAAACTCACATGAGCATCAAATTCTGTACACTGTGTGCACTTTCGGTCTTTGAGCTGTGCAACAGCAGCATCCCGTCTCTTCAGCAGCTCTTGAAACTCCAAGAATCGAGTACGGCCCCAATCAACTTCGGGTATTGTGCCAGATGCCTCCCATTCGTCAACAATAAGTCCCAGATTTGTTATACCTTGTCTCATATGGGATATCAAATGGCGGTCCACAATCGCGTCCACGTCAAGCTGAAAACGTCTGTTAAAAATGTACCTGGAGCATGGCATATAATACCTTGGGCAATATCCTCGCAGACACAAGAGATATGCTTGTCAACGGTACAGCAGTCAACTCATATGTGGCATGGGTGACGGATAAGGAAGCAGGCGAGGGAGGCCATCTCGGTGTAATGCCTTGAGGATCCAAGTCTAGAGGATACGCATGTCAGAGATGCCACTCTTGAGGTATCGGGTTGCTGACCGTGTGCCTTGCTCTTTGTGTCCTCATCTACGAGAGCGAGAACAAAGTAAGTCTTGATTCGCTCAAGCTTCCCTGAGTCCGCTGTCTGTATAGGAGCTGCTTTCAATAGGATGGCAATATTGTTGGTTTTGAAGTGCTTCAATTCCGGTCAGAGATCTTCGGATGGCATGACGAAATTATGCGTACATGATCGCGCAGCACGACAACTCGACCGGGTGCCATGAGCTTGGAGCCTTGGGGCTTCTTTGTCACCAGTTGCAACATGCTTTCGTTGTAGTCGACTAGGGCCTGAGAAACTTCATAGAACGTCTCGATATCCGATCCGCAGATAGCGCAGTCGAGCTTTGGTAGCTTGATCAACGCTTGTTCGCCCTGTGCGGAGTCAACAACTGATGAGATGGGGCACAAATGGCGGAGTTACCTCTAAAACCTGTCGCTGCTGTTCAGGGAGCAACCGCTGCGAGGCGTTTTCCGAAAAACTCCGTTTGATCATCTCCTCAACTTTCAAAGCTTCGACTCGAAGCAGATTCAAAATCATGTTGTAAGTGAGCCTGAACTGGGACGACAATTTTCCCGGAGTACCGAGCATCATGGTGTTCAACGCCGTTTGCTACTCATTCAGATCAGCGTCAACGCGAAAACGCAAACTTTCACTCATCACCTCGGGTAACGAGTCACCGACGACGATTATGACAGTTCCCGTAGGATCGAGGCCACGACGCCCCGCACGACCGGCCATTTGGGTATATTCGCCAGGTAAAATGTCTCGGAAGCTGCGTCCGTCATGTTTTCGGATACTAGAGAAGACAACACTTTTGGCTGGCATGTTGACACCCTGGAAACACATGAGCGTAAATTTGGCACATCTGAAAGAACGGCAGACCATGGCAAACGTTTCCGTAGCAAATAGAATTTTCACTAAACCGCGAGCAAAAAGAATCTCGACTAGCTGCTCGCGGATCAGTAGCAGATACTTGAGTTTGGCATGGATCGCCTACATACCTCCTTGACGATAGGCAAGAGGCCACCATGATGTATGCCGATGCCACGAGTGAGAAGGTCGCGCATACGGCTTATTTGAGGTAGTTTCTTGTCCGAGCCTTTGAACGAGTCAGCGAAAAACTCTGACTTCGGACAAACACCAGACCTTTCAGGCGTGACAGCGCTTTTTCGATGGCCACATGAACTTCGCTTTTCTCTCCGGCACTACACAAGTCCTGGTTGGTCAGAGTAGCAGCATTTTCTTCGCACCGCTTCTTGGAGAGCGTGAATACGACGACCGGAAGGAGATGGTTTTTGCGTAGGTGACCAAGCAGATGTACATAGAGGTTCTTGTCAACGCCGTGATTTGCCCGATTCGGTCCGCCACCTCGCGAGCCTCTTGGTGGTGGAGCGGATCCTCTACCACCGCGCTGCTGACCTCTCTGAGCAGCACCTCTCTGAGCAGCGCCTCTCTGAGCAGCACCGCCGCGTGCACCAACCCTCTGGACAGGTGGAAGCCCTGCCGCTTCGCGTTCCTTGTCCTGCTTGCGTCTCAGAGCTTCACCTGCCTCCTTGTACCTAGGAACGTTAGACAATTAGCATACAGGCAGGATCTGACACCCCTACCCTTGTCCCAAGAAGTTTCTCGACGCATCCACTATCTTGTACATATCACGCCCTGCGTAAAGATAGTGCTCAAGTGGTACCGGTCGCTGGGCAGTAGATATAACATAGATATCCTTCTTCTTCGTTCGCCTACAAGATGTTGGTAAGAGGACCTATCAGAGCAAAGTCTGTCTTACCCCACCCAGTCGGCAAACTCCTTCGTGTTGGGCACCGTCGCTGATAGCAGGATGATATTGACATGATCTGGAAGCATGATAATGACCTCTTCCCAGACAACTCCTCGCTAAAATCGTTCCTTGAGTCTGGAATTTATGGGCGATGAGAGATCTCTCGCACCTCGGCATCGTTCACATAATGAACTTCGTCAAAGATTACAAATTCAACGTCCCGAATGAGATCCGCTCCCTTGTACAGCATACTTCGAAGGATCTCGGTCGTCATGATAAGACAACTTGCCTCTGGGTTGATCTGAACATCTCCAGTGAGAATCCCAACAGAGTTGGATGAGAATGTCTGCTTGAAATCGCGGAATTTCTGATTTGAGAGCGCCTTGATCGGGGAAGTGTAAATAGCCCTGGATCAGTCTGCTTAGAGAGCTGTACTATCGCTGTGCGCGTCGTAGCTTACCGAGTCATATGCTTCTCAGCTAGAGCAATTGCATATTCTGCGACCACGGTCTTACCGGCAGAGGTGTGCGCTGCGACGAAGACCGAATTGCCCATCTCCAGGTGATACACGGCCTGTTTCTGGAAGGTATCCAGTTCGAAAGGATACTGCCGGGCAAGTTAGTCTTTAGAAATCTTCATGGTTGGAACTGTACCTTATGCGCCATATCAGGAACGAGCTCGTGGAAATTTCTGAGCGGCGTATGAATATCGATGACATGTGCCCAGTCTCGTTTCTGAACATTCGGTCGACGAGAACGTTTGGGCAGTACTTGTGTGGGTTTCAGATGCGATCGCTGGAGCAGACACTGTCAGCAGGAAGTCATTGCGGTCAGACTGGGGCTTACCGTTGTCGGCAAGAGTTCATCGATTTCGTTTGCCTGTCCTTGCAGCACTTCGCCGTCTTCATTCTCTGTGACAGGCTCGAGTATCTCTTTCAATGCTGTTGGTCCCTTAGCGGCAGAATGACAACATACCGCTTCGCTCTCCAGGCCAAGGTTGAGATCACGTCCTGATGTATCATCAAGCTCCAGCAGGAGCTCATCTTCAAGCTCGTCGCCGGGCAAGCGCAGCCCTCGACTAAAGCCAGGCGGTATGGTCCTGAGCCCCTTCGTGATGCTGTCGGCGCGGACAGACGCGTCGACATTGAGTAGGACATCATCTAGCCCGCCCGGCCAGAAAGGGACGTGTCCAGATTTGCCTCTGACAAAGCTTGTGCTGGGTCCCGGAGCTCGTTCAAGGGAGGTGGAAGTTACACCACTGAGACCGCGCGGATTGGGGACCTGTGAAGGAGCATTGAACCAACTCTCAGTTCGAAAGGGCAGCTCGTCCGACCTCAACATATCCTGTGACGCGCCCATGTAGCCCTGTTCTAACAAAAGATAGACTAGTCGGCGGAGCGGATGGTGCGACTGGTAGTAATGAGGGGATTGAGAGTTCAGGTTTCCAGTAGCTGTATCGGAGGCTAATGAATGGCCCGAAGAAGAGCAAGTTATGCATGACACATACATTTGGTAGTGCGGTAGCCAGTGCGGAGGCAGTTGATTTTGAGGCGCTAGTATCTTCTCCTCTATGTCCTGGAAGATCTGCTCGCGTGTTGGTCGATGACCGAGCCCTAGCTCTTCGAGAACAGCGTCGGCATTTTCTGGTCGCGGGTTGACGATCTCATCGACGATTTCACTGAGGCGTTCCGCGAGCATAGACAAACACTTGAATTTCCAGGTCAGAGAGCGATGAGAAGCGGCGTGACCGTGACGAAGCCAAAGCACGCCTCATCTATGAGTTAGGGCCTACGTCATGGAGGACGCGCTGTCAAACGCGCCTTGCTCTCGCGCGTCACCCATCGCTACCCACTCAGTTGACCTTGCACTGTGTTCTGCAATTTCCAGTTTTCCTTCTGAGTGCCGCGACAAGACCCTGGTTGCGTGCAGCATTAATTCATTGACCGCAAAAACTGCTGTACATGTACAATATGCGGACAAAGATCTATTTACAGTAGAGTCTAATCATATGAGGTAAGTCCTGGGTAGTCTGTGTAACCTTTATACTGAGTCTCTACATCCGAAGAAAAGCCGTGCAATGTGAGGAAGTCGGGAGCGTTCGTCAAAGGCTTGCCATGCTTGAACCGCAGCGCTAGATCGGGGTGGGTGATCCAAGGGATTCCGAAGAACACACCGGCGACTTGCTTCTCTTCAATAGCTTTCGCAGCCTCGTCGCCGGTGTAACCACCATTGCCGAGCACCAACGCATTCTTGATGAAGGGCCCGTATGTAGCAATAGAGTCATGCACGGTTCCCCGCTTCTTGCCTAAGCGGACGTCAGTGCATCTTCAATCGTAAGGTGATGAATAATTCATACCATCCAGGACCGGGTCTAAGAACTCCACATATCTCACTAAGGCAAAGTACGCAATGCCAAGCTTGTCGGCCTCCTGGATGAAGTAGCTGTATGTGGCATTCGCTTCCTCGAGGGGCATTCTATGCAAGGGATAAGAACAGGACCAGCGTTCTAGACGAAAAGCACTCACCCCACATCATTGTACCCTCCGCACGGGCTCAGCTTGATGCCAACTCTGTCCGCTCCCCAGACTTCGATGACGGCCTTGAGAACCTCCAGACCAAAGCGAGCGCGATTCTCGATACTGCCGCCCCACTGGTCCGTCCTCTGGTTAGCTCCCGATTCGAGGAACTGTGTGATGAGGTATCCGTTGGCACCATGAACTGCAGAGGAACGTCAATGAGTATGTATCTACTTGCAAACATCCGGTGTGATATTCACCTTCTACACCATCGAAACCAGCTTCTTTGGCGTTGATGGCAGCCTGCTTGTATAGGGCAATAAGTGTTGTTGGGTCCTCAACAGCAGTAGGCTAACAGTGTGTGAGTCGCCAGAAGAAGGGATTACAGGGGATGAGACTGACCGTAACATAACCAGGCTCCTCAGGCAGGAACCTAAACTTTCCGCCGCGTGCAGCGATAGCCGAAGGAGCATAAACGGGCTGGTATGTAGGTGAGCTTCCAGCTTGACTGGGCCAAAATCATGGAACTGACCTGTCCGGCCGCGATCTGCTCTGGTGCATCAGGATGACTGATACGTCCCACTGCAATATGTGTTCAGCGTTCGAGCGGCCAGAACGAGGAGGAGGATGATACGTACGATGCCAGAGTTGAGCGAAGACTTTGCTTCCCTCCTCGTGAATTATGTCGTTCACTTTCTTCCAACCCTCGATCTGTTCCTTGCTCCAGATACCTGGCGCATACTGCCATTCCGTTCCCTGTCGAGTGACTAGGAGACCCTCGGTCACGATGAGCCCAGCCCCGCCCTTGGCGCGTTGGCGGTAGTATTCGAAGTTCGCCGCGTTCGGAATGAGTCCTGGAGAGGTCCGGTTACGCGTCAACGCGCTCATGAGCACGCGGTTCTTGAGCACAATGGGGCCCAGAGTGAGGGGCTGGAAGAGGGCGCTTGTACTGGACATGATGGGCAGAGTAAGAGAGAAGTGGAAGAGAGATTTATTGCTGGTCAGTTGCAGCACACCAGAGGCCTTTATACATTTTCATCCAGGAGGTCGGAGGCTGTCACATCGATGTGGATGATCAAAATATTTCGTCGACGCTGATAAAACGCGACGCATTTAGTCAGCGCTACGGCATATATATGTGTCAGATTTTTGACGACAGTCAGACTTGCTTACTTCAAAACTCAGCCGAAGCGTGCCTGGGTCCAGTGGCTCAGTCATTCGGACTCATTCCGCAACAAGCTGTCCGCTCGATCGCGAGCTCATTCCTCACGACCAGCTTGTTTGGGATGAAATTACGGGAAAGACGTAGACATTCACATACAAGAGACGACTAACGACGCGTCTGATATTGAAGATGACGCGCCGTTACCCGCCGACCTTCGCTTTCCCTGTCGGTGGTATATCCGGCGGCGTCTGCCCTCTCTCCTCATCTACATCAATTCTTTTCTGCTACTTCGGTTGTTTTGCTGCTGCCGCCCTCTTCTGGTTCTTACTGGAGAGAGCTATGCTATTTGGGCTGTTTTGTGCCGTCTTGCGCTACTGAAATCTTCTTTTTCACGTCGTTCATAGCCCCGGTCCCGCGTGCGGCGTCCGCTTGGTAGCGCGACGGGCTGGTCAACAAACGCGGTGTCACCGGGCTCATCTCTTGTGGGATATGACTTCTTCGTGTTGAGGTTACGGCCGCTCGCAGGTTGACGCGTTGTGCCTGTGACTTGTCGGGCCCTCACAAGAGTTCTCAGCACTTCAGGCTGCCTTTCATCCTTCTTCTCTGCCACATGGCTTCTTCCATTCTTTCTTCGCCATTCTTCCTCTCCTACCTTTCATCGCTCTCTTGTTGCATTCTATTCTGGTCCTCAAACGGGGAGAGGGGAGTGCTCCCGTGCTGTCTGCACTTGCTGGATCCCCAGTTCTGTCATATCTACTATCGGCTACGGCCTTCGGTCTTGCAAGCTCGCCGAGCTCGTCGACAACACTTGAAGTCTCCGGACTAGTCCTCGTGACGCGCTTCGTGGGACTCGCACTCAGCCTCTGTCACTGCGCCATATCCTCAGCTGAGTCTTTACCTATGGCATCTCTTGTTCTCCATGGTCTCTGTGGTTTCTGCAGATAGGGTTTCTCGGCACCTACTCTCCTTCCTTTTGGCCTTTCATTCTGAGCATCTCCCTGCTCGGCGCTCGCTTCGCCGTCGCATGTACTCGACATCTATGTTTTGGGGTCCCCGACTTTCTGGCCTGACACACTATCCTGCTGCTGACTGGCTATTTCTCGCATTCATTCGCCTTGCCTAACACTGTGCCTGCCTGCAGCAATTTTTCGAATCCTATCTGCGGCTGTTCAAACTCTGTGACCTCGTATTTTCTCTCTGTTTCTTCAATTCATTACTCGATCGGAATCTTACAGTTCTTCCTCATCACTCCGTTTTGCGCTTTCTTCTACGTTCTAGTCTTACGATACCTTCCTTCGGCTTTTTTGGTGAGATCTGTCATCATTCGTGTGAGTTGTGTAGTCACTGCTACGGCTCGGGCCCGGACTTATCTCGTGCTGTGCGATCATTGCCGCACATTGCTGTCTTAAAGTCTTTCAAGCTTTCTCTTATTATTACTTCTAACAAGGAATCGTGATTCATCATGTTGGCCAGTCTTTCATCTCCAATTTGCCCTGAGTCTACCATAAGCCCAACGATGTGTTGTGCTCTCTCCCTCGACCGAGCCCTCTGCCTGTCCGTGATGTTGTACAGACTGAGTTCTCCCTGAGGAGAGAACTCAGCTGTAGTCGGCACACTAGACGCATGCCTCAGGCGAAGGACCTTCGGCCGAGGAGGACATATTGCCAAGACATAGGAGCCGCGACACCCGGACAAGAAGCATGCACATCCGAGACATTGGAGCTGAAGGAAGGATAACATTCCGCTCTTCCCGCCTATAGGAGAGTTGTTCCGTTCCGCTCACTTCCGCTTGCTCCACTACTCCGCAGTACTCGCTACTAGATGAGCCCGGATAGGAGAGGTGACGGGCTAACCTTGCCCCGCGCAGGCAAAGGTACAGGCAAGTTTCCGCCTAATGGTTTAGGCGAGGGAGACAGTCATCCGCCTTGGCAACTCTGTGATATCTCAGAAGGGGGGAGAGATTAAGCAGAGTATGGTATTTAAGGTAGCACAATTAGTTGTAGTTGGACAGTTAGATATCACCCACTTTCACTCGATACTGCTCACACCCACTCGGCGAACTCCCTCGCCTCACTCGATCTCAGGCGAGCCACTCCGCTTGAGCATCTTCTTCAGCCTATTCCACCGTAGGCGATCACCTCGCTTACTCATCCATTCCGCCTTCTGCACGTTTGCCTATCCTCGAGCAAGTCTCTCGAATATTGGGGTATCCCCTCGTGTACACATTTCTTGTACAGAACCGCTTAGGCATCTACAAGTGGAGCCCACCGCGAGGGGGCATAATCCACATCTTCGAGCCAACTAGCTCGAAACCTGGCCAAACGTGCGAGGCGAGATCAGTCTCCACAGCGCGACGAAAAAGGTCGATTCCTCAAAAAGGCTCGAGTCACTCCTGACATCGTTGCTCCGGCATCTCGTTCATTGCCTCAACCCTCAGAGGACTTGGAACGCCTATTGCACGCACTATCAGGTCTTCAACTTTCACCGCTAACTCCATTCCACAACTTCAACTTCACCTTCACACCGTCTCGTGGCCCACCTACTTCACAAAATAGTCGACTACCGCCTACGCCTATAATGTCCAAAACTATGCCAGGCCGAGGCAGTAAATCGGCGCCCGCCTTCACGGGCAATCCTAAAGACGTAGCCGACTACCTGGATGATGTTAAACGTCTCTGCATAGAGACCGGCAAAAAGAAGGAAGAAGAATGGGTTGAATATTCACTTCACTATCTTCCTGCCGACGAGAGGGAGCTCTGGAAACGGATGGCAGCAGCCAAGAGCAGTACAGACACCACATCGGGACTGGCTGTTCCGCCTACCTGGAGTCCTTTTGTTGAAGCAGCTCTAGACAAGTACCCTGGCTCGCGCGAGCTGGGGCGCTATGAGCTGTCAGATTTAGAGTTCTTGGTCAAGCAAAAAGCCAACAGTCCCCCACAGGATCTAAAAACGCTAGGCGACTATACTCGATCTTTCCAAAGGATAGGGTTTGCACTAGAGGAGGAGGGAATTGCATCAACCGCAGAACTCTCTCGCCTATATTCGAGGGGTCTCGGAAGCGCCCTACGTGATAGAGTCACTAGACGGCTAGAGATCAAATTCCCTGATCACTCACCGGCGCGTCCCCACACTTTAAAGAATCTCATTGCTCAGGCCGAGTTCTGCCTGGCAGGTACATCTACCTATGTTGCATCAAACAGCACCGCGCAGGCCACAGTCAAGCTAGAAGGACTAGAGCCCAAAACAATTGCAACTGCAATAGTTGAGGCTTTAGTAGCAGCCAATCTGGCTACAGTCAACACCTTCACGGCGGCACAGACGTCGCCTATGGCATCACCGGCTACAGGGGCCAATATGACACCTCTATACCCCCCTCGAAAGAAGAACCCTTGCTTCTGTAGAGGTTCATGTGCAAACTGGAACGTTTGCGAGATCCATAAGAACGCTGTGGGTAGCGGTGTGGTTAAACTCGACAGTGTAGGCAAGACAGTTATGCGCGATGGAAGCCGTAACTGGCCAAAAGGACCAGGATCACTCTATGAGCGCATTGTCGCTTGGAATGCGGCAAATCTGGGAATCACTCCGCCAACGGGTACAGGCAATACCTTTCTAGTCGAGGTTATTCGGCCCGAACCTGCAGGCGCTTCGCGTATTCCAGAATCAGCTACCCTGATTTCGACGGAATATACACAGAAGCCCCAGATATGGGATGCATCGTTAGAAGCGACCTATATCACTACTATGCGAGGAACCCAACTCGCTCCACCTATTCCACAGGGGAAGAGGTTAGTTGCTCGGGCATCAGATCTCAGGACTTCGAGGGCAACCCCCATACCCCTAGCCACCAACATTCCTAAAGCAGGCAAAGCAGAGGCTGCACGGGAGATGCCTTCAACCTCGCGCATTGAGGAGGTTCCGGAGGAGGAGCATACTACTGTTCCAGCGCCAGTCAGCACTAATGCAAAGAACCCTTTCTTAGCGCCTCAAAAGACAACCTTGGAACCGGAGGATACTAGGCAGTATCGAACACAGCCTCCTATTGTGCAAGAGGATGGGGAGACCATTCAGAATGTTTTGCAGCAGATCATGAAAGGATCTACTACTATCTCAACAAAGGATCTTCTCATCCTTTCTCCTGAACTCCGAAAGAAGTTCAGGGAGATGGTATCCAACAAACGAATTCCCCTAGGCGAGCCTCAGGCGATAACCGAGACTCTTGTCCTCACGGTTATGGAAGTCGATGATACACCATCGCCTGATACTCTGGATGCCTTCTACTCCTCGCTTCAAGATACAGGCGTAGTAGTGGGTGCTCAGTCCCTAGCATTACGGGCCATAACACCTACAATCAGTCATGCCTTCGAGGTAGAGGCAATTCTAGATGATGGAGCCCAGGTCATCGCTATGTGCGACCGAGTCTGGAAAAAGCTAAAGTTGCCCATGGATAGCACGACTCGGATTTCAGTCCAGTCTGCAAATAAAGGCGTTGATCAGTCGCTGGGCATGTGCAGAAATGTTCCTTTCACCATTGGAGGGATGACTATCTTTCTCCAAGTACATGTCTTGAGAGGTGTCGCCTACGACATCCTGCTAGGACGACCATTTGGTGTATTGACGGAGAGCCTGGTCCAGAACTACATGGATGGACAACAGACGATTACACTACACGATGTTATGCATTATGAAATCACTAGCTTGCAACTTAAAGAAATGGCCTCGGCTGGGATCGAACCAGCGTCCTCCGAATTCCGGTCGGTTGCTCTACCAGTTGAGCTACGTTGCCGTCAGAGTCGTACTTAGTGTCACCGGGATACTCGCTTGTTTCAGCAGCTGATCCCTCAACTTAAGCCGTTTCACCCATTTCTGCACTGGACTCCCACTATTCGGGGCCGCCCTGATCTAACCCTACTCCCTCCTTGAGGTTGGGGGCAGTGCAGAGTATGGCAATCTCAGTGATTGGGGTTTGTCATCCAGAAACAATACTGCGTATCATTCCCCCCTTTCTTTGAAATTGTGACCTCCCGGTCACAAGCATCGTGATTCATAAGCACTGTTGTTCCTGGTCACATGATGTGACTAGTTGCGGTGGGCTCCAGATGTTATGCATTATGAAATCACTAGCTTGCAACTTAAAGAAATGGCCTCGGCTGGGATCGAACCAGCGTCCTCCAAATTCCGGTCGGTTGCTCTACCAGTTGAGCTACGTTGCCGTCAGAGTCGTACTTAGTGTCACCGGGATACTCGCTTGTTTCAGCAGCTGATCCCTCAACTTAAGCCGTTTCACCCATTTCTGCACTGGACTCCCACTATTCGGGGCCGCCCTGATCTAACCCTACTCCCTCCTTGAGGTTGGGGGCAGTGCAGAGTATGGCAATCTCAGTGATTGGGGTTTGTCATCCAGAAACAATACTGCGTATCAACGATCCCAACTCAGACTGGGTGGTCACTATTCCCACGCATGCTCGAGGGAACGCTCGTTTTGCGCCTGCACAGGACGCATCGGATATCGGACTTCTGGACACCAACACACTCAAAAACTCTTGGAACTAAATGGATGTTAAAACCAACGAACATTTAGCTCTGGTAATCACGGTCGCACACGTAACGGACACCTCGCCTAGGACGCCTCGCCTCGGAAAGCCTTTAGAAGAGCCATCACTCTTCAAGGACTCCACAACTATACCCGGTTTCACAATCTCTATCTCCGGCTTCTCTGATGAAGCGATAAACTCAGCAGTTCAGTCAGACTTGCCTTCTTCATTTGCAACAAAAGCCTTTGTCCTTGCAGCAGCCACATATGGTGCTGAGGACACGTCGGCAGATACTCCACCGTCTCCGGAGGCGGTGCCTATCGATATACCCATTCCTACTCCATCCACTCACTCTGTCTTTATTTCTATACTTGATCAAAATCCCCAATATGATGTCAATCTCGCCCAAGCTCTAGGCGACTTTGATGATCTAGACTCACTCTTGGCCAAAAATCACACTCCGGTTGAAATGTTTGCTGCTCGGAAATACAAGCCAGTGGCGAGTAGGACCAACCCAGTGGCAGGTACACTTCCAGAATTCTTTCGAGTAGTGCGCGACATCAGAGGCGATCCTCTCGCAGATATGCCAAGTTTATCAGTCAACCCACCTCCATTTACGCCTACGGGACGTTACACCGAGGAGTGCAGGAAGATAATTGATGATCTTCATCCTCCTGGATTTCTCTCAAAAGAAGAACGCCGCTCGATGCATGAGCTGATGATGCTACAAAATCTGGGCTTCGCCTGGAATGAGGCGCAAAAGGGGCACTTCAGGGAAAACTTCTTTCCTCCAGTACACATGCCGGTCACTGCACACACACCCTGGGCACACAGGAACATTCCCATTCCTCCTGGGCTGTACGATGAGATCATTGGCATTGTCCGTGATAAAATTGCTTCAGGCGCCTATGAGCCTTCAAACTCCTCCTATCGGTCGAGATGGTTCACGGTAGTCAAGAAGGATGGGAAATCCCTGCGCATTGTACACGACCTCCAGCCCTTGAACAAGGTTACTATCCGTGACAGTGGCATGCTACCCTTTGTGGATACCTTGGCAGAGGCATTTGCAGGGCGAGCGTGCTATGGGGTGCTCGACTTGTATGTTGCCTTCGATCAGAGGGGCCTCGCTCGACCAAGTCGTGACTTCACAACTTTCCAGACTCCATTAGGCACATTTCGCCTAACAAAACTACCTATGGGTTGGACAAATTCTGTGCCAATTCTGCATGGGGATACAACATATGCACTAAGGGACGAGATTCCTATGTATACTATTCCCTTCATGGACGATGCCGGAGTGCGTGGACCTGCCACCCGTTACGAGCTGCCTGATGGTTCATACGAGACCATCCCTGGGAATCCTGGTATTAGGCGGTTTGTCTGGGAACATCTCCAGGCCCTCAATCGGATAATCCAGCGTATGAAGTACATTGGCTGTACCTGGTCAGGCAAGAAGGCATATCTCTGTGTGCCCGAGGCTATCATTGTCGGTCACAAGTGTACCTATGATGGCAGGATACCGGAGGACTCAAAAGTTGCCAAAATTGAGGCTTGGGGACCCTGCCGAGATCTTACTGATGCGCGAGCATTTCTAGGCACGGCAGGCCTCATGCGCTCATTCATCTGGAACTTCGCAGCTGTTTCACGCCCTATTGTCGACTTGACACGGAAGGATGTGCCCTTTGAATGGGGGCCACTTCAACAGCATGCCCAGGATCTGCTGAAACAGGCAATCATCCACTCGCCTGCACTTCGACCATTGGACTACACAAGCGAAGCCGCCATTATTTTGGCGGTGGATACTAGTGTCATTGCCATAGGCTTTGCTCTCTTCCAGGAAGATCCAAGTGATTCCTCCATCCGCTACCCTAACCGCTTTGGTTCACTGCCCTTGAACACAAGAGAATCCAATTACAGTCAGCCTAAGCTGGAGCTGTTTGGGTTATACCGTGCCTTGAAGGCAATACAGATGTACATCATAGGCGCACACGATCTAGTGGTGGAGGTTGACGCAACGGCAATCCGGGGCATGATTAATAATCCTGATCTGAATCCTAATGCGACCATCAATAGATGGGTGGCCGGAATTCTACTATTCACCTTCAAACTCGTCCATGTTCCCGGAGTCTCCCATGGAGTCGATGGCCTGTCTAGACGCCGTCCCTTTCCAGGCGAGGAGACGATAGAAGATGACGAGGATTGGCTGGATAGGCGATATGCTTTCATTCAGCTGATCATAGCCTCGAATATCATCCCCTGTTTGGAGACAACACGGCAGGGTGTGGACTTCCAGAAGGTTCATGCATCTCTACATGTCGGCCTTCCAAAGTACTCCTACAGCCCACAAAATCCAAATGTCGACCCAAACGTCGATCCGACCATTCCATGTTCGCCTAATCAGATCCGAGCTGATGCGCGACTGGTGGGCGTGTGGAAGTTCTTGGACGATCTTTCACTGCCCTCAGAATTGTCTGAACGTGATCAACGTGCCTTCATCAAGTACGCCAGTGGTTTCTTCATACAAGATGGCGTACTTTGGCGACGTGCAACGAGTGGTCGACATCAGTCTTATGTTCGCCTACCGGACCGGATCCGTATCTTACGGACAGCGCATGACGACCTAGGCCACAAGGGACTCTTCTCCGTCCGCTTTCACATATCACAGCGTTTTTGGTGGCCGGGCCTCATGAACGACGTGAAGTGGTTTCTGCGCACCTGTCATGAGTGTCAGCTTAGGCAGACACATCATTGGCATCTCCCACCCGTGGTCGCCATGCCGGCACCACTATTCTCAAAAGTCTACATAGACACATTTTTCATGCCTAGAGCAGGCGGCTTCAAGTATGTTCTTCATGCTCGTGATTCTCTCACCGCCTATCCGGAGTTCCGTCTTCTTCGAAAGGAGAATACTTTCATAATATCCGCTTTCATTTTTGAGGAACTCATTTGCCGATGGGGGTCTCTCCGGGAGGTGGTCACCGACAATGGTCCAGCTTTCATAGCTGCGATGGAAGAACTTCATAGAGTTCATGGTGTAAAGCACATCCGCATATCCGCCTATAACTCCCAGGCAAACGGCATAGTCGAAAACCGTCATTTCGATGTCCGTGAGGGACTCCTCAAGATTTCAAAAGGGAACGAGAAGACATGGTACAAATCTGCTCATGCGATGATCTGGGCCGAGCGAGTGTCAGTGTCTCGTACTACCCGCATGTCGCCATTTCGAGCAGTGACTGGTGTCGAACCACTATTACCTATGGACTTTGTCCAGGCGTCATGGATGACTACTCCGCCGGAAGGTCTTCTTTCAGAAGAACAGTTGATCATCCAACGTGCACAAGATCTCTTAAAGCGCGAAGAGGAGCTGGAGAGGCTACGCGAGGGTGTTTATGATGCCCGAGTAAAGGCTGCACAGCGATGGGTGGATGATCACAAGCACCGTGTTCGAGACTTCAACTTTTCAAGAGGTGCCTTGGTGCTGCTAGAAAACTCTCATGCTCGGAAAGATCTCCCGGATAAGGCGAAGGCTCGATATTGGGGTCCTCTCATTGTCTTGTTTCGAAATCAAGGAGGCGCCTATCATCTATGCGAGCTCAATGGGGTAGCCTTGCATCAGCCTGTAGCAGCTAGGCGAGTCATGCCTTACTTTGCTCGAACAGCCATACCTCTTCCCGAGGCATTCTCTGGTGGTATGTCCCAAAGCGAGCTGAATCATCTGGGTAGCTCCCACAATGCTGGGGCAGACTAGCTCGGTTTCCTACTACACTTGTCAAATGGCAGTCTCAGTTCACTATCTTCCTATGGCCATTCTCTGCATAACAACTGGGTCACCAGGCAATGGTAGGATGATATGTCCTGTCTCTGTTCACACCTACGCTGCACCAACGACTTTGTTGGTTCCCCCGTCACTATAGGCAGATTCAATGCTGCCTGGTTACTTCACTCTTGCCACAAGGCAATATTTCCTGGTTTCTGGTTCGATGCAGAAGCCCACAACTTGGCAGGTTTGATGCTGTCACACTCTCTCAACTACTTTCACTATGGGCAGGCTTGATGCTGCCTAGGTCTCACTATGGTGCAATCAGGTTTGATGCTGGTTCACCTATACTCTGCCTGGATCCTGACAGGCAATGACTATCTGGAATGGGGACGCCTATTTCCAACAACATGACTACCAAATGATTGCAAGACTTTACGACTTAGCTGCTACACGGCAGTACGACAATCTTACGACAAGAATGAGTACCATTAAATCTGCGTTTTGCCTTCGTCCGCAGTGGTACTTGACTACTCACATCCTACTACTCTTCCTCGCTGGCACTCGAGCTCTCCTCATCCATCAAGTCGCCATCATCGTTAAACTGGTGCCGCGCCTCACCCTCACTATCGGTATCGAGCTCCTCTACCTCTTCAAGAACAGGCACAGAATCGCCTAGAAGAACTGGCAGGCGGTAGCGGGCGGCGAGTTGCAGTGCGGCCACTTCAAGTGCATGACCACGACGCTGGACTTCCTCAGCTTGCAGGCGGAGCTGTGTCGCCTCGGCGAAAAGAGCCTTGCCTGTTTCTTCGCGAGCGTTCGCCTGGCTGAGCAGTTGACGTGCCTGCATACCTAGAGTCTCCGCCTGGAGACTCTGCGAATAGGCGGAGTGGGTGGCGCCTGCGATGGTGAGTCCAGTAGGAAAGGATTCCCCAAAAGCGGCCACCAAGCTATGCGAGACATTGGGAATAGGCTGCACAGTATCTGCAGGAGTGTCAGACAGAGTAGAGGACAAACTGAAGGAAAGGGGTTGACCTTTTTCCTCCGCCTTCATACGAGGTGCTGGGGTGCCAGCCGAGGAAGAAGTGCCGCGAGCGTTCTTCCTCCTCGCGCCTAGATTAGTGGCGCCCTGGGTGCAAGTCAAGCGTTTGCACTTGCAGCGGACACAGACAGGAGGAAAGATGCCGACGTAGGCTGGAACCAAGCACTTGGCACCGGCGGCTTTGGAACAGTTATCGCAGGCGGGATTGCGGTACTAGAGGGAGTAAACTGACAGCGAAAGAAGGAAGAGAGGGGGAGAAGCTTACCTCGAGCACATCCAGATGGTCGACCCACCCATTTTCGACTATTTGCCGCGCCGTTGCATCAAGCGACGACCACTGTTTGCCTCCACATACAGTCTTCAACAGCTCCGTTGGCCAAGCTGGGTGTGTATGGAATGTTAGGCGAGGCAGTGGATATGAAGAGAACTTACGAGGGCGCTTATCCTTCTCACCTTGTGCCGGTGACACCTGGCGTGGTTTCTTCGCCTCAGGAGGTGCCGTACTAGGCGACAAGGGCCGTTTCTTGCCTAATGGGCATAGAGGGAGAGAATTAGAGTGATGCACAGGGGAACAAGTGCCTCGCACCTTGAATGGGAAGCTGAGTTTGCCGCGTAGTCCGAGCAGACGGTGCAGCGCTCACTGTAATCTTGCCCGAGCCAGTCTTTGGTTTTACCTTGTCCTGGTTCGGGACTGCGGTATTGGCGGACTTGCCTTTTCTCTCCTTTCCCTTGGTCTTCTCCTCCGCCTTCGCCTTCGCCTCCTTCGCCTTCGCCTTCTCTTCCGCCTCTGCCTGCGCCTCCTCCGCCTTCTTCTTTGCCTCCTCTTCCGCCGCCTTCGCAAACTTTGCCACTCGTGCCTTATCCTTCAAATCTCGCTGGAAGCGTACACGAGCCTCAGCGAGAGTCTCGTCCGGACGCTTACCTATGTGTTGGCCTTCCTCTTCCTCCTCCAGCCGTTTCTTTTCGGCTAGACGAGCAGCGGCCTGTAGAGCTATGACCTTCTGGTTGTAGTACTCAAGGAAAGGGTTGTCGTCAGAGAGAGGGTTAGGCGTCACGGAGTTCTCTGGATCAGGCGGAGAAGTGTAGGCGTAGGCGAGAGCGTCGCAATGCCTATGAGCATAGAAGGAGAACTGAGGCAGGGCAGTGTCCAGTTCAGCAAGAGTGACAGAACGAGAGGAGAAGAACATCTACAAATGAAGGAAAGGTTAGGCAACGACAGGCGCTGGATAGGCGACACACCTTGTAAATCCTGAAGAGTTTCTCCATGGCCTCCTGCTTGTCCTGGGGAGTGGAGTGGAACCCCTTGAGGGTCTGGATGCATGGTGTACCCATGGTGATAAAGGATTCAAGGGCAAGCTGCTGGTCAGAGGACATGGTGAAGAGATGGTGGTGGGGGGAGGAAAAGAGACAAGGGATTTTTCGCTCTGGGGGTCCTTTACCCGGGTCCGTCCCCTTTAGGACGAATTCACCCCGATGGGACAGATCCTCCCCGCTGGAAGCGAATTGGGGCTACTATGACCTGGGAACATCTTCCTGAGGTCTAGCCTTATATTCAGTGGAGGAAGATGCTCAACAAAAACTATTGGAGTAGGCGACAAGACATTCTATGGGTGTGAAGGTACAAGAACTGGACCACCTGTCTTTGCCTACACTCGCCTATCTCTGCCTATCTCGGTCGGTCTCTGCCTGTCTCTAGCTGGCTGAGGGACCTTCGCCTGGCTCCACAGCTGCCAACTCAATAGTCAGCACCGGCTTCTTGCCGACAGTAGTCATCATGATCATGATACTCGGGCTCATTGTCGCTGGGGCTTTCCTGATCATCCTCTGCATAGTCTAGGTCCGGGGGGGATGATGGGTGGTAGGATGGAGAATATTCGGGCGTCTGGAGGGCCTGGGCGCAGGTCGACACGGTATGACCGCCCGAAGGACATAGGTTACAGCCTGGAGCTGGACGCTTACTAGGGCCAGCCTCGGGCTGTGTTTCGCCTGTTCCTCTCGACCGTTTTCCAAGATAAACAATATCATCGTCATCCTGGACTACTCCTTGGCGATCAAAGGTGGCCCCAAGGACAGTGACACTTGTCCTGCCCACAAATGTTGTGTTGAAAGGAGTGCCACGGTCGGTCTCCAGGTTGACATAGCCGTTTTGGACATTGTGGACTGGCTCCTCAGGCTCTGGGCTAGGATCGTTTTCCTTGAAGTTGGCGCGGTTACTGGCCAGTTGCTGCTCAATCTCCTGGTGAGCTGGCTGGAGGAGGGTGCGTATATTTTCTGGGAGGTGAGATAGGCGAAGGCCAATTGGCCATTGAACACTGAGCCTTTGGAAGTGGAACTCGTTGGGGACGAGAGTACTGGAGACTTGGAGAAACTGGTCGAACGATGGACGGCCATAGTAGGGAAGGAGTTTGGGACGAGCCCCTTCGATGGCCTGCACCGCCTGGAGGTTATTGTGTTCCATTTGGAGTTCGCCTATGGGCTCACACCATTCGGGATGGCCAATGATGAGGGCGGCCAAGCGACGCGACCACAGGCTGGATACGAGCGTCACCCGGAACTTTTGAAAGGCGATGTATGCCAAAGGATAGTCGGGGCAGGGGTAGTTCCGCCCAATGCAGACTTCCTGGAGTGCATCGAGATACGACTGGATGACAACTGAGCTCGAGAAATACTGGACGACAACGATCTGTCATACCTTATGCGCAAATACCTTGGACACAAAGGAGTCACGTCCAGCAGAATCAAGGTCGAGTCCGTGCTCTGGGTTCAAGGCGAGAAGCTGGACAAGGAACTTAGCTTGCAGGTCTCCAAGGGCATAGAAGGCCTTGGCAAGGTTATGATCCACAAAGCCTCGAGTCTGGCTGGGAGGAAGTGTGGGACAAGGGACAGTAACGATGTTGGGGTCGATTTGATACATGGGGAGGAAGCTGAGTGTTGAAGAGTAAAGAGGTTTCCCTTTTATAGGGAGGAGTTGGGAAGGGGCTAGGAAATTTTAGCTGGGGGGAGATGTACAGACTGAGTTCTCCCTGAGGAGAGAACTCAGCTGTAGTCGGCACACTAGACGCATGCCTCAGGCAAAGGACCTTCGGCTGAGGAGGACATATTGCCAAGACATAGGAGCCGCGACACCCGGACAAGAAGCATGCACATCCGAGACATTGGAGCTGAAGGAAGGATAACATTCCGCTCTTCCCGCCTATAGGAGAGTTGTTCCGTTCCGCTCACTTCCGCTTGCTCCACTACTCCGCAGTACTCGCTACTAGATGAGCCCGGATAGGAGAGGTGACGGGCTAACCTTGCCCCGCGCAGGCAAAGGTACAGGCAAGTTTCCGCCTAATGGTTTAGGCGAGGGAGACAGTCATCCGCCTTGGCAACTCTGTGATATCTCAGAAGGGGAGAGAGATTAAGCAGAGTATGGTATTTAAGGTAGCACAATTGGTTGTAGTTGGACAGTTAGATATCACCCACTTTCACTCGATACTGCTCACACCCACTCGGCGAACTCCCTCGCCTCACTCGATCTCAGGCGAGCCACTCCGCTTGAGCATCTTCTTCAGCCTATTCCACCGTAGGCGATCACCTCGCTTACTCATCCATTCCGCCTTCTGCACGTTTGCCTATCCTCGAGCAAGTCTCTCGAATATTGGGGTATCCCCTCGTGTACACATTTCTTGTACAGAACCGCTTAGGCATCTACAATGTCACAAAGAGGACTGCTTTGGCGGGCGTCTCTTGTGTCCGACATTGTGTCACCGGCTCCTTCCGAGTCCTCCAAGATGGAGGTGTCTCCACTATTCAGAGCTCACTTGGAATCCGGCGCAGTGTCGTGGCTCTTTCCGCCTGCATGCTTCAGAGTTTCTCACTGAGCCCTCAGCCAACTTAGCGCGCTGGTCCTGAGCCCCTTCGTGATACTGTAGGCGCTATCAGACGCGTTGACATTCAGCAAGATATCATCTTGCACGTCAGGTCAGAAAGGGACGTGTCCAGAGAATGAGGGCAAAGAAGCGATGTGACCGTGACGAAGACTCCTTGCGATACGGGGACGCGCCTGTCTTCAAACGCGTCTTGTTGTCCCGGTATCTCACGCGTCGCTCATCTCTACGCACTTGTAATTCTACAAGATGTAAGAAGAGCTCACTTAACGTGGCGGTCTGTATCAAACTACCCTATCGATTCAGCTCCAGGTAAGTTGCACCAAGTACTACTCTACTCATTACCAGCCTGGCAACGAGGAGCGAAAACTCGAATGCCCATCAAGTCATAGAGACTTACGAGATTATGTAGAGCAATTGCTCGGGGGCTCATTCGTCCTGACCAGCTGCACTACGATGTAATCAAATCATGGATGGACAATTGCGACTACTACTCATGGGATCCTCGGGAGGTCTTTTAGCGATGTGATCAGTGTTTCATTCAGTTTAACAGAGAGACAATGACCTGTGTTCTGATGTGAAGCCAAGAGTCCCGCGACAAGACCCTGATTGCGTGCAGCATTGATTCATTGACAGCGAAAACTGCTATACGTGTACAATATGCGGACAAAGATCTATTGATAGTCTATTCATATGAAGTAAGTGCTGGGTAGTCTGTATAGCCTTTATACTGAGTATCTACATCCGGAGAGGACCCGTGCAATGTGGGGAAGTCGGGAGCATTCGTCAAAGGCTTGCCATGCTCAAACCGCAGTGCTAGATCGGGGTGGGTGATCCAAGGGATTCCAAAGAACACACCAGCGACTTGCTTCTCTTCGATAGCTTTTGCAGCCTCGTCGCCAGTGTAAGCACCGTTGCCGAGCACCAACGCATTTTTGATGAGGGGCCCGTATGTAGCAATAGTGTCATGCACAGTTGCCCGCTTTTTGCCTGAATGGAAGTCAGTATCTACAATCGTAAGGTGATGAATAATTCATACCATCCAAGACCGGGTCTAAGAACTCCACATATCTCACCAAGGCAAAGTACGCAATGCCAAGCTTGTCGGCTTCCTGGATGAAGTAGCTGTATGTGGCATTCGCTTCCTCGAGGGGCATTCTATGCAAGGAATAAGAACCTGACTAGCGCCCGACACGAAAAGCACTCACCCCACATCATTGTACCCTCCACAGGGGCTCAGCTTGATGCCAACTCTGTCTGCTCCCCAGACTTCGATGACGGCCTTGAGAACCTCCAGACCAAAGCGAGCGCGATTCTCAATACTGCCGCCCCACTGGTCCGTCCTCTGGTTGGCTCCTGATTCGAGGAACTCTGCGATCAGGTATCCGGCAGCTCCATGAACTGCAGTGGAACGTTATGAGTATCCGTCTACTTGCAAACATCCGGTGTGATGCTCACCTTCTACACCATCGAAACCGGCTTCTTTGGCGTTGATCGCGGCCTGTTTGTAGAGGGCAACAAGTGATGATGGGTCTTCCACAGCAGTAGGCTAACAATGAGGTAAGTCACTAGGATGATAGATTCGGAGGAAAATTGAGAACTAACCGTGACATAACCAGGCTGCCCAGGCAGGAACCTAAACTTTCCACCGCGTGCAGCGATAGCCGAAGGGGCATAAACGGGCTGGTGTTAAGGTGAGCTTCTAGCTTACTGAGCCAAAATCATGGAACTAACCTGTCCGGCCGCGATCTGCTCTGGTGCATCAGGATGACTGATACGTCCCACTGCAACATGCATTTAGCGTTCGAGCGGCCACAACAAGCAGGAGGATGATACGTACGATGCCAGAGTTGAGCGAAGACTTTGCTTCCCTCCTCGTGAATAATGTCGTTCACTTTCTTCCAACCTTCGATCTGTTCTTTGCTCCAGATACCTGGCGCATACTGCCATTCCGTTCCCTGTCGAGTGACTAGGAGACCCTCGGTCACGATGAGCCCAGCCCCTCCCTTGGCGCGTTGGCGGTAATATTCTAAGTTGGCTGCGTTCGGAATGAGTCCTGGAGAGGTCCGGTTACGCGTCAACGCGCTCATGAGCACGCGATTCTTGAGCACATTGGGGCCCAAAGTGAGGGGCTGGAAGAGGGCGCTTGTACTGGACATGAGGGGCGAAGTATGAGAGAAGTGGGAGACAATCTTGGTGCTTGTTAGTAGCAGCGCGCCAGAGGAATTTATACATTTTCATGTAGGAGGTCGGAGGCGATTCGGATGATCAAAATCATCGAACGCTGATGAAACGCGACGCAGCAGTCAACGCTACGGCATGCATATGTGTCAGATCTTTCAACAACAGTCAAACTTGCTTACTTCCGTGGGCCGAATTCAGCGTGCGGCCGACTTACCTGTTTATGCAACTGTTGCTTTACAGATGGTGTATTCTAGCGCTGAATACCCTCCTCAAAAACATGAACACTGGGATCACCAGCAGGAAAGGTCGACCTTGGTTTAATGGGCCGACGGCATGGTCGGCCGCCCATTGGATGCAACTCCGCCGCCCGAGTTGTTGAACGAGAGCGGCCTAGTATCGGTTTGCACTTAGCTGTAGTGTTGCAGTCATCGCGTATCTTGGATTCATCTGTGTTGTGAGCTCTCCTTCTACCGAGCCCTCTGCCTGTGGGAGGTGTAAAAAAGAGCCCCGCTGTGGCGGGCATCTCTCGTGGCCGACATTGTGTTGTGGGTGAGTCTAGAGCACTGCAACGGCAGGCGTCTCCCGAGCCCAACACTGTGTTGCAGTGTGTTGCGGTCTCCCCTTTTCCCGTGTCCTTAGCATGTCGGAGGTCACACAGAGCACCCTTTGGCGGCCCGCGTCCTCTGTGTCCGATGGAGGTCTCTTCACAGCCGACTTTAGCGTGCTCAAACCCGGCGCAGTGTCGTATTTCTTTCTGAGCCCTGCATGCTCGGGAGGGTCTCAGTGAAGCCCTCAACCAATCTTAGCGCGCTGACTTAGCGCGCTGTCGGCGATATCAGACGCGTCCGTCCATGTTCAGCAGGACATCATTAGCCCGACAGGCCAGAAAGGGACGTGTCCAGATTTGCTTCTAACAAAAGCTGGTCACGGGCCCGGGAGCTTGTTCTAGGGAGGTGGAAGTTACAACACTAAGGCCGCGCGGATTTGGGTTCTGAGAAGTAGCATTTGACTTAGTTTAATTTAGTAAAGGCGGCTGGTCTGACCTCGATGTATTCTGTGACGCGCCCATTCAGCACTGTTCTGACAAACGAGTGACTAGTCGGCGGAGTGCATGAGCCCTAGCTATTCGAGAACCGCGTCGGCATTTTCCGGTCGCCGGTTGACGACCTCATCGACAATCTCACTGAGGCGTTCCGCAAGCATCTACACTTCTTCCAGGTCAGAATGAGAGCGAAGAAGCGATGTGACCGTGACAAAGACAATTCTTACGATACGGGGACGCGCCTCTCTTCGAACGCGTCTTGTTGTCCAGATACTCTCACGCGTCGCCCATCACTACGCACTTGTAATTATATGTAGAAGATGTGAGAAGAGCTCAGGCAACGTGGCGGTCTGCATCATGCCCTGTCGATCCAGCTTCAGGATCGAGTTTACTCTAGTCATTACTAGTCTGCCCACGAGGAGCGAAAACTCGAATGCGCATCAAGTCATATGTAATCACAAGAAGATGTATATCTTGTAACCGACTGCTCAAGGGGCTCCTTCGTCTTGACCAGTCGCATTCTGATGTGTTCAAGGGAGGACGATTGCGACTACTCATGGGATTCTCGGGAGCTCTTTGGTGATGTCCTCAGGGTTCCAGTTCAACAGAGAGACGATAAACTATTGTGTTCTGATGTGAAGCCGAGACTGTCGCGACACCGATTGCGTACAGTATCAAGACCGCAAACACTGCTGTACATGTACAATGTGCGAACAAAGATCTCTGTAAAGTCTAATCATATGAAGTAAGTCCTGGATAATCTGTGTAACCTTTATACTGAGTTTCTACATCCTGAGAAGAGCCATGCAGTGTGAGGAAGTCGAGAGTGTTCGTCAGAGGCTTGCCATGTTTGAATCGCAGCGCTAGATCGGGGTGGGTGATCCAGGGGACACCAAAGAACACACCGGCGACTTGCTTCTCTTCAATAGCTTTCGCAGCCTCGTCGCCGGTGTAACCACCATTGCCGAACAGCAACGCATTCTTGATGAGGGGCCCGTATGTAGCAATAGCGTCGTGCACGGTTGCCCGCTTCTTGCCTACGCGGACGTCAGTATCTTCGAACGTAAGTGAAGAATAATTCAGACCATCCAGGACCGGGTCGATGAACTCCAAATATCTCATCAAGGCAAAGTACGCAATGCCAAGCTTGTCGGCTTCCTGAATGAAGTAACTGTATGTGGCAATCGCTTCCTCGAGGGGCATCCTAGGCAAGGAATAAGAACATGACGAGCGCCCTAAACGAAAAGCACTCACCCCACATCATTGTACCCTCCGCATGGGCTCAGCTTGATGCCAACTCTGTCCGCTCCCCAGACTTCGATGACGGCCTTGAGAACCTCCAGACCAAAGCGAGCGCGATTCTCAATACTGCCGCCCCACTGGTCCGTTCTCTGGTTGGCTCCTGTTTCGAGGAACTCTGCGATTAGGTATCCGGCGGATCCATGCACTGCAGAGGAACGTTGATGAGCACTGGTCTACTTGCAAACATCCGGTGTGATACTCACCTTCTACACCATCGAAACCGGCTTCTTTGGCGTTGATGGCGGCCTGTTTGTGAAGGGCAACAAGTGTTGATGGGTCTTCGACAGCAGTAGGCTAAGAATGAGGTTGAGTCAATAGGAGAAAGGCATTGGAGGGATTGAGAACTAACCGTGACATAACCAGGCTCCCCGGGCAGGAACCTAAACTTTCCACCGCGTGCAGCGATAGCCGAAGGGGCATAAACGGGCTGGTTTTTGGGGTGAACTTCCTGCTTGACTGGGCCAAAATCATTGGACTTACCTGTCCGGACGCAATTTGCTCTGGTGCATCAGGATGACTGATACGTCCCACTACAACATGCATTGAGCGTTCGAGGGTCCAGGACAAGGAGGATGATGATACGTACAATGCCAGAGTTGAGCGTAGACTTTGCTTCCCTCCTCGTGAATAACATCAGTTACTTTCTTCCACCCCTCGATCTGCTCCTTGCTCCAGATACCTGGCGCATACTGCCATTCTGTTCCCTGTCGAGTGACCTGGAGAGCCTCGGTTATGATTAGCCCTGCCCCGCCCTTGGCGCGTTGGCGGTAGTATTCAACATTCGCCGCGTTCGGAATGAGTCCTGGAGAGGTCCGGTTACGCGTCAACGCGCTCATGAGCACGCGGTTCTTGAGCACAATGGGGCCCAGAGTGAGGGGCTGGAAGAGGGCGCTTGTACTGGACATGATGGGCAAAGTATGAGAGAAGTGGGACAGAATCTTGTTGCTGGTCAGTAGCAGCACACCAGAGGCCTTTATACATTCTCATGCAAGAGTTCGAAGGCCGTCACATCGACGCGAATGATCAAACTCATCAACGCTGGTTAAACGCGACGCATTTAGTCAGCGCCACGCCATGCATATGTGTCAGATTTCTGGACGACAGTCAGAATTGCTTACTTCAAAACATAGCCGACGTGTAAGTTCCTGGGTACGACGCGGTTAATTATCCAGGTATCCCCCACTTTCTGGTTAAAGAATTGGGTAAGTACACTTACTCGAACTGTGAACAAACCTTCCAAAAGGGCAAAATCGTCCGGACTCCGAGTTGTCTTAATGCAAAGTGACAGTCAGTCGGCAGAAGTAGAGCGTGGCTGGAATATGGCGGTCTTCCTTCTCAAAGCGAACCACGAATCAGCGTTGCAGTTATCGCCTGAGCCTTCATTGACGAAACTGGATCCCCGTGTCTTGATTACGCTATAATTACATTGAATTCTCACCACCTTCGCTGACTATTCAGCTCGACTCTGACAAAGAAGGGTCTTTGTAGAACTTCTTCAGGTCCTCCACATCGTCTTTGCTGCCCAGGAAGACGGAACAACGGTCATGAATGCCTTTCGGCACAATGTCGAGGATACGCGTCGTTCCCGTGGTGGCGACACCGCCCGCCTGTTCTGTTAGGAAGGCCATCGGGAACGCTTCGTAGAGTATCCTCAGTTTTCCATTTTTGCTCTTCTTGTCGTCAGGGTAGCCAAAGATACCGCCGTAGAGGAACGTCCGGTGAACATCCGCCACCATGGACCCGATGTACCGAGCGCTGTAGGGGGATTTACCGGCGGCGGGGTACTTGAGGGATTTGAGGTAGGCGTTCACGGGAGGGTGGAAGTACATCGAATTACCCTCGTTGAAAGAGTATATCTTGCCGCGCGAAGGTATTTGGATCTGCCCGACAGAGATCAGCAAATGCGGGGTGATCAGATGGGGAGCGGTCGCGTACATCAGGATGGGTTAGGATGAATTCACCCAATGCGGCGTCAAGCGTGTAGCCATTGACGCCGTGACCAGTGGAAAGTATCAAGTTGGCTGAGGAACCGTACCTGATGCTTGTCGTGAGCCAAACCCTTGGTGATAAAGACGAGACGCGTAACAACTCACATGGTGTAGCCAGCTGCTACCATCTCACTTCCTGGACGCAAGACATCTTCGATCGAGGCTTTTCCTTCTTGACGCTGTATTTGATCAGGACTGTACACTCAAAGGGCAATACGGTACCTACCACTTTGTAGATGCCAAAGATGGTGCCGATGTTGACACCCGCGTCGATGTTGCTGCTGCCGTCCAGAGGGTCGAACACAACACAGTAGCGGCCGCGGTGCTTTTCCTCGATGATGATGGCGTCCTCGACCTCTTCGGAGACGAGAACGGCAGTCTTGCCGGATGCGCGCAGGGCGTTCACCATGATGTCATTGGACAGAACATCGAGTTTCTTTTGGTCCTCGCCCTGGACATTTGTCTCTCCTGCGAGTCCAACGCTGCACGGTCGGGTAAGCACAATTCTTTCTGATATACAACGACGTACAGATTGATGAGACGAGCTTTCCGAACGTTGGTTGCGATGAATTTCGATGTGACCTGGATGGCGGTCAAGAGCAATGTGAGATCGCCGGTGGCTGCAGCACCGAGACGGATCTGGTCATTCAGAACGTGCCTGGAATGAACGTTAGATGGGCTCGATTGGACGACGAGCAGAGGGCATACCGGGTGAGGGTGATGAGGTCGGTGGAAGGAGGTTCTTCAGACATGATGGCAGTTGATCTTGACGTTGAGCACAGGAAAAGTTAGAAAGAAATACTATAACCCGCTTTAGCCGTGTTATATACCGTAGGAGCCGTGTCCTGGATTATTCCGGATGAACCCGGACCCACAACTGGAGTGCGGCGCTCCTCTTGAACCGTATTACCGTGCGCACCACAGCGCGTATAATACACTAAAAATACAACAGTGAACAGCGCAGCACCGGAGCTAGCGCTTCCTCTTCTCCCCAGCTGCTACTCCTTCTGCGTCGCGTCCTCGTCGCGCTCGAAGAGGCGCGGGGAACGCTTCCTCGTCCTCTTCATCCTCCCGTTCCGAGTCTTCTCGTCCGGGCCGGTCAATCCCGCCCCGGCCCCTGATCCCACTCGTGTTGGGTCCGATAGTGTCACGACAACTCAACTCATCCCCAGATTCGTCTGCCAGCTCGTCTTCCAGCTCATCGTCGTCGTCGTCATCATCGTCATAAGACCTGGATTGGGCCTGGGCAATGGCAGCTGCAATCTCGGCACTGATGCTCGCTACCCGTACTTCCAAAGGATCATCCGGTCCTACCAGTCCAGGGGGTACAGCAGCCAAGGCTGCCCCTCCCACATGGAATAATGCAGATATCGTGCGAACAGAGTCTTCTAGTTCGCGCTCATCTTCGTCTTCACTCTCCTCCACTACTTTCCGTCGTTTGGCCTTGAAGTGATATTTGCTACAAAAACTGTGTCAGCGAAAATAGCGCATTGGCCTATGAAGTATGAACATACACGGAAGGGTCTGGTACCCATGAAGGATCATGGATACGCATATGCTGGTTCAAGGTTGTCCGACGGGTGAACGTCTTTGTGCATTTCGGGTCTTCACACTTGTATGGTCGCTTCCCAGTATGTGTCCGTCGGTGCCGAGCCAGACTGCTGGAGTCACTGAACGTCTTGTTGCATCCATCGTACTCGCAACAATGGGGTTTCTCGCCAGTGTGGACTCGTGAGTGTACATGGAGAGCGGAGCGCTGCAGAAAGCCGTACTATGAGTATCTGGGAAGGTGTATTGACTGGGCTAATCCTACCTGTATGAAAGTCTTTCCGCAGTTTGCCACACTGCACACAAACGGCCGTTCGCCTGTATGTATTCGCATATGTCGAGCGAGATCACTGCGTCGGGTAAAGGTCTTTTGACAATTCTCGCGGTCGCATATATGGGACTGCGGAGCTTGTGGTAGATTGTCTGATGTCGTGTTCTTCTTGGAGACACGTTTCCCTTTCTTCGGAGTCGTGCTCTGCTGAGCAGCGGCAGAGGTTGACGCTACAGGTTGAATTATGGAGCGGTTGGACGGGCCCGTGGCTAATGAGTTCATTGGCCGCTGCGGTGCTCCGTGAGCGTGGAAGACAACAGGCGAAGAGTCGGGAGATGGCCCATCCCCGTGACGATGTTCTGGTTCCGTTTCGAACTGCGACAGTTGAGTTAAAATGTCGTTTATGTCGGAGAAATCTTCTGGAAGTGAAGAAGACGCCAGAGACGGTCCCGGGTCGGCAGGAGAGCGTGACATTAGGGTGGGTGTTGACGAATCTCCTTCGCTATCACTTTGCGCATCCGAGTACAGATAGTCAGCCTTCTCGGGGGACTGACTATCTCGGTCTCCAGAGCGAGAGGATTTGTGGGATGTGGATGATTCGCTGGCCGTGAGGGAATGGAATGCTGGTGCCGTACGCGTATTCTTGCTCTCCTTTTCTGCAAGAACCGCAGCCCGTTGCCGAGCGAATTCGGGATCCTTCGCGGCTAGATCGGCAGCCTGGGCGTGTGCGGCGTTGAGTATGGCCGCGAAAGTACTAACATTGATGCCAGAGAGTCCTGCCATGGTATCCAAGCGTCCGGTCACATCCGGATCTGAACTGGAGTCGAGACCGAGGTTGGCTTGTTGGTGCTGAGCAGCCGCTATGAGCGCCTCGGTCGCGGCAGAGGCATTCTGGTTGAGAAGAGATGCAAGTTCTCTTTCGAGCATATCAACAGAGAATGGATGATGGTTGGGACTGTCGGGTGGTTGATAACCTTTGTGCAGAGGGAGGCCGGAGGACTGGGCATCGGTGTGGTCGTCGGAAGCAGCTCCTACGAGGCCGGAGTCATCCGTCTCGTCGTCTATGGTATGGTCATGAACAACGTCAGAGAGATCGAGGAAGGGTTCCTCATGGTCCATGACCTCCGTCGCGGAAGATACGTCCGTCCTAGCAGCGCTCGGCGTCAGTGCAATGAAACAAAATCAAAGATCGAGAACGTACATAGAGTTAGAGCGTGGCAAGCGTCTTCGCCAGCGCTGGGAACGACGAGCAGGCTGAGGCGCACAACGATGACGGCGGAAGCAGACTGACGAAAACACTTTCAGGATACCATTTCCGGCGAGGCCACGTGGACCGCCCTGACTCTGCCCTCTTGCGGAATGGACATGACGGACTCTGCGACATACCGTCATGGAGAACTATCAGTTCAAGAAACCCGACTTCAAGCCAAAGCGGCATCACGGATGGGCTGTTCTCCTCTTCATTCTTGGCACCCTCTTTCCTCCACTGGGTATATCAAACCAATGTATCTTCGAAGCCGTGTACTTATTCTCCTCCAGCCGTCGCCGCTCGGTTTGGCCTTGGAAGCGACTTTTGGCTCAACCTGCTGCTCACGATTTGCGGCTACATACCCGGTATGCCGCCCATACTTGCTCGAAGATGCGCCGACTGATCGTCCACAGGCCACGTCCATAATTTCTACATCCAGGTCAGCTACAGCAGCATGTGCGCTCAGCGTCCGCTCAACACCTTTGCAGAACATACGAAACAACAAGAATCATGCACGCACTCCGAAATGGGCTCAGCGCTACGGCCTTGTTGATACGTCTGAGATCCGCCGCAAGGAACGCAAGTCGCAGTGGGCTAACCGCTACAACGAACGTCTCCCCACGTCTACTCTGGAGGGCCAGCCCTACGCCGAAGGCCAGGAACAGGGCTCCAGTGTAGACCTGTCATCAGACGGCCATAACGAGAGGCAGCGGCAACCCAATGGTGACCTGTGGCGGCCCGAGGACGAACAATTCTATCGTGATGACCGCAATGGCAGTTCCGGGTCCGGCGGTCGCTGGCACTACCCGGCCAACTTTGACGACGCCTCTCCCGCCCCGAGCAACAAGAAAACCAAGAAGAAGAAGGATAAGAAGGATCGCTGGGCAAGGACCGAGGACGCCCACTCCATTTCGGAGGAGCGTCAGAGGAAGAAGAAGTCGAAGAAGAGGAAGGGCACGGCCTCGAAAGCCTCTGATAGTCTCCACTCCCGCGAAGACTCGATGACCTACCCGGAGGATGCAGAGGGTGGGCTTTACGGTAGCCGCGCCGGCCAATCGAATGAGAATGGACATGGCAATGGCCATGGCGCGCCGCAGAGGGACGAGGAGCTATTTGATCACGAATTCTAACCGGGTGGTACCCACCTCAGCACTGTTATTGTCTCCAACTTGTAGGGTATCTAGGCGGTATTTATTGAAGTCTGAGTGGCGCGGACCTTCAATCCGATCTACGATCTATGGTACTGATGATTTAATACTTTTCCCTTGGCGGCTCGTATTGACCAGTCCTCTTCATCATACCATAATTGCAGTCCTTGAGACCTTGACGCGTCTGATATACTTTCGATCTCATACCTAGTTCTTGATCTTACGCAATCTAAACTAAACACTGCCTTCTGAATGTTAATCTCAGCTCTTACTGTTCTGCAGTGCCGTGGTGGCGCGCGCTGTGTACAAGTAATGCTGACCATGGCTGCGCAGCACTGTAGCATATGATAGGTTGAGCCAACTTGTCGCCAGTGAGTCATTCCCGACTAGAATACGTGTGTAATACAATGAATCTCAATAGCATGTCTCAAGCCAACGATTCCTTTCCAGGCAGACGGACCCGATCATTCTCGGAAGCCTCGACAATACCTGCGACGCTGTGCTCTATCTGGACCAGTGGCGACGATGCCAGACTTCCACTGACTTCATCGAGCGTGATCACATTCAAAGCAGCGTTGACCTTCCGGCTGTATGTATTTCCGTCTGTGTCGACGTATGAGAAGGTGTTCGCGCTCGTCCCGTTTCCGAAATTGCCAGTGGAGGCCAATTGAAAGAAGGCAGCTGTAACAAAATTCTCTTCCATGAGATCGACCAGTGAGCCAAAAGTAAGTTCGTACCAGCGTTCTGAACGTTATGGATAGTCGACCCGCGGACTAACGGGTTTGGCTGAAGAACGCGATCATACGAATGATCCACAGTCGTGGTCCCTGGAGATATCCTGTGAGCAGGCTAGACATTTGGAAGATCAGTACCGTACAGTTGCTGAAGTCTGTACTTCCGAACGTCAAAGAGGCCTGGAGAGGATAAGAGAACGAGTCAGAGACCACAGTCTTTCCGTTGTGTGTAGAAATTATTTCTCCTGTGGCTGTTTGGGTCACGTTCTGGGACGTGTCGTTGAGTAGGTCAGCAGGAGGCTGAAGGCGGCGTACCTGTATCAGGGTATTATCACGGTAAGCCTGGTGGTTGGAGTAGGCCATCTTCTGAGTCCATACGACGTGTGTCACTTCACCACTACCAGTCACAATGGTCGACTCGATGCGAAGACTTCTTGAGGCTAGGACCGTAATGTCGACATCAGCACCAGAAGATTCTCCGGAATCACTTGTTGTGGCGAACGGTTCGACGTCGTACACGGTCATGTTCCCCGTCGTGGGTTCCGAAGACGAATCTGTAATCACTTGAAGCAGACCAGATACAAACCAATTTTGATTGATGGTGTGATCTGCCTCTGCTGACACTACATCGATGGTGAAGGTGTGCGCATTACTGGATTTTTGTAGCATTAGGATATAAGGACTGCATGGAAGCGACGCTACACTCACCCGTCCGACAGTAGCGGTACAAACGGAGTAACATCGATGAAGTAGGTTGGCTGTTCCAGTGCGCCATATGATGTGATAGGTCTATCTATGGTCAATGGACGAAGGTTATAATAGCCGTAGCATACCTCCAAAGAGTTGGTGCAATTCCGCCCGTGAAAATGACAGGGTATGGGAGCGCTACTCCAGCCACTTGACCGTCGACCAGTAGACGCAGTTCCCTGAAAGGTCCTTGACCAAATGTGGTGCCCGAGGGAAGATCGTCGATGAAGTCGTCCGCTGCATTCCAATACTGAATGACTAGGTGAGTGTCGATACTTCCAGGTTTCCGGACGCGACCAACCCAAAATTCCTCGTCACTATTACCGGAAGCGAAGAGCTCCGCGTATATTTTGGCTGTGTTAACGGGTAAGGTTATGTTAAGCTACACAAGCGGGACCGGTGAGATTGTTTGCCGAGGAGAATGAACACACGAGATGCTCACAAAGAATGCAGGCGGCACAGAAGCATCGTTGCCAGTGTCATTCGCCAGCGTAGAGATTGGAACAATAAGGTCAGCCTTCGCAGCTGGAGGGGCTGCTTCTGAAGATGCGTAGTATGTTGCATGAAGGATAGCTGCGATGGAGTACACTCAATAACATTAGAGGGCGAACAATTTTCATGCATACTTGAATAGACGCCATCTAATCCGGTCTCAATTAGGTTATCCAGCTGCAAGATGAAGGATCCCGATTTCTCAAAGAGAGGCATGTATTGCGAGACGTCCTTGTTGTCATTGTTCCTCCGGTAGACCCCTTTGAATTGGCTGGCAACTTACCTTGATGTATGTCCAGATGATACCATCCCCGCGCGTGGGCTCTGGAGTAGATGTACGCCAGACTGAAGGAGGGGATTGAGACCGACTCTGACACACACATGCGACAACTTCGCTTACTCTCGACGTTTTGAAAGGTGAAAATTCCCAAACGATCAAACTGGGTACCATTGGACGTGACGGTAAAGTTAAGGGTGATAGCGGACCACGAGCCAACCGGACCACAGTCCGTTGGGGGCCTAGATAGTGCGATTAGTGTCGCTGAATGATGGGCACAGAAGTAAGACCCACGTCAAGTCAACGATTGCAGACCTGTTCAAAGCTAAGTTGGTGTCCTATGATACGGAAGGCAAGGAGCTCACTGCCCAAAGGAGAAGGCAAAGTCATGCCTTTAGTAATAGTCAGAGGGTATCACAGTATAGCAAAGGGGAACGCACTGCAACACCTCGATAGTGCACTGGCTAACACCGACAGGCACCACTGGGGGCTGCGCGACTTGAAAATCCACAAGAACCGTAGCAGAGGTTAACGCAGCAAAGCTGGTTAGCCAAAAGTACATGACGCGAAGAAACCAGGCGAGACGACGGCGCATGCCATGATATGGAGAGTAAGGGAATATAAGGGAAAGAAGGTGTCGTATCACGCGGTCATGGGAACGCGTCGTCGAGGATGATCATCATCTCCGAGGGTCCTTGACTGCGAGTACTGTTATCAAGGGTGTTCAAGAGTCGACGCTGACAAGCTGTATACATACAGGTAGTGGTAGCGTATCATCACAGGCAAAGATCCAAGATATCGGAAAACTTGAATTTGTAAGTAGAGGCCTGTGGGAGTTCGTGGGAGAAAAGGATCAAGGCAATGACCTCACTGGTATCGGCACCTTGAACGTTCGCAAACCGGGAATGGCGTGCGCGAAATTATGTATTACACAGGTCAAAATTGGATATCATCTATATGCTATGTGTACACTATGGCCTTCCCTTAGTCTAGTATTGCGGCGTCCAAAATCAGTCTGATTGCTCGGCCAGCTTGATCACAAGATCCAGATGGGTTCCCTTCTCGAGTTCGCCTTCAGTGGTGGGCTGCATAATGAAGGTAGCCTCGCGTCTTGTGGCGCCCGCTTTGGGATTCAAGGAGAACTCGAAAGTGTCAACCAGCTCAGTGATGATAGTCTGCATCTCGAGCATACTGTGAATGGTTCAGATGGCTGTCAAGTCTGATATAGAAGACCGAAAACATACGCAAATTTCCATCCGATGCAGCTTCGCACACCACCGACGAAGGTGAAGCTTGAGATTCATTGCGTTAGTTCTCCATGAATACATAGGATGTCGCGGTGACATACAGATTACCGAACACTCCGAGAGACACCGCAGATTTGACAGTGTGGTTCAACCACCGTTCTGGATTGAATTTGTCGGCGTCTTCGCCGAAGATCTCCTTGTTCCTGCACATAACGTTATGTTGGTAACACTCGACTGGGATTTGTAAGAACAGAATACAGACCTATGATAAGCGGCAATGGACGTAATGATTTGGATTCCCTTTGGGATGGGGACCTCCGTGATTACTTTGCCGTTTGTAGTCGTAATGGGCTTGTGCAGGGGAAGCACGTCTTCAAAGGCAGATTCCCGGAAGGCATTGTAAACAACGCAGTGGAAACGAAGAGCTTCCTGTAAGAATTCAGGTCAGGCCAAATCACAGCCTAAAAAATCTGGCGACTCGACCTTGAGGAAAGCGTTTAAGTACACCATGGAGTCGAAGTCATGAGCTGTGAGACTGCCGGTGAGGCCTTTGACAGCGCGGATCTCGTCACGGAGTCTTTGTTGCATATCGGGGTTGCGTGCGATCTCAAGGAAGGTGAAGGAAAGACTGGTTGTGATGGTCTCATGGCCTGCAGTAACTCAGTACGAAACGGACTATATAGCTCAAGAGCTGACCTGCAAGAATGATAGAACTGCCTGAACTTCAACACCTCTTCACATCTACCGTTTTGAGAATGACTTACTTCATCTGTGCCAAGACTTCGTCCTCTGCGAGACGTGTATCGGGTGCCTCGGACGCATTTGCACGAAGTAGTATGCTCATGATATCCTTGCCACCCTTTCCTTCCATGATCGTATCGTGTTTCTCCGCGATGAGCTGTTTGGCGATTTCGGTGCTCTTTTCACGAACGAAGCGTCGAAACGCCAGCTTTTGGGAGGGCGCGTAGTTCAAGAAGGCCCTCAGTATTGGTGGCGGGAGGCGCTGCAGAAGCGACAGTCGCATTATGTCCTTGCGCGTCGGCAGAGCAAACTGGTCGAAACTGATAGAACGCCCCGAGTAAGTAACACCGAAGCAGATATCAATCTGCACGTACACTAGATTAGCGTAGGTCTTCATCAGAATATTATCAGAGTTGTCCTGCGCTCCAAAGCGATAATCAAAAGCAGCTGATAGGTATCCATATTTATCAGTGGCAAAGATTGACTCAGTTGGTGGCGCCGACCTTCACCAATAATGTCGAGGGCCGTACGAGATATCCACTCCGGGAAGTCGATAATTATTTGGGTAGAGTCACCAGTCAAGATGAGGTCTTTCCACTTTGAGGAGAGCTGACGGATTCACGGTGTTGAGAATCGACAAGCTGGGAACGAGGGTAAATCTACCTTCCCAGTATGCTCGAAAAACATGGGAACAAAAGCCTTGGATTCGGGAGCACCAAAGCCGGGGAGCATGATCTTTCTTTGACGTCGGTGGACATCACCTGTCAAGATGATGAGTTCAATAGCATGCAGTATACGATGGTTATCTCACCTTCGACTGACAATAATCCGGGACCAAAAAGCAGTCCAGTCATATTCACCCGAGCATTGGTCTTGGGAAAACGGTACCCCGCCGTGCCATACACATACTGTATGGCCTTGGGGTCGGCAATCAGCAGCTGGTCCTCCTGCGGAACATTGAGACGGAGTATGGGAGCTACGCCACATGTGGTCACTCACACCGAAAGGCCCTCTGACGCGGACGACATCTCCATATTGCTCTATCCACTTGAAATCCATCTTGACGAGGCTATCAGATAGAGGGCCTTGTAGGAGGTTGGGTGCTAACCTCTGATGCCTGTACGTTCATCATCATTTCGGGAAGATTCCCTGGTGATTACTACCGTCAACCATTTTGGAGGGTAAGAGCGCGGACACGCACCATAAAGCCACGAGTTGCTAGGAGGGCCCCGTATGTGAAAGACGGACGTTCTGCGCAGGCGTAAGTAGATCACGCGGACGACGACTAGACCTGCAAGGACGTAGAGGGGGAACGAGGTTGGCATAGCGGAGTACTGCGATGAGAGTAAGAGCTGTTTCGCTCGAGAATGAGCTGATGTTCTTTTATAAGCTTGGTGGTAAGATCGTTGACATCGCCGAACAATCCAAATTCCAACCAATTCTGCTCATCGGAAACGGCTGGAAACGGGCGTAAACTGGCATTAAACGCCCGCTGTGCATCTTTGCAATCAGAGCATGTGGACGACACTCGGACAGGGTGGTCGCGTGTGCCCGAGGCAAGATGCACGTCCAACGATTGTAGCCGTCACGTCCTACGACAGTGGCCGTCAATCCTGAGGTAACTTCGCAACGGTGATAGACGACTCAGGCGAGAATGGCCATCTCGAGGCCGCAAGATTGTCTGTAACGAGCGAAATTGTCAGAGGCAGAGTAGAAGGGTAGCCTGAGAGCAAGCAATCATCTACAAGTCCGTGATAGCTCCCATATCCTAGGCACCCTGGCTCCAGACAAAAATCACAGTCGTGTTGCAAGAAGAACCTGTGTGCAGATGCAAACCGGAGTTGGGTCCCCAGTCCAATTACCTGTCAGATTTGGTGCGCCGGACGAGTGGGGCCAGAGTGGGGCGCATACCTATGTAGAGACGAGATGACCGCTTGAAGCTGAAAATCGTTCCCCCGAGTTCAGCAGATCATGACAGGACTCCTTGATATCAGAAGCTTGCAATGATGTTATTTTGTGAAAAACCTGGACGACGTCGGGGGTTTGTCAAGACAGATGGGAGTCCTGGTGAGGAAATGCTGGCCTTGAAGATCAGCTGGATCCAAAGATCGTTCAGGACAAAGGCCGAGAAGGGCCGGTGCCCAAAGAATGTAGATTTCTTGAGTGCGTCCGTGGGTCCGATGCCCTTCGGTCATTGTTCGCCGGCTCCTAATCTGTCTGTCAATTTGATTGGAACTATAGGTCAGAGCTTGGGTGGAAGGTAGTACAAAAGACAACAAGTTCCGACGTCGAACGACGATCATTGTTGAATCTTGATAGCCTAGAATACAGTACATATAGAATGTAGATCATCCAGATTCCTGATTCCATGATTCAATAGGCTATCAATGACTCAAGCTGAGCCGCTGGTCCGCGCTGGAGATCGGACTAAAACTTGCCCACGCCCAGGATTGAACTGGAGACCCTTGCATAAGGTTAGTTTAGCCACATAAGTACAATGCTCTACCGCTGAGCTACGCGGGCGACAAGACGTCTTGACAGTGTAACCTTCCTCCATTGATCATGGCCTAGTCAACGCGGTTTGCTGTTGCAATATGTTCAGAATCATACGGGCGGTATCGACTGTTCATGGCAAGTTCCATCTCTCACTTCCACGAACCGCGTCCCGATACGACTAGCCTGCTCTTCTGAGTGCGTGATCCATACGATAGCCTTCAGGGAGCGGTCCTCGGATCGTACTTCGTCCAGCAGTGTGCGCTCCACCAGCGAGGCAGAGTTCGGGTCCAAGGCAGACGTAGGTTCTATCCCCAGAGTCAGTACTCGAGCGCAATGGGTTATGAGTCCTGCTTACCGTCCAGAAGCAGAACTTCCGCAGTGTTCAGACCCATGGCTGTGGCCAGCGCCATCCGCTGCATTTCTCCACCACTCAGAGTTTGCCAATCACGGTCCCACAGCAACTCATCGATACCCCAGGCGCTGCCGAGATCGACGATGTTTTGCGTGACCGTGGTGCCCTGGGTCAGAGCCATGGACCGCACCTTCAGCGACAACAAGGACTGGATGAAGTCGCGAGGAGTGCCTGGTAGAATGGGAGCACGTTGTGGAACGTAGGCTACTCTAGTTCGGTAGGAAGGAATGCCTGTTTTAATCCTATCTGCAACTGGGCGGAGGAGGCTGGATGTTGAGACAGACCATGGGCCTTTGGCAATCTGACGCGATATATCAGGGCTCATTGAGAGACTGTCTCTGGAAAGTGCACCTACATTCCCCCTAGAGATATTTGACCATCATAGAGATTCAGATGGGCCATACATTTCAGTAGTGTAGTCTTTCCGGATCCGCTTTTGCCTTGTAGAGCCACCACGTCCCCTGTGAAATGCTATTTCTGTGCACCTTTAGCAGAGTTATTTGAAGACCGACCTGTGTGAATCTCCAAGTTCACACCAGAGAATATGTTGTTGCCAGCCGTGCCACAAGAGACGCCCTTGAGCTCGAGGAGCGGAACGGACATGACGCCGCAAGTCAAGTTGAATTGCCGAAAGAGGCTTGCTGCGCATCTCGTCTTCAATTTCACTTTTCATCCGAGTTGAGTGACGCGTAATGCGTACTACAAATGAATGGTGTGTGTATAAGCAGCACAAATTAATTAAGTCGTGAGGTTCTCTACTGATAACGTATAGATAAATCATGGGGGAGGCATGGGCATTTGTGCTTCCATTTCCTCCTGTGTCAACGATGTGCTCTCAAGCATGATACCAAATCCAACCTTCGCGGCATTCTGAGGGACAAAAGAAGTTGATTGAGGGTACACAGAGAGGTCGCAGGGCATACCTTGAAGTGATCGATCTCGCCGGATAATGTGAACGCAAAGGTAGGAGTGAACCGCTGCTCAAGCAAGGCGGCTACTTTGCCCGTCGAGTCACACTGTGCCTTGAAAGTCGACATGCGAAGATCGTACTTTGCACCGAGGGTAGCGACTGCGTCACGTCGCATGGGAGAAGCAACGACGGTCAAATCAGCAGCGACTTCGACCTTTTCGCTGAGCTTCTGGTAGTAGGTGGTCTGTAATATGCCAGCGGGTTGGATGTTCGCTGTAGCAATCCAGGACTTGTCGGTAGCAGTGAGCTTGGCAAGGTAGCTGGCAGCAAAGTCTGAGATGTTGGGTGCTGGGTGTTGGAACATGCATTCGGTGCCAAGGGCAAGATTTTTGGTGATAGACTGCAGGTAGCTTCCGACAAAGATACCGGTCATGTCTGAAGGCCAGGGGTTGAGGGCCTTGAAGTTGACATTGAAATCTTGTCCCTGGTAGTCCTGTTCTGCCTGGAGGAAATTGTGGCCGGGCGTGGCGGATACCTGGTTGGGCGTGGCATTCAATGAATGCGAGGCTGGTCGCGAGACTTGGACACATACCTGCGCCTGCAGCTTGGTCACATTTCCGGGCGTCCATCCTTGATTCAGACGCGCGCTGACGTTCCCGTCGTGATCGACTCCACCCTGCAAGAATACCTGGCGGGATACGTGTTCAGAGCGGAGGGCGACGGCATGAAGAGTTCGGCATACCTTGTCATTGGCAAAAACGGCGCCAAAGTTGTACGAAGACGGAGCAGTCTGCGAGCCGAGGTGGAAAGAGTGTGTGACTTGGAAGAGAGGGTTCATTGACATGCTTTTGGTCAGGTCGGCACGGGCTCCATCGAAGAAGAAGTTGGTGAGGTGAGTCGCTGGACAAAGGGGCACGCGTTAGTGGGCGTGGCAAGGGGCAGACGAGTGGCGAAGCGCACCCTTGACCTCCTTGGTGATATTTTCGATATTTCCCGGGTACGGCAAGCCCAAGTCAGCGCGCCACTGCGCAAAGCGGCGGTACAGAGAGAAGGAGCCGCTCGACGTCTCCGCCAGCGACGACGACGCGGACGCGTAGGGGTCGGCGACGCCGTTTTTCAATGGGACGGAGGTGGAGTTCATGGCGTACGGTCCAAAGGGCTGACGCGCGAAGTTTGCCAGGTCGAAAAAATGGACTCAGGTAAATACGGCCAAATCTACCGTCACAGCTTTCTCGGCTACGGCCCGGCCTATGTCAAGACGGTCAAGTACTCAAGGCATAGAGAGCTGTAGAAAATAGGTGAGCCAGCGGAAACCGTGGCTTAGCCAGCAGGCGTTGGCAACGTGCGCTGAAGCTTGTTTGCTCGGGACCTCGGGAATCGGGATGCTCTTGCTTGATCGGTAATGATGCCCGGTCCGATGTTCCACGCTTGAGTTGCAGCACTCAAGCTTGTCCTTGTCTCCCTTGGTCCCCCCGCCAGCTTGCCCAGGCTTTCGCCGCTTTAATCAGCTCCTGTCTGCCGCAAGCACGTTTCACTAGGGGCAGCGAGTCCGACCATGGTGAAGGAACACAGGCCTCTAGCTGGATAAGTACATGATCTGTCGATCATCTTTCAAGGGAGTGTAAACTCGACGTTGCGACCGTCGCGGCATGAATCTAGACGCGTCGAAGATCAACCCAAGGCGCAGCCTACCTATGCATCGAACAGGATCCGGTGACACTTCCTACTCTTCATTGTGCGATGTGTCGCTCTGGCGGGCTATGTTTTGCGACTGCGAGTCTTCAAGAAGGTGTTTTCCGCAGTCATTACTAGCACCTTCGATACCAGCTCAAAAGCTTGTTCGACACCTGTCCTTGATGCCTCTGGCTGACTGTATTCGCTGCCATAACGACAAAATCCGAACTCGTCGACTTGGTGTGACCGTGGCATGCAACCTTCTCCGCTCCACAGAGCAATCTCCAATCTGATCGTTGGCAACCGCGGCTCCAAAAAGTTGTTTGAACTGCGCAAGCTTGCAGGGGCTTCTGCGGGCCCTTAGCGGGCATATATAACAACCTTATATGCTTGCATTGCCCCTCACGCTTTCTTGTTCTCTCTCACCATGATGCTCCCCACCATGACCCCCCGACGATACATCTCTATCGTCCTCGTGTTGGTTGTAAGTTTCTGACTATACAATGCCTGGAATACTATCAATCCTCATTGAAAATCGCAGGTTAGCATACATTACATTCTTTCCATATCCTTTGATGGCTATGGCCACACTACTTCTCTTTCCAATCTCCTTCACGAGTCTGCGCCTGAGGACGCGCCACCTACACAATTCACTTCTTCGCTAGTACTGGGAGGACCTGCGTTAGCAGACACACCGCACCGCTATCATCACAACTCTACCGCCGGCAAGGCAAACGCCACATTCGTACTACTATGTCGCAATAGCGACCTCAACGGCGTCGCGTCGAGTATGCAATCCGTAGAGGACCGCTTCAACAAGTATTATAATTATCCCTGGGTCTTGCTCAACGAGGAGCCATTCACCGATGAGTTCATTCGGTGAGTCCTCTTCGGCAGCCAACGCGGCGTAGCTCTGAATCGCATACCTTCCAATCAGACGCGTCAGTGTCATCACCCGCGCTCCCATTTCTTTCGGCCTCATCCCGAAGGAACATTGGTTCCAACCCGATTGGATAGATGAAGACCGCGCGCGCGCTGGGCGCCAACGAATGACGGCCCAGCGCATCATTTATGCTGGTATGTATCCATACCACCGATCTCTGTTCAATACCGTCGTGTTAAGTCTTTCTTTTTCAGGCAGCGTATCGTGAGTGGATGATGTGACTACCCGAGTAGGCCTGTTCCATCTGACGTGTCGCCAGATATCGAAATATGTGTCGTTTCAACTCCGGGGTATGTGTGGACGTATCCATTATACTACGAGGTGGAGCTAACCGCGCTTACAGTTCTTTTTCCATCATGAATTACTCCAACCCTATCGTTACTACTGGAGGTGCGTGTTGATGTGTTTCTTTCTGCTCCACGACAACTCATGTCTATTTTCCAGGGTTGAGTAAGTTCGCGCGCCGTTACTTTTGGCGGAAAGGCTCATTGCTACTTAGGCCAGATGTCAAGTTCTTCTGCGATTTGAGCTACGATCCGTTTGCCTACATGCAGGAGCATGACAAAATCTACAGTGAGCATCGACAATCATCGATCGTGATCATTCACACTGAGTGCCATCCCGTACAGGCTTCACGATATCATTGTACGAGTGGGAACCGGTAATATTCTCAATATTTGCCCATGGCAAGACAGCTAATCATTTCTCTCGAAGACTATCACTACTCTTTGGAGAACAGTGAAAGAGTTCATCGCGTTACACCCACAGTACGTAGACTCACAACACGCCATGGACTTCCTATCGAATGATGGCGGGGAGACGTACAATCTGTGTCACTGTGAGTGATATGATCCTCCATCTCCACTTGACTTTGGCCACTCACGCCAAACAGTCTGGAGCAACTTTGAGATTGCGGACATGGACTTTTGGCGGTCGGAGCCATACCAGGCGTTCTTTGACTTCTTGGAATCGAAAGGCGGGTTCTACTACGAGGTAGATTGATAGCTCTGCTCGGCGTCACGAACACGTAGACTAACGTTATTGGCAGCGATGGGGAGACGCGCCGGTGCATTCGATAGCCGTTGCACTCTTTGCTCGAAAAGACCAGATACACTTCTTCCGGGACATAGGCTACAAGCACGAGCATTTCCAGCATTGTCCTACAGGCGAACAATGGGAACAAGGACGGTGTTCCTGCGATCCCAAAGATACTTTTGGTGCGCCACTTTCTCTGACTTGAGTCCTGCGCCACAGCTAAGACTGCCCCGCTCATAGATTATCAACCAAACTCCTGTGTAAGGAAGTTCGAAGCTCTCTTTGCATGACGGCTGGACCGTCGAAATCCATTGTATCATAGCTGCATCTCTGTCAATCTTGTATAGTAATCAACTCCAATGAGTGACTGTGAACCACCCCAAACATGGTGCTCAATGAGTCTGCCATCTTGCGGATGGCCTTGAATGAGTCATGAGCACGATGTGCCATGTCCATCGCGCTGAGCTAAGCAAACGACGCCGGCCATAACAGTTAACTCGAGAACAGGAATGAAATAGATATTTCCATTTTATGTTCCTAATACAAAGTCCAGAACTACAGGAAGAGACGGAACGGGTAACCTGGAAGATAATCAGATGGTGAGTCGGAAACAAGACATGATACCTACCTCTGTTTTTGACCTTGAAAATCGTAACAAGGACTGAATATACAATCATGATGACGAAGGTCCAGAGATAGATCTGCAACCTTTGACGAGCAGCCGATGATTGGTACGGGATGACAATTGTTAGCATCAAGAACGAGAAGGCAAGGGTTCCGTCTACAAAAAGGTCAGACGTGATGGTGGATGCTAAAGGATGGAGGGACACTGACAGATCAAAGCGATGGCTTGTACTTCCTGACCGTACATGTTCTGGTATCCGGCTGCAATCCACTGTCCATTTGGACCGGAATAGGGCACGCCCCTGATTTGAGTGAACATGTACCCAGAGGTCATGATGAGAGATGTCAGGATAGTGCCGACCGCCCAGACCCATTTGTTTTGGAGGATGGGAGAAATGAAGCGAATGAGGGAAAGGAAGCCGAGGGCACCGCCGGCAAAGGTAGCCCAACGAGCCCAATCAATGGGAGCTTTGTATGGGATGGGAATCGGGGTATGCTGGGAGAGCTGGAGAGCGAGCGGGCCAGCCTCGTATCCACTGCAGAGGAATGTCACGGAAAACGATACGGAGGAACGCGTGAAGTGCGTACTGTGTAAAGTCGTATTTGAAGGGTCCGGCTTTGCCGTTAGCAGGAAGTCTGGGGCCTTCGGTAGGGGGATAGATGAACACGACGGGGGCAGAGGTCAGACCGAGCTGCGGAGACCAGCATCAATCAGTACGTGTCTTTGGCGCGAAGAACAGACTGCTTGCCGACTGGAAGACAGACTGGCCGTCGTCAAAGTCGATTGTCGCGAAAAAGTGGGCGTCGCGGTGTTCCTTTGGCGTTGTTGCCCAGATCTTGGCAACCTGGTTCCATGACGGGTCGAATTCCCTGTGGGACAGACGGTGACGGTCAACAAGAAGCGACTAGGGCGTGCTAGAGTAAAGCACTGACCTGCATGGCTCGCAGCGGCGTCGCTTGTCCATGGCGGTGAACTGGATGGCCGCTGACCAGTTGCGGTTTGGCGCCGTCAAGAGGTCGAAGGACTGGGCATCGAGGCGGATGAGGCCGCCGCCTGCGGCAGCGAGGTCAACGAGGGTCTTTTGCGCGTCTTTCGCGAGGGCAAGCGGGGCGAGCAAGAGGAGCGAGAGCCAGAGCATGGCGGCGTAAGGATAGTGCTGACGATGTGGTGAACGTGGATTCCGGGGGCTATGTCCGCAAACGCCGGGCGCTTTTCCCTCTCCTCCATGTCCCACTCGCTGCTGCTGCGCCTATTCGTGAACTACTTCTCAGTCCATGTCGCCCTGCAGTATCTGCGTCTCTACGCGGACAACATTGGCATTACCTACTACATCACCCGCCGCCTGCGCCAGCTCGACACGGAGGAGCTCGCCGATGTCTGGGGATTCATCTGGTCTGTCGTCCTCCCGACCCCCGCGTTCCAGCCGCATTGACTGCGCCACAGCCACCTCCTCGTAACTCGCCCGTCCAAATCTCGCGCGTTGGAATGCTTTGTCGTCGACATATGCACCCGCTCGACGCATATTGCCATGATCGTACGTCGCAGTGTACTCGCGCCGTCCTGACCGTTCAACGCGCCTCAGACGCTTTGGTTCATGCAGGCCACGCTGCGTGACCTCTCCGACGCCCCGCACAACTCGCAGTCGTTCGTCATCTGCCAACGCATCTTGCTCCGATGTCATGAAATCATCTTCGGAGATCTCCCGCCGCCAGCGACTGGCCCGTACTCGTCCATTAGTCTTCCCTTCCAATCTCGCTTCTCGCGCAAGAAGATTAAACATCATGCAGAGCCCGTCTTTGTTGGTGTTGGCCTCGTCCTGGCCGGCACGCCCGCATTTCCAAAGCTAGTCGAAATGATGGGCCAGGTTGCAATTGAGCAAGGCCGAGTCGACGACGACGGCACGGACCAGCGAAGCATTGACCGTCACGACGATGATTCGGCGCCGAGTAGAAGCCCAAGTATCAGTAACGTTTCCGTCGCGGAGGACATCGACCCGGAAGAAGAAGCCTCTTCTCCCGAGCAACAGATCTTCGACGACCGCCCCCGCGCGAAGCTGTCACGGCGACGCACAATCGGAGCCTCACAAACAGCTCCCTCCCTTCCTCTGCATCTGCGTTCCATACGCAAGTCTCGGGCCTCAGTCGACCCTTTGGGTCAATACGAATCTGAACAAATCGTATCACCCTACCAATCCACCCCTGCCGTATCAGCTTCCCGTCCGATGCCAGTTCGTACCACATCGGCAAGTGTAGCTGATGCCCTGTTGCAAAACTACGATCCTCAAGCACAATCTCATCTCCTAAGGAGTCATTATTGTCGCTCAGAGGTCCAGTTCCTCCTCACTCTCGAGAACATCTCAAATCGACTGCTCGTCATTCCTCGACCTGCTCGAATAAGCGCCTTGCGAGCAGAACTGACAGCTCTGAATCACAATCTTCCTGCAGAGGTACTTGTCTAGTCTGATGGTACCTTCCTGTTGTCGTCTGACGGTCCTTAGATATGCATGCCCATGTGGTGTTCGTCTTCTGATACGCAATCACCCAAGGGCGTCACTCAACCACACCATCGCATTGTGCGCATACCCCCAGGCGAGAGCGTCGTGCTGAATTCTGCTGAACGCGCGCCCTATGTTCTTTTGATTGAGATACTCAACGATGAACTTGACTTCGATCCCGCCAGGCGGGCCAACAAGGACGTCCTCAAGAAGATTGTCTTGAAAGAGAACGAACGCAAAGGCGCCTCGAAGGAATTGATACCCTTCCATAACCTCTCTGCAATCACGCACTCCCACCATCATTCCAGCTCAGACGCAACTACCAATGGATCTGATGTGGTTGTGGCAGCAGGTGACGCGCCTGCCCTTCCAACCATCGTCCTTCCGCCGCCTTCCCCGACGTCATTGCCGGAAGAGGAAGAAGTTGACCTGGTCGAGCAGCTTTATGGTGCTGATCAGTCCTTACGTTCACGTCCAGTCGATCTCTCTGATTCCATTGTCCTGCCTCCAACACCCAAGAACAAAGAGTTGGACATGGCAGCGTGGTCACGTTCCTCTTCCATTCCTCCCTCTCCTTCGATCGAGAACGGCGTCTCGTTTTCACAATCACCTGATCCTGCCTCCCCTTATCCGTCTCCATTGCCCGACGGCTCCCATACCACACATGCACTGTCCCTCGACGAGTATTCCGAGCGGATGCGCACCGCAGCCATCATGCTCGCCCAACTCAATGCCAATGTCACACGCGAGCCCACCGCGAGCAGCGGATCCGCGGAGTCCAGCTCATCTTGGGCCCCCATAAGTTGGCTCCCTGGGTCGAACTGGTTGACAGTGACCGCGCCGACGCCGACGCCATCTTCAGAGCATCATCAGCCGACTCGCATGCGCCTGCAGGCGCACGACGCGTCTGCAATCAAGGAGCGGATTATGCAGGAGATGCTGGCGCTTGAGGAGGAGCGCATGGAGCGGATGCGGGAGAACAGGGAAATGGAGAGCATCATGCGGATTGACAATATTAGTGGGATGAAGACGGCGGAGGACGAGGGGATCATTAGGCGGGAACTGAACAAGGCGGACCCGTCTGCTGTTGTGTTCAGCGAGTCGTGGGCTATGAAGAAGGTGCGTTTTGCCTCTCGATCCTCAGCGTTCCCCTACATAGCCTGACGCGTATCTCAAGAGTCGGATACGACACGGCTCTCCATACGGTCATCTTGGTATGTACTCCTGGTCCGTGCCCAAATACGCGATTTCTGACGCGTGGTGTACAGCGAACTGGGATTGTGTGTCGGTAATCGTGAAGACCGGGGGCGATCTTCGTCAAGAACAGCTTGCGACCCAGCTTATACGAGAGTTTCAGCGGATATGGGCGGATGAGAATTGTCAGTGCTGGGCGAGATAGTACGTGTCTCCTACTAGCAGGCTTTGGAATGCTAACAGTTTGTACTTCGACAGCTTTCGCATCGTGATATTGGGCGGGTCATCGGGCTTGGTGGAGACCATTACTGACGCAGTCTCTATACATTCCATCAAGAAAGCCGAGTATGCGCGAAGGCTTGCAGTGGGCAGGCTGGGACACGTAACGCTTTTTGACCACTTTCAGAGTGTAAGTCTTCCTTCTCTTCAGAGCCCGTGGGTTCGAGGAGCTCACACCGCCTTAGACCTACGGCGATCCTTCTTCTGCCAAGTTTTTACGAGCGCAGAGGAACTTCGCCAAGTCATTAGCAGGTACGCTAGAAGAGTATAGAAGCAGCCGGTTTCCAGCTCACTTACTTTCAGGCTACTCACTCATAACCTACCTGCTGCAAATCAAGGATCGCCACAACGGCAACATCCTGCTGGACCGTGACGGACATTTGATACACATCGACTTCGGATTCATCCTGACAAATACGCCGGGGAATATTGGATTTGAGGCTGCACCGTTCAAGCTTCCGGTCGAGTATATCGAGGTGTTAGGTGGTGTTGGTGGTCCTGCATACCTGGAATTCAGGCGACTGTTCAAGGAGGGATTCGAGGCGGCGCGGAAACACTGCGATAGAATAATCAGTAAGCGTCCCCAGTCGTGTTATGGAGGCAGAAGTGACTGAGATGTCATCAATCTAGCTCTCATTGAACTAATGCAGAAAGGTATGGCAGATCACGTCGCGCGCCATTATCAGTATACTGACGAGAAGATAGACTCGACGTTTCCATGCTTTACTGCATTTGGTGATCAGACTGCGAATCTCGTTCGCGAGCGTTTCCAACCTGCACTCACACACTCGCTCATCGGAGAACACGTTGACCGCCTCATTGATACTTCGTTGGGATCACACTGGACGCGGTTGTATGACTCGGTATGTCGCTTTCTTATGCTTGATCGCGCATGTCAGGAGGCTGATTCTGCACCAGTTCCAATACTACTCTCAATCCATATTGTAGTGGGCTGCGGTTTAACTTTCATGAGCTGCACGACATTTATAGCATCACTTATCATTATCATCTTGATCCCACATACTTTACTTCTCATACGGACTTTTGCATGTACAGTTGACATTCCAATGTTAGTAAATCGGGAACCAGCAGCTATAAGGTGGTCAGCAAACTACGATGGGGCGTGTTTCAAGGAGTGTATTGACGAAAGCGGAAACTGTCCATAGTACACGAGACATATCTAAATACAGTATACAACATGCCCCAAGGTAGCCTTATATTATGCGAACAGCCGGTCGTACTTCTTGAGACACGAGTATCCCTCGTAATCTTCGGTGCGCCGTGAGAGACAGTACTAATATTTTGAACGAGACAGATGCTCACCAAAGTTTTGCCTCTCGTCGCACCAGCACTTGCCTTTCGCGTGTGACGCACCTTGCGGGCAATGCTGGAATGGCTCGTGTCGGTAACCTGGTGATTGATATAGTGTGAGTAATAAATTAGATATGAGAGAAAAGAACAGACCAATGTCATTAAAGAAATGCTAAGGTATCATTAGTAGAAGCCGAGAGAGAGAAAGCGAGGGACAAACTATTTGGTCCTTCCTGGCAAACAATGCGGCGCCAATACTATGCACTGGTGCATCACCCCAACGCTATGGATAGTGTAAATCGCTGTTTGTGAGGGGGAAGAGGCCGACCTACTTCATAATAAAATCCACCCTTCTCATCCAGATAATCGAAGAATTTCGAGTAGGCTTCACCCCTCCAGAGGTCGAGATCGCCGATTTCAAAGTTACTCCAGACTAACAAGAGGGTTACATCAAGTCCTGATTGACGAGGCAACGCTCTCACAATGGCATCGGTTATAGGTCAATCCGCCATCATCCGAAAGGAAGTCAAGTGCGTTATCTTTTGCAACGAGATCAGGATTGGCCTCCATGAACTCTAGAAAGCACGTCAACTTGAGAAGCAGTGGCAGTGTGCGATGATGCGACAAACAAACCTCGAACGGTTTTCCAAAGAGTGGGAATGGTCCGCTCGTATTCATACAGAGACACAGTGAACCCTGAGAAAGATGTTGGCAACCAACGTGGAGTGATGTCTGATGACAGTGTTCACGTACCATAAACCTTGTGCTGGTCTTGCATGATAAGAAAAGGATCATAGTCGAGGTCACAGAAAAATTTGACGTCGGGCCTGCGAGATGTTAAGGGCTCCGCTTCACGCTGAGGCGACTACGCGTACTCAACCCTGAGGATACGATCAGGAAACGGGCAGTGGTATGAATAGTGATGCTATAAATACCTCCAGTAATATTTGTACGGCTTGAGGAGTTCATGGCGATAGAAGAACTGCGTGGGTGTAAGGAAATTAGAAGGGAATGACGTGTGTGTACATACGCCAGAGTTAAATCGACACATGTTGCGATAGCTGTTCGTGCGGATGAGGTGAAAACGCATAAAAGGAAAATGCCCTCGACGTACGGGACGCTTCCTGCAGGCAAAATGAGCATTGCCTTCGAGGTAAGGAATGGAACACACCTCCGTAGATCACACTGTTCTTCACCATGTCCTCCCGCGACGCCGTTGCCTTCTCCTCGTCTATGGAATCAGGCTGATACCAATGATCATGCGGGATGAGACCAAATTCCACTTTAGCATCCGTAAGGCCAGAAATACGCCTGTTTGTTCCTCAGTAGTCGTTTGGTCTTTATACCAATGTACCACTCACGTCTTGAATTCATCAGAGAATGCCTCTTCGTTCAGAAAGACGTATGGATATTGGAATTTCTTGTTGAAACGGTCTTCCATCTGCTTCATGCTGCTAATGATGCCGTTCATGTCACTGTTGCGAGCTGCGAGAGAGATAAGCGGACGACCGTGCTCCTCAGCGGGAGTGCGCACCAAGCATGACTATTGCTGCGGACGCCTTGCGGCCCTGCGGTGACTTTGGTGGATCGGGAACGTAGTATTCTTCGGGTACGGGCGTCGCGTATGGAGGCTCTGAGCCGGTAAGGGAGTTTTTGAGCGAGGAGAGTGAAGTTGCACGGCCATAGCCTTCATGAGCAAAACTCAATATGTAGTGGAGACTGAGCTGAAAGGACATCAGTGTACGGCGTACAGCGTACGGCTAAGACGCGCTTACTATTATGCCTAGCACCAGGAAAACGTACCGCCATGGTGTCATCATGGTGGGCGATGGTAAAGGTTTCTGTGCCCAAATTGGAGATGGTCTCGCCTAATTAGCTGTCTTTTGGGTTAGGGTTACATCGGTCTGGATTGAAAACATACTGCGCTTGTGATCAATGGATGAAACATATCAGTATTATCACTCATCGAACGACCAGCAAAGCAAGAAAGTACCATACACGAAATTCAAAGGACGAGGAACAGCTACAGCGTATATTATATGCAATTTAAACCCTATATAGATACCGCCTGCCATTCATTGTTTGGAATCATGGCGGCGCTGCGCCAGCCCCACCACCCTGAGCGAACACGTCTACATACCGATTCCGTATGGGCCGTTTAGAGGCTGAAGACTTTGGTCGACCAGGCATTGGAGACGGAGGAGGTGCCAGTCCAGGTGTGGTGCTCGGCGGAGGGGGCGTGACCGACGTCGACTGTGCTTCCGACTCTGGCGTGGGTGCCAAGTTGGATCGGGCGCGCGGAATAGCACGTTTCGGCGGGGAAGTGAGATCCATAGCGGACGCAGAGCGCGCTGGTGGTGGTCCTGTGGTACCATTGGTGAGTCCCTGTCGAGGACCAGTCATGCCTGGCGAAGCAGTCTGGGGTCTCGAAGGTGGTGGTGGCGGTGGCGCAGTTTTTGCAGCGTCGTCCGATCCGGCCTGCATACGATGTGAGCTTCCGGGAGGTTAGAGAATTCGTGGCATTGGCACACCTTCTTGTTGACCCATTTCTTGAGCTCCTTGTCGTAGTAAAAAGATGTCTCTTCACCCAAACTGGCCTTGACTGGCGCAGGAGCTCCGTCAGACTTCCTGAAAAACCTGCCAAACCATGAACCACTGGTAGCAGTTGCATTGTTTCCCATTGGCTTTGGATCTGGGGAAGAGTCAGACAAGACAGACAGAACAAATGCAATAAATGAAGTACCAGGACGTTCTGCTGGCTTGGCCTCAGTCTGCTTCTTGTCCGAGTCTTTGGGTACGTTCCCGGGATCATAAGGAGCATCGTCATCCTTCTTTGACTTGGACTTCGAGTTACCAAAGCCAAGATCTTCATCCTCTTCCTCCTCTGGTAGGGTTTTGCTGGGTTGGTAAGACCGTGTCGAATTGGGTGGCTGACCACCGAAGGCAAAATTGCCCATGGGCGACACAAAGCCGTCACCCGTTGGCACCAGTGAGACGTTATCAGCTCTCACAAAGTTCGCCGCCGTTGGTGTTCGATGCGAGTCAATGTCTCCCCACCATGTAACGACCTGGGTGTCAGGATCGTCATCTCCCACATCATCATGGCGTACACGAGGTGTGTCTTCCGACGTAGTGCTCATCGGTTGGTAGCTGTTCAGTGCCTGACCCAAGGAGTACGCTTGCGCAAACGATGTGGTCGCAGCACTGGCAGAGGCGATGCGAGGCGGCGGTAGGGCCTGCTTACGGCGGTTATCCAACGCTGAAGCGGACCTGTCCGTGGGCCTATAATTGGAGGTGGCAAGTAGGTTGACAACGGATGATTGAGGCGAAGGGCTGGCTGATGGCGCAGCAGAGGATATTGTGCTATACTGTGAGAAAGTGTTCGAGAAACCGGGGCCATCAGGACGGGCAGTATCCTCTTCAGGGAGACCTGGCGAGTCGACATCCCCAGTGACTAACTTCGTGAACCGCCCTTCCAGCCAACCGCCAATTGAATCGAGACTAGGCTTTCCGAGCTTTCCAGCGATCCACGTGTTTTTGTCCGACGGAGCCACACCAGCTAGACGATCGGATAGACCTTTCAAAAGTTCAAGAAGAACGTCATTGAAGTAAGGTGAAGGCCGAGCCAAAGCCGGCGTTATAGCTTCGCAGTATCTGGTGGGAGTCAGAAGAGTGACAAGTCGTATCTGTAGAAGCATCCAACCTGCTCGTTTCCGAGATATAACCTAATTCAACCAAGGCTGCTGCTCTTATGAAGCGATACGCTTGGAGATGCGGTAGTCCAGCAAACGGTTCTTGACCTTTCGGCGCTGTTGACAGGGAGAGCGCGAACTCAATAATTTCGGTGAAGATCAACGCATCAGGATCCTTATAGAAGATGGGGAAGGACTGAGGATTTCGCGAACCAACCAAGACCATTCGGGCAGATGGGTTGCCGATGCCGCCAATGGGAGGAGGAGCCGTACCACCGGACGGCAAAGTCTGCGAAGAAAGCAAATAGCTGCAATGCATTAGCAGCAAGCACCATACGGAATTCATCAGCCTCACCAAACATGCGCAGCTTCAACCCAATGATTGGCAAACAGTTGATCGCCAAGAGTCAGCAGCGTCGTTGACAATTCACTTGTGATGGTCGTAGACAACATCATGCAAACCGTCTCCGCCCAATTTGACAGCGCTTCAGGTGGAATGTTTCCCGCAGGAGCTGCTCCCGGGAAATTCGGGGTCAGTGGGGTCTTCGTGGGCATTGGTACCGCCAAAGATGTCGCTCTCGCCTGAAGATTTTGTGGGACTAACTCCTGGACTGAAAAGAATTCAGATGGATGAGCGTCGGTTCATCACACAGACACCAACCTGACGTCACTCCTTGACCGGAAAACAAACCGTAGACCGCGCGCAAACCCTCTCGACCATTGACACTGGGCGGTAACGGGTCAGTAGCATGAGCCTGGAGACCTAGTCGAGCAGGGTCGCTCTTGACGCCCAGCTCTGTCTTGATGAACTCCTTGACAACTTCTTGCCAAGACTCTTTGTCAATCCCGCTAGCTATGACCATTGCGTGAGCCCACAGCTGCTGGTCTAAGGCATAATTGTAGGCTTGTTTGCGTTGACCGCGAAGAAGGAAGTTCTGGATTTTGTCGAGGGCTGAGGCGTGCAGAGTAGTCGTGGCGATGACCTCGGAGCTATCCATGGGGGGTAAACCCGACAAGGAGCCTACGCGTTGAAGCGGAATGAACCCGGGAGTCGCGGTATCATCTGGCATGCCTTCTAGGTGAGGAACCAGCGCATATCGAACAGCCGCGTCGATTTCGGGGCTAAGACAGACAAGTACATCAACACCACAGCAAAGAGAATACATACAGTTTTCACTTACGTGCCAGACAAACGACCATCGAATTCGACCATCACCTTTACAAGTTTGGCCAATACAAGCTTTCCATCTGCCCGCCTCTTGTCGATACTGCCATGATGAAGATATCCAATGCCCTGGCCGATCTCCGTTATCCTGTCGGTCAAATATGTCAAGACTTTGCTTTTGCGATTCTTCGCCTGTGTCGCCGCACCCGGTCTCACCAGGCCAATAGCAGTTGGACCACCGCCATCACCGAAAAGGGGACCAGGGAAAGCGGCGTTCGTGTCTAGGGCAGATTCGGGAATGATCTTGTTCAGGACCCGAATGTCAATCCCAGTCGAAATGCGGGATGACAGGGCAACATCGAATCCAGCGGTCATCCGAGAAGCGCCGTGGAAACATGTCACAACCTTCCCACCAAAGCCGAAGCTGAACACCGGCACACGTGCACTGGCACGTCCTAATGGATCGTTCGTGCCCATGAGCGAAGGTGAAGGTGCATAAGGGGCACGCGTGGGTGGTGCAGGTTCACCCAAGGTCGCTTCTGCATTGGGGAAATCATATCGGGACGTGTATGCACCGTAGTCTGTTTCGCTCGTCTGTGCTCGAGTGCGGTTGACTGGTGCATACCGGTCCTGAGAGCCGATAGAGTTGATCGAAAGCGTCGACCCATTCGACATCGAGCGAAGGCGACTTTCGTCATTGCGTGGAGGCGGCGGAGCACCCAATGGCACATAGGAGTTCGCAATAGAGTTCAAGGGTGGCTTGGTCGCGTAGCCTACGTTGTAGACGTTATCCACTACATGCCCGTTTGACAGTTGTCGTCTGGGTGCGTATGGCTCTGCCGGGGGCGGCGGGGGAGCCTGATGAGTCGGAGGCGATCTTACACTCGCAGCAGACGCAGGACGGTATCTGTCGCTCGTCGGCGGTTGCTCTGAGAGTGGCGAGGTCGCCCGTCCCATACTGGCAGAGGAAGACGGTCGGTAACTATAGCCGGTAGATGGAGGGAGGGGCTGAGGAACTTGAGCGGCACTCGGGGCTGGAGGAGGGAGCATTGGGTTCACGCGGGGCGATGCAGCACGGTATGTATCACTGGGAGGTGCATCTTGGGACACATGTTGCGCCACAGATGAGGTGGTCGGCCAGACATTGGCACCAGACGGTATATCCTCTGAGTGTGTGGTGTCGGCGCCAGCAGGTAGCTCAGCATGTTCGCCAGAATGAGGATAGGGATAAGCAGACGACGGATAGCCCAATCCTCCACTTGAGGCATCAACATGATCATTAGACTGTGACGCTTCCTCCACAGGCAGAGACACCGGTTCATGTTGAGGAGTTAGCGTCCGGCTGCGGTGGTTGTCATTTTGGTCCATCTCCCAATCGCCTCCACCTTCGGGATCATACTCTTCTGGGTCAACAGAGTCCAGCGCATATCCATGTACGGTTGACGTGTTCGATGCCTCATAGGAATTGTACGCGTCGAAGCTCGCATTCTTCTCTTTGTATACTGATGGAGACGATGCGTTGGAGGGATAGCTGTGCTGACTGGCACTACTGGATGGAGGGCGAGGTGGGTGACTAAAATTCGAGGCAGTCGAAGGAGGGCGTGGAGGCTGATCAACGGCAGAAGTCGGTGGCGGCAAAGCAGGTTGATACTGGCCAGTGCTGTAGTTGGATGCGCTGGAGGGAGAACGTCCAGGATACGCTTGCGTAAAGTTCGAAGCACTGGAAGGAGGTCTCTGGGGATGTCCGTGCTGATAGTGAGCATTGTAACCTGATGTGGAGGAAGGCGGACGAGGAGGAGGATGAGCACCAAAAGCAGCGCTGTTTGGAGGCTGACGAGCCGGCGGATGTGAGAAACTGGAGGTGCTCGAGGGTGGAGGCAGAGGCGGAGGTGACCTGAACGAAGATGTGCTTGAGGGAGGACGGGGAGGTGAATGCACAAAGCCGGACGTGCTCGAGGGCGGACGAGGAGGCGGAGGGAGTGCACTGAAGCTCGATGCACTGGATGGAGGCCTAGCCGGTTGACCGTATGGGGGAGTAATCGTCGAAGCAGTGGTCTGATATGCGTTTGGATGTGAACCAGGGCCCAGTGAGGGAAGCGGCGGTAGTGGAGGCGGAGGCGAGCTCGGCGTGTACGGATTGTACGTCTGATGCGGACGGCCCTGTGAAACAGCACGCCGTGTGGGCACAACCGAGAACGGCGGATCGTACGCGTTCGAAACCTTGGGCCGAATGGGTGGAGCGCTCGGTTTCGGTACGACAGGTACACTTGACTGTACCGGCAAGGCAGGAGCAGGAGGTGTATAGGGAGTTGCGCTATAAGCTGGCATGGTTGGCGCGTAATTGTACGCTGATTGAGGGGCGGCAGACGCAGGCGTATAGTTGTACTGGGAGGGCTTATGGGATGCGGTATGGGCAGTTTCCGTGGATGCGACATAACTGGGCGTTGAGGACGTGGCATAACGATCGTATGGGTCTTTCTGGTCCTGTCGCTCGACGCTCTGTGCATTGTTCAGGGCTGAGGCAAAATTGCATCATGAGCTCATTCCCCGTCGCGGAGTAGCAGAGAAGACACTGACCTGCTGGCACCTGCTGTTCAGTTCCATTGGGATGCGACTGGTAGTCCTGATGATAGCCTGCATTGTGCGCCGTGGGGGTGTAAGAGTAGGACGTCGCCCGCTCCGTGTATGGGCGCCCGACGCTTTCGGATCCCGCCGTTGTCGAAGGCTGTTCGGCAATTAATTGCTCGTCAAAGAAGGATGCCGAATTGTCCACAAGTCCCTTCGCGCCGCCGGTGTAGCCAGCCTCCGCGGGGTGCTCGTGGTTCTGAGAAGCCGGCTCTGCACCCAGAGACGCAAATGGGTCTTCAGCGTCGTCCGAAGCAAAGAGGGCGGCTGCAGCCTGCACGCTCGCCATAGTGCCACAGCAAACGGGCGCGAGTCGAGGTAGCCGCGTTCAACGGGCAACGGTGGAAGGAGACGTTGAACGTATCCGCCAAGTATTTGGCCGGCTTTGGAATGAACACGTCAACGTCATGATTATCGCTAATTCAAGTTGTATGACATCCTGCGCGAAACTCAGAGCTCAAAAATCTGTCAATTATGATAGCGTGCTATATGTATGCGAGAGATCAGGGTGGACACAGATAACTAGATGGCCTCGTAGGAATACCAAAAAAGATAACAAGAAAATAGCAACTATATACAGCAAGAAAGAGACCATGAGATTATCCGATATATCGACGATGTAGGATGCATGAGAATGAAGACTAGATATGCAAAGGATGAGTGCAAAGATTATACGTTCATATGGATAGATGTTGTCCGTGAGAGCAGTCGACAATAGATGAAAGCGAAGGATAGTGATTCAGTCACTGAGAGTGGGAAGAAAGAACAACTTCAGGAACGGGAGAGTATTTTGGTGGCGGTTGTTCGTGGGGGTGATAGTCCAGCAGTTTCTCGACTACAACGCAACGATCAATGAGTGCAAGAGAAGGTTGCCTAGGAAAGGGCTCACTCGCGGCGAGGTGTTTGCTATAGGCGCTCGAGTGCTTCCGCATGTTCATGAGATGAGGCCGAATCAGCGCAACCAACTGCTCCTTCTGGAGCCCTTCGACGACGGCAAGGGCTCTCTGGAGTACATAGTCTGTCAAATGTCAACTTTCAACCGAGACAGCAAGGACGATCATCCACTTACTAGCGTACTGGTCTTTCATCATCATGACAATAGGATTCACGCCTTCTTGATCCGTCTTCATGAGTTCGTCTATCAGAACACGCCGGCTTTCTGGGTCTGCACATAGGAGAGCCTTCTCGCAGACGTTCGACGCGAATTTGTGACGAGACATGGCCAGCAGATGGCCCTGCAGAGAGACGAGCACCTGGGTGCGGTCCTGCGGCGAACCTTTTTCCAAGACGAACTGGACAACATAGTTCTGGGGAGGCCGTCAACTCTACTCCAATTAGTCAATCGCCAAAACTTACTCCAAAGCTGTCCTGCATCAAGGCCAAGCTGCTATGATGCAACTCGTCCATCAGGCGGCGCGTCAGGTCATTGGGAAGATATTCGAGGCATCTTTGAAGGACCCGACATCCGTAGGTATGCGTCGCCAGCTCTGCGACGTGCCCATGGAGTTCTTCGATGAACCCAAGTAGCTCGGGCGGTACAAACTCGACCATTTTTTGAATTACCTGTCGGTTTACCATGGTCAGCCGGTCAACGAATCGGCAAAGAAAACAAGGCACACATGGTTGCCATTCGCATCCTTAACACACTGTAGAACATGGGCCTCGATTTCCCTGACAAAGACGACTTTTTGCTCTGTCGGTATGGATTCAATAGCCTGAATGAATAGTATGAGATCCCAGGACACATTACCGCCGAAGCAAGTGACACACCTTCTGTACGACCCTACAGCCATACACTTGCAATGAAAGCTTGAGGATATGACCCTCCATACTAGTAGCTAGCATAGCTCTTTGTATGGGCGACCCGAACTCAAATAGTTTCTGAATAACCTAAACACCTCAGTTAGAAAGCAAGTCAAAAAAGGTTTGACTTCCAGCTCACATAATTACCGAAGACGTCTTGCATTAGGTGTAGTGTATTGGCCGGAACAATTTCGTCGAATATCGCCTGTTTTTCATCATTCGTCGCGACCTCCAGTTTCTGCTGAATGAAGCGCGACCCGTGCTGGTCACCGCTGAATTCAACAATGTATCCAAGAATGTCCTACGGGGATATGAACATCCACTGACGGGCATAGAATGGTAGAGGATTCACCTGGAGTTCCCATTTACGAGCCTTGTTGCTACGGAACTCGTCGAGGACTGGGCTTCGCATCGATAGAGACGGATGCCCGCCATCGCGTCGGCCCGGGCGCATTCCATGGGGATAGATATGCATACCACCATTGTATAAAGGTCCACCGATACCTGGCGGGGGCTGAGGAGATGGGAATTCCATCACGCTCCCAAACGACTGAGTATGCCCCCTGGAGTTAGTCCTAGCGCCCCCGTACATCATGTTTTGCGACAATTGCTGTTGAACGGTGAACTAAGCGGTGCTGATCAGTGTGCGTCCACGTATGATTGTACACGAAACATACGGCAAGATCGCGCTTCTTCTCGCTGAGTGTTGCGGGATTGGGAAGCTGTGACGGCATCATGGGAGAGAGCGGTGTTGGATACATCATCGCCTGAGGACCTGGATAGAAGTATTGCGATGCGGGTGGACGTGGCGCAGAGTAGTCGAAGAACATTCCCGGAGGACGGATGTCGCTGACAGCGCCGAAGTTAGGCGGGCCAACTGGTGGATAGACTGTTGCCGGGACTGCGTTCGCTAGCGCAGGAGATGAAAACAATGACGGATCGGAAGGAGCATGATACGCCTCAAATCCGTAAGGGTATTCCAAGTAATTGTCTCTCCCTGCAGGATTAGCATAATACCCGCCGTAGTCAGCTGGAGGATACGAGGAGTAAGGTCCCCGTTGAGGTTGGGGCATAGAGGGAGCCTCCCGCATAGCTTGACTATTAGGATTCATAGTCTGTCCAGACGGAACTTGCTGCCGAGTTGCGTTAACGGAGAAGTTCTCCTCGACGGACATTCCCCTAAGTGCCAGAGAGAGGTCTTCTACAGCCGGTGGCTTCTGCGATGGTTCGTAACCACCTGATGTGGGCGGCACAGGATGCTGGCTATTATAGGGATTTGCAACGAAGGGCCTTGTTGGTGACGTCCCAGAAGTGTATCTCGGAGTAGAGGGATCCTTTCCGATACCATTCTCGTACCTTTGAGGCGAGTATTGACCTTTCTTCGAGCCGGGAGATCGGTCGTCCTGACAGCAAGTTGAAGACAGCAAGTAAGAAAGATGCAAGGAAGAAAGACTAAATGCGACGACATACAATTCTGGGACCCGAGAAGGGTACTGACTGTCTCTGCCTGGGATGGAGATTCAAGGTGGCCTCCTGTTGCTAGTGATATCTTAATGAGGAGAAAATGTGTAAATTGGTATGACTGACAAGTTGAGTCAGATCCTTTTTCTGGGGGCTTTCATGGGCATCGTCCCAAGTTCCACTCGTTGGACGTGACTTGGGCCAGGCCTCGTTGAAGGTTGACCGATAGTTTGTATCGCCCTGAGGGGTTGGAAGCTCATTGCCACTAGTGGCCGAGGACATTGATGGATTGCGATGCGACGAGGGAGATCCCGCATCCCAAACCTAATTTGTAACACAATTGAGTCGTCTGTTCTAGCAGAGAATTCGAGTATTTACCTGCCAGCCAGAGTTGTTGAGCGCTTTGCGCCCGTTGGAGCCTGGCAGTTGTACAGTCAACATGTTCCCGGTGGAGGTGGGGGTGATCTGTGAGAATGAAGACCGAGTCAGCGTCATGTCCATATGTCGCAATGCCCGAACGAACAATATGAGGCGATGCGGTGGGAGAATGGGAGCTAGAGTGTGTCGAGGAGCCTGATGGTTTGCGCGAAGAATGTCCATACATTGAATACAATGGTAGTGTATATTAGCCTGGAGTACCGTCAATGGGCTTTGGAACGAAACTCCAAAGAGGGATTCGACTCACCCGCGGTCGCAAGGTGTGAAGATTACGCAAGTGGAGACAAAGGGAAATTTGTACGGTGGAGTACGGGCTATAATGTCGGGGATACGGGCTGACCACATAAGAAAAAACAAATGTCAGAACGTGTTGAACAACGAGGACGAGGGAGGAGGCGTGTGGGACGCGACTTACAGGGCCTGGCGTGAACGGCAGAGTATCGAAGGCCAGAGAAAGGGAAAAGAACGACAGGATTCAAGAAAGGACACGAGATTGTAGTCCTCAAGGTGGAGGAAAGCCGAAACTAATCGCTCCCCCAGGACGAATGGCGAAAAAAGTGGTAGAGAACGGAGGCAATTGACAGGAATAATTCCCGAATTTCCTTGGCCGCGTTTCAGACGGGATCAAATGGCTTTTCTCAGGGCCAAAGTGGGCGGGGACTTGTGAGAATCAGATGCCCTACGCGTCAGTGACGTAAGCGTGCTTCTCCGGAAACTGCCATTGTTGAACCAGGTTCGTGCAGATCGTTCAACAAAATGCTTCCGTGGGTGTCCCAGCACACAATGATACACAGTCAGTGAGTTTCCCATGCCAGCGCCACCAATTACCACAACTCCACCGAATGTTCCCGCAGATCTCTGTCACTTCCGACTGTCATATTCCAGGCCCGCGATCCCTCGTTTTGGGTTTTGACCTGTTGTGGTCCTGCCGAGAGCGGGCTATATATTGGATCTGTATTGCGCCGACAGTCCAGCGCCGTCAACACCGAGCTGGGCAAATTTATGTTCCCCAGATGAATATGCTGCATTAACAGTCGGATAGATGCTATGTGAGAGATACAGATTGGGTATGAAAGAGAAATGAAAGAAAAAAGCAGATTCATGTCTTCACCGTGAGTTGAAGAACCACGATGCTCGCTTGGCTGTAAGAGATAATAAGTCACACGGCCGTGGAACATGACCACTTGAACGTTACCTCCAGATCTACCAGGCGAAGGCGTCAGCAACAGAATGGAGACGAAGGAGATCACACATACCCTGATTCCTCACTTTGCAATCGAGATACAGGATTGGCACTCGAACCTCCACCGCCGGTAATAGGGACAGGTACCGACGTCGGGTTACCGCTTCCACCTCCACCACGCAATGGCTTAGCGATACGGCCAAACGTGAGCGGAGAGGCAGACGCCGCTTTTTGTGCTGCGAGAAAGATAGACGATAAGAGAATGACACGAAACTGTATTGTGCTTACCGCGAGCCTGGTCTAACCGTTCCTTGACAGCCTGTAGTTGGGCCTCGAACTTCTGATTCTGCACGGAGAGTCGGCGGTCAGCATCTTGGAGCAGAGCCTCCAAGTTCTGTATCCTCTCATTACGCGCAAGAAGTTTGCGTTCCGCAATGCCAGCCTCTTTCTTCAGAGACGAGTTCTGATCCACCAACTATGAAAGTGTATTAGCGACGGTGACGGATAACGTTAAATAAGGAGTAACCTGTTTCTGGACGAGTGTCAGTTGCTCGAGGTTACGCTCAAGGAACGCCATCTTCTTCTGTTGCGCCTTGCTGTTGCTATTGCGGATGACGTTGTTGTACTGCTCCTTGATCTCGTCCAGTTGAATTTCCAATTCGACCACCTTGTGGGGAATAATCAGAATAAGACATGATGGTATACATGACGCAGACGTGTCCGTCTCTCCATACCTTCTCACAGCGATTCTGTAAGTCGCGCATAAGCGACTTCTTGACACCATCGAACTCGGCAAGCTGAACGTTGATGGCCTTTCGCGTTCGCTCGAGGTCCTGGGCGCTTTCGGCGAGGTTCTTTCCACCTTCAATGCCAGCGGAGGTGACGGCGAACGCCCGCTGAAGTTGGACGTCCTCGTCAACACTGGTCAATACATATGGAACGGGCGAACAAACCTTCAATTCCTCATTGACGCTCTTCAAGCTCTCGATAGAGGCATTGAGATTTCGGACTTCACTCGACTTCATCTCAAGCTGTTGTTTGAGATCGGACAACTCGCTTATATGAGCGTCGCGCTTCGCGGCGTACTGAGTCTCGAGTTTGTTCTGCACAATGATTAATAAACGCGACGATCGATTCGGGAAGAGACGAAACAAACCTTGAGATCTGCCATCGACTCGGCGATATCGATGTTGCTAGTCTCCTCCTCGTGAATGGTTTTTTCTTGCGTACGAGAAGAAAAGTCAGTCGACGTAAGAATAACCTTAGGACAGACGCACCTAATAACTCCTCATAATCGGTCTCTAACGAAGCCACTCGGCTCTCTAGTTCGTCCCTCCTCCGTGTAATCATCTCGTTCTCCTCCTGACTCTGACGAAGACGGTCGACTGTCTCTCTAACGAGGCTCTGCCCCTCTGCAAGTTGCCGTCTAATGGCAGTCAAATCATCCGCCGTCAAAGACGACGACGCGTCAGATGCATCAAGCTTGGCAAGGATTTGGCGCAGCTGCTCGTCTTTCTCGGAGAATGCTCCCTGCTGTTTGAGGAGTGAGACATATAGAAAAGCAGGGCGATTCAGGACATACGGTATCAAACTTAGCCATCATGAGGGCCATCTTCTCCTGCTTGCGTTTCTCCTTGTCCTCTGCCGAAGACTCCTTCTGTGCCGACTTCAAATCAGCGATCTGTTTCCTCAGCTCCTCCAGTTCACTCTTGGTATCAGTATTCTGCTCCTTGAGGATATCGATGGTGATAACGCCTTCCTTGTTGTCGTAATCGAGTCTTTCGACTTGCAGCCTCAACTCGTTGATCTGGCTCGACATCGTCTTGTTCTCCTGCGCGTCGATAGAGCAGGCGCGTCAGTGTAACTTGATACTGTCAATCGAGAAAGTCGCGAACCTTGCTGACAGTAGCTTCCTGCTCCTTCAAGAAGGTGAGCTCCTCCTTCAGCTCCTTGACGAGCTTCTCGGCAGCTTGCAGAGAGCTCTCCTTCTCAGCGAGTGAGTCGCTGAGCTCGTTCTCGCGGCGTAGGAAGTCTTCCCGCTCATCCTTCTCCAGGCCCGGCACTGGTGTCTGAGGCCGGCTTTCGCGAAGGCTCTCGATGAGGGGATTCACGGGAACGGGGGTCATGCTCCGTGAGGAGGCTGGTGTAGACGTTGAAGGCGATGCAGGGACCTTCTTGGGGGCAGCAGCGGCAGGTGCGGCAGATGCTGGCGCGCCATGTTTGCTGGGGGTCGCATAATCAGCCTCCTCGACTTGCCCGCCGGACCGCCATATCGCGAGTTCGGCCTCGAGAGCGGCGATGTACTTCTGATATGAGGTGTTTGCGGCCTGGGCCTTGGCAAGCAGTCCCTTCAACTCCAACGGTGATAATTCTGCGTTGACACGAGCTGAGTTCTTGATAGCTTTGGCCCGGATACCGAAGCGCAAAGTGGAAAGCGTCTCAGCCTCATTGTAAGAGGATGGAGAGCAGTTGATAATGAGAGTAGTACGGGAGTTGCCTCCCAGAGACTCTTGTAGAATCCGAGTGAGTTTGGAGTCACGATAGGGGATGTATTTGACCTGTCGAAGAGAAGTGTTATGATGGATGTGTGCATATGGAATATACATTGACGTACCTTCGCGTCTGTTAGTGCATTGATAACCATTCCAAGTGCCGACAACGATTTGTTGATCTTCTTGGCTTCCTCCAATGTCTGACCCGATGCACCTGTCTTGCCAACCTTCTCAGAACCAGCTAAATCGACCAGATACAAGTTCCCGGTCTTTTGTGCACCGGTTTCAGTATTGCGTTGGTTGATGGAAATGAGGAAGATTGAGTGGGATCGCGAGGATTCAGCATTCATGTCTGGAGTCGTACCATCAGGCGCGAGTAGCGAGGCATTGGACGACACTCACTTGTTGAGGAAACAACTCGCGCAGCACCACCAGTTCGCATGATCTCGTATACTTCACGGGCACTGCTGACATAGTAATCTGACAAGTTCTTGACGTAGACACCCTTTGACTTTTCCTCGTGTACCTGGAGGTTGTCGTTCTGGGCTGGAAGGGCATGGATTATGAGATCGGCTTCAAGATGTATAGAGAGGACATACGGGCCAGTAGATCACGAATCTTTTCGAGGTAAATCTCCATGTACGAGACTTTGACGAGATACTCAAGATGCGCGTCGCTCTCAACGATGGACTGGAAGATTGTCTCCGTGATGCGAGGGATAATGCCTCTCAGTTCCGTGTCGTCGATGTCGGCACCCTGAAACCATTCGAGTCAGCCGCGGTAGCAGGCGGGGCAACATGCGACGGACCATCATGGTGAATGTCTTGCCACTCCCTGTCTGACCATAAGCAAAGACCGTCCCGTTGTACCCATCGAGGACATCTGTTGACAAGATGAGGAACTAGGATGATTCCGCGTGGTCGAGCGCACCTTTCACGATGCTAACGTGGTGGAAGCAAGGTCAGAGACCGGTACAGACAATGAAAGGCGTGTACTGACTCTTTCACGCCATAGTCGAAGACCTCGGCCTGCTGGGTGCCCATAGGGAACACCCTGTCGAAGGTGAATCCATCCTTCTCTGGGCCCGAGCCGAGGGATGTTGAGCGCAGTTGGCAGGTGGTGAGGTTGTCGTTGAAGGCGACGATGTTCTCGCCGCCTTCGCGCTGTTCAATCGCGTTCGGGGGGCGGAAGCTGCGGATGGGGAGGAGAAAGGGACGGTGAGCGGCGCCGGGCAACGGCGAGAGCGTCGGGGAGGGCGCACCGACAGACGACCTTGATGTTGTTGCCGGAGGTGGCCATGGTGGCGCGACAAGAGTGATAGGGGTGGCTCTAGCGAAAGACAGAGAAGCCCGACGCCTGATAAACGTAAGGTTGTCCTGTCGCCAGGCAGCCGGGAGTCGTGACGGAAGACGATGGGACGTGATAAATCAAGCAGTCCACGCCGTCATGTTTGCCCGTGTTGCCACCGGCCGTGCCGAGCGAATATTGTCTATCTTTACAGTGCAAGAAATGGTATACAGATGGTACGGAATGTCATATGCCAGTCAGTCGTAGTGCTCGTCGTCTACTCATCGTCGCTCAGCGCCGCCGCCCGCCCCCGGCTCGTCGAGGCCCCGCCGCTCCGCCGAGGCACGTCCTTCTCCCGGGCTTCGGCCTCTGCTGCGTCGGCTGCGTCTATCCACTCGGAGTATATATCGATGGGCTCGGTGAGGTCTACAGGGCAGCAGGGGTGAGCACGCGAGCCACAAATGAGATGGATGTGCGGCGTACGATTGACTTTGCTCTGGAACCGCTGGTCACACACTTTGCAGATCAACTGTGCCACGCCCTCCTTGCGGTCTACTCGCACAGAAACTGATTTGTCGTGCTGGCAGAATATGCATGTAAATGTCGTGTCTGAATTATCCCGCCAACATGAGTGAGCTGCTGTAGCGGAAAAGGTGGCCGTACCGAGCGGCTCCTTTCTGCGCGCCGCCGACGGTGCGCCAGGCTTTCTCGAAGATTTTTTGCGTTTGCCCATTGTCGCCGTAGGAGAGAGAGGAACTTCAAGCCCAGCTGCTGTGAGCTCAAAGTGGCTAGTAGGAAAATGCCCACGTGACTTGAACGCCATTCAGCCAAACAATCCAACATTGGCTTCAATCAACGACTGCCGACGTCGAGCTCATTGTCTGTAACATGGCTACGCGTCGCCCCCAGTCGTCTCGGGCCCGGAACCCGCCTCCAGCGCAGCCCCCCACCCGCTCTCGTTCTGTCATGACTAGGTCGGCCCCAACGACGCGCTCAAACGAGGAGCAGCCAGCACAATCGACAACGACTAAGCCGCCCCCTAGCAAACCTATCGGCACGCCTAATCACAGCCAGTCCCGGAATGGCTCCGCGGACACGGAAACCAACATCCAGGTCGTTGTTCGCTGCAGGCGGCGTTCAGAACGAGAAATAGAGAGCAACTCCCCCGGGATCGTCACTTCGAACGGCGCCAAGAGCAACCAGGTATCCATCGAGACCACCTCTCCGACATCTACGCTTGGCATGGTCACTCTCCCTCCAATCCGCACCTATCCCTTCGACCTTGTCTTTGGCCCCGAAGCCGACCAGGCCTTGATATACCACGAAGTCGTTAGCCCCATGCTGGATCAGGTTCTGATGGGCTACAACTGTACGCTCTTTGCTTACGGGCAGACTGGTACTGGCAAGACGTGAGCACACTCTATTCCTGGTGTGGTTGGACTACACACTGAACAAACAACAGCTATACCATGCATGGCGATCTCACTCCTACACCCATGGGCAACCCCTCTATACACGCCGGCATGATTCCGCGGGTTCTATTCCGCCTCTTTCACTATCTCGAAACGTCAGGTGCCGATTTTAGTGTCAAGATTTCCTACATCGAACTATACAACGAAGAACTTCGCGACCTTCTCGCAGTCGATCTTGCCGCACCGGTCGGCACTTCTCAGCCTATGGGGAAGGATTCAACAAAGAACGACAATAATGCCCTCAAGATATTCGACGACGCAAGCAAGCGCGGGGTTTACATCCAAGGCGTCGAGGAGATTTCCGTCAAGGACTCGACAGACGCTTTGAACCTGCTCACGAAGGGTAGTCACAGAAGACAGACCGCCGCCACCAAGTTCAACGATCATTCCAGTCGTTCGCATTCCATATTTTCTATCACCGTCCACACGAAGGAGGCTGGCGTCGTAGGCGAGGATCTGCTGAAGACCGGTAAATTGAACCTTGTGGACTTGGCAGGCTCTGAGAATATCGGACGTTCTGGAGCTCAAAACACTAGGGCGAGGGAGGCAGGTATGATCAATCAAAGCTTGCTCACACTTGGACGTGTCATAAATGCCCTGGTCGACAAGGCCTCACATGTTCCGTACAGGTACGTCTGCGCCACCGTTCACCTGAACCAAGATCTCACTTTCAGCTCAGAGAATCGAAATTAACGCGTCTCTTGCAAGACTCCCTTGGGGGCAGAACGAAGACATGCATCATCGCCACCGTGTCTCCTGCGCGATGCAACATGGAAGAAACGTTGTCGACTCTGGACTACGCCATGCACGCCAAATCCATACGTAACAAGCCCGAGCTCAACCAACGCATGACTCGCAGTTCTTTGCTAAAGGAGTACGTTGCGGAGATCGAACGCCTCAAAGCCGACGTTCTCGCTGCACGCGAAAAGAACGGTATCTTCTTCTCTGAAGAGACGTGGACCCAAATTTCGGCAGAGCAGGAGCTTCAGAAAACGGAGCTTGACGAGGCTAAGAAGCAGGTTGACATTGTTGAGAACCAGCTACGTGCCGTTCGGGAGGAGTTTGACCAGAGCATAGGTCTGTTGAGGATGCGTGAGGCAGAGTTGAAGGATACTAGGGACCGGCTCGAGGTGACGGAGGAGGATCTGAGACGAAAGGCGGCAGAACTGGCCGCGGTTAAACACGCTTTTGAGGAAGAAGTGGTCTTCCGTCAGGCCTTCCAGGAAAGCGAGGTGGCATTGGACGGTGTTGCGCTCGGGTTGAAATCCATCGCCGCTGAGAGCATACGTGACGTTGAAACCTTGTTCGATAAGCTTGGTGGGTCTGACCATCGATGTCTCTCATCCTGTCAGCGTACTAATTTCCTTGTAGAACGCAAATCCGAAGTCATGGCTAGTAACACTGACGCTGTCATGACCCATGGCAAGAGCATCGCGTCTGCTACCCGAAGTTTATCGCGTTTCCTTGACGGCCTTGCGAAATCCTTGACGGCCAATACCAACAAACTCTCACAAGAAGCGAAACAGTTCGGGTCTGCAGAACTCGCTTCGCTGGCCGCCAACTCAAAACGTCTTCGCACGCATATCCAGCAGTTGAAGGATTCCTTGAACGTCATTCAGGACCAGAACACCGCAGAGGAGGAGGCTCTGAACGTTGTCAAGCAGATGATAAAGGAGACGCACGACACGTTTAAGGACGGCTTCGGGACTTGGGGCGCGACGCTCAGTGCAACATGTACCGAACTGTGCACGAAGGTGGACAATGCCGGGCTTGGTGCCTTTGCAGACGCAGAGAAGGCGCTCAAGCTCATGGGCCAAGTCGTCGAGGGGGTCCTTCGCGACGCGTTCAAATACATCGAGACCGAGCGCCAGGCGATTATGAATGTTAAGTCCATCGCGTCTGATGCGGCGAGCGCGGAAATCAAGCGGTTGCGCCGGCAAAACGAAGCCTTGACGCGTCTGGTAGAGACTGAGCGCGCGAACGCGGACGCGGCGAAGAATGACCTCATTCAGCGGATTTCTGGAATGCTGGGGACGTTTGTCACAGAAAGAGACTCTGCGTTGCGGGCATCGGTTCAGACGGTACAGAAGGAGAACCAGCAGGGCGAGAAGGCGATTAAGCAGGCTCTGGCGAAGCAAGAGGAAGCTCTTGATGCTATGGACACTGAGGGCACCTCTGTGGGCACCACGATGGAGAAGAGGAACGGCGATGTCAAGCGCACTCGCGATGGGGCTTTCAAAGTATGTCGCGTATCAACATCATGCCACACTCTTTTTCTAATATTTGTGGTAGACCTTGAACAACGCCAAGGCTTCCTTGAGTGCCGAGCTTTCCGAGATGGACACCGTTGTTGCTGGCTCAATCACGACCTACTCAGGCGAAATCCAGCAGCAGGCGGAGGCGATGAGTGAATCGTGTACAACGAGTAGGTGTTCTTTTGTGAGACACTATCCGAATCTGAACAGAAGAAACAGACTTTGAACATCACCACCGAGCCAAGCGGATTCGGCTTGATGCTACGACTACGCTTGGGTCTCAAGTCGAGGCTGAGTATCAGTCTTTAGATCAAGCTATGGCTTCCAGCTCCAAGAAGACAGAGGCGTTCGTGGACAATGTCTCTTCTTTGGTACGTAACATCAGGCTCTCTTGTTGATTTGAGGCTGACATAAATCTCAGGGTTCATCTATGGCCGCCAGCATGGACAAATACGAAGACAGTGCCAGCTCTCAGCTCTCAGCACTGGGCAGTGCGACGAAGGCTCTATCAACAGAAGGGACAAGACCGGACGTATCGGATGGATCGACCCCTCGCAAACGGTCATGGGACTATGTTGATGAGTGGCAATTGACCGCAAGCCGCGAAGACATATTGAAGGTCTGGCGAAGCAAGGGGTTGTCGACTGTTGGAAGCGAGACGTTCATCGCGGAGCATCTACCTCTACCAGATGACGAGCCGAGTGCCGAGGCGGAGGATGAAGAGGAGAGTGCGGTATATGCCAGCATCGCCGAACGCATTGACTCACCGTCTATTCCTTCGACGGCACTGAATCAGTCTCCAATGTCTCTCCCTGACTCACCGCCTCCGCCTCCACGATCGAAACTGCCAGCTAAGGGAAAGGGAAAGAGCGCTCAGGCTGCTCTCCCTCCCGCGGAACCCCTGGTAGAGTCACGAAGTGTCAACGTTTATATGACACGAGGATCAAAACGGCATAGATGATATCTTCACAACTTCACCATGGACTCTATACATACACTACTGTATCTACCATACTTAACTTATTTTGGATTATTTAGCGCTTGATGATGAGAAGTCATCAAGTCTACAATCTCAAAGTCTAGAGTGTACACGGTGTCTGTGTGATTTTTGAGTCACTTCATCAAGTTCATGCATCACCATGATCTTGTCTCGGACCCGCCTCCTGCCTGGTGCAGTGATAAAGTTCAGGAGGTCGATGCTGATGATAGCCACAAAAGCTATGTCGACCACCACCACGCCCGCTGATGCCTCTCTTTCCTCCCAGAAAATCTCAGTGCCCCATATTGCGGAGCTCTATGACCCGAACTTCCTCAATGTCCTCCTTCCCAAGCCAGACGTCGCCAAGCCTAAGTCCGTGGCCGCCGCCGACGCGCCGCTCACCAATCCTCTGATGGAGGCGCTGAAAGGTACCACCAATCAGACCCTCACCGAAAATGGTGCTCCTGCACTGTTGTCCACCCTGTCCTCGACACTTGACGCCTTCAGGGTTCTCACCAAGTACAGCGACAGAGCTGTCTTCGATGAGTACCTTGGCAAAGCGTGGGAGGAAGATCCCGAACTCACTCTCCGCATCATCTGGCAGTTGAGGAGCATCCACGATGGTAAAGGTGAGAAAGAAGCATTCTACCGGTACGTCTTCTTGCTTTGTGGCGCTCCGCAGGGTGCTAATGCGGAATTGCAGTGCTTACAGCTGGTTATATGACTACCATCCACGGACTGCCATCGGTAACCTTCATCTCCTCTGTGATCCCGTATGCGCAGGCCGCGGAAAGAACAAGGATGCTGGTCGTGCCCATGGATACTGGAAGGACTTGCTCAACATCCTTGCCCTGGCCACTACTGGCGAACTTGGTGCCACAACCCCTACGTTCCTTCACACACCACGACTCGCCTCTTCCTCTGGGCCCCGTCGCGGCCACAAACGAGCCAAACATACCGAGACTGACACCCCACATACACGTGAGGCCAAACTGTCCACCGAGGAGCATAATGCTATCCAGGAACAGCGCGCCAAAGAGGCGAAGATAGCCGTTGCGGAGCAGCGTTACGAGACCCTCGAAACACGCCTGAAGGAACCCAGATATCGCGCTCTGTACATTGCCGTCACCCGCCTCTTCACCGTCCAGCTCATTGCCGATATCTCTACGCTCAATCGTGCTCAAGCTGTGAGTGATGACAAGGAGCGGCGTGTACTACTCAGACAGCTCTCCCTCGCTGGCAAATGGGCCCCCACCGCTGGTGGGTCGCATGACCGCTATACGAACATATCTACCTCCATCTGCAATCTTCTCTACCACAATCGCGACCAAGTCCCTTTGACTTTCCCATCCATGCTCCAGTCCGCCGATACGTCTCCTCGAGACAGAGAGCTCACTCTTCGGTCCTGGTATAAGCGCTGGGTCAGCACGCCACTTCGTAAAGCTCTTGATATCCCCGAGCCTTTGATGAGCTCCGACCAGTGGCGCAGGATCAAATACAATCGTGTCCCGTCGGTCTGTATGAAGAACAACAACGAAACGTTCTTCAAACACGACCCCGACGGCTTCGAGAAATATCTGATAGATGTCGAGAGCGGTAAAAAGTCCATCAGCGGCGCGACACTCATGCCCCACAAGATCTTGAATGAGGTGATACAGCGGTCAGAAGTGCTTGCCCGACCTGCAGACGCGAAGGAGAAGCACCCTCGGCTTGCTGAGTTCAAGCGGCAGGTTGCAGGCAACGCGCTGCGTGTGGCAGAGGCACAGTGGTCGACCCTTCTTGGGAATATCAAGGATGCAGGAAAACTCGAAAACTCGATGGCTATTTGCGACGTTTCTGGTTCGATGGGTGACCACAGATTTGGGCCAGATATCCCTATCTTGCCCGCCCTTGCGCTCTCCCTCGTTCTCGCCAATGTTGCCCAGCCTCCCTTCAATAACGCCTTCATTTCGTTCTCTCTTCGGCCACAATTCATTCCCATCGATCCCGAAGACTCGTTGTATGACACCGTTCAAAAGATGGTAGAGTCGGACTGGGGCATGAACACCGACTTCCGAGCTGTCTTTTTGGACCTTCTTCTGCCTCTCGCAAAGAAGAACAACGTCAAGCCGGAGGATATGATCAAGAGGCTGTTCGTTTTCTCCGATATGCAGTTTGACGACGCAGACGATCCTGAGCACAGCGTAGCTGACTGGTCAACGACCTACGACGAGATCGAGAAGGCTTATCAGCAGGCGGGATATGAGGTTCCCCAGATGGTGTTCTGGGATCTGTCCATGTACGGTACAACTGAGGTGACGGCAGAGAGGAAAGGCGTTGCAATGATGAACGGCTTCTCTCCGGCGTTGCTGAAGGTGTTCATGGGAGATGTCGAGGAGGACGCGGAGTACGACAAAATGGAGGAGGAGACTGGCCTCGCGAAGGGGGACGAGTTCACCCCAATCAATGTGCTGAAGAAGTCGGTGATGAAGGCCAGCTTCGACGGGCTGGTGGTCATGGACTAACAATTATTATCATATCATTCGTACCGTAGACTATCCCACTCAGTTCATTTCGCATTTCTATACATGTACCCGTACTTCTAGCAATAAATCCACCCATCCGTATCCTGTCCTGGTCGAAAGACGTGAACAAGTGCAATCTGGCGTTCACGTTCAGCTGATCTTTGCTGGGAAAGGTTTAGTACAACGTTACGTCAGACCATATACTGAGAGCTTCGTATTTGGCCATCATGTTGACACTCAGATCGTTCACAGCTGCGGCTCTTGTCCCTCACAAACGTCCCCTAACGACTGTTTCCGACGCTGTTATGATAAACATTGACCGCTGGATAGCTGCTCCCAAGGAAATGCGTCAACAAGATACCCTTCACGCGGAGAGGGTCTCTGACCTGTTCATCACTCTTCCCACCCGAGATGGAATCCGTAGACCATACATCGGTCCAGAGCTGTCTACGCCTCTTGGCTATGGGCATCATCTGGCGTTTTTTCATCATCGTACTCCAGAAGCTCTACTGCGGCCTGACGGTACAGATGGCGAATTTTGTCCACCTCAGCCGTTCACGCGAAGAATGTGGGCGGGAGGGAAGATGTCTTGGAATAACCAAAACCCGTTGCTGGTAGGATCCAAAGTCACATCGACTACGCGGGTTGGCTCTGTTCAGAAGAAAGGCTTCGAGCGCGGGAAACCGATGCTGTTTGTCGACAAGCATACGGACTATGTCATGGAGGGCAGCAATGAACCTTCGCTCACGGAGGAAAGAGTACATGTCTATCTGCCCAGTGCAAAAACCGGTGTCTATCGAAAAAATCCTACTGGTGAGTGGGCTGAGCTATGACAGTCGAACTCATTCAGAAGAGCTGAGCGTGCATGTCAGTCAATGTTATCACGCCGGCCAAGGCAGACTTCACTTTTACCTATACACCCAGCCTGACAACGTTGTTTCGCTTCTCGGCCTTGATGTTCAATGCGCATCATATACATCTGGATAAAGACTACGCTGTCCAGAAGGAAGGATACGGAGGTAAGCGTCGTAAACGGATTTGAAGCTCAGTTTAATCACGAAGCCTCAGAGCGACTTGTGCACGGTCCTCTAACAGCACTCATGCTGCTTGAAGCCGTGGTATACCACCGGCCTGGGAGTAAACTGAAGGAGTTTAAGTATTCTGCCACCGATCCGTTGGTCGTCGGTCCCCAGCACACAATATATGGCGAATACGTGACTGAAAAGCAGCTGAAACTGTCATGTATATCAGGAGACGGGGTTCAAGGAATGATTGCAGAGGTCGAACTGGAGTAAAGGAAAGGCGCGTGAGACGATGATACTACCAGATAACTTATGTACAATAGCTGAATTTCAACGCGAAAACAGACGATGTGGATTTTCGAAGCCTGCAGGATGTTTCGCAAAGGCCGACCACGGCTGTTTACTGCAAATAACGCGCTCCTCGTGGCGCGTGAAAGGACATTCAACAACGCGAGACCACGTGACTATCACGTGCTTGTTTGCTTATATACGCATCTCGCCTGCGACGGCCAGTCCATTCGCTCTTGATCTTCAACCACCACCTTGCCATCCCAAGCAACCCGCCTTTCCCCACTCATCTAACGCAATGGCCCCCAAAGTATGTTGGTCGTCGTGAAAGCCGTCGAGGACCCCGCCTAATCGCACCTTCAGCCCGCCTCAACTGCCTCCAAGGCCCCTGCCTCCACCGCCGGCAAGGCACCTGCGAAGACTGAAGGCTCCAAGGCCGCCAAGAAGACGGCGAGCAAGAGCAAGGCGCCAGCCCCAGCCGATGGCGAGAAGAAGAAGCGCAAGAAGGCCCGCAAGGAGACTTACAGCTCGTACATCTACAAGGGTGCGCTTCTGTCCCGCCCTTTGCTTATCATCGGTTGACGCGTCGTCGATGCAGTGTTGAAGCAGGTTCACCCCGACACTGGTATCTCCAACAAGGCGATGGCCATCCTCAACTCGTTTGTCAATGACATCTTTGAGCGCGTCGCCACCGAGGCCTCCAGTACGTGTCGGTGTCGCTCTTTTGCCCGCAGCTTCCCTGACCTGCCCCTCCAGAGCTCGCTGCCTATTCCAAGAAGTCGACCATCTCCTCGCGTGAAATCCAGACCAGCGTGCGCCTTATCCTCCCTGGTGAACTCGCCAAGCATGCCATTTCAGAGGGCACCAAGTCTGTCACCAGTGAGTCGCCCGAGTCATCCTTTTTTGCAGTGCCACTCAACCATGGACCTCCAGAATTCTCCGCTGGTGGCAAATAAGTGACTTTCCTTTATTCTGTCGTGTTTCCTTATTACCTGTTGTTTTGTCCTGTATTCTAGTATCATTCATTCCTGCGGCGGGCTACTACTATCTATACCATAGAAAAGCATCTAGTCTTGCCTCATTTGTACAGTTGGGCAATATATATTTCCAATGTAACAAGTCGACAAAGAGAGCTAACGAGCTTAGAAACCTGAAGGGCAAGTTGGCTGATGAACCTGGAAAGAAAGGGAATATTGACTGACCATACTTGTTGCCTGCCTCCTTGCGGTTGCGGCGTCCCTCTGCGATGCGTTCCTCCAGGGCTTCGCGATTCTCGTAGGCCTCTTTCAGCAGTGTAGACAGCTGGTGGCGAGATCTCGCTATACCACTGAGCTTGGACGCCTGCAGATCCATTTGTTAGTCACGAATGAACGGCAAGTAGAAGATGCAGCAACAGACGTTGATGTTCATCTTTGGCTTCGCCGGCTCGCCATCTAAGCCCATCGACAGCTTCTTGCGGTCCTCGCGCTCCTTGATCTCTGTCTTTGCCCGCTCCATCTCCTTTGCGGCGTCGACGTCGGCAATGTCTGAGCTTTCCAAGTTCTCGAAACCCTTTCCGGCGCCTTTTTCGAGAGCACGCACATGCGCGTCGTACTCGCGCTGCCATTTCTTGGCGAATGTGTTGTAGTAGGCGGGATCGTGGGCCGCCCACTGGCCAGACGGGAGCTGGTAGTAGCCTGGGTATTCGTCCGTCGGTGTAGGCTCCGGTGCTTGGAATGTGGGTATCACTGGTGCGGACGAGATGTTCGCTGCTGGTGAGGATGTCGAGGGTTTTGGGAGTGTAGGCAGAGAGGAGGAGGAGGATGCAGAGCCTGTATACGTATGATTCATGAGACGAACATTGTTCATCGCATGCATGCACTCACCCAGCGAGAAGAAGTCCACTGCCGGAGGTGCTTTGGCAGGTGGACGCGGCGCCGCTTTCTTTGGACGGTCATCCTCGAGTGAAATATTCGATTTCCCTTTAGCCAGCGACATGGGCATGAAAGGCAGCGATGTCGCCGCTGATGCTGCATCCACAATCTCACTCTCTTCAAGCTGCACAGGCGCCGCTACCAATGTTTGACCGCCTACGCCGCCACCAAGCACTCGTGCAGGCGCAGCGGGGACGGGATTCTTCTGCTTGGGCGCCGGCAACATTGACAGCAAAGACGACACTCCCGCGCCCGATTCCAGTCGCTGCTTCTTCGCAGGCCGCTCCTGTACATCCTCAGTGTCCCCTTCATCTTTCAGAGACTTCAACGACGGCAATGCGATGGCTACTTTCTTCTTGGTCCTGGGAGGAGGGAGGGCAATGCTGGATGATGAGGCCGGTCGGGAAGATTGGGGCAACGACTGACTCTTTACGCTTGTCGTCGTCGGCGCCGGTGTGGTCTTTACCTCGTCGCTGTCGCTGTCGCTGTCACTGCCGTATCCTCCAAGGCCGAGCATGATGACGAGGTCGGGTGATCGAGGTGTGAAGACAAGTGATGATCGACCTTGTCGTCGCACTGCGAAACTGCTCACGCAGGTTGCTTGCTTCCATAGATTAAATGACAAATTGTACATGCCCTTGGGCAAAGGAAGCTTGTATTTATGCATGAGTGTAGAATAATAGAGCGGTCAAAATGATGGCGTGTCTAGTAGCGAGTGATGGTGTAGCAATATTTAACAAAATCCAATCAGTCCGATAGGAGCCTCCCAAGATAGCAAGGTGGTGAGTACGAAAGTCAAGTCCAAGGCAGAACACCATCTAGAGTCTGGTATTGCAGCGAAACAAAAAGACATAAGCGATCATGGTCGTGCTTCAAAGGATAATCAGTACATGTCATCGGGGAAGTCAGAAAAGTTTACTCACATAACTGCTCCTTCCTGTAGAACCAGAAGTAGCCAATGACAATGATCAATTGGCAGACCAGCGCTATCCAGAACAGCGGCTCCGCCATTGGGCTTCCCGAGAGACCTTGCGAATCAAAGTCCCACGTAGCTCCGTCGGGGAACACGCTGCCAGGTCCAACGCTGTTCGGTGCAGTCGCTCGTGCGATCATGACACAGACAGATCCAATGATTTGAGAGAACGCGAGTGTGGCACAGACATGGAGTCGAGACAACGTCTGCAGCAAAATCATTCCGAGGCCGACACCCTGGATGGCATCCAAAACACCCAGCCACAACCACAGGGAAAGACCGAGATATGGTCCTCCACTGCCAGCCCATGGGATGTATAACGCCAGAGATGAGGTACCCCACATCATCTGACACCATTTGGGCGCTCCTAATCCGACAGCGAAGACGGGCAAGAGCCATGTATGCGTCTTGCTGAAGTGCGTTAAGATCGCGAGCATTATTCCCCAAAGAACGATGAAGAACGCGATGATCATGAGCAGGATTTGGTATGTCGGTATTGGTACATTCCATAGGAAGCCCCAATTACGGCCATAGGGCTGTGCAAGCAAATATTAGCGGGGAGGAACCATTGTAGACAAGTGATACATACACCACTGAGCCAATAGTCGCGCAGAATTTCGGAGAACAGGAACCAGACAACCAATTTACGACGCAAGAGGGTCTTCAAGAAGCCAGGGACCTTGGGGGGAGTTTGACGATAATACTCTATAAGTGTAACGATTTAGCAATGTGTCCGGTGCGCCATGCAAAAGATACGCACCAGGTAAACCGTAAAGCATGAGGTAGGCAAACAGGAAACTCATGGCAGACAACGGCCAAACGATACATACGATCCACCAGGGAGGAGTGTAATCGTTGGACGAGCCGTTCATTGAATGACCCCAATACCATAGAGCGGCGACCCAGATTTGCTGCGAACCTTGAACGATGCAAGCACGAGTAGTCCACACTTCGGTTGCGGCACCCTGACGAACTGTTAGTCAAGATACTGTGACATATCGGGAAGGTGGTCTTACAGCTTCTTCACCAAAGTTAAGACCGAAGAACAAGAACGCAGCGGCGGATGCGACGGCATAACACCAAGTCGCAGCACTGGCAAGCGCTCTGTGAGCTGGCGTGAGAGCAGAGCTCACGGATGGGATTCCAATTAACAGGAAGGCGAGACCGAAGAATATCCATGGCGCGGACAATACCCAAACCGACGGTTTCAGACGGAAGAGAGGATACCAAACTGCCGATGCGGCGAGGAAGACTGCACCGAGGACGTACAACTGCACACTGTCTTCCCAATTGCGACCTGTGAGAAGAGTGATCTGGAAACTGGTAGCACTGAGCATTTGGCCGAGAGCGATGACGATGGTGTACAGTGGCCAGCCTGCAACTTCCCGGGACATGGCGATCTGGAGACCAGTCATGGGAACAATTTCTGGAGGACCAGCATCGTGGGGGAGAGAGCCATCGTAACCGTCTGAGAACATCTGGGTGTTTGGTGCTGCAGCAAGCATGAGAAGACATTCTTGACGGGGAAAGAGAGAAAAACTCACAGTCTGGGCGTGAGTATATCGAGGGAGAAGGTGTGCCCCAAACCGAGTCGCGCTGAGATGAACGAATGCTTGCGGCGCTGTCGAGTTTGTCCTTGCGAACTTTTCCAAAGAAAGCTTCCTCGCTCTTGACCAGGAACTTCTCAATGGACAGTTCATGCTCCGAATTTTTCGCGTTGAGAGATTGCAGCTTTTGTACGAATTCGGCAGCCACACCCCCATCAGCATCGGTGAACTGAATATACGCGTAAGACGTGTCGGAACAGGAAAACGAAAGCACTTACAGAAGCCATGGCCTTGTTGAGTGGCGAGTTCGATTTTTCGTCCACGATGGATGAGATGGACTCCACAGAGGAAACACGCGAGTGGGCACCGAATGGACGATTGGGTGTCAGATTACCATCCGCGAAGGGATCCGGTGCATTGCGATGATCACGAGCGATTGTCCGGTTGGCCCTTTCTAAGAAGTCGCCGTACCCTTGTTGAGGTTCAGTGCGATTCTGAGCGAAGTAGTCTTCGTCTCCGCTAGCGACCGAGCTTCGATTATCCTGGTGGAGCAATCTGGGTGGTCCTGGAGTTAAGGTATCTTGACTCCATTGTCCAGGAGACCCGGGGGTGTTGGGTCCATCAACTATACTGTTACGGTCCCACTCCGGCTGCGAAGGTTGTTGCTGGTGCACAGGATCCCAGTCATCGTGTTCTCCAATGGGTCGAATACCCGCACCATCGCAATCCGATGTCCTCCAGGCATCTGAGCCTGCCATGCCACGACTGACGCCAATACTGCGTTTGTGGAAGTCCTCCATCCTCTGGCGCCACTCGACGACGGGGAAACGCTGAACAGCGGATCGCGCACGAAGCACGGCACGTTCCTCTTCGGTTGATTTCAAAGCCATCTTGATAGTCTTTGTCAATTGCGACAACATGTGGGCCGTTGCGCTGGACTCGACAGGATACCACTACGCGATCTTAGCGAGGAGCAAACCGCAAGGTGAGAGAAAACTTACCCAACCAGGCATGAGACCAAGACCTCCGAGACGGGAACCAACACCAAGTGCACCCTTTCGACCGAATTCAACAGCGACGAGACCGAAAGGCTCGTCACGGGAAGGAATCAGAGCGAAATCAGCACCGCTGAACAGGTAGGGAGGCAAGGCGGTGAACTCTGGCTTGGAGTAGACACGATCGGGATAGAGCTCCATGAGACGGGCGAGCTTTTCAGCAGCGAATCGACCATACAAATCAATGACAGGGCCGACAGCTATGAGTTGAATGGTAGGACGCTTCTCCAACCTACAAGACGATGAGAATCATGATGCAACACCAAAGAGATGAACATACAAAGTGGGCATGACATCGGCAATAAGATCAACACCCTTCTGCTTCGACCAACGACCGACGAACACGAAGAGGTCAGACTCGGGATCCTGCTTGATACCGGCCCACTCCTGCGCCTGACGTTTCTGTTCAGGTCGAGCGGCTTCAGCGACCTCGTCGATCTGTATGTCCTTGGGTTTCGTCGGAGCTTCGTCAAGGGCGGCAATATCACTGGGATCCGGATTTGGCAGAGAGTCGACGTGCTTCAGGGTCCAAAGGGCGGGATAACGAGCCCAAGAACGTTTACCATACTTGTCAGAGACACCGGCGACACCTATACTCTTTTGGTGGACGCTAATGAAAGACGCGGCCGCGTGGAGCAAGTTGAAGGTGTTACCGAACTGTACGTATTTCGTGCAATGCTCCTTGCTGATGTTGAACGCCGAGCAGACTTCCTTCATCTCCTCCTTGGTACGAAGGGGCCACAAGCCCTGGAACTCGGCATTGTGCAGCGACAAACAAACCGGAATGACCTTGGGTAGGAGATAAATACCCGCAAGCGCACCGTGATAGTCGTTAATATGGTAGATATCCACGAGGGGGTTGCGACGGATGGTGGCGGCGATGGCCTGATTCCAAGTCGAGTAGAAGATAGCCGAACTCAAATCATCCATACGAGCAGGGTAAGGGTCGGCCTTGGTCTGCGCGCGGAAGACGGGACTGTCGAGGATAACGTATGTGATATTGTCCAGGACGTGCGTCTCAACTTCGATGAGATACGGCTCGCCAAAGATGATGACTTCAATGGGTTCGGCAGGGTCTCCAGCGGGATACTCGACGTCCTTGACTTTGGGGACAACCCAGATGAGGTCAACATCCGTCATCGCTTTACCCATGAGGGAGGACATGACACCAAGACCACCAATCTTCACTTTGATCTTCCAGTCGATGATCTCGTACTCGAGCGTGGCGATGAGCACCTTGCGGCGCTTGTTCTTGTCCTCGGGCCATCCAATGATTTCAGTGTTGTGTTTGTGGCTGCCAAAGAGCTTCTCGGTTGTGCTGCCCTCCTTGAGATCAGAGGTCGACTTGCCCGCCAAGGCGCCAAGGATGGGGAAGTAGCTGTTGTTTGACTTGGCCTTCACACCGTACTGATTGTGTTTGATGCCATAGAACGACCACATGAAGATCAAGACAGCGAGAGTACCGGTGATGATAGGAATAGCCAGCAGAAGAGCGTACATGGTGGCGCCGACCCAAGATTGTCCACGAGGGACGAGAGTCCACGACATGGTGCTGTCGTCTACGAGGAGAGACCACGACAGGTGAGGGTAAGGCGGAGCGGACATGTTCACGTAGTTGGGGGCGTTGGTGTTGGGAGGAAGACGGTCAAGGACACCGTCGCCGTCGACATCACCGTAGTAATAGTTATCAAAGCCCCAGACGTTGAGTTGAACATAGGTGGGCCAGTTCGCCATGATTTCCATCTCCCACAGGCCATCATCGTTTTGTGTCATGACCGATGTCAGACCGTTGTCGAAACCCCAGCTGTTGTATGGACCACGAGCCAAGAACTGAGGTACATGACGAGGAGAGCCAGAGTAGTCCACGTCCGCATGGATGACGGCACTCGCGGCTGAGGCAGCGGCACTCCAATCTAAGCAGAGTCATGAAAAAAGAGTGGAAAAGCACATTACGGAGGTGCTTACATTGGACTATGATGTGATCACCATCCCAGAAGAGATCGTCATCGTCAGTCGATGTGAAGACGCTCCCTTTGATCGTCGTAGTATCTTCCCAAGCTGCCCAGTCTGTCCAGTTCTGACCGAAGTTCCACGAATACCTGAACTTCTCCGCTCCGTAGGCCAGATGAGTGAAGATGTAGTCCTCACTGGCCTTTTTGAAAGACCCGACGGTGTCGTAGTCATTCTCGGGGAAGACCATGACATTGCTCGAGTTACCTTTACGCAACAACAGATTATCGATAGCCTGATGAAATGGGTAAGCGGCTTGAAAAGACTGCATGAACGAAGAGAAACTAACGTTGGTTGTGTTACCGGAGCTGCTTGGAGCATTCTTGACGGAAATGGTAAGGATACCGTCAGGGAAGTCGGTCAGTGTAGCAGTCCATTTGTATGCCGAAGTCGTGCCACCTTGAACGTTGTTCGTTCCAGTGGTGGTAGCGCAGTTGACGTTGGAAATGGTAGGCGCATCCCCGTGTCCAGACGAGGCCATGGTGAGCGTGATGGCTTTTGTAACACCGTCGCAGTCCATCTCTGTATTGAACTCGATGGCTATGTCCGTCGTCGTGGAATTTGTATCGCCCTTATTGACGAGCAGACGGTGATCATGGCCAGGTGTGAAGCCAGTCATCTGAACAGGAGCAGAGACCCACTGTGTTTCGGGAACAAAAGCCTTGTAGCCGTACGCATCCATCGTGAGAGACCCCAGACATCCGTAGTATGGCGCCTTTCCATCAGCGTAGTACGGGGAACCAGAGTCCTGTAGCGTATATGTCTCGAACGGCGCGAACAAGTTCCGGACGATTGTGCCGGAAATGTAAGGGGAGGAAATCCACAGGGAACCAGAACAGTCGTATTCCCAGGTCTTGGTTTGATTCTCGTTGGTGTAGAGCATCCAAACCTGGTCGTTGTACGTCCCGTTGAGAGTCTGAACGTTGTCGATACCGGCACGAGAGATGGACCAAAGGCCCATCTCGGTATACGTGCCATTGGAACCTGGCTTTTCAATTCGGTAGGTCCAATTCCCGCGCTGAACAAGATTCAATCCATCTTGGAGGGCGCCGTACGTGGAGCGGAGGGAGTTGAACTGAGCCCACATGCGGCGACTGTCAGTCGTCGGATCGAAGTGGTCCAGCGCGTTCCAGTCGTCTTGGCAGCCAACAAGAGCCTTATCTAGGGGCATATTGTAATACTGCTGGGAGCCAAGTCGATAACAGCCGTGGCGCTTCCATGCCAGGTTCCCAGGCATGGCTTGTCGTCTAGAAAGCACGTCAGCAATTGATTCTCGTAAGACACGGAAGAACGGACCCGTAGAGATAATTCTGTGCACCATTATCAAATACGTAGAACTCTTGCTCTTCTCCAAAGTAATACTAAAAAACGTTGAGAGAGTGCCATCAGGGTGAAGGGGAGATAAAACACACCAAGGGAATACCCGGCATGACCAAAGAGGCAATGAACGTTGCAAGAGCACTTCGCTGGACACCGTTGGCGAGACTGGGCCAGCGGAAAATATCGAAATTGCTGGTACCGTACATGTGGCGTGGATCCAACAGGCCGGTCATCTGGTTGACGAAGTCGTTGTCGACAAACATCTCGTTCCACGCAGTGATGAAATTGACATCAACGTCGTAGGCGACATTGAGGTTACCATCCATTCCCAGAAAACGAGAGAGGGAACGATAAATGGAGTAATGGAAAGCAACGCCATCCAGACCATTTTTACCCTTTTCGCGCAGGAAGTACTGATCGTCGGCAGATGTCACATTGGCGGCGACCAAGAATCCACCAGGACGTTGAGTCGGTGTGCGACCACGACCACTGCAATGAAGATTGAGCTCGGTCAAAGCAGAGTGAGCGTTCATAAAACGCACTAGTAGAGTGATCCGAATGTATCTCCTCCAGTCACCTCTCCCGAGATGTAGAAGTTCTTCTTTCCAAGCTTGTATGCACACTCGCGGGCCGAAGAGGCCCAGTCAGCAAGAGCAGCGACTGTGACCTGCGTGGATTTATCGATACGGATAGCGTCGAAATCAAGCGCAGTGATGGCCATGCAAGCAAAGTTCTTGAGACGGGCCATGACGGTGGGCTCCCATTCGCGAAGACGATCCTGCACGGAGGCGAACTTGGCGAGCTGACGCTGCCAGTCCTCATGTACACCAAAAGCCTCCATATCGCCATACTGATCAAAATCAGACTCGAGGCAGCCGTTAGTCTCAACAGTGACAGTCGACCCAGAGTCATCCCAGAAGGTGGGAAGCACGCAGGATGTGTTACGTTGGTTGCTGATCTGTATCGTTCTGTCAACGGGACGAAACATACGGCGGGTCAAGAAGGCTTACAGTGAAATCAGCATACTCGTCGAAGCCCCAGGGCATATATTCCGGTTTCTTGTAGACAGTCGAATACTCATCGAGACTAAAAGGCGTACTCGCGTTCAAATGGCTGAAAAGAGGTGGTAGGTCAACTGGGTGCCATGGGAAAGGTTCAAAACACTCACCCTTCAAAACCAATGAGATCAGACATTGTCCCAATTGTGAAATCAACCATGAGATACATGTTGTGTGCATGTATGGCTTCAATGGCTTCCACCCAATCGTTCAAGGTGCCCCAGTGAGGGTCGACGATAGTAAGGTCCAAGGGCGAATAACCTAGACCCAACCAGTGAGCAGGAAGCGAAGAAGCAGAGCGGGAGAAACACACTGTCAGCCTGCCAGAGCATGTTAAGAAAAGGCGTTCCGGCGATGTAGATAATTCGGATGCCCATGCCGTAGAGATAGTCGAGCTTGCTGACGAGACCCTTGAGGTCGCCTCCGAAGCGGAGTTGGGTCTCGCGCCAGTCGTATTCGAACGTGGTGTTGAAGTAGTCGTTGTTGGAGGGATCACCGTCGGCGAATTTGTCTAGGAGGACGGTGTACGTGGGCAAGGCCCGCCAATTTTCAGGGGAGGGCTGGTAGGTGGTATTCGAGCGGGAGGTGGTGTACTGCGTGGGGTCTGTGGCATCCTTGTTGGTGTTGATGTTGTACTCGACGAGGGCCTCTTTGTACGGCGAAGCGCCGACGAGGCGGACGCAGGCAGAGAGCGCCGCCAAGGCGGTGGTAAACCGCATTATGGGTGTGAGCTGACGTGCAAGAATAACAGGGAGAAAGTGGAGCAGCGAGTAGAACGAGAGTGTAGCACTGCCAGGCAGCGGCTTATGTATGTCGGCGCCGTTCAAGGCGAGATGGTCGTGGGGGGAAGGAAGAGTTTGACAGACAGCCAAAGTGACTGATGGGAGTCGGGCCTCTGACGCCGCATGGCAGAATGCCTATCAATTGCACCGCCACCGCCTGGGAATGTCGGCTCTTCCGCACTCCTGAGCATCGCAGTAGTCTGCTCGCTGCCGGAATCATGTCTTCGAGTTGGCAATGCAGCTCTGCCGCCTGTCCCGCTCACACAAGAGACGCTCAGGCCCGCTCAGCGTGGCGGCAATATTTTCTGTAGAATCGTCATACGGAACACCAGCCCTGAGCACGTGGCTGACCGGCGTCGCCAGGGCAGCCCAGGCATTATCGTGCTTACCTACACTTCCTGGAACCTCTCGCGCTCAAGACAATTGCAGGTCGAGCTATTGTGTTGTTCCTTCGCGCGCCAAGCAGTCCCATACGCCTTTCTCTCTCCTTCTTACCACCGTCTTTTGCCACATTTCCCGCCCGAGTTCTGCTGGTGCGTCCTCGGTTCCTGCCCTGCCTCTTTGTCCTGACTGGTATCCAAGCTCTCTTTATGCTTTCACTTTCCTTATAGCCGCTTGTTTTTCCGTGTTGTATGACCAGCTTCCTTTCGTAATCCCCCCAGATCAGTGTCAGCCTCATCAGTCCTCGGCTACTTGACCCATCATGTCAGCCGTGGCTTCAAGCAACCTATTACATCTACACGAATCTCCCGACTCCAAGCCATCCACGCCCGCTTCACCGACCAGCTCATTCCAGGCCCAGCAGGCCGCCCGCACGTTCACTAGCACCATTCGCGGCCAATCCTCGCCTTTTCCATCAACTCCCACCGCATCCTCGTCTGCAGTCGGTGTCGCTCTGGAGCCGCCACCAGGCGCGACGTGGGGAGACTATATTCGTACATGGACGGATTCGCATGTTGCTCGCTGGCTCTCCGAGTGCAAGTGCGGCATCCATGCTGGCACATTCAAAGCTAACGATATTCGTGGCGACATCCTTCTCGAGCTGGATCATCCGACACTGACAGAGATGGGCGTCGCCAGTGTCGGCGACAGGTTTCGAATTTTGAGCGCTGTCAAGCAGCTACGACAGAAGGCTGCTCTGAAGGCGGCGCCCATTCCCCGTCACGTCGAAGATCTACCTCCGCACCGGCCCACCACGGATAAGGGAGAAAACACCACAACAAACAAGCGCCGACTCGAGAGTGGTCGTCCCGCCCCACTGCTACTGAATAATAACCCAAATCGCAGCGATCTTCCGCGCTTGGTACGCGAGCAGCAACCGCCGGATTCTGCTAAAACTACTTCCTCCATTTCACAACCTCCTACTCGGCCGCTTCCCCAGCCTGCACAGGGCACGTCATCCAATTCGTCCAGCAGTTCCTCCTCAGTATCGCGCTCCCAACTTCCGCCTCTTCCTCCACCTCCGCGCGGGCAGCCTCCCCTTCCACCTACAAATCGGCCTCCCGTACGCTCCTTCACTGGTTCTGGAAGACGGACGCCGACCCAATCTGACAACGTCCCGGCGTATGTCAACTCGGCGCTGCCGCCAGCACCCAACCAACAACTTCTAACGCCATCATCCGCCACTAACTGGACTGGCTATCATCTCCCCGCAGATCCGCGTCCCGGGAACGCGGGCGGCGGCAAGACACCTCAACCGAATATCTCGCGCGCAACATCACCTCTGCCCCGAGGTCAGCGATCCGGCAACGCGCAAAGTCAAGGTCATGGACGAACAGGATCTGCAGGACTTGCGTCCCCCGTGACGTCCAGTCCAAGCTCCAAACCGCCGCGAACTACTAGTCACCCTTATGCAACCGGGCAGTCTGTCACTGTACCAAACCACAAAATAGACTTGTCACCTATTGCGGAAGGATTCACAGGGACCAGCCAATCCTCTCCCCCAGTGTCGTATTCTGTGGGTCGCGGGCCTTTCAACAATCCTGGTACACCATCTCATTCCAATGCGCCGTCACTCGATGATTTGAGGCGCAAATTGGTGAAAATCGCACTGCCAGATGAGAACCTCACATACACCATCGACGTCGACAACTGCGCGGGCGGTGTCGAGGTCTTGGAGAAAGTCCTGAAGAAATTTGGAAAGGGAAGTAGAACTCCAGACTCGGCAGATAACGTTACAATGGAGGACGGGGGTCTCAGCGTTGACGGCTGGGGAGCCTATCTAGATGACGGCACTGGTGAGTTCCTGAGATCGGCATGCGGTTGTTGCCTCACGCTCTACGCAACCAGGTCCTCTTGACGAAGCCGCCCTCCTCTCCTATTGCCACGCTTCTCTGGATCATCCTGCGCGCGACAAACCTTTGGCCTTGCGCAAGATTGCAAAGGCACGTCGTGATGACAAGAGCAGCTCGCCCTCTGGCTCTGGAGGTCGTATCCTCGGCAGCCAGATGTCGAAGGCTACCAAACGCGCTTCGTCCATCAGCATCCTCAGCGGTCTTGGAGTGCGTGATCCCGAAAAAGCATTGGAACCTCCTTCTCCCACTCATTCCGCCAATGACTCTGGCAGTGGGTCAGGGAGGTCCAGCCCGGCCACATCTAACAACAAACGGCCATCTAAGCTACGCAATTTCTTTGGACAGAGACCACCAAGCGAGCTTATCACGACGCATCTCACGGAGTATTTCCCAAACACGGAAAAGAAAGTGCTTGAGCGGACTGCCCGACACAGTATGATGAGAACGAGCACATTGTCGTCCACTAGGCGTGACAGTGCTGCGTCCTGGAATCCTAACCTGCCCTCCAGGTTCAGCAGCAGCACTATGGGATCTGGCTCTGGAGGGCGCGCATCAATATCGCGTGCTTCCATTTCGTCGACAGCTACAGGTCCCCCTCCAGTTCCTGAACGGGCTTCTTCCCCTGCTCCTTCGGAGATTCCTTCGGCTGAAGACATTCCTCGCGTTTCACTGTCGACAGATGACGGTCGTTCCATAGACCTCCATGACTCCTCCTCAGTCGAGAGCCACGGAACACATCCCCAACTATTACCACCGATACCTTTCCCAACCGAATCGCTCTCCGAATCCCTGGAAAGCATCACTGGTGCTGGTGCCCAACGCATGTCCCGCTCCTTGTCGACCACCTCCCGCGCGTCGCGTCGTCTCAGTTATATGACTGAGCTTCGCAGCAAGCGCGACCGGTCCGATACAGCCAGTCTCATGACGGTCGACGAGATCACTGCCGAAGTTGAGAATCGGAGACGCCAGACCATCATCGACCGCCCGTCAAGTGATATTGACGACTGGACTGAGGTCCAGAGTGTAGAAGGTCAGGATGGACACGGCGATGAGATGCCCGAGGATCCCGATGAGGACGGCTTTACTGACACGGTCAATGGGGAGGAAGACGAAGAGGAGGAAGAGGAAGACCTGTTTGAGGAGGACGGCACAACACTCAATGAGGACGCAGAGGAGGGAACTAGCCCCGTTACCCGCAAAGGTATGTATGCTTCACACTTCGATTACATTTCCGACGCTCACTCCTTTTTGTTGTATAGCCAGCAAATGGATCAAAGGTGCCCTCATCGGCGCCGGCTCTTTCGGAAAAGTCTACCTGGGCATGGACGCTTCCAGTGGTCTACTCATGGCTGTCAAGCAAGTCGAACTGCCGACAGGATCTGCTTCAAACGAGGAACGCAAGCAGAGCATGCTTACTGCCTTGGAGCGTGAGATAGAGTTCTTGCAAGACCTACAACATGACAACATTGTCCAGTATCTCTGTAAGCAACTCTCCACACTTTGATGGAAACATTGTTCTGATATTGGCAACAGACTCGTCTTTGGAAGATGACTGCCTGAATATCTTCCTCGAATACGTGCCAGGTGGTTCGGTCACTGCGCTGCTGCGCAACTACGGTGCATTCGAAGAGCCGCTCGTCAAGAACTTCGTCAGACAGATCCTCCAAGGATTGACCTACCTGCATGAGCGCGACATCATTCATCGTGACATTAAGGGTGCCAATATTCTCGTTGATAACAAGGGAGGGGTAAAGATTTCCGATTTCGGTATCTCGAAGAAGGTCGATGTTCGTAAGTACACGTCTCTTGACGCCTGCAACCTGCTCTCATGACCATTACAGAGGCTTTGACTGGACACCGCGCGCACCGGCCGTCGCTCCAGGGATCCGTCTTCTGGATGGCACCAGAGGTCGTCAAGCAGAGCGGCCATACTCAGAAGGCCGACATATGGAGCGTCGGATGTCTCGTTGTGGAAATGTTCACTGGTGAACATCCCTGGGCGCAGCTCACTCAAATGCAAGCCATCTTCAAGGTAACTGCTTTGTTTGCCCTATCTCGACAGTCGATGACCTGGGTGTCATAGATTGGCTCGTCCGCGAAACCGACTATACCGTCAGACATCTCGGCTGAAGCTCAAGATTTCTTGACGCGCACATTCGACTTGGACCAGGATGCCAGGCCATCAGCGGCCGAACTCCTCCAGCACCCATGGCTTGCGAAGAAAGGTTGAACCTTTTGTCTCTTTTTCTTACTTTCTTGTTCATATCCAAGGGTTAATACTTACTATCTTTCCTGTATACTTTTGCCTTCGCGGATTCCGGAAGCTGTCACTGTACGATACAAGCATCTTTTATCAATATACTATAGATGAGCATGAACCGATGGTCGCAACGTTCACGTCAAGCCTCCGCTTTTCTCTTCTTGCTGCCTGTTGCTCGTGTTCCTGGACCCCAATTGCTTGGAGTTTCCTGATATCTTACCAGCTTCACATTCGACGAAGCAGTAACTGTGCCCGGATGCTTCTTAAAGATGGCCTCCGTTCTACGACATCTGTCAGGACGAGAGCCCTATCGTGAACGAACGCAACCTACCTGGGCTCCGTCGCCAGAAGGATCCGAGTCGGCGAATGTTCGGCGACGTTCTCCATTTTCACTGGATGTAGCTTCACGAACGATCGATAGACGTCGTGTACGTCCGCACGAGTTGCCGTGGTTTTTACAGAGCCAGCCAAGGCGTGTGAGCGAGAGACTTGATGACCCGCATGAAGCAGTGCAGAGCTTGAAAGGCCAAGTCAGTAAGCTGCATATCGGATGGGTGTTTGTCCGTACCAGACATCGTCAAGCGAGGGGGTGACGCAGTTGAACATACTGGCAACTTTCCTGGGCGTGAAGAAAAACGGTGTGTCCAATTCCTTTGGGGCGAATGAGTAAGAGTTAGGTTCAAGGCTTCGTCACGTACCTCTTTCGCCACGGTCAGCATACCCTTCATTCGCGCAGCCGTGCCGTATTTCGACTCGTTACTTTCAAGATGCTCCAGCACCTTGGAAATGAAGTTCGGGTCGTGTATCGGGCCGGACCACATTGGGCCAGCAAGCTGGACACGACTTCAGGAATGCTGATGTCTGGCTGAGATGAATGCTTACATGTAGAACAGATTGGCATTCAGGACACAAATTCGACGTGCCGATGGTTTGGGCAGTCTTGAAGTGCAAATTGACGTTGCCTGATGCCTCGTGGACCTTTTCGACGACCTTGCCCATTGGCTGCCCGAAAAACGATTGACAGTTCGAACATATGTGATATACAGATGTCTTCCTGAGTAATGGAGAACGTGAGCACTCAGAATCGATGGTGTGACAAGGGTGATGGATCTTACAGCAGGGATTTCTTCACTTCGATGGCTTGTGTTCTGACTCTGACAAAGAGCCGTACATAGAAGTCTATCGACAACGATAGCAGCGGTTGGATGAAGCGCCCATATCTCGCCGCTGACGACGAGACCGCATGAAGCACTAGACGTAGGGCCTTGCCTGAATTGAGATGCAGATGACACGGAATGAAGGACAAGCCATACCGCTTCGTGACAGTATTCAGCTTTGAGTGATACACCTCCATAGTTTGAGTAACTGCCACATGATCAGCAAACGCGAGATGACAAGAACGGCGTGCTACCATTTCTCTGGGTAGTTGTTCGTTGCAAGGACTGATAAATCAGTACAGGTGATGCAAAGGAGACCTTTTGACACATCAAGAAGACGATAGACAGTGCACTTTCATCTGTACGCACCGCCGTCAGAGATACATTGTACTGCAGCATCGATGAATGGCGCAGCTGTCCCGTATGGATCAAGATCAACCACATCGACCCGCTTGCGTTCCTCGCGGTGGCTATACATTAGTGTGCTACAGGGAGTGGTCAAAGTTCGTTGGAGATGCTATATGCGAATCAAGTACCAGGCATCCCCCTCGTTGATTCGGACCTGGCCCTCGCCAGAGGCAGAAGTTTCAAGATCATTGTATGCGACGTTACGTTTCATGGCATCTACGGCTTCAGGCGACAGGTCGTTTGCGATGACATATCTGCTTATTGGTCAACATGTATATGATGTGTATGATGCTGAGCGAGAGCGCACTTGACCAGAGGGATCTCTTTGGCGTAGCGAATGGAACGAAGACCAGTGGCGGATAAGGCTTCGAGGATACTGATTTTATGTGGAGAGTAGACTGGCTGCAGAAGACATAAGTGCCGATGTTGATTCTCTCGATCGCATGCACGCACCTCTTTGACAGGCAAACTAGAAGTCGATGGTTCTCCTTCGCCAGCGGGCGGAACATCCACGGCTGTCTCGCTGTCTACTATCCGCACGTTGATAAAAATATTTGGCAAGAAGGGCTGCGCTGCTAAACATACCTTTACGCTTTTTAGCTGCCTGGGCTTTGGCCTTCTTCTCGCGTGAAATAAGCCATTTTGCTTCTTTTTCTTGGTTGAGCAACTGGCTGAAAGTCGTAATAGATGCAACACTGAGATCCCGGTTGAACTCTTGGACTGGATTGAGAAAGGCTGCCTTTGCGTCCAGAAGGATATGTGATGTGTTTTCAGTGTGGAGGGTAAAGCCCTCGGGAACAGGTTTGGGCGGTGGCACAGTTGTCATGTTCAGTCTCCCATAGGCGAAGGGCGAGTTGGTACTGATGCGTCCTCGGGAAAGGGTTCGGGCGAGAATCGTGAAGAGAATGGATCGCTGACTCGGCCCGGGCTGCTATACCAAAAATTGTGATCCGAAATTCGAGAGCACGTGCAATCTTACTTCTTGCCAACAAACCACCACAAACGTCGGCGGTCCTAACAATGGCCAGCAACGCGTCTGGCACTGGCTCTCGCCTCCTCGACGCGCTGGACAACCAGAGGAGGCTGATGGATTACTCGCAGGCGATGGGCAGCACGCAGACGCCCCCGCGACACCCACTGCACGCGTCTAACAGCACTCAGGCGGATAACGCGACTCGACAAGCTCTCTTGGAAGCTCGCATCAAGCAGATGAGCCAGATCAGTCCGTCAAACATGCGTGCGACTGCTTCCTTCTCTATCCCTTTGTCTTTCTAACTCCTTTCTTTCATAGACAACGACTCCGATTTTCTGACTTCTGCTTTGAATCATTCCTCGCGAGCTCCCGCACTCACGGCTGGAGGTTTCAGAGTCAACTATGACCAGGAGACACCTATAAGGGCCATCGATGTCGGCGGTGCAGATCAAGCGAAGAGGCGCGTCTTTTATTATGACAGGGTTCAAGATTCTTACTAGTGACTATAGGATAGAAGAGTTCGTCACAAACGCAATAAGCAATGTCTCGCATGGCGTCTCCGTCCAAGCAGCCGTGAAAGCACTGGGAATGAAAGAGTGAGCAGATTTGTCTTACTTCGATCCCCTCTCAACCTCCTGTAGTGAAAAGGACACCATTCCCGGTCTGGAAGTTCGCCTTCTTCCTCATCAGATCATCGGAGTAGCGTGGTATGCGCATAGCTCTCATCCATTGACGCGTTTCTTATCCCATCTTTTAGGATGCTTGAGAAGGAGAGGAGTAACGACAAAGGCGGCATATTAGCGTATATTTCCACTCAAATCCTTTCTCCGCTGCACTTATACATCTCAATCATAGTGATGACATGGGCTTGGGCAAGACCGTTCAGATGATTGCTACCATGGTGATGAACATGCCGAAGCTTGACGAAGACGGCCCCCGTATCACTCTTATTGTCGTCCCAGCCGCGCTTCTTCAACAGGTCTGGCACTCTCAGTATTCCTCCGATGTGCAACTAAATCGTGATCATAGTGGAAAGAGGAGATCGAGACGAAGACCAACGGTTGCCTTTCTGTCCATATCCATCACGGGAAGGACAAACTCAAGGTAGCGACGGTCTTTCAACGGATGCAGCTGTCTACTTATGTCGTCCCCAGAAAATTTCACAACTCAAAGAATACGATGTAGATTCATCTATGATCCACCGCGTTCATCTGTCTGACCGCCAACGCATAGGTTGTGATAACCACTTATCAAACACTGAATGGAGATTTTCTGATTCCGAAAGACACTGACGACGAAGCGGCCTGGCTTCAAGAGCATGGGTACGGATATTACCTCGTACTCAAACAAACCGCCTATTAATTCGCTCAGTGGCATTCTTGCACGGGTCAAATTCTATCGTGCAATTGCCGACGAGGCACAGTACATCAGAAATCGGTAAATGATCTCCCACCTTTTCGGTTCGGGCGCTGACTTTGCGGCGTAGCGCAACAAAAGCGAGTATCAGTTTAGCCCACGTCAAGGCCAAATATCGTTGGATGTTGACTGGTACGCCAGTCACAAATTCTCTGTAAGGAGCGGTTATTGGATGTGGATGCTCTTATACTGACTTTCGACGAAAGGGCCGACATATACGGTCTGCTTCGATTCGGTCGTTTCCGCCCTTGGAATGATTGGAACGACTTCAATGAATACGTCGTGAGTGGCGGCTGACATATCTGCGATGTTGAACATGCCTCTTACATACGTTCAAGGCCAAGGTTCAGGGTGAAGATGCACCGTTAGCAGGAGAACGCGCGAGAACCATTCTAAGGCCGATTCTTTTGCGGCGTACGAAGGATTCCAAGCTGGAAGGAAAGCCAATTCTTGAGCTACCTCACAAGGAGATCGCTATCACTACCCTGAAATTCACGCCAGAAGAGAGAGAGGTTTGTTACTTCATCTTGTGTGGCGCCGACTCACGTTCTGCCAGCTGTACACTTCCGTCGAAGCGCGTAGTAAAATCACTGTGAACAGGTTTATCCGCAATGGCACACTCTTGAAGAAGTAGACCTCTCTCCCCGCCACTTTTTTCAGTACTGATGCTGCCTTTAGCCACGCATTCGTGCTAGTAAGTTCGGGGAAAGGTGTACTCTCTGTCAATGATAACTCATCGTCTCCAGGTCATGATTCTCCGCCTACGACAGCTCTGTTGCCACCCATATCTTATCCTTGTTTGTGATTTTTCCAACCGCATCTCGTTTGTCTGAATGCTCTTAGGCCAACGAGGAGGGCGATGATGAGAATGAAGACGATTCCGAGAGAGAACGGTCCCGTGCCGTCAAAGCGAAGGGGCGTCCCTGGGTTGACTCGGTACGTACAAATAATGCCAGGATTCAACCTGTCTGATACTTCCCCAGATGAAAAGGAGATTCCTGGTACGCGCTCGAGCAGCAGAGAATGACGATGGATCTGAGGCACTTTGTCCCGCATGTAACGAAAGTAAGGGATGCCCTTTCTACTCACCAGCGTCGTGGATCTGACGATGCTATTAGTGCTGCAACCCAACACTGGTCGGGTTCTGGGATGTGGTCATGAGGTCTGCTTCGAGTGTTTATTGGATATTCGGAACTCTGCCGCTGCGCATGATGGCATCTTGTGCGTACTGTTAACAGCAAAACTGGAGGATGTTTCTCTAAATGCCCAAACATAGTGGACACGGATCTGAGAAGGAGAACGCCGCAGTTGAGAAGAAATTTGAAGACGCCGCTGCTAAGGGCCATCGCCCTTGTAGGTGTTATGTGTCTTGCTTGATCCATGACTGAACATGCTGCAGGTCCGACGTGCAAGGTGATGCAAGATGTCACTGAGAACAAGGTCTTCAAATCTTCGGCATTCGAACCCACTGAGGAGGAATTTTCCCGCAACGCCAAGGAGATACGGAAAGCAAACAAAGCTGCTTTCAAGTATGAGTCATCGGACGATGACTCTGACAATGACCGCAAGTCCATCGTGGACCGCGACGACTCAGATGACGACGATGACTTCCCCGACGTCGCTGACATCATGGTCCGCCCTCCGAAGAAGGTGAAGACCAAGGCGGAGAAAGACGATGATTTTCTGGATTTGACCATGGACGACATCACTGCCTCGACGTCTCGGGGAAGTGAGGTGACAAAGTTCATGGGGCGGACACCGAAGAAGTCTCCTATGGGCAAGCGTAAAGCTCGAGACAGTGATGACGATGACTCTGATGCAGAAGATGAAAAGAACAGGAAAGATGCCAAGGGCCCTTCAGAAGCAGTCCTTGCAACCTGGAGGAGAGGCGACGACGACATGGAGCCCAGTACGAAGATGTTGAAGCTCATGGAACTGCTCAAAGAATGGGATGCATCGGGAGATAAGACCATCTGTTATTCACAGTGTCAGTGCTTTGTCCGACGTGCCCTTCCTACCTTTTGCTCACATGCAAGCAGGGACATCAATGCTTGACCTTGTGCAGACATTGTTCTCTCGACACGGTGTTAGATGTCTGCGTTTCGACGGTAAAATGGACCGAGCAGCTCGGGATTACTGTCTCAAACACTTCAAATCGTCGACTGGCCCCAAGGTCATTCTGATCAGGTATCTAGATCAATCAATGTCTACCAAGCCATGTACTCACGTCGACTACCAGCACGAGGTGTGGCGGTGTGGGTCTGAACCTAGTTGTCGCTAACAGGATCGTCAAGTAAGTCACCAGCATCCATACGTCGCACGTGGTGTTCTTATTCATCCAGCATGGATTTATCCTGGAACTATGCCGCTGAGTCGCAGGTAGGTTATTGATCAATCATGAGAACGACCATCTGAAAACCGTGAAGGCCTATGACCGTGCACATAGAATCGGTCAAGACAAGCCTGTTTGGGTCAAGCGTTTAGTTGTCGAAGATACTATCGAAGAGCGGTGAGCGCAATCATTCATTCTGACGTACTCGCACATGCTCAGTTCGAAACGTAGTATGCTCAAGCTCCAAGAGGTCAAGGTCGGCCTAGCCGAAGCTGCGTTGGGCGAAGGTTCTGGAAATAAGCTCCACAAACTTTCCATGAAGGACATCAAATTCGTGAGTTTTCGTCTACCTCCTACACGCCAAGCTCACTCTTCTCAGTTGTTCGGAATGAGCAAGCCACAGCAACCTACTTCACAGCCCAGGCAGGACGATTAGATATAGACACAACTAGACGCGGAAACTATCGTTCCCTGTGATTTCATAGTGTATACATTCTGCTACTGGTACATTCTGACGAACAATCTTGGTACAATACTTCTTGACGCCTTGTGACCTGTATATTATGAAGTCTATTATGACTCTACATACTTACTACTTCTTGAAACTACTATATTGTAAATGTACACAGTAATGCGAAGTTCGTGATTTAGATCCTGACTAGAGTCCTGCAGTGTCCACGACAGGTCTCAATATTCGAACTCTTCTGACACTAAGTCTATATGGCCACGTCTATCACCCTTTCGCACGCGAGCCGGATCTATCTGGAGAGCGATGGATTTGCGAACCATAGCGCTGAAGGAAGTCGGACCGCAGCCTGAAATCAAGGGATATTGAGTATAGCAGCGAGACAGAAAAACCTTGGAGCTCACAGGCTACGACAACTGAGCCATTCGAGCGATCCACTTCGTCTTTCAATATGCGATCGAGTTTTGGCTTGCCTGGACGCGCACGTTCCGCGACAAATGAGATATCCCGCATCTCTGAGCCAGGGAGATGGATGGACTGTACGAGGTTGCCGTCTTCCAGGTACACAGTATCTCCCCCAAATGACGTTGTAGATACGCCGCTGGGAGATGCCATCGTTTCATGCACTGTCAGAGATGGCGAAGACGGACGTGAGAGGGGAGAAGTGGAAGGTATGGTGAGAAGCCCAGGCGTGTTCGACCTTGATGGGCCCTGCCGGGGAGGTGATGGAGGTATCGTATGACTGAATGAAGACGAAGCTCTTATAGTCTCATCGTCCTGCATATACGCAAGGCCCACTTCCTCCTCTTCCTCCGACATCGTCGACATGGGTCTACTGTGGCTGGGTTTGGTATCGTTGCTGTTCGCCAGCAATCCATCTGTAGACCTTCCCGACAGGCGACTCAGCGCACGTCCAAAACCATCCAAACCTTCCTTGATTGCAATGGCCTTGGAGAATCGGCGAGACTGAGCGCGACGGTCTTTCCCAACTCGCTGAACGCGCTCGTTCAGTTGCGCCTCTCCCGGAAGACTGTAGTCATTATCTCCCTCGTAGTTCGTCAGGTCGAGCGTATAGTCTTCAAGAGTTGAGCCAGTGACATCCATTTCGTCTCCATACTCTCCCGTGTAGTACCCCAAATCGACATCCTCTTGGTCACTGTCAGAGGAATAACCAGAGGCAGTAGATAAGTATGATTGCGCCCTCGAATGGGCGACGAAGTTGGGGGCGGGAGGAGCCAGATCCAAGGGATCATCAGCAGTGATAATTCCCCCAGTATGGGCGGAGTAACGCGGATCGACGGGGGGTGCTCTAACAGCCGGTGTCGCATTCGTAACAAAGATATCAACGTCAAGACCGGGCGATGGTATCATCTCCTGACATCGACGGATTATTGATGCGCACCATTGAATGTGGGCTTTACAACCATGATTATAGTCGAAACAACAACTGGAAGGAAGGACATACCAAACTCGCGTATCAACCAAACAAAGCGCACACGTCTGGTTGCGTATCCTTTCTTGCCCCAGCCACCGGGTCGTCCTCCCAGATATCGCCCATCTCTACCAGCCAAGCAGAGACAGACGTATTCCAGGACGGTCAAGCCAAAGCTGACTCCCGACCCTGCTACAAAGATAACGACGGTCGAATGTGAGTCCCACCGCGCGCGAACCGAGCTCCCAAACGGCCCATCGATGTACATCCTCAGCAGAACGCCATGTCTGGGCATCACAGTACCGTTGGGCGGCTTCTCGCCCGGAACATGATTCTCTCCCTTACTGACAAGCTGGAGCACGTAATCCCATAAGTCCCGCGTCCAGCCTCCCTTCGAGCGAACGAGGAAGACAATAGCACGTCCTGAATCCGAAGGTGCTTGTTCGTCACAGATGGACGCGGCAGTAAATGGATGCGTGAGCAACCGGGAGACTGAGGGAACGTTGATGAGAAAGTGTTGGCCAGGCGCCCATGATATATGTCTCGGTGCAATGAAAGTTAGTCGGACTGTTGCGCCCGAGAGCAGCTCCGCGTGTGCGTAGCCGGAAGGAGGTGAGTACTTCAGGGCACTGGTCGGTTCAATCAATTTCGAGGCGTGCCTTTGTGAAAAAGGTCTGGAAAGGAACGGAGATGGAGGTGGATAGCCACCAGGCTCCTCGAATTGAGACGGCCGCAATGACACCTCATCAGAGAGGCTTGACTTGTGGGTCGGCGGCTTGATGTAAATTGGAGCAGACGACGCGTCTCTACCGAACATTCCGTTGACGTATAGCCACCAAGTTCCTCGCCACGTGCGTTCGCCTAGCCAAAGAGCAAGTGCGGCCCAGCACCAGATCCAAACGGGCGGATGGTGCAGCGCAGAAACAACAAGGGTCAAGGGTACCAGTAACACGTGAAGACTGTAGAAAGTCTCGTAGTGATTTCGTCGTATGACGGGCAAAGAGAAAGACATGAGCAAAGTCATCAGAATGAACGCCTGCGTCGCTATGAGCGTGATACGAAAGACCGGAACAAGGGACCAACTTACTACCCATCCGTATATGAATTTATCGTATTGCCACGTAAACGTATAGGCAATTTTGTCGTTGCGAGGACGGCGGTCAATGAGGAGCTGCACGCTCCAAAAGACGACATGTAGGAGAGTGGTGAGATAGATGAGCATGCCCGTCCATCTATGAAGCCAGGAGAGTTTATCGAAGTGGATTTGGGTCGTGAAGGGAAGCGCAAAGACGGCGAAGGGAGGGGTTTTGAGGGCGAAGAGAACGCATAACGGGAACATGGCAAACGCAAGTAATCCCGTTCGTCCACCAAGAGTCCACCACGCCTTGTTGATGGTGTACTGGGGCTGGTAGCGCGTGAATGTTGAACTATCGTAGACGCGTGCAGAGAGACCAGGATTAGTGACGTCAAAGAGTCCATTGACAGGGGATATGTAGTCGGGGCCTGCAAATGCCAGTATGAAGATTGTGATAGGAAGTAATGTGAGCGCCAGAAGCTGGCCATTGGGTGGAAGAGAGATCGGATACCTGGTGCTGCTTTTGCCGTGCTGGGAGCGAAGGAAGGCTTTGCCACGCCATGTTCGTCTCCGAATGGCCCATTTCATCCAATGGGCTCCCAAAGTTCCACCACTTGCTCTGCTTAGGCGAAGCAGAGACAAGACAATGAAGATAGAGGCAACACAGAACCAGAAGATATACATGTATCGCCTGGATTGTTCGCTCAACATATGGATGGTAAGATATGCCGTGATCCATTCCAAGTCGCTGGTGTAGACCGGCGTGGTCGGATTGGCGTTAACTGCTTGTTGCACGGTGGACATGGTGGAGGCAAAGCGTAACGCGTGGATGTTGATGATAGCAGTTGCGAAGCCCAGTAAAAGGCCTAGACTGAGGGTGTTTGATGCATGAGGAGCAAAAATAGAGGCCAAGCAATACGGGACTTTGTGCACCCGCCGCTGCCAGCGACGTAAACGGTGAACACAGGCGGTGGTGGGTAGAACGGACAAAACAGTCGAGGGTCTGGTCAAGTTTGAGCCTAAGCTTGCATGCGCAGTGTCATTTGGAGCGGAACATCCGGACGCTGATCCGTAAGCACCGGTGAACTAGAGCCGCTCACTGCCAACTTGGCGCAGCATCCGCGCACCGACATGGTCCTCGACGTAGGCGGCGGTGAGGAGCATACAAACACGGTCATGGTAACAGGGAAGACGCCAAGGATGGTAGACATCTGTCAATCACCTTACTTACCCTGACTCAAACTCTATCCGTCGACGTGATCCGTGCCAATGGCCAAATAAGGAGCGAGGGCGGGATCCAGGCCGCCAGGCGGGATTGCAAAAGAAGACTCCATGCAGCTGCCAGCATGTCATACCAAGACGTGTAGCGTGGTACATTTCCTCCCACAATGAGCGGTAGCCTGTAGGTCTTCTGTTTCATCTTCTCTTGACATACATTATCATGACAGGAATACGGACAACAGCCGGAGAACCTCAGACTCGAGACACAACGTTGCAAGTCCATTGGATGCCATGGCATGAGATGGATGTTGGCAATGTACGCGACGGAACTGTGATACTCTTTGCGCATCCTTCCTGCACCCTTTGTTTAGCTGGCTCCTGATACTCAGAGCTAGACCTGCTTCGAGTCGTGCTGTTCATTCAATCAACGCGCCACCACCCTTCGCGATGCACTACTACTTACCTGACGATGATGTCGAAGACGCCAAATCTTCCGAGATGGGCCGTCTGTATCGTCACCATGGCCCGCGGTTCCCAGCCAACATAAAAGTAGGTGGGTAATCGGGTTTCAAGGCAATTTCGACATTCTGATGCATGCTAGTGGGAAAGGTACATTGTAGCCTCTTCGCCGGGTTTCGCCTACCTGGTACATTGACATTCCGCGAAGCCAATTATAGGGACACCTAGGAGCACGGGCTTGCCAAGCACACGCATAGCTCTTTTTTCACCGTCAGACTCGGACTTCTCCTCTCATGACTGGAGCATTGACTACGCTCAGACTCTTCAAGAATCACACTGTACTGCACGAAAGCCTTTTGAGCGTCCACCCCACGAGCCCCACCCCTTCCACGAGGAGCTGTTTGACGACCTCCTGGAGCACAGTTCGTTGGCGCATGGATCTGTTCTGATCCCTCCATGCTATCGACATATTTTTTAATTCTTACTGCAATGCGGTTTTGCGGGATATGTAGATTAAAGTACTATGTAAACGTTCTCAGGCTTCTGAGACTCTTGCATCCAGCGCGCCATTCAGGCAGAAACTTCGTTTCCGATGTTGGGCGCCTGGTACTTGATTACGACTACGGTAAGAGGCATATGTATACGGCAATGATGCGCTTATGGATGGTTCAGTGAGGCCGTGCTAACCCGTCCACCCGCTTTCCCGATGTATCACCGAGCACAACTTGCTGGCGTGCACTTACTGTAGAAGAATCCACTCAGATAGAGCGCATACTGGTAGGAATGAAATAGACAGCTAGTAGAAAGAGGTATGTACTGATCAAGAAGAAACGCCATGTAAAACCCAAAAAGTCGTGAAATGATAGTCCAATACATATGTTATACACAGATCAAGCGGTGCGAGTTAGGCGACTATTTGTCCGGAGCGAACCTAAGTGGTTGTAAAGCATTATGAATGGGTGGGAAGAACATGAGGACCGACCTCTTTGCCTGTTTTCTTGATGCGGGCAAGGACATCATCGTAAGGCAGTGTGCCCTTGACCGTGACGATCTGGCTGTCGAGATCCACGGTGTATTCTTGAACGCCTGATATACATTCATCAGCGCCGGTCCAGCGCCAGACTACATGTACCGCTCACCATCGTTCTTAGCTTTCTCGAGCACACGTGTCACAGCGCCTGAGCATCCAGTGCAGGTCATCTGTCTGCAATCAGCCCCCTCCTCGAAGCTCCTGGAGGAGCGAAGCCACGAACCTTGACATCAAACTTATAGGTCTGTTCAGCCTGTAAACAGCAGCATAACTACGAGAGCCTTTGGAGACTGGGGTGGTACTTTCCATGATTGAGAATGATAAGGTCGATCTATAGCTGTGTCAATGGCGATACACAGCGCCCAGGAAAGAGAGAAACACACATAGAGAGAAATGGAAGCCGAGACGGAAAAGATGAGCCTCGAGAGCAGACGAGGTGGGACAAGAGATGATGAATGGGTTCAAGTCACAAGTCGGGGTTAGGCTTTATAAATGCTATGGAATCCGATCGCGTCATCAATCGGGTATAATGCAGATGCATTTCTATCGCATTGTTCTGTCTAAGCTGCACCGATTCGGAAGGCAGACCGTAAGGGTGCAATCAAGCTCACACAGCACATCAGATGCTCTGTCACCTCCCCACAAATAACTCTGCGCCACGTACGCATGTTTCATCGGCGGCGAAGAACATGCGAGCATTACCCACAGCCTTCCCCCCAAGCCAATCCGATGCTCTCCGAACAATCCCGTCCGAAGAAGTACAGTCGCAGTCATCGTCAAGTCATCGCACTTATCTATCGTGACCTCTACTATCCAACATCTCCATCTGGTCGTCTCCGTCAGTAGCCACCGCCTGCCAGCCCTCACTTGCATTTGGACGTCCCCATAGTTTCCCCCAACATGGCCCAATCCAAGCTGCCAAGACGTTGTCAATCAAATGCGTTCCGCATGCTTGTCCACTGAAGGTCACTCACAGAATACCCCGGAAGTATCGCGATCCGTACGGTGCGTGATAAAGTACACTGGGACCCCTGCAAGCACGAAGCCTGGAGATGGAAGATGCGGATGGGTCAATTTCAAGGTCAGCTTCGAACAGAACGAAGATAGTACCTAAGACTGCGATGGCTTGCAGAGGGGCTGCAATCACAGGCATGCAAATCAGGAACAACGCGACCTTGAGAAAGAGGGTTTGAACATCGATCAATCTTGGACACCTCTAAAAAATCTCCCTACCGCACAAAAGGTCAAGGGCGTTATTATCCACGTCTTATACGGTCTGTACCACAGTCAACGACTACACGCAACTATCGCAAAACCGAACGCACCTTTCTAGGGTCGGCTCCTTCACACGTAGGATCACCAACCCCAGAACCTGACCGAACGCGTGTGTCAAGCAAAGCGAAACTACCCTCATTGATGACTCACAGTAAGGAAATAGAACCCCCACGACGCCACCACAGAAAAGTTTATCAATGACCGGAAGCCCCCGCCCATCAGAATGAATGCCGATGTTATAGTGGCTTGCAAGATCGTAGCATTCAAGGGTGTCTTCCGCGTGGAATGTAGTCGGCCGAACAATGACGGAAGGTATCCTTCTCTCCCAGCAGCATATATCAAACGTGATGTTGTGAAAAAGGAACCTGTCCCGATTTAGGGTCCCGCAAAGAGATATGGAAGATTAATCCTACCGTTCAGAGCCCCAAAACACGAAAAGGCCACCATGCAAGCAAAGATAGTCCCGCCGACAGTTCCGAACAACGCCCGACCGAAATCAAGAGCGACAGTGTTGCTGAGACCGACAGTTGTCTGGCCGAATGGTCAATTCTCTCACTGAGTAACGACCGATGAACTGCCATCTTCACCTTCTCCAAGACGACGAAATACGAAACATTTGCCAGCAGAAATAACACCTATCAGAAACGGAAGACGTAAACAGAAAGCGGGTGAGGGGTTTGCGAATCCGCTGACCGTGACGATAACCATGCTGGAGTGGATGGTGCGCGGTATATTCTTCTCCGGATTACGCATCTCGCCCCCTACGTAGTTAGCCTGATCCCATCCATCGAATGCCCACAGGCCTGAATAGAGCGCAAGGGAGTACGCTGATGGACTAGTGCTAGAGTCCTTGAACCACGGCTCAGTCAGGGAGCTAGACATCTTCCCCCGGGCGAGTTGTATTATGCCTAATATTGTAATTGAAGTCTGTAGGTGCTGCTTCAACACCAGAGTCAAGTGATGGAGCTAAAGAACGCACTAGAGCAGCTACCTAGAAGCGAGGGGCCGTGTCAACAGGAGTTCAGTCAAGGATGGATAGCCCTTACTTTGACAGACGTGAAGACGATAGCTGCACGCGCGCCGAGCTGACGAGTCCATACGCACATCGCGAAGACTACCAGGACTGCAGCCAATGCAGTGAGCTTGATGCTCCAATCCGAGATATCGTCCGGCGATACTTCTTCTTTGGTAGAGTGCTGGAATATACGATTGAGGTATTCTGCAAAAATTAGACTGATGACAGCATTTCCTCCTGGTATCATTTGAGCGGCGAAGGGAGTGCAGCCCACGAAAAGAGGACACACCAGGCTTGAGAGCAATGATTGCTGTCCAAGCAAATAGGTATGATATGAGGGGACCGTAGGCGTAAGAAAGGTACGCTTGTGCACCTCCGTTTTGAGGTATAGCGGAGCCTAATTCGGCGAAACTACTTGCGCCAGTCCATCCCAAGAGACCTGAAACCAGCCAGACTACTAGACTCGCGCCGACACTATTGGTATTGGCGACGACAATGCCCGGAGACGAGCTTGAACGCCCGTTTGAGAGAGAAGACGAGGCATCCAAAGGAGGTGGGCACGTACAATATGCCAGATCCAATCTGCAACACGAATGAGCGTGTCCACTCGTAGCATAAGTTTGACGCACCTGGAGTCCAACTACAAGAGCAATGCCTATCCAACGCCATCTTCAGAGACAGGTTCAATATCACAAGGGAAAGTTGTTGACCGTTAAGTAAGCCTATGCTCTTTTCTCCGCCTTCGACGTTGTTGACTATTTCTGGATCCGTCACGCTTGCACTCAGCGGCAGTAAATCGCTCTGGAAATCAAATCCCGTCAAGGAGTATGACCTGGGCCTGCGAGGGCATCAATGTCCGTGGTGACGTTGCTGGGTGCATCGTGCATACCGCTCAGTCATCCTCGGACCTTGGGAAAGCTCGAGGTCCCTCAGGGAATCCTCAGAGTCGCGTACAACGCGTGGGGAAAGTGGCGGAGAGGCGGAATATGCATCGTTTATCGGAGACTTGAGCGCAACATACGAAGAGGTCATGGAAAGGTGTAAGAGACATAACCAGTGGTTTCCGGCCGCAATTGCAAAATAATCGAAAATAAACTCAAAGGACTTCACTTCGAAGCTGAGCTCAAGTAGACTAGCGCTGAATTTCACAATGCCTTTGAGATCTTCACTCAATGAATGGTATAATATTCCATGTCTTCCTCGATACTCTGTTCAATTTCCAAGCTCATATAATTTACATCGATACAAGTGCGATGGTCGAGACAGCAGTCGCGCCAAGCATAGCATAGCCAGTGCTGTACATTGCCTTGACAGTCAAGACTAACGCAGCGTGAGGACGGCACAGTGAACACAGGAGAAGAGACGGTCTTACATTTACCAGAATCCCAGACCAGATGCCGAATGCCGTTCATGAAGTGGTATGCGAAAGGGAAAGCGAGGAGGGTCTTGCCAGCATACTTGACAATGTCGGGAAGTCCCGCGACAAGGTCGACTATGTGCGCACTGTCGAAGATACCGGGTGCGGCTAGGTAGGAGAGGGAGAAGGCGTAGAGGACTGAGAACGAGGAGATGTGACTCTGATTATGTGGGGAGAACATTTGGTGACATAAGATGATACGTACGTGCACTTAACGGAGCGCCAGTAGCACGGTGGGCGAGGGAGAGAACAGAGGAAACCTGGGGTTGATAGATGGTCATGTGGGGGCCAGTTGGGCGTCGTACGCGCTGTTCGTTGAGAATGCCCATAGATGTAGCGGCGGGGTACGATTGGATCTGCACAGCACTATACAATATCCGGTTAAGACGTCAACCGGTGGATTCATGGGGTGGGCACTGACCGCCTGCCCACTGGCAGAGCATTGCGAGCAGCAGCCTGAGACTGCACTGCGACATCTCAGTACGAAATCGCGAGATCGGCGTTGGACTTACTGACCCAGGCCCAAGGGAGAGTTCAGTCTAACGCGGGCGGCGTTCATTGTGGTGTTCGAGGGAGTATGACTTGCTTCCGGTAGTGCCCGCGCGCAGACAGCAACTCTCGGCGAGTGCCGAATTGTTGAGGGCAGGGCAGAACGAATTGTTCGCCTCGCGTCTTGTCCTGGACCGCGAAGAATGCCAGTGACCGTGCATCGGCTGTGCGTTTTCCTCGCCCCCTGCCTACCAAAATCTCACTCAAAGCCCTCAGATGCGATTCCGAGCATCCATAGACAATGTCCCCACCTTTTTTCGTGCGTTTCGACCTTAAATTTCGCACATATATTGATGCCGAAATGCAGGAATCATCCAATCCATCGAGAAACTGCAGAAGAAATGCATCATCAAGTTTACAGAGGAGAACATGCATCTCATATGCAACAGCGACACGAATGAAGGTGGCATCCAGGTCTGGTCGTCAGTCGCGTCTCCGCCTGTGGGCTGCTGCTGCATCTGACGTCGCGTCGCAGGCAGGTCAAGATAGACTCGCTCTTCAGCGGGTATCGCATACAATCCAACGCCGGCAACGAAATCACCATGGCCCTTTCTTCGGAAGCCCTGCTCGCCACCCTTCGATCCGCGTCATCGTCGTCCGGCGCGTCGTCCTCGTATGCGACTGAGGAGGTCGTCATGAAGCTCGCCAAGAAAACCGACCAGGCTGTGCTCAGCTTCGAGATAACCGGCACGACACGCGTCGGTCGACGCGTCAAGGTCACGCACGATGTCAAGATCGAGGTCATGAAGCCGAGCGACGTCGACAAGCTCAGTGAACCGCTATGTCCGGAGCCAGATGTATGCATTGATCACAGGCATTCATCTGCGTCGTCCATAACTTTTCTACAGACCCATATACTTCTGCCACCTTTGCAAAAATTGCGGACCATCGTAGACAGGCTGAGGCCCATGTCGGACATCCTGGCAGTCCGCGCCAACAACAATGGATGCCTGCAGATATCCATTCACACGGAGAGTGTCAAGGTCGAGACAGAATGGCGGGGGTGCACCAACCCAACGATGGGTAGGCCAGCTCTATTGTCGGCTTCGTGACTTGACTGAACAATCCTCCCAAGCCAAGGAACCCTCGTCTCAAAACGACGACCCTCCACCCGATCCCGATGAGCTTTTTACGGTCCTCGTTTCAATACGAAGCTTCATCAAATTTCTGAACAGTCATGTCGTTTCGACTACCACCATTGCTTGTGCGCACTCTTTCCCCTTTGTGTAACAGACACCCACACATCACGCAGGTATCTGCCAAAACCACTGTATGATTCTGTATGTATATATCGGCGATGTTGCCGACGCCGGAGGAGTGCTCACATTTTATATACCCGCGGTCCTGGAAGGTTGACCTTGCATGCCACTTGTCTCAATAGTTACATTACATATGCTTACAGTAAGTAATACATGCTCTACGTACTTTTGTTGTCGGTTTGCTATTTTGCTTGTGAATTATCCAGTAATACCTGCGCGACAACGGAATGCATCTCGGTGCACTTTTCGTTGCAAAGATCCATACACTGTCCAAGTGTGAGCGGACAACGCTTACAAAGGGCTCACGAAAATACCTTTATGGCGTCGGCAGTCTTCATTTGTCCGGTTTGCCATACACTGGTCACTGTATCGAGAGCTGGCATAGTGGCCAAGACCAGAGACCCTTTGGCGGATCTTGCCTCTTCGAGCGTCGGGTCCAACCATATCTCATCGTCCATGAGTGCCTGCACAATAACCGGATGAGTTACGCCGACGCGATGGGGATCTGCTTACGGCCGAGCATGACACCACCAGGCCAAAGAGCTCGATGCCAGCATCCGCTAATGCAGTACTCGCCGCCACAGAGCCAGCGGCGACGCATCCTTCGGCACCGTCCGACTCGATTATCACAATGAATATGTCAATGGTCGACTTGGGGAGGAGCTCCAGCCGCACGGAAGAGAGGAGGGACTGGTGGATGGCAACACCGATGGAGCGGTCTTCAGCATCCTAAGAAGTCTTGGGTGAGCATACTGGTGTGGCGGGCCCAGACGCGACCGTACTCGTATTGGCGCCTTTCTTTGGTGAGAAGCATAGGGCGCATATTTGACCTCGACATTGAGACGACCGTTCTCGCTGTAAGCCGTGTTTTTAGACTGCCGAGGACCATAACTTGGATAGAGATGAGTGAGAGTTACAGCTCCATAAGTAAATGGACTTGCACTGCACATGCGATCTTGGTCTTTTCAGTCTCAATATATGCAGAACCATTTGCCTGCGTTATAAGACCAGGTTGAAGAACTGTAGCAGATTAAGGATGAGACCCCCGTGAATACAGTGGATCGTACAAATTGGGCGTATTTCGTTCGGCTTCCTGCCTTTGCGCACGGTGCTTGGCCGTGAATCGTCGAGCTCATCGTCGAAAACGGGGGCGAAGCTTTCCTCTGGCCCGTTGATCCTTCTTCGGTCGAATCCTGACTGCATTTCGGTGGACAAGACGCGTTTCAGAGTCCGACACGGGCGCCGGGCCGATCTCGGTTGTTTGCATGAAGCTCTCATTCTCTCTTGCCAAACCAAAGCAGCCTGTCGAACCGGCGCCCTCGCTCAAGCGCCCCGCTGCCTTTGCCTCCCTCGACGACGACCAGCCTGTTGATGCCGCCTTTACATCGTCGTCGAAGGCTGACGCAGCGCCGAACAAGCAGTTGCTTGCCCAGAATGTCGGCACGTCACGCAAGCTGAAGAAGATAATGGAGCAGGAGAAGAAGGTGGATGCGACAGTCTTCGAGTACGACGAGGTCTGGGATGCGATGCAGGTCGCAAAGCAGAAGCAGAAAGAGGCCAAGGAGGTTGATGCTCAACAGCGAAAGGTGTGTCATTCATTGAGCAGCATCATTCAGTTATTGACTAGTGTAGCCCAAATATATACATGGCCTGCTCGTCTCTGCGCAGACGCGCAAACTGGACCACTTACGAGCCGAAGAGAAGATGATGCAGCACGAACGCGAAATGGAGGGCGATGAGTTCAATGACAAGGAGGCATTCGTCACCCAAGCATACAAGGACCAGATGGCCGAAGTTCGGCGCGCGGAAGAGGAGGAAAAACAGCGAGACGGTGCGCCTACCCAATCTCTTTCCAGGGTCATTTAAACTTGACATCACCCACAGCCATGCAGAAGAAAGGTGGTCCATCCTCGGGAATGTCCCACTATTACCGCCAGCTCCTGGAGGAATCCGAGCAGCGTCACGAGGCAACAGTCGCCGCGACACAGAAAACTGTGATTGGCCCGCAAGGCCCGGCACCGAATCTCACCATCACCAAACCTGCCGACTTTACACCGGTATCAGACCTTGAACTCGCACGCATAGCGAGGGAAGAAGGCAAAGAAGTCGAACTCAATGACGACAATCAGATCGTTGACAAGCGCGAGCTTCTCGCTGCGGGCCTCAACCTGTCTGGCACAAACACGCGTCGATTGGGTCGGTCCAATCAGCAGAGGGTCAACGATGCCAACTCGGAGCAGGTACAGGCACATCGCGCTGTCGGTACCGCAGCCAGTCGCCGGGAAATAAATGAACGCCGTGCGAGAGAGATACAGCAGCAGATGGAATCAGAGCAGGAACGTCTGGCGAGGGAAAAGAAACGGAACGAGGAGGAGGCACTTGCTCGTGTAGTCGCGAAACGAAACACTGAGTCCGATGTCCAAAGCGCTCGTGAACGTTATCTGGCTCGAAAACGTCAGAAGCTGGAGGAGCCAACGACAGAGACGTAGCATTATTCCCATTGTATTAGCAATTTTGTATCTTAACGATAGTTATTTAAGCGTGGCGTGGGTAGCACTAACTAGCGGTACTTCTCCCTACTTCCTCAAGATGAAAGAATGAACTCTGTCACCGTGGGGGGTATCCGATCAACGGTAGGCTATCAAATGTCTTCAGAACGCCTTGCGCAGTTGGCCGTTCGTCTGGTTTCTCATTCAGCATGGGCTTGATGATCTCCAAGAGTTCGGGCATACAATTGCCTGACAACTGACAGGATGAGAGGCGATAACATCCATGCGGAGGCGTTCTATAGTTACCTTGCATATGCGCAACATAAGGATGGCTAATGCCCACACATCGATTTTGTATGGGTCTGTACATTGGCCCTGTTCGCATTCCGGGGGGACCTCAGTCCCGCGATAGCCTGCCAGGCAGTGTTCTTTGGACTCGTCGAAGCGCCGACTACCCTCGTAATCAATAAACGCGTAGCGTCCGTCGTGGTTCGCAAGGACATTATGGAGGGAGATATCGAGATGTGCGATTCGGTGTCTATGCATGAACGCAACGTGCTGCCTCGATGATGAATCTTGTGTCAACAGTATCTAGACGCCGAGCATGCGTACCTCGATACATTGTCGGACTCCATTGATCAAGCTTTCGAGACAGTTGTTGAATGGAACCAAGTCTGGAGACCACTCTTGCATGACAATGAGTATGATCTTGTCCTGTGGCACATGGACCAGATCCAGTACAGCTGGATTCAGTCAATCGTGAGATAGGCGAACGTCGCACTGTCTGGTGTATTCACTTACGGATACTATGGTTCATGGGATGATCTCGGATTGGTGGAGTCGACAGGTAACGTATTATCTCGACTTCGTGGCTCCGCCGATGAACGGCTTTGACGACGACTTTGCCTCCGCTGCGAACGCATGTCCCGCGAAAGAGATTGTCGGGCTAGCAAGCGTCAATATCATTACTGAGGTGAGGAAACCTTCCTTACCAGGCCGACGTCAGGGCAAAGATCGTCCTCTTCATGTCGCATATATCTCAACGTCGAAAACGGGATCTCGAGGCCAAGCTCACTGTAGTGCTGTTTGACGTCGCGTACAGTGTCCAATCGAAAGCCTCGACGCAATAAGACAGGCCCGTAAGCTGGCCAGTAAGGACACATCCGTTTGTTGTAATCTGTATCGTCCTCATGTTCGCTGAGAGGAGACGGGAGCGGGTAGTGGGTGAGAGACATCAGGGCAGTCGACAGGAGTGTCGGACATAAGGAACATTAAGTACACATCTGCACATAGGAAGGGACCGGAGGGTTAGAGAAACAACTGCCTTTGGTGGTGATAAGTCCGTTGTATCTTGAAGGGATGATGGTGAAAGATCGAGACCGATATCCAAATCGAAACTAGCTGTATAAAATAAGGTAGAGCGTTCTCAGGGCACCCTGTCAGTGCCAGCATCTAGATGATATCGTGGCGTCGAAAAGACTATCGTAGTCAAGCTGTCAGTCTGTAGCCCTGCGAAAGTGACGCGAGGTAACGAAAGCCCAGGATAGTTCGAGAGCGAAACAGGTCGACTTCACAGCAATGGAACTGGTAAGGGCGAAGTAAACCAGCGGGAAGATCTTGTATCACACCAAAAGCGGCAGTCTGACTGCCACGTGCCGTTACGCTTCCGTTAGCCGCGAGAAATTTCTACCATCTTGATCCTGTACGCTCAATGGAGGAGGGAACCAAGGCCAAAAAGACGGTATTCGTTGGCGGTGTGGCCGAGGAGGTTGATGAATCCAAGATCTATGAGGCATTTGCTACTTTTGGCACGTCTGGGCGCTATAAATGATCTCACCTCGTACTTATTTGTGACGCGTGTGTAGGAGATATCATTGAGGTGCAGTTGCCGCCTGCCAACACGAACCCACATCATCCGCCCGGTGAGCGTCGCTTTCGCTCGGCGTTTGCACTGTTTCCTCACGTTTGTCAGACGGCAAGCACAGAGGCTTCGCGTTCGTTACATATGGCTCTTCAGCTGACGCACAGGACGCCATCGACAACATGGACATGAACGAGCTTCATGGCAAAGTTCTCAAGGTTAATCTAGCGCGGCCAATGAAGACACCAATGCAACTAGGCGGCAACCGGGCTGGCACGCTCAGTTCCCTGACCTGTGTTCTTGTCATTGACTTGGTTTTCTAGTTTGGGAATCGGAAGAATGGCTCAAGGAACACGTCAAACCGCTTGCTGAAAGTGGCGGTAAGTCTTCTCCCGCATAGCCGTATGTTGCCTTTTTCTTACGCCGTTCCAACAGGCGTGCAGGCGCGTGGCAAGCAGGAGGCTTCCGAGGAACAAAACGAAGATGCTATGGAAGAGTGACGTCCGTTTGACTCTACACACGTATAGTCCACTAAAGGTATACATTCTCTCACTCGCACTCGAGCAATGACCTGATAACACATCTGACAGGCCCAATAACAATGGCGAATATGGCATGGCAGGCCGGGGAGACGGGCAAGAAGATCGCCTAAAAACCCTTTGGGTTGTCGGATTCTTCAAACTGGGCACGGGCGCGTTTGATATCTTCTTGCATGAATATGAGCTCCTCCATTCGCGCAAGCTTCTTGGCGTCTGCCGGCCGTGAAAGAACCTTGCGCAGGTCCTCCACTGACAACCGCGCTCTTCTGTTGGGCCCACTGGCTGCAAGACACTGAGGCGGATGTGAAAGATGTTGTGAGCATAAGGAGAAGTCGACGTACGACATCGGTGATGTATTCAATGAGTATCTCTTCCATAACATTGACAGTGTCATTGGCTGGGTTGCGGTCGTCCCCAAAGCCGTACATGATATTTTTGACTGGAGGCTTATGAACGTGTTCTCTGAGATAGCATAAAAAGACACAAGCATACGTTCTTTGGTGAAGAGCCCCTTCATATTCGACTGTCTCTTGGCCCCACGCCCAGATGTCCCAGTAGATGCTGTCGACGTTGTGTCGCGTGCATAGCTTGTGGTTGCAGTTGGTGGATTATACGGCTGAAAACTCGTCGTGCGCTGTACCGCTGGAGTGATGGTAGTGGTGGCGGTACCGGGAGTGGCTGCAGGCCGAGGCGTGAGAGTGGTAGGCGTTGTTTGACCAGGTCTTGGAACCTGGTAGTAATGATGATATTGCCAGGGATGATATGCTGCCGCGCCTGCTTGGTATGGATATTGTGCTTGGTAGCTGCCATAAGGATATGTCGCCGATGTTGGCTGCGTGGTGTTTCCATAGTACGACATGGTAAGACGAAAGAGTGAGTGTCACAGCGTCACGGTCTGTGACGGATGAAAGAGATCGAAAGTACAAGAAGCTACTTCTCAAAATTACACAGCAAGAACGACTTAATCAAGATAGGAACCAAGAAAGCCACTGATTATCAATCCAAGTCCTCCCCCTTCTTGGCTGACATCTCCAGCTTAGTGGCTGAATCCATCATGCTCTTCAACCTCTGCCATTCCCTCTCAATAAATTGACGCTCATCCAGCCATTCACATATTCCATCGGCGTCTCCCAAGTCTTCTGGCGGTTTCCGTCCATTTGCCCAAGCAACACGAACGTATCCATCAGAGTTCTTGGCAGTGTGAAGCTCGTCGACCTCGCCTTCGATTGCTTTGAAGAGGTGATACTGGGTGTCAGCAGCGTAAGCAGACAAGTTGAAAGACAGAATTGTTCGTGTTTACCTCCCAGTGCGAGAGATCGTGGAAGACACGCGTCCTCCTCGCGCAAAAACGACCCAAGTGCAGTGTGTCAAGAAATTCGGACTCCTTTTTGGACTTCTTCTTCGGTTTCTTCTTCTTCTTCTTCTTCCTACTCTTACTTGGTTCGTCAGAGTCAGAATCGTCTGGATCAGATACAATTTCCTTTGCAATCTTATTAGTGATGGCAATCAAAGCGAAAAGACATTATGAACCTCAAAGCCGAGCATATGATATGGAGCTCCGCCAAGTTGGCCACGTAGGGTGGAAACTCGCCCGCCGAGATGGCACGCGTCGCAAGCAGGGATGGAAAAGTCAAGCTGGTAGAGATCAAATTTGGGCAATGCTTCCACGGATTTTCTGAATTCTGGCCGCCAGACAGAGGATGCCACAAGCGAATCACGAAGACCGACGATCTTTCTGCGGGCGATCTGGAGTGGTACGGAAAAGTATTCGTCCTCTGAGCATGTATGAGTCTCAGAAGGACTGAGCTATGGAAATGGGACTGACTCATTTGTTTTTCCATGAAATCGTGCCGTTCACCATGTTCGCGGACAGCAACGTGTACAAAGAACTGGAAGATAGTTTTGAAGTGGTGTGCAAGGTCCTGTTGTGCTCTGAACTCCACCGGAAGAAGGGCCCCGCCGTCACCGTCATCGTCGACGATGAAGTCGGCAGACTTGTTGTCTTCCTCTTCCTCTTCTTCTTCGTCAAAGAGGCTATCTCTGTCTTCGTCCACGTCTGCTGTCTTTCTGGCGCCTTTGAAGAGTTGGTCCTCCTCAGATGCGCTCGCTTGCGAGTATTCTTCTTCTTCGTCGTCTGTTGATTCCATAGGTTTCCCTTGTTTCTTCCCTGACGCGCGCAGAATTGAGGAGATGACATGATAAACAGCGATGTGGCATACTCTTGAGCTTTTCGAGATTCTTTTGGAATGCCGTCTTCTTGTCGCGCGAACGGAAACGCGCCTCAATGATACCTGTTTCACAATGAAGGATTGCCGATATACTCGAAATGAAGTCACGCACGATCTTCGCTGAGATCATCAGACTCTGAGTCCTCCTGGATGACAGGTTTGCGGGAGCCTTTGTGTAGCCGAGACTTTGTCTTCCGCGGAGCGACATCCTCCTCAGAGTCTAGGTTGTCTTGGGGTGCAGCACGTCCTTTTCCCTTTCCCTTGGATTTGCCGTTCTCCTCCCGCTTCTTCAGCCGTCGATACACAGGACCTGAATCATCCGAGCCTCCTTCGTCACCGCTGGGAATGACGAGAACCTTTCTGCGCTTCGTGGGTGAGGGTCCTTCGTCAGAGTCGTCTGCGTCGACAAATTTGATCGCGCCAACGTCAGAGTCGGATTCCTCGCCCTGTGGTTGTACGGAACGTCTTTTACGTTTCCGTGGCGGGGAAGTGGTGGTGGAAGTTGCTGCGGGTTTTGTCTTTTTCTTTGTGCGCTTGGGAGGATCCGGGCGCGACGGAGAAGAAAATGACTGCAGCAAGGTGGACTGTTTCAGGGCTTTCTCCGGTTTTTTTGTTCGCTGTTTTGACATAGGGCAGGCGAAGGCACTACGGTGCTCGGAGGTTGGCAATGGCTGTGCTGGATCAAGCGTGATCGTGCCGGTGCCGCTAGGCAAGCCACGTTAGCCATTTACTGCCATCCTAAAGCAGTCCTAAAGGGGCCACCGTGCCATGCAGAACGATGAGCATCCTGTCTCCTTGGAACTGGCCAGTCTGAGGGCAGCGGTTGCCCGCTTCCAGGTAATCATCTGCATGAATTCTTATCCAGAATGAATAACTCGCATCCAGGAAGAAGCCCACAGCGCATCCGTAAAATTACAGCGATACTCGCTGGACACCTCTAATGCACACGATAGGCTCATCCGACTCGAACGGGAGAACGCGCTGCTCACCAACGAAATCGATGTTCTGCGCCGCAACTCCACCGCTGAACCACATACATCCCAGGCCACCCAAGTCCAGGAACTCACTCTTTCCCTGAGAAGGCTTTCCGACAAGCTCGATCTCACGGAAGAGTCCCTCCTGGAGCGGACGACTCAGCTGGCTCACGCTAATGCAGAGGCAACCAAGGCCAAGCTCACGTTAGAGGGCGCCTACGCTTTAGCAGCACGCGTCCGCGGTCGCGAAGAAGAAGGTCTCGTGCGGGAGCGTAGTCTGGAACAGCAACTGTGGCAGGCCAAGGAACAGGCGCACCAGTCCGACCGGGTTCTGAACGAATACGCCAGCCTCGTACGATCCTTGGAGGGTCGAGCATCAGGCTCTCCTTCTTCTTCGCCTGCCACTGGTCTCTCTCAAGGAAAACTTGCTTTGGAGAGGCTCTTCTCAGACTTCGCTGAAGAAACAGGAAGACTGCACGCCGAACTCGATCGAGTAAAGCATGAGCTTGATGTTGCGCGTGCAGAGACCGAAGCGGAGGCCCGTAATTCTCAACTGGATCGGACACAGCTGGCCAGCGCAAGGACGGAAATCGAAAGGATGAAGTTGGAAGACAATTCTGCTGCTAAGATGGTATCAAGATACATGTGAGCCTCCACCATCTTCTAGGATTCGCGTCTCATAGTTTGTAGGAAATTCTCCCAATCATCTACTAATGCCCTCCAAGAGTCTCTTCTCGCCTTGAAAGCGCGACATGCTGCCACAGTTGGCACTCTTAGCACACAGATTTCTACGCTATCCTCTCAGTTGCAACACTCAACCTCGACGTCCGAGAAGATGCGCTTCGCTCTTGATGAGATAGGTGGCGACCTAATGAAGGAGGCGTATGGTCGCCGCCGGGAGACGGCCCTTCGGATACGGATGCTTTCCAGAGAAGAGGGTTTCGAAGAATGGATACACCGTTGGCTGCGTCGTGCCGAGGAGGGCGGCGAATTGACGCGGATGATTGAGGACGCGAAGAACATGGAACTCGCGACGTTACGAGGCTCAGATGAGCGGATTATTGTCGTCGAGAGCGCTCTCCAAACTTTGCTGGATGATCTTATGGTGCAGACGGAGCGAAGGCTGTATTTGGAGAAGCTCTCTGCCTACCCATCGACAAAGAGTCTCCCAGATTCCCCCGCTCCCGTCGAACAGGAGTATTTTGCTCCTCCAGAGTCCTCTTCTTCTTCAACTCTTGCCATGTCTGATTCTGTACTGTTCTCGACGAAGGAGCTGTCCTCAGACGATCTGCAGCCCATCGTTATCGTCGAAACTCCTCCTGTAGAGGAGGTCCGGCATTCGATCAAAGAGGTCACGGACGAGCCACCTACCAGGGAAGGCCTTCCCACAGGGACACCGACACCTTTCACAACACCGACACCCCCTCCCCATCCTCTGCTGGCCGAACTTACCAAGGTTAAAAGTCGTTATGACCACATCCAGCGTGCCTTCCGAGACTGCCACCTTGCTCTACGGGAATTGAAGCAAAGTTTACAGGACGGCAATCCAATTCTCCAGACAGCGACCGAACGCCTCAACGATTACAATGAGGATGCGCGTGTCGAGCTGGAGATTCGCATAGCCGACGAGTCACTACAGTCTCATGGCTTCGAGACGCTTCTTGCCATCGGTAATGTCACAGATGAGGTGGAGTCCAAAGTGGAGGCCTTCATCAATGGCGAGGATGCGGCGGTGAAGAAGGCAGTGAAGAGCTTGGAACACAAACTAGAGGATGTGGAGCACGACATCGTCGCCATCAAGCGAGCGATACACGATCCTGAGCTGCTGTCTCCAGTGGCCCCGCCTCCACGACCTCTGAGCCCCGGGCCCCCGACGTTCGGGAGTGTGATCACGACCCGGAGACTGAAGCATGCTCAGTCGCAGAATTTTGGCCCCAAGGAGAGCGATCCGTATGCGAACTTGGGGCTGAAGGTCGCGATGCCGCAGCCAAGGCAGCCGTCGACAAGTCCGATTCACTTAAATGCTCCTCGTGCTAGGACCATGTCGGCGTTGTACACTCTAGGATTTGGATCTAGGAATAACAGTTCTGCGAAGCTGGTGCCTCCTCCACCGACTGTCAGCAAGGGGGAAAAGGTGGACCACGACGATGATGTAGAGTAATCATTGTGGCGATTCTGGGTCCTTATATCTATTCTTTAATGGTATCGGACTATAACAATATACTTAATACTATCCTGTCGAGCTCCAAGCTTAATGCTTGCATATGTCAGTCGGTCCGAACTCCGAGGGAACTGCACCTGCTTCAGCTGCGTCCATCATCGTTGGGTGTATGCAATCCCCATCCCCGTCTTAGCATGCAAAACAACGGTCGCAGCGGGAAGCCTCCGGGGATCTTCATCGACACCAGCATAGACCGCGACCCTTTCCATGCAGAGCCGTTCTCTACGATAGACTTGCATTCGCCGACAAATCCCACCTCCCCGATTCTACCTGCCTTGCGGGTCTCTTCTTCACCCATCGACCCGCCCCTCTCACCTTTATTCGCGTCACTCTCGCAAAAGACCAAGAACCGAAGCAATGAATCGCGCAAACTCCTCGCTCATGTCCTCGGCCAATTATCGAGTCGTGTAATGCCTCCGGCGGTCTACGACTCAGTCGGCAAGTCGATGGCCATGGGGGAAGCCAAGGGCTTTGCAACGCTGGTCGGGACCGTCAAGACGGTTAGAGAGGCTGTCAAAATGGGTCACACGAGGCAGGCTAGTCGGACAATGGTCGAGGACGAGGACGAGGTGGAGGTGGACGGTGATTTCTCGACAGATGCGACGTTCGAGCTCATGTCGCAACTCAGAGATGTCCTTATGATTTCTGTCCTCCAGGGCTGGCAAATCTTCGATGATGGGTACGTGCTCTAAACTCATATAATCTTTGCTGAAGGCTGATATGCCTGTCAACAGAGCGGAGGAGATGGAACGTCCAGAGCGGCGAAGTGGCAAGGTTTCATCTCCATTTCGACGTTCACTCTATCCAACTGGGAAGCGCGCAAGGTCGCCATCGCCAGGCCCTGGGGGGCGCGTCAAATCGACCGAACTCTTGTCGCGATGCATTTCCATTCTTGCTTCAGTGGTGTCCGAGGATTGCCGCTTCAAGATCACCTCGCCCAGACCTACTCGTCCACCGAATGCCCTACAAGCTCTCACCCTCAAAGTCGCCCAATTTCTCCTCCACGTACACCGAAACAATCCCAAGATTGTCTCGCAGATCGCTTTCGCGCTCATTCCAGCATTCTTCACCTTCCCTCCCGAAATGCACGCGCGTCTTCTGGCCTTTTTTGAGGAAAGCATTGTGCGCGGGATCTTAGAGAATCTTCGCCAGGCTCAAGGCGTTGAGAGCTACTTTGGCGATGTTGTCGAAGGTATACAATGAATATGATCCTGCTTCATCCATTACTTACTTGTGTCATAGCCTTAGATCGTGGTGACGGTAATGGCGTTGATGAGTCTATGGTTTTCATTCGTGTCGAAGAGGTTGGCGAAGAAGATTCCACCCCTGTGACGAAACCCGACTGGACTCCATGGGTCGATTTGGTTTCTGATCAACTCGTAGGAATCCTCAGCACAAACGCCCCATTGCAAGGGACGGCGATCTATTTTCTTGGATCTCTTATACCTCCTTTGCTTACAGCAATGTTCGATAACATCGACTTCGGACCCCAGTCCACGTCAGGGATTGATGTGCTCCATCGACTGCATCGACTAGTGGACCTCATCGTCAGCGCGAAGAGTGACGCGTACCTTGATGTGCTCGAGACTATCGCCTATCACACTCCCAAAGCGAAACAGCTGGCTGCCAGTGTTCTCGTTGCTTTCTGGCCGAAAGCCACGGGACATATCGCCGTCACTCGTCCTCTTACGCAGTCAGTGTACCTCGACAACAATCCGGCAATGGTGAGAGACGTGGTGCGAGACCACCCTCATACTCATCAGTTTGTCCCTTGGTCCTTCACTTCCACGCGACATGTTCCCTACCATGAATGTCGCTCTTGCGAGAAAACGCTGGACGGCTTTGGTCTTCATTGTCCATTCTGCTCGTGCTCGGTGCACTTCGACTGCTACGATGTTCCAAGTGGCTGCCATCTCGTCAAATACTCCATGACGTCGGATAAGAATGTCCAGAAGGTTGCGTTGTTTCGATTCTCGGAAATCTTGGCTGCTCGGCGGGATTTTGGGCCATCAACTGTCTGCATTCAAGGGCACATGTTCCGCTACATCAACATGTTTACCCTCTGTCTTTGTGCTGGTTGCCAACAACCGCTTTGGGGAGCTCACTCTCAGGGTCTGAAGTGCATGACATGTTGCCAATTTGTGCATATTGGATGCGCCACAACAGATCTCCGTCCGTGCCGCTCATTCGAATACGACTCCGACCATATGTCTATCGAATGGCAGAAGTTGCGGGAAAGCTGCGGCGTGTACTATGGTGACTTGTTGCAGCTCAAGAGGGAGGACCTCCAGCGCAAAGGCTTTGAGGAGGTCTCGGTTATCAAATCCATGCTGTGGATACAGGTGCAATCTCTCAACAACGGGGTGGCTCTTGGATCTCTCGTCATCACACATAAAGGGAAGAGCGCTGAAAATCGAGCGCTAGACGAGTTCGAACTGCACAAGTCGTTGACTTTGTGCGAGGAAGTGCTTGGGCTGGAGACTCTCGCCGTTTCGGAGGCGCTGGATGAATATATGCAAGGCGGTCGCATCTCTCGATCGAAACATTCGATGATGTTTGATTGGGCGAATCTAGTGTACATCGCCGCCGCCATCAAGTCGCCCTACACGAATCAATTCAATGCTGGCTTAAACACACCAGACTTGCTGATGCCTCGTCAAGCAGACGATAGTTTTGGGAACTCGTCAAACGATACCGATCATCCATTCGAACTCGTTTCTCTGACACATATTCGCAACGCACTGGGATACGAGTTCAACATCCATTCTGAGGACGTGGCGAACTTTCTCCTGATGTATATGCACCTCCTTGGGTTCTTCGAGCGGAGAGACAGATCATTGGATCTCTTCAAGGACAAAGGAAAAAAGGTCATAGCGTGTGTATTCCCTCTACCCCTTGGTCTCGACCTTTCAACGGATGTGGAAACCCTGTTTGCGTCCATTGAGGCATGCCTGAACGACTTGGACTTGTCCGTCAATGAGACTGGGTTTCTTCTTCTCAGCCGGAGACTGCCGCCAAATAACATGGCGTCGGATTATGCCATGCGGAGACTCATGCGAGCGATAATCAACTGGATAATTGCAGAGGTACGATACACCTCACTCTTCCCTTCTCGACTCATTTTATATATATATCCAGGATGATTCGTTGGCAACTATTCTCCGCGACTACGTCGCCAGGCGGATAACTTTACCTGGTGTACAACAAGGCAAAGAAATCTCTTGGCCTCAGACGCAGAAGAAGCGAGGACTACCTCAAACCTCGGTCAACAACGGAGGCGATTATGTCGCGACGAGACGTTCTTTGTTGTCCAATTACGCCGTTCCGTGGCTTCGGGCGTTTCATAACGAAAATCTCGATGTGTACGCCAGCTTGCTGTTCGAGCTATGCTTAGATCTATCTCAGGAGACATCTTCTACTGCTGATGTCTTGAACCCACTCCCTCGCGCGTCTCCCAACGTCGCGGACAGTGACGGCGCTCATCTCGAGCAACTTCTTCGGCAACTCATCCGGCTTTCGCACTCTGGGGTTACTTTTGCGATCTTCGACGATCTTTTTGTGCGCTGGTTGGACGTAGTGGCATTGCTGCCCAACTTCTCTGGAGTGAGTCAGTTGCCAACGCAGGATGACTCCCACTGACTCATTGTCATAGCCGTGCTCGTCTTTGGTTCGCCTGTTTCCTCGTGACGCAGCTGAAGGGTCATATCGCGCCAGCACGATGGATACGTCCAGTCAGAACCTCGCAGGTACTGATGTCGGCGCAATCGATCCATGGCGTCCCGTGATCACAGCTGCGACGCGGAGCAAAGACAGCCTTCTTCGAGGTTTACACTGGCTGGTCGTCTTCGCTCGCTCTGGCGTAGACGTTTCTATCCAGACATACGTACATTTCAGCAATGCCATGACAAAGTTCTCCACCAATGTGCAAGAATCGGTGTTGTTCATTAGAGCCATCATGTCGTCAACCTGGATTAAGCCTACTGCCCGAAACGAGCTACAAGATGTCTTCGCTTCCCTACATAAACGCCTTCTCGATCACGTCCTTGAGAGCATCAAAGGTGGCGTATGCCCACCGGAAGTGTATGTCATGTGTGCTGGCTTTTGAGATGTTGCTGACCTGTTGACCCGAAGCTTGGAGTTTCTTCGCTTAACTCTGGGGACCTGTCTGACGTTGTATGGCTGTGACAGAGCCAAGATTCAGGGCCTAGGTCTCATCAAGAAGGACGAAGTTAAGGACCTCCCTTCTCGGTATGTTACTACCATATGATGAGGATATGCATATCTCATGGCATGCAGGAGAAAGTTGGCCCTTCGTGGTTCCATCGTCTCAGATCCCATAATCATACCGAATGACTTGATGACCGTCCTCAACTCTTACATCAAGTCCGACCTGGAAGATGTCTCTTGTCTCATAGCACAATTTTTGCACCTGTTCATCACAGAGTCTCCCTACCTAGAGTCTCACGAGATAGATAACTTCATCTTGAGAAACGGACAAATGTTGTCAAGCTGGTGCGTTATAGTAATGCCTCTACTCTCTTCGCCTTCTAATGAATACAGTGCGTGGCGTTTGTATGGCATACAGCGTGACGAGGTGTCTGAGCTGAGAGCATCTTTCTTGGCTCGGACTATAGTCGTCGACGACCAGCCGTTTCGTGCCATCTTAGACCGTTGTTTCCGTCCTGGAAGCGACTGGAAGGCAAGGTGATAACGGTGGTGTCTCCTGCGTTTTGGCGCTGACAGTGCACCTTTGTAGGCTCGAGAGTGTTGCCAGACTCTTCAGAATTATCTTGGATTCAACAAGTGCCTCTTTCAATGTTGAAGACCGGCTATGGCAGTCAAGTGTGAGCGAGGTCTTCCAATGTTTCTTCCTGTCTCTGTGGGCGGATGAGAAGGTTTGTCTGTTCTGTCGCAACTCTCTCGTGTTGGTATACTTAACATACCGCAGGAGGAGATCCGCTTGTCTGTTGAGACACTTTCTGCCACCATGCTTCCGGTGCATTTTGCTTTGATAACGTCATGTTGGAATGAGGTTCTGTCAAAATCTCCTGTTGAAGAACGGACAAAGCTCGTCTCGTTCCTGATACAGCTGCGACCCCACTTTCCATTTTGGAAAGGTACGTGAATTCATCGCCACTGTTAGCGTGCCTTCTACAAAGTAGACTCTAGTTCTGTCGTGGGAAGTCATTATCGAGACCCTCCTTGAAGATCAGTATGACGAGAAGCATGATGAAGACGGGCCTGCTTCAGCGTATCTGGTGGGTGTGGCCCTCTGTCCAATGAAACCGAAGAGTTAATGGTCGTCCACCAGTCAATGTACGGCTTGTCAACAAACGACGAAAGCAATTACGAGGACACATTGCCGAGTTCAGACACATCGCTTCTGCGTGTGAGCTTAATTCGCACTCGTATCAGACACGCCCTTCATCCCACGACAGGTTTCACTCCTCAGCCTCAGCCTGAACATGGTTTCTGACGGTGTAGAAATCGATTACAACGATCTCCTGCGGTTGAAACACCATCTTGTTCGCGTCTTGGGCTTCAGCAAAGTGGAGCTCAAGCCGACGGCCAACGGATTGACTTTTGACATCATCTTTGAGGACACAAAACGTGTTCCTGTTCTTGCTTTTCCTTGTATTCATGAACTGACGCGACTATTGGATGCACCTCACACCATTGACCCGTTCCCATATACTGGTGCTCGAGAAGAGGGCACCCCCCTCTTGGTCGGAGGGCCATTTGTCGAGGTCGCGCTTCGTCTCTTTAGAAATGTCGACGACATCATGTCCCTGCCCGTCCTTACTTTGAAAAGTATGTTGGAAGGCTTGGGTATCATGATCTACAAACAGGATGTGGAGAAGAAGACCCACTTGAGGGTCTTCTCCAATGCGCAAATGCAAGCTGCGTTGAAAGCCTTGGACCTGCTGGCAATGGACATCAACTACGAGTGCAGACAGCTTGCTCTCTCGGTTGCCCAAGCTTTTATCAAAATGTGCACGACCAAACTCCGCACCTTTGTCAAGTCAGTAATGATTCGCTTCCTGAGATTTTACATTGAATCGACATCGCAGTGTTGCCATCGAGAAAGTTGCCCAACTCATTGCGTCGCAAAGTCACAGCACGCAGGATGCTCTAGTGGCACAGAGCAAAGCCTTCATCGAGTCGATTCTATCCGAGTACTCAAACAATGGTACTATGCACGGTCTGCTTCGCGTACGTATGGTTTCTACGTCCCACCGACAGTCGTTGATGTTGCATTTAGCGATCATTAGACCGCGAAATATTCATAGTTTTGCGGCAAGTAATCGACAACAATGCGAAGGCCTCTCCTCAGCCGGGCGTAGAGCCTCTCAGAGTACGCCTTCTGCGCGACACTTTGCCAAGAGCAGCCGAAACTTTGTCTGATTTGCAAACGATGCTCGGTAATCTGCAGACCTATGTTGAAATCGTCTACCACCAGGGCTATACGGGCGAAATGATGATGTGTGCGTGTTTTCTCCAATCACACAATTCAGTTCCTTGGTACAATTCGTGTTTGTTCTAGTCGTGGGCCAACAGTTGACACTTCTGGCTCGACGGTGTACGGAACAGGTCGTCAATCCATCTCCTCTTCTGTCCATCGCTACTACGCTCATTCAACACAACAAAGCGTTGAGTCGGGTGCGTGACCGTAATACTCTAGTAATTACGATGGCATGGCTTGACTGGCTTTCAGGATATGCTCACTTACACCGACGCGGTTTTACGAATAGTCCTTACCAGACTGGAAGTGGACACCGCGAGCCTGTCTAGGCTTATACAAGTCACAGCGACGTTGTACCGAAAATCGCAGCCTTCGAGCACTAATGCCATTCTGGCAGTCATCTTCGAACTGTTGGCTGACGGTCTCCGCATGAAGGCTCGTATCCCTTCTTCTACCATGAAGGCAATGCTGGAGGTATGTATTTCAATTTGGCATGGCCTTGTCTGAACGTCTAGCAGGCTATCATGAACACCGAGATAAACGGTCACGCAACGCCGGCGAGTCTGTACCAGCAAGAGTATCCTGGTCTCGCAGAGAATGGTTTTCATTACCTTCAGCATCACCCTTGGACTGACGTCAAGTCCGACAATGACTTCGAGGCATCGCTTGCCATTGGGAAGTTTGTCCTTCAAGCCGGAGCTCGCGAGCCAAGCATAATGGCGAATATCGTCGAGCAGACAGTCGATGCGAGTGGTCGTTTCCTTCCTGACGGACCTGTGCTCACTGATTTACAGAGAAGCACAACATCGCGTCTGGGCATGACCGTCCGTGCATGGAACATCCTCGTCCTAGCTGCCCTGATGGAACCGACCGATGCATGGATCAACATGATACATAGACAGCTTCCCGCGTTCTCAGTGGCACACCAAAGCGCACTCAGGGGATATCTCCAATCTGGCACGAGCATCCCGGAGTCGGCTATCGCGGACATTAACCATGCGTACATTTCCATCAAGTTGTGGCTCATGGTGGCGCAGAAACGGGCTTCGAAGGAGGACGAGGGAGCTGTCGTTGCATACACGGTGTGGAATGAGCTCTGGCCGCCATTCGAGAGCCTAGTGAACATGTTCGAGATGGAGGTACAAGCAGGATTGTCGGTGGTGAGTCGTCTGTCCAAGTCTCAGGCCGTGTTTCGACTCATATTGCTCCCCGTAGACACTGGCGATATTGACTTGGTCCACCGTCGCCGACTTGTTCATATTTGTGCGGACACTGCATAGTCCTGTAGCGGGTCAGACAATGTCACACGTTGCCATTCTGAGGAGGCTTATGGCGCTTGGTCGGGGGGAATCGCATACGGCGAAGGTGATCATGTTCAGCTAGCCGTGAATACAGGGACTGACAGTCGATTTAGCTCTCGCGTGCTCTTCGTGCACTGTCGGAATTGGCACCTGAAGTGCCAATGGAGGGCCTGATAAACCAAGCGACAAAGGACCTGTTGGCTGCAGAGAAGCTGCGAATTCTTGAAGCGAGACGAGACGTTGGGAGAGGGTTGCCTGATCGACGAAATGCGCGGGGAGCGTCAACATATGTATAACTTATTTAGGGACACTGCACGCGATGGTCAATGGATAGACTGTAATCAAGATAGACGAGTCGTTCAGACGTACAGTATGTGTATCAGGCTGTCCGTAGCCGTGCTCTTTCAGCCTTTTTTCTCTTCTCCTTCAGGATGGTAGAACCAATGAAGGATCCAATTACTGACAACCCGACGACGAGGATGAAGGCGGGGAGGCGGACGGCCCATTCGCGGGCGGGAAAGTAAGCGTGTATTGCGCTGGAGGAGTCGAAGAATGGCTGATGGCAGCTTAATAGGATGTAGGTGGTGCCCCGAAGTAACATACTAGAAGAATGGCCCAGGTGGTATAATAAGTGAACACGACGGCGGCTGCCAGCAGCATAGCGCCGCCAACTAGTTTATCGCTGGCTCCCTAAATGAGGCGCCTGGGTGAGCGCGCGCGCGACGCGGTCGACAGGGTACGCACCATGGTGAAATGCCGGTGGCGACGTGGAAGTCTGGTGGAAGCTGAAAGCGAAGGAGTGTGCACGCCGTGATCGGCACTGACACGCCTTGTCTTCCTTCATCGTCCTCGGCGGCGGCGCCCTACTCCCGCGCATCGGCCCCGTCCCGCTCGTTGCTGGCATCGCGCCGTATGGACACTCATGGCTTTGCATCTCTAGCGCATCTCCAAATCTTGCTCGTCCCGGTCGGGTCTATCTCACTGTCCGTATTTGAGAAACATGTCGCCGAGATCCGCAGCTTCGAGTCCCTGCGGCTGGGCGATATTCCAGTCGACAGCAAGAATGAGCGAGGTACCGTTTACGCCGCCAGCGATTGGCCCCCGTTCGCTGATCAGACCATGCCAAAGCTCGGTTTATGCCCAATCCACTCTCGACGGGGCACCTGCACCTCAGCTTCCCGACGCACCCGCCGCCCGCCTCGCACTCCCCGCTCGCGCTGCTCCGCCCGTCCCACTTTCCCCTCGCAGTCATAGGCTTGGCTGCGTCATCCCCGACGGATACTCTTACCTCCATTCTCGCGCAATTCAACAGTGCATTGCTTGATCTGTTCCCTGCTGGAGACCTCTATCCGCTGGCAAGAAACTGCTTCGTGTTTGAGGATGGTGACGGGGTCAACAGCTCGAATCTCCACGAAATAGTGCAGGGCCTAGTTGTCATACCGAGCATGATGGGCAATAAGAAACTGTATATAGGCACCCTCATAGCCGACCTGTGCTCGAACGTATTAGGAGAGTTTGGTGCCTTGGTACGCTTCACCATCTGCCTACTGTTTCGTTACCACAACTGTTGACGCACAGGTGCAAACCCTGGAAAGTCCTCTCGGCAATGAATACCTGAACGCATCTCTCTTCCCAACCCTTCCTCCATTATCGGAGATGCCTGCTCCTCTTGATGGCGACATGAACGGGCTATCAGCACTGCCCAGTCACAACAGCGTGCCCGACATGACCAAACCCGGCCTTGCATTATCCGCTGTCCCCTCGATGAAAAGGACGTCGTCGGCTGGACATCGCCAATCCACCTTAGGTATACCGTCTACCCCAAAGAAGCGCTTTAGTAGCATTGGCGTGGCTTCGTCCCATGGAAGACTATTCAAAGTCTTAGGCGACTTTTACATGATTGCTGGGAGGACAGACGACGCGTCGATATGGTGAGTATTGCGCGTCCTTGCCTTATCATCCAGCTCTCAATCTCTATGCAGGTATACTGAAGCAATACAAATGTTCAAAACCTCCCAAGATCCTGTCTGGCACGCGGCTACTCTGGAAGGCATTGCGACGTTATCCATCCTTGAGGCTTGGGCTGCTGGGCATGGACTAGTCAGTCATCTACACATCCATCCTTCACGATGCTGATCCATCTGGCCAGCAAACCTCGACAACCAACACGGCCAGCCGTGACCCTTGGGCTGACGTTGTCGACAGACTGACACAAGCAACGACGCTCTACTTCAAAGCTCCTTCCTCCGACGCGGACCACCATTACTCACTTTTATCGTATCTTTATTGCTGTTGCGTTCTTCGGCATACTTCTCTTCTATTCTCTGTGTGGTCTGCCAAGGGCTGGGGTCCGCTCGCTTTCACATCGATGCTACAAACAGGAACAACGCCCTACCTTCCTCCTACGATATCTCGAGGAGAAAAAGCTGACTGGTCTACTCTAGAACGACTCAGCTCTATCTCAGGCGTGTCCCGGCAGTCTATCTCCAGTGTCCTCACCCAACTCCATGGTCCATGGCTACTACATCTCGGTCCTCGCGAACGTATCTTCATATTAGAAGCCACGGCAAGCACATATTCTTGTCTTGGCTTCCGAAGGAAGGAGTCTTACATCCTGCGAGAAATCCTGGGATGCATACTAGACCTTATCGTATGTGGTCGTGAAGAGGATGGTGTCGTCCGGAGCTCAACTTCAGGAGACGGCTCAGTCACTCCCAATGCGCTCGGTGATGTCATGGCTAAAGCACAAGTCGGTGTGAGGATGAACGAGAGTACAGACGGAAATGCAAGTCTATTGAACCTTCTCAGCTACGTGTGTAGGACTCTTGGGATAGATCTTTCTGCTGTCAAGCTTGTAGACGTCGGTGCCTCTCCAAGCACGTCGGAGGGTCTTGATGTTGAGGCGGAGCTACGCGAGTCCTTTGGATGGCCAGAGCTCCAGGTCGGCGTTGTGCGGGAGGCTATCGCGGTTGCGGAAGCATTACCTGGTCAGTTCCTGTGTCTATGGTCTCCCGTCTGCGGCTTACACTCGACAGATGACCTCTCGGTCGCTCAGTTCGCCTTGTCCTCTTTGAAGACTCTGCAAGACGCGTTGGGCCCTGGTGATCAGTACCACTTGTACACAACTTCACAAAGGGCACTGCTTACCGCAAAGCGTCGCGGAGAGTTGAAGACTGTGGATTTTTGGGCAGGCAACCCTCTCGTCAGCATCGTGGTGACGCCGTATGCAACGTTAATCTTTTCGAGTCACTTTTTCTCTGATAGCTGTCTTAGTTTGCCTCTCATACGACTGCCCAATGAGAAGCCGATGTCTGCTCTTCGGCCAAAGTCAGACGGTATAAATCCTATCCTCACAGGAGGCACTGATCCATTCTTATATAATCCGCGGCGCGCGCTCGCTGGCAAGGTGTGTTTGACTATCACTTACAAGAGTTCTCTCTCTCATCACTACTCCATATGCAGAGTCAAATAATGGTGGTTCAGAATGAGACACTCGAAGTAGTAGTTATCTTGAAGAACCCCTACGTCTTTGATCTTGAAGTGGACTCATTCACCTTGAGGTTCGTGCGGCCTTTTTCCATTGCTGTTGTTTGTTGAAAGTCCTCTAGCACTACCGGACCGACATTCGAGGCTCCCCCTAGCCGAGTCACCATTCCTGCACGTTCGTATCATCGTCTAGTTGTGTCAGGCAAAGTCACAAGCACTGGCATCCTCGTAATTCGCGGATGTATCGTTGAAGCCTCTGGAGGTATACAAGAGTTCTTGCTTCCTCTGCCTACGCCAGAGGAGGAGGAACGCCAGACCAGAAGGAGAGGCGCTCTGGCATGCGAGCTAGGTCGCTCGAAGTACTCTGGGCTGGACGCGCTTCCTTGGGAAAGGACAGAGAAAAGACAAAGTGGGCAATTTATCAATAAAGTCTTGTCGAAACATTCGACACAATTTCTGGAGTGCAAGGTTGTTCCCGAACAACCTCTTCTGCGCATTCGACGAACGTCCGTGACTCACGGTGCTTTGATGCTTTATGACGGGGAGCGGTAGGCGACCATCTTCATCTGACGTTAGCTTGGTCATATCTGATCTAGTCTTAAGGTCAGTTATACGTCTAACGGTGGAAAACGTCTCTTCTATGACGATTGATTTCCTTCGACTGCTTTTCGACGATTCGACAATACAACCGGCTCAGCAGACTCTCCAGGAAGGATCACTATCCACGTTTGACACCTATGAGATGGAGTACGATCTGATACAGCGGCCCTTATTCTCTTGGAATCAGGATGAGGTGCACCCCCTGAAGCCCGGCGAACGACTCACTCTGAACGTACAGTGTCTCGGTAAAGTGGGCTGGTGAGTGTATGTGCGTAATTGATGTTTGAAGAGGCTCACAAGTCTTTCGTCTCAAGTACGACCGGCACGATTTACGCGACGTATGGTTGCGTCGAGCGCGGCCTGGAAGTTGCCCCAGACGTCTTTCACACGCGCCAGTTATCATACCCGCTCATGGTTTCAGTGTATCGTATGCTCGAATGTCATTCCATGGACATACATTCGTACCCCGCTAGCGGTGTCCCATCACAGCCAGAAACATTTGATCCCGCGGATTGGTGTTTGTTCTCTGTAGAGGTTCGAAATACCTATGGTCAGCCCTTTGAAGTGACGGTGGAGAGAACCCAAAAAGGTTGATCATTTACGTTGCCGTTCAGTACTGTTCTAAATTCAGTGTCCAGGCGAGCCACCTGCTTCGACGTCAAGTACCATTGCACCCGGGTCTACTGCTCAGTGAGCCTTGCCCCTTCATGTTGATGCACACGAACTATAACTCATGAGTCTAGAATCGTGATTGCCTTGAAGAAGTTCATACTATCGGACAAGCACCTCGCAGAGCCCATTCCAACGTTATCGGAACGGCAATTTGTTGTTGCGACAACGAAACTTTCTGCTGAACAGGACCAAAGGCAGCGGGAGTTATTCTGGTACCGCGAGGAATTGTTCCAATGTCTTCGTTGCCACTGGAAAGAGGTGTGTCGCTTGATTCAGGTTCCTTCTTGTGGCTAAGCGTTTATATAGGCGGGTGGGACTCGGACTGGTGATTTGTCGCTACGACAGCAGAGGATGACGATGCAGATGCTCAATGCCATTCGAACAAACTCGGCGAAGCTTGTGTTGACTTTGCTGGATGGCGAAGACCAGCAAGTGAAGCACGAAGATGGGAAATTCTATCCATTGCCTCACGAGTTTGTCTATCTTCGAATACGGGTAGCTAACCAGACATGTACGTCTTTCTGTTGTCGTGCATTCGAACTCCGTTGTGCTAACATGTAAAGCAGCGTCTCCTCTGTGTCTCCGGCTCACGGTTGAGATGGACCCATTAGAGCATGTTTTGTATGAAGGTGTCCTCCGTGATATACCTGTTGGACGGCTGGAAGAAGGAGAAACGAGTGATGTGTCAATACCGATATGTTTCCTGTCGCGAGGTCGTTTCGTTCTCTCTGCCACGGTTCGTTCTAGTGACACGAAGACTGCTGAAGGTGTCAAACGACTGACAGCTTTCGTTGATGGTGGATAGAGTACATTCATATGTAAATACGTACGTCGGATACATACTTATATACTTATGCTGAGATGATTCGAATTTTAATGTAAGGACCGGGCTGTGCTCCTATTTGCTTAACACCCTCAGGCCAAACACCTGCGCCTGTCTCCACTTGGACCACGACAGTCATGAGTATGTGCCTTTCTCATTGATTCGGGGTGTCCTCATCGTTGTAAAGGTTACACGCCGAACGAAAACCCATTTGCCTCCACCCATTCGCTGGACACGAATCCCTTCGACGACCCCATACCCCAAACGAGTGCGGAGGCCCGCCGCCAGGAAGAGCTGCGTCAACGCGAGGCGGACCTGGAACGCCGCGAGCGCGAACTCAATCAGAAGGCGGAAAACATACGAACTCACGGCAAAAACAACTGGCCGTTCTGTCAGTTCCATCCCTTCGCTACCGCGTCTGCGCACTCTCATCTGTATCCATCTAGTCTACCCGCTCATCTACCACTCCATACCGGAGGAAATACCCGAGGGCTCAAAACAGCTTATTACGCGCTTGTATCAACTATGGCTGGTCCTTCTCGGCACGCTTGGAATCAACATGCTTGCCTGTATCTTCATTCTCGTTGCCGGCTCATCTGACGGTGGTAGAGATGTCGGAGCCAGCATCGGGTAGGTTGCACAAGTTCTTTTGCTTGAAGATCGCCCACAAGTGTTTTGCAGATATGTGTTCACCATTTCCTCCCTGTCATTCCTGCTGTGGTACCGGTAAGCTCTACTATTCAACTAACGTAACGTTAAGCTGAGGGCGCTCAGACCGATATATAACGGATATATGAAGGTGAAGACCGCTCATTCACCTCTCGCGGCCTGACGCTGATATAGCTTGTAGGAGCAAGCGTTGTACTATTGTCGGTATCATCAAGCACCTACTCCAAACTAGAGCTCAGTCTTCTCTAGATATGTACTTTTTCTTCGGAGGATTCCATCTTCTCTTTAGCATATACATGCAAGTGAATCTCTCTTGGGCATTGGTTCTGCATGTTAACGTCTCATTCTTAGGATCATTGGAGTTCCAAGGTTACACCGCTCAATCAATGGTAGTAACGCCCTTCCCTGATCGTTTCCTTGCAGCACTGGCTCGGCGGGACTCATCCAGATGATCCAAATGTTTGTCGGGCACCACTGGGTGGCAGCCATCATCAGTCTTGTTGCCACCATAGGATGGATTGTCCAAGGTCTTGGTAATGCCTTCTATTATCGTCAAGTGGGTGTCCCGCAGTCTATACTATCTCCGCATCCGACCCGCCTTTGACAGATTTACGCCCATCATACAGCTGCTGGACACACGATGGAAAAGGTTTGGTCTTCTAGCGTGTCATCGTTCGCTACTCATTCTTCTTCCAGGCAAAGACCGAGCTCGCATCGCACGGAGCGAAGGCGTACTTTACACGGGGCTGATACGACTCTGTATTTCTTTATCGTAGTTATATCTATGTCTGTGTGGACAATAATGCTATGCTGCAGTGGGACCGGCTAGTTGCACTGCAACAATAGAAATAGTGGCTCAGCTAGTGTTCCGTGAATACAACAGTTCAGTTGCAACTCCGCTCGAATTGATGTCATGTTTCCATAAGCGGCGAGCATTGGTTTTCTTCACACCATCATCTAAAGGTAACTTGCTCGACTGTCCTTCTCGCCGTGCTCTTTACTGAGCGCGACTTGCAGCCAAAAAGCCGATAAAAAAATATAAAAACCCTTTTTTATCTACAAGCGGTTGTCTTGTTGCTCCTGTGTACGCCTCTTTTTACTCGTCCTTCCCCCGCCACGCTGATCATCTGGCAGTCGCAGAAAAGTTCATAAAGCAGTAACGACCCCATTTCCCTCAAAAAACACCAAATCTTCCCATCCATCCGACTTCAAAAGCATTCCCTGAAATGTCTTCACCTGCCGTCGAAATTCCCCAGCCCATCGAGGGTGCTGCCCCGCCTGTAGCCATGCCCGCACCTGTCGCGGCGGCTCCCACCTTTGCTCCCCAGAGCACCGGATCGGCTCCCAGCGCCTCGCTCTACGTCGGCGAGCTCGACCCCACCGTCACGGAGGCAATGCTTTTCGAGATCTTTAACATGATTGGCCCTGTGGCGAGGTGCGACTTTTTCACGCCACCATTCACATCCTTGACATTCCCTTCTCTCAGCATCCGAGTCTGTCGCGACGCTGTTACACGTCGCTCTCTCGGCTACGCTTACGTTAACTATCTCAACGCCAGTGATGGTTCGTATCACTGTCCGCCACAAATCAGTCCGTTCTAATCCCGTTGCAGGCGAACGCGCTCTTGAGCAGCTCAATTACTCGCTGATTAAAAACCGTGCATGGTGCGTCTTTGACCTCTATCGCGGCCGACAGGCTGACTGAAAATACCTTATCAGCCGGATCATGTGGTCTCAGCGCGATCCTGCTCTTCGCAAGACTGGACAAGGCAACATCTTTATCAAGAACCTTGACGAGGCCATCGATAACAAGGCACGTATCTGTTTGCTCAATTGGCACATGATATTGACCCCAACGGTACTTTAGGCGCTCCATGATACCTTTGCTGCTTTCGGAAACGTTCTCTCATGCAAGGTCGCTACCGATGAGCAGGGACGCTCCAAGGGTTACGGTTTCGTCCACTACGAGACTGCCGAGGCCGCCAACAACGCCATCGAGGCCGTCAACGGAATGTTGCTCAATGACAAGAAGGTCTACGTGGGCCACCACATCTCGCGCAAGGTTTGAGCACATCGCGTCACACTGCACGCATATATTGACCATCTTTGCACAGGAACGTCAATCCAAGCTTGACGAGATGAAGGCCCACTTCACCAACCTCTACGTCAAGAACATCTCTTTGGAGGTTACACAGCAGGAGTTCGAGGATCTGTTCAACAGCTTCGGTCAAGTCACCTCGGCTGTCATTCAGATCGACGAGGAGGGCAAGAGTAAAGGATTCGGTTTCGTCAACTACGAGAAACACGAGGACGCTCAGACGGCCGTTGACTCCCTCCACGACACCGACCTCAAGGGCCAGAAGCTCTTCGTCTCGCGCGCGCAGAAGAAAGCCGAACGCGAGGAGGAACTTCGCAAGTCTTACGAGCAGGCGAAGATGGAGAAGCTCAGCAAGTACCAGGGCGTCAACCTGTACATCAAGAACCTGGAGGATGATGTGGATGACGACAAACTGCGATCAGAGTTCGAGCCCTTCGGCACGGTTACGAGCTGCAAGGTCATGCGCGATGAAAAGGGGACTTCAAAAGGCTTTGGCTTTGTATGTTATTCGTCTCCCGATGAGGCCACCAAGGCCGTCGCGGAGATGAACAACAAGATGATTGGTTCGAAACCCCTCTACGTATCGTTGGCCCAGCGTCGCGAAGTGCGCCGACAGCAGCTCGAGAGTCAGATTGCCCAGCGCAACCAAATCCGAATGCAACAGGCTGCCTCTGCGGGTATGCCTGCTGGCTACATGAACGGCCCCATGTACTACCCGCCGGGCCCTGGCTACCCGCCCCAAGGCCGCGGCATGATGGGCTATGGCCAGCCTGGCATGATGCCTCCCCGTCCCCGCTACGCACCCAACAACAGCCAAGTTGCTGGCATGCCGATCCCCGCCCCATATGGCCAGCCTCCCCCGCAAGGCTATGGTATGCCTGGATTCCCCGCCGGTGGACGTGGCGGACCTCGTCCTCCTGCCGGTCGCGGAGGATCCCCTCCCATGGGCACCGCGCAGCTTCCTCGCGGCAACGCCCCGCCCCCCGCCCCCGTCAACGGTGGTGCTCGTGCCCTCGGTCCCCAGGGACCCGCTCGTCCCCCCGCTGGTGCCCCCACCGCCCCTGCCAGCCGTGGTCCACCTCCCGCCGGCTCTCAGCCGGGCTACAAGATCAACCCCCAGACGCGCAACGCTGCGCCAGCTGACCCATCGGTGCCTACGCTCAGCGCGGCGAGCCTCGCCAACGCTTCGCCTATGGAGCAGAAACAAATGCTCGGCGAGGTCATCTACATGAGGATTGCCAAGTACGTCCATGATTGCGAGTCATATGTATGCATGCTAACTATGTTGCTCTATCACAGCTCGCAGCCTGAACTGGCTGGCAAGATCACCGGCATGTTGCTCGAGATGGACAACGCCGAGCTCCTTCACTTGCTCGAGAACAGCGAAGCCATGAGCGGCAAGGTCAACGAAGCTCTCTCTGTCCTCCAGGATTACACTACCACCGGCAAGGAGGAGTAGATGCATCATGTCGTGTAGTATCAGCAGGAGCCGTCCGTGGCTCCGTCCGTTCCTTTTGGCTATGCGTTTGACCTGTTTGCCTGTTGTTATCCAGCTGTTTCGTGTGTTGTTCATCTCGGCCGTTCTCTCGCTCGCTTACCCTCATGTTGTCGTCGCACTGTACTATTTGTGGGGTGTTGGTGTGTGGTTGCTTGTTATTGTGTAACTTCATGGAACAGAGATGAACAACTGCTTATGATTAACGGTGATCAGGATTTCCTGACTTGCGCTCTGGATTGTCGGGAAATGGTGTCGTCCGGGAAAACTTTGGATTTGGGGACTCGTCGGTGAACCATTGGCAAAAATTTGCTTGTTTTGCAATTTTCTTCGGGTTGATCGATGACCGTTATAGATCGTGGCGTCCCGCATAAGTAAATGCTTGGCTCGGTTTTTTCGGGACCAGTTCTGAGACAGTGAGTCGTCAATGAGCTCATTTACTACACAACGCGCAACCAATACATGTAACTCTGATTGGATCTGCTACAGAACCATGCTAAAGATTCGCTCGCTCCTTCGGACGATTCGTGGCGTTCGGAATAATACTGAAAATCTGGTTTGGCTACCTTCGGCTCCTTCGGGTCGATCTTTCAAAGCATTTGAGATTCAGTTCTGACTGCGCATAGCGTCGAGGCCGCCAAAAGTTCATGTGATCGAGACTAAGAGTGTTGCGACCACCGCGATCATGGGACGCCACACACTGTACTTCTAGCCTCTGGAGCCTAGCAACCTTGAAGAATGATAGCCAACGTGTTAAGTCTAGTCGAGTCAAAGTTCGAGGAAGATTGAGACGAGCTAAGTATGGTGTTGCCCTAAAATGAGCTTTGTGCCCTTTTCGTGTCGGCGCTCCAAAGCCACGCATGGTGCCTTGGATACTCCACAGGCGGAACCTGTTTTTTTCTCTTTGTGGCTCTTCTCTGTGGCCAGTGGGAGCCAGTGGGCCCCTCTGGATGACTGTACTCGCACTTTGCACTGTCCGCTCCAGAGTCGGCGTGAGATTTTGCTCAAGCCGACCCGAGATTGATCGCGCGATCCAGCATTACATAATTCAGGGGGGCCCTGATGGCATCTTTATAAGAAGGCCTTTGAGCACCATGGCCATTGCGTTTCGCTTTCTTGACTCTCCTTCCTCTTGAAACACGTAAGTGGCGCACATCCCGCCTTCCCCGCCCTGCTGACCGCTGCGCCGTAGCTACCCACCGACTGTCCAGTCGCCCAACACTCACTCACTCACTCAATCCTTACTTATCGTAATGTTCGCCGTCGCCGTTTCCGTCGCGCTCCTCGCCGCCTCCGCCAGCGTCCAGGCTCTTCCCCGCCGCCGGGCAGAGTCCTGCAAAGCTCCCACCACCTTCGCGGCGGGATTCCTTGAGGACTACTGCACGTACCACACAAGGTACCTTGCGCTGGACTGCGAAGCTCAGCACAACACCACGTTCTTCGATGACTGCTGCCACCCTCTCCTCGTACGTGCTCTTGTCTTTGGTGCAGTTTCGCAGACCTGATCTCTTTTCAAGGCCACCGAGTCCTTGAGCGCTAACCGCAAGGCATACTGCACTCCCTCGTCCTCGTCGTCCGTCGCAGAGGCAGCGACATCGGCTGACGCAGAGATCTCCTCGGCGTTCTCTGCCGAGGCTGCGTCGTCCACCTACGTCTGGACGTCCGAGCCCTCCACGACCGAGGAGGCCACCTCCACCGCGGAGCCCGTCTCGACCACCAGCACCCACAAGCAACACAAGACCACTCAGGCCCAGACCACCGAGGCCCCGACCACTGAGGCCACGACCACCTACACTCCGGAGACCACGACCTCGACTACCCACCACCACACCACGACCTCCGCGTCGTCTTCGTCGTCTTCATCCACGTACTCTGGAACTGCCACCTTCTTCTACCAAAACGGTGTTGCTGGTGCTTGCGGTAACGTCAACAGCGACTCGGCCTACATTGTTGCCATCCGTACGTCTCTTTCATTTAGCTGAGAATTTAGCTAATCTTCCTCTGTAGCCTACGCTCTCTGGGGTGGCAGTGACAGCACCGAATCCTCCTACTGCGGTGCCTCCCTCACTTTGACCAACACTGACACCGGATCTGTATGTCACCCTTACTGATGTCTTAGGATTGCTCACTGACCATCCGCAGTCCATCGTTGCGACAGTCGCTGACCTTTGCCCGACCTGCGTGGGCACTTACAGCATCGATCTTTCCTACGGTGCTTTCACCGCCCTTGCCAAGGAGAGCGACGGTGTCTTCCCCAGTAAGGCTTCCCGAAATACATATCGAGCCTCTTCTGATATGTCCATCTAGTCTCCTACAGCTTCAACTAAGCTTCGGCGTTCGAAGCATTTCGGGGCTAGTGACGGGGGCTTTTCTTCCTTATTTCTTCACATGGCGTCTTTGAAGACATTTTACCATCAACGTACGACTTCTTCGCATCCTAGTGCTGCATCTTCACCACTTCCGTGGTGTTTACATTTCACGACACGCCCTCTCCCCGAAATTTCTAATTTACACTGGTGTTCATGCTGTTTCTTTGGGCTGTGGTCTACTTTTTCCAAATCTTTTTGTCGGACAAGATTAATAACGCATTTTTCTGGTCATGACTACTGGGGCACGCAGATAATGAGGCGCAGGGCGCCGTAGAGCGCGGGACGGGTTCCTGCTTATGTTTGTTGTACTACTGCGCATGCGCTCAAAAAATAGAATCTGTTCAGTTGACAGATCGTTACTGCGAGTTTGAGGTACATCGACGTTCCTTGTCTTCTATTATATTGAAAGGCGGCTTGACTTGGCCGGCTGCCCTGTCGGGCGGTGTGCGTCGTCTCCAGGGTCATATATTGCGCAAGCTTCATGTACACTGTACAGTAGGGACTGAGTGTTGATTCTGCTCAGCGCTCGGCGCTGAGCACGTTCGAATTCAGCGGTCAGTCATCACCGCGCAGGCGAACTTGGAGCGACGTGCGATTCCGTGCATGCTTTCGCGCCACGTTCATGAGTACCGCGCTGCTACCATCAGTTCGCATCAATATTCATCGACAGGGTGGACGTGGTGAAGCACAAGGCAATCATCACTGTGATAGACTGTGATCCTCTTATTCAGTATACTGTATTCGCACACAGCACAGTGTGCCCTTCAAGCTTCAGCTTCAAGCTCTGCCCTGTCAGTGTCAGTCCGCCTCCCGCACTCAAGATGAGATCTGCACTGGGCCCAAGGAAGGAGAATGCTTGCCGGAGTGGTCTGTAACAGTATTGGGAACTGCGCATGCATACATACATACCATGCAAGCTGTCGAAGTGGACAAGGATCGCGCCTTGACGGATGGAGTATTGATTGACTTCATCCGAGGTGGTTTCTGTGTTGGCTCCCAGCATGCGAGCTGCTGGCTCAGAACCAGAGCGTGTCTGTATGAATAGCGAGAAAGGAGTGTATGACCAGCATAAGTATGGCTGATATGCAACCTCAACTGACCTTACAATAAGCTGTCAAGGGTGCTCGACGGGTCACGTCAGCACCGCAAACCCATATCATTCTCGGGATGTGTGCATCTTTGACTTGAGTTCCTTGTTCGTCCAAGCAGAGTTCTTCCGGGCCTGGCTCTCAATTCAGTCCCCGTTGACTGCATCCCCGACGCAAGCATGAAACTTACACCATGATGCTGTGACTCCGAGAGTCCTCAGGTCGCGCCACCAAGCTCGTCTTTGTTCTTGAGTTTCTTGCGGCTCTCTTCTTGCAGGCTAAAGATAAACAGCGATTCTGGATGAATGTACGCCTTCTATCAGTGTATGAGCAGGAGAGACCCGTCCCGATGAGTTCCCTGACACCAGCGGATTCGAAGTAGGAATGTCGCGTCATTGTCCGGAAGGACGGTCAAACAAGTGTCAATGGGCGTGGTTGTTTGCAAATCGTCGCGGTCGGCACGGGCAGAAAAATGGAGCTGGAGTCGAAGAGGCTCAAAGTAAGACAGTTGAACTCAGGCAAGACCATTTCATGCAGTTACATCGCATATTGTGGCATCTGAGATTCGTTATGGTCTTTGAGAGAGTCGACTGCACACCTAGTAATTTGTATGTTCGAGCGCTGGTGAATTAGACACGAGAACAAAACCTCCGGTTTGTATGAGCCTCAGTAGCCATGATAGCAAGTTTATCGTCCTGATGTTCTTGGAGAAGGGACTGCGTCCAGCCATGTATAGTGATAGAGGAGATATCGCGAGCCTGCCGATAAATGCCAGCGCGATGATGGCTATGATTTCAAGGTTATCGTCCTAATGAATTTGGAGTAGGAAGCGCGTGCAGCCATGGTGATACACGAGATATTACGAGCCCGCCATTCGTCCGTGTAACCATTCGTCCTGTCTTTCTCCTGCATGACCCACTGTCTGTAGAACTCTGATAGTGCATTCTCCTTATCCAGCACGGTCGCTGTGGAAGGCAGGCTGGCAAGAACAGCATCCTTCCCGCCTTCGAAGCGGACATTACTCTGATAGAAACGGATGTAAGTGCCTGTCCAGGGCAGAAAGCAAGAATGATTGCAGACATCGTGCCAAAAGTTCTGGTCCATGTTGTCAATCTGCTGTCTCTGCAGCTTCCACTGGAGATCGAAGGCGCCTGTGCCGACCGGGGGTTCCGGGTCGAACTCTGCCAGCGAATACGGGTGCTGCAGGCGCGAGGGCGGAGGCGGAGGCGGCACATCATCGTATATAACGGGGCGTATGTGCGATATGTGGTCGGGCGGCCCGACGAGGTGGAAGAGCGGGGCAGACGAGTGCAGGCCGCGCCAGGCAATTGGCCGAAGGACAAGCATGACTTTTGTTTGGCGACCAAACAACGCGATCCTCCTTCTACCACAATGAGTCAAAGTAAGCTGCGCGTCGCTGGGGCGATACCGTGCTCATCTTGGTTCTTTTGCAGACAACTACTACGATAACAACGGCGGAGGTGGCGGCGGTGGATTCATGAACAGCGGCGGGTCGCCCTTTAGCGCGAGCGGCAGTCCAGGCGGATTCAAGGTGCGCGCTTTCTTTCTTGCCTGAAGATTGCTGTCTCATTCTTCTCCAGAAATCAGAGGCACAGAAATCGCTGAGACCAATGACCATCGCGCAGCTTCGCAAGGCCACTCAGGCGCACACTGACGCGGACTGGGTGCTCGACGAGTCCAATATCGGCCACGTACGCGTCCTTTCGCCTCTTTTCTGCGCGTCTGAGATTAACGCAGGTCACCATCGTCGCGCACGTCGTGGAAATCAAAAAGCAGGCGACAAATACGACGTACATCGTGTACGACGGCACTGGCAAGTTTGAAGCACGGCATTGGCACGAAAACAGCGAGGACAATGGAGGACAGTGGAACGGTATCGAGTACGTGATCCGTTCTCTCCAGTCACTGCGACGCTCACCAGGTCGTAGGACGGGCACGTTTGTTCGTATAATGGGGCAGCTCAAGGCGTTCAACAGCAAGCGCTACATCAATGCCCTCAACGTGCGGCCCGTAGAGGATTCCATGGAAATATACTTCCACATCCTTGAGACCATCACTGTAACACTTTTCATGGAGCGTGGACCGGTGTGTCTAGTCCGAACCCTATGAGGGCTTCTTGCTCACCTAGTCCGTAGCCGCCGTCAGGGCAATCGCCCGCGAAAACTGAGAACCGCGGCGCTGGTGGAAGCAGTGGCGGCGATAAAAGCACGTCCGCATATCAATCTTCGTCGACTTCCAGGAGCGCCAGCAACGCAAAGTGGGCCAAGCTGCCCAAGATCCAACGCGATATTCTCGACTATATGCTGGGCCAGCCTCCTACTTCAGAGGGCATCTATGTTGGGCACATTGCTCGTGCAATTGGAGGCGATGCCCAGATAATTAGGTCGGTTCCCTCATTCTGTTTTTCTGCCATTGCTGATATCTCGTTCACAGCGAGGCGTTGGATACCTTGATGGATGAGGGCGACATTTTCAGCACCATCGATGATTCACATTTCAAAGTATCGGACTGATCTCTACCTTTTGTATATCGCCTGCATAGTGTACACTGTATTATATTGCTGCTTTTTTGCTCCTCTTTTCGCCTTTGGACACGGAGTTCAATTGTACGATGCATTGACCGATCACGCGACGTGACTCAGCGCGTCGGGAGCGTGACTTTGGAGCAATTCACTGCTTAAACTTAAACCTCATCATTGCCCTAATGGCCAAGCTGTCTCAATAGTACGTCCCGGAACTATAAGGCGCCGCCATTCTTGACGCTGCTTTTCTAGCGAAATTGACCGTGAGGCCAACATTGCGCGCAACCGCGCCTTGTTGGAGCAACTGGAACTCAAACAGGCCGTCGATGGCCTGGGCTTCACAAAGCCCAAGCCGCCCAAGAAAGCTAGAGCTCAGCCAGTTCAACCTGCGAAGAAAGTGAAAAGGGAATCGGTGGACGCGCCGGTCACACGCCGCCATTCAGCGCGTATCAGACAGCTGCCGGATCCTGATGAAAGTCCCGAGAGGAAACGAAAGCGCGAGGTGGTTACAAAAATCTGCTATCGGGCTTTATTCCAGTGCTTATGGCGGACATGCAGGCCGAATACGAAGAGCAACGCGCGAAAGAGGCCGAAGCGCGCATAGAGGCCGAGGAGCAAGAGCGCATTGCCAAACGACCGAGGCACGAGGATCTTACTCTCGCTGTGCTCGTCGGCGGAAAGGAGGAAGACACGAAGGGCGATTTGATAGAGCTGCAGCAGAAGATCCAGGTCATGAAGGATTCTTCGGGCCAGAACGACTCACATGTCTCTGATGCTACGACGCAAAGTGCCGATACGCGTGCTGCCGCAGGTCTCAAGAAGCAACTCAAAGATTTGCGCGTTGTGTCGCGTGCTAAAGTCACACTCAACCGCATCTATAGTGCGGCATATCATCCTGATGTGCAGAAGGATCTCATCTTCTTTGGAGGTGCGGTGATTCAGTTTGACGGTCCTTCACAGTAGTGATTTGTGTACTGCAGACAAGCATGGACAGCTCGGAATCTGGGATGCACAAGCTCCACCTCCTGAAGTGGACGATGAAGATGGCGACGTCGATCCAGACACGCGGGAGGGCGGCAAATACTGGCGTCTGCAGGTCCACTGGCCGGCCACCTCCAAGTCATCAATCTCATGCATCAAATTGAACCCCACCCATCACCATACGGTACGCCTGTCCTTGATCTATGTCCATCTTTTCTCAACCCAATGTCAGGTCTACACAAGCGCCTACGATTGTAGCGTTCGAAGTCTTTCCTTCACAACCGGTATCTCAACGGAAATATACTCATCTGGAGACCTTATGCTCACTAGCATCGATGTGACTCCATCTGGGCACGAGATGTGGATTTCAGACGCTGCTGGAGGCGTCACACATCGGGACATGCGCCAGAGCAAGTCGTTCGATCGGTGGTATGGTTTATCCAAGGACAAGATAGGGAGTGTCAGCATCAACCCCGTGCGCCCCAACTTCATCGTCACTGCGAGTAATAGTCGCGTTATCAGGTACTACCTGTCTAGTCCTCTTCTCTCCGTGGTACACTTTTCAAGCTTTGCACCAGAATCTGGGACGTACGACATCTGCGCAAGATGGTCTCGACTGTCAATGAACAGTCTTCATTATCGCGTCAAGACTCAGAGGCAGAGCCGCTGAACTTTGACCTTGACACTGTTAATGAGTTCTTGGACTCAAAACAGGGACATGGGTGCTTGCGTGGTGAATGGCGGCATGAGAAATCAGCAACCTCTGCATATTGGGATCCCCGGGGGAAGAGCATTGTCAGTACGAGTTATGATGACCACATACGGTGTGCGTGTTCTCTTGAGTTATCTTCCCGCTTTGCTCTTTGAGCTAACAGTGTCTAGTGTGGAACATTGCTGAGTCGGCATTCGACAGCGGAGATCCATTTGGATCCTCACGTCCTTTCAAGAGTATAGAACACGATTGTCAGACGGTGAGTCTTGTTTCGCGGCTCTGACGCGATGTCGTTGTCCAACTGTACTCCAGGGCAAATGGTTAACGCTCCTCCGTTCACAATGGTCTCCCAATCCCGACGCATATCCTCATTTCACTGTAAGTCCAGCAGCTCAAAGAAACGATACCCAGCTTTGATGCAGTACCATACAGGTCGGGAATATGAAACATTCCCTTGACATATTTTCTGGAAAGGTGAACTACTGAGTTGTGAACAGGCACTGTTGCTCATATTTTTCTAGGGCGAGTTGTTGAAGCGGCTGACCGATCCTGACAAGTCGGTGTCCTTTCCAATGTTTGTAGAAAAGCTCTGATACATGTTCCAGGATCACGGCCGTTCAGGCGGTAACATGTTCTCATCCCAGTAATGTTCAACGAGCGGCGAGTGGTAATGGAAGTGGCCGCTGCGTACTTTGGGCCCCTGGAGACGTTGACGACGCGGACGCCGAAGAAGATGAAGATGAGGAGTCCCCATAATCTTAGACAGACCGATGCATCAGCATCTAGTGTTCGTCGTCCATCTCCTATAAATATAGTATCCTCTTAGTGTATCGCTGCCGCATATTGGACGATTATCGAGGGAAGGGGGGTGGACTGTGTAATGTGTGAGCTAAGGTTATTTCCAGGCTTATTCCGTGTCAATGCAAGGGCCCTCAAAGATTCCAATGGAGCACATCTGTGTTCATCCGCAATGGCAGACCTCACGGAGACACTCTCTACTCACATGTTTTTCGATGCCTCAGCGGTCATATACACCTTGGTACGGATACTACCAAACAACTCTAGTTACTCTACGCGACTCAATTTCGCTCAGAACAAACCTGTCGCCGTTGTGTCAATTAAGATCGACGATGCGAAATCCAAAACTGCCCACTACCTTCGCTGCACAGACTGACGATATTGTGGAAGGCGCGCTAGGGTATTCAAGGAGTGCAATATAGAGAATTGTTACGTGTCTACTCTCGCAGGTAACACCATTGCTAACGTCGCGTCGACGCGGTGCCAATGGTAGATGCACGCGGAGTGTTCTGGTTCGTCGATATATAGTTGTGACCGATGCTCGGCAATGTCAGATCCAGTCCCGTGCTGTTGAAGAGGAAGACCTTGTTACCAGTTCTGCCTATCCGCCTGGCAGAGGAAGCTGAATCATCTATCAATCCCCAAGTTTTACACTGTGATCAAGGGTTCAATGAAGTTCATCCGACGCAGACAAGGGCTGGTGATATCGATCACCGATGATAAGTTACAGTGAAGCAGTTCAAACATATTCAAGTTCTTCCGGATCTACTGGTAGATCACTCTGCTCAGTGGACTCCTTCGAAGTCTCACCATGCATATCATCATCGCCCTCCATACTAACGTCGGGATCGGGACTGCTGGTCGCAAGAGTAGACTTGACGGAGACGCGACCTGTCTGTTCTTTCTCTACGTTGTCGGGTATGTTTCCAGGCTGAGCGAAGTCCTCCAGATCGTAGTCCTCATCGTCCATCGCATCCCAGCCATCCTCTTCCTCCGGCGCGGGGGGATTCGCTTGGGTGATTGAGGCCGAAGGGCCCCCTGCATTGAGTTCTCTAAGAATGATGTCTTCAAAACCATCTATATCATCGTCGTTGTCTCGAGCAGGAGAGGAGGGTGGTAGAGATGAAGGTGGACGGCTAGGTGGCGCAGGGGATGAAGAGGCTCGGGACGCAGCCTCGGAGTCGTTACGCTCAGCTGCTGGGGCGTCCTCGCTAGCCAGAGGCGCATCGCCGTTATCATCTTCCTCCTGAGCTTGTGGTTTGTTGATGCCAAGTTTCTCGTCGCGCCAGCTCGTCATATGTGACTGGAAGTGAGTCAGTCTATGCCACCAAAGCGCAACAGATGACTGACATGCATGAGTCTGGATCGACAAAGTTTCTCTACGCGATCCACCGTGTCGCCAAACTGCGACTTTGGGTACATTCTTTGCGTCCAGAACTGATAGCGCGAGAGCAATCGGTTCAGGTCTTGTTCCTTGACAAGACGGTAAGAAGATGGGAAAGGGCGTATGAACGGGACACGCACCTCGTGTCCTTTACCCTTGGGCTTGAAGCCCGCAGTGTCCTTGATTAGCGCAGGGAAGCCTTTCTCGCCAACAAGGATGGCCTCGCTCAAGCGCACCGGCTTTTTGCGCTCCTTCTTCTCGCCGTCCTTGCCCGTTGTTGACGTCTTTTTCGAGCTCGAAGCAAAGTCTGGACGCGTCGGAGAGCTACTGGGAAGCACCTCGTGAGGCGTAGATGTCGGTGGAATGTAATGGCGCGTCCTCCTTTCCGCTTGCTCCTTCGCTCTCGCTTTCACTTGCTCGTAGGACTCCACCCTGGCGTCGTCAAGGTCTGCCCAAAGGTCATCTGCAAACGCTTCATCAACTTTGGCAGCGTCGCCCTCAGTGTCGATGGTGTTCGAAGCGTTGTCGACCTCGTCGTCTTCGAAGAGCATGGCCGTAGATATGAAAGACGCGTTGTTGATGTCTGTTATACGACACGTCCGATGGGAGGGAGCGGTCCGATCATGCCGAACTGCTCTTGTCGCGCAACTGTCGCGAGAGCACCTCTATGGCTGCTAACACCGTCCTCAAGAATATTTTGGTTGTCGGAGGAAATGGATTCATAGGCAATTGTGTTCTGAAAATGCTGGGGACTGACTAATTTCTGCCGTAGGCTCTGCTGTGTGTCGCGCTGCACTCTCGAGAGGCATGCAGGTCACCTCCGTCAGGTTGAACGACAAAGTGATGGTTGGATATACGCTCATGCAAAATACAGCTCTTCTGGAAAGCCTTACACCACCCCAAAAGGACACAGTCCCGCCTGGACATCCAAAGTTGAATACCTCTAATTCGAAGTCTGATCTACAACCGACCTGCTGTTCGCTAGGTACAATGGCTAAAGGGAGACGCTCTGCAACCTGAAACATTCATCCCGGCTCTTCAGTCTGCGGATGGCGTGGTTCATACTTTGGGCACGCTTCTGGATGATGGTGCATACAAGGAGGCAATCAAGGACGGGAACATTGTCGGGCTAGCTCAGGCTTTCCTCGGCCGCAATGCCAATCCCCTCAAGAGGACCACTGGAACTAGCGGGTACGATCGGCTCAACAGGGACTCTGGTAAGAGATTCTTCACAACGCCGAGTTCTAGATCTCAATCAGACGGCAGCCTTACGCGTCTGCGAGGCATTTGTCAACGCAGACTCGGAGAGTCAGCTACCCATCAGACCCTTTGTGTATATCTCAGCAGAGGACATCTTCCGTCCCGTTGTGCCTGCTCGATACATTGAGAGCAAGCGCGAGGCGGAGGCCGGTATCGCGAGTCTCGTGTCACAGCGCCCTTCCGTTCGAGATGTCTATGTGAGACCAAGTACGTTGTCAACAGTCTTCCTCAGTGGGCGCCGTAGTTAACTCCTTACGTGAAGCTCTGGTGTACCACGCCCACTTCCGGCCATTGAGCACGCCTTTAGCTGCGATCCTTGATTTTTCTGCGCAGGTGCATTCAAAGATGTCACCATCCTTACCTACTCCATCAAGTATCCTGCGCCGGCTAGGTTTAGAGAGCGTGCCGAACGCGTTGTCGCTGCCGCCAGTTCATGTGGATCATGTTGGGGAGGCTGTCTGCGCCGCGTTAGTGAATGAGGAGGTGAAGGGTGTTGTGGACGTGAGACGGATGCGTGAGCTGATTGGTTGGGCGAACCTGGGTGGCTCTTCGACAGGCAACTTGACTGCCCATTAATTGAAGGACCAGATCACATTAACTCGTATATACGCTTCATTATGCGGAAATAACGTCGAGTGAATGAGAGGAGTGGATGCGTCAGTCTGGAACCCCGCATTTCAGGCTGGAATCGGACCACCGTGGGTCGGTCAGGTGCGATCCCCAAACTTTGATCTGCTTATATACGCCCATCCCGCTGCTGTATCTCCCACTCCCTTCCGCATGCATGCCCTCCGCGCCGGCCGTGTGTGCGGGAAGACGACGACCAGGACGTTCGGAACGTCGCCGTCCGCGCACAAGGCCCTCCCGTTCTTCCTCAACACACTCCGAGCTGCCGCACAGGAGAGCCGGGAACACAGCAATGCGCTTGGTCCCCACAGGCGGCATCTGCGGATGATTATGTTCGGGAAGCCTGGCGCTGGCAAGGGCACCCTCTCGGCGCGTCTTGTCAAAAAATACGACATTTTGTCGCTGTCCGCCGGGGACTTGCTGAGGCAGCATATCAAGGAAGGGTGCGCTCTTCTATTGCTGGATCTCGTTCACTGTGCTCATCCAGATGCATCTAGGACAGAGGTCGGGCGCATGGCAGAGAACATCGTCGCGCAGGGAGGACTTGTGTCGGACGACATCATGCTAAAGGTTATCACCAGCAAACTCGACTTTCTGCACAACCGAGTAGGCCCAGTATCTCCTTGCGGATGGATATTTTTTGACAATTTTCTCAGCACTGGATTCTGGATGGATTCCCGCGCACGCTGGTGCAGGGGGAAATGTTAGACAACCACCTCAAGTTAGCATTTTTCCCTCATTCACCCGGTCAAAAGCTGAACAGGCCACAGGAGCAAAGGCATTCCATTAAACTTGATCGTCAACATCGACGTACCGGATGAAGTCATCCTTAGCCGCATCTCGGATCGATGGCTGCATCTTCCATCAGGGCGTGTTTACAACCTGTCGTACAACCGGCCCAAGGTTGACGGTCTCGACGACGCAACCGGGGAGCCGCTCACGAAGCGACCGGACGACAATCCCGTATGCACTTATCTCGTTCTCAATCTCTCTCTGATACTCAATCGTGCACAGGAAATCTTCGCTCGCCGATTGGAACAGTTCTATGCCTCGACTTCCCCCTTGCTCTCGTATTACGCCGCATCGGCATCCAAGCCCATAAAGGCTGTTCCTCGTCGTCATCCTCACCAGCATCCTCATCAACTCTCTTTTCATGACCGTCCACCTCATAAGCTCGTTCTCAAGACCATAACCGGCTCGGCGTCCGACGAAATATGGCCTCATCTAGACTCTCTCGTTTCCTCTTCCTTTCCGGGCCTCAAGGAGCGTACAGATACCAAGCGACAGCACAGTCTGAGTGATGCGATGATGGCAGACGGCTTGTCCGCGGGTGTAAACCAGGAATAATTTGAAGGACATCTGAAATGCTTCTTGTACTTACTGATACTCTTTTGTGTACATTATACCGATTCGACATTCCTTATTCTTGTACTTCGTACTATCGTAATGCATACCTAGACACCATATGATATGAGTATTGTGAAGGTTCAAGGTCGAGAGAGAGAAAGACTTGCATTTTGACTAGGTATAGTCCATCTGGAAGTCCTGTCTGGATCTTTTCCTTTACCAGCCTCAGTCCGGCTTGTGAGAAGACATGTTTCCAAGCCATATCGGATCTGGAAGCATGTCAATGGCGACTAGTCGATCGGACGGATGTCGATACTAACCTTGTCAAGCTAGAGTCTTCTGCATCGAAAGATAGCTTCGGCCCACCATCAGGACTATCGCTGCAAACATTCTCCTTCACGACTATGACACTCCGACCTGGGTTCCGCATCGCTGCATGACATCGCTTGAAAAAGTCCACAAGCTGCTCATCGTTCAGGTGTCCCAAACACCACTGACACCAGAGAACGTCGAATCCGCTATCCAGATCGGCGGTGGGTGGGTCGGGCGAGTACCCCACTCGGTCCAAAAGCTGCGTGGATGGGTCGCCTAACGGATGAGCGGGGTCGCAATTTTGCAACGCGCCTTGCACAAAAGTAACGCTGGTAGTGTTGTCGGAGAGGCCCCTCCAGTTCTTTAGAGCCGGATCGGGATTTTTCGCCCGTGCGAGCGCTTCTTGTATGAAGGGAGCAACAGGCTCGAGCAATAGAACATCATCAACAAGCGGAAGGAGGGTATCTGCGGTTACACGTCCGACGCCGGCCCCGACGTCAAGAGCACGTATTCGTCGCGGTGATTGCGTCGATTTGAGCGGTTTAAGAGCAGAGTCAACTTTAGATAGCTCTGGTAGGAGGCTCAAGAGGAACAGCCGAGATCCAAGGGCATCAACGCGAGGAAGGGACTGGAATGCGCGTTAGATATTTGGAGAGGAAAATGCGCATCGGATGCTAATCACCCCGGTGCCAAATCCGCCTAATACGCCATCGTAGGTCGCCGGCTGGGTGTTCCAATACTCAATGCCCTCGTTTAAATCAGGCTGAGGTTCTGACATGGTGGAAATTGATGGTAAAGGGCCTATTAGACAACAGGCATCAATAACGCGTCCTTGACGCGTCAATACTTACAAGGCTTTATGGCATAGGCGATCTGTCAGTGGGAAAATCGTCATGTATTATATATTATGGCTGAGCCTGAGGCAGTAAGAGCTATGTGTAATAGGTATACAAGTATAAAGAAGACTCCCTAGGTCAGAAAGCCCCGGCCTCTATATCCTTTTGAATCTTATGGCACGTCCACCTCGGAGGCAGGTATTTCGAGGGTATGAAGAAGTGCATCATATGCACTGGACGTCCATTACGAAGGCGAACATCCTTGTGGCTGCAAGACACTGTCAGCCACCGAAATCGCGCGCGAGGACGAAAACTCACTGCCGGCTGTAATGCTTCACCAGATCCTCAAAGTTCATCTGTTCATCGACTCGAGAGTGCCTGGTGCATTTTACGCACGCGTAATACGAGTGAGACGACTCGTCCAATCTATCGACCGGCTTTCCTTCGAGCTCAGCCCAAGGCATGATGTTGACTTGCTTCTGATCGAAGACGGCAATCAGTTTGTCGTGGTCCTTGTACGCAGCAAATTCGTACATCTGAAAACCGGAGAGTTCAGCGACGATGCAAAGGGCACAAAAGGCAAACTGACGAATTGGCGCCAGCCATGATAGACCCGTTCCATCCTCCCTGTTTCCAAGTTCTTGACTGTCCACCACAGATAGACCTGGAGCCTATCAAGATCCTTGACAGTCGCTAGCTCAGGATCCAGCCCCAGGAACACAATAATCCGCGACATGAGCGCCCGGGTCCTCTTGCTCACTACGAACCGCTTGATCGACCACGCCTGTGCGTCCTCCGGAGACTGGCCCTTTTCAAATTTGCAGCGATGCACGAGCGACTCCGGAAAGAAGACAGGCCGCGCGCATCCCCTGCAAATGACCACGAGCGACGGCAGAAAAACGTCTACCGGATCGTCCTTCAGCACTGTCGGCATGCCTCCATAAGTCACCGCGAGGAGCTCGACGTGCACGTTCTTTCTCCATTCTTCATAATGCTCGTATAGGTCGCTCGTAAGGTCCTGCACGGCGCGCTCCGAGGTGGCGAACTCCTCCTGCTCGTAAGGAAGGACCACGGCGTCGCGCAGAGTCGGGGTCTGGCCGGACTCCTTGCACCAGACGTTCTCTACGGACGGCGCGGGGAACTTCATGAGGTCGCCAAGAGACGGAATGATCAGCTCTCTCTGGATCCAGTACTGCTTCAACGGCCCCACCACCGTTTGTACAGCTAGATCGATGCGTCGTTCGATGCTCGCCTGATAGGAGGGTCGAAGTCTTTGAGCGCGCTCCTTCTCCATGAACTCGCACATCAGCGGTTTGATCAGGTCCCATTCTGGTTTCGAAGTTGGATGGGCTGGGGTCATTGAGCCAGAGACGCGACTCACCCGCATCAGAGAGCAAGGGCACCTCTCTCGTCCTGGGGTCCACACAGCAGTGACTCGAGATACCATAAGAATGCTTGACCACGGCTATTTCGCGTGCATAACCCAATGCGACGAGGTGACTGCTTATCCTGCGTGGAAACGGAGTCAGATCTGTCCATAGGGAGAAGACAAAAACACGCAACATACTTGTCGATGCGAGACTGTATGCGATGTACCCTGTGGAGGGCTATCTCCTGGAATTCCGCCATCACATGAGAATCCCTCCAAGATCTGGCTTCGAGAACATGCTGCATGACAGCCTCAGTTTCCTGTAACTTGACTGAAGCTCAAGTAGGCCTACTTTGTGATGTTCGAGACGTCTGTTCTTCGCCGCCAACGCAAGTAAGAAAGCATTTCTCTTGCTTTTCGTCATAGAGCGGACGGACAAGAAGACGCACTGGAAGTCGCGGAGACAACATACATCGGCAGCTTCCTGTGTCATATCTCTCTCTGAAGGTTGTGGAGATCAATGGCGCAGCTCAATCTCTAGAGGTGCTCTACGCACTGATGGTGATAAGGTGTTTCCATATATCGTTGACAAGATCGGGCCCGAACGCGACTGATGGGTAAATCTCTTGCAGTTCATCGAGAGTCTTCAGTCTGACAAAGTCATCTTTGAGTGTGTGCAACGAACGATAGTGAGAAAGAGGCTCACTGTGCTCGATAACACTCATCACAGGCTATGAAGCGGAGCACGAACTCTCGCTTGATGGAGAACTCGGAGCGACTTCGTCCACAAAACTAGGTGGCAGCCAATGTCAACGAGCGTGGTATAAGTAGCGTGCATGGATCGAGACGCACATTACAGTGTGACCCAAAGAGCAGAGTCACCCATTCAGCGGGGTTCAGGCCAGGCGGAAAGGCAGGCATTGGCGGGCCAGGGATATTATGGATTGAGCCTTTCCAGATACCCAGCGCGGAGTCTCGGAGGAGAAGAGAGCGGACGGCCTTATCAAGGCGGATGAGGCTGAGGATATCTCTTGGGTGTACGAGCCGGACGATCTGGGCAAGTGAAAGTGTGAGCGTAGCAATCGATGGCGGCGGGAGTGGATAGATTATACCTCGGTAAGCGTCTCCACTGGCAAGCGACTGATGAGGCTCGTTCTGGACATGTTGTCGCGCTACACGAGTGGCGAAGATGGTGGTGGAGAGGAAAGACGCGTGAGAGAACCATTGAAGCCATGAGTGGAAACAAAGGGCCACTCTTTATTTGGGCAAAGAGCTGTAAGAACTAGAAGACCATCGATGTTCACATGAGGCGGGACCCTGACCGCGCGGCGCGATCATGCCTCAAATGTGATCGTGTTTGAAAAGGTGGTAGTACTGGCGGTGTTCTTCCAAGATCTCACTTGGAGACTGTTCTCTCTATCTTGCGCGTGGTACTTTCGTGCTGCACTCGGAGCTCTCTGAATACCAATGACCACAGCTCTCTCTCTTTCCATCTACAACCGATGCAGGTCCAAAGGACGCGGCTCAGTTGAGCGGAGTCACGCGATGGTACCCCCAATGGCTTTTGTTCCAAAATCGAGTAGAGTATCAAGGTCGTAAAGCTTTGCAAGATACAAAACTGTGGGTGGTGTCAATGTGAACGCTCACAGATCGTTCATTGACGTACACATTCATTGAGGACGCGCCAATCCATATCGAGTAAGCATTACGACTCATGTCCGCGACGAGCTGCCTTGAGACTATCTTCCTCGAGACCCTTTACCCATATGACTTGCACACCTGCATCCGCGAGCTTGCGCGCGCCCTCGCATTGGACAAAGTCGTCCGGCTCTCCCACCCCGATATAGCAGCGTTTGACCTTTGCAGCAATCAAAGCATCAGCACAGGGTGCGAGTCCAGACGTGCGGATGGAGCATGGCTCTAGAGTTGTGTAGACATCCAGATGAGGCAGGATCTCGTCGATGGATGGTGTGGGCGATGTCGAGGGAAGCAACGAGGCGACGTCGGTGCTTGTGAGGGCACGCAGTTTGTGGAGCGCGTTTGCTTCGGCATGCGTGTTTCCTGGCAATTCGCGGGAGAAACCAGCGGCCACGACGATTGGAGAGTCAACAAAGGTATCGGGCAGAACAAGAACGCAGCCAACACAGAACGCGGTCGGCGACGGCTCGCATTTTGCAGCCTCTGCGAGTGCCAGCTGCATGTACTTGAGATGATCGTCGTGGTCCATGATTGAGTGCGCGTGACTGTGACGTGACTCGCTTTGTCAGCACGCTTTGAGGCTGGAGCTCGAAGAGAGCAGCGGACGTAAAGTTGACCTGCTACCACGACCATCATGTCCTCGCCTGGGCCCCTTGGACACGGTCTTGAAGAGGATGTCGCGATGGACGGACCGGACGACGCCAACGACGAGGGCGCGGGCGACGCCGTAATGCCGCACGGCGCCTCGGACGATAGCTCGGAGGAGGAGGAGGACGACCCCGAGGAGGAGCGCCGCATCAAGCAGGGCTTCATCGTCGACGAGGAGGAGGACCCCGAGGAGGAGGAGGAGGAGGCCGAGGAGGAGGAGCGCCGCCCCCGCAAGAAGAGGCGGCGGAGACACGACGAAAGCGAAGAGCTCGACGAGGACGATCTCGATCTCATCACCGAGAGCACCGGCGTCAAGCCCAAGAAGCGCCTCACCCGCCTCAAACGCCGCTACGAGTCCCCGCCCGCCGCCTCGTCGTCCCGCCGCGCCGTCGTCGACTCGTCCGACGACGACCTCGACGACAATGACGCCGCACAGCCCGAGGACATTCACAACATCTGGGACGACGAGGACCGCCGCGACGACGACGACGACGCAGACGCAGACATGGATGACTTTATCGAGTATGAAGACGAAGACGGCGCCCCGGGCCACGGTCCCTCGTCCGCCAAGGAGCGGCGCCAGGCCAAGCTGCGGCGCGACGAAGACCGCCGCAAAAACCGCGCCGTGCATCCACACAGCATGCTGGGAATAGACGCAAAGTGCGTAACATCCAGCTCCTGCTTTCTGTACTTACACTCTGCTCCAGTGCATGGCAGGAAATGCACGACGTCTTTGGCGACGGGCGCGAATATGAGGAACATTACGCCGCCATGGCTGAAGTACCAGACGAGGACGAGACACAACAGAAGGACGAGATCCGCTACGACGCAGTCCGTATTCTACTCTTCATTGCGCGCCGATTACCCTAAGTCACCCACAGGTCTTCGAACCAACCGAAATCAGAAACAAGATGTTGACAGAGGACGACGAAATCATGCGAATGGAGGACGTACCGGAGCGCATGCAGCTCACCACATCGTCTTTGTCACGGAACGCAACCCTCATCTCGCTACCGGACCTCACGGAGGAAGATCTCAACGGAGCCGCTCTTTGGGTCACACAGCGTATATCCGACAAGAAGAACAGCCAGTTCTTCAGTCCGGAGGGGCCCCACCAGCAACTCAAAGGCGACCTGGTCTTTTCCGTGACCCTGGTGCTCAAGCACATGTTCATCGAGCATCTTGAAGTTCCTCATATCTGGGCGCACAAACGGGACGACATCATCCATTTCGATTACGACACTCGCGCTCGCGTCGAGCTCCTCGTTCTGCCCGAGCTATGGAAAATCTACGTTCTGGGTCAGAAGTATCGATCACTGCTAGAGCGGAAAAAGTCTCTTCAAGCGGCTTATTCTCGACTCTCAGTCGAGGACAAGTACTTCGAGGAGGAAATTTTAGCAGAGATTGACTCTATCGAGGTTGTGGCAGATGCAACGGAGTGGTTGACAATGCTATACAAGGACAAGAAGGCGGACGATACATTCCGCTTTCACGATGATGAGGAAGAAGACGACGCACCGAAGAAGCACAAGACTCCGAGTAGGATTTCTGTCTACGAGGTTACCAAAAAGACGATGGCTTCTCGTATCACACCGGTATGTTCTCGACGCTGGTCTTTCCACCACAGGGCTTCATCCATCATTAGGCCTTTGGACTTAAACCGCAAGAAGTGGTTCAGAACTATGTTGCGGCTCACCACCTCCACTTCATCGAGAATCAGGACCTGAACCCCATCGAGTATGCCGAACGGTATGCGGATCCAGACCCCCTCAAGGCTCTTTCGGGAGAGGACCTTCTCCGTCAAGCTCGCATGCTGATCGCCACCGAGATGGGCAAGGATCCTGTGCTCCGCAATCACATCCGCAAGGTCTACAAAGAGGGCGCTGTGGTGACTGTGCTCCCCACTGATCGAGGCAAAATCAAGATAGATGAACACCATCCATACTATGTACGTGCCATGTTTCTCCGATATCGGCTCCTCTCAATAATCTTTGCTCCAGAACTTCAAATATCTATCGCAGAAACCTATCAAGATGATGTTGGATTCCTCCCAATTTCTTCGTATTCTGGACGCGGAAAGTAAACATCTGGTCACTGTATCGATATTCCTTCCCAGGGACAAGTATTCGGAGGTTGAACGACGACTCACCGATGCGTTCACGTCGGATAGCTTCGACGAGTCCGCTAAAGCCTGGAACGAGGAGCGCGCTTTGATTGTCAAAGAAGCTCTGGATCAGCACTTGGTACCGGTGGGTTCGAAATGGGTTCGCGAGTATCTGCGCGAAGAAGTTGAGGACTTCATTGCAACATCGTGCGCCAGTGTTCTGAGAAAGGTGAAAATTGCTGTTTCGCCCTTTGTCGATTCCTTCATCTCACCTTCTCGTCAGCGGGTCGATGTCGCTCCGTACCAAACCCCGGGTAAGGCATTGGGCGAGACGAGTTCGGTCTTGGCTATGTCTTGGGGTCAAGGTGACCCACAACGTGATGACATCTGCATCGTGTATATGGATGAGAGGGGTCTTGCCCGGGAGTCTACGAAGATTGCCAATTTGTATGACCAGGCTATGAAGGACGAACTCTTCGACTTGATCAAGCGACGGCAGCCTGATGTCATCGTCATCGGCGGATTCACCATGGCCACCTCCAAGCTGTCGCTTCGTCTGAAAGAGCTACTTCGTGCTGGTCCCAACGCCGATCCCAACGTTCCGCAGGACCACCCTGATCCCGAGTTCCAGATACCGGTCATTTACGTTCGCGACGACGTTGCCCGTATGTATCAGCACAGTGAACGTGCCACCAAAGAGTTCCCCGATTTCTCCGAGGTGTCAAAGTACTGTGTCGGCTTGGCCAGGTATACGCAAAGCCCGCTGAATGAGTATGCCGCCCTGGGTGCCGACATTTCGGCGGTGTCGTTCGACAAGGATGATCAGCATCTGGTATGTATGGTTGAGAATCAAGTCTTTTGTTGCTGACATAGGTTTCAGGTACCACCTGAAAAGCTACTGATTGCGCTCGAGCGCGTCCTTGTCGATATCACGAACAAGGTTGGAGTGGACATCAACCTCGCTGTGAATGAGAGCTACTATGGACGTCTTCTACCGTTTGTGTGCGGTCTTGGTCCTCGCAAGGCCGAAAAGCTTACACAGAAAATCCAATCTATGGTGAGGCTTTCTGCGAACTTCCTGCATGCCAAATCTAACCCCAAATAGGGTGGCAACTTGGCAAATCGAAGTCAATTCCTCAAAGGCAATTTACTGAATCACGACGTCTTCATGAATGCCGCCGGTTTCCTGCGGATATATCAGGAGGCCTCGGGCTCGAAGAATCGACGTGACGACGACAACGTGCAGGATCCATTGGACAGTACTCGTGTACATCCAGCGGATTACGAACTCGCACGTAAGATGGCCATAGATGCGATGGACTACGACGAAGAGGACGTGCATGATGAGCACCCATCTCACTCCGTGAAGGAGCTCTGGGAATCCGGCCAGAGGGATCAAAAGTTGGCAGAACTCAATCTCGACGAGTTCGCCATCAGCTTGCACAAAGTGAACAGCGAAAACAAACGCCACACTTTGAATGTTCTTCGGGCGGAACTGTTGAATCCCTACTCCGAGCAGCGGTCTCCGTGGACGCCTCTTGCTGCGTGGGATGTTTTGACGATGCTCAGTGGAGAGAGCGAACATACTCTGCGGGTCGGACTCATTGTGTCAGTGTGGATCCATCGCTTGAAGGAGACCGCCAGCGTGCGTCTAGATTCGGGCATCGAGGGGGTGGTCTCGGCAACTTTCTTGAAAGACCCCAATCAAACGCTATCTGCCAGCACAGCAGTCCAAGGTGTCGTTCTTGACGTCAAGCTTGACTTGGAGGCAGACCAGTTCTTGGTCGAGCTGTCGACGCGGCATTCAGACATCAAGGAGGGAGACGGCGCGTTCCGTCGGGTCCGCTCTGACGACTACTGGGATCTCGCGCAGAACGAGAAGGACCTCGACATATTGGCCAGGAAGAAGCGTGCAGAGACTGCCAACAATCGACGTATCATCAAGCATCCCAACTTCCACAACTTCAACACCGCGCAGGCTGAGGCTTACCTCGAGAAGCAACAGCGGGGCGACGTTGTCATTCGCCCCTCGTCCAAGGGTAATGACCATCTTGCCGTGACGTGGAAAGTTGATACGAAGCTGTACCAACACATCGGTAATTCCGTCCTCGTTTGTCTAGCGTTGCATTCTGATCTTTCTCTCAGATGTCACCGACCGTAATCCTGATCCATCCGGTCAATCGTTGGGGGGACAACTGGTGGTCGATGCTCAGCACATCTATTCCGATCTTGATGAACTCATAGTCAACCATGTGCAAGCGATGGTCCGTCGAGTAGAGGAGCTGATGAATCACGAGAGGTTCAAAGCTAAATCCGAGGATGAGCTTCGTCAGTTGCTGTTCACTTGCTGTCGATCTTTCATTCTGACCAAAGATGCCTACCACAGATCAGTTCTTGAAACAGCAGTTAGCTGCTAACCCTGCCAAGAGTATGTATGGATTCACACTAAACCGGAAGCGACCTGGTCACTTCACGCTGTGTTTCTTGGCTAACAAACAAGCTGCCGTTCAGTCATGGGTAAGCTTCTGTTCATGTCATATCAAAGTGTATTCTCATTCACCTGACAGCCTGTTCGTGTGACACCGGAAGCGTACTACTTGTTCGAGGCTGCGGCTGCTGGTGTGGCAGAACTCTGTGATGCCTTCAAAGTTCGGCCAGTACATTTTCATGCCCCATCTTGCTTTCGCAACTAAATTCTCTGTCAACAGCCATCTCCACCAACAAAACCTCAATGCGGGTGGACGCACACCCTTTGGCGCTGGTATGCGCACACCAGCCCGTCCTACTGGCGGTATGACCCCTGGATACGCATCTGTTCGCCAGACGGCTGCGACTCCGAACCCGTATGGAGGAGGCACCACTCCTGGGCCCGCCCGGTATGGCAATGCTCCTCCTCCACAATCAACCTATGGCTATCAAACACCTTCCCATCACTCGGGTGCCTTTGCATCGCAATCACTACCGGCAGGTATGAACCCCCAACGAGCAGCGATGATCCAGGACGCGAACCCTGGCTGGGGTGGCCGATAGCACTTGTTCTCCCAGACTCTATATGTATTTTTCCTAGTTTCTTTTGGCCAACTACGCTGTATAACAGACAACTACATTAAATCTCACGGGCTTATCGTCTTCTAAGAAGAGCTGTGCACTGGTCTTGTCGAGTTGTTCAGAACCTGCTGTATCGCTTACCGTAAGATCAACGGAAGTGTGGCTTTGGGTCCTTGACGATCTGATCGTGTATATAGTTACTTCAGTGCTGGGCCACATGCATCATACGTTTAGCGATGAGAACTGTCAATTCTCGGTACTTTGTGATCTTCCGTTCCCAGGAAAAACCATGTTAATACCGAACGCCTTCGAATGTAGTCGCCCAGGCCAAGCTCATGCTCGAGATGATGCAGCGGTTGGTGGTTTCCATTCCTGCTGTCTTGAAGACTCTGTTGACATGTCCCACAGGTTGAGACTTCGGCGATCTTCTACGAGTAGCACGCGCACTCAAAGTTCACATGCGGTATCAGAGGAGCGTTCTGACAGCAGTCAGGCAGTCAAGAGGCGGAGGACTCTTCCAGCATTCTCGAGCATCTCGACTCTTGGCAGTACATCCAGAAGTCCCCCGGACGATGCGCTGCTCATCGGTGGCCTCAGCATTGCGATATGGCGTGTAGTCGTCCTCCACTTGCGCGCACCCGAGGACATCCAGGCTCTCACACTCGTGTGCCGGCCGTTGTACACATTGGCGCAACCATATTTGTTTAGAGAGCTGGTGTTCCACCCCTACGCGACCAAAGGCTTAGCGGTCATCAACTGGCCCTACCGCCGCCAGTTCTCCAAGCGCATACAGTTCCTCCTCCTCCCACACATCGCGCCCGTTGTCACGCATTGTACGATCTCCTCGCCGAAATATGATGCGAGCTCTCCGAGTTTGATGGACAGCGTCGTTGACGAGATCTTCAACGTCTTGCCCAACTTTCCCTACCTAACCACACTGGTATGTAACCGCGTCGAGCTCACGTCCCGGCGCATGATCGGACTGCGCGTTCTACGCCTTCGTTCCATCACACTGGATTCGTGTTCCTCTTCCCAAAACGCCCTCGTCCGCGCGGGTGGGATGGACATCATGCCTCTGGAGACAGTCTGCATCACATCACGCAGTACGACATGCTCAGAAGATGCAGGTTTTCTCTCCTTATTCGTCAACCCAACGCACCTCCACCGCCTCTACGCCACCCCAGGAGACGCCATCCTCACCGCACTCCTCCGCAAGGACAAGCCCTTCGCGCATCTCACCGATCTGGACATCTCCCTCGCCTGCATCCCCTCGCAATATCTCCTCCCAGCCCTAGCCAAATGCCCCCACCTCAAGCGCTTGAGTGTACACCACGAGGCGAGTAGTGGTCGCGAGCGGAAGCACAAACTAGACGCATTCCCGCGTACCGTCGTACCGGAGCTCGCATTCTATCGCGGCCCCCACACGTACATCCCCAAGGTCCTCGACGGCCGGAAGCTCAAGACCATAGACGTGTCCTTCTCGTGCAAGCCCGAGAGCTTCCTCATCGCAGCCGGAAGGGTGGCGGACTGCCACCGCCGCCACATCGATGTCCTCACCGTGTCGCCCTCAAAGATCCCCTCCACGTTCCTCGGAGAGATTCTGATCCTCTTCCCCAGCCTCCGGTTCCTCAATCTCAAGAAAGCGGCTTGCACGCAGTCTGAATGGCAGGCCCGCCTCGCCGCAAGCAGGATCACGCCTCCGCCCGATGTCCGAGTGCTTCATTTTGAGATCCGGACGCAGGATGCGTACGAGACGTGGGAGAATCCCGCCCTGCGGTCAGCGGAGGCCGTGGAGGCTTTTGCTGCTCTGTTCCCCCTCCTGCTGGAGATCTACCCGCGCTTGCACAAGGTCCAGATGGTGTATAGCGACCTTGTTGGGGCGGCGCTGGTTTGGCGTGCCAGTGGGAGGAGTGTCAGACTTGATTACGATGACATCCGGGTTGAAATTGACATCCACCGCTCTGGAAGCAAGGGACGAATGCTGAAGCCCGAGGAGATGGCCGGCAGGAAGTCGATGCAAAGTAGATAGTCTCAAGATATAGTACACGGTTCAGTCAGTAACTGCAAAGTGGTCGGGGTCGATTGTTGTATGAATATACCCTTTATCTAGGAGGGCCTCCAGCGCTGCCCTATGGACGTATAGGTGAATTAAGTGAAAAGATATAGATTAACACTTACTCGGTCTCTGCACGCGTAAATTGTTGCCTGATGAACGATCGCACGAGCTCATCCCTCGGCACACCATGGTACGAGTCCTGGCTGCCAGTAGACTGCTGAGAGCTCGCACGCGGATATATCTTTCCCACTCCCGTCGCTTCCTTCATGTATAGTATTAGCTCGCGCTGCAAGGCGCTCAACGCCGATAAAGGATCAGGTTTTCGAGGCTTGCTGAACGCGGCCATCATCGAGGGCGTCTCCTTGCCCTTCCCCTTCCCCTTGCCCTTTCCTTTCACCGAGGGACTTTGCAAGACGGACCGACCAGAGCCGGATGGCGTGAACAGGAGAGACCTTTCGCCGTGGACCTCTATTTCCATATCATCATCGTCACCGTCCGAGTCGAGCGTGAGGTCGATGATGTCCGGAGATGCGCGACGCTTTTCTTGACGTCTGGATGACGGACCTGGGGTTGCGTTGGGCTGACGGGAGCGGGGTAGTGTGTTTTGCTTTGGGGTCGCCTGCGATTGGGGTGTGGCCTGACGAGGAGGGGGACTCGGTGGACGTCGCACTTGGGTGTTTCCCTCAGGCTCCAAAGAGGCTTCTGCGAAGCTGAAAGTTACTTCGTTTAATGCCTCATCATCATCGTCCATTGGCGCAGCTACAATTTGAGACTGAGTAGGCCCAAAGCGTGGCTTTCATTCATCCAGTCAGTCAGAATCAACCAGGGAGCACAAACACACACCGGCGGGAACTCGTTCTTCTCCAATATCGTGTACTGCATCATGCATTCCAGGAAATGCCAGTCCAGCATCTGCGCGCTCTCCGCAAGGTGGATGTGTTCGACGCGTAACGACACAATGCGCGATTTGCCTGGCGGGCGGTAGATCTCAATCTGCCCGACGACGTTGACGAAAGGGCGCATCTTGTCGACGTACTCCTGGCTACACACAGTCAATGTATGCGTGACCGCGCCCGCTATCACTCACTCGACGTCGGGCAGCGCCGTCTTCCGAAACTCCGCATTGTTCTCCTCCGCGCTGCCCCACGCGCGCGCCCAGATCCACCCCGTCGAGTCGCTCAGGCGATACCCGCGGTTGTGCTGGGCATCGCGTATCTCGAACAGGTTTGCCACGATGCGCACCTAGGCGTCAATCAGCGCTAGCCTGAACGCGGGGCGACGTACTTTATCCACAGGCCATCCCTGCACCTTGATCTCCGCCTTGTCGTGCGCCTTTGTCGCGCCCCGCGCTTGCGCGATCGTCAACGACCTCAGATTGTACTCGAACCCGCACTCCCGCGGCTGATTGCAAGTTTAAATCCACACTGGGCGGGCAAGACCAAGTCATACTTACTTTAGCCTTAGCATCCATCGAAGTAGTAAGTGACAGAAGTAACAAGTCTAGTAGTTACATTAGATGTAATGAAAACAGAAAGGCTACAATGAGGATGGTGTGTAGTAAGGGAACCCATTAGTATAAGAAAGATGCGCGTATATCACAGAAAAAGGATACATGATCAATCAAGTAACCTCCAGCACGCTCGTCTCAAGGACCCTAAACATCGTCGGATCCTTGCTCTCTTCCGACCATCCCACAATCTCTCTCCAATTAACGGTGTTCGCCTCCTTTTCCCCGGCGCCCGCAAAGATGCCGACGTCGTCGTCGTTGAGCCCGCGGAAGATGAGGAAGAGCCGCAGGAAGATGCACGGATCTGACGTTACGGAGATGTCTACGGCTGCCGCGATTTTCGACGGCGCGAGGAATCTATAGGCGATGTTCTTGTGCTGCGAGAACGCGTACATGTTATTGCTGGCAAAGTCGTCAATAAGGAGGGCTCAAGCAAGGAGAGAGTCTCACTTTATAAAGTTCGTCCGCGCATACATGGACATGCCGAGCTGGTCGAGGACGTTCATCAGATGCGGGACAAAGTCGCGGAAAGACATTGCAAAGCCGTTGCGGGGCGCAATGTAGTCGCTGGGCTCGAGCATGTTCGGGTCAGGTATCGCCTCGTAGTACAACGCCGTCGACACCATCTCGCTCTCAAAGTGCTCCATCGCGCCGCCCGGGTGCGCGCGCAGGAAATACTTGACCTTGTTGTCCGCGAGCTTCTCCGCCGGCGGCCAGGTGATGCCGAGCTTCCAGAGCGGCGAGAAGGTGAGGACGACGTCGCAGTACTGGACGTCGGGGGTGAGGAGGCTGAGCGAGCAGTGCGCGGTGGTGGGCTTGGTGGCGACGGCGAGCTTGGCGACGACGCGCGAGTCGAACATGATCTCGGGGTTGTACTGCTCGGACTGCAGGCGCGTGCCGGTGAACTCCATCTTGTGCGTGTCGCCCTGGTGCACGATGTCGAGCTTGCCCCAGAACATGCCGTCGACGGTCGTGCCGTCCTCCATGCGCGCCATGTCGAGCTCGTCGGAGTTGACGGTCGTGTCGAGCGCGACGTGCTGGCCGGGGACGAGTTCGAGGTTGAAGGTGGCGGGCATTTCGAGAACGGGGGGTGGGCTGGGCGGATGTCAGCGTAAACTAGCGGAAGGATAGGGAGGTAATCACGGTGGCGCACTGTAAAGTCAATGATCAGTATGCGAGTGACAGAGTGTACTTGATGTGAACGCACGGAGGCTCATCGGGCGGCGGCGGGGCGTCGCTGACTATCTCAACGCGCAGCCCAGCGACGCCCATGGTCGCGATCTGGAACGAGTCCTCCGACGTGAGCTGCAAGAATCGGTGTGAGCGGTGGATCGCGTGACACGGCGGGCTGCCTCACGTAGATGAACGGGCCCGCGACGAAGCGCTGTGGATGCAATCAGTCGGCGCGGCCGGGCTATCGATGAGTGGCGCTTACCGCCGCTGCGAGCGACGCGAATTCGACGGGCACACGGAGCGAGAACATGACATCCGGCGGCGGCTTGATCCAGTCGCGGGCCACTGCCTCTAATTCCTGGATGCGAGTAAGCATTGAGCTCGATAAGCGCGGCAGTGCGTACTGCAAAAGTGTTGGGCAACTAGTCATGCACGTTAGCCGCGATGGTCACTGAGCCTGCGAGATGCGCACCATTCTAATCGTCTCCATGTCGTCAAAGACGAGCGTGAGCAATCGCTGGCGAGCAAGGGCCTGCTGCTGCTGGGCGTGCTTTTCGCGGACCTCGGCGTCCTTGCTCTTGCCGCCGCCCTTGATCCTGCCCCAGAAGCCGCCGCCGCCGCCGCCTTGCGGGGGGAGACTGGCGTTGGTGGATCTGGCGGAGAGAGAGAGCATGGCGATGATGAGAAGCTGGTGTGGGAACGGGGAACGGGCGCCTACGCGGGAGATGACAGCATCCTGCCTGCTTGAGAGCACTGCAATTGCGCCACGGGGCGGACGAGGGGCTGCTTAGGCTGGGGGGTGAGTGGGTGCGCGAGTGAGGACTGGTGGTGGATGGAGTGCTGGGTGGACGGAGTGCTGGTGGTGCTGGCGGGTCTGCCCTCCTCTGCCTCCTCACTTCCTCACCTCTTCACCTCTTCAAGTCCCGTCCCCCCGTGTACTCCCCTCCCGCGTCTCCTCCCTCCCGTGTGCGTCTGTCCCCGGGGTGCGTCCGTCCTCGCGCGCGTCTGTCCCCGCGATGTGTCGTCGTCGCCCGTCATGGTTGAGTGCAAGTGCGTGTCGGACTTTGAACATCCACTGATGGCGTACTTTGCGCTTACCTCCGTCACCTTGTCGCGTCCTTCTCTTCATTCTCCTTGACGCAGCCGCCTAGTGCACACAATCTGGGCAGGAAAGTGGCTACTCCGCTGGACATGGATGCCAACATCACGCAATTCAACGCAGTCTTTTTTGACCAGGATCAATATGAGCTGTCGTATTTGGGTGGCAGAAACGGATGTCTCTGGCAGACTCTCTTTGCTGGCGGCTCGCTTCGGATGAGAATGAAATCAAAGTGTATTGCATTCTGAACAAATTGGTACTAATCAAACTCTAGTAGTACTCCCACAGCTAATAGAAATCGCGACACAAGTTTCAAAATTTCATGAAATCCGACAAGTCCACTACAAATCGGCTTGACAAACCGCCAGCTGGCGCCCGGCCTGGCGGGCCCCAAAAAGCCTAAAAAAAGGACCGTCTCCCCCCCATACGGAGGAAGACGGCCCTTTTCTCGACTCGCACTGATTGCTTGCGCTCCACCAGTGGCCCTTGCGGGACTTTGTTGTTACACGCATCGCTGCGAAGCGCACCACTTTCAAGGGACGTCTTGTCCGCCACCTGTCCACCTCGTCCCCACCAAGCCCGCCATTTAAGCTCAACGGGAAAAGGGAGGAGGTGCAAAGGCTTGAGACCGTTGCATTGACACTGGTGAGTGCAGCATCTTATATATGGTTTGGAGGGCTTGGCACTGGTTACCGGCCCGCCGCACCCCTACCTTTCTATTCCGGGCTCAGGAGTGAGTTCACTCTTGAGCTAGAGTACAAAGGTAGCTTTATGGGTATCATTCAAAGCAGATTTTGAGGCTTGTTTGCTTTGAGTCGACGGGATTCACCTCATACAAGAACCGCATTGAGAAACTAAGAATTGAGTGCCCGGCAAAGTTTGATAGAATTGAGGCATGGTTTGATAGAATGCAGGGCAATGGCGTGAAACAGTTGCGAATAGCCGGCAAGAACAGTTCAAGGGTCCAAGGCAAGGGTCTGTGTATTGCTGTATCGGTACTCTCCTCCCGCCCTCATCTCGCCTCAAATTCATACCAAGTGAGTACCGTCTCTTCCCCACTCCAACTTGACTCTAAGCACTATGTGTCTTACAGGCAGGCATGCGGACTTTGAGAAAAAGTGAGTTTGCTCATTGTCAGGACAAGGTCCTTGTGGACTCACTTTGAATGTCCAGTCATACGGTCAAGAGGGAGAAGAGCATGAGTTGCCCGAAAGTGCTCTACTCACGGATTGGACCCTAAGTGTGACGTGCCTCGCCGGCGGCCACTTGGGTTCTGCGAAAAAGTGAGTTGGTGGCCGCTTTTTGACGATCATTTGAAGCTCACACTCAGAACAGTTTGAGCACCTCCAAAAGACAGTCAGGGTCGAGTGGATATCGTGTGCATTCGATAGCCTGGAACGAGACGGTCCGAACGAGGTAGTTCACGTCGGAATCGGAGCACGGGCACGGGTGCAAGGTGAATTTCTCGACAGACTGGTCATTTGCTCGCTCATTCTTGTTGGCGCCAGCCGACCACCGGGTCCATTCTGCAAGCGTGACGTTGCCTCGCCGGCGGGCATCTGGGGTTTAGCAAAAAGTAAGTTTTACCACCGCATTTTGATGCCAATTTTGAACTTACTTTCAAGACATTTTCGACATTTCGAACGCCTCAGAGGGACAGTCAGGGTCGCATCGATATCGTACGCATTCGATAGGCTGGAACGACGCAGTTCGAATGCGCTGGTTCACGTTGAAATCGGGGCACAGGAACGCAAGGTGAGATTTGTACCAAATGACAAGTTCACCCGCTCATTCCATTCGCAGACTCGTCGGCGCCAGCCGACCACCGGGTTTGACATGTCAGCGTGATGTTGCCTCGCTGGCGGGCGTCTGGGTTTGGGCAAAAAGTGAGTTTTTTCCCGTTGAATTTGGGGTCATTTTCGACTCACATTTGACATTTTGTAGCCTCGTGGAACACAGTCAGGGTCGCGCCGATATCGTGCACATTCGATAGCCAGTGCCGAGACGGGTCGAACGCGCTAGTTGGGACAGTGAACAGAGTAGCCGTTCGGAAGTTACGCCACATTTAGTATTTTGGTATGTTCTCTGTCCACTTCGGGATCAATATCTGATGCATTTCATCAGTATCCACGGTGATACGGCTAGTCGAGTGCTTACAACAACAGACGGGCGGCCCGCCGCCTCACTCTAGCTCTCAGGACTTGACCGTTGACCTGCCTTGAAAGATCCGGCCCGCGTGTGCCCTGCACGCTACCGCAATGGTGAGAATGACGTTCTATTTGATGTCTAGACTGCTCACGAAGATCTCAGGCTCTCCCCATTGGCGGCTTCGCCGCCCTTCCGCGCCGGTCAATTTCATCACTACGAACACGTATGAGGAACTGCGAGCCTCGTATTCGCAACCATGCCAGGGTTTAACCAGCCCGTGCTCCATTCGGACTTGGCTAGAACTGGACAGTGACGCCGGGATCAATAACGGAAAACCAAGGTCAACTTGGCACAGGTACGTTACCTCTGTTTATCCCCGGAGTCAGCGCTAACATCTTCATCCAGGCGTCGTTTCTAGACGTATGTGGTAGCGCGGCGCAGCCGCGCTTTGCCGTGATCATCCCGACGTCCAAATCACGTCTGCGCCACACTCTATCAAGTTCACGAACAAACGTCTGACGGCCTGGTGAGGCACATCAAGCACAGCCTTAGCGTCTCGAAGCCGTACTCGCGCCCAATCTGCAGCGTCTCAACGTCAGTCGAAGGCGGATCTTGATTGAAAGGTACTTCACCTTGATATTCCCTGAGATCACGCTCACCCTGCTTGATTCTGTCTGGTTCCACCGTCTACAGCACCATGAATAGCTCAAATAGCGGCCACGCCAGCCGAAATGCCGGCAGGACCGTATGTCGACAACAATCAAGATGTGGGCGCCGGCGCCGCCACACTTTGCGGACTCGGCAAGTAGACGTCCAGGGATTGAACGCCCGGTGACATGCGCACCCGAAGCATTCCAGAAAACGATTCTGAGCCGAATCTTGACCCTCTGGTTGTCAGTCGTGAAGGAAAACCAATTTGAAGGTGACTGACCTTTCCGTTGCCTGAACCCGAACTGACACGTCTTCTGCAGGCCGTATGCTTGCTTCCAGCGTCCAGAAGCCGTAGCTCGTCTATGCCCAACGTCGAACGCATCTTCGCTGACCTTCAACGATGGTCTTGTCATGAAAGCGGCTTTGCCGCCTCACCTCTCGAAATCCCGCTCTGTACACTCAAGAGCTCAAATATCCAGATAACAAGGAGAGCTTCCCCCATCAGACGTCGTGCCCGATTCAGATCTGGACAACTTCGGCGTCAGTATCCTGTACATTGAACAATTCGAAGGCGTGTCACCTTCATGTCCCTTATTCGTACTCACAGGGCCTTCTACAGCCGAAAACAGTCTTCTTCAGACTGAACGACACAATCTCTGTCGTCTACAATGGTGACGCCAAGCACAGGACAAAAGGCAATGAACTTGAACACGGTGGCGCCTCCGGCGCCACACTCCCGCGAACTTGAATTGGTCGGTACGTCGGCCAACATGACGACGATTGACGATGTGTACCGCTCAGGAGGTTGTAATTTCAAGGGGCTGGGCCCATGCAAACCGGCGTCAGTCAGGTAGGGCTCTGATTCGGAGAGGGTACGTACTCATGAATTTCCGATCGTCCGACTTTGCCGTTGACGGATTGGTAGGGTCATTCTAGCGGTGCGAAGCCGTCGCGTAGACGCATAGCTGTACGTTAGACCGGCCGATGGAATGATGGGAGATCTTGGCCCGGATTTGGGGAGCATGCGGACGAATTGGGGTCGAGAAAAGGATACAACGGAAGAGGTGAGCGCGGCTCGTAAATCCGCAACGCCAATTGGCGTAATTAGAGACATGTAATTCAATAGAAAACCTGAAATTGAAGGCTTTTGAACACTCTCAAATGTGTGAAATCACAAACTTACTTACCTGCCTTGTTAGCTTAGAAGCTACTCTTACCCAGTATCACAAAAACACCTCCTACCCACTACTTGTCCGTACATCGCCCGAAACGTCCCAATAAGACGTTCCAAATCACTATAGAGTATCATACTAAAGTTTGAGAAAGTCTAGTGAACGGCCATAATTGCCGACTTACCGATGTAGCGGAGAATGGGTTTACGGATGAAGTGAAGTGCTCGAAACATCCAACAAGAAATTCGTTCCATCAGTGCGCTCAAGCGGCCCAATTCCGTTTGCAATCCACAATATGGACCCTGGAGATGAGGTTCCCGAGTTATCAGGGTGCGGTCTTGATATCCAGACAAGTGATTCTCTCCGCTCGCGAAAAAGCCTAGTCCGGTTGAGTGAAACGTCCAGACGTGCGGCGGCTTCGGAAATACTGGCAAAACATCATGGTAAGTGTGCAAGATCTATTCTGAGAACGCCAAGTGATCGCCATCACTTGCGCTCATGCTACCACCTCCGCTCGCTCGCTCACGCCTCTAGATCGTTCTTCGACGATTCCCAGCTTCAGCGCGCTCTGGGGGACCTTATTTTACTTGGATGTTGCGCGTACACTTACGTAATACAATATCCGACAGAATTTGACGCGGAAAGGACGCTCTGGACGCGTTGTATGGACTCGTTAGTACTCGAGCGCCTCTTGGACCCTGGATATCGATGTTCACGACTATGCGTCATGATTTCCGTCAAGATCTCATCTTATCTTGGCTCAGGGAGTGTGGGGTATCGGTCCGCCGCGTTCGACCTTGTCCTCCAGCCCTCAACGACAACTTTGCCAGTTCGTCCGTATTTGCACTGGATCTCGACACGCCCCTTTTAGGAAGTCATATGGGGTTTTTATTCTCTTTTTCGAGTGTCTCCGGGTCTCAGAACTCGTCCAGACCAATGGGAACATAATTGGACTGTGACTGTACGGAAAGGTACGCATCCTCCCGGCTTTCCTCAGGCTCTGGTTGACATCCCGTTAGTATTCAGGGACTCGAGATCATATTCGCGAAGCCTTCCATGCCAAGAACGCGGCGATACGCAGCGCGGAGGTATGGAGCTGTTTGCACATCAGCAAAAACTTCGCGTTCAACCTTCTCCCAGAGCCCAGGCAACGGGCATCAGACGTTCAGGGATAGTGCAGGGATGTAACGCTGTGCTCAGATTGAAGCCGTTTGGGTTTTGGAAGATGCTGGATAGGATGGGATATACGAATGGGTGCTCCGGGAGAGAAGCGGTAAGTTCGTGTATCTTCACAAAACCTCGCTCTATTTTCTGACTCCAGTAAGTTTTCAGATAGATGTCTTGAAGTGTATTCTATTGTCAGGGCGCCAGGAGGTCAGGCAAGGTAAAGCAATTCGAATATCCGTAACATTGCGCATACCGGGAATCGGGACTTGTTCGTAACGCGCGGAAGTTCCTGACCGCGGAAAAAACTTTTGTATTTCATCAGAATGATCTGGGCTCTGATGGCGCTCTTGAACCGGGCGCCAGGACGGTATATAAGCTGGAAGAGAACAGCAATTCTAACATCATTCAGCTTTCCTTCTTTCCTTCCTCCTTCCTCCAGATCTTGGCCTCTCAACTTCCGCTCTACTGCTTTGAACACTCTCAAATTGGCCACCAGCCTCCAGTTGTGCTCGATGCTGTTGGCGCCGCCGCCGTCTTACCAGACGCTACGCGACTTGGGCACAATGTCACGGTATGTGATGTTTCTGTCACCTTCTTACATGTCTCTCACCACCACTTTGACCGTCAACAGATGGTCACTACTCGTTAAACGCTCGCCTTCAGCACGTCGAGTCTTCTGCTTGACGCTCACTGGCACGGACCTCAAGCTGTCTTTTTTGCCAGCTGCTTACTGCCACTTCAAGTAGCCGCCGAACGAATACAACTCAGCGACCGTGAGGGCGACGGCCGAACGAATGATCAATCTTCAAGGCGGTCGTCCTCAGCCCACGACCATGTACGTTATCAGCGTTCAACCCAGACCCACATCAAGTAAGTCTTACATCTCTATCAACCTTGTAGCCTTACTGACACTTGCCAGTACAGACTTGACGACACCCAGAGCTTCATGCGCTCTTTCGACGTTGATGCAGCGGCGCCGCTTAGCTGCCGTCAAGGGTCCGTATTCGTCTTCCCCTCTGCAATCTCAATTTGACTGACTGTTGCATTCCTTCTCTAGCAGTGTTATTCGTCGTTCGTGGACGCTCTCATCAGAGGCATCCGACGTCGACTGGACGCTTCCTTGCATGTTCTTGGGCCCGACGACTGCTGATCGTGCTCGCCGGCGCCAGCGTCTCGAACGACCGCACAAGCATCACGACCGCAACCGCCGCGAACGACGCGACCCTTTCGCTTCAACGCTGCGTTGTTGCTGTCGCCAACTAGCCGAACGAGCAAGCTTATACCTTGCATGTTCACTGCGTACGTCAACGAAGGTGAGTCTATCTTCATACACATTGTCTTATGCTAACGATCTGCGCAGGCGTCTAGCTGGTTTCGTGACTCGTTTCACTCCAGTAGACTCTGACAACGGTATGCGGACCCTCAACTATGATGTTACAATGGCTGACGACTGACTGGTGTAGTGCTCGCGCACCAGCACCATTCCGGTACTCCAGACCGGTGGAGTCAATATCTCGACGAGTGTTGCTGCACGGTTGTTGATACAGTCGCAGGGCATGTCCGATATGCGCCGTCAAGCACCAACTGTCCCCCTTCTCTTGTCACGGACCTACCTGTTGCGGGACGCAACTGTGAGTCTGTTGACTCGGACGCACGAATTGAGGGTCAGTGTCCCGAACGCTGGTGCCCTTGATATTGCTGACGGACGGATAGACCTTGCAGAGCCTCCCTTGAACGGCTTGGACCGCCCGTCGAGTCACTTTCGGCTTGTGCCACGGATACGGTCCCCAAAAATGGTGCGTCCAGTATTTTGACATGAGAGCTCGTACCATAGCTGACACGACTCCAGCGCGTGTATGGCTTGGCCCGTCGACCACCAATCCTTGTCCTCGTCCCGGCACTTGAGCGGGTACGGCCGGCGTTCATCGAGCAACTGCTGATGCAATGCTTGATAGGGCATTGCGCGCCTGTGGTAAGGTTTTCAATTTAAGGTTGAGTTTACTTTTCTCATGCGTGTACCAGGCTTTTGCTCGCCTCCGTGGACATCGACGCTTCCATTCGGAACGAACGCGAGTCCGTGGAGACTTTATATACCGCTGCTCTCTGCACCTCATCAACTCCATGCTGTCATCCTTGCCCTCAGACAAAAGCAACGACCGTGACGGCGCTGGCGCTGGCGGACGACCGCTCATTACCAAGGTACTCGATTGACCATGGACCTGAATGCCGTACTCATCCGTGTACTAGACTTTCGTTCGCCTCCGCGGACATCGACGCTCAGGCTTCCTTTCGGAACGAACGCAAGTCCGTGGGCACTTTATATACCGTATCTCTCTGCACCTCGTCATGTCCATGCTGGCTGGCATCCTTGCCCTCAGATGAGAGTAACGACGGCGCTGGTGCTGGCGGACGACCGCTCATCTCCAAGGTACTCGATTGACCATGGACCTGAATGCCGACGTCTTTGTGCGTCTTGCGACTTGACGGTGCGTCCAGTATCTCTTCCCAAAACCTCAGACATGACTGATGACACACCATCAGGTTGGACTCTGAGGCCGTCATGTAGCACCACTTGCCACGACTTTGCTGGGACCGTTCGGATCCTCCGCACTGGACGACGCAGGACCTGTTCGAGATATGGTGGGAAAGGCAAATTTCACGTGAGGGGGATGCAGTTTCCGACACGGTGAGTAGTTACGCTCTGGTACTTATGTTATGGTGCTAACGACGGTTCAGTCTACCAGTCGTTTGAAGGCGAAGTCTGATTGCAGCCGTCGTTGAAGGACCAGTGGTTCTCTCGGCTGGACGCGCAAAGTCTCGACAGAACGGCCATTTGCATGTCTGGCGAACCTATCTACAAAATCTGTACATTGTTATGTTAGGTAGTGTACATGTACTTACTGGCCATTTAGCTGTTGCGTTAAAGGTAAGTCTACTTGGCCCATTCTCTTGCTGCTCTAACACTTATTTACTTGAATCTTGCTAGAACAGCTATGACTCGGTCGCTACTGTTGCCCGCGGCTCGGTGTAGGTGTCTCGCCCGAGAATGTGGTTAGGACTGCACGGTGCTGAACCGTGCGCCCGTGGTTGAAGGGAGTCGATTCCTGAAGGGGGCCACCGCGATACTACAAGCCTTCATTACCTTACCACGTAACATAGTGTAGCAGTCGTATGGGCTTTTGGCCATGAATACTGGCCTCCACAGCTGCTTGGTGGAACACGTACCTGTGTAAGTGCACCGTTCCTCCGCGATATCGATGCTGAGCAGCTGTTCTTCCAGATTGACCACTTGTACTCAATAGCATGGTAAGCATTCTGTGATACATACCTCGAGCCACGGTTGACTAACGGTCGCATAACAGATATTCAAAATGAACTGCCCATTCCAAGTTACGAACCCACCGTCCGCTACTCACCCGCGCCGACCCCAAACCCCACCCACCCGCCGCACCTGCACCATCCTCACCACCTCCTCACGCACCCCACACACCACCTCCTCACGCACCCACCCCAACCTCCTCACGCAACCACCCCCAACCTCCTCAAGCAAACACCCCCAACCTCCTCACGCACCCCGCCACCCCAACCTCCTCACGCAACCACCCCCAACCTCCTCACGCACCCACCCCCCAACCTCCGCACCACCTCCTCACGCACCCACCCCACCGCCTCCTCACGAACCCACCCCACGGCCTTCCCTCCTTCCGCCCCCCCCAACCTCCTCACCCTTCGGGGGGTGGAAGGGAGGGAGGGATGTACATGGGGTGAAGAGGTGGGCGCGCGGGCAAAGGAGAGAGGCGCGGAATGGGAAGAGGAGGGAGCACAGGCAGGGGGTGGGGGCGGGACAGGAAAGAGGGAAGAGGACGGGGCCAAGGGGGATAGTGAGAGGGAGCGGACCCTCTGCCCTCCAATATGGAGGGGGTGATGGCAGTAGCAACTTACTGCACCGGTACTTAACTTACCTAGCCTTTCATTATCAAGGCGAGTTTCTAATGATCCTTTCTCTTGCTGCAATGATACTGAGTGTGTCTCTTTAGTACTACGACGACTTGGTCGTGACAATTTTGCGCGGCTTTGCGTGCACATTGGCTGGAGATCCGCTGTACGGCGCATGGCTGGTTGACGGCAGCGGAAACTTTACACTCGGGCAAGACAAAAGTCATACTTACTTTAGCCTTAGCATCCATCGAAGTAGTAAGTGACAGAAGTAACAAGTCTAGTAGTTACATTAGATGTAATGAAAACAGAAAGGCTACAATGAGGATGGTGTGTAGTAAGGGAACCCATTAGTATAAGAAAGATGCGCGTATATCACAGAAAAAGGATACATGATCAATCAAGTAACCTCCAGCACGCTCGTCTCAAGGACCCTAAACATCGTCGGATCCTTGCTCTCTTCCGACCATCCCACAATCTCTCTCCAATTAACGGTGTTCGCCTCCTTTTCCCCGGCGCCCGCAAAGATGCCGACGTCGTCGTCGTTGAGCCCGCGGAAGATGAGGAAGAGCCGCAGGAAGATGCACGGATCTGACGTTACGGAGATGTCTACGGCTGCCGCGATTTTGGACGGCGCGAGGAATCTATACGCGATGTTCTTGTGCTGCGAGAACGCGTACATGTTATTGCTGGCAAGATAGTCAATAAGAAGAGCTCAAGCAAGGAGAGAGTCTCACTTTATAAAGTTTGTCCGCGCATACATGGACATGCCGAGCTGGTCGAGGACGTTCATCAGATGCGGGACAAAGTCGCGGAAAGACATTGCAAAGCCGTTGCGGGGCGCAATGTAGTCGCTGGGCTCGAGCATATTCGGGTCGGGTATCGCCTCGTAGTACAACGCCGTCGACACCATCTCGCTCTCAAAGTGCTCCATCGCGCCGCCCGGGTGCGCGCGCAGGAAATACTTGACCTTGTTGTCCGCGAGCTTCTCCGCCGGCGGCCAGGTGATCCCGAGCTTCCAGAGCGGCGAGAAGGTGAGGACGACGTCGCAGTACTGGACGTCGGGGGTGAGGAGGCTGAGCGAGCAGTGCGCGGTGGTGGGCTTGGTGGCGACGGCGAGCTTGGCGACGACGCGCGAGTCGAACATGATCTCGGGGTTGTACTGCTCGGACTGCAGGCGCGTGCCGGTGAACTCCATCTTGTGCGTGTCGCCCTGGTGCACGATGTCGAGCTTGCCCCAGAACATGCCGTCGACGGTCGTGCCGTCCTCCATGCGCGCCATGTCGAGCTCGTCGGAGTTGACGGTCGTGTCGAGCGCGACGTGCTGGCCGGGGACGAGTTCGAGGTTGAAGGTGGCGGGCATTTCGAGAACGGGGGGTGGGCTGGGCGGATGTCAGCGTAAACTAGCGGAAGGATAGGGAGGTAATCACGGTGGCGCACTGTAAAGTCAATGATCAGTATGCGAGTGACAGAGTGTACTTGATGTGAACGCACGGAGGCTCATCGGGCGGCGGCGGGGCGTCGCTGACTATCTCAACGCGCAGCCCAGCGACGCCCATGGTCGCGATCTGGAACGAGTCCTCCGACGTGAGCTGCAAGAATCGGTGTGAGCGGTGGATCGCGTGACACGGCGGGCTGCCTCACGTAGATGAACGGGCCCGCGACGAAGCGCTGTGGATGCAATCAGTCGGCGCGGCCGGGCTATCGATGAGTGGCGCTTACCGCCGCTGCGAGCGACGCGAATTCGACGGGCACACGGAGCGAGAACATGACATCCGGCGGCGGCTTGATCCAGTCGCGGGCCACTGCCTCTAATTCCTGGATGCGAGTAAGCATTGAGCTCGATAAGCGCGGCAGTGCGTACTGCAAAAGTGTTGGGCAACTAGTCATGCACGTTAGCCGCGATGGTCACTGAGCCTGCGAGATGCGCACCATTCTAATCGTCTCCATGTCGTCAAAGACGAGCGTGAGCAATCGCTGGCGAGCAAGGGCCTGCTGCTGCTGGGCGTGCTTTTCGCGGACCTCGGCGTCCTTGCTCTTGCCGCCGCCCTTGATCCTGCCCCAGAAGCCGCCGCCGCCGCCGCCTTGCGGGGGGAGACTGGCGTTGGTGGATCTGGCGGAGAGAGAGAGCATGGCGATGATGAGAAGCTGGTGTGGGAACGGGGAACGGGCGCCTACGCGGGAGATGACAGCATCCTGCCTGCTTGAGAGCACTGCAATTGCGCCACGGGGCGAACACGAGGCACTCTAATCGGATCCGCCGCCATTTTGGGCCGTCACGTGCTGCTTTCTCTGCATGTCGCTCTCACTCTCGTCCGCCGCCGCCGCCGCCGCCCGCCACGCCCAGCGCCGGGCCTTCGTGTCGCCCGCCGTTCTCTCCCGCTCTTGGGCGCAGCACACCGTCTCCGACCTCAAAAAGGAAGCGCGCGCCCGCGGGCTGTCTCCGTCAGTCTCCGTCGTCGCGGCTCGCTCCGTGCCTCGTCTCACACGCCCAACAGCGCCGGGAACAAGACCAGCCTCGTCACCCGCCTCATCGAGCACGAAAAGAGCATCTCCTCGTCCGCCACCGTTCGCGCCAGCGCGTCCACCGTCGTGCTTCCCGACGCACCCGGCATTCCCCCGACGCATGAGTTCCACGCCGGCGTGCCCCACGGCTTCATGGACATCAAGCTGCCGGACCTCGCTTTTGACGACGTAGAGCCCCCAGTACAAGCTGTCAGTCCGCGTACTCTAAGGCGTCGTTCTCTCTGACATTCCGTCCCGCAGCCTTTCGTCCCCGACGCATGGGGCTCGTCCACACCGGCAGCGCAGGAGGAAGTCATTCCCATCCCGAAAATACTCATCGTCGCTGGAACAGAGACACACCTCGGCGGCGGGCCCGCCACGAACGCCATCGACGCCGAAGCACCACTCACCGAAGACTCGGCGCCGCCTGTATTGGGGCAGGGCGGCTTCTGGGACGACGCAGCGGAGAGCCTGGGCCTGCCGTACCCCAAGCAGGTCTCATCCGCACTGTCCGCAGCATACACTTCATTCAAGAACAGTCTTAAATAGTCGAGTTCTCTATTCTTCTACCTCTTCCGTCGTGTACACCAGGCATACACCGTCATCTCCAGCGCTGACAATCACCGTGCCGTCCAATCCCAGCGATGCGCCCAATACCGGTCCTTGGTGACCCTTGTGTGCACGCACCAGTGTGCCCGTCCGTGCGTCCCATGTCTTTAGCGTTTTGTCGGCAGATGCGGACACCAGCAGGTATCCTTTTGGATTCGGTACGCTCAACAACGTCGTCACAGCGTCCTGCGAAAGAATAAGCATACGCGCATTCCAACAGGCAGCAAACACAGACCTGGTGCTCTAGTGTCGTCCGTAGACGCATAGTGGTCATGTCCCATATGCAGATCTTGCCGTCCGTCGCACCGGTAGCAACAATCCCCGCACCGGTGTTGTTTCCAGTAAAGTCAAGGAACTGGACAGCCTCTATGCTCTCTCCTTCTGTGTGGCCCCCGAGTGCCGTGACGACTTCGCCTTTGCTGAGACTGACGACACGCACGCCGCCAGCGGCACCACCGACGACAGCCAGTGTCGAAGATGGGTTGATGGCGAGCGAGGTTATGCCGTCCAGGTTAAACCGTGCATCGGCGGCTGTGAGCTTGAAGAGAGGCGTGGGGGACCGCGGGTCCCAGAACAGTAACGTTCCGTCTGCGCAGGCAGAGATGATACGTTTGCCTGGGAATGAGTTCAGTGTATGAGCGGAGTGAGGTGACAACGGATCGTGTACCATCTGGAGTGAATTCGCCGCATTGTACGGCGCCAGTGTGGCCAGCGAAAACTTGCATGGTAGTACCACTGGGGACTGAAGACTGTTCAGTAGTTGATTGAAATGGAACTAGCATGACCTACGCTGCCATAACCACAGAGTAGAATCATTCGAACCAGCGAGAAGGACGTTCCCCTTGGGATGCCATCTCAAAAACTGACAACTCAATCAGTCCCAAGAGAACCCTTCTGTAGTCCAAGCAAACTCACCATAACCTCATCCGGCCCCTGCAGCTCCGTCAAAAACTCCCAAGTGCGATAATCCACCGTGCCCACCCTCCTCCATATCCTGATCCTGCCATCCATGCCGCCCGTCGCGATGAGCTGCCCGTCGCGGCTCCACGCCGTGCACGTCACGCTGTCTGTGTGCCCCGACAGCCGCACGAGGACCTCCCCGTCGGTGATGTCCCAGATGTAGCCCGCGTCGTCCTCGCCGCCGCTCGCCGCGAGGCCCTCGGTCGGGTGCGCGGCGACGGCGAACACCGACGCGGCGTGCACGGTGAAGGCCTGCACGGAGTTGTCCTCGCCAGAGCCGGACGCACCCCCGCCTAGATCACCGAGCACGTCGCCCTCCTCGTCCTCGTCCCCGTCCTCCATGGGGTGATCGCCGTCATCAGGGACCTCCGCGAGCACATCGTCGTTCGTGATGTACTGCTCGCTGTCGTCCATGTCCTCTTCTTCTTCGTGGTGCGGTTCTGTCGATGCCATCGCAGTGGTAGTAGTAGTTGGGATACAGAAAGGCAGTAATCAGACGCCTTTAAAGCCCGTGTATGTCAATTAGCAAGCCACCCGCCGAGCTGATGACTGAGCAGATTGAAAAGTTTGAAAAGCGGGATTATTGAGCACTGATGAGATAAGATAAGATGAAGATGCATTTTCTTCGGCATATGCGGCAATGCCATCAATTTCGGTGATTGTCAATGTTCATGCCAAAGCAAACGCGCCACAATACGTGACCATGGTCTCCCGAGTAGCAGATTGAGAGATCTGATATGCATACGCGCGTCTCAAACCATTTGCTCAGGTCATGACACCGTGCCTGCAGGACATGGCGACCGCCTGCGTAGACAGAAGGGACCTGATGCCGCTCTTGCTATTAGCTTAGCGAGTAACAATACAGAGCAACAGAGAGCATCATCTACAAAATACATCGAGGCAGTACTCAAGCCGCCGGAACACTCATTCTATCCGCCTCGACGTCCTCCTCCGCCAGAACACGAATCTTATCATACACGTCGTCCAGCTCCAGCTCACCCAGACTGTCCACTTCCAACACATAGTCGTTGAACAGGCCATCCACATCCTCAGCAGGCATCCCTGGCCACCGTGAGCTGATCTCGTCCGTGCTCGGCGGCATGAGCGCAACCTGCGGGTTGGCCTCGTATTCCTCCAGGTGGAACCCATCGACGATCATATTCCTGAACGTGACATACAGCGCGGTATGCCTGAAGCGGTCGTTCAGCTCGCTGTCGGGTACGCGGCCAGTCCTCTGTAGTGTCTGCCAGCTGGACACAGTGAGCAACGCAGCTTGACTTGTTGGGAAAGAGACGTACTCGTCGTGAAGATATACTCTGCGCCATACTGATCGGAACGCAGATGTTCTACGAGCACCTGGTATGTGCTGGAGCGCACCTCAATTTGTATCTATGTATGGAATGCATAAAGAGATGCTCACCGGAGCTCGTGTGAGCAGCTTGAGGGCAGTAGCATACGCGTCAAGCGACTCGTCATTGTCCCTCAGTGATAGCAAATCGACAGCGTCCTCCACAGACAACACCTTCCCTTGCAGTAACGTGCGAACAAAGTCTTTGAACACCTGTTCGAGTTGAGCCATGGAAAGTTGAGAAGAAAATATGGATCTCACCAGCGTAAGTGCAGTACGTTCGCCGAGACCAGAAGCCTTCGCCCTAACGATCGCGTCTGTCTGACTGTCCAGAGATTGGCGCCCACGAAGGGTTTGAATGACGGCGGTGAATTCCTCTCGCAGTTCAGCATGAACGCTGACGAAATCCAGGTCGTCGTTGAAGGCTGTTCACACGTGAGACGCGCTGTTACGAAATGGGCGGAGAAAAATCACGGACCAGCCGAGATATCATCCTCAGGATGTCCAGATTCGGCGAGATGAGCCAACTTGCCGATACTCAACATGAACTAGTTGATTGTCTGGGTGAGATAAATCCACGACAGGGGATGTCATACGTACCTGTTTTGGTGCTACACTGCTTGTGTCTCGAGATTCCGTCAGAAGAGCCACGGAAGCGGCCTCGTAGCGCTGCAATCCCAGATCATGTATCCACGAGATCGCCGGGTTGGGATTCTCGGCGAAGAACCTGTCCATGTAGCCGACATGCATGTCGTCCTGGGCAAAGAGAACGCGCAACTCCCCTGTGTCCCACCAGAGTCAGCGATGCACATCACACTCGATGAGCAACTGACCATGCTGAATGTACCACTTGTACAGCTCCGCTGCAAAACTGTCCTTGAAACGGTCGAGGTAGTTTTGTATCCTGACAAGATGGGGATTGCTGGATGGCGGATAGACGACCTCCTTGTTGCATAGCGCGGCGAGACTTTCGAAATCGTGATACTTTTCAGCAAGCGTGAAAGCGGACCCGGAATGGCCGTTTCGCCTGAGCGTCTCCAGAACGCTAGGCCGCAGCACGAGAATCTTCTGCTGGAGGGCAAGATATTCTGCTTGCGCGCCCGTCTCCTGGTTCCTTGCAGCGCTGGCAAACTGTGAGATCAACGTGCACGTGGAGCAGCTGTAATCACCTTTCCATCCAGTCGAGCCGCTCGTGTAGGCACGCGAAGAGAACGCTCGCTAACACGGATAACTGAGCTCTCAGCTCTGCGTCGTGATGTCCGGGCATTGGCTTCTCAACCTGCTTCGTCGTCTGTTCAAACAGTCCATGGACAACCTCTATCACGGAGAAGTCACTGGTCCACGGGCTGATCATAGGTAAGCTCAATCCATACACGTCCTTGTTGTATTCTCGGTAGTCGAATGATGATTGGAGAATGCACTGCATGTCGCTTAAGTGGGATCGAAACTCGCACGTTGTTCAGAGCACTTACCAAGACGACGTTGTTGGCTTCGGGAAGCAGCTCCGCGATGTTGTGACCAGCGTTGACCGCCTTCATGGTGACATCCGGAATTCGGATCGCGATCATGCCTATGTCGGCGGCGCGAAGCTTGAAGAATGTCCTCAAAACGTCTTCGTGGTGACCTTCCTGTATGTCGCCCATGTAAGAATGAACAGTCTCGTGGAGGATGCTGTACTGTCGACCAGTGCTATAGCCTCTGTCAGAGACGGTATGACTATCTTTCGGAAACCATCGCGCACCTTAGAGTATCATTGTGCTGAACCCACAACTGGTGCGCCGCATACAACTTTTCCGCGTCAACGGCAAGCCTCTGCCTGCTTGTTTGAGACAACTATGAGGAAGTGAGTGAACAACGAGTCCGAGAGGTTCTCTCTGTACTTTACTTACCTTGCCCAGTACAGCGTTGTCGTTAATGAACCGTATCAAAAAGCCCAGTCTCTCCTTGCGAGACGTCATTTGGCTGTTCAAGTCGTTATTGCGCAGAACCAGAAGAGGATCTGACTCGAGAATCGAATGGCTGAGCTGTTCAGCTCCCTGCATCAAGCTCTCTTCATCGACCTCAGGAGGGAAGGTAAACGTGAGGGGATTCTGGAAAGGATCAATTGAATTTCACTCGATGTGCTCATGCAACGTACTTGTGGTATTGATCCATACAGAACAGCTTGGGTCATAATAGACTTGATCAGATTGATTTTGCCGGTTCTGAGATTTCTTAGTACATCTACAAGTCAGATTCAGGGGGCGCTCACTCTAGGTTAACATCCCGGATATTGTTTGAATCTATGTACGCCTTGAGCATGGTTCCAGAAGTAAGGACGAGTATTGCGCTTTCGGCGTTGAAGATGCCGACACCAAGAGTACGATCGCTGTTTGACTTGAGTTCCAGGCGGTCCTTATATTCGGATCCTGCAAAATGCGTCAGAGTATTCTCATAGTGGGTCAAAAGAAGACTGACGCGTCGAGACCAAGGCGATGGCGTCCCCGAACTGAACACTGATTATTTCCCCTCCTTGGATCAGCTGCAGTCGTGGATGCATCGGTGCACCGGATGATGATGTCTGGAGTCGAGTGTTATTGGGCGCAGTCCTACGATAGACAGCCAACTTACGCTCTGATACGGTACTCGATGGCATGCCTCTGCACCAAACGTAGCGCCGAGATTGCGGAGATGCACAATCGTGTACAGTCTTCTTGTCCCGTTAGCAGACATTGCATTCGCGGTATCAGGACCAGCAAAAGACGCCAGGACAACAAGAAGACCAGTACTTTCATTTGAGTTGTCAGACGGGATTTGCTCAAGGGAGGGGATGGACATACCTGTTGATGGCAATATCCAAGAACTCCAAGTCCAATCGAGTATCGTCAGACTCAGTCACCCCAAGGTTCCTTCGTATTGCTTTACAGAACAGTGCCGAAAGTTCCTCGTCAACAAGCAGGTCTTCCCATCCTTCTGCTTTCAGTTCCCATTTCTGTATCCGTGTATCCACCAACGTCCATACATCCTTGCCACCATCAGCAGTCGACCGACCCACCGCCACGGCATTGACATTTCCGGGCTCAGATATCACTGCAGATGATGTAGGGGCAAAAAAGGATGTGTATATTCGAGTCAATGACAACGCGGAGGGCGGTCGGGCGAATGCATGTGTTGTGAGTTGTAGCTTGCCACCAAGAGGCACCAGCATGAGACGGTAGAGAGTCCCTGATGAGGTTGATGCAATGAATGTTTGGGCCTGGCAATGTGTAAGACTGGAGTGAAAGAACCAGTTGAAAGTCCTACATCGACGCGTATGAGATTGGTTATATATTCGTCAGAAGCCAGCGGGAGTGTTGAAGTCGAGAAGTGATCGCCACCAGCGAGGCCAATGCTGATGCTGTCCCACACCCGTGTTTGGCCAGATGGCGACATGAGAATGAGGCCTGGTTCTCGGGAGGAGCTGTACGGAATGAGACCATGCAGAGGAGCCGAGGTCTGGTCATAATCCCTTGGACAAGAGAAGATGTAGCATGTCGGTATGCCTTTTACAGCCTAGCTCGTCGTCAACAACGTTCCCGGCGTGCCACCGACACGACTCGCACCTGTACATGCTGCCACACAAAACACGTCTCTGCCGACGCCACCAATGCGAACCCCGTGGATGTATCGATGTCTCCGGTGTATGTTCCGCCATAGAAGTCTGTTCATCTATCAGCAAACACGACGATTCCGCACAAGAGGATGTGGCGCACCAGCATTGCGGAGGACCTGCATGACCTCGACAGGCAAGTCGGAATAGAATGAAACCGCCAGCTGGTCGGATTTTGCAAAGTATGTCGAGGCAGGCGGCATCGGAGTTGCCCGTTCTGAGCCCTCCTCGTCGACGTCCATCGCTGAGAATACCGAGGCGCGCATACTCCCGCCTTCGAAAGAATGTTCAGACGCGTTCATTGGCGTGCCGAGGCGGCTTCCTCCGGTACGCGAGGGTGAGGTCGGAAGTGCGCGTAAGCGCATCGAGCGCCGGGGAGCGGGAGAGGCAGAAAATGTCGCCATCCTGGTCGTCGTCGGGTACAGCGAACTGAATCGCCAAAGATTGACCGTTATTGGACCCGGGTATAATTTATCCCAAAATAATTTCATCAAGAACTCTACTTGGCGCCAAACGCCGGAGAACTAGCGTATTCGTCTAATGAGCGTCTTCCCATCCCTTCCTGTACCGTGTAACCGTGACCTACAGGAGGAGGGCCGACAGGCGCCAAAGAAATTTACAGTCTCATTGTGAATTTCTTCTTCCCTCGTATTGAAATCTACTCTACGTAGTATGTCAAAGCGAACAACCGAAGGGTTCGAATCCGTGAAGCAAAAAGACACAGCGAGTAAATCGATGCAAATATGCCCAAGGATTCCAACCAAGAGCAAGTCAACTCCGTTTTGCAGGAAAGTCAGCAGCGTAATACCCATGAGGGCTCATGAGTGTGGCAAGTTTCGTATGCACTTCGACGTAGAACGGTGCCATGGGAAAAGCTTCTCCATCAATGGAGATCGCACCCTTATTCCCCAATGGCTTGACTCTGTATGCATGAGCCTTAATGTAGTGACACTGTTTAAGCCCAGGTCAACGCGCAAAATACTGTAAGCACGAAGAGGTAGCTTACGCTATCATTCCAGAAATGACCACCTTGAGCTCCCTGATTTATTTCGGCGAGGACCTCTACACGAGAAGACTGTAGGATATTCAGCAAGTCGGTTCTGATTTTACGAGGGTTTGACCTACTGTAACTTGCGCCACGAGGTCGATGAGACCGTCATCCGGTAATGATGCAGGAAAAGCCATGAAGTCGCTGTCGACATTTCGAGTTTGACAAATGTCACTAGCCTCGGAGGAGAGGGCTTACCGTCCAACATAAGGCCCTTTACCGGCATACAGGTAAAGAAGGGGCTCCTTGAATACAGTCCAGGTATCAAAGTCATGATCCATCCGCAGAGGAGGTAAAGCGTCGCTCGTCTCAGTCCCACTGGTGTCAGCAGACGTGGGTGTAGTAGTGCCTAACCGGTCGTTCGTGTGTCGCTCGCGATATTCCTCGGCCATCGTGTTCTTGTCCTTTGGCGACGGTAGGTACGACAATTCCACAGCACAAGGCTTGAAAGGGATTACTATAGCATGTCAGCTAATCGAATCCCAAGCGTGTCGAGACTCACATCCTCTTAGGAAACCCACGATAAACCGTGTGTCGCCCATCCATCGCAGGTTCTCAGTTCCTATGTCGGAATCTGGAACGATTTTTTACGTTCACAAAGGTCAACAAGTTATGCATCATGCCATACCTGCCATCAAGCCCAAGGCCTGGCTCATGAACGAAATTGTGCGCTTATCGTTCTGTACAAAGGAAAAGACATCGACCTGCATGGGGAAGCCTCCAAAGCACGTCGAGTTGATTGTAAAAATGTCTATGGAAAGACTGCACACCTTTGACAACATTCAGTGCAGCCGCTACGACATCGAAGCCGTCCTGGGTCTCGTAAGCAGGGTGTGGACAGTATAAACGACAGATGTGTTACTGTTATCCCAAGGATATTCAATGAGAGTCCATTACCGGTCCCAGTCGGTATGGGAGCAATGGGGATGGCAAAGGCTTTTATGGGATGCTCATGATGGGCGAAACCGTTCATGATTTCATGGATGAGACCATCTCCGGACACGCTAAGAATCGCGTCGTAGTTCAGAGGAAGTTCCTTCGCAATGTCATAGGCATGTCCTTGACGCGTAGTATCTGCACAATTGGAGTTTAGAAAGGCTAAGTAGTTCCTTTACGCACATATGATGTCCAAAGAACAGCCTGCAGCGCGTAAAACGGGTTCGACGGTCTTGGTGAAGATGGCGGTTCCTTTACGCTGGACGTACGTGAGGCGGGTGGATCCAGTGTGATTAGACTTAGTTTACGGACCAAACCACCGTGGGGATTGACTACAACTTTCAGACGACGTCCACGTTTGACACCGAGGTCTAGAGAGAGTCGCGTAAGACGTCCGTCCGTTGGCAGACACAACGTTGGCTGGACAAACCGTCGTATGCAGCCTTGGTCACGGAAGAAGCCCATTCCGTGGCAGGGTCGGATTCGCCTTGCACTTTGCCCTCCAGGCGGTAAAGAGAGTACGGGCCTTTGGCTTTCTTCTTCAACACGTACGAAACCTGCAGGACATGACTCTCGAAGGTATACTCTGCTTGTATGACCTGGCGGATGGGTATATGCGTCGTTTCTGTGCGGTCTTAGAAGCTCGACGTTCAAGCTCAAAGGAATAGCACTGACTGTTATGCTCGTTCTTGACGGCAAGGGTCGTAGCCGAGCCGGTCAAGACCACAGGCTTTCCAGAAGAGACAAGGTGGACAGTCAGCGTCGAGTCGCCCATGCCTTTCCCAGTGAGGTGGACCTTGGACAAGCCTAGCGGGACCCGAGCCGGCGATGGATGCGGGAAACAATATATTCAGCGGATGGTCGGCGCTAAGTGGGTCTGTCATATCGGGTTACTTTGCCCGAGCCACGCGTGATCGACCAATCAGGAATATATATATGCCTCTCGACTCTCGAGCAGTGGAATATATCCCTCCTAGATATTCCTCTGCGCTCGTTCGATTCTGCAATAATTGTCTCAAATAACGACAGGTTGTTTCTTGTGACCATATCTAGGGCCGCCCTTTCATAGGGCTTGTCTTGAGTCATGATTACAATGCCTATATAAAGCCACTCCGCCATGATTCGGCTTATCATCACCCAAGTAGTACACTTACGCCCCAAGGTTCTCCAAACTCGCAGCATGGCCACTGTCCACACCGTCGCTGAGCATGGATTTGGCACCGGAAACGAGCTTTACGACAGGTGAGTTGGACTTTTCATTCCGTTCTATCTCCTTGTAACACCCTCAGGGCGCGTCCTTCTTATCAAGCAAACGCTATCGCTGCCATCAGGGAAGCCGTGCCAGTACAGGCACCTCTAAACGTGGTCGAGTCTGTATACTGAATGCACTCAATGGGATCGACCTGATCTGCGCGTTCATAGAATCGGATCCGGAACGGGTATATTCACGCGTGCCTTCTTGAAGCACCCAGACTGGACCAGCGCCGTCCAAACGCTCAAAGCCGTCGAGCCCAGCGCAGGCATGCGTGATGTCTTCACCAAGACAGTCGACGACAAGCGTGCTAGCACCCAGGATGGCAGCTTCACCCAAACCGGCATCGAAGACGGTTGGGCTGACTTGATCACTATTGCCCAAGTCTGTTCTATGTTTCCGCTTGTTCCGGTGAGAATACACACTAAGTCCTCGCTCGAAGGCCTTCCATTGGTGTCCCGACTATGACGCTGCATCGGCTGAATTCGCCAGAATTCTCAAACCAGGTGGCGCCGTGGCTTTCATTTGGAATCTCGAGGACCGGTAGGTTCACCGGAAGTCTACTCCTCTTCACATACTGATCAACACTACAGAGATGCCGCTCGCTGGGTAAGCCAGCTGCGCAATCGGATAGAGCAGCATGAACGCGGGACTCCTCAATTTCGTCTTGGTCTTTGGCGCGCCACCTTTGATACCCCATCCTATCAAAAGTTCTTCAAGCCGCCTGTCGAGAAGACTTGGGAATACACTCTAGAGAGCACCGTAGATTTGGCCGTAGACCGCGCAAACAGCAAGAGTTACATCCAGACGCTTCCCGAGGAGGACCGCGCTGCGGCGCTCGCTGATGTGAAGGAGATCGTCACCCGCGGTGACGACCTGAAGTGGATCGACGAGAGCAAGGGAGTCTTCGAATACCCGTACAAGACATACCTCGTCATCGCCGAGAAGAAAGAATGAACAAATGTACAAGTCCGTAGAGATGTAGGAATTTGAGAGGTCGGTAGATGCTTTCGAGACGGATAATATTCGTGATCTCCTTGCAATATGATTGGGATCAATGGGATGCTATGATGAGTGAGTTGGGGTAAGTACTATCTAGATACAGGTACGAAATACAGTATTCTAGCTCCTCGTCGGCGTCGTGAACGTAACATATCGGGACATTAGTTGGGATACATCGCGCATACACGGGGTATTCCCTTGCCGAAGCCCTCGAGCATTGCTTTCCGCGAGTCCGACAGCTTCTTCGCCACGTTGAGAACATAATCATGGTCAATCTGGGCCACAAAATCAGTGGGTGCACGTCGATCGAGCAACTTGTACCCTTACCTCCTTCAGCGCACCCTGGGCACAGGCATCGACGATCTCTTTCCGTCGCGAGGCGGTACCCTCCGACTCACTCATCTTGACGAGCTGCTCTGCCACATCCTTCAGTGACGCAAGGGCTTGAGTCTTGATTGGCTTGAAATGCGCGACCAAGTTCCCGAGCTTGTGTATCTTGATTGTGGAGTTGTTCTTGAACCTGAATGTCTCCAGCATCAAGAGCACGAACGCCTGCATGCGGTGTCAGCTCCCTCATTCCTGGGTTCAAATGAAGTGAAGTATTCGAACCTCTTGCATCAGAGCAGCCACATACAATGCGGTGACCGGTGTCTGCTCAGTCTTCGCCTGACTGAAACGGGTCGTCATGTCTACGTGAGAGCGTTAACCATTTATTCGAGATGACTCCATCAGAATGACAATACCTTCGAAGAACGACACAAGTAGTGTTGGAGGCTCCGTCACAGGCGGCGCTTCTTCATCCTTCTTGTGCGGGTGACCATTACTTGGAGGAATCTCGATACCCTTCAAAGGGTGGCCGGTCTTCAGCTCCGTCAACTTGGCCGCCTCCGCGAGAACGACTGATGGCGGAGGTCGGACATAGTCGTGATGCGGTTCTAACCACTGCGCCAATGCATCGGCGAAGCGCACAAACGACAGCTCGTCTTCCGTCAACTATGGATGCACACAAATTAGCGATAGGATCTTTGTGCGGATAGCACCTTGACAAACCTCTGAGAGCTCTTCGTCTGATCGCTTGCACAAACGATCCTTCAAGGGTTTCGAGTTGGCTTCGGTGGCCTTGGGTCGGTCGCCGATCAGCAGCTTCTCCTCCACGGTGTCGTCCAAGTCACTTGCATGCTGGAAAGCCCTGATGTAGACCTTCAAGAATGTCCATAACCATCCTTGCTACGGAGCAGTCAATACAAAAGTCATGTCATACTCAGAGCCACATACCCCTTCTGACTTGCCGAACAACATAGTCTGCTCATTGAGAGACGTTATCGACCGAGGCTGGTAATTCGGTAGGACCGAGAAATCTCGATTATCGAAATGATCTGTAAGGAGATCGTGATACTCAGCAGCATAACGAAGTCTTGGCTACGAAATGGCGCACCTCGATCAAATATGAACTTCAGATCGATGAGCTCCATATCGACAATCTCGGCAGAGACGAGGTCAAAGCCGAGACGCATACGCGTATGCTCCAGCTTGGCGATGTTGCGTTGTAGAGAGCACTCCACCCGGTTTTCGAATGTGATGAATTCTGGAATCTACAAATTGAGCTTGCTTGTAAGTTCATGCTGGAGAGAGACGTTGAGAAAGCGGACCTGTGAGTATTTCTCGCCAGTGAATGCCCGCACAACATATTCTGGAGTCTGCGAAAGATATTAGGGAGGTATGAGGAATGAAGAACGGTCTTGACTGACATCCTGGGTGTTGCTGATGTATATCTGCGAGGATTCTATGTGCTCGGTCATGAACGTGAGGTCACCAGTGGCCGCTAGAGAGAATGGGGAGGATCGGGATAGAAGGAAGTGCGACAGAGTGTCATTTTGGATCTGCTTGATATTCATTGCACGATAGTGTTCTATCGCCATAGACGGAGAACCTGTATGCGAACAGTAAGTTGAGGACCAGAGAGCGAGATCAACAGCCAACCAAGTAGACGGTATATCCGTATGAGCATCAACCGTATACGGAAAGACGGTTTGCTTTTCCCGACAGCAAATTCTAGTAGAGCAACAGCATTGAAGAGATATTTCTCTTCGTGGGTCATAGTCCAGACGTTGATGAAGGCATGTCCAGCCAAAATGGCCAAATCGTCGGCCGGTTGTAAGTCCGTCACTGCCAAATTTTTACCCAGCGGGAGACCCTCAAGATAATGCTTGGTATAGGTATCTGCGAGAGCGAGTTCCGACTCGATGTTTATTTCGGAGGGGAGGAGATTATAGCGTATCAGTTTGTGCGAGTTGATGAGGCGTTGCAAATCGGATGTTGGTGACTTTGTGGGGTTAGTGTGATGTAAGCTAGTCAAGTCAGGTGCGCACGTAGGATGAGGATACAGTCGTCAGGTAGGTGGCCCAGTCGGAAGCATCATCTCCGTCCAACTGCACGTAGGGGAGCAGGTCTTCGTAACAACATGGTTTGTCGCCGATTTGCTGGAAGTAGTCCTTGAGCAACTCGACCATCCTGCCACCATCTGTTCAATTTGAGTGTGCTGATCTCCGGATGCAATCTGGTGGATGACTTGCCCGTTGATAAGCCGTGTTGTCGAGAACGCTTCTCCAACTCTATGAGAGCAAGAGGACCTGATCTGTCCTTCTTGCCATCTTTGGCTGCGATATTCGAGAACAGTTCCTGGACCCTTGCGGATTCGGCGACGATCTCACTTTTACGCGTCTCGTCCGCAACAGAGGCGAACGTCGCGTCAAGAATTGCAAGGAACTCGAGCCAATTCCGATCACTTCCCAAAGATCAGAAAACGCGTCAAATGTTGAGACGAGCGTTACGAACTTGTGCTCGACGATGAGTTCTTCGGCTCGCTTGCCTTCCTCCTGCAAGAGCCCTCTGTCGCGGCATATATCGCGTCGGATTTCGTTGCACACGAGACTTGTGGAGCAGATGTATCTGCCGATGTCGCTGTCAAGAAGCTTAGAAGCCTCGTCATATAGCCCAAGTTCGCGCAGGATGGAGAGGTGAAGGTGGAAGCGATCGGCTTGGTTGAAGGAGGGGCTGGGAGACGATGATATGAGGCGATTCGCGAGTTGGTAGAGCAGGGAGCGCATGTTCTTCGGTGTGGAGACATCATTGGCCTGTAACAATGATGAGATCGGATACACAGGAATGCGAAGCGAGCGAACCTGCAGGACAGCGGCCATTACACTCCAGTACAAGTACTGTTCTTTGTGAAACTGCTTGTATATTTTGGTGCCCACCTAATCAGGGTCAATGCACAGTGTCAACGCTTGCAGAATATATCTCGCCTGCTGTGCTGCCTTCCAGTGTCCGGCGCGTACGTTGGCGAGGAATGTCTGCGCGCCAAGGTCTTCATTCGCAGGCTCCTTTTTGAAGGCCTCCTCAAACATTGAGACGGTATCCTTGTCTATGACACGAACATGAGGAAGGAGTTGCGGCATACATGATATCCGCACTTACGACGACCCAGCCCACGGAGGACGTGCATCATAGCAGACAGGACGCCGTCATCGGTCGGTTTCGAGGCAAGTATCTCGTCGCAGAGTACGAGTGACTCTTCGACCTTCTGGGACCGCACCAGTGCCAGCGCCTTCAATGCCTGCGTGTATGCGGTCAGCCGCGAATCCCGTTTCGCGTCGTCCGACAAGCGACGCACCTTGACGAGCTCATTCTTGGGCTGCTTCTTGAGGATCTTGTTGCACGCGACTAGCGCAGACTTGTTCGAGCCGGTGTCGAGGGCATCTGGTGCATGTCATCAGCGTGGGTCGGCCGACCCGCCGTCGCCGGAAGTGCGCGGATGCTGACCGTAGATAGGGCGAACCTGGCGATCCAATGCGCTCGACATTCGCAGTGCAAGGGTGGTTGACGGACAAGGAGAAGATGATTGTGGAAGCGGAATGTCTGACGTGCCCCAGGCGTCGCGAACTTTTTCTTCGGAGCAGCCGGGACTTGTGCCGGGCACGTGTCGTCCTGCGGCAATCCGTCGACTCCAGGTCGACTCCCAGCGACATTCGGACGCGACCACTATTTAGTACCAGTCACTCTCACTCTCTGATGGTTTCACTACAATTCCTGATCACCCGAGGATTATGGTCTGCCTTCGAGTGATCTCAGGACGCAGGGTGGCGCTGTACATTCTCAAGATGCTCGTTATCCGGCGCCACAAATGTCAGTAAATTTGCAGCCAAACTGAGAGTCATTATTTGCCAGCCTGCGAGTTCTTGATCGAGTATAGCTGGGGGTGAAATGACGTTTTAGACGCCCAAACGCATCGATATCCTCATTGGTACAACGAAGAGCCACAATCTGTTCTGTGGCGTCACCGAGGTTATCATGCAGGCCATCCGAGTCGCTTGTCGAGTTCCGAATAGCCTGCGTCTTCACTTCATGTATATCAGCTCAAAGAGCAGATGATCATTAAGCTTGTGGGTACACTTTTGTTCCCATTATGCTTGCCAACAACACGAACCCCTCATATGTTGCCTCCTTGCTCTTTTGAACAAGAGCGCTGTCTTGTTCCACTTTGGGCATGATCTCCGAAGTTATATGCCTGTGTACAAACCGTGCGGGTCTCAATCTCCCTCTCAGACAAACGCAACATGCAGACCTTGGACAACACTGAAAACCTCAGCAGGTGTGGCATAGTTCTCAATCACGGTTTTCGTGAAGTCTCATTCCGCTCATCAGAAATATGTCCAATGAAGGCGTCGGTGGACCAATTGCTGAGTGTTATCTTACACAGCTTGCCCCAAACCTCCAGTTTTCGGACTTGTTCGATATGGTCCGTACGAGGCTACCCTCTGTGATTACCAGCCTCACCTTGAAAACGTTCTCGATCAGTTAGTCTCTGGCTTGAAGCCAACAAATCGACACCCGATACCTCCGGAGGAATAATGTGGCCTTGCCAACCTGAATGCGAAGCTATGACATCTGCTACGCATACTTACAACCGTGTTTTCCGTGATGTTCCGATGGAAATATGGAATGAGGAAGTACTTGTTCGTACGGTACGCAAATGGAAAGACCTACGCGAAGGTGAACTGTTTGACTCTGTCTGATCGACAACAGTGCTCACAGCGATCGCAGCACTGGTCTACCTTCAAAGCGAGATCAAGTTTCTGGCGGAATATAAACGTTGGAGTACGGACCCAGAACATCTCCCATTCAGCTGTGCTGATAGACCAGAGCAGTGACGGAATTCATCAACATGAACAAAGCACTGCCGTTGACATCGAAATCTGTCTGTCTGCCAGACAAAGGCATTCAACAGTTCAGCATTGCAGAGGCTTGGATCACATAACGTCTGCTGGCCATACTGTTGTGGCACCCTTTCTCCTCGTGAACTGGACACACGCATACAATCACACGCGATTCAATGCGACTTGTGGAGGTATGATTGAAGGTGCGTTCTATGCAACAGGGCGATGAATCTGTAACCCATCACCGCCACACAGCCATGTCCAGAATTCTACGAGAGAAGACGATGCAGGAATTTGTTGACATACGGTCGAAGAAGTCAGTGATATTTGAGCGATACAGATAGTGATGCACGCCAGTCGAGTTTGCCACAGTTCAAGTATACAGACCTTCAATGTGAACCTCCCTCAGATTCGTCACGATTGATAGGCCCGAGACCACGTCCCATGAATGTTTGGAAGCTTACTCCGATTCCGTTTATGAGGCTGAATTGTCTGTCCTCGACGGACATTGTCTCGTCGTCATATTCCTTCGAAGCCTCGTTGAGACACCAAATGCAATCCGTCACGTCAATTCTCATCTCTTCATCGTCACGGTCTAGACGAGGTGTCAGCCCAGAGTCACGAATAGTGTCTTGCCGGCCCTGGCCTGAAGCCAACTGAGCCGTGGGCCAACTCTGATCGAGGCCAAGCCAAGCCAGGCCGTGAGTATGGCTTCACAAAGCTCATGGCCTGGCTTGCCTCAATCTCAAGCCATGAGCCATGGCTCAAGCCCTGGCTTGGACAGTACCCGGATATTCACTGCTGACGTCTTCTCTAGACCAATGGTAAGTCTCTATATGGTATAAGAGTCCCTTGCAACTGAGTACTTTTCCATTGTGGCCGCCAAAATTGCACAGTGCATCGACGTCCCGCCACATCCCAACACGTCCGCCACATCCCGCCACATCCCGACGCGTCCCGACGCGTCCCGCCACATCCCGCCTCAAGCCGTGGCTCAGGCCAAAGCCGGGCCAAGGCCAGCCGAGTTTTCTGGCTCTGGCTTGGCCTGACATATCGTCAAGCCAAAGCCAGGCAAAGCCAAGCCAAGCCGGCGGCCTTGGGCCAAAGCCAGGCCAGGAAGTCACTAGGACTCACGAAGCATTAGTCAAGGGCATACACAGGTGGGTTTGAGCCATGGTATGTTGGAGGATAGGCCTCACGTAAAGTGCGAAAGCACCGTTAGTCCGTAAAGTCGAGGGACCGGGTAGAAAACTGCATAGAACATCCCGGACTAGGACGAGAGGTCGCACATAGTTGTCCTCTGTACGGTAGGTGGTAGATCGATTGTCCTCCCCGTAAGAACGGAACGACTTGTTCCATCCAATAGCACTGTGCCAGATGCGAACGGTTTCGAGCGATTGGCGGTATGAGGCAACGTCCGCTTTGTTCTTAAGACCCACAGAAGGTTGATCAAGGAGGCTGCATATGATGATGCACAGCTCGCGTTTCTCGGTGAGCCAGTGGTCGGAGCGACCTTGAGCACGATCAAGAAAGATTGTACGGTGTCGGAGGGAGAGGAGTTGCTGAATATTTTCAAACATCGTCTCCGAGCCTTCCTTCTCAAGAGCCTGCTTGTATTCCTTGATGTCTTCGCCGACGATGGACAGGGACAGAAGGCGAAAACGGAGTGAGAACGCGTCGTCAGGTTCAGCATCAGAGGTGCGAGGGAATGTATGGGTTGCAACAAAGCAGTCGTGGACAAGTGCGAGGATGATGAGAGCAGCGTTGGCGCAACTGGGCTCGCGCAGATGAATGACTCTTTCGCCGGGAGGAAGCATGGGATTTCGACCGAAAACCGTGTCCATTCTGCCCTGTATCTTCATGCATAGAAAAGCATCGTAACTCGGTGGAGGAACGTAGCGCACTTCACGGTCATTGAACCGCGAGGCGTAGAGGGGAAGGGGGCTACTTCCACGGGCATGCTGAGGAGGGTCCTTTGGTCGCTGGCCTGCTTTTCACGACGAATTTGGTCAGCAGGCTAGCCTGCTGCTCGTCGATCATCATACGCGCGCGTCCTATGCCGCCTTGACAATCATACACCCGTAGGGCGCGGTGCAGCCGTCTCAAATGCCATTGGAATTGACAGACCGCCGCTTGCGGCGTCGCTGCGCTCGCACACCGTGGGGCATCCCACATCTTTTATGTTGACCGGTCACCGGTCCATCAGTACCGATCATCTTGCCGATCATTGTCATGAGCGGCACAGCCGTCGGCACTTCCCGCGGCAGCAGCCCTGTGCCGTTCATCTCGCCGAATTTGGCGGCGGCGGCATTTGTATCATCCCAACCATCTCGAGACACTCTCAGTCTGGCTCATTCTACAGCGACCCTCACTCTCTCAACGCTCTTCGTAATTGGGAGACCGAACTGAGTATTTTGTGTTGGCTTTGGTGACGATCACAAGCAGATTCAATAGAAGCAACTTGCCCCTGACCGTCATGCCTCTATGTACTCGTCTTTGCCATAGGCTGTCTGGGCTAGCACGCGCAGGCTTCATGCGCTCGTATCCACCAAGGAGTCTCTTTTGGGCGCAACCTGGAAAACGAGAGGTGTAGCTGCCATTGACGGCCTGTGACGGGTTTCTTCACTGTCTCTCGAGCCACGGAAGGGCCTGAACTAAGCACTCGGACTACTACCCTAGGGCTATCTCTCTCTCCTCTTCCCTCCAGCGACGGCGCCGCCTGCCCGCGGGGTTATCACCGGCTAGCTTTTCCCCGGACGGTGAGATCGTTGCCCTTCTCTCTTTCTCTTGCGACTGCGACCTGGAGCTTTGGACTCTTACTGGTGCGTGTATCATGATTGACATACCGAAGCTACTTTGACTCTAGTGACAAATACGGTAGTTTCCAAAAAAATGAGACACAGATACTACATATTACTCGACCTTCAGCTTCTTGTTCTCGTACGACATCCTTTGATAGAGCATGAGGTACGGAGACTCTTCGGTCTCCGATCCAGATGCTCGGAACTTGAACAGCTCCCCAGCCCCTTGCTTGATGTCACTGACACCTTTATCGTCGAACTTGGTCCACACAGCGTTCTTGGCCGCCTTTTCGTCCTCGTAGCAGTGCACAAACTCGTGCTTCAACGTGTACACGACGTACGTCCCAGAGTTGGTCTTCCTTCCTTTGTGAGTGATGACTACAGAAGTGAGACGAACACTTATTAGCGACGATGATGACGACAGATCAAATGGCACGTACACGCAGTCAACTTGTAGTGTGTTACGCCTTGTGCTTTCGATGCCATATAACCTGTACGCGCATGGTCATCTTCACTGCATGCTACGCGTACGATGCAAGGTACGTACCTTTGTCGAAGCTTAGCTTGCCCGCGATACTGAACTCGTGATCAATCTTCCGTTCTTCGTAAGAAGCACTTGACCCTTCCTTGACAAGCCCAACAACTAGGACCGGAGGCAAGGTCTGGAAATAAGACTCCGAACTGAAACCTGCTTTCTGCGTCGTTGGCGATCCTGAGTAAACGAAGCGATTCAAAGCCCTATGAATGGTTCCCTCTTCGACCTGCGCACGAGTGAGCATCTATGGTTGAGTGTAGGCAAGCCTCACACTCACGGTGACAGGAAGATCGAGGACGTAGAACGATCGTCGAGCGATCTTGGGCGGTTTGTTGGGAGAAGCAGCATAGCTGGTGTGGAACCTGCCACGTAGCACCATATCAAAGGAGGTCTCGTAGATCTCCTCGTCTGAATCCAACAGTTCGAGAAGCGTGTCTCTCAGCTCAGTTGAGCTCCGTGCTGCGAAACCGTCCAAGAACTCCTTTGCATCCTGAGAATCATCGACATTTCCAACGCCCTGTCGACGTCAAGTGAGTCGATGTCAATGGTCCAGCCTGAGCTTTCGAGGGACTTACAGACGTGCCTGTCGACACAAGTCGAATGAGGTCCGAGAAAAAGTCCTCTTTGCTTTTATCGGAGTCGGTGTTAGTTTTCCCAGCCTTGGCCGGATACAGGCGTCGAATGATGCGCTTCATGACAATCACGATCAAGGGCGCTTTGGCCAAGAGTCCACCGTGTTCCAAATCATTGTTCAGAGCGTCGAATATCTGATTGAAGATATCCGCTAGTGCAGTAGTGGAGAAAAGGAGCAGGAGAGTAGTCATGCAGAAGCTGATCTTGCGTTCCGCCCCCAAGATCCCGCTTGCGACGAGAGGTATAGGGTGGGCCAGACGGTCTGGAATTGCCACCAGGTTCTTTGTCATCTTCAATTTGCGTATGGGCAATGGCATGCTGTCGCCGTGTCCCTTCTTATTCTGAGAATCAGAAGTCAGCACAAGGTTCGGCGCAGCAGAAGGGCATCATTGGTACTTGAACACTGGAAGACATTCTGTGGGTGCTTGGTGTGATAGATAGGAGGAAGATGTGTTCAAAGGTGGGGGTGAACTCCAGACGCCAGGGCGAGTCCCCTTAAATACACGAACGAGCCACATTCTCAAGTTTCTCGATTGCCGAAGCTCATCAGATGCCAGTGGTGTCGCGTAGATACAGTCCGGTAAGCTCATGACAAGGATTTGTGGGTCCACTATTGTTCCAATTGTGTTCGCAAACAAAAGGGCCTCCTCGTATGAAACAAGGCCACTAAGTACTGGGTGACTTTCAATTGCAACGTGACTTATAGTACTAGACGATTCCTGGATGATGCATTGATGATGCGCCTAGAATAGGAAATTAGGCCCTGTTTGGCAACCGAGAATTAGTAAATTCTCAGAATTTAGCTACCGGTAGCTACCTGTTCGTGCCTGGTCACGGTGGTCACCACACCGGCAGAGCCCGAAAATGATGCCCTCGATGTCCCGCAGCCTCCCGCTTGCCCTTGCCTCCGTCGCGCTCGACAGCGAGCAACGAAATCTCACTCAAAAAAAAGTCTTAGTCTGGCGCACTTGTCTAGAGCAACATAGTGCTGTATAATACATGTTATGCTAGGATTACTCGAAATTGAAATGTTCATTTCAACGGTTTCCACATTGAGACAAATCGTGAGCGTGCTGTCGGGAAGTGGGCGGATGAGCTCGGGACCGTGTGCGCGATCATGAGGTCCAGACCCAGTGACAAAATGTGATTTCCTTTTCGGTGAAATTCTACTAAATCCTGCTGCTAAATTCTGCCTGCCAAAAAGTTACCTACCGCCGGCTTAATCCTGGTTGCCAAACAGGGCCTAAGTTAGGCTGCGCCTGGATTGACAAGCCAAGAGACTAATGTGGAATACATACTAATATTAGAACTAGGCGGATGGGCGGACGGCGGATGGCGGATGGACCCGATCCATCTATCAAAGGGGTCGGGACTGCTTTTCCGAGCCGCTCGCGTGTCATCCTTTGAAGTTGTCGAGCGTCATTCAATATAGCTAACGCGAACACCTTGTTCATACCGACGCGATCTTTCTCATTTTTCCACCCGTCAAATTCAAGCAAGTGTTCGAATACCATTACATATACCTTACGCGTGCCACTTTCCTCATGCATCCAGTATCTTCTATTGCAACAAACTCGTACCATCTATTGAATCATTCGAATAGGCATCAAGCTCTCTGATGCGTGTCATTTCATGCTTTGCGCCTGAGCCTTTTCATCAGCTTGACCCGTTACACTCAGGCATGTGTTCCCGACACTGTGGAGCAGTATGGCGCGACGTGTTCAATGGGATCCGACATAAGACATAAGTTTCCTCCGTAATGTCATCGTATTCATTCGCGTCGCATTCGCAGCCCACCACGCGATCATTGTGATCAATTATACGCGAAGCACTTGCCTGACATTTCGCGTCACCCTCACTCAACGGGATTCGTTCGGTGCAGGAGGGAAGAGGTCTCGGTACGTATACCCTCATATCTCGTTGAAGTGTCATCCTGCGCTCGACAGAAACCTCTGTTATCGATACTTCCTCCCACCAGCGCGAGAACCAAGTCGGCTCAGGCTGCATCATTCTTGTCAGTGAAGAGCACGACGATGATGCCGAGTTCAAGCGAACGACTCTCACTGACCCCACTTTGGTCAGCTTGCTCACAAACAGCAATATCATTGTCTGGGACCATCTCAAGGCATAGTATTCTGCCTCGGAGAAACTTCAAGCTACGACCTACCCCGCATTCGTATCAATTCAGCCTATGCAGTCGTCGTCTTCGCAATCACCAATGCTGACTGTCCTATCACGGCATCAAGGCGCCAGCAACACCACCCCAACAAACCGAGGACAGGTTCTCCAGTGGGAAAAGCGTGTCTGGGCCCAGCGGCGCCACGTCAGGCATTGCTTGACCAGACGCTCGTTCTCTTCTGCCTCTCCCTTGAGACGAAGGATTTCCTCTGCCAAGCAATGTGCCTCTGCTTTGCGGTCTTCTTCGGGTTCCCTTTCTTGCGCTATTTTGCCAGAATACAATAGGTGTCGCGTTTAGCAGCATACTGAAACACTCGGTCCTGTTGCTGGCAGAGCATACCATTGCGTGCGAGCACCCTGTAAGAGTCGATGAGACGCTGGAGGTGCCGCTGAACGCGTGGAAGAAGTATCGGGAAGGGGAATGCAGGACCAGGCAGCCATATCACTGAGCAGCAGCGTTGCATTGGGTCTGCTGGTCACCGCAGTAACCGTAAGATCGCCCTTGTTGCCAGATGCGCTCGCTGCATTGGCACACTGGCTATGTTGACCGTCGCTGTAAACCAATGTCAGTAGAGTGAATGACTGGGAGGAATGTATCTGTACCAGCTGTGAACAAGAGCATTCTGTAGGTTGTTGAAGGCAGAATCACCCGTGACCTGGAACTGACCGCCACCAAGAAAGAGCACACTGGGTGCAGTCACGCTGCCAAGGAATCCCATGAAAGTTTGGAGATTGCTACCTGTAGCCGCCGTGGATGAGGCGCCGGCGGAGGCAGATGTGGTTGTGACTGCAGCAGCAGCAGAGGACGCCGTGGCAGCAGCAGCAACAGAGGCTACACCGCTGACCGTGCCTGCGATTGCATTTCCTTGATCATCGATAGCAGTCACATCAACAAATTTCTGACAGTCGTTTTTAGCCTGTGGGAGACACCTTGACAATTCAATGCTGAGAGCTTACAGTGGTGATTCCGAAGACCGCATTGGTATCATCGGCCTGGCCTCCAGTTTTAGCAGGTGAGTTGTTCACGGCAGCTTGTACTGTGGCGCAGGTTGCCTTAGCTGTCGCATCAGTCCCACAGCTGTTGGTGAGCGTGTCACAAATAAACTGTGCAATGATTCCAATAGCTTGAGCGGAGCCATGGTTATAAGAGGCTGGAATTTGTCAGAATTGAGTGCATCGTTCAAACAGAGGCTGCTCACTCTTCTCAACCAGTTCGAAAGACGTCTCTCTGCGAATGTCGAGTCCGACGCCAAATTCAATTTGAGGAACGGAGCAGGAGCTGAAGTTGCCATTGTCAGTAGCAGTTGTGGCGGCAGCACCAACAGAGACCGTGACTGCATTACTCGCTGTAGAGACAGCTTCCGCGGCACCGAATACCGTAACAGTGACAACGGTCTGAGCAAAACAAGGTCAGTTGGAGAAGACTACCTTAACCCAGGCAACTTACGGTACACGGTGCAACAGCAGTAACGACCGTGGAAACTGAGGCAGTCGGGGCCTCCGGAGGTGTATGAGTCTACAAATTGCGCCGCAGCATGAGTATATCATACCGTACAAGGTTCAGCAGCATCAACAAAAGCACTCAAACTTGCCGTAGCAGACGCTGCCTGAGAAGAGACATTTGATGAGGCCACAACGGCGGCGCTGGAAGCACTACGTCTTCAAGGATAACACAAACAGCAGCAATGACCTAATGATGCTACTGGTTGTGACCAGCGAGTCAAATGGGGTATTGTGAGGTTATGCACCGGGAACTCTTTGTTCACAGCAACGCGAGATGATTTGGCCTTCAATCGGATGAGATTTCATCAACGGTACGGATGCCAGTTAATATGCGCTTCGTGGCTTGGAGCTCCAATAGCGCGGGTGCGCCAGCAGACTGAGCACGCAATGCAATCAGCAAATGAAACGCGTATGCTATGCGATGCATGTCGGGACTCTTTGGAAGCCCAAAACGGATTGTTTTAGATTACAAACACCCGATCCTGTTGAGTGCCAAGTCGCGTGGGTTGGAATGACACGGTCGCGTCAACATGGACAAAATGCACGAGTATGTTTCTGTCTTCCTTACCCGAAGGTTTTGATCCTCAGTTCGGGTCCGGTCTACAAAATACATCGAATTTCATTCAAGGACATCGATTGGAGCCGTCACAATACATGTACTGGTGCCATAAAATTATTGCTTCGCGACAGCTCCGACGAAAGGAGCGAGTTCCACTTCCCAATCAGCACGCGAAGCGGTGATCAAACGAATCGGGTTTGCTTCAGACGAAAATCTGATGCTTATGTAATCAATCCGCCATCCGCCCACGCCCGGTTCTAGTAATAGTACAATGTGAAGAGACTAGAGTCCGAGTTACTTCCCATCATTGAATGTTGAGCTTCGCATTCACCCTTTCCCCTGGCACGTCTAGGTCTCTGGATCTGAGAAGATACACTTGAAATCTTGATATCATACAGAGGAAGATATAGCCGCGAGGCTTTCAAGTGTTCCAGCCAACTCGGGATTCGGGAAGTTTGGAACAGGACCACTTTGCAACCTTGTTCCAAAATTGGATGGCTTTTCTTCTCTTTTCGAACAACCAAGCCGTCTTGTCTCAACCGGATCCTATTCTCGGTGCTATATTACCTGCCACTGCTCATGATGGAAGGGCAGATTTTTCAGACAACGTACAGCCCTCATGGACAACGCTAGAAGGTGTGCCGTGAAACCGAGTCCCACCTCTGCCAGTCTACACATACTCATCCCTTTCTAGTAACACCCCTGCAGGATCAGTGGTCGAATGCTACTTGACGCAGCTCGCTCCAAATCTGCAGTATTCAGATCTATTCGATATCTTCGGTTCGTATTATCGTCTCTCGTGACTCAGCTTGACTTACTCTTGAGTTTGTGCCCCCCCAGTCACACTGTGGCTTGAGGCAAACAAATCGACGCCTGAGACAAACGGAGGAATAGTTTGGCCGTGCCAACCTGAATGGGAAGATGCGATATCATCCACGTATACTTTCAAACGCATTTTCCGTGAGGTTCCGTTGGAACTGTGGCACGAAGAATGGCTCATTCGTACTATACGCAGCTGGAAGGACTTTCGCGAAAGTGAGTTCTTCGCATTCTTCGTGCGGTCGTTCAGTGGCATCAATCATTCGTCAATATCAGCATTGCTGTACCTCCAATGCGAGATCAAGTTTCTTGCACAATATAAGCAATGGAGTATGTGTCATCCGGCTCCCATGGTTCAATTTTTGATGAAGATTTCAGTGATGGAATTCATTCGGATGAATAATGCACTGTCACCAACATCGACATCTGTTTGTCTGCCAGGCAAGGGTGTTCAACTGTTCAGCGTCTCAGGCGCCTGGAGAGAGTGGCGAGAGCAAGCCATTAAGCACATATCGGCTGGAGGGCACATCGTGAGAGCGCCACTCTGTTTCCTGAACTGGACCCATGCATACGACTACGAGCGGTTCAATACAACTTGCGGAGGTATGATCGAAGGTGCGGCTTACGCTGTGACGATTGAACTTAAGCTCATAATTGCCATGCAGCCATGACCGACATTCTGCGAAAGAGGACGATGCAGGAATTCGTAGACATACGTTCAGAGCAGTCAGTGAGATTGGGCCAATACTGATGTTAGCTACGTTTTAGAGACAACTAGCGAGTACGTCAATACTAATCCGTATCCTGCGCGTCACGATTGGTAGGGCCAAGTTCATCCCCGATGAGTTCATGATAGGTAATCCGTATTGCACTGAGGAGTTGACGTTGTCTTTCCTTGAGGTCAATGGTCTCGTTGTCATAGTTCGCCGATGCATTGGTCAGATACTCGATGGCATCCCTCGCGTCGATTCTTCGCTCCTCTTCGCTGTCTAGAGACATTTGTTAAGTACAGAGTCATCTAGCTATGAACTCAAGACGTACATGTATGCGTTTGAGCCATAAGCTCGAGGACAGGTCTCACGTAAAGTGAGAAGGCTCCGGTAGCGCGTAAAGTCGAAGGGCCGGGGAGAAGACTACATAAAACATCCCGTCCCAGGACGAACAGCCGTACATGACGGTCCTCCGGAAGATAGGCGGTAGATCTGTTGTCCTTCCCGGGAGACCGAAATGCGCGGTTCCATTCAATAGGACCAATGTCGTCAGAGAGATATTTGAGCGCCACCACCATGTCGCACAGCATGGCCATCTCACGCTCGGAAGTGAGTGGACGCGGCGGTGTGACCTCGTTGGGAGTCCAGGGTGAAAGTTTAAAAAAGTCGCGAACGTTATTAGAAGTCTGCGTGATGTTCGCATCGGTAGCGGAGGTCGTTTGTGCTCGAACAGTCTCGAGTAGATGACGATATGAAGTATTTTCCCCTTTGGTCTTGAGACCTAGCGAAGGTAGATCGAGAAGGGTATGAATGATGGTGCACAGCTCTTGTTTTTCACTAAGCCAGTGGTCGAGAAGACCGTGAGCACGCTCAAGAAATATCGTGCGGTGTCGGAGGGAGAGGAGTCGCTGAATGATGTCAAACAGTGACTCCGATCCCTCCTTCTGGAGAGCCTGCTCATACTCCTTGATATCTTCGCTGACGATGGACAGGGAAAGGAGGCGAAAACGAAGAGAGAACGCATCGTCAAGATCAGCGTCCGAGCTGCGGGGAAATGGATGGGTCGCGACAAAGCAGTCGTGAACAAGCGCGAGGATGATAAGCGCAGCGTTTGCGCAGCTGGGCTCGCCCAGGTGTATGACTCTTTCGCCTGGTGGAAGCATGGGATTCCGGCCAAATGCTATGTCCAGGCTGCGCTGTATGTTCATGCATAGAACAGCATCATAGCTCGGAGGAGGAATGTAGCGCACCTCACGGTCATCGAACCGCGAGGCGTAGAGGGGCAAGGGGGCTACTACTTCCACGGGCATGGTAAGGAGGAAGGTCTGGTCGCCGGCGACAGATGACAACAGTGATGCTTCCCTCGCGTCTGTACGGCTTTTGAAGAGCTGGGAGGGAGTCGCAATGTCACCCTAGCTTCATAGCACAATAAAGATCACGACAACAATTGCGCTTATTGTCTGTCAGCAGACGGCAGCCTCCCGACGAGAACAATTGAACATACCATACATGATACGGGAGCCATTGCGACCAGGGGCGCGCTCAAATGGGTAAGTAATCACGGTTGAGCGACTACCAGTATGGAACACGGGTGGTCTTCAATTGGGTAGGCTGTGGTCAGTTCCCCGAGGCAGAAGCGTCTCGGCAGATAGAGTGCATCTTGACATTCGCGCCGAATGAAAGATAACAACCGTCATGTGGGACAGTGACTTTTGGGAGAAAGTTGGGAGAGAGCCGTGTCGAAATGAACATCGAGGAGCGAAGCCAACCCGGATTTACAATTCGGTCATGCGAGCGCCAAGTGAGTAACCGGCTTTCCGTCAGGCAGGCGGAGGGTTGCCGCCGGACAACAACTTGAACAAGTACAAGCTGTTTACTGCAGTATGTGTCTTGGTCTATCGACAGCAATTTTCTCAAGTAAGTATTATGATACTTTCCAACAGCATATCAAAACACACGTCTGGCCAGCTTTTCACGGCGAATTCGGGCGCTAGCCTGCTGCTCGTCGATCATCATTCGCACGCCTTTGCGCGTGTCCTATGCCGCCTTGACAATCATGCGCCCGTAGGGTGCTTCGACGACGGACGTGTTGCCGCTGTTGCGTCCTCATTGCACCCACTTTGTCATGTTGTCGCCTTGTCCTACGGCAAGTCACTCTCACTCTATGATGGTTTCATCACGATTCCTAATCACCCGAGAACTATGGTGTGCCTTTGAGTTACCTCAGGATGCAGGGTGGCGCTGTACATTCCCAAGATGCTCGTTATCCGGCGCCACGCATGTAGAGACTGGGTAGTGGCTACTGGCAGACAGCCGAAGCATCGTAACGAAATGATACGAAGACGTCCGTATACACCAGATGTGGCAGGCTTGATCACGACTTGACTTCCATGCCACCCCATTCTAGGACACGGAGGAGTCTAGAGTCGTTTTGCAGCATCTGTGGCTGAACACCAACGACATTTCGCCAAAAATCAACAGAGTGCATGCTCCTGTCAGCTGCTGATGGCCAGTCCGCGAGCTCTTCGATTTCGACCCGCTTGAATACCATGAACACACGGGTGGTCACGTCTGGCCGCGGCGTGATCTCAAGCGGGGCAGCTTGCTCGTACGAATCCTGCGGGATGAAGCGCAACACCACGTAATCATGTTTCAGCAGAGACGGAAGCCAGTAGCTTGGGTGCTACAATGAATTTCGAGGTGGTGGGGTGACAAAGGTTGACGAACGTTATGAATGAGGTGCGAGCCTCCGTGTGGAGTCCCAATGACTTGAGAGACGCGTCAAGATAAGGCGTGATTTTAGATACGGCTATGAGAACGGAATCCTCGTCGCAGAATGTGCACTCCAGAGGATTGAACGCCGTGCTAGTATTTGCAGCCAGCACGGGCGATGGAGGGGGTGAAGGTTGGGTGGCTGCATTCAATGCGGAATTGGTCCTATCAAGGATCAGTACATTCTTTGATGATTGTGTAGAGAATGATACCTACGTTGCCTCCCAGTAGAGATAGCTGACGTCTAAACCAATATTGAGTTCCGTGAGGGAGCCGTCGGTGTGAGTTCTGACATTCCAGAGGATTTCTCCCCCGAGGCGGCCCGCGGTGAGAGACTTCAAGGGAACGACGGGGTATATAGCGGAGAGCGACCATTGGCGGACAAGGGACAAGCGGACTGAGAGATCCTGGACGGTAGGCGAGTAGATATAGATGACTGGCTTGCCGCCGACTTGCTCTTTCCATGCGAATATCACGTCGTCCTCGACATCAATGCCATACTCGGCCATGGTTTTGTCGCCAGACAATCGGAGCCCATCATTATTCGTAAGCTTGTAGTCCTCGATGCATATTCCCAGTCTCCGTAGGGCATTAGTGCAATGATGGAGTTTATGATGAGGTTTCAGCTTAAACCTCAATGAACGTCCGTCGTTAAAGCTGAACTCGAGGCCACCCATCCTTGGATTATGTTGTTCCCCTGGGATGGCTTTGGGAGGATCTAGGAACATGAGATTCTGTTGAGGGCCTCGACAGGATTTCATTACCAGTCTCATGTCGAGCCAAAGTGGGCAGAGGCGCGTCCGATACAACTATGAGCAGCGTGTTGATGCCTGACACGACTTGCGACCAGACGGTCGAAGAGATTTCGATAGGCTCTCCTTGGCATATGGCAAGTTCCGTAGTCTGAAATTCAAGTTTTTTTCCGATTAGGTAGGGAAACTCTTTTGTGGCGAGCACGAGCGCCAGCTACAGTGACAGGGCAAGGAATTCGTTTGGCGATGATTTTATTGTCGTGAGTGTTTAAACGAACATTATAAGACACCAGGAATTGTTCGCGCGAGACGAGTCGGCGCTTTTTGAGATGTTGGAGGACGATAAACTCCTCTTGGGCGTCCTTTGGCTTGCTTGACCGTCTTTTACGCGAAGACATCGTAGTGGCTGAGCAGACCCACTTCCAGGGTCATACTTGCCGTGATCTTGCCGGCAATCGTCGGCAAAGCGGTCCGTCACACCTTGACCGCCACCACCATCATCATATCTTCCGCGATGCCCGAGCAATGTTGTCCATGCCGCCTTTGTATAGTTTCTGCCCTATCTAATACACTCTGTAGCCCAGTACGCCGCTGCAGCGATTGCGCCTCTTATCAAATCTCCGAGTCTCCGCGTTCCCCGTCCTGTACGTTCTCTTGACTTGCCTGAGATACGGAGCAATGTGATGAGCGACTCGACAGGTCAGCCTCCCCCAGGACATCCATCCCTTACCCGACTCTGTAACTGCATATGTAAGTCAACGTCACGACGTTTACATACATTTGTTTTCCAATAGCCTGCGTCCACCTCTCAGTTCGTCTATCCGTTCACCCTGGAACCCCACATCCTGACGGTGGAATCCTCCCGGAGGACTACCATGAACTCCCATGCGGCACGAAGAGAGGCTTTACTTCGAGCCCGGGATGATGACAAGGAGCGCAGACGTAGAGACGCTCTAAGGAGGATCGCTCCTGGCTTCGAGCCCACCGGAAGTGTCTTGGTCCCCACTCGCACCGGCTCCTTCCACCCAAGTGAACCAGCCTCACCGACCACATCGACGCCATCTACATCTACACCGTCTCATCAGCGCACACGGTCGGTGATGAAGGATTTGGTCGATCAGCTGGCTGCTATGGATTCGAATGCGAAGCCAAATACATTTCACTGATATTTACGACAGTGGGTGTGTCTGGTCCACTGTTGAATCGGACCCAATTAACTGGGCTAGGCTTGATAAGAGGACTTATCAATATCTCATTGTTTGCCTCTAGGCAACGTTCACAACTTCATTGAGACAACGTACTCCTAATCTATGTGCAATGTATTCGTACCGACGAAGGCGGATAAGCTCAGAAGTTGGCGTCCTTTCTTCATCTGAACAGTTTGTGAATAGATCAACTCCGTATAGCGGGTAAGTACGTACCTCTTGCGTTGTATACTTTGTAATCCTGGTACTGACTCTAATCTAGGCTTCGGATATGAAACGGGTTTTGGCAGACGTGAAAGTGAATGACTTGACCGAGTCGGACGAATGTCCCTTCGATGCAAAGAAGTTTCGAAGAAGAGAGAGTGTCAGCCACCGAGGGCCTGATCCGACGCTGGATCGTTGATGGAGTTTGATGGCAACTGGTCAATAGCAGGTGAGCGACCTGGTGATGCGCATGTTAATCCACGTGCCCCTGCTTGCGAGATAAAGAGACGCCTATGACGCTGGAAGTCTCCAGTTAACCTGTTTGTGCCCTCATGGTTCCGACTGCGACCTCGAACAAACTCGTGAGAGTCACGTCGTCGTTATCGACGTCGAGCTTCGCCAGGTCGACGATTTCGCGGGACAACTCCTACCGGTCCATCGTGTCAATGCACGCCACAGCACTCGATATATGCCAAACGATCTACGGCGAGTCGACCTTGTCAAACGAGACGATTGAACGCCTATATGAAGCCAGTGCCAGTAAGTGCTAATTATCGTCCTGACCATCGATTTCACTAATTGCGCCGAAGCGTAAGCTGTTCCCATTATACCGTACTGCCGAGATTACACCTTCCCAGATACGAAAATCCGTGGTTGACCACATCGTCGCGTTCTGTTATGTATGATATCTTCAAACTTGGAAGGAAGTTCCATGCACTGGGCATACCACGCCCTCTAGCTGCTCTGTTCATTCTCCTCCGTCTCCAAGCTCCAGATGGAACCGACAACTCGATGTTCCAGGTCATCCGCGTCTGGAACGAAGTTGGTCACATCAGCGAACACGAGAGCTTTGGTCAGTAATCGCTACATGGCCTCGCAAGCTCACGCTGACCCACAAAAGACGGCCACAAGAGAGCCATCGTGGAACACACGCTCAACATCCTCGTCCTCCCAGAGATTCACGTCGACTCCAATCCCCACGCCGCTTCCATGTGCGCCGAATCGGACTCCCTCATTCGCGTTGGCGCTGCGCGACCCAAGATGTCGTCACCGTCATATCACCCCGGATCGCCATCACTTCCCATACCTGGAACCTCGCTCACCGTGCCCTCCCCCTTCCACTTCCGCCTCCATGTCATGACGCGCCTCTCCTTCAACGAACAGAACCGTATAACCAACCACCGCGACTTCTGGGACATCAAGGACCTCTTGGGTCTTTGTCCCGGCATGCCCTTCATGCTCTGGCTTGGCACCAGGCTATCTGCGCTGGGCCTCGCGTACTCCTACAAGTTCCTACCCAAAACTACGGACGAGAAGGGAAATGAGCATGTTGACCGTGCATTGAAGGACGATCATGGGCTCGTCATCAAGTCAACGTTGGGGAGGAGGCGAAGATGAAAATTACACCCATTGATCCATAGGTTCGGGACGCTGGTTTCGTCCCAATGCCGAAGTCTATATACTGTACAACATCCATTAATCTACGCTGATGAATTTGTACCAATCGATGTTCCAAAGCTGTCCTCAAGTGACTGTGTAGATACTCTAATATCCCCAGATCTGCCGACTACGGGAGTTACCCGATAAATGTTACTGATACTGTCAAGAGGATAGAAGATTGTCATTGTGAGTATACATTGAGCGTTGTACATCAGTGTACATCTTGGAGATACTACAGATTACTGTGTTCCGTGAGTAAAGATGAGTTGAAAGAGTGTGCGAGTATGATAAACAAAGCAAAAAGCAAGAAGCGTCACGCAAAAGATGGAGCGGAGGAATAAAGATACACAAGTCCAAGTCAAAAAAAAAAAAGTCGCCTACGACGTGTCGAGCGGTTGCAGATAGCTAGCAAGCGCCCATCCGACGTCTGTCAGTTTGGATCTCACTCTCCGTACCAACAGCAAAGAATCAGGCTCCTCAGACGCACGGTCGTCAACATAGAGCATCAGTCCACGACTAATGTGCTCTCGTGGATGACCGGCTTCCTTCAGAACCTCGTAAACCTCTCCCGTGCCCTTCAGCGTCAAAAACGGATACGAGTCGTACACGTAGGGCTTCTTCCCCTTCTTCCCTAGGGCGGTCCGCGGATCCAGCGGTGGTTCAAAGGGATACACCGACTCGACAAGATAGAGTGCCTCGTATTTCTGCGTCTGCGGCTCCCGCAGGGAAGAGGCCGAAGTCTTTCGCCGAAAACCCAATTTTCGTGGTACATCGTTGGGAGAGAGACCAGAGGACGTGGCGGGGCGACGGGATTTGCCGTTGGTCTTGGGTGGACTGAGGGATTCGAGGGGGCCCTGTATGGCTGTCACATAGTCGTACCCGAAATCATACTCGTACTCCGTGCTGTATTTCCGCCCCTTCATTGAAGGCTTGGCCGTCGCAGACTTGTGCGGAGCAGGTACGCCCTGCGGTTGGATTGGTTCCAAAGTGGAAAGAACGCTGCTAACGGCCGTCGTAGCATTCGATAAGGACGACGACGAAGCTGACGTCCGCGCGGAATTTGTTGTCCGTGGCACGGGCGTCGTCGCCCGTATCGCCGGAGGCGTAGGTGGTGAAAGGTTTAGCTGCAAGATCCGCAGTCTCGAGATTATTGCATCAACCTCTTCCCAGCGCCCCCGCCAGACCTGGACCGTCTTTCCTGTCTCCAGGTCTTCCCCTTCGACTCGGAGCAAGGTCCATAGATCGGACCAGATTATGCTCGTCCGTTGCCAGTGTTCTCGCTGCACTCGAGCGAGGCGCAAGGTACACCCGGTCAATGCGCGTTCTGTCATGGAGAGAAATTTTGGAAGTTCCTCTGCGAGCTTTCCCCGCAATGCAAGATACTCGGCCGAGGCCTTGATGAGCTCCGGTGGTGGCCGATTCTTGGCTGAGAGAGGCATGTGTACGAGGTGAGTGTGAAGCGGTAGTAGGGTATTTTGCAGAGTCTCGAGGAGATGTAGGGGATTGTTGATAGTATCCAATAGTTGAGAGAGGGGCGCGAGGAGGTTGTCTGCGAGTTGTTGGGCTAAGGTCGTAGTCTGGGGGATGAGTTTGTTGGTAAGCACGGACAGAAACGCGTCGAATGCGTCCGACTGGACATCCGGGGAGAGACCGATGACATTCGCAAAGGAGAGGGCAAATGTGTGCAGTTCGGTCGCAGACGCTGTGACCGAGTGTGAGTAGTGGAGGATGTTCTGGGAGATTTGATTGGCGAACGACTGCGTCCGAAGGACTTGCGCGTGATAGTGCAGTATCCGCAGCGACTCGTCCGAGTCAGGAGGGGGGACGGGCTTCATGTTCTTGATACGGACTAGGAGATCCTTGCTCGTTCGCTTCAATACGTCCTTGACAACCTCCGCTCGGCGCCGCTCCTCGTTCACGCGGTGGGCGAGGTTCTGAACAGCGTCCTTCGCCAGCCGTAGATTCTCCTTGTCGGGGTGGTCATCCGGTGTCTCGTCATGAATGGCAGCGAGAAGGAGTGGGTACTTGAGAAGCCGCTGCACTGGCTTGATGAGCATCGAATTCAGATCCCAGGCATGCGACATCGACGACGCAATGGTGCGCGTCTGGGCGTGATAGGCACTGAGGGCGGCGGTGACAGGCAGTGAGTGGAGGTGCTGGGCGGCAGCCTCATGCTTTGCAATGTACACCTTGTACGGCTTTTCCATCTCGGGGATATTCTGCAGGAACAGCGAGCCGATGGTGTCCGCGTCGATGGCAACCTGCAGAGCATCGCAGAACTGGCTGGCAAACTGCGCGACGTCGACTATGTTGCTGAAGATGATCTTGGTGTCTTCCGGCGTCATGGGGGCCTCGACGGTCGACGTGAGCAACGTGGAATTAAGCTCGATTGGCTGGCCTGGACGCGCGTGAGAAACAGAGCGGGCTGCAGATGCGGGCTGCAAGTACCTAGTGCCAGCGGAATGTGCACTCGAAGCACGAGCGAGAGATCAGAGGCATAGGCCTTCTCGCTTCCGAGCAGCTCTTGAAGTGCGTGCTGTCGTCGGGTAGGTGTAGGTGTAGGGGAATTGGAGGCCGCCGTGTCGGGCTCTGTCGGGCGCTGCTTGACTGGCCGCGGCCGCAGCGGAGACCGAGCAGGCAATGGCGGCTCGGTCATGGTCATCGGTCAAGCACAAGTGAGCAGTGGTCGCAGACAGTAACAGCGGACATTCGCCGATTGACCGTGGTGTGACTGCCTCTGCTAAGTATCGGCCTATATCGGCCCGTTCTGTCGCAAGGGGGAACGTCGGAAGCCGATGTCACTGTCAGCGGCCCAGTATGAGTAGCGGACGCTACTCATCGTTCCCAGCGATGCAGGCAGATGATAGCGTTGAGCAACCATAGCGTTCAATCTCAATCTGAGGAACAGATTCTTTTGTTGTTCTAAAGGGAATAGACACTATTGTTTACAACGAGCTAGATGGTACAGATGTGCCTGATTGAAATATAGATTACAACATTGCAGATGAGATGATACCTTGGCCTTAAGCCTTATCGCCCGCCTCCTCCCATCCCCATCATCTTCATCATGTCTCCCATCCCTCCCATTCCACCAAGACTGTTTGCAAGTCCCCCAAGTCCCCCTAGTCCCCCTAGTCCGCCGTTCCCCATAGATGCCATCATTCCTGGAGAAGAAAGCGGTTCAGTGACTGTGCCGATACTTGATTGGATTCTGCTTACTTTGCATCTCTTCCATGTCCATCTGGTCACCTCCTTGGCCTTGCATCATGGCCTTCATCATCTCCTGCATACCGCCACCACCTCGCATCTGCCGTTGCATCTGCTGGAGCATTCCCGGAGGCATCGAGCGCTGAGAGCAGTTACAGACGGAGACCATCATGACGGCAATTATTGAACTTACCTGCATAGCCTGTATCTGCGCCGGTGTGGGCATCCCGTTGGCACCTCGGCCCTTTCCACCGGCAGCTGCCTGCATCTTCTGTATTGCAGACAACCATCCATTCTTCCCTCCAGCCTGCTTCGCCATGTTCGCCATCATTCGATACTGACAAAGAAGCTCCTCCACTTCTCGTACACTTGTTCCGCTCCCTTTAGCCACTCTCGTCACCCTCCACGTTAACCCAGTTGGCTTCCCATCTTTCCCCATCTCCATGAATGGCGTTCCATCCGAGTCCAACTCCATGGCAGTCATACTGTCGGTGATGTAAATCATACGCTTCATACGCAGATTGCCATCCTCGTCAGATCCTTGTAAGAGATCCTGTGGTAGACCGGGAATCATTGATGCAATTTTACTTATTGGACCCCTGCAACGATATGAGAATTGAGTCGATCAAGAGCGGGAATAACTTGCATGTTCATAACATTTGAAATCTGCTCTCGCCAATCACGGATGCTCAGCTTGCCCTCTTCGAGTTTCTTTGCAATCTCTTTCTGCTTGTCGGGATTCTGAGTGGCAAGGTCCTGCATGTGCTCCATCAATCCCTGTACATCTCCTAGGCCCAACAACTTCGATATGAAAGGTTGTGGCGAGAAGCGGTCGAGATCGTGCAAGTGTTCACCGACACCAAGGAATATAATTGGTGTCTGTGTTGCGGCCACACTGTCCTAATATTAGCAAGAAAGTATGGATAGCGATGTCCACATACGCAGAGATAGCCCCTCCACCTTTGGCATGCCCGTCCATCTTCGTGACGATTATAGCTCCAAAATTGGCACTTTCTTTGAAAGCTCTGCTCTGAGCTTCGGCAGCCTGACCTGCGAAAGATGAGGTCAACTGCACAATCAAGCCTATGCAAGCATACCAATGCTGGCATCCAAGATGAGAATAGTCATATTGGGGTTGACCGCCTCGCCGATTTGCACCATCTCCTGGAAGAGTTCGGACTCCTGTTTGTGACGGCCGGATGTATCAACGATAATGACATCAAATCGCTCCTTCTTGAACTTGGCGACACCCTGCGCGGCGATGGAAACGGGATCTGTCTCTGTATATGACCCAAAGTACGCGACTTTGGCTTTCGTGGCAGACTGTCGTGTTTGGTCGAAGGCTCCAGCACGGAATGTATCGGCGCAGACAATGGCAGACTTGAAACCCCGTTTCTGATAATGAACCGCAAGCTTTGTGCATGTAGTCGTTTTACCGTTACCCTGTGCGTACGACGATGGGAATTGGTGACGAGGAGGTGGAATGAGACACACACCTGTAGACCGACGGCCATCAGGACGTTAGTCTTGCCTTTGGTTGGCTTGTATGGTTCAACGCCAGGATCGACCAAGTGCACGAGTTCATCGAAAACAGCCTGAACGGTTGAGAAACATTGAGGCAAGTAAGTGTGTGCATGCTGCCGACCTTTTGTATGAGATTTTTGCGATTGGTTTCCTTGGATTTGTCTGCAGATTCCAGGGCAGTCTTCACTTTAGCCTTGACTTTCTGCCGCAGGGACGCGACGAGTTTTACATTGACATCGGATTCGAGCAGAGCGGCAGTGATTTCCTTGAGTGTAGCGTCGAGGACCTGCGTATGAGCGGACGGTCAACGTTGTCGTTGACAGCGAGGAGACAAGTTGAGACCGACTTTCTCGTCGACGACGGGCGCCCTGTTCAGCGACGAGAGCGCAGCGTTGAGTTTGCGCCCCAAGTCTGCTAAAACCATGGTGGACGTCAGGGGCAGAGAACGTCTGCCAAAAGCGGAACACGTCGCCGGCAGCTTTCGATGCCGATTCGCGTCCATCATGGCTCATTCCGACTCTGACGACGATGCGCTGGATGATAACGAGTTCGACGAGGACGTCGACGCGGACGGTGATGCCGACGGCGACGGCGACGCGGACGGCGATATCGACGAGGAACTGCTAGAGGCGATCAACGATGCTGACGAGGCTACAGAGGACGGCGACGATGTGCGTTATTGGGCATGATCTCAATGTTATTTTCTCACCAGCGCCGCCCAGGACTCGTCCAGTGGCAGCGACGACTCCGAGGACGAGGACATGGATGGGCCTGATACGTCCCACATGATGGTCGTTGACACTCAGCCACTGGTCTCGCCTGTCCAAGAGCCGCCACCATTTCTGAATGGCCCGCCATCGGATACCGAATCTTACACCGTCCAGAATGTTGCATATGGTACAACGATATCCCACATCACTATGTTCGGCATTGGCTCATTCAAATTGCGCCACAGTACCGGCCCCATCACCTCCGCGCGTTCGCAAACGATCTCTTTCTCCGGCTACGAAGCGCAAGAAGGCGATTGCCTTTCCTCTGGGCCCATCTGCCCCATCTTACCGCACATGTGTCGTCGAAGCTGTCTGCGCCATCGCTCATCCCGTTCCCATTCACTCTCTGGCATCATCCTTCTGTATGACCCATCTCCTCACCGGCGCTGATGACGGCTATATCCGAAACTACGACATATTCTCTGCTGTCAACGGCAAAAACTTCCTAACGGCACCCCAGAGACATCACTCCGGTGTAGTCGAAGGTATTTTGAAGTCTGGTCAGCTTCGTTTCTGGTGGGAAAACCCGACGCCTGTTGGCCCGTCAGAAGGGTCTTCTACTGAAGAAGAAATGTCACTATCTCCGGTGTATAGTCTTGCTATGCATTCTGACGCGTTGTGGGCCCTTGCCGGAAATGATGTACGTGCTAAACTGCCCTTTTGCTGCTTCTATGTGCAAACTTTAGAGTCCAGACCGGTGCCATCAATCTTTTTACAATACGACACGATCCTGGTCAGTTATGTTATACAATGCAAGGCCGTCGTAGCCCTGTTTCTGCCCTAGCCCTTGATCATGATGAGAGAGCCTTCTATAGCGCAGGCTGGGATGGTGATGCTATTGTAAGTCCAACTGAAACAATGCAAATTTTTGACGTGAATCATCACAACTTATCTATCACTTCAGCATTGGGATCTCAACACCGGCCAACGGACAAGAACGTTCACAGCGCACGGTGCTCAGCTCACTGCAGTGGCTGTTCGACCATTGAACGCGATTCAACCTGTAGATACTACATCCAGCGCTGGTATGGGTACCGGCGGCGGCACCAATGTGCCCCAGTCCTCTGCGCCTGACGGGGAGGGAGGGTCGGATGACGGCTCGTTCGATGATCTATTTGACGAACCAGAAGACGGCGCTCCGCCGACTGGGCCAGCCAAACCTAGCTCCTTTGTGACTAGTGCGACGGTTGCTCCTTTACCACAGGCGCAACAACAACGTTCCAATGCCGGTGTGGCACCACCCAAAAATGCGCCGCCCTTACTCACGACTGATAACTACCCGCAATTTTCTCCTGATCTTATGCTGACTGCCGCAATTGACGGTCAAGTTGTCTTATGGGATAAACGCGTCAACACACCGGGAACTGGTGTTGGTAGGCTCTGGATGCATGAGAAAACACCTCCGTGGTGTCTATCGGTGCGTGCGCGTGTATCTACAGAGGGAGTCGGAACATCCTGATCAATTGACAGGCCTGCTGGTCACCCGACGGTGGACGGATTTATGCCGGAAGGCGTAATGGGACCATTGACGTCTGGGACGTTCGCCAGCTTGGACGTTCTGCTCCAAGCAACACCCCGAGGCTCATGAAAACACTGAGAAACCCAGCTAGCTCCGGGGTCGTATCATGTGTTGTTGCCTTTCCCGATAACAAGAACATTGCATGGCATGTCGCGCTTCTGCTGACAAAGTCCTAAGAGATCTCACCACACCGTGACAGTGCTTCTATTGATAACTTGAGACTGTGGAATGTGGATGCCGTTGAAACCGACTCAGGCAAGCCGAAAAGCGGAGTCCAATTCAAGATTATACCGGGCCACCATGGGGGTTATATCTCCAACCTCCGTAAGCATGGATCACTCTTTCCTACCTGGGCGAGCTGTTGACGTGCTATCGTAGTTGTGGATCCAGGATGCCGATTCTTGGTGAGCGCCAGTAGCAATCGTGGGTGGCATGGAGAATCGACGCGGACGGTCTTTGTACATGACATAAAACATGTTCAATAACTCAGCCAGTGCCATGGCAATTGCGCCACGTCGTCATGTTGTTGCGATGAAGCAGTTGCAACCCAGATTCCTCGGATCGGTATCAGTAACGCCCAATAGGAACCAAAGTTCACAGGGAAAGTGGAAAATGGAAAATTTTCTCGGCGATGAGTACTTGCCATGTAAACGAGACCTCCACCGACAAGAATCTGTGGGGTTCGAGACCTTCGGGTTGACGGGATCTCACATGGGTTCCGAATAGTACCTCTGACGGAGTACGAAATCCACGCAATCTTCCATCATTCTGTGATGGCCATGATGGTGAACCTTGGGGCACTCACTTTTATCCTATTATAGACATGAAAAGACGAGAATGTGTGACATGACCAATATACTTAAACTTGCAATAGGTACCTTCTCACTTCCGATTCGGCACTCAAAAGGGCTTGTTCTGTCGCGACACCTACTATGTAGATCTCTGTCCTTGGTGCATTGCATGTCGACGACGCGCGTTGCTGAGCCTTCCGGCGATGACGATCATGTCTCGTATGTTGGAGACGACGATTCTGCTTTCTTTCGACAGGTTCACGGGCGGCTACTGAATACCCTTAATCTGACCTACATGCTGCCGTGCGACTGTCAATCCTCCTCGAAAAAACTTACGCACTGACTGTTCTCTGGCTAACCAGCGCTGATCAGGACGAAGTACGGGTACGTCAATTTCTCGGCGTCTTTGTGTGGATCATTAACGCGCCATGTTTTCTACAGCGCTCTGAACTTCATCACAGGATGCTCAAGTTTGTGCTGGATGGCCGCAACTATGTGGGGCCTGTCAAAGAGGCCCTGCAATTTGGACAACAGCGCAGAAGTGAGCTTGAGGTATGAAGCTAGGTAGACGGAGCTGACGCTTCTGTAGTTCTAGACTTGGGGACTGGAGGTGGTCTTTGGTGAGTTCGACGCGAACCAGTATGTTTCAACCATACCCTAAAGGCTTCGGAGGGCTATCGAGATGGCAGATGAATTTCCTAGAGCGGAAGTCATTGGTATCGACTTGGCTCCGATACAGCCACGGTACGTCTGTGCTGACTCTTCATTGCTGGAATATCTAACGACTTGGTGTCTATCCTAGTGACGTCCCCCCAAACTGCACGTAAGGACATGATCCTTGCGACCTTCTCTTGAAGCTGATTTTCTGAGTGTAGCTTCGAGCTCTATAATCTGGAAGAAAACCGCCCAAAGATTCCCTATCCTGACGGACATTTTGACCTCGTACACGCACGCTCCTTGTTCACCGGGGTATGTAGGCCAACCTATCTGTCGACTGTTCCCGAATCGCGTTCACATCCTGCTTCTAGATCCGGGACTATCCACAACTCATTCGTGAAATTTCACGCGTACTTCGCCCTGGAGGCCTCGTGATTCTTGTCGAGACTGAACTCACTCCACTTTATATGCAGCCCGAAGGAGTGGCGCCAACTATTCCCTTTTTCCCTCTATGGCAATCACTGTGGGACCACTTCAAAAGGTGTCTCCAGAGACACGGTATCGACCCTACCGTTCCAACACGTCTTCACGACATCGTGGTCTCAACTGGACGCTTCGAAAATGTTATGAAGCGCAATGGAAACATTCCTGTTGGTTTCTGGCCAGAAGGTTCGTGCAATGTTTATTCAGTCGGCTGGACGTGTGAGCTGACAACGATCAGAAGAATCTGTGGCATTGACCGTTGGACAACTGCAATGGATGGATTACGAGCTCTTTCTACCTGCATTGCGTCCCTTCTTCCTCACATGTGAACTCCCAGAAACACGAGTGGACAAATTGATATCGGAGGCACAACAAGTACTATATCATCCCGAGGCGCGTTTAATGGCCCGTCTCAATATTGTACACGCTTCGAGGCGTTTTAATGACCCGTCTTGATTCATGGTTCGAAGCATTATACACTTATGACTGCCTAATACAATACCCCTTGTTAATAATTGAATTAGAGATGTTCAACACTGGTGCACGATGATGATATATATATACAACTGTCCTAGTCGAACTCTGATTCGTCCTGTTTGAAAGCTGCAGAATATGCCAATATTGTGCCATAGACAAGCCTGCGGGTTACGTAGTCAGCTTGTGCTGTACAGGTGGTGCTGTGTAGCAGATGGAGACGTACCCTCCACCGATAATAGACATAACACATGCACCTGTCGTTATAACGTCGGAGTGGGCGAGCACTATTGGCAACGCGAAGCCGGTGACGACGAACATCGAAGTGATGAAGCGGCCGAGATCAATTGGGCCACCGCCTTCGTAGCTGGCAGCAAAGTCATCGGATCCGCAATGCGAGAAGAGGGCGTTCGGAAGGGGTGCAAGGACAAAGGTCAACGCTGTCGAGAACGATGAGCAATGGGTCAGTACGGAGGGGAGAATCGCGCTGACCGACGAGGAGTGGTAGCCAGTTGTGCCAGAGAGCGCATGACAGGATGATGAGAAGAAAGCCGACAGCGAGCACAAAAGATAACAGGATAACGGCTAGAGACGGTTAGCGGGGCGTCGGGCAGTATCGCGGAGGGTGCACGCACTCTTCAATCCCGCCGCCATGATCGAATGAAACTGAAGGTGATTTATTGACACTTGTTTACCCTCCCTTTCCGTCTTTGCCAGTCTCTGCCATGCGTATCGAAAAGTGCTACTTTTGCTCGACAAACGTCTATCCTGGCCACGGTGAGCAGCGAGCCCCGAAAAATGGATGGCACTGACAGTCATGACAGGCTCGGCTTTTGTGCGTAACGATGCCAAAGTCTTTCGCTTCTGTACTTCAAAGTATGCATTTTTGGATGTCTCAAAGCCTCTTGCTAATTTCTGTTTAGATGCCACAAAAACTTCAAGTATGTTTCAAAAACACCCTCCAGACGTCATGTTCATCACGACTGTTCAGAATGAAGCGTAATCCACGAAAGGTTCGCTGGACGAAGGCATTCAGGAAGGCGGCAGGCAAGGAGATGACCATCGTGCGTCCCACTGGCCCATATCCATCTGCGTTCTCACCGATGCCCCTTAGGACTCTACGATTGACTTTGAAAAGAGGAGAAACATCCCTGTACGCTACGACCGCGAATTGATGCAAAAGACGATCGAGGGCATGAAGCGGGTCAGCGAGATCAAGCAGAGGAGAGAACGTGCATTCTGGAAGAACAGGTCCGTCGCTTGTCTCTGTTTCTACTCAACATCTAACACGAGATACACAGAATGGCTGCCAGTCGGGAAAAGCAAAGGGCACACCGCAAAAAGACGATGGATGCCGCCAAGTCTTCTTCCCTTGTACAACCCATGGACATCTCAGAGCCAACAAAAATTCGGGAAAAGATCAAAGTACCCTCAAAAAGTCGGAGTGCGCTCATCGGCGGCGAGGGCCGCTCTATGACTATGGATGTAGACTAGTTGTCCATTGTTTTCGGTTATCATGTCCTGTTCCACACTCATACCGCATGTACACTAATAATACACAGATGCTAGATTAGGGGTGCTCAATTCTAACGTGGTCATTTGTCATTTGAAAGATGAAACCCGGTCCGATGGTCAGATTGGTCGATCAAACTGACCATCGCCCGTTCTCACCACTGACCACAACAACGGTGAGCTTCGGGGAACTTAGAACAGTAGATAAACTCTATAGCAGCATTTTTCATACAATTGAAAGGGAATTTTCTCTTGTTACACAGTGGTATATAGTGGCTGCTTGGCACAAAAGATCAGATCGATCAGCTCTGACATCCTGTCTGGATGTTGGGGACTTTCGCAGCTCTGAGACTTTCTCATGCATACCAGTGATCTCAGAAAATAGGTAGAAGATAGATTTAATGGGTGTGGGCTGTACTGGGAGCTTGCAGTCATCGTGGTCGATGGTGAGGACGACCGATGGTCAGTTTGATCGATCAATCTGACCATCGCACCGGGTTTCATCTTTCAAATGACAAATGACCACGTTAGAATTGAGCACCCCTATTACGATGACGATGAAGATAACGTGTGAGATGGAAATGTGTCTAGAATATGCCTCAGCGCTGCTTGTATTTGGCCTGATTGTCCTGTCGGACGTTCGGATCGAGGGTGTTGTGTAGCCCCAGGAGAGTCTTGCTGACAGCTTCACTTGCACCAATCATTGGCCTCAACACGGCGATTGGTACGGCCCGAATGACAGAGCGAACAGGTCCCTGCGTCAAGACGTTCAGAACCACAGTTGCATCTCTGATCAGAAAAGAGCGTACCTCGTTGCCAGAACGCTCGTAGACCTCCATGGGCACAGCCAGAATTGTCTGAGCAGCCGAGTTCAGATTTCGGTGCAGGCTCCTGTACGCCGACTGCATGCCCTCCCTGATATCAGCCGGCTGCTCAGCGTACTTGCTGAACTTGTCCGAGTCCTCCTCCAGTCCTTCTTGAAGCAAATCACCTTCGAACAAAGGAAATTGGAGCGTTTCTGCTGTCACCGAGTTCTCAAATTGTCCGCCAATGACACCCTCCGCCTGTTCTAGAATGACCTGAGTACCTGTGGCCAAGCGTGCGCCCAACTTGATTGCCTCGATTGCCGTAGATTTCACGAATGCCGTCGCCCCCTTCTGCACTCCACGTACAATCCTGCCGTCCTTCTTGTACTGCGAGATAGGCAGCAGCACCAGGTCCGCAATGCCCGAACCCACGTTGACGACAGAACGAATGGGGGCCACACCGGAAATGACTTCCACCAGCTGGGTGGCTTTGACATCGGGCGTCCAGAGATCATTCAAGAGGTCAAACAATCTCGGCCAACCTGAGATCTGTGGTCATGTCAGTATATGGAAATTGACTTGCTGTCTATGGACGTACTCCAGCGAGTGTGATATGCCTGAGTGTCATTTCAGCCCCGTCAAAGTGGAAAAAGTTCATGAGCTCGATGGTCTTGCCCTCCTTCAGTGCCCTATAGTCCACGCGACGAGGCTTGTAGTCCAATTTCAGATCAACTGGGAAGATCTCCGCCGATTCTGTAAGAACGTGAGTATTTGGTGCATGGACGATGACAGTCTGCTCACGGAAGTAGATATCATCATCTGGGTCTTTCGGGGTCGATGGTGGCGCATATGGATCTTCGAAACTAAAGAATCGCTTGAGAAAGTCAAGCGCATCTTGATCGACGTGCAATCGAAGAGGGAGAATCTTGGCCTACGATTCTTCAATAACACAGATCGATATATGGCAATGTGCTTACCCTCAGTCTTGTCTCCACCGACGGATGACCCGGCACAGGATGCAAATTCCGTAACTCGACTCGGGCCATGTTTGAGTCCGTCTCTCGTATGTTTCCACGCGAGTCCGACCGCAAACTTGTCAAGAACTTGCTCCACGTCGACGACTTCATATGATCTAAAATTTCGAGATCTCGGATTGTCGCGAAGATTTTCGACACAAGTGGTGCGTTCTCGATATAATTGTCCACGTTGAGCTTCAGGCCAGCAAGACGGAACTCTATGTTCGGACTCTTGGCACGAGTCAGCGTCTTTCCTTGAACGCGAGGTGCCTTCTGCGATGCCTTGGAAGTGGTGGCCGATTGAGGCTTCAAAGACTGCCAAGAGCTTTGACTGATAGTCTCGTAGTCCTCCTTCAGCTCCTCGTCGATGGCAGCAATGAGTGCGCTCGGTTCCAACTCATCGACGTCCTGTTCGAGCCCAATGTAAACCGAGTTGTAGAGTAGAGCGGTTGTATCCTCCTCTAGGATGGGATCGTGTGACTGCCCAGTTGCAACAAGCTGTCTGATCTTCGCGAGACGCTTGCGCATCTCTTTGACTCCCTCTTCAATGGTCCTTCTGGTCTTGACCCAGTCGTAGCCATCGTACAGAAAGACGTTGACGTCCGCATTGTCCAGGTGGACTCGAAGAGCAGTCTCGTTAAGTCTGCGAAATGTTCAGCTGCACGCCGGTTATCGTGTCAATATCCACTCACTCAGAGTCTCCGTCCATCGGCTCCGGTGGCAAGTTATCGAAGTAGTTCTCAACTCCTCCTATCTCAGCATACAACATCTTGATAGTCTCCCCTCCGACCTTGGATGTAACCCCAACACCACCTTCATCGTGAACAGCCTTATCGGAGTCACTGCCTTCCACATCGAAGTCCTCCAGGTCATCGTCGCGAAGTTCGCGCAGACCAGCGGCGGTCCCGAAGGATTCATCCAAATAGTCCAGGTTAGTAGGTAAATCATCGTAGATCATGTCAGGAGCAGGGCCAATATCTGGCGGACGTTTGAAGGCGTCGTTATCAAGCGATGCTAAACCGTATACAGAACGCTCTGAGATGACTGCAGGCATTCTTCTGGGTTTCGGTAGTCTGGGGAGGATGAGTTATGGAGTTGCGGCCATCAGAGCTACGACCTACTGCTCAGCAGGGGGCGGTTGGAAGGCCGAAGCCATATCGCCAATGAATGCCGCTAAAGCAGATCCAGTGTCTGCGCATAGATGGAGTCGTAGAGTTATGCGCTCTATGGCCACCTGGAGATGATGTTCAATACATGTTACACTACACAGAATCCGAGCTCGTCCTACCTGAGTATCCGAAGGTTTCCCGGCAAACTTGAGATTGAAGTCTGAAACTTCAGCTAACAAGGCAAATCCCGATTTCTGCAGGTTAGGTTAGGTTAGGTAGAGGTTTGGATACAAGCACTGACGTACCTTCCAGAAGTTGAGGCCGCCTCTAGATGAGCCATGGACGTTTGGCGTCTCGATGCAGGCTGTGTCGTCAATGAGCAGTAGCGCAAGTGACGGTGCGTTGAGACGAAATGATATATCCGGTGAGCCTCCGACAAGAGTGGTCCCAAACTCAAGGTCACCGATGTGGAACACAACACAACCAGGATAGTTGGGAGAGAATGCAGCAATGGAACCGTCTACCACTCTCGCGGCTATTCGTGTACATTCGGTTGGAACAACAGATTCAAAGGCCTATAGAGAACGCGTGAGCCTCATTGATATGAGGAGCGACAGAAGAAAGCAACATACACCCGGTGGTGCCTTGAAGAAATCTGCCAAAGCTTGCACCCAACTGATATCAGAAGAGAAATTGAACGTGAATCCAGCCAGCGTCACTTTGATTCGCGACTCTTTGCTAGACGTTCCAGGTACAATCAAGGACTTGAAACTCAGCTGGACCATGCGACGAGGGGCATCGTTCTACAGCATAGAGAAGAACGTCAAACCTTCCACCAGTGATCTCTGACAAGGGAACAAGACGCACCAAGCTGCGCGGAGCGGTGAGCTGCAAAAGTGTTTTGGAGTCGCCGGAACGTAAAGCATTCTTTATTGTGAGATCCATGAGAGCAACAGACATGACCGTCTCATCCTATGCAAGGTTGAATGCAGGACGTAACTATTGCATAAATAATGTTACCTTCCCATCCGGCTTCAGTTCGACGACCGCATCCGACGCGTGGATATCCATGGGCTTGTTCAGTGCAACAGGTTTGTTGTTGATGGACAACTTGATAGCTTCAGACGACAACGGGACCTCCGGTACATTGAATCGTACGAAGACTGTACAAATTTATTAACAGCGTCAAGAGCCAAGTCAAGATTGAGCGATCACCTTCATCAATGGACACTTTGACGATGGGGTCATCTTGCGAGGCTAAAGGTGGCGCAGGGCCGACTGTGATATCACTCCCAGACCTCGACTTGGCGAAAAATCGACTACCAATGATACTGGCATCATTACTGTTCGCTATAATTCCCGGAGTATGATCTGATCCGAAAGTAACCTCAATGAGCTGGCTGGCATCGTCGATAGCATACTGTAGGGCGTCCAAAGTAGGCTTCGTGATATTGACATAAAGAGATGGCACCGATATATCAACACAAGTCTTGGCTTTGGTAGGGGTGTGGATAGATATTAGAGGGTGAAGAGGCGGCCCAGCATCAGTCGGATCTTGCGTTTGTAGTGGTCCAAGGGACAGGATCCCTGTTGCCTTAGTATCTGCGGGACCAGCAGTTGCTATTAGTAGGCGCCTGAGGCGCACAGTGGCTAAATTATCACGAGGAGGGACAGCGTCGTCAGCGAAGCGTGCGCCGACCGCTTTGGGTGATTCACCGCTCGAGACGGTGGCATCGTGTACATCGAGAATCAACGGGCCGGAGCGGGACGCATTCCCCGGAAGGGCTGGACACCGAACCTGCAAGCGAAGCATGGGAAGCTTTACGCTCACTCTTGTCTGAGCACCCCTCGACTTCGATTTCCTCTGCGATGAATGTCAGTACTGTGTGATCGTAAGCTCCGAGATACAGACCTTGGGTGCCTTGGGTTTACTTGGTCCACTTACTGGGGATTGTTGAAGCCCATAATCAAAGTCCAGATCCAGATCTTGCAGTACCAGCCTTTCCAGCCTAGCCCTCTCCAGCTCTGCAGACTGGCGCTTTCGTGCGATACCAGACATTGGCGGAGACGCCACAAGCACCTCGTCAGGCGAGTCCTCAGCATCCTCCTCGTTGTCACTCTCAACGTCGGAAGTATGGCCCAAGTCTCCGCTGTCAACCTTGGGCCGGGTGAGCTCTTCGACGAACCCCAGAACATGGACATTGACGCATTGTCGAAGATTTGCAAAGACATGGAGGGGATGTACGGTCACCGTAACATCAGTACTACCGGACTGCTTCCCCCTCTTGTCAGATAGGGATTTCTGAGTGACAGACACTGCAATGGCGGGAGTTCCCTGAGCATCGGTGGGTGAGGATTTATGCTTGACCCGCCACTGGGAGATTCGCATGCCATTTATATGGTGCACCGGGTTGGTCCAGTCAATAACGTCAAAGACAGGCATGTCTGGACATTCTCCCGGTCGTGCAACAGGCTCCGGATGGGAATGTGAGGTCACATAGCCATCAAATAGGTGTGGGTCCGTGATGAGGATCGGCGAAGCGTAAAAGTCCTTCGCCCCAGGTCCAGTGGCTTGGAAAACAAACACTGCAATGTCGTCTACAGACGCCGACAACGTCGTCCTCGAGTCAGGGGAGGACTTGGGCGGTGAGGAGACCTTGGATGGGGAAGTAGATTGCCCTGAAGACATCGAGCCGGAGGCCGCTATTCGTTCAACATGCAGTCGAAGGTAGCCAACCGAAAGCCTGGGCGGTACTAATGGTTTGTCGAAGAACGACGTCAACTGGCTGTTCGAATACTCGGTCTCTGCATCCGACAGCGCTGGCAGTAGCAATAGTGAAATCCCCTTAATCATCCCTGATACTTCAGCAGTCATGCTGAGTGGCGAATAAGGTTCTTCTGGAGCAGATTTGGGTGGGGAATGGGCGGAGAGTGCATCCACTAAGTCGATGATACACCGTAGATGCCACGCACGGAACGCACACGCAATGATACCAGCCTCGACGGAGAACTTGAGAGCGTCTTCGTAGGCGACGGTCTCTGCGGCGTGTCGTTTAGGTGGAGACGGGGGAGGTGTGACAAGTCGTAATACAATGGGTTCTTTGCCGAGGGATAGAACAAGAGACTCGTTCTGTGGGATAGGTGGAGGAGCATCCCGAGATGCTGGCTGGTCGTCAGTCTCGAAAGGATCGGGTAGTGAAGTGTCGTTTTCCGGCCCTGGTGTTTCGGATAATGCACTTTGGTACATACTACTTGCAACGGAGCTCGCAGGAGAGACAGGCCGTGGTGGCAGGAATGCGAGGGACTGAGACATGGCCATGTGGGTATCTTCATCTAGGGAGGAGGAGGAGGAACTGGGCGAAGGCGATCGGCGGGGTGTCTGCAGAGTAGCATTAGTTATGTCAGAGGTTGCTGTCTGCGTCGATGTGGATGACGAAGATAGGTCGTGAAGGTTTGTGTTTGAGAGATTTGAGGCGACGACAGTGACACCAGAAATCGTGATAGAACGCGACTTGGACGCGCCTGGGCTGTCATCGGTGCGGTAGCGCAGTTGTGCGATCGTGAGCGTGAGGTTGGCGTGGCCGGGCAGGACGACCGTTATCCGTGTGTCCTCCGCGTCGAATTCGAATCTGGCGAGGAGGCCCTCGATCATGGTGGCAAACAGCGAGACGCCAGCAGGGTCCACATCCGGGTTATCATCCTCCGTTCTGGCGCCGAGCCCGCCTGGAACGTCGAACTCGCCGTCGCGCATCGACGCCGCGAGCTCCGACTGGAAGGATTCGCGGAGATCCGCGTCTTGGTCAATGGACAGCTCCTCGTGGATGAAGCTCTCTGCGACCGAGGCGACAGAGTCGGCGAGATGGGCGCCGAGGTCGGACGGCTGCTGGGGTTTCGGCAGGATATGAAAGGTGAGGTGAAGTGACTTGATAGAGAATCCGACCGTCGACGTCAACGGATTGGGCCACGGTATGCGAGCAGTCACCAGCCCTACACTCCCATGATAGAGTGCCACCGGAAGCCCAGGGAGATGCTTGTTCACAGCCTGCATATCGTCAGTTCCTTTCAGAAATCCACTGACAGAGCCCGCACCTCACTGTCCAACTCCAAATCGGCGACATGGACATGCCCTGATCCAATCTGCGAATCTATCTGTGATGCATCCAGCTGGCCCGGCTTGAGAAGGTGGCCCAGGAACTTCTTGAGCACGAATGACAGAAATCGACTCTGTATGCTCGTGGGCAGCGATATGTTGAGCGAGGGGAGGGGCGGCAGTACAGGCAGCCAGGAGGTGAACCACGACATGGTAGATGAGGTCAACGAGCGGAGCGTCTGTCGACGTTAGAGGAGGCGCGAGGTCGACTGCATGAGTAGTATAAGTGACTGCTGCCTGCCTGCGGTGCGTGTGCAAGCCGCGTAATAGACAAGGCCAGTGACGATTGACGCAGAGCTGCTAAAGGAAGAAGGCAGTTTGCCTCTTTGGGCACAACACCGTTTCCGACAAGGCGGCACGACACGGTCATGTAATCATTACTGAAGGGCAATGTCTACGAGTACAAACGCTCTATTGGACACTATTGAGGAACTCTGCTAGATACCGGGCTATGTGATCGTGAACTGCGCTGGAAATATGGATATGGTCCACAAAGATCGCTCCCCCCGCCCTGCGTGCGTCGCCAGGAGGTAGATGGTGTTTCTTCGGGTCGTCGAGTATAGCATTGAGCGTGGCATAAGACGAGAACAGTAGGACTGTCGCGTCAGCATGAGAAGCACTGAAAGTAGTCATATGCTCCGAGAGACATGTGTTCCAACTCTTGTAGCTCTCGCTTGCTTTTTCGGCACGGGACTTGCGGACTGCGTGTCAGAATCAGAATGGGTGTGCTGGCGACGTACAACGAGCGTCTTACCGGCTGGCGTACGATCTATAGGAGGGACGTCAATGAACACAAAGTTGCGCGCCCCCCGTTCGTAGAGCGTCTCTTGAGCGCCGAACAATTTCTCGATACTTCCAACATGTGAGGTCGACGCAAATCTGAAGGATTCCAAATCAGTGAGCGTTGAATCGCGCCATGCTTGCTACGAACGCGCAATCATTGATACCAATATAGGTGACTGTCGAAGCCAGACTTTACTTCAGTCCAACATCTGTGACAGAACACGCAGCGACAAACCAAACATCGAGTCCTCTGCTGTCCAAGGGGCCCAGTCAGGCTTCGAACCAGCACCATCCACGAACACGTCCAGTTGAGAACCAGCGACGTCAGCGACAGTGCTCCCCCCGATTGCATAATTATACACGAGGAGCGGTGATTTCAGAAACTCTGGATCCTCCGGTGCGCTTGGGAGGTATTTCGGGCCCGGGCGGTATTTTGTGATGAAGTGGCCAACCCAATTCGGGGAGTTGCGCTCATTCCAGAGACCACCGTCTTGGCCTGGGAAGGGAACCCCTAGAGGCTGAGAGGGAGAGGGTATTATCGGCTGCCCGTAGCCATGTCCCACAAGGACGGAGCTATACGAATCTCCACTAACCGTAGTTTGTCAGGCAATTGCTCAGCCAGATTTTGATGGACATACAATATGAAGAGATGCTTGATCTTGCCTAATCCGGGCCAAGATGGGGTGCGATTTATGACGATTGACATACTGTACCGAGATCAGGTTGGAGTGGCCGTTGTGAGGTAGAATGATTCAGAGAATGGCGGTTGTGAGGTATAGCAGAGAGGGTCACAACCGTCACGACGGTGCATGACTTGAGGATCCTTTCGGGGTTAGGTTTTCACACTCTCCTCCATGGCGTCGAAACAAACAGCCAGAGAACTGGATGGAAATAACACTGAAGTTGTGCTGCAAAACTATGCGGATCGCACCCTGATCCTCGTCACACAGTTAGGAAAAGTGGGCAATCTGGTAAATCCGCTTCAAATATCTTTTGCCACAGTTCGATGTTGTTGAAAAGGCATACACAAGATCCAGGCGTCGTTGCCGGCCACGACACCCTTGCTGCCCGTCCCAGCGCCAGATCCCGCGAATCCGAATGCTCTGCTTCTACCACCGCCGCCTGCAGCGATTCAACTGGTGCCGCTACTAGGGAACGCGCCATCGGAGCATATTCAGACGTTGCACAGTCTGTTCGTGTCGCAAATTGCCACGCTGGTGTGGGCGGCGCAGGAGGGCTCGGTGATGCAGCCGACGCGTCAAAGCGTGGTGGTGGGCATTGCACTGCGTAAATCGAACAATGAAGCAGAGGACGGGGGATTGAGCGAATCGGAGCGCGCGACATTTTCCGGGGTCATGGAGATGGTACAGGAGCTTTTGAGGGTATAGAGAACTGTAATGTACACTGCGACAAGAATGAGACTGTGTAACTTGGAGATGTGGTACGCACCTAGGAACGCCTTTCACGCTTGCTTCACTTCGCCTCGCGCTTCCTTGAGCTGTTTGTCCTTGGCCCATTTCCACCGTAAAAGCGGAAGCAGCCTTTGGTCTTCAGGGAGGCCCGTCCGCGGATGAGTCTCATGCAAGTAGAACGCCAGACAGCCTGTGAAGACACCCAGCAGCGGATCGAGGCCGCTGGCGCAATGTCAGCGTGTTCGTGTGCACAGGCCGCCCGCCAAGACAACCCACCGAGACAAAAGGTATGCCATTCGACGTGAGCGTAGCTGATCAGGCTCAATTTGGCCTTGTTGCATATTCTTTGCGAGTTTCCACCCATACTCACCCACTGACCATCATGGCCTCTATTGAAATGGACGACCTCACAAACAGGAACTCAGCACAGAATGAACAGCCCAGCCCGACCGTCGTCTCTGACCCCGCCGACGGCTCATTGGCGCTCTGGACATGGGTTTCCGCTTCAATGTGCGTATGCTAGTGCTGCCACACAGCGCCGAACATCGCTGAAGCTTTTGCTAAGCCTCGCACTTACTTCTGCTATCCTGCTATTTGCCCCTCGTGTCCTCCTCTTCTTCTCTGAGTCCACAACCGGGGACCGACGCGCCCTCACCCCATTGGAGTCTTTCCTCATAACTCACTGCGGAATCTGGCTAGTTGGCATTGCGGTTTCTCTGATTCTCAACGTCTGTCTACCCCCTCTATCGTATGACAAAGCTGGACCTATTTCTCCGCCAGATGCCCAATGCACATGCGCCTGATCACGAACGCTCATCCGCGACGCAACCCCTTCTTCTCCCAGTCACCTTTGCCTCGTGCATATCTTCCTTCCTCGCGTACAACACACGAAACTTGGGGTCGGTGTCCACGCTGATGTCGCTCGGTACTGCGACCATCGCAGTTTGGGGTCTCTGGGTGGTGCGTGCTCCATCCATGACATGGCAAGGTCGCGTGGCGTCATACGTGTCCAGATTGTATTCGGAGATTCGGCCGCCATCTCCAAGACCACAGGTGCGGACAAACACACGTCGTCCTTCATCTTTGGGAACAAAGCCTCTGCGTCGAAGCAGAAGAAAGCATGGAAGAAGATGTTTGGTGCGCAAAAATCGGATTGAACATGGACTGATTGGCCAAGTCAAAACTTGCCTTTGTATTCTACATATGTGTGAGTATGGTGCGAGTATGTACTCAAGCTCTCTGTTGCCTTGTAATCATAATACACGACTCAGTGTGTCTGCCAGAAAGCGTGAGGTGACGCAGCTCATTGTAGAGACCCACCCGGCACCGACTGGCAGTTGAACGCGGTTCCTTCACCCGCATGCACGCATGCGTGTGCGACTTATCAAAACGAGAGGTTTTGTCAGATGTTTCCCATTCAAAACCTCTACTATGTTCATTCACTGTGTTCACGTACTGTATATGGACACCTAAGATCTTGCCCGGACCTTATTCAACGACAGATACTGTACAACGATTAGTCAACATCAGACTCGACGTGCACTACCTACACGCGCGCTCGGCTCAGGAAGCGGATGAAGAGAACTCAGTGAGTGGATGGTGCAGTCAAGGCTGCAGTCGCGTACGTGGATTTCGGACCGGTGTCCGGCGACCCAATGGCCGTCGGCATGGGCTGTCCCAGGCTATCTTCATGGCCATGTCGGTGGACAGCAAGGTTCCCAAATCGCCGCCCAAGGGCAAAACTAAAGAGGAAGTCAACTGGAGCGCTGGCTGGTGGGACTTCCAACCGCTCGTCGAACAGCTTGCCCCAAGGTACGTGCGCACAGTGCAGGCAAAGCGGAAAGATCGCTGAACCCTGCAGTAGACGCGTAGAATGGTCCAATTCGTCTACTATATTCTCTCCTCACGCCACGGAACCCCTTGTTCTTGCTCGCCACTTCTCTTCTTCGAGAAAGTTTACGATCCCATCGCCATCGTCGATACTCAATGCGCCCACCGCGTACGACCCGCCAACGGTCATCTCAGTGTCGCCCGATGACCAGTGGCTGTTCGCGTATTTCCCCGGAAAGGGAGCCGATGGATCAGCTTGCCTCTGGAACCGTGGCGCAGAACTAGACAACTGGCTGGTCAAGGAATACTGGTCCACCGCGCCGGGCGCTGGTTTTATTGCGGTCACCTGGCTCGGTGGTCCGCGCGAAGTAGGCGTCTCGTTTCGTCTAGGAATTGCCGCGCTAATGTTGTTAGTGGACGACCAACCCGAACGGATCGTTTTTCCGCCTCCCTACCCGCGGCCCCCAGGCTCCTCTGTCAAACCCCACACTGCTACTGATTGCGCAGAATCACCGGGTCACTCTGTGCTATATGCGAAACTATATCCCGACACTCAAGATGGTCTCTGTCTCTTTGTCCCAGCCAGACTCGGCAAACGAAATGCAGCCTGATCCGGATCTCGAGCCAGACAACGTCAATGTCCTCACTGTCTGTTCCTCTGCCGCCATTGGCCTTGGTTATGACGGTAATTATAAGCATTTCATCTCTGTATGTGCGCGGTATCAATATCATCTCTGCACAGAATCATCAATACTTGTTGCTACTCGCTCTCATGTGCTACCATATCCTCCAACAAATACAAGTATTGACCCTTTCAATGCCATGGACATGAGCATGCCGCTTGATTTTGATCAGAGTACCTCGGAGTCGACTCGTTCTGACGACCCATGCGGAGAGGAAGCGGTCATCAACTTGACGGAAATAAGGCTCAAGTTCAACGGAGTGTTGATGAGTAAGTGTGACTTGACAAGAATGGCCCTTATGCTCATGCAATACTCAGACATATCTACTCTGCCGCTAGAGCCATTGTCTACTACTAATACTGGGCTCAGTAGCCTTCACTTTGCCTGCCAACCTTCGCCGGAGAGTGGTGGAAAAGGATCCATGTATCTGCTAGCAACCTTTCTTGACTTTGGCGATTGTACGTGTGCTTCACAAGCTGAGCCAGTGTCTCTCATTTTGTGACCAGATTCTTCTACCCCTCATTCGACTCTCACATGTCGCCCTTTCACTCGGACAGAGGAGAATGGAAAGTGGACTTGGGTACGCCATAAAACATTCTTTGAGTTCATTGCCTTCACTGTTATACCCCAGAAACGTGACCCGGAAAGCGCGCGATCTTTTGAAGACGAAGTGATTGGATTCCTTTCACCAACGAAGTTTCGTCACGGTCGAATATTTGCAGGACTCTATTCCACGTCGGGCAGTTTTCTTACGCGCTCGCAGAAAGAGAAGGACGTGCGTATCGGTGCGACCAGGCTCCTTCGCTTGTGGGTGTTTTCCATTCTTGCATCACACAGGTCGCTGATGCCTCATGTACAGACCCGAACTCACCGACGATGGCACTTGTGAGCCTTCCCCGATACTAACATCAGCAGGGAAGGTTGGAAGAGAAGGTAAGCCTTCTGTCAATCCCCTCTCTGCCTTCTCATATGTGCCCAGTTCCTGTGGCCACCTCGGTATCGCCGAATGAAGTCCTGATATGTACACTCTCTTCAAATCTCTTCACATCCCAAGTATCAGTACATGCATCTCCAAAACAGCCGGTCGTCGAAGGACAGATGCACCCGTTCGCGACTGGTCTTGCTTCAGCACTTTTGGCTAGAAGAACGACAGCTGATTTTGTACATGTGCTATCGCTACCGTCCACATCCGTGGATGATGTAGCCAATATCATTTTCCACACCTTGTCCATAGTCGAAGCTCAACCCAAAGCCCGGCAATCCATGTTGACTTGGCAGACCTTGGGTGTTGTGCTCGAAGTCTATAGGTAAGCGTACTACTCGCCAGAGTTGAATGTCATTTCTGATCCATTCTCTCCAGGCTTCGAAGTAAGCGAGCGACGAACGAAGCAGACAAAGAGACATTGATAGCTCGCTGGCGATCTGCTCACGATTTGTGCTCTCTCGCGGCTTGTAATGCCGCATTTGAGGACTGCAAGGATTCTGAAGGACCCGATCTTCGTGAGTCGCAGGCGCTTGGCTCTTCCACACAATCAGCTTGATCTTGGTGGCAGACGCGGTTTGGCAATTCACGGGCGTGTGTACCTGGATCATCACCTTCATTGAAAAGGTAATGAAAGAGACTATGCTGAGAGGTGGCAGCTTGCCACCCAAAGATGACAGCGATATGGATCTATTTGGCGCCGATCCCGACCCGTGTAAGGAAAGTTCTTTCTCGGGCACCTTTTGACTGAGCGACTTTGACAGCACCGACTAACGGAGACAATCTGATTGACTCACCATATCTGATTCATATTGTGCATCCATACGCCCTCAAAAGCATGAAAGAGGCTCTGGGTAACGTGCGAACGTTCCGCAATCGACTGAGCAACCTCAACGTCCACGGTCAAAATGCTCAAATTGCGAAAGAAGTCGTGGTGGACTTGGTCAACTGTGCAGCTGTCGACCTTGATGCTCTTGAGCCGATCCTCAACGAATTCATTGAACAATCCAAATCTATCACTGGTACGAGCCTTTACTTGGTTCGCCTCCAACTTTTTCCTGAACTTGCATCCCGTCAGTGGAGGACTCCCGAAAGAGTCTAGCAGCCTGTGAACCAACCATGTCCATGCACACACAACTCCAGGACAACATCAGGAAACTCTGCGATTCTGGAGTCATGTCCAAGTCGCGGTTGTATATCAAGCCTGACGAGCTCATCGACGGCTTTGAAAGTCTGACCTTGGAGAAGCCTCAGGAGGGTGCAGATACGGACATCGTCTCCAAAGGCCAACTACTGAAGCGGCCCCAGTACGTCCAGTGCTTGCGCTGCGAGGGTCGGTCAGAGGTAGCTCTTCCTGTCGTGAACGGAGCGACCACATCGGCAAGATGGAGAGCCTGGGAAAGGAATTGGGTTCCAGCATGCATTTGTGGAGGATCTTGGATTAAGGGCTCTGTCTAATATATAATGCCAGTGTTCCACTCAAAGTTTGGCCTTGTCCCCTAGGTAGAATAAGGCAGCCGCTTTGACCTCCATCAGCAACTCCTTGATAATCTCCTCTTTGACAACGTTATCGTCCCAGAATACGTTCATAGTCATGACATTGCCGACACTTGATGCACCGAGGTATACTTCACCAGGTCGACACCGAAGACGTGTAGAGGACGACAATACACGTATCGTTGGTGTGGAATCGGATGAGGTAGGGTAACTTGGTGGCAATACATCGTCAATCTATGAGCTCAAATGGTCAGCGACGAACGACTTTGATGTAGAATTCGCACTGACTCGGCCAATACTTGATCCACCCAGTGCGATCACAGGTGCATTCTTTCCCATCTCTGCAACAGGGACCGGTCTGTCGTCGCTCTCATTGAGTGGCTTGCTTTGCATCCTGGCTCCGAGACTCTTCACGGCTTGGATTCCCTGCGGAAAGCGAACAGCCCCGATTTCCAGGAAGAGCGGATGACGAATGTATTCATGAGCCTGCTGCTTCATGAATCGACATCGATATGCAAATCGTCTGTGATCAAGGAGAGACCCAAAGTCTGGGACCGTGTTGCTACTGGTCAACCTCAGCGGCATGAAGGGCAACCTGTAGAAGAAGAAGCCTATAGCTATCATGACATTGTCCACTCCCCCGTCCTTGTTCCACTGTTGATCAAGAAACGGTCGAAGATTGAGCGGGCCGGCTGCCCACATCGGCTCTCTTTTGCGGAACTCCCATTCATCATCCGATATCAGCCCTTGCGCCTTCTGTCGACATATGATGCGCGCCATGGCCAATTGAGCGAGGACAGAGTATGCATTGCCGAAGGTGAATCCACGGTCCCGACAAGCCTTTACGATAGAAGCCGTTTGGTGCTCTGTGAATGAAGTTGTGACGCAGCAAGAGTGCGCGGGCCTCTCATCCAAGTCCGCGGTGTATGTTCCAGGTAACGCTTGTCCTCCCTGTGTTGGTGTAAGGTCAGTACTCGCATGTAGAGACGCTCCGGGCATACTTTGAGAGTTTTCGCTCGTGACGCATATATGACTGTTGCAATAGCCTTATGCCAGCGTTGCCGTGCGATATTGCATCGTCGAACGGGGTACAGATTATCAGTTGGCACCGATAATGCGAGTCTCTCCTCCAAGTCGTAGGTGGGTGCTGAGTTACTGGGCGGAAGGGATAATATTTGAAGCAGCGCACGCAGAGCGGAGAAGAGCGATAATCCGTCAATCATGTAGTGCGCTGCATGAACAAGGAAATGAAATGTGTTCTCTCGATCCAGGCGTTTGAGACAGAACAATCGAATGTAGCGCTGGTCGTCGAGGAGCCGCGGTCCGTTGATCATGTTGTCGATAAAGTCTTTTGCGTCGGCGTCTGAGGAGACGGGACACGCCAGGACTTCGCCATTGACACAAGTCTTCAGGAGGCCGATGTCCAGGACGAAGTGTATATCATCATCTGAAGGACCAAGTACTTCGATGTGAGCCCCAAGAAGCGGGTACTTGTGTTTGACAGCTATCCACGCCCTTTGTACGGCTTCCTCCGAGATTGGTGTGTTAGGCGCGACTTCGAAGACAACCTCCTGTAATGTATCGGTGGCGCCTCCAAGAACGTGACCGCGATGATAGAAGTTGAGTTCATTCAATCCCAAGCAGCGCTCATACACATTTCTGGGTTCTGTCGTCAGGCGTCGCGTCCAGGATATCATGATGGTCAGTAGTGTCAGTGAGATCTCTCTTTTTTCCCATGCCGGAACATACGGCCCTAAGTATCGGCCCTTGCAATCCAGACCATCATCATCTACGATCGCGCATGGCACGCCGAGCCTCCCCCAGGCCTCCCCTACCTCAGCCTGTCCGCTACAGCGGTCTATATTTCGCTGGCGCTCCGCGCAAGTAAGCACCAGCCTCGACTACGCTTACCACCGATCCAGCATAAAGACCCTATGATCGCATGGATGTCTCGGACTTTGAGTTTTGTCCGCGTCCGGCGCGTCGATCGTCGCGGTAAGACACAGCTTCATGACACACTGCGTTCTCCAGGCGGATACTCAACTATCATACCTCTTCTTGGTGCGAAATGTCAAGATGTGGGATTCTCGCCCTACCACAGGTACTTGACAGTGCTCTGGCCGACAATTGAATTGGCGCAAAGCAAGTACTTCCTCTACTATTAAAGACAATAGGGTTGTGGCCCCAATTACGCATTGTGTCTAGCATCGGATGAACGGGATGTCAGTCTGCATCCTGGCCGTAGGGGTATAAAAGAGGCCAATCATTACTAGTGGAACCTTACAACCTCACTATGCCCTCCAACACAACGACACCAGCTTTACCGTACGAGCTCATCGTAGCGGTTATCCGCGAGGCATGGCTGAGCTACGATCTCACCCTCCGAGACCGCACATACCTTTACTTCTCCTGCTCCCTGGTTAACACTACTTTCGCATGGGAGTTCATCAAAATCACCCTCACACACGTCCACATTCTCAGCGCCCCACATTTCCGCCACTACTTTCACCGCACGTATCACAACAAAACATCCTTCCTGTCCATGATGGAGGAGGTTGGATACACAGTTGACGCTCCAAAGGCGTGTCGAAGCATCACAATTCACCTCCAGATGAATCCCGACCGCCCTATCCTCCCTCACCCGATGACACAGTTCATGGCTACGATCGCGGACAGCATCCCACAGAAGTTCCCAAATGTCTACCGCTTTGGCGCCGTCTACCACGATTGGACAACAAATGACGATAGACTCACGCACATTACCCTACCCCCGCAGGTAGACGAGCTGCAAGTGGCGTATATCATGGACCCCAGACTAGCTGCTCACCATCGAGAGCGATATTATCAGATGAAGTTCACGTCGGAGTGGCCAGGGATTGGCCTCAGCGCGCAGCTGTCGTACATCAAGCGGTTGGATGTCTATGGCGGAAACAGCTCGTTGATTGCAGATTTGACGAGGGCATGCCCTAACGTCACCTCAGTAACACACAATTGCAGAGAGCTTCGTATGAGTGGACAGTAACCTTGCAATCAACTCTTCCTTGCCATCATCGCACTCGAATTAGATCACGTTGTGTCGATGCATAGAGGAAAGTTTACAGTCAAAACCTCAAATGAGGGTGCCCCAGTAGAATCATGATGCATGATGCTCTGAGTCTCTTTAGTAAAATTTTTGGAGCACTGCGCGTGAAATATAGAACGTGACCGTTACCACTTACAGCCTGCTTTGATCCATCACGCTGGCGCACCTCTTACGGCTTGCACGTTCGCTCTTGATGCCCAAGGCTAACATCTCATCGTTACCGGTCTCTGGACTCTTTGGAATCGCCAAGCCCTCCGGGCCGACATCCATGAGCATCGTGAACGACATACAGAACCTCATCAACAAATCAAAACTCTTCGTAGATGAAGAAAAGCTTCAGAAAAAGGTCCGCGGGAAGGGCAGACGGGCACAAAAGAATGTGAAGGTCGGACAAGGTGGAACGCTTGATCCGTTGGCTGACGGTGTGTTGGGTAAATTGCATCCTTTCCTTCATACCTTTTGACTTGTCGTTGTTGAAATCAGCCCTGCGCAGTTATTGGAGTAGGCAAAGGGACGAAGCAGCTGACTACACTGCTCGATGGCCCAAAGGCGGGTGTCTTCTTACGCGAAATACACGCGTTTCTGATGCCTGGGACAGGAATACATCACTACCTGTCTTCTAGGCGCTGAAACGGATACTTATGACAGCGAAGGAAAGGTTGTGCGCAAGACACCTTGGAAACACGTCGACGAGGATGCTGTCAAGGCCAAGCTTGCTCGCTTCACGGGGGAGATCTCACAGACGCCTCCAATGTATGCTATCTCCGCCGCGGTGCATCAGGGCGAGGCTGACGAGCTCGATCAGATTTTCGGCCTTGAAAATGGACGGCAGGCCACTGTACGAGTACGCGCGCAAGGGCCTGGCGCTCCCTAGACCCATCGCCGCCCGAAACGTCACTGTGTACAGTCTCGAGCTAGTGCAATGGCTCGGCACGAACCACGACTTTACTCATCCCACCGAATCCTTCTCCGCTGATGAACGTTCAGCCTTGGAAAAGACATTGCAAAGTGTTGACAAGGATGTTCAGATCAAGGATGAGCCGGAAACTGCGCCAGCTGCAGCCGAAGAAAAGCCAACTGCTTTCGTGCTGAAGATGAAAGTGTCCGGGGGGACGTATGTGAGGTCCATTGTGCATGACCTGGCCCATGCTCTGGATTCTTCAGGGCACGTAGTAACATTAACCCGAAGTCGCCAAGGTCCTTTTATACTGGGCAAAGAGGCAGAGGAGGACAACGACGCTGTCTGTGTGCCATGGGAGGTTTTCTCAGAAGCTTTGAAGGGTTCAGGGGAGACGAATGAAGACGGATGGCTCTCATGGGAGAGAGAAGTCATCGAGCGTCTACATCTTGTGGAATAGTCATCGTTGTGAGCGTCCCGCGATTCCTCCACATTGAAAGACTGAGTGCTTGTGTAGTGATCACGGCCCTTGGATCGCTGTCTTACTGGTGACCTTATTGTGCCATACTCTGTTCGATGATCCAATGCAGCAGAACGTGTGCAAACGATTGGTGAAGAAGCTGATCCGCCTGAGGAGGAGCGGCCGCGCATCGCCTTTTCACAGAGTCTCGTGCGCTGAAATGGAAGGGGAATGTTGGTGAGTTCTCGCATGGCTCCCGCGCTCCAGGGACATTAGAAGTCATCAGGATGGTATCAGCTGGCCATGTGAGATGCTGCAACGCTCGGGGAGCACCGTCGAGGTTCCGTGAGACTCAGACTGTGATATTCGAAGGTGCATTGAGGCATGATCGAAATGCCGTAGGCGATAATGCGACACGTCTACTGAAATTCTGACGGCCAGCGGGCACGGTGCGCCGGGATATGCTAGGCTGGGCGTAGACACCTCTCTGCGAGCCCCAAGACCACAACATCGATGGCGCCTGAGACGACTGGCCGCACGGCGGACGTACCGGCAAGACCGGCAAGTTACCACACATTTCTATTTTCCGAAGCGGTCCGGAAAAACCGTCCGGTACTTCCGGTCCGACGCCAATGATCAGTGATCACCCCTTAGTATCGGCCATTTATATATCAAAAGCGCTCAGATGAGATACCTACCCTTCATCCCATCCTCAATTCTCCGACTTGATCAGCAATGGCCGCCAACGGTGTCAACGGCTCTCACGCAACCACCCGCCCTTTGTCTGCGGGGATCTATGCGCCCATCCCGACCTTCTTCCTTGCTGAATCAGAGGATCTGGGTGAGTCCATGTCCCTCCAGATGACCGTCTTTTCGCGTTCTGAGTTTGCATAGACATTCCTTCCTTCGAGGCACACGTTGTCCGCGTTGCGTCGGCCGGTGTCGGCCCTCTCATCGCGGGATCCATGGGTGAAGCTCACCACCTCTCGCACGCAGAGCGTACAAAGCTGGTTATCTCTGCTCGCAAGGCGCTCGACGCCGCTGGGTTCACCGAAATGCCGGTGATTGTTGGAACTGGTGCTGGAAGCACACGGGAGACCATCGAACTTACCAGCGAGGCTGCCGCGGCTGGAGCGGATTATGCCATCGTGATCGCTAGTGGCTACTATGCGGGTGCTTACGCCAACAACAAGGTGGCATTGAAGGCCTTCTGGACTGAGATTGCAGCCAAGAGCCCCATCCCCGTGATGATCTACAACTGTACGTGAAATACGCGTCCGTTGCCTCCGCCGTCGCTCATACATCGCTCAGATCCTGGCGCGAGTGGGGGAATCGACCTTGATTCTGATCTGATAACGGAACTCGCGATGGAATGTCCCAACCTTTGCGGTGTCAAGTTGACGTTCGTATAATCTTCTAGTCTCTTTCGGCTAGTGTCTGACTACGTGTTCAGATGTGGCAACGTTGGCAAGCTCACGAGGATTGCAGCGTCTGTATCTGGATCAGCGTTTGCCCAGAAATATCCAAGAGCGCAGGAAACTGCTCCGTTCCTGGTTTTGGGCGGTTTCATCGACTTCTTGGTGCCTTCCATCTTTGCCGATGCCCATGGAGCCATCACTGGCCTTGGCAATGTTGCACCGGTTCGTAAACATATATCTAGCGCCAAGTCATGGTAAACTGATATACTACAATAGCACGCCATTGCGAAGCTCTTCACCATGGCGGAGGCTGCCCGCAAGGATCCTTCACTGCTGCCCGCCGCTTTGGAGCTGCAGGGTATTGTCGCGCGCGCCGATTTCACCATTGCCAAAACTTCGATCGCTGGCACCAAGTTCCTTATCGAGAAGCTTTACGGCTATGGGGGTCTTCCTCGGAAACCATTAGCGGGTATGGATGCTGCTGCTGCGCAGGCACTATGGGACCACCCGCATACGCAGGACATCATCAAGGTCGAGCGGGAGATTAGTGGGAAAACCAAGGCATAATCTGTCAAAGCGAATGAAGTTACCAACGACGATTGCTCTTGATTGATGATACCGCAGGCATTTCTCTACATAAGCGTTCGATCTTGTATTTGTTATCTACTACTTAGAGTCTGACCCCCTCATCCACTGAGCGAAATTGTCGTTCCGGAAGTGTCAGGAGACCATCAGAATATCAAATTTGGATGTGGGGAAAATGTGGGGGGCTGCGTTGTGCCGTCAGTCGTAGCGGACCGGACGCCTGAGAATGACTCCATCACGTCAAGTCGCCGTTCGTTCTTATTGAAGTTCTTCTTTAGTTCAGTCTGGGCGTGGTGGGTCATTCGACCACGTTGATCGTTACGGCCCATCATCACTGTACACGACGACTACGACGACTGTCCTCTGCGCTGCTGGGATGCCGTTCATCATCAGCTCGTCTCTCCTACGATGCCGAGCGTTCTCCGTGCAGTTTAGACTACCAAAGTGTGGTAAGTGTAGTTAGAGCGTCTGTGCGGGGTAGATGTGATGGTCCTGATATCAGCCAACAGGCGCCCTCGAGCCTTTTGCAAAGCGACAAGCATCGACGGGCATACCCTATGAGTCGCTCGCGGTTGGCGTCCCACGCGAAATGTACCCTGGCGAGCATCGCGTGGCGCTGACACCCGCGAATGTGGCTCTGCTCTTGAAGAAGGGATTCGGTCAGGTTCTGGTTGAGCGGCAGGCGGGTCTCAATGCCCAATTCCTGGACGAAACGTATACAGCCGCGGGAGCAAAGATCGTATCACGCGAAGAGCTGTTCAGCAATGCCGATATCATGCTCAAAGTGCGGCCTCCGCTACTCGAACATGAGACGAACATCATCAAGGAGGGGAGCACAACTATTTCACTTGTATATCCGGTCCAAAACAAGGCTACCGTGGACGCTCTTGCAGCCAAGAAAACAAATGTGTTTGCCGTGCGTTACAATGGTTGTAGCACACTGACAGTATCCCGTACTCATATCTGCGTAGATGGACATGATTCCTCGCATCTCTCGCGCGCAAGTGTTTGATGTTCTGAGGTGGGCTGCAAATCTCACGACATCGTGTTGTCTGACCACCTCCCATGCAGCTCTATGGCGAACATCTCAGGCTATAAAGCCGTCATTGAAGCATCTAACCATTTTGGTGGATTTATGACGGGTCAGGTCACTGCTGCTGGGTAAGAATCCCGCTCTGTCACATGCGACGTCTTTGACAACTTCTATGCAGAAAAGTACGCGTCAAAGCGTGTCAGATTGTCCCACAACTCACTACTCTATCTCCCAGATCCCACCCGCAAAGGTTCTGGTTATCGGCGCCGGTGTCGCTGGCCTCAGTGCTATCACTACCGTATGACGTCTCGATCTGTTTTAGGATCTGGCCTTTGACGCGTCTCTATACAGGCCAAACGGCTCGGTGCAATTGTTAGAGGTTTTGATACACGCTCGGCTGCTCGCGAACAGGTACAATCACTCGGCGCTGAGTTCCTAGAGGTCTCGATCGAAGAAGACGGTGGAGGAGGAGGAGGGTACGCGAAAGTCATGTCTAAGGAATTCATCGAGGCAGAAATGGCATTGTTCATGGAGCAGTGCAAAGATGTAGACATCGTCATCACCACGGTACAAATCTCACTGCTCATGCGCGTTCAATCGTCGACTGACCTATGTGATGATAGGCCCTGATTCCCGGAAAACCCGCGCCTAAGCTCATCACTCAGGAAATGGTTGCAGCAATGAAGCACGGTTCTGTAATCGTCGATCTTGCTGCAGAAACTGGAGGCAATTGCGCGGCAACCAGACCTGGAGAAGTTGTATCGGTAAATGGTGTCACTGTCATCGGTAAGTTCTCAAGGTTTTAGCCTTGTTCTACTTAATGAACTCATCTCTCTTAGGTTGGACCGATCTGCCATCTAGGCTACCGACACAGTCTTCCAATCTTTACTCGAACAACATTGCCAAGTTCCTCTTGTCTCTAGGCGGTGACAAAAAATTCGGCATAGACTTGGAAGACGAGGTCGTCCGTGGTTCCATCGTCGTACACGAAGGAGAAGTCTTGCCACCTGTTCCTAGGGCTCTTCCTCCTCCTCCTGTCACCGCCCGTCCCACCGATACTCCGAAGGATGAGATTACCGAGACCAAGGCTATCACTCCATTCCAAAAGTCAGCGCGCGAGGTAGCACTCATAACCACTGGGATGGGTGGACTTGTCGGTATCGGCAAAGCGACAGGTACAGCATTCATGGACAACTTCTTCACGTTTGGTCTGGCGGGCTTGGTGGGCTACAGAGTCGTGTGGAATGTGGCACCGGCCTTACATTCTCCTCTGATGTCCGTGACGAACGCCATCTCAGGCATGGTCGGTATCGGTGGCCTGTTCGTCATGGGTGGGGGTTATTTCCCTGGCACGATTCCTCAGGCTTTGGGTGCTCTGTCGGTCCTTCTCGCCAGCGTCAATGTTGCAGGAGGGTTCATTATAACAAAGCGGATGCTGGATATGTTCAAACGTAAGTTTGCAGATAACCGTGATGCACGGCCGCTCTGAATTTTGCTCCCTAGGCCCCACCGATCCGCCTGAGTATTCTTGGCTATACGGCGTCCCTGCTGTGGTATTCACGGGTGGCTTCTTGGCTGCATCAAGCACGGGCATGGCCGGTCTCGTCCAAGCCGGTTATCTCGCCAGTAGTGTTCTTTGCATTGGGTCCCTCTCTGGATTGGGATCGCAGGCAACGGCACGCCAAGGAAACGCCCTGGGAGTTCTGGGCGTCGGCTCTGGTATTCTGGCGTCTTTGGCCGCGGTTGGTTTCCCGCCTGCGGTTCTCACACAATTTGCTGGTGTGGCGGCCATCGGGGGCTTGATTGGGACGGTCATTGGACGGAGGATCACGGCTACAGAACTACCACAGATGGCGAGTCTATGTTGATCTTCATATGTTTGACTTCTCACACTATACAGGTGGCAATGCTTCATAGCGTTGTCGGCTTGGCCGCTGTGATGACGAGCATTGCTAGCGTCATGGCTGACATTGACCATGCAACCACACTTCATCTGGTGACTGCATATCTGGGCCTGGTCATTGGTATGTTGGAAATGACAGAATCATCGATGTATCTGACGTGGATTTCTTTGCTCAGGCGGAATCACGTTCACTGGTTCCATAGTGGCTTTCTTGAAGTTGGCAGGACGGATGTCGTCCAAGCCGCTCAGACTGCCTGGGAAACATTTCTTCAATGGTGGCATACTTGCGGCAAACGTGTTGAGTATGGTACGCTACATTGCGTCACAAAAAGTAGCTTGGGCTCAAAGACATACAGGGCGGTTTTGTTAGCATGGCAGCCGGAGCCCCGACTGTTGCCGCGTCATACCTTGGGTTGAGCACATTGCTTAGCTTTGCGCAAGGTGTCACAACTACTGCAGCTATCGGCGGCGCTGATATGCGTGAGTGCACGAGGCCGCATACTCGTAAATTGTTGCTCGAACTTCGGTGTAGCTGTTGTGATCTGCGTGCTGAACTCCTACTCTGGCTTCGCTCTGGTGGCGGAAGGTAGATTCAATCATCATCGTCCGGTCTTTCACTCCTGATTACGAACGACTAGGCTTCATGTTGGACAACCCACTGTTGACAACTGTCGGCTCTCTCATTGGGGTCAGCGGTTCCATTCTCTCGTACATCATGGTGCGTATGTGATGAGTCTCTAGCATACTGCCAGCTCACGAAGTCCAGTGCGTTGCAATGAATCGGTCCTTGACAAATGTGTTGTTTGGCGGTATCGGAGACAGCGGAGCGCCTGTCCAAGAAACGAAGATGGAGGGTGCCATCACTACGACCAACGTGGACGATGTTGTCGACGCTCTGGCTAACTCGGAGAATGTCATTCTGGTTGGTCAATCATCGGCCTGTGGCGTCTCGGTGGCTGATATATATATGCTAGGTCGTCGGGTATGGCATGGCTGTGGCGAAAGCTCAGTACGCTATATCGGACATCGTGAAAATGCTGAGAGAGAAGGATATCAATGTCCGAGTAGGTGTATTCACCTCGTGTGTACCTTCAGGTTGCTGATGTACCGGGGTGTAGTTTGCCATCCATCCTGTTGCAGGACGCATGCCTGGGCAATGCAACGTTCTACTAGCCGAGGCATCTGTTCCATATGACAGTACGTGCACCAGCCCTGCGGTGATGCGACGCTAACCTGTCATCAGTTGTGCTGGAAATGGATGAGATCAACGAAGATTTCAAGGACACCGATGTCACATTGGTTATCGGCGCCAATGATACGGTGAACCCAATCGCCCTTGAGAAGGGCTCCGCTATTGCGGTACGTTGCTGACATCCACCGAGAGAATTTACTAACAGACTCGGCCACGCAGGGGATGCCCGTGCTTCATGCCTGGAAGAGTAAACAAGTTGTGGTGATGAAGCGTGGCATGTCTAGTGGCTATGGTAAGCGGGCGATTTACGTCTTTATATGTGATGCCGACTGAATGTCTCCGTGCAGCGGACGTACCAAACCCGATGTTCTACATGCCGGGGACGAAGATGCTGTTCGGAGACGCCAAGGACAGTTGCGAAGGTATGTCTTTGCCTGTTTTATCTGATGGCTTATACTAAGACTGCCCCAGCGATAAAACGCGGCTTGGAAGCGCGAAAGTAAATGTACTCACCATCTTCTGGGACACTGAATGTAAATTACATATATCATATCTATTTTCTCGAATGTGTGAGTGCCACTGAGCGAGGTTGACAAATGAGTCATATCGCCATGCGTCGGCAAATTTGTCAGTCTATACACCAGCCGCCGGCAGTGTATAAAAGGAGGAATGTACATCGAAAATTTTGGCACTTCCGCCCATATGCCATCGCAAACCTCCTTCCTCGACGCCAGCATCGCGCTTGATCACCTCAAGAGCTACGCCCGCTCCGATGGACTCTCGGTGACCGACCTCATGGACTCCCGCGTCCACGGCGGCCTCACCTATAACGATTTTCTGTGCGTATCGTCTACTCATCTCTTGAAAAAAAACTGATTTTTTCCCAGTCTCCTGCCAGGAAAAATCGACTTCCCCGCCGCCGCCGTACTCACCGAGAGCCGCATCACTCGCAATGTCACCCTCAAAACACCGTTTCTCAGTAGTCCCATGGACACCGTGACGGAGGGCGAGATGGCGATAGCCATGGCGGTGAGTCAGCGAACGACGAGCACCACCGGCCGGCGCTGACTTGCTTGGCTCAGCTCCTGGGCGGTATTGGTGTCATCCACCACAACCAGACGCCAGAGTCGCAGGCCGCCATGGTGCGCGCGGTCAAGAGGCACGAGAACGGCTTCATCACCGACCCTGTCGTCCTTTCCCCCACCTGCCTTGTCGAGGATGTCCTTGACATCAAGGCCCGCCTCGGATTCTGCGGCATCCCCATTACCGGTGAGTCTCGGCTTTCACCCACCTTTCATGATGAGACATCTATTATAACCTTCGTTCTTCCGAGTTTGAACGCGTCTAACGATGCGTGGTCTGCGGATACTTTTATAATTTTATCTGAACCCTTCTTTTGGCTTGCCATTACAACATCTTACTGACTCGCTGTACCAGAATCTGGTGCTCTGGGAGGCAAGCTTGTCGGCATCGTTACCTCTCGCGACGTTCAATTCCGCGACCCCGCCACGCCTCTTTCGGAGGTCATGACGACTGAGCTCATCACCGCTGCTCAAGGCATCACCTTGACAGAGGCGAACGACATTCTCCGTGACTCCAAAAAGGGAAAGCTTCCCATCGTTGACTCTCAAGGCCGCCTCGTGTCCCTTCTCGCTCGCTCAGATCTTCTCAAGAACCAATCGTACCCTCTCGCCTCTAAGGATCCAGTCACCAAGCAGCTCTACGCAGCCGCAGCCGTGGGCACGCGACCGTCCGACAAGGACCGTCTCGCTCTCCTCGTTGAGGCTGGTCTGGATATTGTCGTCCTTGATTCATCGCAAGGAAACTCTATCTTCCAGATCGAAATGATCAAGCACATCAAGTCTGCTCACCCCAAGCTTGAGGTCATTGCTGGCAATGTTGTGACACGGGAACAAGCCGCCTCGCTCATCGCCGCAGGTGCTGACGCGATCCGCGTTGGTATGGGCTCGGGATCCATTTGCATCACGCAGGAGGTCATGGCTGTCGGACGCCCTCAGGCGACTGCCGTGTTCGCCGTAGCCGAGTTTGCGAACAAATTCGGCGTTCCGGTCATTGCTGACGGTGGTGTCGGGAACGTTGGGCACATCGTTAAGGCTCTTTCCCTTGGTGCCGGTGGTGTGATGATGGGTGGGCTTCTGGCTGGAACGGAGGAGGCGCCGGGTGAATATTTCTATCACGAGGGCAAGCGTGTCAAGGCCTACCGCGGGATGGGCAGTCTGGAGGCGATGGAACAGGGCAAGACATCGGCTTCGGCGTCGTCCAAGGTTAACGGCTCGTCTGCGTCGAGCTCCAGCAAATATCCCGCCCCGAAGAAGTCCTCGACTCTTGAGAATGCCGCGACGTCGCGCTACTTCTCTGAGAGCAGCGCGGTGAAGGTAGCGCAGGGTGTCAGCGGTGATGTGCAGGACAAGGGCAGTGTGAAGGCATTCTTGCCGTACCTGTATGTCGGGGTACAGCACTCTTTCCAGGATATTGGTGTGAGGAGTGTGTCTGAGCTTCGGGAGGGCGTCCAGTCGGGCAAGGTGCGGTTTGAGCTGCGTACGGCGAGTGCGCAGATGGAGGGCGGAGTGCATGGCTTGAACTCTTACACCAAGAGGCTCTTCGCTAATGCTTGATTGTATCTTTAGATGGGAACTGTGTTGTAGATTGTATTGTAGAATAGGGACACCTACTACCTTGTATCTGAGCGAACTGATGCATTTCGGGTGACTTCAGAGTGAACTCGTTTGTTACGTCACCTACATTCATGGTTGGTTAGAACCCTGATGCAACGAGGCTGATTGGCAGGCGACTTTCCTACCTGCCGTCTTCATGAACACTGGCTATGTCGGTAGGTCTATCTACGCGGCTGGTGGGGCTTTCTGACCGACGCAGGCAGTAGCAGGGACCTCTGCGGGTGACCACAATGACTCGGCGCCTCTCCCTCTCCCACCGCGAATCGACAAGATGGCGAGCCTCGGGGACATGTCGACGCGCAGTTCCAAGCGCAAGTCATCTTCGAACGCGAAAGCTAGCCAGATTACGCTGCAGGCCATCGGGATCATACACGAGAAGGAGCGCGAGATCCAAGAGCTCCGTCTTGCCCTGCACCGCGAAAAGCTGCGCGGCGATGGCGCCGAGGAGGACGTGAAGGAGGTCATCAAGCGCTTCCATGTCCTGCATGGGCAGAAGACTGCGGCGCTGAAGGAGGCTACCAAGTGGAAGACGGAATTGCAGTATGTTGAAAGTCTTTCGGAGGCATGACTAGTGTTCATACTTGATGCAGAGCATACCAGGAAGGACTGAAAAAGGCCAAGAGCGACCTTGATAACGCGGTGAAAATGATACACGTTGTTGAGCAGCAGAGGAACGTTGCCGAAGAGGAAGCGCGCGAATTCAAGCAGCTGGTCTATGAGCTGCGAGAAGAGAGAGAGGTGGTCGTTGCCCGCGAGGAGGGAAGGCGGCAGGGCCTCTTGGAGGGACTCAGTCAGGCGAGGGCGGCCGAGACCATTCGCGTTGACACGAGCAGTACCGAATCGCCAGAGGAAGACGAGGACGAGGACGATCTTTATGCTGATGACACGCCCACGCGTCCACAGAGCTCTACGCCTGCGCCTCCACCTCCAGTTTTGCAGTATGACAACCAGCAGTCATTCCCCATGCCTGAACCAGCACAGCCCCCGAGCTTCCCAATGCCAGAGCCATCGCAGCCGTCAAGCTTCCCAATGCCTCAGCCGGCGCAGTCATTCCCAACGCCGCAACCAGCACAATCGTATCCAACAGCACAGCCGTTCCCGACGCCACAGCGGTCGCAGTCATTCTCACCACCGCAACCAGTGCAGTCGTTCCCAACGCCGCAACCAGCGCAGTCGTTCCCAACGCCGCAACCAGCGCAATCGTTCCCAACACCGCAACCAGCGCAATCGTATCCAACACCACAGCCGTTTCCGACGCCGCAACGGTCGCAGTCATTCCCGACACCTCAACCGTATTCTGTGCCGCCGTCGACGCGTTCTTATCCAGTCCCCATACCCGTTCCTACTCCCGCTCCGCCTCCAGAGTCTACCCCAACCCCGGCCCCGGCTCCACCCAGTTTCCAGGCTGTGCCTCCTCTCCCTATTATCCACGAAGATGCTAACGAACCTATTTTACGAGTCCCACCTCCCATTTCACGTGTCGCTTCTCGGTCGCGAGGAAGCTCTGATTCTACCAGCTCTTCTTCTTCGATGTCCCAGTACGGTATTCTCAACAACCGTCCCAGTACCAGCGCTAGCCGGCCTAGTACCAGTATGTCCAGACGTGCACCAGAGGTGTCTTACGCTCCTGCTCCAGCACCAGTCCCAACCCCCGCCCCCGCCCAGCAACTCCGACACTACCCTTCGCACACAACGTTGAATATGCCCATATCGGCTCGCGGTGCTGGCTTCGATCCCGACTCTCCGACGCGCCACACGACGCTTCCTCCTCCTGATTCCGATACTGATTCCGCATCTGAAGAGAGCGACAGCAACGACAACATCACCATGACTGTCCAAGCCCCAGTACGTGACATCCATCCAAAGTCTTAATCCTCTTCTGATGATTCTCATATCGACAGTCACGGTCAGTTTCACACAGCCCACCGGATGTTCCAACGGCCACAACGGGCCACTTGCTCAGTGCATTCGACGCGATTATGCCGACGCCCTCCCCGCTTCCCGACCCGCCCGCCATGATACACCAGCCTGAACCTGGCATCCTAACCGACCTTCCGCCAGGGTTCGTCCCATCTGGATTCACGCCCGCAGTTACTTCTGGATCTCTGCCAGTGGCAGGTCCGTCCAGCCCCACGCCCGTCATCCCGAGCCATGAATTGCTTGACGACTCCTCTTCCACGTCCTCAGGCATGTCGGGTGATTCGGGGCTGACCACGCCGCCGCACCAGCGCCAGAAGCGGCTCGGATCCACATCCAAGGAGGCGCTCACGTCAAGGTTCTCGTCTCTACTGTCCGGGGCTAGCCCGGTTCTTCCTCCTGTCGTCGTACCTGCTCCCGCTCCCCCTCCTGTGCCCATACCCACTCCCACTCCCGCTGTACGGGGCAAGGGGAAAGGCAAACGAGGAAGGCGGTGATCATTACGGTTACAATCTGTTTTCTTCAATGCTCATCAATTAGATCGACTTCACAGCGGATTGAGTGAGTCAGAGATATGGTCTGCCTCCGTAATCTATCTCACATTGAGCCACGCTGCAATTACCAAAACACAAGTACCTGATTCAGATTCCTCCTGCCCGTGGAATCACTCGAAGTCCATCATCTTCATGCACCGCTCCTCTGTCAAAGCCCACTGACTGGCTCTGAAAACCTCGCCTTTCTACTGTCTCATCTCTCAAATTCATCCGAATCTCGCGGTGATGCCCATAAGACCCTGCCAAGTGTTTGGGGAGAGAGATAGGCCAAAAGTGCTCTAGTATGAGGTGAAATCCTCCCCGGACAATAAATGTTGGGTCGGGGATGACAGCCCGGACACGCTCTGGGGACTCCTACATAATGAGCGGGGTGTATTCTCACAACCACTCATACAATATGGGGCAGCAGAGATTATGTGCCATTTTGCCATTGGTCTGAACTGCAGCTAACATATCATTCAATGCGCCACACCAGGCAGTCAGTGAGCCTGTGTATGTAGGACAATGACGGAGACCGTGTGTTACGTTGTTCTTGACTGCGTCTTATCCGATGGCATGGTTCCGACCTTGAGAGGGAGGTGACTACGCCGCGCCAGACGGACAAACTTGGCCGCGCCGCATTCACTTGCTGGCGCCCCCTGCTCCTGTGAGTCCTGTCCCAATACAATGGTAAATGACTTGCAGGGAAGGGATGAACGTTAACGTTGATGTTATGTGCTCTCATGCATGTTCCAATTGAATGCAGGGTTCCAATGTATGAAGAAGAGCGGTACTATTGGCGGTTGCCTCATTTGTTCTAGGGAGCATCATGTTCACGGCATGCAACGGGTCCGTAGACGCGTATTCACATGTTACTGCGTCCCCGCACGAGATTATGCGTATTGACATATTTCTTCTAATTCATCGCAGCTCCCCTGCACTAAAACGTCCACCATTACAGGTTAAGTTATACGGTTAGGGTATGGAAGTTCGGTTCGTGATAGATAAGGAACAAAGGTCCTGGGTATGAAGAAAAAAGGACTTTCTGAAGCCCCATGAAAAGCAAACGGCGGGCTTCAAGTCTCTAACTGATCGTCAATCCTCAATAAAATGTCATCATAACTTCTCCTTGATGAAGAGGTCCGTCTCCAGTACTAATGGAGTGGAGTTTGTTGATACGGAGGATAATGATACGAAGGAAGATGATCTGGATGTCGTCGAGGATGACAGGGCCGATCCGAGCATGGGGACGGCAGAAGGGGACCGATACGCAAGCCCTTGACGTTTCTCGTTGATCGGCCAGCCCATTGACTGCCAAACCTTGGCGTCACGCTGACCGCCCAATCCGACCCTTCGGGGCTGCTGGTTGTACAACCATGTCGCGTTGAGCACGATGGCAGATCCCAGCACGAAGGTGAACGAGATGCGGAAGTCGAACAATGCGACTGACGCGAGGAAGGAGATGACGATGCTCAAGCTCGTCGCGAAGCCCTTGAGGATGTTGTCCGAGTATTTGATAACCATGGCTGTGACCAGACCGCCAAAGACTTGGACGCACACTGTCGCCCAGGCCCAGGGACCGAAATCATGGAAGAATGCGGACATCCATCCAGCGATACCCCCGTCGGTGTTGACTTGTTGGGTCATGAGGATGGGTGCGATGCATGGAATGAGACTGAACAGGGATAATTGGACGTTCCGGACCCATAGATCCCCTGGGGAATTCTTGAGAACCATCTCAAAGTAAACTCCCGCGAGTCCCGATGTAAAGCAAGCGGCGACAACGGCCAGAAAGCCCTTGGTGGCATTGAGTGAATGACCGCCGGATGGCGTGTCGCCATTTTTAGAACACGCGGATTGGATCTGCACGACACCAACACCAATTGCGAGGAATAAGAGGGCAATCCACTGGGTCGATAGCAGCTTCTTGCGTAAAAGAAGGACGGAGAACGCCGCCGTGGTAAGAATCTTCATCTGGTAGCTGACCTGGAACGTCGCGGCTTCAAGGTTGGAGGCGGCGACATACTGCAGATTGTTTTGAATGACTAGAGTACGTGAGAAGGGTATAGATTTGGGGAGAAAAGGAAATGTCCTACCATAGAGGATGGCAGGAATTGAAAGCTTCCAGCAATCGGGACTAAACACTTCACGGCACAGCTTCTTCACGCGCAGTAAGGGCGACAAAGGCCGGGAAGAGAAGGTTGGCTGAGTCGATTCCGGTGCGAACGACATGGGGATTGCAACGGGAGGAGTCACGTCGATGCGCCAGAACGCGAATACGAGCGAGATGAATCCCTTCAGAATCTCGTTCATCAACACCGCAGTCGCCGCAGAGTACGCCCGCGAGGGTGGCGTCGACACTCTAGAGTAATGCATAATAATCGTCAAGGCAGAGTTCTGGACGGCCAGCGTCACCAAACTAGACTCTCATTAGCGCCCGAGAAGGTGGAGAGGAGAGGCGCAGGCGACGCACGAGATATATTTTAGCGGCATTCCCCACAGCGAGGGCACTGCTGGTGCGGTCGTGATATCGCTTGCCAACGCTGCGTCCTCCGCGCTGAGGTCGTGCTTGATGTCTCCTGCCTCCATAGCCTTGGAGCAGAGATGAGCATTAGAATGTGTTGACATTACAATTATGGTTGAGAGGCGCGGTGGTAGGCGGGAGAGAAGGGCTGCACAATGCCGTCGTCGTCGTCGGGCACGTCGAGAACGAGGGGCAGAGCGTAGAGCAGAACGAAAGGCCGATTGCGAAGAGGGGAAAGGGCAAATCACGCTTGAAATTCGCCAGGTAATATAACCGGCTAGTTGGAGCCCCTTTCCCCGTTGTTGCTGCGGAACATCCTCAACGGCACTGCTTCCAAATGCGCTCAACACACACAACTCCCATCAGCTTGGGTGTGTCAATCATCAGATACCGTCTGGGAACCGTTTCTTCTATAATTACACTCCACAGACATACCGAACACAATCTTGTTCCAAATTCATGCTGTCATAGTCTGTTCTACGTTATAGTAATCATCTAATGCAACCGTTTCTATCTAGTAAGATAATAGCTTGTTCGACTCTTTCTCTCGTCTTCGTACATCCCGCAGATGCTGTACGTAGGGCTGCGATAGTCTGCGAAACCCATCGGGTCCGATTGCTCAAGTCCCATCTGAGCCAGAGACGGAAGTGGAGGAGGTGATGGCACCCTCGGAGGTTTATCAAGCACTCTCGATTGGCTGGCCGCAAATATCGTTGAGGAGCCAGAACTCATCTCTCCGTGAGTCGTCACATTTTCCCCGAGTCGGTCTCCCAGGGTAGCCAAAGACCTGTTCGTTGCTCCAAAGTCCATCGTCAACATCAAACTTCCCAATGCTGTACCGGCATCCACGCTAGCTATGCGAGGCAACGCCACAGGTCCCGCCTCATCACTGCCCGCAGCGCATCTCAGCGCTTTCTTCGACGGAACACGTTTGCTCGGCCGTCTCGATCCCACGACGCTCAGCGAATCGTCTGGATACAACGTCGGCTGTGGCGAGACGGGCATTGTGTCGATAGACGGTGACGTCAAGCCCAAGGCAGAAGTAAGAGCGCGAGTGTCACGGTCTCTTCGGGAATTAGACTTATGGAGGGTGGGGAAGGGATAGGCATCATAGGGTTCGTCTACTCGTATCTTGGATGAGGTCGTAGATGGAATCGTGGAGATGCGTGGGTACGACCCTGGAGTATAGTATGACGACTTGATTCGAGTTCGGCCTCCAGAAGCTGACGTAGCGGGGACAACTGGGGATTGTAGAATCTTCGGAGATGTAACGTCCGCGCCGTCATATGCTAGCTCTGTCCCATCGTCCAGTATCTCGCTCCTGCTCTTCCGTAAGGCGGCTTTCGAAGTCCTATTCAGGATTGGGTGTCCATCCGCAGTGAAGGCTTTGCTACTACTGATCGCGATGCCAATATCGTGGGCGCTGATGGGTGACGTTGGGTATAGCGACAATGATGCGGTCGAGAAACGGCTGACGGCCCGAGTCAACGCGTTGTTATTCTTGGCGGGCTGGTGAGATACAGGAAGAGCGAGCAAACTGTGGGATGGATTCGGATGAGACAATTCTGTACGCGACTGTGATTCGTAGCTCGAGCTTGGCTGCCAGGAAGACTGCGAAGTCGGAAGATTAGATCGCTGTAAAGTGTTGTCTACGTGGATATTGTTGTGGTGCACGGCCGGCTGCATGGGTTCGACAAAGGGATTAGATTGAGGTTGATTTGACCACGCCCAGAGATTGCCGGCCTGTGAAGAAAATCGTTCCTTTCCCCCAAAAATAGGCGAGTCCTTTTCCTTGTAATCAAAGTCTCGATCTCCGAAGCCATCGCCGAGAATAGGCAATGAAGGCTTGGGACGGGTACGACGGGTAGGGCGCGAGCAGGCCTTGACGGTAATGAAGACTCCAACTAGCACGAGAGCCACGCCAACAGAAAGGAGAGCGATTGCCACAGCAGGAATTTTCGGACCTTGTGAGCGACTGTGGGAGACGGATGCGTTTTGAATTGGGTTCGGCATAGAAGATGGGCTGACAGTGGTAGACGTCTGCGCCCGTGACGATGTTGGAGAAGGTGTCAACAGAGGAGGCAGAGGAGAGAATATAGCAGTCGTTGGAAATTTGGTGGGCACAGCCGTAGCCGAGATAACCGAGAATGTGTGGGCGGGATCGTATCCAACGGAGAAGAGCGTTCCCTTCTTGGCGCCGTCGGGAGTAGGATTGGGTATGTTCGAGACATCGTATGCGATTTTGTGCGTCTCCTTGACTGTAGCTGTTGTTTTAGTCGATTTGTGTGATTTGTCTGTGACGGTTTGAGCTAAGAGGTTGTCGGCCACAGGTTTGCGGTGCAATTTGACTAGGCGGGCTTTGCGATTGCCAGAGGGAGCGACGAAGGGCGTGGGTATAGGTTTGCGGGAGAAGGTGTGCGGCTCGCGACCATGCTCTTGCAGCGGCATCGGGAGAGAGGGGAAGTTCATATATACAGAGGCAGAGCGACGACGTCCAGCGCGGCGTGATGGAAATTGTTGGACAAGAGCAAGTGGTGTGCGTCACGGAAATTCGATGTGACCAAGTCAAGAGCGCGTCTCTGACCACGTGCACACATATCCATCAATAATTTCAATATCGCTCCTAAACTCGACCGCCACGGTTTGACTCACTGCAGTTGGCGTGCTGCCCCTTCTACCCCTCATTTTCTACCATCTACTGCTCAGCTTGCACCCATTCTCCAAATCAAGCAGTAGACTAAACTATTTCCCATTGGCCATCGCGACGGAAGCAACATTACCAATTCGTGTTCGTTCGTTGCAATCGCGCAGCTCAGACACGGCTATCTGGCCAGTCTGATCTTCTATGCCCAGAAAGCAAGGCATGCACGCTCTTGGGTGCGTTATACTGCCTAGCCACATTTTCCTGACTCAATTGGCGCCACAACAGTGACATGCCTGCACCTATCCAGGGCCGAGCCACCAAGGACACCGCTCCGACCGAGGGTTCAGCTACACCTTCCGGCAGCACTGTCTTCAAGCCATCGAAGATTCAGTTCTTCGGTCTCCTCGAGACGCAGTCCGAATCACAGAGTCAGTACAACAACCACGACATCGAGGCATTTGGCGACGGCGGTTCGCAAAAGGAGAACGTTGATATCGACATGGACAAAGAATCGCAGGCCGACGAACCTGGTCCGGAAACCAGTGGAGCACTCACAAAGGTCAGTGGTCCAAGCACTGATCGACTCATGCCGTGTTGATGTCTTTGTGCTGCTTCTGAAAGGACGCCTCTCACCACAGCTCTGCTGGAACTCCCATGAAGCGCTTCACCAATGCACTCTCTTACTCCAACCCGCGTACCAACGCGAGACAACGAAGCGAATCATTACACCCTGACGCAACACGGCTTCCTACATCCAGATACCTGAAGCGCTCACCGTCTCCTGCCGATGATGTCGACGACGACCTGGCGGAGGAAAGTCCACCCGTTGTATATGTGGATGCATCGGACCCCGAGTCTCAGAAGCTTAGTGAGGCAGGCGATGATGACGACGAGCGCAACTTCTTGGATAACTACTCGTGCGCTCAGCCCCGCCAAGATCCAGACCTATCCGACGGGGAAGACGATGGGTTGAATGATGTCGACGAACCCTCTCAGAAGCCAGTCACGTCCCCGTTCCGCCGCCCACCCACCCCTTCTCCGTCACCTCCATTGCTGGACACGCAATTGACACAAGCGACAGCGAGCACGCAGGTTGTCGACGATGTCTTTCAGGAAACCGGGGCTTCTGTCACAGATTCCAAGGACTATCACATCATACACAACCTTGTCAAGCTCGCTGGGTCTGACGAGAACTCGATAAAGCGGCGTCTTGCCGCCCTGAACATCCCGAACCTGAACTTGGAGACTTTCCGCTGCGCAGACTACCTTTCGGCTACCCCGCCAACATCACAATCCGTCGCGCACTACAGAGAACTCCTGAATTCACAAGCCTCCCAGTCCCAGCCCGAGGCAGGTCCCTCGATGGGGCAAGAAACACAACCATCATATAATCACTGGCTGGACAGAGAGGGAGAGGCGGGACCCTCAACTCGGTCGGAAGACCAGACACCGATGTGGCAGGAAGTGGAGGAGGCGGATTTCCAGGTTGGGGAGGCGACTCAGCCGGCTCGAAATCATTGGATGGAAACACAGCCATCACACGACGAAGATCTCCCAAGACCCAAGCGCGTCATTAAGCCTCCGCCCGTAATGCAGCGTGCCACGCAAGACTCAATATCGGAAGTCCCGGATTCAGATCCTCGTTCACAAGCATCTGATCCCTCGCCTCTTTCTATATCCTTCAGGCAACCCCCGAAGCCATCCGTGATTTCCAAACTACGTCCTGCGGACAAGTCCACGTCCACGGAAGCAGATGACTCCGCAGACATCGTTCCGGACTCTTTGGAACTCGAAGAGGAAGTCAGGCGTAACAAGTCGTTCGCTCGTCGGATGGAAGAGGAAGAGTCCTCGGATGACGTCCCTGTCCCCAAGCCCGGCTCGAAGCCAACCAGTGCCACAACCAAGACCAAGCCCACTAGCGCGAATGTCAAGGCAGCTTCCAAAGTCAGGCTCCTCATTTATGATGCGAGATATATATTGACAGTTCATCTAGCCCATTTCTGCTCCGAAGTCTTCTAACGTTGGGAAACGCAAGCGCTCTCCATCGACTGAAGTTGTCCCTTGCTCTCTCCCCTCTGACATGCCACCTCCCAAAAGCACTGTCAAACGCATTACGCGGAGCGCGAAAGGCAAAGGCAAAACCCCTGCAACAAACCGGAAGACTATCAGACGAGGCAAACAACGCCAGCTTACTGAGACTCTGAGCGGTGATGAGGAGCCTGATGAGTCAGATCACGGAGAACTCAAGCGAGAACGGGAAGCCACGGTCTTGCTCAATGAAGCTGGTCCGTCCAGCCACAAGCGTCGTCGGCTTGGCTCCAAGGCTGCTACACCATCGCTCAGCGGCCCCATCAAGCGCGAAGTTGGACTCACGAAGAGCATACGCAATGACACCATTGTCAGAGCCGTGGAGAACGTTCGAGCTTGGGTGTTGTGGCCGAAGGAGGGGATGTATTACTCCTGCACAATCGAAGAGGTCAAAGGGACGAAGAGAGTGGCCGTCCGTTACGATGATGGTAACTCGTGCGAGGTGGACATCGGTTACCTGCGGCGCTTCGAGTTGCGTGCAGGGGACGCCGTGCAGGTCGAACATCCGGATACTACCATGGACTCTGCTCTTGTTGTTGACGGGCACGTTACCGACTCGAGCGAGGTCTTGCTCGAGTTGAATGACGAGCAGGTCATGGTGAATGTCGACAGCATTCGGCTGTCCTCCAAATCTGTCAAAGAGTGCTGGGGCGACCGTCTTCTTCGTACCCGGGATTTATTCCCCAATGACGAGGACCCGGATACGTCTGACGGTCTCTTTGCAGGCTACGCGTTTGTCGTCACCTGGTCCAAGGCTGCCGGCAAGGAGCAGAGTATTGACAACCTCACCATTGCCGGTGCCAAAGTCTACGACAACTGGCACAACGTCATTGTGTGGAATGGGCAGTTTCACGGCCAGGACTGGTCCATCGAGAAGGGGTCTGCGGAATGGAACGGCTCTAAAAACCTTCGGCACGTTTTCCTGCTTGCGGACATGGCTAACGAGAAGCCGAAGTATCTTACTGCATTGGCTCTCGGGATTCCTTGCGTCTCCGTGGAATGGGCGCGCGCATCCACGAAGGAAGGCCGTGTATTGGACTGGAGAGCCTACCTCCTTCCCGCCGGAACCTACATGGATCGACGTCTTTCGCAGCTCATCGACCTTGACTGGGATACCATCGATCTCGTGAATATTCTGGACAGCTCGTCTGCTATGAAGCTGTTGCGCGGGAAGACAGTTCTTGTTGTAGGAACTTCTTACATGCCCAAGAGGGAGATAGATGTGAGTTGCCTCCGATTGACATGCTTGTTGGTAAATGCTCATGTCGTATCGTAGGCAACGGATGGATCGCACAACGTTCCCTTGATACTGTTCGCGATGGGCGCTGACAAGGTGAAGGTTTTGAAAGGGTCGGTGACCAAAACGGTTGCCGCAAAGTTCGACATGGTCGTCTATGATGGTACATCAGCAAAGCCGCGCTGTGTTCATCCGAATCTTGTACAGTGGCAATCATTGAAGGAGTCCTTGATTGCAAACAGATTGTTGACTGATCTATCTTGAGTTTTGTTTTTTCATCTGTTTCACGCTCTATCTATCGCATCCTACTACCTCATATCATCTTGACATCTAGCCAAGCTTTCACCAGCAATTACTTACCTTTTGTGTGTATCCATCTACAGATTAATTGCCATGTAAAGTATTTGTGGAGCAAATTTGGACCTTACGCACGCTCGAGTACAACTTTAGTTACTTTACATTTCCTTAGTCTTCTCCATGCTTTGATCAAAATATATCCTCACACTTAGTGCTTGTTGTACCTCAGCCAAGCATGAATCGGAGAGCTAGGGATCAACAGCAAGGTGGGCTGTACAATGATGAAGGACACACTGACCTTCACAGACGTTTGCTCCGAGTCTACAGAGCCGACGAACAGATTGGCATCTGGACGAGTTTCGTTGGGTCTCCTCAATCGGTCGGTCCGAAAGCTCCGAAAGTTGAAGGGAATGATATCGGAATTCTCGACTGTTACTGACACCGCGCGTACCACTGGTTTTCGTGTCGCCATCGACGCGTCTCCTACGACATGACGCGTGTAAAATGCTGTGAATCGTGCTCTGCGGTCTTAAATCGCAATCCGGCAATTTGCGATGACAAGTTGCGTTATTACTCTGAGGCTGTCGCAATTCTGGAGAATCTTTTGGCAATGTGGTCAATGGCTGTTTTTTTCCTACAACGTTGGCGCCCTGCTTCCTGGTCTGGTGATGCAGCCACGCCAAGATGCGGGCTTCGACGCCACGCCTTATGATTACGGCAACATACAATCTGAGCTCGACCACCAAAGAAACATCCTATTCCCTTTCAATACTATGGCTGAGGACGACCAGAATTCCAGGCTACCTTCGGAATCATACTCATCCCAGAGGCGACCGCATAACCAGGTAAGTTCTTCTCGTCTAAATTGCATTCAAATGTTCATTGTAATTCATGCAGAGCATACAAGATGCAGTCCTTCTAGCTCAGTTCGCCGAGGCCACTCGTTCCCGCCAAATTCCTCCAGCCCCAAGGCCGGGGACGCAGACAAATGTCCCTTTGGATCCTTCGATGCTTGCCCTAGTGCAGGCCTGGCAGTCTGCTCGAAACGCAAGCCGTCCGATGGCCAATTTCCCTCCTCCACAGTCTGTTCAAGGCCCAGGTGTACACCACCCACATCAACCACAACATACGACGCCGAGTCAGTTGGACATCAACAGCGCAATCTCACAGCTACTACAGCAGCCCTCTGATGGTGCCCATGTCTTACCGTCGACGCCACGTTATACTGCAGGCTACTCGTCAGAGCCTTCGCACTCGTTTCCAAATCAATTTACCGATTACGATTATGCTAGCGCTAGCGCTGTACCAATTCACAACGCCTCTGGAAGCTCGTCAACAAGCTCTGGGCCAGCGGCCGTTGCTTCCACCTCATCTTCGCCCGGCTACATTGATGAAGCCTTCGACGACAAACGTCGTCGAAATACTGATGCATCTGGTGAGCAACATTTCTTCGAGCAATGCGATTCTCGCTGACAGGAATTTGCGTTTAGCACGGTTCAGGATCAAAAAGAAACAGCGAGCTCTCAATCTTGAGAGGTCTGTTTCTGATCTCAAAGGACGAGCAGATGAGCTAGAGCGGGAGGCTTCAGACCTTCGTCGTGAGAATGGATGGCTGAAGGAAATCATCATGTTGAAGAGCGGTCGCATGAATTTGACACCGGATACGGTCTCGTCCGCCATGTGGGACAACAATAGAAACGACAAACCGGAGGCGGACGAAGATCAGGATGGAGATTCATCAGATTCGGAGTATGTTGACAATGGAAAGGGGAAAGGCAAAGGAAAGGGAAAAGGCAAAGCAAAGAAGTAGGCCATATGTAATCTCATCGAGAGTCGAGCAGCAATCTGCAGCAGGACCAATTCCTACTGATTTAGTTCATTAGCAACTTGAAAGCGCACAGAAAACCTTCTTTTTCAGCGTCGCAGCCTTCCTGTGGCCTTCGACGGGCTCGGGTAATTCATACGCTCAGCATGGGCCTACAAGACATGACAGTACCCTGGCAAGTCAGAGGGAGCCACGATTGCGCCACATTGCACCACTGATGCTTTTCTCTCATCAGTGACAGATTGAACGACCAGGAACAACATACCATGAAGTCCTGCATTGGCAATTCGATGGGAAGTTCCTGAAGAAGAGGCGCCAGAGAGCTGTATATACGTGCGGAAAATCGAAAGGTTGCCTACCAGTAGCCGACGCCGTCTTGAATTCCCTGCCAGCAACGACTGCTGAACGGAACAGTAGCCCGGGCTATATGTGGCGTTCGGTAAAGGCCTGCTTCACGGACACAGGATGTGGAACATATAATGTCAGAGCCAGCCACTGTTAGTAATAAGACTGTAATAAGTCGTGCATTCGGCGCACGCCCGCGTGGAGGCAATGATACAAAATCGAGTTGTGATCTGTACTGGAGCAAATGTATCGACGGTTTTCAAAATTCCAGAGAAATATTGCGGTATACCTGATATCACAATCAGTGAGACTGAACCAATTTAAATTCAGAGCAAAACTATACCACGATAGAGACCACGACAGACGAGGTGCAGTAAAAGATGGAAGGCCACGTCTTATGTAATCATCAATGATCATGCCCGTGTACTTGTTGGTCGCCTCGTAAGTAGTACTAATGTACGGAACGCGTTAGTTACGCGTTTCTTATTGCCGGACCATGGCAAACGATCATCGATTGTATCGATGCCCCATGCTATGAAACGTCAACCAGAGAAGCTATGTTGTGTCTCTGAACTTATCGTTGGTGTTGTCTTCGAGATAGTAGTCCAGTCGCGACTTGGACTCGTCACCGCGCTCATGCAACGGCATCTTCTGTCACTCTGGCAACCTGCGGCGTATGTCGAAATTGGCATCTATTCAATCGTAACACAGGAACTATATCCAACAGAGAACACTTGAGCAGGTAATATGTGACGGCGATACTATTTTCGTGAGCTCATTCTGCGCGTATGGAGAAGTCCACCGATTTGGACCTGTGATTCGGTCGACGTTCCGATGTTCGTGCGTGGGTACTATAGATTGAGAGGTATACGATATGATACAGATACTACAACAATTGCTCGGGCAGTCCAATTCGCTAGCATTCCAGTACCCTGGAGTCTTACTTGTCGAGCCGAACCCCACAGCAACTGCACTTCTTCTCCGTGTCCATACTACATAGTTCTCATTGAGCGATGAAATCGTCCAGGCCGCGAGGGGGAGGAACGTACAATAGACATATCAAGCCAATTGGGAAGAGAAGTACACCCGTGATGATACCGCAGGCGCCGTACGTGGTTTTGGACTGGTGTCTGCCCTGTGCACATTGCGCGTATACTATAATAGTGATAATTATTCCGATCAGTGATACGTTCTCAATGAAATGAAGCTACGCACAGGCGTTTCGATACTCCTCGCCGATCTCCTGCGTAGTCTTTGGTCGCGTTTCTGTGTATGAGCCAGGTGGGGGTTGCATGGCGATAGGCGCCTGTTGTTGAGGCATCTGCTGCTGGCTGAGCTGATAGTTGGGAGAGGGGGAGTACAAGGGAGGAGGGGGAGGTTGCGCCGTCATAGTGGGCGTAGAGTCGGGAGTGCCTTTGGACATCGAGTCGGAAGGTTGGATCATTGAGACGGTGGGGGTTTTGATTTATGATTCCTTTCTGAATGGAGAATGGTGGAGTTCAATTGGAGCGATCTTATACCTAAAGCCAATACTTGGCACCCAGCACTGCCCCGCAAACAAACACGGATGTTGCAAATCACGATCGAGCACCGCTTTGGAACGCTCTGTGATAGGCACGCGATAGGTATTATTAGGCACGCTGGAGACGCGCTATACAGTCTTGAAACTCACGATAGAGGACCGCAGCAGCGTATCAATTACAGCCTTGCGTAAGTAGAAGGAAAGTATGTATAGCAGCTATACATTCCAAGGGATCAGTACATCGATAACTGTTCATCAGAGGCTGAGTGTGAGAGGAGCTGCGAGCACGTCGTCGTCGGACAAGAAGAACCGCCGACTAAATCCACGATCCAGGATGAGGTCCAGAAAACATAGCACCACGACCTCAGTGGAACATAGACTGCATGTTCAGGTGTGGCTTCACCGGTCAATAACGTCCGAGTCGAGCCTAGAAGTACAATAAGAAGTTACAGCAGTAGATAGAGACTCAGAGTTTCGACATACATCATCATGTGTATGAAAGATCTATACCACTTACTCAACGATTCCCAAGCCCACTCAGATTCCAAGCAGCCTGTTTCCTCACATGTGGAATCAGATTGGCGATTCTGACGAAGATATACGCTGCCCACGACACCACGACATTGTCGGACAGGATCAGGTTCACATAGTACGAGATGGTCTTGGTCATTGTGATGGTCTTGACGGCGCGTTCGCGGCGCGTCTTAGCCCACTCGTCAAGGTGCTCGGGACCTTGCAGGAGGACGGGGGCAAGGGAAATGGCATCACGGAGGCCCAAATTCATGCCTTGGCCTCCGAAAGGAGAGTGCGTATGAGCAGCGTCTCCGACAAGCACGATGGTGCCTCCGCCAGGCATATGGGCAACGAAACGGTCCGCCAGAGCTGACTTGATTAAATATCGACTCGACCACAACACTTTAGCGATGCGAATGGATTTGTTATCGTGGTAGAGATGGCGAGGACGGAAGGTGTCGATCTGTTCTTGAATGTAGGCCAAGGAAGGTTCGTGGGGAGGAGGACCAGCAGAGGCTGGGACGTTGAAAATGAGACGGTATAGGAGTTCCGTCTCGGACAAAGACGGTAACGGCAGTGTCATGAGCGCACCAGCGGGTGTCAGACTGTTCAAGATGTATTCTTTAGCAATCGCCGGGACTTCAGAGAAAACAACGTCGGCCAGGACGATGGCGCCGACTTTGTCAGGTACAGGTTGATCGTCGATGTCAGTATACATGATTCCTGCCAGGGTACGAATCTACACAATGTCAGTCTGGGAGTTTACTGAGAAGAATCGACTTGCTGTAGATTTATGGCCGTCAGCGCCAATGACATACTGGACATTGATAGTGTCCCCAGACTCCATCGTTACATCCAGGCAGGACTGCGTGTCAGAAGACTTGACGCCAGCAACACGGCACGGACGGTGGACATAAATTCCAAGAGACTCGAGATGGTCATGCAAGACGTGCTCGGTAGTCGTCTGGGCAATGTAGAGAATGTGGGGATAACGCGTAAGCGATGCAAGAGAGGACAGTGGAACGCCGACAAAGCTGTCTCTTGCAGTTTGCACCATCATTCCTTTCGCTCTGATGCCCTTTGCAATGAGAGCCTCTGCGCAGCCAATCGAGTCCAAAGCCTAAGGTAAGGCTCAGAGTCAAATCATCATTTATGTGGCGCAATACTTGCCTCGAGCGTTGCGGCATGGATAGCAATGGCACGCGAAGCATTCTCGCCTTTGAGAATGGCGTCGACAATGACAATGTCTTTGACGCCTTGCTTCACGAGGGCGATGGCAGCGGCGAGCCCAGTTGGCCCAGCGCCAACGATGAGGACCTGTGCTTTCGGGGGGAGCATTGCTTGTGGTGGACGTAGCTCAGAAACGTGGGATTATGTCGCATTCGCCGCTCAGTCTGCGCCTAGCATTGTAACAGTATCATAAGGAATAGTATGCATGTGATGATTGAGAGAGGATTCGATGGTTAGGCAGCCGGGGCACGGGGGACAATTCAAAATTGGACAGCTGCACAGCCACACGCTCCTTTCTTATGGGCGACGAGGATTACGAAGTCGGCAAGTGCCCGCCACTCTCGACCTTGCGCTTTCTCTTACATTTCCCGCAGAGGATGTCGTGCAAGCCCGCGTTATTCACTCCAAGAAAGGGCGCAACAAGAAGCAGCTTATTTGGGTGCGCTGCCTCGTCCTTGTGTTCCCAAACTTGACTGATTTTGTCTTTCTTTAGCAATACCGCGTCAAGGCAAGTTTCTTGGTCTTGGAAACCCCGGAAAGCAGCTACTCACTTCGCCTCGTCAGTGGAAGAACTATCCCAGCTCAGAAAACACGTGGGTGCAGCGTCCGGACAGCATGTACTGGTCTAACCATTGTCGCAGCTGGGAGCCTATAGAGTCGTTCGATGGCTCGGAGAATGTCATAGACGACTTCTGGACGCGTACCGACACTAACGGCCGCGACTTCAACGATCTCTCCTTGTTCAAACACGATGAAATGTTCTATCCGATGCACGGTATGTCCTCGCTCTCTGACATGCTTCCCTCCAGGCCAACGCCCCAGCAGAGACTGGCACACTCAAGCCTCGGACCACTCCTCGCCGCAATCAGAGCTCGCCACCGCCAATCAAGAGAAAGCAGTCTGCCGCGTCCGCCGCCAAGCGGAAGCGTAGCCCTTCAGTTATAGTCATCGAGGATGAGGACGAGGACGAGGAGCCCAAGGCGAAACGTCCCAAGCCGCGTCAAAGCCGGTCATCTGCCCAGAAACCCGTTGTCGCGGAAGCCAGTGCCAGCGCTGGCCCAAGCACCAGAAGGAAGAAGGCATCTCCCCCGCCTAAGCCTGTACGATCCTCCACCAGCGCCAGTGTCACCAGGAGAAGGAAGGCGGCACCAGAACCATCACCCCCGCCCAAACCCACACCAACAAAGCCCTCTCCTCTCCGGCCACGGCCTGAATCTGAGCCTGTTATTCCAGATTCTGAGGAGGAGCGCGAGAAGAGCGAAGAGCGAGCCGCGAAGAGAAAAAACAAAGGCAAAAAGAAGATGAACGGTGCTGCCTCCATTCCCAGTCCGTCGGTGCCAGTCGCGTCGTCGTCCGCCAACCCTCAACCAGATGACGATCCTGCTGATCTTTTTGGCTCTTTGTACGAGAATACGCCACAGCCAGACAACTCCTTGTTAGCACACCGTGGTACGCAAGCGAACACCCCCGTCAAAGAAGCTGAGCCTGCTGTCGTTGAGAGCGCCAACTCCGCCAAAGTGCGCGCGGCGAACAAGTCAGCTGGTCCCAAGAGGTCTCGCCCTGGTCCAGGTCGTCCGTCGGAGGGCCTGAAGCCTGGGACAAAGGCCGCACCGAGAGCTCCTATGAAGGCCCCACCGAAGGTTTCCACTGGACCGAAGAGCTCTCTCTTGACATTCACTAAGCATGGCGCGAAGATTATTCCAGGGCATGTTGCGCCTGCACCCAACAATCCTGAGGCTCTGTCCGGGCCAGCGCCGGGTCCCTCGCGCTTGAATGGGAATGGCGACGCTGGTATGGACATGGATGTGGATGTGGATATGCAGATGGACGTGGAGGAGCCTGAACCTGTTACTCCTCCGACAGGTCAGGAACTGTTGGCATTGGCAGGACTTGACCAGGAGGCAGCGGACGAACTTGAAGACTATGAAGAGGAATCGCCCGCTCCTGCTCCTGCTCCCGCTCCAGTTCGAACTGAAGCTCAGGCTGCTTCAATGTCAGTCCTATCGTCTCATCTCCTCTCTAACCAGTCGTACTAAAAATCCCAATGTAGCTCACTGACCAACTCGAGCCTATTCCCCACCACGCAGTCCATAGATTCGCATACTGCGGCAGCCATAAAGCAGGGAAACACGATTTTTGGAGTTTTGTATGTGCCTATTTCTGACTTTTGAAATTGTGCTCATGTAGTCTATAGAGGGATAGGCACCGACGCCCCCCAATCCACAACCATCGACTCGTAAGTTCCTCAGCAAATGCTATTACGCCTTTTCTCATATCCTTAGCTCGGAACCCCCGCTTTTCATTCTCCTCGAGCACTCCAAGCACATCCCCGTCCATGTCGTGAACATTCACCGACCAACGGATACGTCGCCCTTCGTCATGGACAAGAAAGGCATCCCGGGAACGTTCTTCGACAAGGAGAAAGCGCAACAGGTCATCGATACTCTCCGCACCGGTGGTCCTGCTGGGAGAGCCGTACTCGTGTCGGACGCCACCACTGAGCAGAAAGCAGAGTTCGAGCAGTTATGCGAAAGGCTGCAGGACGAGTGTTTAGTATGTTTCTCCCCTTTGCCAGCATGTACGAGCCTGGACTGATGATTTTCCATAGTTCATACTGCCTTTCGGCTTTCATTCTCTGGCCGTGTGTTCATCGAGGAGCGCGCTTGTGTGTCAGAGGCTCAACATCCCACAAGCGTTGTTGGTGGGTGGCCATAACCAGTTGCTTGTGTCGCGGGTGTCGATAGACAACCCCATGTTATATGCTAGTATTGTTGCTTGATCGAGTTTCTTGCTGCTTATCTGCTCTTTGCGCTTTATCTCAACCTCTTGAAATGAATTTATTAATCGTGATTATTGTTGATGTTCATGTCCAGGTACACTAATAAAATTCGAAGAAACCTTCGCCGCTAGACTGTCAGTGTATGTTGTTCCCAAGATTCCTACTACGCCGCATCATTGCAAAAGGGCATTTGAGGGTGATACCAGCCATCGATACGACCACACAAAGGAAGGCTTGCCGAGTCCATTGTCTTCTGGCATCCGGTCGATCGTAACCTGAAACACGGCACGAGCATGTGTCGTGATCTCTTCTTTGTGTCCACTGTCTACTTCTTTCATCTTCGCCACTCATAGATGGGGCAATACTTCAAGGTGTTCAACCTCGACAAACGTCGCACGGAGGACGTTGATGGCGACAAGTTTGGGGAGTGGTGGCCTGCGACTGCAGACCCAGAGTCATTGAGAATGGGCCATCGGCTCATTCGACAGACGTTCGATTTCCCAGACGATCCTTTGGAAGATGTAGCGCTCGTGGCAGCGCAGACAGCTGATCCTTCAAGGCGAGTCGCTCTTTCAGACCTCATGATCTGTACTCATTCCTCCGTAGGATTGGTCTCTGCGACCTTCCCCCGGAATTGCACATTGCCATCTTCAACGAGCTGAAGTATGTCGTCGACGTCATGGCTTTCTCCATGACAGCATGCTACTTCTGGAAGCTGGGAATCCTGCGATTCAAGTCACTACACGCTTCGTATTTCCAGCGAACCTATCAATGGGCTGGCGATAGGATCATCACCATGGGTGATTACGCTACAGACTGGCCCGAGGGGGCTTTTACCGCGGAGGAGATCCAAAAGTTTGAAGAGGTCTATGGGATGGGGTCTAAGGACACAACAATCTACCACGTCCTGAGAGCCATCAGCCCATGTGCGAGCCGTGTAGCGGATTGGCCGTCCTCATACGACTTCGAGCGACGTTGCAAGCTCACCCGCTACGATGACAGACCGGTCACACCCATTCCAGATTCCATCACAGGCTTCCGCGAGAGACTTGAATGGGAATTCCAAAGAACTCTAGACTATCGCCCTATCAAGCTCTACAGATACAACCTCGAGAGATGGTTCCAAAGGCCTGGGCGTTACTTGGACATTGATCTTGCTCAGCCTTGTATCCTTCGTAACCTTTCCAAGAAGGTTTATGTTCGAGCCGACACTCTGGCTCTTGACCCGGGGGACGTCAATGGCCCCTACGTCAGAGGCATGTCGTTCGCAAGTCTTATCACTGCGAACACAGCCTGGTCGACCGACTCATCCATGGCCATGGCATACGTCGACCAGGACGAAAACTTTCATAGAGGTGTATGGGCTGGAGATCGGTTCGACATCGTCAATGTGTCAGCCATTGAAGGGGAGGAAGGCTGGACGGATGTTAGTCTCGAGGCAAAGAGGGAATTGAGTGCCATATGGGAGTCCTTCTATGGAGACAGCTGGGAGGATGATATTCGAGCTGAAAAACGTTACTCAGGTAGGTCTGAACCTACATACAGACGGTAGATAAAGTTTACTCGACGATGTAAAGAAATAAGTAGACCGATGATGCGAATTTCTGGCGTGGCGTTTCTGCCATCATCCCAAACCTCGACTAACTCTCGCAGAGTGCTAAGACTGACAGAGAAGTGTGCACTAATCTCACCTTGCTCTTGCGACTACATGTCATCGCCCCTCGTTGACTGTCGCATTAGATCTGTCGATCGTGACCTGTGTCCTAAGGCACGGCACGAGCACGTGTCGTGACTCGCTCTCTCTCGCTCCCTGAACTAAGAACTTGGATCATCCTCGCCACTCGACTACAATGGGGCAAGACTTCACAATCTTCAACCTTGACAAACGTTACACGGACAGCGCTGGTGGCGGAAAATTTGGGGAATGGTGGCCTGCGACTGCAGACCCAAGGTTATTGCGATTGGGCACCTACATTATTCCACGGACGATCAGGTTCCCAGAGGATCCTTTGAAAGATACACCATTTGTAGTGGCGCATAAAACTCATACCACCATGTGAGCTCCTCCCCTCAACTATGGCAATGTTTATGGCTCATTCGCAACATAGGACCGGTCTCTGCGACCTTGCCGCGGAGTTACACTCTGCCATTTTCAACAAGCTAGATGATGCCGTCGATGTCTTGGCCTTCTCCCTGACAGCATGCCACTTCTGGAAGCTGGGAATCTTGCGGTTCAAGTCATTGTACGCTTCATTTGCCCAGCAAACCTATCAGTGGGCTGGTGACCGTTTCATCACTCTGGGCGAGTACGCTGAGGACTTGCCGAACGGAGCTTTGACTCCGGAGGAGATCCAAGAGCTTGAACAGGTCTATGGATTAAATTCGGACTACGGAGACGAGGACGACACCAGTATCTACGGTGTCCTGAGCGACATCAGCACAAGTGCTAGCGGTATCTGGATGAACGCACCAAAATGGCCGCACCCTTACGACTTTGTGAAACGTTGCAAACTCACCCACTTCGATTATAAGAGACCGGTCACTCCCGTTCCAGAGTCCGTCACAGACTGGCGGGAGGCAGATGAATGGGATGAAAGGAGTCAGGCCAAGAGCACAATTCAGCTCTACAAATATGATTTTCAGGACTGGTTCGAAGAACCGACACTGGACTGGGACATCGATCTTACGAAGTCTTGCATCCTTCGTAATCTATCCAAGAAGGTATACGTTCGAGCCGACACCCTAGCTCTTGACCAGGAGGACGTCAACGGCCCTTACATCAAAGGCATGTCGTTCGCAAGTCTCATCACGGCGAGAACAGCCTGGTCGAACGACTCGTCAATGAGCATGGCATACTCCAATGAAAACTTCCATAGAGGCGTATGGGCTGGAGATCGTTTCGATATCGTCAACGCGTCAGATATTGCCGGGGAGGAAGGTTGGACAGATGTCAGTCTCGAGGCAAAGAAGGAGTTGAGTGCCATATGGGAGTCGGAGTATTGGGACGATTGGATGGCTATGATTCGGAAATGAGAAACGTTACCTAAGCAGGTACTACTAGGCTGGGTGTACACATATGGAGAAGGTTTACTTGCCGAGATTGATGATTGGTACTTGCCAACACAATTGATATGTGATTCCTGCGGTGCATTGTCCACCGCTGCTCAATATTCAATACTGACTCTTACCTCATTGCATACTGATAGTGCTCGGATTGACATCAAAGTAGTCATCATGCTCTTAGAGCAGGGACTGAGGGGTGCGTTTGGCTTTAGATGCTGCGTAGTTGATTAGGTGTGTGTTTTTGTAGAGCTACGTCCGTGCCCTGCATCACTTGCGACCAGCTTGCGACCGACCTGATGTTGGTCAGGTCCACCGTCCCGGTCCGGTCGATCGTGATCGTGATCACTGATCACTGATCTAAGACACGGCACGAGCACGTGTCGTAAACTCTTTCTTGACTTTATTGGACATCCTCGCCACTCATCTTCATCCAAGATGGGGCAATTCTTCGATGTCTTCAACTTGGACAAACGTTACACGGACAGCGCTGCTGGCGGAAAATTTGGGGAATGGTGGCCTGCGACTGCAGACCCAAGGTTATTGCGACTGAGCACCTACATTATTCCACGGACGATCAAGTTCCCAAACGATCCTCTGGAAGATACACCATGTGCCGTGGCACAGAAGACCGAACCCTCAAAGTGAGCATTCTTAACAAATTTTGCAATCCTTGTAGCTTATCTGGCTCATAGGACCGGTCTTTGCGACCTCGCCGCGGAGTTGATCATTGTCATCTTCAATGAGCTGGATAATGCCCTTGATATTTTGGCCTTCTCCATGACGGCATGCCGCTTTTGGAAACTGGGAATCTTGCGGTTCAAGTCAATGTACGCTTCATTCGCCCGGCAAACCTACCAGTGGGCTGGCGACCGATTCATTACCCTGGGCGACAACGCTCTGGACTTGCCGGGCGAAGCTCTCACTGCAAAGGAGATCCAAGAGCTCAAGGGGGACTTTCTATCGTACTGCCAGACCCGGGACGAGGACGAGGACGTGGACGTGGACACGACGATCTACGGTGTCCTGAGCGCCATCAGCACATGTGCTGACGAGAGAAAGGCAGCAAGATGGCCGTACTCTTACGAATTTGCGAAACGTTGCAAACTCACCCACTTCGATTATAAGAGACCGGTCACTCCCGTTCCAGAGTCCGTCACAGACTGGCGCGAGGCAGATGAATGGGATGAAAGGAGTCATGCCAAGAGCACAATTCAGCTCTACAAATACGATTTTCAGAATTGGTTCGAAGAACCGACGCTGGACTGGGACATCGATCCTACGAAGCCTTGTATCCTTCGTAATCTATCCAAGAAGGTATACGTCCGAGCTGACACTCTGGCGCTCAAACCAGAGGACGTCGACGGCCCATACATCAAAGGCATGTCGTTCGCAAGTCTCATCACGGCGAGAACAGCCTGGTCGAACGACTCATCAATGAGCATGGCATACATCGACCAGGACGAAAACTTCCATAGAGGCGTATGGGCTGGAGATCGTTTCGATATCGTCAACGCGTCAGACATTGCCGGGGAGGAAGGTTGGACAGATGTCAGTCTCGAGGCAAAGAAGGAGTTGAGTGCCATATGGGAGTCGGAGTATTGGGACCGATGGACGGATGAGATTCGAGATGAAAAACATTACCAAAGTAATCACTACTATATATTACGCTAGGTTTATTGTACAACAACGATGAACTTCAGCTCTTGATATTCTAAGACTTTGTTAACTTGAACACGATCGAGGTATGAATCCTGCGTGCGTTCTCTGCAGCCGCTTGATAGTGAGACTAATGCTAGTGCGTAATGCTAAGATTGACACACAAGTTAGCGTCGGCTTAAAGCAGGAACTGGGTCGTTCTTTCAGCTCCACGTCCTGCGTAGTTGAGTACGCGCGTGTTTTGGAGGCTTACGAGTTCGCATACCAATCCAAAGTTGGCGTTTGCGAGTGCCGTAACTTGCAGTTGCGATATGCATATCACTGAATCATTGTACATCGGACAAATCGTTCAATTTGTGGGTTAGTCCATTAACGACTCGTGCTTATTTTATACAAGTCGCCCTTCAGGGCTCCAAGTCGGGTTATTCGTCAAAATATTACCGACTCCGCCCTCGTACGTTCCATCGATAGTCAGCTCAAGAGACGGCGCAATTTCGACATTTTCTTCCATGGCCCAAAGGGCGACTGCGACAGTGCTGGGCATACGGAGTCAGAAAAGAATTTTTGAGAAGCTTCAAGGAAGCCAAACGACTCACTTGGTACCGTTGTAGCTCAGAATGCCTTCGTGAACAGGGAACTTGGCCTGCGGTCTGTGGAGATTATGTCAGAATCGCTTTGAGATAGTGTAGTTCTTCTCGCGCATACCCCAAATTGGCGACGCGCTTGCCCATCATCCATCCGTTAACAAACATGTATACACGGTATGGCTGCCCAAGCGGTTCCGTGAAGGTGAATGACATCGGAACATCAAAGCCGGATGGGATGTTCAAGTCGAACGTCGTCACGAAGAATCCAACGCCGGCAGCAGATCCAGGGAGGCCCTCACTCAGGTCTCTGCTGTCCCATTGCGAGACATCGAAACCAGGAAGATGCCACCCGCTACGCTCCCCGAAAAGACCACCTTCGTTGAAGACTCCTCGCGCTTTGTCAGGATATCTTCGAGCGGTTCAGTGAGTGACTAAAGAATACGACGAGATCTTACCCTGTATAGCCTCCAATTTTGCCCTGAACTTTCCAGTCGGAAAAGTTTCCGACATCCAACTTATATCCACGAATTCCACGAGGGCCTTTTGACGATCCGGTGTCCTCTATGCGCTCGGTTGTGTCAACGTTGTCGACATGAACACAAAGTAACCACTTACGGCCGTTGGTTTCGTTCAGACCCATGTTGTCCTGTCTAGTGTTAGTCATTACACTGACGCCTCGAAGATCACATACCTGAACGATCGTGAGCACATTGTCGCCTGCAACTAAAGCACCTTCTGGGAAGGGAATATGTTCATCTGTTTCTTCCAACAAGTTCATGTTGTTGGAAGAACTGTGTGAGGTTTTCTGAGCATCTGAGCAGAGATCAAGCTAAGGACTGTACTTACTTCCCATACGATGTCTTCAGAAAGACATCATTCAGCCAAACACTGCCCGCGAACGCTTTTAATATTGGCAGTCAAGATAACGTTACATATCGATCTGAGATGAGCGTTACCTTCACCGCCATTGATAGACAAGTTAACACTCTGCTGTCCTGTGCCATCGAAATGACCGCGCCACAGCACGATGTTCTCACAGCTGGGGGTCGATACGTTAGTGGATAGCGCTTCTATATGAGATGGGACGCGATACTTACAATCCATAATCACAACCGTACAAGATTCTCCCATCGCCGTAGTATTGGGGCCACGGAATATTTGTAGTCGTGTGATTGGCGAGTGTCCAGTCACTGTCGTCAAACTCCGCGCCAATTTCGGGAAGGCTGTCATTGTATTTCCATCCTGTGAGAGCAGGAGCCTTGAATGTTTTGCCTGAATACGGAAGTTTTGCGACGAGACCGCCTCTAGCTGTCAGTGCAGCGTGGGTCCGAGTCAAATCGAGCTTCTTCCCATTCCAAGTCACGGTGTCGATGTGGCTGGGTGCAATGATGGAGACAGTCGTTGTACTGTTGAGATCTCCGGTCAAGGCTAATGTAGACCTGCTGATATCGGCGGAGCGGACAAGGTAAGGGCCACTGACGAGAACGGTCTCGTTGCTACCGAAGTGCCAGAAGTTGCGCAGAGGGTCATTACTACGGCCAGGAATCATCGGAGCCCAGAAGGAAGAAGCCGTCTCTGTATCAGCAAAGAGTACCAGCTGCTTGTCCGTGTCCTGAATGATGACGACACCGGGTCTCGAAGTGGGCGAGATGGACACGAGGGAGCCATTTTGATGCGACGTCACAGACACCGAGGATGACTTTGTAGCGCCCCCGAGGGACTTTCCTGTTAACTCGATGAGGAACTCGTGCGACTCGTCTGCGTCTCCGTAGAAGAGAATGACATCCCTCCCGTCAATGACGCCAGCAAAGTAGATGGATGCCGTCGAGTAAAGGACGTGTGATGAACCGAAGGTGTAGTCTGTCACGATGACTTTGGACTGGCGTCCATTTAGAGACAAGCTCTTGGAGCTGGGTACCTCGAGGGATCCTTTGGAAGTAGTGACATTGATGTGGAAGTCCGTCACAGCCCTGCCGTAACAATGAGTAAGAGTTGAACAACCACACAGTGTCCACGTACGTGCTCGTTGAATCGTTATGCCTGACGATATAGAAGCCGGCCTTTGTGTCAGGATTTTGAAGGTGCGTTGTGAAGATAGCTGCATTGTCAGTTACGGAAAGTCCGCTCAGAGTATCTGCAATCCAGTCCGTCTTGTAGAACTCCGGGGAGCTGCGTAAGAAGTATCCTTGGCGCTTCAATTCGTCGTACTTCGATCCAAGAACGCGATTCTCAGATATCTATATAGACAATTAGGGCAAACGCGGCATGGAATGCTCTGTAACTGTTACCGAAGCACCGTAATCATACGACGTATACACCTAAGCGTTGCGTGTTGTGTGAGTCGTGATAGGAAAGAAAGAGCGCAATGAATTACCCCACTGTGAGTGAGCTGTAAGTCATAGGGCAAGATTGACAATGAATGGACGTACTGGAAAGGAATGCCTCCCCACGATGTACCTCTACGTCAAGTATGGTTAGTAGGATATTCAGCGTGCCACAGCGAGCACTGCTCGTACCCATAGATCATGTAGTAGCTCACTAATTTGACGTTGGCCGCCCATAATTGTTTGTAGAATACCGACATGAAGTCCGCTCCAGTGAGAATTGCACAGTTTGCATATCCTATGAGCGGCCACTGTCAGTGAAACAGCTTCCCTGTGGACCATTAGCAGCGAACCTGGTGCATTTGGCCCCCATGGATCAAAGGCGCCCCCTTGGAACTCTACAGAATGCGAAAAGAGTTCGGCAAGCCAGATCAGACGGGTAAGCAAGACTTGCGTACCTGGTATATAGAACGGCTCCGAAGGATCAACTCGCTCATGATAATCGTGGTAGTTCGTTGTTACGTTCTTCCAGAAGGTCGGGCGAGAGCAGTCGAAGCTTTGAGGGTAAGAGTCGAGGCTGTTCTAGGCTGTAAGTAAGATGCTCTGGAGCTGTGGGAAAGGCTAACCCGTAGAGATCAACTGCACCCTATGAGTTTGTTGAGAATGGACCTAAGTTGACGTCTTGGGAATACTCACCGTTCCGTTGATGAAGTTGCTACCCTCGCCTGGGTCGTTGTAGGTCAACGGGACGACGATATCTGAGGCACGGTACACTTCCTCGAGTTCTGCGAAGTATGTGTCACCTAGGACTTGCTGGTATTCGTTATCTATTATCGAGCTCAGTCAACATCTCGACGAACTACAGCTCAATCCGACCTACCAACTTGAATGGCTGGAAGTGTTCATCAGTCGAGTCGCGTTCAGAGCAGGCAGACAATGATAACACACCAATGACAGGACCGCCATTAGTGATTTGGTACGGGGCGGTCTCATTGATGAAAGCTTTGATATATGGCATCCACGCCTCCGTCCAGTCGCTGTCGTTGCTTCGCAGACGACCAGCGATCTCCGTAGTCGTCCAGTGAGCCATACCGCCAGCACTGGTCTCTGCATTGATGTACTGGGAGTCTCATAAGCGTTGACGATACTCGCATCACGGTCCGCTTACCGGGCCTGGAGAAGAAGAAGGATCAGCGTATGGTTTTGGTATAATTATGAGAGGCGCGGCTCGTACCTGGCCTCATCACGAGCCAAAGTCCAGCCTCTGAAGCAGCCTCGTAAAGAGCTTTCACAGAACGATATCCATCCAGGTCGATGACATCTCGAGATGGGTTGAGCTGACCCATGTGGGTGTACACGCTGAGAGCATTGAGTCCTGCGGCTTTGACCTTTTGAAGGATATCCGGCCAGAGAGAAGGCACAGGCAGACGGTAAGTATGAAATTCGCCGGAGCTGCAAAGGTGTGAGTTGCAGGGAAACTTGAAGAGTTAGATCATGCGTACTGGATGAGAATGCGTTGACCCCGAAGCATAAGACTGTACTTGTCAAACGAGACTTCATCTGTGAACGAAACGGCTCGAGACATGAAGCTCTCCGCCGTGAGGCCTCGGACGCTAGGTCTGGCGAGGGCGCTAGTAGACAGACATGCTAAAATGAGCGTCCAAGCAAGTTGCCAAAGATAGCCCAAAGGCTGCTTCGATGGGCTGAAGAGTGGGCTCATCGTAATGATGAATACCAATGGGCATGACCTTCCTTATAACGCCTCCTGGTCCAGGAGTCGACGAACTTTACGGGCCGCCCGCGTTAGCGAGAGAAGGCCAGCTCGTCAAGTGAGCTGATCGGATAAACTTCGCGGCAGGGAAGGGTACATGAGCGTCGAATGACGGTAGCAGTAGCTCTCTTGGAGTCAGTTGAGGGTCTTGCGCGTGTGCCGTGTGCTGCTTTGACACCGGAAAGAATCAGAAAGGCCTTGTCCAAAGGCTTCTAGAGGGCGCATGGAACGCTACGAGAAATTCCCAGTGTTCTCGTACGTTGCAAGCTTTCTAAGATCCGTTTCCGGGTCGCATGAGCTCAGAGCTGGAGCTGTGCGCATGCTCTGAATCGGAGTCGCGGGCAAAGGTTGCGATCACTTCCCCATTCGGCCATCAAACTTTTTGCTCCTCGCCATCATGGTCGGTGCATTGCAATACAGCGGCCACCAATATCTTCGACACCGCTTGGTGCTCTCCATTCTCAGCGGAAAAGCTGTGAAGATTGATAAAATACGTCCCGATGACAAGAATCCAGGACTGAGAGGTGCAAAATCAGCTAAACAAGCTATATACACACGCTTAAAGCATCGGTAGATTTTGAGATCAGTCTCTTGCGGCTTTTGGAGAAAATCACAAACGGCACAGTGATAGAAATATCTATAACAGGTGCGTAGCTTACTAGCACCACAGGTCATAACTAAATCATCATAGGAACTGCGATATTGCTAAAACCGGGAATCATCTCTGGCGGGCCCTGTGTCCATGACTGTCCTCTGTCAAGATCCATAGGCTACTTCTTGGAAACAGTCATACTCCTTGCACCTTTCGCCAAGAAACCTCTGCAGTTGACAATTCGGGGAATCACCAGTGATGACCACGATCTCTCCGTGCGTCGCGTTCCATAGCCATGCTGGCGCGTGTCTCATCTTACTAGGCAGACACGATACGAACAGCGTCACTTCCGCACCTTCAATTATTCGGCATCTCGGATGGTCTGGAGCTTCGCGTACGCGTAGACCCTAGAATCAAAGTCACTAACCGAATGTGTTGTAGATCAAAAAGCGCGGCTCTCCTCCTCAAGGCGGCGGCGAAGTGCAGTTCTTATGCCCGGTTATCAAGCAGGCCAAGACTATCAACTTTGTCGAGCCTGGCAAGATAAAACGTATCCGCGGCATCGCGTCCGTCATTTATTCAATCATCATTGTCTTTGACTTATTCCCTCATAGTCACGCGGTGCGAGTGAGCCCGCAATTTTCAAATCGAATGATAGAGTCGTGCCGTTCAGTCTTGAACCGATATATACCCGACATATATCTCTACTCGGACGTATACAAGGGCGAGGAGAGTGGGAAGTATGTACCACATCACATCAAGCAGGGCTCTGCTAATCCGCCTCGTAGGTCACCTGGTTACGCGCTGACACTGGTAGCTGAATCCACGACATCTGTAATTCACTGTGCGGAGGCAACGTCGCGGCCTGGAATCAGCCCCGAAGACATCGCACTCACCGCTGCACGGTCATTACTATCCGAGGTCCAAAAAGGCGGCTGCGTGGACGAAAAACACCAGTCTTTGGTCCTCATCATGATGGTTCTGGGTAGCGAGGATGTGGGACGTTGTCTGATGAGCCAACCGACCCCTAGAACGTGCGTGTCTTGTACCACAAACGAACGTTAGGCTAATTTCCGTTTCACCAGAATACAACTCTTGAGAGACATCCGTGACTCTTTCGGGACCTCATTCAAAATCGTCCCATCGAATCCATCGGATCCAGAGTGTACCCAGCTCTTGTATTCGTGTTATGGAACTGGCTACGTGAACGCCAACAGGACACTGGCTTGAATGTCTTGTGGTGTCATACAAAAGTACTGTATCATCATCTCGCTACTATTCGCCTGTACATTGCCAAGTCGGAAGCCTTCCCAGTACCTTGCGGTTTGATCTCCTCGGACGCCATCTTGTGACATGCCACAGCCATTCGCCCATACACTTATGTATGTGTCACAGGCTGGCTCACTTTACAACATACCGAGTGTACGAGTTTGGTAAAGGTATGACTCAGGCAGGTCCTCGTCAGACCATGCTTCTGCTGCTGCTGCGTATAAAAGATACATTCATCAGCACGCGCACAGTGACTCTGCAGTTACGGATCTGCGCTATTAGCTGACTCGCAGCAGGTGTGCGTCATGTAATGAATAGTACTGCGGGGTGCCAAGACTGAGGAAAAGTTGCGCTGGCAGTGATCACGGCCCCGAATTATCCTTATGTCTGAGTGTGTGACTCCAAATCACTGCGTCGGAGGTGCCTACGATACTGGGTTTTGGGCATCAGGTTCAGATCACGTTCCTTGGACACATCTTGGGTTGAGGGTGAATGATTCGGTCGAGAGTGTGTTTATCACGATATAAAAGGGCTCAACGAGGGGGATATTCAATACGCAAACCCTTGCCCACCAGACACTGCCTTCCAAAACGCACCTCACATGTCTGACACAAAGTCTTTCTCCTCGTCATCCACCGCTTCTCTCCAGTCTCAGGACTCCCAAAGCTCTGACACCACCAAGGTTGCCAAACCTAGGGGCCTGCTGTCCTCCGTCTTCAAGAAGAACTCACCCGACGGCAATGGTACGTTGCGCCACTCGTGACACGGCGGTCTTGCAGTCTACTCACGTTCATTGTCAGGTAACACCCAGTCGTCCGGGTCCAAGTCGTCAGACTCTGGGACCGCGTCGCTTGCATTGCCCTCGCGCTTTGCCGAGAGGGCTAAAGAGAACGGCTGGGGTTCAACATCGGCTTCCGGTGCATCGTTGGGCTAGAGGGTCCATACAGTCAGGTCGGGTAGCTCTAAGCAGATCTATGATTGTAATGGGGGATAGAGACAGGAATTTGAGGATACCTGCTGCTGGTCATGACCGTGTTCGGGCAACTGGTGCATAGTACATATCCAGTTGGCAGTAAGACGCCGAGAGACTCGTCCATGTTCTACCATTCTAACAGGTTTCTTAAACCTCCAAAAATCGAGCTCTAATCTACCAGCCAAACCATTAAGCTCGCTCTGAGATTTAGCCACGGATTCTGCTTTATGTGTGGCGTAGTATAAACATCAACCGGCACTTACCGGAATTCTTGGTCAGCAATTGCCCTATGGACCAACGGTCCCACCACTTAGCAGGCGGGTAGCTCATACTGTATGTGCGTAACTTGTGTCCGTTTGTGTCGAGACACCCGCTGAGAATTGAATTATCCAAAGATATGCAAAAATGTCGTAGATCGTCCAAGTACTCTACAATGCAACGGGATCGAAAGATGAAGTCCATGAAGCTTGTCACATCCCAATCCTTCTTACGAACCACCCAGAATTGAAGAAACATCAATACCCGCACTCTTTATGAGACCCTGGGAGCGTGTTAGAAAAGGCCAAAGAAAATGGATTGTCGAGGGCATACCTCGAGGTCTGAGCTGTCCAGTGGACATGAGAACTGGAACGAGTTTGATATTGTCGGCGAGACTGTAATGATCAAGATGCGTATAGACACCTAAAGCATAGTGTGAGCACGTTCTAGTGAGTGGGCAGTTACCAAACTCACAGTAATCTTGTAGTCTATCGTGATCTCGCTCGCTGTCCCAATGATACCGCACTTCTGTGCCAAATCCAGCAGTATGGCATAGTTGGGATCAGACGAGAGCACGTAGTCGATGGAGAATGGGAATTCGACGGTTTTGTTCGAATGAGAAGGGAAATCTACATTGGTTGTTGTGCCGCCACCGATGTCGGTGTTGTTGATAGGGTAGATCAGCTCTGTCTTGACCTTCTTGAGGGCGACACTGAAGTAGTTGGGATTTGTGACACTAAAATGGACTGAGTTGAGGGGGAGAATCGAGTTGATGGTGCTGCCACTGACGAGACATTCAAGTTGAACGGGATGGTCACTCCGTTGTCATTTAATTGGATGGCACTGGTACCATTCGAGAGACCGGGGGTCCCAAGAATGACCGCTGGGGGTCGGATCCACTGTATAGAGACGTGAGTCAATGTGTCGATGCCAAGAAGGATAACGTACCAGCGCCAAGGCCAGAATGATACTAACGAATATGAAGAATGCGATCATTATTGTGCAACAGCAGAACCGTCCAACACATCCCACTCTTGAGCCCTAGTGAGTATGTATGAGTATAGTGAATGCAAACACAGCGAGGAAGCTTACTTTTGTCCACAGGTTGCCTTGCGTTTCAGAGCGGTAAGCCTTGAAGTTGGGCGCAACATATCTATGATGGCCTATCAACATATGCGGCGTCGTTGAATGGGACAAGAAACGCACTTTTCTCTTGTATTGAATTCATCCTGATCGAACCCAGTAGGGGCACCCGGCTGCACTGGAGCGGCATAAGATCTCGTCGTCGGTTGCCGCTGAACGCCATAGTTGTTGTTGTTGTTGTTATAGGCAGGCTCGTCTCTATATGCTCCGCCAGTGTATCCTCCCTGCTCGTACGTCTGGTATGGCTGCTCGTTGTTGTTGGCATAGGGGTTGAAGCTGTCCTGATCCTGCCCGCCCACATGAGGGTGTTCCTGCTCATGACGCCCATACTGCCCAGCGTACGGGTCCTGATATGCCATTATGAAATAATAGAGTAGAAATCAAAGCAGAAAGCAAAGTGTCGGCGAGGGAAGGCAAGGGGAAGGAGGAGAGGGAGCGGCGCAGGTGAAGGTGAACGTCAAGGGCCAAGGCGATGATGACCACTGCGCACGAGATGCCGATCGGCACACAGCATTGATGCCGTGACGCCCCATTATTTGCGCCACCATTCCGGCCAGACATGGCCGAGCGCAGGCAACGTGGTCGCGCAAGGAAACACTGAGCAGACCCCAACTGGCGCCCGTCACTGCGTCAATGCCTAATACCAATCAGGGTCTACGGCAATTGCCGCTTGTAGTGTCTCTGTTCCAGGCACCGCCAGGCAACCCTCTTCCCGCCAACATGTCAGATCCACGGGATGCATCGCTCGAGACGAAGTTCACTTTGCCGCCCATCTGGTACAGAGAAACCACTGGTGAGCTCGCCGTTGGGCACAGCGAGCAGACGTCTAACTTCTCCAGATGGACTGGGCTCCTCGGGCATGTTTCTCTCTGGCTTGATCATGGTCACCCGCAACAGGTCTGAGCACTGTCATTGCATAATTGTACCGTTGACTTATGCGACGATTATTCAGATATCTTGCCTGGCCCTCTGTTCTGTTCGGTATCAGCACCCTCATAAACCAACACCCGCTACGCGCCAAGGAAGGTAGCTCTGGTGCATTGTCCAACCTTGTGCAAGTCTTACCGCACGTCCTTTGCTTTTTCTTCTCACTCAAAAGTCCACAGTCTGTGCGCAACTGCCCTTATCGCCTCATACCTACCCATGTTCGTCATCACCCCTCCCAAAACCCCGGCTTGATACCACTGCTTGTACGCGCTCGAACGACGAATACATTATTTGGATATTTCCGCTCGAGACATCTGCTCGGACTGGCCCGCACACACAAATCCAGTTTGTCAAATTTCATCATTCATTCAACGCGACGCATATATCCAGCATAACCAAGCAAAGAGTAAACCAAGAGCACCCCAGAGCAATCGAGCCAGCTATCAAGAGTCTTATTCGAATCCATTAGGCACAAACGGCATCCTCTGTCCACCTCCAGAAGAAGTTCCGGGAATCGCAGTCGCAGAGCGCTGAATTTCTCGTGGTCTTGAAGCAGGAGCCATAGAGTTCGTCCGGCCGACAGAACGTTGAGTCTGAGCTCCACTCGACACTGGAGGCACAAAACGTCCTGCGCCGCCTGGTTTGTTGATGGGTGTAGAAGGAGGAGCGAAGCGTTCACTTGGCGGCAGGAAGCGGCTTGAGGGAGCAGATGTACTTGCTGACGCGATGTTCGTTGATTGACGCTGTCCAGAGACTTGCGGTATTAGCGGCGGTCCCATGTTTCGGTTCTGCTCTCTGTTGCCCGTCGACTGGGCGGGTTTGAACTTGCTACTGGCGGGTGCAGGAGGAGGCGGCATGGTGTTGCCGTTAGAGGGCTGTAAGGCGTTGGTGCGTTGGAGTTGGTGGCGACTTTGCAAGTGCGATACTTGTGGTGGCGGCATTCTAGGTGTGGATGGCGGAACGTAGGCATATTGTCTGTAGGTTGCTCTGTCATGCGGAACGAAACAAGGAAGCAATTACCGACGCACTGTTGGAAACTGCGTGAACCTGGTCTCTGCTGAGGCGGCGGTCGCGTTCTTTGTTGATGTTGATTGGGGTCCGGTTCTGGAGCGCGCTGTGGTGCGAGGTTTTGAGGCTGCTGCCCCGGCGGAAGTGTCAGTCTGCCTGGTCCAACTGGAGGTGTGAAGCCCGAATGGGGGCTCGAGGCGGTCATTGGTCTGCGGAGACATCAAGCGGGTGCATCGCGCATGATTTGGCGCGTCGCGTACCGTTGCTGTTCCATCGATCGCTTTCCGTTGGCGTTCACGAAGGCTGCTGGCTCTTGTACGTCCCTGCGTCGGTTCGTGTTGTTACGATGAAGGCGCTCAGCCGGGTGTTGCTGCTGCTGCTGCTGTTGCTGTTGTTGCTGCTGCTGCTGCTGCTGTTGTTGTTGTTGTGGACCTGACTCCATCCCTTGGCTGAGATACTGATTGCTTCTGTTCAGACATCAGCAGCGACATGTGAAGGAGCTGGAGAGTTGGCGGACCTGCGGAGTTCCACGACCTCATGTTTCAGCTTCTCAATATAAGCACGCTGCTGTTGATGTCGATTCTTGTAGTAACGAATCTGGGCGGCCATGGATTCTTGTTGGAACTGGAGAATATGTCGGCTACTGTAGAAAGGCGATCCGGAAGGAATGGAGTACCTTGGCTGCGTATGCGATGGCGTCCAAAGAGTAAGGAACTGATCGAAACCAATCCGACATCGGGGGATCCATCTACGCGGTCAATATTGATGAGGTCCTCTATACTGAACACAGCCAGCCGGTACAGACCTCTTGCTGCAAGGGCACCAGCTGTATCCCAGGCGCAGAGCACACCGCACAGCTTTGATCAGGATCTGATCATGAAATGAGTCACCAGTTTCGCAGTGGATGATCTGAACCGCACGCACTGAGATGGTTGTTGCACACGACGTGGCCGCATTCAGTTAGCCAAAATGGTATGGTTGCTCCCGACTGCGAGAAGAAGGGAAGCTGGCATCGAGCGCAGCTGACAAATTCCCAAAAGTCGAATTCGGGGGACGCGGCGGAGACATTCGACATTTGTCGTGATGGTGCAAAGGAAAGAGACGCGACCGTGACGCGACCCCACGTGAGATCCACGTGGCGTCTCGATCTGGATTAGCCCGAAGCAGGCACGTGCACTCATCCAGACCCAAATCACCTCTTTTTGAAGTCTGACAGCAACGGCGTCGACGCGCTCAGGATGGACGGTGGCGCAGTGGTCAACGCGGAGGCTGGTGGCTCTGTCAACCTATCGACTAAAGGCTGGTCTCTGGACTTCTTACTCGCCCAGGGCAGCCGTTTCCGGCCTGTACCCCGCGTCTCCGCCTTTGATCCAGCTCTCGACGCTAGACTGGACGAATTCGACAGAACTGCAGAACCCCTAGTCATCGAATCCTACCATCTGCACGGTCAGTGGCCAAGGGATGCTTTCACAGTAGACTACTTTCGTGAAACGCTCGAGCAGCCCAGTGAGCGCGCGCCTCATAGGAAACCCGATGGCGACTAACATGTACGTTATCTCGACAGATATCGCAGTTCGGAACGTTCACACAAAGAGTGACTTCAATGTCCCGTTCGATGTCTTCCTTGAGCATTGTAGAAGCGCGGGCCCATTTTCTGTTCCAGGCGGTTCGTCCAAAGCCTCCGCACAGCCGCTGGCTTCGTTCTGAACAATCTTCAGAGACTGAACGATGGTACGGAAAGGACGCCGAGTGCCCACAGGAATGGCGCGACTGGCTTCATAGCGGTGTGATTCCAGCGAGGCTAACCCCGGATAGTGATGGGAACTACATGAATCAACTCCCGGAGGGTGTAAGCCTTCCGCCGAATGTATCCTTCCCATACAGTACTGATCATGTCAGTCAAGAGTGGAAACACTTATGTGCTACCTAGGCATTGGGGACACCTTTACTCCAGCACACAAAGACCTCTGTGCGTCCTCTGGTCACAACCTTATGTCATATACAGAGAACGGCGGCTCCTCGTTCTGGTTCATGACTCGAGGCGCGGATATCCAGAAGGTTACAGAATACTTCCATAAACTTGGCCATGAACTGGATCATGAACTGCATGCTATCACTCTACAGGAGCTCGCCAGAGCTCCATTCGACGTGTACATCGTCGAACAGAAACTTGGAGACCTCGTTCTTGTTCCGCCACGAAGCTGCCACCAGGTCGTCAATTACGGTGGCCTCACTGTGAAAACCTCTTGGTCGCGAATGACTCTGAGAGGCTTGCAGGTCTCACTTGCACACGAACTTCCCATATACCAAAGGTACGAGTCATGTACTCTTGACATGATTTTTTCACGTCAGTCGTCATGACCAGAACCTGCCGTGCGGAGACATATCGCATCAAGTCGACAGTATACCACGCACTGTCTCATTTCTGTGACTCTCTCGCCGCTTCGGGTACCACGACCGAGGCGGAGCGAATCTTCGAGTTATTGAATCTGTTCGATCACATCTTGACAGCGGAATGCCCTCCAGCAAGTACGCCTATTGCTATGTTGCAAACATCCACCGACGAGATAACGTGCGATTTTTGTGGTGCCGACATCTTTCAGAGCTTCTTCGAATGCCGGCACTGCACAATATCCGGAGAGCCCTCCCTTTGTGGAAATGGACTTGCATTGTGCCCCGCATGTTACTCTGATGGCCGGCATTGTCTCTGCCCTACAATGGGCCCGATGCAAGTGCGAAATTTTGGTTTCCTTCTCGATGCGCGGAGGAAGGCTGTGTCTACCATGAAGACGTATACGGAAGTCAATGGGACCCAAGAATTCGATGTTCTGCCAGAAGAGTGAGTCCTTGCGAGTGGCTATCGCACCCCGGCTGATCTGAGATTAGCTCATTGTACATGGACCCATCCCGCAGCGTGTTTCAAGCTGCTCTTGTGATGCACTCTCGACGCGAGAAAACGGCGCAAGAGAGTAAAAAGAACCCCGCGGTTTGTCTGTCTCTATATGCTTACACAAGACCTGAGCCTGTATGCCTAGATAAACAGGGCATGTCGCCAAGGTCAGACGCGGGACAATCATTATGTCGAGCCATTCTCTGCCATGTTCTGTAAACGTTGCCATTCCGGTTGCTGTTTTCTCCATCTGTTGCAATCTCGGAACCTACACTCGGTGCAAGCGCTGCTATCTCACAGTTCTGACGCATCGCATATCGCGTACCATCAACTTCACCAGAAGACAGCTAAGGCCTATTCAGCGGGGCTGGCGTCTGTCAATCAAACTATAGCTACAGGAAGCTTTGCAGAACATAACCTGCTGTTGGCCTACAATGCCAGAACTTTCACTGCATGTCGTCCAGCTAACCCTGAACTTACGAGACTTGGGTTCTATGATGAACCGAGGAAGGTATGCAGTGTCAATACTTCCCTGTGCCACGAGGATGTGACTTACTCGACGAACAGCTAGTTATCATCATCACTCAGGAACCTGTATGCCGTGGAAAATCGACCGCTAGTATCATGATTGATACCCACGGTATATATACCTCTGTCTTCCCCTCCCGACAATCATCCTCACCCTTACAATGTCTTCCGCAGAATCATCTTCGGACTCTGCCCCAGAGGCGCCAGCCCCCTCGTCCTCTCAGAAACGGTCGAAACCCGATCACCCAGACAGCGCCATCGGCGAGAACCCAACCAAGCGCCAACGACTGACCGTCACGGTGCTGGTACCCACCTTGAAGTCTTTGAAGCTCGACGCAAGCTTGTTCAGGCAGCTGGGTCACAAGGCAGCTGTCAAGATACCCACGGTATGCGTTTAGTTGACTGCTGACTGGTGTGGCGCTTACAAGCGGCTGTAGCGCGCTGTTACCACGCCGATACCTCTTCACCGTAGGCCGGTGGCAGCTACAGCACCAGTCCCCCGTCGTGAAAAGCAAGCAGCGGAGGTCATCTCTGCACCAGTCAAGCCTTCTTTCACCTACAAACGTACGACATTACCATATGCACCCCTGCAATCAGATAGCAGACGTGTCCCACCGCCGTCTGTTTCGTCAAGATCCAGCAGCCCGAGCGTCGAAGCTCGAAGGGAACCTGCGAAGCGCCCCCAGACTTCTTCATCGATCATCACCAAGAAGCCAAAGTCGACTCTAACCACTTCACGCGACTCACTGCCGAAAACGTCCAGATCGGTGGGCTCCAAGGGTCGACGGCCATCTTACCAGTCGACTGTGGCCCTAATTGGATGGTCGGAAGTATATGGCGGGAGCCAGAGCAAGCCGAAACCATCCTCTGCTCGCGCAATCATCGACTCTAGCAACGACGACGAAGATGCCCCTGCCAAATCTTCTCCTCCTCGGAAGCCATCATCATACTCCAAGCTTAGGTCTATGAAGACTCCGACGGTGGTGCCGAGCCAATCGTCCCCTTCGCCGGCTCCAAGGACATCTTCCCCTTCATCATCTGGGAGTGACCAGATTGTTGAAACTCAACTCCCGGCTCCGAGCCCTGCTCACTCAAATCCCAGGCTCAATAAGACGGGACCGGCAATTGAACGCAATCAAGTGCCCTCCTCACCCTCAAATACTCATTCTCCTTCATCCTCAAAATCATACTCCAAGCTCAGGACCACCAAAACTCCGACGGTGGTGCCGAGCCAATCCTCCCCTTCGTCGGCTTCAAGAACATCTTCCCCTTCATCTTCTGGGAGTGACCAGATTGTTGGAACTCAGCTACCAGGTCCCAGCCCTGCCTACTCAGGTCTTAGGTTCAAGAAGATAAGAACAGCAGTTGAACGCAACCAAGCGCCCTCCTCGCCGTCAAATGCTCATTCTCCTTCATCCTTATTCTCTGCTTCCAGCGTGGGCGAGAGTCCCACGGCGTCCAGCAGCACTGCCGCGCAGGCGATAGCTCCCAATGCTCCAACGGGCTCGAAGATCCAGGATGTATTGACAGCAATTCGCACTCTTGTTGACAATAACCTGATCTCCGAAGAGAGGCTGACTAAAGCTCTCAAGGTATACTTCACCTCATGACAGTATCTGCTATTGCTGAGACAGGATTGCAGGATACGCTGTCACCAGCGGGGATGACACCTGAAGCCAGACCTGGTCAGTTGCAATAAGTCGGGATACCCGATGTCCTAACCCGGCCTTCTTCAGAAATTGGGAACGCCAGGAATGGGTCATAAAGCAGAACCCGACACCCGCCAACGCTAATGCGTCTTCCAGTAACGAGCCTGCTTGGCGCCGACGTCCTCGTCAAGCACGCTTTGGAAACTTCGCACCTCAGCAGATGCATCCACCAAACTGCTTCCCAGCGCCTTATCAATACCTTCCGTTACAACAATACGGGTTTTCTCCATCGTACCTTATGCCCTGGCCCAACCATCAGCACCCACAGCAAGGACAGATGCCTGTCGCGTCAGGCTCGCAAGCTCCTGCCCATCCCAATCCCACACATACCTACCCCGCCGACAGATCGCAGCTCGATGATCAGATCAGGCTAACTATAGATCGTGTTGAGACGGAGGCGTATCATGCGTACGAGCCAAGTACGGAGGTGTTCGTCATTGAACAAGTAGAGGTTTCTCCAGCAGTAAAGACTTCCACGGCTTCAGAGGAAGTCTCCCCCTCGGACGAAGCTGCCCCCTCAGACAGAGCTCCCCCCAATCCTGCAGAGACTGAAAAGCCAGCCGAGACACCCGTTTCTCCGCCACCTCCCTGTACTTCTGATGAGGGCCTCAAGGTTTCTTCCCAAACTGCCACTCGATTTGCAGGTAAGCTGCCCGAATGTCGTCGCATGCACATACGAGTTACTCATTCACGCAGCTGTAGATCATGATGACGAGAACGAGTGGGATCGAAATCTACGGGACTTGATCAACGGCCTCGATGAAGACGATGCCTAAGTAGTAACAGTGTTCCTACCTGATGAACGTTTCTATACTTTCGAAGTCACTAGACTCGACACCAGTCACTTCGCCAGTCCGGTCCGATCGACCCTCTGGCGAAGCTGCTCGATCGACTGTCATCGAGTATCTTGTTGGCGAACGTCTGGCCTCGAGACTACGAAGTCACGAAAAATCAGCAAGTCCTGTATTTTGGCCCAAATGATTACCTAGCCTATTAAATTATTAAAATCCGGGGGGTGTCATAAAAACGGACACCATGTGAACCAAAGAGCGATGACAATGAGATTAATGGGTTAGATAGAAGGGTATAAGAACGAGTGATCTGTGGCGTGGAGCGACATTGGGCATGAAGGGCATCATAAGAACATATCCAGATAGCAAAGCGAGGACAAAAGGACATAACGCGATGGCGACCACGGGAGGTCTCATCCACATTGGCAAGTTAGGATCTTCATCAATGCCGACTTGTGAGGTGCGTCGTCGGTGTGCTGCCCGTAGTTCGCCGCTACTCCGACATCTCCCCCTTGTGCTCGCACGTTGCTGACGGCGGGTGGCGCAGCGCTACTTGAGAGCATTGGTGATGCACGCCCGTACTGGTTCGTCATATAGCCCTCCTCCTGCGGATAGTCGTATCCATTGGCGTACGGATGCCGATTTGAGCCCACGGGCACGCCAACCTGCGCGGCAGTAGAGTGGGGAGTGACCTGTCCAGGGGTTCCCACCCCAGGCGTCAGTGCTGCTGGTATCTTTCGCTGTTTCGAGCCATGGCGTACAAGGGCAGGTGAAGGAGGAGCCACGCCCCCAACCTGAGATTGCCGCCGGCGTTCAGAATCTCGGTGCTCCCGTCTGCGGTCATTGGGCACTAGTCCGGCGGTCTGCATTTGCGAGAGAACTTGATTGGAGTGACCCTACGAAAGAACCGCGCATTAGTCAGAATTGAACAGCTGAGGGGTTTATGCCCACCGAGGACGCTTCCCATCCCTTTCCACCTGATGAAACAAAAATAAGTCTAGCGTTAGTGATGGAGCTTGGATGGGGAAGGACGAGGTACTAACCGTTCAGTAAGTCCCAATCAAATTTCCCGTCGTCGACATCACCGTTTGTCTTGAGAACTTTGGCAAACAGTTCACGCAGGAAATCATAATCTGGTGTTTCTTCGAATCCAAGCTTCCGGACGTAGTTGAGGTATATCCCAAACTCCTCTGAGAATGGATCAGTGTTGGATCTTTATTGCTATTGGCGCAAAGCGCTAACCACGGACCTGGGAAGCCCTCACATAGCTCCTTGATAGGCGTAGTCTGCTTCTTCTCTCCGATCTTCTCATATTTCTGCTTGTTCGTCGCAGCCTTGAGGCCTTGCCAAGGTAGACTGCCGCGCAGGAAATACATGAAGACGTGGCCGAGTGCTTCTAGATCGTCTCGTCGTGATTGTTCTGGGAGAGGACGCTACATGTCAACGGCCGCGGAGAGAGGAGTTTAAGAAGTATACCTCTGCCCAGATGTGTGTTGATGCTCATGTATCGGGCAGTTCCGCTGAGACTCTTCCGCTCTCGATAAGGAATATGTTGCTTTGTCCTCGGGTCCCTATACTGCTTTGCCATTCCGAAATCGATCATATGTACAACTGACAAAGGCCGTTAGCGTTATGTCGGACAATACTCAGAAGCGACACACCATTTGACCCTTTGGAATTGGGGCGGCCTATGAGAAAGTTATCAGGCTTAATGTCGCGGTATATGAGATTTTTCTCGTGAATGGTTTGGACCCGTGTCAGCTGCGAATGTCAGTCTACTCCTGTGATTTGCACTCTGGGCAGAAGGGAACGCACCATCTGCCGGGCGGCCATGCACACCGTCTTGATGGAGAATTTGCGACCGCACATGTCGAAGAGGTCTTCCAGACTGGGTCCAAGCAGGTCTATAACCAGGATGTTGTGCAGGCCTTCCTGTCCAAAGTGGTATATTTGCGGGATTCCGGCTGCGGACACGACGGTCAGAAGGGTGCGGGAGTCCCGAGAGGCCACTAAGACATACTGCAGCCGGCCAGAATACGGTACGACCGACACTCATCGCGCAGCTGAGGCGCCTCCGCCTTCCGTGGTTCCTGTACCATTGTTAGCGACCAGACGTCCAGGAAGGGTGCGCCGGTGCACTCACAAATTTGATAGCGACGGTCTGCGAGTTGAGCAAGTTGGTGCCTGCAAGCGCACAAGGGTTGGAATGGCGAGGTGTGTGCCACGGAGACGGCGCTCACCTTCGAAGATAACACCGAACGATCCCTCGCCGATTTTCTTGCCAACGCGGTAGTGGACGCCGACGATGTTCGCGGTCGAGGACGAGTGAGACGACATTGCAAGGAGGACAGTTCCTGGCCCGCGTCAAAGGCCAATTAAGGCGACCTCCAATTGAAGGGAGAAAGCAAAGGATCACACGGCACTGCCAAACACGGCCATCACATTTCGCATCCAGACGACGTCAGAGTCAGGTCAGAGTGGTAGTAGGTAGCATTGCACATAGCTGCCGATGTGGGGCAAATGAGCTTCCAGAATCTCATTAGTGATACTGGACGACCTCGCTCCCCTTGAAAACAAGCCCAATAGACTATGGACGCCCTTTCCCAACTCTCTAATACCACCTCTAGAACGTCTTGACTACTGACATATTTTGGACAATGGAGGACAACTCTTGAAGCGAAGGCTCATCTTTAAAACATTACATTCCAAGGAACCGCAAAAATGGTCACCAGACTCGCGGCGATCAACCATTCGTACGCTTGCCTGAATACTTCCGTCTCCCTCCATGCTGCGCCGGTGCTGCTCCCCCGAACAGTCCACTGACTCCACCGTGGGCGTCGACAGAACCACCAGAACAGACTCACCGGCCCAGGAAAGGTGGCTACTATCTTCGAGTTACCATCTCTTTCCTGATGGTAGTAGGATCGGCAGTCTGACCAGACAGAGTGGCGCAAACGTGTTTGGATCCAGTCGTTATATGCATCGCATACGTTGCTCTTGATATCGAATGAAGTGATCTTTCCATCTAGAACAGGCTTGATCATCTTCATCGCGAGATGTATCTGAAGCGCGTCAGCTTCAAGTTGCGATGAGAACAGCATCACTACCTGTGACTCTTCGGAGAAGATAGCAGAAGCATGACCTGTCGCGACGTTCGGACCCAGCAGCGTGATGAGATTCGGGAATCCAGGCATATAAGATCCCAAGTACGCCGTCAAACCGCCTTGTGTTTTCCAGTATTCGTGTAAATCACATTGGCGGCCTCGTACATGGAAATCCACAGGGACCTACAAGTCACGTCAATGGCAAAAGCGACTCATAGAACTTGCACCTACGATAGAGTATCCTGTGCCGAAAATGATAACATTGAGAGGAACGACTTCCCCAGATTGGAGTTTGATGCCTTGTTCGACAATTGTGTCAATGGCATCCCACCGTAGAGAGATGTTTTTCTGGTTCAGGCAAGCGAGATACCCCGGATCGACGATGATCCGTTTACAGCCCGGTGCGAAATCGGGGATAGGATATTCGGCGTATTGCTGTTTTATGTATGCGCCTAGCCGCTGTCATTCAGATAGTATTCAGGGCCTCTAACCTCGAGGCGTGGCGTATTCACTGACCTTACGAATCACATTGACGAGCCATCGTCGGTCTTTGTTGAATATGATGTACCCCATGTCGCTCTAAAGACACAATGTCAGCTGGGTAGCCATAATTCCGGAAGATGTAGATGGTACCCTAGCCATGATACATGCGCGCCATATTCTCTGAACAGCCGGGACATGGCTGAAGATCCATTTCATCCAAGGAGGGTACACTATATTGCTCTGTCAACGCATGAGCGCTGGACCACATAGAACATCAGCACGTACCATAGGCAAGAACCACTGCGGCGTCCGACAAAAGTTGACCACCTCCGTGCTCGGCTCGCGTCCGAGCTGGGGGACAAACTGCGCGGCCGAGCATCCATTCCCAATGACGCCGACGCGTTTCCCCCGCAGGTCGACATCATGCCGCCACAATGCGGAATGCCACAGATCGCCTTGGAAGGCATCCAATCCCTGTATGTCTCGCGGCCACATGGGGTCCATGAACCCGCCTGTCGCGTAGAACAGGATCTCAGCTTGCTCCAGAGTCTCTTCGCCGTCCCGGAGAAGCCAGACATTCCATCGCTGGAGGTCCTCCTTCCATTCGGACCTAACCGCGGTTGTATTGAAGACAGTGTGTTCTCGGAGCGCGTGTTTGTCAAACACGGCGCGCCAGTACGCATATAGCTCGGGTTGGGAGGCGTAATGGCGGTCCCATGAGGGATTCAGCTCAGTTGAGAGGCTGTACCAGTGGGCTGGAACGTCGCAGCCACACCCTGGATAGGTACTGTCCTGCAGAGTGACCTTCGTGAGTCTTACAAAGCCCGAGATGGTGCTTCACGTACCCGCCAAGTTCCGCCGACGTCTTCTGCTTTCTCATATATTGTGAAATTGTGGAAGCCAAGCTTGTTTTTGAGAGCAATGCCAGTTGCGATGCCGGCTATACTACGAAACACGGTCACATTATCAGCGAAGGACAGTACCCTGAATCCTGATGCGTACCCAGCCCCAACCACAATTACACGCGGGTGCGCGTTTGAACTGCTCTCTGGATGCCCAGGCATTGTTGCAGGAAAGAAGAAGGTCGCACGCGCGGCTCCTGCCGTCAATCTTCAGGAGGCTCAATTGACCTCGGCAACGTACCCGTGAGCTGTATAATCACATTCACAATCGCAAAGCCGTATCTGACGTGGAAGACATGTTATGGCAGAGAACGAAAATTTCTCGCTGTGCAACGTGCAATGTTCAGCCAGAGGTAGTAGAAGCCATGAAATATTTTAGGGATCCTATGATACAACGAGAGCTCAGTAGTTAATATTACAGCTAAAAGTGTATGGGGTCGTGATTAGGATTCGAGAGTCCATGCATTTTACAGCTCATTCTTGGCCTTGCCGGTCGCTTGTTGCGCCGTCTTCTGCCCCTCCGCGTACTTCTCCTGCGCCACCTTCTTCCCATCTGCATACTTCTCCTGCGCGTACTTCTGGCCATCGGCGTACTTGTCTTGTGCCGTCTTCTGTCCTTCCGCGTACTTTTCTTCGGCCCACTGCTTTCCAGCCTCAGCCTGCTCTTTGCCTTCTTCCACCTTCTGCTCGCCATGTCCACTCAGAGTCTCCCAGACCTTGTTCAGCTTCTCCTCGACCGCGTAGACACCGCTGTTGATGATGTCCCTGATGGAGTTGAACATGGCTTCGCTCTTGTACTTGGTCTGAATGTACCTGATCCTGGTTTCCTCTGTGAAATGTTAGTAAAGGATGCAGACAGGGGAAATAAGACGTACGAAGAAGTCCGGGACGAGTAGCGGGCAGCTGCTTCTCACCAATACCATGTTCACGTAGGAAGGCGCGAAGACGGGCGTCAGGCCAGGTCAGATACGAAGCAGTGCGAGAAGAAATATCGGTATATCTGAGACACATTGAGTAAGTCGTTAATGATCTGGAAATGACAACAGACTTTTCATTGATAGTTTTGACAAGCTCGTCGCGCTTGACTTGCGCGTCAGAGCGCATGTAACCATTGTCGATCAACCAGGCCCGCATTTGAGAGTCGCTCCAAGCACCCCAGAATGTATCGTACGCGCTGGAGTAGTTGTCCCTGCGAGAGGTCAACAGGGCGAAGGGCAGGCCATAACGAGACACTTACTTTACAAGCTTGACCATCTTGTCGCGTCTCACTTGGGCATCGCTCTTGACAACGTTGTGTTCAACGAGCCATGTCTTGAGGTCACTGTCCGCCCATGTATCCCAGACGTAGGAGTTTGTGTCGTAGTAGTATTGGTTCATCTGCTCGACGAGAGCATCGCGGTTCTTCTGGAGATCGGAGCGGCCGTCGACAATGTTGTGCGAGACCAGCCATTCGCGCTGGGAGATAATGAGGACGACAGATGAAGAGACAAAGGTTGGGACAAACCATATACGAATCGCTCCACGCATTCCAAACAGGTTCCGAAGTCTTGGCATAAGAGTCTTTCATCAAAGTCAACAGCTCGTCGCGCTTCTTCTCGGTGTTGGACTTGATAACGCCCTGCTCGACGAGGTAGGACCTCAGCTTGTTGTCGTCCCAAGTCGAGTAGACGTAGTCTTTGCTATCGTCCATGGTGCGCGCAGCAGTTGCGGTGGCCTGGGCGCTGATGCTGGAAAGAGATTGGGTGGCCTGGTACTTGGAGTCCCCATAGACGGCCGTGCTGGCTGAGGCGCTAGCCTGAGATGCGTACGAGCTGGCCGCGTTGGTGTAAGAGTTGTAGTGAGACTTGACGAGCTGCAGGAGTTCCTCCTTGCGGCTCTTGGGCGCGACAATGCCCTGGTCAAGTAGGAACTGGCGCAGTTGCGACTCGTCCCATGTCTCAAAGGTAGACTCGCGCAGGTTGCCAAAGGCCTGCTGCGCGGCGTTGTATTGGTCGTAGCTCCACGTCGAAGCGCTGTTCCAATTTGACTTGACGAGCGCGACGAGGTCGTCTCGCGAGTAGGTGTCGACGGACGGGGTGGCGAGGTTGTGTTCGTTGAGCCACTGCTTCAGCTCGGCGTTGGACCATTGCTGGTACTCTGCAAGGAACAGTCAGAGGAATGCTCCAGCTCACAACCGGTGGACGTACGAGGAGTTTCTGAGCCGAACCAGGAGGCTTGCGCGCCGACCGCCAGCAGCGATACGAGGAGGATTGACGGCTTCATTTCGTGGATGTCAAGTCAAAAGATGGGGAGCATCTCACGGTGGCACGCATAGTTTTATAGTCGGGCGGACAGGCGCCTTGGACTGACGTCAGGCAATGAGACAGGCTATGACGCGGGATGGCTGGATCGTGGAGTCAATCAGGACAAGGCGGAGTCCTCCGATCAATAGGCGCGTCAGCCAGTGGCCTACGTGGCCCTTCGTGTGTCCAGCTGGATTGGTCTTGAGACGGGCAGATCTGAGTCACTGGGAAAGCTGTTGAGGACCACGTGATCGAGACGCGTCTCTCCTCCCGCCATCATGTTGCGGCGCACGCCGACAACCACCGACGGCAAGGTCGTCGACCGACTCCAGGAAAGCCAGCGCATCAACAAGCCATTCAAGCCGCCCACGTTCAACGCGTCGGTAGAGCGCGCACAGACGACAAGGAAACGGAAGCGCGTCTCGTACAAAGGCCAGCAAGGCGACGACTCTGATTCGGACGACGATGCCAGGAAGAAGAAGAAGAAGAAGCAGGACGAGAAGGACTCGTACCACAACGAAGAGGAGCTCCTTGCTGCCATCAAGACGTATCCAGTCTTCAAGCCGAAACCATTTGGCTCTAACCGTCGCTTCTCAATGCCCTCGATGACCAACAAGGACGGCGACGCCGTCCCACACTTTCCTACCAACATCTCCCTCGGCATCCGCCCCCAGGCCAAACTCATACCGCGTCCCCTGCACGACCCCATGGAAGACCACGCGATTGTCCTCTACGACCCGACCATAGACGACCGAGAGACGGACGAGGAGCGCAGAGAGCGGCTGAAGGAGGAGGAGAAGGCAAAGGCACTGAAAGAGGCAGAAGAGAAGACCGCGGGGATGTACAATCCTCACAAGAGCCTCAAGGCGTTGCTCGGCGAGAACAAGGGCAAGAACGTTGTGGCGGACAAGGTCCCCGTCGTCATCGATCCGCGTCTGTCAAAGGTTCTACGGCCTCATCAAGTCGAGGGAGTCAAGGTGCGATCTCCGAATCTCTCAAATTCCTCCTTTCGTTGAGCCGTCCCCAGTTTTTGTACAAGTGCACAACAGGTATGGTCGTCGAGAACCAGTACGGTTGCATCATGGCAGACGAGATGGGCCTGGGCAAGACCCTACAGTGCATAGCCCTACTGTGGACACTCATCAAGCAATCGCCGCATGCTGGTAAACCGTCGATTGAGAAATGCATCATCGCATGCCCATCCAGTCTGGTCAAGAACTGGGCAAACGAACTTGGTACCGCTCTTTCTCAGCTCTCGACGCGTCTTCCTCACGCATATTAGTCAAATGGCTCGGCAAGGACGCGATAAACGCGCTTGCTGTTGATGGAAAGGGTAGCAAAGCTGACCTCCTCGAGCGCGTCAGGCGATGGGTTGAGGCAAGGGGCCGGAATGTCACGCAACCAGGTGAGTTCATATTCATGAAGTTTCGTAACATGTTCTCATACATCTTACAGTGATGATTGTGTCCTACGAGACTCTTCGTACTCTGACGGTATACCTGGCAAACTGTACCATCGGGCTACTGTTGTGCGATGAAGGGCATCGTCTGAAGAACGGCGGTGTGTGTTCTCCTTTTCTTCCCTTCTCTGAATCTGACACGTCTTCAGACTCGCAAACATTCACTGCTTTGAACGCTCTGAATGTCAAACGACGCGTAATTCTTACTGGAACACCTATACAGGTGACTCCAACCCTTCTTCTCTCGCTCCACAGGAGCTCACATGTTTCGCCAGAACGATCTCTCAGAATACTTTTCCCTCCTCAATTTCGCTAACCCCAACTTCCTTGGCACCAAGAATGACTTCCGAAAGAACTTCGAGAACCTTATCATTCGTGGCCGTGACTCAACAGCGAGCGACGATGTCAAGGCTAAGAGTGAGGCGAAGCTCAAGGAACTCGGTGGCCTTGTCACCAAGTTCATCATCCGGAGGACCAACGACCTGCTTTCCAAATATCGTAGGTCTCAAGCACGCACGAACACTGCACCTGTCTAACGTCTCTTCAAGTTCCCGTCAAGTACGAACAGGTCGTCTTCTGTGGACTTTCGGACTTCCAATTGTCTCTTTACCGTCTATTTATCTCATCTCCTGAGATCAAAGCTCTCCTTCGAGGCGCAGAGTCCCAACCCTTGAAGGCCATCAACATCCTGAAGAAGCTCTGCAATCATCCAGAGCTTCTTGACCTCCCAGGAGATCTTCGGGGCTCTGACAGTCTGATACCGGAAGGTTTCTGCGGTCCTAACGCTTCCAAGAATGGCCGTAACCAGAACGTGCGGTGTGATTGGGGAGGGAAGTTCCTTGTCCTTGAACGGTAGGTCATCCGAATGTTTCTATTTCTGTCTGGGCAGTATACTCAATTCTTCTCGTAGTTTCCTGCATCGACTCCGAACGACGACGAATGACAAGATCGTGTTGATCAGCAATTACACGCAGACGCTCGATCTCTTCGAGAGGATATGTAGGCAGAAGAAGTGAGTGTCGTGTTCGTCGTATGACGCTTGTGGTACTCAACTGCATGGTCGCATAGATACGGCTTCTTCCGCCTGGACGGCTCTATGACCATCCCGAAGAGACAGAAGCTCGTCGACCAGTTCAATAATCCTGAAGGCAAAGAGTTCATATTCCTACTCAGTAGTAAGGCTGGTGGTTGCGGTATCAACTTGATTGGCGCGAACCGACTCATTCTGTTTGACCCTGGTATGTAATCTTCGTCTCAGCTCCGGGCCATACATGCTTAGGCACCTGCAGATTGGAACCCAGCTGCGGACCAGCAGGCTCTTGCTCGTGTTTGGCGTGACGGGCAGAAGAAAGAGTGTAAGCGAGTTTTTTGTTGAGCGTCGCTTGTGCTGACCCACTTCGAGGCTTCGTGTATCGATTCATTTCTACGGGTACTATCGAGGAGAAGATCTTCCAGCGTCAAGCAAACAAGCAGGCGCTCTCGTCTGCTGTCGTCGACGAAAGGGAAGACACGGAACGGCACTTTTCGTTGGACTCTCTCCGACAGCTGTTTTTGTTCAACGAGAAGACGCTGTGCGAGACGCACGAGACGTTCAAGTGTAAACGGTGCAAGAACGGGAAGCAGATGATAAAGGCACCAGCGTTATTGTACGGCGACGCCAGCACGTTCGTTTTCTTCTTCAAGTCCAGTGGCACAATCGGATCTGACCGTTTCCTGCTTGCAGATGGAATCACTTCACGAATGAGGAGCTCAAGAACAACCACGACGACCTACTACGTGCGGAAGTAGGCCTTTCGGAGGTTTCATTCGTCTTTCAATACATCAGTCATTAGATCCGAACTTGTACACCATTCACTTATGCATAGACTGTACCCATAGAACACAACCGCACATTAGTAACATCATCACTGTAGCCCAAGTCAATCGAAACAATAGTCCATGAGCCTCTGTATAATACATTCTGTTATGGGGACCGACAGGAATACGTACGGAAGCCATTTATTCGTTTACGCTATGAGTCCTGGCCTGGATGAACCTCTTGATAGTCTCGTGTCCTTCGGCACTCGCAAAGAAACAGCGCTTCGCCGCATTCTCCCACAACACCACATCGATCTGCTTGGCGTAGTCGATTACAAGTTCGTAGTCCGCTTGTGATGTGAAGGAGGTATATAGATAGCCTACAACGATGTCAGGAGAAGGAAAAAGACGTAGGAGTATAGGATCGACCTGGCTGCGATTTCAGTCGGTTTTTCTCCAACTCCCATAGACGTATCTGATCCTGGACTGTCACTGGCAGTAGGGGGTTCTACAGCGTGGCGTGAGGTACTGCGACACGACGTGCTCGTCGAACGTACGTTCTTGCGCATTTGCGGATGTGCGTGCGTTATTAAATAGCTTATAATCTGTGGTATGCTCAGTACAGAGAAACGAAAGGAGGCACAGATGAGACCAACTTGATCTGCAGAGATGCCATTGTTCAGAGCCTTCTTGACGCTGTCGCGGGTGATGGATCCAACGACGAGATTAGGGAATCGATACTTTAGAGAGACGAAGAGGTTCAGAACGGCAGTTTGTAGAGGGTTGTCTGTATAGCGAGATGAGACGGCTGGTATGGCGATCAGATTTGAGAAGGATGACTTGCCAGTGTAAGCGTATATTCGGTAATTCGTCTCGAGGACGATGAAGCCGTCCTTGACACCGGAGCTCACTCCCGTCGATGTGGGAAGCGGAGGTGAGGATGAGGTCAGAGTTGTAGCTAGCCGTGTTGGGCTGAATCGTTTCGAATTAGGCTGAGTTGGATCGTCAATGTCAGGCAAGTCAGAAGCATCTTGCGGAACTGGAACCTTGCGTTGCCAAATGAGCCCGTAATCGCGAAGGTCAACGAGCATGGCCTTTTGGGTATTTGATAGAGGCTCGACGGCGTATTCCTGTTCGTCTGGTGAGAAGAGTGGAGCAAAGAGTGCGGCATCTCACCTTTCCTAGGTCCATGGTTGATAACATGAAGAGGAAGTGTAGGACCTCGACGATGTCCATTTGCCTGGCCTAGCATCTGGATCAGGAGCCGTCATCGCGACCTGAAGAGCGCTTACTGTGGCCATATCGAGATATTGGATCAACAATTGCCAAAGCTGTGCATGAGGAGGATATAGAAGGAACTGGAAGCCCTTCGAGCTGATCCGCAGGGTGCCATCTCTGAGTTCCTATATCAGACCGAGGGACGCGACGTGTTTGTTTCACCCACTTATCTGCAGATTGTATCATGAGACCACTACTTCGCAATAGATAGAGAACTCCAGGGGAGGGAGGTAAAGACTGGTTATCTCCCCCAGATGAGACCATGTAGTGAAGAATCGTCTGCCGTGGTCAATTCAGCGTTGATGCTTTTGTGGCTGTCGACTTACCTCCCATCGTTCGAGTGCATAGCCGTCAAGAGCTTCGACATCAAAAGTCTGTCTCTTGTCGTCCTCTGCGGGTACGCCAAAACTTTTGGTGGTGCCTCTGAGGAAGATGAGAAGACGCGCTACGGGAGTCGCGGTGGGTCGTACCCTCCAGTCATAGCTTGCCTAAGACTAGTTTTGAACGCGGGATTGAGGGCAAGCTTATCTGGATTGGGCAGGATATTGAGCCGCACAAGGCTTTGCAGCGCTTCGTCGTACACTCTACGAAAGTACTTGATAAAGAAGACCAGTACACGGTGTAGGTGAGATACTTTTTATAGTGGCGCACGACCCAAGCAGCCATGGTCGACGGGGCAATGCCCGACTCAAGCCACAGCAGGTTCATGATAATCTGGCGCTCTAGCGGGGACACGAGCCTGCCAGATATGAGAAGGAATGTCGGGCCTGTCAGAGGGAAACTGTGACCTGAATATCGCGAGGCATGACGCGGGCTGGAGGTAGAGGCGCGAAAGGGTGTTCTTTGACTCTCTGACGATGAATGCAATGAGCGTGTGAGCCGGGGCGGGCGTCAGCAGCGGGTCATCAGATTCAACAGCTGCAGGCATCCAGCGGAAGTGGTGGCCGAAAGCAAGGTGTTTTTCGATCACTCTTTCCTCTTTCCATCATGTCTGCCTCGGCGTCGTCGTCGGCACCGCCCTCCAGCAAAAAGCGCCGCTCTGCTACTGGCGCACCCTCGCAGCACTCTCAGACGAGCAGGAAAGGAAAGCGTGCCTGGCGCAAAAATGTCGATATCGAGGATGTCGAGCAGGGCATGGAGGAGATGCGAGCGGAAGAGCGAGTAGTTGGGTGCGTTGCCCCTCTTCCAATGTTGCTCTCTCTCAACCGTTCCCCAGTACTGCCCTCCAGAAGAAAACCAACGATGATCTCTTCGTTATCGACGTTGCCGGGGACGATCAACGTGCGTCCTCTTTTTCAGCTCAAATATCTTTTATTGAAGGCATCATAGTCCGTAAAACTGTGTCTCACACAAAGGCCCTGCAAACGACGGCTGCCAAGATCCTTGCTCAACGATCAGCAGTGCCCGCTGTTTTTTCGCGGACGACGACTTCCACCAAGCGGAAACCAGTTGTGACCAAGGAGGAGAAGGAGCGGCTACTTCGGATCGCAAAAAGACCCAGAAAAGGACCGCTGAACAGCTATGTTGATCCAACAGAGATTGGCGCTGGCAGTGCTATCATGGGCTTGACTGAGGCCGTCAGGCGCAGTGGTGGATACGATCCTTGGAATACCGACGTTGTGGAGGAGCCCCCCGTCGTTCCCATAGGCACCGAACACTTACAAAAGAAAATCTTCAAGGTGTGCAATGTCAATGAATACCCCTTGCCTCGTCTAACACTCATCCAGGCGCCTATCTACACCAAACCGCGCGACTTGATAGAAGTGCCCGCTGTGGTCGAACCGCATCTCGGCACATCTTACAACCCACCCGTCGATGCCCACCAGGAGCTACTACTCAAGGCGCATGGGATCGAGGAGAAGAGGGTGCGGGAGCTCGAAGAGCAAGCGGTAGTCAAGAAACGCATGGAACAGGCCCGCGTCGACGCCAATGTTGAAGACTCTGGTGCACCAGGCATGACTGTCGACGTGATCGCAGAGGAATCGAACGAGGTGGACGAGGCGGAACCCGTATCCTTTACAAAGTCAATGCCCGAGAGGAAAACGAAGCAGCAACGGAGAAAAGCTGCAAAACAATTAGAGGAGGTACGAACGTTTCTAGAACTACCAATCTCTACTCACCTGTCTACAGAAACGCCTTCTTGCACACAAGATAGCCAACAAGAAAATGCTGGCCACCATCAACCACGCCAAGATCATCCGGAAGGAAGCGCACAAGAGTACCGAACAACGGGCAGAGGAGCGGAGAAAACGAGAGCAGATCATTGCAGCCAGGTTGAAGCGGGGATTGTCTGGGCACAAACTGGGCAAACACAAGGTTGCCGAGGGTAACGTTGATGTACAACTCGGCGAGGACCTCAGCGAGAGTCTGCGAGCCCTCAAACCGGAAGGCAATATGTTCCGTGATCGTTTCCTCAGTCTGCAACAGCGAGGACGTCTGGAGCCCAGAGCACTAGTCATGTACGTCAAATCTGGTCACCAGACTCAACCTTTTCTAATCATCTTCACAGACCCAAGAAAGTGCGCAGAGTGACGGTAGAATACGAGAAACACGCATGGAAGAGGTTCGAGTGAGCTACTTGTACACATGGCAGCCTGGATACCTAGCATTTCCTAATTCCTTCTGCACCAATCGACCCCGCACGCCGCACACACATGTCGTAAAGTCTCCCAAGGTTCTCTATTGGTATCGTTGTCACCATCTATCAGTCTCCATGTGGCGAAATCACTGACTTGCCCCGCTTGGAATGACGCGAGTGATGTTTCTCATCAGGTCCTCATAAATAGCCTGTCAGCCTGAGCCCCAGGGCCTGCTTCCTTGACTCGCCGATGACCCCACTGCAAGCGATTCTGACTTTCGCAGCTCTCCTGGGCGCAAGCAATGCCCTCAAAGCTTGGATATTGGCACATCGGGTCGAACAGCGATTGAAGTGTGTTTTCCAATTCAACGTTCCAACAGGCCCAATACTCAACTGGCGCGAAGAACTCTTTGTCCTGGCGGCAACAAACTCTGGCTGTTCCCACTCGGTGCACTTCAGTTGGTCGCAGGGCCGATCTACCCGTTCAGAGGTACTATCGGGGACTACTTTGCAAAGTTCAGTGGTATGTCATGAACAACGTATGGTGGCCACGTCCATGCCTCTGACAAGCCACTGCAGTGTATGCGAAATACGGAAGCACTTGCCTGAGCTGCGTTGCGGTGTGGGGAGCGCGCCCCACTTACTGGATCACGGATGCCGAAGCCGCCAAACAAGTGTGTGCCGATCGCCATACTTTCATCAAGGACGTGGCTGCTGTACGTGTGCGCGTTTGCTCGAACTTCGGACAGTGAATGATGCGTGCTTGCAGTATGAGATGCTAAATATCTATGGTCCGAACGCGGTCAGCGCCGAGGGCGCCACTTGGAAACGCCACCGCGCCATAGCTAATCCCGCTTTCAACGAGGTACTCCACTGCGCGTCCTTCCGCGGGTTTGGCTTATCCTCTGCAAGGCAAATAATGTCTTTGTCTGGACAGAAAGCTTGCGTATAATCCAAGAGTGGCTTGCTGATGTTGACACTCGCAAGAACCCTGAACAACCCATAGACTTGTCTAAAGAACTTTCTCAGGTGTGTGTCGTCACCCCGACTTGTTCACGACTGACTTGGATCACTACATTGTGCATAGGTGACATTACTTGTGATCTCCTCAACAGCCTTTGGACGTCGTGGAACATGGAAAGCCTTCGCCGAACTAGACGCCGTGCCTCCGCCAGGTGAAGTCATGGCTTTCCAGCCTGCAGTCACCACCGCCCTTTCGCGTTTGCTTTACAAAGTCCTTACCCCCAAGGCTGCGTTCACGATATTCGAAAACATCTACTTCCCCTTCGTAACGCCACTTCTAAGAGAAACGACAGCGGCCTTCGACGCTCTTCGATATCATATGCTGGAAGTCATATCTTTGGCTCGAGCTTGGGTGGCCGAAGGAAAGACCTCGCAAATGGATGCTGCACTCTTGCGCAATCTGGTCGAGGCTAACATGTATGAAGAGGGCAGACACATCACGGATGATGAACTGTTATCGAACTCCTTGGTGAAGAGATTTTTGTATGCCACTGACCTACGCTGATACCTCACAAGGCTTTCCTCCTAGCAGGACAAGGTGCAGTCTATGACATGACCTAAAACGGCCTCGTACTCAGACAGGCGTAGAAACGACTGCGCATACGACAGCCTTTACACTGTCGATTCTAGCGCTTTACCCAGATATCCAGCAGAAAGTACACGAAGAGGTCTTAGCGGCATGGCCTGATGATGGCCCTCTTCCTGTGAGTCCCAATTTCTGCCCACAATACGTTGTGAATGACTAGTGATATCATTAGACATACAAACATTGCTTGACGAAATTCGTGCGTCCACCTCCATTCATATGTCGTTGACTGTGAAACAACGCATTTTCAGACGTACACGACTGCGACTTTCATGGAAACCTTACGGTTCATACCGGCTGTGCCACGTTTTGGGAAACTCGTTCAGGGAGATGCTATTCTCACAGCGCACAAGTTTAGTGTCTCTGAGGAGGGGAAGCTTGAGGATGTGCTTCCGTTCACCATTCCGGTGACGAAGGGCGACATAACGATGGTTGATGTTACTGGCATTCACAACAATCGTGTGTATATCTCGCTGTGATGATGCTTCACTCACGACTCGTAGCATTATACTGGGGCACCCATGCGCACGAATTCAAACCCGAGCACTTCATTGATACGGACGCATATCGATGGCCTCGGGATGCATGTGAGTTCAGACCGCTTTGCTTCTACGATGCCTGTTCTTATCGAATTCATTTCAGTCTATGGTTTCTCTGGTGGCCCAAGAACCTGCCTGGGCCAGCGGTTTGCAACAGCAGAAGCCGTCGCGATCCTCGCTAGTTTGGTGAGAAAGTATGAGATCCTGGTGCCGCCGGATTTGCGACAAAAAAGCTTTGAAGAGCAGAAGAGAATCATGTTAAACTGGTATCCAGGTATCACATGCGTACCCACTGGGGCGAAGACTGTATTCAGATTGCGAAGCTCATGAGTGAACGCATAGAGGCCGCTACTTATTCATGTACTTATCTCAGTCAAATAGTTGAAGTAAACAATGCTATACTCCAAATACCTTGCCGGCGTAACACCCGATAGACCCTTTCACCCTCATCATATCATGCGTCAACAAATGTTGCCTTCTGCTTTCTCCTTTCGACCATCTGCTTCATAATTGTTGGTACTCTGTAGTCCAACAGCATGGGTTACACGGTGCACTGGGGCATTGTTTCTACGGTAGGCGGCAGCGTTCTGAACACATCCGGGCGCCATTTCATCAATGCAGGGCAACATGGCCCATAGTTTCACAAAAGATATTCTGCTAGACCGTCCTAAGGCGGACATAGAGCACGTCTTGTGCGGTGTATCTTCGACCTCTCCTCATCGAGCGAAAGCCTTTCTCGTCGAATTCAAGTCGGAGGGACAAGCATACGGGCGTGTAGAGGATCTAGCACGCGATCCCACCATCGACGCCATTTACATTGCATCCCCAACCAGTCTGCATTACTGCCATGCATTGACCTGCTTGAGGGCGCGTAAGGCGGTGCTCCTCGAGGTATTTCCACACTTGCTGATGCCCATCCTCCAACCTAAATACTTTGCAGAAAGCCTGTGCGTCTTCATTTCTTCATTCACCATCGGCTCAATTTCTTCTTAAAGTTACTATCAATGCGAAACAAGCAGCTCATCTGATACAGGTCTCCAAAAAGAATAACGTGTATCTTGCCGAGGCACTTTGGACGCGTTACCTACCCATCACGCAGGCTATCAGGCGTCTCCTACACGCCGACCGTATTCTCGGCAGGATTATTCGTGTCTCGTCGGATCTTGCGATAACCTATGGCGCGAAAAACCTCGCGCACAACCTTCGCGACGCTCGGCTAGGTGGAGGGGCATTGCTCGCTGTCGGCGTTTATCCGTTGACCTGGGCAATGCTTGCTCTCTTCGAGCATCCGGACAACGTGAGAGAGATGCCCCACATAGCCACAAGTATGATCCTCACGGATGCCGATGCCGCCGCATCCTTCAACGCCACAGACGAGACAACGACGGTGTTGCTGACATTCCCGCGTCTCAAGGCTACAGCTATCGCAAAGAGCACCCTGCTTGCCAACACTTTGCCCGGTCCCAATGTGGTCATTCAAGGCGAACTAGTAAGCCGTTTCATCTGTCATCCTGTACATTGCGGCCTAACAAGTCTTAGGGCAACCTCATCATCCCCGTCTCCGCGGCCCGGCCAACCAGCTACACCGTAGAACTATACAAGACGGCGTCTGAGCCTTCGCGGTCAGAGACTCATGAGGTCGCAATCCCGGGAAGGGGTCTGTTCTACCAGGCTGATGCGTTGGGACGTGCCCTTCGCGATGGACGCATCGAGCCAGATGAATGTCGCCACAAAGATACGATGGCTTTAATGGAAATATTGGACAATGTTCGAGAGACGGGCGGTCTGTCGTACCCGGATGACCTTGAAGATCTCATTCATTAGTGCTAAGTAAAATCTCTGCACGCGGAAATGTATAGGCATTCGAGATACAACGCAGTCTACGAAGTGCAGTCTTCATTCCTCGGAAGCTTCATCTGCTTGGGCCCAAAGCTATCCGGATATAACACACCCAATGTTGTTTCTTTGACTCCGCCCTCTGTCATAGCAGACTTCCCCACATCTGCAGCATCAATTGCCTTGAGATAATCTCCTGAAATGAGCAGGATAGGCATGTCCGGCGCGCAGAATTCGTGCAGCACCTGCCGGCATATCCCACAAGGTGTTATGGGCACATGTAGATTTCTCAAGGGTTTGATACAGAGTCAGTAAAATGGATCGGCGGTGGATGAGGGAAATGTACTTGCGAAGTGACCGCAAGTGCAGAGAACGATCTGATTCCTTCACTCTGACGATTAGGTTCAGTATCGTCGTTGAGCGGTGACTAGACTGTGATTAACACTAACCACAGCTTTCACCAAAGCCATTTGTTCTGCACACATGTTTCCACCTAGCACGCGTCTCACAAGCTATACACATATGTTCAACATGTGCAACTCACTAAACGATACATTGTCGATGCTAGATCCTTTGATTATTATCCCATCGGCGCTCAAAAGAGCTGCGCCGACAGGGAATTGCGAGTATCGACTATAGGCATTCTCTTTTCCTTACGGTCGTGATGAGCTTCACCCCCGGGTCTGGATCAACATGATCTACCTTCGAAGGCTGCCTTGATCAAGGCCGCTCGATTCTCAGCAGCCAGCGTAGACATGATGGAGAGAAACACCTACTCTATTCCACGGTGGGCGAATAGGAACGTCCCATGATACTTGTTGAATGGGTTACGAATGAGATTCAAAACTCCTGCCCAGATCTAGACCTCCGTAAGGTGGTCGACACTTTGGCTTGACTCCCTGGAGGCTTGGTAAACGCCCTGTGTTTACGGGTGAGCACGGCCCATGCCCAAGTGGCACTCTCGCGACCATCTCTTTCGTGACGAAATCGGAGATGGTCGCGAGATCTTGACACCGGTTGTACCAGTACGTTCTGTGCGCCCTTAGCCGGCGCCGGGGTCGCGTTATTGGCGGACATTATTAGAGATATGAAGTCGCAGGGTGAGATGAAGTCGCGGGGTGAGGGCGGCGGGACTGCTCATTTACGGTCTTGCCAAACAGTGACACTCTATGTAACCAACACGGCCATGTTCACTTTGCTGCACGCAGTTCTTCAAAGGGTTCTGGGCTTGTTTTTTATTTGGCAAGGACATTTTCAAGTGCCTACCCACCCTGTTAAGAAAACCCTCACTTATGTGACACCCAGTGGCCTAATACCCTCGAGGAGTGGTCTTTTTGTGACCAGGAGGAAGTCATATGGCGTCGACTGGCCCCCGTCCTCCGCAAACACGGTCTAGAACCTTGGGAAAAGATTCATTTATGCCAACTCAAACGACCCGCTGGTGCACTCGACAACGGCTATTTGCGCATAGGCAGTCTATACACAACAACACCCCATGATTTCAAACTGAAGGTTTGGCAGTACCCGGTACAACAATACTATATTCTCTTGTAAATGCTGATCACCCCCAAGAGTCCCGTGTTCCGTGCTGTGCGCTCCACCAGCGGTCACGATTTTGTTTGCAAAATTCTAGTTGTGGGGAAAGACGGTCATACGGGATTGTTTGCACTCCGCCAGGCTTTATCAGGATTGTCTGTCTTTCAGCAGGAAAACCATGTCCTCCCCCTTGTCAAGGAGATCCCCTTCAAGCATATCATTATTGGTGTTTTCCCCATGGCCAGTGATGATACTATCGGCAATGCCCTGCATGTCCCCTACTTCCAACCATCAACATGCTCTGTCGGTGACCTACTGCACATGGTAGTGCAGGGTCTTGAGGTAAGTCACTATAAATTGAATGCATCGTAGTATAGACGCATTTTTAGGCCCTTGTATTCCTTCATCACATGAGAGTCGGTCACCGTGTGTGTAGCCTTAGCAATTGTTGGAGCACCCCTCTTACTAATTTCCCTGCAGGACGCTTTCCCAGACAACTTCATGGTTGAGTGGATGCCCACCTCGCTATCCAACACTTTGCCTCCTCAAGCTGCACAACCAAAAGTATGGCTCTTTGATTTTGACACAGCAATTGCATTCCCTCCTACGACGTCTTATGAAGAATGCATGTGCGTAGGGCTCCCCTTTTCCTATCTTCCTCCTGAGAAGTACCTACGGCCTGCGCCTCCCCCGGTTTTGGCAGGAGAGCTGTACAACGCTCTTCAACTTGACCTTTGACAATTTACCTTGCGTTTTTCCGAAATCCAGGTGTGTTGAACTCTTCTTCTCATCTTTTTGCCTTGCTAACATCAATTTTCAAGTGCTCTCATGAGAAAGTCCAACACCTGTTCACATCTCTGGTCAAGCAGCAAAATGCAGCCGATGCTCTATTGATGGTTCAGAATGTATTGGACGACATACCACCGAAAGAGTTGAAGATTCCGTACAACCTACTGTCTTGGGGGGGTGTAGAATACATGTAGTGAACACAGTACAATGAAGTGATAAATATATAGTTGGGTTATCCTTTGGACAGACACTCCAGGCAGGGCTGGCTATGAAGTGCATGTGCGTGTTGAACTTTCTTTTTTTCTGAATTATTGTGTCTCGGGATCCTTGCTTCTTCACGCGCTCACACCTCCTCTCACATCTCATGCCCCTTCTGTCACAATGAGAGGAACACATTATAGCTGACCGCCATGAACTGTACACCGGTCTCCAAATTGCTCCAGTGTGTCGTGCTTATGTTCAGAGATTCATATGGATTGTGCACAAGTTATATAACCAATTTGGTAAACGGAACCTTCAGCTCATCAGGGGGTACTTCATTCAGAAGTGTTTTCACCCGCGAAAATGCCTCTGCTGCGTCTAATTCCTGACCCAAAAACAGGGCATCCACTCCACCATGAAATTGCTTCCAAATGCATCCTGCAGTCAATGTCAGCAGAAGGCTGGTGGTGAGTAGATAGTTTATACTGTTACATCCAGGACTACATTTACAGAACGTCCATATCCTCGTAGTATGCTATGAATGGTGTGTGATTACAATGTAGACATGAAATACGTCGCGGGTCGTGAAGGAAGGAAGCTGCCAAGTTATACCTCAGAGGCTATGAATTGGGCGAAATCGAAGTTCGCGACGGGTGTCTAAATGCCAGAGCGGTCAGCCACCATCATCAAGGGATAACCAGGCGACCTACCTCGTCTTTGGTGTTCCCGTTTGCGTTGGTACCTTTGAGTGACGGGACTGGCGTCTCCTTGCCGGACTTTGCAGGCAAGACCGCTCCGGGTAGAGCAGGAACGTGTAAGTCGTGGCAAAAGCTCCAAAGAGTCGAGGTATATCTAGTAGCTAACTCGATTTTTGGGACTGCAGGCAAGCCGCATCTGTCTGAGCATGGACGATGTTAGACACAGCGAGGGATTTTGTCGTGAATGACTCACATAATATAGCGCTATTGATTTGCTCTGCGACTGCGGCTCTTCTCTCTTGTGAGAGATATTTAGAGACTGTGCTTTCTTCTGGGACCTTGTACGCGAGTATACCAAGCACATTGCTCAGCTCCGTGATGTACCTTTCGCGATCCGGAGAGAACAGCATGCTCGCCAACGCGTAAAGCTTCTGGGCGCTCTTGAGGAGCGCGGTCTGCTGGTCCAAGGCGTCGGGATCTCCGTCCTCGAGAGCCTGAGAGGACCGTTTCTGGGATCTGGGAGTATCTGTACCAGTGTTGGACGGAGGATAAGGGAGAGGAACTGTCCGGCTTGATTCAAGGAAAGATTGGATGCGGAGATTGAGATTGAGGTGGGAGGGTTCGACGGAGGTGGGTGCGATGTAGACTGTCCCGCTTGGCGGTCCGGTGCGTGGAGTGTCATCGTCGGCGTTCAGAACAGTGGGGAAATGTTTGTTGAGCAATTCGGTTGCCTCGTCCACTTTGCCTGCTAGTAGTGCATTGCGGACTTCTGCGAAGACGGCCAAGTCAGACGACGCCCACAAGCGGAGCGAATAACGTACCTGTGCGCAGATCCGCCTTGTCCAGTACCGCCTCGGCTATTTCTGGCATGCTTGGCTGGTCGGACATGACCTCGTCGCCATCGGCATCAAGGTGGCGGACGGCACTATCTCTCGCAAAGGCGCGCGCTGTCCGCGTGTAACATTGGTGCGATAGGTAATCAAGAACAAGAGCTCGCTGTTGCAATCATCAGCGCCTTGCACGTTGCTATCACCTGTCAAGCGTACGCACGAGCTGGTAGGGCGTTGGTTCCGGGATGTTGCAAGTCGCGGAGCGCGGTGTCGACGACATGATCGGCGACGGCGTGGGCGAGAGCGAAGTGACTATGCGGCCTCTTGGGCGTTGGAAGGATACCAGGATGTGGCCAAACGCCGAGTTGACACTGACACTGACCAGAGTAGATGAAGATCGAGACGGCGCCGCACACGTGAGGGCTTTACATGTCCGAGAGATTATACTTTACAGGAAGCTAATTCTACAATGTCTAACCTGGTCTTATCCTCTGGTCAACGTCCCTTCAAGACTCAACAGAGTTGGCACGACCATTCCCATGTAGCAGTCCCTCTTCCTCGACCCCCAGACCGCGCTTGTGCCGTTTCGGGCGATAGATGTACGCTTGCGCTACTATGGTAACATCGAAAATGAGAGTACCGCCACTGCCCATAAGGTATCTAAGGGCAAGAAGCTGAGTCACGGGTATATGTGAATGAACAGAGGACACACGGGATGCTCTCCTTGATAAAGTCGGTGGAAGCAGGTGGCGGAAGATAGGCGTTTGGCGAGGATAGGATGGAAGCGACATAGAAACTGTTGCCCAAGAAAGCGAAAATGAAGAGGTAGACAGATAGTCCCTGTGTGATCAGTCTCAATCAGCCTCTGTGCGTAACCAAGAAGGGGCAAGGTATACCTGAACAGATTGTCTAACATACTAAAATCAAAGTGAGTGACGAAGCGTCTGATGAGATGGAACAGCCTCACGTTCTTCCATATTTGAGGTAGCCGCGATGTCAAGTACAGTGTTGTGCATAACCAGGCAAAAATGCGCCCCAAAACGCGTTCGCTGGTGGGTTCAGAGGTCGTGTGATAGGACGCTTTAGGGCTCATAGACTGGTAGATGTCGAGAATTTCGCCAGAGGTGAGCCCGGATTGGCTTGAGACCAATGAAGGGACGTCCAAGGGGGACACAAGGGGAACATTTCGCGGGTTGAGTACTGTGCCTACGCCAGTTGAACTACTGATGGGGAATAGAGGTTGTGTCTTCCCAGAAAAATAACTTAGGCTGAACAACGCCCAGACACCAAAGAAGATCATGCTTGATCCACGTTTACCGCTCTTGGATCTCAAGTGGGGATGATCTGCAGCAGCAAGCTCGTCGGAGACCTCATTCTCGCGTTGCAAGCTACGTCCGCGGACGAGAAAGTCGGGGGAGATGATGGACGTCGGCGACTCTGTCGTAGGAGAGGTCTGGAAAGTAGTCGGTAAGACCGTACGAGCGACAGGATGCCTCCCCATGCTGCTTCCTCGTTGACCGTGCCGTTCAAGACTCCAGGACACGCGTCCACGGCGGCCACCTTCGGAATGGAAGCTATCTGCCAAGGCGGCCAAGGCATTCTCGTCCACCTCATCATCCGACTCTCTTGATACGCGACTTGCGGAGGTGTCTGGGAACCGGTCTTGGCGTATCCGCGAGGACCGGCCTAACCTGGTTCGGGGCGGCGCGTGTTCGTCGTGTTGCGCGGCTAGTGAGGCGGCTTTGGCAACATTTCCGGCGACAACAGACAGGGTGCGATATCGTGAAGCAGACGTGTCGATGGATAACCTGCGACTTGTCCTGGGGCGGGCAGGGGCGGGGGACGGTGCTATCCACGAGTAGTACATGTATTGGCCTACCAAGGTGCAATCCACAAAGACAAAGTAGGAAGCAAGATAGGTCTACAGAGCTCAATGTGAGGAGGACGAATGTAGAGCTGACGGCGCGCCTACCTGGAAGGGCAGCTGATGGGTCAAGATGCAACCTATGAGGTTGGCCAAATCGCCTGCAGCTGCTGTCAGAATGTAGTCTCAATTCAGCCGCAGCTCAAATCACCCATAAGCCAATTTGCGAGGAATGGCAGAGCAAGGCCTTCGCAGGAATTGCTACGAATGTTTTCCAGGACCTGGCTATTTTGCGAGAGTCAGGGTAGAGTCCTCCGATGCCAACACTGTAGACGCACGGGAATTGGGCACCGAGCCAGCATGCAATGGAGGTGTAGCCAAGCAGGTCGCTGAACGCCTGCTGCGGCGACGACGATAGCATGTTTCGAGATAATCTCTCGAGCACACGAGGAGAGGACGACAAGACTGATCCGCTTGCGGCCAGGACACCTTGCCGTTCCGAGTACATTGAACCCGGGTCCGCGACGGAGACTGCCGCTCGCGGGTTCGAGCCGAGCGGAAGCATTTTCATTCATAGTCAACTTCATTTGCAAGTCGAGTCCCAGATTGCCAGGACTCGTGTAATTACACTTGCCTGAGCGTCCAAGTCGTCCTGGTAGACGCTGGTGTGGATCCTCTATATGTAAGTCTACAGTGGGCCACCACCGGACCGCCGTCAAACCCCGGAGCCCGGCCAAACACGATCAAATCACATCTTGTCATGCAACGAGCAGGTCAGAAACGCGCCGCGGCCGGTAACGCGGAGGCCTCGTCGTCGTCGCAGACGCCATCGACCAAGAAGACACGCTTTGTCGATCCATCGGAGGACCCAGCCAATTTCGAGGAGCAGGTCGACTCGGCACTGGAGACGTCTAATCGCAAAGGGCGCGTTAAGAATGAGGGATACGACTCTGACTCCAGTGATGACGGCGAGGGTGTCGTGAACAGCCGCAAGAAGAACGCAGAGGATGAAGAGGAAGACGACATGTTTGCCATGGCGGACAAGGAGGACAAGGAGAAGGACGAGGGCAACAAGAAGAAAAAGACAGAGTACATGCGTCTGGGGGACATCGAGGGCCAGGAATTTGCTGGCAACGGCTCGGGCGACGATGATTCTGACGATGAGCCGGAGGACGAGGACGACGCTGAGCGGCGGAAGAAGAGCGGCATGGGATACGAGCTGTCCTCGTTCAACATGCGCGATGAGATGGAGGAGGGCAAGTTCACCGACGATGGGAACTACGTTCGCTCGGTCGATGTGCATGCGCAGCACGACCGCTGGATGGAGGGCCTCGATGAGAAGGCCATCAAGCTCGCTCGGCGGCGGAAGCGGCAGCAGGAGAAGGAGCAGCGCGACAAGATGCTCGCGGAGGAGAAGGAGATCGCTGACTCTGGCGGTGTGCACGGCATGGAGAAGGAGCTCCTGCAGTATCTCAGGAAGGGAGAGACTCTTCTAGAGGCCCTGCAGCGGCTAGGCATTCAAGCCAAGAAGGCGAAGCAGAAAAGGTCAGGATGGCGTCTTATTGCTTGATGCCGTACTTACATCAGTGTATAGCAAGCTGCCCACGACCCAACCGTCAGGCGACGCAATGAATGTCGACAAACACGCGCCTCCCACCGACGTGGAGCGCATGACCCACATCGCGTCGAACATCATGTCCCTCGGTGAGACGGACATATACTCCAAAACATACGAGGAGATTGTGCGCACGGTGCGGTCCTCAGGCTCTGTTGACGCCAATTGGGAACCGCCATCCGCGGACAAAAAGTATGAATACAAATGGGACGTGCCCGGCTCTGGACAGACAGACCAGACTTTCGGTCCTTATGGCGAAGAAGAGCTGATCTCGTGGTTCAAAGCTTCATATTTTGGATCAGCGGGCGAAAAGATCAAGGTTCGCGAAGTGGGCGGGGATTGGAAGGACTGGGACGAGCTTCTGCCGTGAAAACTATAAGCTGTACAATGTATCGATACCCCTTCGTGTATCTCTAGTTCAACACATCTTTATCCGGTATGCATATGTATCTATTCATGATCATCGCACAATCTCGACTTCGTCCCATCGGCCGTCGTTGACTTTGTCAACCGATGCACTTTCCAGATGACATCCTCTTATACCCAACAGTTTCAGGTCCTTCCATTTGGACCATGCCACCTTATCGAATATCTCCTCCACCCATCCATTGTATGACAGGTCCAAGACGACGAGCATCGGACATATTTTCGGTAGACGATACAACGGGAGCGCCAGAGCGAGGCTGATCAGCCCCAGATGCGTAAGTGTTGGCGGCAATGAAAGGAAAGTCGATGACTTGAGTGAGGTGGAGAAGAGAAGGAGGGTGTGGAGTGGGGTTGGCAACCAGTCGTCACCCTCGTCCCATGCCACCAGCTCTCCCCCGGCGCTTTGCCCATCCGAGAAATAGTCTTCAGGTATCGTCTGTGTCGGGCCTAGCACAATGAGCTCTCCGTCGATGTGCTTTTCCGGCCTTGCAAGCAAGTGAAGCTTCGCATTAGACAGTGGGGCGTGCATGGCTGTCTGATGAAGCAGTTGACGGCGGAGATGCGCTGGGATGTAGGGCATCATGTCCTCAAGTTCTGCCTTCGAGGAGGATGTGACGATCTTCTGCAAACACAGTAGGGCGAGAGAGATTGGGGGACATGGGTTCACGACGAGGGAGAGTATGCGCGCCCTCGCAGATGTATCAGCTGAAGCGGGACCAAGGGATGGACCTCGGTCATCAACGATTAGACGTGAATTGCGAGCTTCGACATTCCGTTGACGCCTATATGCTTGTCCGCTGCAATCTCGGTCAGAGTTTGAAGTGTGTAGTAGGTTGGTGACTAACCGAAGTTGGTGAAGAATGTTGTTGACATTGCCACTCTCAAAAGCGGACATGAAGCAGGCTGATCTTAGGGTGTTCGCTATTATACCTATGTCGGTACCGCTGACCTGACTCGAAGCAGTGATTAGTGCCGATGAATTGTTTGGGGCAGGCGGCTCAGATGGGACATGACTAGCCCGCGCCATACACTACCGTATGATCCGTACATCATCCCACCGACCTTCGTTGATGCTGGATATGAGTGTGGCGTCCAGTCGGCATTCCCTCAGACCGAGGACTTCCAGGCTCTTCCACCTGGACCAGGGTACCGTCTCCAGAGCCTCATCGGTGTCTTTAAGCCAAACATTGTACGAAAGATCCAGAACAACGAGCATAGGGCATATATTCGGCAGACGATGCAACGGCAGCGCCACAGAGAGGTTGATCAAGCCCAAATGTGTAAGGGTGCGGGGGAGAGTGCGGAAGGTTGATGTGTGGAGATGCATCGACACGAGGACAAGCGAATTGAATGGCTTGGGAGCCCATTCTACCTCGTCGTTGTCCCATTCGCCCGATGGATCCATGCTCTCGTCTTCCCCGTGCATGAAGAAGTCAATGGGCAGAGTCTGATGTGGACCGACGACGAAGAGCTCCCCGTCGACATTCTTGGTGCCAGGACCGAGTAACGCGTGAAGCTTCGCATTCGACAGAGGCGCGTTGATGACAGTGTCGCGGAGGAGCTGACAGCGTAGATGTGGTGGGACGTAGAGAAGGTGTTCGTCGTAGTCGCTTTTGGGAAGTGATGCAATCATCCTCAGACACACAATGGTCAGTGGTGGGACAGGGTTCTGTGGCCGAGGGAGGATGACCGAGAGTGCATCATTGATAGACGAGTGGTCGGTCTGTTTACTCTGCCAGCTCTTTGGAGGTTCCGGACCAGCCCAGGTCTTAGCGACAACTTTTGACGGCGCGGAGGGTGGATCCAGGTTGTAAGGGAGAGACACATGAGTGGCAGGCGCAGGCGCAGGCTGCCTCGCTCTCAGGCGGTTCAGTTGATGCCGATACTGCTCTCCTCTACAAAGCGGTCAGGCATGATATTTGGCAGCCTATCAGTCATACCGAAGAGTGTGCAATAGATCTGTAACAGAGCTTGGCTTGCTATCGTCGACGCATCCCGCTCGGCTGAAGCCAATGAAGGTGGGAGGCATACAGACTCCGGCAATCTCCGTAATCGCTCTAAAGTGATCGTGCGTGTCGAGAGTAGCAACCATCTCAATTACCATGTCATTCAAACAGGCCTCGCTGTTCCCCGCAAATCCCGCCTCCGCGCGCGGCGTGGCCACCAAGCTGAGCTCAAGCAAGGACAAGCTCGTATACACCAATGGCAAAGCTGTCATCGTACGTGATAGCGGCAGTACCGACACCGACAAACTGACCGCCGCACACAGATCCGGGATCTGAATGTCAGTCGAAGTCTGTCTCGAACGTAGAATGCTATGCTTAGAGTGCCCTTTAGGACCCCCGTCAATCCATTGCATACGTCGGGCATGTTCATAACACATCGGTCGCGCGTATCTCTCCCTCGGGATACTACTGCGCATCTGGCGATGTTTCAGGAACCGGTGCGACTCGACCTCTTCGGATCCGTTGAATCCATTGCTGAGCTGGATAGTGAGGATATGGGACACAGTAGGAGAAGACCAGACTCTCAAGGGAGAATACAAAGTCATTTCTGGCAAAATGTACGCGATTGTCTGCTGTTTCTCTGGCCGATTCTGACCTTCGTCTGCAGCAATGACCTCGAATGGGACGGCGAGAGCAAGCGCATCATTGCAGTCGGCGATGGACGCGAAAAGTGCGCATGCTGTGGCGTCAAGTTGTCCGGGGATCTGATTGTCAAATAGGTTTGGCCATGCCTTCATGATGGACACTGGTACTTCCACAGGAGAGATCAGCGGACACTCCAAGGTAAGCGTCTTGTTTGTCCCTCGTCATCAAACGTCTCGACGTCTCCTTTGAAGCCCGTCAACGCCGTCTCCATCCGCCATCAGCGACCATACAGAGCTGCTACTGCGGCCGACGACAACCTGATCGTCTTCCACCAAGGCGCACCCTACAAGTACGACAAGGTAAATGTCGATCTTACCTCACTATACGTCTCCTCATTCATACATAGACTATCAAAAGTCATACCAAATTTGTTCAAGATGTTCGCTACGCTCTTTCTGGCGACCACTTTGCCAGTGTTGGCTCAGACGCGAAGATCTTCCTCTACGATGGCAAGACCGGAGACACCGTCGCTGAATTCACCGATAGTCCTCACATAGGATCCATCGTTAGTAGTACCTCATCTCTATTTCGCGTGTCTTGACTCACTCGAATCTTCAGATGGCATGCTCCTGGAGTGCAGACAGCAAGTCATTGACCACATCCTCAGCGGACTGCACTGTGAAGCTATGTATGTCTCTGCGTAGCATAGATACTCACCGCGGTACTGACGCCTTTTGTTCAGGGGACGTTGAAACACGCAAATGCACGACCTCGTGGACCGTCGGCTCGGGCGTTGATCACCAGCAGGTCGGCAACACATGGACGCCCTCGTCGGGCATCGCTTCTTTGTCGCTAGGTGGCGATCTCAATATATTTGACCCGCGTGTCGGCGACAAGGCATCCAAGATCTTCAGCGTATGCATTTGAATAATCAGTCTGGTCATTGCTGACCGGCTTATAGGCACCACAAAAGGCTATCACTGCCATTGCACCACTGTCATCTGAGGGAACCTTCCTTGCCGGTTGCGCGGACGGCCGCATCTTGTCTTACTCACTCTCCTCCGGCGAGTCTACGACTTTGACCGGGGACGGGCACTCTAGCCTCGTCACCGCTATTGCCACCTCGCCTAGCGATGGCAAGTTGTACTCTGCTGGCTTTGACGACCGCATTCGCGAGATAGCCAGTGTTGGGCAGGAATTCACGTATGTTTCTCATACTCGCATCTTCTCTTTTGTTGACTGGACCTAGGGCTGCCTCTGTGAGCACTGCTTCTCAACCAAAGTCTGTCGCTGTGGCCGAAGACACATCCGTGTTTGTGGCGGAGATGAACCATCTTGAGGTTGTAAGGTCCAACCAAAAGGTCTTCGAAATTGCACCCAAATTCTCGCCCAGCGCGATCGCGGTCAGCGGGTCTCTTGTCGCTGTGGGTGGAGAGGTATGGGATGAAGCTTGATGATTTTAAACGAGTTGACCGACCATACACAGACCAAGGTGCAGCTTTACGAGTGGGACGGAAAGGCACTGAAAGAGAGCGGTATTCTTGATAACAACAAGGGCGTCATTTCGGCGCTCGCATTCTCACCGGACGGGAAGTACCTTGCCTCTGGTGATGTGAGTTTCAATCCCTACCATACAGGCTAGAAATTGGTGCTAAGTCCATTGATAGTCCTCAGGCCGTATCGCCCTCTTTGACGCTGAAGCCAAATCGGTAGATCAAACCGTCTTCTCCGTTTCTGTGTGCATCGACTGACGGGTATTACCAGCTGATAACATCCCGCTGGTCGTTCCACACGGCTCGTGTAAACTCCATCTCTTGGACAGCCGATTCCAAGCACTGCGCCTCAGGCTCTCTGGACACACATGTGTACATCTGGAGCGTGGAGAAGCCGATGAAAAACATCGCGCTGAAGAACGTTGGTCCCGGTGGTGTGAACGGCGTGCTTTGGGTCGAGAGTGGAGATGGGAAGCAGGGCAAGGTTGTCACTGCCGGAGCTGATGCTTGCGTGCGCCTCTTCGAGGTCAACTTCCACGTTTAGTGACATGTCGGGGAGTCGGAGGGAAAGCAATTTTGTATTGGAATGTATGATAGATATCCTGGACCTGAGAGTCGTATTTGCCGGGCCCAAGGCCGCATCAGTCGTTGTGCCTGCAAATAGTCTCATGGAGCGCTTTCAACGCCTGTGAGATCGATTGGGCCGACGGTCGTTCGCCTGCGGACTGTAGCATGCAACTGCAAACAAGGTCCCATAGCTCGTCTTCCGCAGACAGATCATCCGAAGGGCGTATCGGCATATTTTTCCTCGTAAGCACCTCGTGAATTATGGCTGCGTCTGAATGAATGTCTGAGAACGGCGGCTTTCCGGTATAGACCTATGAATCCCGATGAGCTCCTTCAAGCCTGTCGAAGGAACGTGGACGGCTCACCTCAATCATTGTACAGCCAAACGCATAGACGTCTCTGGCTGTGACGTGAGTGGGGTCCGATAAGCGCACATCGAGGGCCTCCGGCGCGAGCCAGCGGAGCGAGCCTTGTACTGTGGCGGTAGAGCCTCCTGCTGCTTGGCTCTCTACGGCTAGAGCCAGCCCAAAATCGGCCAAACAGCAGTGTAGGTCATCAGTAACAAGTATGTTTGCCTGGAGGAAAGCGTCAGAAGGATTGATACTCGGATTGCAGTGAGGTACGCTACCCCGCGTATATCTGCGTGAACTATGGGTGGTTCCAGTCCGTGTAGGTAGGCCATCCCTTCCGCGACCTCCGTCATCTGAAAAAACGTTTAGAATTACCAGGAGAGAATCTGATCCAGAGGCTTACTGAACCAAGCTTGTCATGCGATGGGTTCTCAGAGAGAAAGCGCATGATGTTTCCATTCTTCATCCAAGGAGAAATCAAGCAGAAACTTGGAAAGAAGAGCTCCTGGCTGACACCAATAAACGGCAGGACATTTGGATGCTTGAGGTTCCTCCACATAAGTGCCTCTCGGCAAAAGCTCTGATGATTTCTCCATAAGCATCATCACTTCGTTCATCTCGCACAAGAGGCTGACCTTGATGATCTTGTCCCGCGCTTCGTCTCCATTCGCAACAAACAACCGCAGCACCTTAATACAAACATCACGATCTCTCATGCGGCCTTCATATATATCCTAAAGACCGATGAGCAACAATCAAATAGATCGTTGGGGGGTGTACATACGGCGAAGCCGCCTCCCCAAATAGGTCGGTCACCAAGACGCGTCAAATTATTGCAGGTGAAAGAGTTTGGTACTAGGTTGTATGTTTTAGACAGATGCAATAGACACCTCAGCGAGCGTTTTCGGTACTCGATGTCCTCGCTATCCTGATAAGCATCAACTTCCTGGTTAGTTTGTCAGCTAGAGATGATGATTGAGAAGGTTTGTTGTTCGTACCTCTTGTAGAAAGTCTACGAGTAAAGCTGGGTCCTTGATATTGACCGAATGCTGTAGATCTTTGCACGGCTGTGAGGAGTTCAGGAAGTTACGGACATTCAACGCGTCTGTTTCGTTGAGCGCTTTTGCCTGTGCAATCTCGCTGGCACCGCGGGAAACGCTATGCTCGGGTCGCGGGCTATCATAAAGAATGGGGTCGAGCAGAATCTCAGTGTCATCAGCGTTCTCCGTCATAGTCCCAACGGAGGCGGTGAGGCATTTGAATGGCAATCGTTGCCCCACCGTTGTGCCAGATGCCTTTGATATAACTGAGCCTTAGCAACATCATGAGACGACCTGCACGTACTGTCCTGTAGAAGGTTGATGAAATTGTCGTAATTTCGTGTCGAATATATCTCATTCGTTTGCGATGGAGAACAGGCTTGAGATATTGTTTGAGTCCTTTGAAATCGGCGTTCGTGTCTTCCAGTATTCTCAGAAGTTCGCCAAGGTCCCTGAGTTACATATTGTAATGAGAGGGTAAACAAACAGATTGGGCTTACTTCTGGAGAAGATCATAGCACTGTAACAGTCGACCGTCTTCAGACTGATCATTCCGGCTCGCGATGAGAATCTCCTTCATGATGGGTATTGAACGCCTTAACAAGTCCTTGGTGTTGCTCGAGCTAGTTGAGGCTTCCTAGAATAGGAGGAGTCAGCAGGAGTATATAGTCAGGGCTTTGCTCACCGTCAGTTTTTGAAGGAGTCCATGAATCGTTTCTGCTTGCCAGGTTGGCAGAGGTGCCTTTTTGACAAGCGAGTCCGCCCGCCGTTTTCCTTCCAGGTCGTCCATGAGATTGTCCATGATCATCATCGTGAATGGGAGTGGGGGGGTAGCACAGAAAGAGGCAGATACGTAAGCAGCGCAGCTCTCATCTAAATGATGAGAGGCATCAATCATTGCTTGCCATGCTGATACGGCAAGTAACGGCGTCGGATTTACAGAGGCTTAGGCCAGACCAGAGCGCCGGAGCAAAGTACGAGTCATATGACCACCGAAGCAAAGTCGCGTCGCCGTCAGTGCAGATTTCAGCTTCGCAGGGCTTGAGGATTGCCTGTGAACAAAGTAGGCCATTGCATAGTCGACGTTCGATTCAAGCAGCAATGGCCCCGAGTAAGTGCTTAATGATCGATCTCCGTTCAATGGATTTCAAATTTGCCCCGTCAGAGTCATCTTTCTATCGCCGAGATAGACTTGCACTCATTCCCTCACCATCCTGGTGTGACTCATTCCTGGCGGCGATACACCACGCTCTACTCGATCTACAACCATGTCAGAACGCATCCTCAGCATCCAATCTCATGTTAGCTTTGGTTATGTTGGCGGAAAAGCGGCTGTCTTTCCGCTGCAATGTCTGGGATACGACGTCGATGTACGTCTCCAACCTTCTGACTAATGTTCATGCTTCTCACTCTCACACAGGTAGTGAACACGGTCAACTTCAGCAATCATGCAGGTACCTCTACCCGAGTGCACGCAACAAAGAGTCATTGAAGCCTAATCTAGTCAGGCTATAGACGCTCTGGCGGCAGCAAAACTAATGCTGAAGAGCTGACCGCCATATTTGAAGCTATGGATGCCAACGAGCTTTTGAAGCCGTCGAGACTACTAACCGGTAAGATGATCCGATATCATTACTGTCGCTCCCTTCACACTTCAATCCAAGGATATATTCCTGGCGCGGAGGCCCTCAAAGCCGTCTTTGATCTTGTCAAGAAGCTAGAGAAACAAAATTCAAAGCTCCTATACCTCCTCGATCGTGCGTCCATCTGCTTGCGAAGGGGTTTAAGGTCTTGATATCATCTTAGCCGTCATGGGCGACGCCGGTCGTCTCTACGTGGCGCCTGACGTGATACCCGTCTACCAAGGAATGCTATCCGTCGCCACCGTCATTACGCCGAACTGGTTTGAAGTAGAGTAAGCTCCATTTTCCCGTGTTCTCGACGTTTCCTTACCGATCGGACAGGACTCTCACCGATACCGTTCTGCACGACATGGATTCCCTTTGCGCTGCACTCAATATCTTACACAAGGATCACAACGTACCTCACGTTGTCATCAGCTCGATCCCACTCCAGACCTGGCTTTTGGATGCCCTACCAGCGCACATACGCCCCGCGGTGGACGATCTTGGCGATCATCTTCTTTGCATTTCTTCGTCATTTGTAGACCAACAGCATTCCGTGCATGCTTGCTGTGTTCCTACCATTCCAGGATACTTTTCCGGAGTCGGGGACCTCTTCTCCGCCCTCCTTCTTGGGCACTTCGACGAGACGCGCAATGACTTCTCAGAGGGTGTTACGCCGCTCTCCTACGCGGTCACCCAGGCTCTCACCAAGACTCATGCCGTGCTGTGTGTGACCTACGAGTACTCTGAATCCCTTCCCGAGATAGAACGCCAACCTTCTGATGACGAGAAGGATACCGCAGAACCCATGCGCCGTATTCGAAGGATGCGTGGACGAGAGCTACGCCTTGTGCAAAGTCAGGATATTATACGAGGTGCCAAGGCGGTAGAAACAAGGCAGATGCAGCCTTGGGATTTATAGAGTTATTATAATGCATACATACAATCTAATCATACAATACTAGTGGATTCCTCCTCCGGACTCGAGCCTGATGAGTGTGATATATAAACGGGCATGACAAACAAGCTTCGACTTGACTTCGACAATCACAATCCAACTCTACTTTACAAAGTATAATGGATCCTGCCCCACCGCTTGTCGTGGATAATGGAACTGGAGTACGTGTCTCGCCCATCGAGCCATCCACCGACTTATACGTGTCTCCAGTTCGTCAAAGTAGGCTACGCTGGGTCCAACTTTCCCGAGCATGGTAGGCGCAAAACGGGCTCGATTTACTGCAGTTCTCCATCTCACTGTGCGCAGTGTTCCCCTCGATTGTCGGGCGGCCTATTCTGCGGGCGGAGGAGCGGGTCGGGCACGCGACGATCAAGGATATCATGGTCGGAGACGAGGCAGCAGAGAACCGGAATTACCTGCAGGTGACGCAGCCGATGGAGCACGGTATTGTGCGGAACTGGGAGGACATGAAGCATCTGTGGGACTACACCTTTGACGAGAAGCTCAAGGTCGACCCGCGCGGGCGGAAGGTCCTGTTGACGGAGCCGCCGATGAACCCCAAGACCAACCGGCAACGCATGTGCCAGGTCATGTTCGAGGAGTACGGTTTCGACGGCGTCTACATTGCCATACAGGCCGTGCTGACGCTCTATGCGCAGGGTGAGTCGGGTCCCGCCATTCCCGCGCCCATCTCACTGTCCATGCGCCAGGTCTCACGACGGGTGTGGTCGTCGACTCTGGTGACGGCGTGACCCATATCGTTCCCGTGTACGATGGCTTCGCTCTACCACATCTCACCCGGCGGCTGGACATCGCTGGACGGGATGTGACGAGATACTTGATCAAGCTGCTCTTGATGCGGGGATATGCATTCAACAGGACAGCCGATTTCGAGACGGTGCGAGAGATCAAGGAGAAGCTTTGCTACGTGAGGTGCGTACTACGTGGCTGTTTTGGCAGTAGCATCATTCAAAAGGACCTCAGCTACGATCTTGAAATGGACACGCGTCTTTCGGAGGAGACTACTGTCCTTGTTGAATCATACCAGGTACGATACTTCCATTACTTTAAACGCTTTCTAATCCAATACAGCTCCCCGACGGACGCACTATCAAAGTTGGATCTGAACGCTTCGAGGCGCCTGAATGCATGTTCCAGCCCCATCTCGTCGATGTTGAGCAGCCTGGTGTCGCAGAAATGCTATTCCAAACCATTCAAGCAGCCGCAGTTGATGTGCGCGCCGATCTCTACAAACACATCGTCCTCTCTGGTGGCTCGAGTATGTACCCTGGCCTTCCCAGTCGTCTCGAGAAGGAGATGAAACAGCTCTACCTGGCCGATGTGCTCAAGGGCGATCCTACTCGACTGAACGTTCGTAAACTACGATTCTCCTCAAACCCTCCTCTGACGCGCCCTTGTAGAAATTCAAGATCAAGATTGAAGACCCTCCCCGCCGGAAACACATGGTGTTCCTCGGTGGTGCAGTTCTCGCAGACATCATGAAAAACCGGCAGGAATTCTGGATAACACGCGAAGAATGGTTCGAACAGGGCGTTCAGTCGCTGGACAAGCTGGGCCGTGGCGACTAGATGAGACGGACCTTTACTGTACAAACAATAGCGTGTATACGGAAACCTGGAATCTTATCAATGGAGGATGCTTAGATGTACTGACAGGGTGAGATGCAAGCCGGGGATGACCAAGGATACAGGATAGAATACAACAGCTATGAGGAAGTTGAGGCGGTGGCGGCGGCAGACTTCGCCTTGCTCCGTCCCCATTTGACAGCTACGCGTTCGTTGTCGATCTCAATACCGTTTGCCCAAGCTTGAGCCGCGGTCTCAGCAGTACTGCGATCTTTGAAGTTCACAAACGCGCATCTAGATGGGACAGTTGGAAAAGTACAAAGAATGATGACAGAAGACGAACCTCGACTTTGCGACATGAACAATAGACCGTAGCTGGTTCGCATCGATGCTAGGGAGAGATCGAAGGACAGTAGTGCGCACACTCTGTTCATTTGAGTCGGGGGAAAGCGACGACAGAAAGAGGGACGTCTGAGAGAATCATAAGACCGATGATACACTTAGAGCCGAAGGGAACGTACGACGGTCTCGTCATCTGGAGGCTTCAGTCCCTGAGCTTCAGCATGTGTAGACATTATCTTGCGTGCAACAGGATCGTTCGTTCCATGATATCGGTCTTGAATGTTCTGGTTTGAGAGCTCGTTGTTGACAGGCTTTTCATGACGGTAAGGGCATTCGGTCCCTCGCGAGCATTCTCCTTTCGCAAAGAACGAGCAAATCTTGGGACGATTGCGTTTGTAATATGGGTCGGTCCGGGCGAGCTGCTTGAGCATTTCCTTGCCGACAGAGGTGGTTTTGCTGCTCCCAAGTAATGACTTGTCGCCTTCAAACTAGACGAAAGGTGTCAGGCGAGCCATGGTTGCAAACTGATGGCCAACACACCTTGCTCTCCATGTTTTGCGCATAGTACTCTCGATTTATGTCGCTTGTCGGTGCACCAGCCTCTAATGCCAATGCAGTGTCTCGGACTTGAGTCGGTAAGCCATATTCAAGATCCAGCAGACACGTCTGGCAGACGTTCTTGACTTTGGCGCAAGTCTGGCAAATGACGGTGGTCTTGAAGCGACTTCCTCCTCCAGGATTCCACCGAAAGACAGTGAATGGGCGCGCGCATGTCCCGCAAGAGCGGCCGTACTCTTGTTTTGACTGGGCATATGGTGAGCGACTGTACAAGCCAGGCCGACCATCTGCTTACCATGCGAATGAACGGATTGGCACCCAGGCCTGGTATATCATCAAGTAGATGTCAATTACTACGCGGGTACTGCTCACATGTTTCGCAGAGAATGGGAAATTCGCTCTGTTCCCAGCCCGCCTTGTTGATGTCTGCTTTGGGCGGCATGGTGGTTGCAGAGTAAGCAGGTGGGTTACTTAATCTTTGACGGCTTCAACCTCAACCACCATCTCTCCCAAAATGAGCTCCATCTCGACCCAGGCGTCCCAGCTCTCCTCAAATCCCGCCAGCCCGCCGGAAATTGCGCCCGTCGTCGGCGGCACTTCTCTCCTCGTTGCCTGGCAGCTCAAGGGCAAGCGGGTCCTCCTCGTTGGCGGCGGCGAAGTCGCGTCCAGTCGCATCGATTCTCTGCTCGCCGCTGATGCCGACATCGTCATTCTCTCTCCCTCAAAAGGCGTTACTCCTCGCACAAAGCAATACATCGACCTCTACCCTACCCGCATTACTTACTATGACCGCCGCTTCACTGGGCCCGCAGAGCTACACAAGATGGATATGGTCCTCACCGCCCTTGATGATACCGCCCGCTCGCGCGAGATTGTTGAAATGTGCCGCCAGCAAAGAATCCCTGTGAACGCTGCAGATATTCCTGACCTCTGTGACTTTTACTTTGGCGCTCAGATTCGAGATGGACCGCTGCATATTATGATCTCGACCAACGGCTCTGGTCCTAGAATTGCCGCGCTCATGAAGCAAAAGCTGAGGAACGCCTTGGAGGGATATGAGGGCGAGGCCATCACTCGTGTCGGAGAGCTTCGAGAACGCTTGAAGACGCGTGCTCCCGGCGTTGGAGGTCAGGTTGGTCGAAGGAGAATGAAGTGGATGACGCAGCTGTGTAATGAGTGGACTCTTGAAGATCTGACGCAGCTGGACGAGGCTATGATGACACAGCTTCTCGATGAAGGATGGGAGAAAAACAGAGTACTGTCCATACAGGAAGTTGGCGGCCGAAGCAAACAGCATACGAAAGTCGCCGACTCTGCACAAAGTCCCTCATCTGCACAAAGTCCCACCTTTGCACAAAGTCCTACCTCTACTCAAGGCCCTTCGGTCGATTGGACGGCAATCATCAGCTTCGTTGCCGGTGGACTTATTACTGCAGCTCTCTACTCCATCAAGGCGAGCAGGAGATAGGTCAGTAGTGCCGTGACATTATGCCTGGGCTTTTGATTTACTCTGTGCAGGCTGCCCTTGCATCTTGGTCTTGTATCTTTATCGCATCGCATTATGTTCCATTATATGTCTAATCCTGTATCACCCTGAGCAAATGTACGTGGTCATGAAATTCCCCGTGGACTCTTGCTCCACTGTTGAGATATAAAGGCAGACAACCAGCTGACTGATCAGTTGAACCTCGTCTTGATCGCTCTCATCTTCGCTGATCTACCCACCCCATCTGTATCATGGCTGCTGAACGCGAAGACCTGGACAAACGTATTCTTCCCCAAATGACCTTGTCTCGAGGATCCAACCCACTTACGGCCCCATTGCCGCCACTGAAGGGTGCAACGCCCGCCGAACGCGCGCTGCAGCGCTTCAGCATTTCTGGAACGGCCATAGGTTCGTCAGCACCACTGAACAGTTATCTTCTAAGACGCTATTCCTGGAATCTGCAGTGACTGGTGGTGCCGGCACTCTTGGATTCACGGCGATCCGTGCTCTGCTGGAACATGGCGCGACGGGGATTGCGATATTCGACGTGCCTGCCTCGTTTGCCACGTCCCAAAGTCAGATTGACGCGTTGGCCGGGGAGTTTCCGCATGCCCAGGTAATAATCAAGGTGGTAGACGTTCGTGACGAGGCGACAGTTGACCGAGCGGTCGAGGAAAGTGCCAAAGAGCTGGGGAGCGTGGATAACCTGTTGTGCTTTGCTGGAGTTGTAGGAGCGGACCAGGCTCTGAACATCGAGCTGAATGAATGGAACCGCATCCTTGATGTCAACACAACGGGCAGCTGGTTATGTGCTAGGGCCGTGGCGAAGTGAGTCTGCGTAATCACTGTTTTCCTTCGGTTCACGATCTGACACCAACAAGGCAGATGATCTCCCAACAAACTGGCGGCTCCATCGTCTTCATCGCCTCAATCTCAGGACACACCGTCAACTTCCCGCAACCACAGGTAGCCTACAACGTCTCTAAAGGCGCTATCCGCCAGCTCACGAGATCGCTGAGCGCCGAGTGGGCGCACCATGGCATACGTGTCAACAGCATAAGTCCGGGATATATGGACACACTCCTGAACGAAGGGGAGGGCTTGGCCGAGGGGAGGCGAATGTGGGCGGAAAGAAACCCCATGGGGAGGATGGGTGATCCACAAGAGCTGACTGGGGTGGTTGTATTGTTGTGTAGCAAGTGGGCTGGGAGGTACATCACAGGAGCTGATATCGTTGTTGATGGTAAGGTTTTCCTCGGAAGACTTAGATTGCAAGTTCAGGCCTAATTTTCTTTGACAGGTGGCCAAACGGTGTTCTGAGACTGGCTCACACTTAACAGAGTCCGTCTGTCCAACCCAAACGCAGCAGATGAGGGCGTACAGTATGTAGCACTACCAGAGAGAAAGAGGCAACCTCTAGTTGGTGAATTCACATTCATACATGGTGGTTCTGGCCATACGGCATTTCGCGCCCTCTATACTCGCCAGCCCAACATTGAGGCCAGACGATCACCAACAAGATACTCGACGACAGTCGATCGAGTGACTGGCAAAGCATCGAAATGGACTGGCGAAGTTACTGGTGTCAAATCTAGCGCCAGCCAAACAATTGCTTCGAGGCGTACGTGTCAACGATAGCATATGAATTTGTGAGTTTTTACACTGTTCAAGACTTCTCCTATTACACTGTTTGCAGTATGTACCGAGCAATCATACTCAACTCTTTGTCTGCTCTGCTTAGACTCAGTGTTTGATCGGTGCGGGATATGGTTGTTTCGCCAGCTTGGCAGTGGCGGTCATGAAGAAGGTGTAGGCCGTACCATCGCCCTAAGGATGCATGAGCAAAACCAGTCTATGCGGCCCACTGGGACGTACAATCATGTCAGCCGGGAAGCCAGGATTGAAGGGATTGGCATCTTCGATAAACTTGATCTGCTCGGCCGAGAGGCTGATATCCAAAGCCTCGAGGTTGTCCTTGAGATGCTCCACCTTGCGCCCTCCGATAATCGGGAAGACGTTTGTGGTTTTTTGCATGACATACGCAATGGCCACTAAAGCCGCCATCAGTCTGGTGGTCAGCACTACACGTCAACGATGCAAGACGTACCAGCGGTGATGCTCTTGGCGCCCACTTCTGCGGCGACCTTCTCTAACGCCCTAGACATTTCCACCTCTTCTGGCGTGCGCTCCCAAGGTCCTAACATCTTCCTCCCTTCCTCCCCGCTCTCCCTCCTCCGCTGCTCCTCGGCGTCAGATCGCAGTTTACCACCGCCCAAAACACTCCAAGGCGCCAATGCCAAACCATGCGCGCGAGCCATCGGAATGATGTCTCGCTCGAATGCACGATCCAAAACGTTCCATCTCCCCTGGTAGATGACAAAGGGTGTCTTACCGTGATCCTTGGCATATTGGTTTGCCTGGGCAACGACCCAAGCAGGTGTATCGGAGACGCCGAGGTAGAGGACTTTCCCGGATACGACAAGGTTGTGAAGACTGTCCATGACTTCCTCCACGGAGGTTTCGTAGTCCCACCAGTGCATGTAAAGGATGTCGATGTAGGATGTACGAAGCTTCTTGAGGGATGCCGCAACGCTGAGATGCAAGGATTTGGTGTTGTTGCCAACGAAGTTGACTTTCTGAACCACGCCATCATCACCGCGCTTGAAGTTGGTCGTGAACTAGCAGATGACTGTCAGATATGCACGCAGGTTCGACAGATTGACTGACCTTTGTCGCGATTACGAGTTGATCACGAATGCCGCGTTGCTCCACCCACTCGCCAAGGAACTCCTCAGATGTCTCGTCCTGACTGTGATACACATGAGCGCGCGCCATGTTAACGACAACGGACGTGACCGACTAGTTATTGGCCGTATCGATGAAGTTGCCGCCCAGATCAAAGTACGCGTCCAAGAGCTTGAAGCTGGCTGCCTTGTCCATCGACCCCATGAAGGAGTTCCACTTGTCGCCGATGCTCATAGCGCCGAGCTGGATGGGCGAGACGCGCACGCCCGCACGAGAGGACAAGACGCGATAGACGCCAAGTTTGGAGGGAGGCTCTGGAGCAAGTGTGAAGAGGGACATGATGATGGGTCGTTTCGAAGGGCGATAGCTAGGCCTGATCACCTGGAGGGCCTTTTATAGGATTTCACGCAATGCCTGAGTAATCATTGAGTAAGCTTGTCCGCGTTAACCCCCCAAAGACGACGTATAGCGTGGGAGGCTTCCTGCCACATGCAATTCGAAGCAATCTCGTAACCAAATACTTAGTAGGAATACAGATGAATAAGAAGGGAATTGGCAGACTACACACCGCCGACCGCCCGATGTGCTTTGCGATCGAACGCGATATGTTCAGCAACGCGATCGAAACGCGATACAGCTATAGCGCGCTTGCCCGGTTCATCGGAAATCCTTTGCGTTTCTACTCGGCAATATGCCAAGTCGCCTTTCTGACCGCTGCCGAAGCCAAGCAAGATGCTGACGAGTACGCTCGGCACGCGTCCAAGGATGAGTAAGGTCTATCATGTATCCGAATAGTGAGTGGCAGTACTTACCAGTCCAGTTCATTCCGCCATCATTTGTTGATAACCCTGTAGTACCGAATATTGCCGCGGAGTCCATGGTCAACGACTCAACGTCCAACGGTGTATCATACGGAGCTCGTGCTGATGATCAAAATACATCGCTCCACTATCGCTCCCCAGTGTTACAAAGTACTGTAATAATGAAAATACCGTCCCAATCCCGAAAGGGTCCAGAAATATCGATCTTCAGGGATTAGGCGGTCGACGTGCTGGCATGCAGATCAGGTGCAGAAGGGTAGGTAACGGTAGAAATTCTACCATGCAAAAGCTGCAACCTGAAGGCTCGCACAACTCATCTTCGAAGGTCAAACACACGTCCGCGAACAGTGCGCCACACTAGCCCAAACTGGCGTTCTGCAAACAGCTGCGTCATCATTTTTATGCAATCCTTTTTCCGTGCTTAGGTCTCATGCAACTTTCTTTCCGTGCATCACATAGATACTCCCTCTATGCTATAGGCTGACTAGCGCTGACTACTGGCTGACTGAACCGGCGTCTCGACAACGTCTCGATGAACTTGATTTTTTCGGCTCTCGACCATGGACTTCCAGTAGCGAGAACTTGGCAGACTCCGAGATGCCCTCTCGTCGCATATGAGCGGAAATTTCTCCGTGGTGAATGGTGCTCCCTCAATGCACCGGGGACCAAGTTACGAACGGACACAGTTGGCTGAAACCCATGTTACTGGGAGATACACCTTGATTGCATGACGCGCTCTGGACGCGCGCGGCACTCAGAATTTCGCTAAAACGCAGGCGTTATTAGAAGATAGCTGGCGGACTGAATAGCACGCAAGATCCAGTAATGCATCTCTTCATTCAGCTCCTCCATGTTCAACATTTGCTCCACCAAAGAGAAGCTAAAGAGTAGCACCTTTGAACTGCCAGTCTAAGACGCACCAAGCATATAAGTTGGTGGGAAAGAACCCGGCAGGTGGTCGCTATACGTTGTGCCGTTGAGTTGCTCTTTCTCACGGGTGGACCTTGTACCTCAACCACGCAGGATTCATATCATTGACTTCGAGATGACGACTCTATTCCCTGGGAGTCAGGCAATATTGCCACCCTTTTCTTCACTTCTCATACAAGGACCATATCGGCCGTCTGCTCCAGTCCATCTTGCAATCTCACATACTAGCAGATCTGGTTCGGACGCGCTTTTCGTGTCCCCCTCGCGTCAAAGGATCATCGACGCTCTCGTGGCCTCCAATGACACCTCGCTTGATAGTACCGGAAAAACATCAAGCGTGTCTTCACGTGTCAAAATGCTGTGAGTCCTGTTTTCGCTGGTTGAAGCATATTTAATGCTTGTTTACTAGGTATCCGCCGACGCCTGCTCATTTTCTGTTTCTCTTCTCTTCTCTGGAGTCTCCGAGTGATCCGCCGAAGGATCGACAACTTGATGAAAAGACAACACTGGATGCACCTCCAAGTTTGATCATTCTGCATGAACTTTCTGCGTACTTTTTACCAGATATCGAGGCCCATCCAGCGGCGTAGGTTGCTGACTCTGTTCGTCTTCCTCTTCTCACTATGCGTAGGCATCAGTGGACACTCTCCTCGTACCTCTCACTAATAACTCAGGCTATGTCCCTGGCTTCGTATCTCTCGACGTCAGATTCGGTTGTCCCAATAGCTCTATTTGACTCTCAAATTCATCATCTGAAGCTACCAGTTATCAAACTCCCCTCTCATCGGTGGGTGGACGGTGACAGGGATGGTGGCGATGGTGCAAGGACCGAGTCTGTCATTCGTTTAGCCCGAAGCTTCTTCCATGTCGTTGGAACCTTTGACTATGGTGAGTCGATCAAGCTAAGACCCACGAAGAAAAGCCGTTTACGATAACAGCGAACGAGGGCAATGCCGAGCGGCGAGGGACTTTGCGTCTTATTAACACATCAAATGAACTCATTCAAAGCTGGTCCTGGACAGAAAAGAACGACACCAACGAGACCACGTTCGCATGGGCATTATGACATCAAGGTGTCCAGCGGTGTAGATCGAATTCGTGCGTAACGAATCTGATTCATTAGATAAATAGGCCTCCAATGACAGTTGCAGCTACCCATGTGGCGTATGGTAAGATATTTGTTCCCGTTATCAGGCTTCTCCCCAAGTTGACAAGGCCTGGACCAGCTGAAGTCCTGTGAGAATACGCGTTCATTGAGATGTGAAAGCACGTACGACACATTCCTGACGATCCCCATCCAACTCCGAAAAGCGCCGCGCCGCTCAGCAGCTTTAGATCAATTGGACCACCTTTGGGAATGCGCCAAGGACCACCAAGAACTGGGATGTCTTTCTGGCGGCGGAAGAACGCGTTGAGGGCCACTGCGACCGGAAGGGCGCCCAGCGCGAGGAACGCGAGTGAAGGGTCGATGTTGGCGCTTGGGAGCTGAAGGAACGATATCACCTTCCTGTTGTCGACCAAATTGGAGAGGGACAGAGCGAGGGCGAAATTGAGAGCAGAGTTGAAGATTGCGATCTTTCGCGAGGAGCTGGAAGGTTCCATCTCTGTGTCAGGCTTCGGCGAAGTCTGCGGAAATCATTCGTGAGCGACGTAGTATTGAAGGCAGAAGAGAGGCTAATGACCACGTATTGAAAAGCAGATACAAGAAGAGGTCCGAGCTGCAAGGCTAGAAGAATCTTTGCTGAAGTTCCGAAGCCGGCTGTCCATTCCAGATCGAAAGGTGACGATGAGAACAGAGGGTTATTGGAATGCAATATATGGGCCGTAACTATTCCCGTTGTGAAAAACGTAGCCGTCGCTGCGATGGATCTGTACCAGTCAACATCAGCACGGTGTACCCTTCAAGACCTCAGTAATATACCTCACCTTGGTGACAGTCTTCCAATCCCGGCTAACATGTGACTGCAAAAGTGTGAGGATAGATGCAAAGCTGGTGGCGGGACCATCATACCCGGAAGTACATCCGTTTGCCATCTGCAGTATATTCAGTCAAGTCTATGTGGTTGGACGACTATCAGGCGCAAATCACGGACCTTGGATCCCAGCCCAGCGAGAAGCCCTGATATCACCAGATGCGAGAGACTGGGTAGGTAATGTTGGATAGGCGGCCGGGACCCTTCGATGAGACCTGTCAGCACCCCACCGACTACCAAGCCAGCCACACCGACAAGCGCTTCGGCATTCCCGCGGACCGAGCCGTGGAGGAAACCAGATATGCCGAACACACTCCCATTAAGAACGACAAGGGCGTGCATCGGGAGTGGCAGCCCAAGGCCGCCAACAAACGATCGCAGAGGAGTGGGGACCGTCATGAAGAAAGTTGTGGGACTATCTTTTGCCGACGAACGCGTTAAAAGTACCAGATGGGAAGCCCCTGATTCGTCCCACTTACTAACAAACGCGTCGCCACGTGCCGGAACTTGGAGGGCCTGGTCGTTCCTGTAGATCTCGAGCGAAAAGAATCTGTTTGCTAAAGGATGATGTGAAATCTTGGGCAGCGGTTTGAGCAAACCAATATACCCATAGTGGTTTATATATGTCACACATTGGTCTGGATCTGCAATGATTGTATGAGCCGGTCCTGAATTTGCCACTCCTGTCCGCGTACTCGCAATCAAACTACGTTGAATGCTCATTCATTCTGCACGGTGAGCACGTTTTTCTCCTCACTACTTATACCATCCCGGTCCTGCTCGGCGACCGTGGATATCTGGGAGTCAACCTTCTCATCCATCACGCCGGGTGCACCGACCGCCTGCAAAGATCTACCGATCATACTGCGCCACATGGTGTGACCGCCTACAAAATCGCAGTGCACGTTCTCGACGTCCTTGACGTTCACGGGCTCTAGCCCCGCCACGTTCCAAGTGACATTGGATGCTCGCGATAGCACCGCAAGAACATAGTCGTTGCTCGAATATCCGTTGACGACTCTCCCAGCCACCAGCCGCCTGACACCTGCCCAGGTGCCCTCATCGGTCGAAATAGGCGTCCCATAGACATATACATCCTCTATTAGGCCTATAGTGTCTTTCGCGGGAAGCGAAGCGAGATATTTGAGAGCTTCCATGATCACCAGGCCACCCAGCGAGTAGCCAGTCAGTGTGACGGGGCGCGTTCCGAAGACTCGATTAGCTAGCAAATCCCCTAACACTGCGCCCGCTTTCAGAGCAAGGGCCCTGGCATTCGACCAAGGATTGTCTTCGGTGTGTTCAGCATGTTGTCCGTGTACTCAAGATGCGAGCAGTAAGCTCACCTATGATGCGGCCTATCTTGAGCCATGCTATCGGAGCTAAGGAGCTCATTAGGGAAGCAAAGATCGTTCGTGCCACAATTTCCTTTTTTATGTAGTTCATGGTTTGCGACGTGACGAGGGTATACAGAGCATTCGAAAGCTCGGTCAAGGCTTCCACTTCCTGATACATCATATCAGTTAAAGTTCACAGACGGGGGTATGTGCTTTACCCAGCGCAGTGCGAATGTGTCTGGTTCGCTGAAGATTTCCCAAGGGGCGGTTGCATCAGCAGGACTTGCTAACCAGCCACTGACGCAGAGTCTAACGGCTAGCGTTCCATCCTCAGATTGATCTCCGACTGGCAAGATGGCCAGATCGCGTATCTCTCGTGTGTGTCGCTGTACCATGTTGGCAGTCGACTTGGCCCCATATGCTCCGAATAGAGCCCCGCAGACCACTGAAGATCCAGCGAGCCCACTCGCTAGTAAACCCGCGACAGTGCCCCCGATGCCCAACCAGCCGAGGACCGTCGTGACACCTGCTCCTACCAACGGCGCGGCTAAACCACCGGTGACACCGATTAGAACGCCTCCTGCTACGGCACCGAGCCCCATTCCGACCATGCGTAAGGTCTTTCCACGAGACGCGTGATCCTGCGTGGTCGAATCGGCCTGCTGTTGTGCCTCTTTAATAGCATCGTCCGGATGTTTGAGCGTGGAGACTACGATGTCTTCGTCCAGCACACCCAAACTCCGCAAGAAGACACGCGTATGGGCTGAGTACTGCTTCGCAGTAGTGATGTCGAGGAAGAGGATCGCGTTGAGAACTCTTGTCAGTTCATGGGCTGCAGGCAGGTTGGGCAGGTGTCTTGTAGACGTGTCCGCATAAGGATCTAGTTCAGGGCATTTTTCTGACATGGACATCATTAACATTCCATCCGAGACGGCCTGCCAGTCCAAAGTCCTCACCTCCTTCTGGTTGGCCACAAATCAGCCATGCATGTTCCAGTAGTTGTTGAGCCCATTGGTTCAGAGCCGTGCAATACGCATCCTTGCGCTTTTCCTTCACTTTCTCAGGGGAAGACGAGAGATTGTATTCTACTTCGGAGAAAAGGACTGCCGTGTTGCGATGAGCAGCAAGTCGCCGAAAGATGTGTTCAAAGATGGTGTCTCGTTCAGCCTGGGTGAGTTCCTTTGGTGGCGTGATTTTTTCGAGACCTAGTTCTGTCATTGCTGAAGCCAAGAGCGCTGGAGATGGGAGTTTCAAGGCAAGCAACAGTCATGATTCGTGGTTGGTGGCAAGGACAACTCCGCTGACGTCACGGTGGCCGAGGCAATTGAGTTTAGTGTCAACTATTCAATTCCAGCCAGTAAGAGCTGAGGCCTGCACAAAGCATTTAAGGGATTGTTGCATGCACTTTGACAGAAAGTGTCCACAATCTTTGACTCGCTGGAGTACTACCATACTCAAGAGTCAAGGATAAGCAGCTGTAGCAAATAAGGATTGCGGAGTTTCAAGTAGACTGTCTCCCGACGTCCATGTCTTCATGCACCCGTTTGCCTCGTACGTTCTCCGAAGCTACTACAAGGCTACAGGATGGAACGAAGACAATCTCTTCACAAACTTGACTCGTTCCTCTGATGGTGCGTACATCAGTCTTCTCTCCAGCCATCGTGCCGACCTCTCCCAGCCATCCTCGACTTTACCGTGCCACAGGGCTTGCATTTGTCCATCTCCAAATCGCCCAATGCGCTCTTTAAGACGACGTACTCGATGAATGCCATGCCGTCGCTCAACGGCTCGGTCGGATACATATTCACCTCCTGCGACCTCGATATAAAGTCTTCTGGCAGTACACGGTTCAAAGACATGATTGAGCGCTTCCGAGTGTATGATCAGCCTAGACGGCCAGAGGGAAAGGAGGAGGAATGGCTTGCTGGACAGCGCGTGGACACACGCGGTATGCACACCGTGTACCGCTCTTTGGGATGTCGCTGATCGTTCCGTATCAGACTATCTTATGTATGGCCGTTTCTACCTTCCCACCGGACGACTCGACGCGCTCTACTCCACACGGCTGTCGCCTACTACTCAGGCCGTCGTCGCTGCTATATCCGATCCCCCATTAGCCAGCAAGCGGACTGACGCCAGCAACGTTATGCTCTCCCTGCAACACGACGTCGGCAAATGGTGCTCGGAATACACTTATAGCGCCGAGGATGGCATGCTCGGCGTCAAAGTGCTACACAACTTTGGCCGCCTTGGTGTTTCGCCAGTCGACTATGATGCCGACAAAGTCGTCAAACGAATAGATGAGGAGGATGCGATCGAGGGCGGACTACGCGGCCGGATATCCGCAGGTGCCGAATTCTACTTCAGCGCCAAAGAAAAAAGCGCTGGAGTGTCTACTGGATTCCGATTCTCGACGTTACCTGATGCTACACCTCCCTCGTTCCAGTTACCTTCCAGTACGGCTTTCCCTCTTTCTGCCAAAACTGGGCCCCTTCCCTCCCCACCAACAACCATCACCGCTCTTTTCAACCCAATGTTGGGGCATTTGTCCGGCGCGTACTCTGCACGGACCTCCCGCGACCTAGCGCTATCCTCTCGCTTTGACTTCAACGTGTACAGTTATGAAAGCGAGTGGACCATGGGCGCGGAATGGTGGCTACGTCGGCGACCACAGGATCCTGACGAAGAAGATTCTGATATACCGCCCCCACTAATACACCCGGAAGGTCATAGCGCGGAACTTGGTCCTGTACTGGGTGTAGTCAAAGCGCGTGCGTCGACGAATAACGACGTGTCATTGATGTGGGAAGGCCGACTCCGCAATACTTTGGTTAGTCTTGGTGTTGTGTCGGACTTTTCGAATCGGTCAAGGCCAATCAAAGCCATCGGACTAGAATTGTCGTATTTCGATTCGGAGTAGGACTTAGCGGTATATGTTGTAGATTATCGTATCCAGAGACCTACTGCCTCATTTTGATACCTTATGCTCTGGATGACTTTGAGGACTGGCGTATCTCTCCTCGCAAGCTCCTCCAATAACTGCATTTGCCTCTGCCATTGGCGCGGTAGGGCGCGGTATGACCAATGGGTCACATTGTGACGGCAGCTGGTCATGCTGATGAGTAAACGCTCTTGATTCATCTCTGCCACCATCTTGTGCAATGGCCATACCATCCGAACCAAACGCCATCGTTGACTGGCCTGGTCGATACGACCACCTTGATCAAGTCCTGGACGCCCCCGGTCCCCGCACAGACCCTGCATTCACACCAGGCGACGCGGTCAGCGAAACCTTTATGTGGCTACGCTGGATCGACGTGCTGACCAGCGCGTATAGGTCAAAGGCTTTCTCCGTAATGAAGCCAAGATTCTGGTCATTGGCGCCGGTGGTCTCGGCTGCGAGATCCTGGCGAACCTTGCTCTGACAGGATTCAAGGACATTCATGTCATCGACATGGACACCATAGATATCAGCAATCTGAACCGACAGTTCTTGTTCAGGTCTGTCTCTCGGAACTGCTTGTTCAATTCTCACAATTGACACTCTTCTAGGCCAAAGGATGTAGGGCAACCGAAGGCGACTGTGGCGGCTGAATTCATCATGAAGCGTGTGCCCGGTGTCACAGTGACTCCGTATGTGCATCGAAACCGTCAAGATACAGTCTCATCATCCTTCTCAGATACTACGGGAAAATCCAGGACAAGGACGACGATTACTACTTGCAATTCAGTCTGGTCATCTGCGGTCTTGATTCTGTCGAGGCGCGCCGTTGGATGAACGCAACTCTCGTGAACCTCGTAGACCCAGAGAATCCGGAGAGTATGAAGCCTATGATTGATGGAGGCACCGAAGGTTCCCCAGCGTCCGTCAAGCCGCGTTTGGCTTGTACTGATATGCATTGCACAGGTTTCAAGGGCCAAGCACGCGTCATCCTGCCGACTGTTACATCCTGCTATGAATGCTCGCTGGACATGCTCAATAAGCCTACTGCTTTCCCCATCTGCACCATCGCGAATACTCCTCGACTACCCGAGCACTGTATAGAGTGGGCGTCTGTTCTAGAATGGCCTCGTGTGCATCATGGTATGTCTCCACGACCACGAACCCATACTAGTCATTCAATCTTTGCATAGACAAGAAAATGGATACCGACGATCCGGAGCATATCAACTGGCTGTACAGTGTAGCTTTAGCACGCGCCAAGGAATTCAAGATAGAGGGAGTGACTTGGTCGCTGACTCAAGGAGTTGTCAAGAACATCATCCCTGCCATTGCTTCAACAAACGCGATCATTGCAGGTAAGGCTCTATGACGCATAATGTGCGAGTAGCTCACCAGGTCCTCAGCCGCGTGCTGTAATGAAGCTTTCAAGATTGCTACCACATCTGCGGCATACCTGAACAACTATTTCATGCTCATCGGCACCGAAGGGATCTACTCTTACACCTTTGAACACGAAAAAAGGAGCGATTGCCCGGTGTGTGGCGGTGAGGCGTTGGACATGACGTTGAGCAAGGAATGTACGGTCGAGGAATTGATTGAGATGTTGACGGAGAAGCAGGACATGTGTGTTTTCATCTTTTCTTTGACTGGTTCGGTCGGTATTGACGTGCATATTCAGTCAGATCAAGAAACCGTCATTGTCCACGCCAACCTCACAGATCTATTTCCAGGCGCCGCCACAATTAGAGGAGGCGACGCGCCCGAACCTGGCAAAGAAGGTATCGGAACTGGTCTCGCACCAGGGAGAGGTGACGGTCACCGCCACTACTCTTCCATTCAGCCTTTCATTGCGTATCCTTTACAACTAACCTAATCCTGTCGTTGTTGTGCATTGCTCTGCTTTATGTATAGAAGTATAAGATTAAACCTCGTCTTCTGCCACACAACTCCAACACTGATGAAGACTACACATATACTTACTGAGTTACTCCAAGTCTGAGACTCAGACACCGGTATTTCTCAGAGCGACCACGTGACTGACGCGACCATTTACGTCATGGCTATTGTTTGTTTGCCATCGGCTCGATTTGGACCTCGCCCTCTCTCAGCGTTACCACCATGGCGGACTCCGGGCTTCTGGAATGGAGCAACGGCATTCGGCTCAAGATGGCCAGCGACCCAGGACGACAGCACTTTGCAGACCAAATACAAAAGGACGGATTTCTTTTTCTCGACGACTACCTCAGCAACATCCTCGCCGCTGCCAAGCAAGAGTGCGTCTGAGTGTGCTGCCGCTCGATGCATGACTGATCCCGCCTTTAGTAATGGCCTCATCGACCTAGTAAAGACCCCAAGCCGCAACAGGACTGCCCCAAGACTTCCCAAGACTGCATCCAAACTCAAAAACATTGTTGCGATCTCGTTCGAGGTGGGCTGACATTGCATGCCGCGAGAACTAGCCCGTTAACTCTCATCAGACCACCGCTCTTGCTCAGGATAAAGAGAATGTCAAGCCGCTCAACCTATTCCCAACTATCGCACCACGGAAGGCGGAGGAGAAACCCGACATACCCCCACCCGCTTCCTCGCCAGTTTTGTCAACTTCAGCTATACCTGCGCCTACGCCTTCTAGAGCTGAGACTCCACCACCAATTATAGCAGAACCCCTCGTGTCTGTTCCTTCTTCCCTGCCTGAGCCGCCAGCAGAGGCACCACCACCCGTACAGGAAGACGCACTCCCAGTACATGCCGATCCTGGCGTCCTCTCCGTCATAGCTGAGGACGAAGAGCCTTTAGAACGCGCGGAGACCTCCATCATGCTGCCGAGCGCTGCTCCAAGCGCCCCTTCTCAGGTCGACGATACTGTCAGCTCGGCAGACACCTTCCATTCCATTCCTTTGGACTCTCCTCCACCGCCTCCGCCCGAGCTTGTCAATCCTGAAGGTCCTGCCCTGCACATGGACGTCTCTCCGATTGACTTTGGAGCAGAAGCTGATCTGGTGGTGCCTCTCAAGGCCGACGACTCTATGGACATCACAAGTCCTGTACCCCCTGCCTCTCAGCACTCGCCGTCACCAGATGTTGACGCTATGGATACGACTGAGTCTATCGCATTGCCTTCGTCGCGTCCATCAGTATCACAGTTCCCTACTTTACCAGCACCACAACATCTACAGAAGACTCCTGGTGCTGCCTTGGTTGGGAAGCGTACATCATGGCTCATGAAGGCTAGAGAGGTCAAGGCACTTGATATTGGGTCGATGAAACAGAGTGTTGCTGGACCGTCATCGGCTCATCCCTTCGTGTCTAACAATGGCTTGAAGCGTAAAAGCAGCAGCTCTGTCCTGGGCGGCGCGTCGATCTTTGATGAGGAGTCCAAGTCGTCCAAGGCGCCAAAGAAGGTCGAGAGTGATGTTGCTCCACTCCAGATCCGTAAAGAGACAGTCCAGGACCTAGTGATCGAGACCAAAAGGTTCAGTATGGAGCCCGAGGATACTCCACCACCGGAAGGTGATCTTGGCCAGCTGCGGAAAACTCTGGAAGGCTTCAAGACCAGGTCAGGCATGAGCAAGTCTTTGGGCGGTGCAGCTGCCATTGCCCTCGCTGAGGCGCGTGCTGCTGCAGAAGCGCGCGTTGTGGAGAGGAACGAGACGATGTCTATCGCATTGGCCGTTCAACCTGAGGACGAAGATCCCCAGACAGTGGAAGCTACCCCCGCCACTCCTCCCGTCATTCCGCCGCCTGCCCAACCGGTCAATGCTCCCGAGCCTCGATTCAGCTTATCGGAATTGCGCACGGATCGTGAGACCCCGAACGTGCCAAAGAAAGCGGATTCTGTCTTCCACAAACCACCTCCCCATAGCGAGCACAGCTCGCCCGCTGTATCACTTCCTCCCTCTGATGTGCCTGTATTCCATAAGCCACAGCCTGTCTTCCGGCCTCCCTCTCCTAAAGCTGCAGCAAACACTTTCACCACTGGGCCGAAATCGTTAGGGATGTCGCCCTTCTCTATGCCCGCGTCGATGTCCTTGGGTTTGGGTACACGGCTTCCTTCGCCATCAGGACCTCGCCAACCTCTGTCGAGAACTCACACTACCGAGAGTGTGGCCTCCGAGTCTGTCTTTGATAGTCAAGGCCCGGCCTGGCTTCCATCCACCCAGGATACCAACTACGACAGTGACAGGGAGAGTCAGTCACATCAGTCTGTCTATGGAGGGAAGAAGCCCATCCAAATTTTGGACGAAGATGACAGTTGGCCCATGGATGAGAAGCTGGCGGAGGAGGGTGTGGCATGGACGTTTGGCGCTGGCGTGGAAGATAGCATGACCTGGAGCAGTATGCCAACCTCGAGCCAGAAGCTGGACAAGGTCGGCGATGGCGTTAGTGATCACCAGCCAATTGCTTCGGGCAGCACTCCGGCACCGCCAGTAATGGATGAAACTCGGGATACGCAGGTCATGGCTGTTGACGACGCCGAAGACGATGACGAGTACGAGGCCGACAACGACATCAGTATCGATCCCAGCAGAATGACCGTCAATTTGGTCAATGTGAGTCAATTCTGAAGTCCCCGTCGACGGCTGTACTCAATTTTCATAGCCTTCCCAAAATCAAAGCCAGGCATCGTTGTCCGAATCGATGAACTCACCAATGGGACTCATTCGTGGGGTCTACAACAGCTTCCTGGGTAAGAAATCCAAGCCCGAGGTCAAGAGCCTCCAACTTGCTGCAGCAGCGGCGAAGAAGGTACGAGCTTGCGATGAAATAAAGTTGCGGTCTCATGCGGTTTTTAGGAGCAAGATGAGAAAGACAAGAAGGCTTCGGTTATGAAGAACATGGAAGCGAGGAGGCAACAGGCCATTCAGAAAAAGGCGGAAGAAGACAAGGCTCGAGCGCTTTCGGAGGAGAAGAAGATCAGAGAGGAGAACGAGAGGAGGAAGAGAGAACGGGAAGAGCTCACCGACAAGAGGCCCCTCGTCAAACCCACACCCATCAAGAAGGTTTGTCATCGCTTCATTCACATCCTGACGTGGTGGCTAATGTATCTTGACTTTCCAGCAGCCGTCACAAGATGAGGAGACCAACACAAAGAAACGCAAGATTCTCAATCATTCCGAGTCGAAATCCGAACTCAAGAAAGCTACCTCCAAGAGCAATATTGCCGGTTCGAGTAAATCAACCTTCAAACCCTCGAAACCCGTGGCTGGGCCCTCACAGGAGCCTGAGCCAAAACCCAAGCCGACACCCGCCTCCAAGTCGAAGATTCAGCCTCCAGCAAAGACTCGTCCGCCACCGCAAGACGACGATATCTCGCAACCTTCCCAGATATTGCAAACACAGATGGCTGTCCGTGCCCAAGCTCAGATTGACGCAGCGGTGAACGTGGTTCCGAGCGAGAGCATAGAGCTGCCTGACATCAACAGCGAGTACTCTGACTCGGAGGACGAGGATCGCGAGAAATACCAGGCTCCGGACTGGGCTCAATCGCCGTACTTGCATCAGGCCCTTGCATCGCAGGCTGGCATCGATCCTGACGCGGTGTTTGGACCTATACAGCCCTTGAGGATGGAGGAGGTGTTCCGGACGAGATCGAGTCGCTTCCGGGCCCGGACAAGCTCTGCGAACTGGGCTGGGGCCGATCGCTTGACGCAGGAGGAGCAGGCGGATTATGCAAGGAGGATGGGTTTCCGACAATAACTATACCGAGATTTCTTCTATGCATATGACCAGGTTGTATTTTAGGAAGCAGTATCTTGCATATGGCTGACTTGTATTTCTTTGAAACAGTATCTCTATATTAGTAGGTTGTATGTATCTAATAGGCGGTATGAACCACAGCAATATTTATTTCGTTTACTTCTTTTCAGAGCACAGGCGTGGGAATTTATACGAGCGGGAGGAGTACGCTAGGAAAGGAAATTTAGCATTTTGACATTGTACTTTGTCGGTGAAACGTTCATTATCGAATAATGAACCATGCAAGGCTATGAAACCCGACGACAGGAGTCTTATGCTGCTCATGGACACTATGACAACACTCGCGGATTTGGAACACAGAGAGGTCGATACCAGAACCGGCCAGCACCCTACCACGCCAGAAAGCATCTTGGCGCGACGACGACTGGCCACGCCGAAGACTCGCAGCCGAACGAGGATATTGACAAGCGGAAGCAAGCAGCGCCGCCGACGATAGCGTCGACAAAGAGTCACATTGTGCTGCCAGGTCGGGGTCGAGGTCGCGGCAGAGGTAGAGGCAGAGGCAGAGGCAGAGGAAGCGCTCCGACGCAGGATCAATCTTGGCCAGCACCCGACCCGCACGCAGCAGCCAGTCCCATCTCTCCCCATCGCCCGCTATCCTTACATCCGCTACCTCCGAAGCCGCTCAGATTCGCCATACCCAGTCGCGCCCCCATTGCACTTGCACCCAAACCCAAAGCACCTCCCCTCGACGCGCCCCATATACCCCTTGCCAGCGCATCCGACGCGCGAGAACTTGAAACTAGTCTTGCCTCCTCATCACGACCCGCCATCACCTCTCGCTCTTGCACGCCAACGAATCCCAAGCGGCGCAAACTCAGCCACGACCCTTCTCCTATCATCCCCAAGTCCGAGGCCAACGATGTATCTCTCAACAACGATGGCCCTTCGCGTTCGCTGGTGACCTCCGGGACGAAATGGTTCCATCCCTTGCCGCTAGACTGCCACAAGTTGCCAGGACAGAATTGGGGCGTCAACAGGCAGAAATGGTGCAAGCAGGAGTCCAAGATTCTGAAGGCGCGCGGCTTTCGTATCGCTCGGTGTTTCTTTCGGTTAGCGCATTTCGGTGTCGATAATCCATACACATGCTAACGCGTCTCAGGGATGATGGGATGGTCATCGACTGGACGTCAGCAAAGCCTGTATGGTCAGACACACTGGAGCCAGAACAGTCATTCTCCTCCTCTGATTCACCCGCTTTCTCCATGACAATCAACTCAGCCCATTCTTCAATGTCATCCGTTCCCGCCATCACCCCCGAACCGCCCGCACATGTCTCAAATCCTGCATACAAGTCTTCCCCGCTTCCCCATATCATCCCAAAGAAGAAACGAAATTACAAGAAGAGACCGGCCCTTCCAAATCAGCACAATCTCTACGTTGAAGAGGTCATCGTCATGCCCAACCCATCGCTAGACTCAAGCCCTGAGCTCGTTCCTCTTGATATGAACGACTATGATCCTGAACGGATTGCTTATCCACATCTCTTGACCCCTCCTCTCTCCACCCCAGGATCTCTTGAACCGCCTCCTCGTGATGAATTTCTGCAAGTCATAGACATCGAAGACGACGAGAACCAACAGGACCACCGGATGGAGACTACATCTGCTGAACCCTCTGTCCGGCTGGATCCAGACGACGGCACAAGACTGAAGGAGATGGCACTTGACTATCTGCGTTGGTTCGTGCATTTCACAGCGCGGTCTATCCAACGTTAGAATGACCTCTTCTATCCAGTTTTGTAGCACACTTCGACAAAGACCGTGCTAGGCTAGTAGACGCGTACGCAGACAAAGCTATACTTTCGTGCTCCGTCATTCGCGACAAGTCGCTGATAGTGTCGGAGGCTCGCTCCTTCTCCGGCTGTGCTTCTGGTACGTACCCTCCAGTCTCTCCGTATGTAGTGGGCTCATATCATCCAGACTCATTACTCACTTTTGGCCCCAACAACATCTCTCAGGCCCTTCAGTCTTTCGGGGAGCATCGCTTCTTTCCGCGCAACAATGGCGCTTTCCAAGTTGATTACGACGTTCTATCATTAGGGCCTGCGCAGGTCTTGCTCGTAACGCACAGCCAAGTCACCAGTGACCGGGGCAGACGTGTGGCTGTTGATCAGACTTTCTTCCTGTCGGCTCAGACGGATCCGTAAGCTCGTCGTGTCCACTCCCGAACCGTTGGTCTCACAAATTCGCAGTGAATCGGAGAGCGCTTGGCCTATACTCGCTCATTCGCATCAAATAGTTTTGCGAGATACGCCTTGGCTGCCTGCTCGCCTGGTCACTATCCCATGGACGGAACCTGATTGACGCTTCGCCATCCAATGACTGCTGTCGTTCCTATTCGTGTGCATAGGAATTATCATCAATTTTTTCACACATTTGATGTAGGATTAAGAAACCATTGATTTGTGTACCTTGGATGTAAGATAGTTTCTGTAAAGATCCACCACATTTTATACTATCTTGTAATGGTAGGTGCAGACTCCTTCCCATTCGTTCTAGCAAGTAAAAAAAATGAATCCTCTGGCGTAGTAGTTAGATGGAAATGATTGACATGAACACGGTTCGAACTCTCATCACATCAATTGATCGTATTATCTAATCCAAACCTTAATCTATCTTTTTTAACTTGCTAGAACGACTGGCGTAAATTGCGGAGGCGGATTGTTTGGCTGCCTCACTGGAGGCGACGGAAGCTCGTTCCGATCCTTCACAGCCACCGTTCTTCTATCAGGACTCGTCGTTCGAGGTGATTGCATTGGGATGTGGCGCAGTCATGCCAGCCATTGCCATTCGAAGGTGAAAGAAGGACAGCACAAGGATAGTGATGGGCTCGTCAAATTGAGCCTTCCTCGGTCTGTCTTTTCGCTTCCATATCTTCCTTCTTGTGCCACCATCTCCGGATGTATAGATAATTGGAGCCTCTGCTGCTGGTGGCTGGGTAGACATTTTTGAGGGTGCAGACATCGGTCAGGAGTTGAATAATGGAAATAAATATGCAGTGTTTATATTCTGTCCACCATGAGGCTGACAATGAGGCATGGAGCACGGTAAGATACAAAATTGAAGCAAGCAGCAGGAGGCCGGCAGTGCGGCCGAAGGCGCAGCCAAACAACGCGCCACCGCAATTTACGCCAGTCGTTCTGGCAAGTTAAAGAAAATACAATAAGGTTTGATCATCACATAAGCACATCAAGCATCGGACCGGTTCTAGATTGGTCTCAAATGATATCATTTTTTGGATCTATCTACGCCACACGGTTCATATTTTCTTCACTTGCCAGAACGAATGGGAAGGAGTCTGTGGTAGGTGTTGAAGTTTTCTACCGTAATCAGCCTATGGCTATTTACATCACTGGATCTAATGTCTCTGAAACGCTGGGTTTCTCTGATGGTCTAAGCCATCTGTCTGGCCACTTGTGGCCGTCGTGAGTCGCGACCGCCCCGTCGCTACGCCCGCGCATCCTTGACTCTACCTGAATCTTCGCATCGGAAAACTAGAGGTCGAACCTCTGCAAGGTTCTAGCTTTGGTTATCAGACGAAGGCGTGGTACGGGTCTTATGATTGAAGAAGGGGCCACCGCCAAAGCGCGCAAGGCGAGTCCGGGTGCGGTCCAATGCCGATTTTGCCCTCCGTGTAGGGCGCGCCGCGAGCTTCGCCTGCTCGTCAAGCTCCTTCAGATGCGTGACTGAATGCACACTCTCCGTCGGGTTACGGAGGAGGATGATGCGTGGCGACTCGGATGTCCCTAGCTCTGACTCGGGATTGTCATTCATCAGAACCGTGTCAGGATCACCTTTCCTCCAGCGTGGCGGACGACGTTGCCTCAAGGTATATTCCGGCGGGATGTCGACAGGACCTTCGTCAGAAGGTGCTGCCGCGGTTCCCGTCGCATCGTGCGCAGAAGTGATGTCTTGCGAATCATGATCTCGTAGGGATGAGAGATGTCGTTCTGAGAAGTCTATCTCTAGCGCGTTGTTCTCTCTGGGAACCTCATCGAAGAAGGACGATGTCACCTGCCTCGCCGCGTCACCATTCCTTGTCGAGTGGCGCGACGGAGTGCTTCGTGAAGAATTATCTCGAAGGTATGGGGCACGCTCCGATGACTGTGTCGTTGCGGCAGATATCTCAGGAGGAACTCTGCCAGGATGCACCTTCCCCGCTGCGTGACGTGATAAGGTAATGCGCGACGATCCTTCGGCGCGGTGGTAAAGCTCCGATGATTGTATCCTTGGCGCAGGCTTTGCCAGAGGATCCCTAGCAGGGTGTACTCTCTTTGCCGCGTCACGCGGAAGGATAGAGCGAGACGAGTTGGTTTTGACACGGTTCAACCGGTTCTGAGAGCGTTCCAAAGACGACATGCCTCTAGGGGATTCCTTGGCGCCGCCTAGAAGGAAATCGACGCTGAAGTCCTCTCCGGTGCTGACCTACGTACAATGGTCAGAGCTTTGCTTGTGACAAAGCTGGTGATACAGACCAATTCGTCATCCTCAGACAAATGTTCGAGTTTGTCTTCGATGGACCGGTCGCGCACCTTCGAGGACGATGAAAATCTGATACTAACATACAAGCGAAGTGCATACCGAATCATCCTTCGTCATCGACTTGCTATCTTTCTGAAGACACCGTGAGTTGCATCACTACCAGACAATATGACCAACTACCTCTTGAATTAGCGTCTCAAGGATGGTTTCCAATAAGTTCGAGCTATCCAGCTTCGAGTCCACTGGAGGCTCCTTCAGAGCAGCACTATCGGAATCTCTATCTTTGATATCCAGAATCCTCGATGTTGGCATGTGGGATTTGATTTCGTTGGGTTCTTGAGCCTGAAGCAAGATCAGTTGCAACCAATTCAATCCCTCAAGGATGACATACGAAGGGAATCGAGATTGGAGCAGTTGACGACGTTCTATCTGTTAATAAGCGAGCGTCGGTAGATCTCTTAGGTGTCTTGAGAGAGGCTGCGTCAAATGTGTCGAAGTTGTAGACGGTTTTGGCATCAGATTCATGTGCCGTGTTGACCATTGGATACCATTCTGCGCCGGCTGTTACAGGAGTATCCTGACCATGATCACGTTAGATGTGCTAGCTGCACTGTATGGTCAGAAGACATACTGATGATGATATCTCTGAGGAGCCAGATGGAAAGAAAAATGCATCTTCTTTCCGAGTTTCGAGAGAGAACGCGCGACCGGAAGGCGCTTTGGTCCAAAATTCCAATTCGCCAGCCTTCCTTTGTTGCTTCTCAATGCGCCGCTGTTCAGCAAGAGTGGGCGGTGAATCTTTGGGTTTGGAAAAGTGACAGGTGGTTGGATCCACGGCTTCTGCTGATGGTGGGACAAGTGTCCGACCCGCTTTGAGTGCCCAGAACATTTCCATTTTCATGATACGCGTTGCTAGAGAGGCGAAGGACTGTCGAAGATCCTGGACTGTTTCGGGTATGGACAGACCGAGAGCTGAGATCTGCGGCATACAAACGTACAGCCAGCCTGGACGAAGCATGAGCGATATGTACTTGAGCAATTATAAGAGACCAGCACCGGGATACAATAGTGTCCTGACCAGCGTCGCGTCGACCTCGTCGGACAGAATGAGCTGCTCATCTTCTCCCACCTCCGCTCCTCGCTGCGCAATCAAGGCAAATGCGTTATTGACTTTGCGAGTCATGATCTTTCTGATGTACTTGTCTTTATGAAATCCTTTCTTCCCGACCATGAAAGCGAGCGGAAGGGGGAGTCTCTTGGAGTTTGTTCCCGGAAGAATAGAAGGAGGTAGTGTTTTGTCTTTTCGGCCGCGTTGGAGTCTGTCCGCCCATCGTTCGAAAGGACGCCCGAATGATGTTCCCCTCGTGCTCCAAGGCGCCTCTAAGACTTGAACAGGTAAGGCAAACCAGTCAAAGTACTGGGTTCGGTGATGGGGTAGGTCGCTGGGTTTGAGTCTCGCGGCGGGATGGGTTGGGTCAAGTCCGCTGGATTTTGAAGGCGCTGGTCGACCATCTCGAAAGTTTTGGCTGCCAGGTTTGCTATTGCGAAACTGTAACTTTGTAAATGTGGTAGTTCGTAATTATCGCAATGACACCTACGGCCAGACGAAGCCCGCCTTTGGGGGCCTTTGAGAGTCTAGAAAGGACGTGGCATTTCTGCCTCGTCCTCAGCATGAAAGTAGGAAGCCAAGAAACCCGCCGGCCCGGGAAATGCCGTCATTCCACAGTTCGTAGAGTACTATTAGTATGCGCATAGTCGGTCGTTCACATCGTTTTATCGTGTGTCATTGTTGGCCTACGATCTATGTAGATATATTACGACGAGGAAGTTACAGCCGAATTTAGAGTGTTACATGTAAATAATAAGTCCACTGCTTCCAAACGACCCAACTTAGCGGCGAGCTAGGTAAGCACATACACGTTTTTCCAGAAACTTCCTTGGACTCTAAAACGCTGTTCAATAGACATAACGCTCAGAGACCATTTCCTCACATTGCCTTCCGGATCCTCAATCGCATTGGGGCTTCTATCGACGTCCATGTTCTGCAATCGCACAGCCATTGATGGTGTGTCGAATATAGAGAACGTGCTACCGTCAGCTAGTGGCGCGCGCTGTCCGATGATAAGTATATGTGAGTTAAGAATCTGGGTGACGGGTTCGTGAGTGGGAACCTTCAGTGAGACGGGTGTGGCGTACCACCATCAAACTGTTCGAATACAGTTTGCAAATTGCGATCGCTGGAGCAAGATAATAGGTATACTGACGATAGGACGTGTATAGAACGAGTTGGAGAACCGCAAGCATTGAACATAGAATCGCTGTTTCAATGAGAGTTCGGAACATTCTGATTATGAAAGTGTTCGCCCAAGCATTTTGCTCGGACAATGTTCTTTTTCGGATCAGGAAGAATATCATGTTGCCAGAGATGAGAATGTCGCATATGGCGGACCCTCCTAGCCACGCCTACGTATCGCATTAGAGGTCAACTCAGACACGTGTACGAGATGCTCACTGTCATTCTGACTGGGAATGCAAGATCCATACCCAGCTTGGCGAGGGTCCCAATCGCTTTGACTTTCGCTCCCATCCAAAATCCTGCACCGCTTGAGATGCAGGCAACCTTCAAGACATTAAGACGATGGTTGGAGTTATAGCTGAAGAATTACCACCGCTATGAGCCCCGCAATATATTTGTTTGCACTGAGGATATAAAGCCTCCATGCAAAGAACAGCTGAGCTGTCAAACTGACTGTGGAACGCGTTGCCCGATTATGATTGCCGCTGATGAATTACTTCACACTCACTGATTGCTGTCATCACTGGGATGCTGAACCACATCAGCCCTATGTCGTTGAATTCCTCATAATTGCCCCACTGGAGACCATAGTCTCTGAAGGCATCCGTCGTAGCCACGACCGTTTGCACTACCTCCGTGACGAATATCCATGCAACGAGGAGCGTTGGCCAGTTCCGGTCGCGTATGCGAGTGTGCACAATGAAGTATATGACTGTCCGAAATTAATATCAAAGATGCGGAATGTGGGAACGCGTTCACAGATCTGCACGCAAAGCACCCCAAAGAGACACCAGTTAATGAAGTGCCCAACGAGCTATGCCACTGCGATTAGCTTCTTTCCCGCTGCTGGAGAAGGTCCACGTAGCGCACAATGGGGACGGTTCTACGTAGATCTTGTCAGAATTGACTGAGTACGCGTACTCAACGGACAACATACAATTTCGTGAGATATGGAGGGTAGCCAGCGGAGTCCATGGCAAGGTGTGGAAAGCCACCCTACAGAGCGTCGTCTATGGAAGGCGGAGTCAAGGAATGTTCACGGCCCACCTGGAGGAGCCATCATAGCCGCGTGAGCCACGTCAAAGATTGATTTCATGACGGGCGCCGGCGACCAGGGCAGTGCGAGAGATCAGGCTAGGATCAGGCTATGAATCTGATACATCCCGAGCAGCAACTCGAACGAGTGTATCATTACGACAGAGGCTAGCGAATGAGAGTTGTCCCGCATGGAGTCATCGAATGGATATCTTCCCGCAATTCATTCCAGTTAGCGACATCGGGGAAATCTCATCAAGCCTCTTGAGTTGCAATGATGATCAACCGGCGTGAGAACGGCAGTCCTTCCTCCTATGTAGACGGAGTGTCGAGCAGAGGTATGTTTCGATCCTTACCAAGACAGCCAGCACCACGGTCGGTCGCCATTCATCGCGACAGGGAGACACATGTACAATGATATCCAGACAGCAAAAGTCTGATGATACTCGGAATCTGGTTCGTCACAATGGCGGAGATCAAGTGTTCATCTGACCATCTACGCCATCTTTCCCGAGTGCAAGTGATGCCACTGGCAAACGATGCAAAGACCATCAAGCACGTCGGAGCTCGACAACCGACTGTCAGATAGCTTGCGCATAAGTCCAAGTCGTCGGAAGCAGCAGATGTATAGAGTGGAATGAGTAGCTCGAGTTTTGCTGATAGGAACGCACTTGATGTTGAGAACACAGGTATCTTCCGTGATCATCTCCAGTGGTGTTTCGTCAAAGCCCAGTACTATGTATGAGATATATAGATACATACATGGTTCAGATAGTCCAATGAGACGGGAGGCAGCCTAGTCATCAGAGGTTTGACAGGGCCCACGCCGTGGCGCAAAGAGCGACTAATTAGCGACGGTTGACGCGTTTCATGGCCCGCGACCTCGGGCCCTTAGACTGGTGAAGGTCTTGGTTTGCGGTCACTCAAAACATCGATGGCAATATTGAGGTCGTCTGCACGATATAGGCCGGAGGAATGGACCTCTTCAGAGCTCGTCGTGCGGCATGAACGGCCGGCGTGCAGAATGCCTTGAGACTCGGATTTCGAATATACACCCTGTGATGATCAGCGCCTTGTAAACCTGTATGTGGTAGAACATTTGGAGTTTTTAGATCATGTCGGTACGGAGCAAAGTTACCTGCCGTGTGAGACTGATCAGGCCGAGTTCCGATGGCCGCACACTTGAATCGCGAAAAAAGCGATGCTGTTACCGCGTATAGTACTATTAGCGTACTCTAGGTAAGATATATTCGTAACTATCATGATAGATCTACATAAAGTCCAATATGCTACACACTACAGGCCTTCGAGACCTATATTGCGCATGATTCGACTGTAGTAGCGCGGTCTTACGACCTGCTGTTCCACAGAGCGTTTCTTCTTCTTGCACACTCCGGATACGGCGCTAGCCGTGGAATTTGCAGCGTTGTTGTGCGTGGAAGGTGTAGCAGAAGGAGTCGAAGGCGATGACGAGACGACGCCGCCTGAAGAAGAAGACGAGTTGACGAATGCCGCCACATCAGGACCAGGGAAGGTATATGTGGCCTGGATCGTTGGCGTGAACACGTCGACGAGAATGCCCGGATCTCTGGGTTTGTACGCCCCTGGAAAATGCACCAGTTCACTGTCGGCCGGCCCACCACTCCCACCATTCTCAACCTGCAGTTGCGTGCAGGATGGATAGAACTCCGCTCCACCAAAACTGGCGGCGGTGTGTAGCGCGATGATCTCGTGTCGCACAAGGTATTGCCCCGATTTCAATGTCTTTGGGATGGTCACATTCGACGGCGCGCCGTTCATGATTTTCTGCTGGACCCAGGTACCTGTGGAGGCATCAAAGCTTTGCTGGTCGATTTTGAACCAGTTAGTCTTGGCGTTCGCTTTGAAAGTGGCGCAGTCCGGCTCGCACTTTGCCATATAGGTTAAAATTGGCCCAACGTTATGAATCCACTGAGAGGAATGAATGAGATATTGCACAAAGAATGATGAGTCAGAGGGACGCACAAACCCGTTGGCCGCTGCAGCATTGGCCCACTCGAACTGCATCAAATCGCCAGCATTCCCCACCGCTATGCCATGCACCGCAACAGGATCCCAACCACAGGTTATTTCCGGATGAGTCTCAGTGACTTTCTTCACGGGACTCTTCGTCTGGATGACACGGATGACACCGTCTTTCGCAGGCGCCTTGCCATTGAGTTGGTCGACTGGCACCGACCCAGGAAATTGTTTGCCGCCGATGGTGACGAGATCGAAGTATCCGTGACCAAGGACGCCCAGCGCGAAGGTGGAGGCAATCAGATAGGGTGAAAAGTGCTTCATCGTGATCGTGTGTCCAGCACTCGAGTAGTGTTCGTGAAAGAGAGTATGAGAGAGAGAAGAAGATAGCGCTGAAGCCCGCCCGTAATGAGGGAAAAGACGCAAAAGTCGGGTCATTTTATAGAGCCCAGGTGCCTTGCCTATTGTTCGAAAAGGTGCATTGTTGTGCGTAGAATGGTCCGAGCCCTTGCCTATTGTTTGATCAAACCGCGAATATCGTCAGGGAAGCCCTAGGACCTAGTATGTATCCGTTTGTAAGAAATGAAAGACCATTGCGCTCCATTTGTGGTCCTGATCGGCGAAGAGAGAGAGAGAGAGAGAGGCGTGCGAATCAGATGACTGCTGATCGCGCTGTTCAAATTGACACCATGCCGCGAATTCAACGATCCCCTTTGCCAACTCCCATATCGTCAAAGCCTCTAAACGGCAATGTACGACGCATGCAGCTTCTGATCCCTCGCCGAGCAGGCTATGCTTCTTCTTTGCATACTTGCTCCTAGAGTCAGGCTGCTTTGAGTTCAAACTTACAGATATGGTGGACCAATGAGAAGCTCCGGATCTCCATTTATTGGGAGATACTCAGCTCGAGCTGCTCGACGACCATTGTGGGGCCATTCCTGTCTCCACATTACACGCTCGCAGAAACTTGTCGTCCTTTCGCACTCGAGCTTGAATGATCAAACTTCAAAGGATCTGGGAGCACTCGAACTTGAAAAGAACTACAAAAATGAATGACTCTGATCCTCCTCGTGGATCCTTGGGGCCTGGGGTGCACATCATCTGCCGATGGGCTTGCACATCACTTACCGATGGTTTTGGAGTGCACATCACTTGTCGGTGGTCCTGCATCATGGGTCTACCAGCGATAGCGCGCGCTTGCGTCGGACTGAAGCAGGCTCGCACTAGTCTATGCTGCTCCCGACTATCTGACTCTGTCTTCGAAGCTCGTGTTCGAGTCGTGACAATCAGTCAAAATGGCTTATTCCCCCGAAAATCCAGCAACATCGTTACATTCGCCTACATACTTCTGTCTGTGAGTCTCTCTCATTGTCATCTTCCGCTTCATTTGGCCGCTCCCGCTTTTTCCGCCACCGCGACGAGGTCTCTAATGGCTGCGCTGTCCACGAACTCGATCGTTCGCTGAATCTTTGTACCCGTTTCGTTCAGGTCCAAGATGAACATGTACTCGTTGTCGAACGGAACGCCAAGGTTGGTAGAGGGGCATGTTGCTTCGACCTGTGAACGATCAAGGTGTAGCACGGGCAACACGGACATCAAGAAACACTAACATGCGCTATCACCGAGTTGGGGTTCTTCATCTCGAACGTTTCCTTGATGGTGAACTATGCACGGTCGGTCAAACTCTAGCCAGAACTGTGGAATTACGCGTACCTTCATCCCGCCCGGGGGGAACAGCCCTTTCATCCTGGTCTCGACGGCCTTCGCTATCCCATCCTTGTCCAGGACGGGCCGCCCAATGGACTTGGGGTATGTCGTCTGGGTGTAGTCATCTGACAGCAGGGCTAGGACCTGCTCGCTGTCGAGCGCGGAGAGGGCGGAGAGGGAGGCACGTAAGAAGTCAAGAGGTGTAGAGAGTTGGGAGCTCATTGTGGTGGAGTTTGTCTTGAAAAGTGAGTGTTGCTGTGAGGTCGTTTTATAGGTGATGTGGCCCCCAAGGGCCGTCGAAACGCTGATGCAGGATTTCTACAAATGCGTTTGAGCTCTGACCGGTGACCTCTGAGCATTGGTTCTACATTATCGCTCCGTGTGGTTCCAGCAGTAATCTCTCCTTCTGATGAAAACGAGGCCGACGTGACGCACTGGGAAACACGCTAAGGTCCTGCGAGGCCATGAGAATTTGGCCGACGGGATGAATTTAGTGAGGACATGATAATCGATAATGAGATCATGAGATGTCGCCCTTGAATTCCAACGAAGGGTGAAGCTGGGGTGAAGACAGATGTTCACCGAAGCGTCAAGGATGCGTAAGCAGTATTTACAAGGAACCGCTAGCTTTCGCATATCCATACGTCTCGGAGAGACTAAAGTGTCAGGTGAGACGTACTGAGTACCAGTCGCCCTGCAATAATTACTGTCCACGTACTTGGCCTCTTGCCCAGCAGTCGCAGGTGACGTGTACTGCCTTCAAGTTTCACGAAGGTACCACTCGTACTTCCGAAATTTCGGCTGACTCTTGTGTCAGTGTCATCAACATCGCTGTGGTGCACGAATACTGATCACTCGGATTCCACTTCCAGCCAGCTGATTGTTCCGACTGAATTTCATCACATCAGCCTCTTCTATTGACTGGAGCTTGCCTTAACCATTAAAGGTACAAGGAAGACTGGAAAGACATGTGCTAGTATGTCTACCTGGGCAACATTTGCTGTCAGCCGCGGAAAAGGAAGTTCAGTTGGTACAAGATAGTATCAATCATCAAGATTGCATCTAGAAATACATACGACGACTAGCGTGAGTTACATAAAGAGTGATAAAAATACAAGAGAGTGAGCGTGAGATGTACATAAGCACACAAGAGTAGATGGACAGCACTGCGTACATATGTAAGCGCACTAGGCGCTGTGAATCATGAATAGCACGACGAGGTCCACCTGGGACAACGTGTGCTCAGCACCGACATAAGTAGATAAGTAAACGTGAATCATATCGACAAGTCGAGGCCCCTGAAGACTCGACTGTAGTGGCGGGGACGTTGCACTGAACGCTTCGTGGCAACGGCAACCTTCTTGCTCTTCTTGAGCTTACACGAACCAGAAGAGGCAGAGCTCGATGCGGTAGAGGTGGCCGTGGCCGTGGCGCCAGTCCGGGTCTTGGTCTTCGTCGCGGTGGCGGAAGCAGCGTTGCCACTGGCAGAAGCTGACGAACCACCAGAGGATGACGAAGTGCTTCCGACGAATGCCGCGATGGCGGGGCCAGGAAAGACATAGTCCTCAGTTCCCTTCGTCGAGTATGCGTCGAGGAAGATGCCGGGGTCTGTGTCGGAGTACGCGCCAGGGAACGAGACTTCCTCTGAGGACTTAGGGCCTCCAGACTCGCTACCACCAACCTTCAACTGCGTGCATGATGGGTAGAACTCGGCCCCTCCTTCGGTCATGGCGAGATGCAACGCGATGATCTCGTGTCGCACCATGTAGTTGCCAGCGGCCAGGGTGGATGGGATAGTGACGTTGGCAGGTTGCCCAACCATGATCTTCGCCTGCACCCAGGCGCCCGCACTTTCGTCGTAGCCTTGCTCGTCTATTTTGAACCACTTTGCGCTGGTGGTGTCAAACGTTGTGCAGTCGCCGTTGGTACATTCGGCCATGTAAGTCATGAGCGGTCCTATAGCACAGTCAGCCATGTAACTTGACCAAGAAGTCTGTATGTACCTGTGTTGTGGGGCCACTAAGAAGAGGGTGAGCATATTGTAGAGGACGAGTTCGAATGTGAACACGTACGTTGCCATCACCGTCGTTCCACGAGAACTGAACCAGATCTCCTGGTTGAGCCGTGGCGACGCCATTGACTGCTTGGGCATTCTGGACACACATGCTGATCAGCGGCCACGCCACAGAAAAAAGGATAAGATCAATCACCTGACCGCAGTTGAGATTAGAATTGGAAGCGCCCTTGACAGGCGAGGTCGTAGAGATTACTCGCACGACGCCTTTGGTGCTGGTTGAACCGGGAGGCGACCCAGTGTAATCGGTGCCATCGATGCTGACTTTATCGACGTAGCCGTGGCCGTAGACAGTGGCGATGAAGGGGAGGGCAAGGGGAATGACAACGGAGAGAGAGGGCTTCATCGTGGAGGATCGGGGTAGAGGACTCGGGGAAATTTGCTGATGGGATAGGCCGGACGTGTGGATAGTCGATGCACAGCAAAGAGTCCAAGTATGTGGGCGTCAAGGGGAGGCGGGAGAGAAGAGAAGTAAGCGGATGAAGGAGCCTCGAGGAGAAGGGGGTGCGTAGGCCTGGCCGAAAAAAATGCCTCTTTATACGATTCGCAATCAGGCTTGATCTAATCTGTTTGTACGCCCGGACCCTGATTTGGCGCCGGGTTTCCGCGTCCCCTGTCCTTTGGCCATTATTGTTCCCAGCCGCCTAAATTTAGACGTGAAGAGTAGTGCACAGCCGGCCACGATTTGGACAGCAAAAGGACCCTTGTTGTAGCCAGTGCCATGCATGGCTTTGGCTTTTAGTGTCTTGACGGGACCGTTTCCGTTGCGATCAGATATCTCGATCAACGGAAAGACGTCCATCACTTTGCCATGTCGCGTCCTGCCCGCCACCTCGTGTCCTCATGTTTCCCTGCCTTCTCGCGTCTTGAATTCCGTCTTCCGTCTCTAATGTTGCTCGATTGCACAACGTCCACCGCCGGCTTATGTGGAGGCTGTGGGAACCTCAGGGTTTAATTTGTGCTCCACGCCCGCACGCGCCACCCGCGAGCTCCCTAATGGGTTCATTTCTCCATTCCTTCCATCATGCATGCGTGTCCTGTAGCTGAAATAACGCCCATCCGATCGACCGCCTCTTCACAGCCCTCCAATTGCCTCAGGCTTACCCCTCCACTTGCGCATGCGCATCCTCCACTCGCCTAAGATTCTACATACCGTATGCAATGAATGTGTCATCTTCTCCTTCACCAGCTTTGACGACGGTACCGGTCGTTGAAGTCCGCGGTCCAAACGCCGGCAATGTTGTGCCATGGCCACTGAGCGCGGACCACGCGCGGCGTGAACAATAGATACTTCTGGCCTATTGTAAGTGTGTAGTACAATAACGATCTCACCCTAGCTTAACGTCGACCAGAGCCACTGTCAAGGCAACCACCAGACGCAGCCGAACAAAGGCTCGGACTGCGAACATATAGCCTGCCATTAACAATGACTGATCCTCGCCACAAGCCTTGAATATTAGCTTGAATGTTCGCCCTTTGTATCTCTAGGAGAAAGCAGAGAACAAGCGGACGGCAAGTGTAGCATGTCTGCATCCCCTCTAGATCGGGCGCCGTTCAAACTTCGAATACATATCCTTGTAAGTTAAATCAGTTCCTAAATACAATGCATAGAATCATCCATCATCATACACACTACACTTCTCTCTCCCACCTCACGACGACGCCCGCCCATGCCATGAAAAAGTAGGCAAAGCCCAGAGGGACGACACACCTCCTTGTGACAGCACCCCAGTCCCATCTCCGTCCGCGCCACGTCCCGCCGCGCCAGCGGGCGCGCGATTTGGATTTCGGCGGCGGTGGAACATCGTGCCGCCACAGATTGCTCGTGACCCACATCTGCACTGCACGCGAGACGGACGTGCAAGTGGCTATAAAGGCCCACACCGGCTGCGGCGTGTTCCCAACGGGAAAAGAGGTGATGGTGACCTGTGTGGCGGTCCAACATATCACTTGTAGTGCAAGCAGACGCACTAGCGTAGGTAGAGGCGGGTAGTACGTCCTCCATCTGAACAGCAGGCCTGATGTCAGTGCTAGGCACTGGTACGCCGTCAAGGTTGTGAACAACAGCGCAGTGAGCGTGTCAAGGATGTGCCACGAGTCTCTGTCAATGACGAGAAAGACAGCGCCGATGGACGCGGGTATGATACTCAGAAAACGGCCTGCACCAAAAAGGATGTCGAGCGTCGTGGGCGTGTCGCCCCAGATCGCCGCGAGGGGATTTTGCAGGTGAACGCGCTCGAGGTCGAAGGTGTATGGAAAGGGACTTCGACGCGGCCGGCGCGCAGTAGGCAAACGCACTGGATTGAGGTCGTCTTCGGTCTCTGTCAATGGCGTGGTGGTACTTATTGGTCGATGCGGGTGGAAAGAGCGCGCCTCATCAAACTCAGAGTCGGAAGGAGATGAGAGGGAAGGCGGTGCATTCGACATCAGAGGGCGTGTTGGAGGAAGTGGAGGAGAAGAGACCATGTATAAGGCTTCCTCGTCGTCATCGCTGCTGAGTGCAGTGTGAGACATGGGGAAGAGCGGAGGCGGAAACGACGGCCAGCTGCGCGTCGGGAGCGGGGAAGTGGGCGGCGGCGTCGAGGGCCGCGATCCACGAGTACGTGTCGGAGACGTCCGTAGCTGATTATTCGAAGTCTGCGCTGAAAGACGAGGCGCGGTTGGCGAAGATGGCGCTCTCCTTCGCGTCATGATCGGACTTTCTGGTCGTGCAGTCTTTGCGTGTTCTGTCACCGCCTGTTCTGGCCACCAAGCCAAAAGGCTCACCTCGTCTCCACTCTCATACGCGGGTGGCGATGCCGGTGCAGTCATATCTGTATACGTGCGCGCACGTCTTCTCATCCCAACGCTACTCGGAGTCGCCATCGTGGGAGGAGGTCAAAAGACAATTTCGATCATTGAACTGATGGAATGCAGATCTAATCTTATCTACAGCTTCTATTGTCTCGACTGCTCTCTCAACTTTTCTTTTCTTTGACGAAGTTATCCTCCTTCATTCTACTGGAGCTTCTCGCGAGAGCTTTGATGCCCTGTGAATGTCCGAGTAGGTCCATCCAAGCTCCGATCTGTTCTTCTTGCCTCTCATCGTCGGGCAGCGTGTTCTCTTTGATTCGAAATTGACTGCTGGGCGGCTATGTTCGGCCTCTTGCTTACGCCAAGACTTGTGTGGTATTCTGACCACAGAGATATCATCAAAGCAGTCGTCAACGCCGAGGGCTCTGGGAACCGAACTTCATCTGCGCCACACTATCACGAAGCCATCGCGTCGAAGCCAAGACATGGCGATTCATGTAGTCCTGGTTTTCTGCAGCTACCATTGACTCTGTGTTTCTTCTGGTCCTTTTAATGTGAGATCACATACGGTGCGTCTAAGACCATGTACTCGAGTACAGTGGGTCTACACCAAGGGGTATCGCTGGTATATGTATGCCCGTATCATTCTTGCTTGATGTCAACTCTCTTGCTCTTATATAGTTCTTTGTGGCGTTTGATGACTTACTGCCTGTGGCCTTCATAAAACTTGAATGCGCTAGTCTCTAGATAGCCTCACCGCCTCACCCAACGGATGACTGACAGGCGTTAGCAGCTATCGTAACTACGGCAAAAAACACTGTCCACAACAGTGGTGGATGAACTTCATCATGCCCATCTGCAGATTGGACAACGTGTCAACTTCGTCGTCAGTGACATGCTCTACTCCTTGGTTCTCATTCTCTCGAATTTGCCAGGGAAGATTGAAAGGTACACAGGAATCAAGTCATCCAGGTCAGGTAGCACCGTCTCTGAATCTCAATATGCCTTGTCCGAATTGAGTTTCACAAACTCTCTCAGGTGGATGTAGAGCGTTGATGGTACGAGCGCGCGGGTTAGTACCACCTGCTAGTATCACGCCTGACAGGACGTAAAACAATCACTGCTGATACGTCTTTGGACGGGTGTAAGAGAGGGCTCCGACTAAGCACCGTGTCCTATCGTGTCTTGAGTCGAGGATGGACCTAAGTTGACGTCTCAACAAAGTGATTGGGTGGCACACTGATATTTTATATTTGCGGTATCGTTCTACATTTCCTCGTGCGAGACAGCGGAGCACTACGTGGTAGTTATTGCCTACAATTGGCATGGTATGACGGCCACATGTGTGCTCGTGTCCGTTTGAAGAGTCGCCGTGATCGAAGAACTGCCAGCGATAGAGATTAGTGGCGCTGGCAAATCCATACACGCAGCGTGGCCATGCGAGTCGGAGAACCTTTAAAGAACCAGGAAGGACATGCCAAAGCTGGCATCGAGGAAAGAGTCTTCGACGCGACAGCGCGGCCATGCAAGTCAGAGCGTGTCATCTGGAAAGTCGGCGGAAGTTGTGTGATTATCGGCACGAGCCTCGATAGGTACCAATGGTCACTTATCATCAATGACAGGGAGCTATCATGGACAATATACCAAGCTTCTTGAGATGAAAAGATTTCCTGCGGCGAAGAGTGCGTTGAACCTGCCAGGTGGCAACCTATTACTTCCGGACCCCTGTGCCTCGATGCCGAACGGCATTCTCCAGAATCTCCTTACCTGCAAACAGCAACCATATCGTGCAGCAGGAGGTAAATTTTCCTCCGTCCGAGACCCAGCGCGACGGGCTATCTCATTCATTCGTCTGGTCTTCTTCGTACGTATGTGCGTGAGACCCAAGTGGTCTCAACGTTGCGTATGTTGCCTGGTTTCTCAGGCCTTCATACCGGGCTTCCAAGATAAGTACAAACACCCATACGACGTCCTGAAATACATACGCGCTCAGTTTCTTGGGTTTTGGACTGTGACAGCACAGGTACAAGGGTGGTGGGTGCAAGTGTAGTTATGTCACAGCGCCACGCCCTACTATATGGCAACACATATTGGATACGTCCAGGACAGTGAGGTGAGAAACTTTCTGGATCACCCTATCGACACTGGAACACAGTATTGACAATAGTTGGAACTTAGATCATGATCACGTCCTGATGTCGGGTTGTGCTATCATCGGGAGATGCACTTCAGGTTTCCAGAAGCCTCACCCTCAGACTTTCGCAATGTTACATGCGAATGAGCAATTCCTTGGTCTAGAGGAGCTGCGAGAGATCAGGTCTCATGATTCGTGCGATCTTATTCTTGTCTGGAAATTCTTCCGTCAATCTTCGGCGGACTGTACCTCACGGCTTATCTTGGCATTGGTTGGTCTTTCAACTTGGGCCACTTTGCGTCGTTTCACAGCCTCAGTGTGATACTTGTTGCGCTCAAGAACGTTGCCCTCAGCCCCTTCGGTATACTTTGAATCAGCCTGAGCGGACTGTGAGGTATCTGCGATGTCCTCGCTTGGCTTATCCTTGCCAAGAATGCCACGATTAGATTGCTTAACCCCGTGAGTACATACGCTACTCACCGTCGAGCTAACGGTGTTCCGAGAACCATGTGGCGAAGTGAAGCAGACGCCCAGATCTATCGTCCGCTCGCGATCTTCCCAAGGTTATAAAGGTGCTGACAATCCTAGTGCCTCTCTAGGCGCCTCTCCCCGGTCTTCCCCCCTTATTGTGCAATCATGTCCGCAGGCGAGAAGAAGTACCCAACGTTCAGGTCGACAGAGAGCGCCTTTGGGGACGACCATGGAAGTTCTCTGGATGAGAAGCACTTCCCAAGTGCCGAAGTGGTAGGTAGTCAACATCGGGGTCTGAAGAGTGGTGCTGACTGTTGCATACAGGATGCTGTTGGCCATGACATGCAGGCCCTCAGCGCTGACATTGAGGTTGCTATGTCTCACGCCGAGACCATGTCGCAAGAAGACGTCGAGGACTGCCTGAACTATATTGTTGAGGTGCACGACCGCGACCCAGTATGCATGGTTCCTCTCCAAGTAGTGGTGCGGCCTGACAAACGAGTCGACAGAACTTCCCCACTCGCGCGATGACTCTCATCCGTCAGTATCTGTACGACGATGCTTTGAAGGCCGACGCCGCCGCCTATGCGAAGCTTTATGAAGAGATCAAGATCGAGGCTGCCCTCGTCACTACCGTGAGCTTCTATAGCATCTGCGCCGCGGCGTGGTAGACTAACCTTCTTAAGAACTCTCCCTACTCTGAAGTCCGCTCAGTGGTCTCTGCACATGACGATCCCACTTTGCACGCTTTGACCGTCCGCGCCTTCATCATCGGCGTTGTCTACGTTGCAGCTGGCGCTTTCATAAATCAGTTCTTCAGTATCCGTCAGCCCGGGATCTCCGTGAGTAGCAATGTGGCGCAGCTGCTCGCGTATCCTGTAGGGAAAGCATGCGAGAATCTCCCGAACTGGGGCTTCACGTTGCCATACTTCGGAACCCGTGTTGACTTGAACCCGTGAGTCCTCATTCATCTCCTGTATATGCGGTTTTGCCTGATTGTTCGATTCAAGCGGTCCTTTCAACATGAAAGAGCACATGGTCATTACTATTATGGCTAACGTCGGATTCAACACGCCATATACGAACTCTATAATTTGGGTTCAATACGCCGAGCGTTTCTTCAACCAGTCGTGGGCTAAGAACTTTGGATATCAGGCTCTGAGTACGCGCCTCGTTGTACCCATGTGTTCAATGCCGTATTGATGATCTCGCTTTAGTCGCACTTTCGACAAATTTCATTGGATATGGGCTAGCGGGAGTAACCCGACGCTTCCTTGTGTATCCACAATACGCAATATGGCCTGCTAATTTGGCAACAATAGCGTTGAACGTGAGTCTTCTCATAGGTCGCTGCCTACTCGTGCATAACTTGACGACGTCTTTGCAGAAAGCCTTCCACTCGGAAACAAACACTCATGTGAACGGATGGGCAATCTCTCGCATGCGGTTCTTTTTGTATTGCTTCAGTGGGATGTTTGTGTACTTCTGGTTCCCGAAGTACGTCCTCTGTTCTTCTCAGATGATACTTGGCAGTAACGATTGTCACAGCTACATTTTCCAGGCTCTATCATACTTCAACTGGATGACTTGGATTGCGCCAAACAATGTCACCCTCGCCGCGGTCACGGGCAGCATCACTGGTCTCGGCCTCAATCCGATACCTACCTTTGATTGGAACGTGCTGACAGTGGGCGGCGACCCACTCATCAATCCCTTCTTCACAATTGCTAATTATTTCGCCGGCGCTCTTTTCACGATGCCCGCGGTACGCGCCCTTGACAGTCGTTGGCTCGTTGCAGTGCTTCAATCTGATATCTCCCGTAGATTCTAGCATTGTGGTACTCAAACACATGGTACACGGGATACTTGCCCATCAACTCGAACGGCGTATTCGACAACACTGGCGCCCGCTATAATGTTTCTCTTGCCGTTAACGCTGAGACTCTCTTTGACGAGGAGGCCTATAAAGCCTACTCACCTGCCTATCTCGCCGCCGCAAACATCCTCTTGTATGGCTTCTTCTGTATGTGTCACTGCATACTACCGCGAAGCTCAAAACTCAGTCCGTTCATACGATAGTTGCCACATACGCCGCTACTATTTCGCACACATTCATATACCACCGGCGAGCGATCGTCCTGAGCTTTAGGAATCTTCTCAAACGCAAAACATTTGCCGAGGACAGCAAGTACGATGTTCATAGCCGCCTCATGAGTGCTTACAAGGAGGTGCCGGAGTGGCATTATGCGATGTAAGCCTTTCTGTACCGTTTTTTGACTGTTTTCACATCAGTCCTCAGTGTGCTCCTCATCTCAATTGGCCTTGGTGCCGCGGGTGTTGGCGCCTATCCGACTCACACGACCCCAGCAGTCGTGCTGTACGGAATCTTCTTGGCGCTCATCTTCTGTGTGCCCGTTGGTATCATTCGTGCGGTCACGAATGCCGAGGTGACCCTCAACGTCCTTGCTGAGTTCTTCGGAGGTCTCTGGTTCCCCGGTAATGCCAATGCCATGAACTTCTTCAAGGCCTATGGCTATGTGACAACTGCGCACACGCTCGCCTTTGCGCAGGACCTCAAGCTTGCTCATTACACACATATAGCACCCAAGATCACATTCTGGGTGCAGATGATTGCGACGTTCATCAGCACATTCATCTGTATCGCTGTATTGAACTTCCAGATAACGGGTATTGAAGATGTGTGCAGCCCAACACAGAAGGATAAGTTTACCTGCCCAGGGCCCAACACCTTCTTCACGGCGAGCGTCCTCTGGGGAACTCTTGGCCCAACCAGGATGTTTGGAAGCGGCGCGATTTACAATCCATTGATCTGGTGTTTCCTCATCGGCTTTTGTTTGCCTATTATCTTCTACTACCTGAGAGACAAATCCGTGATCTTCAAATACTTCCATCTACCTGTGTTCTTCTTGGGAGCTCTCATCTGGTCAATATCGTTTTCCATTCCTCGCGGCTAGATCTGACATTTTCCTTTGCCTAGGGCTCCCTACAACCTGTCTAACACCTGGCCTGCGGTGCCGATATCCTTTGTGTTCAATGTGTTCATCAAGACGAGATTTCTGGGCTGGTGGTCAAAGTATAACTACATCTTGGCATCAGCATTTTCTTGGTGAGTGATGCGTTGCTTACTCTGGCACGATGTCAACGCGTATCTTCAGCGCCATCGCCATCTCGGCTATCATCCAGTTCTTTGCCGTTCAGTTCAAAGAGGTTGACATTGTTTGGTGGGGGAACAATATTCCATACGAAGGTTGCGACGGCAATGCATGTAGAATCTTCACGCTAGGCCCTAACGAGACTCACTTCGGCCCAGGAGTGGGTCAATTTGATTGAAAGAACATATTTACGAGCTCGCGTCTGCTATGTACGAACCATATGCGATGTCTTAACGAATTCTCGACATGTTTACCGCCTCGTAACACGCGACTTGACGCGACTTGAATTCTTGGGCAGGGACGCGATCACGCGTTTTGCCGGTGCGCTGAGCATTCAAATCCAAACATTGACAAGCCCTTGCTTGACTGATTGCCTCATGCTGCCCAGCGGGACATGGGCATCTCTGGACTTCTACCGGCACTCAAATCTATCCAGCAAACCAAGCCTCTCTCCGACTTCGCGGGCAAGACGGTAGCGGTCGACGCGTATGCTTGGCTGCACAGAGGAGTCCATGCCTGTGCCACAGAGCTGGCAACGAACAAGCCAACTACAAAGTACGCCCTCCGCTTCGTGCCCGCCTTTCACTGACATCTGCCAGGTATGTACGCTATATCATGGAAAGAGTCAGGATCCTGCGACACGAAGGAGTTGAACCGTACCTCGTATTCGACGGCGGCCCGCTCCCGGCGAAGAAAGAGACAGAGGTGGGCCGTAAGGCCAAGCGAGAGGAAAACCTAGCCAAGGGGCGCGCATTGCACGCGCAAGGGAAAACAGCACAGGCCCGGGAGGCGTTCGTCAAATGTGTCGACGTGACCCCGCAGATGGCCTACCAGTGCATCAAGGTGAGTCCTGCGTGCTCACCATGCCCTGCTTGCTCATCTGGTGGGTCAGGCTCTCCGAGCAGAGAATGTCAAATATATCGTCGCGCCGTACGAGGCAGACGCTCAAATGGCATTCCTCGAGCGCACCGGTCTTGTCGACGCCATTGTCACCGAGGACTCCGACCTCCTCGTCTTTGGCTGTCGCACTGTCCTCTACAAGCTCGACGCCGTCCAGCGTACTGTCATCTGCATCTCCCGCTCCGACTTTGCCTCAGTCCGCTCCGACGGCATCATCCTTGCGAATTGGTCCGACAAGCAGTTTCGCACTATGTCGATCCTGAGCGGCTGCGACTACTTGGCGAGCATTCCGGGCATAGGGCTGAAGACTGCGTGCTCCTTGCTGAGACGTTGGAAGACGGCTGAGCAGGTGGTGAGGGCAGTAGCCTTGGAAGGCAAGAAGACTGTGCCCAAGGGCTATCTGGAGAATTTCAGACTGGCAGAGAAGTGTTTTCTCCATCAGCGCGTCTACGATCCCCGACAAGGAAAGCTGGTACATCTGACTGAGGTGGATCCCAATGAGTGGAATGACGTCTTGGATATGCATGTCGGCGGGTGCGATAATTTCTGTCGTGATAATCTGGCGTTCTGACGCGACTACCAGCGACATTGAAGTGTCTTTGGCGAAAAAACTGGCCCTTGGCGAGGTTGATCCCATATCATTCTTACCCATGGAAGACATCAATCCATCATTCACACCTCAGCCACACACCAAGGCACTGCATTTCGTCAAGCAAGGAAGAAAGGATAAAGGGAAAGGAAAGGCCGTGGAAACAGGCTCAGAGGGTATTCTGAGCTTTTTCGGTACATCTTTCCCATCGTCCATGTATCTTCGAAGCGCTCACAGGTGCGCAACAGGTCCCAACCCGAAGATACCTCAACTGCCCAAGTCGCCACCAAGGAAGCCAGTTCTTGCGGAGACACGTATGATAGTGGGCAAGGCAAGCGGCAAGCGCACTTTGGCCGATGCTATGGACGAGGATGTCCTGGTCAAGAAACACCGGGCGGAGCAGACCACCTCCAAATTCTTCTACAATTCACAGCCTGAATCAGGTCCCTCTCGTGTACGGGATGAGAAGGAAAACATACCCATCCTTATCTCTGACGGGGAAGGCGACGACGATTCGTTGTTGGTAAACGGTCATGTTGACGAAGTCGATGTAGAGGAAGTGCTTCTCGCCCAAGAGTTGAACGTCGACCAAGAGGACGGCTATATCTCACCGACAGCTTCACGCTGTCAGGACGTAGACAACCTTTCTTCTCCTGTTCGTCCTTCCAATCCTAAGTCTCGATCGCTCGACGACCTCGATTTCGGCGCGGACGTCGTCTCGAGTCCTCCCGCTGCGACTCCGCGACGCGTCTTGTCGTTTGCAATCAACCGCGTCCTGTGCGAGGATACACCTCCGGCGGTTTGCGATTTACGAAGGACTTTAGGTGTGGAAGATATAGACTCGGACGATTCACCTTTAAAAGCTCGCAGCGGAAGTGCGACGCCCCCCAGACCCACACCTCCCGACCGGACGGAAGATGAACAGGTGGATGACGATGTGGAGGATGTGTTGAACCGCGACCGTGCAGAGAGACAAGCTATCGTGGCGCAGGGGTGGAAGAATCGGTATGCCTTCACGAATACACGTCCAGCTCTGCATCGCAGTACTACGAATGTGACTCCAGCCGGGAGACATCGTGGTCCTCATCCTTATATGTCCACCCCTTCGCATTCGGCTCCTTCTGGAAGTCGACGCAGTCTGCTTTTCGTGGACACACTCAAGAAGACTCGGAAAGTATGGGCGGTGACTCACCCTCATAGCTCGCCCTTTCGAGGTAGCGCCGGTAGAGTCGATTTAGAAGGGGGTAGAACAAGCGGAGAGGAGGAGCAGAACTCGAATATCCAGGCTAAGCTGGCCAAGTTCAGGTACGTCCTTGTAGCCCGTATCAGTCTTCGCGTTTGATGAGGATTTCCAGATGTCAATAAAGATGTCAAAGATAGACACCATCTACCATTCTCACCTACACCTCCAACCGCATCTAGTTTGTCGCACTTGCTTTCTACATAAGTTATTGGATGTATATAACCTGTAATATCATAACAATTTTTCTCCATCGCCGTCGAGACGTGCAGTATCCGCGATTCTGATGTCAAGGCAAAAGTAATACTCAATCGCATATGATTTCTCGGACTCTTGGGAAAGATAAGGATCCGACAGTGACCCATGAACATCGGATATCTAAGTACATGGAATGGTGGCGTTGGCATCGCATGAACTGACAACTGAGATTGGTGTGCTTAATGATTCGTATGCCACCAAGATTTAGATTACAAGACCCCTTAGCTCAGTGGTAGAGTGTGTGATTCCAGCTTGAGCTCCTCGAGACTGTTCCACAAGGCCATCCGTTCAAGTCGGGTAGGGGTCAATCTTTTGTTTTGCGCCGTTACAGTTTTACTTATCAGACTCATTCCAAAATTAAAATCAAATCAGGGTACCCGGTACATAAGTAGGGCTAAATAAGTAGTTTGGCTGGCAAATTTCTGCGATTTCAACCAGGCGAAGTAGTAAGTACTTAGTATACCTGCCCCTCGGACCATGCTCGGTATGTTACCGGTTGGGATCACTCAGAACTTCTAAATTTCGCATGAATGATAGCAGGCCATTTTATAATTCTCTATACACAAGTCCTCTCATCGGGCCTGAACGTAATCATCAATCTTCAGCAGTAAGCAAACAGTCTCCGTCGCCAATTCCACGGCGCTCGTCGACACCAACAAAGGCTGCACCACATCTTCCTCGAGAATATTCGATATGAGGCCCTGGGAAGGGTTGTGAGCATGGGCAGACGGCCAACAGTGTTCAGCTTACCTTGCGGACATTGATACCAGCAGTCCTCTCGCCTAACGCGTGTCGGTTGCGCAGCTCGGTAACGATCGCGATGGGATTGAGACCGGCGTTCTCTGCCAGTGTCGTGGGGATGACTTCGAGCGCGTCGGCATACGCCTGGAAGCAGAACGCCTCCATACCCTTCAGCGATTGAGAGTATTGTGCTAGAAGTCTTGAGACGTGGATCTCGGGAGCACCACCGCCACCGATGAGAGCCCGCTTCTTCACCAGACACCTCACGACACAAAGGGCATCGTGTATACTCCGCTCGCACTCTTCGACAACGAGGGAGTTAGCTCCCATGGCCAAGATGCTGACAGTGAGACCGCGGTTCTTGATGCCGGTGATCTTCACAACCTTGGCGCCAGAGTTCGAAGTCTCTTCGACGAGATCGGCATAGCCCAACTTATCCTCAGTGAAGGCATCGATGTCCGCAACCGGCTTGCAGGCGAGACTCTTGGAAAGGAACTCGATTTCGTCACGCTCGACATCCTTCACGGCGAGGATCCCGAGCTTCTTGAGGAAGTTCAGGGAAATGTCGTCGACAGCGTCGCGGAGAATGGACTTCTGAATCAAGAGGACGTTGCAGCCTGCCTTTTTGATCTTCTTGCAGATGTTGAGCAGGTATTGCCGGCCCTCTTTCAGGACCTTGTCCATCTGGCGGTAATCATTGATGATTACTGTGTTGTCCATCTAGAAATGGGCTTAGAAGGAGAAGGGATGTGGGTATAGATGGACGTACATCCGGCTTGGGAGCGCTGAGCTGGAACTGGATTATGGCAATCTTGGCCTTTTCTATCCGGGTAGGGCCACCAGCAGCCGTGATGACAGTCTGGTTGAGGACAACGCCGTCGACGAGTTCGGTATCTTCGATGGTGCCTCCGACCTTCTTCACGACCCGAATATCACGCAAATCAACATTAGATGAAGTCGGGGTAACAAGGCGAGTGACAGCAGCGACTGCGATGGGAGCAAGGGTGGAGGAGTATTGCGAGACGATCTACTTGGCTGTAAGACGCGAGTAAATGACATGTAGGGTTAACTACCTTGGAGTTCAAGGACGTGCTTGCAGCGCGGAGCAGACTGGCTTTGTCTTTGAGATCGACCGGGGTAGACATTTCAGTCAAATATTCGACGGCCTTTGTGGACGCCTTCAAAAACGCCTCGGCCACGATTGTTGGATGGATGCCCTTTTGGAGCATCTTTTCGGCGGCACCCAAGAAGCTACCAGCAAGAACGACAACGGATGTTGTGCCATCGCCAGCCTCGATGTCTTGTGCGGCAGATAGATCGACCAGCTAAGCGGAAAGTTGCATAAGGCGAAGAGGAGCATAATCGACTGGAAGCGTACCATTTTCGCAGCGGGGTGGAGGGCTTGTATACTCTTGAGGATGGTTGCACCGTCGTTGGTCACAATTGTCTCTCCTTTCGAAGTTTGGATCTGGTATTCGTGAGTTTTTCCTGCCGGCACTCAGTCGTCGCTGTGTGCACACCATTTTGTCCATTCCCCTCGGTCCCAGCGACGTCCGCACGGCATCACTGATGGCTGGATATTGTATTCAGATGAAATCCGCAGTGTGAAACCAACCAATGCACCTTTGGCAGCAACCATGTTAGATAACCGCAATTCCATCGGTTTGCCCTGAAGAAAGCGCGTCAGAGGGCGTCGCGGGAATCGACGAGCAGCGCACTTTGTCGTTGAATGCGGCATTAGAGCCGGTCAATTTTTTGGTGATGCCCTGGGCTGATGTCGAGGGATTGGTGGAGGCCATGGTCGTCGAAGGGCAAGGAATCCGTAAACGTGACTTCCGCTTTCCTGAATCAGTGATTCAGTGACGCGCGTCGTTCTTGTCTTTGAACTCTCATCTTACCTCTCGCAATTATGAATATGGCAAGTCTGCGTATTCATTCCAATTGCTCAATTGTCTAAGCTGTTTCCGACAGAATCACTTATTGGCTCAAATGGCCGGGGGGTACGATCGTGGCTCTCGACTGCTGGACCCAGTACTCATCTGTCTTGCAGCATTCCCTATGGCCATCACGCGGCCCAACCCCCGCCTCCCAGCGCCTACGACGAGTACATGCGGGCGTACAGCGTGGCCATGCTTCCTGGGCGTGAAAGAGAGAATCTGTCTTATGGTGGCAAGAGTACGTACTAACAGCGATCTCTAGAAGGCCATCGCTGACGATAGAACCGCTCCAGTCATCATGCCGCCTTCTGCACTTGCACGCCTCACATCTATGGAACTTGAATCGCCTTGGATGTTCCAACTCCGCAACCCATCCAACTCGGCAGCCTCCACTCACGCCGGTGTGCTTGAGTTCATCGCGCAAGAGGGCGTGGTGCATTTGCCCTACTGGATGATGAAGACTCTCCGTCTCAGCGAGGGCGATCCCATACGTATAACCGGCGCAGAACTCCCTAAAGGCAAGCTTGTCAAGCTCCAAGCACAACATGTACACTTCTTGGAGATTTCAGATCCCAAAGCAGTGTAAGTAGATTTATCTATGTTGAGTCTACCTATCTCACTGTAGTCCGTAGACTGGAGCAAGCTCTCCGGAACTTCTCTGCCCTCACGCAGGGCGACATCATCGAGATATCATACAATTCGATTGTGTTTGGACTACTAGTCATGGAAGCGCGCCCAGGTGGAGAAGGAATCTGCGTGTTGGACACCGATCTCGAAGTCGACTTTGCTGCGCCCGTCGGTTATGTCGAACCGGAGCGCCCCAAAGCCCTACCGCCCTCCACCATGGCCTCCAAGCTGAAGATTGACCTGAACTCTGCCTCGCCAGGATCGTCAAGACCAGGTTCATCCCTCAGTGGAGGATTCGCAAGTGCTGGTGCAGGTGCTGTGAGTGTGAGCAAGGACGGCGACTCTTGGGAGAGTTTCAAGGGGAAGGGAGAGACTTTGGGTGGCCGCAAGACCAAGGGTAAAGGCATCAGTCACCGCAAAGCGGAGCAAGTGGCACCGGGAAGCAAGATCATACGAACGGAGTATGGATGCGCTTTCCTGCATTTCGGCATAGAATTAATGAATACTCTTCTAGCAAACACTTAATCGTGAACAACGAGTCCCTGGTCGACGACGTGAAGGTACCCGCGGCTCTCAACCTACCTTTTGGAAAGTTATTCTTTGGTTTCAATGTCGCGTCGTACACCCCACCACCTCCCGTGGAAGAGCCGGGCTCACCTAGTGCTGTAGGTCTATCTCCCAGTCTCGGGTTCTAATCATTCATTATGTCTATCAGGGGCCTGCATCGTTCGGCGGATCCGGTAACACTCTGAACGCACGATCCCAAGCCCAACCTGCAGCGAGCTCCTCAAAGGGCAAGGAGAAGGCCAAAGAGGAGGAGCCTGCTGCTTCGTGGGGCTCGTTAGGATCAGGACAGACGCTGGGCAACTCTGCCCCACGCGAACTGGGGACTGTAGGTGCCGGTGGCGCCCGCGTTCCGCGCATTCCGCGCCGCACTACCGGCCCCCCACCTCAACAGAAGAAGGAACGCAGTCCTACACCTGACTGGGGGGTTGATGATGATGATGTTATCATGATTGACAGTGATTGAACCATTGCAGTTGCACGTCCATAGACTGCGTTCAGCTCCTCTTACTATTAGATACAATGTACCTTATTACTACTCAGCCGCATTGCGGACCGAATGTCATGTAACGATCTGCTTCACGGAGGTGCGGTATCGTCAAGATATCACTATAAGTTGTATGACTACTGTACAGAAGGAAGTAATCCACAACCTCAAGGCTATGTTCGCGATCTCAGTACGCGCTTACGGCCCGACTGAGCCTCCACGCTGCAATATTTCACGGCGCGCCCAGAATTTGCTATTCGAAAGTCTCTGTGGCGTCGGCAGCCGCACATTCGCCGACCAGGTTTGACCAGGTTTTCGGGTCCTCCCGAAAATAACCTGAATGAAGGCTTTGAGGGTTTCACGCCTCGAACCTTGAAAACACGTATGGTGCTATCACGGTGTTGCTGCTGCTTGATGACTACGCGCCAGATAGGCTCATCTCCGACGCCTTTTGACCCGTTCTGCTAACGAACCTGGACTTTCCAGAGCGTTCTCGTCTTCCGAAGCCGAGGCAGAAGCATTTCGCTTCAAATTGGAGAGGAGTGGAGAGGGCGTAGGCGGCGGAGTAGGTAGCTCGATTTGTTTCGTGGTCCGTTTGCGAGGTGAAGTCGTTGGAAGAGGAGTAGTAGTATCCGAATCGACGATTCCATATGAGGCAAAGGACTTGAGATCAGCCGTGAACAAGACCTGCAAAAGGAGAACATTAGCAACAGCAGTTCTGAGCTTTAGCTGAGCGATGAAAGGACACACGGAATGCGCCCAACCGGCCCAGTCACCCCAAACAGAAATAAGCCTGGCGTTGACCTCCTCGTACAGTCTGGGTGTCATAGCAGCTTTCCCCTTACTGGCTCCCTTTAGTCCATAGTGCTTCATGGCAATCTGATGTACATGGGTGTCTACCGGGATCACCTCTTTCTATGGAGCGCAATTTAGTCGGTACGGCACTGATTTTCATTGTTGAGATTACTTACCTTGTCCAAGCTCATCAGGAGTACACAATCGGCAACCTTGCGCCCGACACCCATGAATTTAAGCAGTGACGTTCGGGCATCGTCCGTAGAAAGCTGCCTCAAGCCCTCGAGCCAGAGTTCAGGCGCTTCCCGCGAGTCGCAGATCTGCAGTGCTGTGCCATGAGCGTCCACAAGCATCTTTGCAGTCTTCTGGATGAAATCTGCCCGGTATCCAAATCCCAGCCCGCGCAGAGTAGAAGTTACCTCTAGAGCAGCGAGCGCAGAAGGAGGTGGAAAGGGATGGTATTCCAGACAGTCACTATTCTCAGGACCAGGCCCGACGGCAGAAAGCAGAGGCTTGGAGTAATGCTTGCAAAGATTCTGGACCATCTTGGTGATGCGTGAAATATTGTTGTTCGAAGAACAGATGAATCTGAATAGTAGTAAGAGCAATGTCGACGCGGGCCTCTCGTTTGGGCTCTCAAGACGTACGAGATGAGATTTTCCCATGGGTCTTGCCGAAGCATTCTGATACCTCCAAAGCGATCTTTGAAAGAGGCAAAGACGCTGTCCCGACGTGCCCAATCCTCGTACAACGATGCTAGATCGACATCGAGCCGAAAATAGCTATTGATCCACACGAGAGTCTCTGCATCGCGTAGAGATGACTGAGTTGACGTCGGCTGAGGGTCAGGGAATATAGCGCGGTAGTAGAGCTCGGTAGAGGATTGTCTGAGGCAGACGACGCGGTCGCGTAGACAGAGCCGGTACTCGGTGTCAATCAACTCTTTGCCGCCCAAAGGAAAAGTATGCCATCGAAAGGACTGGCCGCATTTGAGCACAGCTGCCAAGGATAGCTGAACGAGAGACAGAGGCAGAGCGCGGAAGCCGGCAGGGCAAGCGGCCATCCTCGTAGTGGTGGTCAAGAGACAAGACGGTACTTGCCCGGAACGGTCATGACCAACGCCAACAGCAAAACATAATGCCCTCGGACGGCGACTCGTTCTTGCCTCGTATTCTGTCCGTCTTCTACGCCGTCTTCGACAACCGACATGGCCCCCAAATCGTATACCAAGTTCCCGAGGGTCTCATAGCAGTGCCCACACCAGCCAACGCGGCTCTGACATCTGTACCACCGACGCCCACCGTAGACGTAACCCCTGTGCCTCGCATCAACTCGCGCAACTCGAGCAACTCACTTGTGTCCCCGACAGACCTGCGCGCGACCTCTCGCAGCTTCCATTCTCCTCACAAACGAACCCCCTCCAACAGTCGCGCCCTGTTCAACTTTAGCGATGTCTCAGGCTACGTGATACCTCCAAGCGCTCTATGCGGGCGCCTGGTCGTCTGCTCCACTGGAAAACATCGCGTTATCGGCTTTCCGGCGGAACTTGTCGGCAAGTACGAGCGGAACTACTTTCGATACAATCTCTGCTTCGTGTTGGACCGAGGCGCAGATCTCAGCTGCTATGAGCCTATCGTGAGAAAGGTCAGCCGCGTACTTACAACATGCGAGGTAAGCTTTGCTGCATCTGACGCGTCGACAATCTTGACTGATAGGCATGACTCGCAGGAAGAATCGGCTTTTTTGTCGTCTCCCAAGACTTCACCCGAGTTACACGCCATCTTGGAGCAGTTGTACGAAGACTTGAATTCATACTCGGAAACATCCATTCGTATCGATGACTTCAACTCCATTGAACTCAAGATCTTCCCATTCTATCCCAACCCTCCTGTCGTCAAGGATTGGATGGTTCCGGTCGCCCTCATCAACATATCCAAGCAGATTGAGGAAAATTGGGACCTCACGATGGTAAAGGTGTGCAAATTCATCGACGGCGTCAATCACGTCGGTCGTATTGCGAGACTCGCAGATTGCGATATCATCTATACCAGAAAAGCTATTGCACATCTCTTGTGAGCCATCCCTTATCTTCTGTGTTTTCCCTAAATCTTGATTCCTGCTCAGATACTACCAAGTCATCATGACGATCGACATCTTCCAGTACTCGAACACATACACGCTCAGTAAAAGTATCCAATGGCTTGCAGACCAACCACATGTTAAGGAAGAATGCGGTCCATACGTGACGCGACCAGGCAGGGCGATCCCAGATTGGCCGAAGCTTTTGCATCTGTATTCTCGGATGAAACCAGGAAGGACTGTGTACGAGTGGATGGAATGCTACAATGTCGACAGCTTGGGGATTGATGTCCGTCGCTTTACTAGTTTCGGTGTCATCAAGGTGATCATCCTATAATCTAGACGGACTTGTTGACTCATTCTTGCACAGGGTTTCTTGCGCCGGATACATCGCTGGCCTCTACTCATTTCTCCAGAATATACGGATACCACGCCTCCCTCTGGCAGGACACGCGTGAAGAGCTTATCTAGTCGATTCCCGCCCAGTATACCTGTTGCCGCAGATCCGTCCGCGACGTCAAGCCAGAACCTTCTTCGCGGGCGATCCTCTTACACTGCTCCCCTCAACACCTCCGTCAGCCCCGATACCGCAACGAGCGCCCCGCCTACTCCGCGTGGTCAAACTGGTCCCCGTCCCCGCCGAGCCAGCGCTGCCGAAAAAGTACTTGAACAAGTACGCAGCCGCGACCAGCAATACACGACTGGTAGCAGCCCACGCACGTCTTGGCTACATCAACCAAACGAATCACCCACCAACACCCTCCCGGGGATCCTTGCAACTTCCAGCACACCCCTAGAGAGCAGCCCTTCCTCCAGCAAGTTCGGAAGCGTCGAGTCGCGTCGTCTCTCTGCGATCTTTGCCTCTCCGTTACCCAACGTCTCGTCGTCGCCGAAGATGGGCCAGGCCACGCTTGCGCCGATGAGACCCCGATTGTCGAGGTCTCCGTCGGCTCCTGCGGTGCATCAACACACGGACAGCGAAGGAGCGCCTATTCCGTTGAGCTACCCTCCTCAGCTGCTTCCACTGCTCGACGGGGAACACCATACTGACGAACTGGCTGTCATGTTCAACGCGGGCTGGCCTCGTCTAGAACAGTGGCTGATTGCTGCCGGAGGAGGGACCGCAGAGAACACATTTGGTCGGATATCTATGATCTTCAGGTGAAGTCACGGCTTTGGGCTTGCGGCGCTGGAATGTAGTATTACATGCATTACTCACTCGTCATTGTACCGTCTGTTTCTCAATCCGAGTCAAACTGAATAATGGGGTGCGCATCTTTTCCATCCGGGCCACGATAAGATAGCTACTTTGTGGTCCTGCAGGTCACAATGCAGATGCACTAAGTATTGACAGCTGTCTGTGATATAGTCAACGTCCCTGACATCCTCTCAGCAAGAAGGTTACAGCAAGACAGGTCTGTCTAGCTTGTGTCTAGCTGTTTGAAACTGTTTTATCGATGATCATTGAGCTGATCGTGTACCTGAAGACTCTGAGCTCGTACTTGTGTACAAGAAAAGCACGGGTGATTGACTCCCTGTGTTCGGATCTTACATAGACACACGGCAGTACAGCCAAGAGCGATGAGCCGAGGGAGGATGCGGTCTGGTGAATTCATCTATCAATGAGGTGAGCGTACGGTGATCTCGCAGAACCGCGATGTCTTTGCCGCACATCGCGACAAACTGAATGATGTGGAATGAGATATGAGCCCCTTCTCAGGTACTCTGTAGATAAACAGTATAGTTATAACAGTTGTACAATTTTCGTCATACGACGGCCCGCACTGCTCGATTAGTTTCTAGCTCAATACATCTACTTGTCGAGGATAGTGGTCTCGACGATGATGCCGGTGACCCTGTAAGGATCTGGAGATTTGAATGAGCACCGTGTCGTAAACAGGCATACATAGTGATGGGGGTCACTTCAACGTAACACTTACCGATGTTGGAGGCGGGACGCCTGTCCTCGAGATAACCGTATCCCTGGGCAGCAACATGCCTGGGAACACGGATGGAAGCACCACGGTTGGCAACACCAGACGAGAAAGACCCGATGTGGCCAGTCTCATGACGGCCAGTCAGACGAAGCTCATTGTCCTCTCCGTAGACGGCAATGTGCTCGTTGTGCCTTTTGCTGAGCTTGGCAATGGCGGCCTCGATGGCCTGCATTCCTCCGGGCTCACGCATAGCCTTGGTGGAGTAGTTGGTGTGGCAGCCGGCGCCGTTCCAGTCACCGGCAAGAGGCTTGGGGTGGAAGGACACCTTGATGCCCCACTGTTCGGTGATGCGCTCAAGGAGGTAGCGGGCCATCCAGAGGTGGTCACCCATGGAGATACCCTCACACGGGCCGACCTGGAACTCCCACTGAGAGGGCATGACCTCGGCGTTGATGCCGCTGATGTTGACACCGGCGTACAAGCATGCGCGGTAGTGGGCTTCAATCACATCACGGGCGAAGACCTTGCCAGTTCCTGATGGGTGTGATCAGATGGGGTCGTTCGACACAGCAAAGACGAGAAGCGCACCAGCACCGCAGTAGTAAGGGCCCTGGGGTCCAGGGAAACCGCCCTTGGGCCATCCGTAGGGCTTGCCATCGACGTCGAAGAGAGTGTACTCCTGCTCGAGACCGAACCAGGGCTCAACGTCCTTGGCCTCATCCATGACCTTCTTTGCGTGGTGGCGGAAGTTGGTCTTATTGGGCGTGCCGTCGTTGTTGTATGTCTCGGCGAGCACGAGAATGTTGTCGCCGCCGCGGAAGGGATCTTTGAAGATGGCGGCGGGGCGGAGGTAGACATCCGAGTCAGTGCCCGGGGCTTGGTTGGTCGACGAGCCGTCAAAGTCCCAGATACGGAGAGAGCCGATGTCGGTGACCTTCTTGCTCACTGTCTGTTCACCGAGCGCATCAGCAGGGCGACAGCGCGCGTCACGACGAGCACACAAACCGTGGTCTTCGAGCGCATTCCACCATCGCCGTCGATCCAGACATCTGATGACTCGATTAGGCTCCACCAAGCTGCAAAGCAGGTGGCATACATTCGGCTTGGACCTTCTCGCCCTGGGGCAGCGCAAGGTAGGGCGCAAGGAGATCGTTGCGATACGGGAAGGCCTGGGCGGACATTGTGCGTGCAACGGCGAAGAGGACGACGGGGAAGAAGGATTTGAGTAAGGGTTTCAATTCCCGCGTTTAAGAGATAAGTGCCACTGGTGTTGACGGCTGTTTATAGCGCCGAGGCACACAGCGGCTATCTAGGACCCCGGACAACCGACGAAAATGTCAGATCCAGTCGAGCCCAAAATGGGATTTTTCTTCCGCACTCTTTTCTCCCAAAAGTCTTCCGAACCCGGGATTTGACCCCCCAAAATCTCAAAAATCTTCGGCACCGTAGATCATAGTTACCAAAAACTGCTGGAATTGTGGCGCATGGTCCAAAATCATCGCCAGTGTGTCTATAGCATATATATTATTGTTACTCTACTCTAACTCGACTGTTTGACGGCCTTTCAATCGCTTGAAGGCTACAGCAAGACTTGTCGTGTTCTGAGGACTGCTGAGGACCTTGTATCGGGCATAGTCTGCAGGTCCAATGAGGAGGTTGCCCATCCTACCAATGTCAGTGGGCCGTGAGTCGAGAGTACAGAGGAAGGCATATGATGGGAGGTGGCCGAACTTCTGCGCCTCGAGATGCTGCAGTTTCCCGGTGATAGAGCGAAATTGATGCTCATGCAGGTGCTCGTATAGCTGTACGGCCATATAGCTCACACCCGCAATGTTGGAAGCTTCTGCAATAGAAGCATGGTTGACGCCTTTTCCTGCCGTTTTCGAATACAGCGCCATTACTAGTGAATGTATGTTAGACAGTGTATAAGATGTAATGATCAAGGCAATCACCTCGGCAAAGCCATAGGCGTTCTTCGTGATAAACAAACCCATAGGCCGATGCGCATTTTGAGTCTGTACAGAGGAGCGCAAGCTCCGACACCCGTGCATTCGAGAGCTCGACTGGAAGATGGCATTCCTTGATGATTGTTGTACGGCGTGACAGTTGCTGCGGAATTGGTGAGCAACGCAGTGGAGGATCGCAATGTAATGAGATACCTTCTTAGCCTCAGCAGATGCAACTACAGCAGCATTGGCAGCGTTCCCGGTAACAGGAGTACTCGAGGAAGAGGTGCCGGCCTTCCACCGATGAACCCGGGCAAGTCCGGTCGAAAGTCCCTTTCCCTCGATCTCAAGTTGAGCTCGTATACCATCCAATACCGAGTGGTAAGCTAGCTCTCGTGGCGTGAGCTCCCTCGGTGGTGGGCCCGTGTCAGGGCAACTCTCGGTCTCGGTCTTGAGATCCTTGACCGTTCGAATACCGGTAGCTGCAGTACGACTCTGGTGCTCGAACCGCAGGGCCACTAGTGCTTTCAAATCAATGCCAGTGGTCGAAGAAAGAGACGAAGTGGAGAACGGGTTGGCTGGCTTGGCATTGTACTGTGGTGCTTTCAAGGATTGTGCCAGTGTCTCCCGGATTGCAGCTGCGTCATCGGAGAGTGCCTCTTGTAGAGCGTCGTCGTTGAGCTCTGGCAGTGCTTGACTACAAGAGCTGTTAGAATGTCCAAATGAAGCAGATAACAACATACATTTCCATGTCCATATCCATGACAAGAGAGAACGCCGCGTATTGGAGATCACGAATCTGCTGTTGCCGAAATCCGCTTAGTGAGTGAATGTTGATCTCTTCCAAAGCCGATAGAGCATCCTGTAGATTGACACGGGGGTCCTGATCCTCGTCACCTTCCATCTCGTCACTTACAATACTAACATTGTCCCCATCTTGCTGAGCAGCGGAAGACAGCGAAGGAACGTTGACATCCGTGAACCATGTGCGAATGTTGGGCAAAGTCGTTGACGTGTCGGTGTCCATGTACATTGAAGATGCCGTGACGCCAAGAAGAGCGAAGATGTTCTCGGCCTCGCCATAGGCAACATCAACGATAGCGTCGATATCCGCATCCGATGGGTAGGCAGACAATGCGCCGATATCGAGGTCACGGAAGTCAAGATATTCGTGATGATAGCCGCCTGCGGTAGCTTTGGCATCAGCGTACTTGCCGGAGAAGATGGCCTGACGAAGGAAGACGAAGAGCTTTGGGATACTCTGATAGAAATTGAGCATGTTGAAGTCGGGGACGATTTTACGGAGGAGGCCGAAGGTGTGCTCATTAGGCTCTGATGAGAGTAACCATAGTAGAAGTGGATAGCGGCCCCCAAGATCATCTCGGTAGATATACATTGTTTCGAGGAAGCCTTTGATGAGGATGCGAATAATGTCGGCGAATTCGGGTGAGACAAAATGGCGATGCTTCGCATATCCTGCCTTGTCGAGAAATGTCTCCCAGAGCTCCATGAAGAAGTGCGTACGCAAGATCATCTTCAGTCGCTCGGAGATGGTGATCTTCCTGCTCTGGTACGCATCGATAAGCTCTCCAATGATAAACAGGTAAATGATCGTGCCCAGGTGTTCGGGATGGTGGTCGACTAGCCATTCCAGTGCTGCGCCAGAGAATAACCGAGCGGCAGCTCTATCATCTTGCCGGTCAATCTTTTCGACATCGCGACGGAACAACGGACCACCTTCATCGACCATTTGGCGAATATGGATGTAGAGAGCAACATGGTTGGGAAATGTCAGGAGACGTGCTCCGCTGAAGCCGTTGTTTCTACCCGACTTCTTCCCATGCATAGAGTCCTGCATATTTGCGAGAGCATGAGCAAGGTCGGCACCGTGGTAGTGAATGCGAATGATAATGGGCATAGTGGGTCGTCGGGGGTGCCGTATTGGCTTCTCAACCACACGAGTAGCACTGTCATCGATGCGAGTCTCTACTCCACGCTCAACAGAGGTTCCATCGCATGCGTTGTTGCGAAGGTTGACGCCATGACGGAGAAGTCCATCGATTACTTGCTGGGACATGGCAAATAGCTGGTCGGCATCAAGACTTGTGATCCCTACAGCTGCAAGAACAATGGGCATGACTTTTGGCATGGGGACCTGGAGAACAAATAGACGAAGCTGCAAGATAGCATGAATAGTTGAGTCATGGACAATCAGAAGGCGCTACCTTTGTTGCTTTCTCAAGCTTTGAGCGTTCGACCGCTGCTTCGAAATCTGCAGGATCCGCTAGAAGGATTGGTTCGCCGGTGCTCCCAAGGATTACATAGCTATTCCGATCCTCGTCCCAGAATGGCCGGAGCGACTCGGATAATTTGGTATCATCCCAGCCCATGGACACGGGACCCTGATAATCGAGCGCAGACAATTGTTCGGCTGCCAATTCGAACGTACGTTCAGTGATTCCAACAGGAAACTTGGGGGCCTTGGCCCGTTGACGTCTGAGTGGTCATGTTAGCAATGCAACCGTCTGAGGATTTGGAACCCTATCTACCGTAAAGTTCGCTCATCCGGCAGGGGAAGAATGGACTTGAGGAAGCGGTAAGCTGCAGCGCTGTGGGAGGCTACAATATGAGCAAACTCAAGGAGGTTGGGGGCGTATCGAAAGCCCTTCAGCCCAACTCCACGTTCTGCTTTCTCTTTCTGCACAACAGAAGCTTCGACAAACGACAGCATAGCTTCGTCACCTGTGCCATGTCCAAATTTCCCCTCCAAGACAGCTTCAGCAAAGCGAACACAGGGCGTCTTAGCAGCATCCTAGCTCAAAGTTCAGTAAAGTCAATGACAGTACTATAACAGAGCTCACAGGATCTTCAACGATGGCCTGAATACCCATACACCGCGCATACGAGGCAGCAAGAGAGGTGCTGGCACGGTGAGCCTTGGGAATGTATCTATAATTCGCGTTTGAGGGCCGTGGACGGCGTATTGCTACCTTGAATGCCTTGAGGCCTAGGATCTTGAGACATTCGTCGCATTGGGCGCGTGGTTCCTCTACACTTTTGGATGGGATCGAGACTCGGACTGATTTCTTGCAGTCGACCGAGTAGACGCGACCGTCAGCATGAGCAGTCCTCCATTTCCACTCATGCCTCTGGATACGCTTGATACTGGCCTTGCGCTGTGCTGTCAGCTTCCGGAAAGCCTTGCGGTAGACCTTCCTGGCCAGCTTAGTCACTGACGAAGCCCCACCTCCTCCCGCTCCTGTACGTCCGAGGTAATCGTCCAGAAGAGGAGTATCTTCCGAACTCAGTCCGTCGCAGGGTATATCCATCGATTTCATCTTTGGTGCAGCAGGTTTGACGGTTGGCTTCGCACTCGACACTGATGCCTTTGACTCGCCCGATGCCTTCAACTCGCCTGATGCCTGCACGTTACTTGCTGGGATCTTCTTTGTTCGTGTAAATCCCAGCTTCTCGAGGGTATTCGATTTGGCTGCTGGCGCGACCTTCTTCTTGAGCTTTTTGGGATATTTCGGGTTGACGGGAGTGGCGGGACATTCGCGTAGATGGACAGTGTAGACGGATGGTGAATAAGGAACTTTCATTGCGTACGAGTTTCCACATCCTACACAACGAACGTGCATGTTATCGACAACTTCAGCGGAAGGGATACCAAGAGCTTTGCATTGCTCTGCTAGCGTCGCCTCGAATGCATGGAGTTTGGTCGCGCTCGGCTTTGACTTGTTCGCCAGGGCTTTACGCGCCCATTTCGCGGACTTGGACAGACCAACACCAACACGCCTGCCGATGGATTTGAGTCTCGAGCCGCCAAAACGTGAAGACAGGTCGGAGTCAATGGTGGGAGTAAACGAGGAGAGAGATAGTTCGCTGGGTGCACGGTCGGTAACAGCATCGGAGTCGCTGTCACTGAGGTAGACAGTGTCAACAAGGTTGAGGTCAGGCGAGGCAGACCTCTGCCTAATTGGGCGAGTTGTTTCTTGCTCTGGTCCATCATCCTCGCGGCCTCTTTTACTACTCGGCACAACTTCAACATCCATTTTGTCCGCTCTTTGAGCGTGATAGTCAACATCGACGTCCATGGAAATAGGACTGGCACTGAGAGTAGGATGTGGGCTGTTCATGGGGGCATGGAGTGGACTAAAGACGGGCGCGGGGACTGGGCTAGCGACAGGAGCGGGGACTGGACTAGCGACGGCAGGAACTGAACTAGCGACGGCGGGAACTGGACTAGCGGCGGCGGAGACTGGACTAGCGACGGCGGGGATTGGGCTAGCAACAGGAGCAAGGACTGGCCTAGCGACGGGCTGCATCTCGCCGTGGTCATCTGGGTCAGACGTCTGGTGCGTTGCAGCCGTCTTGACAAAATCTGTCAGCCATCTAAACTATGAACTAGAGTATCGCGCTCACTTGTTTTGTTGCCTCCTGGAGTAAATCAAGAAACCACTTCACGCGGTCGTACACCTTCCGCGATGGATTCCAAATTGGATCATCAAGAGCATCGACCGCCATTGTATTCACTGCGAGAAAGCCGCAGACCTGAAAATCGTCCTGCAATCCATGGGTGAGGGTATCGCCAACATTCTTGAACTTCCGCTCAGGAAACCGCTCCTTCAGCCATTTCTCAACAAGCTTCAGCTTTGCCTTCGGTACATGCGATATTCGATGAGAAAGTGAGTCACCTGTTCTGCTGTCAATCCCAATGTTGGTCTCATGAAATTATAGGACTGACCGTATGATATCTCGTTCTTTACAAAGTCGATCTTCCCCGCAATGAAATGTCGTTGTGTGCTCAGGTACATTGGGAAGACAATCTTCTCAACTCCGTCGTTGACCCTTGTCTCTAGCCGTCGCAAGAGCTTAGGCTCCTTGACCGTCTTCGGGTCTGCAAATTTCTCGAGCTCGTGAAGGAACTTGAGCGTCGTGACGGCAACTAGACAATCACGATCTGGATCGTCTTGCAGCCTTTGCGAAAGGTAAACTCCCATCGAATCCACCATCCCCGTCGTCAACTTTCCATCCCCAAGTAGCTGTGCCAAGAACAAGTTTGTCGCCTCACTTGGAGCCTCGGGCAGATGGAGATGCGCATTCCAACGCATGGACAGGAAGCGGCGGTGTGCTTCTTCGACGGCCGCGAGGCTGGCGGTAGGTTGTGCATTCCTCGTCAGCCATAAGTCGCAAGCTAACATCCTCGTCTTGATTGCCTTCAGGCGGTACAGCTCCTCCCAACAGGTAAGCACGTATATGGGGTATCGTGTATCAGGGTACTTGGGATCGATGATGGATACGGAGCCGTCAAGGAGGGCTTGTCCCATTGCCGCAAGCAGTCCTGCCAGGGCCGTCTGAGGTGGGAGGGGGCGAGTATTTAAGAACATGATGGCGTCGCCACAATTGGGTATCTGTTTGCTGAACCAGAAAGTAGGCTTTGTGAATGCAAGATCATGTGAAGACACTGGTAGTGCACCGGTGATTAAACCAGCAACAGTGTCATAGGAATCGGGAAATAAAGCCAGAGCTATGTGCTCGGGCACCTGTAATTGCTGTTTTCGAAGCAGCGCCAGTCCCGGTGGTATGTTGTCCATCGGCCATTTTTTCTTCTTTTTGACCCACTCTCGACGAGTCTGCGCAAGGCACTCGGTCTCTTCGTCGCTATCAAGGATCTCATCAGGGTTGATTTGAGACATATGGAGGAAGCGCCTTGTGGGGAATCGGGATATTGACCAAGGAGGCAGGTGCGAATGATTTCAGCGGGGCGCTGGCGGACTGTCGGGTGCTCGTCAGGCGATCGTCCCAATTCAGGAATCAGAGAGAAAAAATCAAGCTGTCCAAGCCCGATGGCCCGAAATTCCTTCGGCACTAGGGGATCTGACGTTTTCCGGATTCTCATTTTTCTTCCGAACTTTGTATCACACATTTTTGTTCAAAAGTCCATTTTTCTTCCGTTTTTGTATCATAGTTACCCTCCGAAAACTCGATTTTTCTTCCGCACAGCGGATCTGACATTTTCGTCGGTTGTCCGGGGTCCTGGCTATCTCCGCTGGCGGCTACAGTCACCAGACTGGCCCTGACCCAACCGAGTCTAGGCTGCGTCCGAGCAACGTACAGTACGCGATGCCCGCTCGCCTCAGCGCCAGCTCCTTGCGCCGTCCTGCGCTCGACCATGCTGTCCTCGCTCCGTGCTGCTCAATTGCGGAAGCCCCATTGGTGGGGTGCATTCTGGAAAGCTATTTCCGCGCCAGCCGTCACTTTCGGCCGAGGCAGATAAGAAGCGTGTGCGGGCCGGAGATGTTTCCGATAATGGCAAGCTATAACACTGCTGCCATCTCCTTGCCATCTGCTACAGTATACCAACCATCTAAAAGTACATCACAAGGCCAGGTAACGTTGGACGCCACCTCCAGACTACAGCCTGATTCTGCGTCTCGATGTCGGATAAAGCCGATCCTTATCCGTTACGCGAGCCCAGTCGCGCTATGGCCTCAGAGCTCTCCTGTTCCTCATGAGCGTCCGATTGGCTGACCTACAGACACAATGCCACAGCTCTAGGGGCATTTCGCCGCGGCCCAAACCACTCACCACTCGAAGCACAGATTTCTTGGACGATTCTTGCATCTCACCTGCAATGATGAGCTCATCCAATATCTTACCGAATGCAGGGTCAATGCAAGTGGTGAGTTCAATTGGCCGCGCCCACTCACAGCATAGGCTTTCTGGAAATTGAATATACTAGAGTCGCGTTTCAGCGTGACATTCAGTAGGCGGGCATAAGAGGGCTCATCGTACAGGTCCAACTCGCAAACCTGGAGAGCGGGGATTGTCAGATCAGTCGTCGCGCGACGGGGAACATACATACATTGCCAAAATAGCGATCCAACACCTCCACGTAGCGGTGAATGACCTCAAGAGTGACCAGTTCGTTGTCGCCTGCACCGATGCCGCAGACGAAGAAGAGTGATGCATATCGTCTATATACTACCTTCTTGTCTGTTGTGAATCATAAGACAAGCAAAACACGAGCTTGGCGGTAGACAATTCTACCCTTGTATTCCAGGAAATTGCACATTCTGGCCCTGCGGGACAACACAAGTTGCGTTACATCCTTGACTGCCTTGGCCTTGTCCTTTGGAGGCAGTGTCGTGAACCACTTGGCGAGGCGGACTTTGCCTGACAGAGGAGGCTGTTATTCCCGCAGCGCGAACATACGGCGGCCCGCAAACCGACCTTGTCGGGAAACGAGCAGGATGTAGGTGATCATGACGGTGGCGGTCAAGTCCTAAATCGGAACAGTGACGTACGATTCGCGTGTCTCTTGCATACCGACCGCCAACACTGACGTATCACGATGGCCTCTCAGTCGTCCAAGATCGAGGAGATAGTCGACGACATCCAGAATCACGACAACGAGTCGGGCAGCGAGGACGAGGACGACCTCCCGCAGGAATCCACCTCGACAGCACCGCCATCCAAGAAGAAGAAGAAGAAAAAGAAATCCAAGGCTGCTCGTGTGCTCAATGCTCTCGCTGGGAAATCCGAGATACCGGACAGCGTCGTGGACCGCGTGCTCGATGTTGTCAAGGCGGAGGGAGGCGCTGACGTTCAAGAAGCGACGCACGGAGATGTGCGACAACTGCTCGAACAGATGAAGATCATGGATGTCGCCAAGGGCAAATCGGGTATCGGAGGCTTCAACAAGAAGGACATGGGCAGCCATAAGGTGTGTAGACCACCCATTACTGTATCCACATCTTTCTCTGACTGTGCTGGGATCAGTTCTGGAACACACAGCCAGTACCACAACCAGGCAGGCCGTCTTATTTGCCGTGTACAACTGCTTCTCACGGCATCCATTCCAGGCGAGGACCTGTCTGCAGAACCCGACGGATTCATTGAGCCCTCCGTTCCCCGTGATCAAGTGCAGCAAGAGGGCTACCCGCTTCCCAGTAACTTTGAATGGTCCACCATCGACATCAACGATCCCAATCAGGCGAGTCTGCGCGAATCTCTTTCTGCCTTCAGGACGCTTATCACCAATTCCAGGCCAAAGAAGTCTACGATCTTCTATCGTTGAATTATGTCGAAGACGACGATGCTTCCTTCCGGTTCCAATACACTGCCGAATTCTTGCAATGGTAGGCGCTCTTGTCCCGGACCGATACTCTCATATGAACCAGCTGGCAGGGCTCTGCAGCCACCAGGGTATTTCAAAGAATGGCACGTCGGCGTACGCGTCTCGTCCAACAAAAAGCTGGTCGGGTTCATTTCTGGCGTTCCTTTGAAGACTCAAGTGCGGCAAAAGTTGGTTACATATCCTCTCTCTCTCAATTTCCGGTTGACCTTAGTATCAGTCTCGTTACGATGTGCGAAATCAATTATCTCTGCGTACACAAGAAACTCCGATCCAAACGTCTGGCGCCCGTTCTTATCAAGGAAGTGACGCGCCGTGTGCACCTCACGGGCATCTTCCAAGCCATATATACCGCTGGTGTAGTCATACCCACTCCTGTGACAACGTGCCAGTACGTCGCACCCTAAGTCTTTCTCACTCTTGCTGACTCTTCTTCGTCAGGTATCATCACCGACCGCTCAACATCACGAAACTTGTGGACGTCAAATTCTCGTACGTGCCTCGACACACGACTTTGGCCCGTATGGTGCGCGTCAATAGGCTGGAGAATCGCACGAAGCTTCCGATACGGGAGATGGAAGAGAAGGACGTCAAAGGCGTCTCTGACCTTTTCGTCAAGTTCATGCAGCGCTTCGACATGAGGCCCGTGTTCGATGTCGACGAGATAGCACATCAGTTCTTGAGCGGTAAGGGCAAGGACGCCGTGGGCGATGGCGGCCCCGGCAGAAGACGGGGCCAGGTTACATGGTGTTATGTTGTGGAGGTTGGTGGATACCATGTCTTTCCTCTTGACGAGATCTGACGAAAGTCACAAGGACCCTGACACACATCAAATTACCGATTTCTTCTCTTTCTACTCTTTGCCGTCGACTATCATAGGTAGTGTTCAGTATCCCGTCCTGGAGGCGGCATACTTGTACTATTACGCCAGTGCGACGGCCTTGGAGCCCGGTGCCGAGTCGAATGGCACGTATCAGCAACGGCTACATGACTTGCTCGGTGATGCCCTCATCGTGGCTAACAAGGCCAAGTTCGACGTATTCAACGCGTTGACGTTGATGGACAATGCCCATTTCCTCAAAGATCTCAAGGCAAGTCTCTTTCATTGTACAAGATAGATGCCTTCTGATGAAATGTAGTTTGGGGCTGGCGACGGATTCCTCAACTTCTACCTGTACAACTGGAGGACCGCTCCGTTGGCGGGCATGGCGCCAACGGCGGATAGAGAAGTTGGGCGGGGAGTTGGTGTCGTTATGTTGTAGATATATCAATGAGAATATACATAGGGATTTCATCGACTCGAAATTTCCCAACTCGACAGCGAGACGTGAATCATACTTCTGCGTCAAGGTTCTCGTCCCTTGGACCTCAAGATTCGAAATTGCGAGATCACTCAGTACTACCAACAGTGTAGCCTCACCTACCTACACCGATGTCACAGTCAACATTGGGGGCCACGGCATGGCCAGTTATATGACTGTCTAGTAGTGTTGAACAACGTCGACTCTTCCAGTTTGCCGAGTCTCTGTCACTCGGGAGTCGGAGTCTTGACTCCTGCAGCTTGCTTGACTCTTTGATCTTCACTTAGGTGAGTCTGATGTACCACACCGGTACCAGCTTGTTTCTTGTCACTTGAATTGTTCATTGCTCACTGCTCAGTGGCCATCCAGTAATTCTGATTCCTGAATCGACTTCAATGTTGCCGCCGGCCCGCTTGCGCAATGCGCATTCAACATTGCGGCCAGTCAACAGTGACCGAAACGGCGCAAAAGCAAAAGATTGACCCCTACCCGACTTGAACGGATGGCCTTGTGGAACAGTCTCGAGAAGCTCAAGCTGGAATCACACACTCTACCACTGAGCTAAGGGGTCGTGTTAAAGTGTTCTCAGGCTGTTATAAGGCCCCCGCGGTTGGGCTCTGTCACCCATCCTCGACACCGGTGCAAATCTCAGGTCATTCGTACTTACTCCGATCACAGCTGGGCGAAAGGCCTTCGCCTGAAAGACCGACGCTCATTTCATCTTCCTGAAGTCTGTCATCATGATCTATACCTCACTTTCAGTCAGGTGACGATCGTTCTTGCAAAACTACCACCTCCATGCCGCTGGCGCACAAGCATATCGACGCGGCCACTGCGTCTCTTCTAATCAAGGGCATAGATCTCAATCTTGATCTGTGGCTTGTCTTTCGGAAGCCCTGAAGGTCGTGTGCTGTCGAAGACGCACATCATTCTTCATTTAAGCTCAAGTTATGATGCGCGCCGCCTTCTCTGATGTCTTCTCGGAAGAGGTAGTGATAGTATAAGATATACAGCATTCTCACTCTCACTGTAGCTCCCGCACCTATGGCCACCCGCTCTTCCAACACTTCTCTGATACCAAAGCCGCCGAACTTCAAGAGTAACTGGAACCTTTCTCTACTGGAACAGGCCATCGGACAAAACGATATCACCAAGGATTTCAGTGCTTTCAAGGTAGGCCTCAGCGACTCTGTTCAAACGATCCGCATTCTTTACTTCTTTGACCAAGGCTTTCGTTCGCAACGTTAGTCGCAAGTGTGGATTACATCCTCAGTTGAAGAGACCAGATGCCTCACCTGAGCAGTGGTCGAAGGTCATTGCCAAGGTACTAGCCTGCCCGCAGACTGCGCATAATTGAACCTTGACGACTGATTCGACGCGATCAGGTTTTGGAGGAATACCCAGAGCTCGCGAATTATGAAGATTCTTGGCCCCTCAGGTGCTATTACGACTGCTGGGCCCTCTGGCTGCCAAAGGATCGACCACCCGCAGTGCTCGGACAAGTAGAGCGTGCTTTCGAAGCTTATCTGCCTCAATAACTGTACATCCAGGGCTCGGAGAACTCCTCGTCGCAAGCTGCAGAATCTTCTGAGATGACACTCCGCAAGAAGAACGTTAACGTCTCAAGTGTCGCTCTGAAGGTACGCCGTTCAGATCTGTACCAGCCACCGTACCTCATAACAAGTTAGTCTGCCTCGCTTCACAAGTCCCCGACGACGCGCGGACGGGTAGGGCAGCAACGAGTCTTGTCTTCTTCCACAAGACTGGCGAAAAACACAACGCGCAAAGCAGAGGTACGTCAATCGTTGAGGAAGAGTCTAACTACCTGTATCATTTGTTTCCGTAGTCGTGTGGACCATTCACGCTTCCGCTTCTACAATCCTCGGTCTCACGCGCGTCGTGGACAATTGCACGTCCGTCTGTCGAACACGAGATACTCTGCAAGCCCTCTGATTGCGATCACAAAAAGGTTGCAAATCTAATGCAAAAATCAGACGAGGACTATTGGAATTTGAAGGTCACTCTCAAACGCACGTCGCTGTACTCACGATACTCACCAATTGATAGATCGCACTGAAATTCATGTTCAAAGAATACATCGGCGTTGCAGTGGAGACGATTCACTGGGGCGAGGTTGATGATATCAAGTGGCGTTCTTTTGTGAATGCTGTGGGTGGTTTCTTCCAGAATGCTTCGATGTGATGGCAAGCTGACATGTCAAACAGGCTTGTAACAAGGATAGTAGCCTGTGTAACTATGAGGAGTTCTGGGCGATTGAGTATTGCATCCGTCCTTACATGAAGCAGGATTAAACTTCCCATTATCTGTATTCATCAGTAGTATGCATCCTTTTTGGGCCGTCGTTGGTGCTTTCGGCGCAACTTGCCTACAATCTCATTACAAAATGATTGCTTGCCGTACCACGACCGCGGAGGAATGCTTTCAGGAGAACGCAAATCACGCTAGCACATATAACATCCACATATACGTAGAGGGTATATTGTAGTTGTTGATATGCCATAGTCAGATGAGACCAAGGAGAGAAATTTCTAGAGTGAAAGAACTTGTCTACCTCAACTCTGCTTCATGTAAGGGCGAAGACAATACTCGATGGCCCAGAACTCCTCGTAACAGGCCAGTCCGTTATCCTTATTACAAGCCTAGAGAAAAGTGGCTGAGCCTGATCCATAGACACATCACCGAACGAACGACTCACCTCGTTCACGAAGCCACGCCACTTCACGTCGTCGATCTCGCACCAGTGGACCGTATGAACCGCAGCTCGGAAAAACTCCTCAAACATGAATTTGAGCCCTATCTGTGAATCGTCGGATGAGAAGGTCGATCCTGTGGAACTGCAAATGAAGAACCTTGAGCTGCCAGTAGTCCTCTTGCGATTTCTGCATCAGAGCGGCAATCTTCGCGTGATCGTCGCCTGCCAGTTGAGACCGAAGGCAGAGAGCATCATCTTCCGCAGGCGGACGGGCTATCGTCCATGATGCCTTGTAAGACGACTTTAGGAGAGGCAGTGTGATGAGGGATTGGCTCCTTGGGATGACAGGTTGTTTGCGAGTCCGCACTGACGGTGGTGTTCTGGTGATCGGTTTCTTGACACCGCGTCGCGAGTCCGGCGCTGAGATATTCAGAGGTTTGACGGAAGTCTTGTAGTCGTTCGGTGTGGTGCTCTGAACGGACGCTGGAGAAGAAGACGCCTATTCACAAGTTCAGCATCTACCACCGGCTAGTGGCAACGCTAAAGCGCACCTCGACCGTCTGCACCGTGCTTGTGGACCTAGGATTTTCGTCGATATCACGGGGCGCCAGTCGAGTCGACGACTGGGTAAGCCTAATCTACGCAATCGAGTCAATGTTTAGGTCGGACAACCAAATGAATTGGGTACTTCATCCGGTGGATGGGTACACCAATAGAACCAGGAGTCATAGTAAATGGCTATTGGCCAGCACGACTCGTAACATTTCATCTCTGGGAACTGACGCGACACCTGGTGAAGCTCTCGTGAGTATCGACTTGCATTCAAGTATTCAGATTAGGCTACTTGTTCGACTAGTTGTTCCCACTGCTCCGGGGCCTCGTGTCTAGTCGTGATTGAAGGATCGAGGCCGAACTGTAGGAAAGCTTGGTGAAGGTGTTTCTTCGGTAGGTATGATTAAATTATGATCAATGTGTGGTGACCCGGCTGTGACGCTACCTTAAAGGTATTGTAGTCGAATAGGTCATCTTGGACGTGTAGCTCTTGTTCGAGTTGGTTCGACGTGACAGGGCGATCCAGTCTGAAGTCAGATGGTCTCGGAATCAGTGGCAGACCAGGAATGGCTGCCATGGAGGTAGGAGTGCAAAGAACGGTTTCGTATTCGGTACAAATAATATACATCCATCAACAGAAGCGGTCGCTAGACGAAATAAGCTCAGAATCCCGGCTTTGGATGCGTGGAACCGCACATACCTCTTTAACTTTGCACGGCGATCAAGCATGGCCTCTGCTAGCCGACCTTCCTTTCGGGCTCGTTTCAACTAGCGATAGATGAGATGTATATTCCAGCAGTATGTAAAGTGACTTGCCTCCTTCTTGTCCGAGTCCGAGACGACACTGCGTCCCGCACCCCAAGCTTGGTATATTCGGCTGTAAACATGTCAGATAGAGGATCATGAGCTTTAGCAGTAAGACGTACTTGGTGCTTGACTCGTCGATCTTCGTGGGTGCAGACATGCCCTCCTTCTTCTTCTCCTCATCGTTTGCCTCCTTCTTGTACTTGTACTGTATCTTGACCCAGAAGCGTTCGCGGAAGCCGACCTCGTCGCTGTCGCCGCGAAGCTGGAGAGTCCCGCCGGCAACCTCGTCAACGCCGAGATACTTCTCATAGACGTTCATGAAGGCAACCATGCCGTCTGGCATAACCACGGGCGTCCACTCCTCCTGCGGTCCGCGGGCGTCCCGGTCAGAGGAGACGAGGCCGTGGGCGTCGCAGGAGAGGAACTTGCCCTCGCCGGTGCCGGAGCGCAGATTGACGGTCGGCGAGCCCGCGACGCGCGTGGTGACCCAGACCTGGGAGACGTCCGTGGGGGTGCGGTCGAGGATGGAGATCTCCGCGTCGTCGTCGGCGCGGTCCTTGTCGAGCACGTGCAGCACGACGCGGTTGGTGGTCGAGTTGAAGTTGAGCGTGATGGGCGACGGGTCCGACGGGTGGATGAGGAACGTCGGCCCGCGGAGCTCGTTGGCGCTGTCGGGAAAGACCCAGGTGTCGGGGTCCTTGTCGTCGTCCTTGCGCTTGCTGCCGCTCGGCCGCCCCTCGTCGTCCGCATCCCTCTTGCGCTTCTTCTTCGCCTTCTCCCCCTTGAACTTGAGCTTGGTCGAGCGCACCTTGTCGGTCGAGGACATGAGGGGACGAGGCAGACTCCGGGGTTAGGGTTCGGACCGGTAAGCAGACCCGTGCGAAAGCGAGTTGCCGAGCCGCCCACCTGCGAGACACCCACGCAAGCACAGCGACGACGACCGCCTCAAGACTACGATGAAATACTCCGCCGGTACGTCGTTCGACGCTCTCGCTGCGCACTGGCTGCGTTCTGGCGCTTTCTGGGTGGAATTCTGGCCGGGGGAGCGCTGGATGCACGGACTTGGCAGCGGATGAGGCTCATGCGCAATTTTTCACAGACGTCTCCTCCTCACGGCGCAAGGCCAGAAAGGCCCACTTCGATGCGCCCTCCTCGATCCGCCGCAAGATCATGTCCTCTGCGCTTTCAAAAGAGCTCCGCGGCAAGCACAACGTGAATACGCAGCCTATTCGATAAACGGAGGTCTGACCGGTCCCACAGGCACGCTCACTACCGGTTCGCAAGGACGACGAGGTCCGCATCGTTCGGGGAAAGTACAAGGGGCGTGAGGGCAAGGTGACCCAGGTCTACCGCAAGAAATGGGTTATCCACGTCGACCGGGTTGCGCGTGACAAGTCCAATGGCGCATCGGCTCCCATTGGCATCCACCCCAGCAACGTTGTGATCATCACCATCAAGATGGACAAGGACAGGTGCGCTTCCTTCCCCGCTTGTCAATCAGCCGCTCAAGCGAAATTCAGGCGGGCCATCCTCGACCGTAAGGACACGAAAAAGACCACCTCGACGGATGTTGAGATGGCCGAGGTACGTTGATTGAATAGTGGCCTTTTCCATCCATCTCACTGTTGGAGCAGTAAATCGTCGTTTAGGTTCTATGTTGCCTATGTCCTTCGTATGTCACTACCACACACATGCTGCAGGCTCCGCTTGTATTATTCACACACATCAAAATCATCGTCGGCCGTCCCAGTCAGAGTGTCGTCGTGAGTTGTATCAGAGATGCGAATACAAGCAGAATCATGGATTTTGCGACGGATTACATTTGCACTGAGAGTCTGATAATGTTTCGAGGCATCCAATGAACTTTTGGTCGTGTACTCAACACCGACAGCGCATTCCTATGCGCCTTGCTCATCCAATTTCACACCCGCTGTGCAATTCTCTAGCCCATGAACGTTCCCATTCAACACAACAACCGATGCATCTGCACCTTCGCCTGGATGGGATGCGGCCCCGCTCCGACTTCTGTTCTGATCTATCCATGAGCGCCAACCAATGGCGCATCATCGACACAATGGTCGTACTGGTTACAGATTGACTGACTCATCCAGGTGTTGAGCCGCGAGGATATTCTTAGTCTGAATTATTCTAGCTGAAGAGCGCGACTTACCAGCTGCCGTGTCCTCGGACTCGAATTTGTGGTGTACGCCCAAGTGCCATTCACGCACATAGCATGTTCTCTCGATCTTACCAGGTGTGCACTCGCCCGAATCACCCAATGAACAGTGTTCCTTTGTATATAACAAACCTGACAGTGTAATAGCAGACGACACTATACAACAGAACGGTCTATGTAACTAAGTAGTATGCCTTGTTAAATTGGGAGAGCGTGGTGGATTAAGCGAGAAAAATCGTGGAATGGGAATTGGCAGTGTAGTTTACAGATCATCATCTTCCTCAGGCAGAGGAATGGCGTTAGCCTGTGATATGAGTTAGTGGCTGCAAGAGAGCAGAAGAGATGTCAATATACCTCCTCCAACTCCCTGTTGTACTGTTCCATGAGGACAGGATCAACAGAGACCGTAGCGGGGGCAAGAGCGGGGGCGGCAACGAACTCGAGGCCGTTGTTTCTAGAGGGAATTTAGCATCACTCACGCAATCGATCCGGATCACTTGACGCACCCAACCAGCTTCCTCGCAAGCCAGAGGAAAGGCTTCTCAAAGTTGTAGTTGGATTTGGCGGAGATCTCAAAGTACTGAAGGTTCTTCTTCCGGTGGAAGGTAACCGCACCAGTCTTCACTTTCCGCTCCTACACGCGCATCGATGAGAATGTGGCGCCGATCGATGGGCAGGGGATAGCACGGACCTTGACATCGACTTTGTTTCCGCACAGGACGATGGGGATGTTTTCGCAGACACGCTCGAGATCGCGATGCCAGTTGGGGACGTTCTTGTAGGTGATGCGGGATGTCACGTCGAACATGATGATACCGCACTGGCCCTGGATGTAGTATCCATCGCGAAGGCCTCCAAACTTCTCCTGTCCAGCAGTGTCCCAGACGTTAAAGCAGATGGTACCGAAGTTGGTGGTGAAGGAGAGGGGGTGGACTTCCACACCGAGAGTGGCTGTTGAAAGACGGCAGAAACGTCAGAATTTGGGTGAAAGGAAGGGGACGACGCGGAGATGGAAAACAATGCGCACCGATGTATTTTTTCTCGAACTCTCCAGTCAAGTGGCGCTGTAGAAGGACTGTGATCAGTACGCGATCTCTGCGTGGCATTACAGCAGTGCGAACCTTGACGAAAGTGGTCTTTCCAGTGCCCCCGTCACCGACTGTTGGAAGCGATTAGAGTGCAGAGCAACGAAAGGCGGGCCGGATTGGTTGGATATAGGCGAATTGCAGGAAATCAACATCGATCAAAGAAAAAGCAGCGAAACGCGTCAGAAAAAAGCAAACCAGGCAGGATGGCAGAGTGTAGAGGGACGCACCAAGAACGAGCTTGAATGTGGGGATTTGTTCGGTGGACATGATGGGAAGAGAAGAGAAGGATATGTGTTCTCAAAGGCGTGAGTGATATTCGAAGATGACCTGGCCCAAAGCACTGCCAAAGCAAACAGCACAGCCACGGAATGCTGCCGTTCGGCCTCAATCTAGGGTTGGCGGGATGGTCGAGGTTAGTCTCGTCCCCATCCGTTTCAGTGATCTCTCTGCTCCCCTCCTCGCGGTACTCGGAGATTCGGACCGGTACACGTGGGTCGGAGTGTGAAAATAGCGCAGAGAGATCACCAAAACGTCTGGGGCAGTTCGTATAGAGAGCCGCACATAGTGTAACACCCTCAATATCTCGGATTCCGTACCTTGTCTGCCCTCAAACTGAGTGACAATCATGTAGCTCTTTCTAATCCAAATAGGTTCCAAACTTCTCCGGACTCAAAACTCACATAGATGAACTGTCAGCTGCCTTCAATAAGGCATACCTTTCAGTGGCTATCTGGCCCACTTTGATGAGTCAACGTGTCTGTAGACCAATCTTGAAGCGGAAACTTGAGTAATTACAGCCAGAATGTAATTCCAAGCCCATCTGCACCTTCCCATGGCACTCCCCGAGGACAAAAGCCATTCAGTAGGCGGGAGGTAGGTCAGTGTGACGTTACGATACATGCTGTCCCCTATACGAAATGCACCAGACGTTCTGGCGACCTCTCTGCACTATTTTTCAACTCCGATCCACGTGTGCGGTCCGAAGTGCCGAGGGAGCCAGAACGTCGGGAACGAGACTAGTCGAGGTTGATTTTCGCATTTTACCAATATCGTGCCCATTAATCGAGGCAGTCACCCGTTCGAATACCATATGTATCACTTCATTTAAGCAAGTTCCTGGGTTATAGAGAGTCCGGAGAGCATCAAACATGCATTAGACCAGACTAAATCAAGGGTAAACTACGTCTATGGAGCAGAGGAGCCCTGTGGATTGAGGGAGGTATCTTGGTGATCTGCTCCAGCCATTTCAGAAGACTAGGAGTGGTCTTGTATACTTCATTGGGAGGTGAATATGACATCTAAAGAGTATCTGTGAGTATTGGTGCCAAGAAAGAGACAAGTGGCGTAGGATTTGAGAGAGTCACGTGATGAGATCACTTTGCGCCACATGCTGAATCTACTGAAACCCGATCTTGTAGCTCTCCAGAAGTCGCGCGGCTACTTATACTGCGTATTTATGAGGGACTTGATTTTCCTGAAGGCAATGAAAGAGAAAAAACCCAATTTAATACCTGCCTTTTGCGGGAATTGAACTGAGGATGTGCCGATTGGGACAGCGAAATCGGTGTAAAAATCCAAATTTCAACCTCGACCATCCCGCTTACGCTACTCAATCACTGACAATCAACAGCTGAGTAAGAACTGAGTCTTGAAAGCTTGACTCTTGAAGTATTCGTCATGCGCAAAAGTGACCAGAATTTGGGTGGTGCCGAGCTGCCGGGGGTGCGTCACTTTTGCCGCTTGCGCACGACGAGTACGTAGTCTTGACGAAACTGGAACCGGAATTAGAGCAGCCGCCAGCCGAATCAACCGAAGCAATACATTCAAGACGCTAATATTCACTTGTAAGCTTGATGAAGAGACCCTGCGCCACAATGTGTTACGATGGACCGATACGAGCGTCCTCGCTCGTTTGGCACACGCCTGGGAGTATCGTGTGCTCGGATGCTGCACGCTGGGCCGATTCAATATGTCCCGTACAACTTTGAGTTTCACCTGAAGCTCTTGCTCGGATCGTCCATTTTCAAATTGCCGGCGGCAGAACGGCCGAACGGGAAAACACAAAAATAGTCAATGACATCTGGGTTTATAAGACTCAGAGGTCAGGTTGTCTCTGCACCCTCACGGTCCCCTTCTTCCCGCAATGACCTCTACCGCTGCCTCGACTCCGACTCCGACCTTGGAGGCCGCGCCAGAAGTTGCAGACTCTAGCAAGAGAAACCATAAACCAGGGCAATCATGGAAAGATCTTGAGACTCATGTACTTCCAAAAAATAACATACCGGTGGTATGCGCCTTTCATGCCTACGCGTATTCCTTCTAATGAGACCCGCTATAGGTTTTCTTTGGCCTAATGTGCTGTACTTTCCTCGCCGCCGTGGACCAGGCATGTAGCGCAGCCCCTGTCGCATTCCCACTCTCACGTCAGATACGTTTGTTATTAGACCATCGTGGCGACCGCCCTTCCCACAATTGTGAACGATCTTGGGGATGGCCAAAATTACAGCTGGGTCGGAAGGTACGACTCTATCCAAGGCCGCCCGAGATCATACAGCTGAATTTGAGACTTCTATCTAGTGCATACTTGCTCGCTGCTGCTTCGCTGTCCCCGTTGTACGGAAAACTGTCTGACCTAATAGGTACGCGTCGTCCTTCAACCCAGGATACTTATCATGCTGACCGAATTCCGCAGGTCGGAAACCCATATTGTATTCATGCATTATCGTGTTTCTGGTACGAGAGCTGTGCTAATCTGAGAATTACGACAGCTACTGACCGACCACATCTTCAGATTGGTTCCGCGCTCTGCGGCGCTGCGCAGACCATGACATGGCTCATTGTCTGCAGAGCCGTTCAAGGGATCGGCGGTGGTGGAATCTTGCAAATGGTCAGACTCCTTTGTGAACTTCGACTCGAGTCACTGACTCGTGGACCATACAGGTCAATATTACTATCAGTGATATCGTACCCCTCAATGAGTAAGTTCCTGACGTTCGTTCGCGCTCTAACTTGAGTTTGACTCATTCAAAGACGTGGCAAATACGGTGGTTTGATTGGAGCGACCTGGGGAATTGCCAGGTGAGTCAACCGTTTCCTGTCATTTCTTAGCTCATACAGTTCATAGCGTTATCGGGCCCTTACTCGGTGGTGTGAGTCGAGAACGGTATCTGCACCATTCATCAATTTATGCTGCATTGTAGGTGTTCACGGATCATGTCACTTGGAGGTGGTGCTTCTGGATCAATCTGTGAGGACTTACGCGTTTCCATACTACACATTAAGAGACACTCTAACACATTGTATCAGGCCAACCGGCGCTGTCGCTGCTAGTATCCTGTTCTTCTTCCTCAACTTAAACCCACACGCTGGGCGCACACTCCGGGAGCATATACAGACCTTCGATTTCGTCGGCCTTGGACTCATAATCAGTGGCGTTGTATGCCTTCTGATCGGATTCAACTTCAGTGAAACTAGCTGTAAGTGATCGCATGGTTTCCCGTGTACAAAGGTCTGATCGCTTGGGTACCATAGGGCAAGACGCAAAGACCATAGCACTCATAGCCGTCGGAGGATGCCTTTTGATCGGCGCAGCGGTCTTCGAGTGTCTCACACAACGCAGCCCCATCATCCCTCCTCGTCTCTTCAAGGTCAGATCCTTCTTTCCCATACAGTGTAAACGATTACTGAGAAAGTCTGCAGACGCGAACCACAGCAGTCATCTTATCGTCGACATTTCTACATTCTCTAGCATTCTTCAGCGGTGCCTACTATCTGCCTGTCTATTTCCAGATTCTGGGCAGCAGCGCAACTGGGGCTGGAGTGCGGATGCTTCCGTACTCGCTGGGCTCCTCGATTGCGAGCGCCGTTGGCGGCGTGGTCGTTGCACGTACCGGTCGTTACCGGATGCTCACGTGGGGCTCATGGGTGGTATTCTGCGTCGGCTACGGTTTGATGATCATGCTCGATAGCTACAGTGAGACGTGGAAGAAGGTGGTCTATCTCCTCATTGCAAGTTTCGGACTAGGTAGCCTCTTCCAGGTATGTATTGACGGAGCATGTTGCCTTACTTCTCTGACGTATTTCTAGGTGCCGCTCATCGCCCTCCAGGCTGCTATGCCTCTGAAAGACATGGCTACTTCCACTAGTACCTTTGGTTTCATCCGTACACTAGGGGGCACCATCGGTATCGCAATCGGCCAGGTCATATTCTCAAGTGTAATTGGCTCGATTTGCTTGATGAACATTCATTCATCACTCTTTAGACTCTGCGAAACCGCATTCACAATATTCCTGGTGCAGCTGAGGCATTGTCGGGGTCACTGGACGCTAGTTCCCTAACACAGAGTGTCAGGCGACTGAAGTCAATATCTGTATGGCGCTCTACTCGTTGGATGTCCAATCTCTGACCGCGTACAGGATGCCACTGAGCGAGGTCTCATAATCCAAGCGTATACCAAGAGCATCAGCGACATATGGCTCGTCCTCGATCCAATAATATTTGTTGGATTCTTGATGAGTAAGTCTTGGTATTTTCAAAGCCTTCTTGATGCTGAATCTCCTCTTCCAAGCCCTCTTCATCCGGCATTACACTCTCAAAAGAACGACCGTCCAAGGTACCAAGCAGGATGATGCCCCGAAGGACTTGGAGCAAGGATCAACCCGCTTGGAGGACCATGGAGGTGTCGATGCGTCGACACCCAATGAGAACCATCATGACAAAACAGACGATCAGGAGAAACAACGGGACGATTCAGAAAAATGAGAGGGACACAGCGACGACTCGGATGAGCATGGTCGAAGTAGATATCGACGACATATAGTAACAAGGCTCATTTTCTATTTAGGATTTACAGTACAACTATTCAGGATACTTAGTATGCACACTTGTTGGGTACCGATTCAATAATTTGTTCCTGTAGTATGCTCCCGCTGCACTACGAGAGTACTACAGATCAGGTAACAGGTCTCGATTCAGTTTCAGTGGTACCATCGAGGGATAAGAATGCCCGACGTAAAATCAGACATCAGAAGTACTGCTTGAGAGCACCACGCTCGTACAGGAGCGGGAAGAGGTCTCGCGCGGGACTTGCGCAACATAGCTTGATGCAAGCGAGCAGCAGGCGGGGCAGTTTGCTGAGGTGACAATCGATTCGGCTGGTGAGCTGAATGCAGGTGTCTGTACGGGGGACCTTCTGAATGGTGATGTACTCGAGCGAGGTGCATTCCAGGCCCTCGAGCGAGGCGAGAAGCCAGCTGAGAGTGGCTTCATGTCTTACATAGGGACTTTCGGACTTGACACTGGGCTCGGGCAAACACACTTCCAAAGTTCGCAGGCGCGATACGTTTGTAAGCTTGTGGAGAGGCTCTGGGTTACTCTCAGTAAACAGGAACAGAGGGAGGAACCGAAGCGCGAACCAGGGAGGGCAATATCGAGTGTAAGGTGTTCCAGTGTACCGTCAATGAACTGAAGAAGCTTTTGGAGAACGGGCGCCGCTCGTTCAATCCTGTTGTGATCGTAGAAGATGGGATGAAATGTTGCGGAAAATGAGCGGAGCTGCGTCAGGTCGAGGACGTTTTCTGCGAGGTCTGAGAGGATTTCAGGGGTCAGACGGCTAACCGCCAAGTAATCGAGCTGGATAGCCTTGCGCGCGATCGTCGTGGGATCGCACGCGGCGAGCTGGTTGAGCATGACACGACTGATGGTGATGGAGCGGAGCTGCGGGCAGTGGCGGAGGAGGGGGTAGATCTGTGCGGGGTACGATGCGTTGTCGCGAACAGTCAAACGCGTCACAGATGGAAGCGATAGTATTTCCGCGACGTCTTCCACTTTTGACATGTCCCCAATGAAGTAGACCAGGCGGACCTCCTCCAGCGTGGTGCTGTTAGCAAAGAGATACTGCACCGCGTCGATGGTCGGGTCGAACTCGAGGATGCGGACATAACGGAGCAGGTGCGGAGCGGTGGAAGTGATTGTATGGAAACGCGCCATCAGGCTTTTGTCTTGGGGTGGACCAAACCACACGGTGGCAAAGGAGATGTGTTTAAAGAGACATGGCTGCGCAATGTGCGCCCAAGAATGGCAGACTAGGGAGCACGACCGCAACGCTGGCTTATCTGCGTGTAATTCTGTGATTATGGTTTGGATGAGTTCGGATGGAAGGGATGTAGAGGACATCTGCAGAACTTGTTGGGGGTGTTCAAGGTGAGCAGTAAATTGACGAACTGTGCGAGATTTCCCGTGAGGACCAGCTAAAGGTGAAGGGAAGAGTAACAGTCAGGGAAAGTACTCAGGTAGCTGCGCACATGTGTTTCTCTGGATCCTCGCGGTCCGAGAGTGTTGTTGTTGAAGAAGAGAGGTCATTCTGGGACGTCTCGATTTCGAGTTTCAAGACCGTACTACTGCTACTAGCGACCGAGAGTGGGACAATCGACTATAGACCGTTTCGGGACCGACGGGAGGCGATGGTCATGCCAGTGAGCGCCGAGGTAACAGGTGAATTTCAATCATTGAGAGCACTCACTTGCAGACAGACCACGAACTTAGACACTCGGGGACACAGTTGACATACTTTCCCTCGCTGTCAGTTCATAACTTCTACTGAGCTGTAGGAGGCTGTTCAAAGCCGGATCAGAGAACATTGACTGTCTTCGGACTCTGATGTGGGAGACTCGGAGATCAGAGAGTGTGAGACTGTTCGCGAATACGGCGGCGCGATTCAAAGATAGCCAGAGCAGGCCAGAAAGCTGGGAACGAAGAAGCCATTGCGACCCAGAAGCAGGCTAGACCAGATTCAGGGAAGGTTCAGGATCAGCTGGTCGACGCCGTTAGCTTGGCACGTGAACTCGATCTTCACTCCCACCATAATGCCTTCCTTCGAGTCTGTGAACAGCGACGTGGCTTGCTCGGCGTGCGCGCTGCTGCCGTGTACATGCAGAATAGGCAAAGACAAGCTGGCCTCGCTGGCTGCCGTGCCCCTCATTGCCACTGCCCCGACAGCGCCGCCCGCACAGGTTCAGCTGCGTGACCATAGCAATTCCCTATCGCTCTCCCGGCCCCACAGTCATGCAACAGCAGCGCCATTGCTGTCGCCCAGTCCCCTTACAGACATAACTAGACTACGAGTCCGACCGCAGCCGCACCACTGCCTATATCCTGGCGCAGAGTTCCATGGGATGCAGAAGAGCGGTAGTCGCAGCTACGATGTCAGCGTCACCATCGTCGACATGGACTTTGCTTCGTCCTTTCTGTGCGGTTACCTCTGCATCAGGGGACTCACCGAAGACTATCCTGAGCTCACCACCTACTTTGACGCAGAGATAATTGGCTCGCGCTATGGCTTTCTGACGCAGAATTGGGGGGCCAATGAAGAAGACGATATGACCCACTGGAACCGGTTCCCTGCCTTCCGCCACGTCCGCCATGAGATGAAGCGTCCTCACTGCACTATCCCCGACCGCGACCGAGGCGCTGTCTTCATGCGTTGGAAGGAACGCTTCCTGGTTCCTGACCACCGAGTACAAGATATCAACGGGGCCAGCTTTGCTGGTGAGTAAGCCCTCCAGGCTTATCTGTTTCCTTCATCGTCCCGCACAGGCTTCTACTATGTTTGCGTCGACTTCAATCCACAACCTCCTTCACCATCCGTCACATCTCCCTCGTCCACAAAATCCCGCACACGACGCGACTCCAGTGTCCGCCGCAGTCAATCTTCCCCTGCCCCTACCATGAGTGGTTTCTATTACCATCAAAACTCTGAACCGTAAGTGCTTCACATCCAATACATCCGATAGCGCGTGACTAACCTTCAACGTTATTCTAGTTACCAACAACTTAGCTTATCCCATGTCCCCGAACGCTGCACTTCTACATTTGAATTCCGCTAATACTCATCTCGCTTGGACACCCATTTCGTGCTCTATATACGCTCTGTGTAATATCAATAGTACCGACTTATCTCTCCCAGGTCATGTATGCCTGCCCGCTCACTCACAAATGAAACCGCGAAATCGATGCAACTTGAAGGCCCTGTCCCCGAACGCTGCACTTCTACATTTGAATTCCGCTAATACTCATCTCGCTTGGACGCCCATTTCGTGCTCTATATACGCTCTGTGTAATATCAATAGTACCGACTTATCTCTCCCAGGTCATGTATGCCTGCCCGCTCACTCACAAATGAAACCGCGAAATCGATGCAACTTGAAGGCCAGACACGCCGTATCGTAGATGTACTGCGGATGGCTCAAATGTTCTGTGAGTCCTGTAGCTATCATTAGGGATCCATTCAGACTGTTGTCGGTCATTGCTTTGATTGACATATAGACACAGCCTGTGTCGGAACTCTGATATGCAGGTCAGATGGCTTACATCTGTAAGCTAAGCTATCACCGCCGCCTTTCTTCGCGCGCTATATACTGTTGACCCAGGAGTTGAGCCAGCTAAGATGTATCATGGCTCATGAAGAAATAGATTGGGCATATTGACCACACGGGTAGTTGCTCGTAGTGATTGGTGCAGCGAGATTCCAGTCTGGGAAGGACGACCTTGGCGACTTGCCGATACGTAACTACTCTGTTCTTGAGAGAGGATAGCCTTGGACCACTTTGGAGACGTATCTCGATCCTCGATCTGTACTTGTCCAGCGTAGTTGGGACCTCCTTTGAGTCGACATCACTTAGGAGCGTGGTCTTGCGTTATACACAGCATTGACAGCACCATAGTCAGAGGTCGGTGATGATTGCTAGTGACTGCAAATGTACCTTTCACTTCTTTCTTCCTGGAAGACTTGTCGACGCGAAGAATTTCAAAACAAGGTTCACAAGTAGAGCTTGTAAGGTTCAATGTATTTTCCCATGTGTTGTACCAATGTCCACATCCGTTTCTAGTCGTCATGGAGCGTGGAGTGAGCCTAAGAGTCTTGATCGCCTCGCCAACATCCACGATCTCAGGCTACATGATTCTGAACACCTGAGATAAGCTGCAGGAACAGGCCCTCATTCGAATAGTCAGCGAAAGAAGGTGTATGCCGCAATTCGACACCCAGGGATTGCGAGTTGGGGTCAAGAATCAGCCACCGAAATGACGGGTTTCAAGGCGCACGATGGTCAAGGAATGCGAGGATAGATAGTTCTGGGTCTTCTTTGAACGGCGTTCGAGCGTAGAACGCGATGACACCTGACGCCAGGCAGACTTGGTCAATCATATGAGGACCCTCCTCGGCCTGCCTCAACACAGTACATCGCCATCGGAGGGCTTCCAAGAGCATTTCGATGGGAAAGTTTCTGCGAACGAACCACGCAGTCGATAGGCAAGATACGTGGTTATCAGCTAGGTGTGCCACCGTCCACCACGAGAGCATCCAGTTTCCCATTCCAGAGCCAGGAGATCAGAACACGCCCCCCTCTTTGCAAATCTCCGAGAGCTCGTGTTGAGGTACAGTAGTGGGGTGCAAAGGTTGAGATCGCTGAGATGATAGATCTCACTGCATCATCAGCGGCATTGCAACGTAAAGTATAGTGAAGTGAAGTTGCCTGTCTGCGCTGAGGACATTCTGGACATAGTAACTGGACCATTCCCTGTCAGAAAGGTGCAGATACTGGATGCGAATCCACCTTGACAACGAGGGTACCTTGAATGTTTTACAAAGCAACGGTCTCAGTGAGGTGTAGAAAGTATCTGGACAAGACGAACAGAGCTGCTTTAGGCCTTCGCGTTTGGCAGTGGGAGTGGCAGGAGTGTGAGCGGCTGTGAGCTCGTCTGAGGAGTCCGATAGGGGAAAACGTCCGTTTTGCGAACACGTGTTTATCCGTTCCTAACGTACTCCGGTCCGACATAGCTCTTTTCATCTTCCTTCACCGTGCAACGCAACTTGAAGCTTATCTAGAGACATCCCAGCCACTGGCAGCCAACACTCGGCTCGCAAACCATGAAAACACATCCGCCTTTTGCAGTACCACAGGACGGTCACCAGGCAGTCACAGGCTCTTGGCAGGCTCAACATCGCCAGGCTAGGAAAAATTATGAGGCTATGCCTCGTCCTCGGTGGTTTTGGTCTCGCTAATCTTAAGGCTACTCAACTTGCTTTTTATCCAAAAGGCTCTTCGCGACATGCACGACTGTCACCTATTGGCAATTTGGCATCCACGTTTCTCACCTCGCCGTATGCTGCCCTTCGAACGCCACGTCATGGAGTGCACTGATCACGTTTGACTCGAAGAGCCCCCCGCCTCTCCGCTACGGTACATAGCTCTCGGACGTCCTGGCGCTCTTCTGTGCTCCAGTATACTGAGTTCACACTATGGTGCGGACAACTAAGCCTTGTAAAGAAACACCCCTTGCATATCCCGGATTTCCGCTGCTTTAGACTTGGTCAAGTTTTGTGCAATCTCGCGACATCGCCCGCCGTCTGTCGAGATCGACGTTGTCCTGGTCCATCCCTGAACTGCGACGCCACTTGATTGCTACATAGGAGATTCCTGACTTGGTCAGGAGGCTAGTTCTCAACAGTTTATCGAGCAATTCATCCTTTGCGTAAACAGCCACGAATTATCGATTCAGAAAAGGGTGGCTTACTGTAGATAGCACGGGTGCTCGACTGTTCGGTGGTTGTCAGGTCATCTCAGCACCTAGAACGGACACCTTTCGTCCGAAATCTCGTCGGGTGAATCGGATAACGTGCCAAGGGAAAAGAGCAAAAGAACAACGGCAGGTATCATCGTGGCGAGAGGATTAGAGATCGGGACAGGGTTCAGTGAAGTCTTGTAGGGATGTCGAGGGCAACGAGGAATTAGAATATCCGGAATCTAGATCGCATATCTGGCCAGCAGTGGTCACTAGCGCTGGGTCCTTGGTATGTTCATTACTTGGTTGGAACCGTAGGCGTCGCGGAATCACTCAGCATCTTACTGACAAGCGGTGGTGTATCCCAGGAGGAGCATCGTCAAACTCGTCAGATGAGCGAAGATATTGTGTCATGTTCTGGTCATGCCTGGATCATGCCTTCTTCCCCGTCGCGAGGCAAGGTCCTGGTACAAAGTCAAACACCATCAGAACAACGCGGGGTTCTTGAGACGAGCCTGGAGGCCGAGCGGCAAGAGTCGGATCACGCACACGTCGCCGGCACGTTCGACTTGAAACCAAGGCGTGAAGTTAGAGTTGCAGTTTGGCACAGCCATAGCCATACAGCGGGCGGCTGCTCGGTTGGGCAGCAGCATCGACGTTGTGCAGAACGCGTAGTCTGGCTGTGGGAGCAAGGGGCAGCCAGGGCAGGCGTTATGTACATGGCCACGCCGTCCGGGTCCCCACGATAAGACGGCGACGGCCCTTGTTTACTTCACCCCGCATCACTCGCCTGGCGTTCGACCTATCATCCCCATCTCTCTTCCCCTACCTACCCTTAACTTTTTTTTTCATACCGCACCCCCCTTTAATCGCCTGGACACAACGCCCACCCTTCGTTTCTTTCTATGCAGCAGTACCAGCAGTCGTAATAACACCCCGGATTGGATACACACCACCTAGGATTTTGGATTTGGAGAACTTTTGGATATCTTCCGTGGATACGAAGGATGCCGCCGTTCAATCTTAATTTCACCACTGTTCGTCTCTGATTCCGATGCCTCATTCAATGTCACTGACAGCGCCGGATCTATCTCGAACAGGGCAGTGGCGTCGATGGCCTGCTTGACGCTCCGCTTCCGTTTCTCGGCAAGAGACCGTCACCGTTGACGACGACATCGTCCCCGCGCGATGCGCTCAGGCTCCCGGGCCAGTCGTTCATGGATCTCACGCAGACGCTTCAGGTGCGCCCTCCTGCCTGATGTGATGGGATGAGCTAACAGTGCGACGCGCAGGCGTGCTCTACCGTCGCCAAGCATCTTGAGCAGGGCCAACGGCTGAACAACCTCGGCTGGCGGCTTGGCTACATGCACAATCAGTCCCAGCAAGGAGGCGTCAAGAGGTGAGCGCCGTGGCTTTCTGCGACTCCGCTGCCTTATCTGCGGATCGGACACGTACACCATCCCATCCCATCCCATGCCATCCCGTATTTCAAGCATTCATTGCTAGCTCCGTGCCACTGTTCGCCTACCTTACCCCGCATTTACTTTTTGTTTCCGCGGATGCTGACCTGATTGCGATGCAGACCCGCCAAAAAGACGATCCGGTTCACACCGTTTCCGTTTGCTCGTCGTGGCTTTGATGTGTCAGCTGTGCGCTCGACTATTCGCCCGGTGCTCGATCTCGACATACAGAGGGAGGCCGCCAGCGAGATGGAATACGAGTTCACGCCCAGTCCCCGGCCCCGCAGCCCAAGTCCCGTGCGCATGCGCTCGCCGTCGCCCGAGTACGAGGACGAGGAAATGGAATCTCCACAGTCAGCATTGGTCAGGGAGGTCCTGCGAGAGCGGGAGGCGTTCATGCGCATGTCGCCGCCTTCCCCGCCCGAGTCGCGATCTCCTTCGCCGCCGCCTTCGAGATCGCCATCCCCGCCCCGACGCTCCCGCCCGACACCGTCTGCGCCCACGCCGCGTGCTCTCAACGCTGCTCTTCGCACTGGAACTCCGTCTTCCGTCTCTGGCGCTCCCGCTTGTGCTAATTGTGGCGCGACCCAGACACCTCTCTGGCGTCGTGGACTCAATGACGAGCTCAATTGCAACGCATGTGGTCTCTACTGCAAAATGGTGAGCATCTCTCATCTGATAAGATGGATCTCATCTCACCGTGGCTCTTCCAGCACAAACGTCCGCGCCCTCTCAAGAATCGCGTCGTTGCCGCTCCTCCCGCGGAGGTTCACAGTTCCGAGTCTCCTGCAGCCGGTGCAGCGCCCCCTGCCGAGTGCATAAACTGCCACACGACGACCACTCCTTTGTGGCGTCGTGACGAAGCAGGGCGCTCGCTCTGCAATGCCTGTGGACTCTACTTTAAGCTGCATGGAACTCCGCGACCCATCGAGCTCAAGAGCGACGTGATCAAGAAGCGTTCTAGGCCCTCGAACGTCCCCGCCTCGGCCTCTGCCAAAGCTCGCCCGCCCCGTCCCCTGCTCGAGGCGCAGTCGTCGGAAGAGAGTCTCGTGAGGGACTTCAGTCACCCATCGAATCTCCCGCCGCCGCCGCTCTCCGCCTCTGAGTCGGAAGGCGAGGCATCCTTCCCTGGCCCGTATCACCCTAATCGCATATGGGCTCTTGCGCGCAAGCGCAAGGTGGATGACCTCAACTCCGCACGGATGAGGAAGCACTTGCGCCTTTGAACCGTCAGCGAGCCTCTATACATATCTATAAAAATATCTATTCGGAAGTACTCTATCCTTTGCTTTTCTAATCCTCCTCCTTTTTAGTGTTTTCCTATCTATGCGCACCTCTTTCTTGGTTAGTATTATCCCTATGGATCGGATCAGTATTCGAATTTCGGACTGCTATGCCCCTCGTTTCTTTGTCGCTCGCTATCGTCATATACATAGACTTTTAACTTAGTACATAGTACACCCGTTGACTCGTTCGCTGTTGTTAATGCTACCCATCCCGCTCGCTACATGCGAACATCTGGACTGATGTCCTATGCACTAAGTTGATCATCACAGAACTGCCTTGCTGATCAAGGCTTTCTCCTTGTGCGCAAAGCATCAGTTTTACCTCTGTCTCATATGGATTGATGTTGATCCTCACCTACGTAGTACAGATCTGACAGTGTGGCGTCTGACACAGGATGCCGAGGTGCAGGCCGCTTACGCCAAGACACATGCTACGCTTTCAATCAGTATGCTTGATTGGCTGCTGCCATGTCACCGGAGGTCACCAAGGACAAGTCAAAGGCAAAGCGTTCTGGTGACTGGTCGAATCGTCGTCGAGCGAGTCGCGCGTGGAAAATGACTACTGAATGCGCTCACGTGCTGAAGTAGAATGGATTTAACAGCTGCAAACAACGACCCGAAACTTTGTTTATCGACCACCATGTCAAGCTTCAAAATCTCTGATCTTCCCAATCCAATTCTGCTCACAGACCCCCGAAACATTGCCTTCCTCGAGAAGAAGCGGAAGGAGGAGGACGAAAATGTCTTGGCGCCCACCACAAAGACCAATGTGCGTACTCGTAAATCCTACGCGTGCCCGAATCTTACCAACACTCGACCTTACAGAAGAAGCGCAAGTCGGACGTAGATGAAACCTCCACGTCGACATCAAAGAAAAAGACAAAGACAACCACCGCTGCTGGCGACGCGGCCCCAGACCTCTTCAGCGTCTCTCTTGCGGGAGACGAGGATGCCACTGTCGAGATATACGACAGCTGCGACGAGCTGCGGCGCAAGATCAACGCGCTCCTGCGCACGGGCACCATCACCAAGGCCGCACTCCTCCGCGATATGTCGCGTGCCGCCTATATCGACGCGCCAAACATCCAGTCCAAGCAGCTCACCGACTTCTTGACCAAGAAGGGCCCGACGAGCGGGAGCACAAGTCGCGTGTGCTACGCGTCGTATGTGTACTTTGAGAAGAAGAGGATTGCGGAAGGGAAGCCCAAGAGCAAGCATAGGAGGGACATGGAGGATAGGTGGGATGGGGAGGGTGGCTTGCCTAGACGCCGCGAAGAGAAATACTTTTGTCACGTTGACAGTGAGCTTGTGCAGGACTCGCTTGGTGGCATACGTGCAGTGCCCCGCTTTTGATCATAACCCACATCTCCGGCTCACACGTACTGTACTGACTCTGCTTCCTAATGTGCCTTTACGTGTAATATGTTCACCTTAGACTTCCACTATTGTACTTAGCTCTTGTTCATGGATTTGTTCGACTCTAGGGTTGTCTTTGGCTCCAAATCGTACTGTATGGTAGTGTATGGTTATCGTTTCCGCTGGCTTCTGTTGCCGGTGCTCGGTCCGATCTGACCATCGCGGAAAGAGGTTTCCCCGCTCTATCAGCAGAATCATAACTTGACCTCAATCACCCATGGCCCCAGGATTCTTGTGCGTGTTCGCTGAACCCGGAAAGTTGGTAACTTTGGATGAATTCCAAGGCATGTCACTCCTCCCGTCCATCGAGTTCTGTCTAACTCTCATCCAAGACTGGTACAACAATGAACATGTCCCACTGCGTCTGAACCATCTACCCTCCTTCTTGACTGGCGCGCGCTATTCGGCCTCTGACGGCAAAGCCCCATCTTGGATTGCGGTGTACGATATCGATGACACTGCTACCTTCCAGCACGAGAGCTACACTCGCCTTCGGGCCAACCGAAGCCCAAGAGAAGGTGATCTCGTCAAGCGACTGGAGATACTCGACAGACGGACCACGGAATACGTATACGACTCTGGAGAGTCTTCGTTGACATCGTCTTTCAGATACGAGAACCCCAGCAAGGTTCTTCTTACTTATGGTGTAACCTTGGAAGACGGAAAGATTCAGTCGTGGGCATCAGACGTCAAGGCGTCGTTGGAGGGTGTTGACGGATGGGTCAGAACTAGAGTCTTCTTATGCTTTGATAGCCTCAAGACTGGCGTCGGTATACCCGAGGGACCCGAAACACAGAAGGTTCCAAAATATCTCGTCGTTCATGGTAAAACTCGGGCCCATCTTACCTTTGAAGGTTGATGTTCAGCTTTCTTTAGAACTCACATCTGCGTCTCTGCTCGACAATGAGACAGTCAAACAAGCTCTTTCTGCTCCTGGTGTGGAAGAAATCAGAACATGGGAACTCTATCGCGCCTATCCTTGCGTTGCACAAGGCAATCTCCGGGCTTAAGTTCGAAGGGGCGCACAGTCTAAAGGCATGTACAATGTAAGATTTATCCGAAACGTTTTCATTACAAGCTGTTGAATTGGTAGACTCACGTTCAACAGTGAACAGCAAGAGTGATCCGTCGCATTGTTGCAATTAAAGTAATTAATATTCTATTCACGAGGAATGAATGGACTTCTACGGTTTGACGGCGCCTCAATAACAGATGGCATCATCTTCGCCATCTCGATAGTGCCAGCGGGGAAAGGAAGGTCGTCGACGCCATTGGGAAGGACTTTCTCGTAAAGACCCTTGTACTGGTTGTGCTGACTCCGGAAGATCATTTTCTTTTTGGCGTCGCGAACACAGACGTGAGCATCGTCTACGCCTGGTAATGAGCCGCCGAGGTAGACCAGGTTCAAAGCCGTATCAATACGCAAGACGGGCAGGTTTTGGACTGTTATCCGCGTGCCTCCCATCCTGCCAGCCATTTTCTTTCCTGGGAAGATACGACCTGGATCCTGAGCAAAGAGTGGCAGTTTAGCGAGGCGAAGTGGAATTAGATAGCGCGTTCACCTGATGCTGACCGGTCGAACCAGAGGAACGATGTGCTTTGGAAACACCATGACTAGCGCGTAAACCCTTGAAGCCCCATCGCTTCATACCACCCTGGAAACCTTTACCGATGCTAAGCAGTCTTCAGCATTGGGATGGTCGCCAGATGATTGAGAGACATACGAGGTCGCAGTCACATCAACAAATTGACCGGGAACAAAATGTATGGCTGAGAAAGTAGTGCCTGGCAGACTATGAGGACGGGGAATGGAGAGGTCTGAGGAAAGCGCGCACCGATTGGGACGTGCGCATCTGGCGTCACAGGAAACTCTTTGACAATTTGTTTCGGGAGCATTCGGGCCTTTGCAAAGTGTCCTGCCATCTGGGCGGTCGTAGTTTTCCAAGGCTTGTCCGAAGCCGCGACCTGGACGGCGTGGTATTCTGTTCCGTTACCGCGCGGCGTACGAATATTGGCCGTGACCTGGCAGTTATCCAGCTGCAAGCCAGTGAGAGCTTGCCCAGTTACCGAGCATGATTCGCACCTGCAAGACCGTTACAGGCAATCGGGCGCCTTGGTCATTCCATAGAGCAGACATCCCTCGTTTACGCGCAATGACACCCGTCCGGATAGATAGAGGCGTCCATTTTGCCGATGTTTTGGAGGCCGCTGACTCCGCCCTCGCGCAGAGCGTTGCGCTCGTGTGTAATAGCCGGAAGGAAGAGAATGAAGCCAAATTTTTACCGACTCTGAACATGTCGGATTGAGAGAAGCATAAGTACCGATCAGAAAATACTCATAAGTCAACTCCGAGAAAATCAAGACAAAAATTCCAAATCGGGATTGACCTCCTTGCTCTGTTACTCGACGCAGCCGCTACACAATCTAAATGGAATGGAATTTTGGCCATCAGATGACCGAAATACCGAGGAGGAATCTAGAAAAGAGGGAAAAGGCAAGAAAAAGGAGAATTATCATCAGCATTATCCCAACTTGGGCCATGGCTTGGTGGAATCCCTGACCCTCGAGGAGAAGGCTGGTCGCTTTGAGTGGGTACCTCTGGTAAAGAACTCAGGTAACTGTTATGTGAACCTCCAAAGCTCATTTCTCACCGCGGCTATCAGGTGCGAATCCGTCGCCTCTGATTGCAGGTGTTCCTGTCAAGGTTTTTCCAGCAACGCGTTCGCCGGCGCCTTATGTGGCACAGACGACCATATCCCATCAGGCGGAACAAAGCGTATGCGCATTCCATAATGCACCAATGGTCTACTGATCCCATTTTGCAGGCCAACTTCATAAGAACACACTTTCCAGATGTCGATGTGACAGCTGAATTGTTGCGCGAAGAGATCGAAAACGACGCCAAAGCATCCGCTGACTTGTCAGAATTCAACCCAATGGATGGAAATCTGATTGAAAGTATAGTTCGATACCAGTCTTCTTTCGCAAGGGACGTATACCTGGCTTTTCCCATGGGACACACTTTCTCCAAACTCAGTGAGTCGCACTTTGGTGATTCGTTGACCGTTTCGCTGATTTCTTGATGAGATATCTCGCCGATAGTCCCTGGCAATGTCTTCAGACCGAGCGCTACGCCAGTCAAGACATTTGCAACTCCCATTACGCAGATAGTCTCACCAAATATGGATCACTCGGCGTGCAATAGAGGTCAATTTGCTTCAGGCCACTCGCTCAGGGCTATCTTAATACCTCTACAGATCCCCTCTTTGCTGTGCGCACTTACTCCTCAGTGTCTCTCTTGGAATTGAAATCAGACACGCCTTTTGTGCCATCGGTCAAGGATTTGGTAGACATCTCGCCGACCGATCTTGGTGGTCGTCAAATACTTGACGTGAAGTTGGGATCTTTCACTGATGCATTTGTCGTAAATGATCAAGGAGTGGTATATGCGTACGATATTGGCGCGTCTACGGCGACAAGGTATGTGTTTGCTTCGAGCATCATGCGTCTGCTTGGGAAATATTTACGTGTTCTCAGTATTTTTGATTATTCGGACCTTGGTTCGATCTCAGAAGTCCTTTCCGATGACTTTTGGCGCATCGCTGTGACTGGAAGGGCCTCTGATTGTTTGTTAATATCCGGCAAGGTTCTGCGGCATCTGGACTCCAGAGTAAGTGCCGTCTTTCCAGGAGCTTGTACACTTCTTCAACAGTTGGTCCAGGCAGATGAGAGATACTCAGACCTCTTCTCCGTTGTTAGTCCTAGTGAAAGTCTCACAGCCATTGAACCGCTGGACGGGCATTTGATACGACTGTGTTCGACATCCCAACTACTGTGGATTGACGATCGTTCACCAGCAAAGCCTCTTCTGGGATATCAACATTATCGTCAGTATGATCGAACTTTAGGGACTCGTACGCTTCGTGTTGGCACAGGTATGAATTCCGTAGCTTCAGGTTACAAACTTTTGATGCCGCATTCGAAAGATTCTCTGACTTTTTTGACGTCTCTCAAGAGTGGTATGGTCAACATTTACGATGTATCTCGTACGCATGACGACACCGCACTCCGAGTCAACTATCTACCCTACAATCTGACTTCCGCCTCTCCCGACGACGGTGTCATGCGCGGTCAAACCTTCGTCCAACCCCCTTCCATGGACTCTGCGATTAGCTTGTTCAGAATATCTGAAGGAGGCAGCATACATCGAGTCACCTGCTCTACTTCAGATACTCATGAGAGAACGCTTGGCACGCACGAATGGTCTCAGAGTGTCTTCAGGCTTGATGAGAAGGCCGCTACCCTGGGGGATCAGGTCGGTCCTCTCGGCCACAGAAATTATATAGAAGAGGATCTGTCGGGTCTTTACGCTCGTAGGTTGTGACCGGCATTTCTGGTATCTCGCTCAATACAGTGCTACAGGGATGTACCAAGAGATCATCAAGGAGGAAGGAAAGGAAGACAAAAAGAGCAATGCGGTCTACGACCTAGTCGATCATGCACAGAGCTTCTGGCAGAACACGGACATGCCTTTGGAGCACATGCTGAATACGTAGGTTCTGATCTCTAGACTCTTGCTACATCTTTGACCTTGCCTTCAGTTACGACGTTCTCTTCCGTGCGGGAGATGAACCAGAGAAAGTTCAACGTTCGGATTTTCTCACCGGAAGCCTCGTCAACTCGACGAGGGGTTACCGCGCGTTTCAGCAAGGACGGCTGTCTGCAGAAGGTTTGAGCAAAGGCGTACCCTGGCATCGCGATATCAACAACACATTGCGACACTTTGATTCCACTATCTCTGACGATATAGAAGAGACATCTGGACGGCTTCAGGCGTACAACATACTAGGCGCCGACGGCACATCTCAAGGCGGCATGCGAGAGAAGAAAGCTCGCGAACAGCTGGCACTCGACTTGACGATGTCTGGACATATTTTCTCACCATATCCTTTCAAGCATTCGCGCCCTCCAGCTGCAGAAGATGACCTCGAGGTGATGACGGAAGCTCTGAGTATTGACGGAGAGCCTCCACCGGTCACTTTCCACTATCTCCAACCTGTACCGAAATCTGCTTCGCGCAGCAAGCCTGATGAAAGGGAAAAGGACGATACTGCCGAGGACCTGGGGGGTGAAATCGAGCCAGAGGAAATGTCTTGTCCACTGGGCGTGCGCCTTCTGCTCAATGAGTGGGATGTTGGGACGAACCCGGAGGACTATGTCTATGCAGATCCGTACAACGAACCGTCAGAGCGACCGGTCGCGGTTGTCAAACCACCAAAGGCAAAGACCCAGGACTTCATGCCAACCACTTCGCTGAGACCACAGGCTCCACCTGCCATTATCGCTGCCTCAGGTGCCTCCGGTCCTCCGCAACTTACTTCGGCTCGCCCTATTTTCGGTTCGCAGCCGCCTGTATTGCGATCCTTCTCTCAATCACAAGCTCCCGCTTCTGAGTATTCGCAAGCCTTGCAGGTGCCGATGGCTAGTACTCAGGTTCTTCCTGGTCCTCATGGCGGGCGATTACCATTCGCTAAGAAAAAGGCTCCCAAGAAAAGACTGGGCGGCTTCTGAACCTCTCACTATATCACAGCGAACAATCTGAGGTCAGTTGATGATTTGTGGCTAGTTTGTTCATCACTCATATCGGACCACAGTTTACTGACATTGGAGGTTGCTCATCGACTCGTTGTTGACGCTACTTGCATACCGCAGACGATTTCTTCGGGTCTTCACTGTCGGCGTGAGGAGTCGAAGACGGCATACAACTCCCACGTCACCAAGTTTATTCTCAAGCACAGTGATCATCCGTACACGTTGTTTCGGCGTGTCAACTCTACCTCCCTTAAAGCCTTTCATAAGCGTACCGGGTGGCCGGAATTAACTCTTTCCCTATCCACAAAGATGATCATCGCGCCCAGCAGTCATAGCAGAGCCCCCAGCAGGGCTGCCAGTCCTATGAACTACAATCGCGTCCCCGATCCTCCCCTGCCTTTCGTTCATGCAAGCTCAAGCGGAAGTGATTTTCAAATCGAGCACGCAACGAGGACTCCTCGTCGCCAGCACTCACTTTCAATGCCAGTCGCCCCAGCCGGCTACGACGAAGAGTTGGTTTATCGCGAACATGTTTCATCCTTATTGGCCGCCAAGAACACAGTCTTCTCCGTCTCTGGTCGCATCCCATTGGATCCATCTCAATTGGTGTTGTTCTTCCGCACCAAGGTACTTCCGTCGCCTTTCATTCATCGCCGATCTCATACATCGCGTCTCTGTAGAGTGGCATCACCCATTCTCTAGACTTTCCGATCGACATCGATTACAACACACCACCTGCGCTCGACGTGCTAATCGCAGCATGCCGTCCCCACCAAACATCCGATCTCGATTCGTACGCCGACCAAGAGTCCCTCTTCTATCCGCCTAATCTCCCTCTCACGACGTCCCTCGAGATAGCCAATCATCCTATCCTTGCGGCTATCCGTACCACCCTGTTCCCCACTCTGCCCGAATGCCATTACCTGACGGCCGTGCGAGACCGTCTAGAGGTCATATCATCTGGTGGTCGAATGGGTCCGCAGTCCCGCACCCTTCGTAATGACGGACGTGTGGCTACCCTCAGTGTCACTTTACCTGTCCGTTTCCGAGGCGGCGGGATGATAGTACGATCAGAAAGCTTCCAGTCGGAAGAGAAGTACTACGGACGGGGTGGAACGACCGGTGATATGGAGTGGATTGCCTTCCTGACTGAGTGTGATTATGAGGTCGAGACTGTCGAGAAGGGGTGCCGGGTCTCTATTCTCTACGGCGTCTACCTCAAGAGCTTTGGAACGGGCGTAGGCATTGCTGCGGAGCCGCTAATCAATCCCAGCGATGGCCTCTTCGACCTTTTGGCTCCTGTCTTGAATATGTCGCGCGGACGCAAGATCGCGTTCTATCTATCCTACGACTATGGCGTGAACCCCGCCGAGGTACTGGCTGAATCCCTCGTACCGAATGTAAGGAACGTTCGCCATCATCCATCGCAGATACGTGTCTCACGCGGTATGCGTCATTTCAGCTCAAAGGCGGGGACTCGGTTCTTTACCATGCGCTCAAACTGTACAAGCTCATTCCAGAGCTTCGATGGACTGCCGGTGGATACATCTGGGCCGTGGACCAGACTGTAGAGGCTCTGAGTGAGGACGTCCCTCCGCCGGGTCCGTCGATATATAGTCCCATGGCCGGTTATCCAATCACCATGGGCACACCTGCCATGCGTGGCGCGTTCAGCCTTCCCGACGCCGATCAAATTGTCAACCTTCGACAAAGGATCGAAGCCAGTGGTGCCCTCCCCTTGCATGAAGTGGATATTACTGTTCTCACCGACGGAGGCAACCTAGGCAAGGAGCGTGTGCCCTTCGTATCTGGCCCCCAGCTTGAAAAGCTTTGTGTTAATACTCTTATGGTCGTCTACGTTCCGTGATCTCTACCTTTTTTCAAGGCGGCAGCTACATCCGCTCGTGCGCTAAGACACATTCATTGGTATACATTTGGTATATACGTATAGTCATTACGCTGGAGAGTCGAACTTTTCAGGATCGCCCTCCGTCGTCGCATTAGTATTAGTATTGTTGTGATGTCCCTCTTTCAGAGCCTTTTTCGCGGCAATAAGTCTCTTGCTCTCTCCAATACCAAACCCATTTCTGAAGACCATCTTGACCTCCTCCAGACTCAGCCCAGCGGTCTCTGGGAAACAGAGCAACACGAAGATCCAGCCGAGCAAACAGAGACCGGCGTAGAACCCAAAGGCGCCTGCTGGGGTGATCTCACTCATGAGCGAGAGGTAAGTAGATCCAATGAGGAGATTGGCTCCCCAATTGGTCGCAGTCGCTAAGGAGGTGCCCACGCCACGGACTGCGAGAAGTGAGAAACGAAGTTATATTTAAATTCACAGTGACATACCTTCCAAGCTGAAGAGTTCACCCTGTTGCCAGGGGACGTTACCGAGACCAGTAGCATATGAAGCTACATATATGATCATCGAAAGTAGAACGATGGCAGACCAAGATTTAGGGTAGCTTTCGCCACTAATGAGATCGCCACCGGTATTGATCGTCAAATCTGGATTAAACAAGATGAACGGAGGATCAAGTTGGTGAGGGGGGAAGTTGACATACAGTGGAAAGCGATACTGGCTAGCGTCAAGCCGAATATCATACCCGGAGAGGTCCACACCATGATCCTACGTCTGCCTATCTTGTCGATCCATTTCAATGCGATCAGGGTGAAGATGAAGTTAGTCCCTGAGACGATGAGACCGACGGCCGTTGGTTGGTTGAAGCCAATGGACGCAAATAGAGTCGCAGAGTAGTACATGAGCGTGTTGAAGCCGCAAAGCTGTTGGAACGCTTGTAGTCCACAGGCAATGACTATCGTAACTCAGATGAAAGGTCAAAACGGAATACAAGAATATATACTCACTCAGAGCTCGGCGGTTGGACGCGTCGAGAATCATGGAATTGAAGCGTTGCATAAACGTCGTAGTGTTGTTGATTTCTATGCTGCGCTTGACAGACACTTGCAAGACTTTGAGCTTGAGCTCGATATCTTCTGGCGTGGCGTAAATGTAGATCTTGGACATGATTGCACGGGCAGAAGCAACGTCCCCTCTCATCAACATGATACGAGCTATGTGCTGTGAGAGTCATGTTGCGTTGCATTTGATTGTGATGAACTCACGGCTTTCAGGCAGGAAGACCAAGAAGACCATCTGAAGACCGGCCGGTACAGCCCCAAGTCCGACCATCCATCTCCAGCCCCCGTGAAGATTGGAAAAGGCGGCGCCGATGCCGTAGGCAATGACTTGACCGAGAGTAATGGTGACAACGTTGTAGACAACCAAACGACCTCTGAGACGCGTGGGGGCGAGCTCTTGAATGTAGAGCGGCGCGATGCAGGACGCCAGGCCTACGCCAATGCCGAGAAGGAAACGGCCACCAATCTAAAGAATCATGAGACCAAAGACGTGCTGATGATCAGAGCGAAGACACACCATGCTCCAGACATCGTGACAGACTGATTGTGCTACTGCACCGCCGATGAAGATAGCATCGGAGATGAAGAGCACGGCTCTCCGACCAGTCCAGTCGGAAAGAGCACCAGCGGCTAAGCCGCCTAAGAGAGCACCGAGAGTGGTGGCGGATGTCACGAATTCCTGGAAACATTCAAAGCTTAGTTGTGTTTGTACACCTCGGGTTGAGAGAAGAACCACCTTCTGGCCGTTGGTGAGCTCGGAACCACCTAGATCTGTACCGATAGTGACGAGTGCACCAGAGATGACGCCCGTGTCGTATCCTTACACTTGCGTGAAAGGTGTGCTCGAGGGAGGCGCGCAAAGACGACGTACCGAAAAGCAACCCGGAAACAGCAGCGCAGGTAACAAGAGTCCAGACGAACCAGGAGGTCTTTTCCTCTCCCTCCGCAACGACTGCTAATTCGTTGATCTCTCCAGAGTCTATATCCTTGATAACATCAAGCAAGTCAGAGGTGTCCTGAAGAGCCTTGGACTTCTCGGAAATCTGAGGTATAGTCGACATGGCCGTGTCGTACAGAGCCTGGATAGCAGAAGGCGTCTAAATGGGAAAAATCTATGAGGTAGAAACACAATCAGTCATGAGGGAGCTGGGGAAGAAGCTTCTCCATTCTTTCGAGTTTTCATGCATATGGCTGAGCGGAATTTCTTTTTCACGTGAAGTCAGGGGCAGAGTTCGATCGGCGTAGCTTTTTGCAAATTGGCGCGCCTTTCTTGTGCAATGGCACCGAGCCACCGGCCCACCGCCGACTGGCTGAAGAGGTTCATGAAGGTTAAAGTGCTTGCTTGTAAGTATACTGTACTTATTAATATGATAGGATACGAAAAATATAGTACTGATGACGGTATTGCTGCAGCTGCCGTAACACTTAGGATCTTCCAGCCGTTTACAACGTTGCACAACCGCGGCAAGCTCGCAGTGGTACGTTTATTTCGCGAAGAACAAGTCCCTAGACATGGTCGGGTAGCGACGGAGGAGGGCGGCTGCCACTGACTGACAGTCGATCAACGTATAGTATGTATTCCCCGGTATGGCCAGTTAGATAAGATATTCCGGCTTTTCTAGGCCGAACCAGCGCTGGATATCGTCTCTGAAGCTCAGTCACATTGCTCGAGAGGTAGCTACAGTAGGATAAGGCGCTAGAAAATAAGATATAGGTGAATGAGTGGTCGTGTTTTCCAAATGGGCCATCGCCGTTACTAGCAAAGCGTCAAGTGACCCAGCGCGATGAACAGGGCTTGCCGTTAGCGTTCACTGAAGATCTTTTCATTTTCGATTCACGACCGATTTTCATCGCGTACAGGGCATGCAACTGCGTCTGGACTGACCTCTGTCACGGCCAGCCCACCCTATGGATGGAACAAGGTGTGCCGCCACCTTTTCTCGTTACGCCACGCTAAGCACGGCATGGTGCGCTCGTGTAGACCACCAGCTTCTCTCTTTGACCAGTCCGCATACAATGACTTCCTCCGACGTACTGCCCACCCTGCGCCGATCTCTTAACCCTCGCTGACTCGCAAACAGGCAATAAGGCAGTCGTGTGTGCTCTGTCTGCAAGCTACATTTCCACCTTTGCGGGATACCCCGTCAGTGTCCTCGCATCCCTCCCTTTGAACCGCCTTTGACACGCCTTTCCAGCTCGATTCTCTCAAATCGAGGCTACAGACGACCAAAACTCGAATAACAGTCCCACGACTCGCCGCGATCGTCTATCGAGAGGAGGGTGTTGTCGGTTTCTATCGGGGGTTATGGATACCCTTGATGACCATCTCATTCGTCCGTGCGTCGCACCTCTCTTTGAAGCACATTCAGACATTAACTCTCCATACACCAGGCGCTGCAAGCTTCACCATTTACACGAGCACCAAGGAATACTTTCGCGACATCAATCGTCTTCAGCGTGACGCTATCGTCGATGCTGCTCTTGTTGGCGGGATAAGCGGTGCAATGTCCGGTGCTTTGATATCCTTCGGAAGTGCTCGTGAGTCTCGACTTCAATGCTTCAATCTGCACGGCCTAATCAACCTTCATCTACAGCGTTTGAGCTGGTCAAAGTTTGTGCCAGTGCTACCGTTTCCCACATACATCATTCATGTGTTCCCATAGGTCAGGCGACAACTAGAATACACTATTGCACAGAGCAAAGGCCAGCACCTGGTCAAGCCGCCGGGGACCATGGAGGCTGTCAAGGAGATTTTCAGAAATAATGGTATCTCCGGGCTCTATACGGGTTTTCGTTTACACTTTGGTGAGTGGGAGACCGCGACACCCCGTGAGTGTTGACTTACATACCGCCGGTAGTTCGCGACACATTGGGAACTGCACTCTATTTCCTTGAGTATGACGGCATGCGGCATTTGTTGGGTAGAGATAGATCTGGCGAACAAGGTCCCACTCCACCTTGGCTACCTATCCATTCCTCCCTTGTACCCTTCTTCTGTGGTTCTCTGTCTGGGGTAAGTCGCCTGCATTCTGGTCCCGTTGTTACGCTCAACCCCTCTCCCAGGTGACGTCTTGGGCTCTGATCTATCCTCTCGATGTGTGAGTCAATGCTCTAATTCCTTTGACTCGTACCAACGATCCACAGAGTGAAGACAAAGGTTCAGCAGCGGGCACTGGCTGGAGAGAGATATCGTGGCCCTTGGGAAACTTTTTACCGCCTTATACGAGGTATTCTGTCTCCTCCATAGTACAATGTAGCTCGTACTCACCTTGGCTCTAGGTCCCGACCCAGCGAATCCCAAATCGTTCTTGTCTGGCATGGGGCGAATATACCGCGGTCTCGGCGTCAGCGCAGTGCGTAGCATCACGACTCATGGTCTGCTCTGGACGTTCTTCGACATTGTTTCCAACTACATCGATCGTTTACCTGAGTGACCGACTAGTCCCCCATTCCGTCGTGACCTATTGGATGACGCTCCCCTTTGGCAAAAGTATATCTCATGACTACAATAGAACACATTATATTGACTGTATCTTGTTCAAATAGTAACAACACGCACAGCCCTCTTGAAGCACTACAAGATGCACTCTCGACAGGAATAACGCGAGTAGTGATTGTCTCCTTCGAAGGTGAACGAGATCATATATACGTGATGCTATTCAATACGCCTCTACGAGAGCGGCCGCTCTGCCTTTGATATTCTCTGCCGCACTGTCAGGGATCTCGAACGCAAATATCTCCCGTAAACTGGCAATCCTCTCTTCCTCCGTTTTGAACGTCTTGAGGACTTCGCTGACGTTTCCGACCGACCTCTTCAGCTGGTGTCCTAGAAGGAAGTACTTCCCCACAAGAGGCTCGGATTCTGATTGAGCCTCCACCTCAAAATACTTCACGCAAATGATGTTCTCCCAAAACAGGCCACCCTCGACAGGCATCTGTGAAATCGCGAACGAGTACCGGGCGAAATCCTCTGGGAAGAACTCGGCCTCTGTGAATGCATATACAGTCTGCCAACTCGCAGTCGCGTCGGTCTTGTGTGACCTGGAAAGTTCGAGGTGCCATAATGGTTCAGCTACGAGTGGAAGGCGCATCAGAATGGCGACCAAAAGGGGACTTGTCGAAGTCTTACGCAGACATGATCTGTCGTGGCGTTCCCTGCTCAGTCTGTGCCTTTCTGACGGTGTCGTCCCCATGACCTCAGCTCCATCGAATAGAGGCATGCAATGTACGAGCCCAGAGCCTCCAAAGCCCGCATCCACCAGGAACGTCGTTTTATGGTGTGCTTCACAGTCTGGCTGAACCATCAGGACCATATGCGACAGTGGCCCTAGGCGTGGCGGAATTGTCTGTGCGATGTTCACTCTGGCTGCAGCACCGTATGCACTACATGGGCATGAGTCGCTGTGTCCCACACACCTGCTAAGCTCACCGGTAGCCCAAGCCTCTCAACATCTCCAAAAGCAGCGTGTTCAGGCCAAAGCAGTATGAACCTCGTCTCCTTATGACTGAATTGTGAAACATGTCTTGAGGTGTTACTTGCATGGCGTGTTCGGCTGTGCTAGTCTGGCTTTGAGCACAATAGACTGCGACAACAAGTGACTGCATATCGAGGACTCACTAGTGCATATCGCAATTTTCAAACGGAAATGCCAGTAGATGCAGCCGAGTCAACCTCTCTAGGTTTGCGAAGGACGTCCTGAAGCCTCCCGAAGAAATAGCTTCTTCAGTAACACTAATAGCGTTGGGGAAGTCGATGACCTCGAGCCATTGTACGACTTGAGCTGCTGAGTATGCAGATGCGGTCTTCTGGATGAATGGCCTGAGTGCTTCAGAGACCGAGACCATGGTCAGAACGAGCACTGAGTAAGCTCAGCTATTGTGAACATTCTCATGACTTCCTGTTGAGACACATAGTCATTGCGTTCTGTCTCGCGCGTCACTGCGATCGACGGAAGTACGGCCGCGCACGATTCCGCGGCCGAATGGATTCGTACCTTTTTATGTAGCTGCCGTGTACTGTAGCTGGCGATGTCGAACAACAGATACTCAAGTACAGTCTAACTGTAAGTGGGTACCAATTACAATTACATGGCATCGTATAACATTGCTCCTGAGGATTATAGATTCCAAGTTTTGTGGGCTCCTTTGTTCAATTGGAAGGAGCCGAAGACGGTTCCGCTGTACACCAGGTTTACTTGGCGGCCACGAGCGCCGTTTCCGTCAACGGACACTGAGACTTGCTTTAATGCTCCGTTTTCCCAACTGAAATCGATGGAGACGCCCTTTCTACCACGTGCGCCACGTATGGAACCAGTTGTCCAAGCATCCGGTAGCGTAGGCAGGAGTGTGATGACGAATGGAGTAGAGTTGTCAGCCACGTCGGGCGTTTGAATTAGTCCATTCTACGCGGTATTCGATTTCGTCAGACGCACTCAAAGATCAAGTCGAGGAACACGCACAATGAGTGCAGCAGGATAACCCAGGTTGGCGTCAATTTGGAAGATGGCATCCTCAGAGTCAGGATTGTACAAGCTGAACAGATTTTCACCGAAGTTCTCTGATATGGTGTACTGGCATACTATCAGTTCACTGTGTGGGTGCAGCTAAGAGATGGCTTCACCTTGAGCTCGGTATAGAAAGTGTCTGTATCTTGGAGTTGAGCCCAACATGCTGATCGCCACGCTTTCTCCCACCCAGAGTCAGCATCCGGACCTGTCCCATTGCCACGATGTATCAGACTTATACGGGCAGCCGCCAACACCTCGTCCTGCGCGAAGATCAGGCCCATGCTCGACATTGTTATATAGACTCACCTTCGTGTAGTTTGTTGTTCCATTGTATGATGTTAAAGCATAGCCGGGGTAGAGACCTATGAGATGCGACAGGTGGCGATGAGTGTCGTTAGGATCATCATGATCAATCTTCCACTCTGAACACGATTTCAGATCATCCCTTCGACGCATGGAACAGAGCCTCACCTTGAAGCTGACCCCAGCTTCCGATATGAATACCCTTGTCCAACTTCTCGAGCTTCTCCGTAACCTCTGTGCGTGGAGGCTTATGAGAACGCGGCGAAGGAACTGCCAGAACACGTACCCGCGAGGAATTCTGAGTCATTGTCGCCTGCAGCACTGTAGCCCTTTATGACAGCATTGAAGAGCTGCCAGATCAGCTGTTGTGCATGAGCGCAACCTCAATACTCGACGTGAGCTGACGGTTCGGTGTGTCATCTGACGATTACATACCGAGGGTGATATACTCTTGCTCTGGAGAGCAGCATGGTGCGGTCTAGTCATGGTTAGCGTACATCTCAGCGTTCGGTCGAAGGATCGTACCACGAGTGTACCGTCCTTGAAGAATTGATCGACTAGAAGTTTGTCCAGCTGGAACAGTGCAGCGCTCTGTGAACTCGAAAGTGAGAGCCTGTGAGGTTCACAAAAGTAGGGACAATACCTTGAGAAGTGGCCATCCTTGTTGTTTCCACCACGCAACGTCGCCAGTGTGATCGAAGTGATCCCACACATGTATCATCTACGTCAACCACTCAGTCATACGGACCCATACAGTTACTCCTTTGACGAACCATCCATGCTCCAGCCTCTAAAAAAGTATATAAGCACAAGCTTGATGGCAGCGACGAGGCCTTACCAGGATAATTAGCCCACTGTGAAGCACCGGCTTTCATCCCTGTGTGTCCAAAGATCTAGAGAATGCTGAGGAGACAGAGTCGCAAGTTGACCATGCATACTGACGTTCATCTGACAGGTTGCGTGAGAAGCTTATAGGGCAGACGAAGGGTTCAACATGCACCTCGTCGTGTGTAACCCATCCTCTCGAGTTGTTGTATAGTACGTGAGCTGTGTACTCTCCACGAGGAACCCAGGTTTTCTAGCCAAAAGATGGTGGTGATCTATATGTGCATAAAATACACTGGGAATATACCTCGAAATAATTAAAGAGAGGCTTCATGACGTCCATTCCAGTGATTTCGGCAATCCAATAATTCATCTGAATATTGATGTTCGAATGATAATCTGGAATACACTCATAAGGACTTTACCACAGGGTCCTAACAGTGCATTACTTACCGGCACTCCAAGCGTTACTGTATCCGTCAGCCCATTTGCCCTGTAAGTTAGCGGGAAGAGTACCTCGCGCACTCCCAGCGAGCAAGTATCGACCATAATTGAATAATAGCCATTCAATGTAGGGATTTCCTTCTTCCCAAGTGTAAGCGCCCATAAGCTCATTCGTTGGCGTGTTGAAGTCAGGTGTCTGGCCAATGTTCAAGGAGAAACCTCCGAGAACGGCTGCCACATCGGCGGTGTGGTCCGAAAGAATCGCAGAGTAAGAAGTCGACATAGTAGAGATGATTTGGGACAGGCTTTGATGAGGGTCGACTCCTTTGAACGAGAAACCGTGCGTTTCGTCTCCCGCGTCCATGTCATATTCCGTGTCTCCAACCCAAGAAACCCACAACTCGTCAGTCCCACTAACGGTCAAGGTAGCGTTGGTCCCTGTGACATCGGAGCACACAATGTCGCCTCCTTTCGAGAAGGCCTTGAAAATGAGTTCGTAGAGCATCCCAGGTGAATCCGCAAGGCCCCGAACAGACAGGGAATTAGAGTCGAGGCATGTGACGTTCGGAGTGGGTAACCCGACCTCGAGGGCAGAGTTGAAAGTGAAAGATGTAGAGGGGAGGGCGGTAGAATCAGCCGAAGTGAGATGCTGAAAACAGGACGAAGCAGGATGGGAGCAAAATGTTGTCCTAGAGAATTGTGAGTAAGTCTCGGTCCAAATTAGGGATCGATGTATGCGTACCGAACAAAAGTGACGCCGCTTTGGGTCCACGATGTCCTGGCTATGCCTTGATCCAGATCTAGAAACCGAGAGTAATCTGACACTGCTCCCGAAACGTTCAACGTCGTTACGAGATATCCCGCCCCAGCGTAAGAGCCTATAGGGAGGTAAAGTTATTCAAAGCTACGTGGACGAAGGTAGTTCCAGTGTGGACTTGCCATACGCGCCAGCTGGGACTCCAAGGCCGCTAATATCTACACATGACGCGTCAAGTCATCAAGGATATGTGACAATGAAGATCGCCGGTACTAGCCTGAAATGACACCGTCCTGCATTATAGCCGCATGATACCCTGCCATTGCCTGCGTCACTGTATCTTCTTGAGAGAAGTTCTTGTTTCCGCCATTATAGGACTGATGAGACTGAGCAGTTAATGCCCGATCAAACGACTCTAGCGACAACGAACCGGGTCCAAGAATGGTCCGCCCGACCAGAGGCTCTCGATATTGAGCTGTAGAGTCTCAAGATCGGTGCCACCGCCAGTCATGGCTTCAAATATCATGTTAGTTGAGCTACTTACCTCTAAAAGATGTGTCTACCTGCAAGGTGGCCATTTCCCACAGGCAAAAAGTCTCGCGACCAGATCTGTCCGGGAGATGTGTACCAAAGCCCATTTCCAGACTTGGGGAAGCCGGGAGGAGCAGCATTTATCACTGCCAGAGGGATGAGGAGAGCGAGAAGACGGGCGTACACGCGCTGCATCGTTAACCATGGGTCATACTGGGCGAGCGTTATATATGCCTCGAGGAGTCTATAGAACAACCCGTGCCAGGAGAACATTGATTGAGGTTCGTGACTACTCCAAGCGACAAGCGTGCAGCAGATGCCAGGAAGCACGGCGCTGAGATGTGTCCCTAGTCCGGCGTTTATGGAGATTTGGATCGAAGAAGGTGTGATACCTCAAAGGTGCTCCTCAACTGAGGTTACGGGCCGATGTACGACTTAGGAGACTGAGCCACTGGTGAACATAGACTGGTATAGACGGTCCGGGATGATGGTCAAGGTCGAAAAACTGTACCGATGTTGATCCGTTTCGTCATTGATGCATGTTATTGTGCCACATGATCTGCAGCAGGTCATCCGGAATCCGGATCGACTCGAACGCCGCTGCGACTCCAGTGGCCGACGCGTCACGGAAGTTTTATAGATCAAACCAGAGCGCGACACTGCTCCCAAAGCCTTTGATACATCGCCTGGTATAAGCTCTTGAAGGACTTGGAAGATGGCAGTCAAGAAGGAAAGGCTGTTGGTCTGGAGTCATCCCACGGCTGGCCATGGTTTCCCCAAAGTGGGATTGGATGTACACCTCAGCCTTTTCAATTGCGGTTGATACCTAGACAAGTACGTTTGCGACACCCTCACAGGATGGCTTACCACGAGTCGTCCCAAAACAATAGTACTTAGTTTGATCTCAGACGCTGGCCTGGACAAGAACGGCGGGTAGGCGTTGATTCTAAGAATGTGTGATGATGGTCTAATAACGGATACTGTTGCGCAGGTGTATACAAACACAGTGACTGCTCTCAGACGACGGAGACGGAGGAGATATACATAGGCAGCGGCCGCAATCCGCGAACCCTTGACGACAGAGCAATCAAAACGTAATAATACAAAGCAGTCTCGCGGCACAACATACCTGCTGCCTACTTTCTGGGCCCCATTACAACATATCCCGAGGCAGGAATAATAACGGTGCCCGGCGGCCCCACAATAACACGATGTCCCGACGCGCACTTCACGACAACAGTCTCGTTGGGGCCACGGCTGACAACTTGACTGGGACGGCCCAAGGGTGACTGAGTCACAGGCTGATTAGAGTAGCGCGAATAGTGAGACTGGTGTGTAGAGTGGTGTGAAATGGGGATGGCAGTGGGATGTGGCGCTGGCGGGGCGGACTGGGAGCGCTGAATAGAATGGCCGGAGTGATGAGAAAGCGCACGCGAGGCGACACTGTGTCGTGAAGGAACACTGGAATGTCGCGATGGAGGTGCGACTGCCGTGTGTGCAGAAGAGCGCCCAGACTGTGAGATAGAGTCGGAAGGTGTCAGCGAGTAGACGCTCGCGGCCTTCTGGCTAGGAACCGCGGACTGGCCGAGGACGGAGGGGTGATAGCTATGGTGGGAGGATTGCTTCCCGCTTCTCGCAGACGCATGAGAGGAAGACCTGGAGACGTGTGTGGGCGATTTGGAGGCAGCATGAGAGTGAGATTTGGCAGAGGAATGAGACTTGGAAGAGGAGCGAGACCTGCTGCTGTGGTGGCTGGACATGGCAGGAGTCAAGGACAATAATTCGGTGGCGCGTAGAACCAAACAGGGTCCTTATAAGGGCAGCTGAATCTTATCAGACGATTAGATAAGTTCGTTGCGCTTAGAGCTACTGTACCGTGCCTTGCCCTTGTCAAGTGCTGTATGATGGAACCGAGGAATTGGGCGTTCGATTCCGACAGGAGAGACCGCTCATTCATTCAAGCTGGGGTCCAGAAGGCGCTACCGAGCACGAAAGTCGTCATCTATTGTAACTCAGAAGACATATCTGCCCATCGCCGATATCGTGTAGGCAGAAGACCTGAGTGAACCTTGCCTCATGTCGGAAATGCAGCAAGTCGCATAATTGCCAGCATCAAGCGATTGTATCGGATCTGAGTCGCGCCGGACGGCACTTCTCTCCACAATCGACCATTGGAGGAAGCTTGAAAGAGGACAAGGAAGGTTGGACGTCAAAGAAACAATCGATTACGGAGCATGTGACTTACATGCCTGTTGATCCTTGTGGGTCTCAAATTCCCAAGAGACGGATGCAAACTCAGACGAAGGTTGTCATATTGAATCTGATTATTGAAATCGAAAACTGGTGACCGTTATCTGTATATACCTAATTTTTACGGGTGTGCGCTGCCTGAATTGTAAAGTATACGCATGTTCAGCTTCCATCTGGGCCGACATCTCCTTCTTCTTCTCGAGAATTCCTCCATTCTCGATCCAGGAAGACAGAAACCAGGGCTGACACGGTTGGAGGTAGTCGAGGTACTATTCTTCTTCTTCGTGATGCAATCGGACAAGCTGAGCATCGGTCATGAACGTACCAAATAAATTCACATCGGAGTGATAAGTCCCGTAAGCCTGGTTCGTCTCGCTTTTTCAGAACACCGCCGCTGGCATGCGATAAACGGAGTCATGGTACAGCCTATGGTGGCGGTCATGCTATCTTGGAAGTCAGCATACTCCTGAGCACTATGTTCTGCCAGTGCGCGCGATGTCTGACAACTGGGTTTACGCGCTCAAGCAGGAGGGACCCAAAAAAATGTGAATCGTAATGGGTATTGGCGGATAATTATGCAGGGGAATAATACTACAATGCGTACCGTGTCCAGAGTCCGGATGATGCGTCTTAGAAGATGACATCGTCATCTTTACTGCTCAGTAAGTCTGCCGAGCCCGTAACCTCCTCCGCATCGTATGCAGTGGAATCATCTTCTTTGGCTTCCGCCGCGGCTTTCTCTTCATCTTGAATGGCAGCGTTTTTCTTCTTCTTGCCCTGAACCTTCTTCAACCTTAACATATGTCAGAGTGTTACGCGGAATGTATGCCGGAACCAGCTCACCTGAAGAACTCTTCACGATCCATCTCATCGAGCTCACTGAGAATATACTTGATGGTGTTCTCCAGGCGGGGGATGACGATGTGCTCAATGGCATTGACACGTCGGTTGGTTGCTCGGATAACCTCGTCGAGAATAGTGAAGGCAGTTTGCAGGGAAGCCAGCTCAACCAGTGTCTCGACTGCTTTTGCATAGACCTCCTTAGCTTTGAGCACTTGTTGACCGCCACGACCTAGACCGGTCAGATTGAAATCTGGTGTTAGATCGGGCGTCAGTCGACTGCGATGGTAGGATTGCTGTCCAGCGCACCTGAGCCGGAAACGCGCTCAACCTCGAATGCTGGTAGAACTACTCCGGATACGTTCTCCTGCTTCGCCTTGACTCGGAACGTCGCCGACTTGGCCTGTTCCTGGACAAGATACGATATATCTCCTGTTGCATATGTGACCTCTGCCATCGAGAATGACGCCAGCTGCATCACTCGACCCATCTTGCGCTTTGCCTGCACGAGAGCTGTTGTTCAAACGGCCCGGCAAGCAAGAAGAGAGACGATGCGCACCTCATCGACCTTCCTCAGTATGGCTCGGAACCTTGTCGTCAGGGCATCTCGTTTCTTGGCGAGCAGGGAGTGGCCAGTCTGCGCTCCCTTGAGACGCAGCTTCATATTGGTGAGCGTCATTCGCGTGGCAAAGACATTCTCGCGAGCACCGGTGCCGGACATGGTCGTAGATCGCAAGGTACTGCGTGGAAATTACGTCATGGATCAGTGCCCTTGACCGTGGGCGCGTGAGACGAGACGCGACTGCTCTAAGTATACTCAAGTACAGTCTGGGTAGCTACAATCCTAATCTGAGGTTCGCGAGTCATGAGGGAAAAAGATAATCCTTCTGATCCCATTGCCTGTCTAGTCGAGAAGCCGTGATATGCGCAAAGAAGTGCTGTGAAGACGACTCTCTCGAGCTCCCGAAAGATGGAGTAGGTAGTCTCGGGTAGCTCGAAATGCAAACAAAAAACGAATCAAGGTGGAAATCGGGACACATTCCAGGCGTGACCGCCACATTTTGTTTCGCCAGACCGAATTTCCGATCAGGCTGGCCGCTGTCCTTTGCTTCCCGGCTTCCTCACCTTCTTGTCCATGTCAGAGCAGGTCCGAACGATGTCATGTTTGTCACAGTAGCTCTCGTGAAGATAATGAACACGAAATCGAATTTATATTCGCAGAAATCATCGCAATGTAGCAAAACCGGCATTGACAGTACTAGGAGAGTCACTTGTGTCTTTAGACAGCATCCTTTCGATGCCATCGATGTAAATTAACAGACATCTTTACTTGGGGCAGTTGGCAGTGGTGTACATGGTGGCGTCACCAGGACCTGCTTGGATTGGATTGCATCTATGTGCACATCTCAGCAAAGCCAGACCAGTCACCAACACGAGTCACTTACCCAGGCAGGCGGGCGAGGACCCCATCGACAGGCTCGTTGACGACCGCGGGAAGCTTGCAGTTGTTGGCGGTGACATCATCAACGACGTTGAAGACCTTGCATGCAGTCACGACGCCGTTGAAAGTATCGTCGTTGGGATTATTGCAAGTGTTGATGGCTTGTTGGAGAGCGCTGACACACATAGACTCAGTATAGCCAAATGATAAGAAGATCTCAAGTTTCAGCGTACTTTACATCCCAGCCATTCTGGAAATCACCGTGCCACGAATATCCAGTTGTGTCACTGGAACAAGATGTTAGAATCAATCGGCGACTGTCAAAGGCCTACCCAGTGGCCTAGAGAGCTTTGAGTAATGAACGTCATGATAGGCAAGGAAACCTACAAGGACGAAGGGCCATCCTTGAGATTGGTTCCAACGCCCGGCGAAGTCATGAATGTTCCAGGTGATCTACGGCACACATGATAAGCGTTCGTAGATGGATAACGAGGTCTATACATACCTCGTAAAAGAGCTTCATCAAGCCGACTGGGTGAGTCGATGGGCAGTCGCCATTGTCCAAGACCGATAAGAAGGCAACATGGGACTTATGGTCAGTACTGTCGAGATTCTGTCAGGGAAATTCAAATGAGTGTGGATCCTGTGTTGCAGATTGATCATCTACTCACAACACCGTCCCAGCAAGCAGGGAAGTGGAGGCGAGACTGAAAACCTGCCTCACAGTCCGTAGTGGGGAATCCGCCGGTGCCTGTTTTCTAGTCGTAAGGAACGCGGTTGTGTTTGCTTCATCAGTCTACTTACCGTAGTAGTCTGTGTTGTTGGTGGTGTACCTCAAGCACGCCCACGCAATCGCGCGCTCGGCTAATTCAGCCTGGGTTCCAAGTCCAGTCGGATACTGGGCAGAACGCTTGACTGGGTTACCGCTAATCATGCGGAAGCCGGCCGGGAAGGCCTTCAAACCAGGACCCCCATTGATCACGTCCTGTGAACCTCGGTTCTGATAGTACACAAGAAGGCCTGTTCATAGCTCTATCAGTTTCAGTGCCCCGAGATATACGGCACACACTTACCGCCATTGGCAACAGACTCGAAGTTGCCAGTCGCGGGGTCACGAAAGTAGAGCTTTGGAAACCCTTTTCGATGGATGAATTCAGTCCCGTTAATATGGTGAATATAACGATGGCAATACGGACAGTAGTTGGACAGATCCTGGGTGACTTGGCACGAAGTGCACTTCGAGGTGCGGAGACTGTTGTAAGTGCTGTTGGCCATGAAGTCTAGGATATGTTGTTGCGGGCATCAGAAACTTGATGAAGAATGCATACTATAGGCGCCATGAACGGTCTAGAAGGGAGACCCATGAGCGACATCTCTTGAGCGAGCAACGAGAGACTTACGTGAACGTGCTGCGACGGGACTGTGGTCGGCGAGATGATCGGGTCGACGCGCTCTGCATCGTCGTTGTCAGTGACTGTAGATGATCTCGGACATGGCGCTCCCTCACCTGAGACAAGAGGGAGCGTGCATGGAAGACGGAACCATGCATTCGCAGTGCCCGCAGCGAGGAGAGCGGCAAGAACAGAGCTAGTCAGAGAAGAAATCATCTCAATACGTCGAATTGCTGATATTCGAAATCATGAACTTGCCTGGGCTTTATACGAGCTCAGAGGCCCTTGTTTTGCAAGAGGAGATCAGTGTATCCGGAACTTGGAAGACAGAACCGGACAGAGTTCCTCTATTCTTCAGCATGACTGACCGCGATTGGGTTTTGGCCACATAGTACGAGACAGCCTTCTGTCCCATGTGTTCAATCAACCTAGGAACGCCCAAGGGCTGATCGAGTTGCTGTTTTGCTTACCTGACAGTAATGGTGGACGCAATGTTTTCACATCCGGAGACTGAGCGACAATCGAAGGAGTTGGACTTGAAGCTGTCTTACTGACTTCACGTCTTTGCTTCATTTTTCCTCCGTGAAATCGACTTTCTGGCACGGCAAGTGCTGATGAGCGAACTCGGCCAGAGACCGAGCCTCGCAATCACGCTGCGTTGCACAAGGAACAAGACTTACACTACATGATCATCGTAGTGTCCCGAGTCGTCACTAGTAGAAATGATGTTAGAACGAAGCCCCAATTATCAATATGCGGCAAGCAGCTTGAACATGAGGTGTAGGTGCCACATGAGCGTCACGCTGAAGTATACCTTCTCCTTTTATCCTTAGTTCAAGGCGAGATCTTGAGAGCGTGCCCTTGGAAAATGGACTCGAAATAGCCAACGTCTTTTGCTAAACATTGGAACTTGGTCCCCTAAGCCCACGAGCCTCGTAACAGATTTGCTGCAAGATTATTGTATGGTCAGCTTGGCTGCCGGGATCGCTGCAAACGAGTGATCTCGGTGTCGCCTGAACGTGACCTCTGCACGGCTGAGAGAGCGCGAATACTGAATGGCTGGGATAAAACTCGGGCAGACAGTTCTCACTGACATACAGTTCCACGGCTAGTGTCTCCCCGCTTTCGAGTTCCGAGCGGAAACTTGCTCGACGCCACATAATTTTGGCCATGTTTCTTGTGTGATCACGAGGGAGGTTATGCCAAGCCGCTGATCAGATAACGTACTGCAACGCCAAGAGGAGGCATGTCTAAAGCCAAAGAGTCTCGGAACTTCAGAGATTTAGAGCTTGCACCTAAGATGGGAAACAGTGAGTTATAGGCTATCCAGGCTAAAGGGGTGAGGAACCATTTGACGATCAAGGTCATGAGCCAATGTCCACTGAGCACGATGTGGATCACTAGCCTGCTGCTTCCCAAAACGAGCGTCAAAACCAAGGCGTCACCGGTACGAAGTCGGGCGATGGTAGATATTAGAAAGCTAGCAGGACTGAGCTCCTCGGTCTGGACAGTCGCGGCTCGCTTCGTCTCAGATGACAAGCGAGAGCGGTCTACTACCCACATGATTGAAGAAAATGCATACTGCATTTCAATTGGGCAGAGCCTCCAATTTCTAGACACGGTTATTGCGGACCAGAAGGAAAGCACGCAATATGTGGCGTATAGAGTGACATTGATAACCCGAACGATACACAGTAAGTATCGCTATGCGATGGTATACTTGCCATAGTTCTTCTCCGGGTCAAACACCTGTATGATTGCGTCAAGAGGAGCGTTCAAATATATTCACAACGAAACTAACCTCCCATCTTGACGCCGGGAAGATGTGCTTGTTCCTTTGGTAATAGCTACGTTCAACGACCTTGCCTGCGTGAGATTCGTCTTTCTCCCTGGTGGCATCGGCCAAGAGGCGCACATCATCGTGCACGTCAAAGTTGAAGAGCGGGCCCGACTTGCCGCGAGCTTTGTTGATGATGAAATCGTAGAACGTGTAATGCTAGGTCTTCAGTCAGCTCATGACCGGGCAAAGACATGGACCTTGACACACATGCGGTATGATGACATCCTCCTGTTACAACATATGAGATAACACTGTCTTCAAAGAGGAGGGAAAGTCGCTCACCTTCACATACATCAGATTATCTGCACTAACGCCTCTAAGTTCCGAGTGCTGCGTTCTACACTTTTCCAGCATGCTGCCAATGTCGTCGCCCTTCTTGCACTGCACGCGAAAGGAAATGAAGGCAATACATCTGGACGTCAGTCAAAGGCACAGGGAGGTTGGTACGCGAACTTACCATGACACTCTTTCGGTGGCCGCTGCCGTCCCAGTACGAGTATGTGATCTCTATCTCCTCCTGTTTGATGTCCTCTTGACGCTGCAACCATTCCTGTCGCAGACGTTCGCGCTCTTTGCGCTCGGCCTCTTCGCGTTCCCTGTCAGGCAGGAAGGACGTGTCGACGTTGGGGTTCTTGCGGAACTTGCCACGCTTGGCGGCAGGCGCCTCGTCATCCTCGTCATTGTTTGCCGGTGTGGTGGCGGTCGACGAGTCGGGGTCGCCTTCGTCGTCCATGGCGAAGGAGAGTGTGGCCTTTGCCACCTTTTTCCTTTTCTTCAGTTTCTTTGTGTCATCTCTAAACAGATTCTCCACATCCTATAAGCCATCTTTACTTGAAGATACGTAACAAATGGGGAAAGGGGAAGTGATGCCAGGAAAGACGAAAGACATACTTGAGTTCGCTGCTCTTGGCTGCCTCTCTAGCCTTGGCTTCTTCCAGCTCCTTTCGTTTCTGCTGGAACTCTTCGAGATGAACAAGACCGACAGTGTTGTGTTTGAGCGTCTCTTCGACCGAGTCGTTCTGGCCGACGAAGCGATTGACGGAGGGCCGGGCCTTCTCGGTTTCGTTGACGAGCGCCTTCTTCTGACGCTGGAACTCCTCGCGCATCTGCTCGCGTTGTTTGGCCAGCGCCTCCTCGCGGCGGCCTTCGCCTTTGCTGGAAGACATGGTCGTGGTGGCTGTAGGAAGCCGAGGTGCAACTGCTCCCGTGATCATATTTCCGCGACCAAGTTTCTTTCCGACCGCCACCATGGTGCATATATTGGGTATCAAGCTCAACGATGCCCACCGTGCAAGAGTATGTCGAGCATTCGATTGACTTATCCTCTCTTATGTTATCTTAGTACGCACTGACGGAAATATACGGCGTCGGACACCATATTGCGCACCGGCTTTGCGCGCGCTTCCAGATACACGACAGAGCCAAGGTCGGGCAGCTGACGCCTTTCCAAATCACGTCGCTGGCATCATTCCTGTCGTCCCCACATACGGCGGTCCCGATACCCTCATATCCGCTCGCTTCGAGGAACTTTGTCCCCCATCCACCTTCGACACCTCTGCAAACGTTGCAGCAGGAGTTTCGCGAGAAAAAAGCAGAGAAGGATGCTTTGAAAGCAGGACGGATAGTCAAGGCCGGCCAGACGCAGACGCAGACGCCAATGCGGGATCCACTGAACGCCCTCAAGATAGAGTCGGAGCTGAGAAGGGAGATTCGGGAGAACATCCAGCACCACCGCAGCATCGGGACGTGGCGCGGGAAGAGACACGGGATGGGGCTGCCGGTGCGCGGCCAGCGTACGAAAACCAACGCCAGAACCGCCAGGAAGCTCAACCACCTCGGCCGCTTCTCGTTTTGAACAGTTATTGTACACCAATATCACTACATTTAATCGTCCCCCACCGGGATCTCCTCTTCCAGCATCTTGATCAGCCGCACCCGTATCTCCGTTGCCTCGTCGCCGCGCAGGACATCCGACACGAACTCGGCCTGCACCTGCATCTGCACCATCTCCAGCGCACCGCGTAGTACGCCACACAGAATGTTGCTGAACCACAAACCGCCTTCAAGCGCGTCTTCCGGCAGTTCCACAAACTCGGCAAGGGGATTCTCGTCAAACGTAAGCGTAAAGTAGGCTCCCGACGAGGATGTCGGTGCTGAGCCAGTGCTCATCGGTCGTGGCGAAGCCGATGCCGACGAAGGCGGCGCGCCGTGCGTCACGGTCGGAGAAATGTTGAGAAATGATTTGAATCCGACCTGCCAGGTCGACGTTTGTTGACCGTCAGATGTCCAGTGTGTAGAGGCTCACTCACCTTGGAGACAACTTCACCGACCTCTCGAAAGTCAGCGCAGCGGCCTAGGTTGCTCTTTGCCAAAAAGTCCTCAATAAGCCGCGTGCCAATGTTATATCCCATCTTCTCAAGCTGTTTGTTGACCTCGGCATAGTCCTCGTAGTCCTGGATCAGCTGTACGACGAGAGCGCCGTATGTAAGCGCGAACAGTTCTGCATTCTGCATGAATTAACGCCGATAAATGACGATGACATGCTCGGCTCACCACTTTCTCGGCGCGTCCCTTCCACAGATCCTCGCCAATGCCCTTGTACTGTTTGCTCGTCGTGGCCATAACGTGAATGCAGACCCTGTCACGCGGCGCAATGGTCGATACAAAACGCCTAATTGGGACAATCTCCTGCGAGTTTTTCATCAAAAACTACCAGAAAAGGAGTAAAAGTGCCGCATACACCGAGTGCCACAAACCTTCAAAATTTGCATCACCTTCCATCATCAGCATGTCAAGACCTGAGCTCGTCGCTCCTCCCGAAATCGCGAGTGAAATCTATTCAGGGCCTTTATCTGCCTGTTCACAACTTTGTGCAGTACTATGGCGACACTGAAGCCACGAAATACACTAAAAAGTGCGCCTCCTTCCCCGCATGATGCACAAGTCGATGACCTGAAGGCAGTACCCGCAATCAGCAAATCCAGGCGGACATGACCTATCGCGCCCTCGAACTCCTAGCTCTGCCTCCGGATGAACCTGCACTATTGCTAGACATTGGCTGTGGCTCTGGATTGTCTGGCGAAATACTTGATGAAGAAGGATACATCTGGACTGGCGTCGATATCGCTCCCAGTATGCTAGGTACTTGGGATTCTCTCGCCCGGCTACCTTCTCCTCATAATTGTCTAGAGGTCGCGCTGGAACGGGAAGTCGAGGGCGATCTGTTCCTCCAAGATATCGGCCAGGGTTTCGGCTTCAGACCTGGAAGTTTTGACGGTGCTATAAGGTGCGCGTCAAGTTCCACACGCCTGTCATTCAGTGATTTGACTCCGCCTCAGTATCTCCGTCCTCCAGTGGTTATTGAATGCCGAAACATCGCATCCCACATCCTCCCCACCTCATCGGCTCACTCGTTTCTTCACCACTCTCCACTCCGCTCTGAAAAATCCCTCACGCGCTATCTTCCAGTTCTACCCTTCTTCTGACGATCAGATAACCCTTATATCCTCAATAGCCCAGAAGGCTGGGTTCGGCGGAGGTGTAGTTGTCGATTACCCCAATTCTAAAAAGGCACGAAAGGTCTTTCTATGCCTATTCGTTGGTGGCGGAGGTGGTGGGGCGCAGCAGATTCCAGAAGGCCTGGACGGTGAGGTGGTCGAGGACGGCAAGGCGAGGTTCGAGCGTAGACGAGAACGGGAAAAGTTACGGTCGTCAAAAGGCGGCAAGCGGAAGTCAGTGAAAGATAAGGACTGGATCTTGAAGAAGAAGGAGGCAAGTGACACAACCTCATGTCTGCTTTCACCGGTTTGACCTGTTCTTTCCTAGCTCTACCGCAAAAGGGGAAAGGAAAGCGTTCCTCGAGATTCCAAATTCACGGGTCGCAAGCGACGACCTGTCTTCTAATTCACCACGTTCATGTACTCTCGGTTTCGCAACGCAGCGTGTGTTACAGCGGGCAGATATTATTGGAGTCCCGGCAAGGTCTCCCTCGGTAATTTCTTCCTATATGGCGATTGATAAGCGCTAGAGTCTTGGGCCCATTCGTGGCCCTTCGAGCCGTCTATTTGGCTTCAGACTACCCATATCTTGCTGTGACACCCTGCCACAATCAATGATAGATGAAGAGCGCCACGCGGCGGTAGTTCAAATTGCGATTTGCAAATCATATTGTTATAGAGAACTTATGCTTGTACAACTCCCGGCAGGCTGATAGCACGTCCTTGACATGGGTCTGAATGAACATGCCTTGCAGCTCTGCCATGCTGATCCGCCGACCAGCGTTCATCTCCTCAGAGACTAAGCTAGCCAAGTTCCGACCGACCTCCTCGCTGTCTTTACCATAGAACATTGTACACAGGTCGTACACCTGGTCGGGTACAGCATGATCAAACAGCTCTGTCAAGTCGACACGCCCCGGACGTATCAAGGCTGGATCCAGACGCTCGATGTGATTGGTGGTCATAAACAAGATGCGTTCCTCTCCAGCCGCAACCCCATCCAGAGCGTTGAGCACCCCGGAGAACGTCACAGACGATTGGTACCTATATGATGAGATCGGAGATCCCTGTTGCGATGAGTAAGAACGTACCCATCTTCAGATGTTTGCACTCGCTTGTTGAATGCGGCGTCTATGTCCTCAATGAGGATGAAGGTTTTGGGAGGTGCCGTAGAGAGAAGGAGGGTGAATAGGTCATCGCCCATGCCCCGTGCGGACAGACTGACAACGCTTATATCATAGTTAAACGCGCCGGCAAGAGCCTGTACGAAGGAAGTCTTTCCTGTTCCAGGTGGGCCATGCAAGAGATACCCACGGCGGTACGGGATGCCACGCTCAGCGTACCACAGTCTTCTGTCCATGAAAGACTCTACATCGGCATAAATGCGATCCGCCTGCCCTGGTGCGAGCACCACACTGCTGAGGGGCCGGCGGGGGCGAGGGTTACCAAAGGGCCTCCATTCCGTTCCCCACGTCGTGTTTATGATGAGTTTACCGTGCTTCTGTCGTAACGCCAGGTTCCTTGCCTCTTCCAGCATTGTAGGGAAGACATCTCGGTCTTGTGAAAGGGTGGTTAACGAGATCGTTTCCCATGGTTCCCCGGTGCTAAGATTGACTGAACGCGTTTCACGCTCTTTCTTCATCTGACCGACGTGTCAGACAGGCGGAGATAGAGATAGAGATATTGGTTCACTTGAATCCAGGCGCCGCGGTACTTGAAGTAATGGTTTCCTTGTCCGGCAACTAGGTTGAAGTAAACTGGGCCGCTCTTAGCATCTGCACCGACAGTCTGCACGCTGAGTTGGTGGCTGCGCGCCCACTTTATCGTCTGGGTTGTTGATGCCGCGCGTGATTGCTGGTTGGCCATCCAGGGCGAGGTACCAATTATATGAAGGATCGGTGTTCTTCAACTCCAGAGTCAAGGAGTCGTCGCTGCAAAGCACTCGCACCAAGTCTAGCGGCTTTAGCGAGGTAGGTAGCGGCAAAACCCATACCCTGTCAAACATATTCAACATGTGTCTGTGTACGCGCTTCCAAGTATATACCATCAAGCCAAAGCCCGCTGCAAAGTACTGACTGAACTTGATGAGTTCAGACGCTGAGGGACAAATGGCTGCAAGACGCACTTGTCGTTTCCTATTCCAAGTGCGTTGAAAAGATGAGATATCAGGCCATTGTTTCCTGAATCCTGGGGTATTGACACTGGTGCAGAATTTGCCGAATCGGACACGATTTCTTTTGGAGCCCCAGAAGGCATCCCGCCAGCAGGAGGCATCGTTAATGACAGATAGTCTTAACAATTGAGGGCGCTGTCTGGATGATTCTCGGCGTGATTCGCGTTTTGCACCAGGTCGTGTCGCAGGGCGAAGAACAGTATAGAACGTGACAGCGTTATCCAGTTGCCTTTTCGGGAATTTTAGCATGTAATTCTGCTCAACTTGAAATTCGAACAGACTTGGGCGTAATCTTCTGCGACCTGTCAATATAGGATAGCTGATGCTGCTTTCTACTTCTACTTACGAGAAAGAGCAATCCCAGTGATCCCAAGTCGAAACGCGGATCTTGCTAAGCCTCCGAAACTCACTTGTTCTGACTGCGTGAGAGACATTGGCCAAGAAACCCTTCTCGAAGCGGATGAGCCGCAAGGGGAAAAGGTTCGGCTCCGCCAAAATGACACATTTGCCTTTTTTTCTCCTGCATCGCGCACTGTCTCGCGCACCGACGCGATGGTGCCAGCCCATACCTCTGTCGCGGAAGCTTACCAAATTCTCGGCTTGGGCCAGGTGCGTACGCTGGCGACGGTCTCAAAGCCGCGTGAACTGACTTCAGTGGCTCTTGAACAGGACGCTTCATTGGACGACGTGAAGAGCAATTATAAGCGGGCAAGTCCGTCGACTTACTGTGCCCGTCGTAGCTGATGCCTCGGCAGATTGCCTTCGAACCCACCAGATAAGAACCCCGACAATCCAGACGCCACTGCCGAGTTCCAACGCGTTGGAGATGCCTACAACACCCTTCTCACCCATCTCGATCCGGCGGTATCGGCAGACCCCTACTGGGAAGACTACGAGGAGGACTCTGATGATGAAGATTACGCCTACGAACGAATGGACTTCTATATGTACGCTACTGCTGCCTTTGTTCGCTCTGTGTCTTACCTGTCTTCCTCACAGGTTCCTCTTTGAGGAGCTGTTCCGCCGAAGTCAGAGCAGGACATACCCTAGTAAGGGCGAAATCCATCACAGCTAAGTGCAGAGATTGATCTTCGCGCGTGCGCTTCCGTCTAGGCAGAAGAGGCTATCGTCGAACTCGCGAGGCTCAGCCACCAGGGGAAACGCACGAGGAATATCAGGCTCGTCTCCGCCGTTCCCGGGAGGAGCAATTGGCAGCAGAAAAACGAAGAAAGGAAGAAACGGCGGCCAGGAAGCTTCGTAACGAGCAGGAACGCGAACGAGGTAGGTACCCGACATTACAACTTCTCATCAGAGGTTCATGTGCGCCTATTAGATCGGCAATTGGCAGAACAGCGGAGGCTGGACGGCATCAAAGCCAAGAAGGAACAGGCCGAAAGCGAAAGAAGAGGCGCTGAAGCTACGGTCCTCAAGGCTCGACGCATAGCCCAGGAGAAGCGATCTACCATCTTCGCTGCGGCACGCGCTGGAGATAACAATATAGTGAAGAAGGGTGTCTGGGAAGAAGGTGTCGACGCTACGGGCGGTGAAGTCAACACTGGCTGCGAGGCCTTCGTCACAAAGATGCCCGACGATCCGAAAGAGACTTTGCTGCACATCGCGGCGAAGCAGGGAAATTTAGATATGGTTGACTGGCTTCAATCTCATAGTAAGCGGATTCATCATTCAGTCAACGTCTCGGGAACAGGCACCTCATTCTCTGATAGATGCGAACTCAGAAGAGGCCCGGAACTCAGACGGCTTGACACCATTTCACGTTGCTCTCCAGCTTGGTCACATCGACATTGTCAAGTATTTCTTCGAAGCGCATGACCCGAAGGATGAGGACTTCGTGGACGTCTATTCCACTCCCAAATCTACCACTCTACTTTCCCTGGCTGTGCTTTCTCATGAACCTGAAGTCGTTTGGATGGTTCTCGACAGGTCCCTCGCGTCGACGGAGGATATCAACGCGTCGTGGTCGTGGATCACATCTGCGAAGGGCCGTAGTGTCATGGCGAAACGTGCGAACCACAAGAACAAAGTTCAGCTGGAGCGTTTTGACGACATTGTGATGCTCATTCAGCGGTATGGGGACTTTACACCTCCCCCTTCACCAAGCGGGAGTGAGCAGGAGGACGAGGATGAGGCTGCACCCCAGAACTCTGGCCAGCGTGCTAAACCCTCTGGGTCGAAACACCGTCGTGCAGAGTCTCATATGCCGAATGAGATGAGCTCATCGGAAACTCCACCTTCGGAGGCGCAGCGAGGCAGCAGTAGGGGTCGAGGGCGCGGGCGAGGTCGGGGATTCAGTCGTGGCCGCGGTCGAGGACAAACTCACGTATCACCGGCATGATGCCACACGCCCTCATACGCATCCGGTGTCAAACTTTTGTCCACATCAACACTTGTTCATCTTCATTCTTCATGTTTCATAGCAGATTTCACACTACATTCCATGCATGCATAGTATTGCGCTTGTCCTTTAATCTACCATACCAAACCCCCGAGTGTATCTTGTAGCTGTTAGCTAGGCACCAATGCATTGGCGACGAAACGTATACATAGCGGAGGAAGAGGAGTGCACCATGTTTGGTGGTTCCGGATTAGGCTATATTTGTCAGCAATAATGTAGCCGACGCAGCCAGCCTTCTTCACTTCACGACCACATTCGCACTAATCACAGTCCATCATGGGGCGTCTAGCAGAAATGCAGCGTAAGCTCTTAGAGGTGTGTGTCGCTGTTTCCTCTATCTCATGTTTCTGACATGCGGCGTACAGCAAATGATGGGTCCAGAAGCTATGGGTGTTGCAAACGCCAACCTGGTCTGGTCGGATGACAAAGTGTGCAGGAATTTCCTGTGCGGGACCTGTCCTCATGCCCTCTTCACAAACACCGTAAGGATGCTTTCTATGACCGAGTCTACGTCAGAATTGCCTGATGGTTTGCCTGGATAGAAAATGGACCTTGGCGCATGTCCGAAATCCCACACAGAGCGACTCAAGACTGAATACAACGCTGCCAAAGAGGCGAACCCAAGCGACCCCATCTTCAGCCGCTTTCAAATGGAATATGAGACCAATATCTTCACCTTCGTGGACGAGTGCGACCGCCGCATTAGGGCGGCGCATAGGCGGCTAGAAAAGACGCCGGAGGAGAACGCGAAGACTACCAACCTTGTGCGTAGCTTCTTACATCTTCTGTTCGATTAATGTTCATTGCTCTCGCAGATGAAAGAAATAGCCGAGATCGAGCTCGCCATACAAGGAGGAACGGAAAAGATCGAGTCCCTCGGCAAGTTATTGCTTTGCGCGACAATTGCGATTCAATAACATACATTCAGGTGACGAGGGTAAGGTCGAGGAATCTATGAAGGAGATGCAGGCAATTGAGGCCTTGAAGAGCGAAAAGGGCGAGAAAGAGGTGGGTGTCAAGCTTGCATCTCGGTTTGGTCTATACTGACTTGACTCTACAAAGCGCGAGCTACAGCAATTGACGGACACGTCTGGCGCCTCTGGACACCAGAAACTGCGCGTGTGTGATGTCTGTGGTGCATACCTCTCGGTCTTAGACTCTGATCGACGTCTGGCTGATCACTTCGGTGGTAAAGTACGTCCAACTTCATTGTCCGCTGAGACTTGCCTTTGCTCAATAAGGATATTGACTGTGTAGATGCATCTTGGCTATCACGAGCTCCGTAACATGCTTGCCAAGTTCCGAGAAGAGAGAGAGAAGCGGAAAGCTGCCCCCCCTCCGATTTCGACGTCCGGTTCCGCAAGCGCTGCTGCGTCAGCTGCTCCCGGACGTTCTGGCAGTGAGTATCGCTCTTCAAGGGGAGATGAATATCGTGACCGGGATCGCGACCGAGGATACAGCGACCGACATTCATCATCACGTTATGAGTAAATAATTCGTCTAATCTACCATTCAGCAGAGCTAACAACACGCAGTGAACGCAGGCGTCGATCTCGGAGCCCGAGACGGCGGTACGACTGATAAATTTACTAATAGCTGTTCGTTTCTGTGTCCCTATCGTTGTGTCCGTATGTATGTATTGTGTCTACTGATGTCGTGAAGAAGTCGATGAAATCAACGATATTCAATATCCTCTGACAGCGCTTGCAGCGAACAATGGAGGCCTGTCGATCCAAAGTCCGCCATGGGTTGTGGAAGGCTGTGGAAGGTGTGAAGTACCGCGGACCCCAGGCAGCAGTTCTTCCATTTCACACATATGTAGAACCGAAGATTCTCTCTGGACATGAGCTGAGTGTGATGGGATTGCTGATTTACAATATCGCGCGCATGTGAAGCTGCGGTCTGAGCTGATACCAAACGAGGTGAAGGGTGAGATTAAGATTGAGCCCGACATATAAGTATGGCTAGTGCAGCCGCATCGTGACAATGTCATTGTCAGCGTGACTCGCTTGCATTTGAATTTCCCCCATTTCCGCCACTTTGGTTTATATCGCAAAGACCGTCCAGTCCGCTTCATACGTCCGCTCCTCTTGTGTCGAAGCGGGACGAGGAGCCACTCTCTGCGACCCCGCTCACGCTGTGAGCGCAGCATCTGTCCGACCTTCATCACCCGCAGCACCATACTTCGACCTTGGGATCGTCTGCCCGTCAGTTAAATTGTCCTGGCCGCCCTCGAAATACCCATCGTCGTCTTACTGTGCTCGTTTGGCGTCGTTGCCCGTCCAAGAACACGGTCCATTGATCACATTGATCGCCTCTCGCGTGGTGACCTACAAATCATTTCTCTTCCGGTCGTGCGTAGCTACGTCGACGCCTTCTCCTAAACTTCCACCATCTGCACACGCACGGCGTCGGATTTTAGCTGGCAGACACACAGTTTGCCTTTGGGACGTTCATGCTTCCCATGAACCCGGTCTTTGAGATGGACGCAACTTCCTCTATCCCATTACGCTCGGACGTCCCTCCAGAATTTGTGCCCTCGCATCCTGGAATGGTTCCCTCCAATGGTCACAGTCCCCCATCGCATCTAATGTCTGACGCTCCTTCCCTCTTCCCACCCAAGGCCGACCATCCTAATGGCACAATCACCTCTATGCACGTGTTGGCGTCCAATCAGCCCAATCTGACACCAGCCAACTATCTGGACCCACCGGAGGTCATCGATCCCTCAACTGTCATTCATTCGACTAGCACCATCGCGGAGTTTTCACCCTTTGGTGCTACACCGCCCTTCAACAATGACATGTCTGTCGATCCTATGGCGTCCCATGTCTCTTCCCATTCGCCAGAAGCGCAGATGCCTGCCCATCACCTTTCGGTGGGTCTGTCGTACACAGTGGGGTCCACCTCGTCGCTACAGTCTGCCCTCAAACCGGTGATTACACCCGCTCGGAGTCGCGCAAATACAGTCGGCAGCTTTGTCGGCGATGCACCCCGTGGCCTGACCCATCCGCCGCCTCCGGCAGATCCGTTTCCCTCGTTGGCGGAACTTGGGACTGTGCCTACCGGCGAGAATCCGCTAGTGGCTGGAAGCGCTATACTCAGAGAGTCAGTCTTCTATGATTCCTCACGGCATGCTCTGAACTATCCCATTTAGGATTGCAGAAACTGCAGAATCCGCTAATCAAGCATGCCGTATGTCACAAGTACGCCGTGCCAATACGCTGTTGGTGGACCTGAAAAGTAAGATATCATATGTCTCCGAGCTGATATCAAACTTTACGGATGTCTCCCTGACCGATGCATCGCCACGTGACTCGCCTTTTGACGAAGGCAGGCAGGATTACTTTGCTAGTCAAGCGAACTTCGGCGGCAGCGATACAGGAATAACATTTCTCTCTACGGCGGATAGAAAGAGATGTCACTCTGCCACGGATGAGGAACGGCCAGTCAAAAGCTTCAAAGCAGAACCACAGGACAACGTTTCACTGTTCGCGCTCTCGCCCTCTCAACCGTGTTTGCCGCAGTCTCCCCCTCCATCTCGTCCACACAGTCCGACGTTTTCTTATAACAATGCGACATCACATATAACTGCTACGTACAGCAATGGCTATACCGGACACGCTGAAGTGATGCTGAACTCTGCTCCCCCTCCAACTCTACCGCCAAACCGCGCGGCCTGGTCAGAAAGTATCATTCCCACCTCGCGGCATCATGCCCATTCTCTATCGACTAGCTCCATACCTGCTGTGGAGTCTCATCTTCCTCGCGTTCCTTCCGTCACATTCCCAACCGCTGGGGCGCCCATTGGTCGAATGACACGCTCCGGTTCTGTCAACGGGTCTTTTGGAAACCCGTTTGCGACTTCTGACTACAAGGCGTATCCAGGCCCCTCAGGTATTCCTCCGCCACCACTGTCCGCTGCGCCGGGGACTTGGAATCAGGACGCGACGCCGCCGAAGGACACGTCTACGAAGTCCAAACGCCCGCGTTCCCATAGCTCTGCCATCGCACAGGCTGTACATTGCGACGATAGCGATAGCGACGACGATGAAGACGCCGAGGACGAAGGGGGAGAGTCTCCGCCCAACTCAGGCCAACAATCTGTCCGTATCTCTCCCAAACTTGATATGTTAGGTCTTCTCATCTCATTCCAATAGCTTCCTATGGACCATCCCACCTCCTCTTCCTCATCCGATGTGCCTCAAGAGTATCGATCTGCCGTTGATCGCATCTTCTTCGAGTTTCTAAACAGAATCTGCTCAAATCGTAAGTCTTCCTGAATTAGGTCTTGACTTCGTCTGAGCAACTTTACCCCAGTTGAGGCTACCGATTTCAAAGGCGAATCTATTCATCAAACGCTTATGGCCAAGAAGATGCAACGGTTAGACGAATCACCTGATTTTCGTCCGTTCAAGTTCCGCATTCAAGCCTTCACCAACGCCTTTCTTGATGAGGTCAGCCGTCGAATTCTGATATTTGACATCATACCAATACTCTCGTCATAGCTGGCCCGTCAGGGATATCCGGAAGAGAAGATACCGATGAAAAAAGTTTGTTTTCGACTTGACTGTGACTAGCCGTCTGAGTTAATTCATGACAGGTACGAAACTACTTATGGAGGCAGCCACACATCTTGCGTTACAACGAGGATGGGAAGAAGGCCAAGTCAAAGGGCAATCACATCTGGAACGTCGAAGCGAAGAAGGCTGGTGAAGGCAAATGGGAGTTCCGCCCATTCTATCGAAAACTTGCGGGCACTCCTCCTAGTTTGGCATATCCCAATCTTCTCTGGTCATGGACTCCCAGAGTGTGGGATCCCCAGGCTTCTTGGCAGCAGGTTCCCGTCACTTATAGCTCACCTTGGCTTCCCTCTTGGCTGAGTTGGGATAAGAACGTTCTCTCCGGTATACCGCCTTCTGATGCGCAGAGCTGTGAGATCACCGCCAATGCTTCTGTAAGTTTTGGACTGTGTCTTGCTTTGCCTGGCTCACGACCTTTTCAAGTTCACATTGGACGGGCAAGAAGGTCACCTTTCCCATACGTTCACGATTAACATCGCTCCGGGTTCGGCGCTTGAGGCGACGAGCTTTAGCCGATCGTCTAGCAATCATGATTTGACTGACATGGTTATGGCGGTGCCACAACGGTGAGCAGCACTTCTCGTCGCACTTCCTTACCACACTTTCTGACTGCATGACTTAGTGTCTTGCATCATGCCCCTGCTTCTACGCTTTCTCAAGTCACTGACGACATGACGCCGACTCGTGTCGCGACTGTCCTGCACACTGTTGCGGCGCGGGTCGCCGAGTACACCACACACGTCCAACGCACAACACCTCCATCGCACCACCACGAGTTAGGAGACCTTGTGAAGCAACGACAGGTCCTTGAACAGACGATCGATGCTTACGATCAGGCATTGAGTGACTATTCGGCATCCGCCAATACGCAACTTCTCGCTCAGACTGTTCAGCAAGTCGTCGTGGAGGCAGCCCAGACCGTTGTGGCTCCCTTGTCAAATATCTTCGGCCCTGTTTCAGACGGAGAAGCCATACGACGCGCATCAGTAAGCGACATGTCGGTCGGAGTGCAGGGTGCCCTTGCTCACGTCGTCAAAAATACTGCTCACTCATCGAGCGAGGTGGAGGTCATGATGGCGACCAGGTCGATCCTTGCACAATCCAGGGAAAGCATGCAAAACGGCCCTCCTGGTCCGTATTCCGCCATCATTTGACATCATCGCGCTATGCATGAGCGATACATTTCTCTCATTTGGGTCTGACATTATCATTTTGTCATTGTCGGTTTTTTCAGTTGGGAGTTACGGTGGGACTATTGGCATATACGTGCAATCAAAATCTAGACCAGATATGCAAGAACATATCTATACAGTGTAGCATTTGTAACATTCAATTTCATTGTAAATTAGGAGTGCTCAGTTTCAAAGTTGTCCGTTGCAGATAGCACATGCTGTGGCGTCCGCTACGTTTGCGAAAGTACATGCAGTACAAGCCTTTTCATTTAAAGATGCTTGACCATGGGACTCGGTCTCCTGATTCTCGTTGTTTTCTTGTCGTTCTGTCGCACCACCAAGCAGTGTACCACCAAACCCTTTCTCTTCTTCCATCTTATGTTTCTTCTGGTCGGGCAAGTCCTCGCTATCAGAAATCTCGTGTACCTCCTTGTCTTCGTGGAGTTCCAGTATATCGTCTTTCAGAATGTCGAGCATTGTTACAGTTGCCGTGTTGTCTGTGAGTTCTTTGCCCTCATGATAAAGCCGCTGCAGAATCGGCGAAACATGGAACTCCTGGTCAATCTGTGTCGTTCGTGAGAAGAGTTGAGCAGTCACCGGAACGAATTATCAATTTTACCATCATCTTGATCTCTTTGACCGTTGTAGCTTTCTGAACAATGAGTTGCTGAGGCTCTCCTTGCTCTTTCTGACGCAGCCGCTTTGACTGTCGAGCACCGTTCTTGCGAGTGCTGGCTTCGGTGAGAATTCCGTTGCTGCCTTTACTCGGCTTGCCGGCTATACGAACGAATATCACGGCTGTTTCCCAATCTCGCTTCCTATAGGTCGTTGAGAGGCGAGATAATGTCGTGAGACGGAAAATCTCACCGCATACCACGACAAGGCTCGCACACCGGGAGATTGTGATCTAGGCGGCCGTCTAGACGTTTCTGAACAGATATCAGAGGACCTGCGGTATAACTAGGAAAACTAAATATGTCAAGAACCATTGACAACGCGGAACGACTCACCAGTGTTCAAATTGCTTCCACTCGTCTAAGGATATCAAGCAATGAGATCTTTCCCAATCGGTTCGCCTAATAGGGTCAAAAGTAAGGTGATTGTGATCACAGAAGAATGCCGAATTGTCGAGTGTGAGCGGTCTTTCGCCCTCCGTAGGACGACTTAGCCACTGTCGCCATGCCTTCAAAAAGCTGATTGGGACGAGCGCGGACTCAGAAGTATCCTCGTCGGCTGAAGAGCCACTAGCGAGATGTTTTAATCTTGCCTGATGAGAGCGTTGAGACACACAGGATATCGACAAAATAGCATCGCAGGGACCTTTTCATTTTCAGCTTTCTTGCGGAGTTCCAATTTGCCATCTTTGGATGACTTGACTAACGCGATGCAAAGATCGCATGGGCGAGCCTCTGAGGGAACAGGCTGCCAGTCTGGGAACAGTCCGGTAAGAACTTCGCATGCCTGGGATTCGGAGCATGAGACACAATCAGTCAGGACAGAAAGACGGACTCACTTCCACTGGTATGAGCCGACGCAATTGATGATTGAGACACAGGTCCTCATGTTCACAGCGGACGTGGATTTTGTATTCCGGAGCGTCTGGCGATGGGTCACCTTCGGTAGAGACATGCATTTTGGGCTTTGGCGACCTCCAGTCTAGATGTACCTGAGCGGTAATTCATAGAAATAGCAAAACACTGACCCCTCAACCAGGATTTCGATATCCAGTAACCTGTGCTAGGGGCCTTGTCCTCCGCGACGGCATCGAATCTATTCACGTCCTGCGGGTGCCGTATCTCATACAGCCGCTCTGGGATGCTGAGTCGCAAATCCTTGACGTGGAACCAACCAACACCAACCTTTGAAAATAGCTTGGACGCACTCCGTACAAACATCCTGAGGTGAATACTTCTTCCCGAAGGGACACTTGGTTCCCTCTGTGATCCTGTCAAATGCGCGCTGGACGGAGGTTAGGTAATCTTACAACAGACGGAGGGACTCGAGGATTGACCGAAGTTATGCGCTTCATTTCTGGAGCCTTTTCGGGGTCAAGTAGACCGTGAGGGCAGGCAATCTCCGGAACAGACAGCAGAGTAGACTCGGGAGCTTTCCCTTTTCCGTTACCGTTGACTTTCTGGCTTCCCTTAAAGGACGTGGCGGCGTCCTGCATAGCATGTTTCGTCAACCAAGTGTCAAGGGCAGTCTTAGACACAATGACACAGTCCTGAACGACGATAATTAGCTTCACTTGGTGACTTCAGAAACGGCCTGCCTCATTGTTGGACTGCGCCGACCATGACCGATAAATGTCTATCACCGTCCGGCGTTTCTGCGCAAGATGGTTCAGGGCTATCTTTCGTCTGGACCAAAGTAATGAGCACAATTCAAAGATTGATATAAGTTGCTCACCTTCTGGTATACTCCTCACACTCTTCCTCGAAGCGAGCATTTAACTCATGCACAACCTGCGTGACGTCCTCTGACGGCGAGGTGTCTGTGGAAACATTGCCTTGACGCGAGGTCCTCTTGGCGTAGATGAGCATGTATGCGTCCCTGGAGGTAATTTCACTGTATATCGGACGGTCTCGAGTCAGAGAATGTGATCACAACGGCTCCGGTAGGTACTACATACTTGATCACAGGTGATTTGGTTGGACTAGGGCGCTCGGAGGGCTTCTCGCGCTCATCATCACTGTCCTCGACTCGTCTGCGTTTCGCAGGCTTCTTAACACGGACTCTGGAGTACAGAATCAGATCAGATTGGTAGAAAACCTTTTGGATACTCGTACTTCTCATCATCCTCGAGATCTATGACCTCCTTCTCGGGAGGCGGTTTACCGAGCTTCTTGATCTTCGTCACGGTCTCATCGTTGAATTGGAACCACGCCTTACTACTGTCGAGAGAGTGAACAACAGAATAATACCACTGAGTCTTAAACAAGTACCTGTGATCGTAAGCCTGAGCTTCGTAGTGGCCATGATGCGCACTGTCGCCCTTGTGCAGCAACACGCCTTGTAGATCGTATATGCTCTGCCCATCAGACTGTAGCGGCGTACATTTCCGCGATGCAGAGTCTCCTATGAACCGGCCCATGTCAATTTGGACGGGGAACGAGATGTTATTCTTTGATTTCCTGCGATCCATTTTATCAAAGTCGTAGACAAATCTGAGGAGAGAAAAATTCAGGACGGGAGGAAAATGCTGGAACTTCGTATAGCGCGTGGCGTCCTGATGGGAATCGCATCGAGAGCAATAGTACCTGGTCAGATGGAATCAAAACTGTATCATTGACGTCTTGTGCACCCTACTTGTTGTCACCATCTAACTTCTCCGACTTGAGATAAGCTGTTATGCAGTCTTCCAGCCTAGCGTTATTCTGCAATGGACTGCTGAGACAAACCATTGGGCACATGCGACAAGCGGGGAAAAAACACCTTGAAGTTGATCTCAATCTCGCGGAAGTCGTCGGGGCGCTCGGATTGATATCCACAAGTGTCGCACATCGTCCCGTATACTTTCTTGCCTTGGAACTACATGACTGGAATTAGATGGAGGTGCCACGTTGCGTTCTTTGCATATTCACCTGATCATCGACCAGCGCAGACAGAGATGATGAGCTCTGCTTCTTGAACTCGAGATCGAGGTGATGAAGGAATAGTTTAGAGAATCTTAGTCTAGATGAGGGCGCGACTACTGAGATAAAGCTTGTCGATCGTACTCTTGTGCATCCTGTTGCTCGGTGGTGTTGAGTTTCAAGCTGTCGATGAGTTTGAGGGGATTGAAGACGTTTTGCGAGCATTCTTGAAGCGCGGCGAACGTGATCTGAAGCTGATGTAGAGGCGAATTCTATTGAAGAATAAACTCGACATTGACTATATACTGATGGAATCGGACCGACCTTGAACGCTTCTTCTGAACCTTCCTGTGGCCGACATTCATACACTCCATGACGGAAGGTCTCGTCACGATACCAAACCTATCGAAGATGGTCAATGAAAGTATCCTTCTTCGGCGATGTGACTCAACACACCTGTAAGGAGGCGTTTGCGTAACAAGTAGCGCCAAGATTCTGTTCCCGAAACTGAGAAAACGCTTTTGGAGACGAAAATCAATTGCAACCTTCAGCCCGACGGGAAGGTCAGGTTCGCGGGAGGACAGCAGAGGATCATCAGCCAATCCGACAGCCTCGAGGAATTGTTCGGTTGCCTTTTCTACCAGACATACTCTGGTTGATGATGACTGTAGCGCAAGAGAGTGGATTGCTGACCTTGGTCGGCCCAAGAGTCGACTTTGAGGTAGTTCAGACAGTTCGGATTGGATTTGCAAGCCTTCTTTGTACAGGTTGGCTCATCATCGTCCGAAATGACAATCACGTCGTCTGTGGCTCCAGTGGACGCCACAGGTTCTTGCACCTCTGGCTTGGGCTTGAGCTTGTTACGACAGAAGGGATGGCGGTTCCTGTACGAGAGGCCACAGGACATGAGGCGGTGCTCCAGCGTTATCTGCGAGGGGTCCTTGGCCTCCGTGTCGACCCAAGCCCAAGGCGACGCCGAATTATCAGAAAGTGTCGCTCGTTTGAGAACTTGCCCTGGAGCCAGCCCATTGTCAGTGGATGACGCGCGAGTTCGCCGTTTCGGGGCCATGAGCGGTGGGTTACGACAACAACGAGGCGATTATGAGCTGCAGGTCGAGTGCATTGGTGAGAGGGGCCTCGGGTCACGCTGACCAGTGACAGGCGTGCGCGACGCGACATCACAACGTCTTGCGTTCTGCTCTCATGATGGATCGCTTGCGCGAAAAGCTCAAGACTCTCAGGCAGCGCCTGCATCCTGAGGGCGATGTCAACCTCACTCGACTGCAGAGGAGAGCCAAAATGACGGCTGCAGTGCAGCGGCGGTTACCGATACTCATGTACGTTGCTGCGTCAATGATAATCTCCGTTCCGGCACTCAGTGTGCCGTAGATTTGTTTTGTTTACTACAGGGTATCTCTGGATGCTTGTCCTACCAGTCTTACCCACCGGAACAACTGAGAAAATCGACGAGAACGCGCTTCTACCCGGCCAGGTTCATATATTGCACCCTACGAAATTATCTGCTTACGCGCTTCTATCAGGTGCACACCAACTGGAATTGGGCAGAGGTTCATGCTGCCGACCGCTATCTTGACCAACTTGAGATGCTCCGGGACAGCAATGCAACGAGTGAGCAGTGAGACCAGCTGTCATTCACTCTCGCCCACACCTTGCTCAACAACATCTAGGCGCTCTGAATATCTTGTCAAAGAATTTGCTAAGCTCGGCCTGGCTAGCTCTTCGCAAGCCTACAAATCGTCTACGATATTCGGCGTGACTATTCCTGTTTCCTATACACTGACGGGCTATTCACTCGTAAGACAGGAATCCCGTGGAATCAATGCCTATGCGATTCTTTCTGCACCCAGGTCTCCCGGCTCTGAGGCCGTCATCATCAGCGCGTCTTGGCTGAGCCGCACTGGTGAAGGAGATGGTACTTTGAACCTGCGCGGAGTAGCAACGGTTCTTGCATTCGCAGCATTTGTGAGGAAGTATTCTCTATGGGCGAAAGATTTGGTCTTCGTTATAAGCGATGGGTATTTAGAAGGAATGCAAGCATGGCTGAGCGCATATCATGGCGTCTCGCAACCAAGTGCGTCCCACTGTCGGTGATGTCCGCAAAGAACTTACTTCCACCATTAGATCTTGATGCTGCTGACCTCGAACTAAACTCTGGTGTGGTGTGGACGGCTTTGAACGTCGACTATCCTGGACATTCATTTTCTCACCTCGGAATTTATCATGGTTCGTCACGCTACTCTTCAACCGACCCCAGCACTTCACATCGTCTTAGAGGGTCTGAACGGTCGTCTACCAAACCAAGATCTACTGCGATCGTTTCGACGTATCTCTAGAGGTACTGGGGGTGTGCCGGTCATTCTCTATGATCGTCTGGATCCAAAAGAGAGAGACAGCACTCTTAACCCAGTCGTCAATGTTTTATCAAGTTGGGCTCCAGGTCGAAGATCTATCATTCAGGCACTTGAAACCTATCTGTATTTCAGCGCCAACGTGCTTCAACAGGCCAACTACCAGGCTCGAGGCATTGGAAGCGGTACTCATGCTCTGTTCCATCAGTGAAGTTCGTTCTTTCGACGGAATTGCGCCTCCTGAGCACTCCATAGGTATCGAATCGATGCATTCACTATGTTTGCTCTGCCTGCAACTGGGCCTCATGGCTTCCATTCGTTGGGACGGTAAGCTGTCCATGCTACAAGCTCGACCAACACTCACTTGGTAAGAATTTTGGAATCTACCCTACGGACCACAAACAACCTATTGGAGCGCTTGCATGCGTCCATATTTTTCTACACCTTGACCAACGCCGACTATTCGCTGAAGATTGGGAGCTATCTTCCTAGTGCCGTTCTCATTAGCGTCGCTATGATGTTCAGCGGACTCCGTATATGGACCGGCGCCGGATGGATGCGGCCTTCGGAAGGAGAGAAAACCACCTCAGAATGGGTTCGAAGGAGAAGACCGGTGCTCGAAGTTCTGGGTATCATGGCGATGTCACACTTCGTCGGCGCTCTCGTATTTTTTACGGTCAATACTTTCCTGGCGACCAACGTGGTAAGATATCATTGCAGTCAACTCGAGCAATGTCAAATGACTAAGTTCATGCAGGCTGGTTGCATTCTCGTTGCTTTGATCTTGTGCTGCCTGCCACTCGTGGCTTTCATGGTGCCCGAGTCCTCGCCCGATATAGTTTCATTGTCTAGCGTTCTGAAAGCGCTCAATCTCTGCTTTGCCTCCACGGTCATATCAGCTGTTACCGTGCTGAACTTCTCTCTAGCAGCTTCTATGGGCATAGTGCTCGGCGTTCCTCTGACGCTGTCATCATCGCACGAGTCACTTCCCAAGCGCCTCGCACATTACTCGCTCTATGCTCTGCTAGGCACGTCATGGCTGTGTTATCAGGGTGGCGTAGCCAAGATGGTTTGGGACTGGCAAGTGTTGGGTGTTTGGTTCTGCCCCTTTATATGCATCATATATACCCCGCTTGTAATGCAAGCTGGCATAGTGTGTTTATTACCGTAACAGCAAATATCATAGCAAGCGAGGGAACAATGAGAACAACGATAGGCACTCTTTGGAGCTTGGGACAACGGAACAGTGTGTGCCGGGGAACGCAGAATCGTAGACACGATTCGCATGGGACACGAGCAGAGGGTAAGACTCTTCCAGGATCTCTTTCAATAGACGATCAGGAAAGTCTGGTCGGATCATGAGAAGAATATGAGCAGCAACAAGGACGTCCAGTGACGTTGTCCTGAAGGGTTCAGTCATCAACCACGACGACGAGCATGCCCTACTTACTTGGAGCCAAAGAAGAATGTAGATCCAGCTTGTAATAGACGTGAATACACGTCTAAGGTAGCACGGGCCTTCTCTGCAATCTTACAGGAACGATTCAGTAAGGCTCGATATTTGTAGGATCACATTGCGCACTTTTTCACGCTCGAAGACGCGTAAGAAACGATCCTTGTGATCTTGTGCTGGCTTCTTCTCGGTGTGTCTGAATGTAGACACTGGCTTCTTTTCAATCTCCTCCCCCGGCGATACCCAAAGCTCTGCAGCTTCTAGACGCGGTTGAAAAGACTGACGATATCGCGTAGGAACATAGTAGCGTTGTGGCACGGGATACATGCGAGCCAAAGCCGGGTAGGTCGTTTCGCGCCAATTGGCTTCTTGAGCGAACATAACGTGTGCCTGTGAACGCGCGTTATGGGATTGGAACGAAGGAACAAACGTGCTGTGACTTGCAAGAAGGTCGCCTAGCCCTGCCTCAGCGTGTGCGCACCAGGCTGTGCTTTGTGACCTCTCAACGGCTGACAAGGGTGCATTAAGGTTCGCTCCGCCGATGGATGCCATCAACTTGAATATTGACGGTAGAGATGCCACGGTTTCCTGGTTATGCGTCATGAAGGGTAGTGAGCCTATGATGGTGAATTGAGTTACCTCTCTTCCTTGGCGAGAGAGACACTGACCCACCAGTAGGAGACCCGGCTGAAGAGGTGCATTCCATGATGGAAAATGTACCTGGAATGCTTTGCTGCGCGTAAAGAACGACCGCCAGGCATAGTGGATCAAAAGAAGGAAGGTCCCATTGTCCTGGCCACACGTGAAGGACGGTAGATGATGGCATGGTACACTGTTCAAGTTGTTCGCAAGAATCAGGCAAGAATTCAAGTTGAGTGTTTTTGCCGACCCTTGCCGGGGCCGGCACCCATCCATTTTCCCGCGTTTCTTGTGTTATAACTTATCACAATGTTACTGCTGAACGATAGTGCATGTCAACTGACGGTCCGTTGACGACCGTTGGAAGAAATGCAGACCTCTCGGCTGTCGAAAGATGTCTTGCCCATGTGGTCTGGTCATTCACGAACTGAATCGAAAGCTATATATACGGACGCCATTCGCCATTGGCACCGTGAGCTAGCTTTCATATAAGATGCCCTTCTGGCTGATTAATTTCTTGATGTTGCTGTCCACTGAATGTTAGGCAGGCAGATTAAGATGACGACCGAATATGACTCGAAGCTCATATTGCGCCACGGGGGATCGTGGTGACAGTGTGGTCGTGGTAACCAGCTTCCCCTCCCTTGATTTAGCAGCCTGGGCAATTCAACTATTCAGGAAACACTGGCCAACAAAACTCGGCGTGTTGTCTAACTGAGTTCCATGAACTCAGACTTCATGTAGCCACTCACATGCACATAGATCGTACTTATCGTCAACAACAGGGCGTCAAATTTCCGATCGCCGGGTGATTTTGCTACCATTTAGCTGACCACGGTGTATGACAACGGATGTGAATGCGAACGACACTTGCCTTCAACGGTTATGCTTGTCAACACCGTGACCTTGCCAGTGCTGATACATTCACGGCATCACTCGACAGGTATCAAGAACTTACGCATTATTCCACTATATATTTACCTACTTGAAAAACGACATGGAAAGCAATACGACAGCGAAAAGCAACAGGACAAGCAAGAGAGCAAGGGCATGGAAAGCTAATACTGGTACACGTTCAAAGTGTGCAGGGGGTGTGAATCTCCGTCGTAACAGTCGTTTCCCTCATCGTTCAGATCTTCGACCTCGTGCTGACTGGGGTCAATGCCATTCTGTGGACTGTGTTGGCTGTCTCCAAGGATGGTCTCGCCTGACATGCCAGTGACGGTATGATATGGTGAGGTCCTGAAACTGGTCGTCTTGAGACTGGCCGCACGTCGCGCCGGAGCCAGTGATTGTTGACGCAAATCCTGTAGCTTGCACAGTCAGAACATAATAAGTCGAACTCAGGCAGTAGAAAGTGTTACTCTGTAAAGAGTAGACCTGGCAGTCTGCTCGAGAATCTGATGAGGCATTGTGTGAAGCCGACGAGGTTGGGGACGATGCATAGTTAAGGACGAAGAACGGGTGGCGCTTTCGCTTGGAGGAGAGTCGGCTGGAGTGGTAGGGGCTGTTGACGGAGGTGGAATGTATGAAGAGACGGGATCGCTTGCTAAGTGCTTGGCTTGGGAGAGTGTATATGCGTTCGAGGTTTGTCGCGGCATGATGCCCTGAGACAACAAAAAGTCTGAACAGTGAAAGAGATATGGCTGCTGCACTATGAGAGGTATGACGGGGCACATACCACGAGACCTATAGCGAAAAACAAAGGAGACATAAGTGGGTGGCGTTTTGGAATTGTTCGGCGTCGGATCGTGAGGCTTGACAAGCCAAGTCGTTGGAAACTGCTCGTAAGTATTGATGTCTTTGCCGTACCTAGGCGCACGATTGAGAGGGGTATAAGTCCTTCTTGACATATGACACGTACCCGACGTGTATGTCTCCCGGCTGCTTTGTGGGTGTTGAAGAGGGAATGTCCTGCATGGAATTCGCAGGCCGAGAGGATATTCGCTTCACTCGTTTGATACGTAAGGTAATCGTGCCAGCATTACTTGAATCAGATGAAGAAGAGCTTCCGGCTTCATCGAGAATATTATTAGGGCATGCAAATCAGACCAGACGTTTGCGATGTACATACCGCCACTTTGGTCCGTGACAGCTTGAAAAACGAAAGGTTTCTCTGTATTCTTGGATGTTCTGATTCCGGAGCGATACGTAGTTCCATTACCGAAGAGAAAACGCCCGGGAACAACGAATCCATCGAGAGTGATGAAGGAGCAAGTGTCGACTCTCCCATCATGGTCTTGCCAATAAACTGCGAACGGCTGGTAGGTAATCAGTCCAGAGAGCGGCAAAGTAATGAGGCCAAATATACCTGATCAGATTCACTGGGGATCCAACATGATACTCGTTGGGCAGCGGCATCAACAGCCACTAGATACTCGGGCAAAGGTGTGCCATTGGCTACAATCCAAGCAGAGAATCCACGGAGTGTGAGCATCGCGTGAGTAGCATCCAGAAGGTCGTGTACAATTCAAGTGGGGTATATCGCAAGATGAAGACCGAAAGAACGCAGGATGATAGAATGGAGAGCAAGTTCAGAATAATGGCAGCGCAGTACGCACGGACCACAGTCGTGTTTCTCTCACGTGCTGTTCCCAATGGATCTACGACCGTCGACAGTCCGCAACGAGTGCCGAATTAGGCCCGACCCGTCGGCTCGTCGGGAACTCCGAACAGGGCTTGCTCCGAACCTTATTAAGCGTAACCTTTGGACTTCTATTGTGGGGAAGATCAATTCTTCGAAGCGGCTGGTGATGAAATCTTCGCATGACCCACTGATCATTAATCTATCGTCCTATCTCTCACCATGCCTTCAACCTACACTCACACTTTTGACACCCCCCTCTATAAGGGCAGTACCACCATCAACACTGGACTCTTTATCGGTGGCCAGTTCGTTGACCCAATCGATGAAGCAGCCAAGATCGAGTAAGAATACACCTTTATGCCCCGAACATGGACTAACCACCGTTCAAACGGTTCAGTATCATCAATCCTGGTTTGCCTTGAACACTGACACGACGGGGGATCCTTCTGATGTGCCCGTAGCTACTGGCAAGGTCATCACCGCTGTTGCTGCCGGGTCAGCCAAAGACGTCGATCTCGCAGTCAAAGTGGCGAAACAGGTGCGATTAGAGTGTGTTTTGGCAGTTCATTATCACCTTTCAAACCACGCTCTTCAGGCATACAAGTCCTCTTGGGGCTTGAAAGTGCCCGGCTCTGTCCGAGGTCAAATGATGTCTAAGTTAGCCGACCTTATTGAAAAGCACGCGGACGAGCTTGCCGCCATTGAAGCGCTGAATGTCGGTAAGTCATCATTGGGAGTCTGCTGGCAAGCGCCAATATTGTTCGTCGCGTCTAGGTAAGCCATACATGATTGCTAAAGCCGGTGATGTTGCATCGGTTGTTGTGACCATTCGCTACTATGCCGGCTGGGCCGATAAGATCCAGGGCAAGACCATCGAGGTACCTACAGTAACTCGAGTTTTCCTGGCCCGGACTAATTTTTTCGGGAGACAACTGATCAAAAACTGGCCTACACGCGCCATGAGCCGTTCGGTGTCGTCGTTGCGTATACCCATCGATAGTCTATAAGTACCCACAAACTGACTACAAGACAGGGTCAAATTGTACCGTGGAATTTCCCGCTGGTAAGTATCGATATGCCAGCGCCAGTGGTGGCGGAAAAAGTCATCTCACACAATACACCCTTGCAGGGTATGGTCTCCTGGAAACTTGGTCCCGCCTTGGCTACAGGCAATACCGTGGTCTTGAAGGTGGAATCATTGTCGTATCACCGACAAACGCCACTCATATGTCTGCACATTCCACAGCCATCTGAGCTGACTCCGCTCACTGCACTCAAACTTTGCGAGCTCATCAATGAAGCCGGCTTTCCACCTGGTAACTCATTCCTTTTGATCTTAGACGTCTGTACAAAGACCTTTGCTCGTAGGTGTCGTCAACATCGTGAACGGATACGGTACGCTCTGAGTCGGTCCGTCCATAATCTTGGCTAAGTGTGGAATAGGTTCCACCGTAGGCCAGGCGATCGCTGAACATCCCATCATTGAGAAGATTGCCTTCACAGGTAGTACGCTGACTGGGCGCAAGATCCAAGAGGCGTCGGCCAGGTCGAACCTGAAAGTAGTGACGCTCGAGCTGGGCGGCAAAAGCCCAAACATCATCTTTGACGATGCTGACTTGGAACAAGCCATCAAGTGGGCGGCCCGCGGCATCTTGTGGGTACCCTGTCCTGCCATACACCTCACGCTGCCGCTCATATAATTTCAGTTTTAACATGGGTATCTCCACACATCTGAGTCCTGGGCGAGTTATTGATCATCGTGATAGGTCAGAGCTGCAATGCTGGGTCCCGCATTTTCGTCCAAGAGGGAATATACGACGAATTTATGGCCAAATTCGCTTTGATTGCCAAGGAACTAGCATCTGCAACAGGTGATCCATTTGACCCCGCCACGAAGCACGGACCTCAGGTCTCTCAACTGCAATTTGACGTACGCGCAGTTTAAGGCCTTTTCTCATAATGCACCTGACATACTGTCCAGAAAATACTTGGCTACATTGATTCTGCGAAGGCCGAAGGCGCGACCGTTGCTGTTGGCGGCTCACGCCATGGGACGGAGGGATACTTCGTGCAACCCACCCTGGTGACGGAATGTACACCCAAGATGAAAATCGTTCAAGAGGAAGTGTTCGGTCCTGTTGCTGCCATCATCAAGTTTAGGACAGAAGAAGGTATCTCCAGAGATACACTCATCTGTAAACCGGCGCTAAACCGTATACATCGCAGAGGTCATTGAGATGGCCAACGATACAGTTTACGGGCTTTCGGCCGCTGTGTTCACTGAAAGTTCCAGCCGTGGCATTCGTGTTGCGCACGCCCTGGAGTCAGGCCAAACTTTTGTACGTGTCTCCGAATCATTCGTGGATCATCCGATTCCAAGACTCTTGCTATCAGGTAAACTGTTTCAATAGTGTGGAGAAGAACATGCCGTTTGGTGGCTACAAGCAGTCAGGCATTGGTCGCGAGCTTGGGGAGTACGCATTGGACATGTGAGTCGCATCACGCATTTGCTTCAGCCGCTGAATTCCTCCCTAGGTATACCCAAGTGAAGGCCGTTCACATCAACATAGGAATGAAGCTGTAAGGTGTAACGTTACAGGTGTCAACTTTGTATTATGTACTGTTGTGGCATGTACTTTTACTTAGCGTGCGTTTTCTGGATCAGATCAGGCTCGCTTGCGTCACTTTGCCAAGTATGCGTCATGCATCCATGCTCGCGCCGCTGGCGCACCGTCACCTGCGGCCGGATCTCTCGGGTGTGCGTCAGACAGTCGTCACTGCTCAGGCAATGTGTCAGTGAGAGGACTACCCCAGTTGGGGCAAAGCGCACATATAAAAGAAGGCAATATTCGACGTATGCTTCTCAATCCAGTACTCACTTACAACCCCAACTCCAACAACTCTACCAACCTTAATAACCAGTCTCTCATCATGTCCGACACCGGCCGTCAATCCTTCACCGACAAGGCTTCCTCTGCTCTCAAGGTGTGTTTCAATGGTCATGATGTTTCGCACGTTGCTCACACTAGACTAGCCCGATTCTGAGAAGTCCACCTTCGAGCAGGCAGGCGACAATGTCAAAGGCTTTACCGACAACGTCTCTTCCTCCGCTCAGCCTGAGGTTCGTATTCCTTAGCACTTCCATTCCTCTTTGCTGATTCCAAATTCAGAGCCAGAAGTCCACCAGCCAGCAGGTTGGCGACTCTGTGAGCAGCAACTCCAACGAGAACTCGGTATGCAGCACTTACTCACTTTTGCTGTTTGGATTCTGACCTTTCGCCAGAAATCCATGCTCGAAAGCGCAAAGGATGCCGTTGGCCTTGGATCCAAATAAATTATGTATAACTTTTGTACCACGACGCGGAGGAAGAGCATGAATTTAAATAATTTGTACACATATACGAAGATCATGAGACTATATGAATTCGTCGACTCGTCCACGCCGTCTGACCACCACGAGTTAGAGGGCCTTGCCTGTGGCGCACTGGTCGGAACTCAGCCATTTGATCTGATCGCTGCGCTCTGTATCAATTGTTGCTCAATCCAACTTGTCATGGGCATTGACGTCTGAGGCGTCGAGCATGTCCTTTCATCAACTTATCTTCTGATTCGATGCTAGTTAACCTCTGAGGCATCGTAATCGTGCATGTGTAACTTGTCATCTCAGTCTCTTTCTTCGAACTCGTCTTCTCTGAATTTCGCTCATGGAGTTACCTCTAGTAGCGTCGTGATACCCAGTAATGTGTACCTGGAACAACTTGAACTATGCATCCATAAATACATAAATACATAGGTCATCTCATGAGGGACTACGTCTCCAGGACAGCAACACGCTGTTGTTGTGGATCTAGCCCTTTCGCGGTCGTCACCTTCTCCTCCTCCTGTTGAACCTGTGACGCTTCCTGCTGTGCATGTTTCCTCGCTATCGCAGCAGCTTCGTCCTCGGCCATCTTCTCCCTTAATAAACCGTCTAGTTCTTCCTGGAGCTCTGCCTCGTCGAAAGTGATGTCGCCAGCCGTGTTGGCTCCATCGCGAATAGCTTCGTCAATGTCCTTCGCGTCTGCATTGGCTTCTGCAAGAGCATCCATCGTTTCATCGATCGAGTCGCGTTGCAACGCCGGATGGGAGAGAATAGTCTTCAACGTAGCCGTAGAATGGGCATAGGTTTCCATGAGCTGGGTTATCATAAGTGTCTGCGTTGTTATCGATAACGAAATTTTTTACCTCGACGTCGCCAGCTGCTGTTTCCACACTGAGTAATGTAGTCTCTAGATTGTCAAGAGCATTCAATCTCTTGTTGAGGAGTTCTTGTACATGTTTACGCGAGCGGATACAGCTGAGAGCAAGAGGCTTGCGTTGCTGTTTGAGAGCTTCAGAAGCGCGTTCGGTCAAGCTGATGTGATGGTAAGAGCCAGCGGGCATACAAACGTGCCGCACACACCTGCCAACTTTCGCCTGGAGCTGATCTACTTGGGTCTGCATACTCGAGACGGCGACTTTCAGCTCCAGTATACCCCTGTCCACAGCTGATATGGACCCAGCTTCCTTGGCTGTGATGAACTTGATCACCTAGAAGGAGGTCAGAGATATCCTGGAAGGATTTGAACAAACAGCGAAGAGAACATACCTCGTTATCTAGGATAACACTCTGTCTGTCTCTCTCCAAGTATCTCAAAAGCACATCCGCATCTGACCGACTCAATCTGTCGCCCGGAGCGAGGCCGACACACGTCGAGAACCCTTGTCGAAAAGTATCCATGGCATATAGGGCGTCTCCTGGTCCAGAAGCCTTGCTTTTCTGAGCAAGTAACACGCTTTCGGCAGCCCGTTCCAGTAATGCAAGGACGACGTATTCGCCTTCCCATTTCCGGTTGTCGCTACTGGAGAAGATTCCGTCCTGGCCAACAATGCCCATCTGCTCCAAAGCCCACCATAGAGGCTTCGCGATGAGGTACGACGCAATGAGTGACGGCAGCGTGCCCATGATGGACGTCGGTGTGTATATAGACTGTCTTAACGAGAAGAAAGCCGACTTAGGAATCAGTGCAGGGAGAGGGGAGGACACATTTGGTGAAGGCTGTAAGAGTTCGGTCTTCGCTAGGGCAAATTAACGTCGTGAGACAACGTGCAAATAGGAAACGAGGCGCTCACGACTGCCGTCCCCAGACCAATCGGCTTGCCTACACCATCAACCCGAAGCGCGTCCATGAGGGATCGCGAGGCGTGTAAGGTGAGTCTATCCGAGCTGTTGCCTTGTAGGCCCTTCTCCACGAAGGCTTCAAGAGTTCCTCGCCACCACTCAACATTGGCATGAAAGGCAGCCGGGTTCGCGGACTTCTGGGGTAGAATGTCGGAGTATAATGCCTGTAGACGAGATTTGGAGGCGGAGGCATAGCTCGGGAGACTAAGGTGGCCCGCGCCCTGTGGCTGCATGATGGTGCTGAGGAAGCCAGGCACGGAGTTTCCGGTCCGAAGCAGTCAGACACTTACCATTACCATATGCCCAGTCTTTCAGCCTTTCTGAAGCTTCCCGAGGCGCCCGGCGCTTTTGGGAAGGTCAATGATACTCAGTCCTCATCTCCAGCCCATAAGATTGCCCGACTCGACACAGACGTCGATATATCGCGGAGCAGATCTACCTCTCGGCTCGCCCAATCTCCAAATCCAAGTACTGGCGTGGTCGTCGTCACAATCGATGGAGACGAGGGTACGCCGCCGGTCTGTGCTACACTGAACATTGGCTTAGATGCATGTGCAGCTCGTCGTCGACCGCCGACCAAATTCAAGGAGATCGCTCAGACAAACATGCGAAGACTTCTGACTCAAAAGATAGATGCCTTCAATTACGAAGCAATCTTCAACGCCTGTCGTGCCGCAGTCTACAAAGGTGAAGGCGCAGTGCTGCACGACTCGCTGCGAACAGCCTTCATTGCCTTTGCTCTCGAATTGGTCAAAAGCCTCCATGAGGCCTCTGCCGATCCCATGCAGGATTCTGTGGACTGGCTTGTTGTCTTTCAAGATAAGTGTTTAGTATATCATGACAAAATGGTGAGCTCAGAAGGCGGTCATTACGTGGATATAGCTGACGTATATTGTTCAGAACACTATCCAGTCGATATACGCTTGCTTAGACCAGCTGTACGTGCTGAAGCAAAGGAACGTCGAGAACATAGAGTGAGACCAGCAGTCCATTTATCGGAGCAGATTCTCATCGCCGCGTAGAACCATGGCGATCAATGTCTTCATCGAAACAGTGCTCTCCAACGTTCAAGTCGCTGACAAACTGAGGGCTGGACTACGAGACTGGGCACACTGGGAGCGAAGTGGCATGTGAGTACCCTTGTTACTCTGAGTTGTTCCATCTCAATATTGTATAGGTCGGTCCATGCCCACCGCGGTGAGATCGCAACAATCATGTGTCACCTCCAAATGCTCGGACAGTACTCTATTTTCGAGGAGTACCATTCTATCGTGACCGGTGAACAGTACGCCCAGTTGGCGACTGAGCGCTCTGAACTTCCGGCCCGAGAGTTTTTCAATTACTTGCATCAGCAATTGAATCTCGAGTTTGAGAGGACCAAAGCCGTGTTGCAAGTGTCTAGCTGGAGTGCAGTACGCAAGGCTGCTGAACAAGCGTATCTGCGTGGTCAGATGGACCGTGTCGCGGCTGGAAGTAAGTCCTGGTTCGTTGCAGTGCTGCTTCGGCTTCTTATACAGTCTCTTACAGCAATTGGTGAATTCATGGAAACCAAAGATTGGGACATGACAACAGCCCTATACAACATGTTCTTGCGAGCTAGCGCTTCTGAGGTGCTTCGCGCAGTACTTCGCGACTTTGTGTTCAAGTCCGTTTCTACGATTGTGCTGGACACCGACAAAGCCCGCCAAGAAGAAATGGTGCCACGCTTACTCGAATTCAACGCTCTTTGCGAAACTGCGTCGGCGAAAGCTTTTGTCGACGCAGACCCCTTCTCCACTGCCTGCACCCCGAATGCAAAGTATAGGCAGGCTATTCATGAAGGCTTCCGCACTGGGTTCCAGAAACGAAAGAACAAACCAGCGGAGATGATTGCCCGATATCTGGACAGAGTCATGCGCAAGGGACAGCAAGGGACTACCGATCAGGCCTTCCACAAGCTACTGGATGAAGCCTTGGCTTTGTACAGGTACACCGACGACAAGGACGTGTTTCGCACTTTCTATAATCGTCACCTCGCTAAACGGCTCCTTACTGGGCGCATGGCGTCAAGTGATATCGAGCGGACCATGCTCAAGAAACTAACAACAAACTACGACGCGTCATTCGATGTCGGAGAAACGATGTTCAATGACCTTCAACTATCGCGCGACATGATCGACGAATGGCATTCACGACTGACCGAGGACGACTCGAACAGGAGGTTGAATGTTTATGTTTTGACACATTCTGTTTGGCCGTTTTCGACGGAGATTTCTACCCTCTTGTTGCCCACCAAGGTGAGGTACACACCGCAAGTCAACGGTCGTTCGTACTGACCATTCTCCCCAGATGCAAGAACAATTGAACGCTTTCAAGACATTCTACAAGGTCAAACATAGTGGTCGCACACTATCATGGCATCATTCTATGGGAACCGTGGAACTCCGAGCGCGATTCAAGAATGGAGACAAGGAGCTGTCCCTGAGCTTGTACCAATCCGCTGTCCTTCTACTATTCAACGATGAAGAACAGCAGTCGTATGACACTATTAAGGGTCATCTGGGCTTAAGTATGTCGTCTGACGAGGCCTACTGTAACCACTACTCACTTTTTGTGTAGGCGACAAGGATCTTGTTCCCGTTCTCCAAAGTCTGGCCTGCGGAAAGAAGAGAATCTTGAGAAAGGGCACATCTGGGAAAGATGTCAATAGCGGTGACCAGTTCGAAGTTAATGTTGACTTCAAGGACGATAAGTTCAAGGTTCACATCAACTCCATTCAAACCCAGGTCACAGTACGTGCCAGTCAAAATGCAGTCCACAGCTCAATCTCATCGTGCTTTATAGGAGGAAGAATCCCAGAAGACTCAAGGCGAAATTGATAGCGACCGGAAGCATATTGTGCAGGCCGCTATCGTGCGTATCATGAAGGCCAAAAAGGAAATGGTGTACCGGAAACTTCAGATCGAAGTCATTGATGCTGTGAAGATGCATTTCGTTCCTTCGGTCGACTTGATAAAGCGGCAGATCGATTGGTGTGTTGAGGATGAGTATCTGACGCGGGATGAACACGATAAGACCAAGTACTTGTACAAAGCTTAGCGCAAAACATTTGACGTCTTCTAAGTTGCAATATTGCGGCTTAGACCTGAACTTCGAAGCAGTTTATTTTGCTTGACTCGCGTTCCAGGCGCGTCCGGAATATGCGACCTTGACATTGACTTCCTGTTGTCAATTGACATCTTGACATATTTGGTGATTTAGGGTGACGTCAAGTAACACTCCTTTAATTCTGTCCACCAAGTCAACGACCAACGTTCATGTCATGAACGCTTCATTGCGCTCTGGTCTTCTATGCCTATTTCTATGCGGCGGTCTTCTTTTTCTCTACAGGCTATGGCCTTCAGTGTCCGTGAACACCAGTACGGAGGTGCAGGTCGACTGCGGGCCCACCAAAACGGAATTCATCAAGTCTGTCGAGACTGTCTTTGTCCAGGCTCCAGCAGTTGTAGAGCCGATAGTCATGACGCTGGTGCTTCTTGGGCCTGATATTGGACACGAGGGCAGCATAGCCATCAAGTCCGCCCTCATGCATACCAGTCGGCCTCTCCATTTCCATCTCATATGCACGCCGGAAAACATCGATTACATGGAGCGGAAATTCGCGCTTTTCGATCGTCCTGCGTACCCCGTAGAGGTCACCTACTACTCTATCACTTCGGAGCAAGTACAGGCCAGAGTCGAACGCGCCGGTATTGGCGGTAATTGGAATTTGCTATCCAAGGTTTTCATCCACGAGTTGCTATACGACGTTGATCGCGCAGTCTTCATCGACACGGACATGATCTTCGTCGTGGATCCCTACGAACTAGTACGTCTAAATCTATTTCACCCCTTTCTCACTCTCAATCCTGTCGTAGTGGAAAAACTTTGCCAACTTCAGCGACGGCCAACTCATGTCTTTCCCTACCATGGGACCCCTATCACATGCGGGGAAAATATGCAGCTGCGTTATGTTGATGGATTTGGCCAGGATGCGAGAAACCCACTTTATGCCTTCCTCACTCCTTCCCAACCGCCAAGCGCTTGCCTCTGTCGCCTTTACACGCGGACGATCAGAAGGTCTTCCAAGCCCCGTCAACAAGGGCGAAACTGAGCTTTTCGATCCCTTGAAGCCCTGGTTTGGCGATCAAGGCATATACCATGTCGTATGGCATTTCCTTCCGGAGCGCTTCAGCGATCTCAGCCAACGTTGGGACGTCAATTTTTGTCGCCAGCAATGGGGCCTGACCCTCGGCCACTGGGGCGAGGATAGTGAGGAGGACATGACAGAGGCAGAGCTCGTCAGATCCCAAATTCGCTTGGAGGGGACCTCTCAGGAAGGCAAGATAGTCAGCCCCGGCATTCTACATTACAATTGCCAGCCTGGTGCGGGCAACGACGTTTGGCTCTATGACCAGAATCATACCGGTGGATCACACTTTGGGCCCATGATCACGACCGCACTTAGGTATAAGTGAGTGCGTTCTGTGACGTGCTGCCCACTCCTTGCTGACCAACTTTGACCCATAGATGGGCCTGGTTGAATCGCGGAGACGGTTCCTTCACCGTTACCACACGCGTCAAAGGCGACGTCCGCTGGTGGGACGAACGCCTTCACGACGCTGCAAACTAATGGTCTTGATTGATCACACCCTTCTACTCCTAGACATCTCTGTAGCATACCATCTTTCAGAATAGAACCATCATTCGTGTCGCACTTCTTCATGTACCTCTACAGCCTGTTCACACCGTCGTTAAGTCTCGTGCTCGGATCCTCACTTTACATCATAAGCGAGGCGATATACATCAACGCTTGGAATGATCAATTCCAGTCAAACTCCCACTTGTAACAGTCCTGTTATACAGACTGTTACTGTCGGTGTCAGACGACAAACGTAAAGACTTACAACACAATCCTCTTCCGCGCGAGCTAAAGGCACCTTCCTATCGTCTTCCCAATCAATGTCCGCCTCAAGGACTTTCAAGATGACGTCCTTGATAACATGCCTACGAACGTCCACCTTCCAACCTAGCTTTGTCACAGTATCAAACACGATGCTCTTGCCCAAATGACATCTAGTTTCGAGAGCGTAACCGCCTTGAGCACAAGGCGAGGCAAATCCAGTACAGGCTCCTTGAGGTATTGGGTCACTGGTGTGATATACATGAGTGATAGGTACAGGAAAGAACGTGGTTCCGGGGAGCGGAGGTGGCATTGGGAGGTGCAGACGACTGGCAGCTAATCTTTCGCCTGGGGATTCGAACGCCACGGCGGGAAGCCCAAAGGTCGAACCCAGGAGGCTAGCCAGAGCTCCTCCGAGTGAGTGTCCCACAAGCCATAGGTTGGAAGAGGGATACAGGGTCAATAGGTCTTCCACCAATCTCTGATGTTGTGGCATGAGAAGGGGCGGCCGTTGTACTGGGGAACCACGTACTACGCCGATGGAATAGAACATGCTTTCCTCGATCAATGCCTCCGAAACACAAGTCTCGTCACAGTGCCAGTTGTTCTTGTAGCAATCACAGACGGTACGAAAGACCCAGGAGAAGTCAACACGAGCGCAACAGCATGAGAATAGCCTGTGGGCACTTTGAATCAATCAACCTCTGTGAGAGAACGAAATTCGCTAACAGATTGTCGTTGAATTTGTCCTTCTTGGAGGTAGTACCTTGTACTGTCGTGCCCTTGATAGCCAAGACGATGGTTGAGTTATCGGAGGATAAGAACACATGTCCTCTAAAGCCGTCTTGGGTGTCCTCCCATCCGAAAGGGAAGCTCTGCGGATTCTATCAGTCATCTCGAACTTGCCTGATAGACTGGACAAACCGTATTCCACGAGTGGTCTATATCATACCAGTTCTTGTTCCCAGGTAGAGCGTATGCATCCCCGCTCATTCTAGCAAGTTGGGAAAGGGTGTGTATATCCTGTACATCCGGGCCAAGAACCTCGACGGGATTCCATTCAACAGACTGACTTTGTGCTTCCCGCATCGATCTGAGTCTCGCCGAGTGGATATCATCAAGCGATTGCGGTCTGAAGACTGTTACTTCCCGTGCTTTGAGCATCACTCTTGGTATGTCAATTGTGGCAGGCAACGACGCCAACGGCGGTGCAAAATCATGGTGCTGGGAGAATTCGACACCCTCTATGCGTCCCTCGGTTATGGAATGACTAGAGGACGCTCCGGCAAGGAGTAGGGGTGCCAGCAGTATAGCATGCTTGACCATGACAAGCAGTACATCAATGATCAGATACAAAGCGGAGGGAGAGCAGGGTACTACAGGCCGTTAGAAGCCGTGAGTCGGCCTCATAAGGATATCAGATAAGATAGAGACCCTGAACAAGTTCAATATCGCGCTTGAATTGCGTCAGTCACCGCCCGGAGCGTAACTCTATTCTGTCCCAACACCGACGTTCTTACCAATACACTGAAGCCGGCAATGTGGGCGACCGCAGGTCGTTTGGCGGTTTCCTCGGCCAATCTCTCGCTCGCGTGCAGGTGCGCACATCGCTCACAAATTCGGCTTTCGAACCGGCATCCCGTCCTCGTTTCGCAGTGGCGGCGGTCGTACCAATCCATGGAGAATCGGAAGGCTCCCTCGAAGCATGCTCCCACGTCGACTCCTGAACCCGCACCCAAGGTCACTGAACCGACAACAACTCAGCAACGGCGGACCGACTGGAGTATCGTTAAGCGACTGATGGAGAATGTCTGGCCAAAGAATGACTGGAAAACGCGTGGAACGGTCGTGTTCGGTTTCGGTTTGCTAATTTCAAGCAAGGTCTGCAATGATCCGAAACTCGTTCCACAAGCTGAAAGCTCCATGTAGCTTCTGAACGTTCAAGTTCCCATCATCTTCAAGAGTGTAGTCGATGCGCTCAACTTGAACGTAACGTCTACTTCGACGGTCTGGACTGTGGCAGGAACTCTAGTTCTCGGATGTGCGTGCAACATCTTTCTCCTCCGGTGACGCTACAAATCTCGGGGCAGATGGCGCCGCAAGAATAGGCTCAAATCTCTTTGGTGAATTACTGAATGCAGTCTTCGCCAACATTGGACAACGTGCCATTCGCAAAGTTGCTCGTGAAACATTCGATCAACTACTCAATATGAACCTGCAGTTTCACCTGTCGCGACAAACTGGAGGACTGACACGCGCTATAGACCGAGGGACAAAGTAAACTCGAATTTAACAGGCATCTTATACGCTGATCCGGACGTTTAGAGGCATATCATTCATCTTACAGGCAGTCCTTTTCCGCATTCTGCCTACAGCACTGGAGATCTCACTCGTGTGCGGAATCCTCACATACAAGTTCGGCTGGGACTTTGCTGCCATAACTTTCGGAACTCTCGCAGCGTATACGTGGTTCACTGTTAGAACGACTGCATGGCGGTCAGTCAAACTTATCTCATACCGTCCACGCTGACTCTGAGGAATCTGCAGCACGCGCTTCCGACGAGAGGCAAATAAGGCAGACAACGCAGCTGCAACCGTCGCTGTGGATTCCCTGATCAATTTTGAGGCCGTCAAAGTATGCATAGTCTTCTCGTTGGGCGTGCAGCTCTAATAGCTTCGGACAGCACTTTAACAACGAGAAGTATGAGATTGCCCAGTACGACAGCCATCTCAAAGACTACGAGAAGTCGTCCGCAAAGATCACAACGTCCTTGGCATTCCTCAACTCTGGCCAGAATGTCATTTTCTCGAGTGCCTTGACCGTCACAATGTTGATGGCGGCACAAGGGGTCGTGAATGGTTATATGTCTTTGTCAAATCTGTTTACTTCGACCTTCTAACATCCGTTCGATTAGGCACCATGACGGTTGGAGACCTCGTTATGGTCAACCAGCTCATCTTCCAGCTATCTATGCCTCTCAACTTTCTCGGTACTATATATCGCGAGATGCGCCAGAACTTACTTGACATGGAGGTGCTTTTCAAACTACGCGAAGAAAATCCCCCTTCGCTGGACAATGTAAACGCCCGTCCACTGTCCTTCAGGGGAGGATCCATCCGATTTGAAAACGTGAACTTTGGGTACCATCCAGACCGGCCTATCTTCCGCAACCTCTCCTTCACAGTTCCCGCCGGCAAGAAGGTGGCAATCGTCGGGCCCTCCGGGTGCGGCAAGTCCACTGTCTTCCGTTTACTCTTCAGATTCTACGATCCGGCTTCGGGGAGAATCTACATTGACGACCAAGAAGTACGGGATATACAAATGGAGAGTCTGAGGCGCAATGTTGGCGTGGTTCCGCAAGATACGCCGCTATTCCATGCTGATATTCTCCATAACGTGCGGTATGGGCGGCTTGACGCGACGGACGAGGAGGTCATCCAGGCAGCGAAGAAGGCCAATGTACATGACACTATAATGCGTTTACCGGAAGGTTACAAGACAAAGGTCGGAGAGCGCGGCTTGATGATCAGTGGAGGCGAAAAGCAGCGTTTGGCCGTTGCGCGGGTTCTGTTGAAGGACCCTCCCATTCTATTCTTCGATGAAGCGGTAAACATTTGCCTGTACTCGCATCTCGCCGCTGATTATCTTGTAGACTTCGGCTCTTGATGCTCACACCGAGGTCGAGCTGATGCGGAATATCAATTCGTCTTTGTTGGACAAGGGACGAACGAGTATATTCATCGCCCATCGCCTACGTACAGTCGTTGAAGCGGGTATGCTGTTCAAGTCTCCCTCAGTTCAATAGGCTGATCCAGATTTCTTGTAGATTTGATCATCGTCATGCGGGATGGCTCTGTGGCCGAACAGGGCACGCATGAAGAGCTGTTGCGGCACGGAGGTTTGTATTATAGCATGTGGCTGCAGCAGGCATCCGCAGATATCACGACAGATACTATAGACGCAGAGGCAGAAAAATAGCACAATCTGCCTCTCGACATGCTCCAGGTACACTATATTGTCGTACTGTATACTTAACACGGCCCCTTCCTTAGCGACATCAGAGGTCAAGTACACAAAGTCAGAACCGATCAGAGCACACCGCTCCTTCCTTCTTCAACTCGAGTCCCAATTGGTTTTGGTAGCTTATCATGCGCCTTCCTTGAGCGATGTCCTCAGGCACTGCGATACATTTATTCTCAGAGGGCAGATGACAATGCACCCGTATGTTTCGTATCATACATGTCAGATCAATCTTACTTTTTCTACTAGGGCCACTTGAACTGCGAGCTGGAGACTAACGTGTGACTTTCTTGAATTTGTCTACCCCGCAATTCGTTCGTGCCTTAGGAATGAAGCAACGAAGCATCATTGCTCTTTAGTGCAGCCTGTCGCTGGAACAGGGCAATTACGATACTGAGTCAGATGAGGAGACCTCAAAAGGAAAGCCCGTTGTTCCCTTGGACGCGAGTTGAAGCTTGCTGACATCGTTCGTGTACTTTAGCTCTCAACCATGATGCTGCTGTTCTTGAGAGGTCTCTCAACCTTAGTCCTCATCTTGATAGCACCGGCATTCGGTCGTGTCTACGAAGCTTTTGACCAACTGCCCAACGAGGAGTTTGATTTCATTATCGTTGGAGGTGTGTGGCCATCGTTCGTTCCCGATCTCTCTCTCACATGCAGAGTTACAGGTGGAACAGCTGGAAACGTTCTTGCCAATCGCTTGACGGAGAATGCCAAAGTACGAGTTCTCGTCCTCGAAGCTGGAGGGTCGTAAGTATCAGGGCTTTTCTATGAGTAGGAGACTACCAACAATATTCCAGCAACGAAGGGAGTCTTACTTTGGAAGTCCCTTTCTTTTGCCCGGAAGCGGCTCCAGACACACCCTGGGACTGGAATTACACCACGACGCCGCAGCCTGGCCTGAACGGGCGTTCTCTAGCTTTTCCGCGAGGCTTCGTGCTGGGGGGTAGCAGTTCGATCAGTGAGCTGTGTTCTCTATATACAAAACCTCAGACGTGACACAGGATGCAGATTATATGTTCTATACCCGAGGATTCGCGGATGATTATGATAGGTATGCAACAATCACCGGAGACGATGGATGGTCGTGGAAGAAGATCTTTCCCTACTTCCTCAAGGTGGTGTTACACCAGTGATCCTCGAAAACACTTACTGAAACCTATCAGAACGAGAATTTTGTACCTCCGGCTGATCATCACAACACGTCTGGTCAGTTTGATCCAAGGTTTCACGGCTTCAGCGGTGTCAATTCGGTCAGCCTGGCGGGTTATCCCCGTGGCACTGATGCACGGGTGATGGAAGCTGTCCAACAACTTGCTGACGAGTTTCCGTTCGAGTTGGATTACAATTCTGGATCGTCGAATGGAATCGGTGAGAGTCGCGCCTACATATAGATGCGCATAGTGACGCGTCTTTTCAGGATGGACTCAATCGACCGTGGGCAACGGGACAAGAAGTAGCTCAGCCACGTCTTATCTTGCGCCCAAATACCGACAACGCGCAAACCTTCACGTTCTATTGCATGCTCGAGTCACCCGTATTATCGCGTCTTCGACGTCATCTCAAAAGCCGACATTCCTTGTAGCTGAGTTTGCTCAAGGTTCCAACGCCAGTCAGTTCCTGATTCCAATGTGACAGCTGCCACTCAGGTTTTTCAGCCCTTCGAACCGTCAAAGCAGAGAAAGAGCTCATTCTCTCAGCTGGGGCAGTCGGTACACCTCACATCCTTCTCAACTCGGGAGTTGGAGACTCGGCCACTCTAACTGCTGTCGGAATCACACCGACAGTCCACTTACCCAGTGTTGGACAGAATCTCACAGACCAACCTCGTGTGCCCCTGGTCTGGCCCATAGCCTCCAACGACACTATGGAATCTGTGTACTGGAGGAACGCAACCTTCCAGAGAGAGGCTTTGGATGAATGGCTCGAGTCGCGAACTGGTTTTCTCTCCTCGCCGCCTTCGACACAGTTGGGCTTTCTACGGTTTCCCGAAGAGGAAGTCCAATGGGAGGACAAATGCGCTGGCCCCACAACTCCTCAATATGAACTTGTATTTAATGTGAGGCTTCAGCTTGGCGGCGGCACGCTCCTTACCTCCAAGCTTCCCCATACAGAATGGGTTGCAGAGTCCACCCATCCCAGAAACGGGCAATTTCTTTGTTATGGCGGTCGTCCTTCTATGTCCATTGTCACGTAAGGTCTGGTTTGACTGCAGATAAGCATGATTGACACGAAGCCTTATGTATAGGGGGAAATATCTCTATCAGTGGCACTGACATTTTTGCGCCACCATTGATCAATCCAAACTACTTATCAAATCCTGCAGATGTCGCAATCATGAAGGCTGCAGCCGAGCGCGCTTTGCGCTTCACTTCTGCGCCCGTGTTTCAGGATTATCTGCTCGGCGGCCCCACTACCAATGTTACCGAAGATGTCATTCGCAATAACGCGGATACCATCTATCATCCTGTAGGGACTACCAGTATGTCACCGGCGGGTGCAAGCTGGGGCGTCGTCGATCCAGATTTGCTCCTCAAGGGTGCCAATGGCGTTCGCATTGTGGATGCGGGTGTTCTGGTGAGACTTTGCGTTGTACTGAAGAGCTATATCGTTAACTGCTTTCTGTAGCCGTTCGTCCCCGCTGCACACACACAGGTACCTGTGTACGCTCTCGCTGAGAGAGCAGCGGATATAATCAAGAATGATTGGAAACTCAATTAGCCCAGATTTGTTCTCAATCTAAATACAACTGTGAATAGCAGTGAACCGATTTAACCAACCCGTCATTCATGTGTTCATCTAGCTATGTGCACCACCTACAAGTCGACCTTGGACGTAGACACTAGTGATGTTTCTGTCATCGCCGCAGAAGAAGAAACTCTCCAATTTCGCTCGCAGGGCAGCCTCTCCCTGTTGACCGCCGTGCTCTGTAGCGGAACTCGAAAGATTGGGAGTCCCAAAGTGGTCGTCAATGTCCACCACTAGAGCATCGAAACTCTTGCCTGACTCAAAGGAGCCCACCTTTCGTGTTATATCACACACGTCTGCTCCGCCAAGGGTGGCCAGGTAGAGCAGTGTTGCAACCGAAAACTGGCGATTCGCGAAGGTACCAAGCAAATCTTCCCCTTTATGCTGCATCGCAAGCACCTTCGACGCAATGCTAGCAGTTTGAATTGCATTGAGAATAGACGGAGAGAAGCCGCCGCTCACTGTGAAAGGACCATGAGTAAGCGTTGCGGGTCGCGGCAGTGTCCTGGAAGAAAACCGACCATCCGTTCCTAGACCGACCTGATCTTTTCTGTCAGCAGAAGGCCAGGCTAAGCAACTTGTACTGACCTTGATGCCTTTGTCGAGGAACTCTCCGATAGGTGCGACGCCACTGCTAAGATTGAAGTTGCTAGTGGGACAGTGGCTGATGCCGGCTCTCCGCTCAGCAATGAGATCGACTTCGTGTGGTTCAAGGTGGACCGCGTGAGCCAGTACCGTGTTGTGGCGAAGGAGACCAAAGGAATCATATACATGCGCATAGGATGAGCACTCAGGAAATAGTTCCTTGGTGAAAGCGATCTCGGATTCATTCTCTGATATGTGGGTTTGTATCCTCAAGTCTGGATCCGAAGCTGCTAAAGTCCCCAGGCCCTTGAGAAGCTGGGATGTGCATGAGATGGCGAACCGGGGCGTCAGAATAGGGTGCACTAGAGCGTTCGAGCTAGAGCCAGAAGTCAAAGAGCGGATGTGGGAAATGAGGGACTCGGTAGCTTGAATAGAGCTTTCTGATGAGGGTTCCACATAGTAGTCGGGGCTATTCCTGTCCATGTTACACTTCTGACGGAGGATAGAGGATCAAACGAGCTCAGCACAAGGATAAAGGCATACGTACTCCCACGAAGGCGCGCTGACCTGTAACAATCGTCAGGTACGAGTCAATCAATGTGACTGTAAACATGGCGTACTTACCATGAGAATGAGCGATTTCAGCTAGAAGCATCGTGGATTCCAAGTGGAGAGTCCCGTAGTAGCAGCATGTGGTAGTCTGATCCTAAGTTTAGCACCGATTCAAGAAGGAAGTAGAACGAAAGGTACACCGTGGTTGATGATACGCTGAACAACGGAGGTATAGGCTTGGCGAGCGAAATCCAAGTCTGCAAACTTAGCTTCCATGGGAAAAGTTACATTTGACAACCAGTCCAGAAGTTCGTATTGCTGGCCACTGGATTTCGTTAGCCAATCTTTCCTTGCTGGAAATTCACCGAGCTATACCTGCCGATGTTTGGAAACTGCGGTGCATGCTACCGTGGCATATCAGCCGATGCACAGGATCACTGCCGCTGGAACACATACTGTATGAGTATCGATGAAGCCAGGGATTAGGAACTGGGAGTTCTTGAGTGGTATAACGTCAACGTCGATGTATCCCTTCTGGCTCATCGTTTCTTGGACCAGTGCTTCTTCCACATCATCGACAATCCAATCGATGTTCCCAACCGCATCGACGGCAAGTAGACATCTGTTGAGTGCCTTGAACGATTTAAGATCTTGAGGATTGATAACAGATCCGTAGAACACAGTCGCGGTACGCATAGAAAAGGCGGCGGATGAAAGTAAAGAGTCGGAATACTATGGGCCGTTCGTGAAATAACATTAGGTGTAGATTAGATACAGATAAGATGAGCGCGGACTTCGAAGTTCCTTCACGGCTTTCATCAGACTCTCATCTTCAGGAATAAAACCCTCCGCCATCGTTCAGTCAGTCTTTGGGTAACGCCACCACAACTCGGTTCGAACGAGTTTCAGTCATTCTCTGATACTCACTTGACCTCCACCGGCTCCGCTCGGGTAACTCAGCATTTTCCCACTGATGTTCCGACGACCATGAGTGACCTTGCCTTGGCTTACCCCACCCTAGGGCTCACCTACATTCAGAAATCTCACGGCATTAGCTCCTGACTACCAGCTTGCCATCATCGTAATTCGCGTACTCCCCCTCTAAATCCACTTGAAGCGCCTTGAAACCGCTGTGACTGAAGCATGGGCCCTGGAGTAGGGGTTTGGACTAGCCTTTAAATACTGGTGACCACACCGGCTACAGAAGGACTCACATTCAAGTTTTCTACGCCGTCAGGGATGATGCGATCCTCCATCCCACTGCCAGGGTTTCGCTATCAACATCGCTGACGGTTCATCAGACACATTGAAGAAGCACGTCTGAACCCGTCGTGAATCTTCGTGAAATCCTCGAGCCTGGACGTACCAACACGCGGACCTATATACTCATCTATTGCTTCCAGATCTTCTACGGAAGCCATCTATTGTGAGGGAGCCTTCCCATCACCATCCTACTTGCGCCTGCCGCATCTCCATGTACTGAAACCGCATATCACGTTCTCTTCCTGGCCTTTTGTCTGGGAAGCAGCAACGGCTCAATTGGACCCAGGTGTATAGTCGATGGTGCAATACCAGTCTGACACCGCTCATTGCACAAGGCTGATTTCCGAACTTTGACGTTGTACGCAACTTTGTACGTTAACGCGTTACTATTCACGCTTCGCTGCCGTTCTTTTCGTCTTTCCTTTTGGAGGACTTCAAGATGGACGTCCTAAATCACTCCTAAATCTGTGTCCATTGTTCCATCGCTGTGCTCATCATCACCGGACATACTGATAGTCCGGGGGACATGCGAGGACATGCGTTGAGCCTTGTTCCTTTGTTGGAAGTTGGCTGGTCAGCCCGTTTTCTTACCGTGCGACGCGCGACCATACGCTGTGCCTTTCGAGGATACCTTGTCAAAGCCTCCGGAACTCCATTCTGTTCTCGGAAATTTTGTCTCTATTCTTTTGCCACGGTGTGAATGATTCGAAGCCCAAATACATCCGTTCTGCGAGCATCGTGTCATTTTCCGCCTCGCCTTCGGAGCCTCACACTCGACTTGCAATGGCAGGTCACCGGTCTCCCACTTTTATCCCGCTATGAAGTAAATAACGCCAACAAGTCAAATTGAAAGGCACAGAAGCGTTCGGCCTCTGTGCTGCTCGGAAGGGATGTTCTAAGTCACGGTTAGGTTTTGGTTAGGTTAAGGGGTTGCGCTGCCCATACTTGCCACCTATTAGATTCACTTCCGCCTCATTGCTTGGCCGAAGGAGCACCAACGTTATGCGATGTATGCCGTGTGCTCGTAGACGCACATCGTGTCCATTAGGTTACACACCGAGCATCTCAGCGAGGCAGATTATGTCAATGAACACGAAAATGGACGCGTTTTTACGCGTCTTTCATTTTCCAATGAAGACTTCTTGCTGTCCTGCGATGTCGGACAAAGATTCACGACATCCAGGAGAGCAGCGCGAGCGCGATATTGTCCGGTGATCCGTGGATCGATGGAATCGTTCTTCTTACAGAACAGTTCGCACAATCGACTAGATCTGTCGCCGGAAGACGTTTCCACGAATCATGGACGGACGACGACTACGCGGGCACAATTCTCAAGCGAGGCGGGATCTGGTGGGATGGATGGCCGAGCCACAAGGTCATCGAGAAGGGACGCCGTGATGCCGCAGCCACAACAGAGCAGGTATCATGAACAGCTGGTGCTTGAGCGAATAGCTAGACGAATGATTTCGAAGGCAGACTGGATCCTTGACTAGATGAGCACACTAAACCTCGACCGATTTGAATCTGCCAAGCGTTGCTAGGGTGCCAACGAAGCGATTGGATCAAGAACCTGGCATGCTCCGGATGACTTCACCGCTTCACTGTGTCATATTTAAGGGAATTTCCCGGTGCTGACAGTCTTACTCCCTTTCCCTTCCAGCACTGCGTTAGGCGGTCGCTCGGCTCTCTGGTCCCCTCGCCCTCCATGCCTTCCCTTCGTCGTACGCTGTCGTCGCCAGCTGTTCGGTCATCCCCATATCCTACGTCCCTCTCCGAGCACGCTGCCATGAATCGTGCCCAGGGAAGCGGAGGCCACAGGCGCTCGGCAGGCTCGAACTCGGTCGGCAGGAGAGTCTTGGCGGACATTGAGTGGTGGAGAGTGATGGACGGCCAGTGCTTGGCCGACCCTGACCACGACGATGAGGACGCCGGGCGCGCGGACCGCGACCCGGAGCAGGTTCCGCTGCACATCGGCGAGTCCTCGCCGCCTCCCCAATACTCCGAGGTCGACACCTCGTTTGTGCCGCTTACCTGGACCTCGTCGCTCGCCGAATCGTCGGAGGTGTGTGTGAACTTTGTGCACTGGTTACGACATAGCTGACCTGCATCCCAGGCTATTCTCTCAGTGGCACCGACTACGCCGCGCCCGCGACACGGCCGGGAGTCGTCGTCGTCGTCGTTAGAGTCGACGCCCGAGCTCCCCGAGACCACTGTCATCGAGGGCATGCGTTTGGACTTGGAGTATCTGGACCTTGGCGCCGGCTCCCAGGATGCTGATCTTCCACCATACACTGCAGGAAGGCGAACTCGGAGTGGTGCTGTGCCCTCTTATCTCACCATCCACTCCCACCCATTGGCGGAGTTCCTGTCCATGCAACACGATATCCAGGCACCATACGCCGACTTCACAGACTCCCCACTCTCTTCGCGCCCGCCTGCCCTCTTCAACTAAACCTCTCCAACATGAACGCGGACAATTGTCGCGATCTCCAGTGGGCCACCAAAAATAACCGCCGCATCTATAAATCTGATCTCCTTGCAATCTCACATCCTGCTTGATCACTGCTTTCGCAACCGTCTCTATCGTCATTCTGCATTTGCATTCATATCACCACCGCAGCAGCATCTTCCTTTCCACCTTGCTATACATTCACATCACCGCACCGCAAGACACCATGACATACGTTGGAAGCTATTCATGATCATTTTCTCGGTGGCAGGTGCTAACACATTGCGCCTTGTCCATCGAGCGGCTACGTTATTCTTCATATCTGGACAGCCAATGCCAGCCCTATCTACTATCCCTCCTCGACACGATTACGTTCTCCCTTGATGTTTTGAATGCTGGTGCCACCTCTAAAATTATCCGTGGACTAACTGTCATCATATTCTTGCAGTTATCCGCCTTTTCGAATCCCCATCCTTCACTGTACGACTAGACATGCATGCATTCTTGTTAGCTGTTGCGAAGTTTTCTTGATATCTTGATGCTTTACTTGACACGACCCATTACGACCTGCCGCTGTGTAACTGTTTTGATTGTTCAATTAACTGTTGTTGTACTTGATTGGTGTACATGAATGTGCGGAAGAACAGATGAGATGTGGAACTCCTCAATCATACTATATAGCCCATCAACCACGCGGAGGGCCAGACATTTGCTGCAATCCAGATCGGATACCAAGTTCCATCAAAGACTCGAGGGGGTGTCAGTCTACCTCCTCGTGTGCAACGACTGATGGAAGCGGTAAATCTCGCTCCCTGACGTCCAAGTCAGCGCGCGCCATCTTGGCGAAAACAAATCTCGCTAATCTGCACCAAATGTGCCGTCATCGCTTCATTCCTGCGACGGTCTCTGGACCTGATACCTTGCTCCACGGGGATGTGGCGATGGGTCCGTACCTCAGCACAGGGACTGGTGGACGTTGCTGCTGCTGCTGAGCGCCTTGGCGCATCTTCCACGCGTTGCGAATCGCGTTGGAACGCGCTAACAGCTGTGGCACGCGTTAGTTTTATAGGAGACCGCAAAAAAAATGAAGCTCACCGCGTCTTTCTCGACTCCGTCCATGATACTTTCAAGGACACTTTCGACGGTACCCCGATGATTTCCGTGTGGCTTGTCGTCTCTGAACCTCATCATCCGCCAGTGAGATATAGTTGAGTCCCAATGAACCTCGACAATACGATCATCATATTGTTCGCCTGATGCCTTCATTCTGAAGGACGCGTAAGCGGACAAAGTTAGCAAAAGGAAGAAATCTTACTGCTCCCATTCCTCATCGTCGACGTACATGGTGTCGTACTGCTCGTAACGGTCTCCACCCAGCCACTGATACAGCAGAAAGACTGGCTTAGCGTGAAAGTCTGGCTTGTGTGGATCAGAGGGTGATGGTGGAAAACGAAGTTCGAGCTTGAAGTCAATAGAATTCTCGGATGCCGGTTTCCACTTCATACTAGAAATGTGGTGAGTCGCGGTGTCAGGTGCTCTGGTCAAGGCTAGCGGCTGCAATTCAGAGCCAGCGGTCTATAGTCTCACGAGACGATGATCAAGCACCCGCCAACTTGGTGCTACATGTGAAAAGACGTACATGTTTGTGTCTGTTCCAGGCGAGTATGGCGTGCTCACACACGTATATATCAGTCCATCCGAGCCGTGTTGTAGAGCAGGGATGTCGATGTTGAAGACCTGCTCGACGTTATAGGACGATTTGATCTGCTTGACCTTGACGCTGGTCGAATAAAGCTACCGTAGCATCGCTCGAGAACTTGTCAACTCACTCGAAAGGAGTCTGCTCTACCATTTGAGGATGATCACGTAGCATTTGGGCGTACGGCTTGTAGAACCACTCAGTGAGCCTCTGAACATACATGAGCATGGGCTGTGATAGCAGAGACACGAACGCACGCCATATCGCTTATCGAGTGGTCTAGACATGACAGATTGGCCATCCGCGACAAGACAGTCAAAAGCGAGGTATCGCAGTGTCGTCTGTAGCTGCGTTCAGTGACCGATGCCATGGTTTGAGGGGAGACCTGCCTGGCCAGTCTGCGGATCCGTATCTCGGACAAGCTCGCCATCTACGATAGTGCTGCCAAGGGCGACCTTGAGATTTGCATGGTGTGGAAAGTAGAGTCCTGTTTGCTCGAAATACTCATTATGGCGGTTGATCTGTACTGAAAGTCCAGCTACGTGGATTGAATGCGGGTGGAAGTGACGCGTACGAGATACGTGTCTTGTTGGCCGTTTCCCCGATTACACACGAAGAGCAAAACGCGCAGACCATCGGATTTTTCGCAGACCCAGTAGCTGTTTGAGGTTAAACGTCTTCGAATCAGGCGACAGTGGCAAGACACTCACTCTTCCCTTTCAAGTTTGACAAGATCTCGTGCAAGGAAGCTGACAGGCTGACTTCCGGGGAAACTGCCATTTCCTCTGAGTGAGAGGGAGAAATGTGAACATCGGTATGCCACGCACCGTTGATGAGTCAAATTGCAGAGATGAGTAACATTGCTTTTGAGCCACAGGTCCTGGTTGGAGTTTGGTTGCACGAGCGTGCCAGGAATATCGGGGTCTGAGCTGGGCATGCAGCACCGATGAAGGCTGAAAGCAAGCTCTAATAGGGAATGAACGCCGGCGAAGTGAATCGGAATCTCGGTATCACAGCCGGCTTACGTCATTCACCGGCGTAGTCTTTCATTTGAAAACCAGTCATTGCGCGCGCGCTCTAGTCGCAGTCTGATTGGGAAGGAGGTTTACATTACAGCGAGGAAGAGAGTACGAGAAGAGGTGCAGATTGGTCTCGAGTGAATACATAAAGAAAAGGCACAATGACAGCAAGACAACTACGACGGAACCCTTCATCGGTCCTCCGCCCATTCCTGTGAGAAAGAGTAAGCTCACAAGGCAAGACGGACAGACTGGAGTACATACGTTCTCTTTCTTGATTTGGGCCTGGCAGGGTGGAAGAAGAAAGGAAAAGAGTCAGAATGAGGCGCGTTGACAAAGATCAAAGGCCAGCAGGCGCTCACCTCCTCTTCTGGTGTGAAGTCGTTGACGATGTTGAAGAGTTTGCGGATCTCCTCAGGTGTCTTGCCCTTGATCATGTTCGCGACTGTCTTGCAGCCGACGTCGCTATCGTGGCGTGAGAAAAATAGGTGAAAGGAACTCTGGAGACCCGCACAGGAGGGATTTGATGTCGAGATAGTTGGCAGCCAGGATGATTTCAAAGAGCATCTCCTGGTCCACAGTTATGAACTTCTGATCCCACTCGGAGATGTCAGTTGTGCGCTTGCGGGTGTCGTCCTGACTCGAGTCGGCGTCCGGTGCCGGTAAGGGCTCACCGCGATGGTGTTCACAGTATTCGAGCACCTAGAGAACGGTGAGCCCATCGATGACGAGCAGGCCGGCCACGCTACCTTCTTCAACACGCTCGACGATACATTGGGCAGAGGAATGGGCTGATCGGACTCGCCGACATCTGCACGTTCCTCGTGTCAGCCACGAAATTGCAGAACAGCACTGGAGGCTGACCCTCGAGCATGTTTTTGATGAGCACAGAGCGCTCGACGACATCCTTGTCGGTGTTGAACTGTTCGTTGTCGGAGGTAACAAGCAAGACCATGGTGAGTGCAGCGGAAGGTTGAGTTGCGGGTGGTGTGAGTGGAAGAAAGCAGTGAATCTGATGCCCGCGTAATGACTTATATAATAGTCGGCGATCACCGAGCCTGGCGCTGCTGGCCTTTGTTCTCTCTCCCAAAGCAGAAACATGGCCTTTCTTTCTCGTTGTTTAGAGCGCGTATCAGGGCCCTTCAACCCATTCGGCAAGACTCTTTTGTTCGGCTTTTGTCTGTATGTTTGACTGAACAATTGGCGCAGGTCTTGGTGCTGTTCGTACTGCAACGAAGCGTGCCGGTGGAACAATTGCCAATCATGGTGGCTCGCCAGGAAAGCGCCTCGGTGTGAAAAAATTCTCTGGTGGCTCCTCCTCTTTCTAGTCGCTGTCGCAGCACTCATTCTCCTCCAGACCAGTACGTGGTTCCGGGAAACATCATCGTTCGCCAACGCGGTACCGTCTTCCATCCGTCCGATAATGCGAGTCTGCATACACTTCATTGCCACTGCCTCTGATCCTTCCATAGGTTGGAATAGGACGTGACCACACTATATTTGCGCTCATCCCGGGATATGTACGATTCTACAAGCAAAAGTACATGAACGGAGAGCGCAAGTACGTCGGAGTAGTGCGCGTCAAGGGTGAGAAACTGCCGCGCGATGAACTGGAGAGAGGCCGGGACCGTTATTTTGGACTGAAAAATGTGCGGACACACCTAGCAGACGCCACTGTATGACTCTCTGCATAATACCACCTTCCTTGCCCGTAACCGTCGCCCATACCCGTCGCCAGTCAAACCACGATCAACCGCCGTTGCCCGGCTAACCTGGGCCTATATTTGGGTTGCTCTCAGACCACCATCTTTCAAGCAATGTCCCCGTCGACGACCCCCGTCAAGCTCTCGATTACCCCGCTTAAGCCGTCACGTAGGCCCTCTCGATAATCCCCGCACTCCATTGACTGTTTCTGCCCAGAGTTACCCGATGACGCTGCCATACTCGCCGCTGGGAAGGCCCTCATCGAATCTACGCCCTCGTGGAAAGCAGGAAAGACATATCACAAGATAGTCAAGACCTCCCACCGCCCCAAACATGCTGACGACGGCGCCCCGTGGCACTGTCGCGTCAGCGAGCACGCTGCCAGCGAAGCAACCTTTGATCAGATATGGAGCAAGCTAGGCGCGGACAAGGCACTCCATGAGAAAGAGTACGGTCACTGCAATCACCGGTCCTCACGCCCTCTGACGCCCCAATTATAGGTTCATCCCCGATATTCACAAAGTCACCAAAGTCAAGGATCTCTCGCCCAACCAAACCATCTGGACTTTGTACTACAAGTTCACCCCGCCAGTGAAACCACGGGTCTTCACCGTACTCCAAGTCGTCGAACTCCAAGAGACATCTCCGCGCTGTGGGTATGTGAAACGCTGTCGGGCATACCGCAGGGCACCTCTAACGTCAGCATACTACATATTAGAACGATAGTGTCCATCCCAATTGACCTGTCCGACGACCCCGAACTGGAAGCGCTGGAAGAAAAGGGTATCAAGGGGCGCTACGTCAGTGTCGAACGTCTTACCGAGCTCGAGAATGGCAAATCAGAATGGCGAATGGCGACGTCGAGCACACCTGGAGGAAGCATTCCCAACTTCATCGTCGAATCATCCATGGCAAGCAAGATTGCAGAGGTATGCGTCTCATTCTCCTGTCCCAACGTATGTCTCATTGCTTTGATCCAGGACGTTCCGCACTTCATGAATTGGCTGCAAGGTCTCCCGAAAGAAGTCGCGGGCGTCGCATGACAGTGAAACCCAAGGATGACCAGAACAATATATCAATAGTCTACATTCATTGGATGCATTCGCTTTTCCTAGCTCACGCCAGCTCTATATATCGCTCCACTAGACAAAGATCAGCTGAAGAAAGTCGTACGAGGAGATAAAGAGTTTACCTTCCCAGTTCGTAACGGCCTCGTTCCATAATTTGACTTCATGCTCTCGTGTGCCGCCGAAATGTTCGACAAAGACGTTCCCAAACATTTCGGGTTCGCGTGCAATGCTGCCAGGCTGCATCATGCGTATCGTGGCCGTTTCCAGAGACACAGGAAGCATTTTGACCTGCGGAATGCGTTCAAGTTCGTTCCAGAAACGTTATTAAAACCGACCTTTCCATTCTTCTTATCTTCCGGCGAGAAATGAGAGATGGGGGGAGTCGTGAGTTTCATCTTCCTCTCGATACCTCGTAGTCCGAGCAGGAAGACGGCGCTAAGAGCAAAGTAGGGGTTCATGTCGGCACCTGGCACGCGAATTTCGAAGCGTGTCGCTGAGGGTGGCACCGACGGCGGAGATAGCACTCGAATAGACGCAGCGCGCGAGTCGTAACCGTATGTAACAGCATTGGGAGCCCAGAATGCCTCGCCTCCGACGAGGCGTTTATAACCATTGATGGTCGGTACCAGCTGCAGAAATAAGAGACAAGGTCAAATGCGGCTGTAGTACTTACCATTGGCATAACTACAAGGAGATCAGCATGACAGAGTTGACAGTTTGCGAATTTAGCTCACTGTCTGCTATGCCGTCTAAGATACCCGCCAAGAACTGCTCAGCGGTTTCGCTGATGTACTCGGTGTCTTTGAAGGCAGCTCCTTCTCGCGCCTCTCCCTTCGGTAATGCAAAGATGTTGTCGCCGGCTTCGTTACGCAATGAAACGTGGATATGCCTGTTACAGGTGAATTTTAGATGGTCCAAAATTTGCAGGACACTCGCCCACTACATCCTGGAAGCTACGCAAAATGTCAAAAGGCCAGTAACAGAGTGTCGAGCATTGATAGACTCACGTTACCCCACGGCTTAGCCATGAAGCTGGGAATCACGCCACGCTTCATGCCAATGCTCTTCGCCAAGTACTTGAAGAGGATCGCGTTATCCGCCATCCTTAAAGCGCTTGTGTACGCCAATGCGGTCTCGAGGACACCGGGGCCCGTTTCCGTATCTATAACCCGATGTCAGACAACGTATGCACCTGGCGACCAATAGATCGTCTCAACGATGTCCCTCAATATCTATGCCGAACTGTGCTCCAAGATTGAAGATATCCTGGAAATAATCGTTGTTGAGCTGGGTGCGTAGAAGTGAGTAGCCGTGCACTATCCCGTATCAGCACCAATAGCGACCAGAAGTCCAGAACACGTACTTCCGGGAGTAAGAGGACTCAGATTGTGGAAGTTCTTCTGCGCTAAGGTCTCTGGAGTTTCTATACAAAACAATAGAAGGACAGTGTACTGGAACGGGGACACGACATACCTTTGAAGTTGAAATACTACGGAAGGAAGGAATGAGGATGAGGCCATTGTATATGGTTTCAAGAAGGACTCATACCTCGTATTCAACGCCAGCAAAGCACTGGTAACCGAGGGTGCTTGCCCGATCGGTGGTGATCTTGAGAATGCTGCGTGGGTCCACGACAAGCGGCTCGCGAGAATCGGGATCCTGGAACGAAACGAGGAAGAATGGGACGTTATCTTCCCAGGGAATTCGGCGGTAGGTCGACAAATCGATAGTCGCAATGAGGTCGCGGTATCCGTTGGCCTTGTTGGATATCAGCAGTTCTCTGGAATACACAGTATCATGTATATCCCATCCGCTGCGCGACAGTGGCAATGAGTCTTCATTTCGCGCGATAGATAAAGAGCCCACAAGACAACACTGCAGAAGCCAAATCCGTCTGGTTTAGCTGCACTGATGAATTTCTCTTTGCTCTGGAAGGAGATCATCAGCGTGTTGTTGGTGTCGGAAGACGCGGACAAACCATGAATTTTCCGCGAAGGACGCCATCCACTGCGCCAGAGGATGATTAGATATGTGAAACGTAGACAACACGCGATATATTACCATCGATGCCTGAAAGTATCTTGACTGGTGAGCCAGTCCTACACTTTGCAGATAAACAACGCACCCGCGACTTTGACCTTGATATCGTTCGCAAGGAGGTCGGTGAGGTCATCCAAGGACTTGGGGGCACCTGCTGTGGGTGACATTGTCGATGAGAATTGGTCGAAAGATAAGGCAGAGGTGACGGATCCAGTGAGGAGGACGATACCTCGTCATAACTTTGAGTACCACCCTCAGGGGCGGCCCATGTGCCGCCCAAGTGCCGCCAGAGCGGATCAGATATCCAGTCGTTCCCAACCCTTTCCCAACTGGCCCTCCTCGGTTCATCCAAGACGACAATGACGCGTCCCTTGCGCTAGTAGACTGTAGCCAGAAGGCGGAGAACCCACAGGAGCTATGGTCACGCCCCCGTTGGGTTGTAGACTCGCACAGCGTTATAGTGGTGTCGTATCAAGTTCTTGATCGCGGCTGACACGAATGTACTATCATAACAATGCTACTAAGTACACGGCTGGGCTTATCCCAGACCAGCCTCATGCCACTCAAGGCCGTGTTCAGGACTTCGATTGACCTCTGACCGCCCGTGCGTGCTGTGCTGTTCACCTCCGAGTATGCGCTGGAACTCTTCCCATTAGTAGCATCGACTCCGTGTCGCCACTAGACTTTCCCCAGGGCCTAGGGTAAATCCTGGACAGCGAAAGGCACTCCAGAAAAAGACCATCTTCGTTCTTGGGAGAAAATGGTAGGCTGAAGTACAGATGCCATGCTGCAGCAGGAGACGATGTACAGTCCATCAGCCTCGAGAACCAGCACTTCGAGCTTGTCATTCTCGGTCAAGCAATTTGTGATTACATTTCCAGCTGTCAGATCTTCATCTCTTCAGTGGGAGGCATCATGGTAGAGATCTATCGAAGTCCCCGTTACCTCCAATGATGGTGAAGTGACTGAAGTCGAAGTGTTCTCGGAGCAGACTTTCCCAAAATTTGTAGACAGTCCCCTGGGCAAAGGAGAAAGGGTGAGCAGTGCCGTGCTTGGTTTGAATTGAGTAGTGCTGCCTGTGTCTCCGGCCTCTGTTATGTAGGTAGTTCCTGGGCGGCTCTGACCGCCTCTGAAGGTCTAATTTCTAGTGTGGTAGCTTTCAACTTATACAAGTCACGAAAATGCTCTAATCTGATGGAGATATTGAGAGGGACCAGCAATACAGCCACGACTCACATGTACATGACAGCCGACAACTTAGATGCGAAGTTGTAGCAATGCCAAGACGTGCTGATACTTGCGGCGTAACATTCGTGTCGGGTACTGCAGCTGGCTAGCTATAATCAGGATTTGTTGGGTTAGACATGATAGCCAATATGTCAATATAAGAACAGAGTAAGCACGCCGCTGTGCGAGGAGATAGTGCTTGAAAGGAACCACCTCTCACGCAGCCTCTCCGATCGGGAATCGAAATTGCCAAAAGCGGTTACGGGACCTTCACTCTTGGCACTTGCCCATGATGCAAACGCCTGCACCCGTTTGCTCTCTTGCGATTGCGGGAAATTACCTCTTCACTGGATGCGGTAAATTCTCAGAGCACTTTGTTGTCAATCCTTCTAATCCTCGACCTCCAAGATGATGGTACTCTGCGCGTCTATAGTCTGGCCGGTCAACAAAACGTTCTGAAAGCGGTCAGAGGACTGGGCTCGGAAATCTCCTCTGTAGCCTGCCTTAGAAGCACTGACTCGGCCATACCTAACTTCTGGCTTGCTTGTGGGAAACGGGTGGGCATCTCACCAGACATTCTATCCATTAGCCTAATATACTCGCAGGTGCTCTCCTTCAATGTGAATCCACCGGCAATGATACTTGGACCGTCTGACGCTTCCAATACCATCGACGTATGTACCGAGGATGATGATGATGTGTTGAACGAGGTAAGCCTTACTGAACGCGTCTCTTTTGGCCTCTGAACTAGAGCTAGATATGCATCGACGAAAATGATGCCTTTCTTGCCTTCAGCACCGATTCAGGCTCTGTTGGAGTTGTGGATCTCAAGTCGAGGTCTATCAAGATAATGAAGGCTAAGCACGCCAGTGTATGTTGCCGCCCGCTAGCTTCGACACGGTGCTTGACTTGTTTTGCAGATATGCGGATCTGTCAGGTTCATACCTTCTAGGCCCAAGGAACTTGTTAGTGGTGGATATGATCAAACTTTGTTGCATTTCGACCATGTTCAGGGAACCAGGATCTCGGAGTATCTCGTTGGTGCACTATTTATTGCCAATTTTCCATTGGAAAGCATTTCACAGAAGTACAGATTCAATGTTGTCCATGGGGGGGACAACACTATCACCGCCATTCGTGATGTGTCTGGCTGTCTCGTCTCATGGCCTCCTTGCGGCTGGGACCGCTGATGGACGCATTCTTCTAGGATACGGAGGCATCAAACGATCATCCAAGAAAAAGGTCAGAAAATGGAATGGTTTAGACGGACGTTCCATCACCATTAACTCAGCAGCGGATGGACCCATTGTCGCGTTGTCAGTTTTCTTTTCAAGTTATGTGATTAGGAACTGACTACAAAGACGACGAGCAGAGCATTCTCGGATCCTGACGTCCTGACTTTCTCGAGCCTTCTGGGAGTCGTAAAGCAAGTGCGCGTCTCGACACCTAACAACGGCGCCGAGACTACTGTGACTCCGCTCTGGCGAGGTCAGACAGAGAGGATAGTCAAAGTGAATGCATTGGGGGCTTCAGGAAAGAAGATCATCATTGCAGGGATCGCGAACGGCGGCAAAGGAATGACCGAAATAAGAGAAATTCCCTGACATAGGCTTCACAATAAGATAGAACGGAGCGAGATTAATGGTGGAGGGTAATATTAAGATTGTCTATCAGAGACATATACTAGGTCGATGATTGTTTCTTCTGCTCGGCTTCGAGTTCAGCTTCCAGTTCGCGTATTTTGATCAGGTAGCCCTCTTTTTGCTCCCTTAACGTTTCGAGGTGTTCATCATCGGTATACGGACTGAAGCCGAACCAACCCAAGACACGCGGCGATAGCCACGGCTCGGAAGGTTTATATACTTCGTTTTTCCGCCCCGCGACATAGGTTATGCGCATGACCTGCATCTCGTTGTAGCCAAGTTGCAGTAGAGCAGTTATGAGTCCGGTCGTGAGTGCACCTGGGATGATGGCGGTCCTACCAGCTGTTCTGGCATGAGCAATGGCCATATGTTTGAGGAACGAGCAGCGCACCTATCAACCCACGGAGGCCTCCGCCCGTCAGCATTCCGCTAATCCAAGTATCGGCGAGCCCGCTGGTCCTAATTTCTGACCAGCTTCTTTCGGGAAGCTGTGCGTCTGATCGAAGCAATTTCCAGCCGTATAGGTGACGTTGGCGGGCATAGTCAATTGTAGGAACAGTCGCAATTAATGCAGGACTGATGATGTACTCTCGCAAGCCTAAGTGCGGTTGGTGAACGTTTTCCGAATAGGTACCGCAGACAGACGCACTGAAGAACACCACTGCAGTAATGCCACCATTAAGAGCAGCAGCAGCTGATAGCCGACCATATTGTGGCTCCTTCTTGAATATTTGGTATATGCCAGTCACGAACGCGCTGGTGCCGCCTTGAAGGCAGTCAGTTCAGGCAGCGAGGTGAGAAAAAGAGGCAAAACGAGCCAGTTATCACAGTGCCCTTGACTACAGTATCATTGGCGCCTTTCCAATAAGACACATCACTCATGGAGTTCAAGTTGACGGAGAGGTGTAAAGTTCATCTTGACAAAAAAGGAAGTCGCGATCGAGGTCAAAGTCCCCGGTACAAAAACTCGATCGTATCAAGTACTATCAACACTACGAACGGTCTTGTACAAAGCTCAATGTTCCCAACGACAATGCAATCAGTTCTAGAACTCTTTCACTTTCTCGCTGTTGTATCTCCAACAGCTTTTCCAGGTCCGCCTGGAGCTCCTCATTCTCAATCAAGACCTCAGCATGTGCCCGCAAGAAGACGCTCTGCAGAGCTTGTACGGCTTCGAAATCCTTGTGAGATATCAAACGCCTGTTCAGCGCATTGATAAATACCCGAAGGCTTTCCAAAGTGATGAGCGAACGAATTTCCAGATCCAGAGCCGCCGGTGATAATGCTTTGGCTTGGTTGAAGAAAGCTTCGTCTGGGGGAACAAGTTGAGACCACTTATAACTGATAGCTGGTTCATACATACAGTCGCTCTCGGCCCTTCCGTCCATCAAGAGCTTGAAAAAGTGACTCTGGACTTCAGCATTTGCCATGTGTTTTGTTGGTCTTGACGATTTTGTCTCCTTTCGGTCCTCTATCACAAACCTCTCCTCGACGCCCGGTAATGTGGGCAGAAAGAATGGTGCCTGCTCTGGTGCTTTTGGTGGCTCTTTGGGCTTATTCCGATACTGAGTGATGGAAGATGAGACGTGCGTAGTAGTGAGGCAGGAAATAAACGTACATGGATGACCTCCAGATTCAGTAAGGTCTGCCAACGTGAACGGGGAAGGAGTGTCAAGGTGATGAGCTCCCCGTCCAGCTGCGGTGGGGTGATGAACACATCGTCTGTGACTGCAGCTGCTGCCAACGGTGCTAGGTCCTCCAAAGCTAGTACGAAGATCGATACAAATATTCCCGAGTATGACGGACGGACGACATACCTTCATCTTCCGTGGTTCCTTGCATAGAAGGGAGAGCAGCTTCTTCAATGTCCTCATCAGTCACACTGTGGAATGAGACCTCGTCATATTGTGCCCGATTGGCCCTGCAGATATTTGGGATGAGAGATGACTAGCGTCGGGAACACATGTGCATTCGTACCAGAGGAAGACACCAACACTATCTACGTGAGAGGTTGCCAGGAAATCGCCAGTCGGCGAGAACGCAATGCTCGTAGCGACGCTTGGCGTTTTGAAAGCATCTATAAGCCGACCTGTCGGTATATCGAATGTCCGAATAGTCGAGTCTAACGAGCTCGCAATCAGCCATCGTGAGTCCGCGGAAAATGTCTGGAGGTAGGTCAAACATCTCGCCACAGAAGAGACATGCTATAACGAGACGCACAATATCCAGAACTCTCCCCCGGAAACCGCCAAGTTCTCGGACCACTCGCTTCGTCTCGATGTCGATGATCCTAACGATCATATCATCACAGACCAGGGCGAGCAAGCCATTGTCCCGATGTAGAGTCAATGATGTTATAGGCAAAGGAACAACGATTGTGCGTTCCAGGTCCGTCGAGTGGAAGTCGAAGAACTACCCAACGTTTAAGTATGAATTCAATCAGTCCCAAAGAGTCGTACGTTGACCGTTCCATCCAATGTCGACGCGATGACTATCCTGTTCAGCGCATCGGAAGCAAGTCCTGTAATGCTTCGTATTTTACTATTCGGTTTGCTTGTCGAGCCAAACCTCCCCACAATTTCAGGCGGACATGGCCCAACGTCAAATGATTTGCGCTTGATGCCGGACTGTAGATTCCACATATGAATGGAGCCAGTAGAGGAGGCTGCGATACCAAAATTGCCACACGCCGAAACGCAAACAGACTGACAGAAGCTCATTAGGGCACGCTATCTAAAAGCGGAGAGGGGACTTACTTTGACAGCACCCAAAGGCCGTTCCTTTTCCTTGCCCTTCGATTTGACACCATCACTGGCGAAGCCAAGCTTGTACTTCCCGACTTTTTTGTTTAGCATTGTCCAAGAACGCGCGACAGTTTCATCAGTGTGTGCTGTGAGGATGTCATCCCAGTCCTTCGCGCGAGCAGACGAATACGACAGAGACGTGATGGTCGGGAATTTGAGGGATGTCAGGGGAATTGATAGAGTGGTCGCCTTCTTGGCTAAGGAACCTGTATAGGATGGTGAGCTCTCCGAGCGGTCCAGACATACACAAGGAACAACCTTGCGATAACTCAAAGGACCGCGAGTCGCGGACGACTGATGTACAGCGAAGGCTGCGATCTCTCGAGGCAGTCAAGAGCTGCTTTCCATCTTCTCCGTAGAAACGAATGAGATGGGGAGGGGCATGATGACCCGATCTGTATTTGAGGAGACGAGGAGGAGCTGTGGGCGAATCGAAAAGCCATTGCTAGATTCAAGACCATCAGAACCACGGTCAGCAACAAAACAGGTTGTTACAGCCGACCTTCACGCTATTGTCTTCTCCAGAAGTGACGAGAATCGGCTGTCCAGGAATCCACTCCAGGGCAGTAATGGCGCCGTCGTGGGCACCGCGTACCATATGCAGCAGGCGTCCGCCAGCGTTGAGGTCCCAGAGCGCAATGTGACCAGCAGGAGATGCGGAGGCAAGAATCGCTTCTCCATCTGGAGAGGAATAAGCACCACATTGGTGCAGTTGAGGACGGGCTCACCACTACGGAATCCCAAGGCTCGAACACCACCTTCCATGAACATCCGCATCAGGCGTTCATCAGCGCGTATGTCGTACACGGAGATTTCTCCCGAGGTGAAGCCTATTCCTATCACGTCGATAGCGGGAGATTGTGTGAAACATGTTATTGCCTGGGTCGAGCTGGGGCTCGATGACAGGAGATTGCTTGCGGGGAATGAGTGTATACGCGATCTGGTCAGCAATCGCGTGAGTAATTCGCTGCAGAAAGACAAGAAAAAGACAACTGACTGGGACTGTATGTTCCATAGTTGCATATCACCTTGGGAGCTCGCAACGAGTACCTTGTTCACGTATGTAGCGGGGTGCAGGATGGAGGTTGCCGTGAAATTGGGTTCGAACTGTATGGTAGATTGCAGTTCTAGTTGCCATACTTAGCGTATATCTTGTGAAACGATGTGTACACACCACCAGATACTGTGCTCCACGCGAAAAGACGTCCACCGTCTTCATCCAGCGCTAGAAGTTGCGGTCCGAATATAGTTATGTATGACAAGGACGTTTCGAAAGGACTGCTTATTCGCAGGATCTGGAAATTGTTAATTTGGTCGAGATATTGCTGGCCAACGCACCTCTTTTCCGCGGTTGTATTTTATAGCATGGGGACCAGCCGATGCCCAGACAGCATCGCCATCCATCACCAGACATGATATGGAATGCTCGATTTCGGGCCCTGGTATACTGGTTTGAGCAAAGGAACACAAGAGGCAGTATTCCCTACGCACCGACAAACAGCAAAGTCATCTTCCCGCCTTCCCACAACGCCCATGACTTTCCGAGGCACGTCAAGATGTGGATTCGCGGACCCTCACTGGCACCTTTGAATGACCGCGTTTGCAGCACAAATGGAACATGATTTGTCACGAGTCCTAACGCGCGGAAAGGTACGAATAACCTCTGGGGAGGTTTTGGTTTCGGCTCGGAAGTTGAGGCAAGTTTTCTAATTTTCTTGCGAGGTGGTTGATTGGATTCAGTCGGATATGAGGCGGCCATGGCCTGAGCAGATCATAAGTCCAGAAGGATGAGACGGACAGTGGCAAGAACTCGCCGAATAGATGCCTGCACGGGGGTGGCTGCTAAGTAAGAGTCCAAGGTGACGGTCAAAAATTCTAAACACCTGATCGGGAACACATTGATCGAACACTTGATCAGCGTCGAGTCGGAACTCTGCCATGGACCACAACTTGCTGGCCACAATTTCTTCTCCTTATGTCTTCGCTGGGTCTTTTATAGCTGCTCTAATTCTTCTTTTTGGTGAACCATCTGCTTTGCTCATTTCTCGGCATCTCACTGAGTTTGTGCAGTCTTCGTGCTTTCAACTCGTAAAGCTCAATCTCACCGAGGCAATTCTCTTCTCCTGGTCGGAGCTTCCGATGCAGGAAAGACTGCGATATTTTCTGCAGTTCGTGTGGCGCATACCTGTGCGAATTTCTGAATCATGTCCATTCTCAGCTCGTATACAACCAACAACTGCCCTCCCATACGTCACTCCAGACAAATCAGTCTACCTTTGCGTTGCCAGAATCCTCCAAGGCCATAAGCATTGTTGATGTTCCGGGCCATCCGAGGATCAGAGACCAATTCCGGGACTACCTCAGCGATGCCAAGATTATCGCGTTCGTCGTGGATTCAAGCACAGTCTCGCGAAACGCGGCAGCAGTAGCCGAGTAAGGATTGTCTCCAAGCCCTACGTCGTCTCCATGTTTATGACTCTTTCCAGACATCTTCACATGATCATGCACGCGCTCACGGACATGCCTCCGTCGCAGACTCTACCAACCCTCTTGATCGTCGGTCACAAGAGTGATCTCTTGAAGAGTACTGTATCCACTGAAATTACTCCCGAAACCTTAGCCGTCAACCGGGTGCGCACTGTTCTAGAGCGAGAGCTCGAGAAACGTCGCGCCGCCCAATCAGGAAGCTTGGCTGTTGAAGGGTTGGGAGTAGAGGATGAGCGGACAGATATTGGTGGGTTGGAATGCACTGGCTCTACCTTTTCTTTTGCAGAGTGGGAAGGCGGGGAAGTCATTTTCGTGGGCTCTTCAGTGAAGGGTCCGAAGGATTCTGAAAAGGGGGATGGCCTCTTTTCGTTCCGTGGGATCGTAGCGGAAAACCTATAATGTATATTTGCCGTATAATGAGTGTGCCACGTACGCGTCGGTGACGAGCTGTGAGCGGTGCATTAAACGTGTCCACTCTCGACCGAACTCTCTGGAAAGGGAAAGATCACGAGCCAATTCGATACGAGCGCCTCGGCCCGCAACTCGTTGTTCTACCAGTTACCACCACTGCTTTATTTCTTCCTTCGGGACTTTCCATCATGTTCATTGTCAATTGGTTCTGGGACGTTCTTGCTCAGCTCGGTGCGCATAGTCTTAATCGGCCGCTGCGCACCTAACACGTATCACAGGTCTGTTGCACAAGAATGCCAAAATTCTCTTCCTAGGACTGGACAATGCTGGCAAAACGGTGCGTATCTGGTGCACAGCACATTCTGATTTTCTCACTGGATACTTGGCATTAGACGTTGCTGCATATGCTCAAGAACGACCGCCTTGCCACCCTCCAGCCCACGCTCCACCCCAGTATGTCACGCCATGCTCTGCTTTCCGTCTATGCGCTCAACGAGTCAATCTACGTCTAGCAAGTGAGGAGCTCGCCATTGGAAACGTCAAATTCACTACGTACGATCTTGGAGGCCACATGCAAGGTCAGCGGCAATATCCTCAACCCTCACACTATCGGCTTCATATTCTACAGCTCGCCGCCTCTGGCGCGACTACTTCCCCGAGGTCGACGGCATCGTTTTCCTCGTGGACAGCGCCGACTTTGAGCGCTTCTCCGAATCCAAGGCCGAACTCGACGCCCTCCTTGCCATCGAAGAACTGTCCAAGGTCCCCTTCCTTGTCCTCGGAAACAAGATTGACGCCCCGGGTGCCGTGAGCGAGGAGGAGCTTAGGCACCACCTCGGTCTATATCAGACGACTGGCAAGGTGCGTTGCATATTGCCTCTCCTCCGAGTGGTCGTCTCACCGTGTCATTGCCTCTTTCCAGGGCAAAGTTCCTCTCACGGACATCAGGCCCATAGAAATATTCATGTGCTCTGTTGTCCAGCGCCAAGGCTACGGGGAAGGTTCGTCCCCATGTTCTCCGAGATTTCCACTTGTCTGATCCTTCTGGCAGGTTTCCGCTGGATTTCACAATATGTGTGTAAATTGCGTCGTTCATTGCTGCACCATTGACTGACTTTCTCACAGATCTAAGCGGAGCCGGGCAATACGGTGTTAGACCTTGTTTTGGCTACTTACAATACTGTCTGTCATGTAACTCAGTAGTCACCTTCGCTCATGTTGCTACTTCCATGTCTGTTCACATAATCCCCAATTTCTGGTCCTTTCCTCTCATTCTTTCGCTGTCTATCAGCATACGTGTCGCCCTTATACTCTACAGCGAATGGCACGATGCTAGATCCCTCGTGAAGTACACCGACATCGACTATCGCGTCTTCAGTGACGCTGCGGCCTACCTCCTGCACCCAGGACCCGTTCTGCCAACCGCGCACAGGGACCACTAAGGAATGGCTGGGAATAGAGCTATCCTACCGTTCGGAGAGTACGTACGTGGTCCATTCTGTGTGAAAGACTGAAGCACCCCAACGCCGTCCCAGCCCCTACACGCGCGAAACGTACAGATACACACCTCTCCTGGCCCTCCTCCTCGCGCCAAATGAATGGATCCATCCTTCTTTCGGCAAATACCTCTTTGCAGCCTGCGACATCGTCAACGGCATTCTCATTTACCGTCTCCTCGTCTCGGTCATACTTCCCTCCACGCTGCGCGGCGCCCCGCGCTCCGAAATTAAGTCTCTCGCGACGAAATATGCCGCCATTCATCTGCTCAACCCGATGGTCTTCTCCATATCGACTCGAGGCTCATCTGAATCTGTCCTTTGTTTGCTCGTGCTCTTGACCTTACACGCCGCGTTGACTAAACGGTGGGTAAGGGCAGCGGTGTTGCTCGGCGCGAGCACGCACTGGAAGATATATCCTGGGGTGTACGGGGTCGCCTGTCTTGGGGCTATAGGTTCTGCCCAAGGCAGATCCGGATGGGTTACTTCTCTGCTTAGCAAGAGGTCAATCACCTTCGGGGTGACAAGTCTCTTGACGTTCTTCGCAATGGGTCTCGGATGCTACATTATGTGAGTAATCACTCGCTTCTCCATATGGGACGCGTTTCAAGCCTTTTTGAATAGCTGGGGCCAACCGTTTCTCCAAGAATCGTATCTATACCATCTTCACAGGCTTGACCACCGACATAACTTCTCCCCGTATTTTTACATGACCTACCTCACCTATCCACCCGCGCTCAGTCTCGCCAGACCGACATTCACGCAGTCTGTTCTTCGTTCTCCGCTTGTCAGTTTTGTCCCTCAGATGTCACTGACCCTCGGGTCAGGGCTTCTCTTCGGGCGTCAAGATGACTTGGTGTTTGCTTGGTTTGTGCAGACGGCTGTCTTTGTCATTTTCAACAAAGTCTGCACGTCCCAGGTACGTGGCGCGATCATGACCGCGATCAACACTGATGATGCATCTTTAGTACTTCCTGTGGTATCTCCTACTCTTACCACTACTCCTTCCATCTTTGTCCATGTCCAAATCATTGGCAGCCACGTCGGTTGCCGTCTGGGTGGCAGTTCAAGGATTATGGCTTAGCGAAGCTTATCAGCTGGAATTCCTGGGCAAGAACGTGTTTTTCGGGTTGTGGATGCGGGGACTTATCTATGTTGCTGGGAATTGCTGGGTACTTGGCATGGTCATGGGCGCGTACAAGAGAAAGGCGTAAAAGTACATTTGCATTAGCTTGATTGTTTCACAATCATTACGAGCTGCCTAGTTGTTTGTCCAACACCTCCGTGGTAAGTCCTTCGGGACCATCTCGCATTTCAATGACCTTGTTGACACCGGCCTGTAGAGGTAGTCTTAGTGTAGAGAAGAGGGTCAATTGCGTTAACGAACGGTGTTTTGAAAGTTGAGTAGTGCACTGGCATGTAGAGTCAAAATACCTAGTGCGCGTCAGTGAAATAAGCAGCTTATGCAGTTGAACGTGCTGACCAGTTTCGCTCGATGTGGGGGCCCAATTGAGAAGCACAAGAGGGAAGGATTTCCTGCCGTCAGAGTGCGCCACCTCATAGCTGAGGACCACATATCGTGGGCTGTTCTCGGGAAGCTCTTTGGTCGCCATGTCAAGATCGGGCATGAGTGAGAGTCGTAGACAAGTACCTTCTGCGAGATCCTCAATGCTGATATCGTCGAATTGCTCGACCTCCTCCATGATCAGCTTCGCCTTGTTGATCTTGATGACGAGGGCGGCATGGCCTGCACTACGGCGCGAGAAACGGAATTTCTTGAGAGAAGCCTTTATGGATTCGGGGATATCGACTGTGACGGACTGTAGCGAGACTCATGAGGCTTATAGCACTAGAGGGTTCAATCGAATTCACCATGATGGAGGCTGTTGAGTGTAGTTGTAGCACCGGGATGAGATAAGATAAGGGACAACGTGTCTGCCGGTCCGTCATGTATGATGTATGCGGTATGACAAAGTCGGCACACGATCCCACCCTCCGCGCAGTTCCTCCACTATCTCCCACCCTCCCTTGTGTCTGCGCTACGAGAAGACTCTGGGGCACTCTGACCATGTCCCGGTCAACCGAACACTCTCAAGTACGCGCCGCTCGCTCGCAGTCGCGTCGCCCAGATGCTTCTCGGTCTAGCAGCTCCTACGTTCTGCTTACTGATCCGCAAAGCATGGCCTTCCAGGATGGCGTCGTGAGTGAAGAAGCCGCTGAACTTTTGCACGAATTTGTGCATCCACACCGGCACCAAGCGGAGGAAACCCTTATCGGCGACGAGCGCATCGCCCCAGAAGAGGATGAGCTAGAGGCCGAACTACAAGCTAGGTCTATCCGTCCGTGGTGGAAACGTCCCTCTCCAGTATGGTGAGTTCCTGACAGCTTTTTCGAAGTTCATGCGTAACTTTACTGCTCTTGAGGATTTTGGCCGGAATGCCGTTATCGAGCATTGCCTTTTCCATGACCATGGCTCCCAGGATTGAAATCTACACCCAACTTGCTTGTGCGGTCCACAGTCCCGATGTCTACAACGACCAAGCCGGTCTATCTCCGCACATCGCCAATTTCGCTTTGGCGTTGGACTCTGAGGTCCAATCCGTCAGCGGGCACCCTGAGCTAGTGTTCGATACGATTGAATCTCGTGCATACACTGGTGGGCGATCCGCCTGCGCGTCTGATCCCGTCGTTCAGGCGGAAGTTGCTAAATTGTCGGCCAGTTAGTATCTCTCTCTCTCTTTGTTCCTCCTCAAAATGACATTATATGTCATCAGCTATGGCGGCCATCATGGGTGTTCTCGCATGTTTAACAACCGCTGCCTGGGGTTCCGTAAGCCTCTCACAGTTCAGAACTTCGTTTCTCTGATTGCTCTTTCCTAGCTCTCCGATCGAGTTGGTCGCACCAAAGTCATGGGCTCGGCTATCACTGGGATTCTCAGCATGGATGTGATTCTCCTTATTGTATACAACTTTCACGAACGACTTCCTGGTGGATACTGGTTTCTGGTTGTAGGCTCAGTCATTGAAGGCCTATTGGGAGGTGAGATATATTCTCGGGTGCCTATTCTGGCCTTAAACTTGATAAGGTATCTCGACGGCCAATGCAAACGTACATGCGTATTTAGCCGATACATCTACTCCATCCACACGGTAAACTACGAAATTTTATCTTTTCAATACTCATCACTGAATTTTGTCAGCTCTCGTAACTTCTCCCTGAGTCTTGGACTTCTTTTCAGTGGAATGGGACTTGGCCCAACCATCGGTGGTCTTCTCATTAGGACAACTGGAAACGTTCTCTCCGTATTCTATGTGGCGACATCTGTACATATCATTTACGCTCTCGCCATCTGGCTTATCATTCCCGAGTCCTTGACACCGTCGCAAATGCGCATGTCAAACTTGAAACACCAGGAAGCGAAGATGTATAGCGGGCAGACCAAGATCACGGTCTGGATGAAACAACTTTTTGGATTCCTGAGTCCTCTCAGCGTGTTCATGCCGCAAGCTCCCGCAGGATGGCACTCTATCAAGACTGACTGGAATCTGACACTTGTGGCGCTTGCATATGGCTTTACGTTGTCCTTGATGGTCAGTCACTAGCCGCTCTGATTCTATTCTGCGAGCCATTTGTTGACGCGCTTTGCCTTTTGCCTTGAAGGGTTCATACCCATACAAGTTTCAATATGCCGCCGCCACCTTTGATTGGGGTTCTGAGACGGTGAGAAGTCATCCGCTGACTGTCTACCCATTCTCAAAGCTATCCGCACGGATAGATCGGATACTGGCTAAGTCTCGTCGGTGCAACGCGTGCCTTGTTTCTGACGACCCTACTCCCGTGTATGCATCCTCACCGTCTCACTGTTGTCCTGCCGGATCTGATTTCAACTTTCACAGTCATCATCAAGCTCTTTAAGAGCAGAACATTGACACGGTCTACTCGCGAAGCAGAACCTTTGTTGTCCGAACCCGATGCATCCGCAGAAACGGCGTCGCTGGGCTCCTCCTCCTCAAAGAGCTTCCGCTTCGAACCTCACTCCTCGGCATTCGATCTGGGCCTGGCCCGCGTTTCCCTTGTCATTGATATGCTCTCGTATTCTTTGATGGCTCTTGCCACACACTCGATTCCATTTGCTGCGGCGAGTCTCTTGGGATCGCTGGGAACAGGGTTTGCACCGGCCTTACAGAGCGTTGCGCTTGAACTATACACTCAAAGGGGAGGTCGCGAGTCGGGAAAGCTGTTCGGCGCGCTCAGCGTCGTTCAGGCCGTCAGGTTCGTCAGCCATAGCACTGCTCTGTCGCTGTCCGCTTGCTGACACTAGCTTCAAAGCGCCCAGATCATTGGACCGCCAATGTACGGCTTTGTCTTCATAAAGACCGTGTCCACGTTCCCATCGGCTATGTTCTATGTTGGAGCGCTATCGGTGACTATATCGTTTTTCTTGCTGTTGTTCATCAGGCTACAGCACCCCGAACACCATTCTAATCTTCAGGATGTTGAGGGAATTCCGGAAGGACACACTACGGCACGGGATGCGACACTTGTAGACATCAGAGGAGACGCTTGAACGGATTCCAGTGTAAGCCCCTCCTAGTGAGCGGATTGAGGTGCCGAGTATGCAAGGCGAGGAGAAATCGCTTGTGATTCGCCTGTTGTCATCATGTACCCAACTATACCTTATGCAGGTCGCAATTTTCACAGTGTTCCCAGTGCAGGGAATATATCTTGCAGCCGTTGGGGATCAGACTGACTGTGACCAGGAAGAAACTGCTCTCCGGCTCGTGCTTGCCAGGCAAAGCCGTGAACGTCATTTCGAGTTATCCTTGAGCCGTTCCGTACGATTTGGCTTTTGAAGGCTTGGTTCATGCGCTGTCCTTTGAGACGAGCCATTCGTTAAGTGCACCTCTGATTTCAGGCGTATCACCAATTGTATACCGACGCTGTTGCGAACGTTGAATGTTGACTGGCGTTGTATGAGCTTGACATTGTAAGTATCGCTAGTGATCTGATTCTTTCTGATCGGGATGTGGATCGGCATTCCGGCACTGACATAGGGGTTAATCTGTATCCGAAGCTTGACTTGCACCATCTCTGTGTCCACTGTCATCCTCTGAGTCTGTGGTTTTGCTTGCTTTTGTAGCCTGATCCGATAGGGCTTGGACGGTAACTGATGTGGGGCATAAATCTCGCCGATACGATATAAGATCAGCAGTACGAACTGACAGACTTCTAGTGACAAATTCGTTGACCGGTCGACCGTTGCTCCGTCAGAAGCCGCCAGACCAATACAGATATATACCTATCAATCGGGTATGCGACCAGGGTTGATGCCAGCACTATAAAGCATCTCATACAACCTCTCCAGATCATCGACATCTCTTCGATTGCCTGCTATGCCTGCTGTCATACCACAAATCCTCGCTTCCAACGCACAGTGGGCGGCCGACGTCTACCAGGCTGAACCCGACTTCTTCCCCCAGCTTGCCAAGGGACAGCAACCACCGGTAGATAACCCTCTAATGCGTTTGCTTCTGTCTAACGGTGCACCTACAGTTGCTATGGATCGGCTGCTCTGACTCTCGAGTCCCAGAGTCGGTCATCACTGGCTCAGCGCCTGGCACCATCTTCGTTCTGAGAAACATTGCCAAGTGCGTAGGCCTCCTCAATCCCGACTCCCTTCGTTCATGGTCAAGCAGCCAGTTCCACCTTGATGATGATAGCGCATTGTCCGCTCTCACTTACGCGATAGACCACCTAGGCGTAGAACACGGTGCTTTTTCTCCTTCTCTTTGCTCAATATCATGCCAACCGAGACTCCCCTTCTCTTTCACCCGGGAACAGTCGTCGTTGTTGGTCACACTGAATGCGGAGGATGCGCTGCCGCCTTCGGCGCTGGCCCTGGATATGTTCCCGGACAACCCACTGTCACCATACCTGGCCTCCCAAGCGACGATCCCATCAACCGCTGGTTAGATCCCCTCACCGCGCTTGCAGCGTCCCTTCACCTGTCAGCCGCGCCCAAGGAAGAGGCGTTGCCCATATTGATCGAGGAGAATGTCAAGCTACAGGTCGATAATCTGTCCAAGGTGTCGACCATCACCAACGCCTGGGCCAACAAGAGTGCCCAGGGGAAAGACGTCTTTGTTCACGGCTGGGTCTTTGATCTTGCCACTGGCAAGCTCAACGACTTGAATGTGACTCGTGGACCAAAGACGCCTTCTGCTTAAAGAGCATTCGAGTGTCTAGATAGATTTGGTTTAGATATGATTCCTGCTTGCAAAGTCACAATGTAATACCACTTAGTAGCCGCCTACTTGTCTGAAGAGAACATAACAGGGTTCCCCAAAGGAACTAGCTTGACCCATATTCGATCGTGAATTCTTCGATGACGACATCGGCGCGCGCGCTGTACGTGTGGATCTGCGACTTGCTTCGTACCTTCACCTCGCCGGCTGCTACGATCTGCCACCAATGGCCACCTCTACGGTGTCAGAAAATGACACTTTGGTGCAAATTGCCTCCTACAACACGAATTTGCAAGGTTCCCTTGGACTACCGCAGGACTTGGTGGACTGGCTGTCTCCTACGCTCCAGGTCTCCACATTCCTATCCCGTTCTGCGCGTGCACCCGACATCATTGCAGTTGGATTTCAAGAACTTCTGCCTCTTCCTCTCGGGCGTATGTTGTTGTCCCTCACGCAATGTTGACTTCAGGAGCTAATCATCATGCTCAAGTCTCTGGGAGGTCCAAGTCTGTCATCGACGACAGGAACGCGCACATCCTGTCCCAAATCGAGGCCAATGCACCAAATAAAGAGAGATACTCTCTCATCGCGAAAATAGTGAATGTCGGGGTGGCATTATTGGTCTATGGGCTAGACGACGGAATCGCCAAGACCGTCTGTGATGTCCAGACAAGTTGGACCGGATGTGGTCCACTTTACATGGGAAATAAGGGTGCAGTTGGTGTCCGCTTCCGCTCGCCGGGAAAGGATGGGTCTCCTGGAGAAGTTTACACGTGAGTTCCGCCCTTCCGTGTTGTGCGTGAGCTCATCTGTCTGGTAGCTTCGTTTGCGCACATTTGACTGCACATGAGGAACATCTATCACATCGCCTACAAGACTACAGACATATTGTCGGCAGTCTGCTTTTTCCTCCCCTTCCTGTGTCCGAGTCAAGCAGCCGTTCCACAATTTATGACACTTCCCACTTATTCTTACTGGGCGATCTCAACTTCCGAATCTCTGTTCCTAAAGATCATCCTCTCTTCGACTTCCAAAAAGCCCCAGACATCTCCAAGGCACTTGACTCTGAAGCGACGCGCGAATCCTTGAAGGACTTCGATCAACTCACCGTTGAGCATCGCAAAGGAAACATCTTCGTTGGTCTTCGTGAAGGCGACTTTTGGAAGTTCAAGTGCAGCTACAAGTATGTTCTGGGCACGATAGATTCCTACAGGTTTGTGCGGATTACCTTTGTCTGTAATAGTCGTCTAATCCTATGAAACAGCCCAAAACGAGTACCCTCTTGGACAGACAGGATTCTGTATACGACGTACTCTGATTCTCCAGACATTCCTGAGCAGACAGTTATCAGGAATCTGATGTACACATCGTAAGTGCTTGTCTCAAGGCATCATTCTCGGTCTAACGCTGGGCTGCTTGATCCCAGAATACCTAGCTACACGACTTCTGATCATGTGGGTGCTATCTCTTGTTGCTCGTCGGTCATTGCTAGATACTGACTATTCACCTGTGAATCTAGAAACCCATCGTATCCGTTCTGGCACTTCCACATTCTGCAGCAAGATCCACTTCAACATCTACCGTACCTGTCCTCCAGCTTCCCGCTAATTACAGGCCGGTTCCCGACCCGTGGGCAGACTGGAAGCGGTACAGCGGGCGCACTGTGGACAGGGTGGTCGGAATTGTGTGGTGGATTCTGACTCTTTTTGGCGCGGGATCTGCAGTCGTTGGGATCTTCAATTTCTTTCTGGGACTTGGTGCGTTCAAATGGTGGAGGGCTTCTTCTGGTTCCAGTGTCGTTTAGGACTCTAATCAACATCTATGTGTAAAGTCTATTATGTGTGTGCACTTGTACAGATATAGCGTAGTGAACTTCAATACAGTGCACACTGTTAGAAATAGTGTGGCGGACAGGAAGAGCGGAAAGACATGAGCGGAGTCCGGGCGGAATCTAGAGTGTAACAGACCACGTGGCACGAAGATTCATTACTTGCACAAGCATTCTCGCGATGCTCAAACGTGTGCTGGACCTTTCAATGATTTTTCAATTGCAATTAGGTACCCATGACATCGCTCTTCTGGCCAACAGCTTGCTATACCCCACGGCCTACAGAAGAGAAGCCCGCTCGACGACCATGATCGGCAATAAGCGTGGTTCATAGAAGTGGCATAGGACATGAACGCAGTAAGTACCATATAGTAGAAGCCCCCACAAGCACGTCGCCTAGTTCATCTGCCTGACGAGCTTGTTGATGTTGTGCTCTCGGTCACCGAAGTCACCGCCCTGGACGAAGTGCTTGAACTTGCGCTGTCTCCATCCACCATTAGGGTTGGAGAGCTTGAATGGCCAGAGGAAGTTGGAGGCCTGCTTGAAGTTGGGGCCGGCGGTGAAGATTTCGTGGACAAGGTCCTCGATGGAGAGGATGTTGACCTTGCCGAGGGCCTCCTCAATGACGGCGTTGTTAGAGAGAGGGATGCGCTGCTTGTCAACCTTTCCGTAACCCCGCTTGTAGATCAGCTCGCGGACCGACTTCAGGTTGGGTTCACTGCGGAGATATTAGAGAGAAGGCACTACGGTGGATAAGGCAGCGTACCCATAGGTAACGTATGGCTCAACCAGACGCAGCATTTGTTGTGTGGCCTTGGTCACCTTGACGAAGACACCATTGTTGATTTGGAGGAGACGGAGGAGTTGGAGGATTTTGCGGGGTTTGGGTGCGATTTCGTTGATACTGGTAACATGTTAGAGGTAAGGACTGGGAGTGAGCGAAAGTGACTGACCCACGGATTCGCACAACAAAGTAGACTTTGGGTTGTGCTGGCACATAGAAGTCACCGGCAGTACGGGCAGCACGCTTCAGCCTGATCTCCTCCTTCTCCTGGGTGAGGTACTCCTTCACATAGGTCTCCGCGCGCTTGAAGATGACCTTCCGCTTGGCCTTGGACGCCTAGAGAATGGATGAAGTCAGCGAAAATTCCAATGAAGATGAGTGTGATCAGTCCCGAAAGATGGTTAATTGAAGGCTTCATCGCGTTTGTGCTAGCCATTCTTCGATGGTATCGTATGCATCATAATGGGAGGATTGGGAATTTCTACAAACCTTGCGGGCGGCGGCGGCAGCAGCGAGACGGTCTTCACGGGCCTTTTCGTTCTGCTTGCGCTTTTTGAGGAGGGTCTCTGGCACTTCGATCGCCTGTGTTTTTTGAGTGTGTATCCACCAGGAATCGGGGACTAACGAACCGAAGCGGTCGGGACACTATGAAGCAGAAGTCAGCGCAAGGACACAGCAATGGGCATCGGCACGCACGTCGTGGGGGCCATTAGGTCTTGAGGGGAAGTCAGTGGAATCGGCCTTCCAAAATTCAGGCCGTGACGAGCCGTCTGCTTGGTCAGCAGGTCCGTCTCCCACGCTCAATGACCCAGCTGTACAGGTCCTTCCATATGCAGCTAAGCTGACTTCCCGCGATGTCCCCGGGTAGATTGCTCCGAAGCTGTGGTCGCAAGTCCGTCGTATACAAGTGTCTCAACCGCATCGAATACAAGTAGTCCAAACATACTGAATACATAAATACATAAATCTATGATTGTGGCGCATACCGCCACTGCCCACTGGGTTCCGCATCGCCTACAAGATGATTATGCGCTGTCAGTGCATTCGATGTGTCCAGGGCCCTCGAGTCGTGTACTGAGGGCGTCTGATAACATCGAAGAGTGTTAGAGGTAGCCTGATGTAGACAAATGAGCAGTACAGACATGATAGATGCCGCGAAATCCGAAGCTGCTCGTGTGAGTACTAGCGTTTGATCCCGACCTGAGTATACCCTCCGTCAGACACGATGTGCATGGAAGAAGAGAGAAGTTGTACACTTGTCGTGTCAGCTGAGGCCCGCGATGGGGAGGTTGCACTTCATCGGAGGTATCCCTGGAATGAGTTGCAAGTGCCCTGTAGCTAGCGTTCATTTGCCAATGACGCCACACTCGAATACCCAGTGCTATGAGAACAATGACCGCCAAAGTGACAACAATCCCAATGACCGTCCATGCAGCGGTCGTGATTTGAGAATCTCTACCTGATGAAAGGTTGACGACGTTGGTTTCGGATGGTGTCGGCTCGACACTTTGCGTATGAACATTACTTGAGGAAGACACAGGAGAATGAGCGGTAACAGATAACCCAGGGAAGATGGCGCTGAGACGAGATACTGGTTGTTGCTACAGTGGAAGTCGAAGACGGCTTCAGAGAGGTACTGGTGCTAGTCTTCGGATCCGTAGCAGTACTAGCAGAAGCAATCGTGGCAGAATAATCTGGCGTTCCCTTCGCAGCATATTCTTGAGCTTTTGTCAAGTTGAATGAGTCTTGGTCCTGCAGAGATTCAACAGGGGTCTGCTGGAGTAGTATCCAGCGCTTACAGAGTAGTACAGGTAAGCCCATTGCGGTATCGACGTTCCCTCTGGAATGCCCATCGGTAGGCTAGGCAAAATAAGTACTCACCTACCAGAGCATTGCAATGGCGGGAGCACGCACGAAGATATGTAAGCCAGTGGGCATTGACTCTTCCAAGAACCCCAGCTACGACGACGCATGTCAATTGCGAACATCATCGACAATTGCGAGACAGCGGACCTGCCAAAATATTTGCCTTGACACGCAGCGCAGGCTGAGAACAGCGAATAGACGACTGTGTTACATTCACAAGCATTTGCATCTGCCGGGGTTGCGGGACCCATGTATTGTGTGGCGTACCCGGTCAACGCGTTAACAGTCGATACTGGAGTTGAGTTGTCAGATTGGCGTGCACGAGAAGAGGTCCGCTATACCTGTATTGTCTGCACACGGACTCAGCGCATATGCTGCAGCCTCACAAGGAGTCTGACCGCAAGCATTGAGAGTCTGTGCACACTGTTCAAATAGTAGATTTCAGAGGCCGGAAGATGCTCACCCATTGAAATGACGGCAAACAGACCACATCAGAGTATGAATTGGCGTAGACGAATGACCAAAGCCGACGCAAGGAGGCGAGATAAAGGAGTGAAACTGAAGGATATCTTGGCATCGCAGCGATCCTCAACTCTCAATCAGTCGATGCGCATCGGCTTCGAGGTGGTGTTGAGCAAGTTCTCTCATGCTCCTTTCGTGGATGACAGGTCACAGCATTGAAGGCCTGGAGCGCGCGCTATCTCTGGAACAAAATTCCTTTCTCGACGTCTCGGAAATGCCTCCGGACATCCGAATTTCTATGTTGCGTAACGGCAATCCGTGGCGTCCGTGCCGTGTGTTGATTGATTGTGAGTAGCGGGCCACACGAATGCCTGATTGCCGCGAGACGGCGAGGAAAGAAAACATTTGAGTTGTTAGAAGCGATACAAAGCCGGTCGTGATTATGATATGCAAGGAACTAGAGAGTTCATGAGGGTCAAGTTCGGGAGTTGGACATGATCAAGCTTTCCGCGCGGTCACCACCAGCAAAGTGGTTATGCCATCCACTGCGATCCCGTGATTGATGCTAGAGCATATTCAGCACACCATGAGACCCAAACGGAGTTTTCTGAACGTACCCTACAGATCCAGCGGGTAGAAGTCCCGTAATGTTCTTGGCCACTGTCTCGTAAACGAACCCGTCGAATTGATGAGACCCGACTGCGTGCATGACAAGTTTGTCACGTCCTTAGGATCGTGTCAAATCACGTTGATAGATTGCAGGTAAGCGGTACCTATGTTGTATCCATCTGGTACGATGGTATGGTGTTCCTCCACGTCTTCCTCTTGGGAAACAGCGAGGAATAGGGCACCACTTAGGGCCTCAGGACCGTCCTGTCGATATACCCTGACCTATGTTCAGCAATGGTCATATTTGCGGAACACGTCGTGATCGAATACCGAAAGTGATTTCCGCCAATCAGGCTCTCAAGACAAGTCCCAAGCTCAGCGTCCCCGTAGTCCTCCCGAAGCTCCATCTGAGAACTGCCGTGTGAGTGATAACAAGGTTCAGAATGTTGATCAAATCACGCACAGTCTGGTTCACCCAGCCGTGTCCATCCCCCAGGTTCGCAGCCTGAGGATTGCCCAAGTGTATGCCGAGGCATTCTTCGGAGCTGCCGAGTTTTAGTGAAACAGGCGAGGCATCGCGAGCAACACTCACAAGCCAATGGCTCTTGCGTACTGGACGATGCCTTTGTTCGTCAAAACCTGGGGCGAGCTCAGGCCAGATATAATCACCTGAAAGAGATCATTGAGTCGACCAGACGTATGCGTCTGAGTGACGCGACCTACGTTGAGCGGCTCGCCAAGACCTCCTCCCGCTGAATGGTTATTAAGCTATGTAGATTTCGCGTGCTGCATCTGAAAATGCACCATTGTTGAGCATGGAACCACCATCGAGCCTTGGGTCGTAGAAGTCCACGGACTGGGTGCGGATGATTTCCTGCGATGTCGAGTATAGCTGGGCAAGGGACAGGCAAGGTAACAAGCTGAAAGTCAAAGCAAACAACATTGCGACTTGGAGACACTGAGGCGCGGGAGGTGATCAGAGGACGACGAGAGCAGGAGGTTTCTGAAGGCCATATATAGTGTGATTAATGGGCACGCGATCCGAAGCTTCGTCTGAGTCTCTTCTGTCAGGCATGTCAGTATGAGAAGGCCCAAGATGGAAGTTTTCTAATTCGGCTTGCATTCACAACGTGCGCCTGAATACATGTAGATTTCAGAGTGGAGCTCATATCTCGGGAGCGCCAGAGTATCTCCCATCGCTAACTGTGCGGTGATGCACAGGCATCCCTGATCCAACCACAGAGCCCCCATCCGGATACGTTGTGTAGATGGTACTGGGGTGAACAGGCGACCATGGGGATGTACTAGAATCGACGAGATTCTGACGTTTGGGTGAATAAGGACTGAATGCAAAATCAAGGGAGGATTCACGCACGTACACGACCGGGCTTTGTGCTAGGGTATGATCATGAAAAGCAGTCGACGCCAGCGGGCTCTGTGTCATGGGGGCGCTGTTAGCGGTAGTTGCAGTATAATCTGCGCCTTTCCGTCTCTTGAGAAGCCGGATGGCAAAAAGAGTCAGGATTGCTAGAAAGGCTAGACCGCCCACAACACCGCCTGCAATGGCTCCCACGTTTGTCGAACTCTTGCCCTTCCCTTGTGGTGTCACGCTGGGAGTCGTCGTACCAAAGAGAAGACTTGAGGTCGCAGAAGGACTGAATGTCGACTCGGGCACGTCTTGAGCCAGGTCAGGATGGAATGAAGAGCTCAGCAGCGTAAGATCAAACCAGGTTCAGACTCTGCCGACGTGCTATCAAATGTATTCGTGATCTAGGGCGAAATTGATTCTTGATGCCTAAAGCTGCAGGAAAGGGAGAACACGTACCGAAACGTTGGCATACGCCCAACCGAATACAGCTGTGCCTTCCGGTATGTCCTCAGGATATCTGAAAATCGTTGGTACGAGCTTCCTACAGAGCAGCGTAACGTGAACTCACGCTCCAACGAGCGGATTGGTGCAATTTCCGTCAAAAGCAGACCAGCTACAGGTTCATCTGACTGTGAGCCGGGATGCTCTGTCGAGATGTCGAGCAGACGTACCTTATGTATCTGTAACCTTGACAGACGGCACAGGCAGACAATAGAGAGTAGAACACGGAGTTACAACGACAGTCATCTCCTTTGTCCGGACCCCCATAGACGCTGCCCGGTTGTGTCAATGCGGGAATGGTGTAAACTACAGAATTGGTAGAATCATAGAAAACTTTATGTAGCCGCACAAGACTTACTTCGTCTATCGTTGCACACGGCCGCGAGATTGGAAGCGATAGTACACACGCTCTGATTCAATGAGTTGTACGCCTGCAAGATAGACTTGAGTAACGCGACACGCCCTCGCTTATAGGGACGCAACCCAATGGGCATCGAGCGAACAGGTCGCTTCAACGACTCCGCTCTGTGCTCCGGCCGCGACGGTATATCCAACTTGCATCCACAGTCCCAGCAAGACGTGAACAGTGGACCAGCAGGACCAGCGAGACCTGTTCATGATGCGTACGGTGTGTGACGGAGCAGAAGACCAGAGATGAGGTGGGAAGCGCCCATGAATGACATTCTGTTTCGATCCGGTGGTGATGCCGATGTGCAGACAAGGGCGCTCAGGGTCAAGAAATCAACATCTCACCCTACTTGATCGACTGTCATCACCTTCATCACTCCAACGCCCTACCATAGTAAGGAAGTCATATTCGTGACCAGTTCCGATGAACATGTAATTGATACACTTTGGGTATACAAACAGCGAGAATCATGACAGTGTCACCGTCAATGTTGTAAGAAGGACGAGTTCAACAAGGGAAATGCCGACGATATCCATAGAACGCGGTACTAACGACTTTGCTGAGTTATCTTCGTTGATTGCGCCAGAATCAGAAGTGGGTGTAACAGAGACGCGTGATGAGGTCGTAGTGGCAGTCGCGCTGGGGGCTGGTAGCGCAGATGACTCTGTCAGGTCTGGAATACGAGATGAGTTACAATGTGAGACATGAGACCCAAGGACTCACTCTTGGCGTTTGCCTCCGCCATGGTTGCGTCAAAGCCATCCTGTGCCTGGACATAAGTAAGAAGACTTCCCAAAAGTGTGTGAGAGGTGAGATGAACAAACGTGGACGTCAAGATACGCCCATCCCGGAACAAGGACACCAGGTGGAATTGGTTCTCCAAATCTTCATGGACGTCAATCATACGGAGAGTAGCGCGTGAACTGTGATCACTTCTCATCGGTGGTGTTTACACAGTTCGCAGACCATTCGCTCCAGCTATATGAAGAACAAATTAGATTTGACCAATTGTGGAATGGCAAACCACTAACGAAGAAATGGTCCGGTTTTGACACTCCCCGCACGCGCTGAGCAGTGAATACGTCACTGTGCTACACTGACACTCGTTCGCTTCCTCGATGATGGGGCCGATGTAATGTGTTCCTTCAGGTAGTGGCTGTACCGTATACGCTGAATGACAAACAGAACATTTGAGCTCTGGCCGCCTTGGGGGATGCAACCACTTACGATGTCCTTGGCACACTCCCAACAACGATGAAGCGACTTCGCAGGGACTCTGATTCGCCGAATTGAAGGTCTATGGTGGTCCATGAGCTTGAGTGTAATCTGAACTACACAGTACGGCTTAATCACCCAGTGAAAAGTTGCCAAGACACAGGAAGCAACCTCTTGAGAGACTACATCGCGTATCTGCAAGAGCTCGACAGCGACAAGGACCCAAGGGAGGAACATGGTGAATTCTCGGTGAACGCGTGTTGACACCGATCCCTTATATCTTGCTCGAAGCTTCGTCGGCTCGGAGGAAGTGTGGCATTGACTCACGAAATTTTGTGCTTCGCGCCCTGCCTCTTGGCAGTTCCCCCTCATCATCGAATATGCCTTTGGACTCGCGAGCAGCGATTCGCTGCAGGGATAGGTACCGAGAGAATGGTCGCATGCACCTGTCTGTCGGTTAGCAGGTACATTCAATGAAAGGCCTCGAGAAAAGGTACCACAGAACATGCTAGCAGTCTACACTATTGATCTTTCACGTACAACGTCGAGCATCCCTCCAGGAACCATCCAGTCTCTCAGGTCCCAATCTGTGAACCCTCGCAGCGCGCTCGCAGCTTGGGCAGGCGTCATCTATAGTTTGTCGATTTCATATGATCCATACAAGGATCATTCTTCCTCTCGTACCGGGGATGTGACCGGAACAGAAGAATGACGCCTGTACATACCTTCCTCTGATTTCGTTCCCGGTCGGAGGCCATGTAAGTAAAGGTCTGTCCAATTTATCAAAGCTGAGCTCTGCTACTCACATCTCTTTATTAGTGTACATGGTTGAATTTTATAGTGCGCCCTCATTCTACTCTCCGAAAACGTGCTTCATGAAGATACGTTTGTGCTGTTTGACGCCGTTCGTTTCAATAGCGGTGATCTCTTCTGCAGTGAGATCTGGGATGTCCGGAGTACGCAATGTCTCAACAATGCGTTCAGGCTTCGAGGTCGTGCTAGAGAACGAGACTATTGACTGTGGGTGCATGAACTGAACATGAGTGCTCACGTTACCACGACCACGCCTTTCTGAATGAGCCATTTTGTGAGAACCTGACCAGCCGAGACAGATGTTCCAGATTGCTTTTCCAGTCTTGCAGCGATAGAGGCAACTACGGCGTCAACAGGACCGCCTTTGGCGCGCACAATGGGAGTAAGCCCGCCATACGAAGCCGGGAGAATGCCCTTCTCCTTGCAAAGGTTGTAAATGGACTCGGCGGTATCCCAAACATAGGGATGAAGCTCGAACTAGCATACATATCGGTGAGTGATGTTTAGACGCCGAAGACTATGTCAACGGGACACACCTGGTTGACGGCGGGAGCGATTGTACAATCAGCCAAGACGGCCTCGATGTCTTCGGTCCTGAAGTTGGAGACACCGATGCTCTTAGCCAGGCCGAGTTCCTTGACTTCCTCCATCTCTTTCCAGCGGGCGGAGAGTCCACCGCTCTTGAAACGGCGTTCAGTGCAGTTTAGATACGTCCGTGAGTCGGCTTACTGTCTGGTTCCAAGGATGGGGACTGTGCATCAGAAAGAGATCGACCTGAACATCAGTTAGGATCCTGCGTAAGGGAGGCGACGTGGCCCGATCCGACCTGGTCTACGCCAAGCTTCGACAGAGATTCAATCAGCGTCTCCTTGATGGAGCGCGTTTCACTCTCCCTCAGCTTAGTGGTGATGAACAACTCTTGTGGGGAAGTCTTTGCCGCTACGAGTTTCTGACGCGTTAGGATGCGCGCACATGATGCCAGATAGATCATACCTTTGATGCCATCGCCGACAGTTTGTTCGTTGTCATAAGCTTGCGCGGCGTCTAGGTGCGTGAGACCATTGTCGATAGCGGCGGTGACCTGCTGCGTGGCGTCCTGTCCGTAAAGTGCGGAACCTCGAAAAAGCTTAGTTGCGGTATCCGTATGGAAGCTAGAAAGTGTGGCGCCGTACCGGTCCCGAAAGCAAGCCAGGGGATGCTGTGGCCGTCGTTGAGAGTGAAGGAAAGCATGCTGATTCAGACTGAGATGACAGACAGTGGGAGAGAGACGGTTATAAATCTTCCAATTCGTAAGACCGAAGTCGTCGCGTCATGACTCTAGTGTGCGGAATGATCCCGATCCGACGGATTACTTCCTTCCGCCTCCGCATATCAGTATTGCTGGCTAGCTGAACCTACGTGAGCTTGCGAACGGCTAGAATAAGCGCTAGATAAGGTAACCAGATATTAGACAATAGATCTCGTACCTCGGAGCAGCAGACACAGTCGTAAGAGGAGAGCAGCATCGGATAGCCGGTGCCGTCCACAGACTGCCTCTTCGGGAGAGATCGCGTGCGCGTTGAAGACTTCTATTCAACGCGCCCATTGTCTCCTACAGAGTGACTCTAAGACGAGTAAGTTACTGGCGTATATTTTCTATGCCCCACCCACCATCCCTCGGTTACAGTACCTTGCCGAGCGAGCCGGAACCTGCCCTAAAGTACAATATATGAACCTCTTTGTCACTTGCTTGCCTCTTCATCTTTTAACAACGACAGGTCCTGTACTTACCACATGTTAGGCTGCCTATCTCCTGGCATCCCTTCATCGCAGGAACCTTAGAAAGAATTGGTGCACTCTTTGGCTGAGCATCCGTCTTCCATGGATGATATCGGTCACCTAGTGTACGAACAGAATGTATCATCTATTGCACACTTACATATCATCATCATGTACTTTTCGAGATCTCTCCAAGTTCGACTCTTCATAACCTCTCAATTCAAGCCTCGGTGCATGGAAGGTGTCAATATTTTGACAACGCTTTTATATATGAGTTTACATGTTCTCCGTGAAGACACTACCGGACTGATGATGATGATGATGGAGGACGGGTAATGGGCGCTCCGACGGGCTCTTGGAACTCTGATACGCGGACTCCTGATCGCTTGGGTTGACGTGCGTGATGGCTACTCCATCAGATGCATCAATTCGTGGCTGGGGACTCATCTCTGCCCTCATCGGAGAATACTGCGCCGTTCTTGAGTCCACCCTCATGGGCGCGTCATACATCAGCTAAGGAATAAGTTGGTAACATTCTTTTATCTGAGCAGAGATCACCTGCACTCTCCGGACCCTTCTCCGAGAACGAGGAACCACTGAATGGCCGATAGGAATAATGCATCTATGTACACATTCAGCAACATGTTTCAAGTTGTCACTTTCTGGGATACGTACGCTGACAGGTTCGTGCAGATACAATTGTCCTCAGGCATCTGTTTGCTGACTCGTCGGAAATCAGGCGATGTAGGACTCGATGCACCATAAGCAGCCAGAAAAGCAGCGGAAGGTGCAGTTCTTGCTTCCCGTCTCCGCCTGATATACCACATTACGGCTATGAGGAGAAGAGCGCAAGACACGGCAGCGCCGATGGCAATTCCTGCAACGGCCCCGCTCGAGAGATTGTGATGGCCAGATGCTGAACTCGAAGCGGTCGGAAAGTCTGTATCTGAAAATGTCTGAGCATAGATCAGACTCGGAGACGGTGTGGCTGACCATTGTCGGTGGCGTACTGCATCGCAAGCTGTTCAATATAAGCATCGTTGGTCTAGAAAAGGATAAGAGAGCTAGCAGCTGATCATGTACAGACTTACCACAACATCCATGTATGCCCACAATGGGACCGAGGTGTCATCTACCTATCATTAGAATGAGATGAGTGCGTTGAGATCTTACACGAACCGGGGACAGGCTCGTCGAAAACTCTGCACAGTTGTCAACAGACGTGAGATTTAGATGCATGACGCTCTCACCCCGACGGAAACTTGGTTGTGCAATTGGATGTCCAAGTAGACCACCTAGATGCGCAATGAATTGAGCGTCACTGCGTGTGAGGCGGGCAGTATACTTTGTGCTGTTTTCGTTTTGACAAAGTAAGCATTGCGATACCAAGGAGTATACAACGGTCGAACAGGAGCAATTGTTTTGCTCATCCAGCGTCGGTCCTATGGGTGAGACTCTATCGAAGAGATTTGAAGCTGTATAGGGGACGTTCCAGCGCTCGTTGGATGACTAGGCTGATGGGTCACGCACTGTGATCATTCGACGAACAGACCCCCAGTAGCTTGTCGGCCACTTCACAAGGGCTCTGGCCAAGGTTGTTCAACGCCTTCTGAAAAGTCAATGACCACCATATATTTACAGCAAGTGTACACACCCATCGGTCATCGGAACTAGAGCACGTAGTCGAACGCCGCTCCTTAGTAGCGTCGATGCTCCGAGCGAGTAGAAGGAATACGATCGCGTTGACAACAAGAAAGCAGGATGGGGGCATCAATCGAAAGAGGCAAACAAGCGCCCAAGATACAGCGCATAAGTAACGAAGGGAAAGACTTGGAGTTTCAGGGACTGCATCCTGTGCAGGTTTTGAATGTACACTTACAAGGGTGAAAGCCGACAAGCACGAGATGACATAAAGATTCGTTACAGAGTTCGTTATTGATGGCATGGCTGGTCCGGGAAGAGAGTATTGACTTGGCCGGAAGATAGTTCGCAACGAGAGCTTGAGATGGCCGGCAGAGAGGCTGCAATTCTGTCGCACAAGTGACATGTGTGCTTGGCTTGGCCGCCCTCTGGAGCAATACACGCACATGACAAGCCACAGTATTAGGCTGCCCACTGACTCAATGTGCAAGGTCGGAGACACTTGAGTGTTAAGTCAGTGTAGGCACTGTAGGCCAGCTGAGGCCGTTCGTGAGCAGATGCCGGCGTAAGTCCATGGCCGAAGTCTTTGAAACAGTGGCAGTGCGGTGCATACCATCGGGCAGAATCCATTTGAAGAGTCTGAATAGCCAGGAGTGAGAAAATGTAACCTGGTGCAGAGTTCGGTAGCTTCAGTGCGTACTCCGTGCTTGAGTAGCTGGAACGAAGCGAGCGACCATACTGTAATTTAGCACTGAGCGGCAGTTTCGTTTCTAAGTCCCGGCGCGCTACTAACCACTGCGCCATGCTGCTCATCATCAATGAACTGGGCGTCAATACTGGTCCATGATCCCCGATGTCTTGAGCCTTAGTCTGAATCCTCATAGAGCTCAGGTGGACTCAGTCGGCCAGTCCTCGAGCCTCCCAGGCCCCAACTTCTCAGCTCAGCGACCTCAGCCATTACGGTGTTGAGCGGGAGATGACGTCGCCGATCAAATTCTCAACATTATAACGCCATGAGTTAGACACTCTCCTTCGCCCGCGACGGCGATGAGGAAATTTTTCGCCAAGTCACCAAGGGCAGCCAACACTTCACCGACGACGGTGACATCGCCCGTCGCAGTGGCGCCGGTACCGCATCTCCAGCCGAAATATGTCATACCCGCCGTGCCGGCCCCGTCTCCCTACGATCGTATCGCTCTGCTTGCGAGCAAAGAAGGTCTACTACTGCGTCCACATGGTCTTGTAGGCTCGTTACACGGAGTCAGAATTCCCTGGGGTAAGGGAGGCAAGGTAGAAGAGGTACCTGCGCAAGGCGAATGGGAGAATGTCGTTGTAATCCATGGAATACTCGGAATTCTAGAGTTGTCGCAAGGTGCGCTCATACTTCGACGCCATGACTACTTTTGAACGTCACTTCCATCTAGCTTCATATCTTCTCGTCATAACCACCCAGACTGATGTGGGAATCCGTAAGTGGACATCATATTTTTCGGTGGTCTCTGCTAATCTGGATCGAAGTCTTTGAGGAATTGCACTCTATTCACGGCATTAAAGGCGTGACAGCAATCCCTTTGACAGAGCAGGCCGCTCGCATTCGTCTCAATACGCTTGCATCTCGTGCTGGATCGACGTCGCCTTTGGCTCCCAGTTCAACGCTTGATACCGTCTCCTCATCTCCCAAGCAATCCGACGGCAGTACAAATCCTGAGGACACGCCAATATCTATCGCGCCTGTACCAAAGTCTACTCCTCGCGTCCAGTTCTCTCACGACCAGCCTCAAGACGAACACCCGACGCCGGTCATCGACCAGAAAGGCGATGAAGATCATCCACTTTCACTTTCGGACTCGTCGTCTGACATATCCACCACTTCTACTACGGCATCCCCCGTAATTAGGGCTATCACGTCTCGATTGTCATTCTGGAAGAAGCCCGTTTTCCCCAACAATCCTGATCGCGAAGATACCACGGGGAAGGATGCACTTAACCATACGGAAGAGCATGAGCTGTTGATGGACAATAAACAGCCAGAAGAAGTTCTAGCAAGCATCTTGGCACCGGAAGCCCAACCGGTCCTCGATGAAGAGAGACATTCCGAGCTCGAAGATAAGATTGTCAGAGAATGTATCAAGGAGTTCACCAAAGGAGGAATGTTTTTCGCGTATCATTTTGGTGAGGCTTCTTTGCGCTTTCGCCAGCCATCTGCTTTCTCACGAGAATGAGTATAGATATCACGCGTTCAATGCAGCACAAACGCGATCAGATCGCCAAGGCTCAGCAAGAGAGTGCGCTATTGGCTGACTTGAACGCGCTGCCCAACAGTCATCAATCCTTCAGTCGCAATGTCTCTGAGCCCAGTCCAACCCTTCCCCTCTGGCGAAGAGTCGATCGCCAGTTTTGGTGGAACGAATGTCTCGCGAAGCCGTTCATCGATGCAGGGGTATGTTTCCGAGTCGTCGTCTCGCTGTGATTCACATGATAACATGAGGCTAGCTGCATCCATATGTTCTTCCAGTTATGCAAGGACATTGCCAAATCTCGTCCTTCGTCGTGGAGAACGAAACTGTGGACTATGTTGTCATCTCTCGCCGTTCGCGAAATCGCGCGGGTTTGCGATACCAGCGCAGAGGTGTCGATGATGATGCGCATGTGGCCAACTTTGTAGAGACGGAGACCATTGTCCGGGTGAAGGTATGTTCTTACCACTTTCCACCTAGGACTCCGCTCATTGTTCGGATGACAGAGGGAAGGGAAAACAAACATTTTCAGCTATATTCAAGTTCGCGGTTCGAGTGAGTGTAACTGCTTACCTCGTTTTCCACAGACTGAAATCACCAGTTCCCCTCTTCTGGACTCAGACTGGGTACGGGCTGAAGCCCCCGCCCGTTTTGGCCCCCGATCGCACTCATGAACAGAATCTCGATGCAATGCGCCGACACTTTGCGAAGACAGTGCCGAGATACGGACCACATGTACTATGCGTCTCTTCTCAAGCTCTGTCTACCGTCCTAATTCTTTACTCAGGTTATCGTCAATCTTGCCGAACAACACGGCAAGGAGGGAGTCCTTACCCAGGGATACAGAACCTGTGTCGGCGAATTGGCATCCCCAGACGTACAGTACAACGAATACGACTTCCACGTTGAGACCAAGGGTATGAAGTATGAGAATATCAGCAAGCTGATTGAGAAGATGGAAAGGACCTTTGAAGCGCAAGGGTCGGTCAACTTTCTAACGCCGAACTACAATGCTTATACGGCTCCCAGATACTTGTGGCTTTGTGATAATGACGTCTTGTCGACGCAGAAGGGCGTATTCCGTGTGAATTGCATTGACTGTCTCGATCGTACAAACGTTGTACAGAGCGCTTTTGCTCGGTATGTTCTGGGGAGACAACTAGGCGCTGTAGCACTAGTCGTGGAAGGAAAGCAGGGAGAGGTTGATGTCGTGTTCAATGACCTATGGGCAAACAACGGAGATGCAATTAGTCGCGCATAGTGGGTATCTCATTCAAGCCACTGATCACAGTCTTACCAAAGATCATTCGTAGTGCCGGGACATCTGCATTGAAAGGTGATTTCACCAGGTGCGTGCTTCTTTCTCCGTTATCTTGTTCTTTACTTATTATCAATCATACAGAACTGGCAAGCGTGATCTCAGCGGTCTTCTCAATGACGGCGTAAACTCCTTGGCGAGGTCAGTCGTGTTCAGTATCCGCCAACTGAATCTCACCGTCATTTGACGCCAGAATGTATACGTCGACCTTCAGTGATTGGTTCTGCCAAGCGGTCATCGATTTCATGCTGGGCCATCGCACAATCTCTGTCTTCTCAGAATTCCTATTAAAGCTCCAGAGTACAGACCCTCGAGATCTCATACGGCTGTCCAAGATACGTGCCGAGGCGATTAGTACCAGCGTGAGCAGAGTTCTGGAGGAAGGGGAGCGACTGCTATCTGGATGGACTATGTTCGCGCCTGAGGGCCTAAACGTGCGAGTTGGTGATAAGTGGGAGGAGAAAGTGTTGCTTTTGGTAGGTTTCTCCCAAGCCAGCATTCTGTCGTCTGATGCGCTGTCCCAGACCGCTCGAGCTATTTATGTTATTGTGAGTAGATCCATTCCCGTGGAGATCCGCTTGTCGATGTTGACTTGTGCACCAGAGCTACGATTATACCCTTCAGAAAGTCAAGAAGTACACTCGTATACCTTTGGGCGACGTCGTCGGTGTCTCCAAGGGTCAGTAGAGCTTTCTCACCTTCTTTTTCGGTACACTGACAAACCTATCTCAGGCGCCTATATATTATCGCCGCTTGAGGAAGCCAGTCGAGATGCTGAACAGAACGCAGGATTCGTGATCGAGTGGCTGAATAGCCATGAAATCACCCGAATGACAAGTTATTCCGTTCGGAATAGTTTGGAAGGGCCTCCTTCCCCCACGACGCCAGCATTGTCACAGCGGAGATCTCTTACGGTCGTAGGAAGGGGCAAGGCATCATTGTCTGCAATTCTCGGGAACGGACTTCCCGAGGGCGCCGAGAAGAGTTTTGCTGCCTTCAAGATGCTTCCCATTGACCCGGCTAGACTACGCGGCACCTCGTCAGATGGATATGAGGCCAGTGTTGGCTTCGAAAATCTTGAGGGTGCGGCAACTTGTCGGCAAGCGGTGGACATGATTGTGGAATGTATTCAGAGCGCATGTGAGGACGCTGGGGCTGTAACTTCTGACTTTGTCAAGTCTGAAGATGTCGTGGGGTGAGAGTATGTTCTTCGGCATGAGGTTTCACTGTTAACCGATTCTGTTAGATTGGCGGAGGCCCAGCGGATGACCTCCATGTACGCAAAGATGGAATATGGGGTTAAACGGCTATTGTGGCTTGGCGGCTAGATGACCATAATGAATACTACTTATCAATTCTCGTCTTGATGACTTCACGACCGACAAGTACATGACCTTGGCCTTCTCAGACGGCAGCTATTTGTCTCACTAGACAGATCAGGAGCCGTAAGCGTGTTCAATCTACGAAGCAGTATGAGAATCCGACTGCATATTTGATCTCAACATGACTCAGGCGACTCTCCATCACGCAAGAAGAGTACGAAGCTCCGCACACCCATAACAATCTTCCGCGGTATCTCAAGAGGTACATAGTACTAGTCTGCTATCTGGGAGTGGAAATCGGCCGTCTGGCTGAAGCCGGTATCCCGTGACCAATCCCGGTATGGCAACACCAAGGCAACACTGCCGCAAACAAGGGCAATCTGTCGGAGTCTCGAACTCTGTTCGGAGTCTACGGCTTGAACCTGGACCCCAACATCGCCGCCCAAGGGAGAGCGCGTTCACCATCGGTGAGTTGGTAGCCGTTGAGGTTAAGCGCGGGAGTTGACTCATCGGACGCAGCTCCAAGAGCCCATCGTCAAGCACCAGCAAATATTCGAAATTATTACTAAGCTGTAGTATAAAAGGCGTCCTGGAATGTCTGGCTCTCCTACGGATGCTCAGCCGGTAGAGTCCGGCAAAGAGCCATCGAAGAAGAAGCCGAGAAAGGCGGCCGCACCTCCCGCCTCACCGAGTGCTGCCGCACCTGTCCCCCCTGGCCCTCTCCCTTATCCCCCGCCGTTCATGAGCTACCCGTACCAGCAGCCGGGGTACCATGGCAGTCCGCCGCCTCCGCAACCATATTACCACTTACCGCCTTACTATCAATATCCACCGCCTGGCCAGTTCCCACCAGTGGTCGGGCAACATGTCGGACAGCCTGTGGTCATGTATTCCCAACCACCCCCACCGCAGACCCCTGCCGGCGAATCCTCCTCATCCAAGCGGAAAAGAAAGGATTCCCGCAAGGACGATGACACCGATGAAGATGCCCGACATGCTGCCGACGTGAAGAAGCGCACAAAAACAGCGCGTGCGTGCGACTCATGTCGGTCCCGCAAAATACGCTGTGATATCCTTGCAGAGGCGGATCCAGTTATCTGCCAACACTGCAAACAGTATGGCTTCGAATGTACATTCTTCCTGCCCATAACCGAAACGCGCTTCAAGAAGAAAAAACTTGCTGACGACGAACAACCTCAGGAGAAGCCTATCGAACACCGTCCTCGGAGCGAGCACGAGCCTCCCATCTTTTATGAGCACACGTCGTCTCCAATCAGAACATCTCATAATCGTTTAGGTTCAATCGCGCTGCCCCACCCCGTAGCACCTGTTCCACCCCGCATTTATGAATCTTATGATTTGCGGTATCATCACACCTTCGACGTTTTCGTAACCCCTTCCACTGGGGACATCATCCAAGTTCGACGACCTCCGCGGGATGACCAGCATGCCGCACCCCCGTTACCGAAGGATATGCACGTCGAGCCAGATCTTATCCAGAATTTGCTCAACGCATATTTCCATGAGGTTGCGCCTCTGCTGCCTATCATCACGCCAGCAGAATTTCTCGCTACCTCCCGGCCCCCGCCTCTTCTGTTATACTCGATGTGTCTTATCGCAGCAGCCCGTAGAGAAGTGCCACAGACTGTCTTCGACAATATTCGTTACACTGTCAACGCTCTCATACGGGCAGACGACGTTTTGTCGACAGCGAGTATTGTCAACGTTCAATCCCTGCTCATACTTTGTATGACAGGTGACTGCCACTCTCAGTATGTCCCGAACGCACTCTCAGCTCTTTGGGTCCGTCTTGGAACTGCCATCCGTATGGCGCAGGATCTTGGCTTGCACCGTACCGAAAGCGTACCCCAGGACATCGAACTGCGTCGACGGCTCTGGGGCGCCTGCGTCGTCAGTGACAGGTGGATCAGTCTAACCTACGGACATCCGTATATGATTGACGTGCAGGATTGCGATACGAGATTGCCTAGTGGTGGCGACCTCGGCGATCTTTACATGGATGAGCTCGTACGCTTGTCTGTCCTCTTGGGCCGCGTGCTCAAGACCATCTATAGCCCCGCAGGTTTGGCAGGGACGACTGATGAGATGCTACAAAATCTTCTTTCAGACATTGAGGGGTGGCGGGCCAGGCTTCCCGAGGGGCTGAAATTTCAGGGTGTGAACACTCCTGTGACCGCAGGAATATTGCACCTTCTGTACACTTGCACCTGCATGATATTCTGGCGTGTGTTCATGAGGATGTCTTACACCCCCATGGAACACCTGAAGTTCGCGCTCACCGTGGATCAGTGGTCGAATTTGGTGGCTCTGACCGGAGATGCGATCGATTGGTTGGACGCTAACGAAGCCGTCTACGATGTGTGGCTAGTCATAGCCTACGGTGCGACGAGCTGTGCTCTTGTGCAGTACCACACGTGGGCGAGGAGGCGGGATCCTCAAGCCCGGGCCAAGTTGGGCAAGCTCAGGGATTGTGTAAGGCGCTGGGAAGCGCGTTTGAGTCCTGATCATATGAGCGCAAGAAGAAAGGTTGGCTTTGTCGTCATGCTTTTTGTAATGTTTCTAACAGCGTACCCAGACTTCAGAAATAATCGGTCTCTTATATCAAGCGACGACCAACGACGAGCCTATCACGATCGAAGATCCTTCGCGCGATCCTGCCGTCAATAAGGCGCCCACAGGTATCGAATACAAGCGTGATCCTAGCCGCCCTGGAGGCGGTGTATTTGTCACAGGCGACGGCACTGAGTTGGATGTTGGACGCTCCCCAGCATTGGAGATGAGCTCTTTCGTGACTATGAGCGCAGGTAAGCTTCAGGTCTGTATATCGGGGTTTTGTTGACCCAGACAACGATAGATGCGCAAGCTGCGAACAACATTGACTTTAACAACATTGGACTGGGTGATCAACTGGACGGGCTTCCTGGAGGGATGTTCGATTGGGGTGAGTTTGATCTTCGCCTTGGCCCACGCATGAAGACTGATTCAATTTCCAAGGGCAATGGGACAGCTTCTTTGCACGCCTTAACGGAGCTCCTGCCGTGCCTATAGCAGATGGGGCGCCATCTGAGGAACCACCAAGGCAGTAACTTTATTCTGAGCTATTGAGATTGTGTCGTCTTTGTCTGAACATTTCTTTTGCTATCCGTACTAATCAGTTCATTAACTTTCTCCTATTTAGCTGTGAATCGAATGTTGTATCTCCTTAGTAGCCTGAACGCCTGTCCTGCAATGAGAAGAACTTCCTCAAAAGACCTCGACAGTGGCATCAGTCTTCGTGTCGTCCTGATCAGATGTTGTCCTCCATCCTGCTCGCTTTCCAGCGCTTTTCCGTGACCAAGAACGCGTGTGGAATCATTTTCGCTTCACTGCCCAGAATCATCGATGCCAAGGCCTTGCCACTCAACCAGGCGTGAGTCATTCCTTCGCCCGTGAACCCAGCGGCTATCCACTCGCCACCGTCGCTTACTTCGCATCGTCCAGATATTGTCTTCGTAAGTTTACCGACCCAAGGCAGCCGGTCCGCGGAGAACCCAAGCACACCCGTCCAGACCTTCTTGATTCTGCCTGGACCAAAATCCTTGTCCTCATCACTCGATTCTCCACCCCACCATGACCCAAAATATGCGCCTAATGCGCCACTCAGATACGCCGCAGTGGGGAAATGCAGGGTGGAATCGTCGGAACATCCCACAGCATCGAAGAAAGACGGTCCTCCGCGCTCAATTCCGCCACCAAACATGAATTCCGCTTGCGGATTAGCGCCTAGCGAGTTCGGGTTTGGGAGCTGTTGCGTGAGATAGTCGAATCTATCCTCAGATGCGGATGGATAGAGAATGAAGGAGCGCCTTCCGAACCATCCTGCGTGTCGTGCGAGTTGAGAGCTGTCGTCTTTTGTCTGCAGGCTAAAACCTGTCCCCGGTCGCTGCGCTGTCATATGGCCCCGCAGAGGAACAATTTTCCGTCGCATGGGCGTGAGGAGGTGGGAAGACCATCCGTTGGTAGTATGAATGACATGCTTTGCTTTGATGATACCGCGTGGGGTAACAACAGAGTACACACTCTCAGATGCTTCAATTGATGTTACGGGTGTTTGCGCATGCAGATTAAACCTGCTGAGAGTCAATGTGACTGCAGTGGTGTCGAAGATAAGTACTTACGAAGAATATGATTGAAGCAAACGCGTCAAGAGGCCAGTCACAAAGCGATAGGGATGTATAGCGCCACCTTGTGTCTCGATAGCGCCGCAAACCTCTTCACATAATTGTAGGTCGCGAGCAACTCGAGGACCCTCATGAACTACCCATCGACCACGTTCCTCAGGAAATGCTTGGAGGAAATGGTCGAGTTTGGCCTTCATGCTTTCGAAAACGGATGGTACAAGGAAAACATCATACGCTCTGACCTTCCGGCACTGGCTGCGCTCTAGAAGACCCTCCTGCTCTGCAACGCGTAGAAGCTCAGGCAAGTGTGCCCGTCGGAACCGGATGATTGACTGTGCTTCCTCTGTTCCAAAAGCCTGTTCGAGGGACTGATATTCATGGTAGAGCTCTGGCGTTATATGACCACCGTTTCGCGCCGTGGCGCCTGAGCAAACATCCCGAGCTTCGAGCATGACGACAGAATACGAGCCACCAGATTGGTGGAGCAATTCATGCGCAAAGGATGTACCAGTGATGCCAGATCCAATAATTACAACATCTGCAGCATCAGGCAAAGGGTTGACGATGCCATGTCTGGCGAGAGGAGATGGCGGGACTGCCCAGAAAGGTGTGCTGGGATTGGGAAGCGGTAAGCCTGGGGAGAGAGAGAGCTTCTTGTCGAGCTCGTTGTATAGTGTTGCGAGGTCGCGCAACATCTCCACGATTATCCGAATCTTGGATATCATGCCTCCCATGGTCAGGACATAGAATGGAAAGAACCGTTTGACCACGTTTACAATCAGGCGATCCCGGGTCTCGGTCAAACAACACGTCATTCGAGCGGCGTTGTCACCCTGTCGGTAGTCTAGTGGAATGCGATGTCGACAGAAACATAACGGAAGCTTAGTACTACTGGTCTGAGCCAGCTGCTAAATTTTCCAGCGCGCGTCAAAGATGATCGTCGTGATCGGTATCACGCGGTTATCGATGGTGTCACTATTGCCGAAAAGTTTTGTTAGTCCAAGTCTGTCGAAGAACTTTTGCTACAACTACATCAATGGCGACCAACATCACCTTTCACTCCGGTGAGCATCTCCATCGAAGTGGTGTTCGATCTAGCTGACATATGGCTTCACAGGATCGGTCTCGACTGAAGAACGTCAGACCCTCCTAAAACAGAAGGGTACCACGATCTGGCTTACTGGGCTGAGCGCTAGCGGCAAAGTCATTAGTTGATGGGTCTACCATTCAATGATTGGACTGACTCGCCCTTTAGTCTACCATCGCATGTGCGCTGGAACAACACCTACTTCACCTCCACAAATTTTCCTACCGCCTTGACGGGGACAATGTCCGCTTCGGTCTGAACAAGGACCTCGGATTTGACGAGAAATCGCGTAATGAGAATATTCGCCGTATAGGCGAGGTATGAGTTCTTGGTAGGACCTGTGCAAACACCACTCACAATGCTCACAGGTCTCCAAGCTCTTCGCGGACTCCTCCTGCATCACTATCACTGCCTTCATCTCGCCCTACAAGAAAGACAGAGATACTGCTAGAGAGATACACGATAAGGCTGGCATACCTTTCGTGGAAGTCTTCGTCGATGCCCCGCTGTCCGTAGTTGAAGAGCGGGATCCCAAAGGCCTGTACAAGAAAGCGAGGGCTGGCGAAATCAAAGGTTCTTATCTCCTTCTTGAGACTGTCTGTGCGGTGATTGAAGCTGCGTAGAATTTACCGGGATCTCCGCACCCTATGAAGCACCAACCAAGCCAGAAATACACATAAACACAGCAACCACCGACGTGGCAGAGAGTGTTCGCATAATCACCGAGTATCTCGAGAAGCACGCCTACATCTCATGATGGATATGTCATTGGTAGAAAAAACAGCATAGATCTACATGGACTGTATCTACTCCAGTCAGTTGCCGGTATTTCTTGCTGCGAGATCCAGATCTTCAACAACCTTTGCAAGCGTCGGTGATCGAGGTTCCAAGGTGTACGAGAATTTGTGCGGCATACTACCTCTCTCAGTAATAGTCTGAGAAGTTCCAGAATGCCAGCGACGCACCTTATGATACCGGTGCTCGCCGCCATCTGGGGAGGAGTGTCGCCCCTCCATTTTACCCTGAAGGTAGCTAGGATGGAGGCGACGAAGATCCAGACATTGTGATAACCCAGATTCCTAAAGTCGTGAGACATACATGATTTCAAAGAGACAACCGATTACATACTTTCCGGGGCAAACACGCCTGCCTATTCCAAAGACGAAATCGGTTGGATCCTTGGCCGATGGGTTCAGCTTTCCATCCGCGCACAGGTATCGTTCGGGCATAAACACGAGTGGATCATGATACAAATTCTGGCGATGACGAGGTTACTTCAAATCTAGCCCATGTCACCGAGAGAAAGGCTGTCCTACAGGATCGCGTGCAATTGCCCTACAGTCAATGTTTCAATAGGTGTCAAAAGAACTCGAGGCGTGAACACAGACCATAGGTTTGATATCACAAATGCGCCTTTGTGGATATGAAATCCTCTGTAATTGTCGGCCTGGCTCGCAGTGTGCGGTATGGCTATAGAGGGAAAATTGGAATTGCAGCAAAACGACCGTTCGAGATGGGAAGCTAACCCATAGGCACGGTGACGTAGTAACGTAGGACCTCGTGGATGAAAGCAGTCGTGTAGGGCAATGCATCTCGGTCTTGTAAGTCGGGAAGACAGCCATGTCCGAGGACCTCGTCAATCTCGGTTTGAGCTTTGATTTGGGCCTCCGAGAATACCGCCATTGCGAAGATGGAGCAAGCGACGGCGGCAGTGGTCTAAAAGTAGGTAGCAACGTTGCCATAAGGGACTCAGGAGGAACTTGAGTGTAGCTTACTGTCTCCATTCCAGCTGCAAAGAAAGCGGAATTACTCTACCGCTCACATAAGACAGTAACATCTTACCAAGGTACATGGATCCCGCTGCGCTTTGGATGTGGTACTCCATACTCTGTGTCTCGTTGTTGTCTGATTGTTTGAGGGCCTCCAAACAATATGACACAAAGGATGGGACGGCAGAGCCCAGGGCCTGGTTCAGGTTAGCGGTGATGATACCAGAGGACATTCGAACGTGCCATCTCCTTCTTGGTCATGTCCCACGGTACATTGAACATATCATGCGTGAGCTTACGCCACTCTTTTGCTTCCCTTTTGAAGCTCGCTCCCGGTAACCATTCTGGCATATGTTTTAACCACTCGAGGATGTCCTTGACATGAGTAGGTTTGGGAGCACAAGCAACACTACATCAAGCTTACCACGAGATATTTCCCCGGTCTGGCGGCATCCAGAGCGGACTTCATAGCCTCATCATTGAGTTTGACCAACGGATCGTCCTCCGGCTGTATTTCCAGTCCATATGCGACTGACAGGATAACAGTTGCTGCCATGTATTTGATATGTTCCATGTAGTCATCTGGCGAATGCAGAAGACGCCGCAGAAGGGTGTGTGCTGCAGCAAGTTGCACGGGAAAGAAGCGTCTCACGGCTGTTTCGTTGAATTCTTGGTGAAAGTACCGTCGCTGTTGACGCCTAAAGTGGCTCAGGATCGTCGTTGAGCGAACTGTAGTCAGCGTACCATGAGTCGTTGTGTTGCTCGGATGTTAAAGAGCGCGACCAGCCCATCAGCTCATTGGCCATGACAAAATGAGGGCTAGCATTGACTGCTGTCAGACGCAGACACACCAGAAGCCACGTTGTAACTTACCGGCCAGAGTATATACCAGACCGCTTGACAAACAGATCGTTCGCTGCCGTCTCCGAGTTGAGAGCGACAACAGAGGTGCCAAAGACGTCGATATGCACCACATCGCTGCCTGATAGCGGAACAGGTATAGACAGCACCGAATGCTTGCTGAGAGAACGCACCCAAGTCCTCCGACAACTTGGAAAAGGCCTCCCATTCGAACTGTGTGGGGCGATTGAAGAGGTTCCCGACGACGGGCCATCGAGGAGGACCTGGAGGATAGGTCATGGCCCGTCTTTCACGTATCCAAAGATAGGCCAATAAAGCAGCGATGCCAGTGCACACGAGATATGCCTGGGAATCTAATGTGAACAACATTGGGGTCGATGGGAAGACATTGCTTGCCCTAAGGATTCTTCTCTAAGTACTTAATCCAATACCTCGCTACGTCAGGAACGTAATGATTAGAGTCGTGGCGTCCAACCTCGTGGCCATCGGAATTGGACGCCTTGTTCTGTGAAACACTACAGGCGCAGAAAGTTCGATTGTCGAGGGATAGACAGCCATGCGACGGGATACGGGGAGCTGATACGTAGCAAGATCTAGATATCCATAGATCTTGGTAGTCTCGATAGATTGTGCTGTTGTGGCGCGTGGAATTGAATCGGGAAGTCTATGATACAAATGCAGGTTGGAGGCATGATAACACTCAAATTGAGACACACATTGACGCTCTAGGTGTGATGGCAGTCAGCGTCGTGATCTTTTCAGGCGCCGACTTCACAGCAAACGTTCAAGTTGCTAGTTTGGATGCGGCAAAAATTTGGGTCCAGACGTTGCGAGAATCTCCAATCTAGAGCGAGATTGGAGAGAAGCAGAAGATGTATAGTACAAATGTACATGCCTGGTCAAGTACGACGGCCTACCCAATACAGTATCACATATATTCTTGCGCTATGTCAGAATCCCGCCATAAACAAGAGTCTGAATCGGGAGTACCATCTGTAACGGAGCGAACCGTAGTGATGTACCAGCCCCTCGGTGTTGGCTGAGTTCTGAAAACTTACACATGGACGAATGCTGGCTGAACTCTGGAGGGACCTTCTTGTCAGTGAGATCTATAGTGAGACAGATGAGACATGTATGGCACGAGGTGGGCCGCGGGACAGGATCATGATGGCAATTATTGCTGCCGCGGCAATGCGGCGGCAGCACGACCAATTTGAATTCGGTATGTCTTCAGGATCTCCGATCTCTCGTATTGATAGTAATACCAAGAGTCGTCCGCCGTGCGCACTCGCAGACAATCAGTGTCTTCTGCGCTCTAGAAGCGTCGTCATCCACTAGCTCTCACTTGCTCAAGCAAGCGGTCTCTTTCCTGGGACAGACATTCCAGATGCGCCTCTGATTCTGCACCTACCATGTTACTGACAACTGACATGTTCTTCGCATGTCTTCTCATCGCGCCTACAAGTAAGACTTCACAATAGAGTACCTGAGATCTCAGGATCCAGGTCATAAGATCTTACTGCGCACTCACAAAGTTCTGAGTTGTGCTCCTTGTTCAAGTCAGACAAAACGTACCTCCTTCACAAATGATTGCTTCCGCGGGCTGTTCTTATATCAACCCGCATGCTAAATTTCGTATTGTCCGATTTCCGTCGTCTTCAGCGCCATGGCTCTCCCTGTTCTCGTGCCGGACAACCTTTCATCTGCGGGACTCGAGTCTTTCTTCTATGGCATCTTCCTGACTCTGACAGTTGCCTCCGTCCTTCTGGCATGTATGCGCAAGGAGCGGACCGGAGACAAATCTTGGACCAAGCTGTTCACACCTATGCGTATTGGTTCCGTTTTCCTGTTTCTCAGTGTGACACTGGTGGGTCTCTTCTTTCGCCCCACGCCCTCGCACCCTCTCATGTGGCGTTCAGCACTGGGCCACCACTATGACTCGGTTATTCCAAGCGTTCGCTTATTACAATAATGGACAAACGCCAACGCTCTTCTACGCCGACCTGACACAGCCGTCTTTGACTGCAAAGACATCAGCGGTGTTCATTTGTGTTTTATCTGGAGATGCTATGATTGTGAGTCCACCGACGGTAACCTTTTCTCGTCTTGCTGACTGTGATTACCTTCTCAGATTTATCGACTCTGGATCGTGTGGGGTCGCAATCTCTGGATATGTATCTTCCCACTAATCAGCCAAGCCGGACTATGCGGTTAGTTGCTGACTTTTGTACATTGATTGCATCTCAAACTTCGTTTCAGTCTGTGGCATTGGCATGGTCTATACGCTCTCTCACTACGATCCTACTCAAGACATCTTCGCCTCTGCCGCTGGGCGATGGATTACCAGCGACTTTGTTCTGACTTTCACGTAAGCCTGGAATGTCCCAAACTACCTGTCATCTCCCTTATTCGCTTCCAGAACGAATGTATATTGCACCGGTATAGATTCCTGCGATTTCAGTTCAGCCCGTTGTGTACTCACCTTTTGTTCTCAGCTCTCGTGGCTTACCGAATATATATTGTGAATAAGCGCTCGACCAGCTCTGGCATTGTCCGCCTCAGCGGTACAAATTTGACTGTGACATTCTCTCTCCGCTTGCTGCCTTCATTGCTAATCCGTCCTCCTCCAGTCGACTTTGGCCATCCTTGTCGAAAGCGCTGCTATCTACACGTAGGTGTCATCGAGAGCGCATCGCCGCTTCCGCGACTCACAATGTTCTGTAGGACTTGGACCATCGTCTGCCTGGTTGTATATCGATGCGCATCCAACGTGTTATTCCCTGTGGCTGACATCCTCCCTTCTGCGGCCGGCATCTCGTTCATGCTCATCAACGTTCGGGCCGGTCTTGGCTGGGCCCAAACATCCCAAGGCGCACCGACGTGGTCAGTCGACTTACGCTCGCGTCAACACGGAAGTGGTAACACTGCCGCTGGGGGAAGGCGCGGACCTTCTATGAGAAGTGAGATGGAACGGTTTGATATGAAACCCTTTGAGGTCAACATTTCGCAGAGTGTCATTCGAGCAGAGGAGAGAACACAATCCACCGCAGACAATTGCAAGCCAACAGAGGTCCTGGATTCGACTTTGGCTTCGTCCTACGTTTGATGCTTGTTGATATGATTTCGTTCATTACGTACACTTAAATGTGACTTCGTTGAATATATACCACCTGCCAGGAAGCATGTATCGAGCACCGCAGAAGAACTGCAGATACAGAGCGATTGGTATACGCAAACTTTCTTCCTCAATAGTAATGATACAACCTGATATTACAATGCTTTCAACACCAGTCTCGGAGGTCCTGCTCAAGACATCACGAGCGCTTTGAACCTCTCCAGCCGCTACCGCCAAGCCCAATTCCAAAGCTGCCGAACGCGCCACTTGTGGGCGTGCCCCCAGGAGTTCCGCCTGAGCGGTATCCACCCTGTTGTGACTGAATACCAAAGAATTTGCCCGGAGGAGGCCTGTCCTCCGAGTTGTACTGGAAATCGACACCGACACCATCGGCCTCGCTAATGCCGAGCACTTCAACGATGCGTTTCCCGATGTCGTTGAGACGCCCTGCGTTTTCCTTGCTTCGCACCCAAACCTGTATGCGGTCCACCTTGCTACGGAGGCTGACCACGGCGCCACAGATCTCGCCTTCTTCACCCGAACTGTTACCGCTCTCGATCTGTTCTCCCACTAGGGCCATGCAGAGGTCGAACCAGCAGCGATCGAGCAGGTCCGGAGAGTTCTTCATCGTCAAGACCCATTTTCCGCCATTGGCATTAGCGGGATCCTCCCACATAGGCTTGATGCCGCGCTTGAATAGGTGATAGTTGGCGTTCTTGTCGAGTTTGGAAGGGGGTTTGAGCCAGTTGAAGTAGCGACAGAAAGATTCAACCGTGGAGAACTCGCCGATGAGGGTCAAGTTGGCTTCGTAGTCGCTTTCCGCCGCGGCAGGGAATGTGGCGTCTGTGGCAGTGCCGGGCTCGCCGTATTTCACGGGAGCCTTGGTATCGTGATAGATGGTCCTGGAGAATGTGAGATTCATGAGCAGCAATGCAACGAGCCAAGTACAGACCAGTGATACTGCAGTGGGTGCTCCGGCTTTTCTATGGTGAGACCAGGCGTCTTGGGGTCCATGATCACCTCTGCATCCGGCGGTTTGCTGGTGCCATCGATGCTGAGCGCACGGGTCTTTGCCATTCGCGCCGTGATTGCATCTAGACTGGGAATGTTCTTGTACCCGCGGGGCACTTTGGTGGTGACAGCAGGCTTTTCCAAAGTGTTATGTTTCTCGAGGGTTTCGCTTGTTAGAGCATCGCCGCTGGGGATGTCCCCTGCTTCGCTGGTAGTAGAGGGTGCGCCGCCTTCGGTAGAGAAGGAAGACGGGGAAGCACTCCTTGTAGAGCCCGCATTGACGGCGACGGAGTCGGCGGTGCTTGCCAGAGAGGTGGTTGATCCACCTGCGCGAAGAGCGAATGCAGCGAGACGTGGGCGGTTGGCAGAGCTCGGGGAAGTGCTGGGTGGAACATTCACGTTGATCCGCGCAGCAAGCTGGTTGAGAGATGGGGGTCGATTCGACACTGAAGGGCGCTCGTTGGTGCTCGTCATCGTCGTGGTCGAAGCTCAACCGGCAAACGCCGTGTTCATCAGACATACATAATGCAGTGCCTTTCATTCTTCCATCGATGGTTGCAAGTTGTGACCATCAGCATGTTCCATTAGGACTTGACTTGACTACCTTGTAACTACTATCTACCTATCCAAGCTACGATCGCGCTGTGATGCGGCTGTTGTTGTGTGGTCCCGACGCGATCGAACCATAAACGGCAGTCCAAGTTGGCAAACTTCAGTGCACCTCGGTGAAGTTGTGGCAATTCCAATGTTCTGACTCGAGCGGGCGACACAGCTTTGATACTCTGAAGACAACGTGCGCCGCAATGCTGACGGACTACACCGTACACGGGCGGTGGATTGGGGCGGTGGACCGCGCCTGTCCCGACTAGGCATTCCCAGGCTGATTGAACGTTACTGTCACACCGTAGCCCTTTTGGCTTTGGGCTTCATGTCGGCCTCCCCACACTCCTTAACCTTCAGCTTCCCAACCCCGACGTCTCGCAGAAGCTCTCTCAACCAACTGCCTTTGCCATCGACGCTTACAACAGCAGCACCCCCGCCCCGTCGGGCGCAAGGTCATGCACCAGGCATAACCCCGTCCGCGTCCTTCTTTCGTCCTTCCAAGCCTCGCCCGCCCTCCTCTCCCGCAGAACCAGAGCACTCCTTGAAAACTCTTAAAGAGGATAGCCACCTCTCTTCAGATGATGACCACGACACATATGCGGCACGGAAATCCCCTTCACACCTCTCCTCTCGCTCAGCATCGCCTGTAGCCTCATTTGTTGCCTCACCCTCCAAGGATCTCTCTCACGTTCCCCGGCAACCACCAATCAATAGATGGAGGCATCATCCGTCTCGGAATCGATTCTTCTTCAATGGCAGACTTTTGACCGGCGGTGATGCGCCATATGCTTTTATGGCAGCGATGACACTCCTCCTGAGCGTTGCTGCTGTATATTCTGCCACTACAGCTCAATGGTGGTGGCACCACGAAGGGGCGGGAGGCAAAGTTTTGGTTGTCATTACAGGCTACCTAGCTCTAGTGGCTTTCAGCAACATGCTTGTTACTGCCTTCACCGACCCAGGGATCCTTCCGCGCAACCTCGATCCCGAACCGCCGTACCACGAAGTCGAAGGATCAGATCCAGCACCTATGCCACGCATTCTCAAAGTACGCTCTGATGTGTAAGCTTTCTACTCTCTCGTGGTGCCACTTGTATATCTAATCATGGTCCAGCGTACGTATAAAATACTGTCCGACATGTTTGACGTACCGCCCGCCTCGTTCCACGCACTGCAAGCTGTGCGACAACTGCGTGGACGCGTGTGATCACCACTGTCAATGGGTGAACAACTGCATCGGGCGTCGAAACTATACCCCATTCTTCATTCTCCTCCTCTCCGCATTCATTGCTCTCATTCTCATCATCGTACAAGCTGCGCTGGTGTTTGCACTGCCTTCCACCTCGTTCTACGATTCGCTCAAGAGCAAAGATGGCATAGGCAGCGCCGTGGTGTTTCTTCTTGCTGTCGGAGTGATCTGGGCTGTTGGCGCTTTGTTGGGGTATCATGTGCGGCTGCTACTTACCAATACGACGACTATAGAGCACATACGCAATCAGGCTCACAAGAGCTTGACCAGCGGACCTGCGCCTCCCAATCCATTCTCTCACGGGACATGGAGGCGCAATTTCGTGGCTATACTATGCCGCCCGCGTGGATATTCATGGCTGGACCCGACAGGGAGGGTTACCGACGACCTGAGGACTACTAATCCAGGCATGGGAGACGGGGTGGTCTAGTCTTTTTTTGGGTGTTTATAGTATTTTATTGGATGATAATATTGTTTCTTTGTATCGTCGCTTCACTGGAAAGCAACTTTTTCACGACACTGTTGTGAAGAGTCATCAAGAGTCAGAACGCGATAATTGCTGGAAAAGATTGAAATAGATGATAAATTAGCTACTCAACATTACTGTGTATAGCGCGTGTGGAGTCATTAGTGTCCGTGATATTTGTGAGAGTTCAGTGAATAAGTCGTAAGTAGATGGAAAGAGAAGCAGCAATAAACCTAGACCAAGCGAATCCATCACAAATACTACCGCTTCCTAGGACTGACTCTGCTAGCACCGAGATCCTTCACCCCGAAGAAAGCGCACAGGCCGGACATCACAGCAAGAAGACAAGCCGCCGCGCTACTGATATTCCACGCCATACACCAGGACGAGACTCCGTCGCCTGAAGAAGTGGTCTCGGCTCGTGTCGTGAGATGAGCTGCTCGTGAAGCTATCCGCGATGCAATCAGGTAAGCTCTTGCCTCCAGGGCAGAAGTGGCGGAAGCGGAAGCGGACGTGACAGTCGAGGTGGCTAATGTAGTAGCGGTGGCTGCATCTGTAGATGGAGCTGCGCATCGCCCGCCAAGCAAGATATAAACGAAGATGCATAGCCAGGCGATGGTTAGGAAGATATCCAAACATAGGATCTTCTTCACCCTCGCGCGAGCAGCCAACCAAAGTCGCTCCTCCATCAATGCCGACATGATGTTCCTCCTCTTGGGTGGACGCTTTTTGCCCACACTTGAGCTAACGGCCGTGCTCGAGTCCCATTCCTCGTCTGTCTCCTCCTCCTGAGGTGACCTGAACATGGAAGGGTCCACGATCAGATTGACGTGCACATCCTGTTGCTGCGGATAACCCTTTTTGCCCTTCTTGCGTTTCTGGTTTCCGTTGGGTAAAACCATTCCAGTAAGGCCGGGGATGCCGCCTTGCTCTGGCTTGTTACGCTTCCGCATACATGGGCGGATGGCAAAGATGAAGAATAGGGCAACGGACGTTACGCAGGATGCGACATAGAGTACATATGCCGCTGGGGTACCGGAAGGAGTCGGTTTAACGGTAGTCTTGACGCCCTGTGAAAGTTGAGTGTTGCAACAAGCGATGAAAAGTCTCGGCACGTACAACAGCCGCGTATATTCCGGGAATGGCTGCAGCGAGCGCCAGAAGTATCTGTAGTACTCGAGCAGTGAGCCGTTTCCGAGGTCCTTGCGTGATCAGGTTCCCTTTGGCATCTGCTTTGCCCACTTCAGACACATGAGAAGAGTCTGCTTCAAGTGCAGGATGAGCACCAGCAAATTCGCGCTCCAGCATACGAATACGCTCTTCCTTGACGCCCGGATCTAGCGAAAGGTCTGTGGCATCTTGAGACCACGGGACAAGAGAGTCATGACCGGTTGATGAAAAGGGCGGTGGTGGTGAAAAAGGAGGAGCAGAGTAGACGACAGCTGGAGACGAGTGTAGGGTGTGCGATGGGTCGAACTGTCCTTTACTGGACCGCGCGGGAGGGGATGAGTATATGTCGTCATAGTCGTGCTGAGGAGGAGGTAATCTTGGAGGATGGTCGTACCAATGCCGCGACCATGCGGGAAAGCGGGAAATGTCAATCCCAGCGTCCGAGGCAGGCGGCAATGACTGACGGCGCGGAGGGCGCGACACGGGATAGTCGCTTGATGAAGGATGCGAGCTGGGCGGGAAGTTCGGGTAGTCCAGCGGACCTCTTCTGAGCGTAGCCGCATAATCAGCCAGATCCAGGGCCTCAACAGAGGCATCCGAGAACTCTCTCCTTGTCTGAGGATGATTGAGGTAATCGTACTCTAAGTCGTATGGCTGTGTCTCTGTGCGGGGATCATAACGAGGCCGGTACGGTCCTGTTGGTGGATTGGGATCAAAGGGCTCTGGCGACCATGGTCTGCGAAATTGCGAAGTCGGCGGTGGGGAATCTAGGTGTTGCTGGTGGTACATGAGTCGTGAAAGTCGTAAGGGATAAACCTGGGGAAACGCAAGCCGCAGCCCAGGTCGTCACAGGCAGAACGTGTGTGTGATCTGGTCACGATTTGACAGGTAAATTGATTTTGTTCCAAGCCCACTGTATTACATAGTGGTAAAGCTGTTCTTACGCCTTCTTTTTCGTACTTTGCCAATCAAATGTGTACGACAGTCAGCTTCATGTGGAATGCAGACATTATCGCTCGAAAGGCCGCAAATGGCTGCCATTTAGCCTTTAGGGCCTTTCCCCATTGGAATAGTGGTGATCGGGTGATCGGCCAATCGGCCAATACCTGAATCGCGAACAGCGCGTTCAAGTTTGACCGTTTCCCTCATCAACTCCACCGCTACTTCCGTCCCAGGTACATAAATACTTCAATGCTGGCTTAAGCCATATATTTCAGCACTTTTACTCAGCAAAGGCTCTTCATCTTGCCGGATTGCGGCAGCTGGAAAGCCTCAAGTCGCGTGTAGTATGCTTCTGATGCTTTGATACTAAACGCACTGCTGCGCGCTGACTGCAGATGGGGTACACAATGATTATTCAGCACTGCTCTTTACTTTTTATATTAGCATATAGGACTGAGTTGTGTGGTTTTAGATGACCAGTAACACGATCTTATCCCTTAGCAGTTAAAGCCCGCATTCGTCAAGAATAATCAAGTAAAGGCCTTTGCGCCTCCTCAACATTCAAGAGGGTTACTCTCATCTTCAAGAGACCTCAAGAGACTTCAAGAGACCAGTTTATACAAGAAGCTGTCGGCACGCCGCTCGTTGGCAATCTACTCGTCAACTCAGTTGACTCACCTCGAGACTCGAGCTCATGGTCACTGTCGCGTACTACTTAGAGCTTCGCTTTGGAAGCCGCTCTTCCCGGCCCTCTAGTACGATTGCCTTATCCTAATGCCCTTCTCCCCCTACTCCGCTTCTACAGATGTCCAGCGGGTCAGATTGTGATAATCTCCCCAACCAAGGTCCAGTCATCCCCAAAGGCAGACCGAGCCGAAACACCGAGAGATGCTGATTCAACTTATTGACCCCAATGATGTGCTCTCATCATCACTAAGTACGTCCAGCACAATCTAAGTAGTCGCATCTAAGATCTGAGTCGCGATGTTATGTTGCATACGTAATCAAAGCTCTTCAGAAGGTCCAAATTACAAGCCCTGTATCAGATAGTCATCCTTAGTCCTCTCGATACGACCACCGTTCGCTATCGCTTTGCAGCCCAGGTCGTCACTGCCTCGTTCCCGTATGTAATCATCTTCCCCCACAAAAATCTCCTTACCACGCGTCTCCGCCACCATGTCCGTCCCTGCCATCCTCAACCACTCTATAACAGGTTTGGAAACCCATCTCTTGACCTGGCCCCATTTCTCGGTCGTTTCAAACCAGCCTAAATGACCACCTCCGGGAGTGACCACCATGACTACGTTTGGGTTGTCCACATTGAGGGGAATCTTCCGTATGACTGGGTCGTCCTCCGCATTGAGCGTCAGTAATGGTACGCGTACGTCGGGGAGAAGGAAATGGCTTCCTCCCCATGCATAGTATTCGGCTGAAGTCTTCATGGGGAATGCAGGTGGCCCACCGCCAGCCTTGCAAGTGAACGCAGAGTCGAACTGCTCAAGTGTCGGAGATTTGAGAGCTAGCACGCGGTACATAGCTTGAGTAGTATCGTGGTCAGGCTTCTTGGCCAAAGACTCTTTGTGTCTTTGCAGCAGGCGAATGAGGTTGTCTGCCATGCCTTTGGAGTAGATGTGCTTTCCAATAAGAGTGCTTTCCATAGATGAGTTGTTATCAGCGAGATCCCAGGGCTAAAGAATGCCGAAGCGTATCAACGTTTTGAAAGGTGAAAGGACCTCGGAAGACCTACGCAGCCTAAAACACAGGCGGAAGATAGACGGCTGTTCTCCTTCTCCTCGCCAAGGTAGCGGACAATTACGTTAGAACCCAAGCTGAATCCTAGTCCGTGCATGGGTGCACCTGGATAGCGATGTGCAATGTACATCAAAGATTGACGCAAGTCCTCCGTCCAGCCGGCCGAGTAAAGCTGCTGAGAGGTTATTGGAGTTCCGGCACCTACGAAAACATTACTTTGGGGAAGGAGTCTAAGAAGAGGTTATGACCGACAACCGCGAAAGTTCACGACGACGCCTCTATAACCAAGTCCGCCCCGATCAACAGGTGCACAAGCTTTGGATAGCACATCTCTGACGTAGGATTCGTGAGACCCGCCCGTGAGTCCATGCATGACAACGACTATGGGAGCATCGTCCTTAAGAGTAGTATCATCCACGGGTGTGAAATCCAGGCCGACGGTTCCACCGTCGATCAGGCGAATATACGTGCTAAAAGTCCAATGCGAAGGGACAGATTCAAAGCACGAAGCATGGCGGGCATTCATAATACTCACCGATCGTACACGACATGGTCTATCTTGTCAAAGTCGCCAATAACACAGTAGAGCGTCTGTAAGTGCCCTCTGCGAACAGCATTACACGTAAGACACAGGCTTGGAGGGGTAAGGGTAGACGTACCCGCTCAGCCACCATGGCGGCACGAAATCCTGCAGCAATGTCGGGCACCTTTCTTCTACCGCTTTGCGCAGCGTGGATGTCACTGTTTCCTTCAGTGAATTGACGTTCCGGAGGGTAACAGAGGCCGGGGATGTCGGGAAAACGATGCGTGATTTGGTGGACTTGCTGGCAAAGGCCCCCATTGGTATAAAGAACGATGGCTACGCGCAATCGCAAGAGATAACCGGAATGTAAGGGATAGTCAACCTCGGTTAGAAAGCGTTGGAAGAACACTGCATGGTCGCGTTCGAGGACGGATCACTGCTTGCTGGCCGGCTTCTATCAATGCCGGTCCTCGGTCTGACCAGTTCATTCTTGATCAAACGGCTGAACGCACAAAAATGTCGAACTCCTACTTCCACACTGGAAAAGAAAGCTCGAGAGAGTGTGTGCATGGTAAGACAACGTCGTTATTTGTGCATTTTCCGTACGTCTACCGCAAGTCTACCTGAAAGAGCCACCGATCACAGCGGGACTACTTACTCAGCAAACTGAGACCGCCGTCAGAAATCTTATGATGCCGCCTGGGAAGTCTGATAGTTTTCTGAGTGAAATAGCATGCATTCTCGTCAGTTTCCACCTGTAGCGGGCTCAGAGAAAGCCCTCCGTCGGCCTGAGCAAGCCTCAATTTCGGAGATGAGGAGGGTCATTGGGTCATGCCCTGGTCATGCCCAAAAGAGGAAATCGCCAAATTTGTTCGCGCCCATCACGTTCAACCTAGTCTCCCTTAGTCATTGTCTTGACTTTTCCAGCGTTTGCTGTGCAAGCCGTGCCACCGACGCGTTCCACAATGACCTCCTCAATGTTAGCAACACTATCTAATTATTTGAAACCCCACCGGGCGGAGGCTATCTCTCGTATACGTACGAACTCGTTCTGGCTAGTGGCACTCCTCCTTGTCACCTACCTCCTCCCGACGCCCTTCCTCCTCAACTTCACGAAATGGAATAGCGCGGATCTTCTATCTTATATTTGGAAGATTGGTGCGCACTGTCTACGCCAGGCTATAAGCTCACCTAACTTCTCTGATCTTTTCTCAGAGCTCACTGTAGGCTCACTTTTGACATACAACATCCTGCAATCCGCCTATGCGATCAAGTACCCTCGCCAACCTTTGCCTTCAATTCCGCCAAAGAAGCGCACTGCTGCAGCACCAACGCCGACAAAAGCCAAGCGCCTCTCCGAGCTGGTCAGCCCACCGGTACGAGAACACGCCTCAATGACCTCTATTCCCTAATCTGGTATACCAGAGAACGCCCGAACGCGGGCATAATCCCGCCCCGTTCTCCCCAAGCTCGTCTCTGCGGCCGAACCCATATGCTGCCTCGCCACTCCGTTACACCCTGCCTCCCTCAGCTTCGACCAGCACGTTCGCGTCCACGAGCTCGCTTCCGCCAACGCCCAGTCCCGCGGTCTCTGCTTATCGTGCTCGTGTAAATGCCGGTGCTAGTCATGTCCGTAAGTGTCCCTACGATTGCTGTTCTGAACTAGCTTAAGCCTAACCTTTCTCTAGGTCCCATTGACGGGTCATATGTGGAGTTGCTGAAACCGACGGAGTCCGACGAGGAAGACTCATGATGTTCTGAAAGTTTACGAATATTGTACTGCTGTACGATGATATATGATTTCGGGAATTGGGCAGGCGGGTGGTCGATGCTACTCAGTATGTGTACCACGCGCCGTCTCAGGGATTGATGCGCAGATTCCAAAAACGAACCTTCAACTTCTCTTCGTTCGTCACAGCCGCTTCAGCAGGTCTGGCGGCGTAGACACCAGTTGCAATGCTCCAACCCTCTTGATCTGCAAAGAACCAGGGAGCCTCCCTCAAAGGGATCCTCTCCAGCTTTTCACCATCCTTGTCCAAGATCAGACGGTATACCCAAAGACTAACGCCCAATTCGTCGCTCTCTCGCCGCGCCTCCACAGTAAAGTTCTTCTCGTCTCCGCTTGTAGGCGCGATGGACCAGTCTGCCCATTTGTCACATCCCACGGTGCTCATGAAGGGCTTTTCATTGTAGAATTCCACACCTGTCTTGAGCCATCTATCTCGCTCGCCAGGTTTGGTGAGATGCAAGAGGAGACCGCCTTGGTCGTAGCGATATCGCCACTGCGCGGCGAAGGAAACTCGTGCAGATGTGAATGATGAAAGTGGCTCTGTTGCACGCATGTTCGAGGGCGCGTTGAAAACGTCTGTGGACGGGGGCTTGCGCCAGATATCCGTGGACGGAGGAGCCCAGAGGATGACAATGTTCTCATCATTGGACATTGCTTGAGTCGGGCTGAAGTGCTCAGTCAGTATTGGATTTTTCCAAATAATTGCTTACCTTCAAGAGTACTTGGTATACTGACAGAAGCACACGTAATGGCACGCTTACAAGAGTTGTACGGTAACCTAGGACAGATTCATGAGAGTCACGCCCACATCCGCCATACGAATGAGGGAAAGGGGTGTAGAGTATTCCACGAGATGTGTTCCATTTTCTAATAGTGTTCGCTTTGCCTTAGGAATGCTCATACAGAGCATTCGGGCATCTCAACCGGCCTCGAACAGTCGAGGACAAGACTTTGATTACCCAAAAAGGTAATTCCGTCGCGCCATTGCAGATTGCCGACGGCATTCCCGCCGATCGACGACGTGACCTGCAATGAGGCGCCAGGGCCGGAAGCAGTCGCGGCTTAGCTGATTGCACTTTCATTGTCGACCATCACGATGCACAAGCGCAGGCGAATATCTCTCCCCAAGCGGGAAGCAGGGACAGCGACGGAGAAAATTCCTGCAGCGAAGACCATACATGCGCCCGCGGGTGCAAGCACTGTTTGCGTCTCGTGCAATCGCGCCTTAAATACGCGTGCTTCGTGTCTGGTCTTGTGTTCAAGGTGCGCCACTGAACACATGTGGCTCACATGGCGATCTGACTTTTGACTAGATGCGGATCTTCCATCTGCTTTGTGTGTTCCCGACGCTGTACGGGCGCCGGATCATCGTCGCCGACAATCACGCCTAGTCGGGCCGCCCTCTCTCTGACCAACACAAATCTTGCCATGGACCAAGATAGTAAAGCTGGGCTGATCTCTCACAAACGAAAGAAGGTTCCAGATAGAGATCAAGGAGCAGGCGACAGAGTTTCAAAGGGAGACAGGGATGATGAGCAGAACGAAGAGAGTATGAGTGGAAAGGCATGCGGGCAAACATTCTGTCGTGAATGCTGCATAGAAATTCCAGAAACGTATGTGGGCATCTCGTCGCAGTGGTCCTACCTCATTACATTTGCAGCGACACTATTGCTTGTTTAGACTGCATAGCGGATCTGCCTTGTTGATCCTTCCTCATTGTCACATCTCAATGCGTATATATTCTCATATAGACTAATCCTGTATCTACTCCTTGACCTATTACCGACATCGATATACCAAGACATGGCCACTTCGGAAACGGTTTATAATTCCCGCACGTTATTTCTTGGCGCCTTTCATGTATTCACCGGCCGAGCCAATCATGGTCTGTACAAGAGCCCCACATACATATTCTCATGCTGCTACAGAGAATGCTCGGACGCGGACGCACCTTCCACTCAATAGAATTAATTCCATGATCGATTGAATCGTTCTTCTAAACATCGTTGCACAATAAAAAGGTAACCTACGGTACTAGAGTACATTCAGCGATCGATACACTTATTGATTACAATCCACCGCCACCAAGGATGTACTCGATGGCAGAATGAACGTTACCGCCAGTTGCCAGAAGAGCGCGCACATTCTGCGACGCGTTCGAGAAGCCCATATCCTGTAGTTGCTACGAGAATGAGTCAGCAATGCGAAGGACCATAAGGTGCACAGAGAGCAACTTACCTGGAGCTGCACTTGGAATCGCTCTTCAGGTGGTCGCGAGTCAGCGGGTGCCGCTGGCGCGCCGAATCCACCGAGACCACCAAGACCACCACCCATCCCCCCACCGAGTAATTGTTGCATCAAAGCCGGATCCATGCCAAATGGATTCGCATTGGCTGCACCCGTATTCGCAGAAGCACCGACACCTGCACCAGGGATACCATTCGATCCACCAAACATGTTGAATGGATTAATAGGCGGAGAGGTTGGGCCGGTGCCAGTAGCGCTCGTCGGAGAAGCGGGAGTAGTCGGGGCAGCCCCGCCCGGAAGGCCTGGCGCAGGGAATCCCCCGCCGCCCATCCCGCCGAGCATTCCTCCAGCTCCGCCGCCACCTCCCCGAAGCATAGATGCCATTTGCATCATTTGTTGAAGACGCTGGGGATCTGCTCTGAGGTGTTACACGCATCAGTAAGCGGAATTGCAAGGTACTGGAACTGAAAGCAGGTACGAACATCATTTGCCGGAAGTACTCGCTTTGAAACATTTCTCGCACTTGGGGTCCCATCGCTTGCAGTTGTGGATTAGATGCGATGAGCTGGTCTAAGACCTGCGGATTCGACATCATGCTAGCCATCTGTTGCAGGAATTGTGGAGAGCTCATCATCGTTTGGAGCTGTGGGAGGATTGAGCACCGAGGTACACACTCAATAGTTTGGGGTGGCGAATGTGTACCATGTTTGGATCGTTCTGGTTGAGGTCCATGTCCGCGAACGGGTTAAGACCTGCCATGAGACCAAAGCCGTTATGGCCGTTGAGTTGAGTGAGAGGATCGTGGGGGTTCTGGCCAGTTTGCATTGTCGGCAGTGCTTGGGGCGTCGCCGTTGATGATGACGAGGAGGCACCGGCTGAGCGCGCGACGCCCTTCACCATGTGGATGGTGTGTGATGATTGAATCTTGTACAGGGAGAGTGGCTCCTCATCCTGGGACGTAGGTTAACGACCTAGCTAAGACTTCAGTTGGGAACAATGTAACCTTGAGCACTCGTCCTGAATATGTCAATCCCGGCCAACCTGCACAGATGTGAAAGAGCAAATACCTGAGTAGATGAGTCGCTGCCTGTCCGCCTCGACATCGGACTTCTCTGCGATGGCTTGCTTCAGTTCGAGTACAGTCTTGTCAGTCGTTATCGTGATTTGTAGTTTGATTTCCGCCGGGCCTTATGCGTGGTACAATTAAAGACTGATAGCGCGATTCAGAAGACTCCGATACCTTTGACGTTAATTTGAATTTCTTCTGACATGGTGGCAAGAAAAGAAGATGATTATGGGGGAAGTGAGAAACAGCCTTTCCTGTTCTGGGAGTATGTCAGGCCGATGATGACGTTGACCATTCTCAAGAGCGTACAGTGAGTGACTAAGTCCGATCCTGATTCGACGACGTTCCAGCTTGTTCCGACACATCCAAGAGAGCAGGGCTTCATTATGCCTACAGAAAGAACAATGAGATCTTATAAGTACACGAAGCGTAAAGGTATAGAAAAGAAGATAGTCCCGAATGAAGCTTGAACTGATACAGGGTATATGTAACGAACGGATGTTTCTTACAGTAGGTCATGAAACTAGGTGTGCAAGTAGCTAAGTCCATCTAGAATTCCCCAAACCGAAGCAAAAAAAATTACACTCTTGGTCACCTCAAACCTGGTTCGGCGCCCGATAGATCAATAAACCTCGTAATGCGTTTAGTCGCCTTGCTATCCGCTTCATTAACCTGCCCTCCCCACTTGGCGTGTCGCTGGCAATACATCAGCCTGTCTATCTCCCAATACTCCTCCAACTTCTCCTCGCATCCTGGGAATTCGCAAAATAGATGCTCAGGATGGTAACGGGCCCCAGTGTGAGACACAGCACAAGGGCCTTCAATGGGCTGGCCACACGAAGTAGCAGCACATAGCGATCTATTCGCTTCGTGGTAGTGATAGCCGCATAATGGCTTGCCATCAAATACATAGAATGTTTTGTCCGGAAAGGGTTTCTAAAGGGCAATCAGACGTGTTGAGACTGCCAAAGGATTGCGCGACCCACATGACACTCGTGACAGTTGAAGCAATCCCTGTGGTACTTTCCTTTCAGTTGTCCATCGGATGACGACACGGCTTGTTTCTCGATAGGTAGATCACATCGTCGACACTGGTGCATGTCACGATAAGTTCCGGCCTTTGTGAAAGCACGAACTAGCGCACCTTGGGCAGATACATGTTCTTCCAGCATCGCTCGCAAAGGATACTGCCGCTGTCAACTTGAATCCAACGGCCATCTTCAATACGCTTTTCGCAGCGCACACACATCTTGACCCGTCTGGCTGACTTGCGAAGAAGACTTTCCGTTGACCGTTCACGTTCGGTCCGCGCTCTCGTTGGTAGCTTGACCGCTTTGCTTTCCGGGCTATACACAACGCCAACAGTGTTACTCCGCGTCGGCAATGATATGCTGAGCCCCGACGGACTTGATACAGTGAGGTGTCCATTGTCGTCCTTTCGTTCGTTCCTCTCGAAATATGCCTGCTTGCCCGTGGATTTGCTCTTTGACAGAGGCATAGGATTGTTGACCTTTGAGGACTCGACATCCTCCAGCAGAGTTTCCATGGCGCGCTCCAGCCGCCCGTTCATAGCCATGGATGAGCTCGATGCGATTGCACCAAGCCCTGCACCAGATGATACGGACGATGTACGAGAGTAGGTGCTCTTGCTTCCATTGCTGCTACTGCTGAGCGTCCTGCCACCGCGGTTTGGAGGACTACCCATCTTTCCATAGGAAGTCGGTGGCGTCTGGGACAGCCCAAGAGCTTGTGCGATCTTTGCTGAATTGCTCCGATCCCGGCCGCCCCGATCTCGAGAAGAGGTAGAAGAGGTAGAGGCGGAACTCTTCTGATACGCCAGAGCTGTCCCTTTGCCTTTTCCATTATCTGTTAAGACTTGAGACTTTGTCAAACGACCGTCAAGATGTGTACCTGTTAACGGCAGAGGGGGAGGTGGAGGATTTCTGCCTTTCGAGTTGTTCCCATCGACGTCAAGATCCTCCTCATCTTCGTAGTCGGTGGAATCCGCATAAGCCAATCCATATTCAGAGCCGGAACTTGGTGAAGGGGGACTTGGCTCGTCATGTGGTGCGTCGCTGTCCGAGCGGTGGAATTCGGAAGACGTATCCAAAGTCAGTGGTGTGTCTCCAGGAAGTTTGCGAGGCTTATCGAAGAAAGGTGATCGGAAGCCAAGCGGGGAGACAGGGCTTGTCGATGGATCAGCGATTAAAGCTCGCGATGACGGCTTCATTGACATTGAACTGGGAGAAGGAATCTGCGATTGCGGTGAAACTGGGCCTGGCGATGGTGTCGAATAACCAGAACCTGCAGATAAGGGGGGTGTCGGCGAGACTAAGGACAATTGATTTGGCGGAAAAAAGGCGAAGTGGATGGAGGCTCACCTTTCAATGCAGCGCTGATGTCAAGCGTCCTGGGGGCATTTTCCCTGCGTGATTGTAGGGTATTCTGGTTGTGGGACTGAGGATGCAGCATGGGAGAAAGAAAGACTGCAGCGTGCGCGACAGCAGCGAACCCTCGACGTCCAACACCAGCCATACCCGCCTCGCCGCCAGTCTTTGTGTCAATGGGTGGGCTGTCCAACACAGAAGAAAGCGAAGGCTGAGAGCGAGAATGTGGTTGTGTGGCAGGTGGTGATTGAGGCTGAGGCTGGGGAGAAGGTTGCCTGGGCGAGAGCTGTCGTACCGTCGGAGTTGGCGACGGCGTGTCTCTTGACGACGAGAAAGACGGCCGAGCTGTCCTGGGTGAAGATCCGCTCGAGGCGTTGGACACGGTACGCGTTCTGTAGTCCATGGAAGAAGCCGTAGAAGGAATCCGAAGCGGAGAACTGACTGTCGGTGAGTGCGATTCTCGCCCAGGAGATGCAGCGCGATTCCCTTCAGGACGCGAAAGTGGACTGGGTTTTGGCGTGAAAGGTGAGAGGGAAGAGACGGAGCTCTTGCGGGAGCGGTCACTGGACGTGGAGGGCGTGGGTCGATGCTGGCTGGTGGACAACTGGGCAGGAGTGGGTCGTGCGTTGCTTGGGATTTGGATGGGATTGGCCTTGGGGGAAGCGGATACGAGATTTTGCCGCCGCTGGCCGAGCGGTTTGGAAGAGGAAGGGCTCGCCTCGGGAAGGGCAGGAACCGGAGGTGCCTTGGGGCAAATGTGCTCGCCCAGCTCGGCCAGAGGTACGGGATTGTTACAATTAGAGCATTTTACAGTAGGCAGAAGCTGGGAAATACGTCCAGGAGGGTTCGCTGGGGCTGGCGCAAGCATGGACGCCATCATGGCAGTCTAGAGGGAGTGTGAACGGCCAGCGCTGGGGATAGCAGGGATAGCAGGATGTAAGGAATGGCTGCAACGGCGGGGCTCCTGTCCAAGGGGGGTGACCAGCGTGAATGATATTGATGGTTCAGGAGGGACGCATGGGTGTCTGGATCACACCACACACGCCGGAAAGCCCGGCATCTTCAAGCGAGCCTAATCCGGCCCAATATGATGGGGAGCCTTCGCTGTCTCGAAGCGCACAGTTTCTCCGCAGTGCTTTCCCGCACCTACTGATAGTAACAGTATGTTGTATCGGCAATAGTCGCTCGTCGCCACACATTTTTCCGACTACTCGACTGTGACGCCCACAGAGCCAACGACCGGCTACAACCGTTGCTAATTGAGGTTCAGGGTTTGCATCACCCATCATGACAACCCTTCCATGTCGATCCCACCGTGTACGCAAGCTGTACGTACGCGTCTGAATCGTTGTCAACGTCTGCCTACCTAGAACAACCCTCGGTCATTGCCGCTAGACCTGTGTCAGTAACCATCCAGGGAGTGCGTTCAAGTTCCGTTATAGTAGTAGTAGTACACATTGTAGAATTTCAAATGCATTCTTTTATCTGATGTATGTAGATTCTGCATACTATAGCACTAATGGTGGTGGCACATGCTACAAGATGCTACACAAGTAGATTCAGATGACACTGCTACACTGCGGTCTTGCGCACTCCATCATCACCAGGTGATGGACTTTGATGCGTGGAAATTCGACATGGCACTAGCAATTCTAGGAAGTTGATGATGCGAAGGCGCGCGGGGCGACAGACCTTCCGATAAGATGGCAGGGACGATTGTCAGGTGATTGGCCTTTAAAGATGCGCTTCCTTGTCGAGCTTCTCTTCAGGAGGATAAGAAGACGCGTACGAGTGAATCGGTATCGATCTATGAGACACTTGAATACGGTAATAGACATGCTCAGATTGTGCTCAGAGTGCTCGGAAGGTCCCACTAGGTAGCTAAGTATGTTGACTCACTGTACATGGCGGCCGAGCCCTGCTTTGCATTGAGTTTTATGGCCGCTGAGTTCATTGTCTCTCGAGTTGTGTGGGTTTGCATGTTCACTTCTCGAAACTAACAACCAGCTAACAACAGTGATCTTGCCGACTGACGGAGAATATGCCCGTGGCCGAGAATGCTGTACTCGTATCTCTTTGAAGTTATCAACGTCCGTTGTCCTCAGACAACGCTTCATGCCACAAGCAAACACTGGATAGCATGTATTAGTATACGCCACCTCAAGGCACGTCAGACAGACAATACATGTATGATGGCCAATAACCTGTCAGCATTCCGGTGCGGCAGACTCTCGAAGGTTGAGGACACGGCACGGTGCAATCGTGACTCCCGAATTCGAAAGCAATATTGAATACCCAGGCGCAATACCGTGACCATCGCGGTGTCTTCCGTTGCCGCGACACCACCCTGCACACTGCTGCACAGGCCCTCAGCAGGCCCTGCGTATTTATACCATGCTGGGCAGCAAGGATGTTGAGGGCCTTGAGGCACGGCTTATATGAATCTCAGGTACTTGTCAATGGCAGTCCTGCAGTTTATCGGCAGGCAGACGGTGTCGTCGGCGGCCAGAATGGTGAACATGAGTTGAAGACTATCGTGTTCGAACGTTCAACAAGAATAAGACTACTTCCGCGGCGGGGTCGTCGAGAGTCCGATCTAAAGAGAGGGTTACATACGAGGGTGTTCTTTGGCGCAGGAGGAGGACGCTTACATCGGACGAACATACATAAGGGTTGTGATAGCGATCGACTGGTCCCAATCGGGTGAGAATTCTGATTCTGCACACGCACCCACCTGCAGGCGTTTCCCGATAGTTTCCCGACAGAAAAGGAATATACGCCGACTAGCAAATTCTATGGTGAGTTCTGTAGACAGTGCCAGGGAAGCGCAAGCGGAGGTAGACGATGCGTTATCCTGCCAATAGAAGAGCTACCTATAAGTAATGCAGATGGCGAGTAATGACTATGACCCAAGCTTCAAAAAGTCAAAGACGTCCCTGCTTCGCGTCCCCGCCTGCGCTGCCAGAGAAAGATGCACGGACTCGGAACTGAATGAGGCATCCCGGATTACAGCATGCATCCGAGTCGCGTGGTCACGTTCGAATCAAGTCCGAGTCCGGGCACCCATCACACAGGATGACTGGCTCTTGCAAGTTCCCACCATGAGGTTCAAGGAAGAAGTCAAGTCTGATCTCGATGTGACCTCTACCAAATCTTCATCGACACCGAGTCTGAATGATCAGACTCATCGACGTCTCAAGGCATGTTCATGCATTTGTCGAAGCGTTTTCTTCCCACCAACAATCCTCGTTGTAGCCCAGACACATCCAGCTGATGGGAATAGGTGGTATGTCGCCGTTTTCACGGGTTCGTTCGCGTCGAACTTGGGGACTGATCGCCTTCTCATCTCATAGGAACTATTGGGACCGCCCTCTTCGTACAGATCGGATCCTCTCTAACCAAAGGAGGACCTGGTGAGCCCATATCTATGTCGATGGCGCGCAGCAGTTCAAAGGAAGCATGTCTTTGTCCTTCTTCTGCGTCCTCAGCTAGCTTGTTCATCGCGTTCACGATATGGTGCACCTTCATTATGGCCATAAGCAACTGCTTATGTGCGTTTCATACCTCGCTGTGATTGAAGCGAAAGCCGCTTACCTGTGTTTCTTTCTCAGCTGAGATGGTGACTTGGATACCTATCTCGTCTCCCTTCGTGCGTATAGACACGCTTCCATGCCCTGCACACCAGTCTCACCCAACTTGAACGTGTAGGTGCGATTTGCAGACCGATTCGTGGATCCAGCCCTCGGCTTCACCGCGGCCATCAACTTCTTCGTCTTTGAGGCTGCCCTAATCCCTTTCGAGGTTGTGGCGTTCAATGTGGTTATTCACTTCTGGACAGATAAAATTCCGGCATGGGCTGTCATCGCATTTGTTCTACTCTGTTACGCGTAAGATATCGCGTCAATTCGTGAATTACACCAAGCTGAGCTTCATCAGAATCATCAATCTCTTCGCCGTGAAATTCTATGGAGGTCATTCTCTTCCAGTCCATCCCCTTTCTGATCATTGAACTCCATTTCCTAGAGGCCGAATTTTGGCTGGCGTCCGGAAAAGTGCTGTTGGCGACTGGGTTGATAATCTTCACCTTCATCACAATGGTGGGCGGTAATCCAAAGCATGATGCATACGGATTTCGATACTGGAGCCGTATGTCGTATAATCATAAACTTCGAAACCTTTTCTTATTGCGATTGTACAGCATTCAAAGTCGATGGCGCCCCGTTCGCCGAGTTCTATACCACTGGAGACACTGGTCGTTTCCTTGGATTCGTGGCATGTTTTATCCAAGCTTCGTTCACTATCGCAGGTGCTTACACGTTCGGCCTAGTCTTGAAAAGATCCACTCACGATAAAACAGGACCTGACTATGTCTCAATGACTGCTGGTGAAGCTGAAAACCCGCGCAAGTACTTACCCCGAGCGTACAACGGTGTCTTTTACCGCTTGACCACCTTCTTCGTGATGGGGTCCCTGTGCGTTGGGATTGTGGTGCCTTACAATGATCCGGATCTGCTGCAAGCATTGTCCGATGCGCGTCCCGGTGCCGGCTCGTCTCCCTATGTCATCGCGATGGCAAGGATGGGCATCCCTATACTTCCCCATATCGTCAATTTCTTGATTTTGACTGCTATTTTCTCGGCGGGAAACAGTTATGTCTATTGCGCCAGTCGCACTCTATTTGGTCTTGCTCTAGAAGGCAAGGCACCACGTTTCTTCACCCATTGCACAAAAGCTGGTGTGCCAATCTGGTCCGTGGTCTTCACCTTAGCCATTGCTCTATTAGGTACGAATATCTGCATCACAAGCGAGTCGTGGCTTACGGCGGTTATCAGCCTTCCTTCAAGTGTCGAATAACTCTGCTGTGGTTCTTCAGTGGTATGAGAAATGATGCCTCTAGGATACAACTTGATTCAATCTTGATCAGGTTTGTCAATCTGGTGACAGCTTCACAATTATTGAACTTCGCCTTCATCTCGTTCACTTACTTGAGGTTCTATAACGTGCGTGTTCTCTCCGTCGAATCAAGTTCCAGATCAACGTTCCCGTGAAGGCGCTTAAAGCACAGGGTATCAGCAGAGACACTCTTCCCCGCAAGAGTTTCTGGCAACCATTCTGCGCGTACGTATCAATCGTGCACCAAAAAACTTCCTAGCGAGTACATGCTGCTCAATGTCCAACTCTTCTCAGATACTACGCCCTCTTCGGAAACATTATCATGGCCTTGGTGGGCGGATATACCGTATTCCTCAAAGACAATTGGAACGTCCCGAATTTTCTGTTTTCGTATATGATGATTGGCCTTTGTCCTGTCCTGTTCGTTGGCTGGAAATTCTACCATAGAACTCCTGTACGTTCTCATTTAGTTTGCTGTGGCTCATGTGTACTGACGAAAACCAAGTGGCGCAAACCAGAGGACGTCACGTTCTTTGAGGCCGAGAGGGCAGAGATCGATCGTTACGAAGCAAACTACGTCGAAGAGATCCCCTCCAACAGATTCCTGCAAATATGGAATGCGTTGTTCTCGTAGTCGTGTTCAAGGGACACGCATTGAAGAGAGCAAACACAATTTAGTGATACAAGTTATACTAGGTGTTCGTTCATGCAGGTGGATTCGTCGAGCTGCGTCCCTCGACACGAATGTCGTATCCGTAAGCAGTACCTGCTGATCCTGGCACATTTCCGGGACCTTCGTAGTGCAGCTTTGAGATATCGTAGTTGCCTAAAGATGGGGTAAGCTTGAGGAATGGAAGAGAAATATGTACAGACCAAGGTATTCCCAGCCATTCTCCTTGACGTGGTAGAGGTTACAGCTGTTACCCGAGAATGCATCGCGATGTCCGGCAGCGTAAATACTGCGTCGCCCAAGCTCTTGAGCCTCCTCATCCGTTAAATCCCAGCGATAACCCTGATCGAGGACACCGTACGCGAAGGTACTTCCGGATCCTACTGAGAACAAGTCGCCTTTCAGACGGGTACCATCAGAGTCAACGTAGAACACGGCTGGTCCCTGTTTGTGGTTAGGTGGGCCTAGAATGTGCATTCGCCAGTTTGCTCACTGTCTTGTCCCAGCCACAAATCATGGTGCCCTGTGAGACACGTAAGTCCCATGCTGCATATCCGATCGCGTGTTGGCACTGACCATACTCAAGCCCATTCCTTTGTAGCTGTACACGAGATTGCTGAGGTATTTGCTGGCAGCGGACACAGAGATACGCTCGCGGTTACGGAGTTCGTGGAGTCGACAGTGCATGCCCAAGTAGGTTTCCCAGTATTGGCAGTCAGCTACGTACTTTCTTGAGATGCTGAGTTGTAGGAGAAGAGCAATGCACGCACCTGCACCACCAGCCATCGTTCCAAGAAGATATGGGTTAATCTCGATGACCTTCTTGACAGTTCCGGAGGCTAGATGGTGCATTAGCGTATGGCAAATGTCCACTTACAGATAACGCACCGACGTAGCTTCCAGCAGTAGCCCTAGAGTCCACAGCGACGATGACGCCTCCTTGGAAACGGAAGGCGAGCGTGGTGGTTCCATGAGAAATCTTGATTCTGCAGGAGGGATCGGCGTGGTCGTCAGTGTGCAGCCTCAAGAAAGCAGATGGCTGGATGATAGTCAGATGCCGAGACAGGTCACTAGGAGCGAAACTTGCGTCTGGAATATTGGGAACAGTGAACGTCGGAACACCCTTCGCGACACTTCCATAGCCCGCCTCGGATCCCCACATTGCGTCTGAGAACTCGTCGTCCTCTGCGTCCTTCTGCGCTCGTCGCAATTCGGAGGCGGCGCCCGTTGTCGAGAAGCGGCTGGCGAAAGTGTTCATGATGGTCAATCGGTGAGGTGCACTGGTGACGCGTCGAGCAGCGTTACATCTGAAAGCCCAAGCCAAACAAATTCAACGCGTGAGTCGGTGACCCAATGCTTGCCCAAATGCAGCAATGCCATCTAGCCACTTTATTTCCATCAGTTCACTCTTTCCAGCTCTCATCATCTGAGACGTCCATATCATACTCTTCAGCCCAACTTCAGGCTTCTTCGGCGTGAAAATGTGGTTACTATCAGTCACCTCGGCATGAATAATCACCTAGAAGTGGGTAATCGTCCAGGAACAGTCGTCCATCGCCCCGGGGCTCACCGATTTTTGCATGAAGCTATACTATACATCGAATTACATGTCTGAACGAAAGGAATTCTGGGTACTGCAACGGACAAGCTATAGAGTTGCGAGACAAAATCTGACATGGATTATGTCAGCATCAAACTTTCGTTGCATACTCAGACTGCATTACTGCCTTGAGTCTCATGAAACTTGCATTGAGAGGTGTGTTTCAGTGTATACTACTCATTCTATGCCACTTTGAAGGGTGTGAGGGAGTGACAATCAAAATATAGCAGAATTATTCATTACTAGGTGACTATTCAGACCCGGGTGACTGATAGTACCAACTTAAGTACCATTCTCTCGGGATCAAAGCCATCTGATGACGGTCGTCGGCATCACTGAATTGGTTCCGACCTGGCTCCGACAACGCCTTTTCTTTCTTCACCCTCATCCTTTCTAAGTGTCTCTTCTCCTCTTCTCTGTCGCTCCTAGTTGAGCGACGCGTGACTGGGTCACTATGGTCTTCATTTTGTGCCGTAGTTTTCTCGTATGCCTCCCGCTAGCTTCGGGGGTGTGGTTGCTCTCCCTGGTCGGTCTAATGCTAGGGCTATCCGCGGCTATCGGTAGTTGGAAGGAGGTTAATTTCCTCGGTGAGCTTCAGAACCTCTTTGATTTGTCGGAACGAGATGCTGAAATTTCAGTATGAAGGGGGGCACCCGAACCCTCTTCAGGATACTATCGCGCTATTTGTGCAGGCCATCACCTTCTCGCTGCTTGCTCTGTTCTCGGTTATTGGGTTTGTTACCATCAGAATGTACATGTCTTCTGCTGATTTGGTGCCCAGTTTTGTAGGGGGTGTCTTCAAGAATCGCCACATCCTGTTTGTGTACAAGAAGATTGTGGTGATCCATTATCTTACCATGTTGGGTGCCTTTGCCTACGCGCTCTATTACACGTTCAGGCCCGTTGAAGCTCTGACCGTGTCTCAATGTGCTGCTGGTTCTCTTGACGAACTGATTGATCAGTTCTGCGCCAAGGGGTTGTCGCTCGTCAAGGCCTTGCCCTTGATCTGGTATGTTGTGGTTCTGACACTTGTACAACCGTGTGGGTTTCATACCGGCTTCCATTGACAATTCTCCAATTCATGTTCGCTCCAGGCGTGTTTGTCCTTGTCGATAACCTCTCGGAGACCCTGGAGATCGACGACATTGCGCGCGTTCCGAAGTCTTTCCTCCTGAACTCCGATGGTGGCTCTTTCTATTCCAAGACGTCGAACGCGGTCTAGCATCTTGACATGACAAAGCCAGTGATCCAACCTTACCGTGAGTTTCTCGTTGTTTGAATGATGTCTGGTACGAGCTGATGGTTGAGCAGGATGTCCGATTGAGACCTTTCTTTCAGAACACATTTGACATGTACTTTCGTTCCTTCTGTATCATACAATTCCGTACAGTTTTCATACTATATGATCTTTTTCGTCTGGCATGCCTGCACGCTCAGCTTTGGATTACTTGTCACGATAACAAATCAGTCTCACTTCTCGCCGCCCCCGCCGCCGACATCATGAAACCAAACGACATACATTCAAGGACAAGAAATTCGAACCCATGGCATAAGTCTGGCCAAGAGTCATACGATCATTCATCTGGTCACATCTGGACACATCTGACAATCAACTCTGACTACAGCACTGTAGTGCACGATAGACAGGGAGTTGATTGAGATTATTGAAGAGCTTTCCAAGGTGCATATGCAACACATCACATTGAGAGGCCGCATGTTCCTAGCACGCGCATTCTGAAAGCGTTGCAACCTTTTGCACTTCAGCGCTTCAGCCATCGGAGCGCCGGGTATATGTAGCAGACAGGGGCTTGTGGCTGTGCATCACGCCGATCAATCCCATCGCCAAATTTTCTTAACTTTCTTCACGACACCGACCAAGGATCCATATTAGACGTGAGGTCGCCACTGAACACTCCATCTTCCACGCAAACAATGGCCGAGGTTGATCAAGGAAAAGCTTACCCTTTGGCTGATGCCGAGTTGACGAACTCCGTGTGTATTGTGCTCAATCTTTGCGGCTTTGCTCAAATTCAGACACAGATTCTGGAACTCGTCCAGCAGGCCAATCGCTACAAGCAGGTTAAGAAGGGCGCCAACGAAGGTGAGACGTCAGTCGATGTTTATAGCGTCATCCCTCATCATTCTAGCCACCAAAACCCTCAATCGTGGTATTGCCGAGTTCATCGTGCTCACTGCCGACACCGAGCCTCTTGAGATTCTCCTTCACCTTCCTCTCCTGTGCGAAGAAAAGGTACGCTCCCACCGATTTGGTTTCATTCGTCGTTCATAAAGTGTGTCTAGAACGTACCCTACATCTTCATTCCGGCGAAGGCAGCGCTTGGTCGTGCTTGCGACGTTTCGCGCCCTGTCATCGCTGCCAGCGTGTTGACGAACCAGCAACGAGAGCTCGAGAGTCAGATCAAAACTATCAAGCTTGCCATTGAGAAGCTCTTGGTCTAAGACTGAGTCACCCGAGAGTCACCTTTGTTGGTGATTCTCGATTCGGGTCCGCCCAGTATTGTACATACGCTCAATGTATTGTTAATGACCTTTCGAGTACATGTGTGTGAAGCTCAAACTTCCAGTCATCTTTTGGAGAGCAACTGTAAGGGCAGGTCCGTTCTTGGTCACAAACTTTAGCACCCTGCAAACAACCAATCTGTTCGAGGATGCTGACTCAGCACACGACCATTTCTCTATACCACCATGTCTGGTATCTGTCGCCCTCGTCTGGCAGAAGAAAGAAAGCAGTGGCGAAAGGACCATCCGTTTGTCAGTCGCTGTGCCGCGTTTCGCGCCTTTCGCTTCTCCGACGCGGTCGATATTGATGAAATTGGCAGGGGTTCTTTGCAAAGCCTGCAAAGGCGGCGGATGGGTCCATGAACCTGATGGAATGGGAAGTCGGCATCCCCGGAAAGAGTGGAGTACGTTTCGCAGAACCGCGTCAACTGGTCGCGTCAAAGCCTCGCGCTTATCTCGATTTTATCTAGACGGCTTGGGACGGTGGACTCTTCAAGCTAAGCATGGTATTCCCTGAAGGTACTGTCCTCACTCCCATGTACCTTCAGCACACTCAAAGGCCATTAGATTACCCCTCGAAACCTCCCAAATGTTTGTGTGGCGTCATGTCATCAAAGAACGCGTACTCATTGGATCGCCATCAGGCAAATTCACCCCACCGCTTTTCCACCCGAACGTCTATCCCTCTGGCACTGTATGCCTCTCCATCTTGGATGAAGAGAAGTCTTGGAAGCCCGCAATCACTATCAAACAGGTTGGTGTGACGGTAGAGGGAACCCCGGAGGCTGATGGTTTACAGATTCTGCTCGGAATACAAGATCTATTGGATGATCCGAACGTAAACGATCCCGCGCAAAGTGAGGCGTACACCATGTTCAAGTACGTCCATCCTGTAGTTCTCTTTTATTTCGGCTCAACCTCGCTATCAGGAACGACAAGGTCGCGTATGAGTGAGTGTCGATGTGCTGATCATTATGTCAAACGGTCACTCACGTCTATCCTAGAAAAAAGATTCGTCAACAGGCTCGGGAAAACGTTCCCAAGTAGAGTGCTAGTCGGTCTATTCTATAGGGCTTTGTGTTCTTTGCTTTCTCCCCTTTCTCCATTCTGTTTCTATCCTCTAATAACAATCTACAATGTTGTACTCTTCACGTCTGACGATGTGTGCTGACCGCAGCTACGTTCTGTTGTAGTTCCCCGAGCTCTCGAGCTCTGGGCCAGCCCAGAGTTCCATACTTAGAATGAAATGAGCCATACCAACGAAGTCAAGTATGTATGACATTCTCGGTGGCTGTACTCCGATCATGCTATATAGCAACGGGCGTCTGTGTGCCTTCACCTCGTACCACGCCATACCTGCCTACCATGCCTCAAGCTCCATCCGTCCTCGACATCCATACTCCCGCCGAATCATTTGCTATTGTTCATTCATGTAGGTGGAATATTCTGTTTGATTTGGAAAGTCGTGGAATGACTGAGGAATTCCACAGTGACACAAGACTCTCTCGAAGATTTGTTCGACAAATTGAGCCGAAAAGCACATACAGCCTACCATGGCGAGCGCGTTGGGCCTGGCTGGTTAAAGTACGATTACAACCAGTCTATTTGGAATCTCGACGACGGTGAGCAAAAAGTTTTGAACACTCGTTCTTCATCTGGTTTGCTAACAGCAACATGGCTTGCAGATTCGGACTATACCATCTTTGTCTGGCGTCAACAACAGCAACCCGCTTCTGACGAAGCGTCCACCTCCAGCGCTGTCAGTGGCCGCACTACGCCCCCAAGCTTACACTTGCATAATCCGACGCAACAATTGCCTGTACCTCCCGCCTATCAGAACCCGGCTTATTATCTCTTTCACCCATCCCGTGTTTCCCTCCAAGTTCCCAATGATAACCTATCCCCGTCACCTGGACCCCGCAGCGTCAAGTCACACAAGACTAAAGGTAGCAAACGCACCAAAGGAAGTCACTCTGCGAGTGACAACGACAGCATACCAAAGCACAAGAAAGACTTTGAAAGATTTCACAGTGAGAACGGCGTACGCACTGTCACTGGGAACATTGGCAATGTGAAAGGCGGTGTGTCCTTCATCTCATGTTACCTGCGGCCGGTGCTCATTGAATGTCAGTGCGGATGCTTCTCAAGTCCGGGTACAGACACGTTTACATTAGGCGTGACTTTGCCATCCAACACGGCTTCATCGCGCCAGACGCCGCGCCCGGGCATGGCGGTTACACCGGACTGGTTAATATAGGCAACTGGCCGATCACTCTCACAAGCACGTCGCCTTCCTCGCATCCGAATGCCAAACCACACTCGTCTTCCTCTCGTAATGGTACGATCAGGAAAAAGAAAGGTGCACCGACTTGGAACGAGGAGCTTCATGGCTCCAATCCTATCTTCATGAATGTCTTCCTTTCTGAAGAACCACATTTCGATGTCGTGCTCGGACGTTCGTTCTTTGAGCGCAGACAGATCCAGATTGACCCCGTCAATCCGACCGATGTTGTATGTCTTGACACAGGCGAAAAGGTGGATTGCGATGTGATTATCTTGAAGGATGGCAGGGGAGAGATCGTAACTGTAACTTAGTACATTGCACGGCTCATCGAGTGCAATGTTATGTTTGCCTAGAAAAGGGCATTTCAGGTGTAAAAGACGTCTGCAAGTTTGATCGGTCAAGCGTTTGAGAGAGTGGAACGAATTAGATATCGATGAGGGAGATATGGTGTATGTATCGTTTCTACATCTACAGAGAGATAGCGACGACAAGTTGGTCGATTGCCACAAGCAACTAACAGAGGACATTCGCCTTAGCCTGTAGAGCGCTCTCGTTGACGCTCAGCGCGCGATAGCTATTGAAGATAGTCAGTAACGCAATGAACAACACCTGCGACAGGACATACTCTTCTCCTCTTCTTCAGTCTATGAATAGTCAGTCATCCATATCAAGCCTCCACTACAGAGACACTTACTTGTGCTTCTTCATCTTCTTTTTTCGCTTCCTCCTAACGCTGTCCAACAATACATCGTTGACCAAGACCTCGTCTCTGTCCATCAGAATCGCATCGCTCTGGCTGTCCAACATCACATCATTCCACTCTTGAGCCAACTGTTCTTGCAACCCCACCCGGTCTGGCTGCTGATCGATGTTGAGACCCAGGCGGTGCAGGGTGGCCTCCCATGCAGCGGCAGTTCCAGCCTGTGACATGGTGAGAGCACGATTCAGTTGTCGTGCGGTCTCGGCATCTGCATCAACTGCATCGAATGCCTCTGCGGCGGAACTAGGCCACGGCGACTGGCTGAGAGATTTGGAGGGCTGCTCGCCAAGAAGCGGCGCACCGGGTGGGGCGTTCCTGAGGATAGCAGCTGGGTCCGAAAGGAGGAGTAGAGGACGATGGATGGAGAAGAACTGGTGTAGCCTAAAGTCCCTGGCATCGATCATGGGATGATGCTGGAGAGGCTGGAAGGAGGAGAACTGAGAAGCAGGACCTGTATGAGACGGTGATGAGCTCAAATCACCAGAACGCGGCAGCGGCGTCGACGCGGTCCGGGACGTGGGCGGGTCCTCCGGGACCGACGCGATTGGGAGTGAATGACTACTACCTGCTGTCGCCCTTCCTTCTGTGTCCTGTAAGACCTTCTCGGTGGTCTCTCCCGCCGGGCCTTTGACGGCCGTATTGCCCTTGCTGGGCGTTGGCTTCGTCGCATTGGTCGTCACCACGCTTTTCTGGGCGGGTTTACTCGAATTGAAATATCGGCCGCCGCCTGGCTTCGAAGAGAAGAAGGAGGAGTAGCCTCTGCGCGCCGACGGCAGAGGCTGTAGTAAGCGCACGAATGAAGACATTGGCTGGGACAGCGCCCGCCACCAATTGACAAAGCTCAAAGAAGGACAGCCTGATTGGAATGTGGAGCCAGCCGACTTACGAGGCTTTTGCCAAGCAACCCCCAGCAACTGCACTGCCACGGCATGTGATCCGTGATCGTGGCTCGCGTCTTTCAGCCACGCTGCTCTTTCTTCTTCCAAGTTGCCACAGAGTTTAGATGACCTACATCAGTTCCTCCAGCTATGCGTCTCGCACGAAAGAGCTCCTCGGACTCGTGAATCAACTGCACGCTTTGGGGTCCGTATGTCATAAGACGAACTGGTTGAAGCTGAACGAACCCATCAAACAGTGCTCACGGGGACATAGATTTGCCCCGCATAACGGTGATAGGAAACCAAAGCGCAGGTGAACACAAACCATACATCTCGGACTGCTTTGTCAAAGAAAATTCTTAGGAAAATCGAGCGTTGTTGAGGCAATTTCCGGGGTCAGTTTCTGGCTTTCGGAGGTCTAATAGCGTCTTATTTCTGGTCGCAGATCAACGTTCCGAGAGATGCTGGAACCTGTACTCGCTGCCCAATGGAATGCCGCCTTTCGTCCTCGAGCGGACCCTGGCAATGCCGAATCTCAATTCGACGAGAGTACGACAAACATAAACGCCTCGATGATATCCAAGAAACTCAGTTCGGAGATGTTATCTATGAAAAGGCAAATGTCGAGCTGGCCTTGCGGAAAGCACAACTTGCGGTTCTGAATCCAGTCATCCCCGTTCACAAAATATTGAATTCAACGCTCGAAGACTTGAACAAGTGGTCGAGCGAGTCAACTGAGAAGAATCCATTCTCAAGAAATGTTGTCTGCGTGGATCTTGAGGGGCCAGAATTGACCGACCTCTCGTTCATTGATCTACCAGGTGCGTTCACGCGAGCCTTCAATTGTGACATCCTCTTACTCGACTGTGAAAGGTTTGATTGCAAATGCAGACAATGAGATTGTTCAGCTTGTCGAGGAGATGGTCGTGTCGCATATCAAAGGAAATTGCCTGATCCTCGTCGCGCTTCCCATGACAGGTGCAGCTCCTTATCCTTGTGCCGGTGCTGTTAATTGATGCACGAGCAATGTGAAGACGACATCGAGAACCAGAAGGCCCTCAAACTTGCCAGGACTGAAGACCCCCATGGACGTAGAACGATTGGTAACATGTTTTATCCGCTGTGCACTTCTTATATTCTCAGCTTTCGTTCCAGGCGTAACGACCAAGCCGGATATGTTACCCGCTGGCGCAACCAAGGCGCTGGACTTGTGGCTAGATGTCATCGAGGGACGCCGGCATCCTTTGGCCCATGGGTACTTCTGCACCAGACAACCTGATGATAGAGACAGAAGTGAGAATATCACATCGGCCCAGGCTCGAGCGGCGGAGAAGCAATTCTTCAGCGATACTATCCCTTGGTCAAGATCCTCCAGTCCCGAGCGATTTGGAACGGAGAACTTAATCAGCTCGCTGAGCCAGTTACTGGTGAGAATTATAGACGAAACGTACGCTCTGTGACCTTGTGCGCTGCCCGTTCTGATCAGTCGCAATTGCAGTCTTCCAAACATACGCGCGGATGCAATGCGGTCTTTAGAAAACTGTCGCATCGAACTGGCGAAGATTCCGCCTGCCGTTCATCAAGAGCCCTCGACGCATGTACTCCAACTGCTCACTGAATTCTCAAGCGAAATACGGGGTGTTGTTCAAGGTCGCTCTGACGCTAGCAGTCTCATACAAGAGAACCGAGCCGCCTTCAAAGCACTGAAGATTGCTATACGGTCTACGGCACCCAATTTCGTGCCCGCTCACAAATCAGATCCTGATCAGCCCGCTTCCATCCTTTCGCTTGACGATGATGACGACGACATTCGACTTGTTGCAGAGAGACCGAACTCGCGATTCAATCTGAGCGATATGCGCCACCACATCAACAAGTGAACCAGTTTCTCTTGTCACCTATTGACCACTAAAGCTTTGAGCCAGATCCATCACACGAGAGCTGCCCAACAATGTTCCGTTCGAGGCGAAGGCCGCACTTATGGTGAAATTTCAGGAGACCTGGTCAAGGTCGGCAGCAGAGTGCTTCCGTCGAGTAGAAGCAAACTTGGCGAAAGTTTTGTTTCAATATGTGGAAGAGCGATTTTCGCGCTACCTTCTCCTCCACGGGCATATGAAGTTTGTTGTTCACATGCTTCATGATCACTTTCAGCCTCATATGTTGACAGGACTTTTCTCATTGAGCTGATGTCAAAACGGAGGACCAGGTGTCAAGAAATCCTTGAAGCCACTCTGGACACTGAGCGAATGCCATACACGCAGAATACGCATTACTTGGAGGCGACAACGGAGAAGTGGCTCGCCAAATACAAGGACATACGTGCTGGAAAGATATCTGCGCCTATGGAACCCTCACCGAAACGACAACGCGTCAAGACACCGCCACCCTCTACTCAGCCCCTTCCCCGAACACCTCAAGGCGAACCCAAACCTGTCCCTTGTGAGTCTCGCATATCTCTATATCTGTGTCAATTTCATTTGAACCAAAACCCTTGAACAGTTGGTAAGGGAACAGCCCAGGCCCCATTTGTCATTGGATCACCCTCAGTAGGGGGGATATCAAGCGCTGGACAACAAGCAAATCACTTCGCATTTGGACCGCCTTCTGGGTTCAATCAGACATCTGCCTTTGGACAGCCTCAGCCGGCACCTGCGCAGAATCTGTTTGGTTTCACTGCTCCTCAAGGGGCGAGCGTCTTCCCGGCACCCCAGGCGCCGAATGTAGCCATGGCCTCCACGCCAAAGCAACACGATCCCGAAAAGTTGAAAGAGGCCCTGGCTATGCTGACGGGGCTGGGATACAGTGTGACAGAGGAAGATCTAGGAAAGCTCAATCCCACCGATGAGTATGAGATTGAACTCAAGGTCATGGCCGAGGTCCGGGGATACTTCCAGGTTGCGTATAAGGTCAGTCCAAATGCTCCATGGACAGTCGAGACATTATGCCTGATGTTTTGCAGAGGGTCATCGACATGATTCCGCAATTCATCGACTCAGTCTTCCTGAGATCGTTTGCAAGCGAATTGCAATCGTTTTTGATTGAGAAATTTGGGCTTGGGACGGCCGCTGCGAGTGAGAGGTGTGCCAAGTTTCTGGCGGAGGACGTACACATTGTGGCGAGACGTGACGAGCTCCTGGGAAGAGAGCGGAGACTTACCAGTGTGCAACAGGAGTTGATCAATTTCGGGATCTCTTCGTCTTCATCCGCAGATGTCTAGCCGTAGAAACGTTGCGCAAATGATATAGGCTTCTTCCCCATAGAGAAATAGAGAGAGTCGACTGTTTATGTCGTAGCGAAACCATTCTACATCCATGAACGACACAAATATTCAGATAATTTAGTTGACCAGTGCTAATATTCGCTTGTAATCCTCCGTAACGCTCTTGAACGTCTCTTCGAGCTTCTCTTGCCTCTCTTGTGGTTCAAGCTGGGCCAGCATTTCCTGAAATTGGGCCATGTCAAACAGCCACACTCCAAGGCTGACAGTCCACATACAAAGTTGAACCGATACAGTCTCTCCTTGACTTGCAACCTGTATGCCTTCTGGGCCCTGGTGTCAGACTCCAGCCTGGAGAGCACCACCATCTCGATTAAACGTTGGAATTGACGCTGGGGAAGTGATCACCCGACTAGTTGCAGGATTCGAGAAGGTGACTCACACTTGCAATCTTCATCTGCAGTCTCATTCGCTCCGCCCAATGCTTGTCAACCGGGGGACCAAGTCTTCCTTGAGTGCTCGTCGAGCCACCGCGGCCGCTTCTTCCGGCCTTGCCTATACCTCCGACTCTTCCTCCATCACTGCTACCACCAGCACCGAAGCCCTCGGACAGGAATTTTTGATGATTCAACAACATGATCAGATCATTTTTGTCCCTCAAATCTTCGAACGCCTCGGCGGGATCCTCCACAGTCAGTTCTGCGATTTCTGGTTTCGAAAGGATATACTGGTAAATCGCGGAGTATAAAGACGCTGTGGACGTATTCAGGAGGACCAAGGAGAAGAGCGGCACACGCACAGCCGTGTCCGCCGCGTTGGAACGGTGGAAGAATGACAAATTGACTGCGAGAACCGTCAGGTCAAGGCGATCGGTGGACGGAATGCGAACCTGAGTCGCAGACGCGTCTTGTCCGGAAAGTAATAGAAGTTGTACAAGGAGGAGTATCCCATAAAATGATAAATCCAGTCTTTGCTATCCTTCGCTCGGCGCTTTTCGTAACTAGTAATGGTAAGTCAGACAAGGAGAAGGTGATACGTGACGCACAGGACAAAAAATTCCCATTGATCATCCTCGTCGTTGATATACGATCCAGCCTCAATGTACAGCAGAATGAAAAGCTGCATCCTTTGGTGGTATGCCCTGAAACCTGGGGTCTCCCACGTTGCCTTTTACTGCATGAAAAGCTGCCAGAACGTCAAGAAGGCAGAAACGTACGTGATATACCTCGTAGAATGCTTCATCCTCCGGAGCTTTGCCCTTTCGCGTGTAGGAATTCACTTGGCGTCCATAAGGTATGAATGCGCGTGCTTCTTCTTCTGCTTTCACCGAGAATATATCCTCGTCACTGAGGTAGTCTGTTGGGCGCGTCAGAAGGTAGGGTACCTAGATTGACTGGGAACGCGCCCTCCGGTAGGAATTCCTTCAAAGTCCCTTCCACGTCATCGACGGTCGACTTGGACGCCAGCTTTTCTGCCCACGATACAGAAACAAATTGCGTGAGTGAGCCACATGCAAAGCTTATCTACAATGGCGCACAATCAAACGGGTGGCAGAAAGCCTTTACAAGGCACGCACGTCAATGGACAAGTCTTTATAGCCATATATCTTCTCTTCTTCGCCGAATATCTGGGCCAAAGTCAGGTCTATGCTGGTACAAGGTGTCAAAGCCACCTACCGGATATGTGAAAGTCGGGTGGAACTCTTGCGTTTCTCCGGATGATCCAACTGGAATATGCTCGCACGCGTCAAAGAAGAGCAGACTAAGGCGCACCGAGAGATAGTTTGGTTGCCTCGTTCGAGTCCGCTGTCCACTCCGCCATAAATGACCGATGTGCGAGAACAATGCGCGAATGATTGCTATCGAAAGTTCGAAAAGTCGCGTTCGGCGCGTAAGTAGTCGTGATAGGTCTCGGCAGATCGTCTTTCCCAAAGAATGCGAGGTGGTGGTTGCAATCAGAGCGTTGACCGGCAGATGCCGACGCGTCTCGGTGAATATATCGAAAACACGGAAAACGATGCCATTCAAATGGTACAAGCAGACTTGGAAGACAGCATTAAACTTATACAGCCCAGTGTATTTTACGACGCCAAAATATGATAACATATGCAAAGTGATGAGTGAGTATTTGTACGGTGCCTAGAGCTCAACTTGCGTGCGCAGAGATTTCAGTGGGTACGCATCTGTTTCTGTTTCTCCTGCTCTAACCGCTTCAGAAAGCAAATGAGTCTGAGCCACAAGAACGGTTGTTCACCACGTACATGATACAACAGCTGGATAGCCATCTGGATATTGGAAGGTTGGCCTGTGATTACGACTAAACGTTCGCCCTCTGCTGGTGGAGGCGCAGATCCGTTACCGACGCCGACACCGACAGCGCCAGGCTCCATAATTTTGATCTGGCTAGCACTCATGTGACGAATTTCGTTGATCTTGCTTCCACCTTTTCCAATGATACAGCCCACAAGATCATTGGGTATATAGATTTCCTGGGTCTGCATCTGTTGCGGAGGATTGTGATGATGGGGAGGGCCTGGATATGCAGCAGGTTGTGAATAGCCTGGGACGTATGACGAGCCACTGTATGACGGAGGGCGTCGAGTGTTGCTCGAGGGCCGGTATGAGGAGTTGGTCGAGGATGGCATGCGTTCTTGGGCTTCGATGAGAATATTGCCAATGTAGTAGGTCGCGATGTGAATCGCGTCAGCTACTCCTGCGACGCTCAAGACACGCTAAGGAGTTTGAGCGACAGCGCCACAAAGTTTTCTCCCACACACCTCTGTCGATCCCGGAAGCATCCCTTCGCTAGCATTGAGGCGTGCCCCACTGGCATCCTGTATTTCCTTGATTTTGGAACCTTGCTTTCCAATGACTGATCCCATGCGCGAATTGGGGATCATGAATTTGATTGTCACAGCACGGCTTCCTGGAACGGAAGGCGAGTCGAAGGGCTCGTCGTTGATCCTTCGAACAATTAAACCAAACGCCTGTAAATTTATTAGTTTTGTACTACTGGAGAGCGCAGCATGACGTGCCTTTGACACAGCATCCAGTGGACCGCTGACGTTGAGTATGCGCTCAGGATTGCCAGGTATACTCTCCGAGACAACGACTCTGGCACCGCTTTTCTCGCGAATTTCATTGACGTGTGTTCCACCTTTGCCAATGATTATGGAAGCGTCTTGGGTGACAATCAAGCAGCGCATATGGATGTTTGCGGAAGGTGGCGCTGATCCTGAGGACGAGGCCGCATCTGCTGAAGGAGAGGGCCGGCGGTCCGCGTCATTGCCGCCATCTTGAGACTTGCCAGAGCCTGGGCATTATCAGTTACTGCCACGTCGCGGAAAAGGCGGAGGAGACCTGAAGGTGCATCGCCATCATCATTCGACGGTGCAGCGCCAGTGTTGGGCCGTTTGTGGTATTTCTGCTCTTCCGAGTCAGAAGGTGAGCGGGAGCGCTTTCGCGTCGAGTCGGCTTCTGGCATGACCAAGGATGGAAATGATAGCAAGTGGGGTCAGTGTACCGTATTGTTTGGAGGGGGTTCGGGAGGAGTTCTAGTGGGCGGAGCGCGGAGAGTAGTGAGGGGAATGCGGTGATGTGGGACGACCGTCGGTAGCAAAAAGCAACATACCTCAGCCTTGTCTCCTGCACTGCAGTCTTGAGATGGTGGTGGTACAGCAGTAAAGTGCGCGCTTGTTGCTTGCCGCCAAATCGTCGCAAACAACCGAATGTGGCAATTACCGTTGCCTTCTAAGTTCTTTCGACCATCTTTCGATCCCACCTCGACACGCACTGGAAGGAAACAATGTACGAACTTTTCATTGCCTGGTTTTGCCAATATGCTCACTATCGTATGCTCATTTCGGTCAGATCAACTTACAAGACACTTAAAAGTGACTGTGACGATACTACAGAAAGATGTATGTGTCTTCGAGCGTAAACAAGGCGGAGAAGACACTGTCATCTTGAAAGTGTTCCCCACCAGCATCTATACGGAGATGCACAAATGTCAGATATGCACACTATCGCTATCAGTCGTCTCTGCAAGAGGCGCTCAATCAGGCCCACAATCCTGGGCCATTTCCTCTAGGTGTGATGACTGTTCGTAATGCTCCTCCCTTTCAGTATTTGTCCAGCAATATGCCTCAGGCCCTGTACCACACGGGAGGGCTTCCGAGCCCATCGGGGCGCTAACGGCTAGTCGGGCATGCGCACATGAGCAGTGAAGTAAGTGTCATGCAAGTACACAGGCACACATGTCCAGATTCTCAATGACCACTTCGAAGAAGAATTCTCAAGAGATAACAATCCCACGTTCAGATAGCAAGCTCTTGCCACGACATGGATTCAGCGGGGAAACTATATTCACGCGTCAAACATATAAAGGCTCTATCGTATATACAAGCTCTCGGTCTCCATACCTCTCACGTTCATCGCTATATGTCCAACCCTCATGTTCTCATTGCTGGGTAAGCACAACCTTTGTGTGGCTGCAACTTGCCACTTATTAGGCTACTGCTCTAGAGGCGGAATCGTCGGATTGAGTCTGGCTCACGCTTTGAAGAAACAGGGTATCAAGGCTACGGTCTTCGAGGTGCGTATCTCGCGCAATGTCATTGCATCGGAACAAACATCCTGATCTCAGTAGCGAGATCCTAAAGTTGGCCTTCGAGAGCAAGGTTGGGCAGTCTCTCTTCGCTTCGCCCTCCCTCTTTTGCAAAATCAACTGGATTCAGAGAAAGCAACTCGAATCACGACTGAGGCTTGTGATTGCTTAAGAGATGTGTCCGTGTTCTCAACTTCCTGATCATTTAGTGTTCGGTTGATCCTGAATGTATCTATGTGGATGATGCGAAAGTTGCCATGCTGGACGGGCGGGACCTTTCTGTCAAATTCACTCGCCGGGTAAACGGCCGCCTTGCACGCACTAGCCGGCCAAAACTTCGCGCTTTACTCGCCGAGGACCTGGATATACAATGGGGCAAACGTTTCCTCTCGTACGAGCTCAGACCAAATGGCGTCATTGCCAGATTCGACGACGGGACCACCGCTGAAGGGACTCTTCTTGTTGGTTGTGAGGGTGCCGTCAGTCAAGGTAACTTCGACGGTCACTTCTTTCCGTCATTGCCGCGTCTCAATGATTACTCAGTTCGCTCGCAGCTTCTTGAACAAGTCGATGACTTTCATTACCTTCCCGTCACAGCCACCGCGGTCGTCCAGTCTTTGTCTCGTGCGGAAGTCGATGTAATGCGTAAGATCGACCCTCTCATGTTCATGTCCATGAACCCGGACACAAATGTCTTCTTTTGGTGCTCTACTCAGGAGTACGCGCCAGAGAGCGGCAGATATGATGTTCTGAATTATGTATCTTGCCCGACAGAATCGACATCTTTGACGGCAGAATCGACGCGTTCTGAGGTTTTCGAGGGTACTTCAGATCTCCTTGCTGTCAAGATCTCGTCTGTTCTGATCTTCGACGGTCTCCGTAGATTTGAAGAGGCGCGTACAAGGATTCCACCCCCTGCTCAGGAATATGATTGAGAAGACAAGCTCTAATGCCCTTATTACCCGCCTTCCGGTTCGCGATTGGATACCTGTACCCTACAAGACCAAAGGTCGTGTATGCCTGGTAAGACCACCTCACGTTCTTTTAACAAAGCGCCTAATTTTGCGGTAGGCTGGGGACGCTGCAGGCGCCATGACGATCTGTCAGTCTTCTCTCAATAACAGAACTCCTCAACTGACTGAGAGTTGCATCTCAAGACAGAGGTGAAGGCGTGAACGTAGGCTCATACCATTCGTCTATCATAGAGGGCTCATCCAGATCTTATTTCTATAGCACGGAGTGCTTGACGCGATGCTTCTTGCCGAGTCGATCCGAGCCATTTGCCAAGACGGCGCCGATGCGGAGGCCCTGGTAATGGCTTGAGATTATTGTTCACTCAAAATTAATCACATTCAGCTCGATGCCTATTCGGAGGAAGTCGCTCAACGACGAGGCATTGCGACTCCTCTCAGCCGACAGGCCGCCATGGACGCGCACAACTCTGCTTCGTTGAACTGTGCGTTCATATTTTGCCTCTGATTCAAGACACTGACTTTCGGTGCATCCGCTAAGTGGAAGAATCACCGCTCATCAACTTAGAGCAGCCTCCTCTTCCATCACTTGCCAAGATCAACGCAATTTTTGCCGCAAGAAAACAAGGGGTTAGAAGTACTTGAAGTCATTGACGGGAGATGCTGTTATATCTTAGCATTGATATCAAGGTGTAAACTTTGAGTTGGAGACGCGTAGCCAAATTGCAGTAGCATTCGGACCGAAGTTCCGAATACACGTCTTTTCCTCACCGTCATGTCCTCGCCCGCTGCGCGCGCTGAAGCTCGGCGTAAAGCGATCCTCAGTCGAGGATCTGACCGCCTCGCGAAGCTGACTACTTCCGGACGAGGCAAGGATGCGCCCGCATACATCGCCGACGACCCACCTCTCCCCAAATTGTCAGCGCTGGACAACTTTGTTGGCGAAGAAACGATGATGCCCCCACCGCCTCAGCGGAATTTTGGCACGCCAGACCCGTCTGTATGGTCTGAGCAGCAGCAGCAGCAACTTATGCAAGCGTTGATGATGGGAAGGATGCCTCAGGAATCGCGGGATGCCAGTCCCAGCCCGAAGGCAGGCGCAAGCGCTACAGAATCCACACTGCCACCCATGCCCAACTTTGCTGACAATCCACTGTTTGCGCAGCTGATGGCAGCATCCGGCGGCGGAGACGGCGGCGCAGGATTCGGACCAGGCATGGGCATGAATCCGAAGATGGGCGGTCCGGGCTTGAATGGCCCGCAACTGGCGGTGGTCAAACCAAAAAGCACGCTCCAGAAGCTTCTACCGCTCATCCACGTTCTGTCGATGTGGGCGCTGCTTGCCTACTTTGTATTCTTCCAGGAGCCGCAATTGTATGAGGCGATTGGCGGATTGGCGAACGAGAACAGAGATCGGGTCATGGTGCGCTGGTCAGCGTTCGCGAAAGAAGTGGCCAGAGTACAGGCTGTGGTGCGCCCATCCTTTTCCGATGTTCGTGGTATATTCTGATTGCATGTCCAGCCGTTCTTCTGGGCGTTCACGACTGTGGAGGTAGTATTGCATTCTACGCGCCTGTTCACGGGTCTCGTAAGCTCTACGGCTCTTCCTCGTTCCTTCCCTACTGACGCCATGAACAAGGACAACGAACCGCTTCCCACACTGCTTTCGATGGCATCTCCATTCCTTCCTCCACATATCTCCTTTATTGTCATCAATGCCTGGAAGTATGTTGGCTTGATACTCATGCTACTCAACGACGTGGCTGCAGTGCTCGTCGGAATCGGGTTTTTGACGTGGCTTGCAACATGGTCTGCTGTATAAAATGTAGTGAATTTTGATGCTTTTCTCTCGCGTCTATTATGAGTGGATAGTGTACAGTCGGGATGAGGTTATGCTGGTGTTGGTTCTGAGGGCGATGCGAGACCCGGTGATGCCTTCTTAGCTTTTCTTTGCTCAGACTTGGCGATAGCGGCCTTCGTCGCGGCCGCCTTCGCTGCCGCCCGTTTTGCAGCGAGCGCCTGTGCCGCCGGCGTCTCGCGGTATTCCTGCAGTGAGGGTAGGTCCTCCTCGGTCCGCACAATTGTTTCCTCCTTCTCTTCGCCAGGGAGAATGGGTGTTCCCTTCTGAACAGCAGTCTTCACCCATCTCTTCCACATTTCGCCGCCTGCCAGGTCCATGAGCTCCTTCGTGATAGCGGTGGACCATTTCTGGTGCATGTCAATGGTGGCCGTTTGACCATTCTCTGTTGGGCTGTCAGTCAAGGAACTGACGAAAATGTCTCCCCACGCACCGAAGACGACCTGTATGTCCGGCCTCCACTTCTCTTCGGCAGTCTTGAGTGCTTTCTCGATCTGTATGTTCACAGTGGGATTGACAAAGCTCAACCGCGGAACGATCTCTTTCGCAAAATGCCTGCAAGAGCTGAGGAATGATATTTAGGAGCGCGCATGTAATAACATACCGTGCACCGAAGTGGTCGTTGCGGTACGCATAGGTGACCTTGAGCTGTTTTACGTTCCTAAGCTGGAGCCTGGGTTCCGCGTTCAGATTTGCCAGAACGGCATTAAGTTTGACAGATTCGAACGGCTTTTTCGCCGCTTTCTGGATGGTGGCCGTAGCCATTGGAGGAAGTCGAGGTGACGGAGAACGGTAAGCGTGATGTGCGGACTTGTTCAACAAGTCCACACAATGTCTTGTTGACATCCGCTCATATGATCGACCGGCCTCTTCAACTGCAAAACGCTCACACTCGCGCTTCGACAAATTCTAACATGACGGACTCGCCAGCTGGCGAGGAGACTTTGGCTGGGCGTCGGTCCCGACGCAGCACCGCCGGCAACCGGTGCGCTCTCGAATTGAGTCTACCTGGAGCGCCACCAACGAGGCTACTCGGCTAGAATGGAAGCGGCAATGGCTGCAATGGCGAACGAGCTACATGATCCAGACCCCGAAGACGACAGAGACTTCTTCATAGAGAAATGTCCCTGTTCCACACCTGACTCCGACCAGCACATTTTCATTCTATCTCTTGCGAACAGTTGAGGAGGATATCTCTGCATCCGACTTCGAGAGTACTGACGAGGAAGAGGAAGCAAGAGAACTCGAACAGGCTGAAGAAGACAGCCTCCAAACTGAGCGTCAGGTCAAACAGGTGGGCCTATCAGCCGTCCACTTGACTACTCACCTTACAGCTGGTAGTCAGCTAGAGAGCGCGTAGCTAAGGCTATTGGTGCTACACGGACGCGTAAGAAAGCTGTGCCCTTCCGTGGGGATCCCAGGCCTTCCACCTCGACCCATGTTCCCGCTCAAGCACGCCGTAAAATCAATCCGGTAGCAGATCAAGGTCAAACCATCAAACGGCAGAGCCAGAGGAAAACTACAGTCCTGAACACGAACGCTTCTGCCCAGCGCGTGAAAGATATTGAGGAAAAACGCGTCGGTATCCTCATAGCTTTCATGTTATTGCCCGTTTTTCAACTTCGTTCATAGAATCATAGAGCACCACGCAAGGTCAAAGTAGAACGTCAGTCGACCCAGGAAGAGCTTTTGGCGCAGGCACTCGTCAATGAAGAACGCAACCTCATCGAGCATCGTGACTATCTTAAGCTAGAGGAAGAGAAACGGAAAAAGACACGTCCGGTCAAGCAGGGCATCGAAGGCCCCTTGTTACGTTTCCTCAGCCGAAAGGAGGAAACAAAGGTCTTAGTCAAGCATCCGCCACAACTCCAATCCCTCAGATTCATCAGCCAATATGGATCGCCGAGTTCTGCCTCTAGTGAAGGTCCCGTTTATAAACCATATTTTGCGTCACCGGGTCCAAGCGACTCATATAACAGCCAGTCGCCACGCGTTCTTCAGGCCGCGCGTGCAGCTCTACCAGAAGAAAAAATTATCAGTCTCGAGAAAAGCTATGTCATTCATGAGCTAGGGCAGGAGGAAGACACACCAAATCCGACTTGGGATGAGACCACGACGGTGATGTTTGGGGGTTACAAAACGACGTCGTTGAGGTTAATACGACCGCCATGTCAGTGACATCTCTGCTGTCGATGGCTGTGAGCTCATCTATACTCTAGCGCACAGCCAGCCGATTTGTCCGCTTACTGGGTTACCGGCGCCATACAGGGATCCAAGAAGCGGCGTTCCGTACGCGAACAAATGGGCATACGACCAGTTGACGAAACTCCTTCGGCATGAGCATGAGTGGAATCCGGATTTAGGGTGCTACGTGTGGAGGGACAGCCTGGAGCAAGGATCCGACCCCACAGGTCGATAATTGCTGTGATTGATTTTGTCTTCCATGGCACTCGTACGCAATCCCTAATGTCATTGCACTATACTCACCACCAAACTTGGTCTTCCCAGTACGAAATGGTCTATCGAAACAGAGGTTTGGCCTTATTTCGATGAGGCTGTTTCGGTCTGCGCTTAAAGCGCTCTCGATCTCACGATACTATACTCAGTCAGAAACAGAGTCTGTGGCGAGAATTTGGTAACAATCCCTTTCACAGCGGAACGGAGCGAATGGTGCTTACTTGTTCGACGCTTAATTGCCGTTATAAGAACTTGATTCTTCACGCAGCTTAGCAGCCAGTCCTAATAGGAAGAGGTTAGGAAATGTTCCATCCTATCACCTGGATCGGGTGTGATAGAACAGAGCATCTATACTGAATTCAGAGCAGACGTGGCACGAGCTAAGACATTGCCATTTGTATTGCGGACATGGAGTCACATCCTATTCCCTTGTATGTAGTTCATGCACGTGTGGCTCGTACGAACGAGAGTCCGATGTCAAGGCGTTGCGGCCGCCACCAGAGCAAGCTCAAGCCCAAGAACGTCTGATAGCGGGGCATCATTGTGACCGGTCATCGAGCTGCCAACTGTACATAGATGGCTGCTGTGATCACTGTCCAAATAGATGAAACAGAGTAGAGAGCGCAGCTGGAGTGCAGATGCCTGGGCAAGGACATCTTGTGAGAATGGGTAGCAAAAGCGCGTATGGAGGGAGACACGTCGCAGCATGCACAGAACAGAGCCAAGATAGATGAATGATAGTCATAGTCATAGTAAACGTGAAGTCTGTGTCTTGTAGACATATGGCCGCCCAAGAGAATCGCGGACACAGCATGGGGATGTGATGATGGTGGTAAGAGACAGAGCGATGCACCTTGACTATCGACTTCATGTCGGAATCGAGCGCGAGTGGGTCGCGGCCACCGACGCCAGTCACAGCCATCCCCGACACTGCCAAGCCGTATAGGTTCAACTGGGATCCCTCTCTGCGACGCCCTGGCCCGGAAAGTGTGTCAGGAACCACTTCGGACGGCAGAGGACATGACTATTTCAACACCATCCCTCAGCTCGGCAACCTGAACCTCAATGCCTCGTCAGCTAGTCTCGCGCTGGGTGCAGTTCCCAACGAGTGGAGCAGCTCGCGGCACGGATTCAACGGTCTGTGCAGCCTGCATATACTACGGGACTGGTGACTGACACGCAGCAGCTATTTCCACCGTGCTCAACAATCCCCACAAGCAGCAAGCGCCCCCTAAAGCCCATTCTGCACTACCGCTCGCACCGCCCGCGGAACTTCCTCGCGTCCGCAGGAAGGACTTTGATCCCTACCTAGAGTCCATCTCTGCAGAGTGGGAACGCTTCGAGAGTACGCACCAACCGGAAGCAGGGCCGTCCACCCCGCGCGGGGCCAACACAAAGACGCTGCCCTCATTGGAGGCCGTGCCGCGGGTGTTCTTCGAGCACAATTTCAATCTGGCTGACCCCAAGACATTCGCGTCTGTAACCGAAATCACTGGCCATGATGCCGAGGCAGACCCCGCCGCTCTCGCCCATTCTCTACCGCTTATGGACAAGTTCTCCCATTATGCCGACACCATTGAACTACACCTCACACATGAGATTTCTATACGATCGTCCTCCTTCTTTGCCGCGCTCTCCAATCTGCATCAGCTTCAGGACGAATCAACGTCCTGTCTAACACAGGTATCTCGGCTACGTGACATGCTTCTTGAGGTCGACGAACAAGTGGCGAAACGCGGTCTGGACGTGATACAGAAAGAAAGACAAATAGAAGACATGAAGAAGGTTGAGGAGGGGGTATCAGGTGTCCAGGCTGTCGTAGGAATGTCCGGCAGTGCTCGCGCTCTTCTCAGCGAAGGGAAGTGGAGTGAAGCTTTAGGCATTGTGGATGCGTTGGAGAAGACCTGGACGTCGACGGACTATTACTCTCCACCTAACGGGTTGGCCCAATCCACGTCTTCACTAAACGGACGATTATCCCCTCTACCGCCTACACCTGAAGAGCAAGAATTGCCAAACGTTGCACCCCTGCTTGGCCGTCCAGCGTTATCCGTGCAATTATCTTCTCTACGCGCCTTTTCGGCGCTTCCCGGCCATCTCCGGAGCCTTACGATGGAAATTGCGACGTCGTTGTCTACAGATTTCGCCTCGACTCTCCGGGATGACCTCGTGGAACGGATAAGCAACGAGGCTGATAGTCCTTCTTCCAAGACGTCGAGTGAACGACTAAAGGCCAAAGTAGAGCCGATAATGGAAGGTCTTGTTCGAACGAAGGGGATACGACAGGCAATCATGTCCTGGCGAGAGTGCGCTCTCTTGGAAGTGGAGAAGCTAGTAGGCGATGTTGGTCTTCCGTCTCATAGACTTCTACTCCGCCTCTGAAAATTCTCTCCCCAGACTTTCACTATTTCCCAAACCAGCGAGAACATTTCGGAACCCCCCAACGGAGTCGAAGCTCGGTCAGTTGTTATCAGCTGTTGTGTACATACAGTCTATCTGAGATGCTCTAGAGCTGGTCTGGGGACTCATCCGCGAGAAATGTCTCATCCAGAATTCTTGCATGCGCTTCGCTCGACGTACAGCAGACTTCTGAAGGCAATCGAAGGTCTTCAGACACAAGGCACGTTGATAGGCGAGGTGGTCGGCGCAATCTACAGCGTGCGGTGTGTTCTATCATCCATGCAATGCCTGCCCTGTCATTCAATTTGCATCTCTAGGCGACAGTCTAATCCTGATACGCTCCAAAGCGATTTTACGGATATCCTTGGCTCGGCCACCGAGTTGGCGCATGCTCTTGTAGCGAAGGTTATAGCTACTCGTTCGGACCAACATACCTCACTTCCACTGGATGAGTTTTGCGAGTTCTTCAGCGCGACGTGGTCTTTCGTAATTGATTGTGAGGTCCTCTGTCGCCGAATGGTGGTCGGCCTTCGAGGCGCGGTTGTAGGCCAGGTTAGGCGGTTCCTTCTTCTCCCGCTTTCAAGAGGATTTGACTCTCGTTGTAGGGTAAGGCCTTCTTGCAAGGATTTCACCAAAGCCGCCTCAATCAGTCGGCGAAGCTCGTTGAAGATGAGCTCTGGAATCCTCGTGATGTGTCGCCCGAGCTACAGCATATTGTTACACTCTTGGTGGATTCCGCGGTAAAGGATCCCCCAGAATTGGTACTGGGGTCATCCAATGCAGCGGAACCTCAGAACAAGCAAGCCGAGGCAACGACTCCGAACTCTAAATTTGGCGGCAGAGGAATAAAATCCTTCTTTTCGTCATCTTCTCCCACTTCGACGACGCCACCTCGGCCAGCTCCCTCGAAAACGACTCAGAAGACGCTACATGTCGAGGAGCGGACGTATTTCACTGTACAGGCAACATCGGAGGTCCTGATTCTACTACTGGATTACCTAAAGTTCATCGTGAATATGGGCATGCTCGTCACAGAATCGATGAGTCGTGTAATCGAGTTTCTGAAAGCGTTCAACTCGCGGACATGTCAAGTTGTCTTAGGGGCGGGGGCTATGCGATCCGCTGGGTTGAAGAACATAACAGCCAAGCATCTCGGTACTCTACACTCCACCTTTCTTTGGAATAGCGGAAACTGATGTGACCTTATCTAGCCTTAGCTTCGCAGTCTTTGTCCATCATGATTGCTCTTATCCCATACGTTCGTGAAACCTTTCGACGTCACCTGAGTCCCAAGCAGGCTGTCATGTTAGTAGAATTCGACAAGTTAAAAAGGGTAAAGCCTCTGTCTCGCACGATTCAGAGCGCTTCGTCTCAATGCTCTATCTAGGACTACCAGGAACATCAGAATGAGATTCACGCCAAACTTATCGCCATCATGGGTGATCGACTTTCCGCCCACATCAAGTCACTAAAGGTGCGTCCGCCACCTATGGTCAACATTTATTGACTCACTTTTGGCTTAGTCTGTCGACTGGAGTACTCCTAAGCCAGGGGGCGGCGTCAATGACTATATGGAGCTGCTTGTGAAAGAGACTGTGACTTTGCATAAAGTCCTATCTCGTTACCTTGCGACAAGTGTGGTGCAGGTAATATGTCGGTTCATTACTTGCAGTCCAACTGAGCCGAGCTTGCTTTAGGACGTCATGACACAGGTGTTTGCTGCGATCAATCACCGGTTGTCAGGTGAATACACCAAGATTGAGTTGCCACATGTTGAGGCGAAGACGAGGTGTGTCTGTTCTTTCGAGCATGAACTCAGCACAGGACTAACAAAACGCACCCAGGCTTCTAGCCGATGCGAAATTTCTGCACCAGAAGCTCTCTGCGTTGAGCAATGTCGGCGTACCGAGCAACATGCTGGAAACTATCATCTCAGAAAAGTCATTACCGGGACCTCCGAGGGTGACAACACCATCCCGAAGTCAAACGCTTCCTAATGGACATCCAGCTGCTCGGTCGAGCACAAATCTTCGCCTCAAGGGACTACTGTCCGGAAAAGGTCTTGCGTTCGACAAGGCACTACCTACGCCGACACCCACCTCCCCTCGAACCTCAGTCTCGTCCCTCCCTCATTCGGATGGAGTCAGCGAGTCGACGAAGGAAGATGAGAGCGGTGATGCATCGCCCTTACCTTCCGCTCCCGTTGACTATGGAAGGACGTCGCAATCCTCTTCAGCTGGTTTCAAGGAGATAGAAGCTGCGAAAGAAGGTTCTGAGACAGAAGCTTTAGATTCGTCACTGACGCCTGAATCTGGGCAAGAACACGCCATATCAAAGACCCCTCCCACCTCCACCTCCACCGCCCCATGCTCTTGAGCCTCCTAGCGAGCAACGTAGTCCCGGGACGTTGGATGGCAATTCGAACCATTCAGAGCCAGACCGCGCGGAAACGGTGTCCGATTCACCGCTATCTGAGCGCGTGAGTAGTACACCCGCCCCTTCTGCTGTCGAGCTAGAGTCAGTTCAGACACCGCTGGAAGACGAGCTATTACCTGCGTCTCCAGCAGAAGCTGAATGACCATTTGCCGTATTGTCGAGGGCGGCAATGGCTAAACACGCGGCAGGCGTGTAGTCTGCAGACAATTACTTAGCGTTTCGATGCACCGAAGGCGAGCGTGCTGAGATTCTCCCTACTAGACCCAGGCTACATCTGTGACACCATTGTCGCTGAACGAGATAGCATTTATGGACATCGGATTTCTTTGACATCGCATCAGATTAGCGTTCCTTGGCAGTATCTATTAGCGGTGACGAGGTCTGGCAACATCAAGCTTGTTCTTTTTGCAGCGGTGGCGTTATATGGGCAATCGCTTGTCAAGCGATTGAACCCGAGTTCATGTAGGTTGGAGCGATCCCGACTGACGCCTCGAGGCATGAACGACCCATAAACGTGGGTCATAATTGTGGACGCGAACTACATAGTCAACGAGGGCACGGCGTACTGTTGTGGCATCATGATCTAGACAGCAATGAAGATCATGTACAGTTCCAACGGGAAGAAAGTTACGGGGGGTCTTCTTGATCTCAATCGAGATGTGCCGAGGCCATTCTGCACCTTCATCGATCTGCACGCTGCATGGTACGACTGTGAGTCGGAGAGCTTCGGGTCGTTGTAGGACTTTGTTGGTCCCACGAGTTTCATCGAACTGGTTCGGCCGTCGGTCGAGTGCCTCCCGGCTCTTGTTCTCGGCTCGGCTTGATTGATTAATTCCGACAGAGCTGAGAGAACAATGGCACTTCACAAGCTTCACACGTCACGATGGAAGCAACGGTCAACGTGGATCTTTGACCAGCACAGAAGAAAGAAATAGAAGGTGCACATAAGGAGTCAAAGCGCCGCCACCGAGTCTGAGGACTGGTACATCATACCCAGGGAATGGAACGGCCGTTGTATCTGAGTCAACTGCAATTCTAGGCTTCGCTAGTCCGAGGTATCTGCTTGGCGGGGGAACTAACTGCCAAGCGTGGGTGCGTGATGTGCTACTGATGTGCTCAGCAGGTATGTGCCCCAAAAGAATATGTGGGGTACCGGTCATGACAATGATTGCTGATGTACTGTGACCAGACTGTGACCGCTGCAGTCCCGAGTCATACATTCCACCAAGAATGGCATAGGAATGTTGCGACCATTGACAAGTGGTACCTCCGTGGTGGGTACCTCGAGAGTTGTCACCGATTGGTACTGGTCAGCCGTTGCCGTGATAGTGGCGGCTTCGGCCTGCCTGGTCCATGAGCTTTGAAGAAAAAGCAGGGCGCGATCGTGCGCACGGAGAAGCCTCACGACGCGTGCGTGGCCGCGTAAGGAGGGTCATACCACGGTCGTTATGGCAGAATTGCGCGTCAATAAGTTGAACAATGCAAGGTGCGTTTCCGACGATCAATGACGCAGATGCAATTTGAAATATTATGCAATGGTGCCGAAAGGTGTGCCTTCGATGAGCAAGAATAATAAGAAGTGTATAACAAAGGTGACAATGGCATAGACAGAGATAGATGCGAGATGATGGGGAAGCACGCAGAAGATGATGGAATAGCACGGAAGACGCGCGAGGACCGTGCGGACGTCCCTACAATGGCACCCCGGCAAGGCGGGCACGCCGCACGGTCTGAGAAGGTCTGAGATAAACGTGGCCACTTTGCCGATGGTAGACACGTTCACGAGTTCAGCACAGGAGACCTGTCATATGACCCAAGCATCTCCTGCAGGATCGAGGCTAGAATTAGTAGAAAGCCCGGAAACGTGCGCAGCGCTGCAGCTCGCAGAAGGAACAGGTGAACCAGTTTGCTGCCAGATGTGATCGGCGATCGGGTCACGGTGCTCCATATCGAGAGCTGGTCACGCCTTATGACTCGGCGGCAAAAATTGACGTTGTGTCGAGACATTTAAGGACACTCTTTGCTTTGTCCGGCCGCTACGCCCTGCTCCCCTCCCCGTCCGCGTCTGCAACGACGTCTGCGCATCCTTCCGCAATGTTTGAAGAACGCTGCCTCACATGTGGAAACCACCTGCACGACGACGGGTGCGTTCCTCGACTGCTGTTGTCCCGCCCGTGCCAGCGCTGACTTTTTCGTAGCAGCGCATACTGCAGCGACGAGTGCCAGGCATTGGACACGTCCTCGCCATCCGTCTCGTCTGCAAGCAGCGCCTTCTCGTCGCCTCTACTACCCTACACTGCCGGCGGCGACGTACCTCCTCTCGTCCCGTCCATGCTTGGATCTGCCCTGCGAAAGTCCCATAATCGGCAGTCTGCATCTTCGTCGTCTGCGTCATCTACTGCATGGTCAGTGGAAACGGACGAGGAGGAACAGGAGGACACCTTTCTCGGCGTCAGCAGCGACCCAGACACACCGGACATGTACGAGCCTTCGTTCAAATCCAGAGCTACTTCCTTTGGCCTGTGCCCGAGACCACTAGCCTATGCCCGGCGTCCCTCTGGGACGAACACTCGGTCCACTGTCCCGCGTCTACACAAGCGCACATCATCTTCGTCCTCCACGCACCACGTGCGCGGTACCCAAAGCTCGCCCTCCCAGGCTCATTTCTTTGCCCAAGAAGACGACGAATTCAGCGACTACGAAGCGTCCTTCCGAGACGATGATTATCCGGACATTATTCCCCAGTCGGCGCCTGAGCGGCCTGTACATGATCTAGTGTACGAGAAGGATTCCACACTCACCAGAGCGGCGAAACGGTCCCGCAACCGTGCCTCTCTTCCTGCCTACTTCTCTCTGCTCCAAATTGCTGGAACTGAGGAGCAGACGTGCCGAAAGGGCTCTCCCACCGTATCCACCTCATCGGGCCAGACCATTCTTCGCCCATCACCACCTACCCCAAAATTATCTCTATCGGGCGTGACATCAAGTCTGCCTCTCTCTCGAGGGCGCCGTGATTCCAAGGACTCTGCCTCGTCGAGCTCTTCAACGCGCTCAAAGAGTGACTCACACGCGTCAGACTTTCGCTCCCCATTGACGGATGCTTTCAAGCCGCGTCCTCGCCTCGACAGTCGAGGCAGTACAACTCCTTTTCCCGACAGAGCTTCGGATGCTCATCGGGGCCGGACTACTACGAGGCGCAACAGCTCGCCCCCTCCCAATGTGTCGTCCATTACAGATGACTACTCATTTGGACACCGAAGCGGTGATGCAGAGAGACCGCGAGGGCGGGCGCGCGTTGATGAATTGGACGGACCTGGGCGCTCGGACATCGCTCCAGGTTATGGGATTGGGCGCAGTGGGTTGATGCATCGCGACCGGTCTCATCGCGCGGCGGGACGATTCCGCTGATTCCGGATCCCATGAAACAACCCCTCTCCGTTACGCTGCCCCAGGCCTACCTCGCTCGCACAAAAAAGCGTCGTCACGACGTCTATCTTGTATCAAAACGCCATAATTGACGCGACCGTCATCACGAAAACGGGACCTGCCATTCGCACTACCCAAGAATGGAGATATCCCGCACCATTTTCTCGACACATCACATCATCCCCGCATTGTTATTACTTATACATCCGGCATTTTCTTCATTCCTTTACGAAAATGTTTCAATTGTCGCATCGCCACCATCGTCGCCACGCATCACCCCATCTCAGCAAATATCCTAGTCGTTTGCGCTGTTACCCCGTCCTACCAAATCTGCATATCTTATCGTAGCAATCCTTCGTCTCACTACCTACCGTCGCTTACACTCTACTTGCATTGTGCCATCTGTCTCTCGTCCAGAATCTGTTCTTGAAGGAAGCATCACCTATAAATATTAAATCGCAACCAGCATACTCATACTTCTACGTATCGTCCCCGCGTGAAAATTTGTTGTCCGAGTCAGTTTGGTACAGTGATCTTTCTCAGCAGCTGCTTGTCATCGCAGCCCCGCTCGTCATCGCAGATTCGCAGTCATCAATTACGTCGGCTTGTGCGAAATGCGTGGGCTAGCGCGGGACTTGCCTTGAGCACACTTCAAACTATGACTTGCATTGACTTGCATCAGACTGAGACTATCTGGCAACGTTCAAATTTAAACATTCAGATCGGACTCGAAGTTCAGCGAAATGTTTGGGCTCGCAGATCCCCAATCTCCGTATGGTCCATGACGGATAGACAGATCGCCTTGCGTTGTATAAGTACTCCTTACAGGTTGACCATTCGCCATCATGTATACGTACGTCCAAATGCGCTCTATCAACTGACATTCTGCATGGCTCCAGCCTCATCTTTGACACTCCGTGCGCTCTCCAGGATCAGCTACATTTCTGCAGAAACTTTGGAACTTCCTGCAAGCCTGAGAGTCGTCTTGGCGTTCCCGATGGACTTGTGTCAATCCTTTCTCCGGCACTGTTTGTAGGCGAGACCAAGGGCAGGTTCCTGTTCAGTTCAGATCGGGATGTCGAAACGCCAATCAGGAGAGATACATCGTCGCAGATTGTCGCTGGGACTGTGTTTACTCAATTTAATCATCCTCTCTCAACAAGAACGCCACTGGACTTTCTGGTGGCTGACTTCATGCTTCTCTCCTTTTCGTTTTGTGCTGTAATTTGCGGCCGACGAGACTAAGATGTCTCATTCTGCCGTTGGTCGACAGTCATCTTGAAGTTTCAACTTGTGGGAGTGTGCGCCTGTGACTCGCTCTGAAAGTCGATGCTGTCGGGGAATCAGGTCTGCCAGACGCTCATGGGCATCTAGAAATGGATGGTGCACAAAACACGTTGTCATGCGTATCTGTACTTGAGGTTCCAGGCGTCGCTGCAGGATGGCATATCGATACGGTGCTTATGAGTTAGATGCATCGGAAAGATAAGGTTCATAATAGACCAAGAGCTATTGGAAGATTCTCTAGGATGCAGGAGTAGTGTTTCGAGGACAATAAAGTCTATTATTGTTGCGTCGAAGTAGAACAAATGGATGTAAAAGGGAAGAGTACGTTACACGCGATGGCGGGCAGGACCGATGCGCCGAGATGTGTGATTGCCAACTGCCTTTGAACCACCACGACGACGAAATAGGGCGTCTACCGAACAGAACCTTCCTCAGCGAGGACGCCTCCAGCGCCTCCAATTTGCCCGAGCCGTCCGTACCAACGTCGGTCATCATTGATTCAATTACAAACAGGATCCCTCCGCGGGATTCGCTTCGCCCGTCATCGCCTTTAACCCTGGGATCCCCGTCCCTCGCTCCTGGCCGCTCGCCGCCCTCCTTCACCATCTCCTCGTCGTCCTCGACAGCAATCACTGACGCTGGGATAGTGCCGAGCGTCATCCCAGCGACCCGGTCCAGGTCAGAGCTTGAGCACCCCAGCAGCAGTACAACCCATCTGCCGCATTCCACCCTCATCGGTAAGTCCAGCTGGACCTCCAGTAATGTCTATAGGCTGCTTAAATGCGCTTGAGCGTAGACGACGACCACCCTCGCGCGCGCAAGCGACAAAGGACTGACGACATTCTTAACATGAGGCTGCCCGAATCAGATCAGGACTCGCAACATTCTAATAGTATATCCCCCGACTTCACTCCTCCTACCATGGAAGCTGGTCCATCCTCGCGGGGACTCGACGGCCCCACAATAGCTGCTAACGGTCGTTCACTGCTTTCCCTGTCACCCACAACCAACGGGCACAGTGCCACAAATGGGGTAGCGGCTAACGGCGTGCACAAGAATGGGAAAGGAACCGTAGCAAGAGTCCATATACCAGGGACACTGCTGCACGACGACATGTCCATTGACCGAGAAGAGTTCGTCCGGCTGGTCGTTCAGAGCTTGAGGGATGTCGGATACATGTACGTTATCGGTAACCAGTCATCGCTTATTACTTACAAGACATTGGCCGCTTCTTCGACAGTACCTCCGCCAACACGCTTGAGCAGGAGTCGGGATATATCATGGAATCACCAGAAGTATCACAGTTTAGACTATCCATTGTTCAGGGAGAGTGGTCAACAGCCGAAGCAATGCTGTCGCGATTGGGGGTCTCGGACACTGATGGGCTCATGGTACGTGTTCTATACGTCCAGACAATACCAAAATCTCACGAAACTCGGCCAGGACGCCAAGTTCTTGATAAATCAGCAGAAATACCTCGAACTGTTAGAAGCCCAGAAGACCACCGAAGCACTTCACGTTCTGCGCAATCAACTTGCACCGCTAGGCGTTGATCCCGAACAGCTACACTCTTTATCAAGGCATGTCTTCTGACAAGACGAGTCACGGTATGTCTAACCTACGTCCGCAGTCTCATAATGTGTTCGGAGCCTGAGGACGTACGGCAGCGCGCCGGCTGGGATGGAGTGGCAGGAACTTCGCGTGAACAACTATTACTGAACTTACATCGTGCGTCCCGTTTCCGTTCACGTTTGACATCAGCCTAACTGCTTCAGATTACATCCCCTCTTCCATAATGATTCCTCGACGACGAATGCCTACCCTCCTACAACAGGCGCGACTATACCAGCGGCAACAATGCCTATATCACAATTTGCCTACCAACGATAGCGACTTCCCATTGTACGACGACCATCGTTGTGACAAGTCCGCCTTCCCCCGCGTCACCACAACAATCTTAACAGGTCATAAGGACGAAGTGTGGCACATCGAATGGAGTCACGACGGCGCGTATCTTGCCAGCGCAAGCAAAGACAAGACTGCTATTATATGGAAGATTGGGGTAGTTATCTCTGCATGTCAATTTTGGTCTGATCTGACGCTTTCTAGCCTGAGACTGAATCGTCAACCCGCCATTCCGAGGACCATGTGATTCTTAGGGAGCACCCTTATTCAGTAGGCTGCCTTGCCTGGTCACTGGACGATACGATCCTGTTGACCAGTGCGGACAATGTCATAAAGATATGGAATGCTAGGGTGCGGTCTGCTCGGCGGAAGGCTCTGTGCATTGCCTCTGACACGCTTTTGCTAGACTGGCGTTTGCATAAGACAGCTCGAAAGGCATACGGAAACAGTAACATCCCTAGTGTGGTTACCAAATGGCAGCGGCTTTCTTTCCGGTGGCATGGATCGCAAGATTATACATTGGGTATGTCGCGTGCATAATTCTGTCCCACGAAGCAACATGGTGTAGACGGCTTGGCATTTTTTGTTCTTGTCGTTCCCGTCAAGTGTATAGCGCTCTCAGGATGCTGACACCTGTTCCAATTTAGGATGCAGATGGAAAGGAGATTGAATCGTGGGGGACAACGCCCATAAGAATAGCAAGTCTAGCGGTAACACCAGACCAATCGCGGCTTGTGACAGTCGGAATGCACTTCGTCTCGAACGGCTCGTCGGGTAACTCGTCGAGAGCTAGTGGCCGACGTTCCGGCGATTTCAGTGCAACACCCCCGACCGGTGGTAGCAGTGTACCGAGGAGCACACCAGAGAGTTGGCTGATCACATATACTTTTGCGACGAAGCAGATCGAATCGTAAGTTCAGTTTCTCATGTCCCGGGTACAGTTCAACCTGCGCTTCGCCTGGGAAAAAACGTTTTTACTAACGTTCCCCTCTTCATCTAGGACCGTTCGGCTTGAAGGCGAAGTAACAAATGTCAATGTTTCGCAAAACTCACAATATGCCCTCATCAATCACGCTCCAGATGTAAGCAGTCCTGTTCCGGTCATCGCCATCCATCAGTCTTCTCATGCATCGTTATGCGCAGGAACTCCATCTGTGGGATTTGAACCTTGGGCGTGTAGCTAGAAAGTTCACTGGTCAGAAACAGGGTAGACATGTCATCCGAAGCTGTTTTGGGGGAATGGACGGCAACTTTGTCGTCAGTGGAAGTGAAGGTCCATTTCTCACTAGAATGAGTGTTTTCTCAAACTGACAGCCACGTTGGTAGACGGCAATGTTTATGTATGGCATCGCGAGACAGGAGTGCTGCTTGAGGTTCTCTCCGGACATGGGGAGGGCAGTGTCAACTCCGTGGCGTGGAATCCTCGAAAGGAGCGCATGTTCGCGTCATGCTCCGATGACAATACCATTCGCATATGGGAGGCGCTTGGCACGGACGTGTCGATATACAGCCAGCCTGGAACTCCCGGCGGAAAAGGAAAGGGAAAGACTCATCAGCACTAGGACGCTGCCGATGAATTTTTCGTTCTGGCAGCTGCCAATCGATAAGCCTCATTTCATTTGCTTTATCTACACCCTTAACGTTACTGTCACTTTTTGTTTTCACGATCTACCGCTCGTTTTAACCCCTCCCCACATCCCATCTGCCATCTGTTTTTTTATACTCGCACGCATCTGATTTCATGACCACTCCAAGCATCAGTACTACCCTCTTGCATATAGCTACATCAGTCAGTCAACCTCGAATAGAGTCGATGTTATAATCAAGAAAGAAACGCCACGAAATCATCGGACCTTGCAATGCGATTGATGCGAAATAGGAATTAGTATTACATGCAAAACAAAGCGATAAGAGAGATGTGGTAGTACAAGACAATGAAATCCGAGGCTGATGTATGTGAATACGAGGGTATACACTGGAACTACAATATCGAATAAGATATATAGAATAGAGAGAACACAGGAGACGGTAAAATGGGCGGGCGACACTTTACCTTGCCGTAGTAGGGCGCTGGGAGTATGCACGGTCTTTGGGTAAGAATAAGGCCGACATGGGGTCCTTTTTCTGACGCTTGACGGGTCGCGGCGGTACAGCTGTTTGCTGTCTCTCTATGGCGATTTTGCAAGACAGCGAAGGAATCGGATCCTCTGCTTTCCGTTTCGCAGGGCTGATAGACGGCGGAAATGGACCAGCATGGTGAGATGTAGGCGAGGCCATAGGCAACGTGGGTGAAGTCTCGGCAGAGGAGGATGCGGAGGGGGAAGTTGAGACGGAGGAAGCAGTGTGGGCGGGATACTTCGGCGTCCTCACGGTGCTGACTGAAACCCGACTTGAGTAAGCACTTGAAGGGGGCAACAGCGGGACAGGAGCAGGCTTTGCGACACGATAGTTCTTGATGTTCGTTGGTCTGAAGTTGCCAGGCTTGTAAGGAGACTCTAATCTTCCCTTGTAGATCTTGGCGGAGTCGACGATTGCCTTTTGCATAAGCGTCTTGGGCGCTGGTTTGCCCCCTTGCATTGCCGTCAGTCGAGAGTTGATGATTTCGGAGCGATGGGGCGCCTTACATCCACTGCCGCTTAGATTGAAGGTCTTTCTCTCTCGCGGAGGAACACGATCCGTGAATTTGACTTCTCGTTCTTTCTTTTGAGTCTCAAAGGCTTGGCGCTGATTGCGCATCTTGTTTCCAATAGCCTCAAAACGCTGCTTCGCATATTCCTGGAGGAGCTGCGGCGAATGTTAGACGGATCAACACCGGGGAAGTTGACAGTGTCGTACAAAGTAGTGATCCCTCCAGGAGACCGGCGCATCCTCGCCGGTTGCCAGGAATTTCTCTGATTCTATAGGATAAAATTTCGAGCATAAAGCTTTCCATTGATCTGTTTTGGGGTAATGTCATTGGTCGACTCTTTTGGTACAGCATTGGAGATTATTACCTTGGGTCTTCGTGGCGAGGTGCTGAGAGGCGGCAATCGGTCAGCGTGGATGCAAACTTTAATGGCAGAGAACGCACGGGCGCTGTGTCTTCCAATCGCAAGAGGTCGTCGACAGCGCATCGCTCGAGGATGGGCTGAAGGAGATCGTACCGCAGGCCCAGGTCAGGTCCAAAGTCTGTGATGGCTACAGAGCACATTCAATACCATGGACGCTATTGAGGTGTGGGTTGCTTACATTCGACATGCTTCCCAGCCACTGGCCACAATGGAGGGATAATCAGCGGATCACAGCAGGCGGATAGAGAGCAGGATGTACCTCGCTGGCAGAGCCAAACCAGGGATGGCACGCAGGATTGCGTTTCCTCTTCAGCGGACGACATTATGGGGGACAAGTTGGTGGCCAGCTCAATGCATGCCATGGCAAGGCGAAAGCCGAAGGTTTACCTATTGCGGCCGATGATCGGGCTCAATAGTCTCTCCCGATCGGGAAGTTCCCAAAGCTTGCTCTCGATTCAGACTTGTCGACATTGTCCCGCTGTGCCGAAGTGACCGCGTACGACAGATCTAATCGCTCTTACATCGTCTTGTCTTCGTGGGCTGCGCTCGGCTCCATACTGTGATCTACAGCTTCTTGTTATCCCGGACTGATGTCTCTAGGCGTGCAGCATATGGCGTCCTACGACTAACCTCGGGACATTGCCTGGGATTCTCATTGAGAACGCCCCAGATTGACGACAAGCTCCTCGCTATATATCCCCCTAATATGGGCATCCAGTACTTTAGCAGTGACCCAGGTATCTTGAGCCGGCTCACGGAGATTTAGAACGCGTAGCCATTCTGGTTCACGCCTCACACACATGGAGAAGCGGGTCCTCACGCCCACAGAACCAGCATGTCTCTGCGTCAACGTCAATAGTACATCCGGTTGTTAACCGCTCAATACGCGCGTTCCCAACTCAATTTGGCCTTCCTAAATAGACCATGGGGATACATCCGGTATATAGGGCGTTCACTCTGTGCTTCCTCCCTACATTTACGACTCTGCACCCATCTCCCCATTCTCTATTGACCTTTCTCGGGCCCTCGCTTGCTATGCACTATTCTAGTGGTACCGCCCAGCACACCGCTCAGCACGCCACACATCCCCGCCTCCATCTTCGAGATGCACGGGACGCACATATTCTCTTCGAGGCCGTGCGTCAGGGCTTTCTGCGACCCGTTGCTCGACGCCTCAACGAGGCCGAACGAGCGAACTACGTTCGCTCAGGCGCGGTCTTTGTCTGGGAAGAGCGCGACGACGATTCTGGACTGAAACGATGGACGGGTCGGTACAATGCGTTACCGCTCAACGACGTTCGTTGACCTACCCGTATCTAGACGGCCGACTATGGGGCCAATCGCGAATGCGAGAGGTATGTCTGTCAGTTTGATTAACATGCAGGGCTCATTGATTGATGCTTGCTTTCATTTAAGCCTTACCTTTTCTACGATGAAAAACTGCCATCGCCCGGCGACCCCAGATTGATTGAAGCGCCAAAGTGTGCCCCCTTTCCCGCCGTGATGTCGCCTTGCGATTGACTTGCGTGCAACTCTTAGATCGCCCACCTTTCGCTTTGTCGATGGGGTCTCTCGCACCATCCCCGCGTCGTCCGCGTTGCTACATCAAGATCGAAGCGGGGGGACGCACCCCGGCTTGATAAAGCAGGCATACTCCGCTTGGCTCCAACTTTCACCCACGACGGCACCCCGAAAATGGCACGTCACAGCGTACTTCACATATGCAGACCTGCCGAACATACCCACCGTGGATCGCGATCCGACCTTGAGCAGAATCATCTTACCATCGGGAATTTACCGGAACAGTAAGAATAAGAAGGGGGACGATGACTACATGGATCGACATGGGTCTCCGTCGCTACCTCCATTGCACGCCGCAATTGAAGGGTATGGTACATTGAACCTCACTCACCCTAGCTCGCGAAGCCACAGTAGATTGGCGGAGGATCAAAGGGTTATTCAAATTCTGAATTCTAGACATGTCAGTTAGTGACTTGGAGAATAAATCGTGAACTACGCTCGAACGTTGAACGTTGAACAACTGAAGTTGAACATCATTAAGGTTGAACAATAAGCATGCCCTTCGCGATCGGCGGCAACTCGGACGGACGGAATAACGTGGGCCGCCGATGACGTATTTGCAATCGATGCAAGAGCCAAAAAAAAATGTTGGAATCTACACCCATCGGTCGAACGCCACCTTGCCTCTGTTCTCCAGTCTGTGCTCAGTTTCTCCGCCTTGGGGCTTTCTGACTGCGTTATAGTGTGTGGAATACTCGGACTTTTGCTACACGACCCCAGCCTGGACGCTGCGCCGGAGATCTGCGAGGGTCTGTCGCTCTTGCAACACAGAGGCCAGGATGCCTGCGGAATAGTCACTTGCGGGCCCAAGGGACGTTTCTACCAGTGCAAAGCGAACGGTATGGTCAGGGATATCTTCGATGAGAAGTCGATCCAGAGGCTCGTTGGCGGAATGGGCGTCGGTCATGGTATGTGCCACATAATGCATACACGACGCGAAAAATTTGAATGGCCTGCCAGTTCGTTACCCGACTGCTGGAAGCTTCAACAACGCTGAGGCACAGCCATTCTATGTCAACTCGCCATACGGAATTGTCTTCGCGCACGTATGTCTTTCCGTATGCTCATTATCCCGTTATTGACGCTCTGATTCGCAGAACGGAAACCTGATCAACACCGCCTCGCTCCTCCATTATCTTGACGCCACAGCCCACCGACACATCAACACCTCTTCTGATTCTGAGCTGCTCCTCAACATCTTTGCTGACAACCTTCAGCAAACCGGCAAGTTCCGAATCAACGAAGAAGATATCTTCAAAGCCATCGGTGGGCTTATGAAAGTGGCTAAAGGTGCCTATGCGTGTGTTGCCATGCTTGCTGGATTTGGGATCATCGCGTTCCGTGATCCCAACGGGATTCGTCCCGTGGGCATGGGCGTCCGCAAGTCTGCCACGGGAACGGGCAAAGATTATCTATTCGCCAGCGAGAGTGTTGTCGCGGATGCCTCCGGCTTCAGCGAATGGGTAGACGTTAAACCAGGTCTGCCTGAATCACACGCTTGACACTTTCTCTGGTCCTCAGACAGATTCTAGGTGAAGCCGTTATCATAACCCGCGGAAACGTCTCGAGACGTCGAGTCGCTGAACCCGCTGTCTTCGCTCCGGATATCTTTGAATACGTCTATTTTGCCCGTCCGGACTCTGTACTCGACGGTGTTAGCGTGTACCGGAGTCGCATGGCCATGGGTGATGCTCTCGCCGCGGAAGTCAAGCGTGTCCTTACCGAGAAAAACATCTCAGTGGACGTTGTCATACCAGTAAGTAGAATATGGCCTGCTTTCTCATCCACTCATTGACGTACCTACAGGTTCCGGACACTTCGCGTGTGGCAGCTCTCAACCTGGCTCAGAGACTTGGATTGCCGTACCGAGAAGGTTTCATCAAGAATCGATACGTTGGGCGAACTTTCATCATGCCTGGTCAGCAGATGAGAAAGAAGAACGTCCGCCGCAAACTGAATGCCATGGCCCTTGAGTTCGCAGACAAGAACGTTCTCCTGGTTGATGGTACCATCTTTTGACCCAGGCCTGGTCTTTCAACTCACATTTGGACAATCTAGATTCAATTGTTCGCGGAACGACATCGAAAGAGATCATACAGATGGCCAAGGATGTTGGTGCTAAACAAGTAATAGTCGCCAGCTGTGCCCCGCCGATTCGGTACATTCTCTTAGCCTCTCATCTCAATCCATCTGACGCTTCCATAGCTATCCCAACGTCTATGGTATCGACATGCCGTCTCGTACCGAACTTGTCGCCTATGGACGAGACACGAAATCAATAGCGGAAGCCATCGGCGCCGACCTCGTCATTTTCCAGACGCTGGACGATCTCGAAGCCTCTGTCCGACAGTTCAACGCGAACCTCGCAAAGTTCGACTGCTCAGTGTTCACCGGGGAGTACGTTACTGGCGGTGTTGATGAGGGATATCTCGCACATATAGAGAACTTGCGCGCCGACAATGTGCGCTCGAAGGCGCAACTCAACAGTGCTGACATCAACGGAACTGCGCCAGATCGGGAAACGGCGACCATGGCCTCGAGTGGTCCTCTGAACGGAGGCGACGATACCGTCGGCTTACACAACACATGGCAGCGGTAATCTAGTCTTGAGCCTATACACGAAAGATATCTTCCTGTTGTATGTTGCCATTTTGTTTCTGCTCTCATCGTCCCGTTCGAGAGATATTTAACTGTACCGTCTAGAGTATCCTTATCTTGTCTTTTATAATGTCGATGTTAGGAAGTTCTCCGTCTACCTTATCAAAGCGCATTATTTCAATTACAAGTCCATGTAACTAGCTGAGATACAAGAATCTACACTTTGGTTACATGCCAGTCAAGGATATCGGCCCATTTGGGCAATAGCTCAGAGATTTGTTCGACATCCTTATCTCCTCTACCCGATAGACACTGGAAGATCTTTTGAGACGAGGTTGACCATACGAAGGAACCGACTCACGATGACTAGGTCAGAATCATTGGGCATGGTCTTTGCGAGACGGAAACCTTCCCAAATTGCGTGTGCAGATTCCAGGGCTGCAATCTTGTGATGAGTGACTGTATCAGGAGGGGTACTGCTAAAGCTCACCTGGGATGATGCCTTCGCGCTGAGTGAGTAGTCTAAAGCCTCTCAGAGCCTCCTCGTCAGTAGCCACGACATATTCCGCGCGACCAGAGTCCTTCAACCAAGCGTGCTCTGGCCCGACACCAGGGTAATCAAGACCAGCACTGATGGAATGCGTCTCGATGATCTGTCCAGTCGGTGATTGGAGAATGTATGTCCTGACACCGTGCAAGACCCCAGGTTGACCTTTTGAGAGTGTGGCGCTGTGCCTATCCGTATCAACACCATCACCACCAGCCTCCACGCCGACAAGTTTGACACTCTTATCGCCGATGAAGTCGTAGAAGGTACCGATGGAGTTGCTGCCACCACCTACACACGCAACAACCACATCCGGCAGCTTGCCACGCTTCTCCTGTAGTTGAGACTTGATCTCCTCTCCAATGATCTTCTGAAAGTCGCGAACAATGGTTGGGAACGGATGCGGTCCGATGGCCGAGCCGACTAGGTAGTGTGTGGTGGCCAAGTTTGACACCCAGTCCCGGAAAGCCTCATTGACTGAGTCCTTGAGGGTTCGCGAGCCTGATGTAACAGGAATGACCTGTAGCATGTTAATACTACTTGATGGACGCAAAAGGTCATGCACTGGCCTTTCCGCCGAGCATCTCAATACGGAAGACGTTTAAAGCTTGCCTCCGTACATCTTCCGCTCCCATGTAGATTATGCATTCCAAACCGAACTTGGCACAGACTGTGGCAGTGGCGACGCCGTGCTGCCCAGCGCCTGTCTCGGCAATAATTCGCGTTTTCCCTAATCTCCGGGCGAGAAGAATCTGAAGACCAGTCAATGGCGCCGGGAAAACAATATTGGGGTACCAACCTGTCCCATGGCGTTGTTGATCTTGTGAGAGCCGGTGTGGTTTCTAGAAGATTGTTGTGTACTTCGAGTCAAAACACACCAGGGAGATATACTCACAAGTCCTCCCGCTTCAACCAGATATTGGCACCACCAGCATCATTCGTCAGATTTTCAGCCAGGTAGAGATTGGAAGGCCTGTTGATGTATTCGTAATGGCTGCGGAACTCTTCCAAGAAGTCCGGGTCGGCCATGGCGGACTTGTGCGCCTCTTCGAGCTCAAGGAGGCAATCCACTATCGCTTCTGGTACATATTGACCACCAAATTCTCCAAATCGCGCCGGTAGAGGAACCAGCTTGGAGTCCAGAATGGGGTCATTCTTCGGGGGGACCGAAGTGCTCGGCATCCGCGGAAGAGGTGTGCGAGGTTTCTGGGTTTGATCCTTGAGACTGATCTCACTGCAAAACTTTGTCACGTTGGCCGCCACATCCTCGGGCTGTGAGTTTTTTATGACGGTGACGATCCGACTGCCAATGACAACGCCATCTGCACCTGCGTCGGCGACGAAGTCGAAGTGCTCACGGTGCGAGACACCGAATCCAACGGCAAGTGGAACATTGGCGTGCTCGCGAACACGGGCAATTATGTCTGGGAGTTCGGCATTCATAGCCTCTTGTTCTGATCCCCCAGTTGTACTCATCTAGAAAAATTTCAGTACATTGGCTCTGTCAACACTTGGAGGAATGTACCTTGGAAACAACATATATGAAGGTATCGGCAATGGAGGCTAGAAACTTGATTCGGCTTGATTTGGTGGAGGGGGCAATGAGGGGAACATAGGAGATGCTGAGAAAGAGTTCAGATGATATCTATTCGTGCAGACAACGGCTGCGTACTTGGCTTGGGTACATTTGGCGCGGAAAGTGATAGCTTCTTCGGGGGGAAGATCCACCATGATGAACCCATTGGCGCCGGCTTCTGCAGCGTCCTGGATAGCTTTATCCTCGCCATACGACATAAGGGGGTTAAAATAACCTACGTGTCGTTAGCGCATCGCGGAAGAAGAGAGGGGTAGGAGTACGTGCCCATGAGAAGAACAGGTGCAGTAAGGCCCTGTTGACGGGCTTCACGCAACTGGCCAAGCGTTGTGGGATAATCCATGTCATTCTTTAGCGCGATCTGCCAGATGTTAGGTGTGATGAAGGACCAAGTTATAGTTCACGAAGCATACAGTGTTGCTTTCCTGTATAGCGGGACCGTCAACCATGGGATCCGAGAATGGAACACCCAGCTCAATGACGTCGGCACCGCCCTCTTGCATGGCGAGCATGATGGGCACGGTATCGGCGCGGGTGGGGTATCCTGCCGTTACAAAGGTTACGAGTGCGGGTTGGCCCTAGATAATATGGTGAGTACATTGAAATGCCGAGTTTTGTGAGGCTTGCCTGGGCCTTTTTCGCCTCGAAGACTTTCTTGAGGGCGTCCATGGTGGTGAGTACTGAGATCAGCGTCGGACTTCTGACTCGACCACTATTTGACCACTATCTAAAATATCACCAATCTGGGGCACGTGCTTATCATATCTAATCTACGGAATGTGATTCATTTTCTCAGCTTCTCTGCCTCTGACTAGATACTTACCCTCCATCAACGTAAAGATGGATACTACAACAACGTCGCATCTCGTGGACGAAGCCAGAGTTCTTGTCATCTACACCGGTGGCACTATCGGAATGCTTGTCGGACACCAAGGATATGTCCCCGAGCCATACTTCTTGACAGAAACACTAAGAAGCCAGACTCGGTTTCACGATCCATATCAGAATTCACTCTTCTCGAACTCTGGCTCCGTCCAAGGATTTAGAGACTGGAGCTCAAGTGGTCGCTCTAGTCCACAAGGATTGCAGCCGACCACCCCGACTTCGCATGCCAGTGGTTTCCACCAACCAACCTTGCTAGTCCGCTCCTCCCGACCCATCGGTCAATCCATTGGCTTACAGCCCACCAATCCAGAAACGAAGTCTCAGTATCACCTGTCCTGTGTACAAGTTTCAGAGAACGTTTACGAAGCCCATCTACCTAGTCTTGTCACGCCTCGTTCCGCCGTTCCAGGTGGAACTGGGAGCAAGTCCATCCGATACGCTATCTTGGAGGTCAGTGCTAGTCATCACGAACCCTCACAGATTGATGAATTTACCGTCTCCAGTGGAATCCTTTACTCGACAGTAGTAACATTGAAATCGAAGGTTGTGTCATTTTTGTCTGCGTATGGCATAATTACTTAATGCCTCATTCGCAGTACAGATTGGATCCGCATCGCCTCTGATATAGAGTTGAATTACACATTCGATGCCTTTGTTGTCCTGCACGGAACGGATACCATGTCCTATACGTCCAGCGCTCTCAGTTTTCTGTTGGAGGATCTGGGAAAGACGGTGGTAAGTGTAATGTATCACCGCAATGGTCTCCTCCATCATTATGTCTTAGATCATCACTGGCGCCCAAATCCCGCTTTCCCAGTTGCGCAACGATGCCACGGACAACTTCATGGGTGCTTTGACCATAGCCGGCCACTATATCATTCCAGGTAGGTCTTTTCACCTTACCGAGACTGCGCCTGAGCCCTTGTCAACTCGCTTTGTCAGAGTGTTGTCTCTATTTCAATCATACGCTCTTCCGGGGGAACAGAGTGTCAAAGGCGTCTTCATACGACCTTCGAGCTTTTGATAGTCCTAATTTTGCTCCACTCGTCAACGGTACGGGATTCTCTGTCCTTAGGAAGCATGAAATTAAGCCCATCCAGTCGGTATCGATATCGTAGTAAATTGGCAAGACGTTATCCGGCAAACAAGCTTGCGCCGCTTTCGAGCTCACAAATGTATGCCTCCCGCCCATTCTCCAGATCTCCCACTGACGTATTCTCTAGATATGAGCCCTCACGTTGGTAGGTCGCATCTGAAACCGTTTACGCAGTTGTCTCATAGCGCGTCTATTCAGCTACTTTGCGTTTGTTCCCTGGTATCACTGCAGCGACCATCAAAGCCTTCTTCATGCCGCCCATACGCGGTGTGATTTTGGAGACATTTGGTGCGGGTAATGCTCCGCAGCGTCAAGACCTCATGCAAGCTTTACAAGAGGCATGCCAAAGAGGCGTTGTCGTCGTCGCCATCTCACAGTGCTCCAAAGGCTCTGTTTCGGACGCATATGAAACCGGACGCACTTTGCTGCAAATGGGTGTCGTCCCTGGGCATGATATGACACCTGAGGTACTGACATCGCGTTTCCTTCAAAGTCTCAAGGTTGATCATCATCCGCCTTACAGTGCGCTCTTACGAAGCTCAGCTATCTGTTGTCCAAACCCGAACTCACTGTCGAAGATGTTCGCAACCTCATGGGAACACCTCTTCGCGGCGAGCTAACCAGGCCGTCTGTGGCAGCACCTAGTCAGCCTACTCTCGACCAGAATCTAGATAACTTCCAGAATCTGCTCTCTCAATTTTTGAAACTTTCGCAAGCACCATCGACGATCCCAAAAATTACCTTGTCCTCCCCGGTGATAGACGAAGCGACACAAAAAGCAGCAGCGTCATGGTCCTGGACTGCTGCCGAAGCTGCATCAACGGAGGCCGTCCTGCTACCCTTCCTGATACATCTCGCAGTAGCAAGGAACGACGTCGACAGTGTTACTTTCTGCCTTTCATCGACAACTTCCTCCACGAATGACACTCCTGGGGACTCTGTGCTGACTCCAGTCGACACCATCCATCAGTATGGCAACATTGGAGGAGGACTAGTGAATGCGCTGGAGCTGGGCTCGGGAAAATCTCCGCTGCATGTCGCAGCTTTGAATGGCCACATAGATACTGTAAATCTTCTCCTACACTCTGGTGCACTTGTTCATCTACGTGACGGACTCGGGCACACGGCTGTATACTACGTGAGTGTACCTGTGCTTTCCCTGAGTGCCTCAAAACTGACAGGACATAGGCGGCGCGGCAAGGGCACCATGATGTCGTCGAGGTCCTTGTGCAGGCAGGTGCGCAGGTCGGCGGCTCCGACGAGGCTTTCGCACATACGGCAGTCAAAGACGCCACGCGTAAGCACGACCTGAAGGCTCTCCATTCCTGGTCCATCGCGGGCATCAAGATCCTGATGGATAAAGAAGAGTCGCCAAAGCCCTAAACGACGAGCGTAGCTGCTCAGAAAAGACTCAAGCGAAAAAGTAGCTTCATTACACGCACCCACAGCAGTTCCTATACATGACATTAGAGCAAGGAAAAGGGAAGGGAATTAAATGTTAGTGATATCATCTCATTCGCCTTAGTCCTCAATCATTTCAATGTCGCGGATCTCAATCTCCTCCTCTCCCTCCTCCTCCTCGTCTTCACCGTTGATTGCTTTCGTAATCTGCTCTGAGAGCGTCTTGAGGAATATCTGGAGTTGCTCCTTTCGAAAGGAAAATGGGGCATTCAGAAAGTCCAGTGCCGCAACAAACTCGGGAGTCTCTTTCTGCAGTTCGATGGGCGAGTACATGACAGCAGGGACGAGCTCCCTCGATTCTGCGTCTTCGTCATGACATAGTCGAAGAGTGAAGTTGAGACCTGTGGACAAAAAGTTCAATGAGTTATGTATCATGTCCACCGATAAATTGTTGTTACTCTGCTTCTCTCCCGGATCGTCCTCCTTTGTATAGGTGTATATGCAGGTCAATATACAGTCCTCCTCTGGGTTCGCCTCAAACTTGCATTTGTCAAATCTCACGGCCGTGATGAGAAGATCTGTGACATCTTCGTAAAACCTGATCAACTGGACTGTCTTGGGGTCGTCCGAGTACGCAGAGGTGGTGCGCTTTCCGCGTTGGGCAGAACCTGGCGGACGAGATGATGTCGCAGCAAGGCTCTTAGATCTCTTCACTTCTGCCGCGAGTTCAACATTCACCATGCGGACTATAACTCTGAGAAAACGACTTGCAAGAAGCGGGAAATCTTACGTTCTTGATCCAATTCGAGAATTCGCTGGTCTTTCTCCTGGATAGCCTTGGCTCGATCCTCAAATTGGCGCTTGTACTTGTCCTTCTCGCGCTCCAGTATGACCTTCTCCTCGTCGGCGGCCTCCCGTGTAAGGAGTTGTAAGACGTTGCTTTTACCATCCTTCAGCAGCGGTTCGACACTAGCCATCTGGCGCGTCATTGTCTCAATAATCTTATTTTGGTCTGACGTCCTGCTTCAACAAAAGAAACGCGCCAAGATGGGGATGTATACCTTCTATTGTTTTCTCAGCAGCCTCTTGATATTGCCGCAGTAGCTCTTCCGGCTCTGTTTCTCTTGCGCGAATGAGTTCCTCAACTTGACGCGATAGTTGTTCCGAGCGCATCTGAGCCTTATCGACAATACGTGAGCAAACCTTGGCCATACGGTGCATAGAGATACATACGTCCTCCAACTCCTGCTGTAGGCGTTTGATTTCAGAGCGCGACTGTGGCCTAATGGACGGCCCATCCTCGTCAGAATCGATCTCCACATGTGCACCGGACGTCTTCTTTGCGACTCGGGTGGTTTTGGCTGCGACTTTGGCCTTGCCTTTGCCGTTCACAGCGGGAGCCTTGCCACCCTTGGTTGATTTGGTCGTGCGCCGCCCTGTCGTTCCCGACAATTCGTCCTCTTCTCCCTCAATGACTACAGGATTCTCCTCGTCGCCGGAGGCATTCAACGGACTGGGTGACTGCTTCCTTCGGCCCGCTGCTGTGGGCTTGGATGGACCAGGTGCTGCATTCGAACTTCGAGCCATTCTCGGGATAGAGGAGCCAAAACCACCTTGAGATCGGAGATGGAAGTGTTGAAAAGTGAGAAAGACGTCGACACAGGGTTACTTTGCTCACCCAACGAGTCGTCGCTCATGCGCTTTGGCGGTTCGAAGTGAAAGGAGAAAATCCCACGTGATGCGGATCGCAAGGGTAATCGTGCAGGTAGCCGCTGCAGCCGCAATGACTTGTATGATTGAAACATTGTGATTGAACCATGCGGACTGTCTCTGAGCGTACTTCCAGAGATACAGCGCGTTGAAAGAGGCAAACTGGCTGTTACATGGCCCAGTCAAACTTGGTGACCTCGGGTCACGAACGCGGTAACAGTAACATTGCCCGATTTAGAACATAAGACGTGGTCTCCTCCGCCCCATCATGCACAGTATCATCTCGCGTGTAAACAATGTCTCTGCCTTCCTGTCGACCGTCACAATGTGCCTCCTTGGTGCTATTGCACTTTCCTCCTTTCTCTTCAACGCCCAACCATCAGGCGACCTTGCTATAGCCTCGGTGAAAGTGTAACGAAACTCGCATTGTCGTTGACGTGTATTGACGAGTCTGGTGTCTTCTGTAGGTTCCCGGCCAAGGTTCAAAGATACCCGCACAAGAAGCAGGAGATGGCCTTTGTGAACTTCAACATCAGTGCAGGTGCGTCCGACGTGTTCGCTCTCAGCGACCATACCAACTTTGGGACAGACCTGCGACCGTTATTCCACTGGAACACGAAGCAACTATTCATCTATCTGGAGGCTGAATATGAGAACACTCAGGGGGTCAGTCTGAACTTACTTCTGGCTATCACACGTCTTACATCCAACAACAACAGGTTCACAACGAAGTCGTGATCTGGGATCGCATCGTGCGCCGCAAGGACGACGCGCTCGTGAATGTGGTCGGCAAAAATAAATATCACTTCCGTGAATTGTCGCGCAAGTTCCGGTCAGTCCGCTCAATTCCTCCAAGACCCTGTACGCTTACGCCGCGTATAGTGGTGTACCTGCTGCGAACTACACCCTCAGATACAACCTGATGCCCCATGTCGGCGTTTTGACATACGGGGAGGCAGCCAAGAGTCCTCTTCCGGTAGACTTCTTGATAGAGGAACAAGTGTCGTAGTGCTATAGTATATACTGCCCAGCAGCTATTTATTTTGCTCGTCAGATGATGCCGCTCCCCCTTCTGACTGAGTCTATGAGATGGACGCGTGTCCAAGCCAGTGGTATACAGTATTGTAATTATGTAGTGCACAGGGGATATGGAATGTAGATACGAGTACAGTGAGCGTGGAAGAATATAAGCGGGTGTGTAGACGGTCAGATCAAGTTTGATGCAATTTCGCACTCTTAATATGCGCGGCTCCGTTCGAGCCACCATTCCCCTTGTCTTTTTTCTGACTGGAAAATCGGCTCAAGATAGCGTTGACCATCTTGACGAACCTAGGAATACTCATTAACTCGTAGTCACAGAACGAAAGAAGAGTCTTACCAGAATATGTTGAGCGCATTGAGGAGGATGTTACCACCGAGGTAGATACCGATGTACAGCAAAGGTATCTGGTCACGGACATCATACAGCGTATGCGCAAAGCTCACAGACTGGAGTAGAATAAGAACCAGAAGTCAGGAGCAATGTGAACACACATACGACATATAGTCCGCCATAGACCAAACGAACGCCAAAGAACGTGAGCAAGAGACAAATGCCATTGAGCAGTTGGAAGGTTGATCCCGTACGTTCTGTTTTGTCGAGGAACCTACATAGTCGAGCTCAGAGCTTGATCCAATCATGAGACTCGAAGTCGGTACCAGTGTATGTTCAAGAAAAACGTGCTTCTACACCATGAATCAGAACGACATTTGGAGAGTAAAAGAGAGGACGCACGCTTCCCAGAGTAAGCATCGAGCAGCGTAGTAGGCAAGAAATGGTTTCTTCCAATGGCTTTGAGCCTGGTACGGTGAAGGAAGGGCAGTGAACGCGTACAAATGAGCCAACGTATATCGCGAGACAAGCGAGACCTAGTCACGCGACAATGAGACTTGAAGCGCGTCAAGAAGGAGCAAATTACCGTGCAAAACAAATCCAAAGTCTGTGAAGTTGATGATTGCGTCCAGAGTGTCCCAGGCAAAGTATCTAGATTGTTGCGGCATTGACGCGTCAATGCGGTCGCGATGTGTATCAGGAACACATACCCGACGGCTACGGAAATCAACAGCCCAATGCGCTGTTCAGACCAGCCAAAGGCCTTGTCCTCCTCAAGCTCTTCTAAGTGTAACGATCTCACAGCGAGAGGAACGATGACTAGGACGTGCGCTTGTGAAACAACATGTATACACCTGGGGATGATATAGCATCAGCCGTTTTGGTGGTTGCCTCTGTGAAACTCACCAGTTGTTCCGCGCCCGTCTGCCCATTTTTCCATACGTGTCTGCGAACAGCCATATACTGACCACAGGAGCGACCAATAGATGTATCAGAGTGAAAAAGCAGAAGCTAGCGGCGACGGCGGGAAAATGAGATGAGAGGCGCGTAAGGCCAGCGGCCTGGACGAGATCCTCGAGGACCATGGGAGTTTGGGGAGAAGCAGGTAGGCCCGGGTGAAATGATGATTGAGTGCTACGCGCAACACTTGGCCTGGCCATGCGTCATGCGCATGACAGAACAGGCAAGGCGACGGTCTCACTTCCTGTTCGGGACAGTCGATCCCAATGCAAGTTCCCTCCTTCGTACGACAGGCGTTTGCGCCCTTCCCGCTCTACTCTTATCCACCCATAACGCCGAAGCGGAAACAGTCCTCACATCCGACCCTCTGGATCCACCCGCCCAGCTCGCCGGATGGCGTCCTGAGCGCCGACGTCGAGTGCCTCAAATGGCAGGCGTATCTGGCATTGCGGGGCGTGGACGGGCTACGTGTCCGCACCGACGTCGACGCGCAAGGCTCGCTGGATGGCCGTCTTCCCTGTCTGCAGGCCCCGTTTGGCGGTCAAGTGGCCAACAAGCCGGGAGATGACATTCTGGACTTGCACGCAGCGCACCACATTCCCGGCTGGGCTGACGCGAAGCTCGGACAAACGGAGGACGATCCTTTGGAAGGGTACAAATCTGTAGCAGCAAGGGACGAAAGCCGCGCCTGGGTGTCGTTATTGGAGGGGAATGTGCATGCAGCTTTGGTCCGTACTTACTACTACAAGGACGCATCATTCCCTGAATTTCTGCTGTAGATTCTGGCCCTGCCAAAATGGTCCTTCTTCCTTTGGTTGATCTCACCAGCTGGCCCTCCGAAAACGCGCTCTCTCGAGTCGATCCTGACACCCCCACCTCCACCACGGACGGGTATCACGTCCCTCCTTCCTCCTCTAGCAATATTCGGGTACCAGATATCACAAGCTGCGGTGGACTCGCGTTACCAGGATGCCATCGCTGCACTTTCTGAGCGGCTTGCGACAGACCGCTGGTTCTTGGGTTCAGAGTGGGTTACCATCTCCTTTCCTATCCGCTCAATTGACAGTTGCACAGCTCCCCGACGCCGCTGGACGCCCTGGTCTTTGCTTACCTTCACTGCATACTCAATCTCAAGGACGGCCCTGTCAGACAGGGAGTGACGCGTCGAGTGAATCTTGTTGCCTGGGAATACCGTGTCCGGAGTCAAGTTATGAGCGCCTTCACGAGAGTATGAAAGCTGCGGTACTTGACTTGATATCAGAAGTCTCTATCATCCAATCGATCCCTGACCACCCTTTCGTGGGGAGGATCATCACGATGCAACGTTTCGCGTGTTTCACAAGCCCAAGCCTCTGAGGCAAAGCAACGCATAGTTTTGAACTGGCCACAAGAAGGCCTCCGCTTCCTGCGCGCGCTGCTATTGGTTGTCTCCATCAAAATCACAGCGTGAGCCAATCAGGCCTCAGAGTAGATTTCATGCGTGATCAAGCACTTGTCAAGGCCTCTGGTCTACTCGATCTCCAGCGGCTCACGTCGAAGTGCTATGTCACTGGAGATCTGCCAGGTGAGACAGCGATGAACCAATCCTTTTCACGCCGGCGAAACAAGCCTCAGCGCAGCCAATGTCAGCCATCTTCTGGCAGATCTTGGATGACATGAGGCTGATTCCATCGCCGTATCCATGGCAATCTTCGCAGAGTTCAATCAACGGATACAAATGCTAGCCAATGAGACACTAGCACCCTGAGCGCTCCTGGGCGTGTATATAAAGTCGCGCTTACATCACCTAGGCTTCAGGTGCCTTCCACTTCCCTTCGTTCCACCAGCCGTTCGCCTCTTTTCTGAGCAGAGTGAGTTTCTTGTCTGCACCTTCCGAAGAATGAATAACAGAGCGCTCTCTGCCTCCCTCAGGCTCATTTCCCAAGGTCTATTCTAGCAATAGTCGACCACTTTTGACCTTTTTGACCACTCACATCCCTTTCGAACACCCGTCACATTCCATTCTCAAAATGCGCTTCTCACTTGCTGTCGCCGCTACCGTTCTATCCGCTGTCTTTGTCTCCGCTGAGGACCACGCCGTCTCCGTTGGTGCGAATGGGGTGAGTGTGGTTTGCGACTGTCGCGTGGAAACGCGTCTCATCATTGTCATGTTAGGAACTGGCTTTCAGCCCTACAAGGTTAGACACCCTTCCGTCTCAAATTTCCTTCCAGGCTCAAGTCTTGTTGCAGCGTCACCGCAGCTGATGGCGACACAGTCACCTTCACATTGTGCGTATCTCGAATGTCATTCTCCCACATCTGGTCCTGACTGTCCTTCAGCTACCCCAAGAACCATGTATGCTCGTTTCCAACTATACAACACTGTCACTCAAACTTCATCAGACCGTCACACAATCTACCTTTGCCGACCCATGCCAGATTATGACCACACCCAAGCAGGGTATCGATTCGGGTTTCCACCCCGTGTCCGCTAATGATACCATGGTGCCGCAATGGCAAATAACCGTATCGAACGCTTCCGTGCCACTGTGGTTCTTCTGTGCACAGACTGGGCATTGCGAGAAGGGGATGGTGTTCGCCGTCAATCCGACCGCCGAGAAGACATTTGACGCGTTCCTTGTATGTCGATCCTTATCCATTCAATCCGACACGAAACTGATGAGCGCCAGAACACCGCCACGGGAGGAGCTGCCAACTCGACGTCCAGTTCGACGGCTGGCGCATCCAGTGCATCAGGTTCATCAGGAAGTGCGACGGGGGGTGTAAGTGTCGCAACTTCCTCGGGAACGAAACAAACCGGAAGTGCATCAACTGGTACGGCTGCTGCCTCCGCGTCCCCATCTACTACCTCATCCAACGGTGCATTGGGTTTGAGTGCTGGTCAGACCAGTCTTCTCGCCATCGTGGGCTTGATGATGGGACTGATCCTGTAGGATACCTGGCTTTCACTTCATACATGACAGCATGCGGACTTCGGTTAGAGAAGATTGTATTCACGATCCTGTACCGGTTACGGGTCACAAGTAATGGACAGGTTGGGAATAATTGCGTGAGTAGGGGCTACATACTGCATCAGATGATAAGGCCCCGCAGCAAGAACACAAATAACTCGATGACGACAGGCAGTACGTCGAACAGCCGGGCTCGGACTGGGCTCGGACGACGATGTATTTCTGGAGGTAATCAATCAACTAAGCGGTAGATCCCAAACCTTGAGTGAGACGTCGTGAGCTACCACTTCCTTATGGTCTTGATCGTCCGATGCGTCCGAGTCTCTCTCACAAGACGCGCTGTCAACCCAATGCCTCGCGCCACTAGTAGTGAGTAAACGGGAAGGCACAGTGGGATGGAATGATACTGAAGGGACTGAATCTGAAATTGAGAGAGATGAGGTCCTGTTTTGACTGGGGAAGAAAGTACCAACCATCATGCGCACTGAAGGAAAGGACTGGGTGGACCTCATCAAGCTCCTGCTCTGTTATCACATCCCGCGCGGCCACCTCGGCGTGAGTATCCCACACATTCACCACCCCTTGCTCATCCCCAACAGCAAGCCACCTTCCTGACACATCCAGATCGAAAAAATGGCGCTGAGCGGACGTATCACTGTAGGTAGGAGGCGTGTACCGTCTTACAGGCTCGCTGGCACCGCCACGGAGATCCCACACATATATGCCCGCTCGACGGCGAAAGGACGCATAAAGAAGAGGAGACGTTAGGCAGGCTTGAGATACGCCCGCGTCGCCAAATGGAAGGCCATATTGTGCCACGATCCCATTGGTATCCAGATCACACAGGGCTAATCCACCCGACAGACTTCCCATCGCAAGGAGTCCAGCGCTCTCGTCAATTGTCAGAGAAGATATGATGCCCTTGACGCCATCTTTGCTACTCTTTTTGGGCGTCGTCGGCACCAATTCGCCCTCCGTGCCAGGACGCGACACGTCAAAGATCGTGTAGGCCTCCGTGGTGCCTGCGTACAATTTTTCGCCCGTCGGTCCAAAGGCGAGGCTATGCGGAGCCACATGTCTTTCGCGATGGTCGATGAGGGGGTATGACGCGCGTAGCCTGCCGTCTGTTGCGTCAAGCAGGCGGACGGGTGTCTCTCGGATCGAGGCGGCGAAGCATGGCAAACCAGGGACGGAGAAGGACGTGTAGGGATACCAGGCAGTGCACAGAGCTGGGGCTGGGAGGGAAATGTGCAGTGCCTCGTCGTGAGACGAATCAATAACATCTGAATCTGATGGTAGACTGTGAGCCGATAAGAATATAGATGGAGGGTAGCACTGCGGGCACAGACCGGTGTACGAATAGACTAGGCTCTTCGCATTGCGACAGCACGCCCAAGCCGTCAGGCGACCTGCATACGCGTCAGGTTTGACCAAAACGAGACGCGCTAGAAACGGACCATACGCTCCGTCTCGCCCAGTTTTCTTTACTACCGCCAGCGCCTAACGAGAGCGTTTGACGCAATCTTCCTTTGGCGCCATTCTCGGTGCTTATATCTGCACCTGCAGTCGTTGGTCCTTCTAGATTGGAATCTATAGCTGGACGGCGCTCATTCTCTTGTTCCGGCATGTGAATGCAAAGACTGGATATTGGGAGAACGGTAGGCACTGGGCAGATAGCGGCAGCGGCCTGCTTTTCGGAGTCTCAATTGCGGTCACGTCCACAGATCAGATCACGCCAGGCCTGGATCACCTTGCTTCAAGCCTTCACCAGAGATGTCTAAGTCTTGGCAGATCAGCCCGTGGTAGTAAAATTGAATGCGTAAGAAGCCACCAGTACACCCATCTTGTTCATCTTTCCATCTCGACGGTTGGCATCTCTTGGTCTCGATCGGTGTGCGTTCCGCTCGAATGAAAGCGCGGCGCACGGTACCAGCTCGAACCCATCTTCATGATAATGATCCTTTGTCCTGTTCATCTTGTTCTCTCCAATTCTGCTCCTCCTCTAGCAGGCAGTATGGCTGTACATTCTCGCACAGAGCGATGGTATAAAAAAGCCGTCAAAGGAATCCCGGATATCTGCTGACCTTGACATGGCGCCGATACAGATACCTGGCCTGCCAAACGTCGCCTTGTTGTGCGTATCTCATGTTTGGGACGCCACAGACACTCATTGTTTCGTCTAGCACAGGCCCTCTTGTAACTACAGCTTGTGAGATTTATGCGTCTCCACGATACTCAAAGACGCATAGGTCCTGGGATATATGTGGAGCTACGGCTTATATGGTGTTCTGTTCGTTCAAGTTTGTGAGTGTGTTAGAACTACCTCGTAGCCCCCTTCTCCTAGGGTTGACGCACCAGTGCAGATGTATATATCCAGACCTTCGCTGCGAAGGATTCTCGCGGGCTGAAAGCCTACGGTGCGCCTTTCAAAAATTATTGCTCCTGCCCATCGGACCTCATCATTCTTCAGTATCTGTGCTGTTTCTTTTTGAGACAGTCTTCACAGTCTTCATGAACATCGGTGCTTGGAAGGCATTCGGGTCTGGATGGGGCGACGTTGACAATCTCTCGGCTTTGAACTGGTCCTGGAGGCCGCTGACAGGTATCAATTGCCTTGGTACGTTGCCAGCTTCCATCATACTTGTCCTCCAACTGGCGTCAGAGGCTTCTATGGCTCAGAGCTTTTACGCATGGCGTATCTATCAGCTATCGCACTCAATCTGTCTACCGTTATTTATCGAGTTTGTAAGCCGCAAGCATCAGGCTCGGGAACCCTGAAAAGCTCAACAAGAATGGTCAGTTATCAGTGGCGCAAATTGTCGTTGGACTCCACTTTAGCACCAAGGTTTGTGATCCTGTACTATGAGTCTCGATATGACTCACCAAAAAACGTAGATGGCCACTGAGGGTGATGAAATAGCGATCCTCCTGACCCTTTCGCCCGAAGTCACAGTTTGTATCTGGAAGGTCCATTGCTTCAACACAACTGAACGTTCCGCTAGGCTTGGCTCGTCCTGAATCTTGCATGCGATGCATTGATCACAATCTCACTGTTGGTCATAGTAAGTCCAATGACTTCAGCGTATAGGGCATCCTCCTGGAACTATCTGGTCTAGCTCTATCGTCAGAAAGCACGCAGCAAGTTCAGTCACACCATCAACACGCTGAACAGGCTTATCTTTGTGACATGCGAGACCGGTTCTGTAACGTGTCTTGCAGCTGGGACAGAGGTGGTTGTTTGGGCGAGGCTCAGACACTACAGCTTCCATCTCGGCATGTACGTCTGTTAATCAATTATGATATACGAAAGCACAACTCTGACTTTTGGCCTAGCTTCCTGATTATGGGAAAATTGTAAGTCTCATGCGCATGCACCAATGAGCACGCTGCCACCGTTCTGATCGACCTCCACTGGCAGATACTCGAACATGCTGATGGTAGTTCTGAACTTTCGCGCACAGTTCGATTGCGATGGGACGGAATCATCTGCGCCATCAGTCAGAGTCAATCAAGAGGCCTCGCGGCGTGGCGTGTGCATACATTACACAACCGATATAGTGACGGACCGTGAGGCCAGCGTGATCGATATGGACGTTAGTATCGCTCTCAGATATTCGCGTCTTGAACCGCTGAAACTCAATATGACAGGGCCTCATGTCGTCGTCCAATGGCAACAGAAATTTCACCGAACAGAAACTGTCCGGGAGGTACGAGGAAAATCAATACAAAGCAGACGTTATCGCAGTCGTGTAAGGATACAGCACTAGTCCAAGGAAATCATCTATGAGGTATATCTTCATGTGAATTTGAGCGACTGAAGATGTTCATTATCTCGCCTGACCAAAGCACCTCCTTGCCCACTAGCGCAGTCTCGTTGAGATACATATGAACTGTCGTTTGGAGTAACATACCCTCTTTATACAACTTCACTCTCGATGCAATCGCCTGGAGCAAATTCGGGAAAGAATCACAAGCACCTGTCATTACACCTTTGCTTGCAAGTACCGTACCGCAATACAGCCAACATGTCCCGCATCAGAGACGTTCGTGCCCAACGACGAGAGCACGACCAGTGTATTTGATAATTATACATATAGAGCTACAGTACCATACCATAGTGAGCGACCTATGCGCCAATGGCCTCAACGGCGACAGAGGGTTCAACGGGAGCAACAGACACAACCTTAGGGGCCGCTGGCTTGATCTCCGTTTTTGAGGTTGAGGCAGTGGCGGTCGGTTTATCATGAGAAAGTTTTGCCTTCTTCCTCTTCTTCAACAAGGCTATGAGGGTCTGTGAGTCACTAGTGTTACGGTCAAGGAGCAGAGCATACCGGCGGACACAGCATTCTTGACGCCATCCACAAGCTCCTTGCTTTGCTCGAGATACTCTGTATCCTCAAAGCGATGCTTCTTGCCGGCGGAGGAAGCAGGTTCTCCTGGTGTGTTAGAGCCAGAGTTGGGGTCTATGCCAAGTTTACGCTCCAGAGCCTCCAACTTGGCTTTCTGGGCTTCAGCCTTGGCGGCGACTCGTTCCGGCTCTGATTCGAGATATTCAGCCAGCCTATAATCATGATCAGACGTAGAGCTCAATGCAGGAAAGGTCACATACTTCTTGGCCTCCTTTATGGTGCTCAACCTCCGTCCGCTGAGATCACGACAAGAGTTGTTGTTGCTCGTCTTCTGACTGCTCATGCGACCCCCGGCGGCACGCAGCTGAGACCCAAAGCCACCCTTCCCCCCGAGAAGACGAGGTGTCAGTCGTAGCGACAATAGGTGTGATTCAGTGGGGTCGAGAGCCGAAATGGGAGCATCATAGTCGGGGACTACGCCTGAATGGGTGGTCAAGCGCAGGGCAGAGATAGGGAGGGTGTCATAGCGCTCCTCGAGCAGAGGCAGGATGGACGAGACGGGGGTCGAAGACGGCACCGACAGCGAAAGAGTGGGGAACGGCGCAAAAGTCGACACTAAGATGCTGGTGGTCATGACGGTCAAGGTGAGAGAAGGCCTCTGACGTAATGTTCAATCGCCTCTTGGACTCATTGTTCATGCTGGCCCGATGAACATTCTCTTGGTCTGCTCTCAGCACTACGCCTTCGCCTCTACAGCATGTTGACGAACCCAGCCGCCACCCCGCCTCTGCGCCAGGCATTCAATAAATTCATCTTGTACGAGAACCGACTACGTTTCTTTATCATCGCATCCAACACTGCCGACTCGCGTCATCGCATCATAAAGATTGACAGGACCGCTAATGAGGAGCTCAATGTCGTGGAGGACGAGACGGACTATAGCGGAAAGCAGATGAGCGCCATGCTCAAAATGCTGGAAGATGGCAATAAGAGCTCGGGAGGACTGGGCAAAGCGAAAGTCTTCTTTGGGATCGTTGGTGCGTCGTGAGTTGGTGCCGCCAAAATAGACACCTGAGAGAGTCCAGGATTTGTACGCTTTACTGCAGGCTGGTACATGATTCTCATCACGAAACGTTCTGTTGTGGCGCTCGTCGGCGGACATTATCTGTATCACTGCGAACACGCGGAACTCGTCTCAGTCTGCTCCAATCCGAGAATAGAGAAACCTGCCGAAGAACAACGCCTGCTGAACATTTTCAAGCAAGTCGACATGTCCAAGAATTTCTACTTCAGGTGCAAATGCTTGGTTCATTACACAGTGCAGAAGGCGCTAATGTGGTCTCTCCAGTTACACATATGATTTGACTTCATCCCTGCAGCATAACCTTACAGGAGCAAATCGCTCAGTACACGACGGACCCTATGCCTTTAACGACCGTTATGCGTGGAATTATAATATGATATCAACACCTTTGGAACGTCCTGCCAGTTCACATTGGCTACTGCCACTAATGCACGGACATGTTGATCAAGCCAGTGCGTTCCGACCATTCCCGCCGTATGCTCAGCGTTGACGCTGAACAGAGCTTACCGTTCTTGGACGTGTTGTCTTTGTCACGCTGATCGCGCGACGTTCTCGCCATTTCGCAGGAGCGCGCTACCTCAAACGGGGTGTCAATGATGAGGGAAACGTCGCGAACGAAGTCGAGACCGAGCAGATCGTCTCAGAAGCGCTCACAACGCCATTCTACTTTCCTTCACCACGCCGACCGAGCCCTAATTATACCAGCTATGTACAGTATCGAGGAAGTATACCTATATACTGGACACAGGACCCCAACAGCATGAGTCCCAAGCCACCTATCGAAAGTAAGAGAGTTTTTCATCTCCATGGATATATCGAGAGCTGAAATCGGCACAGTCAACGTCGTCGATCCATTCTACACAGCTGCTTCCAAACACTTCGACGATTTGTTCAGGCGTTATGGCACGCCAATTATGATACTCAATCTAATCAAGAAGCGAGAACCTGTGAAGCGAGAAAGCAAACTGCTGGACGAATTCACGTTGTGTGTCGAGTATCTGAATCAGTTTCTACCGAAAGGCAAAAAGATGATGTACCGAGCTTGGGACATGAGTCGCGCGTACAAAGAGTTTGTGCTCTTTATTTTGATTGACTTCAGCTCATATTTCTTAGAAAAACGCAGGATGTCATCAGCTACCTAGAGGACATCGCGGAAGAGTCAATTCAAGAGACTGGGTTCTTCCACTCTGGGCCCGAGCCTTACTCCCATTACCTGTCAAGACCCAACTCTGAGTAAGTTTCTGTTCTACGGACGACCACTGCGCGTGACATCGAGATCTTCTTGCAGGTGGCGCAATAATATCTTGTTGCAGAATGGGGTCTGCCGCACAAATTGTGTTGACTGTCTGGATCGAACAAATGCAGCGCAATTCGTATTTGGGAAACGCGCTTTGGGGCATCAGCTGTACGCCCTTGGGGTGGTGGATAGCCCCAATCTCGCTTTCGATTCCGATGCTGTGAACATGCTCACTGAGATGTACCATGATCACGGAGACAGTGAGTCTTGTCAAATTTCGTTTCTCGTATATCGACATGCGACTTCTAGCCATCGCCTTACAGTACACCGGAAGTGCCCTCGTCAATCGCGTAGAGACCTATCGTAGGATGCCACACTGGAACAGCCATTCTAGAGATATCATCGAGAATATCAGAAGGTTCTACGCGAATTCACTTCTAGGTAATCCATTCCCGATTCTTGCCGTTTCGCGAATAACGGTGTCTTAGATGCCGACAAGCAGACTGCCATCAACCTTTTTCTTGGGATACAGAACGATGCGCATCGTGACCGACCGGTGCGTGGGGGTTACCAACAGTGGTTCAATCCGGAGTATTTGGAACCACCATACGTGATACCTGACTGCAATGGTCGATTGCGCGAATTTGTGACGACCAAAGGCGAATTCTGGATCGAGTATTATCGACCGCTGCTGTTCACAAGCTTAGGGAAGCACTTTGCATACTCGATGAACAGCACACTCAAATTACCTGGGTATGTTCGTGTCACTCCCTGTGCATGTCGCTCATCCAAAGCACCCTGTGACAGTAAAACTGCCAAAGACATCAACCACAGTCCATTTGAGACAAGTTCAAGACATCGAACCTCAAGGTAGTGCCCTCTTCCTCCTGTTGATGTTATCGATGACCGACTGTTCGGCGACTACAGTGTGGTTTCCGGGATGCGAAAATGGATTGGATCGCAGCACTCACAAACCCCAGGGGCGAAGAAGCCAGGTAAACCTGCGCCGAAGGCTGAGACTCGAAAAGCGTCAACGTTCGAGCCCGAGATGTCAGAACGCGACAAACACTCGACTGAGGCGATTGCTAAACAAATGCTGGAGCCTTACGTGTCAGAGACGGAGGTCGCTGAGTATCAAGGGTAGGCTCGTTCATCCATGTTTGAGCGAGCAGCACCACCCACTTCGTGACTTCAGATACATTGACCAGTATAGAATTCCTATGGATAAAGCGGACCGAAAAGATTTGGAGGTGTATGCTTTGGCCGTGAGGCTGGCTAACGGTGATGGATATGCGGACTCTGAGACAGATGAGACGAAGGAAAGGGAATTTGCTGTCTATGTTGAGCATGGGAAACCAGAGTACTATGAAGGCTATGGCAGAAAGGAACCGCTACCAGTCACTTTCAACTATGAACGGTGGACCAATGGACCTGCTTCTTCGTAGAAATTTGGATAATATCATTACTTAGTACCCACAAGCCACTATGCAGTGTGCATACAAGACGGATGACAGGGCCGAGGTCCGATGATTATGTCAGTCGATTCGAAAAATTTGATCGCACTACTTGATCTCCTACACTTCCGCCCGCGTATTCATGGCTTCCATACTCAAAGCCCAGAAGAAGAATGCTGCCAAGGCCGACCCAAAAGGAAAACGCAAGGCGGACGACATGGATGTGGACGACGAAATCGCGGAATCCGCGCCGAAAGTGAAGAAGAACAAGCAGAGAGTGCTTCTACTTTCTTCGCGCGGTGTCACCCACCGGATGAGACATCTCATGAGCGACATTGAGGCGCTGTTACCTCATGTCAAGAAGGGTCTGTACTCATTCGTCCTGGGAGTCATGTCATTTACCTGAACATGCAGACTCGAAACTCGATTCAAAATCTCAGCTTCATTTGCTACCGGAATTGGCCGACCTGAACAATTGCAATAACGCGTTGTACTTTGAGGCGCGACGACATGAGGACTTGTACATGTGGGCAGCTAAAACGCCAAATGGACCGTCAATAAAGATGCATGTCCAAAACATCCATACGATGGACGAACTCAAGATGACGGGAAACTGTTTGAAGGGTAGCCGCGGTCTTCTCAGTTTCGATAAATCGTTCGAAGACACCGAATGGGGGAAACTGACGAAGGAGGTGTTCACGCATGTCAGTCAGCAAGTGTCGCTGCATTCATGTACTGACCAGCATCATAGATTTTTGGTGTCCCTTCAACGGCCCGACGTGCCAAACCATTCATCGACCACATCCTCACGTTCTCCATCGTGGATAACAAGATATGGTTCCGTAACTTCCAGGTTCGCTCTCTCGAAGCGCCATTGTCCGCCCAGCATGTTTGTTGACCTTCCATGATGCAGATCCTTGAAAAGGATCCCTTACAGCCTAACGGGCCTCCACAGACCACGTTGGTCGAGATCGGGCCTCGGTTTGTGTTGACGCCGATCAAAATTTTCGAAGGTGCCTTCAATGGCGCCACCGTGTATTCGAATCCAGGTGAAGCTCCTCAGTCCATCAAGTTTGGACAGTTCTGATCATAACCCTCCAGAATTCGTCTCCCCGGCCGCTATTCGTTCGTCAATCAGGAAGGAACACGCTAAAAAGTACAACGTTCGCAAAGATGCAGAGCAGGAGGAGTCGCGTCGGAAGGAACAACGAAAGCGCGATGAAGACGAATTGGCTGTTTCCAAGGTTTTTGCCTAACATGGGTGTGTCTTCAGAGTAGTATTCCGCCTATCATCGCATCCACGGTGATAATAAACTCAATATGTCTGAACGGTGTTTTCCCATACGTACTCGGCAAGGACCAATCCTGATCGATTGATCGATCATCGCCGCACCCAAGACTGTTCAAGGTTGCTTGAGTAAGGACTACAATGGGCCTGTGGCTTACTGTGGCCCAGTCTTTGGCCGGCCATATCAGAACAACGATGTGTCAACCTGTGGAATTCGTATTGAGGTGATCAGCTCAGGGAGGGACAATATTTCCATTGTTTGATATTTGGAGATGGGCTTTCATACTTACTACTCTCATGCAGGACAATAGAAGACTGCTTCGGATAAACGATAAACGATGGTCTACAAAGAGAATAACGAGGCAGGGTCGGCGACGCACCTTCGTGAAAGATGTATTGTCCACAAGGATCTGACAAGGATGGTGAGTGCTGTCGCGACCCTGCAAAACAAAAGGATCGACAAACCGAGCCGTGTTTCTTGTCAGGCTCTTACCGCGATGACGCAGGTGGTAACTGAACGGCGTTGAGCTGCGTCTCCATGTACATATGCCCCTGGACTTCATAAATCAAGAGAGTCCATCATGCTCTTTGTTCCCGAGTTTCTTTTTGTCCTCCTTTGGCCACTACCTTCCTCCAACTAATACTTAATCAGTCATATTCATTCACGCCACCGTCAAACATTCTTCCCTACTCGTCCAGCATGTCTGTCTCACTCCAGATTGTGACCCACTCTCCCTCGCTGGATATGTACGGGGAGCCTGATAGATCGTGCGTCGGTCCATTCTTGGCGGGCTCACTACTGACTGAGCCACAGATCTGCATACTCGCTCTCCGGCTACGTGTCGATCTCATTGAACGCGGCTTCGTCCATCTTTGAACGACATCGAACGACATCATATCTTCTCCAGTCGCTACACCTCACATTCGAAGGACACACGGAACTCTTGCTGCCACAAACTGGCTACACATCGCTCCGTCTCTGCACCATCTCCAAAGACATTACTCCCAGTGATACAATAGAACTCAGTAATGAAGGTCAAGAGGACACGGACTGTGAGGACTTCACATCGTCCTGTATAGTGGCAACTTGTTGATGACATCACAGGTCAATGGGATATCACGTTCAATATCCCAATCCCTGGATGGCTCCCGGCCAGCACACGTTATGGCACCGATGACCTTGGTATCATGTACAATCTTGACGTCGTCGCCGTCCTCGTCCCTCTGGATGACGCTAGCACATCTTCCACTTGGTCTTTAAGCTCCCTCTGCGCTTCGTTCTGCTCCCGTACCAACAGATTGTACACGAGCAAGGAGATCAAGCTGCGGCGGTACATCGATACACAGTGCTTGGACTCCACTGAAGTCCCTAACGTCGTCTATTTGGTCAATTCGCGGTTGATGACTTCAAGTGACGAAGGTTTTCACATTGCCCAGAATATATTGTCAAAAGTTCAAGTTCTAGCAACGGTCCCGGAATACATCGACGTTCACTCCAATCAGGTGGCGCTGACTGTTCGTATACGAACCAAAGACCTGAAGGACGAGCATTGTAGAAGGCTACAATTGACTGGATTCAGCATGGACATCATCCAGCGCGAGAAAAGCAGGTACATACGCCGTCCTACGCATGTTCCCAAGTTTCTCACTCTTCTTATAAGGTATCAACCTTCCGACGAATGTCTGCGTCGCTACCCACTGCCTGAGGCGTCAGAGCAGCCGCCCAACAAAGCACTCCGACACCCGCACCGTGGAGGGTTCTTGTACGATGACCTTTGGACTGCTACTCCCAACAAGGATTCCGCGTATCAGCGCAATGTTTCTCTGCTACACGCCAATGACTGTGGCGAATACCGACTTGAAGGGGATTGCCACATCTTTGCTAACGACGCCTCTTTGGAGAATCCTTCGTGGTACACCCTACAAACCCTTATTCCCGTCTTATCACGACCACGACACAAATGTGTAGATGGGTTTGATTGGATCGGCGCGCCAAAACTTCGCGCCACAAGCCATTCACCACTTCTGTCCTTCCGTCACGAAGTACGAATGTCGCTCTCATTCAGCTACGATCTTCCTGGAGGAGAATCAGCCAAGGAAGTCTTGTCCTTCAGTAAATGCTTCCCTCCTCTTGTCTAGGCATGGCTAATAGTTCCCGCGTAGCCGTGCCTCTCAAGTTCTCCAATGTGCCACCTCCGCCCCCGATCACTACTCCCGCTGACCCGCTCGTTGTTCGCTCTCATGTCATGGCCCTTCCATCTCAATCGTCCTCATTGGCATACACACAGACATCTGCTCTCCCAGCTTATTCGCAGCTTTTCTATTCCAATGGCGATCGCAAGCTCGATCCTGAACCACTTCCGCTCTATACCTCGCGGGAAGCTCCAAGCAGTACTGAGTCGACCTCGACTGCACTGAGTCCTTCCGATGACCAGCTCCTTGGAGACGTGTCGAACGGAAAGGTAGAAGAGACTCGGACCCTCACCTACTTGGATGACTACGATACTTCTTCGGAAACTACATCTCTACTTTCATGATTTTTCCTTAACTTTAACATCGTTGTTACTCGCTTTCCTTTCCACTGCATCGTATCCGCATCTTTCGTTTTTCCAACGCAATCTCTGTATCTTTATCTTTCCAACGGATGACTCATATCTATAACATACCAGCAGAGGGTGCAATGAGCTTCCTCTGGCTCATTCTGTACTATACGGACCTCAATGTATTACCTTCATCTTGCTTCACCCAGATCACTCAGAGCTAGCTTGTGATTACATCAAGTCGTGAGCCAAAGTTCAAAACTTCTAGATTATCATCCATCGTAGATTAGGACAGACGGCCCAAAGACACATAAGTAAGAGTAGTGTAAGTCGAAACAAAAGCTCATATCAGACTGATCAGATTCACGAGGCGCCCACGAGGTGAAGCCTGAGTGAAGCGGAATTGGCATATGCTACGCCTCGGAGTGTATTGTGCTGCCGTACTTCGCTCTAGCGCGCTCAGCTCTGGTGGTGGGAGCAGGATGTCCAACTTTCTGAGCCTGTCCTTCAGGGAACCGCTTCTTGATCGCATGTATCATCTTTGTAAACCTATGCTCAGAGGTGAGGGAAGGTCAACAGCCTGCCATCCTGAGACGCACCAAAAGATATTGAGGCCTTGCAGACAGGTGTTTCCTCCCATATAGATGAAGACATATGACAAGGGAAGCTGATGCCTAACGCCCCATAATATCATCGAGAATCTTGGAGTCTACAAGTTGAGAGTCAGAAGCGGTAGAATTCCGTATTTATAGCTGCGCCTCACAATGTACATCCCGCCATAGACAATGCGGACGACGAAGAAGCTCAAGACCAGAAGGATGCCGTTGAACAGCTGGAACCTCGAGCCGGTTTGGTTCGTTTTATCGAGGAACCTGTGATGAACGTGAGATTGAAGATGGACTGACTACGCCCGACAAACGCACCAATGGATGTTCAAGAAGAAGGTGCTCCTGCGTACGGTCGAGGTCAATTAGCGGACACTGCGGTGCGACGGAGGACGTACGTTTCCCACAGAAGACACCTTACGGTGTAATATGCCACGAATGGCCGCTAGATCACGTTAGATGGCTGACCGGTGGAAGACACGGAACCTACGAATGAGGCGACATAAACAAGCAGACATAATACGCCGTGGATTACGAATCCAATGTCGATAAAGTTGATGATAGCGTCCAGAGAGTCCCACAAGAAATAACTTGAAAAAGGTCGCGTGCTCAGAAAGCAGACTAGCCGGGCCAACGATTCACCCACCCACAGGCGACAGACGTCGCAAGCCCGATCCTCTTCTCACTCCAGCCAAACGCCTTGTCCTCTGCCAACTCCCGAAGCCCCATAGCCCTCAACGCGAGAGGGAGAATCAGCAGCACATGCACCATCGAGACGACATGGATACACCTTCTCCCCAACAAACTTCAAAAACAGCAAGTCAGAAATGATCTGAACAGCGCACCAATTATTCCTTCCCTTCCGGTCCATGCTCATGTACGTAGATCTGAAAAACAGCCAACTTCCCAGAGGCGCAACAACCAAGTGGATGATCGTGAAAAAGAGGAAGCTAGCAAGGATGTACGGAATGTTAGGCGGGAGGTGCTCAAGCCCAGCATAGTGAGCGAGGTCAGTGAGCGCCTCCATGGTCGTCCAGGCGGGATGTCGAGGTGGCAGACGGTAGCAGAAAGTGGTTCGACCGGTGCGAAGTAATATCAATTGTCATTGGTCAATAACTTAGTAGGCGCCTCGACCCTGGCCTGGACCCATCAATTTCCTCCAGCAAATGAAGTATACCCGGGAGCGCGTCAATTACCATGCGTCGCGAAGTAAAACTCACACGGAGCTCGTAATCTCCTCACTTCAAAGGTTTTTCTTAGTTACGTGTTAACGCGTGCATGCTTGGTCGAGAAGGCATTGAGAGGACGTGTCTCTACTTCCTCTTGAGCTCGTAGAAACGAGCCCGATCTGCCATAAGCGTCCGCACAAAGCACGGGAAAGCGGCCACACTCGGTAACATGTACCTGCACATTCCCATGATCGCTGGACCGCAACTGCCGATGGCTTGATGTCTTTGCATGCTTTGGGTAACTGTCGAGGTTCCAATCGATTTATGCCCAGCCTATTTCAAAAAGCTGCTGATATTCGAGTTGTTCACGAAGGATGACAAAAAGACACAAAGAATAACGAAACAGTTCATACATGAGCAGCAGCAGAAATAACGGTACACATCGGAAGATTTACCGAGTCCAGAGTGAAAGAGAGAGAGACACACAGACGACGTAGAAATTCAGCACGCAGGAATCACATGAGCTTCGTCAAGATATCCTTCAAGTTCATAGCCTTTTCAGAGGTAGAGTCGGGTTTGTATATCTTCTTGCTTTGCTTTTCGACTTCAGCGATAGATTGCTCCATCTTGACGGGGAGTTCTTTGAGCATTTCCAGTCCAGGATTCACTTCAGATTCATCAGACCAGGAGGATGTTGAAGCAGGGAGACGCACAGATAGCGTCGAGTCGGTTTTCAAATTCGCGCCAAAGCTGCTCCCGACGAAAATACGCGTCCTCCAAGTCTTCTCTGAGCGCTGCTATTCGTTTCTGATATTTATCAGTCACGGTCCGTTATAGATGTTTGGACGCGATTTAATACCTTGGAATCCTGGTGTTCATTGCGGACTGTTTCATACTCCATGATTGATATAGTCTCCATCTTCACACAGGCTGCGTTGAACTCGAGCAATCCAGCTGCATAGTCCTTGTCGACGCGCTCATTGAGGTAAGCGTGAACTTGTTTAACGTGCTTCACCGCGGGAACCATAGTGTCTGCAACGTCTGCCAGGAGATTCTTCGAAGACTTAGAAAAGGAGGTTTGGATCGAGTCGACCAGGTCCTGGAGTCTCTCATCGTCGGACGCCTCTTCTTCAGCACTGGATCACGAGTAGGTCAGAATATATGCCGGCGAAGACGCGTAGGTCTTACTCCTCATGCAGGAGATCAGCTACTAGGGTCCTCTCATCCTCCCAGGGGAAGAAGGAACGGTCATCGTCGCGTTCCAAGTCTTCTTCGCCATAGCCGCCGGTGTGTGGACGGAGTTCTTCCTCTAGTTCACGGAACGCCGAAGGCTGACGCGTCTGTCGATAAGTCGATGCCGATGAAAGTTCGTGTATAGAATGGAAGGCTGATCTAGGTACGCTTTGCCGGTAAGAGTCATGCGGTGCGGTGCGACGCGGCGTCTTCTGCTTGAGACGGGATGGCGACGGACGGATGATGCCTTTGTCTGCACGATAGTCAGAGAAGCCAGAGCAGCGGAGGGCGGTATACTCTTGATTGGAGACCTGAGGTGAGGCTTGCGAGAAAGCGCAGGGGAAGGGCGGTACGGTGTCATCATGGTCTGAAGCCAAGTGATAAGGGTTCCCACGCCTCATGCCTGTTCGGCAGCAGTACGACGCGACTCGGCCCTCGTATGTCGCGTCGACCAGCATGGGCGGGGTGGGTGGTTTTTGTTTTTCGAAGTGACGCATACTGACATGACGCTACGTGATGATAGGCTATGCGATTGATCTATCGAAGACCAGGCGTGCTCTTGGAAGTTGGCCCGCCCTGCAACGAGAACTCTGCCGCCATCAACGCCGCTGCGCTGGGAGCCATGCAATATCTAGCTGTAATCGGATACTAATCGGCAGTGCGTGGCAGACACAGACACGGTGACCACTGACCAGCCTATGTCTTGTCCTTCGTGGTTGCTTGCTTCCAGGGCGTTCAAGGGACGCAACTTAAGGTGATGAGGATTTTGATCTTCTGAATGAGACGCTATATGCATAGGAGTCAGCTTTATCTCTGCTACGAATACACTCATCGGAGGCGTGGCTACTCACTAAGACTACTGATGCGCGATGAATGCCATGCAAAAGAGATCAAGCGTGAGAGCCCGGAGTTCGGACCGGATTGGAATGCGGCTACGTGTTTGAAAGCACAATCCATTTCTCCACACTCTCTCATCGTCGCCGTCGTTGCTGCCGCCGCTGTCGCAGCACCCGTCGCTGCAGCAATGCCTACTGCATATCCGCTCCCTACCAATCTCTCACCGACGACGGTGTCGAACACGGCTTCGCTGCTGCGTATCGTCGCCTTGGCCTTGATTTCCGGTGCTGCAATTGCTTCACGTCTGTTTGCTGTAATAAACTTTGAAAGTATCATTCATGAATTGTAAGTCACTTTTTCGCGTCGAAAGCTCCTTCTGACCGCTATTGCAGCGATCCCTGGTTCAACTAGTGAGTCCTTCGTGTGCCGTTGCATTGTATCCGTTGACAGGCATTATTAGCCGTGCAACAAGAGTTTTGGCGTCCAAAGGATTCTATGTACGTAGTCACCCGTCTTCCTGCTGCAAACCTCATATCTGTGTAGGAATTCTGGAACTGGTTTGATCCCACTGCATGGTATCCTTTGGGACGTGTCGTCGGTGGAACTGTGTATCCGGGCTTGATGGCCACCAGCGGTGTCATCTACAACTTCCTCCACTACTTCAATCTTCCCGTTGACATTCGCAACGTATGCGTGTTACTCGCACCGGGATTCAGTGCCCTCACCGCCTGGGCCACGTACATGTGTGTGCTATTCTAAGACTGCGCATCCCCGCGCTCAATTACGACAGGTTCACCAAGGAAATGAAGGATGCCAGTGCCGGTTTGCTGGCAGCTGCTTTCATTGGCATCGTTCCTGGCTACATCTCGCGCTCCGTCGCTGGCTCTTACGACAACGAGGCTATTGCCATTTTTCTGCTCATGTTCACCTTCTTCGCTTGGATCAAAGCCCTGAAGCAAGGTAGCGCTCTGTATGGAACCATCACCGCCATATTCTACTTTTACATGGTTGCCGCCTGGGGTGGATATGCCTTCATCACGAACATGATTCCCGTCCATGCCCTGGTCCTCATGCTCATGGGTCGTTATAGCAGTCGACTCTACGTCGCGTACTCGTCCTGGTACGCGATCGGCACCCTTTCAAGTATGCAGGTTCCATTCGTCGGCTTTCAACCTGTCCGAACATCCGAACACATGGGCGCCCTGGGTGTGTTCGGTCTACTCCAGATCGTCGCCTTCGCCCAACTTGCTCGGTCGCATATGTCGTCCAAGCAGTTCAAGGATCTACTTTTCTACACGGTCATTACCACTGGCATCATCGGTACATTCGGGTTCATCGGACTCACCTACAAGGGATGGATCGCACCATGGACAGGTCGCTTCTATTCATTGTGGGACACGGGCTATGCCAAGAAATACATTCCCATTATTGCCTCCGTCTCCGAGCATCAGCCAACGGCATGGCCCTCATTCTTCATGGACCTGCAGCTCCTCATCTTCTTGTTCCCTGCTGGCGTCATCATGTGTTTCCGTGAACTTCGCGATGAGCATGTCTTCGTGATCATCTACGCCGCCGTCGCCAGCTACTTCGCTGGTGTTATGGTTCGTCTCATGTTGACGCTCACTCCGGTCGTTTGTGTATCTGCCGCCGTCGCTCTCTCACACCTCCTCGACACATATATTGACCCCACTGAGCCCGAGGCGCCTGAAGCGCCGGCCGCGTCCAACGCCAAGACGCAAACTTTCTCCAGCAGCGCACTCGACGATCTCGCCAACGCTACCAAGAAATCGAGCAAGAAGGGCGTCATTGGACTGGACACGCGCATGCTGGTTATCGTCAACGCTTTCGGACTGCTCGCCTTCTTTGTATTCCATTGCACTTGGGTGACTTCCACCGCGTACTCATCACCATCTGTCGTGCTGGCTTCCTCGAATCCTGACGGCAGCCAACACATCATCGACGATTTCCGTGAGGCCTACTACTGGCTCAGACAAAACACGCCCGAGACTGCTGTCGTCATGAGTTGGTGGGATTATGGATACCAAATCGCAGGTATGGCTGACCGACCCACGCTCGTTGATAACAACACCTGGAACAACAGTAAGCTCTCCAGTCAAGTGATATTATCCCAAGATCTGACCGGAATGCCAGCGCACATTGCTACGGTTGGAAAGGCAATGGCTAGCTCGGAAGAAGTTGCGTACCCCATCTTGAGAAAACACGATGTGGACTACATCCTTGTCATCTTTGGTGGTCTCATTGGATACTCTGGAGATGACATCAACAAGTTCTTGTGGATGGTCCGAATCTCGCAGGGTGTCTGGCCTGAGGAGATCCAAGAGCCCAATTACTTCACTCCTCAAGGTGAATACAGGATCGACGACCGGGCCTCCCCCGCGATGAAGAATAGCTTGATGTACAAGATGTCTTACTACCGGTGCGCCTTGTAGTGTTCGACCTCTAGCCTCAGCTGTCTGACGTTGTGTAGCTTCGCTGAACTCTTCGGAGGCTCAAGTCAAGCTACGGACCGCGTTCGCAACCAGCATGTACCGAAAGTTGGACCTACGTTGGATTATCTCGGTACGTCTTTCATACTACACCGTGCGTGCAACTCACGACTGACCCTCTGATACAGATGAAGCATTCACTTCAGAGAACTGGATTGTCAGGATTTACCAAGTGCGGAAGGAGGACCCTCTTGGCCGGGATCTCAAAAGCGCAAATGCGTTTGCGGAGGGCAAGAAGAGGAAGAGGAGCAAGCCCGTCTCAAAGAGACGGGCAATCGTGTAAATTATTTTCCTCGCAAAATGCATTAGAACGTGCAAGCAACTCGCATGCCTTATTCACTGGCAAACATCTGTCATCGACCTTTACAATGGAGGGAAGGAGTGCCTACGTTCCTTATCCGCGATATCTAACCACAGAGAAAGCAAGACGCTGAACTGGGTACTCAAATGTGCACATATATGTCCTCCAAGCAATATAATTGTACAAAGACACACGTATGCTAAATGTCTTCATCCACCTCAACAATCACCAGATTTCGTGCATACAAACGCTTCAGCTGGTCCTTGGCCCAATTGTCTACTTCAGCAGTGGCCTTTGATCCGTTTCGTCCAAGTCTTATCACTAGTCTCTCGAGATTTTGCCATGAGGCTTCGGTTAAGATATCCTCGAGGTCTATCCACTCTACTGCACTTGCAATACCCGTATAGGGCCCCATAGCGACCTCCACCACCACCTCCTGGGCTGCGAAAGGCAACATGGCTAACATCATAGGCATGTGCCGCAGATTTCCCGAGTAGACAGCTCCCGCAAGAAGACGAAAGCGAATGGAGCGAAGTTTTGTGAGGAAGCGAATGCCGAAAGCGGCGGGAGCGATTTCAGGGAACAATCTGCCACCCATGGGAGGAATATGGAGTTGCCGCAGCGTAGGGGCAATTCTTGACATGAAGACAGAAAGCTCCGAGGGAATAGTGGATGCACGGTTGAATGCCCCGATCGTGAGGGTAGAGATAACGGGACAGATATGATGCAAATATTGCCACAGTTGGTCAGGAACGTTGTCCACCACTAGTTCATGAAGCACGAAAGAGCAGGAGATTGAAGCTTCGAGAGGTCCGGTCATAGCCTCGAGTTTTATCCGATGGAGGACGAGCTCGACGAGTCCAGGGCATTGGTTGAGGATTGCGATGAGCGTGAAGGGTGATGCGAAGTTACAGTTGGATAGCGTGAGGCGACCGATGAGGGTTTCAGACGAGAAAAGCGACCGGCAAGGCATGTCTGTCGTCAACGGCGAGTTCATATTGAGGTTGAGAAGCCGAAGGTACACGACGGCAGGCGCCAGCACCAGAAGATCAGCCATGTCCGAGACTCGACACGATGACAGCGTCAAAGTGGTTATGAACCGTGTTAGCGTGCCTTTCGAATCTGACAGCAGAGATACAAGTCCTCCTATACGCGAATCAATACCAGGCGAGGTTTTCCCCGTCACTGTGACACAAGAGAAGAGGTGGTAGCGTGAGCGAGGAAGCCACGTCTTGCAGACAAGGCTACAGCTGGAGAGATAACGGCGAAGGGTGCTGATCTTATCAAGCCAAGCCGCTGGATGGAAAGATGCTGAGATTCCGGTAAAGTTACGAGGACCGTGTCCTTCGATGCGGAAAGACAGGACGAGTTGGTCGATGATCTCTTCGTAAATCTCGGTGGAGAGTCGTGTTTTGGGGTACGTGGAAAGGCGTTCTTGCTTATGAGACATGGTGGTACGAAACCAACGCTCTGAGGGCTCTTAAGTGTCTGGCTTCGCCGATCGCATTGGAACGTGGCGCACAAAGTGTACGTAAGATCATACATATTATCCTCTAGAGGTTAGATAGATCCAATTGGGCATATCTGGATGCTCGCACAGCGATGCAAGCTACTCCTCGAACCACCCAGGCCCTTCCCAAAATCTCCAGGTGTAGTCGTAAGGGTCCAAGATCTGAAGACCACGTTCCTCTAAATCGCCCAATTTCATTCGCATGGAGGCCAAAGTAACTTCATCAGTGGTGTCCAATCTAAACTCCTCTAGCTCACGGCACTTCCACGCCTCCGCTAGATCGTCCCTTCGCCGTGAATGCAGCATCTCCGCCAAGCCCGCCTCCCATAAGTCGTCTGGATTCGGGTTCTCCCGGATTGAAACAGTGAGTGACTGTAGATGGGGTAGAAGACCCGGAAATCCAGAGTTACGCGTAAGCCATGAGAAAATGGTGCGGTCTACGTCGATTTCTAACGTCTTGATAGATGGCTGACATTGCAGGACGTCTGAAACAAACTTGGGCGATTGGTAGATTGCTGGCTCGACAGCAATGAGAGTCTCCAATTTGCATTGAGATCGCTGGAGGAAAGAAACAAGGGAATCGATGGCGGTATTGTGGTCGATTGGCACCTCCGAATCAGGAGTATGTATGAGGAGAGACTGGAGAGAAGGTAGGGTGAGGGTGTCGAGTAACTTAGGATGGTCAACACGCAGATGAATGATATTGTTATTGAGCAGTGACTGCTGTTGTGGCTCCTCTATTGGAGGTAGGACTCCGCATGTGTGTAGATGCCATTCCTCTAGAGAAGGACATATATTCATGTATCGGAAGTCGGAAGCCTGCGTCACTGCACCCGAGTAATGTGTGAGACGCGTTGGCATGTCCAAAGCCTGCAGTGTATATCTTGGAATGTCGACTCTTTGAAGGGCTGGTGCATTCATAAAGAGCCGCGTCGCCCAATCAGTGTGCATACCGCGTGTATACACATAGATCTCTTCGAGGAGAGGAATGTTGTCAGAATCGCGGATGTCTTTGAACATCCCCAGCACGTATTGCTCGTCTCCGCGAATCTCCAGAAGTTTCCATCGACGACACTCTGAGGCAACTAGATCAAGGAGACCAAGATAGGTCGGAGACGCTGGCTCCATAGGGGTGTCAATGCCAACAAGAAGAGGGTAGCAGCCAGAAAGTCGTAGATGCTCTTTGACAACATGTATAGTGGTTTGTGACGGCTCAGCCCGCCTTGAGGTCAAGATGAAGGTTGACCAAAGCGCCGGAGAGTTCATGACCACATCTCTCCACAGACCGCAAACCTTGCCGAGAGTCCATCGAGGACCCCGGACGTCCAAGCATGAATCGTCATCAGGATGGGGAATGCAGGAAGTGAAGATCTGTAGCAAGATCTCGTGAGGTAGCTGAAGAACTGGGGCAGACACTGCCTTGTGGGCCTGCAGAGAGCGGTCGACAGCGTCTCTAGACGCACGTACATGCGCCAATACCAGCGTCAAAGCTTTGATCTGCCCGTCCAAGTGCTGCATTTCCATTTCCAAATAGGATATATTGGACTGCACCCATTCTGCGTCGGTGGGCAAGAATGGTCGCTGGTGTCGAGTGATCCTGAAGGCCATGTCAAGGTGGTGAGGCGAGGGTGGCATGGTTAGCGAGTCTTGAAATTGGAAAAGGTCAGTTGTTTATGTAGTCACGGTGAACAACCTGCGTAGACGGACTGGTAATGGTAGCTTTGGAAGTTGATGTGTTGAAACAATGACTGTTTCCAATGGTGGCAAATGGCACGTCGGTTACCGGTAAGAGACGTTCGGCACAAGGAACCCCAGCGCCGAAAGAAGACTAAACTGGCTGTCCAGTGACAGCGTAACGGCAAGAACGGGAAGGCGCAGGGTTCCAGGCTCCAGTACGTACTACCCCACTTTCTCACGATTGATCTTGCTTTCGACCCTTTTCGTCATCAATCCCAAGTTCAACTCGAAGTTCAGGCTAGCAGAGCCCTCAAATAGTTGTCTTGGCTTTCAGTTCACCACATTTTACCCCATCAAAAGCAACAGTCCTGCTCATCCTTTGTAGGGTTCAGCGCGGAGAGATGTGACCATCCGAAGGGTGACTCCCTCGATAAGCATTCACAGAAAACGGCGGGACAACTTGGCTCGTACTGCCCAAGATGGAAAGCGCAGCTGACGCTGGCATTGTACGACTTTTTCGTCTTGACTATATTTGTCGGACCCTTTCCCGACCATGAGGCCTCCCATTGTTTGGTGATGGTCCACACCTGTTCTGGATAACGACTCGCGCTACAAACAAACAAAGTGAGTCGCCGAATGGCACATTGTGTTGAGTATATAATGAGCGTGGAGTTGCCCTCTGTCTCCCCATTCTCCGTTTCTTTTTTGCTTCTTTTCTTATACTGGGCTCAATGGAGAGTGCTGACTCCGAGTCGCTCGTACAAAGACTTGAGTATGTCGTCCTGTCTGTTACCGTATCTTGGCCTCATGATCTAAAATCTGTAGCGACCTTCACTTGAGCTCGGAAACTTGGTCGGTGATATCCGAAGCGTGAGTCCCCAAACCTTTCGCCGTTTCTTCCTTATATCAAGATACAACCCAGTTGTATTGTTGTGGCGGATACTTTTGCCAACAAAGAGCTCAAATGTCTGCTCACTCCTGACAACTGGTCTCTCGTTTCGGATACGTGAGTGATCCCAGTAGTGTCGAGACGGACGCGCCTAACCTCTTTTAGTTGTGCACAGTCAGTTTATATCCACTTCATTGATCTCTATGTGTCAACAAAACCTCCAACCCAGGTTCTTGAGCGACTCCCCAGAGTCTCCAGCGCCGTTGACCGGCGTACACTCCGCCTCTCTACCGCCAATCCTTTCTCGTCAGTCCACCGCCTCTGAACCGACGCTTCAACCGTCCTTTGCTCCAATTTATACGACCAAATCAATCTCACCTGTCGACGCGCGGCCTACCACCACATCATCTCAAGGCGTCGGAGCCACCCGGCAAACGGGCAAGCAGAATCGACGGGATCACAATTATATGTGGACTACTCCCCGGACGACTCCCGCAAACTCACGACCCGCCACACCCGCTGAACTGTATGATTCGTGTTCTTGCTCATGCAGTCGTATCCTTACCAGTCGCTGGACTGTCCCCAGACTTCCGGCGCATCAGGCTCCGCGTGCCAATTTCCAAGCTAGCCTCAGCGCCGCTTCTTTCGCCCCGGATTTGAACGGTGGAAAGGCACCCAAGGCATCTATCGTTCCAAGGTCTGTTACCGCGACTCTCTATGCGTCACTTACTCCGACTCATGCGAGGTTTAGCAAGCGCTATCAGCCGTATCAAAGCCTGAGTTCCAAGAACCAGGTTTCCATCCAGTCTCCTGGGACTGGCGGCTTCACGTCTCTCTTGTGAGTCCTACAGCCTTCGCTTATTCCTCGGGGCGTACTTAAGTCCATGCTAGCACCCGTGCAGACGAGACCTTCAGACCCGACTATCTTCCAGATTACTTGTACGTGTCTGTGTGTTTGGCGTAGCGTTCAGGCTGATTTAATCTTTCGTATAGTCTGCGCCCACCTGGCAATCGCCGGCGGTAGCCTCTCGTTGATATAATCCTCATTGCATCTCTTACACAACACTCACTAATACTAGCATTTCATTCGCATGTTCCTTTTGATCAACACATCTCTGTAGCATAATCAGACACCCATTTGTAGCCCTAATTATATAAACTGTGTTGGTTGATGTCGAGTGTTGAGTTCGGATCGAGACCAGAGCGCGGGAGGCAGGCAATGTTAGTCTGCTCATTGAATAAGGCTAAACGATCCACAATCGCGGCATTTGCGAGAAGCTGAGCGCCGAGCCAGGCAGCCCATGGGCGCGCATTTCAAGTTGGCTGGCGTGCATGGCCCAAGTCATTGGGACAGCCGGACGGACAGGCCTAGGCCGGGGTCACCGCGCGATCACTTTCTCTCTTACCGCCATCTCCCTTTCTGCAAAAGGTGCGCTCCTGGCCCCAGACTCCCCGACCTCTGAAGGAACCAGGCTTTACCAGTCGCTGAGAGTCACCTGTGGGCTCTTCTTTCGTTGTCTTCACTTGAAAAGCCCTTTCCTCGCAAATATGAACGCCCGTCCTCACAAGGTCCGTCTGCCCCTTTTACCCCTCCTGCCCGCCTCTCATGAGCAAAACGCTCCAGCAATCCATGTCCGAGCTCAAGCTGCGTCGCCTCACAGAGCACAACCAGCGGCTGCGCGAGGACTTGGCCCGGCCGCGGGTAAGGGTGAGCGATGCAAGCACAAGGTGTGTGTTCCTATGTTCCTCTGCCCCTCCGTCGCTCAACGCTCTTCAGCTTGATACGGTACTGCAAAGCGACCAAAGATCATCTCGTACGCCCGCCATTTCCTACCGCTCACCTCCGTTATCGACACCCTAACCACGTCGCAGGTACCGTCGGTCTGGGGCCCAGTCGGCAAAGGCGAAGACCCATACGCTCCTCCAGCACAAGGTTGCAACTGTGTCTTGATGTGAAGACCTACACCATCTTCAGCACCATGCCTTCGCCCATCGCTCTCTCTCGCTCTCGGACTTGTATCAGGAGTCCTCTCGGTAGACGTTATATTGGAATATTGCAGTATCTCATTCGAATCACACACACTCGTTTATCCACTGCCGCCCGTCAGGTCAAGCCTTCGCACCCCTCACCCTACATTATCTCTCTTACTCGCTGCTTTCTTTTCCGTTGTTATATCCCAGTCGTTGCTTTACCTATCGACGCTCTTCTGTCTTCTCTGTCTATATTTTTCCATTGTTATCTTATACACTGTCTATAGTGGGTGCAATCACGTTCAAGGAGCGCTCATAGTCCGTCGTCGTCTGTATGCATCAGTCAACATGGTGCCATCATCGGAAGTTCGCAGCATTTGATGCATCAATCCTGGCGCATCAGTTTCGAAGAAAAATCGTGACTTCCGAACTCGGCCCACTTTGGGACCAATGTGCGTAGACCTTATCACCTTGGCCAGTGAACGTTAGTGAACTCCGACGCTTCTGAGAAAAAAAATCAGTTTTAAGCTTCTAGCAACTGGTTGCTGGAGGTGGAGGGAACAGATGAGATGAGGAAGCGGAGACTTTGAAGCTCGAGAATTATTGAGACAGCTCACTGATTGTCAGAGTCAATTTGTGACTTGTCCATTGACACTAGTCGACAATGACTGATTATTCACTTTGATGTTCATGTTCTTGGGCAAAGGCAACGTCCATGACTTTGGCATAGGAAGGCATTCTGGTCAACGTCTTTGCAAGCTTCATAGATTTGCGAAGGCCTTCAGTCTAGAATCTATTTACAGGATTGACATTGACAAGTACGATATTCGTCAGGTACAAACTCGGCATCAGTTCGGCCGTCGATTTGAGCACTTTCCCCTGCCATCACGCATTCAATCATTCGTACCCCCATTTACGCGTGGGTGAATACTCGCATGGCCTGTTCTCGAAGACGACCATCTTTGACAAGGACTTTGAGTGGACAGGCGGTTGAATCACGCCGTTTGTAGGCCCGGCCAGTCTCAGTCTAGCACTGCTTCAACCCCTTGCTACCCTCTCTCTTTGCATCCTCTAGCTGCTTGCTATCCCCTTCCCTGCGCTGCGCTTCTCGTGAAAAGCCCCCGACAAAGATCTCCCTGCTGGCAGTGCGTCGCTCGTTCTGGATCTGCTTCCACCTTCGCTCACATCCGGACAGCTCGCCATCCAGATACCCAGAATCGATCTTTCCTTCCTTCCCAGACAAGAATACCGATGATGAGCTCACGCACGGGAGGTCGGCAGTCCATGTCGGAGCTCAAGCTTCGGCGACTGCTCGAGCACAACCAGCGCTTACGAGAAGACCTCTCTCGCCAGCGGGTCAAGGTTAGCGAAGCGAGCGCAAGGTGCGATACACCCACTCTTCCGACGTGACATCTGATTGACGTCGGCGCCGGGCGTAGTCTCATCCGCTACTGCAAGAACACAAAAGACCACCTTGTTAGTCCCCAATACTTGACAGACGTCGAGGATGCTTATACATATCGTCTCAGGTTCCGTCGGTTTGGGGTCCTGTTGGACGTGCGGAGGATCCATACAACCAGCAGAGCGCGGGCTGTCAGTGCTGCTCTGTACAGTGACACAGACATCCCGTCAATGGCATTTCTCGAGGACAATCAGTGGATACGCCCCTACATGTACATCACCACACACTTTTCTTCTTGCCGCTACTATGTTGTCTGTTGTATTTATTGTATCTGTATGCCTTTCTAACTGGTTGGAAATGTATTTATTGATTCCAAGAGCTCGTTGTGATGATCACTTGTCGGGATAGATGTAGCGAGCTGGTAGGCACTGACTACCGTAGTTGCTCAAGTGAGTCCTGCCGCCGTCGCTGCGACCAGAATCAATGAATCCCAGCCCTGATGATGGCGCTGTTCCTGGGTATAACCTGGGTATAACGCATACTTTGAATGTGTCCTACGTTCAAAGACTCTTCAAGAAGTTGTTCAATTGGTCTCGTCTGATAGCCCCAGTAAATGAGCCTCTTTGTTTGCCGCGGACAAACGCCACGACCGTCGGCAACGCAGCCACCTGCACGCAGAAAATGATATGTCAACCATTGCGAACAAGAATAGAGCGCACCTTGTAACGTCTGGCCAAGTCCTGCCCGTCTTCGGTTTCCGTGTCAACGGTGACAAGATCAAGAGGAAGTCTCGAGCCAGTCAAGTAATCATGTGGCGCAGCCGTCACCTCCTTTAAGACGGGGGTAAGCGTCTTGCACGGACCGCACCAACTGCGATGCACAAACGGTCAACAAGAAGTCCAAATCAAGTCCATGAATGGATGAGCGCACTCAGCATAAAAGTCTACGAGCTGGATGCGGTTTTCGGAATCTGGCCCTGCGACTACTTTCTTGAATGTCTGAATCTTTGCATGAGTAATTCGACTTCTGTGTGAAATGCTGTAGTACAGCTTACAACGAAGTCGGCATTCAGATAATGCTCTTGAGCGCGAGAGCTTGCATGAAATGCACGCGCGCCGCGGTAGAGCGTCTGTTTGCTTCCCGACCGGAAAGCCTGATGGGCAATGTAGGTTGCCATTGCGAAGAAGAGTATCGGACCCAATAAGGCTACGACAACTTCGGGTCTTCCGGACCGAGCAGCTTGACTCGATCGCGATCCTTGACTCGTTTCCCTCTGATTTTACAATGGTATCGGAATCACATCCAGCGGCGGAACAGCGGATTGTCGAGAACTTGGCATCCAGGCTCAGACGGCGGTTGGTGCTCGCTCAAGCTAAAGGCCCTGATCTGTCCTTACGGTTTCGCACAGACAAGTCGTAGGATCGCGCGCGTCAGCCATTGAAACCCTGCTCGTCATACGCCAAGTCGTCTCGAAAGCCCGGTTCACAAACTTTGAGCAGCTCGTTGATATCATAAAAGTAGTTGGGAGGAAACTGGTTGAAGCGCAGCCCAAAGGTGTGGCGCAAGACCGAGGAACGTCTGGAATTCACTGAGCTGCTTGACAGAGCACTCTGTTGGGAACACGGTTCGGAAGGTCCTGCATCACATACGGGAGGAGTATCACACTGCTACTCATGGAGCTGCCACATCTACTGCCGGATCTTTTTCGATAGCCAAGTTCGTTTTGCAGGGACAGCCACGCAAACAATCATCTGTGGCGAAAACCGAAAGCAAGGGGACACTCAAGGAGAATGATCCCGATGATCCGGACTCGTTTGCTCGCGGACTGAAGCCCGTGTTGATGGAGGCGATCCAGGATGCATTCGACGAGCTCGAAACTGTGTATGACAACGTTTCGAAATATGCAAAAGATCACATACATTCAGAGTATGTCTACCCCTTCTCGCTCAATTCCCATATCGATAAATCCCTCTCCAGTGAGATTATCCTTACTCTCGGTGCATCAAGAACGGTGGAGACTTTTCTCAAAACGGCTGCACACTATAGAAAATATACAGTCATTGTGGCGGAGACTGCACCCTCGTACGTTCCATCTCTTTAGTCAGTTGTAGCCCTCATGGGATCCTCGTCAGATTTGGTGGACGTGACCTTGCCGCCTCGTTAGCCTCAGCAGGCATATCTACCTTCCTGGTTCCCGACTCTTCGATATATGCACTTATGTCCAGAGTCAACAAGGTGATCATCGGCGCGCACGCTATACTAGCAAACGGGGGCATGTTCGCTACGTCGGGGTCGATGATCACTGTAACTGCTGCACGAGCGCATAGTACACCCGTCGTGGTGTGCGCTGGCCAATTCAAGGTCACACCGCTTTGGAATGTATATCACGAGTATAGCGCATTGGATTTCAGCGACCCCAGCAGAGTGTTAGGCTTCGAGGAAGGAGATTTAGTGGACAAGGTCGACGTTGTGAACCCATACTACGATTATGTCCCGCCTGAATTGGTGGATGCATATATAACCAACGAGTGAGTTTCGAAAGACGGGTCTGTGAGACTTATTGACTGTCCTTTAGCGGGGACCATCCACCGTCATCTATCTATCGGTGGGTATCGCAGCTCCTCAGGTCGTTCGTCACTCACCGCGTCCATGTTTTAGGCTTCTCAAAGAGACGTATGACGACGAAGACATCAAACTGTAGATGTAGTATCAGTAGCAACGGATATCTTGTAATTATACTCCAGACTTTTGCCCCGTTGCGTCAGTTCTGGATTAACCTAAACAACAAACCCCTTGAATTGCGCCACAAGAGGGAAACCGACAGACCTGTACAAATCGATTGTGATTACAAGAGGATACAGTAGAGCTATGATACATAGCATAAGTCAAGCACAGTTGGGTATATCGGTTGGGGTATGTGCGCCCGTGAGAGATGAGGAGGCTCGGAACGCCCTGCGCATCCCGATACTTGCTCTTTACATGCCAGTGAGTTCGATAACAAACCCGTCTTTCCCAAGAATACATGCGCGATCTTTCCATTCATGATGGCATGACTGGACCTGCAGGGAGATCATTGCAGATTTCAGTCTTCCATGGGCACGTCTCTTCTCAACCATGTCAAACATCAGAGGGACTTCGAACGAATCGCCGAGACACTCCATCTCCAAGAATTGCAGCTTCGGCAAGAGGTCTGCGCGCGCCATCTCAACAAGGAGAGGGTCTATGACCTCAACATCGTACAAATGAAGGGCCTCGAGGCTCTGCAGTTCTTTCAAGATGCACAGCAAGGCGTCACCACATATGGGACCTGTGAGTGTGAGCAAGCTGAGGCACGGGGAGCGCCGAATGAATGCCGCAAGATGGAAATCGCAGGATGGAACAGTAAGCGCTTCGAGATAAGGCGCCGTCAACGAGTTCAAAGAAGTTGTGACGCCTAACTGGAGCCGGCGAAGGTGTGTCAGAGTAGCATGCTCTGAAGAAGTGATATGATGGTGGTGCGAATCAATGCGACAATCTACGAGGTTATACGCGTGGCGGAAAATCCAAGAAGAGTCGACTAATTGGTTTCGGTACTCGTGCGTGTAATGTGTGAGTTGGTGCCAAGGTATGCGCTCGGTATTCAGTTCAAATGTGGTGGAGATGTCGCACAGGAGGGGAGCAGAGTCGAGAATAATGTCAATATCACTGAGGTCTTGGCAAACACCAAAGTCCATTCGTTGTAGAATAGGTAAACGACCTCTGGCGCCTGCTAACGTGGTCAACACGAAGTCCGAAAGACGCATACGACCATTCATGTCTAGCCGTAGTGACCTCCACCGGTGACTCTCCCCAACAATCATGTTGAGGAGTTTGGTCATTTCCGGCAGCTCGTCGGCGCGGATTGAACGCCGGTAGCAAAAGCGAAGGGAAATGTCCAGGGCCTGTCCACCGGAGCGGGAAAGATATTCATGTAAAACGTCCGCGGAGTGTTTCTCAAAGCGATGTCCGGTGGGATTGCTCAGCACGATGTCGACCGTGGTCCACAGCGGACGGCATAGGTGGAGCGCAATTTCTCTCCAGCGACTACAGACGCGACCTAGAACCCATGGACCCAGGCGCACATCAAGGTCATGGATGCACATTTCGTAGGATGCATGCTTGACAGCAGTGAATATTTCGCAGAGTATCTCTGGGGGTAGACGTCGAATGGGGGATAGGATGGATTGATGGCGTTCAATGACGCCTGCGAGCTGATGCCGCGTATGATAAGTGGCCTCTAGGGTTGCGTCCATGATCTGCATATGCAGCTTCGAAGAGTTGATGATTTCCCTGATATTTGTGGCAGTGGCCTCATCTGGAGGTTCGCTTGTATAGAAGAGCTGGTGTATCAGGGGATTCCTGGTGAGCGACGGAGTTATGGTCAGTGAATATGGTCGCAGTTGAAGGAATACTAGTTTACATGGTGGTTGGATTCAGAGTTGAAACCAGTGAAATGTTCTGGGAGGAAGGCGCAGAGAGGCAAGGTGGTCCAGAAATGACGCCAACAGTGATACTGTACAGCTCGAAGCTGGGCAGCGTAGCGAATGCGGCAGCGCTATAGAGAGTGCCACAGGAGAGAGGCGAAAGGAACAGACGGTTTTGCAGCGGCAAGCGGTCATATTCTTATAGTGCGGTATGATATGAGGTCCACGAGATCAGTTAGCATATCATCGAAGCTAGTCACTGCTGGCAGACATGATGGTGGATATGATCAAGCTGATTTTCGTTATGATGTCCTCGAGGTCGGGCTCCGCTAGCTGGTCTCCATTCATCATTTACACCCACGAGCACCGGTAGTTTCAAAAGTCTTCAAATACCAGACAGTATTGCGTTGACGGATACGTGATTCGGTAGTACGTCCACAACTTGACCGTGCATAAAATCAGATGTCAATGCTTGCAACGGGTCATAACTTTCATGAGAAAATTCGAATGATGAACTTCAATGATCCACCATTCGTTCGAGGGGCAATTGAATGACAGAGGATCGCCTGCGCCCACCAGTTGACATTGTGGTAACCCTGGTTCTTCTGCGTTCTCACTCGGTCAACGACACAATTGCTGCTCACATGTCGAGGGCAGTATGTGGGGTAGCTATTATTGGACTAAGTGTTGTTAACACATGCTCTCGGAGCAAGGTGGTATCAAACAGACAATCTATCGCCAGGTCACAGGTCCGTGATCAAGGTAGTACTCACTGGAACCACAAGCGGCGTGGGTCAATAGAGTGCCAGCATCGGACAACGCAAGGGCAGAAGAGTATCCACTTGGGCCATGACTCTTGCGCGGTGGACACGGGAACCGCAGATGTTGTATGAGCCGATTCCCGAATTGTGCTACCACCCGATGTAGGATTTGGCATACGGCGAAAACGGTTCAACGATAACCGTAGAAACAGGCTGAGTGTAGTCTTCGTCTTGGGAGTGGCGCGGTCTCGGAGGAAAGTCAATACCGGCGTAGTGGACCTATGACATTAGAAACCCAGTAGAAACAGCCCTTCCTGAGATCAAGTGGTATGTCTTCTTGAACCTGTCTTGAACCGAAGTGAAGTCTCGCCAGGTCTCGACTACAGTACAAAACCAGCGCCGCGTAGAGCTATTCGAGACACTTGCTTGCAAGTTGGTAACCTGCTAAAGGAATTTGACCATGTATTGGAGCTGGATTATGCAACGGAGAAATGAATGGCATCTGGTTGTGACGTCGAGTCCGGTCGTATTGAGTGCGCCGCAATGATAGATTCAATCACTGGGTATGAAGCTACTTGCTGAGAAACGAAGAAAATGCTTATCGTACAACGTCGTCCGCTAAATAACATCATAGCGCAATCTCGACATCTAGACGCGCCAAGTACGAGTACACATCGGACGACATCCTGTACTTCAGGATACCCGCAAAAATCATCAGAGAACGCGACTGTCTCCGTATCTGGGCCAATGCCTGCATCGAATTAGCCCACAACGCAAAGTCTGCTGGAGCGGAAATGCACTCACCGCCTGTTTCGTCGACTCCGGAATACCTGCCGACTTCTTCTGTTGGTGCACCGCCGCAAGCGCATCCATTGTCAACATGACGTATGTTGGCAAGTTCCTCTGCAAGCTCTCATGGAGTCCCTTGAATGCCTCTGCCTGCTTCGTGATTCTTCCCACATCGCCATCCAGCGGAATTAACCCAGTGCCCTCCATTGTGCCCAGTGCACTATCCGGTCGACCCGCCGCCTTCTCCTCCATCGCTTTCCGTATCTCGAGCAGACAGACTACGGCAGCGCGGTCTGGTCCGGTGGCCGCCTGGTTCCGGTCGGTATAGTTTTGAATGATGGACCGTGCGGTGGCCTCGATGGCACGTGCCTTCTCGTCCGGTGTAGGTTTGGAGATGGTCCCTCCAAGGGCAGTGGCTAGGCAGGACATGACTGTTGTATAGTCGCCAGCAAGGTTGTACAGCTACATTTCGTGATGAACAGGGAACGAATTGGAGAGAGACAAAACCACAAACCTTGATGGCTTCCGGAATACGATCGTTGTCCACGGAGTCCTGCGCTGCGCGAACAAGGATTTTGTCCTGGTAATCCTCGACGCTTTGCAGGCGCAGCAAATCGAGGGTCCGCTCAATAACACCATCAAACCGTGTTCCATCCGCTCTGAAGCCACCAACGAGCTCCTCCCACTGCGGACCACTATTGCTGAGAACCAGTATCCGCCTGACGAGCTCCCAGGCACTCTGCTTCTGCTCCGTTCCCACATCAAGCTGGTCCGAGGGGATGGCAACACAGTACACATATTGCAGCGCTTCCTTGGCATCCATTTTGACAAACTGGCGAATGTACCGCCAGATCATCATGGGGAGGGAAAGTGCGGGTCGACGGTTGGGCGGAAGAACGAGCGGTGTCATCTCCGAAGTCTCAGCTTTTGAAGGGACGTTCAGCAATCCATGGTAGACCAGGGCGATGGCAAGATGGACAGCTTCGATTTCGGTTTCGGGATTTTCCCAAAGGGCGGCTACGGCCTGCCAAGCAATCAGGAATTGCTATAGTACAACGGGGTGGTAAGACATACCCGTTCGAATTGGCCACTCATCAAGAGGACACTTGCCCATACACCCCTTCTTGAGCCGGGCTGATTAGGTGCTCCTTCAAATTGACGTTCTCCGTATCCGAGAATGACTTCGCCGAAGGCCCGTAGGCCACCGTCTTCCTCTTCGTCTAGCATGGCTAGTTGGAACCATAGCCAATCCTCCGTCGTCGTCGTGACATGAGGCACACTTCTCCGCGACGGGTCAATTCTGCCCATGAGCTTATATAGAGCGAGTTTGAAGGGGTCAGCAGTGGCAGCATTCAGCATGTGCTGGTTGTAGATATTTTGCAGTTCGCTTCGATGTTGTCGTGTTAATCTGCGTAAGTCATCGAATGAAATGTAAGAGAAGAAAGTTCTTATGAGATCGAGGAACTGATCGACGCACCGTCTTTCTGGGGACTCGAGCCAAGCACGGAAGAACACAACGAAACCCTTTTCATTGTGGTTGATGGCATCTTGGTACCGCAGGGCCTCTGACAATGCCTCGTCTGTGTATCCTGTCCGCACCATGTAGAAAAGTCGTGCCCATATCGGCTGACCAGCAACAATCTGGGCCCGACTTGATAAACAGTCCAATTGAATATTTCAAGACGCACCTGTATCCGGTCCTCCCACTCTCCATTACGGTAGTACCGTACGAACAAGAATGCCCGGACTTTGTTCTCGATACTTGGGTCACCACCAAGCATCGCTTCGGTTGGTCTTGAATGCACTGTGCGATCCATGACATCCCAGTATTGCTCCTCCAACGCTTGCCTAGCTCCCTTGGCGATCTGTTTTCTCAGTGCCACGGCGTCTCGCTCCTCCGGATTCATCAAATATTGTTTGGCGAAGCGACGCTCGAGCATAGGCGGATTGATCATGCCAACAGGGATCGCCGGCGGCTCTGCAGTGATTTTGCTGAGGATGTGGAATGTTTGGAGTGTTTGTGGAGTATTGAGGGAGGCAGCGACCTGCATGAAGGCATGGACGATGGGAAAAGATACGCCTCGAAGGCGGGCAGCGTTGAGCTCGGTGACGGCGCGGTCGTAGGCCATCATTCGATTCTGCATCTGCAGGGTGAGGCTGGGAGACGACGAGGACGGGGTCGACGACAGCTTGCCGTGCATGCTCTTCTTGAACTCGGTGACAGCCTTGTTATCGACGTTGACGCGTCCGCCGAGCTCCTCGAAGACGCGTTTCTTTTTGGCCTCCCAGTCCCGCTCCGCCCGCTCCTCCAACATACGATAAAACGCCTCCTGTGTGTCTCTGCGGCCCTCCTCGATGGTTGATATCAATGTCTGCTCATGTGCGTGGCGCAGGAAACCAGTGACGTCGGTGTCCTGCAGCGGCTGGAGGGGTGAGAAGGTCGTGGACGTGTTGAGATGCGCTATGCTGTCTGTCAGTGCCGAGGCATCGACGCGCGCCTGAGCAAGCAGATAGTTTCTGTATGTGTCAATTCAGACATTTCACCGAGCAGAAGGCAAGAGGATTGCGGGGACGCACGCGCGATCGGCATCGTTTGAGCTGCCTGGCTGACGTGAAACAAGGCGGCGAGATTGGGCTTCAACCTGGTCGAGCGAAAGGGAGACCGAAGGCAGATCAGGGCGGTAGAGATGGGATGTGAGGTCCTTTGACGCCGTCAACAACGCTGAAAGGTCTGCCATCGTCGACGTTGTTCGACTTGGTCGTGAAAAGGCAAGTCGACTGTGGCTCTGCAAATGAGTTGCCGGCAGGTTACGTAAGTCGCAAGTCTTCCCTCCATGGCAGTCATGTCCATGGCGCGACTCTGCCATCGTAGACTCGCAGTCAGCCGCTTATTCTCTCTTGGCTTCTCCTCAAGGAGTATATCCTCCTTTTCCGAGTTCTCCGCTGCACTTTCCCGACGCCAGCCTACATTTTCGGTTCCCGCGACTGACATTCGGATATTGGCTGAGCCCAAGGAGTTTTACGCGTCTCTTCTGGTGTATATATACCCTTGAACTTGCGTGGAATAGCCGCTGACTCGTGCCCGCTATAGGAACTGATTCAAAAGGCGCAAAAGCGGATCTTCCTGTCGTCGCTCTACATTGGCTCCGGCGAGACGGAATTAGTGTGTAGCTATTTCCTCGTCCCCTCCTCCTCAGAGTAAACGACCAGTCTTAGACACATGCTCTTGGACTGGCTTTGCAAAGAAATCCGAGTCTCACAGTGGACTTGCAACTCGATTTGAATCGTTCAACACGGCCGGGAAAGGCTTCGACAGCGCGTCTGCTACTTCCCCTTCTTAATGCTTATCCCGAACGGATACGCGTTCATCTTTTTCGTAGCCCAAGTCTTCGCGGCTTGCTGGCGAAGATTATGCCCCCTCGATTCAACGAAGGCTGGGGGACATGGCATGCCAAAATATATGGCGCTGACGACAACGTCATAATTAGCGGGTATGCACCCTCTTCTCCACACTTCTCCACGCTACATCCCTTCTGAACTGTCTGGACAGCGCCAATTTGAACTCCAATTACTTCACGAACCGACGTGACAGATACCTGTCTTTCACCAACCACGAGCATTTCGCCAATTACTGCCACAACTTCCTGAAGGTTGTATCTCAATTCTCGTTTCGGTTGACGCCTCAAACCGTATCATCGACTCTCGAACCACACTCCTACCAGCAAGAAGACTATGTCGTCTCATGGTCTGGTCCCAACGCGGCGGAACACCCTCACTACATTCAGAGAACTATGGAACAGGCATTGACTACCTTCCAACAATATCACAACTCATTGCTCTCTGCCAACCTTGACGCGCCCGGTGTCAAACTACTCCCAATCATACAAGCTGGGCAGTTCAACATCAGGGAGGAAGAGGCCACAATGCAGCTGCTATTCGATTACATTCGAGGAACTCAGACGCGACCGCGCATGAATCTAACAAGCGGGTATTTCAACTTATACAAGCAATATCAGGATTACCTGTTGAATACATCCAACCTGGACTGTACTGTCATAGCAGCTAGTCCTAAAGTTGGTGCATTCCCTGTTGTCACCTGTAATGTCACTGACGGGCGCGTTCACATAGGCGAACGGGTTTTATGGGTCTCGAGGTATATCTAGTCGCATTCCGGAAGGCTACACGATTTTGGAACGCCGGTTCATGGAGAAGGTCAGGTCCTCAGGAACAAGTATAGAATTAGATGAGTGGGAAAAGGAAGGCTGGACCTACCACGCAAAAGGTGGTCATTACAATTCAACTTATGTTTCGCAGTCATTCTCATAGATGCGATAGGCATTTGGCTATCGCCAGACGCGACATCTGACCCGGTCCTGACCCTGTTCGGGTCAACAAACCTCAATGCACGCTCTGCTCATATCGACACGGACCTGTCCTTCATGATGTTGGTTCCTCGCTCGAATGAACCAGAAATTGAGGAAGGGAATTTGGTGTTACGACAACGCTTGGCGAACGAAATTCGCTTGATACGCAAACATGCCAAGCCATGGACGGGGTATGACAGACCAGTACGGCCTGCGACGCCTTTCATGTTGACAGTTGTGGAGGATATGCTTTAATGCAAAGGTTGATTTGTCCATGTTACGTGTAGGTCCAAAAAGTGGGAATCCAGAACAACGTGTTCCTCGCACGTATGGCCTTCCGAGGCCTCGTGGTAACTTCATGCCTCCTCCACCATCTCTTGAATGTAACGATATACTGTAACGGAGGCGTGCGGTTCTTACTTTGTGGCTGAGCTAGCCATTCTCATGATTCTATTCACAGATGTCATGACGGCCCCCAAGGAACGGGTGTCCCAACGTTGTTTCCTCGTTCTTGAAGGCGGAGGTCATGCATAGGACGGTGCATTTGATAGTGATCTCTCAACGGTCCTTCTATGAATCGACTGACCGGCATCTATGGGGTCAGACTGCGATCTCGTCCTATCCGCATCTACACTCCGATAGCCTGGGGTTCTCTATGACTTACACTGTACTCATCCCGGACTTCAACGGGGCGTAAACCTTGAGCTGACGTTTTCTGCCTTCACCCATGTACGTGGTGTCACCCTCTTTCCATCTACAGACTTGAACCCTCGAGGGATAATGTGGCTCTCGCTACATCATTAGTCCGGTTATAGCTGCCTCTTGTTCCCAAATCGCCAAATTTCGATGGGTCCTCACGGTCATTTCCGCATGTCATTATTGCTAATTAGGGTACCCGTCCTGACATGCAGCTCGTAAATCTCCTTTCACTGAAGCGCAGATCTCAGAAAACGTTTCTTAGCATTCCCCGCGTGCACCAGCGATGGTTCCGTGATAATGCGCCCGTTGCTTTGATGTCATGGCTATCGCTCATCATTCAGAAGTGGGAGAGAATCCTCCTGTGGAATTGTATCACGCTTCCAGATCCATTTTGATAATCACAGAATGAGTTAATGCGGCCTCTCGGGATTATGTGGGGATGCGGTCTGACGGGTCACAGCCGACTGGACCGTCTGCCTCGTGCTTTCAACCACCACGAACTTAAGAAGCGCCGTCCACCTTCTTTCGTGGCTATTTTGTCTCCAGTCATGGACGACGACCTCAATGCTCCAGATCCTATCGACGAAATACTCGACGAATTCTATTATGACGGGATCGATTTTGTCTCGAATGATGAGGAAGACTGTTTACGGGAGGAAGAGGACGAAGATATACTTGAGTACGCATTGTACAGCTTTCTCGCTGCATGAAAAATTGAGTTGGCTTTTCCAGAACCTCTTCCGTCGCCTCCTCATCAGAGCGAGGCTCTGAGACAGACGAAGAGACGAAACTACTATATGACCTCTATGGCTATTCCAGCATGTCCGAATCGTCCTCGACAATGTCTGATCAACCGAATACAACTCAGAACCACGAGACTGATTCCGCTGATGCCTCACAGTCATCGGACAAACCTGACGACCATATCGACCATCACTATTCGCCGGAAAGAGAGAACATCGCAAGCGCGAAGAGTGGCGCTTCTCTCTCCTGTCTTGAACCAGCCACATCGACGTCTTCTACTCGATCAAGCAAGATAGCTTGTCGTTCGTCCACCGACACTATCATCGGGATAAGGCAAGTATCAATTATCATCGCCTGCCTTGACTCATGTTCCGCCACAGGAAGAGAGATGGCGTGTTGACCTAAGATCTGCATCGGCTGATTTACATATAGCAGACATCTATGTTACTGCGTCGCGTCAGTCTTTCACTGTGGTAGTAGTCTCATGCTCTCAGAGACGCCCTGCTGCTTGGACTCCGTGTTTGTGCGTAACACATGGAGTATTCGCAAATTTTGCAACCCTTTACCCTTCTTTTCGATTGTGGCGTGGCGTCAAGTGTTGCTGGGATACGCGAGCTTGGTAGACGTGTACCTTTGTATGCTATTGTTCTTCTTGGCGCAGTATAGCAATGAGAATGATAGACGCTATGTATGAGAATAATCAAACAGACTATTATGAGCTAATATTCTGTCGCCACCAGGTTGCCAAGCAGAGCGCAAGTCGCTAGGGATCTCAGTTTGCTGCATTCAAGGAGTGTATTCACGAGAAACCTGCCGCAACGACCACCTTCTACTGGGTCTGACGGTTTACAGAGAATCTGTCGAAATCGTCTACGGCAGCAAGGATGCTCCAATCATTTGTGCTGTGTCGGCAGTGTCAGAGTCTTGAGGCCCCTAGCCTGCTTAGCTTGCAGATCTTCTGGCCACAACGTCATGGGCACACATTGTCAACGATGGGCTTGCAACGTATGTTCACGCAACCCATCTCAAAACCAGGTTCAACGACGCAACCCTCGTGAAGAATGAGAGTTTTGAGGCAGTGTAGATTGGGTTGGCCAGCCACGAAATCCATCGCTAGATCTCGACGGTGACTGGCGATACAGGCGACTGCGGTCAGGCGAAGGCTTCTGAGATATGGACTCAAAGAATGAGACACGGTTGAGAAGCCACAGAGCTGTGATGTTGTCGAGTTGCAAGCGGCCCGGCGGGAAGACTGGGCGAGCTTTGATTTAAATTTGAGCGCCCTAGGACGACTCGGACAAAGGAACCTGCCTGAAGTTCGCATGGGTATAGAAGTCGTTGTTATGAGTCAATTAGACTGCGCTTCAACTCTACATGGCAGGTCTATCCAACCAACAGCGCAGCCGGGAAGCGAAATCAGTAGGTAAATCGGACGTTTCAAGGTTTGTTTGTGACCGATCGAGTCGGGTGGGTACGAGAGGGTACGAGTCTGTACGAGTTCCAGTCAATCCGCGCTATCACGCAAAGCATATATCATGATGAGATGATGTCAATCGTAACATTTGTCAGTCATTTGATGCTCACTAGCGCTCACTGCCGGCTAACGGTCGGTGGCGCAAAGAATCGTGGGAAGGGAAGGCAAGCTCTTGGACTCGGACTAGCTCACTGGGGCGCCCTTGTTGAAAAGGTAGGTGAGCCATATCAGCGAACATTCTAGGATGACACATATTTCATTAGTGGCGGTATGTCAAGGCTGTCAGTCATCTCGACTGTTTAGCTGACCCGCTCACGAATTCGAGACCGATGGGCCGACTGCCAGTCTCATACTTTCAATCGGTCATCGCCATTGCCGCTGAAGAGACGAATTGGATATTTTGAGACTAGTTGAGGAGTCATGAATCAACCACATTTCCAACCTGATACAAATCACTATGTTATGTGTGACACTGTGGACACTGTGAAGCACTTCCACTTAGGGAAAGTCCTCAATCCGAAAAACAAGAGGCCATATCAGTCGATCTCAATCAGGAGTCAACTGAGAGCAAGAGATAGACTATCATCGTTTTTTGGAAAGGATATCGAAGAATGCTTCTTGCGGAAGCTCTACGACGCCCACTTTCTTCATTTGTTTCTTACCCTCCTTTTGGTTGTCGAGATGCTTCATCTTCCGTTCGTAGTGACCTGCTCGTTGTGTGAGAGGAGATATGATTGTAGAGGAGATCGTGCTTACCTCCATATAAGCCAGCAGTTACATCGGCTCGCATGGCCGAGAGTGTCTCCCGAGCGATGACCCTCTTCCCAATTGCAGCCTGAATGGGAACCTCGAATAGTTGCCGGGGTATGACTTTGTCTGAGGCAGATTGAGACGTGTATGAGGCGAGCATTGGCAAGATGACATACGGAGCTTCTTGACCCAAGCTCGTCCAACTTTGTCCACCGCAGATTGGTGAACAATCAGAGCAAGAGCATCAACAGGTTTGGCGTTCAACAGGAACACCATCTACACCAGCGTCAAAATGCGACTTGTAGCCTGATGATGACCACCGTACCTTGGACAGATCACTCTGTTGATAACCTGCATCTTCGTAGCTAAACACATAATTAGACCAGAGACACCGGTTCCCACAACCGACGTACTCGAAACTTGCGAAACCTGACGTCCTGCTCTTCAGCTGATCAAAGAAATCAGTCACGATCTCGCTGAGTGGTATGATGCAGGTGATCATGACACGGGCAGAGCCTGTGGCGTTGCCTGCATCCAGATACTTGTGATCCATGGATTCGGCTCTGTGAGAGAAGCAGAGATCGGATATTTCACCGTAGTAATCTAGACGTTGGTCGGTACAGTCTTATCACAAAAGGTAGCATCTCACCTTCTGGCGCTATGATAGTCGCAGTGACGATCGGCTCTTGGACCTCCTTGACTTTGGATGTAGCGTCGATGACATCGGGGAACTGCGTAGGATTGCTAACGATGGTCTCTACACCCTTCTTGTCGACGATTTTATAAGGCACAGTGGGGGCCGTTATTATTATGTTCGCATCGTACTCGTCTTCGAGCCGTTGCCGGAATACGTCCATGTGCAAGGTCCCCAGGAATCCCAGACGACATCCTTGCCCCAGAGCAGAAGACGATTCACGCTGGATGGTCACACTTCTGTCGGTCAAAGTTAGCTGGGCATCAGCTTAGCAAGATGTTGACTAGGACTGAACGATAGCATGACGCACTCGCTTGATTGATTCCTCAAGCTTTGGGAAATCGGCGCTATTGACAGGAAATACACCCGCAAACACCTATGCAGTTTTCGTGAGGCCAAACAGTGCGGAGACGCGTAGGTCTTACCATCGCCTTTGATGGCTTGAATCCAGGCATTGCGTCAACTGGTGTTCCCAATCTGTGTAGAGTATCGCCAATATGGGCTGTGGTATTTGAACTTGGCGTCAAGCAAGTGCAGCACAAGGTGGCAGACGTACCTTCCGACGATTCCTTCATATTGCAAGCGATGTAACCGACTTGGCCTGGGTAAAGAGCCTGCGTCGGTACCTCTTCCGGATGCATGATGCCGAGTTCTGTGATTTCGTAGCGTTTGCGAGTATGACACGAGGCTATCTTGTCGCCTGCGATATATTGGTTCAGTCACCGTCCGGGAATGAGCGAATAAACATTCCACCTTTCCGGAGAACTCCCCCTTGGACACTGATCAAGGATATAACGCCGCGGTACCGATCATACCTCCAGGCAACATCAATGGTGTCCAAAGGAGCGAGTATGGCAACAGGACATACAAGGAGTCGAACAAAAATGCTTTCAAGGGATCGGCTTGCGCGCCCGAGGGCGGAGGGATCCTCTCGATAACAGCCTTCAATATTTCCTCGACACCAGCACCGGTCTTGGCAGATATCTTAATAATATCTGCCGGATCGATGCCAAATGTTGATTCCATTTGAGCAGCCATGAGTTCTGGCTGAGCCGCAGGAAGGTCTATCTGTTATCAAGATGAACATGTGGCGAAAACGATGTTCGAATGACCAACCTTGTTCAAGACAGGGATGATCTTCAGTCCTCGCTCCTTTGCGATGTGGAAGACAGATATTGATTGTGCTTGGACACCTTGGCTGGCATCTACCTGAGACGGGCTGTCAAGGTTCGAGGAAGAGTGTTATTGATATAGATCTTACCAAGAGCAACGCGCCTTGACATGCACCCATCGACCGAGACACTTCCCAAGCAAAATCAACGTGCCCGGGAGTGTCGATCAAGTTGAGCAGGTAATTTTTCCCATTGTATTTGTGGAACATGCTGTTCAAGTGTTGGTGAGCCCGTTTCAGCGACCAGATATGAACAGGCTAACCTAGCGGTCTGTGCTTTCACTGCAAACGCGGTTAGGACACGCTACTGATATGGACATACCGAGTACCGCACCTGTGATACCACGCTCCCTCTCCACCTTGAGCTTGTCTAGGACTTGCTCGTTCTTGCCTCGCTCCTTCTTTTGAATTGTTCCGGTAAGCTGAGGTGACGGAATTTAAGCGAACCAGTGACCGTCCAAATCATTTGCAACTACACACCTCAAGAAGCCTTGGACATACTGAGCGTCATCCTATAGGCAATAATGCAGAGCTCACCTGTCCGCTAGAGTAGACTTGCCGTGGTCTAGAGCAGCGATTCAGAGCTGTTTTCAAAGACTGTGACCTGACCGTTACTCACCAATGTGAGCGATGATAGAAAAATTCCTGCGCAAAGGTTATGGTGCGTCGAGCGAGGGGACCAGGAGCCGACTGACCTAATCACGTCGCCTCCAAAGTCCTGCATAGCGAGGTCAGGGGATCCCTTTGGGGGCGCGTTCCACACGGAGGATGTGCTGAATGCTCTAGAGGCGCATGTTCGTCGGGAGGGCGGGGCAAGCACGCGCAGGCACGCGCTAAGCCATTGCTTTTGTATAGAAGTCATATCAATTGTTACTCAAAGGAGTGTCAGAGAGGTGGGCAAGATAGCATGTCGCGTGGTGGAAGTTAGGTGACGGTCGAAAAATCCAATCCCGATCACACTGTTTATGTCAGCCTGCATTACTATCTTTCTGGTCGACCGTCATTATGTCCTTGGCTGAGGCGTCTGAAGCGCGCAAGGCGCGTCTCATAGCGCTGCGGAAACGGAAGGCTGGCGAGGACGTGTGCGTGCCACAGCTTGTCGTCGTCTCATATGCACCCTAACACCTTATGTAGCAACGGCCAGGCGCTCATCAAAAGCCGCAACTTCGACCCCGAATCACGTACTTTGAAGAAGCGGACGCGAGAAGATGCAGCCGCATTGGAGGATACGATTGAGAAAAACGTGGAGGGAATGGCCCAGATGATCATCAAGGACGATGAAGACCGACGAGCGCAAGAGCTAGTAAGTGTATTGTGTGTCATGGATCCCGGTAGGATTCAACCAGTGCGCAGGATGTCTTCAACATTGCGCCCAAACGGCCGAATTGGGATCTGAGCCGGAGGACGGAGAAGAAACTGGCGAAACTGGACCGGAAAACTCAGGAAGCGATTCATACCCTTATCCGTATGTCACCTCAGTTTTCTGGCTGGTCGTCTTTTTGAACCGCAGGATGTCAGGTCAAAGATTAGCCGCTGAAAAGGGCGCGTCCGATGATATCCTAGGTGCCATGAATGCATCAGAGCGAGCTAATGCTGAACCATTATCCGACGAGGAAGAAGATGCATGATGTCTCCTTGGACTGTATAGTACGGCATTTCTATCTGGCTCCCTTGTATCTCACATTATTGTACAACATCTTCATCAACCCGCCTTTCTGAAGCGCTTTCTAGACATGATTTGTCCTTTTGGCCTAGCGCGCCACATCGTTCTGCCTCTCTCACGCGACACCGGTCTGGCATCCTCCGATCGTCTTCCTCGTCACTCGATTCTCTGAAAATTCGTTGACTTGAAATTGGCTTTCTTATCGATATAAGTCTCCCGCAATTCGTACTGCATGCAGTACAGTCGGCGTTGCATTCACTACTGATGAAACAGCACTCGGACCGTCACGCTTGTGTGGGATCTCTAGGTTGACAGTCGTGTTCATCGGATAGGTAGACTTCCCGCTGCTAGGCCAATCAGGCGGCAGTATTGGGACGTTCCGAGTAAGCGGTCTACGGTCTGTCGATATCTGAACTTCTGGCTACGTACGCTAGAACCCACACTAAGGTAAGCAACGAGAGTCTTGGTGAGGCCTCGGCTTCCGCCCAGTCATCTATCCATCAACATTTAGACTTCCTGTCATTCAGAGCCATATAATAACCATTTCATTCAACGCAAAGTGATATTGCTGCCACGGCCCTCCTCCACTCCTCTCCCATCGACGAACATGAGCGACACGTCGTCCTTCAATAGCGTAAACATTGAAGACAAGCCGCCGTCGCGACCATCCTCTTGCCGGCTTCATCTGTCTCCACTTTACTCAGAAACCTTCGGCAAAGCACCAGGACGCGCTATATATGTCAGGATCCTCTGTGCAGGCTGTTTCGCCATCGTACTTGTTATTTTTGCCGTCTTCAGCATATACTGGGGCGCCCTTTGGAAAGTCCCAGCGCGCCCTCTCGGTGGACTGATATTTGATTTCGATGGCGGCCCAGTGGGCACCGCCATAACATCCACTTTTCTGGCCTCCCCTGCAAACGCCGGCGGAATACATTGGAAACAATCGAATATAATCGAAACAGACGCTAGTGACCTAGTTCGACAGGAGCAAACGTGGGTAGCCGTAGTCGGTGCGTTATTCGCTTTCCAGCATGCCCTGAGATAGTGTACTGAAGTCTGGTACAGTTAGCGCGAACGCCTCATGGTCTCTGGAGAACGCATCAGTGGCGTATGATCCAACGACAGCTGTAACAGTATACGCTTCAGAAGCTCGAAACGAGAACGCGTTGTAAGCCTAGCCACGATTTGTCTCGAGTTGTGAGGCTAATTTGGCCTCTAGCCGCAATTTCATCAAGCCGTCGACAGAGGCTATCTTGATCTCTGCAGGTGCACAGTTTGCGGAGAACCGTCTAAGCAGTCTGTCTGCTGGAGAGACGTCTACCTTGGCTACCACGGCGCCACAGGCCCTTCTTCAGCCGATATCGTACCGGATCGTGAACTTAGCGCCCTTTGACATCCCAGTGTATGTTTTCGTAATACGACGCCGCCATGTGTTGATCGCCTACAGTGCCACCGCCATGGATTTCGTCGGCCTCATCTTCATTCTCATACTATCTTTCTTCATTGTGATGATCGGAGCATCAGCAAGAGAAGCATCTGGCTTGGACAAACGTCTCAAGACAGCGTCACTCATCAAAATGAGGTTGACAAGTGTCTTCTGCACGTACTTCGTGATCTCCCTGTTCTATTCACTCTTGAGTGTCGCCTTTCAAGTTGACTTTACGAGAACGTGAGTGGATCATTTCTCGAAGGCGAATTCATTGAAACTAAGAAATCTAGTTTTGGGCGTGTAGGTTTTGTCATTTTTTGGATGTTCAGCTTTGTCGGCATGTTGTCTGTCGGGCTCCTGCTCGAAGCTATGATCACACTCTTGACGTCTCGGTTCCTTCCATTCTTCTTGATTAGTTGGGTCATCGGTTAGTCGAATGCCGAAATCACAGCCTAATGCTTATTGCGTGCCCAGTCAACGTCGCCGTGGCATCTATGCCTTTGGATATCCTCCCAGTCTTTTTCAAATACGGCTACGCTATGCCTTTCTACAACATATCTGCGTCCGTGCGGACCATTCTCTTCGGCACCCGCAACCAATGTACGGTGGCCTTCCTATTCTCTCTCTCTTCAAGCTCCTGCTGAATTGTGCACGTACTAGTGGGAATGCACTTCGGAATCTTACTGGCCTGGACTTTCTTCTCTGCGAGCTTGCTTGTTCTACTCCAATGGCGACAGCGCAGGTCAATGGTGCGAAGGTGTACATTCGAATTTGCCTGAAAGACCTGCTTGCTTCTCTTTCCTATGCATGACCTATATGTAACAGTACAAGTGTTGAACTGGTAACACAGCTGAATATGGACACGTATCCGAACAACTCGCAACTTTGACAGACTTTGACCATATACATGTATACGAACGGTGACCATCTCTGTAACCAAGTTTGTCTGTTAGCTCTCAAGTAAGCCATATGCATAAAGCTTTCGAAGTGTCGACTAAAGTTACGATTCGTACCTTCAAACAAACAGCAAATAACGCTTCATCTGGAAAAGCAACAATTAACATCGTTTCACACCACCGGCATGGCAATTCACTGCGACTCTGATAGCGAAGACAGTCGTTCTTGTAGCACGGCAGTGGACAGCACAAGTTGGACGAAAAACTACGCGGTTGAGCGCGATCTATTCTTCGGATATGCTACAATATTATATACGTTTTTTTAACTGGAGCACAACAGCGACCCATATGGAAATCTTCTAATCCAATAACACGGTGATAATGAGTACGGAATAACTTAACAATGCGATGATGATAGACAATGGGAAGGATGAACTTCCATGCGAGATAGCGTAGCGTGAGGGATATCGTAGGCGTCGATGATCTAATGAGAGGAAGAGGGAATTAAAGCACAAGCTTCTTGGGCTTCTCCCAGCTGTAGTTGGGGTTACCTGAAAAGGATGAGCAAAGGATATAGAGGATGTTTACGCAAATGACATACCAAAGTGACCGTAGCAGGCGGTCTGGCGGTACTGAGGGTTTTGGAGGTTGAGCTCCCGAACCATGACACCGGGCCGGAGGTCCCAGTTCTTGCGGATGAGCTCAACAATCTCGGCATCAGAGATCTTTCCAGTTCCGTACGAGTCGACGTAGATGGACAAAGGCTCGGCAACACCAATGGCGTACGAGAGCTGGACAAGGATGCGGCGAGCGATGCCAGCAGCAACCAGGGACTTGGCTAAGGAACGTGGGTCAGATGAGGTTCTCGACGTCTGTGTAAGACAACGCACCGATCCAGCGGCCAGTGTAGGCAGCGGAACGATCGACCTTGGAGAAGTCCTTTCCGGAGAAGGCACCTCCACCGTGGGCTCCCCATCCTCCGTAAGAGTCGACAATAATCTTACGGCCGGTCAAACCAGCATCACCCTGGGGTCCACCGATAACGAAACGGCCGGTAGGGTTGATCTGAACAAGGAAAAAAAATCAGTAAGGACCCTGGTCATGAAACACGAATTACATACGTGATAAATGGTGTTATCATCGAGGAGGTTGGCGGGAATGACCTGCTTGACCACCTTCTCCAGAATCTCCTTCTGGAGAGTAGCGAGCTCAATCTCCTCAGCGTGTTGGGCTGAGATGACGATGGTGTCGACGCGAAGGGGAATGGTGGCACCGCCATCCTTCTTGTACTCGATGGTGACCTGGGACTTGGTGTCAGGGCGAACCCAGGGGAGTAGGCCAGAGCGGCGAGCAGCAGCCAGTGCCTGGTTGAGCTTGTGGGCAAGGACGATAGTGAGGGGCATGTACTCCTCCGTCTCGTCGGTGGCATAGCCGAACATGATACCCTGATCACCAGCACCGTGGCTCTCGAGGTCACCATGGTCAAGACCCTGGGCAATGTCGGGAGACTGCTGCTCGATGGCGACGAGGATGTTGCAGGTCTTGTAGTCGAAGCCCTTGTCCGACGAGTCATAGCCGATCTCCTTGATCGTGTTGCGGATGATCTTTTGGTAGTCAAGCTTGGCCTGGGTGGTGATTTCACCGAACACCATGATCATGCCGGTCTTGGAGGCCGTCTCGCAGCCAACCTTGGACCACGGATCCTCCGCCAAGCAGGCGTCAAGCTGAGAAGGAAAAAAGTTAGCGTGAATTTTCGCACAGATAGCTGCAGCAAAACTCACGATAGCGTCGGAGACCTGGTCACAGATCTTGTCTGCGAATAAATTCAGTCTTTGCACATTGCAGCCGCCTATGGGATGTCCTACCGGGGTGTCCCTCACCGACCGACTCAGAGGTGAAGAGGAAGTGACCAGGCGCGAGCGCAGCGCGGACAGGGTGGCCGTTGGCAGACATCACAGGCAACTGGAGGGGAGAAGGAAATGTAGAGGGAGGGAGAGGAGAGAGGATGAAGGGCAAATACAGCTCTTACGATTTTTTAAGTGCGTCGGGCTTATTACATAAAACAACATCACGCCATCAAGTTGCCTTATCACGATTGCCCCCCAGACTCGAAACATCTTCACGATCTTATCGTGAGGGATCCATCAGTTTCAGGAAGTCAAGCAGCTATACTGGCAGCACGACCGTTCTTGGGTGAGCCATTTGGTGAGGACTGGAGAGGCAGAGCAAATGAAGATACAGTACATCGTATATTGACCATGTACAAAAACGATTATATAGGTCCCACTCCCAACGGATCTATACTTCCAGCCGGAGAGAGTGAATGGTTGGTGATGTTCGGAGTCGAGGTTTTAGACGGACTTTCGGAGGCGAGGGATAGTTTGCTAAGCCCGTCAGTGACCGAGGTCGCGGTCTCTAACGAACGAAGCGAGGGAGAAACGGTAGGGTCTGACAAGAGGGCGTTGGGCGGCTTCTTACGTTCTTGCGCAGGGCCACGGACCGAACCCCAGGGGTTATCGTAGGTCGAGAGCGGGGGCGGCGCGGAGGTACTCTCCGGAATAGACCAGGGATTCTCTGTCTCCATCCTGGTTGGCAATCGAGAGGTTGATGTAGATGAGGAAGGCGTATGTATGTCCGTGACAGGTTCTCCCCATGCGTTCAGATCATCTCTCGCACGTAACTCTTCCGTCTTCTCATTTCCCCGAAAATCTTTGGCGACCCCAACGTACGCCTCTTGCACGACAGAGAAAGCGGCGGAGGCATTCGATGACAATTTCCCCCATACAGAGCGAACGCCGCCTCCCAGAAATTCTGGAGCAGCTACGTTCGGTCGGCTGGAAGAAGCCGCCGGTGGAGGACTAGTTGGTTTTAGAGAAAATGAGGATGAACTTGACGAGGCAAACGGTCGAAAGCTATCCCGAGAGACTGGTGGCGGTGGGCGCGCCTCCAGGTCAAGCGGACTACCGGAGGATTGGGCGGGAGGATGTGGGGATGGGCTGCGACGCAGCGTAGCACCTATCAGCGTGTTCGAACGTGTCGGTGCCAAGGATTGGGCGGGAGATCGGGAAGGGGAAGGAGGAAGCGGGATCGTCGAAGGAGTCGCAGACCTCTCGATGGCAGGAACTGGGTCATCTTCTGCGCCTTCAACAGGCCCAACGATCTCTGGTGTCGCTACTTGTCCAGTGGTAATTCTCCCGTTCATTTCTTCATCCGTCCGACCATACAATTCGTTCCAGAACCGCACATCTTTCGGATTTGGTACAAGCACACCCATATCACCAGTTCGATTAGACGGGTCATCCAAGGAAGGGTCATAGGTGACATTGGTGTTGAGCTCCATCTCCGCGGATGAATTGAAATAGTCCCAGACGCTAACAGTGCGCTCACAAGGCGGTGGGCCAGTCCCGTCCCCAACACGGCGTTCCCGCTCGCTATTGTGTAGAAATGTGCCGAATTGACATGAGTACAGATGATAGTACATCTGATTCAGGAAACGCTCGTTGAACTGGAAGCGATCGGGGAACTGGCGCTGGATTTGTCGAACAGATTCCAAGAATTGATGGAAGACCGGACTTGTCTCTTTGATATGGCTATTGGAGGTGAATCTGTTCTGGACGGATGCCAAAAAGGACTGCGCAGCGCCGTCACCGCCACCAGCGGGGTCCGGTGTAGACACAAAGAACTTGTCGGACGACAGATGTCCGCACCGGTCTAGAAATTTGTGGCCAAAGGATAGCCAGTCCTTCTCTATCAGAACCTCGAAGCCGCGGATAGTGCGATAGAAAGGATCGAGGCATATTTGGGAGAGAGAGGAGAGCTGAGATGTACGGTCCCACCCGTCGGAGCAGTGAATGAGGACATGAGATGAGTTGACATGGACATTACGCGTTATAAGCACGGTCCCTTCTAGTGTTGCCACGATATGGCGAAGCCAACCTGAGCGCCGGAGAGCATGTCTGTCCAAAACAGAGATACCAGCTACTTGGTCCGAGAGATCGTTGTTGATGCTCGCTAGCATCGTGTCCGCCTCACGCAGGGTTTCCACAACCCTTGCCAAAGACTCGCGCATCGTATGAATGTTATCGATACCAAGATAGACCTTCCGACCTTCCTTGTAATGGTCCATGTTCTCAGTTCCGGCACCTTTAGCAGTGTTAGCTACTGCGTTCGCGGTGGGACGGGCGTCTATGATGAGGTTCGTTGCAGTAGCACCGTAGATGGGTCCAGATGAGCTGCGTGATTCGGGAGAGTGGTGCGACTGGAATATAGCTTCGATGAGCTTTTCGTCTTGTATGGATCGGTTCTGCGTGATGCCAACCATGGGCTGAGAGGATCTCGTTATGCTTCCCTGATGAACTTGAGTTATACGGTTTCTCTCTCGAAGGATATTCCGCACATAGTTTGACCAATGCAGATAGGACAGTGCCGGGATCCTGCACTTGCTCCTATACTTGGAGGCATATTGCAGAGTTGTGTCGCTGATCTTGGTAGGTACAACCATCTTTGCAGGATATGTGGGGCAGAACTAGAGGTCCTGAGGGTCATCGATTCGGGTCACGTACGAGAGCAAACAGGCTACCCACGGAATAGTCCTTGTTGATATCCGTGAAACGCCATGCTTTTGTTCGTGTACCAACGCCCATCCGACCGAACTCTTCTCGTGGCGAGTAAAGATTCCATCCGCCGCTTGATAATGGCGGTTTGGGCGAATAGTAGAAAGCGTATAGATTCTGAACGGAGGCTGAGCAGGGTAAGGTTGGAGGCGAATGAGAAGAGCAGTCGACGCACTTGCTACAGTCAACTCTTTCACGCTTTCGAAAACATCGGATGCATCAGGATCCCTTGTGAACAGCAAGGAGATTGTTTCAAAGGTTCTTGTATGCAATGTGAGCGGACTTTGTCCATGATGTGTTTGGGGGAGTCGTGTAACGAGTGAGATGAGCGGGTATGGCACCTGCGAGCTGTTCAATGATAGTCGATACTCAAGTCAAAGCCATCGTACCCAAAGCTCCTTCTCCTCCACGCTGTCGTATTGAAATATAAGGTGGTGAGCGGTCAGATGAACAGTTCCATTTAGTGAGGATCCATTCTTAGTGCACGTAACATTCTCGACCTGGATGCAAACTCAGTCGTGAAGATGTAACGCAGGTCGCAAACCGACCTTGGGCACCCGGATGGAATCCATTGAGCGCTTTGGGGTGAGTGGCAGGACGAAGCAAGCTGGGTGTGCCGCTGATCGGCTAATTTGGAGTCCGCCGCCCGGGTCCACGTCGACGCGTTTGGGCGTTGTTTGGCGCGTCATGAACTGAACTCCCGTCATGGTGTGGGTCGGTCGGCTGGTCGCCGCCGCCTTGACTCTCCGTCTCACTATTGCGCTCATCACCCGGACGTTCTTCCAGCCGGACGAATACTTCCAGGCTCTTGAACCGGCCCACCACCTTGTCTTCGGCTACGGAAGTCTAACTTGGGAGTGGCTGAATCCCTTACCGATTCGGAGTATCATCTATCCCGCACTGAATGTGCCCATATACTGGATCCTGAAGATCTCTGGACTGCATTCGGTCAGATTCTGGGGTGACTGGCTTGTCGTAGGTCAATTCGCTGTCAAACCCTGCCTCGGTTTGAGAACATCTATGGCAACAGATTCTCAGTCCCCGCGTCCTCCACGGTGTATTAGCCGCATTCACAGATGTATTCATGTGCAAGGTGACTTCCAGGGTCATTGGGGCGCGATATATCCCGATAGCTGTAAGTATTTCCGACATGAAGCCTCCGCCGAGGCTGATCATTTCAGTTCTTCCTATCCCTTAGCTCTCCGTTCCACGCGCTTGCCCTCTCACGATCGTTCTCCAACTCATTTGAAACGAGCCTAACAACGATTGCTTGTTCATACTTTCCTTGGGATCTCCATGCTTATTCGAGGTATACAACACTCAGCCACCTTCCAATCACAACCCTCATGGCGATTTAGGTGGGATGTACGGAAATCGTTAGCATGTGCCGCATTAGCTTGTATCTTCCGTCCAACCAGCGCCATCATTTGGATCTTCTTGTTTGGGAATCTTCTCTGGGTTTCACGGGCACATCGCGCAGCCGCCCTCAGCCTCATTGTAGACGCTGTGACGATCGGGCAAGTTTGTTAGTGCCTCTCAACTTACTGTGTCATCTCAACGGCACTTGCAGGTCCTGCGTGCTGAGCTTCTCCGTGTTCTTAGATTACCTCTACTATGGGAGGCTTACTTTCACACCTGCTAACTTTTTTGTCATCAATCTTTCTGGCGTCTCACTCTTCTACGGGGGTAATCCTTGGCATTACTACGCCTCACAGGCGCTCCCCATATTATGCGGCACCTCCTTGCCTTTCGTGTTGCTCGGGCTTTGGCACAACTTTAATAGCCCTGATCCTGCCACAAGGAACCTCTCCAGAACAATACTTTGGACGCTCGGACTTTACTCTGTGATCGGCCACAAAGAGTGGCGGTTTATTCATCCTATCCTGCCTCTGATGCACGTTCTCGCCGCGCAGAGCCTCGTCGACCTGTCATCAGGAAAACCCGGCAAGGAACAACTGGTGGAACCCTTACGACCATACTCGCTTCGGCGGAAATACTTCTATGCCCTCATCATTCCCATACCGATCGCTGTATTCGTCGTTCTACTGTATTGTAGTGCACCCATCACTGTTCTCTCGTACATCCGAAGCATCCCTTCGAATGACCTGCGCGGGGGAAGCATCGGTTTTCTCATGCCATGCCACTCGACACCAGGGCATGCGTACATTCATCGCCCAGAACTGGCGGAAGGCGGTATGTGGGCATTGGGCTGTGAACCGCCTCTCGCGTACGTATTCCATTACATGAATGCAGTGCAAAATCTTCATCAACTTTTCCAGCAAGCAAAGTCCATCAACGTATAGAGATCAGACCGACGTCTTCTTCGCGGCACCTTACGAATATCTACTCCAGCGTTTCCCGCCCAGTGTCAATCCAGCTTTCCCAAAATCTCCTTTTCCGTCCTCTATCCCAGGTGCGCCAGCCCCGGATGGCTTAGCAGATTACCCATGGGTACATGAATGGCCCCGCCATCTCGTATTCTTTGGAGCTCTGCTCGAGGTGGAACGTGTCAAAGAGTTGCTGGTCGACAGGGGATATAAGGAGGTTTGGCGTAGTGGACGGTCTTGGGAAGGTGATGGTGATCTACGCAAGGGTGGCGTCCGGGTATGGAAATGGGATGTGTAGTGTCCGATGCTCTCCAAGATTTGGTTTCCAAGAAAATGGCCATCGTGCGGGTGCTACAACCACACGCTGAGCCGGGTATACGAACATGACTAGTCTTCGCGCGTCTGTGTCTTGTCGTACATCATCAGGTGGCTTCTGTGTCAGAAATCGCGTCGTCGAATGTTAGACCTCGGTAGTGGACCTCTTTCAGTAGCCGCTGGAAGAATCTATTAGTCGCTGATCAACGGAAAGAATTACTACCATCCACTGACCACATGCATAATCAAAATACATACTTTGGCCGTGTCTACATCTGAGGGGAAAGGTAGACAGCCGCTCAACTTTGCTGCATTGAGAGTGCCAGGCTCGGGTAGGACATAAACGACTGTTCAGATGAGGGTGCAAGGAATGGGGGAGTTTACCATCGACTCTGTCCGTCGAAGCAGACTGGATGGTTGAGGTGCTGGGTGCTGGGGAGAATTATGGGATATCTATGGGGAGAAAATCGTGGTTCTTAGCTACATATCAGTTACATACAACTGGACTCAAGACATACTGAGAGCGTGCAGCTCGTCGATCCAATCATCATAACCGCGATACAGTAGAGGCCGGGGGAAGTATCGAGACGAATACGGCCCGTGTTGCAAGTAAGAGAGAGATGAGGGAGACGTCAGCAACCTCCCGTTTTGTGGTGAAATCTAGGAACATTTTGAGCGGCACGAACTTTAAACTTTTGCTAGGTTCCGCCATCATGTTCTCGTGCCACCAGCGGCCAATGCAGTGCGCTGTGAAGCAGCTCCTACGGCAATGACTGCGAGGGTCTGGCGAAAGGAAACAGCAAGAAGAGCACGTAACCACAAATGATTGGAACGACGCGTTGCTTTTTGCTGGGACCTCTTGATGAACTTGTGCGATTATCTCTTGTGCCGAGAAATGCCGCGACGACACTGTCCACCTTGATCTCAGAGTGAATTTCTAGATGATCAGCCAAAGGGAATCAAGGTGGTACGAGGCGATGTATTCAACGATGTTCTGATGACATGGGAGATTCAAGGGGACGACGTTGATGGTGACTAGCCATTCTGAGACAAGGCCGGAGCCCTAAGCGCGCGACGAACCAAGCATCACAAGCAGGATTCTGGAAGTGATGAATCCTGGATTGCTGGTCCATAAGGCGCATATTCCTTCGTGACCGAGTGCCATGAACCTGTGTGTTAGAAACGTACAGAAGCTGAGCGAGAGTTGGACATACAACAGGGCCTTGAAGAAAGGCCATTTCCGGGCAAAAACTATCCACACAGAGCCCTTGATGATACCGATGATCTCCCCGTGGAATATAAACAGCCCGAAGATGACGAGCGCGTCAAATTTTCGGGCTGTTTGCGCAACATTCCCTTTGCATCGCCTTGCTCGGGCCTGCTGAACGGCCAGCTCAGGACGAGCTGCATTTCGACGGACTCGAGAAAAGCGAACCATACGGAATCGGAACTCATAGTCGATCAAAAGCAGTCGGAGTTTAAAATTTGAGCTCACGTCCTTTAAAGCGTACCGTCAATTGCTCGGCGCAGCACAATCAGTACCCGCGCAACATGGCCTCCAGGGCTTCCCGCTCTTTTGGATATGCTGCTCTTATTCTTTCTGTATTCTTCGGCTCTTCGTTTGCTTCGAATTCAGCTTGGAACGGGCATACTACACCTGGATCGACAAAACCCTCAAAATTCACTCCCTACTATGTCGCGCCTGGAACAAAAAGCTATGATTCATCGTCCCGTCTCATTCACTACACAGGCGCATGGTCCCAGTTGAATTCAAGCTCTAGCATCGGTGGTTCTATCATGACTACTCAGGATCCCTACGCGACGGTCACATTCACGTTCAATGGCACAGGCGTGGAGTGGTTCGCAAATCGGGGTCTGAATCATGGTGTTGCAGATGTCTACATCGATGGAAAGCACGTGCAGACAGTTGACACCTGGCGGGACTGCGATCCACCTGAACAACAGCAGCGTGTATCTTGGCACTATGGCATGGAGATGGGAAAACACATTCTCAAGATAAAGAACCGTCGCGATACTTCAGATTCAGGCACTCACAGGCAACTCGATTTGGACGCTCTGATCGTCACTCAGGGCTCTCACCGCAACCAGGACGCCAACGCAGCTGGGCCACCACCCTTGGATGCACCTCCCTCTGAAACGCCATATCTGAACCTACTGTCTACTTCAACTCCCTCTTGGACTCTCAACCAAAGAGGCTCGACTGGTGTTGCTGCCATGCAACTCGCTGTCATCTCCGATAGCCATGCCATCATTATTGACAAAGTCGAGCACAACCTAGTCGACGTCAACAATCATCCAGCTTGGGCTGCACTGTACGATCTCGAAACACATGCTGTCAAGCCTCTCAATATGCAATCCAACTCTTTCTGTGCTGGTGGTACCTTCCTTCGCAATGGCACCTTGATAAACGTCGGTGGAAACCCCGTGGTGGAGGACCATACGGCAGCTGCCGATTTCGGAGACGAGAATGGTATGCAGGCTGTTCGTCTTTTTGCTCCCTGCGACTCTGAGTCTGTCACAAATTGCGACATGTTCGAGGATCATTCAACTCTTCGTATGGCAAGCCCTCGCTGGTACAACACAGTTCTTCGTATATCTGACGGCAGTGCTATGATAGTCGGTGGCTCGAAGAAAGGTGGATGGATCAACAATGCGACAGTAAACAATCCGACCTACGAGTTCTGGCCACCAAAATCAATTCATGGTTCTAATGGCATGCCCATCAATTCTCCATTCCTAGGCGAGACTTTAAATTCCAATCTATTCCCCATCGCAATCTCCCTTCCCGACGGTACCGTCTTTATTGCCGCCAATAACGATGCCATGATCTACGATTGGACCTCGAACAAGGAAAGGCGTCTTCCTAAGCTACCCAACGGTGTTCGCGTCACCTATCCCATGGCTGCAACCGCCGTCCTTCTCCCGCTTTCTCCTCAGAACAACTACACGCCAGAGGTTTTGATATGCGGCGGATCAACGATTGATGATCATCGTGCTGGATACGACATTTCTTCGCAGGAGCCCGCCTCGGCCCAATGTTCACGTATGGTACTTTCCGATGAAGGAATTGCCTCTGGCTGGCAGGTCGAACAGATGCCTGAAGCGCGCTTGATGCCTGACGCTGTCCTGCTTCCTACCGGTCAAGTTCTGATCGTCAATGGTGCGGGGACTGGCATCTCGGGGTATGGTAACACGAAGGATCAGGTCGGACAGTCGAACGCGGATAACCCCGTTCTTACGCCAGTGCTCTATGATCCCGCTGCTCAGGTCGGAAATCGATTCACCTCTGCTGGAATGCCGACGAGTGATATCCCGAGATTGTACCACAGTGTGGCGACCTTGACACCGAAGGGCGATATCATGATTGCGGGAAGTAACCCGAATCTGGACAGAAGCGAGGTCAAATACGGGACGGAGTATCGGGTTGAATGGTTGAGTCCCCCATACATGAGTGCGCCTCGACCTGCCATCAAGTCTATCCCGAAAATCATGGGCTTTGGGGAACAAATCAAATTAGAAGTCGACTTTGTCAAGTCGGGTGGGACCATCAAAGGTGCGTTCCCTTCACTTCATAACGCCACGACTACTTATAACGTGTCTCACAGTGGTGCTCATGGATCTTGGCTTTGTCACACACGCTGTTCATGCTAATTCGCGTTCAGTTACTCTCGACGTTCAGATTCGAGGTAACGAGCTGTTGGTATCAGGACCGCCCGATGGGAAGATCTATCCCCCTGGTCCAGGGTTTCTTTACGTCCTTGAAAATGGCACCCCGAGCCCTGGTCGCAAGATTATGGTTGGCGATGGGAAGGATCCTGATGTTGACAAGGCGGCTTGGGACAAGTGAGTTTGTGTTCTATGCTTTGCTTTGCGCTTTACATAGATGCTTACTCGCGCACCCAGTGTTTTGAAGAATACTCCTGATGATCAATGATTCCGGACTCTGACAATCTATACCCTCTCTCGTTTGTACTGTACTTGATACCCACATGCGCACACTATATTGCCCATCCTAATTTTGATACCATACCTCGTCTGTATTTCCTTACATGAAGGAGTGGATTTGTCCCGTTTCAGAACAACATCAATCGTCAGAGTGCAAACGAAATAGGTAAATCTAGAAGTGTACAAGCCAAAGCTAAGATAATTATAAGGCTCGCTGTCTCATGCGACTGCTGACCGTCCTGAGGCCAGCATAGACTTTTCCTGGCGGAGATCCGAGGATAAGAGAGACGATGGCATCTCTGGCGACCTTAATATTCTGGAAGGAGCCCATGATGTGAATTTTGCTGCGAAAGTATCAGTGATTAGTGAAAACAATCGATTGTACGCGACGTACGTATCTGCGAGAACGATGCGTGTCCGGCTGGCGTTTTCGATGGTAAATTTCGTTTTGCCATCCTGCCCAGCGATACGACCTGACATCAACGTTGTGAGTGTATAGATACAGCTGAAGGGAAGTGGATGCTGACCTATGGCGCGAGAGAGATGGTCACCGTGAAGGGTTTTGACATCTTTGATCTCGAATGAATCCAGGTAGAGATCGTCTAGACGGAGGAGGGCGATGGCGTCCTGTAGCGCAATGAGTCAATATGGGCCGCAAATGAGAGACGAGAAACCGCACGTTGACATCGAATCCTAGAGCATAAGCTTTGACAAAGTCTGCGCCCTTCTGGAGTGCGCCGATGTCTTTTGTCGCTTTTGATGTCTTGCAGGATGGAATGATTAGGTAGGTACCAATGCCGGAGTAGTCGAAACACACCCTTGCTTCAACACATCTCCGCTGGACATTCATTCGCACCTGCAGCCCCAGAATCTCCGTCAGAGGTCCGAATATGTTCACCCAGTCCTTCTTCAGCGGCGTCATGCGATGTGGGGGTATAGGTATCCGCCTCGTTTCGGATTTGAGGGTCGTTTTCTCTGCGTTGGCGGGAAGGGGTGCGAAGGCTGGTGCTGCTGACGGCTGGGCGATGGATGTGGGTTCAACGTCAATCATCAGCTCGTCGTCGTCGTCGCCTGTGGGGCGTAGGGTGTCGGTAATGGTATGATCATGGGCTTCCTGCATGTCGGCATCGAGGTCGCCTGCTGCTTTAGCGACGCCATTTTTTCGGGTGATCCTTCTGCGATTCTTTTTGAGCCCCGAGGCGCTGGTGGATGGGGTGGTTTGGGTCGCGACCATCTTCAGAGGGTGGAGGTATCGTGAAGGCGGAAAAAAAGAGTGTCTATTACCTGATCGGGGCATAGCCCATTTTGGAATCAAGTCCGGCTCGCTGAACTACAACGCAAAGTGCTCTGCTCAAGTAGTAATTCTGACGATATATCTGGGCTACTGACAAGAGCTGAAGGCCCTTGTATATTTTGGCAGCGATAATTACAAGTTGTCATTCTCCGTCAACCTGCCTGGGGCTTCTTTGACATTATCGTTGGCGGCTTCTGGGGCGGCCTCTCCCGAACACCGGACGACATGATAGTCGGCGGCCTCTCAGCCCTAAACCGTGAAGGCTTCCTCTCAAACACCCCCGCTGACATCACATTTCGTTCAACCACTCCCGCCGTCATCGTCTGGGGTTGCTTCTCTACGACCCCCGCTGACATGACGCTTGGCGGTTTCCTCTCACCTACCGTCGACGACATGACTGCCGGCGGTCGAGTACTCGAGGACGGCACAGCAGACCTCGGGAAAGAAGGGGACTCGACAATCATAGACATGGGGTCCCCTGCAGGTGCATAATCCGGGCCGAGGTTGGGTGGCAGTGGGATGTTCCCTGTTGGCGCGCTAGATGAAGCGTTGCCTGGGTGGGATAGAGACGAAGTCAAGAAACTCTCTTGTTCTGAACCAATGGGAAGTTTCGGCGAAGAACGTGAAGCGGTCAAGACTGGGGTTGGTGAATCGCTCAAAGGTGACTGTGGGATCCTCGCCGCCTGCGGTCTAGTTGCCTTGAACCGCGATGTTTTGGGCTTAGCGGGAAGAGGAGGAATGCTGCCGAGGGATGTAGCGGCGGACGAAGAAGAAGGTGTAGGATCAGGTTTGGTAGGCACAGGTGTAGGATGACCAAATGGTCCTGCGTTGTACACCTCCCCTTTCTTGATGAGATCAAGCACTTCTTGGAGCTCGTTTTCGCTTCCGTCGCTTTCCATTCCAGCGACAAGCTGACCATCGTCGTCCAACTTACCCAAGCGTATCGCAGTACGTAGAGTGTCGGCACCAGAGGCAGGAAGAACGGCTGCCGATCCTAGTGATTGGGAAGATGAGGGAACAGCAGCGTTGTACGATGACGCTAAACGCTCTGACTTAAAGCGTGAAAGAGACGCTCTGGTGGGTGGTATAGGTATATCGTCAACATCCTAGCAAAACTTATGAGAGGGTTGCTGAATATACACTTCGGAAGACTTGCCTCTGAATGAGAATGAGACGACATTGTGTGCGCCACGTCTTGACCAATCTTGCTCCGCATCTGATGGTACTTGAGAGCGATTTCGCGCTGGTGCCGAGCATAGTCGAGATCCTCCCCTTCCTCCAAATCACTGTCTGCGCCAGAATGAGACGGATCGTCACCTTCGCTGTCCGACGTAGGTGGCTCGGACTCGTCGTCGGAATCCACGAGAGGCGGTGATGGGGGTGGAAGGCTCGGAGGCTGGGCAGCACCGGGAGTGCGTTCCACGACGGACATTTTCATAGGGAGGGTTTCGTCACTCTTCAGTTGAGACAAAAGCGTCGGCCGGTTGGAGGATACCAGTCTGCCTTGAGAGACATCGCCCCACTGGACAGGTGGAGGTTTCGAGTCGCTGGCTTGCTCCTGCGGTTCGTCGGCAAAAGAGACACTTTTGACCGGCGCAGGCACGGGGGGTTGGGTTGTATTGATTGAGTCTTTGGGATGAGCGTCACCAAGACCTTTCAGCAGCGCCTTGCCCATCTTCTTCTGCATCTGCCTCGCGGCCGCGAGTCGCTCGGCCTCTTTGCGCGTCGCTTCCTGTCGATTCTTGAGTGCTTCTTGACGTCGCTCGACTTCCTCCATGCTCTGTTTCCTCTCCATCTCTACTTCTTCCGCTTCTAGCATGTCGAGGATGTGATTTCGTTCGCGCCGACGGACTTCAAGCTCGGCAGGGGAGAGTTTGGAGGGATGGAGAAGTTCTGGCTCTTCAAGGACCTCATTCTGGGAAGGTTCGTCCGTAGCCTGTTCACTGATGTCGACAATCGGAAGTCCTTCTTCGTTCACCAACTGCAAGGGTGGTCAGTAGAAGTTCTCCTCGGCGCGCAGGAGCATACCTCACCCCCTTGAAGTCCGTTCAAGATGCTCTGTGCATGCTCCTCACCTCCAACGAGATCGTTTACTTTCTCCGAGAGGCGCTGGATCGCGTCTGGAGTCAGCTTGTCAGCAGCACCGGGGGTGATGGAGTTGAGGAGTGCGCGAAAGGCTGGATCTTGTCAGATGTATTCACAGATGTATAGAGAGTGAGATAGATACCATCGGAACCACCTTGGGAGAGATTGGTGGTGCTACCAGCAGGAGGACCGTCAGCCATGGAAGATTCAAATTGGGAAAAGGGTGAATTTGATCGGCTTTGCCGTCGGCATGGACGACGTGGGAAAGCGTAGAAGGTGTTGAGATTGAAGCGCTGGCGTCTCACTCTCCATGCACTCCAAGACAGTGTTGCCCTCTTCGGATCGTTTGGATGGACCTTATACTATGGAACAGTCTTGCTCGATTTGATGTGCTCACCTTGAACTTGACAAGCTCCCGCCGTTTCTAGTCTGTCACCGCTCCTTCCATCCCGTGAACCGAGAGGGGGCAGCCGAATACACGGTCAAAGGCGCGAGTTTGGCAGTGTAGATCTGGATTGCACAACCGATAAATCCTGGCATGACGGGCTACTCATTGGACGTCGAACCTCGATGGAACGTGGATGTGAAGAACCGATGGATCGACGAGTGGTGCCGGCTTCCAAGACGCCGTGAATACGACTTTTCTGTCATTGTCTACCTTTTCGGCTAGATTCAGAACGGTATGTTTCTTTCTCTTGCGCGGGAAAGGACAAAGAGATACGAAGACGCGTCTTGACGAGTTTCCTTCACGGCGATGCGCATTTCTCCGCCAAATACGCGCTAATGGTGGAATGAATTCCGTGTTCCAAAAATAACGTGTCATCTACAGAGGCTGGAAAGAAGCCAAGGATGTCCCAAAATGGACAACTGTGGCCAACATTCGAGATCCTGGACGTGCGGCGCAATCCAAACTCCGCGGCTGGCTGGTATAAAGAGCTGGATCTCGGGGTCTGCACCTCTCCCAGCTACCACTCTCTCATTCTCGCATCGCGGTCCACCATGAGGTTCGCGCCCACTTTCGTTGTCTGCTCGCTCCTTCCCGCCTTTCTCTCGGCTGCCGCCGCCCATGTCATAACGCCACACAAGTCTCGCACCCTCGCAGACCGGCAGTTCCACCACCCCCGCCCCCGCGCCGACTTGCTCGACCTATGTGCCTCCATCAACCTCTCGACCATTCTCCTCAATAACGGCATTCTGGAGGGCATCTTGAAGAGCATCGGTGTTGACCTGGACCTCTGCTTGTGTCTCGAGGTACTGTTCGACTCTCCCTTTCCATTATCCCCAATTCTCAACTCGCCTTTAGAATCTGGACCTCTTCCTCAGAACTGACATCGCTATTGACATCGCGAAGCTATTGGGATCCCAAAACGACCTGGAAGCCATCATCAAGGCTGCCGTACGCGTGTCACTTTCTGTCCAACGATCTTGCATGCTGACCGCGAAACCAGATCAACGACCAGTCACACGGCCGCCAATGTGACCCCCTTCCTCCCCACAGTCAACGCGTCTGCAGCAACCACAAGCCTTGCGACTTTACTTGCGATCCAGGCTTCGTCAAGCGAGGCGATCACTGTGTATGCCCTGCACCTACAGTCGAATGCAACGGTAAATGCGTCTCCGTAAGTTCCTTTGCGAGTGACCTGCATCGCCCTCTGAAATCACTGCTCGTCTACAGTCATGTGGCTCCGCCGTTCCGCGCTCGCCTCTGCGCCGCAATACCGACATCACGACCCTGGCGCAAGCGCAGGCAAAATGCTCGCCGGGCCAGTCCGTCTGTGGGATTTCTGCTCAGAGCTCTGGCTTCGAATGTCTTGATACTTCTTCAAGCTCAGACAGCTGTGAGTCGCGCGTCTCCATTCCATATCATTCTGGCGCTCACCTCTTGTCAGGTGGTGGTTGCACCGCACCTCATCCCTTCACACTGCCAGACTCGCAAACCCTCAAGGGTATCAACTGTCATGATCTGTCCAATGCCGCCTCGGTTGGTTGTGTGGAAGGGCGCTGCATCGTCCATAGCTGCCAGGATGGTTATGTGCGTAGCGCTCATGCATCTGAATGCGTCTCTGTCGAGAATCCCACTGTTGTCGACCTGAGACCTCTTGGCGTGGATTCGACCATCACACTTGACGCTGGTCGCCCCCTCAATAGTGTCGTCAATAATCTCCTCGACCTCGAGCCTCTCATTCATCCCTCGTCGCCTCGCAGCGTCTTCGCCCGCAACGCCAAACCTTTGCTAGTCGATTTAGGAATTGCTATCGGTGGTTCCAGTCCTGCTGGCGACGAAAGCGACCTTGTTAGTCAGCTACTCAATTCCCTTGGCCTCGGAAATATTTTGGATACGCAGACGCAAGGCCTTGTGGCTCAGCTGCTGCAATCCCTCTTGAATGGCGGAGCGTCGTCTTCTCCAGGTGTTCTCGACAATATTGTGAGTGCCCTGGGACTCAATCCGCTCCTGAGCGCAACGGATGGCCTTCTCGAGAATCTGTTGAATTTCGGAGGCCCGGAGTCGAGTGATTCGTCGGGCGCACCCTCAAGCCAACCTGACACGCTAGACACGCTCGTGCAAGTTGTCGCAAACATATTGGACGGTCTCATTGACCTTAGGGAACTCTTCATTTCTCTTGGTCTTGGCCCAGAAACCGTCGATGCTGTCAACTCCATCCTCGAGTCCACTGCCAATGTAGACGACGATCCCACCCAGCTTTCCATCAATTTGAATGTACTCCTCGACATTCTGGGAAGTAACGATGATACCGTCAACGGCACCTTGCAGTTGACGAGGAATCTCGTACAAGGATTGCTCAATTTGGTCGATGGTCTTGTCGACAGCCTGGACTCGGGTGCCTACAAGACGAAGCCGGAATGGCACGAGGGAGTTCATCAGGCCCTCCAGGATAGAGCCGCATCACTGAGCCCCTAGAGCTCCTTTCTTTCTTCATTCGTGTTTGTCCTCTGGCCACCTGTAAGTCGGTTTCTTCGTCTTTGGTCATATTCTCATACAACGCCTTTGACAGCTCTCTGCATCGACTGACTGTAACGCGCCCTCCCTGTACATTTGGTCTTTCTTCTTTTTTTTTTTTCGTCATGTGCATGTTGTCTCCGCTCTTTGTCGAAGTCTTTCCTTCCAGTTTTCAAGTGAATTTCTTTTCTTTTTGGGTTTCTTCGAAGTACACATACACGTTCTTTACTCAGTTACATACTCATCAATCATTTTACACCGAGACTACAAGCGAGCCTAAAGACCAGAAATCATTGACAACGTCGTCAGACTCAGCTTCGTTGAAGAATTGAGCTGCTATTTTCCCGCCGGTTCCCGATTCAATAGCGGCACTGAGAGCAGGCTCTTTCTTGATCTTGCGGTTTGCCTCGGTGTCATACAGCTACAGAGAAGTAGTTAGTATGACCAGGTCGGGAAGGGTAGTGCGAACTTACGGTTGCATAGGTGTGATCTAAGAAGTCCTCCATGGAAAATCCGGGCTTGGTGAACGCTTCAGAAAAAATCTTCGCTAGCGTCGATATTCCCGAATGATAATGTAGTCGATGTGACTCCAACTCCCATAACGAACTTTCGAGAGCGTTGGTACTCAAGGGATTGGGTTCCTTCGGCAGGAAAGGATCCACAACATCGGACGGTGACTCGTCGATCCTGTGGATCATGACCATCAAGGCCGGATGACGTTTGAGTATGTTGTAGGTGAATGGAATGAGGATGATGACTCCCGCAGGGGGTGCGGAAAGGGATAGGCGTGCGAGGCGTTTGACGAAAGAGGCCAGAAGAGTGGCAGGGAGATGGCTAGCAACGAATAAGAATTGTATGAAAGGCGGTACATAGACGCTCACTCACGTTGAGCTGAGAAAGAGTTCCGTCATGCGGAAGAACCGTGCACGGTGCTTGAGATGGAGGAGGTTGCGATCCAGGAAGGCGTACAGGCGGGTATAGAATGAGGGGTAGTCGCTGAGAGAGGCTATTAATATGAGAGCGAAGTGACATCGGGAGAAAGACTTGCAGATTGTACTCCTTCATCAAGGCAAAGAGGGCGTTTAGCGCAAGAAGACCGACGGTTCCGCCTGCTCTACATCAGTATGCGTGTGTGAAGATACGTCTAAGACCGACCATAGTCAACACATGCACCAATCCAGTCCATGACCAGCACCGGTCGCGTCAAATGGGGCATTACGCCGCGGTGCATGATTTTCAGCACGCGGGTAACATTTGCTTTGCTAGTCTGGGTGTTTTCGGCAACGGAGAGACAAGGTAACAGCGCCAGCCAAGCGCGGGTGAAGACGGCTTTATGCGATGGAAGAGAGTGCAACGACTGATGTATAGTCAGCATGTGCACACGACCTTTAGGTCCTGCGTTTTTGTCGAGGTCTTTGGCTGATGTGTCTTCGTCGAAGAATTTCCGCCAGTCGTCTTCCTCGTCCTCTTTCGCGGGTTCATCCTCCTCTTCAGCGCCCTCACCCTTGAAGGCCTTGACTTTCGGAGGTTTGGCGCCCACTTCCGAGACCCACCAGGCGTTCAGCTCGGCCTGTTCGGTTGGGAATGTGTTCAAGCCCTCGAGTATTTGCAAGAGGTTCGAAGATATATGGGGGTTTGAGGGCGAGGAAGACAGTATTGAGCTGGAGATCGGTTGAGTATATACAGGACGAGAACATGCAAAATCGCGTACCCAGCTTCTCTGAGGAAGAACCAGCGTATGTCGTCATGAACGCTGAACCATGTATCGTGGAAGACATGGAGTACATCTGGGTCTATAGAGCCATCGGATGGGGACGAACCACCTCTGGATGACGAAGGACATGTCAAAAGGGCGGAAACAATTTTGCGAAAGTGGGAGTTGTGGAACTGAGGCGCGGAGGGCGTTGAGAAGGCGGTGGACAGATGCTTTTGTAAGGAAAAGAGGATTTGTAAAGCAGACACCTGTTTGGAGATTAGCAAAGTGAATTCTTCACGAAGTGTCGACGCACTCTCAATGTTTTCTCGTCGTCCTTCATCAATCCACACAGGTATTCAACATACAAGTGCATGCGCTCCCAAAGCCATGTCTTGACTGCCTTTGCGCTGTCGTCACCAGCCACGGACAATTTGCCCTTGACAATGACAAGAACAAAGACTCTGTAAAGAGCGTATATACCCTTGGAGACGTCCTGAGAGTCCGTGCAGGAAGATACTGTGTCGAGCAGATCGGCGAGTGGGTTCAGGGATGCATTGCGTTCGACTGCGCGAGTAAGCTGTTGCTCCGACGCTTGAATGGATTGCAACACCTTTGCATCCCTTTCAACTCGGCGTTTCTTGGCGGGCGGCAAAGAGTGGGCGGGCATGGTGCAAGTAGCAGTCCAAAATTTCAAGACTTTCCAAATCGAGATTACTCGTCCGATCACTTTGAGACGCTTCGAGCCTCCGACTGCCTTTCCTTGAACCATAAGAATGCTTTTATTTCAGAGTTCATGTAGTATACATGTAGTGGAAGATGCAATATGAACAATAATAGATGACATGTCGAACAATAAGATAATGTGCGGACCACTCTGTGTGATTTCTACAGGAAGGCGCCAGGTGCGCGAGAGAATTGATATAGTATACAGTATAGGTGTCCGAGGTCAATACCGCTTGACCAAGGCCTCAAGTTCAGTCACAACCTCAAAGATAGTTGGCCGTTGTTCGTGTTCATGGGCCCACATGCGTTCGACAAGTGGGACGATTTCCGGACACCACAGCTTCTTGAGGCCGGTCACGGAAGGCCTGAGCTCGTGTGAGTGGACAGAAAGCATCTGATGTTAAGGTATCTCACCGTTGGCGTTTCGAGCCTACGATTTCGTAAATTGCGTGCTCGTTCATTCCCTCCCACGGAAACTTCTTCGTAGGCTGATGCCACTGCAACATTTCCCAAAACACCATTGCGCAAGAAAATACGTCGACCTTGTGGTTGTACTTGGGGTGGGCATGCCAAAGCTCTGGCGCCTGCCAGTTGACCGTTCCGACCAAGCTGCGAACCATCGAACGCGTTGACTGTTTGACTTTGGCCAACCCAAAGTCGGCGATTTTAGCAGTGCCGCGGGACGTGATGAGGATGTTCGAAGACTTGCAGTCCCGATGTATGACGGAAGGATTACAGCTGTGAAGATACGCCAGACCGCGAGCGATGTCCAGCATGATCATGAGCTGGGCGCAGTTCAGGCACGAATGCAGAAGTGAAGGGAGAGACGCACCACTTTGTGAAGTGTTGGTGGATTGACGTTTCGTATGTAGTCGAACAGGTCGCCGTGGCCGCACAACTCGCTTACAATCATGACAGGAACATCTTTGGTGTTTTCAGGAATGCTGACACCAATCTGGAAGGCTTCAGCGAATGTGATGCAAAGGTGACAACGATACACTTACGAAACGGACAATGTTAGGGTGATTGAAGCCACCGAGAAGCTTCAATTCCTTGATGTCCACTGTGGAAGTAAATTATGAGCCTCCTGAACATGCAGGACGAACGATGACTCACTGGAGGTAAGCTGGCCTCGGAACTCAGAGATGGCGACTTTTCTTCCTTTGAACTTGCCAACAAACACATCCTTAAAACCACCACTCCCAATCTTTTCAATTTTCTGGAGTTTCTCGGGCGGAATCTCGCGGTCTTCCAGGCCCAAGTTGCCCAGATCCAGCTCTAACTCCGGTTCTTGGGGAAGAGGAGGTGTAGCCGGCTCGTCGGGAAGAACATGATCTGAGCGTAGAAGGACCGGAGGGCTGGCAGTTTCTCTGCTGTTACGAAGGCGTCGGCGCGCGCGGCGGACAGTAGACGGCGGCCTGACAGTCCCGGTGGAAGAACGTGACGAAGTCTCGTGCTGATCTCTCCACTGGAGAAGTGCCTCCGCCAACTGTGGCTTGGTGCCTGAAGGTTCAAGATGACGAGCTTGGCAGAGACGAACCAGGTCATCTCGGCGCAACCGAACAAGAGTCTTCGTGGTGGCCACTGTGAGATCCACTAAAGAAAGGATGAGAAACATGGCGTGCTGCGCGGGACGATAGATACCTTCGTCGTCTTCGATAGTCTCCTCGTCGACCTCGTCTTCGTCCTCCTCCGTATCACCTTCCGCGTCGATATCAACCTCCACTCCTTCATCTTCTCCATCCTCCTCCTCCTCGGTTATGGCCTCCATATCCGCGTCCTCCTCCTCCTCCTCTCCGACGATTTTGCCATTACGAAGTCTTCTGGGCTCGACAGCGATAGTCGCTTCATCGTCGGTTTCCTCAGCCTCTTCGTCTTCTTCTCCATCCTCCCCTCCCACCTGCCCATCTTCGGCATCCTCTTCGGCATCCTCCTCCTCCTCCTCCTCCTCCTCCTCTTCCTCCTCCTCCTCTTCCTCCTCCTCCTCGTCGTCACCGTCGCTTGCGCTCTCCTGCTCTTTTTGACCAGATCGGAGTCGCCGTCTCATCGGAGTCCGCTGTACCCTTAACTGGACCGGCGAGGGTGACGCATTCGAGACGAGCTCATCCACTTCCTCGACCTCCTCGTCGTCATCCTCGTCGCTATCCATTAACTCGTCGGTGTCTGACTCCTTCAGCGAAGTTATTCGATTCTTCGCCTTTCGCATGGGTGTCACCCGCCTCTCTGAAAGATCTTCTAGCTCCTGTTCCCGACTTTGGCTCTTTACCTTGCTACGCAGTCTACGCGGACTGGGTCGAGCCAACTGTTGTTCTAATTCCTCTAGCTCTGTAAGATCGCTCTCCTCGTCCATTGCCACAGATGTGTGCGATCTGGCTTTAGCAGAAGGCGTCTTGGGTAAAGCCTGGTCATCGAATTCGACCTGCTTGCCTTTGCCTTTACCGGCTTTGCGAGATTTGGAAATGGGTGTTGAGATGGAATTAAGGTTGATGACTTCGGCCGAGACTTTGCGTGAGCGAGTTCGAGTGGCCGGAGGCGACTGAAGTAACACGGAAGCGGAGGTCGATGCGACGGGAGATGAGCGGCTGGTAGTCCGTCGACTGAAATGAACGTCAGCCATTAGCGCAGGAAAAGTGAGAAGCTTTTTACCGAGCTGACCCAGATGAGTTCTGAGTGCTTTTCTTCGAGTTCCGTTTACATGATTTTGACGATGTCGCGGGGATTTCGTCGTCTCCGTGCAGTGTTCCCATCGATAGACTCCGTCCCTTCACTTGACCGGGTCGAGTACGTCCGAAGTCGTTTGTAGTGGCGCGACGACGTAAGCTGCCTGATGGAAGGTTTCTCGCGCTGGGATAGCGTGAGTTAATGGCTTCAGGTGCGTCAAAGCGCCCATCGTCAGATGAATAGTCGCTTGAACCACCGTGGCCCGGAGGAGAGGAGGGGGGCAGGGACGCAAGATCGTCGCGGGCATTAACAATGGCGTCGACAATGTCTGATTTTGTGAATGCTTCCGCGTCGTCACAGAGGCCGGCCAGCGAATAAAGGCGGACCAACTCATCTTTGCGGAGACGGAGTAATTGATTGGGCTGAGCAGAGTTGATGAGATGGTCGTCGGCTAGAAGCGGTTAGAGTCGAATGGATAGGAATATGTGGGTACTTACAAGACTGATCGTCCTCTTCTTCCTGTCCACTGCCGGGGTCGCTCTCTTGCTCCTCATCAGGCTCGCCACAGTCGGTATCCGAGTTGGCTGACAAGTTCCAGCTGTCGACTTCCATGCCACTGGCTTCGCTGTCGTCACTCGCATATTCCACGCGCCGTCCGGATTCGGCTCTCATACGCTTAGGGCGCCCAGATCCACGCGTCGTTCTGCCGTCGCTGACCGCATTCTCGTTTGTGCCTGCGACGCGTTTCCGCTTATTTCCAACGGTGGGCTCGGTGTCCGAATTCGAAGAAACACGCATGGTTGGGTTGCTCTTCGCTCCCAGCGCCGTCCGAGAGGGCAAGCGACGCAGATTGGGCTGTAGAGGAACGAGGACAGGACGTGGTTCGGGCGAGGGAACGGAGTTGCGCGGCAGAGTATGGGCCACGGATGGCGCCGAGCGGGAGTTCGCGCCACGCTTCCGAGCAGGCGGCGAGTGTCGAAGGGGATACTTCTTGCGAAGCAGAGGCGGTGAACTGGCGGTGGTTGAGGTCACTGTTTGAGGCGACGAGCGGCGGTTGGCCATAAGGTTTGAGCGGCCAGCAATCGAGCGGTACGGCGCACTATGAACGCTGCCAGAGGCGGATTCGTCGGGTGCTTGGCGGGCTCTGCGCCAGACGCTTGGTGTAGTCCAACAAAGTCTGTGGCGGCACTAGACAACAAGCATACACAAGGCTGTTCAACCGGCAGCACATCGGCCATCACTCCACCCGGAGTACTTCGGAGTCTCAGCCACGTTGTTCCATTCCTTCGACCGAGATTTCCGTGCTTCATGAGTCCCACAGCCCAGGGAACATCGTACTCATCCTCGAATCGTCACTGTACGGCGCCCTTTGTTTGCCTGATGCTTGGCTGCCTTGGAGAACTGGTGTGATTACTCGAGAACAATTTACAGCTGTAGCAGGAGACATTATCGCAACAAGGACCGGTTCGCATTTTCGTCGGAGTGTCTGGACCAACATCCCTGGTGATACGCGTGAACACACTGGGACAGGATTTTACTTTGCTGCATCATGTTGCCTCATCGTTGATAGCATCTCCCAACCAACCTTCTTACGCTTCTGGTGGTCGAACGCTTTAACCTACGCGGTATCTCTTGCAGTACGCTTTCGTGCGATGCGTCTGCATCTGCGGAAATTTTCTCGTTTCACTCAGTTCAGGACGTAGAGCAGCGGCGTCGCCCCATGACCCCAGCTCTTCCGTCGAGGGTTTCGAGAGGTGGGCAATGCATCACACAGTGGTCAACGACTGGCTCTCACAAAGAAAACGTGACGATACTTCTGCGGCATATTGACGGATGTCCCTCCCACAAAAACGTCTAATATATATCATCGGCTTCGTCTGGACTTGTAACTTGTAGAGACCTACACTTCTGCCGGACTGTGCTACGGCTGTGAGGCAATGCCAATCGTCGTTCGATGCTGGGCAGCGAAGTATCGTGTCTCTTTGCAATGCAGGGGATCTAGAGAGGGCAGCTTCAGCAGATAGTGTGTCAAGCCAGCGAATGACTGTGCGTCTCCCGAACCCGTATCTCATTGCATCGAAGCAGCACTGAACTTACGCTCACCCGATAGCTGTTCCGCAAAATCAATGATGCTGTGGAACACTGCCAGACCGTGCTGGGGCTCTTGTTTCACATGCGGACTATGGAAGCTGTTTGAACTTGGTCAAAGCTTTGGTACAACGAGGCGTGTCTTTGGAGACTCGGTTAGGCATCGAGGACCACGACAATCATCCAAAGGCTGCTGCTTCCAATTATGATACCCCCTTCAACCACATGGGAGGAAAACACACCGAGTTCAATGCCAGACGGTCGGATTTTAGAGTGCACAGGCCGAAGCATGCTATCGATAGCGGGTGGCGGGTTGTCTTGTCGGCAGATCACTTCTTCTTGGTGAAGCAACGTGGAAAGACGACGAGGTCATTCAAAGAGGCCGGCAAGGTTGCTTTCGAAATTGTGGCGCAACAAAAGGTAGATGAATATTCATGGTACTTAATCTGACTGCCGGCAGTGCTGCTCACAGATTGAATAACGGACCTGGACCATCAATACATCACGAGGAACGACTCGAGCAGAACTTTGCGGCGTTCACCGAAGCACGTCAATCACGGAAAATCGAATTGCACATAGTGAGCGTCGCTTATACTTTGGGAGCCATCGGTGGCCCGAACCTTTCTCTGCAATAGGGTCCCTTGTGGTCAGGTGGCTCACGGGAGCGCACTTGTCCGTCCCTATTTAGGTCTTCAAAGCAGCACTCAGGGTCGGACAATGGCCCCGCCTCTCTTAGCCGTGCTCAAAATGGCAAGTGCTGCTCGACAATGGTATCAGTCCTTTCCATTTGCTGCACGCGGCCCGTGCGGATGTGCCCAAATAGTCGGCCTATGTATATATAAACTAGGCATCCTGAGGAAGTCCCCCCACCAACTCTTCAGCGTTACAAAATACGTGCACTCCAGTACTCGCATTTCTTCAAACCATTTGACATGGCCAAGACGCACTCCCCCGCTTCCTCTACCGACTCTACCCCTCAACCCTCCCCCACCAGCTCTACCCCATCGCTCGCTAAGTCTGGTGACTCCACTGGCCTGGGCATGGCCTGGCGCACCTACGAGTTTAAGGACGCCAAGCTCACCGGTGAATTGCTTTTTGCCACCCTCAACGACGTCGAGGATGGTAGCTTCTGCTACCGTATCACGTCCGACATCAAGAAGGTCGAGAACCCAGACACGGGCGAGGTCGAACCTCAGACCTCCATTCGCATCCTCTTGCCGCCTGTAAAGACGTTCCCCGAAAGTGCTCGGTGGCCCAATGGCAAGGAAATCGGCAGGATCTCCTGGTTCGACGATGATCTCCCAGATATTTTTATCCACCACGTCAAAGAGCGCCATGTTAACCGCATCTTCCAAATTCCGGACAACGCGAAGGAGAAGCCGTAAGATTGTCTGCCTCCTCTCGTAGTGATCTGACAGACTGACGCATCTTAGTGATTATCTGGAATTTCCGGCGCGCTTCCGCATTGGCGAGCCTAAAGAGATGGCCCATATGTGGCGCATGGACAAGAAGCGACTCGCGGTCAGTGTTCTTACACTTGGTGTTCTTTTCTTGCTCACCAAGTATTGCATTGCAGCTCTACCTAGACAAAGTTGATGCCGGCTTTTCTCCCGCCTCCCTCGAGGGCAAGAACGCCTATGTCCCTCCTCCTTCTCTGGCTGAGATGTTCTTCGACTGCAAGTACCTTCCGAAATGCGGCGCTATCAAGAAGCGCAGCTTCAAGCAAGGTGTCCCTTTCTTGCGCCTTCCCGTCCTTGGCTCGAAGACAGAGGACCAAATCCTGACCACCGAGATCATCAGTGAGTTATCTCATCGTGCTTTCTCCCAGTGGCAGGTTGTTGATCGTCTCCATTAGTCTCTTTCATTGTCCTTGAGCTCTTCCGCCAAACCGCCTTCGACGTCCCTGAGGGCGCCTTTGGCCTGGGCAAAAAGGGCTTCTTCAAGTCGTTGCGCAGCAAGCACGCCAAGAAGCACTAGAACGTTTGTCGTCATCTCTATTATCTGTTATCTTCTTGAGCTACCATCTCTGTACTGTTTCACTCTCATTAACCTCCCTATCACTGTAGCGTTAGCACTTGCCACATTCTTTCCATACCATCTTTACTGAGCATTTCTCTCGGTTTCTCCATTTCTGGCTTACTCACACACACACTCATTTTGCTGTATCCTGCCTCGTGTACATCCTGTTGTACTCATCCTACGCTCCTTGTTTCTTATATCGTTAGCTCAACGTCTGTTGTTTACTAGAGTTGGTAGCTCTTGAATGAAGATCATTTGTTCGCCTCAATGAACACGAATGGCTTGTATATATTGCGGCGCCATAGGCATTTTCCTATGATTCGTTTACTCTTTGTCAGTCCGTCATGATCTACTCAGCACATCTGTAACCGACGCGCGAACAGGCCAACCAGAACTTTTGGCCACCTTCTTCGCACCATCCGAGGGGACCCAGTTCACAATCAGCACACATCAGAAGCTTCATTCTTTTCCCTAGCGCATCAAGAGTTAGATCATGCCATATCGGTATCAGAGAGCACTACCTGCAGGTGATAGAGGTAACGATTCGACAGCACGCGAAAATCCGATATTTTCAAACTGCATCGCATTGGGCTGAACAAGCCACCAAAAAGTCCCCTCCCCTTCAGTTGGCAAATCACCAAGGATCGAGTGACTTGGCGTGTCTTTGGGCTCCATCTGTCAAGACAGTAATGAAGGAGCACGCATCAGCAGCGTGAACAACCCACCTGGACAGTCTCTGATTCCTCCAGAGTTGCTATACCTTCCAGGAGTATGACGCTTCTACATTCATTCCGAGGACACAAAAGCTGGAACTTGTTTGGCTTTGAGTCTCCTTGTTTCTCGTGAGGCGCGGTGAGCTCATCAAGTCCGTTCTGAAAGCTGCTGAACGGGCGATGAGGCGGCTTCGGTTTCCTAGAAAGCCCCGAGAGTGCCTCCGCAATACCCGGAGGTAGATTCTGATTCATATCGGAGGAGCCGATAGCTGGAGAATTTGATGCGCTGGACATGATGATTACTTCGAGAGCTCGTTCGGTAACTTCCGAGACGACGCCTGACAGTGACTGTCACGAATCGCGTCTTCATCGTTTACCGCCTGCTTAGCCATGTCCGTTGCGGCATCCTCCTTCAAACCCACTGGACTTCTTGGCGGCGCACTCAATCTACGGTCCTCCGGTGACAATGGCGCGTCTCTGTCGGATGCCGGTTCTTCGTCCGCGTCCTCTTTTGTATCGACCGGACTGTTGGGCACGACGACGACGACTACTGCAGAAAGCGCGTCAAATGACTTGGACGATGACCAGTGGGCGATGATAGATGAGGCGGAAGAGCAACGTACCCGCGAAATACGCGAACAGACTCTTGGTGCGTGATTGCATCTGCGCTGTTCGGCCATCACTTCAACTGTCTGCAGACGACGAGACCATGCCTTCATCGACTGAACTGAACCGGATGCTTTTGGTAGAATCTATGGCCAAGACATGTATGTCAATCTTCTGTCTTCGTGCGCCATGTAACGCGCCATACAGCCTCCTTCATCCCTACCGGGTTATTGGGCGCCGCCCCCACTGCCCATCAACCTCCTCCACAAGGTACTACCTCCTGACACGTCGAAGCCCTGTGATCTCAAGCGTCACAGACCTCGAGGAACTCCCTGATGCACTCGCTTCTCCTCCGCCTCCGCCAATCCGCAGTGCTACAGACATCACGCCTTCCTCGTACTCCAGCATTCGCGCAAAGACTTTCAGTGGTCGAACCGTTTTCATCAGGAAAAGATACTCCCACGCAGCCCAACGCAAGGCGAGTCAATTCCTGCCTCCCTCATCTGACTATCCCTAAAGTATCACTAGCGCGCCACCACTGCTATATCCCCCACTGGCATGGGAAATTTACTAGATGTCCCCGTACATCGCATGCTCGATCAATTATCTGCAGAAGCAGCAAAGAGATTAAGCGAATCAGAACGAAATCACAACACGACTGTAGAAGCGCAAACAGAACACACCTTATGGGTGGATCGATACCGACCGAGTCGTTTCTCTGAGTTGGTAGGAAACGAGCGCGTCGCCCGAGATATCCTTGCCTGGATAAAGCAGTGGGACCATTGCGTCTTCGGCAAGCGTAACGTGAAGGGGAAGAAACGGGCTCGAGATGAGGAACACGTGAATACTGAAGACGAGTTTCGACGGCCTATTGAGAAGGTTTGTCTCACTGTTTACTTCACGGGTAGTTCGTGGGTTTTGAGCTATTGCTTGCAGATCCTCCTGCTTTCCGGGCCTCCCGGGTTGGGGAAAACGACAATGGCTCATGTGTTAGCACAACATGCGGGTTACGAAGTTATGGAGATCAATGCCAGGTAGTTCTTCACGGCCCTCGCACCGGCCCTCGCGTAATCTTTTTTCGTAGCGACGCACGCTCTGGTCAAATAGTGGACGACCGAATACGACCTGCTTTGGAGTCAGGATTCTCCGTTGGTAGCACGAAACCTGTTCTCGTAGTCATTGACGAGATCGACGGTGCAACCGGGGCGGGAGAAAATGTACGCGTATCTTGCTTCCCCTTCCACAGTCTTAACCTCCATCCTAGTCCAGCAGCTTCATTTACAAGCTTGTGCAACTGACCTATGATCGAGCCAAGAGATGTACGTGTCTTCAGTGCACTGTCTCTCCTTTCGCTGATTGCTTACAGCGCGAGGTGCCAACAAAGAGAAGAACACCAAGAGACCCATATTGCGACCCATCATTTGCATCTGCAATGATATCAATGCGTCCTCACTAGTAAAGCTGAAACCCCGTGCCTACCAAATTCGACTCCAAAGGCCCGCGGACATACATACTGTTAAGCGACTCAAGCAGGTCTGCGAAGACGAAGGACTCCGAGCCGATAATCGTGCCCTTTCGGCTCTTGTGGGTATCGCCAAGGGAGATTTGAGAGGTTGCCTCAATACGCTCCAGGTATGTGTCTTTTGGAATTCCCACCTCATACTTACAGACCGCCCACCCTAGTTCATCAAAGCTCGCAACGAGGAAGTGAATGAGAATGTTATCCGGAGGGCGACCGTCGGCATGAAGGAGGGTGACACGACTATCCTGGCAGTCATGAACGACATATTCTCGCCTCTCTCGAAGAAGCGTGTCAAAGATCTTGGGATGACAGAGGACGAGGAGTCCAAGTTCGTTGGGAGGCTGAGTCGTCTAATTGACTCATGTGGTCGTGATAGCAGTATCGCCGTCGGTGAGTAGTAAGGGACTCTAGAAGATGGAACAGGCTTATAAAGGTTCTTAGGGTGCTTCTCGCATTATGCTCACCTTCGCCAACATGATGGTGACTTCAGCAGATATTACAAGGCTCATGAGTGGCTCATGTGTTTTGATGCATTCTCGTCTGCAATGTTTAATGAAGGAGAATTCGCCCTGAATCAATACCTCCCGTATATGCTTGTCCCCTTTCACAGTCTCTTCCAAGAGCGAGGAGGCCCGCGGTACGAGCGCAACCAGACAGACTGGGAGGTATTGATATGATCATTGCCTTTCTCTGATCTCTAGGAAATTGATCATTCTCGATAGGTACTTCAAACCACCAAAGCTAACGAGGAGATCTACAAATCACTCGGCCGATGCCTGCAAAGTGCTAGCACTAGGCACGGAGGCGACTTCCGACATCTAGTATGTACACCTATCATGCAGCTGGAATTCGCGCCGTACATCAACAGAATCATATCACCACCGCTGCGACCGGTATGCTATGTCTCTGATTCCGCTGCGTTGAGTCTGACAGAAACGCAGGTCAACTCGCAGATTATCAGACCAGAAGAGAGGGCCGTCATGAAACGCTTAGTGTCCATCATGGCTGCCTTGGATCTACGATTTGTCCCGGAACGAGCAGAAGATGGGCAGTTGTCATACCGTCTCGATCCGTACGCGCCTTCTCATAACTCGCAGTAGGCTAATCTGACAGGTCGACAGGGCTGTGGACGTCTTCATAACCTACGAGGGTAAGAGGGCCGCCGACATCAATCTGTCCCGATACGCTGTGCGCAAACTTATTGCGGAAGAGGTGAGCAGACATGGTCTACTTCTTGTCATGAGGCTCAGTGCATGAATCATGACAGGTTGAAGCCGAGCTTGCTCTGAGAAGTGTGGAAGCAATAGACAAAGGGAAGAGAGGAAAACACGCGGACATGTTCGGCGCGTTCGTGCATTCCTGCATTCTTCTACACAAAACATCGGTTAATGTCAGATATAGATCGAAAAGAGTGGCGGAGAAGCCGAGCTCCCCGAACAAATCGTTTGGACAGGATGAGGACGAGTCTGGAAAATCCCGAAAGCGCCTCAAGACATCCGACATGGACATCGCTGACAGAGTGAGTCGTTCTTTCTCCTTCTCGACGTAACCCTGTCAAGCTGAGAACTGTATCACAATCAGCCACCCACTGACTTCTTTGGACGACCCATTACCGTTAAAACAGGCGCCAAAAGTACCAGGTTGGGAGTCAAACCAGCCGAGAAGAAGTTCCGAATAACATACAAGTATGCGGAAGGCAATTCAGCAGCGGTTCGGAAACCTATGAAAATGGAGGCTTTTGTGTAGCCGCGCTTTGTATCTATATTCTGTATGTATCCCGCAAGCCTCTGATATAATGTCGCATGGAATGCTATACATGATGGCCGACCCCAAGTTGACATCACGATCACAGATGGTGGCGCTGATTCTCCTCAGTTTCATCGGTTCACAGATGGATTAGGTAAAAAGAGTCAATGATATTCCAGCTCGTGCTCTGAACCGCGTCTTTCACTATCTGTCGACAGACAGATGCTTCGCAGACTCTCAAAGATCATTGCTCAAGGTTCCAGATGTTCAGTACCCGAGGATTAGATAACTACAAAAGCAAGCTGGAATCCATTCCTTGTGCAATGGTGCCCAAACAGAGTCTTACTGCTCTCATAGATCTGGGGCTTCAGACTGATGCGATCTCACGACGCGACTGCTAGTCATACGGCCTGGTCGATCTCATTGTCAACATCGCAGCGATAGGTGGCTTTACATGCACCCCCATTGCCATACGTGGTACGGCATCGGCAAACGTTATTATGACAGTTCTACGCTCCGGAGCGTCACGAACATGTGAAGCCATGGCTAGGCATGGACCTAGTACCTCTCCCGGGCCCTTTGCTTTCTAATATCTCAATTACAGTCTTGGGTTTCCGTGGCCTCTCAATTGTCCCAAACTCTTACAACACCTTGATATTACATTCTCATGCACATCCTGTGCACATCTGTCTATCACGACAGTTCACACCCCAGCTGGATGGACTCCAGATCAATGCATCTCAAATTTTCGGATCCGAAGATCCGATCTTGGAAGTTCCCGCGCGCGTTGACTCGGCTTCCAGCCAATGACCAGCATCCCTGGTTTCATCAGGATTTCATCAACACCAAACTTAAGACGCGTCAACTTGGCGTTACACGGCCGACTACAGAGCACATTTCTACAGAATGGCTGAACCACGCTGTCGAATGCATTCATCGTATTGATCAGACGACCAATCTTCGGAATTATATATAACGTGGAATATCTGATCACTTGGTCTCAACAAAAAATCGCCGCGGCGAAACAAGTTTCCGTTGCCTTCCTGCCGCCATGTTGCATCTCGTCGGGCGGATTCGAGGTGCCCGCACTCGCTTTACTCTTTTTTGTCGAACGCTAACTCCCAAACAATCTAGCGTCGGATGCCAGTCAGTGTGTACAATATCTCTTACAGGTCCGGCCGCCGATGCTGAACATCCCAAAGATTCGACAAAGGCGACGTCTCCTTCATCGTGGTTGCGGGAGCCATGGTATCTTTCATGGTGCCAGGACTCGGTATGTTCCAACATCGTTCACAGTGACGTCCGTGTCGAGGCTCAATCTCCACATGTTCAAGCCTTCTTGTATTCGGGTCTCGCTCGTCGTAAAAGCGCCTGTATGTGACTTTACTCCCAACGAAGCGCCCACAGTCTCAAACTAGTCCTCCTCCAGTATCCTTGATATGGACGGTCTCGGCCAGCAACGCCATCACCATCTTCCAGTGGTTTTTCTGGGGCTACTCTCTCGCCTTCTCGCCGACCGCGACGAACGGGTTTATTGGAAATCTTCACCTCTTTGGCCTGCGCAACGTCCTCGCAGATCCATCTCCTGGCTCCCCACTCATCCCGGATCTCTTGTACAGTTTCTTCCAGATGGAATTTGCCTGTGTCACGGCTGCGATTCTAATGGGCGGTATCGCTGAACGCGGTCGTGTGTTCCCCGCCATCGTCTTTACGTTCCTGTGGTTGACGTTGGTATACTGTCCCTTGGCATGCTGGGTCTGGGGAATCAATGGTTGGGCGGCCTCGTGGGGAGTTCTGGACTTCGCAGGTATCTACTTACGTTGAGCTCCTCTTCAACTCAACTGACCTTATCTTATAGGCGGCGGACCGGTCGAAATTGGCAGCGGCGTCAGTGGACTGGCTTATTCCTGGGTCTTGGGACGTCGGCAAGAAAAAGAACTAGTCAACTTTCGACCTCACAATGTCTCCTTCGTCAACTTGGGCACATTCGTGTTGTGGTTTGGCTGGCTCGGGTTCAATGGTGGGAGTGCTTTCGGTGCCAATCTACGCGCTATAATGGCAATATGGAACTCTATGTTATCTGCGGCCTTTGGGGGGATGATCTGGTGTCTAATGGACTACGGGTTCGAGCGACGGTGGAGTATGGTAGGCTTCTGCTCGGGTACTATCGCTGGTTTGGTCGCAGCGACGCCTTCTTCTGGCTATGTGCGCCCTTGGGCCGCCCTTATCGTCGGTGTCATCTCTGGTGCACTATGTAATCTTGCCACGAAAAGTAGGTCATTGTCATGATACTGTCTCGCATCGCACACATGTTCAAGACGTCCACAGTCAAGTTTGCATTGCGTATCGATGATGCACTTGATCTGTTCGCTGAGCACGCCGTTGGGGGTGTGATTGGTTTACTCCTTACCGCCTTCTTCGCTGATACCGATGTGATTGCATTGGATGGGGTGAACACGTCTACCAACGGTGGATGGGTCAACCAAAATTGGAAGCAACTGTACATCCAATTCGCGTATGTCTGTGCCACAACTGGGTACAGCTTTGTTATCACGGCCCTTCTCGCCAAGGCTGTAGATCTAGTGCCAGGACTCCAGCTTCGTGGGACACCCGAAGACGAGCGAGTAGGAATGGACGAAATCGAGGTACATTCGACTCCAAACTCGCTGTCATTGACCGACTGATGTTGACGTTGTAGATCGGAGAGTTTGCAACGGATTACATTGAATTACGGCGCGACTTTAGCGACGTACTCAACCCGAATTCCTTTGCTGAGCAACCCAAAGGCAATGGTGCCCCCCACGTTGCCGCAGGCGATAGGCATGGTCACCCGGAGCTCGATGCCGGCATACACACACATGCCCATCCGCACAACCACTCTCTGACCAAGTCAGATGTCTCTGTCCAACCAGAGGTGGTGCAACAAGACAAGGAAAACACGACAGTGACGTAGACGCACATAGGGTTCACAGACAACGACGCACAGGAAGTAAATAGTACCTGTGTACAAGTCTTTTGTATGATACATGATGGAATAATAGAGTGTACCCTAGATAACCTCACTACTTAACAGTCCCAACCAAGAACAAATCCGTCAGGTTGACGGGAAGGGAAATAATATTCGGAGAGAGATTGTTGTTTCTCGCGGTCTTCCGAAATCTGAGGAGCGCATATCGTAGAGTCAAACTCTTCGTTCAGAAGAAGTTCCACGACATTTCGGGATGCAATAGTCTCCGTTTCCATAGTAGAGATGAATCTGGGGCAATCTGTTGGCTATGACCGTTGCTATGCAAAGGAAGCAGCTCACGGTTCAAAGGCATTCACGTAGTAGAAGCCAGTGTCTAGTTTCACAGGTGGGAAGCTCTTCATCGGAGGCGTGAGTGGGTAGGCTTCCCACTAGTCGAGGACAAAGGTCAGATCCGGCCCCTTTCGGCGGAGATTCGGCGGAGAGAATAGCTTACCACTTTACGATGCACCCAGCCAACTTGCCCTTTGAACACACTCTGCAGCCATTCATCCGAGATCGGCTTTTTGGAGAAGATCTTGACACCCCATTCGTCTGCGGACACCTTGCCATGATAAGAGAGCGAGTTGAATTCAGGCTCCTTGCCTCCCTTGCGAGCGTTCTCGTAGGTAGTGAGAAGCATAGTGGGGGGCTTAGCCGTCGGAGGAAGACCAAGATATGCTGGGTCGATGCTGGGGGACCTGGTCGCAAGAAGAGTGACATGTAATTTGACATATGGGTAGTCCGGAACCTGGGCTGCGAGCGACGAGGGCAAAGAGATACCAGTGGAGTGAAATGGTGCGGCGAGGATGACCGCCTTATAACTCTTACTGCCTTGACTGCTCGTAAGAGTCCAGGGCTGAGCTGACGAGGACTTGTGGGTTATACTGGTAATCTGTGGAAATGTGAGGTATGTCCTCAACCGCAAATCAGGGACTTACGGAAGTGTTCAGAAATATCGTAGCATTCGAAGCCTCTACGAACTTTTCGAAGATCTGGAAGTTTCCGCCGACAACGCTTGCCGCGCCATTGGTAGCCATGGACACAGACCCTATCAATGCATGAACCGCATCGGCGTTCTGAAGGCTGGTGTGAGAATCACACCAGTCGACACGGCTTGAACAGACTTGCCTGTCCATAATTTACTCGCGTCACAGCCTCGATGACCTCCACAATATAGTTGTGTGCAACACCGTGAGCGGACAGATACTCGGCCGACGAGGTGTTCGTGAACTCTGTCCAACCCATGGTATTAGCAAGATACGAGATGCTGTCCCACCGAGGAGATTCTGGGGTATAAAACTTGACGAATTGCTTCACTATGGCTGAAACACTGGCTCGGTAAGATTAGATGCCGCGAGCAGGGAGTTCGTTGTTTACGTACATTCCATCGACACGTCTGGGCGAGAGGAATCCAAAGCGCCATACAAGTTTGAGAGTGTCCCACCAGCTACCGCTAACCTGGAGATTATTGGGTATGTGCGTATGAGTCACCAGATAAAATTACCCACAGAATATAGCAGATTTTCGCCGTCCCAAACGCCCATGGTCCCATCCCCCTCCTCAAAGGTGTAACGAGTGAGGTTGAACTCGTCTGTAGCACGCCACAAGTTCTTGTTCACGCTGACAAAGATGGAGGCCCCCAGTTCCATGGGAGCGTAGGACTTGTTATTGTAAGGGTAGACAGCAGTACTCCCTGTACCAGTGAGCAAGTAGTCAAACACAGTAGCTTACTAGTACTCACGGCCACCAATATATGATAGGCTTTCATAGATGTCAACGTCCACGTCGAGTCCAAACCTCTCCTTTGCTTTGGCTATCCAGAAGGCGGCCGAGCTTCCACCGGCGCCAGCACCAATGATCGCGATTTTGGGGGTGGCGCCTGCGAGGTCGGGGGTGTCAAGGTTGCTTTGAAGGAAGGGCACCTTGAAGGGGAACTGAAAGGCCAGTGCAGCGGACGACGCAGAAAGAAATAGGATAGGCAGGCGCATTATGAACGGTGGCCAGTGTCGTCGTTGCAATGGGAAGGACACGGCGTTCCAGCCTGCGAGCGCGCCTACGGCATGGACGGCAATCACGTGGGCCCCTCTGTACGGCGTTATCGGTCCGCCTTTGAAGTTCTTTCGATCTGTCCTGGACTCGTCACTCCTTGAGTCTTGACCACCATCATCATACCAACTCGCAGGCATCTTGAAGCCTTGGTAGCTCTGCTCGGACAGGACACTTATTCTGCCAGACCTTCGACCTTATAATTACATAGAAATTCATCTTTGTTCCGCTGAATTATACGGTAGCATTTTTTGAGGCTCGGCGGACTATATTGGTCTCCCCTCTTTTTGCATTATCATGGCGGAGCAACAAGCAGAGACACAGGTTGTCGATCTTCTACCGGAAACAGAATACAGGTTTGAATTGGATTCTGGTACATCGCTCGCCATCAAGGTATCATCTTCACTGTGCTCTCTGATTACTGCTGACATCCTCTCTAGTTGGTCCATGGACATGCTGAGATATTCGGCTTCGAACTGGTCGAAAATCAGACCTACGTGTTTGGCCACGAATGCAAGGCCGCAGTTTTCACCTGGCACGGCTGTACTCTTCTGATGAGTGACATTTTCTCGCTCTGTGGCTCATGACTGAGATTCTGTGCACGTTACAGGTCATGCTTCGAGTGATTATCAGTCTGAGGAGACCCCGATGAAGGCTTACGGAAATCTCCACATCGCGTTCGAACAAATGCGTGTACGCGCTCTCGCTGAGCTGCGCGACAACCCGGGTCGTGCTGCTCAGCGAAATCAGCCTCCCCGCATCCTCGTCCTTGGCCCCGAGAACTCTGGAAAGACCTCTGTTTGCAAGATCCTTGTTAACTACACCGTCCGATCAGGTCAATCTTGGGCTCCTTTGTTGGCCAATCTTGACCCCAGCGAGGTATGTCAAATAGCCCCCAGCAACGCTGCCAGCTAACCACTCACAAGGGTGGATGGTCTGCCCCTGGGGCACTATCAATTGCGTCTGTCAGCAGTCCAATCCCTACTTGCTCACCTGCAAATACTCTTGGTTCTGCAGCGACGTCCGCTCCTACCTCGCTGTCGTCTAACGCCCTGTTACCAGTAGCCTACTGGTATGGCCACTCTGAAGCCAAAAGAAACCCCCTTCTGATGGAACGTCTCATTCGCAACCTCGGAGAGCTTGCCGCCGAGAGAGAGGAGAACGGCCCCAGAGGCGCAGTGGCTGGCCTGATCGTCGACACGCCCTCATCGTTCGCGGCCGGCCCTGCTGCTACGACAGAAATGCGCCACCGTCTCATACACGAATGCATCAAAGCCTTCAGAAGTCAGTAACTTCGCCGCTCATTTTCGGTGACTGACACGCCCACAGTCAACATCATTCTTGTAGTAGGGCACGAAAAGCTCAACGCAGAAATGCAGAAAACATTCGGGTCCAAGTTGACTGTGGTGAAAATTCCAAAATCGGGTGGTGTGAGCGCCGGGCTCTCCTTTCATGCAGATGTTGATTGTTGATCGATTGCCCAGGTCGTGGAGCTGGACATGAGCTACCGAGAGCGAGTTCAAAGCCACCAGCTGCACACATACATGTACGGCCAGGTCATCAAACCTCCCGCAGGAATCTCCCCTTCCAGTGTGAGCAACGACACGTTCTCGGATATAATCCTTTCTCCATCGTCGACTGTGGTCGGTTTCGATGACCTCCACATATATCGCATCGGAGCGGGTAAGCCTGCCTCTCTCATTCTGCATAGCATCTCATCTGAGTCAAATACAACATAGCCACAATGGCACCTTCGGACGCGCTTCCTGTCGGCGCTAAACGCGTCGTCTCTGAAACCCAGCCTGTGCGTGTAGACCCTAGTGCGCCTGGCTCTGGCCTCCTCAATGCTGTCCTCGCTGTATTGTCCACCACCGACAAGGAGATGTACGATGAGGCAATCTTGGACTGCACCATCCTCGGCTTCTTGATAATGTTTGTGCTGGCAAATGTCTCTCGAACTCGTTACTAACCCAATGCTCGCAGAACAAAAATTGACATCGCTCAACGCAAAATGACGATCCTTGCTCCTAACCAGGGCTCATTCATAGGGAAGACTGCCATAGTAGGCTCGTTCGAATGGCAGGATCAGTGACAAACCAGGACAAGGAGTGCACATCTGTCTATATTTGTAGGGTACATACAAGTCCATCGCGTAACTCACATTACTTGTTCCATTGGAAGAAAGTTTTCATAGCCTCGAGAGGTCGCGTCCCCACATCCCGCTAATCCGCAATTGGTCAATGAATTCGATAGAGGTGAAGGTGGACAGACCGAATGATCCAGTCAATCATGAGCAACGCTCTAGTTCTTGCGGACACCTGCTCGTTCCAATATATACTGCGCCATGCGTACATAGCCGCTAGGCCGCCCATAAATGAGAAGCGCCCCAGGTCAAAGACAGCGGCATTTCCGATATACGCCAAGCTTCCCAAGTGCAGGTAGCGGAAAGGTCCAGAGACGACGCTGTCGATTTCCAAAGGTGTCATGCCTTGTGCCCCCAGCCGCGCAGATTGGCGTGCAACTTTGTGTAGCTTCTTTCCAATGTATTTACCCTCCTGGGCAGCTACTTGGGCTGTCTGCATTATATCAACACCTCCGGGCAAAAACGACGAGATAAGATACACACCGCCGGTAGAGACGTGATCTTGTTGCCAATGCCCTCAAGGAGGCGCGCGACTTCGTTGAGAGACAGATTATTGTCGGAATCGGTGTCGTACAGATCGAATAATTCCCGAACCTTATGTGGACGTTAGAGTACGGAAGCGTTTGAAAGGCTTAGTACTGACTTGAAGTACGTGATCCTCCGCCATCGGGATTCGCTGTTTGATTCTCTTCACTACACAAATCCGTGAGCGTATGACACACAGCGGAGGCGGGGCTGCATACCCATGATCTCCCACTCCTCGAAGTCGATTTTGCCATTCTTGTCGCGATCCGCGTCTTCGACAAGCTCCATGAAGTGGTCGACGATTGAGGTCTCGATCTAGAGACTACCGTCAACGACCTTCTATCACACTGACGCGTGGTATGAACGAACCGTAGCACAGTCACCGACAGCGTACATAGTGCCTAGAGGCGCACCCTTTACTCTCAGGTGTGCGTCGACCTCAATCGCTTTCTTGTGCACTTGATTGGGCAAGATGCTTGTTACGCGGTGGGTGAATGGGTTCATGGCAATGCCTGTGGACCATAGTACAAAGTTCGTCGGGATCGTGCGTTGCTCCGTTTTCCCATCCTTGCCACGGACAGTGTAGATGACAGACTTGGGGTCAACGGAGCCGACTCTGTGAGGTCATGAGAACAATCGCGACAGAACCAGGAGGCCGTACCGAGCAGAGGTGATGAGGTCGACGCCATCGCGTGCAAACTTGGCTTCCGCATACAGTGAGATTGCTTCGGAATACTGCAAGAGGTCATTGAGCGGCCCACGAATTTAATGGACGGCAAATACCGTATTCAAGATATGCTCCCGCGACTGTATAACGTGAATGGAAACCTCCTCACGACATATTTTCGGATACTATGCAGTATGAGAGCAGAGTAGCAGCGATGAAGATTGATACCAACATATCTCATGATGTCCTCTTGGCAGAAGTCGTAGATTTCCTGAAGAAGGTTTGAGTTGCAATTCTTGTGTGATTGCCTTCCCTGTCATACCGCTGCAGTTTCAACACCTGTCGGCCCGCCGCCACAGACCACAAAGCTGAGTAACCGCTTTCGTTCTTCAGGTGTTGTCGTGGGAAGGCTGGCGATTTCAAAGTTGTCCATGACGCGTCTTCGGATTGCCTGTGCGTCGCCGATAGTCTTGAGTTGGAAGCAGTTCTCCAGACCGGGGACTCCATGCGTGCTGGAGGTAGACCCAACCGCGATGACCAGCTTGTCGTACCTGGAAGACGCGTAAGAAATAGATTGACTGACAGAAAGATGGCATTTCATACGGAATGTAGACGCGTCTGGACTCTCCATTGCTGCCCATAGTTTCAACCTCGAGTAGTTGATCTTGCATAGCAACATCGACAGCTTTACCCTGGACGAAATGGCCCCGGAGACGCGCGATGAGTTTGCGGATTGGTTCAATGAGTGAGCGGACTTGAACGGTGCCCACGGCGGCGGCTATGTAAGACAATGTCAGAGAGATTATACTGCAATCAGTGATTAGCTTACATGGCAATAATGGAGTGAAAGTGGTGAAGGTTTCGGACGAGACGACAGTGACATGATAATCGCCAGGATATAAGGTTTTGAGTACGCCCATGGCCTGAAGGATGATGAGGTGTGCCAAACTGCGGGCGCGAAAGTGAACGCTCACCCCCCATCCACCTCCAACAATGACGAGCCGTGGTTTCTCTGCTAATTTCTTGTGCTCCTCGTCGTCCTCGTCGTCGACAGCGACGCGAACGATAGGAAGATTGTTGGGTCCGCCAGTCTCGGGATGCAGTGCAAGTGGGGAACGGGGCACGCGTTCAGCGTGTTTTTCCGTATATCTGTAGCAAGTTCATATGAGGCAAGGCTATCCGGGGACACACGACGTACGTGAAGGCATCGTGGACGAAGATCGCCCCGCAAAGAGCGACTACGCCGCACACTGACGACAGAGCAAAGTATCCGGTGTATTTGGCATATGTCTTGGCACGCTGCAGTCGACTGGGGCGCGGGCTAGTGGTCGTCGACACGTTTCTGGTGCGGAGTAGCAGCGGGGACGGCTTGGCATTATTGCGGAGGGATGCACATGATCGGCGCGACACGTTGGCAAACATGGCGCCGCCGTCTGTCGGGGATGGCGCTCGTGGAGTCGGGCTACTGCAAAGTAGGCGAAGGCAAAGTGTTAGTCTGGAGCAAGATGAGCGCGCCAGGTAGAGCTACCGCTGACGCTAGACATTACGTAGTGCAGGGTCGTTCTATTTCTGTCGCCGCCCCTCATGCAGGTTCGGGAAGGTCGACACTGACAGAGGTGAGATTCGCCATGTAAATCACAGTCGCTGTCCAGTGTCCTGGTAGGTCGCCCCGCGGGAGCTCTGCATGCCAATGACTGTCATTGACAGCTAATCATGCTTTATTAGCCATCTTGAGCACAGTCGCTGGGCACTTTGTGCCAGCCCGTGCCGACCAATGCCGATTGACTTTTTGACGGTTTGATGGGTAGCGCGTGTGGCGGAAAAGTGCACCATCCTTCTCTGCCAAATACAGTATACGCAGTACTTGAATACTTGCAGTACAAAGAAAATGTTCAATTGAATTCGCGAAGATGCGCTCAGCTGTCCGCTTACACTCACATCAGCCAATGGACAAGGATCCCCCATGCACAGTAAATCTTTCTGGTACACCGGTACTTTTGGGACCAATTAGAGTGCCGCTTCAGCCGTGGTGTAAATTTGCAGGTAAAATTACGCGGTCGTCCAATTCCCCGTGCCTGCCCAATTTGCAACCCGCCATAATGCACGCGTCGTAGCATGGCAGACACACTGCTCGCCATCTTGCTTGTTACTTCCTCCGCCAAGGACTCCAATCTCGTCTTCAGATGGCCGCCGAACCCCGAAGTCCATCAGAGGCTCAGCAGGCCCCGACCCGACTGTGCCAATTCGCCCGCCCATCTTGACAACGTTTGGAAGGCGTCCAACTACGGGGAAGCGGCAGAACAATTCGCAGCCTCTCTGCCGCACGCCCCGCTCAATGATCCCGAATACGAATGGAACACACACATGCCGCGCGACGACCTGAGGCGGAGCGGGTCTCGAGCCAACTCGCCCAACGGACGCCGTTGTTCGCCGTCTAGGGAGCACTCCTGCGCGTCAAGGGACGGATACGAGAACCTGTTCGGCTACTCGACTTCATTCCTGGCGCAGATGCTTTGCCCGTTGCGCTCAATGTGCCACCAGAGATGCGAACTGCTCGTTGACGACCTCGTCTTCATTGGACATCCTGTCTGCGTGGAACCCGATGGTGAATGGCGGTTTAGGCCCGAAAAGCACAAATCGAGCGCGCGCGGCAGGGAGGCCAGGAGCGCCCAGATGGGCAGTGACCCAGTCGCCGAGGAGAGTCCCGATCGAGCATCTGTCCAGGACGTATCCTCCAAAGCATCTTGGCTCACCACCTTCAACCTCGTACTCGTACTCGACCCACCGGATCCATCATCCTCTGCTTCTGGTAGCTTCCTCAAATATCTAGATGTCGTATACAAGCATATTGCCTTCTCATTCATGGCTGTCTTGTTTCAGCAACAAGTCCTGTCCAACTTTGTCGAAAAGGAATGCGATGTATTAGGATCTCTGAAGGACACATACGTCTCAAAAGGTTCATATCCAGCTCTAACATCAGCGCGTAAACTAATCACATATACAGATCAGATCTTATCCGACTTCCAGACCCAAGCCCTCGAAGTGTCATCCATAGCTTCTGCTATGAAATCCCTCTATGAAGCTATCAAAACCTCATCAATGGCGTACATTACGGTCAACCACATTCCCTTGGAACTCCAGCTCCCCCCATTCCTTGATCAGCTCGTCCATTCCGAAGACGACGACCTCGTCTATCAGCCTTCGAACGAAGATGACGCCGCACAATACAAACAAGCATGGGGAGAAGAGCTGTCAGAGGATGGTTGGAACTTACCGTCTCTCGACCCATGGAAGAGTCTTCTCATGCTCGATTCTTCTGTGAACGTCGGAACGCCGTACGTAGATCATGAAGACTACAGCGGACTACTCGAAGGCTTGATCAAGTTCATGGACATCGCGTCAGTCACTCTGTCGTAAGTACTCTGCAATTTCTCTTTCCCTCCTTCTCAAGCTCAGACAGATTAGGCGACATGGCTAGTCTGCTCGAATGGGATTACGAAACTCAGGTAGTGCCCACTGTGCGGTGGTTGGTCCAGCATCGACGAGCTAAAGTAGTCGACATTGTACACAACGGTCTCAAAACCGTATTCACCCTTCCCTCAAAATTTCCGGCCCCGTGAGTGTCGTTTCGTAAGCTTATCGCCATCCGTCTTATCTTGAACAGGTTGCGCGAGCTGATTGAAGAGTTTGACAGGGATTTCGCTGGTCAATCGGAAGTGTTCTCTCTCCCAGAGATTCTATCAGCCATATCTACCTCATCCTCTCAAAATCACTTCTTTGCCACCGTCGTCCAAACGAAGGACCGCTTACCACTATATCACGAAGTGGTGATATGGATGCTCAAGCGGGAGATGCTCGTCACCCTTCATCTCCGCGTACGTGTTGTGGCTACCAAGGAGCTCAAACTACGCGTCAAGCACCATATTGAGGAGAAGGTGCGGGCGAAGAAACACTTTGGCGGGCGAGAAAGGAGCAAGCTTTACAAAGAAGTAGATGCAGTGTCGCCGCCAGCGGCTTTTGTTTCCCTTTCCCCGAAGGCGGCGCGTGAGTATGCGCGGAAGGACATTCTTCCGCCGCACGAGTATGAACAAGAGGAAGAGGAGGAGGAAGATGCCGCTCCAGATGACTCTGGATGGGACACGAACGACGACGACACAAAGTCGTCGTTGATACCCGATCCCGGGCGGGCAACGCCGCTGCAGACACAATGGTTGATGGCGATGTCAGAGGGAAAGGACGAGCGTGTCGTTAATCAATTTAAGCAGTACGTATGCGCGCGTATTCGGCCCATCTTTATTTACCGCGTCTACAGGATTCATCAGTATTTCGATGGGAAGCACACAGATGATGAAATCCTGTTCAAGGCGGAGATATCGAGGAAGCAGCTAAGGCAGGTTCTGCATCACTACGACGAATATGTGAGCCCCGGTCCTCAGTCCAACCTGACAAGCTGACAAGCTGACTTTCTTACAGTTACAGACATTCATGCATCCATGACCTTGAAGGCGAGGGACTGTCAGCCTTAGTTTGCGTTATAGGCGTCTGGTTCTCTTACACGTATTGGTATTTGGCGGCTCTTCTTCCGAGGACGTTCCTGTGGCGGGCAGCGAGACTCGGTGGCGCAGAGAACTCGACAGGTTCTGCAGTTCGGCGTCCACGTAAAAGGAGACAGACAGCCTTGTCATGGGAAGTTCGACAAGCAAGAAATTTTCTGTGGTCTCACGCGGAGTCTTCGGGACCAATGATTGTCGATGGATCCTGCTATGCCTTCGATATCATGTCACATCCGTTGGTGCTGGATCCCGATATAAAAAAACACATCGGAGACGAGAGAGCTGGAGCCTGGAGACATTGGCGGCGGCAAACTATTCTGATGTACATAGTCCCAAGGACATGGGAATATCAGGGGGCACAATCATCCGGTAGTAGAACCTTCTGAATAGCAGGTCATAGTAGAACCGTCATCAACGTGATTGTACACTGGGCTACACTGGGTCGCGCTTGCGTGTAACTGATCACTGGCCGGACGCTCTATGTATCGGTGTATTGCTTGCTCCGATATCATCGAGCCTGTAGGAAGAGCAGAACGCTCATGCTCAAGAAAATTTCTAGCATCCAGTTCGAAGCATGGACGAGTGGATGCTACGCTAATTTATGAGTACGATTTAGTTCCCGGCGCCCAACCTTCAACGCCACCAAGCGCGCGTTCCATTCCGCAAGATACGACAACGAAGTAGGACGGCAGATGATCATGTTTCTGGTGATGTCTTCTTTGAGTCTGATCCTCTCCATGCGCAAGCTGAGATCTTCTGATGATTGGCGCCGCGAGACAGGAAATTTGGTCCAACCTGTTGGATTGCTTACGGGAGCTAGACGGGGGCGTGTCGTGAACACATTCCTGAAGATCCTCCAGCTGCAGCAATGCCTACAGCATGCTCTGCGTAATGGCGTAAGCCCGTCGTTCGGCGAAGGAGAGTATCAAGTTCTTTCGTTTGTAAGACTCTTACTTGGCTCTCACGGGCAGAAGACCTTTCTAATCCGGATTGTTATGTACAACGCGTGTATGCCGGAGACAGATGCGGCGGTAAAGGAACCCAACGAAGTAAGGCCTCCGAAGCTAAGCGCTTTCGTATGGTGCAACATCAAAGATAGATCGGAGCGGAGGCTGATTTGCAGGGTCTAGCTCTCGACACGCTCAGGTCATCTATATATGCGTCTGCTATTTAGGCTAGCCGTCATCTCCCCACGTCCCATCCGCCACTGACTGCTCTTTTGATGTCGTCCGACTCCGCTAGTGAAAAGTCGGGAAAGCGAGGAGCGACAGTGCATGTCACCGTCGATGAGAATGAGGCGGACATCGCTGCTCAGCTCGCTGCTGGACCTCCTATTGAGCTCGACGAAAAGCAGGCTGCAAGGCTAAGGTATATTCTCCGGTGCTGGTTGGGCGCTGTCAGTATCCCTCAACGCTACTCTTAGATGGAAAATTGATAGAAACATTCTCCCCCTCATGTGTAGTGCGTGCATTATATTCATTCTTTTTTCCAAATCGCTCACGCATCTGATAGCCATGTACCTGTATGTCTTGAGTTTCTGCCTTGGATTTGTATTCACGACGAACGCGAAGAATGACCTTTGCCGACAAGACGACCTTGGGCCAATCTGCAATCCTGGGCATCATGTATGCTTGCCTGTTCTCGCCCCATCACTCACGACTGATGACATGCTCGTAGTCCGGGAGCTCATCTGAATCAGAACCAGTTCAATTGGCTTGGTTCGGTATTCTATCTGAGCTACCTTATTTTTGAGGCAAGAAGTTCCCGTCCGTCACGGTCTGACGATGGCATTGATGTCTGGTGTTCCCTCAGTATCCACAAAGCCTCGCACTCCAACGGTATCCCGTAGGAAAATGGATGAGGTTCGTCTGCCTCGTGGTCTTGATCCATCACTCTAACTCACTTTCTAGTGTGAACATCTTTGTCTGGGCTGTCGCATTACTTTGTCATGCGGCTTGCTCGTCATTTGGAGGGTTGTTTGCTTGCCGTCTTATTCTCGGCGCATGTGAAGGGGCCATCACTCCTGGGTTCATGATCGTAAGCAAGACCCATGGCCGCTTGAGTCCGGGCTGAGCTTGCTGCGTTTAGGTGACCTCGATGTTCTACACCCACGCAGAGCAAACGAAGCGAGTTGGATACTGGTGTACGTAGCGACGTCTAATGACGCAGTAAAACGCCACTAACCTTTCGCACCCTCTCAGTCCTCATGAATGGCTTCGCGGTCATATTCTTGGGCTTCGTTTCCTATGGTTTGTTACACACGAAGGTACACAGATTGTTTATCATGCATTATTCTCAAACTCATCGCTACAGACACCAAACTTCATGCCTTGGCAATGGTATGCGATGTCGTGGTATTGACTGGTCATCCACGCTGATGCTCACAAGGCTCATGATCATTACTGGCGTAATGACTCTTATTACATCTATTGCCTTTTGGTGAGCCTCTTCAATGTTCGAAGAAACGAAGGCGATTGACGGTCGTTCCAGGTTCTTCTTCCCAGACTCGCCTACTACGGCGCGTTTCTTAACTCCAGATGAGCGTATTTTGGCAGTGCGACGCACCAGGGGTAATCTATCTGGCGTCGAAAACAAGCATTGGAAGCGAGAACAGCAAGTCTCACCATGCGCGACGCATTGCAACCATTGAAGAGTCTTCAGATTTATCGAGACGCTCACGGATCCAAAGGTTTGGATAATGGTACTCTTTGCAGCTATTGGGTGAGTACACTGCAAGCATCCCACTTATGTCGTTTACTAACGCGGCTCTGAAGCAACATTGTCAACTCCGTCAGTAGTAGATCTCATTTGTCGATTGACTGCAGGCTCACAGAGCACTAAGCTCACAAACCAACGCCAACTGATTGTGAGCCAGTTTGGCTTTTCGCCCATCGAAACAACCTTGATTGGCTGCGTGGACGGCGTCGTGGAGAGTACGTTATTCGGCGATCGCGGAAAGATCAGTCTTGCTTACCCTTCGCCCTGCAGTACTTACGATATGGCTTGCTGTTTCCGTCGCCTCAGTGCCAGCTATTGGACGTGGTTATGGCGGAGCTCTGATGTACATACCCGCCCTGTTAGGCGCACTCCTCGTCAATCTGCTTCCCTCGCACAACAAGGTCGGACTGTTGTTCTCGTACTGGATATCAAGTAGGCCTTCCACACACTGGTACTTACGGAGCGTACAGATTGATCCTCACACAGTCTTTGCCATATGCCCCTTCGTGATCTTCCTTGGATGGGTCGGTTCCTTGACGTCTGGCCACACTAAGCGTGAGTACTCAGACACTCGCTTCCTGGCCCCCATCTTGATGATCCGATAGGAATTACAACGAACGCACTCGTCCTGATAGGGTACTGCATTGGCAATTTCGCGGGGCCTTTCGTTTGGAAGAAAAAGTATCAGCCAAGGTAGGGCTTCCTCGTGAGTCTACTTATTAGGAGGTTCTCAACAAATCTCAGGAACCATGTCCCATGGGCCTTGATTGCTGCCTGCAACCTCTCTGCTGCCCTCCTCTTGCTGGTCCTTCGATTTATGCTGTCAATGGAAAACAAGCGCCGAGCGAACAGCACGCACGATGGGACATACGATGATGTTCATGTCAGCCATGTCAACGATGACGGAACAACCCAGGAGAAAAAGGTCGACAAGGTGAGAATTTCTGTCGCCAGCGATCTTCTCGACCTCATCGTCAATGTATTGTCAAGGCCTTCCTTGATCTCACAGACATCCAGAACAAAGATTTCCGCTACGTCCTATAAGTCTCTAGGCATACCGTTTGGGTCTGGCAGATCATGCCATCTGTATATATGTATCATTTAGGAACATCTTGATCGCATCGCACACTAACCTACTGACTATACCGCTACATCAGTGCTGCTACTGTACAAATCGATGTGCGCATAATGCGACGAATTTTTGACCGCGTGTAAAGATTGAACTCGTTCGCGCCGATCGTTACTACATTCTTATCCATCCACAACACTTCTCTGATTCACACTGGCACTGGGATGCACCTTTTGGTCGGCGTGTCAGCCGAGAACCTTTGGGTACGTGTGGCTGGTAGTCAAATGTGAATTCTTCGCCTGCTGGGATTCTCCTGCTGGCCGCAAACGCGATGTATGGCATGTTCATCTGCGCAGAATAGGCTCTAGTGGGCCTGCATAACTCGTACAGAGATGACCTACGTCTGGAAGGGTGTCATAGACGACGGAATAAACTTGAAGATTGGGATCACAGGAGTGACTGTAGCATAAATCAGCGGCAGCACTGGAGACTCCAAGCTACTCAACTTGATGAATCGGGTCCAGTTCCCTAGAGCATGTACGTTAGTGAGGACAAGAGAGTAGGTAAACACTGAGATACCGTGTTTGAAAGAGTCAACCGTGTATTTTGGGAGGTCGATGGATTGGTTAACATCGTCAAGATTTTCCAAAGTGTCCAGATTGAACGTATACGATGTATTTTCGAGAGTTTGAGCAGCGTCTCGGCTCCTGATGGAATATTTGAAATGCCTTTCTTGCACCAGGAAGACTTACATCAAGAAACTGCACAAATTGAGATTTCCTGACATCGACTTCAACAGCGAGACGTTACTGACCCAGAATATATACCAAGAACCGTTCCCCTCTCAACTCTAACCGACGATCGCGCTCCCCAGCCACAAGCAAGTCGAGAAGTCTTGAATACCTCGATGGGAACTTGTCGTGCTTTCTGGGCCACGCGATTGGGACAAGAGGCATCACAATGGCAGAGCTAGAAGAATAGATAGATGTAGGGAAGATCCGTTTCAAACTTCGGACGTCGAGGTACCATACCTTATTACATTCGACAACACACTTGCCGGAGGGTGCTCGAAACGTAAATGAACCCTGCGAATGAGATCAAGACGTGGAGGCCAGATGTGTACAATGGTCTACCAACCCGAAAGTTGTAGGCAAAAACACTTCTATCTCGCTCGTCTTCAATCTCCCATTGCTCACCGTCCGGTTGGCAATTGCAAGTCTGAGGAGAAGTACATGTTAGGCATGTGCAGTGCATGCAGACTTCGTCGTTGATAAATAGTAGACGCTGTATCTCCTTCGGGCTGTAAGCCGGAGTCAGGCTGTGGAATCCCAACAGAAAAGGAGGATGCTGACTAGATGTAACGATTCTCGACGTAGCAGAAATCAGGAGGCAACGGAGGGTATTCTTCGTCATCGACGTCGTTGACAATCTTCACACTGGCCGCTTGCTGTTCTCCGGCCCGGGTTGACCATTCTTTGCTCAAGCCAATCTGCGTAAAGGTTCTAGAGTGACATGAGTCAACCAGGAGAAAGCATTGTCAGAGTTGTCGTGATCTTACCGACTTCGCAAAGTAGACTCAGAGGGCATTTCCTCGTCCGCAGATTCATCCGACAGGATTTCGATGTATTCGACCGGCAACTGAACTGACGAGGGGCCTGGCGCGAATGACCTATCATCTCTTTTGCGCTTCCGCAACGGCCTCGGCCCTACAGAGGACTCGTGAGCTGCAGTGACCGACGACGGATGTCCGCGTGAACTAAGCCCGGCAGGCTTGGAGTTAAGCAGTCGACTGGTATTCGAGGACGAGACCTGATGTCGCCGTGCTGGCCCGCTGGCAGGAGGAGTGGCGTCACTTGAAGCCATATCGAGAGCCTTCAGTTGCTCATTTAAGCTTTGATCAAGAGAGTATCTTCGCAGTTTCTCGTCGTAGGCTTGGGCGCGCAAACGCGTTCTATCGTTGATAATATCTCTACTTCCCCAGAGCTCAATATCCGGAGACTGCTGAGCAAGGCCCTCCCTTCGTTTGGCCTGTCGCGTGTCATAGGCGCGTCGCGCCGCCTCCGGAATCCATTCTTCCACCCAGGTGTTATTCGCTCCGTCTATCTCAGATTTCCAATGCTTCCATTTAGCCTTTGTCCAACGAGGGTCGAGGTACCGAGTTATTAGAACGAACACGCAGAAAATAACATACTGACCTCATGTCGGATTTCGTTCTTGTAACCAACTTCCTCTGAGGAAATGGCAAAGACCCATTCGCAACCGTCCTGGAACTGATCTGGAAAATCGGGACTTGGTTCGCGTTTGGGGAATGTGATTTCGGTGTCGCTTTCCGACATGACGGTGGCAAGTAAAGCGAGTTGAACGTAGTATTACGTACACAAAGTGTTATCACGACGATCCGCTCAAGCTCAAGCGCTTGAGCGGAATCACTGGGGCAGTAGAGATACCACTTTCTACTATATCTATAATCTAGACAAATCACGTCCCCAAAGCCCCCTGACGATCCAGTCAATCATGAGCAAGGCTCGGGTCCTAGCAGAGACTTGCTCGTTCCAGTATATGCTTCGCCAAGCATACATGGCGGCCAGACCGCCCATGAATGAGAAGCCGCCCATGTCAAATACCGCGGCCGTACCGATGTAAGCCAAACTGCCTAGATGCAAGTACTTGAATGGCCGTGAAACGGTCTCATCGAGTAGTTGCGGCGACGCAGAGCCAGACGGGCACTGACGAGATATCTTGTGCAGCTTTCTGCCCATATACTTGCCTTGTTGAGCAGCCACCTGGGCGGTCTGAGCCTCGGTTTAGTAACGATTTTCCCTGTTGACTACATGCTTACCGCCGGCAGGGAGGTGATTTTGTTGCCAATCTCCTCTAACAAGTGCGCCACTTCATTCAAGGAGAGACTGTTGTCCGCATCCGTGTCGTACAGCTCAAACAGCTCCCGTGTCTGAACAGAAGAGTGATGAAGTGCTACTTCTTTCCTGATAGATGTAAGCAGGACATACCTTCGCAATGTGATCTTCCGCCATGGGAATGCGTTGTTTTATTCGAGCAACTGCAACATAGGTCAAGGCCTTGCAGAAAGTTCAATCGATAGACAAGCACATACCCATTATCTCCCACTCATCGTAATCAATCTTACCATTTTTGTCGCGGTCAGCGTCTTCCACTAACTCCATGAAGTGGCTGACGATCGATGTTTCAATCTACACAAGAGGTCAGGCGACTGGAAAGGGGAAGTAAAGATCCTTACAGTCGCGCAGTCTCCGATTGCATATACTGAGCCTAGCGGCGCTCCTTTCACGCGCAGCTGGGCGTCTACTTCAATCGCCTTCTTATGGACCTGGTTCGGTAACAAGCTTGACACGCGGGCAGTGAAAGGATTCATGGCGATACCGGTAGACCAGAGCACAAAGTTGGTGGGTATAGTGTGTTGCACTGTCTTGCCTGCGGAATCGCGGGTTGTATAGATGACATGAGTCGGGTTGACGGCCCCAACCCTAACGGAGTGATACTGAGTTCGCGAAGTCAAGTAATCAGTGCCATCCTTACCGTGCAGAAGTGATGAGATCCACGCCATCGCGTTGAAATTTGTCCTGTTCCCGAGTCAGTCGGCGGGGAGGATTGAAACACACGTACACACCTCCGCATACTTTGAAATGGCCGCCGAATACTGCACAGCGAGTCAACTTGAGTTGGGCTTCCTTGACTGGTGAGCGTGCTTACGGTGTTCAAGATGTGCTCGCGTGATTGTATGACATGAATGGAAACCTCCTCACGACAGATCTTGGGATACTATGACAACTAGTCAGAGTGGATCCTGAGAGGGATTGGCAGAGACCATACGTATTGCATGATGTCTTCTTGGCAAAAGTCATAGATCTCCTGGCGGGCCGGTTGAGAGAGAACTAGAGGGAGAGTCTTAGACACTTACAGCAGCAGTCTCAACACCGGTTGGCCCGCCTCCGCAGACAACGAAACTGAGTAACCTCTTTCGCTCTTCAGGTTTGGTGGTTGGGAGACTGGCAGCCTCGAAATTATCTGAGGCACTTGAGCTCAAAGTTGAATATATCCGAAGAGAGCCATACCCATGATGCGTCTGCGTATGCACTGAGCATCCCCGATGGTCTTTAATTGGAAACAGTGTTCCAAGCCCGGAACTCCGTGCGTACTGGAGCTTGATCCGACCGCAATGACCAGTTTGTCATAACTATAGTGCGCGGTAAATCGGCGTGTGTATCGACGACCGACTGATACATACGGAATGTAGAAGGGGACCTTTCCTCCATCTGAGTCACTCACTTCGACCTCTAGTAGTTTCTCGGAAAACACAACGTCTATAGCTTTGCCTTGAAGAAAATGGCCTCTGACGCGTGCAATGATCTTTCGAATGGGTTCAATTAAGGATCGAACTTGAACGGTACCGACGGCGGCAGCTGAAACGGGAAGATGAGCTACGGAAACTGTAGGAGAGGAGTGCAATTTACAAGGAAGGAGAGGTGTGAAGGTTGTGTAGGTATCGGTGGACACTACGGTGACATGGTAGTCACCAGGCGAGAGAGTCTCTAGAACGCCCATCGCCTGGCAAGAGGAGGTAAGCACGCGCCAACCAGCAAGCTGAAAGTGATCGTACACCCCAGCCACCACCGACAACGACGAGCCGCGGTCTCTCTGCAAGTCTCTTGTTCTCTTCGTCATCGTCGTCATCGACCTGTGCCCGCACTATAGGAAGGTTTTTCGGTCCGCCACGCCTAATCATGGCCAGAGGGGTACGAGGAACGCGCTCGACATGTTGATCCGAGTAAGTACAGGCGTCGTGCAAGAAGATCCCTGTCCCGAGAGCGAACAGTCCAAAGGCAGATGAGAGGCAGAAGTAGCCGGTGTATCTGGCATATTTAACAGCTTTGCGAGTGAGCACACCGGTAGTGAATGTGGGACGGCTATGGCCAGAAGCTCGTCGAAGAGAGTACAAAGTGCCAGCTCTGAAGGGCCCTCGCGTACAGCAACGTCGTGGCGCTGGGAGCATAGTAGGTTCGTCGAGTTCACGGTGTCGTGGAAAGAAGATGACGCTGACGTCGTCGAAGAGTACCAGCGCAGACGCGGAGCCCGTACATTTTGTATCTTTGGCAAATCGGAGTTACATGACCGAGAGCAACGTCGTCGGGATGTCGGCGCACACAGCGCCCTCAATATATGCCGGGCTGATTCATGGTGGTGCTGTGCCAAGTGGTTTTCGCCGAGTTTGCCAATCCTCAATGTCAGAGCTGCGGTCTATGCTCATGCAAAGTGCTAACAGCAGAGAAAAGTAGCCCGCCAGCGCTTGCGAGTTTAGATGGTGCACAGGGCACCCGAAGTGGTGGTCCAAATTAAGTGATACCCCTGAGAAGCCATGCGACACCAATCAGACACTGCCACAAGGCCCAATATTGAATCCGGTTACCTTACTGTATCAGCAGCTTATCAGATAAGTGAAGTGGCTGATGATGTTGGGAAGCCTGCCAGTGCCAGTGCTCGGACGAGAGTCCGATATTCAGATGCGGTACAGCTTGATGTAGTACAGTCAGTACTGAGTCAAAAGGTAAGCTTGCATCCGAAGCGGATTCACCTTTCTCTTCTGTTCCATGCTCACCGGGAACGGGCATGCGGCTCACCTTGTGAAGCGAGCTTATTGATCAAAGTGTCGGCGTATTTCGGCCCTAGTATCAGCTCACTTTGCAACTTACACTACAGTATACACATGCGCAACCGCTCCAAGACCGATGCGTCACGTCGACATGAAATCTCTCGCGGCTTTCGGAGTTTTCTGTTTTGTTGCCATTCACGGTACAGAAACGTGAACAGCGCGGTAGAAATCCAAGATCATCAGGTCTGAAGGACCTTCTGTATATATTCTTATCGCCCTGTTACAACACCAGAAGACAATGAATTGTGCGGCAAAGGTGATCAGTGCTTCACAGTGACGACACAGGCGAACACAGAGGTAAATCTAGCCGGTATAGCAAGCCGCCTCCAAGAGCCCGGAACATCATGATCCTAGTTGTGAGCAAGCACAATATTCATCGTCTACTAACGGAGCGAAAATACTTGACCACGCTGTCTCTGCAACTGCTTGTCTTTCGATACCCTGCCACATAAGTTGGACGTTTGAGGCGCCAGAATCGAGAGAAGGTAATCTATTCATGAACCATGTATCATCTATAGCGTATTGATCGCATTACGACTCAGACACGAGCCAGAACGCGTCTATCATAGGAAAATCGCGCTGAAAGATGGGTGGATCAGAAACTGAAGGGCCGGAGAAAATAGCGAAGACTTACCGTAAAGAACAAAGAGAGATCCGGCCAACATCATGCTGCCTGAATACATCGTTACAGCAACCCAGTTGTTACCTGATGCAGCGTAGATGGCGCCACCAATGGGTGCGCCGGCAAGTTGGCCTGTTGAGAAAAGTCTTTGAAAAGGAAAGCGCTGACCAAAAGAGCACGAACCAGGACTATTAGCTAGTATCATCGCACCGGTGATTGTCGAGAGTCCCTTGATCCCGAACAGCTTTGCACAGACAACCGGCAGTAGACTCATAAACCAGCACGCAATGAGTCCGTTGAGGATCGAGAACACGATTATGGTTGTGAAATTCTTCGCAAAGGTCCACACCAACAGCTGAATCAGTCCGCCGAAGAAGAACGACGAAAAGAACGCATTGATGGGCCCCAGATAGTCAGCCAACCTCCCAGCCAAGATCTAGGGTTGCCAAGAAAACACCCGCAACGGAATAATCGTTAGTTCAACAAGCAGGGCGCTAGAAGCGGGAAGAGCTGTGTGAGGAGCTTACGCGTCCCAGTCCGGCTGATTGAAACAAGGGTCATGAGAAGCGGCATAGCGTCGAGTGAATGCACTGACAGGAGAAATTCATGAGAATAAGCGGTAATGTTGCCAGCAATGGACTCCTTGCCGCCATATCAGGAGCATAGTGTTTAGTGTATGTCGATATGAAGTAGAACGGCGACTGCGTTGAACATCAGGGCGAATAGAAGGGAAGGGCACTAACGCTCGTACCAGATAGCCGAAGATGCCAATGAAAACGGACAAAGCAATGCTGTAGAACTCTCCGGTGATGCGTTCCGGGAGCCACCTCTTCTTCTCGGTCGATTGACCAGGGCGCATACGCTCCTTGAGTAGGAACCACGCCATGATCCAGACAACGGCATGCATGCTGCTGTAGATGAGCATCGTCTTCTTGAATCCCACGGCCGACAGCCTGCAAACGAGTTGACCTGGCCTTCCGCAAGCATGCAAAGAGAGACACGTACAATGCACGGACAATCAGCGATCCTATACCGGCACCAATGCCGGAGCCGGAGAGAGCCAAGCCTGTGGCAAAACCACGCTTTTTGAGGAACCATTGCGAGGGCATCGATATGTACAATGGGTATCCCAGACCCTGCGCTAATCCCATGAAGACAGACTGGAACAGGAAGATGTGTAAGATCTTCGTAGAAAATGCCGAAGCTAGAAGACAGAGGTAGGTGACAATACTGCTCAGAGCAATCATTCGCTTTAGTGGCTACTATCAGTTTCAATGACCCAAGTGAACGAGACGTTGACAACCTTGTAACCGCTGAAGTAGACGCCTTGTCAATGCTAGAAAATATACAGCAAGAGGGACTCACTAACGATCGCCGAGCCCCCCAGAGAGATAGGCAGTGAAGTTCATCAGCTTTCCAGGTGATGAGCACGACTCGCACCGACTATACTGGCATCGATAAACGCTCACAAAATTCTGCAGGGAGCCTGCCACACTCAGGACACTGAGACTAGTTCCTGGAAACATCTCGGTGTGGTAGTAATCCTGTAGAACACCCCAAACAAGACCGAAAGACCTGACGGAAGCTGTCAGTCAGTATGATTTGGACAAGTGTGAGCTGAGGAAGATTCGACTGACATGCATGTGCATGCATACAAGAAGCATCCAAAAACAACCAGCCAAGCGCGAGTACCTCCCTCGGGATACGTCCATTCCAGGCCGTGGATGTCTGAATCTGCCGCCGCTCTGTCGTCGGACGGTGACTTTTCCGAGTAACTAGCGGTCTCCCGCACGATGGGATCCGATGATGGTGCAAGCATAGCTTCAGCAGGAGTGGAATCCCTGCTTTCCACCACCTTGGATGACAGATTTTTGAGAGTTTGCGGCAGATCTGCTTATGATTATTATCTCAACCTGACCGTTAGTGAGCAAAGCGAGATTTCCTTGCCTTGGTGAGGACTCTCCATTGTTAGATCGGCGGAGGGAAAGTTCTCGGAAAGAGCAGAGACACTTGTAATCGTTTGCACTCCGACATGTGCTGGTAATTTGAAAACGTCGGACTCGCTCGGCCAAGCGTCTTAGAGGCGGACCTCGGGCGGACCTGAGGCGGAATGACCGTCAACGTTCAGGGCCACCAGATGGCCACTCTATCTTTTCTACAATAACAATCGACGACTGGATTTACTAGGCAAAGGTGAAGCCCTCATCGGCACGCTAAGGACACCTGGTATCAGACAATAGGAGGCAGCACAGTAGGCTTGCCTAGGTTCATCCATAGCTAAACCAAGTAAGTTATGGCGGAATTATGAGCCTCCGAGGGAATCAATCCGTCAAGTCGGGCCGTATTCGCCTTGATCACCTCATTAAACGTAATATCGTATCAGTATCGTATACAGTGTAGCGCATGCACCGTATACGTACTGGAACTACTCGATGTAGGTACGTCTGAACTGCTCATTACAGAAGGTCGGTTACCGGTCGGTTGAAGACGACCGCTCACCTTCCCTAGCCCGTGCCGCGTATGCAATCTCTATGGATTGATTTGGCCCATCGATTCTCAATAAGCTGTGATGGTGATGGTGATGTTGTCGAGGCTCCCAAAGCACGAAGTGCTCCGAGTCCCAGCATAGTCCAGGGCATCATTGCTGGCCGCATACGGGCATCCACAGTTCACTTGAGATTGCTGGAACCTGCTATGTGATGTCGGGTTGTCGTGAATGGACGAGAGCTAAGCTCGGCCCAGTAGAAGGATTGAACTGCCAACTGCAAAGAAAAAGGTACTTGATAACTTAGACGTTGATAATGCGGGACTGGTATGATGGACGTGTAGAGTACAGAAATGATAGTATGAAATAGTGTTATATAGTTTGAATAGTGACCGCGATGAAGAATCCACACAACCAGTTCAGACGCGACCAAGGCAATAGATAGAGGTTTCCCAGTGTGATGTGGAAGATCAATGAAAGATGTTCATGTGCTGCTTGAGGTTGTCCTTGCGACTGAACTCTTTGAAACATTCCGGAAAAGTACAAGGGTGCGCTTAAGGAGCATCGGTCAACATAATAAGCAGGAAAGATGAGGATAGAACGGCACACAGACTCACGTTTCTCGATCAAGTGCAGACTCCGTACGTGCCTTTTGAGGTGTTCTCCTCGCACGAAGCATTTTCCGCAGCCCTCATACGTGCAGACATATCGACGTTTGTTCCTACCAGGTGAACCAGCCTTCTTGACGCCGAAAGGAATCGAGGACAGCTTAGTTACTTTGCCCTCTCCGGTCTGCGGAGCAACAGGCACCTTCCTTCCACGACTCCTCTTTCCTTCCTCGTCGACATAGTGATGATCGGAATCGTAGGATACGCGGAGACGTTTGACACTGCTTGAGCGAGGTGAACGATCAGGGCTGGGGACGTACACAGAGTCGTTGTCTGAGCTTGGATCATCATCGTGGTAAGCAGAGCTTTCGCTTTGGGAGGAAGCCTGAGAGAAACCTCGCTTGGGAGATGAAGCAACTGATGAAAGGGCTATCGGAGGGCGCTTGCGCTTGCCTCGCTGGTCGGACATGACATACGATCGTGCTGGATCAGGCAAGCAGTCGTAGTAACGCAGAGAAGACGGAGAGGCATCTCGGCAAAAGGCGTCTGTCGGTGAAGAGGAACGGGACAGTATGAGGTCGGAAACGTCGACGAAGAACTCGCCATTACGCCCCAGTGGTTCCAATGTGAAGGGCGAAGGGCTCTTGATCTTCTGGAGCGAAACTAAGGGTTCTTCCAAGAGAAACGGAGACTGTTCGGCTGACAGGTCCAAGAAGGGCGAGTTTGAGGAACTAAACGCGTTTGGACTCTGGGCGGGATGTTCGAAATGATTCCGGTAGGCACTCTGGCGATCGAGCAAACTGTGTGCTGCGTAGGGACTGTGTTTGATAGGATTTGTGTATGGGCTGTTGGTGATATACGGGTCATGTGTGGCGTAATGGCTGCAATCAACCAGTGAGGTCGGTGTGTGATAGTCTTCGTTCTCGCCCGAGAGGACCCTTGAAGAAATGGCTGAGGCGGGTTCCAAGTCCAAGTCGAACATGTTCGAGGAATACGGTGACGCGTCTGAAGCGAGGGAGTCGCTGGCGTCGGACGACCAGGAAGAGAGAGAATCTGCCAGGTCTACTACAAACTCGGGATAGTCGGACGAAAATGGATAGACATCCATAGCGATGGTGATGGTAGAAGAGAGAGATTGATTAACCGCCAATTCAGGGGTTCAACGTTCAGTATTTGATCGCGAAGCCTCCTCCAGAACATCGCTCGCTGTCTAAGATTCTGTGGCAAACATAACTCAATTTCAATAATCGTCACGAATTTCAATGAATGGGGAGATTGGAGAGCTAGGATCGTGCCACCCAAGTTGGGCAACGAATGTACAACATAAATACTGATACAACTTTATACAGCTATTGATTACCCTTTACCAGTCCAAATGCTTCGGCCCACCACACGCGGACTCGAGTTTGTTACAGAAAATCTCCTCCTTGCTCATCAACCCGCCATCTGGCAATGCAGGGAAGATTTCGCGTCCAGCCTCCTCCTCAAGCTTGCGATGAGACATAAGAGCCTTCTTGACGAGGCTCTGGAAGTACAACACGCCGTGCTCCTGTTTCTGCAGCGCGGTTCAGAACAATTCGACGAACAGAAAGTCTTGACAACGTACAGTGTGCAGTGCGCCTGTTTGATAGATACCCGCTTCCATGTTCTTCTGGGCGTTGGTCTGGAGAGGCGTGAACAACGTGCAGACTGATGTAGAGGCGAACTAACACAAAGGAACTTGTCCTCCTCCTCCACCTGGACAAAGAACTTGTGTGTCTCGTCGAAAGCCTCATCTGTGGCATCAGTCGGGCGATAGACATCGTATTGCATCTTTTCGAGCCGTCAGCGTGACAACACGGTCTGTCTGCGAACGAGCAAATCACCTCAGTCCTGTGAGCGTCAATTGGCACTACACGCATGGTATACGCGTATGAGGGCATCAGTGTGATACTGAGACATGAGTACACGAACATGAACGTCAGAAGACGAAGAGAACTCACGAAGCGAAAGGGAAAAGGAAGGTTGCCACGATGGAGCCATCCTCTTCCTTCTGGGTGTTCTCGGGCTTGGGAGGAGAGAAATGTGCGACATAACTGTCTTGACCCTTGACGTAGTATGACTTCAAGTCCACCGTCTGGTCGGAGCCGAGACATGAGCTCCGGTACGTTCAAAGAGCCCGATTTGAGGTACTCACGCTTGCAATTCCGGGGTGGGCGACTTTGCAGTGATAGCACTCGTTATACTGCCAAGACGTCAGCCCTCGCGTGAGCCCTGCTTCGACGTGGGGACGTACGTTATCGACAAGAGTCTTCCAGTTGTATTCACCTGAACCAGATGGTCAGGCTTATCATGATCAGGGATTGTCGGCTAGAACGTACAATTCTCGAAGGACCAGCTGAAGGCATACTTATACTTGTCAATGGGAAATCCGTCTACCCTTGGTTGTGAATCGACATCGCCGAACTGTTCATCCCACTTGATGTAGTCGTCTGACCTAAATATGAGACTTGAGTGCGGTTCCGGTCAACCAGCAAAGCAGTTAAACTCACGTGTCCATGTTGACGTAGAGGTAGCCAAGCTTGTCGATATGCGTTCTGATCTCAAACAAGCCGTTCTCTTCAGGCTTGAAGCCATCAACGTCCTTGAAGCCCGGGGCTTTGGCGAGTTTCCCTTGCATAGTGTAGCTGGCGGCGCGGCCGTTGAGGGATTGAATCATTGATGATAGGGAGGAAGAACCTACCTCCATCCATGGAACTTACAAGCCAGGACGGTTGCGTGACCAGCCTCGACTAACGCGTCGTGCTCCCCCTTGGCCAATCATGAATATAACAAGACCCTGAAATATGAACACCCTACTTACTTCTTTCTTACTTCCAAGTATTGGGAAGGCGCGGTGGCGACATACGTTGTGGAACGCGTTGATCTTGCCCTCACGGTCCTTGATAACAAAGAAGGCGTAACCTGCGATCTTGAACCGAACATATTCACCAGCCTTGGTGAAGCGCTTGGGGAGGATCAGTAAAGGATAGTCTAAGACATGAGTAAAGAGCCCACGTTGGTATGACACAGAAACAACCATTTCTTGGAGAAGATGGCACGTCGTTCCAGTTGATAGATCGCGTCAGAGCGATACCAGGAAGAAGGCAAGTTGACGTTCTCGTCTAGATATACTGTAAGTCCAAGGCAGCTCAGACAGACTGAGAGATTATGGTTCTCACTAAGAGTGGGGACAGGCATGGTAGGTAGAGGGCAGTTCCGCTAGACAGATGGAGACGAGGTTCAAGCTATTCCAGTCCGACTCAAAAGTGCGAACAATTGTCGCGTGACAACGCCCATGTGGCTGTTGGCCACAGGCAGACATCAAGGTGATTCTGATACGGTGCGGGGTAGGGTATCTGGAGGCTTCATAGAGATTAGGACTGTGGAGATAGGGAATCACAGCCAGCCAGCGCCGGAAAAATGAGCGGAATGCAGTTTATGGTCTTCCGCTGTACCCGGATCCTCGTTTTCTCCATTCGATTGGTCGCTATCTTCTCAGTATCAGGGTTCTGGGTTGATAGCGTAGAGATAGTGCTTGACAGTGGGTGCGAGGGTGTGGCGGTAAGGAGTGACTGTGCGGAGTGCGAAGTTGTCACAATGTGATGGCCCTGAAGAGAACGTTCCTTCCCTTCGTCCTATGACAGCCTCGGACGAGGTTCAATCGAACCTCGATCCCTTTCCACGTCCAGTCGGATTCTGCGGATTCCGCGTAATTTGGCACCTGATTTCGTGGTGTTTCTTGACGCTATCTGTTACGGGTGCACATTGGCTGTCCCCATTCATACCCCTTCCCTTTCGCTTCTTGCCTATCTATGGCGGCTGCCTTCCCCAGTAAGAGCCCTGGGACAAAGCACCCGATGGACCCAGGCTTGCAGTCCAGCTAGTATTCTCCCCCTCACCCCACCACTACTCACGTGAACGACGCGTTTCTCACCACCACTAACATGTTGCATACTTGGACAGACTTTGTCGCCGTCGCTCTAGGCTTGATTTCTGTCTTTGTATACGCGCTCTACCGCTATTCCAAGCCCACCAGACCGGTCGACCTGCCAGACAAGGCGCCACGTGTTGCAGATGCAGAAAAGACCTCCCACAATCCTCCCGACCCAGATCCATACCTCGATTTTGATCTCGAGACTGCACACACTAGAAATCATATCTATGTCAACAAGACTCTGCGCTTTCCGTATTTCCAGGTGCGCTGACTCACATTGCCGGTGTGCGGGGCACGCGAGTTGATGGATTCATATCAGACGATGGCCCACCAACCAATGCACATCAACGACTGGATTGAGATAGACAAGGACTACCAATGGTACATTGACCGGAAGAAGGAGGTCATCGAATCTAAAGGTTTGCAGTGGTCGAACGGCGCTCAATCGTCTGCTGACTCTCACGTTTCAAAGGCAAGATCGTGATTGACTCGCTGCCTGAGAACGACGATGCATGCGCGGAGTTGATGGAGACTCTTATTGATTATCTTCCCAAGCGGTATCCGACTCTCTTCGATGCGATCGGCTCGACTGGCATTCATAACAAGATCACGGGCGAAAAGTTTCCAGACACAACCGGAAAAACGGGTGTTGACGCGCTCCTTGTCGTGTCTAGACTCGTACAGGATGATTTCTTGATGGGACGTGCTCGTGAAGATGGACATGTATATTTTGTGGGAGGGATTATCGCATTTCCGGGTGTGTAGCCAAATTTGGTCTGTGAACGGAAGATTGAGCAGCCTCTAGGATTCTACTTGCTCTCAAACTATATCGGCCAACCATTGGAGGAGGTTCACCGACACATTCCCTACTTCAACGAAAAGCTTCTCTTGAGCGTAGAGCGGACTTTGAAGCGGTTCAAGCCCGATGAACCTTTTGAAAGGACCAGTTGGTCCATGGTGGATGACCGCAACCTATTCTGGCGTAAGTCTCATTGTTCTCGCTCAAAGCGAGTACTCAATGTCTCCGTAGACAACATATTCACGTCCAAGAAGCTATCAGACCAAGTGCACCCTAAGGACATGTGGCTACGCATGGATCACCAGACCTTCCGCAAACTTCCCCGTTCAAACGGCATCATGTTCGGAGTGTAAGGCTTAAAGGGTATCGGACCTTCATTTCGTTAACAACGTCTGCAGACATGTCATGCAGAAGCGCTTAGAGGATCTGGTCGAGACTCCCCTTGTACCGGCTTTACTCGCTAAGATTCATCTCGAAGGTGATAGGACTCTGATGGAGGTAAGCAAGTCCTGTATGCATGTTTCAATGTCCTTGACCTCACGAACCATCTTAGTACAAACTAGATTCGGCCTACAAGGAGCGTCTGATGCCCTATCTTCAGGAGCTCACAAAGCGTCAGTTGGACCTGGGCCTCATCTCGTAAGTGCCCGCTGAAGCAAATCGTCCGTGGCTGATTGCATATTGTCTGCTACATAGCGAAAGTGATTTAGACAAAGTGGCGGATTTCAGGTCGCTCGTGAAAGATGGCAATATTCCCAATCCACAAACCACTCTCAGCAGACCGACTGAAACCGAAGAGGGAATGACCAGCATGGTGTCAGCCTAGATGGGGACGGCGTACTACTGCTCAGCTTTTTGTACGGACCCCCCAACCATTTGTGATCTTCGTCGCGCTTAGTATCTGAGAACAAGCTACTTGAAACATAGCTGCCCGAGTAATAGCTTGTGATGAGTACCCTAAACGCGAGGAGAGCGATAGTGAGGGGGCGGATTCATTTCTGTGCCAGGACCCTTCAGTTTGACGCACCTGCCTGTTGACAGGTGATGAAAGATCGCTGATGCTTATCTTGGGACTATCTTGGGGTGCATGACTACATCTGTACACTCCGTGCTCCCGCGTCTTCGACGTAAAGCCCGTATGACCTTATCGGTAAGCGCTGCAAGCTTCTACCGGCCACGGGGAATGCATCTTAACCGAACGCGTGGATTTATTCAACAATCCACTGCACTACCACATGTCCAGCACGATGATTCTCCAACAGACGTCCATCGCCTATGTCTGTGCTGTCGCACTCGCTGTCCTCCTCCTTGCCAGGCTTCGAAAAGCGTATCACAAGAGCAAGAGTGCAACTGCGGAGAAGAAAGGTATATGTAGGCCTACTAAACGTCTTGTCAATTTCGATCATTCTCAACATGTACAGATGAGTCGACGACTTTCGTTTCTCCTAGGGTTGAACCGTGTATGAAGAAAATGGAGGAGCTGCAGCCAGTGCCCTATCGCGCTTTCAAATGGGGCCCTGACTATCAGTGAGGATGCTAACAGTGGCGTTTCTCCGTGACATCATCTGACTTTCGCCTAGCGTGACTATGGGCATAAGAAACATCGGATTTGAGTCGTGGATTGAGGTGCGAATCTCGTGCCGAGAAGAACTCTTCTCGTAGTCTGATTATGCACAGGTGGACGACCAACTTGCCCACTACCATCGTATACGGGTACATCGCGTGAAGACGCGTGGTCCCCAACTTGTCAAGTCATTGCCTCCGAACGACGTTGTCAAGATCGACGGACATGTCGCTGGTAAGCGTCCAATATACAATCTATTAAATGCAGACTAAACTTCCATCTTAGCGACTGAACTCTTGGAGGAACTTGCCGAGTATCTGTCAATGCGATACCCTCTCATCTATACCGTCGAACGCCACGAGAAAGGTTCTGGTGGACTATATGGCGATGGCCGCATCCGCACCATCACCATCATACCTGTCGATGCTACTTACAACCTCGATGAAGAAGACCCAATGACGGTCGCGGGTTTGTTGTGGGTAACTCGTTCTCAGAAACGAGACAGGCTCATCAATTTATATATATAGGATCCAGGACGATCTTGCCTTGTTGCTTGAAGGTTACTCTCGTTCTCAACACCTCCGTTCACGGCTGATAATTGGCCTGTAGGAAATGACGGTGTTTACTACCTTCGAGCTGGTGCAATCATCTGTCCTGGTCAGCCTGAAAGTCCGCGCTTTCTTGACAATTTGGCTGATGCTTCCCGCAAGGCTTTTGGCGCTTGGAGGATAAGATAGGGATGTCTCTCGACGATATTCACTATTCCGGTAACGTCCCACAATGTATGAGTACTTCTATTCCTTTCAGCACGACTCTTGACGATGTAATCAAAGATGAGACGAAGCTGAGGTCGAGCATGACTCGCTATCTCCAACGCATGAAACCTGACGCCCTCATACAACGCAATAATTATCATTTTGCAATGTTCAAGGACCCTGCGACGGGTACCCCCTACGAGCCTCTGGATCCTATGGAGATTGGCTGGGCAGAGTCAATGGTCGGCAAAGAGGAGTTGTTCCAAGCTGGATCAGGTATGGGAGCGCAAGACGATGACAAGCCCAGCGGTCATGGAGGAGTGTCGCCACTCGAAGTCCAACCGACGAACCTCACCTTGAGACAGGAGAGGCAATCTTTGCGCCGCCTGCCCAAATCTCGTGCTATAGTCTTCACCGTCAGGACTTATATTGAACCTGTCGCCGATCTTGCTCAAGAGGCAGGCGTCCCGGGAAGGATGGCAAGTGCGATCAGAAGCTGGCCAGAGGATGTTGCAGGGTAAGTACCCTGAGCTTCACGAGGATGCGCTGAGCCACTGAGCTTCATTGCAGGTATAAAAGCAGAGATCGTTTCGCGGACAAGATACTACCTTACTTGGACGAACAGCATCAGAAGCAGATAGCGGAGGGTCTGATCGGCGCAGAAAGTAACAAGCCGCAAACGAATTATCCATACTAAATGAAGCGACTACAATGTTCTAAAGTGTCAGACTCAGCGCGGATGTGGGTTCAATCGTCCAATACTATAACCGAAGACGAGCTCTGTGGATGTTGCATGTCGGAATCGCTGGTCAAGTCGATACTACAAGTTTGCATCTTCGTCAAGGGAATAAAAACCGTCAGCGGATGATCATCGCTGAGCGAGGCATCGAGTGCCAACGTGAACTCTCTTGCGAGATTGCTGCACTCCTCTATATCGTGGCTGTACAAAACGTCAATACGAACCTCAGGTGCCTGGGAGGGTACGCACACCAGGCGTAAATGCTCCATACGCATACTGCGTTCAATCTTGACATCGCACCGATTGCATGCAATACTGGGAGAAGCTCTTCCCACCTGCTCGTACTCTGTCTCAGCCGCAGAGATGTCGCATTGACCGAGGACTGGTTTCCACTTTGCAGCCTGTCCTTGCGTTAGATGCTGCATTCCATGCACAACCTGCAGAGATGGAAGTCAATCATTCGAACGAGGATAGACCTTGTGAACAGATCGCTACCGCATTGCGCCATTGACAAACAAGACTCCGTTTCTTCTTCACATTCCTGCAGTCGATGCACTCCAACCATTGCACGGAGGCGCAGTCCACATCCTGGGGTGAGGCGGTCTCTGCTGCCAGGCCACATGCCCTGACGACATCGACTGCACAGGCGAACGCGTAACCGTGCCATTGAACGCCGCTACGCGGCTCGAAGTTCCACGGCTCTTCCTGCAGAGCCTCCAACAGTGCGACTACTTTGTCCTCCCGATTCCGATACCCAGTCCGCAATTGGCGCAAGCACGGATGTCCCAAAATCTGAGGATACGGTACAGACTCAAAGCACTCCTGGCATTGGAAGATGGAGACAGCCAACGAGAGGTGAGAAACGTTCATCGGCTTCGGCATCAGAGAGACCAGCTCGAGGTTTTTTGAGCGGCGCCAATCCTTGCATATCCTTGGAAGATCAGCCTTGATATGCGCGAACGATGACTCATCACTGAAAGATGCTATGTCCTTGTTATCGAGAATGGTCTCGATGACAGGTATAACCGCAAGGTCCGCCAAACTCGGCACGACCTTTTTGGGATTATCGGACCCGTATGCCTTCAACAAATTCGACAGGATCTCCAATCGCGTGCTGTACAATCTGCGGCGCTTCATGCGGGTCAACTTCTCCCGAGCGGCGAGCATGACTGGAGTGAGACGAGGAAGAATATCTTTGAATACTGTACAGAGCATGATCAGCCAAAGAGATACCATTAGTCAATGTCGGAATACCTTCGTCTGTCATCGGTGTCACGGAATCGACGTCGGGATGACTGGTGAATGCATTGAGAGTGTCGTTTTGCAGAAAGGTTAGTTCCTCCGAATAGCCATACGCGCGTAAGCGATGCATGATGCTATGATGGAGACAGGTGTGTTAGTTCGGAAGAAGCCCCTTCAGAGAATGACGGACTCTTCTTTGCGAGCGTTTTTGGCTTCTATTCTTTCCATGGATATTCTAGCCTGCTGCCTCAAGACAGCGTCTCGGTAATCAGTTTTGAACTTCAACTCTGTTATCCCAGGAACAGAAACAAATGAAAGGAACCAACCTTGTTCTGCTGTTCCACTACCTTCAATCTTTCTTTCACATAACGAGAGACGGCGGCGGCATCGGGGCAACTCTCTAGTACTTCACAGACGCCGTAAACGGCGCTCTTGACGTAAAAGCTCTGATAGTCTGCTACCTGCTCAGACATACACGGGAACCGCGCAACCGCGCTGATTAGACGTACAGGCTGGTCCTTCAAGCGTCAGGAGTGTCTGGAAAGTCAACATATCCGGAAAGTTGTTCAAATGGGATTTTGACGCCCAAGTCTGTAGGACAGACGGAACCGATTGAAGCCTACATGAAGTCAGTGTACCAAAGAAAATCCATCATGAATATACCCTACTCCGGCGCCTCAACAATACAAGACTGTTGAACAGTACGGCCGCTTCAGCGAGAGCTATGGTGAAGTTGCATTGAACGCACCTCGCACAACCTCATTCTTAATGTCCACAGTACATGTGTATCAGTCGTTCTAGGGCATCTCTGTTCATCGTCTGTCAGCGCTATCGAATGTAACAATTGACTACGACTCACAAAACACTCTTGGCTCCATATGAGGGCAACGTATAGAGGTTCGATGAGATCGTCAGGTTTTCTGGGAAATGAGTCTGGATCGTTTCTCAGTAGTGCCACGCGCCAAACTGAGCTCCAGCCCCTGTTCATGAGCGTGCTACGAAGCGCCTTCGAGGTACGCGACATATGCATGATATCGGGAGGGCATAGATGCGAGCAGACCTGTGACAGAGTGTTAGAGATAGAGCATGGCTAGTATTTGTAGAGGAAAGTCACCTCATACATGATGTCGACAGGCATCTCAAGCAGCGTCTTCAATTGCCCGACCTTGATGACTGCAAGGGCGTGATTTACGGCCGAGGTGGCCCGATTGGCCGTCATCGACGGGGCAGTCTTCCTTCGCTTTGAGCTCGCCGCCTTCGTCATTTCTGTGGTCCCTGGGCGGTGCAAGTTCTGGAGGCTTGCGAAACAGAGGTGTTGATGATTGGCCAAGAGCGCTATTGATACCGAAACCCGACCCGTTGCCGAGACGCGTGCGTGAGTCATATCACGTGTGTGTGTCACCTGTGACAGGTAACGTTTATATCTTTGGGACCCCCCAAGTATATCTAACTTCTGACAAGTCCTTGGTTCTCCGCAGGGAGGTTGTCAGCTCGGCTGAGGGCTGCTTGCTAGTAGGAGGGATAGCTGACTTTGTAAGCGATATGGTGGATATAGTGGGAAATAATCCAAACCGTAGGGCTTAGTACATGTGCTCGTGAATTTGGCTTTTTGTCTGGCTTACTTGTGCAGCTTTGGGTCACTTCAGAGTGTGTAATTGTGAGCTATGAGTCTGGCTTTACATTGCATGATGTAGTCCTGCTTTTGCGGATCAATTCCCGCCTGTTTGCACTCCAAGAACCGCCCGCCCGCCGATTTTGGTCCCGATTGGGTTGATTGATTATGGAATATTTTTCAAGTACACAGCAAAATAGTCAAACAAACCGCGACACTGCCGTGCTGTGTTGCTCAGGTGCTCTCGTGGGAACTTGGCAGTTACCCCCAAGTTCTCGCGCCCTCATCGCCGACCGCTTGTCACTGTCACCCGCCACATAGACCGCCATCTCATCTGACAAACGACTAATTTGATAACACAGCACGCTCACCTCTCAAGAAATCTTGTGCGTCAAACCTCCTTATGTGGCCCGCCCTTTCTGATCTACTCTTGTGAGCCGACCTCCCGCTTACCTCTGACCGTCTAAAATACAATCCATGTGCTTACTCCCGGAACCTGGAGATGCATCATGCAGCCTGTCCGGCCTCTTAGATCTGGGCTAAGTGGGCTTCGGACTGTCAACTTGGTGAGTGCTATCCCCATCCCTCCGTGTCAGTGTCTGACTGCCTTGTAACAGGCTGCTACCGCTCAATGTCCTCTCACTGGGTCCGGACATTAGTGTCATCATGTTTCCCTTACTCAACTTATGAAGCTCATCTGCTCACGCATTGGCCAGCCATTGATCATTGTCCTGTCTCTATGCAGTCCTGCTCCTTGTACCACTATCTCTCATTAAGGACCTATGTATGAATATGTGCTTCACTACACATTGTTACTATCACGCTATTGGCATCTCTGTTGTGTGCCACCTGAACCCTACCATGACACACACACCCGCATCCATGCCTCGACGTCCTCTGCATGCTTATGGTACCCCTTTTGTCGCAGCGTGTGGACAGCCAGTTGCACGCTGCCCATGCCCATTACAGCTCCAGCTCCAGTTCCCACTGCCCATTCATTTCAAGCGCGCCCAACCCCAGGTAGGAGTTGAACACCCAGTACGCGCCGCACACAACCGAGACGGCAGCAAGCGTGTGAAGCGCAGTGCATGTAGCGAGGATCTGTGCGTTACAGGTGTGCAATCTGAGAATAATGACCAGGAGGGTATTGAGGGTGCTGGTGTTAAGGGTGCTGTCAATCCAATCCATTGAGCTTGTAGCTATTAGACAGGATAGGTAGATCTGTGCCCCAGGTCTGGGATACATATTCACTGGGTGCGGCCCAGGCCCAGCGCGTCCCGGCGCATCCCAGTTCTGGTTCTATGTGGCGCTGTGATTCATGACATGTGGTACTCCCTTGGAACAGGACCACCACCATGATGAATGGGGTGTCCGGCGTCTGGCCTCTCCGTGGCCCAAGGGACTAGTACCTTCGGGGAAGCCAACAGACGTTCTCTCTGCACGACGCCAGTGTGGATAGAAAAAGCCCGCACGCGGGCAGCCATGAATGGCAGGCTCCGGCCTCATAAGCGTGGACGCCAACTCGCTTCACGGTACACCGTGAGGGACCTGTCCCAAATACACTAGACTACATCTCTCGCTATGTAAGAACACAAGCCTGCATGAAAATAGGCGCGCCCGAGTAGTGCTGAGCGCAGAGACAAAATGCCGTAGGCAAAGTCTCTAAGAAAAAAATGCCGAGACGAGCGTCACTCATCCGCGACCACCCATCTCACGAAAAGCTCAGTCCACCGCAAGGTCCTCTGTAGCCACCCACACCCCCCTCGCGAGGCCCAGCCACTCCCAGCAACTCTAGACCAACACGCCCATGTCAAAACAGCACTCGCCCCGGGCAATCCAGCAGTCCCTTCCAATCCCAGCTACTCCCCAGAAACCCTGCGGGAACAAACGACAGCGCCCTTCCGAGGACAAAGCCAAAGACGCAGCCCTTGGTAAGCTGCAAAGGGTTCTGTGAAAAAATCAATCTCATAAACAACAAAGCGCTTTTAGCCCAGCGCGAGGCCAAAGCAGCCAACAACGAGAGAGAAACCCCCCCACTCGAACTTCACCCTAATTTTGAAGAGCTTCCCACACCCAACGTCTCACCCCAGAAACACGGGAAAGCAATGAAGATTGGTACCGAGCACTTCATTCAGACAGACATTCACGACGCGGCGGAGCCGTTCCACGCAGAACCGTCCAGACCAGCCAAGCCGGCCAACATCCCACCCTAACTCCTCACACCTGTCGTCCCCCAAGCTCAGGGCAACGACACCTCCCACTCGCCACCGCACCCAGCTGCTGAAACAGCCCCACCCGGTCCCAACCTCACTACAGCCAGCACGAGCAACCAGCCAATGCAACCGTCCCCGGACGCGATGATCGCCGAACTCATAGAGAGGTTCAACGAACAGAGCCGGCGCCAAGAGGAAGAGAAGCGCCGCAGCGAGGAGCGTCTAGACCAAGAGCGACGTCTAAACGAACGACGCCTTGCCGACCTCATGGAGAACCAGCGCTCGGAGATAGAGAACATCAAGCATACTTTCGAGCTGGAAAGACAGAAGGTGGTGGCAGAGCATGACGCTGCGACAAAAGTCATCGAGTCTCAGCTGGAGGACCTGCGCAAACAGGCCGCGGACATGGGAGCCTTCGAGGGAACGGACGCCGGCGGTGACCAAGAGATGGAAGAAGAGGAGGATCACTACGAGGGCCCCGACGACTTCGAACGCTCGAAATCCCACCTCCGTCGAGAACAGACTTCTCCCACTCCGTCCAGCCGCTCGCAAGCCCACCGCTACCCTCCCCCAGCCAGCGACGCCGGTAACAACGCGGACCCTGGTGAGCATGAGGAAAGAGACGAGGAGACGGATGAGCATGTCGAGTACGATCTGGACGGAAGGGCAAAGTCCCTCTACATCGACCCAGCTACTGCGCCCTCTATCCTTCGCGAGGCCAAAGATGTCTTCGATGGCGCCGACGTCACTCAGAAGGAAGCCATGCTGGAGGTCCCTGGCATCCTCATCGGAGTCCAGATGCGAGGAGGCTACTCAGCCTCGCAATCTAAGCTCATCCCCGCAAACATCTTAGAGGCTCTGGCAAGCGAAGACCGCAGTGTTCCCACAGACCGAATGTCGGTTATCGCTGCACGCCCAAACCCCGCACTCCTCACGAAAAACGGTCAGACGGTGCAACTGAAACCGATGTCAGCGCCCTGGCTCTGGTACATCCGTGGTGCGCCAGCATCGATTCGCAAGACGCTCATTGAACGTGGAGCAAACTTCTATGGCGAGCGCACCTCCTTGATGATCTACACCCCAGAAACCATCTCTCAACACCGCGACGGCTTTGTCGGGTACTTGACGACCGACGCCGCCGGAGTCATCTCACACCTCGACCCTCTCGTACGCGCCCAACACAACAACATGGTACGAAACTGTATCACCAACAATGCGGCAGTCAACAACACCTTAGCCAGAATCCCTGCCTTCCAGGGTCAAGGAGCGTCGCTCAGGCGCCGCAACCTCGTCAACTCCATCAGGCTGGAGGACTTTACCTTCATGGGTAGTGGGGACCGCAAAGTGAAGTCGTATCGCGTCGCGTTGACGCCTCCTCCAGGCATCTCTCTGGAGGACCTCATGACCCTCAGAAAAGCTATCAGGGAGGTAACCTTTGTGGACTCACAAGGCCTTGTCATCTACGTCCTGGAGTGGAACTTCTTCTGTTCAGTCTGCAAAGCCAGGACGCATCGCTCGAACCACTGTGACTGGTTTCAATACCCCGGATACAAAGGATGGGGCCCGGATCTCGAGACAAACTTTAGAGACAAGGACACTCGGGACCGCCGGGAGCGAGAAACCCACTCGGATAGTCAAGCGTGGTCGCACATCGCCATTCAATCCAGAGGATCCTTCCGAGGACAGGGCTCCTCCAGAGGCGCGAGACGCGGACACGGGGGACGCGGGGGCTTTTCCAATACATACCGTGGTCGTTACTAGTGTCGCAAAGTCGTCAAGAAGCTGAATAGTATGCCTATATCTCAATCTTAATACCATCCCCCATCTCGCACTACTCATAACGACCCTCTCTAAGCTTCTTGAATCTAGACAATGTAAGTCATCTCCCCCTCTCCCCCTCTGTTTCACCATTTCTTCTTGGAGTGAACTAACCACAGCGTACCGAGAGGATGAATTTACTGATGGTAGGCGGTGGCACGACTAACAGACAGGTAACCTTCTCGAGACAGGAGCATTAAGCACCTGGCCCCGCCAAATCGGTATGCAAGAATCCGAACCGGCAGTCCCGGTAAGCCCACTCGCTACCATTGTAAAATGGCCAGCGAGAGGACGATCTTGCAAACCCTCTACTGTCACACATACTAATCTACCAGACCAGCGGCAGGGATCGCTGGCCACCCATGACGGCTTCTTCGGTACAGGTTCGGACTTGACCTCCACTGGAGGCGGGAACGTTCTCTCTGTCGAATGTCCCGCCAAGGATGGTGTGAGGTTGAACGGTGACAGCGTCAGCAGGACAGCTCAAGTAGCAGGTCCTCTGACAACCAACGACGCCAGTTGGAACGGTGCAAGCACCGACAGGGACAAGTCCCAGGGAGAAGACGTCATTCTACCCGCTAAAGTCAGCGCATGCGCTAAAGACGAGGACGACGCCAGTCCGAAGAACGACGCCAGTTCTAAGCCACCTACTGCAACGCAGAGGAGGCCCGACAACCGAGAGGGCCAGTCATACAGAGACGTGGGACAACACGGTCTGAGAATTCGGATTCCACCGAAGCCGCAAAAACCAGTGAAGAGAAGAACAATCATGACAGAGATTGAGGACACAGATGCAGTTGCACCTGGGAATGGGGACATACCACACGGAGACACTACTCTCGTGGAAATAGACCGTAACAGTGAGCAGGTGAAAATCGACATTAAGCCTCTATCAGATGAATGTGGAAATGACACACCAACGGACGATGACTGGAACCCTCTTGATGAACAAAGTTCCGTCAGAAGTACACAGGTTAATAACCTCCACTCAGACCCACCAGAAAGTGAGCTAGATGCATTAGACGACGACGATGACGACAATAGTGCATCTGAAGACGATCAGACCTCAGATAGTCAAATACCGGAAGTATCACAGTATACAAAACTGACACCAGGAGGAACGAGGAAGGCCAAAATGGTGGGCGGCATAAGAACAACGTCTAAATCTAAGAGCTCCCGACACACAAAGGCCGCAATACGAATAGCCGCACTGAACGTCAAAGGCCATGGTACAACAATTAGCAGCAGCAAGTGGCTACACATCAATCAGCTAGTCCGCGATAAACGTATCGCAATGTTGATAGTGGGCGAGGCCCACATGAACCAAGAATGGCACGAAAGAGTTGAGAGCACTTTCGGAAGACGGCTAAAAGTCCATTATTCCGAGAACCCTGAAAGTGCACGCGCTAAAGGAGTTGCAGTTGTACTCAACAAAGACCTGATTAACACGGATAATGTCCAAACATGGGAAGTAGTCCCCGGTGAAGCGATGCAGGTGCAGATAGAGTGGCACCCAAATACGAAGCTAACATGCCTTGCCATATACGCTCCAGCAGATACAGCCAAAGCTAAGAAACGCTTCTGGAATCAAGTCAGACAGTTCTATGAACAAAACAAAGGTATATCGAGGCCAGACTTCATGGCCGGTGACCTGAACATGGTCGAAGAGGAGATCGACCGTCTGCCACACAAGAGCGACCCCCAAGGGGTAGTCCAGGCATTCGACCAACTCCGAACCGAGCTGAAACTAGTTGACGGATGGCGAAACACGTATCCCGACCGCTCTGCCTACACCTTTGGACACAAAGAGAAAAGACTGAAGGACAAAGACAGAGTACCGGGTCTGGCACGACTGGACCGAATCTATGTTACTAGACCAATGCTGAGCTTGTCCCGAGACTGGCGAATCGAGGACTCAGCTATTGAGACAGATCATCTCATGGTCAGCGCACAAGTTTCCTGTGATGAGGCCCCAAAAACAGGCAAAGGAAGACGCACCATATCTAGCCTGGTAATCAAGGACAGCAAATTCATCACATATGTTGAGTCCAAGCTCGAAGCGGCACTTGATGAGATAGAGGAGGGCAAAGAGGCCCAACAAGTATGGGTAAAGTTCAAAAATGAGATCCGACAGAGAGCTTGGGAGCGAGAAAAGGAAATCAAGCCGAAACTGCTGAAACGAATCGAGCAACTCGAGAAACAGTATAAGTTACTCATGGAGGATCGAACGCAAACGGATGCCAACAGGGCGACAGAATCAGGAATCATTCGCAAAGAGATAGGTACAGCTACAAGAAAGCTGCACCTAGGAAAACGTGACAACATAGCTTTTCAAGCAACAGTTGTAGGCGAAACCATGAACAAGACATGGACGAGACTCGGTAAACAAAAGAAACCAAGGGACCTCATGAGAGTCCTCAAAACAGGCAACATAAATCGCAACAGTGGGGAACCAGAATATGTGAAGAACTCTGCGGCGCAAGCCGAGCTAGTGAAGGAGTACCACGACAAGCTCCAGGATAAAGACATCGATCCCAACGAATCGGACAAGGAACGCAGTAAGAATATTGCATCAGCACTGAATGATGTGAGAATGGTCGCCGATGAAGACGAGCAACAGATCCTTGGAAATGCCATCATAGAAGCAGAAATCATTGCAATCATCTCAGCAGTGTGCAACGGAAAGGCAGCAGGAATAGACGGGATCCCTTATGAGCTCTGGAAGGCTCTATATAGACATGAGAAGATGAGGAGGGCAGCAGCTGCCAAGAACGGCACAGACCCAGACAAAATCCCAAGCATTATAGAACTAATGAGACTGGTATTCAACGATATTCTGGAAGGTGGCGTTACGCCAGACACAGGCTTTGCACAAGGCCTGATGTGTCCCATCTACAAGAAAAATGACAAGACAGATGTTGCAAACTACCGTCCCATCACGCTACTCAATAGTGACTACAAGATCTTCACAAAGATTCTAACCGTCAGGCTAGCGAGGGTGGCCCCCGGACTAATATCAAAATCACAAGCGGGATTCGTACCAGGTCGGAACATATTTGATCAGGTCAGACTTGCTAAAATTGTAGCGGAATATGCTGAAGTGACGGAAACAAATGGACTCATCATCGCACTCGACCAAGAGAAAGCCTACGACAGGATAGCTCATGACTACCTCTGGAAGGTCCTTGAAGAAGGCGAACTCGGAGCTCGATTCATCAACACAGTAAAATCGCTCTACTCGGACGCAGAGACACAGGTCCTGCTCAACGGCTATATTAGCTCAGCCTTTAAAGTTCGAAGAGGAGTACGACAGGGAGACCCTCTCTCCTGCCTACTCTTTGACCTGGCAATTGAGCCACTCTCCGAAGCTCTGAAATCATCGACACTCAGAGGATTCAATATCCCCAACTGTCCGAAGATGGAACGACTGATCGCAACCCTCTTTGCCGATGACACCACAGTGTACCTGGACCAGACAGATGACTTTGAGGCTCTGCAATCTATCCTCGCAGAGTGATGCAAAGCGTCGCGAGCAAAATTCAACATTGCAAAAACAGAGGTTATACCGATTGGCACACAGACATACAGAGACCTAGTACTCGCCACATGCCAAAGCAACAACAGCGCTGCCCCCATTCCGGATGGCATACGAATAGCAAGAGATGGCCAGGCAATCCGGATCCTGGGAGGCTGGATTGGAAATAAAACAAAGCGCGCTGCCCCGTGGACACCAGTTCTGGACAGCATTGAAGAGAGACTTGACTTCTGGGACAAGGCTCACCCGACGCTTGAAGGTCGTCGACTGATTATTCAAATGATCATCGGGGGAAAAACTCAATACCTGACCAAGGTACAAGGTATGCCGAAAGATGTAGTGCAAAAACTCGAGAGGAGAATTCGAAACTTCCTATGGGTAAATAAACAGTCGCCAGTGAACATCCATGTCATGCGAAGGCCAAAAAAAGAGGGAGGAAAGAAAATACTAGACATTCTAGCAAGGAATGAAGCAATAACAGTTACATGGATTCAGTCATATCTGAACTTTGGTGAAGATCGCGCCACCTGGGCGTATTTTGCGGATGCTATCATAGCACACCATGCGCCGGACACGCCTGCAAAGAGTGAAGAGTATACACATCTCAACATCTACCTCCAATCCTTCAAAACTAAAACATCGAATCTGTCAGAGGATCTCCGCGAAATGCTGAAGACGGGCCAAGAATACGGTGTCCGACTCGAAGGGAGAGCATTCAAGAGATCCGTGATCAGGCAGATGCCAATATGGCTACACAGAGAACAGGACCCGGACCTAGGAAGAGTGATAATCACCCAAAAAGAGAGCAAATGCTTACGGGATAAACACGGCATTGTGACGGTTGGACACGCAGAAGAACTAGCCCGTGTGGTAGGACACGCGCCTCACACAAACTCGAAATACTGTAATTGCGGGGACTGCCGAGAAGCACGACACCTTCATCGTTGTAAGAATCCGAATAGATGCTTCAAGAGGGCAAAAATGCTACTTGAGAAGCTCCCCCCGAAATGGAACCCATTACAGAAACAACCTGAGGACTTTGAGCTTCCGCCAAAGATCCCAAAAGGCCAAGACCCAAATGTCCCCGAACGCACCATCCCCTTTGATGCCCGAATCACGGAAAAAGGTGATCTAAAAGATGCGTTCAGAATCTTCACCTCGGGTGAGAAGTGCAAGACGACCCGGCAAGAACCAACAGAGTGGATTGGCTCCGATAATGGGCATGAAGAACCAGAACCTGATAGCCAAGACGTCTACACAGATGGGGGCTGCATACACAACGGCGATGAGAACGCTCGTGCCGGTGTCGGTGTCTGGTTCGGGCATGGCGACGATAGAAATGAAGCGATCAAACTGCCCTCAAAACTCACCCAGTCTAACCAAGTCGCCGAGACATATGGCGGAATGAGAGCGGCCGAGACAGGAACAACAAGCGTCCCTCTGAGAGTGATCAGCGACTCAAAGACGGTCATAGATGGAATGACCAAACACTTACAGAAATGGGAGGATACTGGCTTTATTGGAAGACCAGATGCCGAGGTGACAAAAGCCCTAGCCGCACGCCTTAGGGAGCGAGAGGCTGCAACATCCTTCAAGTGGGTGAAGGGTCACTCAGGTGTCGAGGGCAACGAAGAGGCTGATAAGCTAGCAACGATGGGCATTGAGAAAGACGTTGAGGACACACTTAACTTGAAAATTCCCCCAGAACTAGAACTCCAGGGCGCAAGACTCTCCAAAATGACACAGGCCCTTGCGTATAAAGCCATCAAGGCCGCGAGGGGCAAAAAGACTAAAAGCAAAGCATACGAACGCCAGATCAACAGGCGCCAAACACTGAGAATGCTCGACCGAACTCGTCACGCCGCAAAGGATATATGTGAACGCTCCCCATCAGACGGCAATCTATGGAAAGGAACGGGGCACAAAGACTTCTCACCTAAGATCAGACACTTCATGTGGATGGCGATTAGAGTCCCCAACGAGTACACACCCGGGTACCACGATACTTTACCTGGCAGAGATATAATTACTTAAGTGCTAGCTTAATCCATACCCGCAACCCGAGTACAGCTTGACCGGGTACGAGTACGGGTAACAAACGAGTGTCATGTATTAGTAACCGGGTACCATCATACCCGAGTATTGAAGCAGATAAGTAGCGGGTATACGCCCTATAGAGACGATAATATGTACAGTAGGTAAGTAAAAATCTGGCTATGCAATGTCCATAGAGTAAGTAAGTTTCAAAATTAAGAAATAACTTCCACATCCTCATCATCACGCTTGCGTTTGCGCTTGTCGTTAAAGTTCTTGATAACTTTATTGACAGGAACATGACCGTCCTTTACCCAGCCGTTAAGCAGTGTCTGGGCCGCCGTTGATTCTTCCTTCAGATTGTGACGCTTCTTCGTAACATTGAGGCCACCATGCGAGAATAGACGTTCAACGTCAGTTGAGGCAGCTAGCAAGTAGCAGATTGTAAATATGATAAAAAGACATAATACAAAAACTTATCAGGAGCTGAAATAAAGTCGCATGCCATCTGAGCAAAGGCACCAGCCGGTGTGATTTCTCGCGGGCCTTCGTTGGGAATGGGGTCGAGGCGATCATAGAAGTAGCGGAGAGGATCGGCACACTCGAAACAAGGAGAGGAAAGCCAGTCCTCAACCGGATTAGCGGCATAACGTGTGTTGGAGGGCTTGGTACGGAGTAGTTTCTCGACAGCACTGAGCGGTTCGTTGACAGTTGTGGGAGCAGGTGTGGAGGATGGAGAGGCAGTGACAAGAGGTTTGTAGTAAGTGTTGTAGGTGTCGCGCATGATGTTGGAGGCAGTAACGATCCACTCCACCTCCCAGTCGTGGTCGCGGAACCATTCAAGCTTTTTATCAGGACGCAACACTACATTCGAGTTAGAAGTAAACGTATGACTAGCTAGAAGAAACTTACTCATCGCCATGCGTGGCATGATGCTGTCGTCAGTCAAAGCATAGTACTTATTCAAGATAGCGCGAGCGCGCATAGCTGCATAGCGAACAGCCAGCCGATACTCCCCCTTCACGTTAGCAATGACAGCCTCGTAATCGGAGTTCATGGCGTCCATGAGGGGTATGATTTCATGGAGGAGAGGGACGGCTGACTTTGACATGTGCTCAGTGATGTCGATAAGCGGCTACCAAACAATCAGTACGACATTGTGTACGAGAGCAAGGAACACACCTTCGATAGCTTATGCAGCTGTTCAAGGAAACTCCAATCTTCATCCTCAAGAGCGTAGCGCTTCAAGGTGCGTGCTTGCTTTTTCCCCTTGCCTTTGCGAAGGGCTTGACACATGGCATCGATGGCAGGACGGAGAGCAAGCGCACGGGCGATGACGTTCGTATGGGTATTCCACCGCGTAACAACGGCACGTATCATCTTGAGGACGGCGATGCGTTTGGCCTTGCACATTTCCGCAAGCTCCAGCTGCAAGGCCTGTTTGTTCCAAACACGCCGGCCAAACTTGTAGAGCTGCTTAAACATTAGCAAGATCATTGGGCGCTAACGAAGAGACTCACCTTTGTCAAGACACGCTTCCCATAAGCGATCTCATCTTTATCCACATCCTGCAATTCCTCGATGCCCGATAAGATGTCGTCAAGTTCCTCATCCGCCATATCTTGCATTGCTTGTTGGAGGCTATTGAGAACGGCATCCTCATCGTCTTCTTCGCGGTTGGTCGTGTCGTTCTCCTCCTCCTCTTCATCCTCTTCGGCTTCTTCGGCTGTTAGGGAGAAGGGATCCTCTTCGTCGGGGTGGGTATCGGCATCTGCGTGCTCGTCGACTTTGATAGCTTTTTTGGTTTTGATGAATGTGCCGTAGATGGCTTGACTGATTAGGTTGCAGATATGGCCAGCACAGCGGATACGGGTGTCGGAGCCGAAGATGTGGTTGGATGGGAGTTTGAGGTTGAGAGCGGTGACGAAAGTGTTGTTATTTGAGGCGTTATCTCCGGCTGAGCCCAGCAACTGCAAACCGCGTAAGAACAAGAAGATAAGAAGGGCAACTAGAACTCACCCTCTCAAGCAATTCGAACCAGTCGAGGGCGTCGTATGTAACCTCGGCAAGGTAGTCGCCAGTGTGTGATTTCTTGAGGCTATAGGAAAAGTGAGAGAATGAGTGATGATCTAAGAGAAATACCTACGGGAGCATGTCGATCGCAGTCACAGTCATCTTGCCCTTGTAGCAGTAGGCCAAAAGGAGGCCAAGGACGTCACCGCCATTGGGCGCAGCCCATCCGTCAAAGATAAGATGGAGGGCACCGGTAAAAGACTGACCAAATCATTAGCGAGGTGTTGTTGGATGGAGGAGATCGACGTACATTCAAGAAAATCTTTAGCTCATCCTTGGTCATGCGAGCGACCTCGTTCAAATCCGATGAGACAGTGGTGGCGCAGGGGATCATGCCAGCAGCCGTTGGGTCGAACATTTGAATGATCTCGCGGAAGGGCCCATCCTCACAGATGAGGAATGGACGGTGGTTAACAGCGGCCCACTTGGTAAGCAGCCAGCGAAGCTTGCCAACGGAGAAGGTACTGCCTTTGGCAAAGACATTGATGGTGGTTTGCGCTTCACCGGCCTCGGCGGTCTTCTTGGCGCGGCACTTCCTGATGTGTTTGAGAAGATTGGAGGTGCCTTGATCATGGCATTTGCGATGCGCGTGGGTAGCTGGGTCACTGCGTATATGCATTAGTAGTGCGCCAGGGAATGAGTGGGTATACGCACTACTTGCAAGTGAATTCTTGGTACCAATCGAAGCCAGTACGGAAGTTCATCCACTTGACGGTTACGGTCTCCTTGGGAAGGAAGTGGGTATACGCGTTGGAGTCCCATTTGGCTGCCTCTGGAGGAATGTTAGTATGGGCCACAGTGAATGTGAAGTTGCGTACTCATGCCGTTCTCGTGTTTGAGGCGCTCTTTAGCACGAAGCTCCCGCACGGACAAGGTGGCGCCATCTTCACTCTCCTGCTCGTCATCGTCGAGTTCGATGATGGGCGTGGCCGGCGGGGTAGTTTTGCGTTTCTTGCGTGGCTTGGACCGCTTTGATTTGCCCTTCGCCCTGGTCGATGCTTGGTCGTCTGAGTTATCCTCGGCAACGGCGGAGGCCTTGGTACGTTTTGCGGGGGGCGGTGGATCAGCCTCCTCCTCGCTGGATTCCTCGTCGGATCCCGCGGGCGAAGCAGGCCTAGCGGCAGGACGCTTGGCGCCAGAAGCGGAGAGACGAGCGCCGGTCTTCTTCTGGGAGGTGAGAGAGGCGGAGGGCTTTGAATTGCCCATGCTGCGGGTACGGTTAGCAAGGTAGATATAGTCAGCATGGCACAGATACGTACATGAGAACGAGGGGATACCGTAGATGAACGAGTCGGGAAAAGGAATGGAGTGCGCTGTTGTGCCGATAAGTAAAGGTGGCGGGCGAGCTATGAGGAATACTTACCGGCACGGCGCTCAAAGATTAGAATGATGTAGGGTACCGAATGCGTCGAGAGGCCGCAGAATAACTGGAGAGAGATGAGCGCGTCCCAGTGAAAATATGCGCCACATACCGAGTTTACAACGCCAATGCGCACGGGGCGGCTGCAAGCTAACGAGCTCACCCGAATCTCTCCTGTCCGTCTCGAAAACCTTCCCCCGAAGCTCTGCCCGCTGCCCTCCCTGCCAAAAATCTGCCCTCCCTCCCAAAAATCTCCCCTCACGGCAAGCCAACAGCGACAGACGATAAGTCTGCACTGGAGATGAGCGGAACTCGGCGATGAGTCGAGTTCCAGAACTGCAGCGAAGATGATTCGCGCAGCTGTGAGGATACGCACCACTGGCAATAAGTCAGTGGTGGGGCGGCGAGGCGGCGAGGCGGTGGTGTATGGAAAGAGGAAGAGACCGGGACTTGAACGAATTCCAAGTCAGCCCGCCGAGGTGCCGTGCCACCAGCCACAAACAAGTTTGTGGCAAGTGGCGCGGGATCTCGGCCAAGGCAGGCGCTGGACTTGGACGTCCAAACACCGGGTTCATCAGCCGTCTCTTGTCTTTTCCCCTCACCGTCCGCCTCGCCGCCCATTCCCTCGCCGCCGCCGACCCCACGCCACTGACTTATTGCCAGTGGTGTGTCTCTTCCTTGCTGCGCGAATTATCTTCGCTGCAGCTGCAGAACTCGACTCATCGCCGAGTTCTGCTCCATCTCCTGGTATTCCTTGCAGTGCAGACTAATTGTCTGTCACTCGGCCGGCGCGGACGCTCATTCTCTGGGCCATCGGGATCGGATTGCCATCGGTGACACGCAGTGCGGCCCTGTGTACGATCGAGGTGCGTACCTTTTCTATTTGTCCTGTGTTGGCGCGTGAGCGCGTACTGATTTAATCGCCTGAATCTGTAGGTACCAGCAACCGCAACAGCGCCCAGCAACAGCGCCCATCCTTTGCAGTTGGCAGCAGCGGTGCATCCACGCCCGTCCCTCAAGTCTGGTATATCACTATGCCCACTGTTATCGAACGACCTCACTTACCACGATCCAAGAATCCCGCCCCCGTTCTCCACTCAAGTAAGTCTATCATTTACGAGCGACTACTGTAAGCTCAAGCACTGTTCACTAGGTACCAGCCCCCACCCTCAAGCTGCACATCTCAGTCCGAATTGGACTCGATTCCATCCCGGTGCGTCTTGAACAACTGACATGTCGACGGTAGACTAACGCTTGTATTGTTTAGACTCAGCCCATCCGCATCATGTCCGAATCCTCCTCGAGTGCTCCTGTGGTCGGCCCAGCCCGCTCCAAATACGCGCCCCTCAAGGCTTACGAGGGCAAAGTGGGCTACTTTGATGAAGCAGAGAACATGTTCGTTACCTCTCCGAATTGCGCGTACATCGAACTCCCGCCATATCCTCGCGAAGACCACACCACGATGATGCTGCGAGACCGACACTTTGGTCATGATGACCCACTCTATCACCCTCAGCCCTTCGATATTTCCGTCGCCCATCTCTCGCTCATCCGCCATCCCTCGAAACTTCAACACACTGATCAGCTCCTGTGGTACCTCCCCACGGAGTCGCACTTTGACCGCGTCAAGCTGGGAGACGCCTCATCCGGTCTTGGTACTATCGACCGCCCATTTTGCGACGTCTTGAAAGATCACTGGCGCCGCGTCAAGAAGCGGCTTTCCGACGAGAACTTGAAGCTCGCGAGCACGGACGAGAAGGACAAGCTCAAGAACGACCCCTACCTCCACGATGTTTTCCCTCGCATGAAGTATCTCGCGGGGCGCCTCGACATACCTTCCAGTTACGACGAGGCGGTCATGGTATGGTGTATGCTTCAGCGGCTTATACTCGAGGTTGAGGCGCGCATGACCTGGCTGCTCGAAGTGCGGGCAATCTTTCGCGATGTGACGGCGAAACGGGTTAGTGTCCGGAATGTGGTCGGTGCTGTGACCGACCAGAAGGACATTGCTGACAGTTTGTATCGAGTGAGTGTCTCCCTGGGCAATATCGAGCACTATACTGATCTTATCATCAGGCTGGCATTCCTGTCTGGCTCTGTCGCCCCATTGGTGCTGAAGAGGGTGTCAGAGTCGACAGCTGGGTAACGTACCCGCCGGATATGCGCCCCAAGGACTTTGTAGTGTCCTACAATCATGCAACTCCTCCCCACCCCATCGTCTTTGAGGGGAGCGTTGCCTCACTCGAACGCTATCGCGGCATGGCCCATTATATCAAGAAACTCGCCTCACCCCCCGACTTCTTCTCCAACAAGAGTGGTGTCGCTATCATTCCTTCCTCAACATCCACCACCACCACCACCTCCAAAAAGCGAACTTACTCGGCTCGGTCCTCCTCGGCTTCGACGTCTCCCGCCGTTGCCAACACTCTTCCATCCGCTGCAGGACCTTCGCGTCAGACATTCTCGGCCCAGAGCCACACGCCATGTAAGTCTCGATCTACCTAACATTAGTTCAGCCAATTCAAACTTGGTAGATCCACTACCACCGCGTCCCATCGCCCCCAAGCGCAAAGGTCCACCAACCCCCCAGCGCGATAAGTTCGTCGATGTGGACTCTCCTCTCATGCCCCGTTCGGTGGGAAGTTGGATGACAGCCCTCGCCCGGGTCAAAGCGGATACAGCCAAGCGAGTCGTTCCCGCGCAGGGAGTCAATGCCGGCTACGCTCTTCCCGACCCCAACGTCATTGCTGGCGTTGAGAAGGAGCACACGCGAGGATACATGTTCACGGCCTACGTCCGGCTTCGGCACATCCTGCACTATCGCATGCAGTCGGACGCCTTCGAACCTCTGAACGCCATGGCGTGGAGGCGGATTCTGGGCATCGAGCTCCACCCAAGCGAGGGGGAGGGGCGTTCAAAGGAGCTGCACCAAGAGATGAAGAAGGAGTTGTCCGAATGCATCGAGAAGGGCGGGCTGCAGGTGCGTAACAGTCAACTCACATATTCTTTACTAACTTCCTATCAGGGTACCGTCGATATCTCCAACCTCAGGCACTCCCTCGTTGACTGGCGCGGCACTCAACTGGAACAGAATCGAACCCCACCACCGCGAATTGCCAAGGAGATTCTCTGGGAGCTCTTCGAAATCAACTTCCGTGTTGAACTTGTCTCCCTCGACCGCCACTGCTACGAGCTCAAGCGCGAAGGATTTGCGGAGGCTGCCATGGATGTCGATGAGGAGGCCGAACAAGGAGAGGATAGGACGACCAGCAGCTTCGATGACCTGGATGCCTCATCCCACGCCGATCGACAACTTCGAGTCCTCGGTGCCATGAGTTATTGGGAGAGCAGCCTCATCCCCGGTGTTTTCGAAGACATTGAGGATGAAGGATTCGGCTCGCAATTTCATCCGGAGCGTCGACGGGCATTTGGGGACTTGTTCCGGGTGATGCGAGGGTGGCGTGGCGTTCCGGAGATGGATGCGGCCACGGTCAAGGCAGCAACCAAGTGTCTCGGAGAGAGGTCGCTGGACCTTGGAGAGCAGATCGTCGCCGAAGACCGCCTGGCCTACCATTACGTCCGATGTTTCCATCAGGTCTTTGGACGTCCTCCTCTTGTACCACACGGCCTTCGCAATTGAACATTTTATTTACATAGCACAGACATTACTTCTTGACATTCTACCACCACTCGCACCCGCACCGCTATTAATGTACACTATATATATCATCTACACTTGCCTGATCCCCGCTCACATTTTTTGGACTATTTTTTGGCATGTCATCAAATGGATTGGGATGTCTTATTGGGTGTGAAAGTAAGGCATTCATCGCCGTTTGGCTGAATGGTAATTGCCCTTGTCATCTTTGTCTTCATTGTGAAAATGGCTCTGAACTCCGCGGGTTCGATTCTCGCGGGTTCATTTTATTTCTCACCTTGCTGACCGGGTATCAGCAGGTATCCCATAAGCTCCGGCTGAGGCCTGGTCCTTACCCGTTACCCGGGTAGGGCATACCCGAGTATTGTCTAACACTCGAGTAAGGGTCCTACCAGATACGAGTACTGCATCCGGGTATACCCGTTTTCGCAGTACTCGTTGGGGACTCTAATGGCGATGCACGACGCCTACAAAGTCGGCAGCTGGTGGGAGGGCAAAACATCAGTTGAATATCGAGCCAAATGTACACACTGCCAGACAACGGAGTCGTTGGAGCATATTCTACTCGAGTGTGATGCGCCGGGGCAGAGAACAATCTGGAGGCACGTCAGAAAGCTATGGAGGGGAAAGAAAGACGTACCCTTCCCAACGATGTCTATCGGCACAATTCTCTCATGCTCCCTAGCGAGTTTCAGAGACCCAGACGGCGGCGAAAAGGCAGGCCCCTCGAGACTCTTCCGAATCCTTGTGTCGGAGGCCACCTACTTAATCTGGAAGCTACGCAATGAGAGGGTAATCCAGCGTGAAGACACAAACGAACCAGCATCGAAGAAAGAGATCAAGAACCGCCTCAGGGCAACGATCAATGAACGGATCAAGACCGATCAGAAACTGGCCACTCGATGCAGCGGCAAGAGAAAAGTGCCGGAACATGTTGTATATGATACATGGCGCGGTGTACTCGCGAACGAGAAAAACCTCCCTGATGAATGGATTGGGGAGTCCGGGGTTTTAGTGGGTATGGCATCGTGAGGGAGGGTTTCTTATTTCTGTTTCTTTTTTCTATGATATATGCTTATAGGTTCTACATATGCTGTTCTTTCTTGGGTTGTTGGTTCACGATGCCGAGTCCCACACTTGGAGTGCGTAATGCATTTCCTCGGGGTGCTCAAAACAGAGCCAGGTCGAGATTCCTGGCACCACACGTGCTATTCGCGGGGTCGACAGAGTCGAGTATATACTGATCATAGTATGTACGTTACCACCACGAATATCATCCACGTCCACCAAAAAAAAAAATGACATGTGGTACTGATAGCGACTTAAGTACTTAAGCATCACGGGAGCTATCCTGGTTTGGGTTAACACATCCCGACGGCGCGTTGAAGTCCGTACTACAGCCACAAACTAGTAGAAGCCAGACTATGAGCACAAGCCAGACTTTGAGCAAATGGAAAACTTGACAGAAAAAAAGCCAAACAGAAAGCCAGATTCATGAGCACAAGTACCAAGCACTACAGTTTGGATTATTTCCCACTATGTCCACCATAAAACGACTACAGCCGGCCTTCATGTACATGACTGGGCCCTGGGGGCTTGTCCTGCGGCCTGCCTGACCGCCCCAGGTTTATCGCGTACTGTATTTTGACCGTCTCGCTGACTGTCCTCATATCATGTCCAGGCTGTGCCCAGGAGATAAGCCTACCGAGCCAGAAATACATGTCACATGCAGGCTATTCTTTCTGGGCTCTCTGTGGCGCATCACGGTGGAATCCGGTGACATGCACCTCACCAGGGACCGATTACTTGCCGACTACTTGTAGATTTTTCAATCTCATACGAGGCTCACAGGCGTATGGCAGTACGGTGAAGGTCCATTCAAGATATTAACAGTCAGTGAACAAGCCAGTGTCTCTCAGTAAGATTCAAGTGAATGTACATACGTGACCGTTTACTTGACAAGACTTTCATCTTCCGACAATCTGCCAGTGCTGCGTGCATGGGCCGTTCCTTAGCCAAGCTGGGCTTACTTTGCCTCTCTCAGCAGTCGAGTTTGCCATAGGTTCCGCCGCATTATTCATCATACTGCCTGTGAGCCTATGTACAGGAGGGCATCAAACTTCGGTCTGCAATTGTAATCTGGCATACATGTATGATTGTATTATGTACATTGTATCCGAGTCTATACAAAGAGCTGGTATTCGCGGTCTGCAGGTGCAGCGGACCAAATTTTGGTCCAGATTGATGGGGAAGTGATATATACTAGAGAGCCCCGAGTGAAGAACAGAAGTCGTAGTGTCTATATGCAAGCCAAAAGAATAGATGATGATGGGCCCGACAGTCGTATTCGTGTTCGTGAAGAAAAGTCAAACCCGAGACTCATGCATCATGATCATTGGCTAGTGCTTGTCATGTATTTCAACCATTCTCCAACACTGGGACGTTTTCCAGCATTGAGTGCACTCGTCGAGTCGAGAGCGGGCGCGGGCGCGGGGTTCGTGGCGACAGCTTTGTCGACTTTGTTGGTGGCAGGGGCTGTGCTGAGCTTTGAGGAAGTACTCTCATCAATCTTCGACGGTGTACTTCCAACTTCTGACGAGGCATTGCCACTAGTCGACGAGGTACTGCCATTCTTGGAGGGGGTAGCGTCAATCTTGGAGGGGGTAGCACCAGTCTGGGCGGAGGTAGCACCAAACTGGGAGGACGTGCCCGCGATTTGCGAAGGTATCTGGGAAGGTGTCGAGGAGCTAGGTAAATTGGCGGTGGTATCAGGAGCTGTGGCATCGGGAGTGGTATCTGGAGTAGCCGTCGTGGGAGTACTCTTGTTCCCCGGCCAGTCTGCTTCCAGCCAGGTGCCTGGAAGAAGAGCAACAGGGAGAAGCCAAGTCGCACTAAGTATGACACCGTGGCCTTGGATAGCCAGAATAGCCAGATGAGTTCAAGGTAGAAATAACAATTTTGAAATCGACATACCGGTGTCGTAATTTTTCACTGAGCTCCAGCTCCAGGAAATAAAGGTACCAATATAGCCCAGGTAGGGAATCAACTTCTGGAGCAAGAGAAGGATAGGCTGCATGGGAAGAGGGAGGGCCGTGACGGGTATATTGCTGAAGAACCACGTCAGAGCAGTGGTGATCAAAGCTGCGCGCTTGGTGGCCTCAAGTTGCTTGTCACTGAGGATGGATAGAACGGGGGGAGGGAGATAACTGTGAAGCGCAAGGTCTAGTTTCTTGCGCAGCAGAAGGCACAAAGGTGATACACTCACAGACGATATCCCCACCACATGACTTCACAGGAGAGCTTGGTGGTAGATGGTATCCACTTGCGATGCACCACCGGAGGTACATCATGGTCGGTGTCAGGCTCGCCAGAGGTTGGAGTGAGCCTGGGCCCTGCCTGCTTTTTCGACCACGGCCACTTGATAGCCTGAGTAGTGGTATGTCCGACAGAGTTATCGAAGGGAAGTTGGAGAGATGTAGTGGATGGGCCAGGCATGATCTCGGAGTCGGCAATCTCGACAAGATCATCCCTCGACGGAATGAGAGGGGAATACATCATGAAGCTGGCTTCGGAGTACGAGCGATGGGAGGCACCGGAGTGCGTGCTGTCTGTGTCATTCCCTGAATCCGCCGGGCTACCGTCTTGCCTGACACTCGACAGAATACTCCAAATGCTCTGATTGTCGCTACGCTCCCCGTTCATGACAATTGGATCGTAGAGCTTGCGGATGAGCCTCTTATCCTTGATGGGAACACTGCCAGGCGGTGGGACGGGCCGCCCCCTCTCGTCTCGTTCAACAGCAGCTTTGGGAGACCTGGGGAGGGTACGCGAAGAGCGAGGTGATGGGGAAGGAAGAGAGTCGATGAGAGCGCGAATCCTCTCTGCGAGTGTCGGTATATCATCGTCGTCAGCATCCTCGCCATCCGACAGAGCAGCGACGAGAGCGGCCGACTCGACTGGACTTTCGACAACAGCGGGCTTCTTGAATTTCGACTTGAGGCGGTCGAAAGCAGGGAATTTGGGCGTAGGCGAGGTTGTACGCAGGACGGGGGACACAGATCCTTCCAAAGGCCTTGGAAATGCTTCTGGCACGGCGCCCACCACGGCGTCTTGCTGTCGTTCCTGCACGGCGACTTCAGATGCCTCGGTGTCGGTGGGAACGACGAACGGCTGGGCGGGCTTCGTCAGCGACGGAAGTTGTTTGCCGCTGAGCGATCGCATTAGGCGATTAATTGGGCTAGTGGGCTCAGGCTCCGGCGAGGTCATGGTGGTCAGATGGAAAGAAGGTTGTAGGCACCTGTCAAGATATGATCATGACGTGATGTTTTGGCGACGCGTTCAATCAGCGTGCCTACCTCGCACTTGTGCGAATGGCTCCCCAGATCATGATACACTTGACATACTTCTGTTCATACAACAAGAATTATCGCCTTTGTTCTTCGTTCTGCAGCTCCCAGGCTAGCCCTAGATATCTGTTGAACGTGCTCTCACTCTGGAACAAGGCGCTGCCATGGAGCAAGATGCTAGGATTGTACACTTCTGACAGAGAAAAATTATACATCCTCTCCTCTATGCACCGTCTGCGCCTGACGCCCGAGAATACAAAGTTAGCGCGATAAAGCCAACGCGTCCGCCGCGAGGGTCCTCTGTTTCGGGATCACGGCCCGAGATCCGAGCCTCTGCGGCACCGATCTCTTTCCAGTCTTGCTCAGTCACCACCATCATCTCATAAACTCACTACACGCTACTACGTTTCACAGCAACCCCATAGATAATGTCGAAGATTCAGCAGCCCTCAAATCAGATCAGGTCCTTTGTTTCTTTCCGTTTTCCCTCGTCATCCATCTAACAACACGGCATTGTGGCGCAGATTAACGAACGTCTCGATCGTGCGACTAAAGAAGGGCGGAAAGCGTTTCGAGGTTGCGTGCTACAAGAACAAAGTCCAGGAATGGCGAAATGGGGTCGAGACCAACCTCGATGACGTTCTCCAGATCTCCTCCGTATTCACCAACGTCTCCAAGGGCTCCGTCGCACCCACATCCGATTTGAAATCCGCGTTCAAGACTACAGACCTTCCAAAAATCATAGGAGAGATTCTCTCCCGGGGCGAAGTGCAGGTGAACGAGAAGGAGCGCGAGCACGATCTTGGCGCGATACGGAAGGAGGTGGCGGGCTTGGTCGCGGAGAGAGTGGTCGACCCCGCAACACAGAAGCCTTACGGAGTGGGCCTGATTGACAAGGCCATGGCTGAAGCAGGCTGGAGTGTCAAGCAGGGCAAGACTGCGAAGAGTCAGGTGTCGGAATGCATCCGTCTCTTGCAAAGTAACAGCACCCTACCGATTCAAAGAGCACGAATGCGTGTACGCGTGTCTATCACCGGCGCTGACGAAGCTTTGAGGAAGAAGGTTCTGGAAGGAGCAGAGGTCGTCGAGAATGAAAAGGAGGAGGACGAAGGAAAGTCTTGGGATGTGGTCATGCTCATTGATCCAGGTCAATTCCGTGTCATCAACGATCTGCTGCAGAAGGAATGCAAGGGACGGGGCAGAATCGAGACGATGACCCTACCTGCCACGGGGGCGGCAGCGACGTGATATACCTCTCCGGTGGGTACCGCTGTTACCTTAGAGCAATGACCTAGTTCAATGCACGACGTTATCATGACTCCCTACTCCCACATTTCCTCTTCTCATTGATGTCAGGACGCTTGCTACCGAGGAGGGAACATGTAAGTCTGTTCCCTGCGAGAGCTGCTGATACCCTTGTCAGACTTCGCATGGCAACTGTGCTCCTATGATCTAGTACAATGTGATAATGACCTGCCAAGGTGTGGGGTGTCGACTACGTTGAGGCCACGCGTTGTACATTCGCATGCGCAAGGTGGCCGCTTCGGAAATCGAGGAGAGGCGATCTTACGGCCAAATGTAAACGTCAGTGTTCGGTAAGCTCTCTGTACCGATATCTTGCTCGCTCTAGAAGCGGACTCACCATCCGCCCCGCTCAATCTTTCTCGTGCCTTGAACGGTCTGCTTCGAGAAGCCTTTGAGAAACGACGTGTGTTGATACTCGAGTAGACAACGACACGAACGATTCACTTGCTCGGTCCTCGGCGACCTCGATTGTTTGCGGTTGTGTAAGTGAAAATTGACCGGGCTTTTAGGGCAGAATTCCGAGGCCTTGCGAAGCCTGCCTGCGATCCAGAAGTTATTATTCAAAGTCATCTTCCGGATTGTCACACCACGTCGCCGGAGTCGAACAGGGTGTCTACCGCTGAACGGGAAGAATAGTCCCTTTCACGCTGACAAGGGGTTCGACACTGGTGCGACGCAATCCTGGGCGAGATCTCGGACGTAGATTCCGTGATGCTGGGCTGGCTAGCAGTCGAGATTACTTTAAAGAGACTTCCTGCTACGCGAGAATCAGCCATCTCCTCGACCGTCCCAGGGCAACATTCTCTCCCACTCTTGAGGCGTATAATTTACCATGACTGACGAACCTTGGTTGATGCCCAAGCACGGTGATGCCTCTACTACGCTGTCATCGAGAGCTAGTAGTATCAACGACAGAAGGGCCCATGAACCAGATACTCTGGATGTCTTCCGGGCGGTGTATACAGGACGCAAAAGCTGGAAGACTCTCCAAGGAGGGGAGCTTGTTTGGCCCGCGGAATTGGAAGTTGCTCTTATCGAAGGTACAGATCGGTGCTCCATATTCAAGCATTCATCTCACGCAGGCTCTGAGTCCAGGTTTAGAGAAATTCGTCCCAGACGAGTCCAGGGAAACTCGCCTTCTAGGACGCTTCCCCATGAGGAACCGTTTCCTATCCGACTTCATATACCGCAAGACAGGACGCAGACGTACTGCCAAGCAGGTCAGCAGTAGGCTTCAACAACTGAGAGAAGCATGCACTGGGAAGCGCCGTACGCCGTCTAGTTCTTCGGCAAGCCTTTAATCTAATGCATAACAGTCATGGAGCTGTTGTCTCCATGTCAAAAGCAGGTCCCTGCGAGCTTGCATCATTATGCGTCCAGCTCTCGCAGCGACTCTTCTCCGTTGAGTGAGGATGGCAACGACGTTGGCACATCGAACGCCGACCCCGCACCTCACAGTCTTACAAGTGCACAGCCCGCTCCCGTTCGGCGTATCTTCTGTATCGACGTTCTTCCCCTCCAGACCGCACCTGTGTGTCCGAGCGACCTCAGCTCCCAAAGGCCCTTCCTCCCTGATTTGACTGCGAGTACGCCTGCCTTCCCTTCAACAGAGCATGCTACCAGACTTTTTGAATGCGCCCGAGACATCCGTACCATAGATCCAACCATCACCTTTGTCTCCGAGACTCAGATAACCGCGTACTCGCGATTCACTGTCTACTCGCAGGGCATTCTCGCTTTTCAAGAAACCACGGTGCTTTCCCTTTGTGAAATCCGCTCCCAGGAACACCTGCCCGGGACCGAGGGTCTTCTTCTCTATAGGACCTCGCTGGTGCCTAACTATTGGGAGACCATCTCCGGGAGTATCGGTAAGTCGACTCTACCTCCTACTCACTTGGCCGGTCCTAAGCATTCCAACCATCCAAGATCCCACAAGATACACGATTTTCCAAGAGATCATTCACGACGACCAAAGCTGTGTATATTCGGCGAAGTACACCTTTGCTTACCCAGCTCGATATGCCACGCTGAAAAAGACGATCAATCACGTTCTTCTTGCTCCACTCGACGTCTCCTTCGAGGATCGGCAGGACTGCCTCGGAACCGACGCACTCTACCAGCGGTACCGAACGCCTAGCCAGGAGACGGACATTTATACGCCTTTTGACAATGCAGCATGTCTATCGCACCCTGACGTTTCGGTGCAGGGAAGTCTGCTAACTGAACACACCCTCGACACCGCCACGGTGGAGACGTGTCCGATTTCAAGCTGGACTGGTTTCCAGTACGAACATTATGGGGATGCCATCAATCCGATGGTTGCTCAAGCTCACGGACTGGATTCTTACGTGCCTACATCGACCTACCTACCTACTGTAGGTACGAGGCAATCTTCTTTTGTCTAGATGGGCCATTTGCGGCGTTAAGGTGTCAGAATCCGTCATATTGACCATTGCACTCATGTACAATCGCGGGGAGTTGCAACTAGATTATACTTATTTATTATACACGGGCATCCTTGATCAAAAGGGCCGCCTACGTAGATACTTCGCCTTCCTACCATCACATTGCCAATTTTCATCCGCATTCGAGAGTCCATGAAAAAAATATCGCATGAGCATAGACACTACCAGAACGAGACGAGGCCGAGCAGTTGATGATGCCAACAGTCAGGCAGTCAGAAGTTACAACTCAACATCTCTTCGCATCCAGCGCAGCCGTGGTAGCTGCGGCTCCGACTTGTACGTGCCTTCCAATTCCTTTCTAGGGGTTGCACCTTGTGGGCCCAGTACCAATTTTACGAAAACGGACAGCGACAGCGGTTATTTAGCTAGTACTGTTCATAATATGGTCGTAAGATCGTCACAACATTTCAAGTAAGATCTACATAAAGCGCAAGATATGTCTAAGTAGACTCAGTATACGCGTACCTCAAAAGCATCCACTACTGATGCGACGGCCAAGCCCGACATACTCGAAGACCTTCTCTCTACCCGGAATTATCGTATACATCCAAGTCTGCTTCAACGCTTGGCGACGTTGATGCAGACGTGCACGATAATGCTGATACGGGCGCCGTATAAAAGGCAAGATCCAAGCAGACCGCGAAGGAAGAGCTACTGGCATAGGGACGAAAGGGATGGGCATCGTAGCATGTGTGGCGGCGCGTGCCCGTTTGATGAAGCCTTTGATACACCCAACGAACCAAGTCAGATGCATTGGAAAAACGAGCGTGAAGATGGTAGCAGGGATGTACGATCCGCCTGTCACAGCGCGGCGGTTGTCGGGAATGTAGAACGATATACAGAGGAGAGCGTGGTACACGATGCGGGTCGCGAAGAACACGACAGCGAACAATGCGTTTGATCGCAATTTAGGAAACAAGGAGGCCGCCCCGAGAATGAAAGTGGGAAGCTGACCACGGGGAACGTGTTAGCGAGGCTTAGTATGGAGTAAAAGATTGGATGCAGGTACCTCCATAAAGCAGGCAAGACAGAATACATGAGGCCATGACCGCCTGATGGCGATCTCTACGATCAATAAATATATGGCGTGGTGAAACCACCCAGTGGACAGATTAACATGGGGGCGATAATATACAATGCCGTGAGCCAAGTCCCTAGAGAGAAAGAAAGACTCGTCACAACGACTCATGGTCAACGCTTAGATAGTGCACTTACGAGAGAAGGTACGCTTGGAAGAATCTACAAGCAGGCAAGGAAAATTCTACACGAGGTTGGACCTCTTGCAAGCTTGCACCGTTCATAAAAAAGTCCCAGATGAATGGGAGGCTAACGAGAGTCATTGCAAAACTGGAGGCTGTAGTCAAGATCCATGAAAGCTGCTTCGGGGTCTTGCAGAACGGTACAGCGACATGATAAAGGAACGAAAGAGCCGCAAAAGACTGCAGAACGACGATGCCCTGGGCATCGGGGCCAGTCGGTAGGATGGTAACTGTGGTGTCCATGGCCAGCGGGACTGAAATGAGCGGGGGGCAACCTCGTTACCACCCTTGCACTCGCATACGACGGCCTCTTTAAAGGAAAGGTTGCACGTTCGAACGGGAGTACTTGGAAGTTGGTGGGCCGGCAGGAATCTGAAAAACACGTTTTTGGTATCACCGGGGGCATTTGCCAACTCGTTCCGAAAGGAACGAGTTAGACTCGTCCTGCACTCACCTGGACGCAACCTGACGTTTCAGCCGGACTCCGGAACTTCAACAGTAAGCTTGGCAGCGTCATGAGGGATGTTACGGGCCGTATGATACACAAACGAACCAGCTCGTAGATAGATATGAATGATAATTGATTTTGTAATTGATATATATTGAAATTTTAATGGCCAGCCGGCTATAGACGCCGCCATCGATGTGCCGCCCCACCGACGCGCCGCCCGTCCATCCCGTCGATCCTGCACTCGACAACATTGAGAACGACGTCGTACGCTGTCTGCCGCCGGGAAGGCCACAACTGTGGCTGCGACGCGTGTTTGTACACGTTGACCAAGCGGCCACTCCTTGCCAAATCACCACTTCCCATCATATTCGTCCAACATCGTCGACCGTGGCCACCCTTACATAGGGACGACCATAAGGACGCCCATACGAACGACCGTCTGCGCTCTGCGCACCCGTGGTCGCTCCTACAGGCACGCAAGACCGCCCATCGCCCCAGGCGCCCCGAATCTTGCCCGCCAATTCGACGCATCGACCATACAGAGGGAGGTGCGTGCCGATTTGATTCTCGAGGTCGTCTGCTCAGCAAGCCTCATCACGCAGCGCACCCTATCACATCTGCATTGCCGAAGACGCCCTCACGTTCCATTTCCTCCCCACCGAGCCTAGCTCTAAACCCTTCCCGCCTCCCAGTTGCCCTTCACGGCCCGTCGTTCCCTGGCGCGTTCTACGCGTGTATCCCATCGGCTCATCCTACGTACGCCGTCGAGACCTGAGCGCACATTTTATTCTTGCCTAGCCTGGAAGCTTTACTCCTGTCATCGTGTCAGTGCTTTCAGCCTAGTCGAGATGATAACACTGACCGTTTGTTCATAGACCTGTTGCTTAGCTAGTGTTAGACCTGGGTGCGCCCTATGTCCCTCTGCCTTCTCGTTTAGTTGATATTCGGGTTCGAAGTTCACGGTTACAGTCTTTATTTACGCCGCAGCGTGCCGACGTTTTCTCATCTGGAATCCAGTCAGTGCATTTCAACCTTTCTCATCCAGTCTTGTACCCACAGTGCTGTAGAATCAACTTCGTTTATCTTCCCGTTGATCGCAGTCCTTTGAAGACAATGTCTGCCCCCATTGACATCCCGGGTGCCCATCGAGTACCACAAGCAGCAGCTAACAACCAAGGTTGTGTCATCCTGTCGTGTTACGGTGAGCCGAACGGACGTACTATCGCGGAAGCACGGCGGCGTGCTGCGTACGCCATACAACTTCTCACCACCGTGGGCCATTGGGGACGCGCACTTCGACAAGTAGTTCGTAGCAATGACGAAGGAGATCGCCGAGCGCTGCTTGTCTTTTAGTCAGTGATGTTTCTTTCCTTCCTCGTACCAGCCGTTGAATATTGAATGTTACCAGCCGGTTTTCCCCCGAACACCGTCTACCTGCCCACGCTGCGATCTATGAACCAAACAGCATGGCGTACCTTGGTGAAATGTTATGGGACGATGTCGACGGAGTGTTCCGATATCCTCAGCATCCCATCAACGTCTCAAGTTTTGAACTTCCGACCTTCCTGGGATCGTAGTATGTGAGATTCTTGGCCCTGTTAATTCGACTCAATTTTTTTAGTACACTCGACTGACCTGACCACTCACAATCCTTGTAATCGCATCCTTTTCTTGGTCTTTCGTTCTTCTTCGCTTTGTTTGTTGCATTTTCCCTGTATCTAGTCAACCCACGTCATGAATGTAACAACTGTACACACCTGGTGATTCTTGCCTACTTATATTATCGATTACCGTATCTTGTGTACCCACCAATTGTATTAGGCTTTCTTGAGAATTGAAACATCAGTAGAGGTGAAATGATTACAAGATCGATTTCCGTACCAGGTTACCCCAATGCTACACAGCTGCCTTGACTTTTGCCCGAGACGTTATTCTTGCCGTTCCCGCGGGGGCTACAATGAATAAGATACCATTGCTCGTCTCGATACAATATGAAGTGCGGTATTAATGGTCCGTGCTGAGTAGTATGGTACACTGACATACACAATGATCTATTCTACTTCGCTCTACTGTCCTCGTTTGGTTCGTACAAGTTCCCAATCTACATTCGCCGAGATCTCTTCCCTTGTATCCTTCACGAGGACCGAGTCTTCGTCGCGGAAGGAAATGGAGATGTGAACGTCCTGCTCGTCATCCTGCTGGTACTCCTTGTGGGCAAGGTCGCGTCCACCCGCGACAGCTCTGATCCATACACCAACGTGATGATGTGTACCATCGGGAAGTTGTAGGTGGTCGTAGGGACGCATGAACTGTCCTTTGTTGGGACCCCGGAACGCGTATATCCGGTAATTACGGCCGTACCGCCCACCGGGGTGTATGGGCTCACAGAGCTCGGGGGTAAGAGCACCATTATTCTGAGGATTGAGGGTTCGAACGGCACAACGTAAGAGTGCGAGAGGAAGGTGTGAACCGCCGGGATTATCTGTGAGCACGGCAAAGAGTCGAACACCGTCTTTCTCATCTTCTGTCTTCCTTTTCTTGAAACCGCCTGCTTTCTGCCTTGTATCCTTTTCAAGAGCTTTATACAAGACCTCGAAGCGGAAATTCCGCAGATTGGGATCTTTTAGCCAGTGATCTTTGTCAAAGACTGCCCTCACGAGGGGTACAGGAGGAGGCGGAAAGCGGGAACGTCGGGAGAGGAGGGTGGGATCGTTGTCTCGCAGTTTCTGTGCGAATGCGGCGGGGCCTTGGAGAGCATCTTTCTTGCTATACCACGGAGAACGTAACGCGATGTCTTCAGGCTCCCAAGTCCAATCGTGATTCCATTCCTTCACTCGTTCTTCCAAAGGACCCGCAAAAGCGTTCTGACTCGGGAGAAGAGGGCATGCGATTCGAAGTGGCCACAGAGTACTAGATGAAAGGAGGTTGTTCAGTATTCAGATCAAGACAGCTGAGATGGTATACGTACTCCCAATCTCGAATGTCTTCATAATGATACACCTCGATGGGGGGGAACTGAGGCCGAATCCTGGTAAACTGGACCTGGATCCGTATACCGTTCGTGTATCTACGTTCAATGACGTGTTGCGTATCCTGGTTGAAACGACGCAAAAGGAGTCCATGGCCCGGCTTATCCAACAGTACATCCTTGACGACGGCTTGTTCTTTGTTGTGAGGATCACCTTCCAGATTGACCATGACTTTGCGGCCTAGCCACGGCGTCGTACCAGTGAACCCCAAGAAGACGGGTTGGCGACGGTTCTCGGCGGGCTCGGAACCACCGTACCAATCCTTATCCACAACGCGAAGAGAGTTGACGTGAACAGTGAGAGACTGAAAGATGTGAGATATCTTGTCGAGTAGAGAAGCGAGTGGTACTGACCTGGACTTCTATTCGATTATCATTGTGCAAATGGAGAACCACCGTAGCGTGACGCTGTCCGCCCTTCTCCGAGATATCAACCACAAACCCAGGACCAGCTTCTGTCCCGTTCGGCATCCGACATCTGACCAAGTCACCGACTGTTACGACCTTCATGAGACAATGTTTGGGAACACAGATGCAATCACCATTGTCAGTGAAAAGCTCTACGCCTGCAAGGAAAGAACGACTTGACAAGGTGTGGCGTCCCGTTTGCTTCGTCTCCGTGTCTTCGAAGAGATCTCCAAATCCCATGATCCAATTGGAGGGACGGGGAAGGGACGCGTCAGGATGTGCGCGCAGAGAGCACAAAGTGGGATGTTGCGAAGTGAGGAAGAGATTAAGAAGGGAGGGATCGATGCAGTTCGTGAGGTGGTGTTGAGTGACGGAGAAACGAAGATGAACCAACTCTAGATCGTGGTCGAAGATGCGATGTGAGATACCTTCGTACTGGCGGCGTTCCCCTATTTGTTGTATGACGGCTCGAGGAATACTACCCGGAGGGGTGAGGCGAGGTGATGGACGATGGACGAGACCCTTCCTCTTCCTCTTGTTTCTCTTCTCTATCTGTGTGGGCTGGATGTGCCCAACAGCTTCTCCGACTCCCTACTCGGGCATATCATCGACATTTGACATGGGAGGGCGCGGAACGACGAGGATGGTACATATGGGATTGTCCGTTTCGGCCTGGTTACGCATGGCATCACAATTGCTTTCGATCTGGCGGAGCTGGGCTTGTTCCTCTTCCAACCTGCGAGCCGCCTTCGCTTCTAGTGCATCATACGCATCCCCTAAGTTTTTCACCTCTGCATCCAAGACCGCCTTCTTCGCAACCCAAGCACGCCGCGCATCCGCTCTTTGAGGTGCCACGCCCGCTTCTTTCTTCTTCGCGTCCACCTCCCGTGAGGTTCTCTCCCGTGCAGCCGCCAGCTCCGTTTCCTGCTGCCGTCTCAGCTCGGCGATCTCCTCTCTCTTCTCGACCGCCAAGTGGTTCGCTCTATCGAGCTTCTTCTTCAGGCCCTCTGTCTTCGCCACATCCTGGTCGGGGATGGACTGTTCAGCTATCAGACCGACATCTCCCTTGTACAATCCAGATGGAATTGTAACCCAGTAATTTACGAGGGAAGGGATGGAGGGAAGTTGTATGGTCTTGACGAAGCAGGGGTGATTGAGGACTTGGGAAATGTAGACATTGAAGCGTCTCCAAGGAGTAGGGTTGATAGGGGGTTTGCCAATGGAATGCCAGACGTGGGAAAAGAAGTTCGATCTGAGACAGGCAGGAATCGTCTGGAGCGCGTAACCAATCTGGGGGTTGAAGTCGTGTTCCACTAGGAGAAAGATACCATCCATTCGAGGATGAGGCACGACAGCAAGGATGTTCAAGTTGGGTCGGGAAGACCGCACTTCGAGCAACCGGGAGAGGACAGCGGGTTTGCAACCAGTCTAGCCTTGCTATCAGGATGACTATGCAACGAATAGAAAGACGCGCCAACCTTGCAATATAGAAGGACAATAGAAAGAAAAGGATCTGTATACACCCGCTGGAGGATGAGGAGATCGAGGAGAGAATGCTCGGGCAGAGCTTGTGCAGCAGCATCCCCATGCTGCGAGCTGGGGCCCTGTCCAGACGAATAACGCGATGCCAACTGGTCTACCCAGCTGTGTCTGTCATGGGCGGCGTCCAAGTCTTCGGATAAAGGAGGGAAACTTGGCTTTCCAGTGACGTCGAGGACTGTGGACGGTACGTCGGATGAGGATGAGGATGGTACGCGTGCGGTTACTAAATGCTCTGTCTCGTTGGCGTCGTCAATGAAGTCTGGCAACAGGTGAGCCGATATGCTACGTGGACTGCAATATACGCACCTCTCAGCTCGCCGGGAACCTCTTCTTCCTCATCCCATTCCTCATCTATGGCTTCTTCTGCTTCGATATCGAAGAGCCCGCTAATAAGGTCCATCTAGAAATTGGCATAAGCGACCTGGACTCTCCCTACGAATTTTAAGCTGCCATGCAGCGCGAGACTCTCAATTGTTCTCAACAATTACTTTCATTCATTGGGCAGAGAATCTACTGTACGTAGGGCGGGACGGCGCTTACCTGTGCATCCCAGTCTGCCCTTAGCTTCGTCGAAGTCGGAATCTAAGTGGGAAAGGATCACGTGCACGCCGAGCAGCTGCCTAAACAGAGCCCAGAAGACGAAATCCGACAAACCCGATTTTCGGATTTCGTCTTTCGGGCTGCATTTGGTGATGCCTCCGGCATGCACGTGGCTTTTTTCCCTCTTGTCGTCGCACCACCAACTTCAATGTGAGGGACGTCTCAACAGCGTCTGAAATGACATCTTTTGGCGGACAATAAGTTATCGAATGATTACATAGGTATGTTCGCTAGTAAGTACAGAAGTTTAAGCCACCGGAACTAAAGATTTTAGGGAGAGTCCATGTCGGTATATGTAATCATTCAACGGGGCAACGCCGCATGCCCACAGACACGATTTAAAGGCGTGTCTCCTTCACACACCTTCTTTCATCTTTCGACTCCCATCGTCGACGCAGGCAATGTCTGATTCCCACCCTAAAGTCGACCTGCGCCAGCTTCACGAAACCACGGAAAGGCTTCGCGATCGTAAACGTTCCCTTCCAGGAGGGGAAGGCGCTGGGCGCCCCGAGAAGAAGCACAAATCGGATACCACTCCAATGGTGACTCGTCGGCGCGCTGCGGAGTTATTGGTGCGTTCTGCTCACACGAATCTTCCCCACTGTCATTTATTCAATTCTTTGCAGAGTTCTCCATCTATTCAGAGGTCTCCTCTACCTCTGCCTGGTCCATCCAGTGCTGTGAGTGAGACTCAACCTCTCGATTGTTACACCATTGATCAGCCCCCTTCACACACAGAGCTTTTCTTTCACCCCATCCCCCGCGCAGACTTATCGCCCTCAAGTTGACCGCGAATCTCCTGCCCCCTCCCAAGAGCTTGCTCGCTCTCCGTCGGAGGACCGCCAATCGACTACCCCCACGATGGGGACCGCTGCCTTGCCAGCTGGACTTAGGGACGACTCTATCCGCCGATGAGGCTCTTTCTTCTCACAGCGTTGAACCCGCCGCTGCTCATATGAACGACACTAATGATGCCGCGAACCAGTCCGCTCCTCAGTCCCCAGCCGCCTCTGGCAACGATGCAGGCGCGGCCGGAGCTTCTGGGGATGGCGAGGGTCCCGATTCAGGGGATCTTGATGCTCCTTCTCCTGGCAAGCCAGGCAATTCTGGGGGCACGGATGCGGAGGCTTCTGAACATGCGGTGAGTGTTGCACCTTTGCTGCACTATCTTGCTGATAGTAAATAGAGAGGAATCGAGCCGAACGAAGTCCCACACGTTGGTTCCCTTCCTCCCTTAGCGCCCGAAGGTGACGATGCGGAGCAAGTTAGTCCGTTCTTCCCTGCGTGCCTTCGATTTTTGACCATACCTCTTAGCGCATGATGGAACGGCGTCGAGTGGTAAGCATCTTCTCAAGTAAACTGCCTGCTGACTGACCAATATGCAGCTGTCTGTAAATCGAGCGTTGACGGCGGCGCACGAGGGTTTGTTCAGGCTGGTGGAGACTATAGAGAATCCGGAAGTTCATTCGGAGGATGAGGAGGTGCAAGAAACGCCGCAAGGCACACTGGAAGTCAAGGCTAAGAAGGGACGGAATCCGCTCCTAGGGAGCGTCCTTCATCACCTCGACCGTCGCGCTCTGGCCTATCATGAACGGTACGTCTTGCGCGGATTGTCACTCGTCATCCCTGACGATGATACCTTCCAGCGGCGGTGAAGTAGAGCCTTCGTTGGGTCGATTCTATCCCAAATTTCTTAGACCCCCGACATTGACGACTATGCCTACGAATGTCGCACCAGATGTGTTGGATCCCGACTATTTCAACAACCGGCTGACCTTGAGTGAACAGGCGTCTTTCCGACACCAAAGTGTCATGATGCCCCACCGCTATCATGCCGACATCGTTGATAACCTCGAAAACCTCTGGCAAGTCTTGAGAATGGACGACGAGAGTTTTCTAGAGAAGTACGGCAATGATACTCGTTCTCTCTACAATCTCCCCGATGACAGGCAAATCGCCGCCCTCATTGCACGTGGACTCATCGCACCGGATGCCCCAGCTGGAGAAGGTGGCGAAGCTGGAGAGGTAGTCAACGAGGCCCCAGCTCAAGCTCGAGCCGCGGGTGACATCGACATGGACGAGGTCGCTCAGTAGATTCATATGAAGATTCACATATATCGTTCACGTACTCCATTCCATGTCCTGTATGCATCCTTATCTACCTACGTATGTTATGATCTATGCTCTAGCGCAGTATGTACTATGTTACTCGATGACAAGATCCTGAAACTAAGTAAAGACCCGTGCCGCCAACTCTCGCCTCTATTTCCACCAATTGGTGCTCTCTCGTGAGTCATCGTACCTTCCATGACACAATTGGCCAGTGAAACGAGGACCTGAACCGCCTGCCAGACTAATAGGTTTGATTGCGTAGCAAACGGCCTCGTCGTACTCGTCTTTTCAGGTATACTCCTACGGAATTCAAGTCACTCAGCACTGACGGAGTTATCGTATCTTCAGCACATGGCAAACGTCTGCGTTATTTAAACCCGTGGTTTCTTTCATCGTTCTTTCATCGAACCTCCATCTCCCACCAGCTGCTTCCCGTCCTATGTCGGATACTGTCAACTCATCTCAGGCCGCCCAACCACCCCAAGACGTGCACATGTCGTCCGAGGAAGAACCGTCCCCCTCCGAGCTACGTCGGGCTGCCAAGAGACTGGAAAGGAAGAAGGAGAAAGAAAAGGCGCAGCGGAAAGAGGAGAACCGAAGGGCTGCTATGGGGCGCAACACGACGCGGCGCAAGGGTAAAGGCAAGAGGCCACCGTCTACATCTGACGAAGAGGAGGAAGAGGAGGAAGTTAAAGAGCAAGAACCGACGGCATTGAAACAGTTCAAGGTGTGTAACCCATTGCTCTCTTTTCATCACTGACACGAATATTTGTCTTTAGTTTTACTTTCGCCTCAATATCCGCTTGCTGTGGGGTCTGTTCGGTGCCCTTGAACTGCCCGATCCCGTCCCTGCCAAAGAAATAACTGCCTGGTCCAAGAAACATCTGACCGTCGCAGACCCTCGCAAGAAGAAAGCCAACGCCAAAGCGATGCAGGACCTCATCAAAGAGCAGATGGACGCACACACGTCTGCGAGCGAGGACACTCTTCAAGCCGTCGCGGAGATCAAGGCGCGAGCTATGCTAGGCCACAGTCCTATCGAAAAAGCCATTGCTCGGATCGATGACAATGCCTTCGCTTGCCTTCTCGAAAGCATCGGTCGCCTTGGCCTTACCAAGTTTGCTCCGAATTTCGCTTCCAACGACCGCAACTCTGATTACAACATGGTTCATGAGCGCATCGCCCTCGCCACCTTCAATACCATGGCTTATTCGAACACGTACCCGCCTGACCAAGTTCGCTACCAGTCTTACTTCCAGGACAAGAAACTACTACAAAGGCTCTATCGCGAGTACGTTTTCGAGTACATTGGCCCTAAGGCTAGTGCTCAGGCGAGGGGGGAGGCGGAGTCTCACGAGGAAAGCGCAGCGATTGCAAAAGCTCGTACCAATCGCAAAAAGGTGAGTTCGAGCTTTCTCCGTGTACAACAAACTCCCTCAGTGCAATTTAGCTGACCGACAACCGAGTCTCCATGGCCTCTATGTTAGGTTTCAGATCCCGCGTCGTTGACGCCCTCAGAGCCGTGGAAGTGCACTCTGATGATGAGGTAGTCGTCACCGGGACCAAGACCAAGGATACAAAAGTTCGGTCAAAGCCTTTTAGATCAGACGACTTTACAGTCCTTGTCCGTCTTCTCGACAAGGAGCGCTCCGACATGCTAAAACGTGGAGGTGTCAAGGTGTACGTGGCCAAGCTTTGCTTATATACATGTGGCATTCACTCATCATCTCGTAGACCCAAAAACGCACCCAAGCGAGACACGGCCCCGTCTGCGAATGAATCTCGCTTCCCCCGCATTCCAGACCCAGAGGAAACCAGTCTCGACTTTTTCAAGGCTGAATTCTTCAACGATACCCTCACGCCAGCTGAGCGTGCTCTCTATTTGAAGCGGCCCGTTGCTTTGCCTATCATCGTGACCGTGGTCAACACTCCACCCGCCGCTGGCGGAAGCAACGTCCCCGTCCCTCCGCCCACCACTGTCACTACCATCTTGCCTGATACCGAAATCAAGAGGATCTGCAAGCTCTCCGATGATGAGTTCGAGCGATTCTACGGCAAGGCCTCTAGGATGCGATACAGTGATCTGACCTCGGATGAACAGGCGGCTATGGCGGAAAATGATGCGTCCGAGGAGGAAAGTGACGAGACTGAGGACGATGACTACATCAGTGATTCGGAATCGAGCGACGATGGGTCGTCCAGCTCATCTGACGATGACATGTTTGACAACGAGCTGACTTTGGAGGATGAAGTTGCAGCTCTACATGCGGAGATGTATTCACCACCCCCGTGGAACTGGGCAGGTGGTCAGCCTCAGAATCCTCGCAAGCGCCGACGGTTGGAAGATCCTGGCCATGAAGAGGACCGCCTCTCTCAGGCCAACGGGGAAACAGGCGGTGCCGGAGGAGTGGGCGGTAGCACACTGGCCGCAGGGGGTGGCACGGGGGTCGTCGGGAGCACTGGTGGTGGTGGTGGCGTCACGGCTCAGAGTAGTGGCACGGCTGCTGGGGATGACAGCGCCGATGGGGAGGCAAATATGGAAACTGATGAGTAGGTCCTGTGCTTTCATATGCTTTTTCGTTGTGGCGCATCTATTATCTTGCAATTAGTGACCTACTTCCTTCTGTTTATGCCTATGTCTTGCTTACCTATGCTCTGTTTCTCTTACATGATGTATATGTCCATGTACCAAATACTATGCCATATGTTGTATGAATCACACTAGAAAACACAGAATTATGTTGTATGAATCACACTGGAAAACACAGAATAAATATATATTAGCACTCAGGCTAAATACTGTACAATGGTCAGAGTAAGTACCAGGAATGTCATTGTGTTGAACATTGTCATTTTTGTGTGTTGTGCAATATTTTATCTGCGCCCTCTATTCAATGCCCAACAAATCACTAGAGTCTTGAAAGGAAGGTGAAAGGTACCAGGAGGACGCATATATGTAGAAAGATGTGTGATGATATGCTTTGGCTCGATGACAAATCGCTGAATCGATGGTTGAGCGTCAACTACAGTAGCTTGTAAACGTGGAAAATATGGATATGGTGTTCTGTCCAACTCATCAGGTGCCAATGGCAAGTGAGGAGCCATTATCAAGAAGGTGCGTAGAACATTTTTCAATGGAACTTGTAGTATACTGATAATGAACCCTGTTTTTTCCACATTTGAATCAGGACTATAGAATTGGATAGCACTGTTGCCGTAATGTGAAGCTTTACAGCTGTAAGTACATCCATGCTCTTCAATGGATGATGGACGCTTTGCAGCTGGTGGCAAAACAAGTGTATCTTGTGAGAATGGAAGGTTTTCACAGTGCTGATATTGACCTTCATGTACGCGCAGGTATTCTAGAAGAAGATCATATTCCGCAGTCTCCATGTCTGGTACAGATGACAAGAAAAGTCCTTCAGATGCTGAATTGAACTCTTGTGAAGACAGATCCATCTCATGAGGCTCTAGGAGCTTAGATAGCTGACTTGGAAGACTAGTGTCCTTGTCATCATATTGAAACAGCACCTTTAGCCGTTGTCGACGTGTTATTTGTTGTAACATTGTGAGCTCCAACTCACCTATCAAGAGAGTCAGTCAAGCTCAAAATATAAAATATAAGATACTTACTATTCTTCTGATTTGTCTTAAGCCGCTGCAGCATGCCATTCATACGCTCGCCAGGAAACTCATTCAATCGAGCTGGAGGACCCCAATACTTCATTTGCTCTCCTAGATGCATTGCATAGTGATGATAGGGAACAGAGTGAAAGTCTTCATATAACACTGGCAGACTAGCACGGTATTTTTGATAGAACAATGTGAATTCATCGGCCTCGTCATCTGACGTTTTATAGGAGCTGACAATATTTGTTGCTGCAACTAGATTATAAAAACTTTTCAGAAGTGCATCATGAGTGAGATCTCCATCAGACCAGATTTCTGGAATGATGAGTGGGAAAATGAAACTGAATAGAACTAAGTAGTCCATTGCTGTCAGCTTGCCATGACTAGCATCGCCTAAGTTAGTTGGCGGTCGACTACACCAAGTAGGCAGTGAAATTTCGGCTATACAATAATGAATTTTAGCCATTTCTTCAGTGCTGAAGGCTCTTTCATCCACTAACTCTGTTCCTCCTTGATAATCAATGTCCTCTTCATCGTCATCTTCAGCAGTGTGTGGTAAATGTGAATTATCTGCAGCTTGTGAAGTTTCTGATTGTGGAGTTGTACTTTCATCAGGGTTCACAGCTTGTGAAGTTCCTGGTTGTGGAGTTGTACTATCATCAGATTCCGACTCATCATTCTCGTAATCCTCATCATTCTCATCAGCCTCATCATTCTCATCAGTCTTGTTATTCTCGTCTGTCTTATCATCCTCATTCATCTCACTTGCTTCATCTGTCTTTCTTGCCTCTTCCTCTGTCTTTCTTGCCTCTTCAGCCTCTTTTTTCTCCTCTGCTAATTCTTTCAATTCACGTTCAGACTCTGTAGTATCAGCATCAGTGAATGCTTCATCTTTACGTCTTTCAGCTAGCTCCTTCTCTTTTGCTTGTACTCTTCCAATGCCCCAACATCCACGAAGCTGAATATCCAATATACTTTCAAGCCAAGCATGCATAAATCCAAGTATGATATCTCTTACAGCATTCCAATGTCCAGGCCGCAGACTATGTAATTCGGTAAATCGAATGCCGTACGTTTTTGTATATGCTTCTCTTTCTTTTCGTGTATGAGTCTTATCCCGCCAGTGTAGTGCATGTTGACGCACAGTACTCCCATCTCGGTTGTGCCAGTCAGAAAAGTCATAACTCTCAATCTGATCACGTGGCAAGTCACAAAAAGCACAAAAGTTGGTAGAACTATGACTTGTATGACCTATAAGCTTGTATAATGCTAAGAGATCTGCAATAACTGGAATAGCTATACGTATCTTAACTTGAGCACCTTCCGGCTCTCGATAAGTAGGTACACGATTGCCAAAATTCTGATAGTCTGCAACTGAAGTTATAAATGAATGCAGAACATTATTGACAGTCTCGACTTTTGGCTCTTTTGGTCCAGGAGTCAAACCAACAAAGAAACAATTCTCGGGAAGAAAGCAAATTTCAGTAGGCAAATTCATACAATATAGAATAATGGCTCCAGTTGAGTGCTTTCAACCTGCTTGTTTATTTGAAAAAGGATTGAAACCGTCCATATATATACCAAATATGAGATGATAGCGGGATTGTAAAAAATTGTGTAAATTTGCCCATGCACGACTCTCATGAAGATTATGTACATTATCATAAGTTCCTGTCATAGGATAATTAACAGTCTTCTCCAGAGCTGTTATAATATCTGAACGGGATAGAAAAAATTGCAACCAGGAATCAAAGGACTGTGTTACATAGAAACGATGTGGTACTTTTTTTCTAATACCTGTTTGACTCTTCTTTACTCGCCAAAGTAAAGCTCCACAAGGATCTGAGTCAGAGTACTGTTTCCAGGTACATCTCCTTTCAGACTCCTTAGCAGGATAAAAACACTCTGGACAAACTGGAGTTTTAATAAGATCCGCATCAAGATGTAATTGAGAATAGAGTGTGCGAAGATCTTTGGGAAGAGTGCTGCCTGTGAAAGACAGTATAAGACCATTGTGTGACTTGACTGCTGAGGAAATACAGCATAAGAGTGCAGTAATGATGAGATCAAGAGCTTTCAAAGATTTCTGAGCTGCATCTCGGCTATTTCCAGCCTTCAATACAAGCCAAATAACCAATCTTGAAATAAGCTTCATATAAAGAGTGAGATCCACTGTCAATTCTGTCAATAATTAAATTAGCTTGTATATCAATGTGTCAACAAAATTTTCATACCATTAACAACTGGCATCTCTGGAGCTGGAATATTTATCAGAGGTGGTTCTGGTGGTTTTGGCATAGCTGCCAATGTCTCTCGCTCTAAGTCTGCTTCTTCATGCCTCCGCCGTGTCATGACTGATACCTGCTGTCCCTGCGCGCCATATGTATGAATACATTGGGTACATGTACACCAGACTGACATGACTAGAGTAGCAGACAAGGAGTAGAAGTATGTGATAGAGAAGAGGAGTCAAGATATAACTGTAACAATGAAGAATGAAGCAGAAATTCAAGCAAAGATAATTGTTGAGCTAGAGAATCAATCAAGCCTAGTTAGTCAAGAAGACAAATTGAATTGCAACAACATACAAGAATAACAGCACAATCAGACTCAAAACAGAGCAGAAATCAGGAAATGGCAAGCAATTTTCCAAGATATAGCTTTGTAACAATCTAAGTTCAGGTTAAGACATCAACCAATAATAAGGGCATACCACAATGCAAGGCTACAAGCACACGGAATCCAAAATGTTGAGACAACTGTTACAAGCCAAGCACACCACAGAAAAATATGGATCTAACATCTTAGTTGGTATAGATCAAAGTACAGATCCATGATACAGGCGCACCAAAAAACAATGTCAAGACGTTGACAAGTCAAGTCAATCACGGATGAAAACAGATCTAGTTATTCCAGTCAGTATAGATGAAATCTGAGATCAGTGATATGGGTGCACCAGAACACAAGCACACTGGACTCAAGATGTTGGCAAGCCAGGCCGGCCACGGATAGATGCAGATCCAACACTCTCGGAACAGATTGGGGTGTGGATTGATGATAAGGGCACGGCACGACACAAGCACACTAGAGTCAAGACTTTAAGGCAACTAGTGCAAGCAGAGCAGACTACGGACGGAATCAGATCGGGGGATGGTGCAGTGATAGGCAAAGTGGTTGTGGTAAGAGGGAAAGATTAGCTCAAGATCGGTCGTCACAATCACCTTCTCCGGAAGTTAAATCCGCCAACTTGATTGTGCCTTAATTAAGCGAGTGCAAGGAAAGATCGCGAGTTAGATGTATTCCACGCCTACAGGTAGGTACGCTACGCCGAGACCCAATCATTGTCCTTCAAGAAAACCATGTCTTCTAGTTTTAATCCACGCCTACAGGCACGCCTACAGGTAGGTACGCTACGCCGAGACCCAATCGTTTTTCTTCAAGAAGACCACGTCTTCGGGGGTCAATTGCTTGCCCTTCTGTAAGGTCTCCACCTCTCCCGCAGTAAGACGCGTATATCGCGTCTTGACATCGTTGCCATACTGCTCCATGAACTCGTCTAGGGAGAGTGAGGCCCACTTCGTGATGTCTTCCCATGTCTGGCAGTGCTCGATGCTAGGGAGTGCGATACCCACCTTCATGGATCGTGCGCGTTCAACAGGACTAAGCTCGTTGTTGAAGTATTCGGGAATGTAATAATCTGCGGGCATATTCGCAAGCTTGGGTCCGCTGAGAACTGCTTCTCGTGGCATCTCCGGCCTTCTGCGTACTCTCTTCTCGCTGTCAAAGCCAAGGCTCAACGAATGAAGGGCAATAGAGTGGCTCACACACCGTGTTCCGGGACGTTTAGGCTTAGAGGCAAGTTGGGTGTCCGCACGCTTAAATATCTCGGTTACCGCTACGGCCCGGCCGAGCCTGGCGTTCACGATGTATGCATCTGTCTCGAGTTCGTCATCGGAATGGGCTCCCTCGTCCTTGAAGAGTGCATCTCTTGGAGCGTGACCTCTGGGAAACACTGATCTGCGGTCCTTACAGAGCTGGCCGTCGGTTGTTAGCATCTGTAAGGTGACGATGACGAGTACAATATCTTACCTGTGCACGTCGTTTGCGCGTTGCATCCAAGGATGCCCCTTCCTCGGCTGCCCCTGGAGTGTTGATTTCTCTCGTGATTATCCTCTTCATGTACTCGAAGACGAAACCCCGATATAACTGCTGGAGTAGAGGGTAGTCTGCGCAGTGAGTCTTGTCAACGTTCAAGAAACGGTACGCGTAACCGAGCGATAACTGCTGGAAAGTCAAAATGGCGATCTGTTCGTGGAGGAGATTATACGATGTCCTGGGATCTTCATGGACATCAGGCGCCCAGCGGGCGAGGCCAAAGTTGCCCACAATCATGAATACAGTGACCAGGTAGACATCTCTGACGCGACACATGTCAAGCCCGATCGTACCCTTTGCGGCTGTGGCTTCCTTCTTCAGGGCGGCGACTCGTTTGGCAGCGGGCGACTCTTGGTCGACGCTGGGCTGGCCGAGAGACGTTCTCTCCAAGAAACCCCGGATGCGTATCTCCATCCTAGTTCGATCTTCTGAGGGCCGACCGTGCAGAACGCTTTTGTCGAGTTGAGTGGTAGGCAAGGGAATGGCAGTCTTCTTGACTAAACCCCAAAGCGTTCGGAGGTGCAGCTCGAAGGCTCTCTGTTCGACGTTTCAACACAAGAAGTTGGTGAGGCGAATGTACGTACTTTAGTACCTTTATGCTGGACAGCGATCTCTCTTTTCGGAGCGTCGAATATGTTTGACTTCCCTCGCTTCGAGCTAGAGGGACGCTACATATCTGGATTCAGATGTTACAGTTTCGCCGTCAATCGTTGAATGCACACTTTACTTGGCCCAGCGTTTGTCTCGGGTTGATTGTCTTGCCCAGCGCCACTCTGCAGTACGGGATGTCACTATGACCGTACAACCGTGCTGCGAGTAATATGGAGACCCACATCATCGAAGGTAGGGGATTGAGCAGACGGGAGGATGTCCACGTCCATAGTACTCAGCCCAGCATTCTCCTGACAAAAAATGTGATTACGACCGTGTTGTGAATACAATGGAGACGAACTTGGGCTGCAGCAGGTTGAGCGCCCTCGAGAAGGGGTGAGTTCATCGTTCGCGTTGTGAGGGTCTGTCGGCAAGTCGAATTAGCATTTCTTGCGAAGCAGGACGCGAAGACCCAGTGACTTACCGGATTGAGATTGGTATCCCCTCGCGAAGGCTCACTCGCCGGTTGATCTAGTTCCATTGCAACAAGACTTTGGCTCAGCGTGTTGATCTGGGGGCTACTGGCACCGTCCTGATGCTCCAACGAGTCTTTCGTGGGTGGATGATAACGCGAGGTAGTCAATACTGGTTCCTCCTCTTCGCCAGCAAGGGAGTTGGAGCAAGTAGACTGGAGAATAGATTGGCAATCTTCTCAAAGGATTAGAGATGACTAACCGCTGCCTCAACGTGAGCAGACGAGTCTTCCTCAACGATAGTTCGTAACACCCTGCGAGCACTGGGTCCTGCAGAAGACTGTAAAACATGAGCAAATTAGTGCCATGCCCAGGAATATGTTGGGCGTCACTGACACGTAGTCGAACCGTCTGGTCGTCTGCGGTGGTGGCGTTACTCGTCGGGAAGTTGACCGTGAATGGAAAGTGACTGGACGATGAAGCTACTGATTGGATGGGAAGAATTTCTCTGGCCTTGCCTTTGCCCTTATTCCGACTCTGCTTTTCGATAATTAGTGGTTTGTGATAGAAAACAAAATGAACAGACCGGTGCAGGTACTTCGGGAGCTTGTGTAACTTTCGGCGCCGGGGAGCGCTGTGCCCGTGAACGTGAACGTGTCTAAGAGAAATGTGTAAGAAACGAGTTCGAAAGGTTCCAACAGCACGTACCACTCTTCCAGCGGGTGCTACATCGTTTGAAGAGCTATTAGAGGGCTCGACGGCCGGCTGTAGTAGTGGCATGGAACATCAAAAGGAAGGATAGGACCACGGAACTGCAATAGTTACATTCTTCTTGACCTTCTTCCCACGAGATCGACTGGCAGGAGGTCGAGTATGAGTAATAATGGAGGCACTAGACGCAGGTCTCGTTGTGCCGGAGACGTCGTTTTCGAGGTCGTGATTGTCATCGTCTTTGCCGGCCTCATCGTCTTTGCGCCGTTTGCGTTTGCCAATGTGCGATGCAGGCACAGGAGGATTGTTGTCGTTTTCAGACATTGCGACGTCGGACGCAAGACTGCTCTCGAATGCGGACATGGTGTCGGGTACGATGAGAATGGTGCGGGATGAAAGGAATGAAAGAAAGCTGAGGGTCGAACACGCCTTGAGGTGTAGGCACGCATCGAAAGTCCGGTAAGACCGCAGGGCGCGTCGCACAAGGCCGCTCAGCTGAGGAGTCATTGCCCAGAACCCGCCACCTGAGCAACGCCCGTTGCGGCGTTGCTAGCACTCGATCGAAACAACCGACATGGACTAGAGTCCCCAACGAGTACACACCCGGGTACCACGATACTTTACCTGGCAGAGATATAATTACTTAAGTGCTAGCTTAATCCATACCCGCAACCCGAGTACAGCTTGACCGGGTACGAGTACGGGTAACAAACGAGTGTCATGTATTAGTAACCGGGTACCATCATACCCGAGTATTGAAGCAGATAAGTAGCGGGTATATGCCCTATAGAGACGATAATATGTACAGTAGGTAAGTAAAAATCTGGCTATGCAATGTCTATAGAGTAAGTAAGTTTCAAAATTAAGAAATAACTTCCACATCCTCATCATCACGCTTGCGTTTGCGCTTGTCGTTAAAGTTCTTGATAACTTTATTGACAGGAACATGACCGTCCTTTACCCAGCCGTTAAGCAGTGTCTGGGCCGCCGTTGATTCTTCCTTCAGATTGTGACGCTTCTTCGTAACATTGAGGCCACCATGCGAGAATAGACGTTCAACGTCAGTTGAGGCAGCTAGCAAGTAGCAGATTGTAAATATGATAAAAAGACATAATACAAAAACTTACCAGGAGCTGAAATAAAGTCGCATGCCATCTGAGCAAAGGCACCAGCCGGTGTGATTTCTCGCGGGCCTTCGTTGGGAATGGGGTCGAGGCGATCATAGAAGTAGCGGAGAGGATCGGCACACTCGAAACAAGGAGAGGAAAGCCAGTCCTCAACCGGATTAGCGGCATAACGTGTGTTGGAGGGCTTGGTACGGAGTAGTTTCTCGACAGCACTGAGCGGTTTGTTGACAGTTGTGGGAGCAGGTGTGGAGGATGGAGAGGCAGTGACAAGAGGTTTGTAGTAAGTGTTGTAGGTGTCGCGCATGATGTTGGAGGCAGTAACGATCCACTCCACCTCCCAGTCGTGGTCGCGGAACCATTCAAGCTTTTTATCAGGACGCAACACTACATTCGAGTTAGAAGTAAACGTATGACTAGCTAGAAGAAACTTACTCATCGCCATGCGTGGCATGATGCTGTCGTCAGTCAAAGCATAGTACTTATTCAAGATAGCGCGAGCGCGCATAGCTGCATAGCGAACAGCCAGCCGATACTCCCCCTTCACGTTAGCAATGACAGCCTCGTAATCGGAGTTCATGGCGTCCATGAGGGGTATGATTTCATGGAGGAGAGGGACGGCTGACTTTGACATGTGCTCAGTGATGTCGATAAGCGGCTACCAAACAATCAGTACGACATTGTGTACGAGAGCAAGGAACACACCTTCGATAGCTTATGCAGCTGTTCAAGGAAACTCCAATCTTCATCCTCAAGAGCGTAGCGCTTCAAGGTGCGTGCTTGCTTTTTCCCCTTGCCTTTGCGAAGGGCTTGACACATGGCATCGATGGCAGGACGGAGAGCAAGCGCACGGGCGATGACGTTCGTATGGGTATTCCACCGCGTAACAACGGCACGTATCATCTTGAGGACGGCGATGCGTTTGGCCTTGCACATTTCCGCAAGCTCCAGCTGCAAGGCCTGTTTGTTCCAAACACGCCGGCCAAACTTGTAGAGCTGCTTAAACATTAGCAAGATCATTGGGCGCTAACGAAGAGACTCACCTTTGTCAAGACACGCTTCCCATAAGCGATCTCATCTTTATCCACATCCTGCAATTCCTCGATGCCCGATAAGATGTCGTCAAGTTCCTCATCCGCCATATCTTGCATTGCTTGTTGGAGGCTATTGAGAACGGCATCCTCATCGTCTTCTTCGCGGTTGGTCGTGTCGTTCTCCTCCTCCTCTTCATCCTCTTCGGCTTCTTCGGCTGTTAGGGAGAAGGGATCCTCTTCGTCGGGGTGGGTATCGGCATCTGCGTGCTCGTCGACTTTGATAGCTTTTTTGGTTTTGATGAATGTGCCGTAGATGGCTTGACTGATTAGGTTGCAGATATGGCCAGCACAGCGGATACGGGTGTCGGAGCCGAAGATGTGGTTGGATGGGAGTTTGAGGTTGAGAGCGGTGACGAAAGTGTTGTTATTTGAGGCGTTATCTCCGGCTGAGCCCAGCAACTGCAAACCGCGTAAGAACAAGAAGATAAGAAGGGCAACTAGAACTCACCCTCTCAAGCAATTCGAACCAGTCGAGGGCGTCGTATGTAACCTCGGCAAGGTAGTCGCCAGTGTGTGATTTCTTGAGGCTATAGGAAAAGTGAGAGAATGAGTGATGATCTAAGAGAAATACCTACGGGAGCATGTCGATCGCAGTCACAGTCATCTTGCCCTTGTAGCAGTAGGCCAAAAGGAGGCCAAGGACGTCACCGCCATTGGGCGCAGCCCATCCGTCAAAGATAAGATGGAGGGCACCGGTAAAAGACTGACCAAATCATTAGCGAGGTGTTGTTGGATGGAGGAGATCGACGTACATTCAAGAAAATCTTTAGCTCATCCTTGGTCATGCGAGCGACCTCGTTCAAATCCGATGAGACAGTGGTGGCGCAGGGGATCATGCCAGCAGCCGTTGGGTCGAACATTTGAATGATCTCGCGGAAGGGCCCATCCTCACAGATGAGGAATGGACGGTGGTTAACAGCGGCCCACTTGGTAAGCAGCCAGCGAAGCTTGCCAACGGAGAAGGTACTGCCTTTGGCAAAGACATCGATGGTGGTTTGCGCTTCACCGGCCTCGGCGGTCTTCTTGGCGCGGCACTTCCTGATGTGTTTGAGAAGATTGGAGGTGCCTTGATCATGGCATTTGCGATGCGCGTGGGTAGCTGGGTCACTGCGTATATGCATTAGTAGTGCGCCAGGGAATGAGTGGGTATACGCACTACTTGCAAGTGAATTCTTGGTACCAATCGAAGCCAGTACGGAAGTTCATCCACTTGACGGTTACGGTCTCCTTGGGAAGGAAGTGGGTATACGCGTTGGAGTCCCATTTGGCTGCCTCTGGAGGAATGTTAGTATGGGCCACAGTGAATGTGAAGTTGCGTACTCATGCCGTTCTCGTGTTTGAGGCGCTCTTTAGCACGAAGCTCCCGCACGGACAAGGTGGCGCCATCTTCACTCTCCTGCTCGTCATCGTCGAGTTCGATGATGGGCGTGGCCGGCGGGGTAGTTTTGCGTTTCTTGCGTGGCTTGGACCGCTTTGATTTGCCCTTCGCCCTGGTCGATGCTTGGTCGTCTGAGTTATCCTCGGCAACGGCGGAGGCCTTGGTACGTTTTGCGGGGGGCGGTGGATCAGCCTCCTCCTCGCTGGATTCCTCGTCGGATCCCGCGGGCGAAGCAGGCCTAGCGGCAGGACGCTTGGCGCCAGAAGCGGAGAGACGAGCGCCGGTCTTCTTCTGGGAGGTGAGAGAGGCGGAGGGCTTTGAATTGCCCATGCTGCGGGTACGGTTAGCAAGGTAGATATAGTCAGCATGGCACAGATACGTACATGAGAACGAGGGGATACCGTAGATGAACGAGTCGGGAAAAGGAATGGAGTGCGCTGTTGTGCCGATAAGTAAAGGTGGCGGGCGAGCTATGAGGAATACTTACCGGCACGGCGCTCAAAGATTAGAATGATGTAGGGTACCGAATGCGTCGAGAGGCCGCAGAATAACTGGAGAGAGATGAGCGCGTCCCAGTGAAAATATGCGCCACATACCGAGTTTACAACGCCAATGCGCACGGGGCGGCTGCAAGCTAACGAGCTCACCCGAATCTCTCCTGTCCGTCTCGAAAACCTTCCCCCGAAGCTCTGCCCGCTGCCCTCCCTGCCAAAAATCTGCCCTCCCTCCCAAAAATCTCCCCTCACGGCAAGCCAACAGCGACAGACGATAAGTCTGCACTGGAGATGAGCGGAACTCGGCGATGAGTCGAGTTCCAGAACTGCAGCGAAGATGATTCGCGCAGCTGTGAGGATACGCACCACTGGCAATAAGTCAGTGGTGGGGCAGCGAGGCGGCGAGGCGGTGGTGTATGGAAAGAGGAAGAGACCGGGACTTGAACGAATTCCAAGTCAGCCCGCCGAGGTGCCGTGCCACCAGCCACAAACAAGTTTGTGGCAAGTGGCGCGGGATCTCGGCCAAGGCAGGCGCTGGACTTGGACGTCCAAACACCGGGTTCATCAGCCGTCTCTTGTCTTTTCCCCTCACCGTCCGCCTCGCCGCCCATTCCCTCGCCGCCGCCGACCCCACGCCACTGACTTATTGCCAGTGGTGTGTCTCTTCCTTGCTGCGCGAATTATCTTCGCTGCAGCTGCAGAACTCGACTCATCGCCGAGTTCTGCTCCATCTCCTGGTATTCCTTGCAGTGCAGACTAATTGTCTGTCACTCGGCCGGCGCGGACGCTCATTCTCTGGGCCATCGGGATCGGATTGCCATCGGTGACACGCAGTGCGGCCCTGTGTACGATCGAGGTGCGTACCTTTTCTATTTGTCCTGTGTTGGCGCGTGAGCGCGTACTGATTTAATCGCCTGAATCTGTAGGTACCAGCAACCGCAACAGCGCCCAGCAACAGCGCCCATCCTTTGCAGTTGGCAGCAGCGGTGCATCCACGCCCGTCCCTCAAGTCTGGTATATCACTATGCCCACTGTTATCGAACGACCTCACTTACCACGATCCAAGAATCCCGCCCCCGTTCTCCACTCAAGTAAGTCTATCATTTACGAGCGACTACTGTAAGCTCAAGCACTGTTCACTAGGTACCAGCCCCCACCCTCAAGCTGCACATCTCAGTCCGAATTGGACTCGATTCCATCCCGGTGCGTCTTGAACAACTGACATGTCGACGGTAGACTAACGCTTGTATTGTTTAGACTCAGCCCATCCGCATCATGTCCGAATCCTCCTCGAGTGCTCCTGTGGTCGGCCCAGCCCGCTCCAAATACGCGCCCCTCAAGGCTTACGAGGGCAAAGTGGGCTACTTTGATGAAGCAGAGAACATGTTCGTTACCTCTCCGAATTGCGCGTACATCGAACTCCCGCCATATCCTCGCGAAGACCACACCACGATGATGCTGCGAGACCGACACTTTGGTCATGATGACCCACTCTATCACCCTCAGCCCTTCGATATTTCCGTCGCCCATCTCTCGCTCATCCGCCATCCCTCGAAACTTCAACACACTGATCAGCTCCTGTGGTACCTCCCCACGGAGTCGCACTTTGACCGCGTCAAGCTGGGAGACGCCTCATCCGGTCTTGGTACTATCGACCGCCCATTTTGCGACGTCTTGAAAGATCACTGGCGCCGCGTCAAGAAGCGGCTTTCCGACGAGAACTTGAAGCTCGCGAGCACGGACGAGAAGGACAAGCTCAAGAACGACCCCTACCTCCACGATGTTTTCCCTCGCATGAAGTATCTCGCGGGGCGCCTCGACATACCTTCCAGTTACGACGAGGCGGTCATGGTATGGTGTATGCTTCAGCGGCTTATACTCGAGGTTGAGGCGCGCATGACCTGGCTGCTCGAAGTGCGGGCAATCTTTCGCGATGTGACGGCGAAACGGGTTAGTGTCCGGAATGTGGTCGGTGCTGTGACCGACCAGAAGGACATTGCTGACAGTTTGTATCGAGTGAGTGTCTCCCTGGGCAATATCGAGCACTATACTGATCTTATCATCAGGCTGGCATTCCTGTCTGGCTCTGTCGCCCCATTGGTGCTGAAGAGGGTGTCAGAGTCGACAGCTGGGTAACGTACCCGCCGGATATGCGCCCCAAGGACTTTGTAGTGTCCTACAATCATGCAACTCCTCCCCACCCCATCGTCTTTGAGGGGAGCGTTGCCTCACTCGAACGCTATCGCGGCATGGCCCATTATATCAAGAAACTCGCCTCACCCCCCGACTTCTTCTCCAACAAGAGTGGTGTCGCTATCATTCCTTCCTCAACATCCACCACCACCACCACCTCCAAAAAGCGAACTTACTCGGCTCGGTCCTCCTCGGCTTCGACGTCTCCCGCCGTTGCCAACACTCTTCCATCCGCTGCAGGACCTTCGCGTCAGACATTCTCGGCCCAGAGCCACACGCCATGTAAGTCTCGATCTACCTAACATTAGTTCAGCCAATTCAAACTTGGTAGATCCACTACCACCGCGTCCCATCGCCCCCAAGCGCAAAGGTCCACCAACCCCCCAGCGCGATAAGTTCGTCGATGTGGACTCTCCTCTCATGCCCCGTTCGGTGGGAAGTTGGATGACAGCCCTCGCCCGGGTCAAAGCGGATACAGCCAAGCGAGTCGTTCCCGCGCAGGGAGTCAATGCCGGCTACGCTCTTCCCGACCCCAACGTCATTGCTGGCGTTGAGAAGGAGCACACGCGAGGATACATGTTCACGGCCTACGTCCGGCTTCGGCACATCCTGCACTATCGCATGCAGTCGGACGCCTTCGAACCTCTGAACGCCATGGCGTGGAGGCGGATTCTGGGCATCGAGCTCCACCCAAGCGAGGGGGAGGGGCGTTCAAAGGAGCTGCACCAAGAGATGAAGAAGGAGTTGTCCGAATGCATCGAGAAGGGCGGGCTGCAGGTGCGTAACAGTCAACTCACATATTCTTTACTAACTTCCTATCAGGGTACCGTCGATATCTCCAACCTCAGGCACTCCCTCGTTGACTGGCGCGGCACTCAACTGGAACAGAATCGAACCCCACCACCGCGAATTGCCAAGGAGATTCTCTGGGAGCTCTTCGAAATCAACTTCCGTGTTGAACTTGTCTCCCTCGACCGCCACTGCTACGAGCTCAAGCGCGAAGGATTTGCGGAGGCTGCCATGGATGTCGATGAGGAGGCCGAACAAGGAGAGGATAGGACGACCAGCAGCTTCGATGACCTGGATGCCTCATCCCACGCCGATCGACAACTTCGAGTCCTCGGTGCCATGAGTTATTGGGAGAGCAGCCTCATCCCCGGTGTTTTCGAAGACATTGAGGATGAAGGATTCGGCTCGCAATTTCATCCGGAGCGTCGACGGGCATTTGGGGACTTGTTCCGGGTGATGCGAGGGTGGCGTGGCGTTCCGGAGATGGATGCGGCCACGGTCAAGGCAGCAACCAAGTGTCTCGGAGAGAGGTCGCTGGACCTTGGAGAGCAGATCGTCGCCGAAGACCGCCTGGCCTACCATTACGTCCGATGTTTCCATCAGGTCTTTGGACGTCCTCCTCTTGTACCACACGGCCTTCGCAATTGAACATTTTATTTACATAGCACAGACATTACTTCTTGACATTCTACCACCACTCGCACCCGCACCGCTATTAATGTACACTATATATATCATCTACACTTGCCTGATCCCCGCTCACATTTTTTGGACTATTTTTTGGCATGTCATCAAATGGATTGGGATGTCTTATTGGGTGTGAAAGTAAGGCATTCATCGCCGTTTGGCTGAATGGTAATTGCCCTTGTCATCTTTGTCTTCATTGTGAAAATGGCTCTGAACTCCGCGGGTTCGATTCTCGCGGGTTCATTTTATTTCTCACCTTGCTGACCGGGTATCAGCAGGTATCCCATAAGCTCCGGCTGAGGCCTGGTCCTTACCCGTTACCCGGGTAGGGCATACCCGAGTATTGTCTAACACTCGAGTAAGGGTCCTACCAGATACGAGTACTGCATCCGGGTATACCCGTTTTCGCAGTACTCGTTGGGGACTCTAATGGCGATGCACGACGCCTACAAAGTCGGCAGCTGGTGGGAGGGCAAAACATCAGTTGAATATCGAGCCAAATGTACACACTGCCAGACAACGGAGTCGTTGGAGCATATTCTACTCGAGTGTGATGCGCCGGGGCAGAGAACAATCTGGAGGCACGTCAGAAAGCTATGGAGGGGAAAGAAAGACGTACCCTTCCCAACGATGTCTATCGGCACAATTCTCTCATGCTCCCTAGCGAGTTTCAGAGACCCAGACGGCGGCGAAAAGGCAGGCCCCTCGAGACTCTTCCGAATCCTTGTGTCGGAGGCCACCTACTTAATCTGGAAGCTACGCAATGAGAGGGTAATCCAGCGTGAAGACACAAACGAACCAGCATCGAAGAAAGAGATCAAGAACCGCCTCAGGGCAACGATCAATGAACGGATCAAGACCGATCAGAAACTGGCCACTCGATGCAGCGGCAAGAGAAAAGTGCCGGAACATGTTGTATATGATACATGGCGCGGTGTACTCGCGAACGAGAAAAACCTCCCTGATGAATGGATTGGGGAGTCCGGGGTTTTAGTGGGTATGGCATCGTGAGGGAGGGTTTCTTATTTCTGTTTCTTTTTTCTATGATATATGCTTATAGGTTCTACATATGCTGTTCTTTCTTGGGTTGTTGGTTCACGATGCCGAGTCCCACACTTGGAGTGCGTAATGCATTTCCTCGGGGTGCTCAAAACAGAGCCAGGTCGAGATTCCTGGCACCACACGTGCTATTCGCGGGGTCGACAGAGTCGAGTATATACTGATCATAGTATGTACGTTACCACCACGAATATCATCCACGTCCACCAAAAAAAAAAATGACATGTGGTACTGATAGCGACTTAAGTACTTAAGCATCACGGGAGCTATCCTGGTTTGGGTTAACACATCCCGACGGCGCGTTGAAGTCCGTACTACAGCCACAAACTAGTAGAAGCCAGACTATGAGCACAAGCCAGACTTTGAGCAAATGGAAAACTTGACAGAAAAAAAGCCAAACAGAAAGCCAGATTCATGAGCACAAGTACCAAGCACTACAGTTTGGATTATTTCCCACTATGTCCACCATAAAACGACTACAGCCGGCCTTCATGTACATGACTGGGCCCTGGGGGCTTGTCCTGCGGCCTGCCTGACCGCCCCAGGTTTATCGCGTACTGTATTTTGACCGTCTCGCTGACTGTCCTCATATCATGTCCAGGCTGTGCCCAGGAGATAAGCCTACCGAGCCAGAAATACATGTCACATGCAGGCTATTCTTTCTGGGCTCTCTGTGGCGCATCACGGTGGAATCCGGTGACATGCACCTCACCAGGGACCGATTACTTGCCGACTACTTGTAGATTTTTCAATCTCATACGAGGCTCACAGGCGTATGGCAGTACGGTGAAGGTCCATTCAAGATATTAACAGTCAGTGAACAAGCCAGTGTCTCTCAGTAAGATTCAAGTGAATGTACATACGTGACCGTTTACTTGACAAGACTTTCATCTTCCGACAATCTGCCAGTGCTGCGTGCATGGGCCGTTCCTTAGCCAAGCTGGGCTTACTTTGCCTCTCTCAGCAGTCGAGTTTGCCATAGGTTCCGCCGCATTATTCATCATACTGCCTGTGAGCCTATGTACAGGAGGGCATCAAACTTCGGTCTGCAATTGTAATCTGGCATACATGTATGATTGTATTATGTACATTGTATCCGAGTCTATACAAAGAGCTGGTATTCGCGGTCTGCAGGTGCAGCGGACCAAATTTTGGTCCAGATTGATGGGGAAGTGATATATACTAGAGAGCCCCGAGTGAAGAACAGAAGTCGTAGTGTCTATATGCAAGCCAAAAGAATAGATGATGATGGGCCCGACAGTCGTATTCGTGTTCGTGAAGAAAAGTCAAACCCGAGACTCATGCATCATGATCATTGGCTAGTGCTTGTCATGTATTTCAACCATTCTCCAACACTGGGACGTTTTCCAGCATTGAGTGCACTCGTCGAGTCGAGAGCGGGCGCGGGCGCGGGGTTCGTGGCGACAGCTTTGTCGACTTTGTTGGTGGCAGGGGCTGTGCTGAGCTTTGAGGAAGTACTCTCATCAATCTTCGACGGTGTACTTCCAACTTCTGACGAGGCATTGCCACTAGTCGACGAGGTACTGCCATTCTTGGAGGGGGTAGCGTCAATCTTGGAGGGGGTAGCACCAGTCTGGGCGGAGGTAGCACCAAACTGGGAGGACGTGCCCGCGATTTGCGAAGGTATCTGGGAAGGTGTCGAGGAGCTAGGTAAATTGGCGGTGGTATCAGGAGCTGTGGCATCGGGAGTGGTATCTGGAGTAGCCGTCGTGGGAGTACTCTTGTTCCCCGGCCAGTCTGCTTCCAGCCAGGTGCCTGGAAGAAGAGCAACAGGGAGAAGCCAAGTCGCACTAAGTATGACACCGTGGCCTTGGATAGCCAGAATAGCCAGATGAGTTCAAGGTAGAAATAACAATTTTGAAATCGACATACCGGTGTCGTAATTTTTCACTGAGCTCCAGCTCCAGGAAATAAAGGTACCAATATAGCCCAGGTAGGGAATCAACTTCTGGAGCAAGAGAAGGATAGGCTGCATGGGAAGAGGGAGGGCCGTGACGGGTATATTGCTGAAGAACCACGTCAGAGCAGTGGTGATCAAAGCTGCGCGCTTGGTGGCCTCAAGTTGCTTGTCACTGAGGATGGATAGAACGGGGGGAGGGAGATAACTGTGAAGCGCAAGGTCTAGTTTCTTGCGCAGCAGAAGGCACAAAGGTGATACACTCACAGACGATATCCCCACCACATGACTTCACAGGAGAGCTTGGTGGTAGATGGTATCCACTTGCGATGCACCACCGGAGGTACATCATGGTCGGTGTCAGGCTCGCCAGAGGTTGGAGTGAGCCTGGGCCCTGCCTGCTTTTTCGACCACGGCCACTTGATAGCCTGAGTAGTGGTATGTCCGACAGAGTTATCGAAGGGAAGTTGGAGAGATGTAGTGGATGGGCCAGGCATGATCTCGGAGTCGGCAATCTCGACAAGATCATCCCTCGACGGAATGAGAGGGGAATACATCATGAAGCTGGCTTCGGAGTACGAGCGATGGGAGGCACCGGAGTGCGTGCTGTCTGTGTCATTCCCTGAATCCGCCGGGCTACCGTCTTGCCTGACACTCGACAGAATACTCCAAATGCTCTGATTGTCGCTACGCTCCCCGTTCATGACAATTGGATCGTAGAGCTTGCGGATGAGCCTCTTATCCTTGATGGGAACACTGCCAGGCGGTGGGACGGGCCGCCCCCTCTCGTCTCGTTCAACAGCAGCTTTGGGAGACCTGGGGAGGGTACGCGAAGAGCGAGGTGATGGGGAAGGAAGAGAGTCGATGAGAGCGCGAATCCTCTCTGCGAGTGTCGGTATATCATCGTCGTCAGCATCCTCGCCATCCGACAGAGCAGCGACGAGAGCGGCCGACTCGACTGGACTTTCGACAACAGCGGGCTTCTTGAATTTCGACTTGAGGCGGTCGAAAGCAGGGAATTTGGGCGTAGGCGAGGTTGTACGCAGGACGGGGGACACAGATCCTTCCAAAGGCCTTGGAAATGCTTCTGGCACGGCGCCCACCACGGCGTCTTGCTGTCGTTCCTGCACGGCGACTTCAGATGCCTCGGTGTCGGTGGGAACGACGAACGGCTGGGCGGGCTTCGTCAGCGACGGAAGTTGTTTGCCGCTGAGCGATCGCATTAGGCGATTAATTGGGCTAGTGGGCTCAGGCTCCGGCGAGGTCATGGTGGTCAGATGGAAAGAAGGTTGTAGGCACCTGTCAAGATATGATCATGACGTGATGTTTTGGCGACGCGTTCAATCAGCGTGCCTACCTCGCACTTGTGCGAATGGCTCCCCAGATCATGATACACTTGACATACTTCTGTTCATACAACAAGAATTATCGCCTTTGTTCTTCGTTCTGCAGCTCCCAGGCTAGCCCTAGATATCTGTTGAACGTGCTCTCACTCTGGAACAAGGCGCTGCCATGGAGCAAGATGCTAGGATTGTACACTTCTGACAGAGAAAAATTATACATCCTCTCCTCTATGCACCGTCTGCGCCTGACGCCCGAGAATACAAAGTTAGCGCGATAAAGCCAACGCGTCCGCCGCGAGGGTCCTCTGTTTCGGGATCACGGCCCGAGATCCGAGCCTCTGCGGCACCGATCTCTTTCCAGTCTTGCTCAGTCACCACCATCATCTCATAAACTCACTACACGCTACTACGTTTCACAGCAACCCCATAGATAATGTCGAAGATTCAGCAGCCCTCAAATCAGATCAGGTCCTTTGTTTCTTTCCGTTTTCCCTCGTCATCCATCTAACAACACGGCATTGTGGCGCAGATTAACGAACGTCTCGATCGTGCGACTAAAGAAGGGCGGAAAGCGTTTCGAGGTTGCGTGCTACAAGAACAAAGTCCAGGAATGGCGAAATGGGGTCGAGACCAACCTCGATGACGTTCTCCAGATCTCCTCCGTATTCACCAACGTCTCCAAGGGCTCCGTCGCACCCACATCCGATTTGAAATCCGCGTTCAAGACTACAGACCTTCCAAAAATCATAGGAGAGATTCTCTCCCGGGGCGAAGTGCAGGTGAACGAGAAGGAGCGCGAGCACGATCTTGGCGCGATACGGAAGGAGGTGGCGGGCTTGGTCGCGGAGAGAGTGGTCGACCCCGCAACACAGAAGCCTTACGGAGTGGGCCTGATTGACAAGGCCATGGCTGAAGCAGGCTGGAGTGTCAAGCAGGGCAAGACTGCGAAGAGTCAGGTGTCGGAATGCATCCGTCTCTTGCAAAGTAACAGCACCCTACCGATTCAAAGAGCACGAATGCGTGTACGCGTGTCTATCACCGGCGCTGACGAAGCTTTGAGGAAGAAGGTTCTGGAAGGAGCAGAGGTCGTCGAGAATGAAAAGGAGGAGGACGAAGGAAAGTCTTGGGATGTGGTCATGCTCATTGATCCAGGTCAATTCCGTGTCATCAACGATCTGCTGCAGAAGGAATGCAAGGGACGGGGCAGAATCGAGACGATGACCCTACCTGCCACGGGGGCGGCAGCGACGTGATATACCTCTCCGGTGGGTACCGCTGTTACCTTAGAGCAATGACCTAGTTCAATGCACGACGTTATCATGACTCCCTACTCCCACATTTCCTCTTCTCATTGATGTCAGGACGCTTGCTACCGAGGAGGGAACATGTAAGTCTGTTCCCTGCGAGAGCTGCTGATACCCTTGTCAGACTTCGCATGGCAACTGTGCTCCTATGATCTAGTACAATGTGATAATGACCTGCCAAGGTGTGGGGTGTCGACTACGTTGAGGCCACGCGTTGTACATTCGCATGCGCAAGGTGGCCGCTTCGGAAATCGAGGAGAGGCGATCTTACGGCCAAATGTAAACGTCAGTGTTCGGTAAGCTCTCTGTACCGATATCTTGCTCGCTCTAGAAGCGGACTCACCATCCGCCCCGCTCAATCTTTCTCGTGCCTTGAACGGTCTGCTTCGAGAAGCCTTTGAGAAACGACGTGTGTTGATACTCGAGTAGACAACGACACGAACGATTCACTTGCTCGGTCCTCGGCGACCTCGATTGTTTGCGGTTGTGTAAGTGAAAATTGACCGGGCTTTTAGGGCAGAATTCCGAGGCCTTGCGAAGCCTGCCTGCGATCCAGAAGTTATTATTCAAAGTCATCTTCCGGATTGTCACACCACGTCGCCGGAGTCGAACAGGGTGTCTACCGCTGAACGGGAAGAATAGTCCCTTTCACGCTGACAAGGGGTTCGACACTGGTGCGACGCAATCCTGGGCGAGATCTCGGACGTAGATTCCGTGATGCTGGGCTGGCTAGCAGTCGAGATTACTTTAAAGAGACTTCCTGCTACGCGAGAATCAGCCATCTCCTCGACCGTCCCAGGGCAACATTCTCTCCCACTCTTGAGGCGTATAATTTACCATGACTGACGAACCTTGGTTGATGCCCAAGCACGGTGATGCCTCTACTACGCTGTCATCGAGAGCTAGTAGTATCAACGACAGAAGGGCCCATGAACCAGATACTCTGGATGTCTTCCGGGCGGTGTATACAGGACGCAAAAGCTGGAAGACTCTCCAAGGAGGGGAGCTTGTTTGGCCCGCGGAATTGGAAGTTGCTCTTATCGAAGGTACAGATCGGTGCTCCATATTCAAGCATTCATCTCACGCAGGCTCTGAGTCCAGGTTTAGAGAAATTCGTCCCAGACGAGTCCAGGGAAACTCGCCTTCTAGGACGCTTCCCCATGAGGAACCGTTTCCTATCCGACTTCATATACCGCAAGACAGGACGCAGACGTACTGCCAAGCAGGTCAGCAGTAGGCTTCAACAACTGAGAGAAGCATGCACTGGGAAGCGCCGTACGCCGTCTAGTTCTTCGGCAAGCCTTTAATCTAATGCATAACAGTCATGGAGCTGTTGTCTCCATGTCAAAAGCAGGTCCCTGCGAGCTTGCATCATTATGCGTCCAGCTCTCGCAGCGACTCTTCTCCGTTGAGTGAGGATGGCAACGACGTTGGCACATCGAACGCCGACCCCGCACCTCACAGTCTTACAAGTGCACAGCCCGCTCCCGTTCGGCGTATCTTCTGTATCGACGTTCTTCCCCTCCAGACCGCACCTGTGTGTCCGAGCGACCTCAGCTCCCAAAGGCCCTTCCTCCCTGATTTGACTGCGAGTACGCCTGCCTTCCCTTCAACAGAGCATGCTACCAGACTTTTTGAATGCGCCCGAGACATCCGTACCATAGATCCAACCATCACCTTTGTCTCCGAGACTCAGATAACCGCGTACTCGCGATTCACTGTCTACTCGCAGGGCATTCTCGCTTTTCAAGAAACCACGGTGCTTTCCCTTTGTGAAATCCGCTCCCAGGAACACCTGCCCGGGACCGAGGGTCTTCTTCTCTATAGGACCTCGCTGGTGCCTAACTATTGGGAGACCATCTCCGGGAGTATCGGTAAGTCGACTCTACCTCCTACTCACTTGGCCGGTCCTAAGCATTCCAACCATCCAAGATCCCACAAGATACACGATTTTCCAAGAGATCATTCACGACGACCAAAGCTGTGTATATTCGGCGAAGTACACCTTTGCTTACCCAGCTCGATATGCCACGCTGAAAAAGACGATCAATCACGTTCTTCTTGCTCCACTCGACGTCTCCTTCGAGGATCGGCAGGACTGCCTCGGAACCGACGCACTCTACCAGCGGTACCGAACGCCTAGCCAGGAGACGGACATTTATACGCCTTTTGACAATGCAGCATGTCTATCGCACCCTGACGTTTCGGTGCAGGGAAGTCTGCTAACTGAACACACCCTCGACACCGCCACGGTGGAGACGTGTCCGATTTCAAGCTGGACTGGTTTCCAGTACGAACATTATGGGGATGCCATCAATCCGATGGTTGCTCAAGCTCACGGACTGGATTCTTACGTGCCTACATCGACCTACCTACCTACTGTAGGTACGAGGCAATCTTCTTTTGTCTAGATGGGCCATTTGCGGCGTTAAGGTGTCAGAATCCGTCATATTGACCATTGCACTCATGTACAATCGCGGGGAGTTGCAACTAGATTATACTTATTTATTATACACGGGCATCCTTGATCAAAAGGGCCGCCTACGTAGATACTTCGCCTTCCTACCATCACATTGCCAATTTTCATCCGCATTCGAGAGTCCATGAAAAAAATATCGCATGAGCATAGACACTACCAGAACGAGACGAGGCCGAGCAGTTGATGATGCCAACAGTCAGGCAGTCAGAAGTTACAACTCAACATCTCTTCGCATCCAGCGCAGCCGTGGTAGCTGCGGCTCCGACTTGTACGTGCCTTCCAATTCCTTTCTAGGGGTTGCACCTTGTGGGCCCAGTACCAATTTTACGAAAACGGACAGCGACAGCGGTTATTTAGCTAGTACTGTTCATAATATGGTCGTAAGATCGTCACAACATTTCAAGTAAGATCTACATAAAGCGCAAGATATGTCTAAGTAGACTCAGTATACGCGTACCTCAAAAGCATCCACTACTGATGCGACGGCCAAGCCCGACATACTCGAAGACCTTCTCTCTACCCGGAATTATCGTATACATCCAAGTCTGCTTCAACGCTTGGCGACGTTGATGCAGACGTGCACGATAATGCTGATACGGGCGCCGTATAAAAGGCAAGATCCAAGCAGACCGCGAAGGAAGAGCTACTGGCATAGGGACGAAAGGGATGGGCATCGTAGCATGTGTGGCGGCGCGTGCCCGTTTGATGAAGCCTTTGATACACCCAACGAACCAAGTCAGATGCATTGGAAAAACGAGCGTGAAGATGGTAGCAGGGATGTACGATCCGCCTGTCACAGCGCGGCGGTTGTCGGGAATGTAGAACGATATACAGAGGAGAGCGTGGTACACGATGCGGGTCGCGAAGAACACGACAGCGAACAATGCGTTTGATCGCAATTTAGGAAACAAGGAGGCCGCCCCGAGAATGAAAGTGGGAAGCTGACCACGGGGAACGTGTTAGCGAGGCTTAGTATGGAGTAAAAGATTGGATGCAGGTACCTCCATAAAGCAGGCAAGACAGAATACATGAGGCCATGACCGCCTGATGGCGATCTCTACGATCAATAAATATATGGCGTGGTGAAACCACCCAGTGGACAGATTAACATGGGGGCGATAATATACAATGCCGTGAGCCAAGTCCCTAGAGAGAAAGAAAGACTCGTCACAACGACTCATGGTCAACGCTTAGATAGTGCACTTACGAGAGAAGGTACGCTTGGAAGAATCTACAAGCAGGCAAGGAAAATTCTACACGAGGTTGGACCTCTTGCAAGCTTGCACCGTTCATAAAAAAGTCCCAGATGAATGGGAGGCTAACGAGAGTCATTGCAAAACTGGAGGCTGTAGTCAAGATCCATGAAAGCTGCTTCGGGGTCTTGCAGAACGGTACAGCGACATGATAAAGGAACGAAAGAGCCGCAAAAGACTGCAGAACGACGATGCCCTGGGCATCGGGGCCAGTCGGTAGGATGGTAACTGTGGTGTCCATGGCCAGCGGGACTGAAATGAGCGGGGGGCAACCTCGTTACCACCCTTGCACTCGCATACGACGGCCTCTTTAAAGGAAAGGTTGCACGTTCGAACGGGAGTACTTGGAAGTTGGTGGGCCGGCAGGAATCTGAAAAACACGTTTTTGGTATCACCGGGGGCATTTGCCAACTCGTTCCGAAAGGAACGAGTTAGACTCGTCCTGCACTCACCTGGACGCAACCTGACGTTTCAGCCGGACTCCGGAACTTCAACAGTAAGCTTGGCAGCGTCATGAGGGATGTTACGGGCCGTATGATACACAAACGAACCAGCTCGTAGATAGATATGAATGATAATTGATTTTGTAATTGATATATATTGAAATTTTAATGGCCAGCCGGCTATAGACGCCGCCATCGATGTGCCGCCCCACCGACGCGCCGCCCGTCCATCCCGTCGATCCTGCACTCGACAACATTGAGAACGACGTCGTACGCTGTCTGCCGCCGGGAAGGCCACAACTGTGGCTGCGACGCGTGTTTGTACACGTTGACCAAGCGGCCACTCCTTGCCAAATCACCACTTCCCATCATATTCGTCCAACATCGTCGACCGTGGCCACCCTTACATAGGGACGACCATAAGGACGCCCATACGAACGACCGTCTGCGCTCTGCGCACCCGTGGTCGCTCCTACAGGCACGCAAGACCGCCCATCGCCCCAGGCGCCCCGAATCTTGCCCGCCAATTCGACGCATCGACCATACAGAGGGAGGTGCGTGCCGATTTGATTCTCGAGGTCGTCTGCTCAGCAAGCCTCATCACGCAGCGCACCCTATCACATCTGCATTGCCGAAGACGCCCTCACGTTCCATTTCCTCCCCACCGAGCCTAGCTCTAAACCCTTCCCGCCTCCCAGTTGCCCTTCACGGCCCGTCGTTCCCTGGCGCGTTCTACGCGTGTATCCCATCGGCTCATCCTACGTACGCCGTCGAGACCTGAGCGCACATTTTATTCTTGCCTAGCCTGGAAGCTTTACTCCTGTCATCGTGTCAGTGCTTTCAGCCTAGTCGAGATGATAACACTGACCGTTTGTTCATAGACCTGTTGCTTAGCTAGTGTTAGACCTGGGTGCGCCCTATGTCCCTCTGCCTTCTCGTTTAGTTGATATTCGGGTTCGAAGTTCACGGTTACAGTCTTTATTTACGCCGCAGCGTGCCGACGTTTTCTCATCTGGAATCCAGTCAGTGCATTTCAACCTTTCTCATCCAGTCTTGTACCCACAGTGCTGTAGAATCAACTTCGTTTATCTTCCCGTTGATCGCAGTCCTTTGAAGACAATGTCTGCCCCCATTGACATCCCGGGTGCCCATCGAGTACCACAAGCAGCAGCTAACAACCAAGGTTGTGTCATCCTGTCGTGTTACGGTGAGCCGAACGGACGTACTATCGCGGAAGCACGGCGGCGTGCTGCGTACGCCATACAACTTCTCACCACCGTGGGCCATTGGGGACGCGCACTTCGACAAGTAGTTCGTAGCAATGACGAAGGAGATCGCCGAGCGCTGCTTGTCTTTTAGTCAGTGATGTTTCTTTCCTTCCTCGTACCAGCCGTTGAATATTGAATGTTACCAGCCGGTTTTCCCCCGAACACCGTCTACCTGCCCACGCTGCGATCTATGAACCAAACAGCATGGCGTACCTTGGTGAAATGTTATGGGACGATGTCGACGGAGTGTTCCGATATCCTCAGCATCCCATCAACGTCTCAAGTTTTGAACTTCCGACCTTCCTGGGATCGTAGTATGTGAGATTCTTGGCCCTGTTAATTCGACTCAATTTTTTTAGTACACTCGACTGACCTGACCACTCACAATCCTTGTAATCGCATCCTTTTCTTGGTCTTTCGTTCTTCTTCGCTTTGTTTGTTGCATTTTCCCTGTATCTAGTCAACCCACGTCATGAATGTAACAACTGTACACACCTGGTGATTCTTGCCTACTTATATTATCGATTACCGTATCTTGTGTACCCACCAATTGTATTAGGCTTTCTTGAGAATTGAAACATCAGTAGAGGTGAAATGATTACAAGATCGATTTCCGTACCAGGTTACCCCAATGCTACACAGCTGCCTTGACTTTTGCCCGAGACGTTATTCTTGCCGTTCCCGCGGGGGCTACAATGAATAAGATACCATTGCTCGTCTCGATACAATATGAAGTGCGGTATTAATGGTCCGTGCTGAGTAGTATGGTACACTGACATACACAATGATCTATTCTACTTCGCTCTACTGTCCTCGTTTGGTTCGTACAAGTTCCCAATCTACATTCGCCGAGATCTCTTCCCTTGTATCCTTCACGAGGACCGAGTCTTCGTCGCGGAAGGAAATGGAGATGTGAACGTCCTGCTCGTCATCCTGCTGGTACTCCTTGTGGGCAAGGTCGCGTCCACCCGCGACAGCTCTGATCCATACACCAACGTGATGATGTGTACCATCGGGAAGTTGTAGGTGGTCGTAGGGACGCATGAACTGTCCTTTGTTGGGACCCCGGAACGCGTATATCCGGTAATTACGGCCGTACCGCCCACCGGGGTGTATGGGCTCACAGAGCTCGGGGGTAAGAGCACCATTATTCTGAGGATTGAGGGTTCGAACGGCACAACGTAAGAGTGCGAGAGGAAGGTGTGAACCGCCGGGATTATCTGTGAGCACGGCAAAGAGTCGAACACCGTCTTTCTCATCTTCTGTCTTCCTTTTCTTGAAACCGCCTGCTTTCTGCCTTGTATCCTTTTCAAGAGCTTTATACAAGACCTCGAAGCGGAAATTCCGCAGATTGGGATCTTTTAGCCAGTGATCTTTGTCAAAGACTGCCCTCACGAGGGGTACAGGAGGAGGCGGAAAGCGGGAACGTCGGGAGAGGAGGGTGGGATCGTTGTCTCGCAGTTTCTGTGCGAATGCGGCGGGGCCTTGGAGAGCATCTTTCTTGCTATACCACGGAGAACGTAACGCGATGTCTTCAGGCTCCCAAGTCCAATCGTGATTCCATTCCTTCACTCGTTCTTCCAAAGGACCCGCAAAAGCGTTCTGACTCGGGAGAAGAGGGCATGCGATTCGAAGTGGCCACAGAGTACTAGATGAAAGGAGGTTGTTCAGTATTCAGATCAAGACAGCTGAGATGGTATACGTACTCCCAATCTCGAATGTCTTCATAATGATACACCTCGATGGGGGGGAACTGAGGCCGAATCCTGGTAAACTGGACCTGGATCCGTATACCGTTCGTGTATCTACGTTCAATGACGTGTTGCGTATCCTGGTTGAAACGACGCAAAAGGAGTCCATGGCCCGGCTTATCCAACAGTACATCCTTGACGACGGCTTGTTCTTTGTTGTGAGGATCACCTTCCAGATTGACCATGACTTTGCGGCCTAGCCACGGCGTCGTACCAGTGAACCCCAAGAAGACGGGTTGGCGACGGTTCTCGGCGGGCTCGGAACCACCGTACCAATCCTTATCCACAACGCGAAGAGAGTTGACGTGAACAGTGAGAGACTGAAAGATGTGAGATATCTTGTCGAGTAGAGAAGCGAGTGGTACTGACCTGGACTTCTATTCGATTATCATTGTGCAAATGGAGAACCACCGTAGCGTGACGCTGTCCGCCCTTCTCCGAGATATCAACCACAAACCCAGGACCAGCTTCTGTCCCGTTCGGCATCCGACATCTGACCAAGTCACCGACTGTTACGACCTTCATGAGACAATGTTTGGGAACACAGATGCAATCACCATTGTCAGTGAAAAGCTCTACGCCTGCAAGGAAAGAACGACTTGACAAGGTGTGGCGTCCCGTTTGCTTCGTCTCCGTGTCTTCGAAGAGATCTCCAAATCCCATGATCCAATTGGAGGGACGGGGAAGGGACGCGTCAGGATGTGCGCGCAGAGAGCACAAAGTGGGATGTTGCGAAGTGAGGAAGAGATTAAGAAGGGAGGGATCGATGCAGTTCGTGAGGTGGTGTTGAGTGACGGAGAAACGAAGATGAACCAACTCTAGATCGTGGTCGAAGATGCGATGTGAGATACCTTCGTACTGGCGGCGTTCCCCTATTTGTTGTATGACGGCTCGAGGAATACTACCCGGAGGGGTGAGGCGAGGTGATGGACGATGGACGAGACCCTTCCTCTTCCTCTTGTTTCTCTTCTCTATCTGTGTGGGCTGGATGTGCCCAACAGCTTCTCCGACTCCCTACTCGGGCATATCATCGACATTTGACATGGGAGGGCGCGGAACGACGAGGATGGTACATATGGGATTGTCCGTTTCGGCCTGGTTACGCATGGCATCACAATTGCTTTCGATCTGGCGGAGCTGGGCTTGTTCCTCTTCCAACCTGCGAGCCGCCTTCGCTTCTAGTGCATCATACGCATCCCCTAAGTTTTTCACCTCTGCATCCAAGACCGCCTTCTTCGCAACCCAAGCACGCCGCGCATCCGCTCTTTGAGGTGCCACGCCCGCTTCTTTCTTCTTCGCGTCCACCTCCCGTGAGGTTCTCTCCCGTGCAGCCGCCAGCTCCGTTTCCTGCTGCCGTCTCAGCTCGGCGATCTCCTCTCTCTTCTCGACCGCCAAGTGGTTCGCTCTATCGAGCTTCTTCTTCAGGCCCTCTGTCTTCGCCACATCCTGGTCGGGGATGGACTGTTCAGCTATCAGACCGACATCTCCCTTGTACAATCCAGATGGAATTGTAACCCAGTAATTTACGAGGGAAGGGATGGAGGGAAGTTGTATGGTCTTGACGAAGCAGGGGTGATTGAGGACTTGGGAAATGTAGACATTGAAGCGTCTCCAAGGAGTAGGGTTGATAGGGGGTTTGCCAATGGAATGCCAGACGTGGGAAAAGAAGTTCGATCTGAGACAGGCAGGAATCGTCTGGAGCGCGTAACCAATCTGGGGGTTGAAGTCGTGTTCCACTAGGAGAAAGATACCATCCATTCGAGGATGAGGCACGACAGCAAGGATGTTCAAGTTGGGTCGGGAAGACCGCACTTCGAGCAACCGGGAGAGGACAGCGGGTTTGCAACCAGTCTAGCCTTGCTATCAGGATGACTATGCAACGAATAGAAAGACGCGCCAACCTTGCAATATAGAAGGACAATAGAAAGAAAAGGATCTGTATACACCCGCTGGAGGATGAGGAGATCGAGGAGAGAATGCTCGGGCAGAGCTTGTGCAGCAGCATCCCCATGCTGCGAGCTGGGGCCCTGTCCAGACGAATAACGCGATGCCAACTGGTCTACCCAGCTGTGTCTGTCATGGGCGGCGTCCAAGTCTTCGGATAAAGGAGGGAAACTTGGCTTTCCAGTGACGTCGAGGACTGTGGACGGTACGTCGGATGAGGATGAGGATGGTACGCGTGCGGTTACTAAATGCTCTGTCTCGTTGGCGTCGTCAATGAAGTCTGGCAACAGGTGAGCCGATATGCTACGTGGACTGCAATATACGCACCTCTCAGCTCGCCGGGAACCTCTTCTTCCTCATCCCATTCCTCATCTATGGCTTCTTCTGCTTCGATATCGAAGAGCCCGCTAATAAGGTCCATCTAGAAATTGGCATAAGCGACCTGGACTCTCCCTACGAATTTTAAGCTGCCATGCAGCGCGAGACTCTCAATTGTTCTCAACAATTACTTTCATTCATTGGGCAGAGAATCTACTGTACGTAGGGCGGGACGGCGCTTACCTGTGCATCCCAGTCTGCCCTTAGCTTCGTCGAAGTCGGAATCTAAGTGGGAAAGGATCACGTGCACGCCGAGCAGCTGCCTAAACAGAGCCCAGAAGACGAAATCCGACAAACCCGATTTTCGGATTTCGTCTTTCGGGCTGCATTTGGTGATGCCTCCGGCATGCACGTGGCTTTTTTCCCTCTTGTCGTCGCACCACCAACTTCAATGTGAGGGACGTCTCAACAGCGTCTGAAATGACATCTTTTGGCGGACAATAAGTTATCGAATGATTACATAGGTATGTTCGCTAGTAAGTACAGAAGTTTAAGCCACCGGAACTAAAGATTTTAGGGAGAGTCCATGTCGGTATATGTAATCATTCAACGGGGCAACGCCGCATGCCCACAGACACGATTTAAAGGCGTGTCTCCTTCACACACCTTCTTTCATCTTTCGACTCCCATCGTCGACGCAGGCAATGTCTGATTCCCACCCTAAAGTCGACCTGCGCCAGCTTCACGAAACCACGGAAAGGCTTCGCGATCGTAAACGTTCCCTTCCAGGAGGGGAAGGCGCTGGGCGCCCCGAGAAGAAGCACAAATCGGATACCACTCCAATGGTGACTCGTCGGCGCGCTGCGGAGTTATTGGTGCGTTCTGCTCACACGAATCTTCCCCACTGTCATTTATTCAATTCTTTGCAGAGTTCTCCATCTATTCAGAGGTCTCCTCTACCTCTGCCTGGTCCATCCAGTGCTGTGAGTGAGACTCAACCTCTCGATTGTTACACCATTGATCAGCCCCCTTCACACACAGAGCTTTTCTTTCACCCCATCCCCCGCGCAGACTTATCGCCCTCAAGTTGACCGCGAATCTCCTGCCCCCTCCCAAGAGCTTGCTCGCTCTCCGTCGGAGGACCGCCAATCGACTACCCCCACGATGGGGACCGCTGCCTTGCCAGCTGGACTTAGGGACGACTCTATCCGCCGATGAGGCTCTTTCTTCTCACAGCGTTGAACCCGCCGCTGCTCATATGAACGACACTAATGATGCCGCGAACCAGTCCGCTCCTCAGTCCCCAGCCGCCTCTGGCAACGATGCAGGCGCGGCCGGAGCTTCTGGGGATGGCGAGGGTCCCGATTCAGGGGATCTTGATGCTCCTTCTCCTGGCAAGCCAGGCAATTCTGGGGGCACGGATGCGGAGGCTTCTGAACATGCGGTGAGTGTTGCACCTTTGCTGCACTATCTTGCTGATAGTAAATAGAGAGGAATCGAGCCGAACGAAGTCCCACACGTTGGTTCCCTTCCTCCCTTAGCGCCCGAAGGTGACGATGCGGAGCAAGTTAGTCCGTTCTTCCCTGCGTGCCTTCGATTTTTGACCATACCTCTTAGCGCATGATGGAACGGCGTCGAGTGGTAAGCATCTTCTCAAGTAAACTGCCTGCTGACTGACCAATATGCAGCTGTCTGTAAATCGAGCGTTGACGGCGGCGCACGAGGGTTTGTTCAGGCTGGTGGAGACTATAGAGAATCCGGAAGTTCATTCGGAGGATGAGGAGGTGCAAGAAACGCCGCAAGGCACACTGGAAGTCAAGGCTAAGAAGGGACGGAATCCGCTCCTAGGGAGCGTCCTTCATCACCTCGACCGTCGCGCTCTGGCCTATCATGAACGGTACGTCTTGCGCGGATTGTCACTCGTCATCCCTGACGATGATACCTTCCAGCGGCGGTGAAGTAGAGCCTTCGTTGGGTCGATTCTATCCCAAATTTCTTAGACCCCCGACATTGACGACTATGCCTACGAATGTCGCACCAGATGTGTTGGATCCCGACTATTTCAACAACCGGCTGACCTTGAGTGAACAGGCGTCTTTCCGACACCAAAGTGTCATGATGCCCCACCGCTATCATGCCGACATCGTTGATAACCTCGAAAACCTCTGGCAAGTCTTGAGAATGGACGACGAGAGTTTTCTAGAGAAGTACGGCAATGATACTCGTTCTCTCTACAATCTCCCCGATGACAGGCAAATCGCCGCCCTCATTGCACGTGGACTCATCGCACCGGATGCCCCAGCTGGAGAAGGTGGCGAAGCTGGAGAGGTAGTCAACGAGGCCCCAGCTCAAGCTCGAGCCGCGGGTGACATCGACATGGACGAGGTCGCTCAGTAGATTCATATGAAGATTCACATATATCGTTCACGTACTCCATTCCATGTCCTGTATGCATCCTTATCTACCTACGTATGTTATGATCTATGCTCTAGCGCAGTATGTACTATGTTACTCGATGACAAGATCCTGAAACTAAGTAAAGACCCGTGCCGCCAACTCTCGCCTCTATTTCCACCAATTGGTGCTCTCTCGTGAGTCATCGTACCTTCCATGACACAATTGGCCAGTGAAACGAGGACCTGAACCGCCTGCCAGACTAATAGGTTTGATTGCGTAGCAAACGGCCTCGTCGTACTCGTCTTTTCAGGTATACTCCTACGGAATTCAAGTCACTCAGCACTGACGGAGTTATCGTATCTTCAGCACATGGCAAACGTCTGCGTTATTTAAACCCGTGGTTTCTTTCATCGTTCTTTCATCGAACCTCCATCTCCCACCAGCTGCTTCCCGTCCTATGTCGGATACTGTCAACTCATCTCAGGCCGCCCAACCACCCCAAGACGTGCACATGTCGTCCGAGGAAGAACCGTCCCCCTCCGAGCTACGTCGGGCTGCCAAGAGACTGGAAAGGAAGAAGGAGAAAGAAAAGGCGCAGCGGAAAGAGGAGAACCGAAGGGCTGCTATGGGGCGCAACACGACGCGGCGCAAGGGTAAAGGCAAGAGGCCACCGTCTACATCTGACGAAGAGGAGGAAGAGGAGGAAGTTAAAGAGCAAGAACCGACGGCATTGAAACAGTTCAAGGTGTGTAACCCATTGCTCTCTTTTCATCACTGACACGAATATTTGTCTTTAGTTTTACTTTCGCCTCAATATCCGCTTGCTGTGGGGTCTGTTCGGTGCCCTTGAACTGCCCGATCCCGTCCCTGCCAAAGAAATAACTGCCTGGTCCAAGAAACATCTGACCGTCGCAGACCCTCGCAAGAAGAAAGCCAACGCCAAAGCGATGCAGGACCTCATCAAAGAGCAGATGGACGCACACACGTCTGCGAGCGAGGACACTCTTCAAGCCGTCGCGGAGATCAAGGCGCGAGCTATGCTAGGCCACAGTCCTATCGAAAAAGCCATTGCTCGGATCGATGACAATGCCTTCGCTTGCCTTCTCGAAAGCATCGGTCGCCTTGGCCTTACCAAGTTTGCTCCGAATTTCGCTTCCAACGACCGCAACTCTGATTACAACATGGTTCATGAGCGCATCGCCCTCGCCACCTTCAATACCATGGCTTATTCGAACACGTACCCGCCTGACCAAGTTCGCTACCAGTCTTACTTCCAGGACAAGAAACTACTACAAAGGCTCTATCGCGAGTACGTTTTCGAGTACATTGGCCCTAAGGCTAGTGCTCAGGCGAGGGGGGAGGCGGAGTCTCACGAGGAAAGCGCAGCGATTGCAAAAGCTCGTACCAATCGCAAAAAGGTGAGTTCGAGCTTTCTCCGTGTACAACAAACTCCCTCAGTGCAATTTAGCTGACCGACAACCGAGTCTCCATGGCCTCTATGTTAGGTTTCAGATCCCGCGTCGTTGACGCCCTCAGAGCCGTGGAAGTGCACTCTGATGATGAGGTAGTCGTCACCGGGACCAAGACCAAGGATACAAAAGTTCGGTCAAAGCCTTTTAGATCAGACGACTTTACAGTCCTTGTCCGTCTTCTCGACAAGGAGCGCTCCGACATGCTAAAACGTGGAGGTGTCAAGGTGTACGTGGCCAAGCTTTGCTTATATACATGTGGCATTCACTCATCATCTCGTAGACCCAAAAACGCACCCAAGCGAGACACGGCCCCGTCTGCGAATGAATCTCGCTTCCCCCGCATTCCAGACCCAGAGGAAACCAGTCTCGACTTTTTCAAGGCTGAATTCTTCAACGATACCCTCACGCCAGCTGAGCGTGCTCTCTATTTGAAGCGGCCCGTTGCTTTGCCTATCATCGTGACCGTGGTCAACACTCCACCCGCCGCTGGCGGAAGCAACGTCCCCGTCCCTCCGCCCACCACTGTCACTACCATCTTGCCTGATACCGAAATCAAGAGGATCTGCAAGCTCTCCGATGATGAGTTCGAGCGATTCTACGGCAAGGCCTCTAGGATGCGATACAGTGATCTGACCTCGGATGAACAGGCGGCTATGGCGGAAAATGATGCGTCCGAGGAGGAAAGTGACGAGACTGAGGACGATGACTACATCAGTGATTCGGAATCGAGCGACGATGGGTCGTCCAGCTCATCTGACGATGACATGTTTGACAACGAGCTGACTTTGGAGGATGAAGTTGCAGCTCTACATGCGGAGATGTATTCACCACCCCCGTGGAACTGGGCAGGTGGTCAGCCTCAGAATCCTCGCAAGCGCCGACGGTTGGAAGATCCTGGCCATGAAGAGGACCGCCTCTCTCAGGCCAACGGGGAAACAGGCGGTGCCGGAGGAGTGGGCGGTAGCACACTGGCCGCAGGGGGTGGCACGGGGGTCGTCGGGAGCACTGGTGGTGGTGGTGGCGTCACGGCTCAGAGTAGTGGCACGGCTGCTGGGGATGACAGCGCCGATGGGGAGGCAAATATGGAAACTGATGAGTAGGTCCTGTGCTTTCATATGCTTTTTCGTTGTGGCGCATCTATTATCTTGCAATTAGTGACCTACTTCCTTCTGTTTATGCCTATGTCTTGCTTACCTATGCTCTGTTTCTCTTACATGATGTATATGTCCATGTACCAAATACTATGCCATATGTTGTATGAATCACACTAGAAAACACAGAATTATGTTGTATGAATCACACTGGAAAACACAGAATAAATATATATTAGCACTCAGGCTAAATACTGTACAATGGTCAGAGTAAGTACCAGGAATGTCATTGTGTTGAACATTGTCATTTTTGTGTGTTGTGCAATATTTTATCTGCGCCCTCTATTCAATGCCCAACAAATCACTAGAGTCTTGAAAGGAAGGTGAAAGGTACCAGGAGGACGCATATATGTAGAAAGATGTGTGATGATATGCTTTGGCTCGATGACAAATCGCTGAATCGATGGTTGAGCGTCAACTACAGTAGCTTGTAAACGTGGAAAATATGGATATGGTGTTCTGTCCAACTCATCAGGTGCCAATGGCAAGTGAGGAGCCATTATCAAGAAGGTGCGTAGAACATTTTTCAATGGAACTTGTAGTATACTGATAATGAACCCTGTTTTTTCCACATTTGAATCAGGACTATAGAATTGGATAGCACTGTTGCCGTAATGTGAAGCTTTACAGCTGTAAGTACATCCATGCTCTTCAATGGATGATGGACGCTTTGCAGCTGGTGGCAAAACAAGTGTATCTTGTGAGAATGGAAGGTTTTCACAGTGCTGATATTGACCTTCATGTACGCGCAGGTATTCTAGAAGAAGATCATATTCCGCAGTCTCCATGTCTGGTACAGATGACAAGAAAAGTCCTTCAGATGCTGAATTGAACTCTTGTGAAGACAGATCCATCTCATGAGGCTCTAGGAGCTTAGATAGCTGACTTGGAAGACTAGTGTCCTTGTCATCATATTGAAACAGCACCTTTAGCCGTTGTCGACGTGTTATTTGTTGTAACATTGTGAGCTCCAACTCACCTATCAAGAGAGTCAGTCAAGCTCAAAATATAAAATATAAGATACTTACTATTCTTCTGATTTGTCTTAAGCCGCTGCAGCATGCCATTCATACGCTCGCCAGGAAACTCATTCAATCGAGCTGGAGGACCCCAATACTTCATTTGCTCTCCTAGATGCATTGCATAGTGATGATAGGGAACAGAGTGAAAGTCTTCATATAACACTGGCAGACTAGCACGGTATTTTTGATAGAACAATGTGAATTCATCGGCCTCGTCATCTGACGTTTTATAGGAGCTGACAATATTTGTTGCTGCAACTAGATTATAAAAACTTTTCAGAAGTGCATCATGAGTGAGATCTCCATCAGACCAGATTTCTGGAATGATGAGTGGGAAAATGAAACTGAATAGAACTAAGTAGTCCATTGCTGTCAGCTTGCCATGACTAGCATCGCCTAAGTTAGTTGGCGGTCGACTACACCAAGTAGGCAGTGAAATTTCGGCTATACAATAATGAATTTTAGCCATTTCTTCAGTGCTGAAGGCTCTTTCATCCACTAACTCTGTTCCTCCTTGATAATCAATGTCCTCTTCATCGTCATCTTCAGCAGTGTGTGGTAAATGTGAATTATCTGCAGCTTGTGAAGTTTCTGATTGTGGAGTTGTACTTTCATCAGGGTTCACAGCTTGTGAAGTTCCTGGTTGTGGAGTTGTACTATCATCAGATTCCGACTCATCATTCTCGTAATCCTCATCATTCTCATCAGCCTCATCATTCTCATCAGTCTTGTTATTCTCGTCTGTCTTATCATCCTCATTCATCTCACTTGCTTCATCTGTCTTTCTTGCCTCTTCCTCTGTCTTTCTTGCCTCTTCAGCCTCTTTTTTCTCCTCTGCTAATTCTTTCAATTCACGTTCAGACTCTGTAGTATCAGCATCAGTGAATGCTTCATCTTTACGTCTTTCAGCTAGCTCCTTCTCTTTTGCTTGTACTCTTCCAATGCCCCAACATCCACGAAGCTGAATATCCAATATACTTTCAAGCCAAGCATGCATAAATCCAAGTATGATATCTCTTACAGCATTCCAATGTCCAGGCCGCAGACTATGTAATTCGGTAAATCGAATGCCGTACGTTTTTGTATATGCTTCTCTTTCTTTTCGTGTATGAGTCTTATCCCGCCAGTGTAGTGCATGTTGACGCACAGTACTCCCATCTCGGTTGTGCCAGTCAGAAAAGTCATAACTCTCAATCTGATCACGTGGCAAGTCACAAAAAGCACAAAAGTTGGTAGAACTATGACTTGTATGACCTATAAGCTTGTATAATGCTAAGAGATCTGCAATAACTGGAATAGCTATACGTATCTTAACTTGAGCACCTTCCGGCTCTCGATAAGTAGGTACACGATTGCCAAAATTCTGATAGTCTGCAACTGAAGTTATAAATGAATGCAGAACATTATTGACAGTCTCGACTTTTGGCTCTTTTGGTCCAGGAGTCAAACCAACAAAGAAACAATTCTCGGGAAGAAAGCAAATTTCAGTAGGCAAATTCATACAATATAGAATAATGGCTCCAGTTGAGTGCTTTCAACCTGCTTGTTTATTTGAAAAAGGATTGAAACCGTCCATATATATACCAAATATGAGATGATAGCGGGATTGTAAAAAATTGTGTAAATTTGCCCATGCACGACTCTCATGAAGATTATGTACATTATCATAAGTTCCTGTCATAGGATAATTAACAGTCTTCTCCAGAGCTGTTATAATATCTGAACGGGATAGAAAAAATTGCAACCAGGAATCAAAGGACTGTGTTACATAGAAACGATGTGGTACTTTTTTTCTAATACCTGTTTGACTCTTCTTTACTCGCCAAAGTAAAGCTCCACAAGGATCTGAGTCAGAGTACTGTTTCCAGGTACATCTCCTTTCAGACTCCTTAGCAGGATAAAAACACTCTGGACAAACTGGAGTTTTAATAAGATCCGCATCAAGATGTAATTGAGAATAGAGTGTGCGAAGATCTTTGGGAAGAGTGCTGCCTGTGAAAGACAGTATAAGACCATTGTGTGACTTGACTGCTGAGGAAATACAGCATAAGAGTGCAGTAATGATGAGATCAAGAGCTTTCAAAGATTTCTGAGCTGCATCTCGGCTATTTCCAGCCTTCAATACAAGCCAAATAACCAATCTTGAAATAAGCTTCATATAAAGAGTGAGATCCACTGTCAATTCTGTCAATAATTAAATTAGCTTGTATATCAATGTGTCAACAAAATTTTCATACCATTAACAACTGGCATCTCTGGAGCTGGAATATTTATCAGAGGTGGTTCTGGTGGTTTTGGCATAGCTGCCAATGTCTCTCGCTCTAAGTCTGCTTCTTCATGCCTCCGCCGTGTCATGACTGATACCTGCTGTCCCTGCGCGCCATATGTATGAATACATTGGGTACATGTACACCAGACTGACATGACTAGAGTAGCAGACAAGGAGTAGAAGTATGTGATAGAGAAGAGGAGTCAAGATATAACTGTAACAATGAAGAATGAAGCAGAAATTCAAGCAAAGATAATTGTTGAGCTAGAGAATCAATCAAGCCTAGTTAGTCAAGAAGACAAATTGAATTGCAACAACATACAAGAATAACAGCACAATCAGACTCAAAACAGAGCAGAAATCAGGAAATGGCAAGCAATTTTCCAAGATATAGCTTTGTAACAATCTAAGTTCAGGTTAAGACATCAACCAATAATAAGGGCATACCACAATGCAAGGCTACAAGCACACGGAATCCAAAATGTTGAGACAACTGTTACAAGCCAAGCACACCACAGAAAAATATGGATCTAACATCTTAGTTGGTATAGATCAAAGTACAGATCCATGATACAGGCGCACCAAAAAACAATGTCAAGACGTTGACAAGTCAAGTCAATCACGGATGAAAACAGATCTAGTTATTCCAGTCAGTATAGATGAAATCTGAGATCAGTGATATGGGTGCACCAGAACACAAGCACACTGGACTCAAGATGTTGGCAAGCCAGGCCGGCCACGGATAGATGCAGATCCAACACTCTCGGAACAGATTGGGGTGTGGATTGATGATAAGGGCACGGCACGACACAAGCACACTAGAGTCAAGACTTTAAGGCAACTAGTGCAAGCAGAGCAGACTACGGACGGAATCAGATCGGGGGATGGTGCAGTGATAGGCAAAGTGGTTGTGGTAAGAGGGAAAGATTAGCTCAAGATCGGTCGTCACAATCACCTTCTCCGGAAGTTAAATCCGCCAACTTGATTGTGCCTTAATTAAGCGAGTGCAAGGAAAGATCGCGAGTTAGATGTATTCCACGCCTACAGGTAGGTACGCTACGCCGAGACCCAATCATTGTCCTTCAAGAAAACCATGTCTTCTAGTTTTAATCCACGCCTACAGGCACGCCTACAGGTAGGTACGCTACGCCGAGACCCAATCGTTTTTCTTCAAGAAGACCACGTCTTCGGGGGTTAATTGCTTGCCCTTCTGTAAGGTCTCCACCTCTCCCGCAGTAAGACGCGTATATCGCGTCTTGACATCGTTGCCATACTGCTCCATGAACTCGTCTAGGGAGAGTGAGGCCCACTTCGTGATGTCTTCCCATGTCTGGCAGTGCTCGATGCTAGGGAGTGCGATACCCACCTTCATGGATCGTGCGCGTTCAACAGGACTAAGCTCGTTGTTGAAGTATTCGGGAATGTAATAATCTGCGGGCATATTCGCAAGCTTGGGTCCGCTGAGAACTGCTTCTCGTGGCATCTCCGGCCTTCTGCGTACTCTCTTCTCGCTGTCAAAGCCAAGGCTCAACGAATGAAGGGCAATAGAGTGGCTCACACACCGTGTTCCGGGACGTTTAGGCTTAGAGGCAAGTTGGGTGTCCGCACGCTTAAATATCTCGGTTACCGCTACGGCCCGGCCGAGCCTGGCGTTCACGATGTATGCATCTGTCTCGAGTTCGTCATCGGAATGGGCTCCCTCGTCCTTGAAGAGTGCATCTCTTGGAGCGTGACCTCTGGGAAACACTGATCTGCGGTCCTTACAGAGCTGGCCGTCGGTTGTTAGCATCTGTAAGGTGACGATGACGAGTACAATATCTTACCTGTGCACGTCGTTTGCGCGTTGCATCCAAGGATGCCCCTTCCTCGGCTGCCCCTGGAGTGTTGATTTCTCTCGTGATTATCCTCTTCATGTACTCGAAGACGAAACCCCGATATAACTGCTGGAGTAGAGGGTAGTCTGCGCAGTGAGTCTTGTCAACGTTCAAGAAACGGTACGCGTAACCGAGCGATAACTGCTGGAAAGTCAAAATGGCGATCTGTTCGTGGAGGAGATTATACGATGTCCTGGGATCTTCATGGACATCAGGCGCCCAGCGGGCGAGGCCAAAGTTGCCCACAATCATGAATACAGTGACCAGGTAGACATCTCTGACGCGACACATGTCAAGCCCGATCGTACCCTTTGCGGCTGTGGCTTCCTTCTTCAGGGCGGCGACTCGTTTGGCAGCGGGCGACTCTTGGTCGACGCTGGGCTGGCCGAGAGACGTTCTCTCCAAGAAACCCCGGATGCGTATCTCCATCCTAGTTCGATCTTCTGAGGGCCGACCGTGCAGAACGCTTTTGTCGAGTTGAGTGGTAGGCAAGGGAATGGCAGTCTTCTTGACTAAACCCCAAAGCGTTCGGAGGTGCAGCTCGAAGGCTCTCTGTTCGACGTTTCAACACAAGAAGTTGGTGAGGCGAATGTACGTACTTTAGTACCTTTATGCTGGACAGCGATCTCTCTTTTCGGAGCGTCGAATATGTTTGACTTCCCTCGCTTCGAGCTAGAGGGACGCTACATATCTGGATTCAGATGTTACAGTTTCGCCGTCAATCGTTGAATGCACACTTTACTTGGCCCAGCGTTTGTCTCGGGTTGATTGTCTTGCCCAGCGCCACTCTGCAGTACGGGATGTCACTATGACCGTACAACCGTGCTGCGAGTAATATGGAGACCCACATCATCGAAGGTAGGGGATTGAGCAGACGGGAGGATGTCCACGTCCATAGTACTCAGCCCAGCATTCTCCTGACAAAAAATGTGATTACGACCGTGTTGTGAATACAATGGAGACGAACTTGGGCTGCAGCAGGTTGAGCGCCCTCGAGAAGGGGTGAGTTCATCGTTCGCGTTGTGAGGGTCTGTCGGCAAGTCGAATTAGCATTTCTTGCGAAGCAGGACGCGAAGACCCAGTGACTTACCGGATTGAGATTGGTATCCCCTCGCGAAGGCTCACTCGCCGGTTGATCTAGTTCCATTGCAACAAGACTTTGGCTCAGCGTGTTGATCTGGGGGCTACTGGCACCGTCCTGATGCTCCAACGAGTCTTTCGTGGGTGGATGATAACGCGAGGTAGTCAATACTGGTTCCTCCTCTTCGCCAGCAAGGGAGTTGGAGCAAGTAGACTGGAGAATAGATTGGCAATCTTCTCAAAGGATTAGAGATGACTAACCGCTGCCTCAACGTGAGCAGACGAGTCTTCCTCAACGATAGTTCGTAACACCCTGCGAGCACTGGGTCCTGCAGAAGACTGTAAAACATGAGCAAATTAGTGCCATGCCCAGGAATATGTTGGGCGTCACTGACACGTAGTCGAACCGTCTGGTCGTCTGCGGTGGTGGCGTTACTCGTCGGGAAGTTGACCGTGAATGGAAAGTGACTGGACGATGAAGCTACTGATTGGATGGGAAGAATTTCTCTGGCCTTGCCTTTGCCCTTATTCCGACTCTGCTTTTCGATAATTAGTGGTTTGTGATAGAAAACAAAATGAACAGACCGGTGCAGGTACTTCGGGAGCTTGTGTAACTTTCGGCGCCGGGGAGCGCTGTGCCCGTGAACGTGAACGTGTCTAAGAGAAATGTGTAAGAAACGAGTTCGAAAGGTTCCAACAGCACGTACCACTCTTCCAGCGGGTGCTACATCGTTTGAAGAGCTATTAGAGGGCTCGACGGCCGGCTGTAGTAGTGGCATGGAACATCAAAAGGAAGGATAGGACCACGGAACTGCAATAGTTACATTCTTCTTGACCTTCTTCCCACGAGATCGACTGGCAGGAGGTCGAGTATGAGTAATAATGGAGGCACTAGACGCAGGTCTCGTTGTGCCGGAGACGTCGTTTTCGAGGTCGTGATTGTCATCGTCTTTGCCGGCCTCATCGTCTTTGCGCCGTTTGCGTTTGCCAATGTGCGATGCAGGCACAGGAGGATTGTTGTCGTTTTCAGACATTGCGACGTCGGACGCAAGACTGCTCTCGAATGCGGACATGGTGTCGGGTACGATGAGAATGGTGCGGGATGAAAGGAATGAAAGAAAGCTGAGGGTCGAACACGCCTTGAGGTGTAGGCACGCATCGAAAGTCCGGTAAGACCGCAGGGCGCGTCGCACAAGGCCGCTCAGCTGAGGAGTCATTGCCCAGAACCCGCCACCTGAGCAACGCCCGTTGCGGCGTTGCTAGCACTCGATCGAAACAACCGACATGGACTAGAGTCCCCAACGAGTACACACCCGGGTACCACGATACTTTACCTGGCAGAGATATAATTACTTAAGTGCTAGCTTAATCCATACCCGCAACCCGAGTACAGCTTGACCGGGTACGAGTACGGGTAACAAACGAGTGTCATGTATTAGTAACCGGGTACCATCATACCCGAGTATTGAAGCAGATAAGTAGCGGGTATATGCCCTATAGAGACGATAATATGTACAGTAGGTAAGTAAAAATCTGGCTATGCAATGTCTATAGAGTAAGTAAGTTTCAAAATTAAGAAATAACTTCCACATCCTCATCATCACGCTTGCGTTTGCGCTTGTCGTTAAAGTTCTTGATAACTTTATTGACAGGAACATGACCGTCCTTTACCCAGCCGTTAAGCAGTGTCTGGGCCGCCGTTGATTCTTCCTTCAGATTGTGACGCTTCTTCGTAACATTGAGGCCACCATGCGAGAATAGACGTTCAACGTCAGTTGAGGCAGCTAGCAAGTAGCAGATTGTAAATATGATAAAAAGACATAATACAAAAACTTACCAGGAGCTGAAATAAAGTCGCATGCCATCTGAGCAAAGGCACCAGCCGGTGTGATTTCTCGCGGGCCTTCGTTGGGAATGGGGTCGAGGCGATCATAGAAGTAGCGGAGAGGATCGGCACACTCGAAACAAGGAGAGGAAAGCCAGTCCTCAACCGGATTAGCGGCATAACGTGTGTTGGAGGGCTTGGTACGGAGTAGTTTCTCGACAGCACTGAGCGGTTTGTTGACAGTTGTGGGAGCAGGTGTGGAGGATGGAGAGGCAGTGACAAGAGGTTTGTAGTAAGTGTTGTAGGTGTCGCGCATGATGTTGGAGGCAGTAACGATCCACTCCACCTCCCAGTCGTGGTCGCGGAACCATTCAAGCTTTTTATCAGGACGCAACACTACATTCGAGTTAGAAGTAAACGTATGACTAGCTAGAAGAAACTTACTCATCGCCATGCGTGGCATGATGCTGTCGTCAGTCAAAGCATAGTACTTATTCAAGATAGCGCGAGCGCGCATAGCTGCATAGCGAACAGCCAGCCGATACTCCCCCTTCACGTTAGCAATGACAGCCTCGTAATCGGAGTTCATGGCGTCCATGAGGGGTATGATTTCATGGAGGAGAGGGACGGCTGACTTTGACATGTGCTCAGTGATGTCGATAAGCGGCTACCAAACAATCAGTACGACATTGTGTACGAGAGCAAGGAACACACCTTCGATAGCTTATGCAGCTGTTCAAGGAAACTCCAATCTTCATCCTCAAGAGCGTAGCGCTTCAAGGTGCGTGCTTGCTTTTTCCCCTTGCCTTTGCGAAGGGCTTGACACATGGCATCGATGGCAGGACGGAGAGCAAGCGCACGGGCGATGACGTTCGTATGGGTATTCCACCGCGTAACAACGGCACGTATCATCTTGAGGACGGCGATGCGTTTGGCCTTGCACATTTCCGCAAGCTCCAGCTGCAAGGCCTGTTTGTTCCAAACACGCTGGCCAAACTTGTAGAGCTGCTTAAACATTAGCAAGATCATTGGGCGCTAACAAAGAGACTCACCTTTGTCAAGACACGCTTCCCATAAGCGATCTCATCTTTATCCACATCCTGCAATTCCTCGATGCCCGATAAGATGTCGTCAAGTTCCTCATCCGCCATATCTTGCATTGCTTGTTGGAGGCTATTGAGAACGGCATCCTCATCGTCTTCTTCGCGGTTGGTCGTGTCGTTCTCCTCCTCCTCTTCATCCTCTTCGGCTTCTTCGGCTGTTAGGGAGAAGGGATCCTCTTCGTCGGGGTGGGTATCGGCATCTGCGTGCTCGTCGACTTTGATAGCTTTTTTGGTTTTGATGAATGTGCCGTAGATGGCTTGACTGATTAGGTTGCAGATATGGCCAGCACAGCGGATACGGGTGTCGGAGCCGAAGATGTGGTTGGATGGGAGTTTGAGGTTGAGAGCGGTGACGAAAGTGTTGTTATTTGAGGCGTTATCTCCGGCTGAGCCCAGCAACTGCAAACCGCGTAAGAACAAGAAGATAAGAAGGGCAACTAGAACTCACCCTCTCAAGCAATTCGAACCAGTCGAGGGTGTCGTATGTAACCTCGGCAAGGTAGTCGCTAGTGTGTGATTTCTTGAGGCTATAGGAAAAGTGAGAGAATGAGTGATGATCTAAGAGAAATACCTACGGGAGCATGTCGATCGCAGTCACAGTCATCTTGCCCTTGTAGCAGTAGGCCAAAAGGAGGCCAAGGACGTCACCGCCATTGGGCGCAGCCCATCCGTCAAAGATAAGATGGAGGGCACCGGTAAAAGACTGACCAAATCATTAGCGAGGTGTTGTTGGATGGAGGAGATCGACATACATTCAAGAAAATCTTTAGCTCATCCTTGGTCATGCGAGCGACCTCGTTCAAATCCGATGAGACAGTGGTGGCGCAGGGGATCATGCCAGCAGCCGTTGGATCGAACATTTGAATGATCTCGCGGAAGGGCCCATCCTCACAGATGAGGAATGGACGGTGGTTAACAGCGGCCCACTTGGTAAGCAGCCAGCGAAGCTTGCCAACGGAGAAGGTACTGCCTTTGGCAAAGACATCGATGGTGGTTTGCGCTTCACCGGCCTCGGCGGTCTTCTTGGCGCGGCACTTCCTGATGTGTTTGAGAAGATTGGAGGTGCCTTGATCATGGCATTTGCGATGCGCGTGGGTAGCTGGGTCACTGCGTATATGCATTAGTAGTGCGCCAGGGAATGAGTGGGTATACGCACTACTTGCAAGTGAATTCTTGGTACCAATCGAAGCCAGTACGGAAGTTCATCCACTTGACGGTTACGGTCTCCTTGGGAAGGAAGTGGGTATACGCGTTGGAGTCCCATTTGGCTGCCTCTGGAGGAATGTTAGTATGGGCCACAGTGAATGTGAAGTTGCGTACTCATGCCGTTCTCGTGTTTGAGGCGCTCTTTAGCACGAAGCTCCCGCACGGACAAGGTGGCGCCATCTTCACTCTCCTGCTCGTCATCGTCGAGTTCGATGATGGGCGTGGCCGGCGGGGTAGTTTTGCGTTTCTTGCGTGGCTTGGACCGCTTTGATTTGCCCTTCGCCCTGGTCGATGCTTGGTCGTCTGAGTTATCCTCGGCAACGGCGGAGGCCTTGGTACGTTTTGCGGGGGGCGGTGGATCAGCCTCCTCCTCGCTGGATTCCTCGTCGGATCCCGCGGGCGAAGCAGGCCTAGCGGCAGGACGCTTGGCGCCAGAAGCGGAGAGACGAGCGCCGGTCTTCTTCTGGGAGGTGAGAGAGGCGGAGGGCTTTGAATTGCCCATGCTGCGGGTACGGTTAGCAAGGTAGATATAGTCAGCATGGCACAGATACGTACATGAGAACGAGGGGATACCGTAGATGAACGAGTCGGGAAAAGGAATGGAGTGCGCTGTTGTGCCGATAAGTAAAGGTGGCGGGCGAGCTATGAGGAATACTTACCGGCACGGCGCTCAAAGATTAGAATGATGTAGGGTACCGAATGCGTCGAGAGGCCGCAGAATAACTGGAGAGAGATGAGCGCGTCCCAGTGAAAATATGCGCCACATACCGAGTTTACAACGCCAATGCGCACGGGGCGGCTGCAAGCTAACGAGCTCACCCGAATCTCTCCTGTCCGTCTCGAAAACCTTCCCCCGAAGCTCTGCCCGCTGCCCTCCCTGCCAAAAATCTGCCCTCCCTCCCAAAAATCTCCCCTCACGGCAAGCCAACAGCGACAGACGATAAGTCTGCACTGGAGATGAGCGGAACTCGGCGATGAGTCGAGTTCCAGAACTGCAGCGAAGATGATTCGCGCAGCTGTGAGGATACGCACCACTGGCAATAAGTCAGTGGTGGGGCGGCGAGGCGGCGAGGCGGTGGTGTATGGAAAGAGGAAGAGACCGGGACTTGAACGAATTCCAAGTCAGCCCGCCGAGGTGCCGTGCCACCAGCCACAAACAAGTTTGTGGCAAGTGGCGCGGGATCTCGGCCAAGGCAGGCGCTGGACTTGGACGTCCAAACACCGGGTTCATCAGCCGTCTCTTGTCTTTTCCCCTCACCGTCCGCCTCGCCGCCCATTCCCTCGCCGCCGCCGACCCCACGCCACTGACTTATTGCCAGTGGTGTGTCTCTTCCTTGCTGCGCGAATTATCTTCGCTGCAGCTGCAGAACTCGACTCATCGCCGAGTTCTGCTCCATCTCCTGGTATTCCTTGCAGTGCAGACTAATTGTCTGTCACTCGGCCGGCGCGGACGCTCATTCTCTGGGCCATCGGGATCGGATTGCCATCGGTGACACGCAGTGCGGCCCTGTGTACGATCGAGGTGCGTACCTTTTCTATTTGTCCTGTGTTGGCGCGTGAGCGCGTACTGATTTAATCGCCTGAATCTGTAGGTACCAGCAACCGCAACAGCGCCCAGCAACAGCGCCCATCCTTTGCAGTTGGCAGCAGCGGTGCATCCGCGCCCGTCCCTCAAGTCTGGTATATCACTATGCCCACTGTTATCGAACGACCTCACTTACCACGATCCAAGAATCCCGCCCCCGTTCTCCACTCAAGTCGGGATAGATCACGGTAAGTCTATCATTTACGAGCGACTACTGTAAGCTCAAGCACTGTTCACTAGGTACCAGCCCCCACCCTCAAGCTGCACATCTCAGTCCGAATTGGACTCGATTCCATCCCGGTGCGTCTTGAACAACTGACATGTCGACGGTAGACTAACGCTTGTATTGTTTAGACTCAGCCCATCCGCATCATGTCCGAATCCTCCTCGAGTGCTCCTGTGGTCGGCCCAGCCCGCTCCAAATACGCGCCCCTCAAGGCTTACGAGGGCAAAGTGGGCTACTTTGATGAAGCAGAGAACATGTTCGTTACCTCTCCGAATTGCGCGTACATCGAACTCCCGCCATATCCTCGCGAAGACCACACCACGATGATGCTGCGAGACCGACACTTTGGTCATGATGACCCACTCTATCACCCTCAGCCCTTCGATATTTCCGTCGCCCATCTCTCGCTCATCCGCCATCCCTCGAAACTTCAACACACTGATCAGCTCCTGTGGTACCTCCCCACGGAGTCGCACTTTGACCGCGTCAAGCTGGGAGACGCCTCATCCGGTCTTGGTACTATCGACCGCCCATTTTGCGACGTCTTGAAAGATCACTGGCGCCGCGTCAAGAAGCGGCTTTCCGACGAGAACTTGAAGCTCGCGAGCACGGACGAGAAGGACAAGCTCAAGAACGACCCCTACCTCCACGATGTTTTCCCTCGCATGAAGTATCTCGCGGGGCGCCTCGACATACCTTCCAGTTACGACGAGGCGGTCATGGTATGGTGTATGCTTCAGCGGCTTATACTCGAGGTTGAGGCGCGCATGACCTGGCTGCTCGAAGTGCGGGCAATCTTTCGCGATGTGACGGCGAAACGGGTTAGTGTCCGGAATGTGGTCGGTGCTGTGACCGACCAGAAGGACATTGCTGACAGTTTGTATCGAGTGAGTGTCTCCCTGGGCAATATCGAGCACTATACTGATCTTATCATCAGGCTGGCATTCCTGTCTGGCTCTGTCGCCCCATTGGTGCTGAAGAGGGTGTCAGAGTCGACAGCTGGGTAACGTACCCGCCGGATATGCGCCCCAAGGACTTTGTAGTGTCCTACAATCATGCAACTCCTCCCCACCCCATCGTCTTTGAGGGGAGCGTTGCCTCACTCGAACGCTATCGCGGCATGGCCCATTATATCAAGAAACTCGCCTCACCCCCCGACTTCTTCTCCAACAAGAGTGGTGTCGCAATCATTCCTTCCTCAACATCCACCACCACCACCACCTCCAAAAAGCGAACTTACTCGGCTCGGTCCTCCTCGGCTTCGACGTCTCCCGCCGTTGCCAACACTCTTCCATCCGCTGCAGGACCTTCGCGTCAGACATTCTCGGCCCAGAGCCACACGCCATGTAAGTCTTGATCTACCTAACATTAGTTCAGCCAATTCAAACTTGGTAGATCCACTACCACCGCGTCCCATCGCCCCCAAGCGCAAAGGTCCACCAACCCCCCAGCGCGATAAGTTCGTCGATGTGGACTCTCCTCTCATGCCCCGTTCGGTGGGAAGTTGGATGACAGCCCTCGCCCGGGTCAAAGCGGATACAGCCAAGCGAGTCGTTCCCACGCAGGGAGTCAATGCCGGCTACGCTCTTCCCGACCCCAACGTCATTGCTGGCGTTGAGAAGGAGCACACGCGAGGATACATGTTCACGGCCTACGTCCGGCTTCGGCACATCCTGCACTATCGCATGCAGTCGGACGCCTTCGAACCTCTGAACGCCATGGCGTGGAGGCGGATTCTGGGCATCGAGCTCCACCCAAGCGAGGGGGAGGGGCGTTCAAAGGAGCTGCACCAAGAGATGAAGAAGGAGTTGTCCGAATGCATCGAGAAGGGCGGGCTGCAGGTGCGTAACAGTCAACTCACATATTCTTTACTAACTTCCTATCAGGGTACCGTCGATATCTCCAACCTCAGGCACTCCCTCGTTGACTGGCGCGGCACTCAACTGGAACAGAATCGAACCCCACCACCGCGAATTGCCAAGGAGATTCTCTGGGAGCTCTTCGAAATCAACTTCCGTGTTGAACTTGTCTCCCTCGACCGCCACTGCTACGAGCTCAAGCGCGAAGGATTTGCGGAGGCTGCCATGGATGTCGATGAGGAGGCCGAACAAGGAGAGGATAGGACGACCAGCAGCTTCGATGACCTGGATGCCTCATCCCACGCCGATCGACAACTTCGAGTCCTCGGTGCCATGAGTTATTGGGAGAGCAGCCTCATCCCCGGTGTTTTCGAAGACATTGAGGATGAAGGATTCGGCTCGCAATTTCATCCGGAGCGTCGACGGGCATTTGGGGACTTGTTCCGGGTGATGCGAGGGTGGCGTGGCGTTCCGGAGATGGATGCGGCCACGGTCAAGGCAGCAACCAAGTGTCTCGGAGAGAGGTCGCTGGACCTTGGAGAGCAGATCGTCGCCGAAGACCGCCTGGCCTACCATTACGTCCGATGTTTCCATCAGGTCTTTGGACGTCCTCCTCTTGTACCACACGGCCTTCGCAATTGAACATTTTATTTACATAGCACAGACATTACTTCTTGACATTCTACCACCACTCGCACCCGCACCGCTATTAATGTACACTATATATATCATCTACACTTGCCTGATCCCCGCTCATATTTTTTGGACTATTTTTTGGCATGTCATCAAATGGATTGGGATGTCTTATTGGGTGTGAAAGTAAGGCATTCATCGCCGTTTGGCTGAATGGTAATTGCCCTTGTCATCTTTGTCTTCATTGTGAAAATGGCTCTGAACTCCGCGGGTTCGATTCTCGCGGGTTCATTTTATTTCTCACCTTGCTGACCGGGTATCAGCAGGTATCCCATAAGCTCCGGCTGAGGCCTGGTCCTTACCCGTTACCCGGGTAGGGCATACCCGAGTATTGTCTAACACTCGAGTAAGGGTCCTACCAGATACGAGTACTGCATCCGGGTATACCCGTTTTCGCAGTACTCGTTGGGGACTCTAACATGGACTCTTCCTGTAATTTTATCAGTTTTTCAGAGAATTTCTTCCCGTGTAAGTTACAGTCGAGGCTTACGGGAGTCAGAATACATCAGGACCATAATGCCATTTCTCTAGTCTCAGTCTGCCGAATCTTTCTTACTGACACCACCGAGGCGCTATACTACAGTGGTCCCACACGCAAGTTGGTGGTGCGAAGACAAGAGGGAAAAAGCCACGTGCATGCCGGAGGCATAACCAAATGCAGCCCGAAAGACGAAATCCGAAAATCGGGCTTGTCGGATTTCGTCGTCTGCGCTCTGCTTAGGCAGGTGCTCGGGGTACACGTGATCTTTTCCCCCTTAGCTTCCGACTTCGACGAAGCTAAGGGCAGACTGGGATGCCCAGGTAAGCGGCCTCTCCCCTACGTACAGTAGAATTTTCGTACAAAAATGCTACGTACAAAAATGCTATATGACGATGAGGAAAATTTGAGAGATGCCCTGCATGGCAGCTACAAATATGTAGGGAGAGTCCAGGTCGCTTATACCAATTTCTAGACGAATCACATACGGGGGCCTTCGAATATTGCTTTCATTATTAGACGAGGAAACGGGATGAGGAAATCTGTAGCCTGTTTATTGGATGGGTGCGTAGATTGCGTCCTACTCAACAATTATGCGGCTTATCATTGTGTAGCGCAGTTACATGCATGTTCACTCTCCTCGATTCGCAATGCTCGCTACGTCTCGGGCTTTTCAAGACTCGTCTCAACCTTCACGAGCGCATCGCCTACAGGATTCAACGCATCTTCTTTCCCCCAAGTCACCATACATACCTCTCACCCTCCCTACCTAATCCCCATTTTCATCATCACCCACGCTCTCCATCCCCACGCCTACTTCCTCGTCCTCGCCCTGGCCTCTCTGTCTTACCAATACTGTGCATCACGCACACCGTCTATCCCAACCTTTCCCAGCGTTCTCACACGCCCACCGTCTATTCCATTTCCCAGCGTTCTCACTTTTGTCTTGGTAGTTCCCCGCACCCACCCTCATCGCCCCACGCCAATACCTCCCTACGCCCTGCTGTCATACACGCGCGCGCACACACGCACGCACCTCCCTCTACTTTCCTACGACACTTTCTCGCTCCTGCTCCCACCGTCCTCACCCCCACCCATCGTTCGTGTTTGCATCCCCACTCCATCGCTCACGTACTCCCCCGGGCTGTCCCCGCGCCCTGCACCAATCCCTTCTTCGTCTTTGTCCCCCCCCCACTTTTCTCCCAGCTAGCCTTTGTCCCTCCTACCATTCCCGTCGTCTTTCCTTATGCTTTTGAAACCCCCTGCTCTCACTTCCTCCTACGACTTCACTTTCCATCCTCTCCTTTCTTCGATTTCGCGCCAACGTCCAGCGTACCCGGGGACTGAACAAGCAGACTGGACATTCGCACTGGGCGTTCCCTAATGTGCAGGAACGCGCCCCAGCTTCATGATAATCGCATCGTCAGCTACGGTCGCAATTATTTCAATCGATCATTGTGAAGGCGTACATCTTCTCCAGGACCGTACTGCAGCTCTCCCAATGACACGATGTTTGATTGAAAGGCGCGGTGGGAGCGCGTACATGACTCGGAGGTGGTGCTGCTGAAGGAGAACATGAGGCGCTGGCCGTTCCTGCGTGGCGGGCCCGACAGACGGCTTTAAACATAGCGATGTGATGAAGGTCCTGAAATGTGTGGGAGCGCGGGCGGGGTGCGTGGGCGGGGTGAGCTCGTTGTTGCGGATCGCTGTGTCAGCGATGGCAATGGTGTAAGCGATCTCATTCTTGTCTTTCACCTCTTACCAGCAACATCTCCCACCAGTACACCAATTCACCAGCAACACCTCTCATCAGCCACTTTCAAATACAATGTTCTTGAGGTGTGTTACCTTCTATTCTTTCTCTCTGATGTACCTCTGATATATTCTTAGGCTTCTCACCAGGTTTCTTCAGGCTCTGTGCATGCCAAGGTGAGTCTATTCTCCAATCTCCCACCGTCCTAATTCCGTCGCGCTCGCGCGCCCAGAGCTACGCGTCGTCAACGCCGCCGAGACGCCAATTCCAATTCCGTTATCGAACTCGACACCGATTCCATCGTCCTCGAGGTGTGTCGTTCGCGCGTTGTGTTCTTCCCGCGTTGATCGTGCGCCCAATCTTAGGGCATGTTTGACACCGATAGTCAGAGCCAGAACGCCGAGAATGAGCGCGCCATTGAGCTAGATAACGACGGTGTTGTTCTCCAGGTGCGTCATGCTTTTCTCTTAGATTTTCCGGCTAATCATTACTTCTGGTGTAGGGCATGTTCGGCGACGACTAACGCACTCGAGCAACAGTTTCTTATTAGTTCTACTCCTACGTCTTGATCTCTCCACACTGCTCGATTACGCCTATCTACTTCGCCCTTACATATGTACTTGCACGAATTGAACCTCATGCTCTGCCGAAACGGCAGCCTCGAACTGGTTCGCTGCTCCATCTTCAGGGTCTTCGGTCCGTCAAGACCGACGAAACGCCAAAATTCATCCAGGTTACGTCCAGGTGCCGGTGGGACGAGTCTAACTCGTTCCTTCTGGAACGAGGCGGCGAATGCCCCCGGTGTATGGCTGGTAGCAGGCCCCTGGATATCCTCAGTCGCACGTTCGTTACCGCTGCTTGTCCTTGTCCCATGGGTCTAAGTTGTGTTCCGACTGACTTGCACCAATCAGCGGTTCGAGAGAGTAGATAGACAGGCTTGGTAATTCCACGGAACACGGAAGTGGCGATAGTGACGCGATTCGAACAAAGTTGGAACTGGTTAGGCCGAAGTCCTCTTGACCTGTATAGAAAGGCCAGGTTTAGCTTTCAAGAACACTGCGGTCATTAAGACTGGCTAAACGGGGTGGTCATACAACACACGGATCTGGATAGCATTAGTTCAACCACTGTAGATACTCTCCATTTTGTACATTTTCGTATCCACGTCCGGCTTGACTTGCTCAGCGTAAATGCTGTCCACCTTGTACATGTTCGACGCCGGCGCAGCGCTGGGCGTCGCAGCGGCAGGGGCAACATTCGCAGATGGTGCAGCCTTGCTCGCCAGCCCAGAAGCCTTCCCATCAGGAATCAGGATGAACTCCAATTTCCCATCCGCACCTTCCCCATCAAATACGAAGTACCCTTTCCGTTCAAATTGGAGGTAATCGCCCTTTTTGAGATCCTTCACGTTCGCGTCAGCCAGCGCGCTGAGACGGAACTCGGAGACGGGTGTGGTGAAGTCTTTAACATCATCATCCTCTTCGAGTTTCTTCTTGGTGATGAGATAGTCGTAGTCGAGGAGGGTAACTGGAATGAGAGGCTGCTCGGCGGTTGGTTGAGAAAGCCAAGTAATCTTCTTTTTGGTTTTCTTGAAGTCGCCTTCGAGATGCAATTGCATTTCGATCGAAGTCACCTTGCCTGACGCGTTCAACGTTTTCGATGTGACGATAGCGTTGCCCCAGTCCATGAGAGTTATCTGAGCAGGAAGGTGAGCTGAAAGATGTGTTGAGTATGCAAAAAAAACGAACTTCTTCATTATCATCGAATGATGACGCGTCTTCCTGATCAACAAGAATGCTCGAAGAATAGACGGTTTTCTTCTCTCCGATTTCGGCGTTCTTCTTGTGTTTGGGCACGTTCTTCACTTCAGGCGTCGTCGGACCTCCCTTGATCGTGACTGGAACCCTGTATCTTCATGAGATTCACCCATTGAGTGATGAGGCTCCAAACATACTTGTCTTCCTCCAGTATTGCCCAATGACGAGGAGCAATGGGGTCAATGACCTTCTTGTTCATCGCCCATATGGAATCCCACTCAAGAGAGACAATGGCCTGAGAAGGACCTTGCATGAGCATGAACTGATGCAGAGCCTCGACGGTCATTCCGCGTCGACGGATACCACGAACAGTCGGGAACCGAGGGTCGTCCCATCCGCGTACAACGCCACGATCCACAAATGCATGCAGTTTGCGCTTCGAGAGGAGGGTATAAATGAAGTTCAGCCGACTGAAGTCCCAAATCTTGACCTGGCGGATACCGACGGCCTCGGTCATCCACCAGTACTGTGGGTTACGGTCGCGGTATTCGTTCGTACGCAGAGCGTGAGTAACGCCTTCAATAGAGTCGACGACAGGGCAGGCGAAATCGTATGTCGGGTAAACTTTCCATTTTGAACTGCGGGAACGTCAGTGACATGTTCAAAGAAAACGGACTTGACGAACCCCGTTCTATGATGAGGAGTGATGTTGCATCGGTAGATGACGGGGTCACGAAGAGCCTTGTTGGGGTCATCGACGCTCATTTTGGCGCGTAGGCACCACCTCTGCCCTTCCTCAGACCCAGTGGTCATCTCGGCGAAGTGCTTCAGGTTGTCCTCGATAGAGTCGTCGCGATGTGCGGAAGCAATTCCATCGAAGCGTTGTTGACGCATCACAACGGTTTCGGTATCGTCAGTATAGGCCTTGCCGGACTTGATGACTTGAAGAGCATACTCGTAGAGCTTTTCGAAGTGGTCGGAGGTATGCGTGACCACATCGCCTTTGATGCCCAGTAACAAGAGATCCTCGAGAATGGTGTCTTCAAACTCGGTCTAGAAGATACCCGTCAGATGATGGTTGGATTGAATTGGGATGACAGACCCTCTCTTTGCTCGGATTCGTGTCATCAAAGCGGATGATCAACTTGCCCTTGTACATTTGGGCAAAGTACTGGTTGAGCATGGCTGCTTTGGCATGACCAATGTGGAGGTAACCGCTGGGCTCGGGGGGGAAGCGGGTAACGACCTCGCCCATCTTGGCACCTTCAAGACCGAGAGCGAATCCAGCGGCGACTTTAGTCGAACGCGCCTTAGTTGCCTTTGCGGCAGTCAATGCGGCCAATGAAGACTGGGTAGATTCGAGGGATTCGAGATGGGTGAACCAACGGTTGAGGTGGGCATGCTTGTTGTTTTTGAGGAGGCCGACAATCTTGATGCTCCCTTGAGCAATGATAAGCAACAAGATGAATGGACGTAGACTAGAGTCACCTTTGACCGTGCCCCATACCATCCAATCCGCTGCAGTCAGATCGTGACCAACCAGGAAGGTGCGATACGCCAGGTAGTCATCGAGAGAGTCCAGCGCAGTGATGATTTCCGGAACGGCGGCAGTGCTGGCCAGGCTTTTGGCAAGGGCGAAGAAGGACGCGGTCTGACAAATTCCTCAGTCCGAATCTGAGAGATCCACGACAGACCTACCTTTGCACTGTCTCCGGAGAGTCCGCCTTCCTTTGCCAAAGCGTGTACAATGTCCTCCTCGGTTGTGATTTCAGATCCATTGAGTTGAAGGACAGGACCGGTCGCACTGTCGTCAAAGACGAGTTCGGCTTTTGCGGTGTACGCTGCGATAGCCGTGACGGCGTAGGGGAAGGGTGACAGCTTGGGCGACAGCGTGAGGGTGGCCATCGTGGTAAGAGGTAGAGAGGCACACTGATGGACTTTGCCCAGGAAGAGCGGGTCAATGATAATTCGAGTCAATAATGACTTTACGTCATGGGCCTAAGAAAAGCGCCTCGACTGATCAGCTGCTAAAACTTTCTTGACCCCTCCGCCCACCATGCCGATGTTGTGAGTCGCATGTATCCCGCGCGTAGGCTTGCTGATCCCAAAGCAGGCCAGATCCCTCCCAAAAGTACAGGCCGTACACTCCCTTGAAACTCAAAGACCGCCAATGGCCTTCCAAAACATTCACTAAAGCCCCCATCTGGCTCTCGACCGATCTGCGTGATGGAAACCAGGCGCTGGCAAACCCAATGACCATCGAGCAGAAGACCACTTTCTTCCGCCAGCTCGTCAAGTGCGGCGTCAAGGAAATCGAAGTAGCCTACCCCGCCGCCAGCGACACTGATTTCGGCTTCGTCCGTGGCCTCATTGAGAACAAGGAGGTCCCAGACGACGTTTGGCTACAGGTCGAGTCATCCAACACCCATGTTGCTCAATCTATTGACGCCCGCTCCCAGGTCCTCACTCCTGCCCGCGAAGACCTCATCAAGCGAACTATTGACTCCGTTGCCGGCTGCAAACAGGCTATCATTCACTTGTACAACGCGACTTCCCCGACATTCCGCAACGTCGTCTTCCACAACTCCAAACAGCAGACAATCGATCTCGCGGTCACGCACACCAAAGTTGTCAGACGGCTCACCGAAGAATGTACCGCCAAGACTGGCACGGTCTTCCGTTATGAGTACAGTCCGGAAACCTTCACTCAAACTGAACCCGACTTTGCCCTCGAGGTCTGCGAAGCTGTCAAGACAGCCTGGGGCAAGGCTGGTCCAGAATTCGAGAACAGGATCATGTTCAATTTGCCATCCACCGTCGAGATTGCTCCGCCAAATCATTACGCTGATCAGGTGTGCATTTCGCCATACTGGTCAATTCATATGACTTACTCGGCCGAAGATTGAGAACTTCTGCAATAAAATCTCACAACGGGAGACTGTCATCGTGAGTCTGCATCCACACAACGACCGAGGTATGGTTATTCTCGCGTCACGGCCTTCAGTCATTGACATTCTGCGATCAAAGGCACTGGAATTGCGTCGGCCGAACTTGGTACCCTCGCTGGCGGAGACCGCATTGAGGGGTGCTTTTTCGGAAACGGAGAGCGAACGGGTAACGTTGACCTGGTCAATCTGGCTCTCAACTTGTACACCCAGGGTATCAGCCCAGGTCTCGATTTCAGTGATCTGCAATCCACCATCGACGTTGTAACCCAATGCAACGATCTCCCCGTACATCCCCGCCATCCTTACGCTGGTGATCTTGTCTTCACCGCCTTTTCTGGATCACATCAGGATGCCATCAAAAAGGGCTTCGAGGCTCAGAAAATACGGCACGCAGAGGCAGCAGCCAAGGCAGAGCCCAAGTACTGGGACATTCCCTACTTGCCTGTGGACCCTGCCGATCTCGGTCTCAACTACGAGGCAGTCATCCGTGTCAACTCGCAATCTGGTAAAGGCGGCATTGCATACCTCGTCAAACAGCACTTGCAGCTGGACATGCCGCGCAAGATGCAGATCGCCTTCTATCAAGTCATACAAACGATTTCGGACCGCGAAGCCCGCGAGATGACCGTGGACGACATCACAACCGCCTTCCGCCAGACGTATCACTTTGGCGGCCCCAAATACAAGGGCAGATTGTCCTTGCGCAACTTCCGCATCTCCACTGAACCCAGTCCTGATCCCAACTCGGGCGATGAGGCCGACGAGCGTCGGAGGTTCGATGGAACTTTGAACGTGGATGGCGTCCTGCGTGTTGTCCGAGGAGACGGCAATGGACCTTTGTCTGCTCTCCTGGACGCCCTCCGCACTCACCTAAATATCGACTTCTCGATCAGGGAGTATACTGAGCACACCCTCGACATGGAGGAAGGCCAGAACTCGCGCGCTGCCGCCTATATCGAGCTTGTTCCCGCTGGTGATCGCAAGTCATCCACGTCCTGGTGGGGAGTTGGTATCGACTCGGACATCTCTGGTGCTGGTCTCCGTGCTGTCCTCAGTGCGGCTAATTCTGCTATTGGAAACGCGGAGCTGCCCGAACTCAAACTCAGCGTCGGGTTCAACGCCAAGTCTGGCCAGGCCGACGTCGCCAGCGTCATCGTGAACTCCCTGGGACTGGAACTTCCCCGTCGTTTCCAGGCTTCATTCTTCGAAATGGTACAGCGCGCTGCTCGCAACGCTGGTGGAGAGATCTCCCTTGGCGCACTGACCGACCTCTTCAAGAGGTCTTATGATTACGACGTTACCAAGGTCAAACCGGAATTCTCGATGAAGTCGTTTTCGTTGGAACACGTTGATGCCACGAGGCGTGTTCTGACTGGGGAGTTCATTTTGTTTGGGTCGGTGCAGAGCGTCAAGGGAGAGGGCAATGGCCCTCTATCTTCCACCGTCAGTGCCATCTCTGCGAACATTGAAGGAGCTCTCAGTATACGCGAGTATTCCGAGCATTCCATCGGCGAGGGCGCCGAGGTGGTTGCTGCATCGTATGTCGAGCTCCTGTACGAGCTGCCCGGCGAGAAGAAGCGTAGCTCATGGGGTGTGTCCACGGACGCGGACATCACTGCTTCGGGTATCAAGGCGGTGTTGAGTGCAGCAGGGAGGCTGGCGCTGGTCCGGAAGTAGACGGTCAATGGGCATTGAAGAAGGTTTCTGTATCTGTATTGACCTCTTGGATAACCGAATGTATTGCGTCCTGTCTGCCTCATTGCCTGCGTTCGGAGAAGGAGAAGTTCGAACAATGAAACGCGGCGTCTTAACATTGAGTTCTAAATTGAACGTCAACAACCGAACACTACTTCGTATCAGATGCGTAAATAAAATTCAGTCCTCAGAAGTTGGCACGTGGTGCTGTCGATCGCGTTTGCCCTGCATCAGTGCTGAGTGCATGCCATCATTCATTACGCTCATGGCTAGGGCAAAGCTGTGCGCCAACGTTCCTTCACGCCGTCATACAGCTTGCACCCATATTCGCATCCAGCGCGAGCTTTGACGAAATGTCGTCTTCGAAGAGCAGAATGACAACACACGATCTTATCGACGTCCTCGGTGAGAAACTCTCAAAGAAGTGAGTCTTGGATCACGTTTGCGGCGTCTTACTTATTGTACCACCCTTCGGCAGAACTTTCAAGTCAATACGCGACGTGTGTGGACTCCAACTCTAGACTGTGTCTCGTGTTGCTTATGATGCTCTAGCTCGACGTTATCGACGCACGGCTGCAGAAACTGGTAGCCATCATACGAGGGAAACGCAACGCATTGCAGCCTGTACATCGGTTGCCTCCCGAGGTCATGGTGTCAATATTTCTCAAAACTCAGCAGCACCTGCCGAGCTTCATCCCCACTCCTCTTCATGGCCAGAAGTTTGACCTGGAACATCGCAGCTGGCTGTCACTCCTCCATGTCTGCCGCCAATGGCGGGGTATCATTGCCTCCTCCCCTTCGATGTGGAGTACTGTGGACAACAGTATCATGCCGGACAAGTTTTTCAATCGGTCCGGGGCATCCCTTCTTACCGTATTCTTTGGCATCCGGAAACCATCCTTCTCAGCGAACGAGATTGGTCACCTCACGCCCCATCTCAGTCGTACCAAAGAACTGCACCTTGGATTGTCAAAATGGACCGAGTCTGTGACAACAGTGCTACAAGCATTATCGACTCCCGCACCGGAACTCAGAAGCCTGACCCTCGATACCCACGGCAGCGTTTCTGTTGGATATCACTTACCACCCCTGTTCAATGGAGATATGCCTCGTCTTCGCAAATTATCTCTCGAATTCTTTACTTCGTGGCCCTCCACTTACTTCACTGGACTCACTCATCTTTGCTTGCACCATCAAGCAACGCCACATTTCTATCGTCCATCGACAGCAGAGTTCCTCGACTTCCTTGATGCATCCCCTTATCTCCAAGAGATCATATTGGTCTACGCTGGACCAACCAGGGGTCTCGAGGATGATTATCCTCCTCCGAATCCGTGGCGCAAAGTGCGGCTGACGGAACTCCAGGAGTTGAGCTGGGGCAAGATCGAGGATATATTACACGTGCGGAGGCTCCTCACACATCTTTCTATTCCCGAATGGACACGGCTGTATTTCTGGGGATCATCAAATGCCAACGGTGGTGATCTAGCTGACTTCATCCCAGCCGATTTGACATATCTCCCTTGCATGACGGGCATGCTGGAGTGGCGAATGCGCTGCTCTTATCAAACTCATCCTTGCCTGGATCACGGCAGTTTCTTGGTCGCATTCGTTGACGAAGTCCTGTACACGCTGAACATCGCATGGGAGTCATATATTGCGCGACTGCCGAGCGCGTTTAGGCCCATTCTTTCCACGATCCAAAACTTCTATGTCCTCGATAGTATCAATATATCCGACGATCTCTGGAAGGATATTTTCCGCTCCCTCCCAATGTTGACCTACCTTCTGCTACAACCACCGCAGCAATGGGCTTCACCGCGCGGCATCCTTGGTGCGCTCTATCCAGATGAAGGTGCAGGTGGCGGCTTCGCCAATACATTCGGTTTCAAAGCCATGCGGAAAATGCATGCGCATGCGAAGGATTCCATTCTCTGCCCAAATCTCCACACGTTGGCCATAGAGGCTGATCCCAGTTTCCAGGGATCCTATATCAGCTCAGTTGCGAAAGCCCGCCTGAAAAGAGGTAGCCCTTTACGGCGGCTGGAGGTGAGGCACCTCCGTACCCCGACGCCTGCCGTTGTCTCAAACAGCAAACGGCCTGGATCATCTCTCTTCGTTGTCGAGGGTCCCCAGTCTTCTGGAATCACTCCTGTCGAGCAGGCGAAATTGGATATGGAGGATAGATTTGCGTTGGAGAAATCAGTGGAGGAGGTCGTATATCTGTATGAGCAAGAGCCCACTCTCTTCGAGCCAGAGACATGGCCAACGAGAGGTTACATATGGACAATGATGACTCTTCCTAATTGACATCCGGACGACGTGATTTATCCTCGCTACGATTGTGGACAAATGTGGGTGCCTCCGTGACGTCAAGCCCGACTATCTCCTGCACATAAGTAGTCGGAGCCTCTACTTAGCACGCTTTGTTGATGGATAGCAGGTTACGTTCGAAGACGGCTAGCGGGCCACGTTGGGAGCTATCATGTCGCCTCAAGTCTGATGGCTGCTCTGGGCCCTCACACATAATTAATAAGCGTTAGCGATCATCAACGGCCCAACGGGCTCGGAGTGGATCAGATTCACAAGCACCTTACTCTGCTACTTCCACCATCGATACTTGCGACTTGTTCAAATCTATCATTGCATCTCATCCTATATGCCGACCTCTTCCCCGATATATCATGCAACCACTCGCGACCTCTTAGATGCACTGTCATGGAGGGTCTCCAACAAGTGGGTGTCCTACGTGTTTGGTCTCATTGTCGCGTGTAATGACAGCGGCCAGGTCTTATAAGTCCCTGAAAGACGTGAGCCCATATCAGGAAGATATTGCGACCATTGCTTGACACTCAATACTGTACAGCTCGATCTACTCGACACGCGTCTCCAGCGGATAATAGCTGTTGCTCGTGGGAAGCGCAACGCGCTCGCACATATCAATAGACTTCCTGCGGAGCTTCTGGTCATCATATTTGCCTACACCCAGCAGCATCTTGAGAGCTTCCTGCCCACCCCAGCAGATGGGACGGCCTATGATAAGAATCATCTTGACTGGTTATTCCTTCTCCAAGTTTGTCGCCACTGGCGGAGCGTCGCTGCTATGTCAAACCGCCTTTGGAGCATCATCGACAATGGATCCATGCCAGAAAAGTTCCTTAAACGCTCCGGTAACGCCAAAATCACAGTGTACTGTGGCATTCGTACGCGATCATATCCCAAGACGGACCTCTATCTCTTCCTCCCCCATCTCCCCCGCATCCGAGAGCTTCATATAGACGTATCAAGATGGAACCAATCCAATGAAGCAATGCAGGACCTTTGTGAAACGCTAGCAGACGCTGCTCCGGCTCTTGAAAGCTTGACGATGGACACGATGGGGCCCGTCAACGGACACAATACCAGTGTCTTGCCTGAAATTTTCGGCGGGAAAATGCCACGGCTACGCAAACTATGCCTCGAGTGGTTCTCGTACTGGCCCACCAATCAATTTCGCGGATTGACGCACTTATGCCTACATCACCAATCATTCCCCGAAAACCGTCGTCCGACGACTGCCCAGTTCCTCGACTTCCTCGACGGATGCCCCGATTTGGAGGAGCTTGTCTTGGTTAGCGCTGGTCCCACCCGACCAGAAGTAGAAGACTTACCTTCCACCCATCCCGACAGAGTTGTGCGGCTCAACAGTCTGCGACAATTCACCTGGGGGAAGGTCAACGACCTCACATGCGTTCGGCGGCTACTTTCTTATCTTTGTCTCCCCGAAAAAACAAACATGTACTTTTGGGGCTGCCCAGTTCTAGGAAACGACGGAGACATCGCGAATCTCGTCCCCTCGGATCTCACCAACCTACCTTGCATGACCGGAATGGTGGAATGGCGCCTCCGATCTTCCCCGTACCATACCTTGCCCTCGGGGCGCGACAACTACATTCTCGCGTTCGTGAACAAGATTTTATACACTCTGGACATTGGAATGGAAGCGCACATAGCACGAATGCCGACTGTATATGCTCCAATCATTCGCAATGTTCAGAGGCTGTACGTCAAAGATACCTTGGATCTTTCCACGTCCCTTTGGGAAGACCTCTTCTGTTGCCTTCCTCATTTGAAGGATCTTCTGCTGAAACCCCATCCAATGTGGAATGCGTCTCGCGGAATTCTAGCAGCACTCTATCCGGACCCGGTCATGACGGACAAGCCAGTAGTTCGTACGGGGCTGAAGGGTATGCTTGGTATCGAGGGTCTCTTATGCCCTGAGCTGGAGAAGTTGTCGTTCGAGGTACTTTCGGGCATACAAGGCCCCGGATTCTATATCAGCACCTTGACGAATGAGAGAAAAAACCGGGACAAGCCCATACAGACGCTGGAGCTGAAATATCTCCGAGCACATGTACAACTTGAACCAATGCACGACCTCGTGGCTGTCTCGCCTCCCCCAGCCGGACCGAACCTAGTTCCCCCACCTGGACATCCTCCTCACCAGCAGCCACCTGCAAACACCGGTCCTCCCGTAACGTCCCAGGGTCAAACCAGTTTGGAGATGGAAAGCATGCGCGTCGCGGAAGCGACCGTGAAGGATGTGCGGTACGTCTATGATCAGGAGCCCATGGAAATGGATCCGAAAGAGTGGCCGACAAGAGGCTACATATGGACGACCATGACGCTACCAGAAAACGATTGACCTCTCTAGAAACACAACGAATATGATATCTTAGTAACGTACCTGTCCAGGTGAAAAGTTGGACCGTGCAAGACGCAAAGAATGATAGAACAGCAACGCAGATAGTCACCGTATTATGAAAGGTCTTGAAGTTTAGGTATTCAAGCCCGCCATGCCTTCGAACCAATGGACCAACGTCTCGACTTTGCGTACCGATGGATCGCTGTATCCTAGCCGGAGATCTGGGCGAAGTCTCATGTCTTCGGGAGTGCGTGGCATGGTGCGATAGTAAAGCTGGCACTGAGATCGAAGAAACGGAGATGCAGACAGAGACGTTGACGTCCGATGTTCATAAGTTGCTGTTACGTCTGGATGGCTTTTCAACGCGAAAACATCGAGCTCAAAGACCGACCTACTTTCAACTAAGACAATGTCACCTCGTTTGACGCCCACTGAGTCCCCCAAGCCACCCCAAACTTCAGCAGTCTGCCTCCATGCTGTGAGCTTGCAAACATGACCTTCTTCATCTCCTAAAATCATCTTCAATACGTGTATGGAGGTTCCAGCGTCAGGTCCCTTCTTCAAGCGAATTGAATCTGGACCGTCCACTTCCAAAATGGCCAGGAGCATCGAAACTTTCCGAGAGCCCTTTTGGCCGTGAAGGGAGGATAGCGCCGTCAGGGAGTGCAAATTGAAGTGGAAAGTCGGAAAACGGGCAATGGAAGATGAATCAGAATAGTTGGCGGACATGGATTGGCTCTCTTCGGTCTCTTGGGTCTCGATGTTGGAGAAGGAGTGCCCCAAAAACGAATGTACACCACTACGCTGGTCTCTTGTTTCGTCGAATACAGGATTTGTGGGAGGCCATGTCAACAAAGTACTATAATCTATGTTTGTGAGTGAATGTTGTATGCACACGTCATTGAAAAACCTTACCGTGTTCTGATTGCTGCGACTCTTCTAGTGCGCCATCCTGAAAGATGATGTTTTTGTATAGACGCGATATCCGCCTGCTGGCAGCTGCAAGCGTTGCAGGAGGCAAAGGTACGTCTTGCTGTGTGTCGCTGAGCTCTTCTGTGTAATTCTCCCAATGATATGTTTGTTCCGTGGTTTCCAGATTTGCTGAGGTTGGGGCGCCCAGGAAGACGTGGTACATGGTGGTAAGCTCCGTGGTGGTTCGCGACAACAGGATTGGCTATTTTTATCGCTCGCTCGATCGTGACTGAGCCGTCTTACAGCGTTTTCGGAAAACATTGTCATTTTCGCTCTTCGCTGCACGCAGAAAACAATTTCTGAAACAAAATTACTTATTGAGTACCTGCAGGGATTGTGCACCAAGAAAGGCAAAGAACACCGAGAGTTCGCATGTCCAACGCATGTCCATCGTCCTGGAGCGCCAAAGCCTCCGTGGGCCTTCAGCTCCCCTCACCGTTGGGGTGTATTGTGAGGTCCACAATGAAGTTTTGGCATGACTCCCTCCAAGTTCCTCTGTTTTGAGTAGCATGGCAGAAAAGAAAAGTTGTACATAGGTTGCCTCAAGACTTTTGCGGAGGATGTGGGACTGACTGAGGGCCAAACAGCTGCTACTACGACGCGACGCGACTGAATCTGTCGGTAGCTCTGCTGGTGTGAGTCTATTTTTGGTGTGCCAAGCCCAGGGACTCGACAATTTATTCGTGTTTCAGGAATTATTTATCGAGGCAGTCGAAGTTCACGAAATGACAATGTTTTCCGAAAACGCTGTAAGGCTTAGGCTGAACAAATTTTTAGAACGGCATCTTGCGCGTATGCAGGCTTGATTGAGTATAGAATAGTAGGAGTACATTTTCAAAAATGTCAAGATAGTTGATGTCTATTGGTGTCTAAGCAAGAAGGGTGGAAGGGTGATATGGGTATCTACGAATCCCAAATAGCACCAAATGCAGGAATTCCACGACTCATCATACCATAAACGATTTTCTTTGTCAAAGGCTCGTTAGATATAATGACAACGGCTTCCGCGTTGAAATCTTTGACTATCTTGTATGTCAGCTTCACCATATCAGGGCGCCCGTAGACGCGTGAATCTGCGACCGCTATGATGAATACAAGGACATCAGGAGATGACTGAATCATTCCGTACCGTAAATGCAAGCGTCAGGTTCGGCCTCCTTGACAGCATTGACAAGATCATGACCAAAAGTCTTGACAATGTTGGGGCCGGTCCACAACAGTCTCGCAGGTTGGCGCTTCTCGAACAGACACGGGGCAATAGGTCCGATACCACTGCCGGTAGCGACAAAGACAACACGGCGGAACATGATGTTGACTCTCAAGACACCGCACACAGGCGTTCCGCGGAAGTAGATCTCTTTAGGTGGGTTGCGTATCAGCTGTGTGGTCCAGTCCCCGGCCTGGGAGACGACGATTGAGAATTCGTCTTCCCCAGGAACTGGAACGTTGGCAAAGGCGTGCCACTCGTGCAGTGGATCTGTCGAAATACGGCTAAAAGATCCAGGAACTGGGCGAGGGTGGAAGCCAAATACTGGGGTGGTAGTATCAGTAGACGATGTTCTGGATGAGAATTTAGACTCGCCTCTGTAGTTTACGAACAGACGGACGGCATGGTCGGAGAGGACCACTGCGCGTACGGGCACCTTGCGTAGACGCATCCAAGGTAGAATCAGAGAGCCGGAAACGACTAGCATGAGCCACATTGGCGCCGAATGCACGAGAGCGTGTGCAAGCGTCGCATCCTTTTTCCAGTCATTGGCCAGCAGAACAACTTGAGCCCATACAAGAGCGGTAGCGGTCCAGCCCATGAACCGGTGAATACGCTCGAAGGTATCGTGACTCTTGGATCGGAAGGAAGGGTATGCGAAAACGATAATACCAACCAGGAAGATGAGAATAATCCAAGTCACGGTGACAGTGGCAATCGATATCTGAAGGCAAGTGAGCTACCAGATAGAAAGTTCTTGTATTATAGCTGACCTCTTCATTTCGAACGAGTTCTTTGGTACCCTGCCCAGCCAAGGCACCAAGCCAGACGGTGGCAGAAACGGCTGCGCCTGTGTGGATACCTCCAAGGTGATACACTCTAGCCATAAGCAAACGAAACCACAGAGGCCAGCTGTGACCATGTCAGCAAAGGAGCACCTCGAAATCCATGCAGTCACTGACGAAGGAGGCACTGAGGTAAATATGAAGAACAGGGCGTTCACTACGTAGTCCTGTCGCATGAGAATCGAGACAAAGACATTGGCGACCGTGATCAAGCCGAGCCTCTGGGAGTTGACCCCGGAAGCCAGGAGAGCAGTCAAGATAGCCATGTTAGTTGTGGCCACAACGCCAAACAGGCGATGGTAGATCGTGAAGACCAGATGGCGAAGGTCGCGCATGACCTTGCCTTGTGTCTTGTCTAGAATGTCCTGCTCTAAGTAGCCATCCCAGGGCAGCTGTTCCAACACGATACTAGCTTCCGATTTGGTAGACGGTTCGCCAACTGTGGTCGAAGTGCTCGAGTACGACAGAGACTCCACATCAAAGGCAAGAGACGGGATGACTGGCGCTGGAGTGCCCATCTTGTGTTGGTTTGGGAGATGGGAAAATTGGATCCAGAGTGGCCCCCTTTATACTTCCGAGCTGCTTTCACAACAAGGTCTCGCAAGGAGCTGGCGCATACCTCCGAGCTAGCTGTTGACCCAAAACGGGAAGTCGCACATCTTTGATATACTTCTGTGACACTCCCGCTAGCGGAACGCTGGCCAACGCGCAGTACTCGCCAAGTTGTTGAAGCTGCCTATAGTGACTTTGTATCGATTCGATGTGAGACCTAGCACAACAAACAGAAGAGTATGAAGCCCGGGGGAAAACAACCAGAAGTAAGCCTCCCAGACGCGTTTGGGGGTTAGCGGCGCATGCCTGAACGACATACTGTCATGCATGTCATGATCAGTACCTGGGCTCAGTGACATCGAGCCACCCATGCTCGAGCCGGTTCCGAGCTCGTTTGCTTGAGCCACGCGAATTTCTGCAGTCCAGTCCAAAGAGCACAAAGCGTGTAGTCCACTCGTTGTCCTTGCTGAGGGCGCAAACCGCAGAGATACCTGTCAATTGCTGCCCATTTAGTCTCGAGGAGCTTCGGAGTAGGTGGTGGCAAGAAGTAAAGAACGGCCGGCAATGTGTGGATGAGTTACAGAGATCTTCACCGCTGTCTTCCGATTATAAGGCTGCCTTTCTGGTGAACGACGACAGCGATACATGGCCGCTTCACCCGAACGTCTGTGTACAAAGTTGAGATCCTGTTGTGACTGGTAAGCAGGGGAATTGCATTGGCGCGTTGCTTGCATGCCTGGTATAGCGTTCGCTGAGACTAGTTCAACTCTAAGACAACGGAGGCCCGGGGCACTGCCGAGCACGCCGGGTCTTCCCAGCCTGCCGGATTTCAGAGTCCGCTCATATAGCACAGTGTCCGAACCTAATTTTTTCCTCACATCAACGAGAGCGGACGAAGACATCCAAATCTTTTCTAACTGATTATCTGTTCATATTCATAAAAGTGCGCCTTGTCCGGTGCCCTCGATGGCGTCGATGGCGCCGTTGCTGACAGAAATCCGCAGGATGTCTGACGCTGGAGATGACATTCAAGTCGATGCCCCCGTCGAGGAGGTTGCCGCTGAGGCGCCCAAGGGCAAGCTTTCCGTTGAGGATGCTCTTCAGGTGTGTTACAATCTCCGTTGCCTTGTCTGATTGCTGAGTTCCGTTCAGCAAGTCCTGAAGAACGCCCTTGTTCACGACGGTCTCGCTCGCGGCCTCCGGGAGTGCGCCAAGGCCCTCGACAAGCGCCAGGCTCACCTTTGCGTTCTTGTCGAGACCTGCACTGAGGCCGAGTACATCAAGCTCATCGAGGCTCTTTGCGCCGAGCACAAGATCAACCTCATCAAGGTCGGAGACGCCAAGATCCTGGGCACCTGGGCTGGTCTCTGCAAGATTGACCGTGAGGGCAACCCTCGCAAGATCGTCGGCTGCTCCTGCGTTGTCGTCAAGGACTTCGGCAGTGACTCCGAGGGTCTCCACGTCATCCTCGACTACTTCAAGAACCGTTAAGGTGAGCACCGTTCCTCCAAAGTAATAGGATGACAAAACAGACTCCCTCTACCGAGGCCTAGCCTCTGAGGAAAACGTCTATCCGGAATCATTATATACTGTCTGAATCTCCTCTTGATCTCCCCAATCAGTGTCCATTTTACTCACACATTTTCCAGGTTCTTTGCTAGTGTCGTAACGTGTAGTAAAAATGAAAACCCATTCAAACATTTGAAAATACGCGTTCTTTCTATACTTGAGAAAACGCTCGAGTACTTCATGGGTCGACAAATGACCAACGTCCATAAGCGTGGTGAAACATTGTTGGCCACATACATAGCCGCTTTTCAAGAATTGAATTGAGGAGACACATGTCCCATTAAATTGTATATTCGGTATATGCAATATACATGCACAAGAGGTGCAATTCTGGTATGCACGTCAAAGACAGCGGGGTCAGAGCACTCGCGTAGGTCCATCTCGTCGATCGTATATCTGTGCCAGTAAGCCAAGCACCCCACCGTCCTCCAGACCGTCAGGCTCTGCTTCAACCTCGTATCCGCGCGTCCTCTTCGTCCCATCCACATACGACCCACCCAGCCCACTGCCTACTCCACCATCCTCATTGAAGTCATCTTCCGGAATCATTGAAACCTCATGATTTGGGGGACGATAAGTAGGCATCTGCACACTGCCTTGCGAGTCCCCAAGCACAGCTGTCTGCGCCATTGATTGACCGCCAAAGATCGCAGACGAGGTAGGCATCGGTTGTCCTCCCAGGAACGTCGAGGTCCCGAGGAAGCTTCCCCCACCGGGCCCTCGGCGTCGGGCTGAGAATTGACTCTGCTTGAGAGCTCGGTCGTACTCGTGCGCTCTATCAACTGTTGAGACATGTTCCGCGCCTAAGGTCGCAGTGCTTTCGGATGCAGCCGGTGGCACCCTGCGACGGATTGACGTTCCAGGCAAATGGGCCGCAGTGAACTCTGCCATACGATTGAGATATGCTGAGCCAGATGGATCTGAGGGATTCCAGTCAGGATTCGCAGCCTATGTTAGGACGTTCAGCTATCAGCCATACACGATGTTGAGAGGGCCAATTACCTTGAAGTTGAGGAAACTCTTCTCCATTTTGCCCTCGTTCGATATCATACGTCGATCTTGTACTTGAGCAGGAGCTCCGAACTACATGAGCAGGTCCGTCAGAGGCAATCAATATGACGACAACACGAGACGATGTACCTTGACATTTCCGTGGCGTTCAAAATTGAACTCTGCAAAGCTGCACACGTAACCTCTGCCGTCGACATGTACGGAAAACTCGCGAAAGAAATCAACCACCGCTGGTGCACATTCCGGGAGAGAGAACCACAGGACAAACGGTGTCAACACGACAGACAAGACTTCTTCCACAAAGATCAAGATTTTCATCGCAAAGAGCTCTCCGAATTCTTGGTGTGTCTGGGCACAGCATGTCAACAACGCTGATACCACATGCTGAGACGCAGAAGGCACTTGCCTTTTTGCTGTGTAACTCGCCCCGCCATTCCTCTGGCATGTAGTGTGTATACGTGATGACTTCGGTCATTAACAGCTCCGGATCGAACACACGATTGTCATCGGGTATCATGCCTCGCGCGACCGCAAGTATGGATCCAAACACACCCAGATAGAATAGGACAGTGCGATGAGGCGTGATCTCGAGGTGTCCTAGAATGTCCGGGTCCAAGACAGTAGCCAGAAACAAAACAGCCGCAAATGATCCAGATATGAATGCTACAAAACTGAGAGAAAAGTCAGTCTAGAAGAACATGATCTTGGAGGGGACACACTTGAAACGCACCGCATTATGAGGGTCATCTTCTCATTCGGAAATTGCCCGATGTACATGCTAGCAGCAGGATAGCTTTCATCAAGCCTCCTCGCAAACAAATGCGGTAATTCATTGAATTCGCGGAACTTCCATTGCGCGTAAGAGGTGTAGCGCCTACCTCCAATTGACGAGGGGTTCTTGTGATACTCCTACGCAGGAAATCAGACGACAACCGGAATCCAGATGATATTCGTACCTCAAAATAGCGGAAGAACGAATACATGAGGAGATAGAGAACGATGAACGGTGCGAAGATGGCGTTGAGGATTCCCATGAATATGAATCGTCGCCTCAAACTGATGAGATGCTGAGTGTCAAATGTCATGGAAACGCTGCTGCACAAACATACCCTTCAATCAATGGCACTCGATTTCTCGAGGTAAGGAACACCTTGCGTACTTGCCCAGTCCGATCGAAGAGATACTCCATGAGACAGAATCTGAGATTCCATTCAAGCGCCTGGGTTAGCATCTTGCCCTTCCCCGTCTCTTCGCTGATGAAACGATTCAGGAAGCGCGGAAGAGGCACTCTAAGGTCGAGTAGATCCTTGTTGAACAGTGCTATCAGATAGTTCTCCTGTCGGAGGATGCGGTTCGCAATGTCGTGCGCGTCTAGTTTGGCAACGCTAACATCGTCGGGGGTGCCTGCGTTACGAGAGGAGAGGGCCGTGTTGGGATTGTCCTCGCGAATCGCCCCAATTCGGCGCACGATCTCGGGCCATGAGATAGTCTGGATATCCACCTAGGCGCCACCATCAATCAATATATTCGTGTGACATGGGGGAGCAACCAACGAACGCACATCGGGGACATTTAATAGATGAGTGTAGAAGTTGTACATAACGCGTAAGCGTTGTATGCCGAATATGAAAGATACAATTTGCCACACGTAGAACGCGGTGAAGGGGACGAAGACCATTAGAGTGAAGCCAGAGAATCTAGAGCACAACGATAAGCTTAGGTTAGCCGGATCACAGACACCTACTTCGTCACGCAGCGGTCTACGATTGCTTCCGACAGACGCATGGACTTGTCGGGATGGATGCGTGAGTAGTCGATGCATCCAAGGAGAAAGGTAGAGAATCCAATCACAAACCCAGCCGTGCTAATAACTCATCAATTGGACAAGACAAATGCTGGTGGCTATGAAGCACTCACAGAAGGTTCAAGCCGCGGGATAACGCGATGCTGTATATTCCCTTTCCCTCGTAGTAATAATAGACATCCTGCAGGAACGCGTCCAGATTGGAGACGTTGACCCAGTGCCAATGCGCGAGTCGGACAGGGTCTGCGCTGTGCATGGGGTTCAGAGCCGGTCTGGAGTGGGCATCGTGCTGCGTGGCGTGTGGCGCTTCGACATTGTCTGGATCGAGTTCTGACGGGCGCGGTGGGATAGATAGCGACGCGTGGGTGGGCAGGATGGGCTGCTTCAGCGTCTTGCCCGGCGCGGAGAGCAGCGGGCGCTGCCGACGCGCCGAGTGGCTGGGGCTGGCGCGGGCCTTGCCTTGTGCCTTTGCGGATTTGCCTTCGATCATGAAGCTGCGGGGGACTTCGCCGTCGTCTGAATCCTCATCGTGCTCGTGTATCTTATCTTCCTGGTGGATATTAGGGTGCAACGCGGCATGGCGATCAGAGGCACCGCGCCGAGGAGACTGCGAAAGCGGAATGTCTTGCTGCCGTCCTGCCTCGACATCGCCCTCGCCGTCCTCCGAGCCGCGCCCGTCCTCCTCTTCGTCCTCCTCAAGCAGAGACTGGTTCGCCTGGGTGTATCCCTGGTACGGTCTACTCATCGGGTTGAGCATATTGAGAAACGGTCGCGAGCTGGACGTCGATTGGAACATCGAGCCTTGCATAGAGCGCGAGCCCGACATTCTCCGCGGAGAGTGGCCGCTTGACATGGTGGTTTATGCTAGCCGCGAGACCGGCGCTTGCGTCTCCTTCAGACCCAGGACTCGACACTGACAGCAGCCTGCACTCAGCACTGCAGCTCGCTGACGTAGACTTCCAAAGATGGCACCGGCAAACGCCGCACGGCGCGAACGGAACCAAACCACGGTCCACTTCGCGCCCTGAACAGCCTTGATAACGTCTACCTTCACCATCTGTGGCATCTGTCAAGTTCTTTATGGGTCGCAGTGTACATCAACTTACTTCACGCTGGCACGTCACAACGTCCACTATCTCGTCCCATAGCATTTGCATGGATACGCATCTCCCACAGGCCTGTATACTTACTACATAGTGGGAACCTTCTTCGGAGCGGGGTCCCAAGGGCCAATAGTACAATGTCGGACCCGATGTACGCTGACTTCCACTTTCCCATTCCACCCATGCCACCCACCGCAGCGAGAACGTCCGAAGTTATCTTTGGTGGCCTCCGTATCCAAGATCGCTACTGATTTGTATTAGTGATATGTCTGGCAGGCTGGCAACGTCATATGGACGACCATCTGAAGCTATCGAGCTATATCGGTATCTGTATCCCACCTCCGTGCGATATCACTGTCACGCTGATTAGAATCTCAGGGCAAATGGCGTGGGTTGCGTGGATTTGAATAAATGGTGCGGACTCGGACTCGATAGGCGTCCGCGTTCGAGCTCCCTCTTTCCCTCTGGCAGCCCCCACTTCACAATGTCCACCGCTGGTGGTGAGACCACGTCGCCCGCTCCTTTTGACTTCAATGTCCGTCTTGGCATCGTGTTCATCATAGAAGCGGCCAGCCTGTCTGCTCTTGCAGTCGCTTCTTTGCTGGCATACATCGCAGTACGTCATGTCCTCATATTTTTTGTGCATTGACGAACTCCTCGTTTCTCATTAGTACTCGGCCTTTGCGGTGCGCAAAGGGGCCTCTCGGTCATGGAAAGTGTCGACCCACGTCCATTATTACTTCGTGAGCCTCTTGATTTCCGACTTGATACAAGCGATCGGTAGGCCCTTCCTGATCCATCTGTCGGGATGACTCACGTTTGTTAATTGTCGCGTTGCAGGCGGAATCATGGACGTTCAGTGGGTCGCCGATGCAGTCAGTACTCTTCATTCACCTATAAATCGGCGTTATCAACTCGCGGGACTTTTTAGCGCGTCACGGAAAATACCCTTTGCACGGTTCAAGGTTGGTAGCATGCGCTCGTGTGATCCACAGTCCTCTTCAACATGTGTTTGCAGGGATATTCAAGCAGATGGGCGATGTGGGCGTGGCGCTGTCGTATGTATGGTCTTTTGAGCTTATCTTCGTTTCTGAGTATGGACATTCACAGGACATTGGTACGGCAAGGTGCCCTGCTGAGAATTTCACAGTGCTGACCTGCTCGGGATCCAGTCCATTGCCCTGCATACCTTCACTGTGCTCGTCTTCCGGTGGCACTCGTCTCCCAAGTTAGCTCTCGTCGCCATTGCATGCATCTGGACGTTCATCGCGCTCATTGTCGGAGTGAGCATGGCGACGCACAAAGGCCAGGACTATTACGGCAATACACAATACTGTATGTCATCACACATCCCCAATTCCTGGTGGATGCTGACATGGTCATAGGGTGTTGGATAACTACGGACTACAGTACCCAACGGATTGCTCTGGAATACCTTTGGCTCTGGATAGCAGCCTTCGGCAACATTATTTGCTATCTCTTCATTGCATTGGTCGTCAAAGGTATGTTCGCACCCACAAATAGACGTCCTTCCCTCTATTGAGGCTTGTGATCTATAGGTTATATACTGGTCGATAGCGGAAAGATTCGGCGCCGGAGACAATCTGAATCCAAAATTGAGATGATAAGCACGTCTATGAGTCGCTCAAACGCCATCGCGATGCAGATGTTGTTGTGAGTGCCTCATCTTCATTTGCAGAAGAATGTTCCTCATCTTACGACGCAGCTATCCTGCGGTTTACATCGTCACGGTCTTTCCTATGTCAGTTGTGCGCTGGCTGTCCTTCAGAGGCGTGACAGTACCGTTCCCAGCGACTGTCGTTGCCAGTGTCCTCTTCTCCTCGTCAGGAGTTCTCAATGTCCTCCTCTTCTGCCTAACTCGGCCAGGCTTGGTACCGAACCGCAGCGGCAGTCGCTCAGCACACGAGATGATGGACAGCACAAGATACCCCATAACCATCGGAAGCCCAAACAGCGCGCGCCCACTGCACTCGCCAGATCGTGTTTATGACGGGAGCGTGGAATGGAAACGCGACGACCTTCGATTCGTGACGGACGGCTCGAGAGGTGAGGTCGTCACCGTTGATATAACTCATTCTCCGCCCAGCACGCCCAGTGGCGATGGGCGTTTTGATGTGGCATGAATGTAGTGATTAATGTAAGGTAATAAGTTGTATCCAGTAGTGCTATACCAGCTTCGTTTTTGTACTTACCGTACGTACATATGATTCTCTATCATCCTTGTCCGCGTCCTCAACTTATCCGTTCATTGGTTTAATGTCTCACATTCTTGCTAATACGCTCTCCTGCCGCTGTCGGCGCTATGAATCATTATGAACGGCTATCCTCGAACGTTGGGTACAGAACGATCTTGAAACCACTATCCCGTGCCATGCGCTTTCAGAAATGGCAGCTGGAGATGTAATAAGCCTTCCAGAAGTGCATCCATTTACTCGACCTGGAGGAAGGTAGGAAATGGGTTCAAACATCCTCGGGGTAGCGAGGACACGACTCTGTCAAATTGGCTGCGTGCTCTTCCGCCCGTCAACTGCAAACGTCCCGCTGATTCGAAATTCGAACAGCTCATGCTTGACTCTAAGCTTCAGAGCTTCAGCACTGACAGTTAATATTGGAACGCCCTTAGTGACACTGCTCATTGGTTCGAGATGGGTTTTGAGCCCTTCTGAGCCTGAGTAGTCACGAAACTTTTCCCACTTTCCTCCATATTTCGCCCCTCATGACTACTGATAACACCCTCCCACTGCCAGTGCCAGTCCCTTAGTGCTCACCATGAGACCGCGCCGACGCGTAGCCGGACCTCCTCAAGTCCTCCTCAGGATTTATTCCCAATGCCGCGGCGAATTCGATTACTACCGTCAACGCGCGCCCAGGGCGGGGAAAGGATGATCGTCACGGACGGTACCTGATATCCTTGTCACTCAGTGTAAGGAACGGATCAGGCCTATGCGCCAGGCACCTGAAGTAAGGAACCAGTTAAGGAACAGGTCGAGGGTTGCAAGAAAGTAATCGACGTCTTTCAGAAGAAGTTGGGCTTGAAGAAGCTAAGCACAGTCAATGTTATTTACTCTTGCTCATCTCTGGTAGCGTTCGGGAGACTTTCTCAACTTTGACGTCTCAGTGCTAGATAGATTGTAATGCGACCTTGCGACCTGTCAGTCATCCTGATGCGCCAGAAAGGATTGCGGCGGGAGAGGTTAGTTTTAGATGGAGGCAGATTGAAGCTAATCTGCTTGCCATCCATTACCGCTCCGTTTACGCGCCCTCCGCTATCACTGCACGCGGTGGAAAGTCTGGTTCTGTCTCAGTGTCTGGACTCTGGTTCCTGCCTGAGAGACTTGAGGAGACTTGTTTATGTCACGGTCTGGTCACGGTTAGTCAGATTCCTTCGTCCCGAGAAATTGGATGCCCCTAGCCCGCTGTCAAGGACTCATCGACATTGATTCAGTGATTGCACTATGCAAACAGGCCACCGACATGGCCGAAAGGGGATCGTTTACACTGATGCACCGTAGCGTTGCGAAGCGACCATTGCCTCCTTGGTAGGGTTGGCGGGATGGTCGAGGTTGATTTTCGCATTTTACCAATATTGTGCCCATTAACCGAAGCAGTCACCCGTTCGAATACCATATGTATCACTTCATGTAAGCAAGTTCCTGGGTTATAGAGAGCCCGGAGAGCATCAAACATGCATTAGACCAGGCTAAATCAAGGGTAAACTACGTCTATGGAGCAGAGGAGCCCTGTGGATTGAGGGAGGTATCTTGGTGATCTGCTCCAGCCATTTCAGAAGACTAGGAGTGGTCTTGTATACTTCATTGGGAGGTGAATATGACATCCAAAGAGTATCTGTGAGTATTGGTGCCAAGAAAGAGACAAGTGGCGTAGGATTTAAGAGAGTCACGTGATGATATCACTTTGCGCCACATGCTGAATCTACTGAAACCCGATCTTGTAGCTCTCCAGAAGTCGTGTGGCTACTTATACTGCGTATTTATGAGGGACTTGATTTCCCTGAAGGCAATGAAAGAGAAAAAACCCAATTTAAAACCTGCCTTTTGCCGGAATTGAACTGAGGATGTGCCGATTGGGACAGCGAAATCGGTGTAAAAATCCAAATTTCAACCTCGACCATCCCGCTTACGCTACTCCTTGGACAAACTCCGGACTTGACCAGACTGCAGGGCTCTTCTTTGGAAGTCAAGAATAAATAAGTAGAGTGGTTACACAGACTAGCCAAGACTTACTTCATACCGTTGGCCTTTGTTCAGGCAGGCACATTATTCGATGTACATGTGTACACTCAGTTCTGGCGGTGACGCATAACCTCTGCAGACCTCCAGAGACCACCATGGTCTTGACTTATCAATACACTTTTCAAAGCTCTAAGATGTGAAATTGCATGGTTGTCTCTCTGATTCGCTTCCATGAGGACCCAAGTACATGACCGAAGAACTCTTGAGGACCCGACAGACAAGCACGATCTAATCGGAAACACTCCTCTCTTCCATATACATCGGAGTCGAGAATGTGAAGAAGACGTATCCGGAGCGAGATGTGGCAAAGTTCCCTGTAGAATAGACGGAGCAACAATCACTTCCCCTCAAAGAGCTAAGTAGGTGGTCCCGTATGACCCGCGTGTGAGCTGAGGAGCCTTCCGAGGTTTCCAAGTACTTTGCACATTTCATGACCGGGTCCATTCTAGCAGAAAGGCGCTCGTATGTCGATGTGCGCTGCAAAGCTGCGCCACAGATATCCAAATGCAACATCTGCGCCGCATGAACGCTGTGGAAGAAGTCTCTGGACGCGTCTCTGGCAGTTGACCGTTGCGCCAAAACACAATCTTGATATTTTCTGTCGAGCACCTCACCTTCGACGCATCAGCGTTTGCAGCACGCACTATGGCGAAGTGGTGTGACAAGGTAGGGCCGCCTCTCGATCCTCTAAGCATCGGCGGCGTCGTCATTCGAAGCTTATTCTAGCCTGTCGGGGAGTTTGACGCAAATTGGGAGAGATGAAGTGTTTTCCTGTTGTTCTATGAAATGCGTCGAATGGTCAAGAGGAACTGCTTTCTCTAGAGCTTACGAGGGCTGAAACCATCGGAAGCCAACCCTTCACGATTGTGAGTGTATATAGTTTATGGTTTCGGGAACGTCGAAGTCTCCCAATATGCCTTTACCAGCTGTCTTTTCAGCACTTGATCGAGTTCTAAGTTCTGCGGGCAAGAAAAGAGCAGCAGTTTCAATTTGATGTCTTCGGGTGGGCGTCGACCTGCGGACGACAAGGAAACGTGGTCAAGATTCATCAAACATATTGATGTGATCATGCGTGAATTAAATAAGGCTACGTTTTTGTCAGTGAATGAGTAGAGTGAGCGTAAGGGAAGGGACACACTTATATGATAGAACGACGCGACCCAATGACTTTGTATCCGCGCTTCGGCCGCCTGAGCAGTGTCTGCTGCTCCTTTGTTAAGACCTCATGCGCTGCCACGTTCTCCACATCCACCAGTTCCTTCACTTTGAGTATCTTTCCGGCGACGATGGGGTCATGAGGGAAGAAGACGATCTGATTGCGTCGGTGAATACCAAGGGATTCCAGCGTACCCTTGATTCGGTCACCGAGTGATATGGCGGAGCGACGGAGGGTGATTTTGTAGTGCGTTTTAGGCGCAGCCTGCGAGACTGGGGTGGTGGCGGAGGTTGTCGCATTGCTGGCTATTGACCGTGCCCAGGTCGCCCGACAAGTCGTCCTGACCAGCGTGTTCGTCGTCCAGAAAGACATTTCCCTGCGAGACCTTGGTGTCAGGAACAGAGCATTATAGCCAGGCCAGTCCCACCTTGCCGCGCTGCTGGATGGAGTGAACGAACGAAAGTGGTGCACAGCCACCCGTGCCATTGTGAAGTGCGGGCCGACTCACGACAGATTCCCACGACTGCTTTCTCTCCAAATTTTCACTGTGCTGCTGAAGACAGCAGAGTAAGGATGGACGCGTCGGTGCGTTGCAAAGCAGTCAATCCGGTATTCAGCTTACAAAAACGTAGGTCAGAGCTCCAACGTTCTCAATAAATCGATGCAGGGCCTTTGGTCCAATCATCGCAAATCGACCAAGCTCAACTTGAATGCATCACCGAGTGCGCCTCCGACACCCCAAGAGGAACCCGCCACGCCGCCGGTTGAGCTCAACAACGATCAGCAGGCTGCCCCGGTAGCGGCCCCGCTGTCAACAGCAGCTGCAGAGGCATCGGAGCCCCCTCCATCGTCTGCAAAGCGGAAAACCAGGTCGACTCGCGAAGAGGGCTCAAAGAGGGCGAAGCTGTCTGCTAACCCCCCGCCAAAGAACTATGCTCCGCCCGCTGCGCGTCTCTCTGACCTCGGCGGTGTCGATGCATGTGTTGAGAAGATGCTCGAGATCGTAGCCATGCCGCTCTGTCATCCGGAAGTCTATCTGCACACTGGTGTCCAGCCACCTCGTGGCGTACTTCTCCACGGACCCCCTGGATGTGGAAAGACTCTTCTTGCCAATGCCATGGCTGGGGTAAGACACCGTTCAGTCAGTCGCCCATCATAGGCTGAATTGGCTACTAGGAACTGGGGGTTCCCTTTATCAGTATCTCGGCACCATCCATCGTGTCTGGAATGTCCGGAGAATCAGAAAAGACTCTGAGAGATGCTTTCGACGAAGCAAAGGTGCGCATTCGAACAATCATAGAATCCAGTCCGCTCATGTCAACAGAGAGTCGCACCTTGCATACTGTTCATTGACGAAATAGACGCGATCACGCCAAAACGCGAGAGTGCTCAACGAGAAATGGAAAGGCGTATAGTAGCCCAATTTCTCACTTGCATGGACGGTTAGTTGTGTTTCTACTGGCCCTTACTGGAGTCTCATTCTTGCCAGACATGTCATGGGACAAGAATGAGTACAAGCCTGTTATCGTGATAGGTGCTACAAATCGGCCAGACTCTCTAGACGCCGCTCTACGACGTGCAGGTCGCTTCGATCATGAGATCAGCATGGGCGTTCCAGACGACGAGGGCCGTGAAAGGTGTGCCATCTTGTTGATCCCATCCTTAACTACTGAACGGCGTCAGGATATTACGCGTTTTGTCGTCAAAGCTGAGACTGGGCGGCGACTTCAATTTCACTGCCTTGGCTAAATCGACCCCTGGATACGTTGGTGCTGATCTATCTGCTCTTACTGCGGCAGCAGGCATTATCGCTGTGAAGCGCATCTTCAAACAACTCTCTGAAGGGTCATTGATCCTTCCGCCCGCAGTGGTTGAGCCAGACAGTGCTATGCAAGTTGACGACTCTATGCAGCCACCAGCTGCTATTTCGACAACAAGCCTGTCCACTCTTTCCTTTCCGACTTCCTCTATACACTCCATCGCACACTTCCTGAATGCCCATCCCGATCCTTTGACTTCCGAGCAGTTGGCACCCCTCTGTATAACATCGGCAGACTTTACCGTCGCCCTTACTCAAGTACAACCCTCGTCTAAACGTGAAGGCTTTGCCACAGTTCCCGATGTATCATGGGCTGATATTGGGGCGTTACATCGAACGCGTGACGAGCTACATATGGCGATCGTACAACCCATCAAACGACCAGAGCTATTCAGCGCTGTCGGCATTGAGGCTGCATGTGGCGTTCTGCTTTGGGGCCCGCCGGGATGTGGTAAGACTCTATTGGCCAAGGCCGTAGCCAATGAGTCCCGCGCAAACTTCATTAGTGTGAAGGGTCCGGAACTGTTGAATAAAGTGAGTCCCTTCGTTCCTGCAGCGGAAGGTATTCTCATCCGTTCCTAGTACGTTGGTGAGAGCGAGCGAGCGGTCCGCCAGGTTTTCTCGCGAGCGCGAGCTTCTTCGCCATGTGTGATCTTCTTTGATGAATTGGACGCCCTCGTTCCTCGCCGGGATGATAACCTCGTAAGTCGTCCAATGCATTTGCTGCGTCTCAGTGTCTGATTGATAAACACCCCTCTAGTCCGAGTCGTCCGCCCGCGTCGTCAATACGCTTCTCACGGAACTGGACGGGTTGGACTCACGGAAGAGCGTGTACGTTATCGCAGCGACCAATCGTCCGGACATGATTGACCCAGCAATGGTCCGCCCCGGTCGATTGGACAAGCTTCTCTATGTTGACCTACCGGATGCCGATGAGCGTGCTGAGATCGTCCGTACTATGACCAGGAAGGTTCCCCTGGTCTGCGAGATCTCTGAAGTCGATGCTGTCGTACGCGAACGTTGCGACGGGTTCAGTGGAGCTGATCTTGCGGCTCTCGTGAGAGAAGCGGGGGTCATTGCCTTGCGCCGGACTCTGGGAGCGCTGGATCTGTTAGATGAGATGGATTCCACTGAGGAGCGCCCTAGGGTCACCATTGGGATACCGGAATTCCTTGCGGCGTTGGATAAAGTGGGGCCTAGTGTCAGCGCAAAGCAGAGGAAGAAGTACGATGCGTTGAAGTCGAAGCTGGCTGGCTCGCCCGTCAGCATCGTCAAGGACGAGAAAATGCCAGTTGAGAATGGCCTGCCTTCAGAAGGTCTTGCGTAATTCCCTAACTTTCAGGCCTCACCGCTTTCGTATCATCATTGACATAGAATTTTGACTTCGGTTCGAAGTACTTGTGTCCGGTTCTATCATGAGCGCCTGATGAGCGCGTACTCGCTTTGCCATGTACTCTGGCCATGCAGCGCCACCTGAGCTTGACTCTTTCCTCAATCCTAGTTCTGACGTCTTCCGTTTTTCAAAGGTCGAGTCGTTCCTCATAGCTTCACGCACCGGGTGATGCACCTTCCTCTTCGAGGCTGTATTCGGGGCCATCTCGATGTTTGTACGTGAACTTTCAGTCATTCACCATCCACATGATATACAAGGTATGTCCCATCTTCAAGTTCGTTGTTCGTTCTAGCATCAAATAACAAAGATTCCTGGTGTACATACTAATTCTTCCTAAGTGAAGTCATAAACAGTCATGAAACGAAACATCATTGTACCCATTCAATATTCAGGTTCCTCTTTCCACACAGCCGTGACCACTAGTCTGATGCAAAGTGCGCAATGCAGTCGCTCGTGGTGTTAGCACCCCGTTCTTATCCGCAAGAACCACCTCCGTGACGTTTACTCCTCATCTTCCACAAGAGATCGCGTATTCTGTTGAAAATTGCAGCCGTACTACTCAATTCGCCAGATGTGGTGATTTTGGTGGCTACACTCAAGTCAGATTCGAATGCTATCGTCGTCACCAATGAACTGACCTCTGGCACCAGGTGTACAATTCCTTCATCCCACAATAGCGGAAAGGCCTCCTGTACTGCCGCCGCCTGCTTACTATCCACATGAGACACCAGGAGGTTTACTGTTCGCAAGCTGGCCATGTCCGAGCTCATAAGTGCGGCGTCCAATGCATTCCAACGTGCCTTGTAGCTTTCGGGTAAAGGATGCATTTCGGTTCTCGGGAAGGTCAAGGTCACCTCCTCAATAACGTTTTTGCGGACGTTCCTGAAGATTCTCGTCCACCAAAGAGCGGCAACCGAGGCCGTCATCCTACTGTCAAACCTTGCCACATTGTCGACGCAGTCTTTCGTGATCGTGAGACTGACGGATGGGAAACGGCTAACGTCGGGAAGGCTGTTGTTCAGGCGAGAATCAGTGGGGTCTGGAACAAGGTAAGTAAGTGAATGCGTATAGAATAGACCTAGCGTGACACATACCAAGGTCGTCCAATTGAATTTCGACACTCTCCAGTGTGTGGTGTGCTATGGCCTCGAGGAGTCTCGCCGTAGCCCTTGCTTCGGAAGGTTCCACCAGACATACCCGCAGGTTCCGAAGACCCGAGAGTTTGACAACTCTTTCGGCAGACGGGATCCAAGCCGCAATGTTCTGAAGGTCGATGGACGGTAGGGAGAGGGACACCGAATCCAGCGAGAGCTCGACTCCTCTAGGAACGTATATGCGTTGCGCGTCGGTGGCGCTATTGGTCTGTACGTTCACAAGGTGAAGATCCTTGACATGGGATTTCTTGCCAAAAAGGTAGAAGAGGCGGTTCAAACTCGGAACGCCCATCACACCAGTGATTGTAACGTGCTTCAAGTCCATCAACTGGAAAGCGTCGAGAAGAAGCTTTTTCGTGGCTTGAGCGGCGGTCCATGTTAAGCTGTGGTAATTGACAGCGAAGATACGCAGGTTCGTGAGGGTGGGGAGGATGACTTCGAGGGATGCAAGATGGGTGATCATCCAGCGATTTGAGAGATAGTCATCGCCGTCGATGATCTCCAACTGACGGACGAAACGCGCAAAACGCGGAGATGATTGGAGGAGTCTGCCGAATTTGACGACCGGGGGTACGCGAGCGCTTCGGGGGTACGCGGTGCCGTCAAGACGGATGCAGGAAAATATGTGCGCCTGACTGTAATATGTCCACGAAGAACAGACAAGGGCGCAAGCTTCGAGTGTAGGTCGTTCATCGTGGAGATGATCAATGACAATCTCTATCACTTCTTGTGGCAAGATGGGTTCCATGCTAGAAGGGATACAGGTGAGGCGTGGAATGTGATGGAGGAATGGAAGAACTTACGCTTGCTTTTGTATGTCGGTGGAGGTGGCTGGGGTGTAAGAACAGGGCCGGTCATATATCTGCTTTGGTCGCTCCGTCTCGTGAATCGGTGTGAACATCGAACTTCGAGTTCCATTGAATGGCAGGCCCGTTATATATATCGGAACTGCATGGAGAACGTCAATGTCATTGGCCCGTGGCGCCACCTGGTTGGCCTCGCCTTCACACGTCATGTATTGTGAGCATTCCCCAGGCATTCCCCCAGCCTGACACGGTGGCGTTGATAAGATCAACGCGGCTTCTCCGTATTCGGCCAGGGTAACCACTCGATGCGAACCCTCCGCACCCAAACCGCGTCGGACTCTGTCGGAGGGGACAGAGATTCAGATATCGCTCAGCAGATATGACCCATACTATACATAGATAGTTCTAGCCTGGACCCAACGTACCATGGGCCTTGGCCGGTGTTCATTAACACGCACTCTCATGGGGACTCGAACACAAAGGTTGGACTTGGCCTGCCATTGTCTGAAGTTCGAAGATCCGGTGTCGTCTCTTCTCCAAAGCATTCAATCGTTGTCAGTCTCGATTGTTTCAATCTTCCCTCAGTTCCCGACTCGGAGGAATCAAATGCAATTGGCATGAGCCGGACGAGGTACGGTGTACGTACCTGGGTACGTACCACTTTCGGTGTATCGTCGACGACGATGTCACATAGTAAGCGCTGCACCCCACCGGAATGAGGACATGGCAAGATAATGGCGTAGTTGACCGGCAGCCGGCAATCTAATATACACCATTGACTGGGCGGAATCAAATGTGGGGAGAAATTAGTATTGAATGAGATGCGTGTAATAAACTACTGTAAATCCAACTAAATTGCTCCCGCCTCCCGGGTTTGACAGAAAATTGCCGGTCATTGAGCTCAACAAAAAACGATTGAGTCTAGATTCTTGTCTGTTCTAAGTACCAGGTAAGTAGGTTGAATGTACATACTTGTGTGGCGCATAGCATTTTATTAATTATAACACCAGAAAGTACTTCGTAGTATCGGGGGCATAGCTCAGTTGGGAGAGCAACAGACTGAAGTTCTGGAGGTCCCCAGTTCAATCCTGGGTGCCCCCACTTTTTGATTGAAAGTCTGTCCTAGGAAATAATTCGCTCTTGAACTTTTTAAATCTTGATTTCTTGATACACTTTCGCTTCTCTCGCATCTGTGACGAGGCTAGAGTACTGAGCAGCTTACCAGAAGCTATACCAGTATTGAACTCACGCACATCTGAATTATAATTAGCGCTTCGACTCGCGAATGATGCATGCGTCATCGATCTAGTCTTACCCTTTGACTACCGAAATGTCTGCAGGACCTTCTATCCTACCCATCGCCACTGTTCAGCCATCATTTTTGAGCGTCCTCAAGGACGTCAGGGATGGTATAGTTCCTTGGGAGGACGTATGGATTAGCTGTTATCCAGGCGAAGGCTCTGGTGTGCACGGGAAATTGCGCGCCGCCCTCGACGAGGTGGACCGCAATATGATCAATTTCTCAAGACGGGGTGACGGGGACGCTATGCTGGAGGAGGTGCTTTCAATCCACTTCCCAGACTACGTTGAAGTGATCTAGATCATACTCCTTTCCAGGTCTCACCCTCCTGCTATGCTGTCTCATCGATTGCCCAAGGCATCCCAAAAACAAAGATAATCTCCCCGCGACGCGAATATGCAGACCCCTTTTACTCAAATCCAGAGTCTCCACACCGTATCACGGCCTTTGATGTTTCACCAGATGGCCAACAATTTGCGATGGGCTTCCTGAACGGGAGTGTTGCTCTGTGTCCAACCAGCCTCCCTTCGGCACGACTCAATGCGTCCACGACAAATGGAACGACTTTGAGACCAGCTGGAGTGCACAGTACCGTCAAGTCGCGTCCACATAAGAGCACGTTGACCTCTCTGCGCTTTCTCCCTTCATCGCGCGTCCTGCTCTCGGCTTCCGCAGACTTCTCGCTGTCCATCTTGTCAGCTTCTGACGCTGAATCCGACGGCGCTCCACTCACCGCCGCGCGCACTTTTACGGGCCATACGCGTCCCGTCTCGGCCACCGCTATCGTTGGTGTCGGGCGAACCGTTGTGTCGTCCAGCCTGGATGGGACTGTCAGGATCTGGGATGTACCAGGCGCTACACAGACCAACGTTGAATGGTTCAATGGTGCTGTCACTTCACTAGCTCTGGCCGACGAGAACACTGTCTATGCGGCCACAACGGCCGATGTCTCCAAAGTTGACATACGTGTGTCGGAGCAGGCCGAGGAAGGCTCGAGGAGGTGTCAGCTTATTCATGGTGGCGGAAGTGTTCTCGCTCTTGGTGAGGACGGCATCTTGTTGGCGGTTGGCGACTCTCGCGGTCTAATCCGCGTATTTGACGTGCGGTCCCCGAGTCAAGCCATATCTCAATGGCGGCGCGGCGCTGGCGGAAGTGCTAGTGCCATTGATGATCTTACTTGGCTTCGGAAGGATAAGATGGCGGTATGCACCAGCGATGGTCTACCTTATGTGGCGACCATGGATCTGGATGGGAAGGTCAGCGTGGATGGGGAGGTGATTGGCCCAGATTGCTATACAACACGATACGCTCGTGTGCGAAACGAAGGCAGTGAATTGTGGACTGCAGCGGATGATGGCATTGTCAGACGCTACGTGTTGTGGTAGGAAGCAAGAAAAGTAAGTTTTTCTGGATTTTTGGGTTCCAGCGAAGCTGATACCAGCACGCTGAAGATGTAACGATGACTATGTCACCTCTTTTGTACCTTCGACGATGTTGTTCACGTCTCGAGTTGGGTTCGTCATTGCAGCCCATCAATTTAACACATGCGCTTGAGGGAAGAAACAACCTAGTACTTCGTCGATCTAGTACATGGTATGCTGTTCGGACCCTTGAACACCTGTCCTTGCACTTCATCTGTGAAACGCGACTATCCTCCAGGTAATACTTTCTGCCAGTGATGCTACCCGCCGACACATGTTCCATTTCTGAGCTCATCATCAGCCAACGCAGCTCGCTAACAGAACGATAACTGCGTTCGTGTCGGCTTTGTTTCCGGTCTACAGCCTGAAGGAAGAAACTCTTGCCTCTCCAGGACAACACCCGTGATGGGGACTGAAACGGGTTCTTGAAAACCAATCAAAAGCTGCAACCCAAGGTCACACCTGGGTCACACTACTGAAGTCTGGAAGAACGAAACACGGCTCGGCATGAAGCAATATGCGGCTTCTTCGGTCAAGGACGTCGTAAAGCTCCTTGCTCTTAATGTCGGCAGACACTACTTCCTGGGATCATGCAGCGAGAGTCGAATACCGGGCATATATGGTGGATATAGTGGGAAATAATTCAAAGTGTAGTACTTAGCACTTGTACTCATACATTTGGCTTTTGATTTGGCGTTTTTTGGTCCAGCTTTGCATGTACTTGGAGTCTGGCTTGTGCTCGCATCTGGCTTTCACTAGTGTATAGTTGTATAGTACGGGATACACGGCGGCATCAGCCCAAAACAGGAAATCTCCGAGCGTTTAAGTACTTATGCTTTACAGCGCCACAGCAGCCCCGCCTGGCCCCGCCTGACTCTATTCTTCCCTTTGGTGCAAGCCCGATCTTGCGCATAGGCTCGTACTTCTCCTGCGCGCCGCTGTGCCTTGAGCGCCAGTCGAGCTCCATGTGGTGCACTCCTTTGTTGGACAATGGAGTCTGGACACGCCTTGTGCATTCTTACAATGGCGCACTCAAGGATGAGCCCGCTGATCATCATGCTGCCCATAAATGCATGCATGATGAGTAGCGCCCTGCATGCAGTGGAAGTCTGGGATTCCGGGGCTCGACAAGGTTGAGTAGTAGGAAAAACATACTGGCGGCAATGATGGCCAAACCCAGTGAGATACCGTTTACCTCTAGCAGCCTGTCGGATCTACAACAGGGAACAACTCATCCCCACTGATCGTCGAGTCGGTTTTCGAGACTACTTTTTTTTTTTTTAAATCCAATTATAGTCTTTTGTGCTAAAACATATGTAAGACTATCTAGAACTCGTGAGATATACGGTGTCACGGTCCAAAGGTGTTTGGAATAGAATCCAGTGACGGTTGAGTTCGTTGGGTAGAAGCTATCGAGATAGCTTTATGGGACGGGATGCGTGCTTGATTGAAGGGCTAGCCTGAATACCGTTGTAATCTTCTAGGCACCTTATATCGAACTTGACTTGCTTGACTTGATTTACTTGACTTGCTTAACTTGCTTGACTTGCTTGGCTTGCTTGACTTGCTTGACTTGCTTGACTTGCTTGAATTTTCCTTATTTAATTGAAACCGTGCGGTGAGAGCGCGTTCTGAGTGTTTGAACTAAGCTGTATATTGGGTAGCTGCCCCCTTTTGGGTCTGATTCAGCTCCTTTTATAGTATACTGACTACAGTCTATAATTAGATATCTATGACTACAATTGACTGATATTGACTAGTACTGACTCAGTAGTTCTTTCTTTCTTATTCTAGAGTATTCCGACATGTTCTGGATATTTCTGGCATGTTCCGTGATTGAGTCAAAGCATTCATGTCCTAATTGGGATGTATTTCTAAATTGGAATGAGTTGCTTTTGTATTTAGTAATTTTTCTTTGCTTTGTTTCAGCGCTGTGACATTTCGCGGGGCACTGATAAATTTGATCATCCCTGATCAATATGGAAAAATACAAAAGCAAGAAAAAACTACAATTGTGACTATTCAATTCTCGTATATCCTGATCATTTCAGGGGTGGCGGTGCTCCACCATGTTCCCTTTCCTGCCTCAGCCTGCGTGTCGATTGTGTCAAGTGCGTAGGATGGAACCTGCTGCCATATATTTCCATCCACCATTCTTCCTTCCATCTGTCGTTGATATCGCTTGCAAAGGAACATGTAGGGTACGGCAAGGAATCGAGGGTGCGTGGTGGTAGTGGGTTCTCCAGCGATATTGCAGTTGCTGCAGGTCAAAATGGCGATTCCGTCACGATCCTGATAAAACCCGTCGACTCTGAAGTTGCCCATCCTGTCGCCGTTGTGACCATAGAACCATGGCCCAATGGCGTATCTAGTGTATGTCACGGCTAGAAAAAGTTGGCGGTATGGGAGATATGCCAAGTACGATAGTTCCACTTCATTAGTGAGTTCGTTGTGCAATCGTTCTACGCCTTTGAAAGACGGAGGTCCTTCGGTGATGGAAACATATGAAATGGTTTCGCCGTCCACTGTCTGAATTTCATGGGTAGGAAAAGCGGGAATCCTACTATGCGGGGAAGTGATGGCGAGCTCAGAAGTCGAAATTCCTGTTTCATCCCTTCTAGCGTGTTCTGTGTACAAGCGGGATCCATTGACTAGGTCATCATGGAATGGATCAACCAGCTGGGCTGTACTTTCGGTAGGCCGCAGCATGGGTAGAATTTCTGGTAAGAGCTGCGCTAGGTTGTCGGATAATTCGGGTAGAATGAAAGGAGTGGTTTCGTTTAAACGCATGGGTTTGGGGAATCTGGGGAGACGAGGGAGTGCCCATCGCTGGTGGTTGAAGTTGAGAGCATCCTCATATGGGGGTGGTTCCGACGTTTGCTATGATCTTTGTCAGGCGGATAAGTGTCGGTGAAGTGCGCGTACTTCTATTAGCTCCTGAGGTCTCTCAATAGTTTCTCCTGCATCGTTGGTTTGCCTGTTGATAGTGCGCAGTAGGCGACGAAGCAGGGTGCTTGCGGTGGGCATGATGGTGGTTTTGTCTCAAGATTTTCTCGTGTCATTTTTACTTTCCTGATCACGATGTATTCCCAGTGGCGCGTATTTTGTTCTACGTAAATTTCACCCGTTTCTCTGTAAGTAACGCGTTCAACTCCCTATCATGCTTTGGCGAAACCTTCTTCCAGCGTTCAGGGCTCGGAGTATCTGCCGCGTCAGGTTCCATTCCTAAGAACAACTCCAGATGCTCGTTGGCGACTACTATCTGCTGAAAGGAGTGGTAATTGAACTGCATGGTGTCTTCGAGGCACTGAATATAGACGTAACGGGCTCCGTCTTGACGACGCCGGTCAATGTGATGAATGATGAAGTTTCCCAAGCGGTTGCTGAAACAGAGTAGATGCAGACGGATACCGCTGGCGGAGGCAGTACATCCCAACAGGATTTCTCCTGAGTATGCATCATAGACAAAGTCCAGAGTGACTTCGCGTGCATCAAGACGTGGAATGTGAGCGACTACTGGTTCGTATAAACCAGTGCTGGAACTGAGGAGATGTCGCAGTTGAAAGCCGCCTAGCTCTATGTTTCCTTCGAAGACATGGCGGATAATGATGTCGGTGGATTTGTGGGGATCGTAGACAATGGGTACATTTCCCCCCATCCAGAAGGCATGTACTGGTCCTGCGATTGAACCTAGCGATGTTCGGCTATAGAGGCTGTTTAAGCGATGGTGAGTTGAGTAAAAAAAACTGTCTTAGTCGTGAAACGACTAACGGTTCATTGCCGTGCAGGTTCCTTTCTGCGTAGTCGATTTTTGGCATGGTAGTAGCTTTGAAGTTCGTAGTGCACAAGTGTCTGGTATTTATGGTTCCCAGTACCTTTTGTTCATTTAAGAATTCGTGATGGGGTTTGTCCCCGTTTGGGTTTGATGGTAAACCATATACGGCCCTTACTTTTATCGTTTTGTCGCGTTGTCAAGATGTTAGTTTTTTGAGTCAGGGATATGTCGCTCGGCCCTGTAGATATGTCGACTTGTACCTAATCTATGTAAACCGCACTCGTTTGTCCATAAAAATCATATCAAGCGTTTCTGCATGTTTTTCCGCTATTTTAACCCATCGCTCCTTGTCCGGCTGCGCCTCATCGGGTTCCATTCCGGAGAAAAATTTGAGGTGCTTATTTGCGATGACAATACGTTGGTAAGAATGGTAGGTGAACTGGGGGTCGTCTTCCAGACACATGATGTGCGCGTATCGTGTACCGTCTCCCTGGCGTTTGTCGACGTGCATGATGACAAAGTTGCCGATGCGAGTGCTGTAGCATAGAAGCCGCGTACGGAGTCCAGGACTCGCGGTCATGCATCCCAGGATTACTTCGCCTGTAGCTCGATCGTAGACGTAGTTTAACTCGACATAGCGAGCCTGTGCCCGCATGGGGACTTCGAATGGAGGTGTGAGGTAAGGAATGTTTGCGATGAAGTGCTCCTGCAACATTCCGTCCTCGAGCTCAACGTTCCCTTCAAATACGTTGCCAATTACTTCATCGCCTGGTTGTTCTGGTTTGTAGATGATGGGGACATTGCCACCAATCCAGAACGCGTGCACAGGCTTAGTGACAGGTAGCAATTCTGGCATAGTATAGACTTCGATTCTGATACTTTTCAGCGACTCTTCTTATTGATGAGAAGTCGTTGAAATACGTACTGGAAGGAGCTCTCAGAACTGGCCATGATGGTTGAAGTTTGAGTAATTTAAGCGCCGTGGCTTACACATCTTTGACTATGTTTCGTCATCGGTTCCGTCGGCATCTTCGGTGTTGTTTTGACTGGTTTCTCTTCCGGTTTCCAAGATTCGGATTAAACCTTCTCGTCGTGTAACATAGGGAATAATTCTAAATCCGGCAATCAAATCTTGCATCTCGGTTCCATCAAGTTCAGTTAACTGGTAATTTCCTTTTTGAGTTCGATATCGAACTAGGTAAGGCCCTAGATACCTTGGATTGGTCTTTTTCCCTATTTGGTAACTTGTCGTATATCGTACATCTTTAACTAGAACAAGTTCGCCCGTTTCATATTGTCTTTTCTGAAGACGATGCCAGTATCGTTTGTTGAACTGATCCCGATTTCTCAATCGACTTTGTTGAAGTGTTTCAACTGCGCTAGTTATATCTTCCTCTCTTCGTTCTAATTGCCTAATTCGTTTAGCAAGAAGCTCAGCCGTGGTAAGTGTGAGTGGAAATATATCTTCTGTGCAGGTGAAATCAAGTAGGTCTAATGGTAGTACTGGTTCGACTCCGTGTAGTAAGTAATATGGTGAATAGCCTGTGGCGGAATTTATGGTGACTCGATCAGCAAATAATGCTATGCGTAACTTTGTATGCCATTGCTTTGGTGCCCCAGTGATTGGTTCCTTTTCACATGATCGGATAATTGCTTCTCGCAGAATATAGTGACCACGTTCCACTTGTCCATTGGCGTGTTTATTATATGGCGTTATTGCTACATGCGGTATTCCTAGTCGAATCGTCAGCTGTCGAAATGCTCCTTGAACTTCAGATCCATTGTCTGTAATCACTTTGCCAATGACTCCGTAGCGGCAATAGATTTCTTCTTCTAGGAATTTTGCTATTGTTTCTGCTTTTACTTGCCGCAGAGCTCGAGCTTCAGTAATTCCAGTCAAATCGTCTTTAATAGCCACAATTGCTATAAATCCTCCGCTAGGTGGCATGAACATTACGTCTAAAAAGACCTTTTGCATGATATGAGTTGGTTGCGAAATTGTGGGTGGTATTTGGACTTGAATTAAGTTCCGTATTTGGCAATCATGACAGGATGAAATGAAGTCATGTACGTCTTTATACATGTATGGCCAGTAGAATCGTTGCCGAAGCAGTTCCATTACTGTGTGTATGCCTCTATGTCCTAACTTGTCGTGCCCCCATTCCAAAATTGCAGGTCGTTTTTGTGGATCAAATATGACTTTGATAGGATGTCCTTGCTGCGTTCGTTTGAACATTCGACTATGTTGTATAAAATAGTTTAGTGTCCGTTTGATGAATCGTTTTCTTTGTTGTTCTGATGGAAATTGTTGACTAAGTTGCAGTTGTGAGCTTTCGTCACTTGTCAAATAGTTATAGATTTTACATAGTTTCTGATCTGCTCTGTTTTGCCGGGGTAAGTTTTGATTGGGATTAGGTTGCTGTGCAATATCTAGTATGAGGTCCAGTTTATGGTTGTCTTGATGAAACTCCACAGGGTTTGGTATCATGCTCATTAGTGCTATGTTGTCTAACCATTCATCGTCCTCGTGCTGTAGCTCATCTGGTTCTTCTCCTGGCACCGCTCTTCTTCTTGAGAGAGCATCGGGTCCTTTGAATCTAGTGGCAGGTACGTGTTCGAGTTGAAAATCAAACATCAATATTCCTTGAATCCACCGATTTATTACTGCGGTTGGTTGGAGGTCTGGTTCGTTTAGCATTCCTTTGATATATTTGGCATCCATTTCTACTGTCAAAGCCGGAGCTCCTACTAGATATAGTCGCCAGTGTCGCAATGCTCGGTATAATCCGTAAAGTTCTAATTTTGGCTGAGAATATCCGCATTCTACGGAGTTGAGCGGTAGTGATCCATATCGGGCTGGCCTCCTGACTCCTTGATCATCTTTTTGTGATAGGATCATTCCTACAGCGATATAGCTGGTATCGACTGATAGGATTATGGGTTCTTTGGATCTGTAGTCAATGGCACGGAGAGCTGATGAATGAGCTACTTTGATCTTTAATGTTTCGAATGCTTGATTTCGTTTATCTGTCCAGATAAAGTCCTGTGTTGCACGTGTCAGTTCAGTGAGTGGACGTGCTAATAAGGAGTAGTTTTCTATCCATATTCGTACGGTTCCACATAATCCTAAAAAGCCACGAACTTCAGTAATATTGGTGGGTACTGGCCATTTCAGGATTTTAGAGACTCTATCTTGATCTGGTGTTCGACCTTCTGCACTGCACATTTGCCCTACTATCATAGCTTTAGGCCGACATATTTGGACTTTCTTTGGTGAAAAGGTAGCTCCGACACATTCTACTCGATGCATGACTCGATGTACATCTTGTGCATGTTCCCATATGAATCGCCTGATTCCTGAATTTTCTTTGATCCGTTCTGGTTGTCCTGTACTGTCTAGGTATGCTGTCTTTGGTCCTTTAATGCCTAGGTCGTCTATAAAAATGTTTGCAGAATCCGGTATTTCTGGTTGTAGGACAAAAGTCATGCAGTTTTGAAATTCGGCTGGAGAGTTTGTATACCCCATAGGTAGTGCTGTAAGGCGTAACAATCCTAATGGAGTATAGAATGCAGTTAAATCCCTTGATTTTGGATGAACTAGTCGTGCGTCGAAGCCCCAGAAGAGATCGAATACTGTGAAGCATTGACTTCCTCCAAAGGGTTCAACAAAGTCATCTATTATTGGTAATTGTCCTGCGTCTCTTATTGAGACTCTGTTGAGAGGTTGTAAGTCATGGATCATGCGTAGTGTACCATTTTTCTTTAATACACAAAACCATCTACATCGATATGATGATTGACTGGGTTCGTATACTCCGGCAGCTAGTTTTCCTTTGAGTAGTTCCACAACCTTATCTCTGATTCCTGGTGGTATAGGAATATTTCTGTATTCCCATGGTACGTGTGGTACTGTTGCCATTATGTAGTCTGAAAAATATCTTCGACTCAGTGTACCCCGATCCTTTTCTTCATATGGCAATGTTTGTTCGTGTATCCAAAGGATATATTTGAAGAGCTTCTCTTCTTCGGGTAGTAGGAATCCCTCCTGATTGACTTCTAGATTATTCATTCGTTCCATAGTTAGTCTTTCAGTAGGTATGAATTCTGGTGGATGGAGAGGTAGCTCTTGAAGTGAGCTTAACGGATCCTCAGGTATTGTTCGTAATACTCTTGCTTCTTCTGGAAATGTTCCTGACACTGGTTTCACTTTTTGATCCACTTTTTTATACATAGTGAATACATTTTCTGTGTTTTCTGGGTACGGGTCATTTTCTGTGCAGCATATCAACATATCATCTTCTTCGAACTGGTATTTGTCTGTATAATATGTCTTTGTATCCAGTGTAAGCTGACTTTCTGGTAGTGCCATTATGAACCCAACCCTCCCCTCACAACTTTTTAAATTGAAGTCGTCTATGACCTTCAATTTATCCTGTTTTCGTTCTTTTTGTTGCTGCTCACGATTTTCTGAGTTCTCCGAAAATGTGATACATTTATAGGTGATCAGAATCATAAGTAACAGACACACAAGAAGACCGAGTAGTAGTAAGGGAGCTGGGTTAATGGTAGTACAATTGATGATATACGAGGCAATGGCGGTGAGCCAAGTCTGAACGAATAGAGTTGGGTTTGCAAGATACCAGTATCGATACGATTGTGGGGTGGAAAAATTGGACTGCGGCAACGACTTTGTTGATTCAAAAGGTGATGGAGTTGGGTGTGGCTCATGGCCATTTGGAACGCGAGTATAAATAGTGTCGAAAAATGTTAGCGGATCTCCGTAGCAGGAACCTTCATTCGCCCCGTGCCTGTAGGAATGTAAGTTCGTCATATTGGAATTGTAAGGTGTGGCGCTCACTTCACAACTTGTCAGCCATGAAACCGCGCCTATAACCAGAGTCGTCGAATGTATCGAGTGTATCGAGATACCCGAGTTCCAAAAGCCTGTAAACTTCGTCCGGAAGTAGGATTTGTTGGAAGCGGATGGTCCTGAGCGTGTTGGCAAGCTCGTGGTGTCCGCCTGCTTCGAGAGTGAGTGCTGTATGATGGAGGAATTCTTCCTCTTGCCATGTGAGCAACGGGTTCTGTGGTATGAGCGGTGCGCGTGTTTCCATTCGGCCGTTGCGTATGTATCCACCGTGGAGACATAGCGCATTGAATCCTTGGGCTGTGGAATTGGTGTTATCATCGAGAAGACGAAAAAAAACGCAATGCCATCGAAAGTAATGATGCGTATCGTCAGATGTGGGAAATCCATCAATGACGTTGCGCCACTTTGTAGTGAGTAACGCCTGGGCCAGACGGTTCATACCTTGAACCAGATAGAGTCTTCCGTATCGTAACGCCGCTATCCTTTTGACCCATGGTGTGATGCGTACTTCCATTGAAGTGGAATAGTCTGGCCGAAGAAAGTAATGGACGCTTCCTGTATCAGAGTTTCCCAGAGACTCTACTCGTTCCGGAAATAGTCTCGCCAGTAACACGTCTTTGCATCGACGAGTGTATGGTTCCTCGATGGCCAACGTCATGCTGCCCTGGCCGTACATGAGCAAGTCGGCGTATGTAGTGATGCTGTCGTTGTGTAGCCCTTCGATTTCGTCAATCGTTCGACCGCTGTCCCCCGACAGCACTGGATTGTTAGAGACCTCAATTCCATTAAGAACGCGTCTGCGGTTTAGTTTGGTGATCGTGTCGTCAGCCATTGGCCAGTCATCTAGTTGTAGAGTGGCTGTATACATGTGTTCGGCTGCCACACGGAAGGACAGTCCGATTGGCCGCTCTTCATCTCTATGCCAGACGAAACAGTTGACGACTTCTGGGTCGATGAATCCATTCCCATGAAATTGGAGCGGATGATTGTCCTGAGCGTCTCGAAAGATGATCACTTCTCTCTGTCTGGGAAGGATATCTCCAGGTCGGAAACGGTCTTCGATTGCGTTAACAGCCTGACCCACTGCTTCACCAAATGAGGGTGGCAATGTCGCGTGAGTGCGAACTGTGAATGAGTCCCGGTAGTTGTTACCGTCGCTCTCACTGTTTCGAGTGGGTAGAGCGTAGAACCGTTCTTCTTCAGAGTTTTCCGAGATGGGGACGACTGACACGATGGAACTCTGGATGGCGCTTTCGAATGTGGTCGTGTCCAGGTCGTGTGAATAGACTGAGAAGGTTTCTGATGATAATGGCGAACCATGTCGGCTGGAGCTAGTATCGGTAGGGGTCGTGACACGATTCAGAAAGAATGTTCGCTCATTTCCTTGATTTTTGTTGCGTATTAGATATTGCGAAGATGAAAAACGTGACGGACATGTACCTTGAGCGTATTCCGTTATGTTTTCATTCTCCGACCCGCTTGGGTACTCCAGATCGATGTCCATGTATCCCACTTTGTCGTTGGATGCAGCATGTATCCGTTTGGGGGTTGGACAGGAAATGGGCGAGGAAGGCTTCCGCTTCGAGCTCTGGGCCACTTCATTTAGAATGTGGTGTCCTAGGGCTTCTCTCCGAAGTAAATCCGAACGAGGAATCGCTCTGTCGAGTACTCTGATGGGAATTTGTTCATAGCCTTCAGCTGGAAAATAGGTATAAATGATATGGCCTTGTCCTTGTGTATGCGATTGGAATTCACCTGTGTTTTTGTCGGAGGTTCCTAGCAAAATGTCTGCATGAGCTGCAACGCCGCGTCGGTATGACACTCTCGCAGTTGTATGGACGTCCGATATGAACCCGGTACTGGAGCCCAACAGGACAGTATGCACCAGCGCGTTGGTTTCAATGTCGGTAGTGCCTAATTCAACTGTTAGCACTTGGTTGATTAGCGACGCGTCTTCAAATGCGGTAAGGCCATTGGTACCTTTGTCGAGTTCGGTCGATAGTTCGGTCTCCTTGTTACGACCTAGTGGCTCCGGCTCTTCATTGTTCATGTTTGCGTCCATACGGGCGGGGCTATCAGGAATGTTTGAGGGCGAAGCTGGTATGAATGTGTAGAATCCATGTACATCGGTGAGGTAGGGCTCCGCATCTTGGACGAGTATGGCATTGACAATAGCTCCCATTTCAATGCGGTTTGTGCCAGCTGTTCGATGCGGCAGTAAGAAGGTGTAATCGCTATCAAAGTCGTAGCGTCGGGCTATATTGGAGTCGATAGTCTCCCCCCCTTGTAGCAAGGCGTCGATGAGACGTTCGGTAGAGCGTGCGACTTCTCGGATTGCTTCGAAGAATCTGTCTGAGAACGCGGGGTGAAGTCGAGGGACTACTGGAATGCCCGGAGTTTGTTTTTTCCTGCGGGGTGCACCAAAGATGGTGCTGGGTGTGTCGACTCCTCGAACTCGCGGAACAGGGGGTGGCTCGGGAATACGGCCATGGGTGGCCAGATGCCGGTTTTGTAGCTCCAAAAACATTCTTGCGTCAGCGTTTGCAAGTGCAATGAATGCAGAGTGCTCGCCCTGCGTCATTCCATCCTCATCTACTCCCTCCATCATCTCCCAATACTGGTTGAACTCGTCCTGGGGATAGTCGTTCTCAAAAGTAGGATTGAGTTGACGCTTGTCGGAGTAGCCTGGTAGCATTTCTTCGTTGACTAGCCACAACTGCATAGTGCCGGTTACAACCCGTTCAATGCCTTGTTCGTTATACTGGTACTGATCCACGTTGGGCATGACCAGTTGCTGTATGCATAGATGTCCAAGCTGGAGAGAGGGAAGCGATATAGTAGTTTTGCTCGTGGCGCGCATCGCATGCATAAGCAAGGGGTCGAAGCGCGTGGTGGGCATGACCGTATTTAGCAAGACGTTATCTTCGATGTGTCGGTATCGTCGCAACGCCTCACAGGTCATGGCCCAGATAGTGAGTATATCGTTTTCGAGGTAGTCGGGTTGCAAATGCTCGGCGGGCGCGGGATGGCCAGCCATGAGAGTGGCGCAGAGGGTTGACCATTCTGCTGTACTTGGCGGATTGAGGACTCGTTCTTTTGGTTCATGAGTCGTGGTATCATGAAATGTAGATGATGACTCACGCAGCGGGTCAATGACAGTGTAGTCTGGCGACAGAATTCCTGGTTTTCTCATCGACGGAGGTATATAAAAATTCTGCCGAGTATCGTAAGTGGCATTACGATGAACTTTCAAGGTTTGTCTATCCGTTGGCGGCTTGGCGAGGTGAAAGATGTTCAAGTAGTGTGGAAGATGGCGGAAATACTGTGGGCTCCTTGGATAAAAGGTGGCATGTGCGTAAACGTGACCTCGCTCGAACATTACGCCTTGATACCCCGCCGCGGTAGGGTCTGAGGAAGCAAGGCGAGGCACCCCGTCTTCATCGATGGTTCCAGCCAACAAAGATGGGTAGGCCTCTTCTGAAACCCATAGTTCGCTTCCTGTGGCGGCCCTGACAAAATTCCCGATATCACCTATCGTTTCTTTGACAAAGCGTTCCTCCACCTTTTGGCTCGATGGCACTAGTAATCCTTTGTCTCGCACAGCGTCCTGGCTAGGCTCTCCTCCGTATACGATAGCCAAGAGGGCGGGCCCGATGAGTTCTGGACCGCTGCCTACTTTGAAAACCGCATCCAAAAGTACTCCTGTTCGGAGAACGGCTCGCTCATCAAGTTGGACAGATTCCATGGCTATCCAAACGCGCCCGTGTATGGTGGTAGATTCGAAGGGGTAGTAAGTATTAACGCGTTCTCTTTCGCTAAGTCGTTCGCGAGCTCGCAGATGTCCACACAGTCCCGCCAAGATATTGTGGATAGTGGTAATATGCGGCTTGTGGGGTTCTACAACTGAGTCTGGGCGACGGGAGGGAGCTGGCGTGAACGCAGTGCTGCACTCGGGAGCCCGCTGTCCATAGGTAGAACATGGTTTGGAGGCAACATGGAATCCTAAGTTCATCAAGTCAGCCGCTAGTGTGCTGTAGGTGGAGGCGTCGATCTGATATGCGAAGGCATGGGCTGAGTGAGACTCTCGATCGGGAACGTGGATTTGGGCGTCGAGAAGTACTACGCTGCGGAATGTTTCCTCCATTCGTCGTTGCTGAGGCATGCGCACAGATAATTTCGATGTGATTTGGTACCATCCAACGGCCGAAAGACTCCGGGCGTGATTACGAAGTCCGGGTTCTCCCCATCGAAGGACTTCGCTGCGTATCAACCAGATAATTTCGGCTACTTTCCCTTTGGGTATGACTTTGAAGGTGTCATACGTGACGGTTGCGTGTGTTGACTCGAAAGATTTGGCTGGGAGTTTGCCTTTTCGTTTGTTTCGTCGGTATCTCCAGTATTCTTCATCTTGAAACAATGCGTGAGTAGAAGATTTTGAGCGTTCGATGACTCGTCTACCTTCCTCATCCGATGAAGCGTCGGTAAGGTCCTCTTCGTTTTCCGAATTAGGTGGTAGTTCGCGTATCGGTATGGCGTGTGGTTCGTTGTCTGACTCCAATGAACCAGGCTCCCAGTCTAGGTCCCACATAGCTGGTCGCAGGCTGGGAAGGAGCGGAATCATGGTCCAAAACACAAGCGATGTTTTGATCTGACCTCCCGCGCACCGAAGTTGAGCACCAAAAATGACTCCTGATACTGCGTCTGCATGGTCTCCGTCGTATGCCGGAAAAACGGCTCCCATTCCTCGTGCCTCGAAGGAGTGAAAACACGGATGTTCAGCCTTTTCGACTGTCTCGTTACTCGCAGTATCAATGTCCCCCCGAGCATAAGCGGATTGAACTTTCATGGTGGTTATGCGTATATGATGGAGGTCGTCATCGGTAAGAGGCGAGTGCTCGTTTAGCGCGGTGTATGGGTAGACTGAGCCATTCGTAACATACTGGATTCCATTCGGAGATTCGACGACATCTGGCTGTATGGGAACGGGGTCCCCCGGTTGTCGCATACAGGACTCTTGGAGCCCTTTCAGGCTTCCTCCGGCTTCCATCGTCCTTGGTACGTAGGATTTGACTCTCCTTATCCATTCCCCGGCATCCTTCATTCCTTCATCGTATCGTGCCTCCATGTCAGCGCGTTCGTTATGGAATACTGGTCCATAACTTAGCCGATAGTACAGATAGCCGATGAATGGCGGACATGCTCCTCGGACAATCGAGCCGCCTAGAAGTAGACCGGATTCGTATGTTCGATCATGGACGCGTTCCGTCGGAAAATGAATCGAGCTCTCCCCGTAGATCTGGGTGGGTTGATAGCTAGAGGGGAGTTCAGGTGGATGAAAAGGGGCGTCTTGGTACACGCCTCGAGTCAATTGACAGAATCTTCCCTGGACCGAGTTTTCTAGAGCTTGATGAATTGTCGCTAGGCGATAAGCATGGTTGTCGGGAGTATGGTCTGGTCCAAATGTCGGTCCTTCGATTGGATACTGGGGGAAGACAAATGATTTTAAGCTATTGTCATGTTGGAGAGTGGGAAGGACAACGGCTGACGACGGATGCCCCTCAGTAAGAATAGTATTATGCGGATGCTCGCATAATTGATGTTGGTGTGAGTTAGACCGGCTAGAGTGTATCGGGCCGGCCATAGCCGGATTGCGTATGCGTGTGACTGAGTCCGAGTTGGTAGAGACAGCGATTTTTTCTTTCCCTCTCGTCGATGTTTTATCCTTTCCTTTGTGCTCCGTCCTTTTTCGGTTGAATTGATTCGTTACCGCCACTGTGAGTTGTTTCAATACTTCAACTACTGCCATAACAATACTGAATACCATTAACCTTTGGTATGTTCTCGTCCACTGCACTCTTGATTCATTTTCGGCTTCCGGTCCTGAGCTCCTGGTGCTTGTCAATCTTTTTCCGGTTTCGACGCTGCTGACGTTTCCTTCGGCTGTCCTGGTGAGTCCTTCATTGTCTGTTCCGGGTTGCTCTTCTGACTCTCCCGTCTCGTTGTCTGACTGTCCCGTGTTGTCGTCTGACTCTGGTCGAGTCACTCTGACTGAATTCATGTCAGACTCGCTTTCAGTGCCGGTGTCTGACGCGGCGTATATTGCGTAGGTCCCTTCGGCCAAGTCATGTAATCCTGATGTGACTTCCTCTTCAGTTTGCACCCGCGTTAGCCTGTACTCGGAGGGTTTAGGAATTCCCAACGCACGAAACACCAGGCGTCGATTCCCTGTTGGGTCTTGAAGATCTTTGTACAACAAATAAGTTCCTTCACTCCGTTCATCTATGCATATCAAATTTCCTCTTTGCCAAGGTCTGCCGAGCAGTAAATCAAAAGGAAACGCCTCCAAACCTACGAATAAATTGGCTCTAGTTCGCACTTGACCTCCTCCTTGCGATAGCTCGGCTTCCCGGATGAATCCTCTCATTTGTGTGTTTCGTCCACTGGCGTCGCGCATCGTGGTTATTACAGACTCGTCAATTACCAATCCTAGATTTTCTGCTGCCGATCTTTTGACGATGTTTAGTTGGGATCCTGTATCCACAATCGCATTTACTGATACGCCATTCGCCGTCAAGGGAATTGTGATTAGGACTCCTCTGTCATATACTTCTTCTACTTGTAGGAGCACGGGCATTTCACTATTTAATTCGTTGGCTTGCACGTGTCCCTGGACCGCTTCATCCTTTGAGTTCTTCTTTTTTAGCAGTTCAGCTAATGCTTCACTTATGTCTTGAGACGCTCCCAATAGTTCGAACATTTTTAGAGTTATGTCAGTATTTAGGATGACTTTCATAAGGTCTGCTTTGTCTGTCATCCGACTGATTTCCGATGCTCGTTTCAATCCTTTGTTTCGCTTTGGGGAATCTTCAGATTTGTTACTTGTCTGTATATTGCTGGGGTCCTGGATTTCTTGCGGTGTCTTGTGTTCCATCTTCATAGGTGAGCATTCTTTCTGGTCTATTCTGATAGGGAGTCTTACATCTACTGGAATGGGCTCCGGAAAATGTTTTGCATTTGGGATGACCACTGGTTGTCTGTCTATATTGTTTCCGGTTTGTGTAGTCACTTTCTTTGTTGTTCCCTGTTTTGCCTTCTGACTTGTTGATGAACTTGGAGGCTTAAATTGGTCCTCCATTGCTCTGGCTCGAGCGCTGCGTGTTACCGTTCTTTTTGGTCTATCCGCATTGAAGCTATTTCCTTTATTGCTTACCCAATATGCTGGATATTCATCGCTTGAGTTTTCACTTTCTGGTACCTCTTGTTCAGCGTTACCTGACCGATTAGTTTCAGCTCCCAGCAATATCTTGCTTTCTTCAGTATCTGAACTGGTAAGTTCAATAAAATTTGCTCCATAATGATTTGGGGATAGTTCTTCAATATATGAGGTAGTGGTTCCTTGATTTCCTTGGTTGGCTAATTGTCTTAGTGCTGCCTTTGATATATTCTCATTGTTGTACCGCATAATTGGTCCTCCATCGGCCATTACAACCCGCCCATCAGGTTTCTGAGTTATTAGTTTCTTGGATATCATGTCTCTAATGGTAGGGCAATTCCGTACGGAATGATTTGGGTCATCACATCCGTAGCAGGTTGTGTTTCGGGGCATGTTCTGGGCTGCATGCTGTGGTATATATTGTGGCGTATTTATCGGAGGAGCTGGTCGATATCCCGGTTGTGGTTTAAACATGTAGTTACTTGCCATTCTGTTTGCATTTTGTGTTGTGGGTGGTGCTGCTAGGATTCGGACTGCATCTGGGTTAAGATGTAGTGCTTGATAGTATAGCGAGGAATAATGGATGGCATATTGTGGATCATCAATGGATAATTTTCCTAACCGATGTATGATGTCATCCAATTCTTCTGGTTGTTTGCTGCTGCTTTCCTTCCTTGTAACTGTAGTGTCAGCTTGGGTAACTGTCTCTTTTTTATTCTTAAGAGCTAGATGGAGCCTATGTTTACTCTTGCTGTGTTTCTCTTTAGTAGCAGTGTCTGAGTCGGAGTCACTGTCGCTTTCCTCAAATTCTGTGTCTGAATGTGGACTATCTGAATCTGTTTCTGAATCTGTGTCGACTAGGTTGTTTTCAAACCTGTTTCTTTCTAAAATTGTTCAAGCAATTTGATTAACTGTTTCATGGGCAAATGCTTCTGATAAATCTGCTGTGGGATCTCGGGATATATGTATCTTTTCGATATCTCTTCGTAGACGTTTGTTAATGCCATGCCAAAAATAGGCATTAAAATCTTCGTCCGCTAACTTGCCTTGACCTTGAAGCCATCCAGCTATTGTTACAAATTCCCTGCGGTATTTCTTCCATTGGTCCAGACGATGCACATTTTTATGTCTCCAATTGTTAGTTAATTTCTTGAGGTGTTTGGGTTGATAATAGTTGTTTATCTTGTCTGCATCATAAAATTCCATGATGTCGGCTTTAAGTAGTACATAGTTGGGTGTTCGAAAATGACTGCATCCTTCCAGGAACTTGATTACTTTTGGTGACATATATTCTATCATTGTTTCTACCTTTTCTTGATTGGTAGCGACAGCATATCGTTGGAATAGACGCTCAAGTCTTTTGAAAAAGGGTTTGATATCACGTGGTTTGCCTTTAAATGTTTTGATAGCATCGCGTGTATTTCCCATGGGAATATCGGCAGGTGTTCGAGCTGGTTGTGCCATGTTAGATCCTGATGCTTGCGATTCTGTATTAGATAATGAGGTTTCTGAGGAAGAGTTGGTATGTTCTGAGTTTGTTTTGGGATTGGTAGAGTAGAATGTGAGGTGTGGTTTTGTTAGTGCTGATATGCGCTCTTGTAACTCACTGGGATTAATAGGCGGTTGATAGCGTTCTTCCGGTGAAGTAGCTACTGATGATTCTGGGGATTCTGCTACTGATGGAAAGTCTGATCTGCTTTGATTCATGCAGAATTGAGTTGGAAAAAGGGTGATTTACCCCCTCGCGGTGGGCTCCAAATTAATGTCACGGTCCAAAGGTGTTTGGAATAGAATCCAGTGACGGTTGAGTTCGTTGGGTAGAAGCTATCGAGATAGCTTTATGGGACGGGATGCGTGCTTGATTGAAGGGCTAGCCTGAATACCGTTGTAATCTTCTAGGCACCTTATATCGAACTTGACTTGCTTGACTTGATTTACTTGACTTGCTTAACTTGCTTGACTTGCTTGGCTTGCTTGACTTGCTTGACTTGCTTGACTTGCTTGAATTTTCCTTATTTAATTGAAACCGTGCGGTGAGAGCGCGTTCTGAGTGTTTGAACTAAGCTGTATATTGGGTAGCTGCCCCCTTTTGGGTCTGATTCAGCTCCTTTTATAGTATACTGACTACAGTCTATAATTAGATATCTATGACTACAATTGACTGATATTGACTAGTACTGACTCAGTAGTTCTTTCTTTCTTATTCTAGAGTATTCCGACATGTTCTGGATATTTCTGGCATGTTCCGTGATTGAGTCAAAGCATTCATGTCCTAATTGGGATGTATTTCTAAATTGGAATGAGTTGCTTTTGTATTTAGTAATTTTTCTTTGCTTTGTTTCAGCGCTGTGACAACGGCGCGATTGTAAAGTACTGCTAGACTACGGCTGTCAAAACTGAGACTTGAGCACGCCCGAAGGCAGATGATGCTCAGATTGCCCATAGGGCAGGAGACCGGCAAAGCCAGTGGAATAGCAAAGAGGTCCTATATCATCCAGTGCCTGCATCCTCCTTCACCACTCCCAAAACCGCGTCTGCCTCCATTCCCACCCAGACTGACTCGGCCCATTTTCCGCCGCAGTGTAGCATCCTCCGCCACGTTGATTGCCTGTCTCATGAACATATCGGGTCACCACTCCGATGCCCCCAGATCCACAGTCTCTGGATAGGCAAATGTGCATGAGACCGGGCTCCAGTTTGAGGACTGATGAGTGTGCTACTGGACGGTGCTATGACCGATGCTTTGGTGGGATTGGATTGTGATGAGGATCAGGTATGGTTATAGAAAGGTGAATGTGTGTGGGTGGAGTCGGTAGTGGAGAAGCCGACGAGTGTCTAGGGTGGGGCTCGCTGGCGGGTCGGGGCGTGCTGGCCACTATGGCACTTCCCGGTGACGGACCGTGTCGTCTGAGGTCACCATGGGCCAAAAGTGCCGTCTGGGACAGCTGTGCGGAGGCGCAGGCAACCCTCCTGAGGTCCTGCTCGATTTTTTCACCGTGGGAAAAAAAGAGATGATGATGGTCGGAGATCAAGGAGCGGTCCTCGAGACTACCTGTCAGACACGGATAGGGAGGGATGGGCATGGCACACGAGGAGGGTCGGCCAGGCGGGTCAGCAAGACACTCTGCACCGACTTCTTCGCCCAAAACAATCAGGATATACAGTCTTTATGTCTGCACTGTGGCACAGATACTCATCAAATCCGCTAAGGTCCCACTGTGGCACAGATACTCATCAAATCCGCTAAGGTCCCAGTGGTCAGCAGCAATAAGACTCGTCTCATGCCGTGTTTGCCACTGTCACTGCCAAATAACGCAATGAGTCACTGCCAAATAACGCAATGACCGATGTTTGCCTGTTGACACAAAATTTGAGGTATGAGCAGCACAGTTGTCGGTTGTCAATCGACTAGGCGAGAGGCATGCTCTTGAGCAGTGCGGACTTGGAGCTCCGACCACAGAAGCAGGACAGACTGCGTGATTCGTCACCAGGTTCGTAGAATAAATACATGATCTACCAAGTGAATGTTTATGAGACAGTCAAAGGCGGGCGGGAGGTCAGCTCGCGAGAGGCGGTCACATCTGGGATGCTTAACACACTAGAGAAAAGGGTGCTCGTGAACATCAAACGGTCGGTCAAAGAGTAAGCCGTTACTTTGGGCGCGTGATGGTGCGTGATGACGGCTTGTGGCTGGCGGGGTGCGGTATCAGTGACGAGCGGGGGAGCGATGAGGGCGCGGGAACTTGGGGGTAACTGCCAAGTTCCCACGAGAGCACACGAGCAACACAGGCAAGGGGTGTTGCGGTACTTATGTTTGACTATTTTGCAGTGTACTTGTAAAATAATTCATAACCAATCAACCCAATCGGGACCGAAATCGGCGGGCGGGCGGTTCTCGGAGTGCAAACAGGCGGGAACCGGCCTGTAAGAGCTGGACTACATCACCCAATGTGATGCCAGACTAATAGCTCACAATTACACACTCTGAAGTGAGTGCACAAAAAAGCCAGACAAAAAGCCAAATTCATGAGCACATGTACTAAGCACTACGGTTTGGATTATTTCCCACTATATCCACCATAGGCATACAACTTGAACCGTAGTCCGCTCCTGAGATCGCTTTCCATTCGCCTCCGCAGCGGCAGAAGTACAGAAAATGAACTGCGTCAACCTCATATGTACCTTCTTCAAAGTTTGAATGAGCGTTCTGTAGTACTTATCGGCGCACTATCCGAGGTCTGCCCACATAATCTATATTGTCCGCAGACACTGACGGTCCGGAATAGCACATGGCAAAGGAACTGGAGTCGACAACGGATCGGTGTATAGATGTCACAGTCGAGACTTGTGTTGAGCTTCCGCAGGTATAGGTGACCTGACAGCGTTCCCTGAAGTGTGGCTTATGGTGGCTTCAAGCGACATCAACTTCCCGGAGGTACATAGAGATTTACGCAAGACTCGGACGTAACAGATGTCTGATGAATGCAAGTACAACAACTTGCAAAGCCACACGGATGTCTCTCTGATATGGTGGATATAGTGGGAAATAATTCGAAGTGTAGTACTTAGCACTTGTACTCATACATTTGGCTTTTGATTTGGCGTTTTTTGGTCCAGCTTTGCATGTACTTGGAGTCTGGCTTGTGCTCGCATCTGGCTTTCACTAGTGTATAGTTGTATAGTACGGGATACACGGCGGCATCAGCCCAAAACAGGAAATCTCCGAGCGTTTAAGTACTTATGCTTTACAGCGCCACAGCAGCCCCGCCTGGCCCCGCCTGACTCTATTCTTCCCTTTGGTGCAAGCCCGATCTTGCGCATAGGCTCGTACTTCTCCTGCGCGCCGCTGTGCCTTGAGCGCCAGTCGAGCTCCATGTGGTGCACTCCTTTGTTGGACAATGGAGTCTGGACACGCCTTGTGCATTCTTACAATGGCGCACTCAAGGATGAGCCCGCTGATCATCATGCTGCCCATAAATGCATGCATGATGAGTAGCGCCCTGCATGCAGTGGAAGTCTGGGATTCCGGGGCTCGACAAGGTTGAGTAGTAGGAAAAACATACTGGCGGCAATGATGGCCAAACCCAGTGAGATACCGTTTACCTCTAGCAGCCTGTCGGATCTACAACAGGGAACAACTCATCCCCACTGATCGTCGAGTCGGTTTTTGAGACTACCTGTCAGACACGGTGTCACAGTGCTGAAACAAAGCAAAGAAAATTACTAAATACAAAAGCAAATCATTCCAATTTAGAAATACATCCCGATTAGGACATGAACGCTTTGACTCAATTACGGAACATGCCAGAAATATCCAGAACATGTCGGAATACTCTAGAATAAGAAAGAAAGAACTACTGAGTCAGTACTAGTCAATATCAGTCAATTGTAGTCATAGATATCTATTTATAGACGGTAGTCAGTATACTATAAAAGGAGCTGAATCAGATCCAAAAGAGGGCAGCTACCCAAATATACAGCTTAGTTCAAACACTCAGAACGCGCTCTCACCGCACGATTTCAATCAAATAAGGAAAATTCAAGCAAGTCAAGCAAGTCAAGCAAGTCAAGCAAGCCAAGCAAGTCAAGCAAGCCAAGCAAGTCAAGCAAGTTAAGCAAGTCAAGCAAATCAAGTCAAGCAAGTCAAGTTCGATATAAGGTGCCTAGAAGATTACAACGGTATTCAGGCTAGCCCTTCAAGCAAGCACGCATCACGTCCCATAAAGCTATCTCGATAGCTTCTACCCAACGAACTCAACCGTCACCGGATTCTATTCCAAACACCTTTGGACCGTGACATTAATTTGGAGCCCACCGCGAGGGGGTAAATCACCCTTTTTTCAACCCAATTCTGCATGAATCAAAACAGATCAGACTTTCCATCAGCAGCAGAATCCCCAGAATCATCAGTAGCTACTTCACCGGAAGAACGATATCAACCGTCTATCAATCCTAGTGAGTTACAAGAACGTATATCAGCACTAAAGAACCCACACCTCACATTCTACTCTATCAATCCTCAAACAAACTCGGAACACACCAATTCTTCCTCAGAAACCTCATTATCCAACACAGAATCACATACATCAGGATCTGACATGGCACAACCAGCTCGAACACCTGCCGATATTCCCATGGGAAATACACGTGATGCTATCAAGACATTTAAAGGCAAACCTCGTGATCTCAAACCCTTTTTCAAAAGACTTGAGCGCCTATTTCAACGATATGCTGTCACTACCAATCAAGAAAAGATAGAAACAATGATAGAATATATGTCACCAAAAGTAATTAAGTTCCTAGAAGGGTGTAGTCATTTCCGAACACCCAACTATGTATTACTCAAAGCTGACATCATGGAATTTTATGACGCGGACAAGATAAATAACTATTACCAACCCAAACACCTCAAGAAATTAACCAACAACTGGAGACACAAAAATGTCCATCGTCTGGATCAATGGAAAAAATACCGAAGGGAATTCGTGACAATAGCTGGATGGCTTCAAGGTCAAGGCAAACTAGCGGATGAAGATTTCAATGCTTACTTCTGGCATGGTATTAATAAACGTTTACGAAGAGACATTGAAAAGATTCACATATCAAGAGATCCTACAGCAGATCTGTCACAAGCTTTCGCACATGAAACAGTCAATCAAATCGCTCGAACTATTCTCGAGAGGAATAGGTTTGAGAACAATTTAGCCGAAACAGATTCAGAAACTGATTCTGATAGTTCACAAATGAATTCAGAATCTGAGGAAGACAATAGCGACTCCGACTCAGACACAACGGCCAAAGAAAAATATAGCAAGAGCAAACACCGACTCCATTCAGCACTCAAAGAAAGGAAAGGAATAGATACCCAAGTTGATAATGCAGCCATAAAGAAAGAAGGAAATGGCAAAGGGCCGGAAGACTTGGATGATATTATACATCGGCTAGGAAAATTATCCATTAATGATCCACAATACACCATTCACTATTCTTCATTGTACTATCAAGCACTACAGCTCAATCCAGAAGCAGCCCGAATTCTAGCAGCACCACCTATAGCTCAAAATACAAACAGAATGATGAACAACTATACATTCAAACCACAACCAGGATACCGACCAGCCCCTCCAATAAATATGCCACAAAATGCGCCACAGTATGCAGCACAGAACATGCCCCGAAACACAACCTGCTATGGATGTGATGACCCAAACCATTCCGTACGAAACTGCCCCACCATCCGAGATATGATATCTAAAAAGCAGATAGCTCAGAAGCCTGACGGAAGGGTAGTAATGGCAGATGGGGGCCCTATCATGCGCTATAATAATGAAAATATTGCCAAAGCAGCAATTCGACAAATGGCAGGTATGGGTAATCAGATGCAAGGATCGACGGCATCATATATTGAAGAGGAACCAATCATTCATTATGGATCGCACTATATTGAGCTTGCCAATTCGGATATCGAAGAAAGTCAAATTTATCTAGGAACAGAACCAAGCAATAAAGAGGAAGAAAAAGAAAAGGAAATACTATCGGAGTCAGAAGAAGAATATCCTTCCTATTGGGTAAGCAATAAAGGCAATACTTACAACGCAGATCGACCAAAAAGAACAGTAACCAGAAGTGCCAGGGCTCGAGCTATGGAAGATCAATTCAAAGCACCCAGTACATCTACCAGTCAAAAAGCAAAACAAGACACTATCAAAGTTCCTGCTTCTAAAATTGCTGCCAAAACACCAGTAATCATACCAAATGCAAAACAGTTCCCAGAACCCATACCTGTTGATGTGCGTCTACCAATCAGGTTAGAAAAGAAGAATTATGAAACAATGGAAAACATTCAGGAAAAACCAGCCAAGCCACCCATTACAAGTAACATATTACCAAAAACCAAAGCTGAAGAAACGTCAAAACGAGTTAAAGGACCAAAACGTTCATCAGAAATCAGCAAAATGACAGATAAAACTGATTTAATGAAAATCATCCTCAATACGGATATCACGTTAAAAATGTTTGAACTATTAGGAGCTTCACAGGATATCAGTGAAGCACTAGCTGAACTGTTAAAAAAGAAGAACACAAAAGAAGGGTCCGTAACACGAGACGATCAAGAAATGGACATTCCCGTTTTACTACAAGTGGAGGAGGTATATGATCGAGGAGTACTCATTACTATTCCACTCACAGCTAACGGGGTAAGCGTAAACGCTATCGTAGACACAGGGTCACAACTCAACATCATAAAAAGATCGGCAGCAGAAAATTTAGGATTAATAATCGACGACTCGGTGGTAACCACGATGCGTGATGCTAGCGGCAACAACACACAAATGCGGGGCTTCATACGAGAAGCTGAACTCTCCCAAGGCGCAGGACAAGTGAAAACCAAGGCGAACCTGTTTGTAGGATTAGAAACGTTTCCATTTGACCTATTACTCGGACGACCATGGCAACGAGGAAATTTAATATGTATAGATGAAAGGAGTGAGGGAACGTACCTGTTATATAAAGATCTACAAGACCCCACCGGTAATCGGAGACACGTCTTCCGAGCGCTCGGAATTCCCAAACCGTCCGAATACAGGTTAACAAGAGTACACACCGAGGAAGAAGTCACGACGGGATTGCATGACTTGGCCGAAGGAACATACGCAATATACGTGCCGTTGGGTGTTGGCAGTGAAAGCGAGTGTGACGTGTCTTCAGTCAGAATGACGCGAGAAGAGTCAGCTGGAAGAGAGAAACAGTCAGAAAGGAAGACCGAAGAGTCAGATGAACAACCTAGAACAGACGTGAAAGGACTCACCGGGACAGCCGAAGCAAACGTCAGCAGCGCCGCAATAAGAAGAACATTAGCAAAGGCTGAGAGTACAGGACCGAAAGCCGAAACTGAATCAACCATACAGCAGAAACGAATGTACCAAAGGTTATTGGTATTCAGCATTGTCCTGGCTGCAATTGAAGTAATATTGCGACTCACGAGGGCGGTAACGACTCAGCTCTATCCAAAAGAGACAAGGGGAGTGAGAAAGGATAAAGGAACGACGCGGCAAGAGGCAAAGGTTGCTGGTTTCCCCATCACGAATTCAGTCACACCCGCACGCAATACGGTTATGGCCGGCCCGATACTGTCCCGCCGGTCTAATGTTCACCATCACCAACTTTGCGAGCACCCGGATAACACGGTTCTCACCAACGAACATCCATCCTCGGCATTGGTCTTACCCGCCGTAGCCATTGACAAAAATCCTAAATCTTTTATCTTTCCGAAATATCCGCTCGAAGGACCCACATTTGGAACCGACCTTACCCCCGACAGCAATGTTTACCGACTAGCTGAAATCCACCAGACCCTCGAGAGTGTCACCCAAAGCCGCTTTTGTAATCTTACACGCGGCGTATATCAACAAGCCCCATTCCAACCCGACGAAATTCCCTCTAGTTACCAACCTACCCAAATCTACGGGGAAAGCTCTATCCATTTCCCTGCCGAACGAGTCCACAATCGAACGTTTGAGTCGGGCGTCATACTAGGCGGCTCACTCGTGCGGGGAGCCTGTCCGCCAGTCGCGGGATATCTGTACTATCGTCTCAGCTATGGACCAGTCTTTCAGAACGAACGCGCTGAGATGGAAGCACGGTATGACGCGGGAATGAAGGACGCGGGAGAATGGATCCAGAGATTGAAGTCCTATGTTCCTCAAACGATGAATGTGGGAGGTAAGATTGAAATTAAATATCCTCGTAACGATAAGGTTGACGACAACACAGGCAGTCTGAAAGGTCTACAAGAGTCTTGCATGCGACAATCGATCGACCCGTCATCTGTACCCCCTGTAATCGTCGAAATGCCTAATGGGATACAATACGCTACACAGGGATCAGTCTACCCTTATACTGCCTTGAACGAGCGCTCTCCCCTCACCAACGACGAGCTTCACCGAATACGCGCTGCTACTATGAACGTCCAGTCCGCCTATGCTCGCGGGGATATTGAAACCGCCTGTAACGACACAGTGGCTAACGCCGAATATCCCTGTTTTCACTCATTCGAAGCGCGAGGAATGGGCGCCGTCTATCCAGCCTACGAAAGAGATCATACCGATGTCGTCTCGGGTGTAATATTTGGAGCGCAACTCAGATGCGCTGGAGGACAAGTCAAGACATCACTATTATTCTGGACAATGTTTCCCCTCCTTCCTAGTCTGCGGCCAACTATGTGGGATCTAGACTGGGAGCCAGGCTCGGTCGAAGCAGACAACGAGACTCATACCATCCCAACCCGAGTACCTGTGTTCGAAGGTTCGGACAAGGAAGACGAAGATCCCACGGATTCATCGTCGGACGACGAAGGTACGCCAGATCACACTATCACCATGCTAATAACTCAAGCATTGTTAGTAGATGATGAACGTCGCAGGTATAGGAGAAGAAAGCGTCGGGGAAGACTACCAACCAAACCCTTCAGTTCGCCCGCACCATCCACAACCTACGACCCATTCAAAGTCGTACCCAAAGGAAAAGTGGCCGAAATCATCTGGTTGGTGCGCAGCGAGGTCTTGAGATGGGGAGAACCGGGACTTCGAAACCACGCCCGGAGCCTATCTGCGGTAGGCTGGTATCAAATCTCTTCAAAACTAGGTGTGCGCATGCCCCAGCAGATGAGAATGGACGAAACCATCAGGAGCGTAATTCTGTTAGACGCTCAGGTCCATGCACCTGACCGCGAGCCTCATTCTGTTCACGCTTTCGGATATCAGATCGACGCAGCCACATACAGCACTCTGGCAGCCGACTTGATGAATCTAGGGTTTCATGTGGCATCCAAGCCACGCTCCACTTCCAGCCAGCGAGCGCCGTCCTGCCGAACGCAATTCACACCAGCACCGTCTCGTCGACCCGATTCGGTGGTCGAACCACACATCCCTAATCTTGCTATCATCCAAGACATCCTAGCAGGATTCTGCGGGCACCTCCGAGCGCAAGAGCGACTCAGCGACTCCGAGCGCGCTCAGGAGCACTCTCCATTCGAGTTCATAGCGATACACGGACGCGTATGGATAGGCCTGGAAGCAGTTCGCTTGAGTGAACATGCGGTCTTACGGACAGGCGTGCTTCTCGACGCAGTATTCAGGACAGGTGCAGGAACAGAGCTAATTGGTCCTGCACTCATCGCCATCTTGTACGGAGGAGAACCTAGCAAAGAAGCGATTCACGCGAAGGGCCTTTTAGTACCCTCATTCAAACAAACAGACGACCGTTTTGCCAAAGAAACTATTGGCGACATTGGCGACTTCGTAAGGACGGTCACGGGAAGCGAATCATGGGTCTCAGAAGAAGCCTATCCATCCTTGCTAGCCGGAACAGTTGATGAAGACGGTGCACCTCGAATCACGTCGTCCGATCCCACAGCTGTCGATTATCGGGGCGTGACATTCGAAAAAGGGCACATTTACGCTCACGGAGACCTGTACCCGCGAACACCACAATACTTCCGACCTCTTCCCACATACCTCAACTTGTTCTATCTTGCCAAACCGCCTACAGATAGACTGTCTATGAAGGTACATCGCAGCGCCACGTACGACACAAGACAGAACCTCTACATGCCGCAATCCATGCGCAAGCCAGGAATCATATCGCCAGATTATACCGTCATCGACCCCTTGCGTAAGTTCTCGGTTCAAACGCTTAGAACCGTTACTCAAGATATTTCAGAACAAGTTCTCAATCCACCATCCAGCGTGGAATGGGAAGCTGTTCGCACCAGGCTTATGGCGGGACACCCGGCTCCTGCTGAGCATCTTCAACCCGACTACAAAGAAAGTGACTTGCTATGCATCTGGGCCATGATTTGCGAAGCCTTACGACGATACCGTCACGTTGACGATAACTCCCTACTCAATACGGTCATGCCTACAACCAGATTCGATCCTTTACTCATGCACACGATGCGCGCCACGAGCAAAAACACCATTTCGCTTCCAGCGTTACAGCTAGGCCACCTGTGTATACAACAACTCGTCATGACGGACGTCGACCAGTATCAGTATAACGACCAAGGAGTTGAACGAGTCCTGACCGGAACTCTGCATCTGTGGCTAATCAACGATGAGACACTACCGGGATTCTCGGACAGACGCCATATTAATCCAACATTCGAAGACCAATACCCCCAGGACAAGTACAACCAGTATTGGGAGGTGATGGAAGGAGTGGATGAAGACGGCATGACGCAAGGAGAGCACGCCGAATTTGTGACACTCGCCAATGCTGACGCTCGGATGTTCCTAGAGCTACAAAACAGGCATCTAGCTTCCCATGGTCGCATTCCAGAACCCCCGCCTGTTCCTCGAGTACGAGGAGTGGACACAGCCGCCACTATCTTCGGTGCTCCTCGGCGTCAAGCACAGGTCCCGGGAATACCCATCGTTCCTCGACTAATTCCTGCGTTCTCGAACAGTTTCTTCGAAGCCATTTGCGAAGTCGCGCGCCAGACAGAACGATTCACCGAGGCGCTGACCATAGGCCACGAAACTGTGGATGTCAACATATCCAGACGATACGACTTTGACAGCGACTACACGTTCAAATTTCCGCACCGCATGTCGGGTAATATCCGCATCGAAATGGGCGCCATCGTCGATGGGGTACTCGTCCAAGACGAAGAACCCTATCTGACAGATGTACATGGATTCTACACGTTCATTCCTACCATGGAGAAAAACACCCCCGACGACCCCAGCGACATCGATGCGGAGGCGGACGACGATGCTTCATTGCTATACGAACAAGAGCTGGAGATTAACAGTGAACCAGGAACAGAATTGGACAAAGTAGTCACCAATTCGAACGTTGAAACTACCGATTCAACCGCCATGGTCCACACTGTCCTATTAGGATCCATGACAGGCATCGTCTCTAACTCCCAAAGCCACCTCACCGACATCGGGAAGGATTTTTCGAACGGCTATGATCAGATACCCATTCGCGCTATCGAGCGGCCTATTCCTCGCTCGGACCTACTCCGAAGGGAAGCGCTGGGCCATCACATCTTGGCCGAAGTAGCCCAAACTGCGAAAAGGAAACCTTCGTCACCTTTCGCGCAACCGGTGCCGAAACGATTGCATGCCATGACCCAGGTCAGCAAGATGGATATCAACCTAGAGTACCCATCGGACGAAGCGGGAAGGGATGACGAAACTAGCAACCTATTTGACGCAGCGGTACTGAGCTTGACTCGAAACACCACACCTAGCGATTCCAGCACCAGTCGTCATTGCTCCCCAGCATCTTCTGACACCTTCTCCGTCTACTCGCAAGATCTCGACATATCCACTTTCGAAAGTGCCATTTCGAGCAGCATCGTACTAGCCACCACTGTACTGGATCCCCCTCGTGACGAGCGACGATACGCACTTCCTACTCGCAACAGTGAAAGCGATGGGAACAACTACAGCGATTCATTCGCTGTTCGCACGCATACCAAACACTTACCATCATTCAGCGACATGGAAGCCGAAGCCGTCAATACGACGGAAACAGTGCACCGACTCCAACATGGAAACATTCTCCCTCGACTGCGAGAAGTCATCATTTTTCGGGAAGCACAGGATAATCATCCACTACAGCACCACGGAAACGGGTTTCTCGACCCCGAAGTAATAGACTGCTTCGTGTGGCATCGAGAGGATGAAAAGCATATCGGGGTATCCTTTCGCCTATCCGCGGAACACACGTACACCGCCTCTCTCCAGCTCGACGACTGGCCCATGGCCGACGATACTGTGACCCAGCTCAACAGAAGACGCGTCATCAACGGCATAGTGTCAGCCATGAACGCTGCATCATCCGAGTATAGTGGTCGAACGGTGGACGAAATCGAGGGTCTACATAACGACAGTATTACAACATACGCAGACTTACTCACCTATGGCCGCGGCAACATGACGTTAGCCATCGAAGAGCCGTTCACGCGTCGTTGCAAGGACGTCCTACTGGCAAGACTTTTCCCCGAGCGAGTAGAGACGCTGCGAGACCCGGACACAGGTAACAATCACTACTTCCTGCGGACCAAGTACTCCACGACTATGGAAGTCCGCATCACGCCATGGGAAAAGAGACTAGCCGCGCTACGATACGGGAGACATTACCTTGTTCAGGGACTGAACCGGCTAGCCCGATATCCAGGCGGTGTACCCAATCCTTGCCAAATGAAAGTGCTGATCGGCACTCGACTCGTTTGGCAAATATGGGCCGATGTGCACAGCCACCGCACTCGGATCGCGGACCGTTGCAGGCTGGCCCCGCAGGGAATTTTTTTATTAAAAATGCACCCGAATACTCCCAAATAGAGCTGTGAATGGTACCAGATACCCATGCATCTCGGCATCGATGGCAATCAGCCACAACAGGATGTGGGACAGCACACTTTCGGGTGGTCCTTGATCTCGCACCCGATTAGGACAGGGCGGCACAATCACGCCACCCTCACAACCCTTATCTTACACTTACTGTCTTACCGGGTCTTCATTTATATGAGATCCATTCAATTATTCCCGGGCTCTGTGAACAATCCATTTCATCACTATGTCATTGCCATGACCTTGAAGAGATCTTTCATCACACATAACACAAATTTAGTACATCAAGAAAACAAGAGGACAAGATTGCGTACATACTGCGGCCTACGTACGAGGTTCTGATAGACACAGCGACAAATCGAGAGAAAGATGTAACGAAAATTATATAGAGTTCCCTGCTGCCGTGAATGCCCAAGTCGCGTCCTCAACAGCCAAAAGCCAATCCTCCTTCGCCTGCGCGTGGCGCTTCTTAGCAGTGATGAGATCGATACTCCGACCCCACCACGCCAAGCAAGCGACAACGGAGAAATATCCGTTGATCCCAGGCTTGCGAGCCTCGACCCAGGACCCCATACAACGATGGGTCGCTGTCAAGGCGACGTCGATGCCCGCCACGCCTCTCCAGGATGGTTGGAGGCTGCTCCACCAAGAGCAGAACTTGGTGACAAACGCGCCGTATTCGTCGACTGTGACGAATGTGTAGTCGGGACTCCGTCGAGACTTGATCCATTGGGCCACTTCGGCGGGGCGACCGTTCGAAGGTAGAGCAGCGCGGTCATTGCGAAACTCGTCCCTAGCTTCCATCGCCGTCCAAGCAAAAAGCAGACTTGTCCAAGCATCATCCTGCAAGCAATTTCCCACGTCGTCGTCGAATAGCAGATAGTTCCGGGCCTCGCGGAACCACGGCGGCCAAGCCTCCGGCTCCAGGAGCTGTGCATTGAGTGGAGGAGCACCGTCCGCAAGGAATTCTTCATCAACCTCGTCAGTCGGTCCCCCTGCGACGGAACCATTGTCACCAGCGCTCTCAGAGGAGGAATCGGAAGATGACGATGTGGAAGTAGACCGGGGAGGTGTCAATTTGGAAAGAGGGCGGCGGGGAGGGGAAAAGACTGTGGCAGTCGGCGGCCGGGGCGATGTCATAAGATATGTGAAAGTTGCCGGTGGAGCGTCGACGGAGACTCGGCCGCGCATATCATATCCGTCGTTGGGTCCTCCAATGGTCCAGGGTTCGACGCTACTCCCAGACGAGTAAGGGACGTTATCGCAGCCGGACTCAACGATTTCCGGTGGATGTAGCTGGGGATCGATGTTCGCGAAGTCGAGAGTCGGCTCATCAAATGAGAGCAGTCCCGTTGGGACTTCCACAGGAGGTACGGCACTCGACGTGGGAGAGACGTCGACGTTCGCGACGTCGATGTTCGAGACGTCGATATTCATGGCGGCGCCCAGCGTGGCGCCGGACAAAGAGTCCTTGATCAATTCCAGAGTGCGGTCGACATCGGGGTTCGTGGCCGGTAGCTGACGCCGTGTCTTAGCCCGACTCCCGCCATCTCCAGCAAAAGCTAGGCCACGAGCAGCGCTGGCGGCGGACTTCTCGGCGAGGGACTTTTCTCTCTTGCTCGGCCGTCCCTCTCCATCTGCAGCTCCACTAGCCACACGCTTCTTCCTGGGGCGTGCAGTGCTCTGAGATTCGTCCTGAGCTAGACTCCCTGGAATCTGCAAGTCGCCGAACAGAATGGGGGTGTCCGCGTGCCCAGAGTTGTTGTCGACGATCCAGGCTGGGCCGTCCGGAGTCACTACCAGTCGTCGCATGCGCATACCGGGAGGGCGGTCTTGAAGCGCCTCGGCCGCCTCCTCCATTTCTCGGGAAGGTGGGAGCGCTCGCGACTTCTCAATCTCCGAATCTACAAAGCTAAAATCAGCTAGTGTTACATGTAGACGAACAGAAAAAGACGCACTAGAGTTGTTCCAGCACCAGGTCGAGAAAGAATTCACCCAACTCGGATAGAGCGCGGGGTCGGCGTCGAAAAGAGTCGGCACAGGGCTGTTACTCTTCCCAAAATGCATTCTAGAGCGATGCAGACCGAAAGTCAGCGTCGTCTCAAACTGCAGGAGCACAGAGCACTCACGTCATGACGTTGGGGCGCCCGCCATCCCGTGGTTCGTTTCCTCCGACCGCCAGGCTGATGTACATGCCAGACATCGTCGACAGAGCGTCGCAGATGGGATGCAAAACCGACATCATGCGATCTATGACCCTGGACGATTGACAAGATTGTCAGTAACGAAACAAGCAAGCAGACGGGAGAATATGATACGCACTCTTGCGCCTCAGCGGGTGGGAGCGCTTCGGTGACCTTCTCGTGAAGCTTGTTGCGAGCCGTCTTCGCCGCCTCAACGGCGGACGCCGCCTGCCCGTTGTAGTCCGCACGAACGGCCTCGGACTGCTCTGCAAATTTCTCCGCCCAGTACTTCGTACGGAACCCATTCCTTTCATTGCGCGATAACTTGGCCGCCTCTGCCTTGCAAGCTTCCAGCATCGCAGGCTGAGTCGCTGCCCACAGCTGGAATCCGTGAGAGCCGCGGACGGCACCTCCGTCGTCTCCCAGGGCGCGAGCGAGGAGAATAGCGATGGGATCTTTCGTTTGGCCGTTGACGCTCTTTTTGATGGAGGCCAAGGTTTTCGGTACAGCGTCCGCAAGGCTCTTGAGGATGTTGAAGACACCCTACATAGAGACATGAAATTAGCGAAATAAATTCCCCCGGATTGACCATGAACACATACTCGTCGGGTCGCCAGGACAATCATGGCGTAGTATTCCTTCTCCTCGTCTCGAATGGTGTCAAGCTCGAAAGAATACGGCGCCTCGCCGAGCTCGGCTGGTCGCATCGGTCGCCGCCACTCAAAGCGTTTCAGCAGCTCGTTGCCGGCGCTATCGGCAATGTCTTTGCAGGAGCCATGGTCCGATGCTTTGCGTGCGGTGGTGAAGCGAGCGAGTGCTTGGGACTTGAGGAATGCCAGCGGTTCGCCGCGTAGCCAGTTCTTTTTGTGTGGCGTCGATGCGTAGCGTTTCAATTCATCGAGAAAGTCGGGGGAGAGCTCGGGTGCGGCGTAGGTCTGAACAGATCTGAAAGCAAATATGTCAGTCTTTGTTTTGTTTACCAAGACCACCATCGTCGCACTTACTCGGTGTTTTTCTGTGTCACATCCGCCATCACCATGTCTTTGGGTGCTGAGGCGCTGCTGGCTGCGCCGTCGTCGGGTACGGGCACCATCACCGTGGCGTCGGGCGTCACGGTCGGGTTAGTCATGGCGGTGGTCTAGTCCAGCCAGGTGAGATGCGCGGCGACCATATACTTAACTGATGTTCTTCGCCGCGGAGCCTGGCAGGCGAGGAAGAATCGCGCATTTACCTAAATAACGGCGTCTACCACGAACGCTTCTCATATAAACCCGAGCTGAGCATTGTCCGTCCGTCCTCATCCTTTCCCTCTTTCTCCCATCACCACCACCATGACTGGAAATTCTGCCGCCCCCGACTACCCGGTCCTCTTGCCCGTCACCAAGCCCGACCCCAAAATCGTCTTGCCCCCGGGAGTCGAGCTCTCGGACGAGAACCTTGGTCAGATTTCTCCCTTACTCCTCTTCGTGCGGTGGCTAATTTTTTCCCTCAGTTTTGATGCGCAAGCTGCACGCCCTGAACCTGGACGCCACGCAGTGCCGCCTCCTGTGGCACTTTGCCCGCATCCTCGTCCTCACCCAGGTCCGCGGACCTGCTGGTTCCGCAAGTGCGTCGGGCTGGCCCTCCCCCGAATCGGCTTCCGATGTCGGAGAGGATGTTGACGAAGACGGCCCGGACGTCGTCGCTCCCGTCGGCCCTCAAGGTGCGATCGCGGTCGCCCCGCCGGCTGACGCTGCTGCCCCGCCGGCTGACGCTGCTGCCCCGCCTGCTGCCGCTGCAGCAGTCGCTCCTGTTGTCCCCCCCGTTGTCCATGTGACTACGGTCCCTGTGGGTTTCGCGTACGAGTGCCCTCTAGCGAACGCGCAGCCCCCGTACTACGTAGTGACTCGGGGCACCAAGATCGGCGTCTTCACCGGATGGTCAGTGCTATTTCTCATCGCATTTGTTTTTCATCCATCTTATTATCACTCAAAGGTGCAACACGAGCCCCTTTGTCACCGGAGTCAGCGGCGCTGCCTATCACCGGATTGGCTCGTTGCAGGCCGGGATCTCCACCATGGACGCGGCGATCCAAGCGCAAACGGCTGGCCTTATTGAGGGTACGCGCGACAGTGTCTATTCTCAATGGCACGACGTACTCACATAATTCAACAGTCTAGCGCTCGCAAGAGGCATGGTCACTGATCGCCATCAAAGGCAAGACCCCGGTTTTGTGCTAATCTCTTGGATCACACCAGACGCCCTCCCTTATTTATGACCATCGAACCTAGTGTATGATATCTATGTAGACGATGTGCGAATGACATTCGATGGCGTTTCTATAATATTCGTGTTTATTTGAGCATTCGGCAAGTGAGGGAACAAGAATTGAATGAATAAATGCAGTTGCGGGCCTAGGCTGGAGTCTCGAATTTACAAAGACCGTGCAGCCGCCGGCAATCAAACGCTTTCAAATCCCAACTTGCCTCTGATGCACCTCTCATGCATGTCCCACCACCGCCCTCAGACATTGACTCCGCATCTGGCTCTGTTCAACGCCAGCTAGCCGCCTCCCAGCGCGCTTGCTGCGCTGTGCGCCTTCTCATCCTCAATCAGAGCTTTGTTGTAGATGCAGCCATTGAAGAGGCGGTCACGCATGGTGGTGAGTGGCGCCCTACCTGGCCATCATGGATTCGCGAGTGTAACCAGACAATCTCCCCGCGCAGAAGGTCGGTCATTCATAGGGGAGAACAATTTGCTGAGGGAGGATGGAGGACAAGGTACGCCGCCGACGTGGCGACATTTTACTATGCCTCCACACATGCTGACATGTCCCTATAGAGACCCAGTCCGTCGTGGACGCCGATGTCACACAGTGGCTCGAGAACTCAAAGTGCGAACCGTCTTGGGCAGACGTCTTGGTGGAGCTCGCAGTCACAGAAATGAAGACTCTGCGCATACTCGCCGCGGGTGTGTGTCCGTAACGTTTATTCGTTCAGAAATCTGCTGATCTCTTGCCTTGGCATAGTTGCCGCCGTTGCGGTTCACTCGGTGTACTTCAAAATACTCCTCCAGGACGCCCTACCACTGGTTGACGTCGCCGCCCTCGACACGTTCTTGCTCCGCCTGACAGCGTTGCATTGCCAACTAGATATTTAATATAGACTACAGCGTTGCGTTCTGGCACAACCCCCATGGGACGAGGACTTTGGGCGCCTCGCTCCATCTCGCTTACTGTTACTTTACCTTACCTCCGATGATGATGTCCGTATACTGTTCCATATCTTGTCGCGGATAATATGATTTCTTTCGATTACACGCAACGCCTCGCCTCATGCAATGACAATCGAATCAATATCAGCCCTGATAAACAATTGAGTGACCCTTGGAATGCAAGTTTTGTCTGGTACATTAAGATGTAAATGCGGCACGAAGCTTGGCTTGCAAGTGAGTTCACAAGTGTATAGTTGAACTCTGGTGTTTCAGAAAGTTTAATCAAAGTTGGAACCCTCAACTTTCTAAGGTCTCGGATCTCTATCCGAGACCGATTACTGCCCGAGTTCGTGTTATACTGGAGTCGCATCGTAAGAAAACTGCAAATATGGAATTTGCCGAGGGCAGCCTTCTTGGGCCCAGCCAGGGCCAGGGCACAGTCACTCCGTCACACACACTCTCTCTCATGCCGCCAACAGAGTTGGTCAAGCGTCAACGACAAGCAGCAGCGGGTGCTCGGTGGACGGAACGGTACGGAATTGTGCTGCATACGTGACGCTCACTGACTGACCGGCCCCACATCAGTAACAGAGACACTCACACTCGCCGACTTCGCGACCGCGCCAGATATCGCAAGCGCAAGGCTGAAGAGATTCGCTTCGAACGCAACGTCTCCGCGTGAGTTGGGATTTGGCAGCTAGCTCGTTGGAGTCTTCTAACCCTCGTCAGGATGTCAGATCCTGCCGTCATGGACGAGCGCAACCGCGAGTATCTTCACGCCGCCATGCACGACAGACACTTGTCCGTTCAACGTCTTACCAAGGGCGACTCCGCTCGTCATGCTGAATTCCGGGCGCAGAGAACCTTGGGCTCGAAGGATCCGTATAAAATCATCTACGCCGAGTGCTCTAGCTTGGCATCTCTCCAGCAGGATGCGGCCGAGCTTCTCGACAAACTGGAGAACAACCACTACGATTCCGAGGAGTATACCTCAGCTCTGCCCATCTACGACGACATCTGCGAGGCGCAGTCAATGTTGGAAAGCATCAAGTATTCTCTGGACATTAGCAGGGACAGACTGAGACAGGACTATCACGCCGGAATATTGTACCATCAGAGAATATAGAGCACGACACGGCGTCTGCCACCTTTTCCCGAGCAAGGCCACTTCTTTTTTCAACGACTGACTTCTCTCGCTCGATGGCGACGCAAGGCCGCGGCGCATCTGTTCGGATAGTATCAACTTACCGGACCCTCATAAGGCCGTCGAGAGCTAAGTCGTTCTCTTCTCTATCTTTCGTACCCATTTCTGCATCCGCTCAAGACCATGTCCACAGTCAGCGGCAACGCCCCGGTATGATATACCCCGACACAGCGTCTTCAGTCCACTGACCTCCCCCTCCTCTCCAGATTTTGAGGATTCCTGCGCCGTTCGTGCCAGGGGACCTCCACCCGTTTTTGGTCAACCGTGCCGCGCGTGATGGTCTACACCTTCTGGCCGTCGACAAACGCGTGCGCTCCAAACTCCTCCCACTGCGCGCTCAACAGGCCCTCGTCGACCGTCTGACACTGTATTGGTGCGACGCTCTCTACGGCGATTGTATGCGGAGAAAAGAGGAGACCAGAATTGCTTGGCTTCGTGACCGCAAGGTATGGACTTCGCACTGTCGCATTTGCCGGGACTGATCATCTCGCAGCTCCTGTTCAATTTCATGCGATGGAGGGCTTGGGCTGACTTTCCTAGGCGCGATCAGCTCAAGGCCGAGGTCGACCTGTGGATCGACACACATGTCGACTGGACAACTGGTGATTTTGTCCGCATTCCAGCCTCCACCTTTGAAGGTTACGAGGATGCTCGCGGCGCGGGTGGCCAAGGTCTTGGAGGGGACTCTGTCACCGCTGAGAATGGCTCTCCCGATCCCGCCACGCCGCGCGCTGGAGCTCGGGTCGTTTCCCTGGTGTCACCCACTAGGACTGAACTTAGGTGTGTTCTTTCTACTCACCGTCCTGCCTGTGCTGCGCGTATCTGACGACACAAACCAGTGTTGCGAGTGCCGATGAGACTGTGGAAGTGGCTGAAGTTCTCAACGGAGATAAAGGAAAGGGCCGCGAATTAGGGTGAGTATCGCACATCTCTCCCTGGCCTAATTGCTTTGATACTGACCTCCAAGTAGAACCGTCAGCCATGACGATGACATCCCAGGACTGGTTGAAGGAGACGACGACTATCGCAGCACCTGCTGCCCTGAGGATTGTGAGTGTCTCAGCACGGAGAAACACGCGTATGTATCCTCTCTTCGTGTGCTCGTCTTGTCGATTCTGATCTTGATCTATTAGCTGCAGCCCTTTCCTCACCGGACCAGCGTCTCCTTCGGTCAACAATGATCTTGGTAACGTAGTCGACTTTGTGAAGGGAGAGCGTGCTGGTCCGCTCCCGAACTTGACTGGCTTGCAGTGAGTTCTTTCTTGCTTATCTGCTGAACTCTCAGTGACGGTCCCACTTCTCTAGTTCAAACGCCAGGGCGCTCTCCTTCGAGAAGTCCTGCATCATGGGCTGCCCCCCGTGCGCTCATTCGTTCCGGGTCGTCGTACCTACTTTCAAACAAGCCATCGCTGCGTCCGGCAGCGGCAGTGGTACTGTCGTTCGTTCCACTACTCCTGTCGGTGGAATCACCCTCCCTGCCCCACTGGGAAGTCCCATTAAGCTCAGACGTTGAGTTGGGCCCGACCCTGCTTTTCGTGCTGGCTGGCCTCATTATTCCATACATACTTCCATTATCACTTCCCTTCGCTAGCAGTACTTACCTGTTTACATCTTGTCTTGATGTTAGTGCCCCCCTGTCGTGTACTTACTTATGGTCGCTCGCCAATTACAATCAAAATAATCCTACCCTTGATAAATGATATCCAATTTGATGTGAGTGACTGGTATCGCATGAAATCCATTCCACGCAGAAACAAAATGTTTAGTCAGAATGGTGACGCATGTGGGTGGGTGAGAGCCTAGGCCATGATTTCAATTCCGCAGCTCTTTTCGCTTGCCCCACCCACTCGCTTCCCGACCGACTCACGACTCTCAAGTCGCCGTCTGCCTCTACGAAACTGACGGCGTTTACTCCCTTCCTGCCTTCCCCGCTGGATCCACGAACTTCTCGCCATTCAAACGCTGGCCATCCTGCACTGGATGACAATTCGGCGAAGGCGCGCGCGCGCCCCCAAGTCCCTGGACTTCTACACAGACAGTTGAACGGTCGCATCTATTCGTCGGCGGACACGTCACCGGCGCCCGTTTCCACAAGTCTCTCGAGCAGCGTAACGACATCAGAAACTTCATCGTTGGGTCGCTCGACTACGGGACATATTTGACATATTTACAAGTGCAGTGGGTAGCCGTTTTTGGCATGCTTGAAATCAAGCATCACCCACAACTCAAAGTCATCTAGCAACTCAACCAGCGCTGCCGTGGATCGAGAGAACTCCAACCCGAGTCGCACCCGAACCTTCTTCTCCTTCCTGCGGCTGCTCACGGCCGCGCGAGCCAAGTCCGCCAAGGCCAGGCTGACTTCCTGTCCAGCTTGTCAGATGACGGACACGCCATAGAAGGAGGCAACGAACCTGGCAGCGCAAGTTGCGCCGCTCGCTCTCCTGGGGATACATCCGGAACCAATGTGCGAACAAGCCAAGGAGATACTCGTCGCGGTCCCATCCTGGCGCGCCCGCGATTACGCGCAGCAAACCGTCGACCTCTTCGACGAGTGTGTCATATTGGCCACGGTGGAACTTAATCTCGCTGGATATCGCTCACGGTAAGCGAGCCAGTGGACGATTGCAAATATGATCACTGACGTTGCCGGAGTCCACTTTGCGTCCAGTTGTGGCAGCGTCCTCTCGAGCGACTTGCCCTGAGTGGCCTGGATAACATACTGGGATACGATGGGCGGCATGATAAGCGACTTCGAGGCAGAAAGTAGGGTGAAGTGAGGAAGCCTTCCGAGCTGGATCGGTTTATAAGATGAATGAGTGGCGCTTCTGCGCGTACGTCAATGGTATGTCCGAGGTCCTTCTTGTGATGTTGAGTTGACACGGAGAATTGCAAGGGCTCGATTGTTCTTTGTCGGCCACCCACCATCACTCCCCTCGCCGTTTTCCTCGTCGTTATGAGAGCCCAAGGCCCCAAGATCCACCGACATGCGAACCCCACCACCAGTATCGGCATACGCGCATACTATCGTGGTAACCAAGGTCGCGTATGCCAGCGCGGCAGCGCGCCAATCCAGGTCTCTCAAACCCACTCCAATCGCCCTGCTCCAGACAATTGTGCTGCTTCTTACGCAACTCTTGGGGAAGATATGGACGTTGACGGCCCCACATTTCCGCTCGTTCAGCACGTCTTTGAGATGGTTCGATTGGGTCGCGAGCGCCGCAGTGGCAAGAATGCAGCCAAATTGCCGTCGAAAAAGGTATGTGCTTGTTGGTAGACCTTCCCCGGGCACCGCTGAAAAGTTCATACTCTCTCACAGCTTCGAGAGTTACATCGTTGGCGCGGCATTGGCGGCGGTCCAGACTTTCGCCCCGAATACTTGGATGAGCTGATACGAGCCAAAGGTCGCGGTGCAAACCGTAACCCTGTATGCCATTGCGCGGTGACTCTGCCTCCTCCTGATGGCGACCTGGCCATGCAAACGGCTCTCTTTCGCTGCCAAGAATGTCATGCTACGCGCCTGGATTGTCGGTCGTGCATTGTGAGGCGTCACCTCACAACACCATGCCACGAAGTACAAGTGCGTGATTGCCTTCTCATTGTCGTTATTCCCTCTAAATCCGTCTGCAGATGTGGACAGGCAAAACGTTCGACAAGATACCTCTTCGCGCGCTCGGTCTGCGATTGCAGGTTGGACACGAGGACACCAGTGCCTGTCCCGTCCCCATCCCCGCCCACGAACAATTCGTCATAATCCACGATAACGCGCTGCATGAAGTTGCCGTCGACCTCTGTGGATGTGTCAACCAACAGCCGGCGCGCGTTCAACTCCTCCGTGCCGGATTATTCCCTGCTACGGTGTTGAGGCCGCGCACGGCGCTGACGTTCAAATGCTTGGAGCAGTTCGATGCACTCACTCTTACCGGCAAGCTTTCCGCCTATGACTACTATAAGCACTTGGTCTATCGAACAGATGCGGCGGGGCTGTGCGTACCTAAGGTACGAAATCATCTCTTTGCTTCCAAGATGTGACTTTGACCGAGCTCGTAGGACCGATACAAACCTTTTCTTCGTGTCGTGCGCCAATATCGCCATCTCACGTTGGTGATGCGCGGCGGCAAGGGCTGCGAAGACAACGGCTATAGCAACATCGGCTTAGGCGAACTCGCTCTCCAGTGTCCCGCATGCCCTCAGCCGGACATCAACCTGCCAAAGAATTGGCGCGATGCACCACCCAGCGAGGAGTAAGTTTTGATTTACGACGCTTGGTACCATCTCATAAATTTGCCAGGTACCTGTACCAGCTCTCACGGGCCTCTGATGCGAACTTCCGTTTGCAGAGCCTGTTTCGGTCTACGGAGGAAGCTGATCCTGGCCTACACACGGGCAACGCGTATTTCGTCGAGGAGAAGGGGTATCGAGAGCATTACATGAAATTTGCCTCGCAGAAAGATGTGAGCATGTATTTTATCGCTCTCACCAACATTACCTAACAATTCTTGTAGATATCGACATGTAGTGGTTTCAAGACCCTCGCTCACGCTGAAACAAGAAACTCTACCGGCTTGCGTGCCACCGGTGTTGTAATGAGCGCGTGCGCTCGCCACGAAATGGTTCCGCCGCAGGGAGTTGGTGATTTGCAGAAAGGAGAACGGTGGGTTCTTCTCGCGAGACGTCGCAATGGTAGGCTGTTTGTCTGATGAGTGGTTTACAGGTACTGCAATACGGACTACGTCGTCGCATCGGGTCTCAATCCCGTCAAAGTCAAAAGAGTTTTTCTGTCGTATGACGTGGCGTGTCAGTGGTTTGTGAACATGACACAACGTTTCAAATTACTGCCGGCATGGCTCCAGTTTCCCCCTGATACGAAAGTCGATGCGGGTGTGCCGAAACTTCATTGCAAAGCGCATAAGATCGCCTGTCAGCTGCTCTTTTCTCTCGCTCTAATCATCGGCATGGGCAGGACGGACGGCGAGGGTATTGAGCGTATGTGGGCATTCTTAAATGGCTGTGCGGCGAGTACGAAGGAAATGGGTCCGGGGCATCGACACGACACCCTGGACACGCATTTCCACTACCTGAATTGGTGCAAATACATATCCTTTGGTGAGTGGATTCCTATCACGACTCGGTCTCATATTGATTAGAGAGATCAGGCTTGACTCTCCTCAAGAAGCGCAAGCAGGCGCGTTTCGAGAAGACACGTCAAACCACAATCCACGAGCAACTCACGGCAATCATTCCCGGCCAGGACGTCGTCAAGAAATGGACCGACGAGGTCACTACCTGGGAGGGTGATCGGTTCAGCCACTCAAGCCCCTATGGGAAAGTTGTCAAGCGTAAGTCCCCTTCATTTCAACCCTTCTATTGCCGGTGACTGACAAGGCTGAACCAGACGAGTCCGAGCAAATGCTTCGTCAGCGTTTGGCGGAGCGCGATCGTCTGCGGCGCGAGGCGGGGGAGCTAAAGCTGGTCACAACCACGGTGTCCCAGTTCATGGCGTATGCTCTTGACGTGGAAGACATCCAGTAGGTCCTTGGCTTGACTGTTCGGTTGAGTCTACTGATGCTCTTATCAGATTATCGATTCGTCGCGATCGCAATGGAACGGATAATGGGACTTTGACATCTCATCAGGCCAGTGAGCTGCATCGCCGGCGCGTCACTCTTAGGCGTCGGATAAAACACCTTCGCGGGATGCAGTTCGCCTATATGCCTGGCGCAGCGATGAGGTGTCGCGAGGCGTTGGTGTCGCTGGCCGGGGCAAGTGATGTGGAAGACGAGGTCTTGTGGTTGCCTTCCGATTTCGAGCACCCAGATTTCCCCAAGGCGTTCTCCGATGGCCTGGATGCTTTGGAAGTGGAACACAGGGAGAGTCGGATGCGGGACGCATTGGAGACCGTTCGGTCGAGTCAGACCATGATCGGTCGCTCTCATGTGCATCGAAGGAAGAATGCGAGGGGACAGCTGGCGATGACTCGAGCGGCTTCCTTTGTCGAGCATCACGAGAAGCTCACGACGGCGGCCAGGGAGCGCTACACATTGTCTCGGATGGCGTTGGCGAGATTGAAGGGGAGCGACACGTCCTGGCAAACGGAGTTCAGGGAACTCACACGAGCTGACTGTCAGTCGTTGCAAGGCGCCGAATATGACACCGAGACGCTCCTTCCTCTGGGTCAAGGCAGCTACGTTATGCCCTGGATTTGGACCACAGCGGGTGCGATGGGAGATGGCTCGGATGCGCACATGTTGGAGATGGCAAAGGTCGAATGGTTGAAGAGCAGAGCGAGGGTAGGGCGTTGGTCGGAGGAGTTGGCGTTGGTGGAGGAAGAGATGCGTCGCGTTCGCGTGACGCTGCGCTACACAGAGTTGTGGTGGGAGATTCGCCAGACGTGGCGACAGTCGGCCGATGCGGCCATCCGAGAGGGCTCCATAGCGTATGCGACACGTCAGGCGAACATACGGCGCGACCTGCGGCTCGCCTTCGCAGCCATGTGGAACGTTGCGGACGAGGAGGGAGATTATCACGATCTGCCGTGGCAGGATACTGAGATGACAGGCGTAGGGCCTGGGGGTGACGGAGACGATGAAGATCAAGACGATTCACCTGGGGCAGTGGTTGCAGACAATGTATGTACAATACCTACACCATCGTAGCTACATAGTAGTGTAGCGCTGGGTAATGTAATGTAATTCTCTTTTCCTGAGAGTCCTTCCATTTCGGGTACATGAAAGTGGGCGGTTGTCTAAGTACGGACCTTGCAGTGGCGGGCGCCATTTTTTGAGCAATGAATGTCTACTTCGGGAAGGCGTGTGGTGGTGCCGGTGGAGTGCCGTGCATTTGCACTGGCATCTTGCCATATGCGGGGTATGAGACTGGTGCATAATGGGAAATACTAGCGGCGATGTGGCTGTGCACATGAGCATGCTGTGTGCCAAATGGAATAGTGGCGATCGGCACTCCTTTGGCAATTATCAGTGACATCGGGTGCGATATCTTCTTACCTCGACGTGGCGCGACGTCATAGACGGATTTCCCGTCTCGGACGACACTCACCACTACTTTCGCTGGCATTGCATATTTTTTCGACTTTTCGATGACGGAGCAACGGCTGCGGCTCTGGGATTTCGATCGCTCTGCTTACATGGCGGATATATTCGCAATGGCCGAATGGAAACGAGGGCGCCACTTATTCCACAGAACCCACTTCTCACATGGCAAGAAGAAGAATTTCTTCACCATGCAGCACTTACCCTTGAAGCAGGCGGGCACCACGAACTCGCCAACACACTCAGGACCATTCGTTACCAAAACATCCTACTCTCGGACGAGGTTTACCGGCTCCTGGAACTCGGGTATATCGATACGCTCGATACATTCGACGATTCTGGCTATAGGCGCGGTTTTATGGCTGACAAGCTATGAAGTAAGCGCCGCCGTCAACAAATCATTCAATACAAACTTACACCTCAACAGATCCGAGAATGAAAGTCTCTGCTACGTGAGCTCGCTATATTTTCTCAACAATCAGTCTCCGAAGGGCACTATTCCGCAACCGCCTCCATCAGCTTACTCAATTCTTGAACCAACATGCTCCTCACACCACCAACTCAGTTTTTTCATTACCGAACCGTATCGCGACCCATTCCATACCAACCCAGCTCCATTTACTCAGAACCGACTCACCGCTATTACCATGTACTTAACATCCACGAAGGATTGTATTACTATTTACTCAACTCACCCATCACCGCTCAGTTTCTTGTTGCACTTGCTACTCGTAGTTCTGACTTTCTATAAATGTATCACATTTCTGGAGAACTCGAAAAAGCGTGCCCAACAGCAAAAACAAGATAAATTGAAGATCAGAAACGACTTCAATTTAAAAAGTTGTGAGGGAAGGGTGGGCCTGATACTAGCAATTCAAGAAAGTCAGCATATTACACTGGACATGAAAATATACTGTACAGACAACTACAAGTTCGAAGAAGATGACTTGTTAATATGTTGTGCAGAAAATGACCCATACCCAGAAAATGCAGATGTATTCACCATGTACAAAAAAGTGGACCAGAAAGTAAAACCAGTATCAGGCACATTCCCAGAAGAAGCAAGAGTATTACGCACAATACCTGAAGACCCGTTACTCTCACTAGAAGAATTACCTTATAGGCCACCAGAATTCATACCTACTGAAAGATTAACTATGGAACGAATGAATAACCTAGAAGTCAATCAGGAGGGATTCCTACTACCCGAAGAAGAGAAGCTCTTCAAACATATCCTTCGAATACATGAACAAACATTGCCATATGAAGAAAAGGATCGAGGCACACTGAGTCGAAGATATTTCTCAGACTACATAATGGCAACAGTACCACACGTACCATGGGAATACAGAAATATTCCTATACCACCAGGAATCAGGAATAAAGTCGTGGAACTGCTCAAAGGAAAGCTAGCTGCTGGCGTATATGAACCCAGTCAATCATCATATCGATGCAGATGGTTTTGTGTATTAAAGAAAAACGGTACACTACGCATGATCCACGACTTACAACCCCTCAATAAAGTTTCAATAAGGGATGCAGGACAACTACCAATAATAGATGACTTTGTTGAACCTTTTGGAGGAAGTCAATGCTTCACAGTATTCGATCTCTTCTGGGGTTTCGACGCACGACTAGTCCATCCAAAATCAAGAGATTTAACTGCATTCTATACTCCATTAGGATTGTTACGCCTCACAGCACTACCTATGGGGTATACAAATTCTCCTGCAGAATTTCAAAACTGCATGACTTTTGTTCTACAACCTGAAATACCCGATTCTGCAAACATTTTTATAGACGATCTGAGCATTAAAGGACCAAAGACAGCATACCTAGAAAGTACAGGACAACCAGAACGGATCAAAGAAAATCCAGGAATCAGACGATTCATATGGGAACATGCACAAGATGTACATCGAGTCATGCATCGAGTAGAATGTGTCGGAGCTACTTTTTCACCAAAGAAAGTTCAAATATGTCGGCCTAAAGCTATGATAGTAGGACAAATGTGCAGTGCAGAAGGCCGAACACCAGATCAAGATAGAGTCTCTAAAATCATGAAATGGCCAGTACCCACCAATATTACTGAAGTTCGTGGCTTTTTGGGATTATGTGGGACCGTACGAATATGGATAGAAAACTACTCCTTATTAGCACGTCCACTCACTGAACTGACACGTGCAACACAGGACTTTATCTGGACAGATAAACGAAATCAAGCATTTGAAACGTTGAAGATCAAAGTAGCCCATTCATCAGCTCTCCGTGCCATTGACTATAAATCCAAGGAACCTATAATCCTATCAGTTGATACCAGCTACATCGCTGTGGGAATGATCCTATCACAAAAAGATGATCGAGGAGTCAGGAGACCAGCCCGATATGGATCACTACCGCTCAATGCCGTAGAATGCCGATATTCTCAGCCAAAATTAGAACTTTACGGATTATACCGAGCATTGCGACACTGGCGACTATATCTAGTAGGAGCCCCGGCTTTGACAGTAGAAATGGATGCCAAATATATCAAAGGAATGCTAAATGAACCAGACCTCCAACCAACCGCAGTAATAAATCGGTGGATTCAAGGAATATTGATGTTTGATTTTCAACTCGAACACATACCTGCCACTAGATTCAAAGGACCTGATGCTCTCTCAAGACGAAGAGCAGCGCCAGGAGAAGAACCAGATGAGCTACAGCATGAGAATGATGAATGGTTAGACAATATAGCACTAATGACCATGATACCAAACCCTGTGGAGTTTCATCAAGATAACCATAAACTAGACCTCATACTAGATATTGCACAGCAACCTAATCCCAATCAAAATTTATCCCGGCAAAACAGAGCAGATCAGGAACTATGTAAAATCTATAACTATTTGACGAGTGAAGAAAGTTCACAACTGCAATTTAGTCAACAATTTCCGTCAGAACAACAAAGGAAACGATTCATCAAACGGACACTAAACTATTTTATACAACATAGTCGAATGTTCAAACGAACGCAGCAAGGACATCCTCTCAAAGTCATATTTGATCCACAAAAACGACCTGCAATTTTGGAATGGGGGCACGACAAGTTAGGACATAGAGGCATACATACAGTAATGGAACTGCTTCGACAACGATTTTACTGGCCATACATGTATAAAGACGTCCATGACTTCATTTCATCTTGTCATGATTGCCAAATACGGAACTTAATTCAAGTTCAAATACCACCCACAATTTCGCAACCAACTCATATCATGCAAAAGGTCTTTTTAGACGTGATGTTCATGCCACCTAGCGGAGGATTCATAGCAATTGTGGCTATTAAAGACGATTTGACTGGAATCACTGAAGCTCGAGCTCTGCGGCAAGTAAAAGCAGAAGCAATAGCAAAATTCCTGGAAGAAGAAATCTATTGCCGTTATGGAGTCATTGGCAAAGTGATTACAGACAATGGATCCGAAGTTCAAGGAGCATTTCGACAGCTGACGATCCGACTAGGAATACCGCATGTAGCAATAACGCCATATAATAAACACGCCAATGGACAAGTTGAACGTGGTCACTATATTCTGCGAGAAGCAATTATCCGATCATGTGAAAAGGAACCAATCACTGGGGCACCAAAGCAATGGCATACAAAGTTACGCATAGCATTATTTGCTGATCGAGTCACCATAAATTCCGCCACAGGCTATTCACCATATTACTTACTACACGGAGTCGAACCAGTACTACCATTAGACCTACTTGATTTCACCTGCACAGAAGATATATTCCCACTCACACTTACCACGGCTGAGCTTCTTGCTAAACGAATTAGGCAATTAGAGAGAAGAGAGGAAGATATAACTAGCGCAGTTGAAACACTTCAACAAAGTCGATTGAGAAATCGGGATCAGTTCAACAAACGATACTGGCATCGTCTTCAGAAAAGACAATATGAAACAGGCGAACTTGTTCTAGTTAAAGATGTACGATATACGACAAGTTACCAAATAGGGAAAAAGACCAATCCAAGGTACCTAGGGCCTTACCTAGTTCGATATCGAACTCAAAAAGGAAATTACCAGTTAACTGAAATTGATGGAACCGAGATGCAAGATTTGATTGCCGGATTTAGAATTATTCCCTATGTTACACGACGAGATGGTTTAATCCAAATCTTGGAAACCGGAAGAGAAACCAGTCAAAACAACACCGAAGATGCCGACGGAACCGATGACGAAACATAGTCAAAGATGTGTAAGCCACGGCGCTTAAATTACTCAAACTTCAACCATCATGGCCAGTTCTGAGAGCTCCTTCCAGTACGTATTTCAACGACTTCTCATCAATAAGAAGAGTCGCTGAAAAGTATCAGAATCGAAGTCTATACTATGCCAGAATTGCTACCTGTCACTAAGCCCGTGCACGCGTTCTGGATTGGTGGCAATGTCCCCATCATCTACAAACCAGAACAACCAGGCGACGAAGTAATTGGCAATGTATTTGAAGGAAACGTCGAACTCGAGGACGGAATGTTGCAGGAGCACTTCATCGCAAACATTCCTTACCTCACACCTCCATTCGAAGTCCCCATGCGGGCACAGGCTCGCTATGTCGAGTTAAACTACGTCTACGACCGAGCTACAGGCGAAGTAATCCTGGGATGCATGACCGCGAGCCCTGGACTCCGTACGCGGCTTCTATGCTACAGCACTCGAATTGGCAACTTTGTCATCATGCACGTCAACAAACGCCAGGGGGACGGAACGCGGTACGCGCACATCATGTGTCTGGAAGACGACCCCCAGTTCACCTACCATTCTTACCAACGTATTGTCATCGCCAATAAGCACCTCAAATTTTTCTCCGGAATGGAACCCGATGAGGCACAGCCGGACAAGGAGCGATGGGTTAAAATAGCGGAAAAACATGCAGAAACGCTTGATATGATTTTTATGGACAAACGAGTGCGGTTCACGTAGTTTAGGTACAAGTCGACATATCTACAGGGCCGAGCGACATATCCCTGACTCAAAAAACTAACATCTTGACAACGCGACAAAACGATAAAGTAAGGGCCGTATATGGTTTACCATCAAACCCAAACGGGGACAAACCCCATCACGAATTCTTAAATGAACAAAAGGTACTGGGAACCATAAGAAAGCTTGTGCACCACGAACTTCAAAGCGACCACCATGCCAAAAATCGACTACGCAGAAAGGAACCTGCACGGTAATGAACCGTCAGTCGTTTCACAACTAGACAGTTTTTTTACTCAACTCACCATCACTCAAACAGCCTCTATAGCCGAACATCGCTAGGTTCAATCGCAGGACCAGTACATGCCTTCTGGATGGGAGGAAATGTACCCATTGTCTACGATCCCCACAAATCTACCGACATCATTATCCGCCATGTCTTCGAAGGAAACATAGAGCTAGGCGGCTTTCAACTACGACATCTCCTCAGTTCCAGCACTGGTTTATACGAACCAGTAGTCGCTCATATTCCACGTCTTGATGCACGCGAAGTCACTCTGGACTTTGTCTACGACGCATACTCAGGAGAAATCCTGTTGGGATGTACTGCCTCCGCCAGCGGCATCCGTCTACATCTACTCTGTTTCAGCAACCGCTTGGGAAACTTCATCATTCATCACATTGACCGGCGTCGTCAAGACGGGGCCCGTTACGTCTATATTCAGTGCCTCGAAGACACCATGCAGTTCAATTACCACTCCTTTCAGCAGATAGTAGTCGCCAACGAGCATCTGGAGTTGTTCTTAGGAATGGAACCTGACGCGGCAGACACTCCCAGCCCTGAACGCTGGAAGAAGGTTTCGCCAAAGCATGATAGGGAGTTGAACGCATTACTTACAGAGAAACGGGTGAAATTTACGTAGAACAAAATACGCGCCACTGGGAATACATCGTGATCAGGAAAGTAAAAATGACACAAGAAAATCTTGAGACAAAACCACCATCATGCCCGCCGCAAGCACCCTGCTTCGTCGCCTACTGCGCACTATCAACAGGCAAACCAACGATGCAGGAGAAACTATTGAGAGACCTCAGAAGCTAATAGAAGTACGCGCACTTCACCGACACTTATCCGCCTGACAAAGAACATAGCAAACGTCGGAACCACCCCCATATGAGGATGCTCTCAACTTCAACCACCAGCGATGGGCACTCCCTCGTCTCCCCAGATTCCCAAAACCCATGCGTCTAAACGAAACCACTCCGTTCATTCTATCCGAATTATCCGACAACCTAGCGCAGCTCTTACCAGAAATTCTACCCATGCTGCGGCCCACCGAAAGTACAGCCCAGCTGGTTGACCCATTCCACGATGACCTAGTCAATGGATCCCGCTTGTATACAGAACACGCTAGAAGGGATGAAGCAGGAGTTGCGACTTCTGAACTTGCCATCACTTCTCCGCATAGTAGGATTCCCGCTTTTCCTACCCATGAAATTCAGACAGCGGACGGCGAAACTATTTCATACGTTTCCATCACCGAAGGACCTCCGTCTTTCAAAGGCGTAGAACGATTGCACAACGAACTCACTAACGAAGTGGAACTATCATACTTGGCATATCTCCCATACCGCCAGCTTTTTCTAGCCGTGACATACACTAGATACGCCATCGGGCCATGGTTCTATGGTCACAACGGCGACAGGATGGGCAACTTCAGAGTCGACGGGTTTTATCAGGATCGTGACGGAATCGCCATTTTGACCTGCAGCAACTGCAATATTGCTGGAGAACCCACTACCACCACGCACCCTCGATTCCTTGCCGTACCCTACAAGTTCCTTTGCAAGCGATATCAACGACAGATGGAAGGAAGAATGGTGGATGAAAACATATGGCGGCAGGTTCCATCCTACGCACTTGACACAATCGACACGCAGGCTGAGGCAGGAAAGGGAACATGGTGGAGCACCGCCACCCCCGAAATGATCAGGATATACGAGAATTGAATAGTCAAAATTGTAGTTTTTTCTTGCTTTTGTATTTTTCCATATTGATCAGGGATGATCAAATTTATCAGTGCCTCGCGAAATGTCACAGTGCTGAAACAAAGCAAAGAAAATTACTAAATACAAAAGCAAATCATTCCAATTTAGAAATACATCCCGATTAGGACATGAACGCTTTGACTCAATTACGGAACATGCCAGAAATATCCAGAACATGTCGGAATACTCTAGAATAAGAAAGAAAGAACTACTGAGTCAGTACTAGTCAATATCAGTCAATTGTAGTCATAGATATCTAATTATAGACTGTAGTCAGTATACTATAAAAGGAGCTGAATCAGACCCAAAAGGGGGCAGCTACCCAATATACAGCTTAGTTCAAACACTCAGAACGCGCTCTCACCGCACGGTTTCAATTAAATAAGGAAAATTCAAGCAAGTCAAGCAAGTCAAGCAAGTCAAGCAAGCCAAGCAAGTCAAGCAAGTTAAGCAAGTCAAGTAAATCAAGTCAAGCAAGTCAAGTTCGATATAAGGTGCCTAGAAGATTACAACGGTATTCAGGCTAGCCCTTCAATCAAGCACGCATCCCGTCCCATAAAGCTATCTCGATAGCTTCTACCCAACGAACTCAACCGTCACCGGATTCTATTCCAAACACCTTTGGACCGTGACAACGGATAGGGAGGGATGGGCATGGCACACAAGGAGGGTCGGCCAGGCGGGTCAGCAAGACACTCTGCACCGACTTCTTCGCCCAAAACAATCAGGATATACAGTCTTTATGTCTGCACTGTGGCACAGATACTCATCAAATCCGCTAAGGTCCCAGTGGTCAGCAGCAATAAGACTCGTCTCATGCCGTGTTTGCCACTGTCACTGCCAAATAACGCAATGAGTCACTGCCAAATAACGCAATGACCGATGTTTGCCTGTTGACACAAAATTTGAGGTATGAGCAGCACAGTTGTCGGTTGTCAATCGACTAGGCGAGAGGCATGCTCTTGAGCAGTGCGGACTTGGAGCTCCGACCACAGAAGCAGGACAGACTGCGTGATTCGTCACCAGGTTCGTAGAATAAGTACATGATCTACCAAGTGAATGTTTATGAGACAGTCAAAGGCGGGCGGGAGGTCAGCTCGCGAGAGGCGGTCACATCTGGGATGCTTAACACACTAGAGAAAAGGGTGCTCGTGAACATCAAACGGTCGGTCAAAGAGTAAGCCGTTACTTTGGGCGCGTGATGGTGCGTGATGACGGCTTGTGGCTGGCGGGGTGCGGTATCAGTGACGAGCGGGGGAGCGATGAGGGCGCGGGAACTTGGGAGTAACTGCCAAGTTCCCACGAGAGCACACGAGCAACACAGGCAAGGGGTGTTGCGGTACTTATGTTTGACTATTTTGCAGTGTACTTGTAAAATAATTCATAACCAATCAACCCAATCGGGACCGAAATCGGCGGGCGGGCGGTTCTCGGAGTGCAAACAGGCGGGAACCGGCCTGTAAGAGCTGGACTACATCACCCAATGTGATGCCAGACTAATAGCTCACAATTACACACTCTGAAGTGAGTGCACAAAAAAGCCAGACAAAAAGCCAAATTCATGAGCACATGTACTAAGCACTACGGTTTGGATTATTTCCCACTATATCCACCATACTCTGAATGCCTTTCCACCTTGGCCGCTGTTCGCTAGCACATGTCAGACTGGGCCTACTTACCGGCCCTCCTCAATCAATTCACACCATAGCCGGCCTACACCATTACGCCTCGACTCTGCCAGTGGAGTCTAATTGAGATGAATGATGCTCAAATACGTTCAAGCTGCGATGTCAGCGCGGATCATACATCTCCATCCCGGGTTTCGTCATACCGTCGTATTGTCATCGAAGCTTCCAGTCTGAATACAGCGGAGGGTTCAGCGACCGAGTTCAAAAGTGACCATAAACTCGACTTTGTAGGTCGGAGAAGTCAGCGGTTGTTGCAGGCGCAGTCCGGCATAAGGTAGACCACGTCCCAGATGCACTGTTAGAAGAGCGAGGCCATTGTGCGGAAGATTGTGCGGAGGCAATGAACGTCGAATGGACCTACATCGATGACGCATCAGCGTGGCGCTGTCAGGACGCTGTCCACTTCCATATTCGGAGTTGTTCCCCATCTTCCACCATCACCGTGGCCTTGCTCGCCGCAGGATCCTCGAAATAGAATGACATCGATACAATCTCGCATTCATGCATTCGAGGTCCTCAGCGGGTCGTCGCAGAGCTTGGACAACGACTGGGTAGCGGCCCCGCCTCTGCCGCCGAGGCATCCCTCTGCGCCGCCGTCGCTCGCCTCGCCATCATCAGAAAATTTTACTCAAATTGGCGACACGCACACCTATCCGCCTGCGACGAGGCCCGGCATCAAGCCCAGAGTGGCCTCTTCCTCGTCGTCCATCTCCTCCCTCTCGCATTCCTCTGCAGGCTCATCCTCGTCGCCGAGGAATGGTCTCAAACACACCGGCGCTACCCTCACCACGCCACCCGTCCCGTCGCATGCCGCCTCATCCAGTATATCATCTATGCAGAGTGTCTCGCTCGAACACTCGGATGCCGACGACGAGTCTTTCGAGAGCGTAAGCGCGCAGCTTTCAAGCTTCGAGCAGGTCAGCCCCATAAGGGAACGGAACGATGCTTCCAGCGGCTCGAGAGTTTTCAACAGTGCAGTCAACGGCGGCAAAGCTGGGCCACCGAAATTACCGGAGAGACGGGGTCCGGCCAACATACCCATCTCCACCTCTACCTCGAGCCTAGGCCGAAAGCCACCACCACCACCTCCGCCAATGCGCGCGACACCGTCGCCCGCGGCATCCACTTCGTCATTCGCTTCCTCCTCAATATCCACCTTGTCATCTTCCAGACCACCGCCCAAAGTCCCACCACCAATACTGAGACCGAAGCCCAGTATCACATTGCCCAGCGGCAGACTAGCTCGGCCTACGCCTGTTCCCCCTGCAGCGCGTGCTCGGTATGTATCACTCTTCGACGCCAACCTTGCCTTGGCAAAGGCAGCGGCGGCGCAGAAGCTCAAGCCGACACCTCCGCCGCGACCTGGCGAGAAACCCTCGACTCCGCCGCGACCTGCCGAAAAGAGTGGTAATCAACTGTCTCCGCCCCGGTCGCGCCAGGGCTGGAGAGGGTTGTCAGTAGATCTCACAACCACGTCGTCGACAGATTCGGCGAGTCCAATATCGCCGACTACCCCGACGGCTGAAAGAGCGCCCGAGACACTGCATCCTGAGGTTGTCAAGTGTCTGTGGGAACTGAGCAAATTACCGAGAGGCCGTCTGAGAGAGATCTGGGAGGAATGCATCTCACCGTCTGGCTCGACGAAGCAGCGAGGCGTGGGAAGGGATGAGTTCGTTGCTGGTATGTGGCGTATCGACGAGGAGTTGCGAAGAAAATCATTAGGAGGGAGTAGAGGCAGTCTGAGAAGACGGTGATCTACCGTCCTAATTGGTGTCTCCCCTGTGCGAGTTGATGTCTCAATCTTTAGATCACTTCATACCTGCTATCGTGGAATACACTGCTATCAACATTAACTTTCAGAGTTCCATTTGAACATACATCCTCACACTTTAGACAAGAGCATCTGACAAAGGAAGCCCACGGTCATCGCACTGCTCAAACGCTCCTCAGGTCCTGTCCTAAATGCGACCATAAACAAACCACGAGATTATTCCCCCAATACTGCGAACGTCCTTCATATTGACCGTGCACATTGGTTTCTACGTCGATCCTCGGGCAATCCTCATCCAAACGCTTTTTTTTTTTTTTTTTTTTTTGAATCCAATTAAGGTCTATTGTGCAGAAGCATATGTAAGACCGTATCCCAACTACTTTGTAACAAATCTGTATAAAACGGTTTCCTTCCCAATTTAAATTCGACACAGAGACTCGAGCATGCTGGAAGGCGGATATACTCGTATGCCCCAGAGGGCGTGCCATATTGGCAGTTGAGGTAGATGAAATCCTCATCATCCGGAGGCGTGCGCTTCCTTCTCCATTTCCCGACATCTCTGTCACCAGTCCATCCCACCTCGCTCTGCCCGAGACTCACTCAGCCCCTCTTGTCGCCGCAGTGCGACACGTTCTGCCCAGTTGATTGCCTGCCACGGAATACTCGGGGCACCACTCCCGATTGCCCCAGGGATCCCTTCTCCCCATGATGCGTGTAGCCGCGTGGCCGGGCCCCAGTTCCAGGCCTTAAGAAATGTGCCGCTGGACGATGAACAAGGCCGAAGCTTGACCAGTGCGATAGCAATGATGTGATGATGATGTGGATGCCAGGGCATGGCCTTCGAAAGAAAGCGTGAGTTGGCTCGGAATCGGTGGTGGAGAATGCTGGGAGTGTCTAGGATGTTGCTCCAGCGGGATCAGGGTGTGCTGCCACTATCACACACCCCAGCGACGGACCATGTCGACTGAGGTTGACGTAGGCCGAGAGTGCTGTCGAGGACAGCTGTGCGGAGGCGCGACAACCCTCCTGAGGTCCTGCACGCCTTTTTTCACCGTGGGAAAAAAGGGGATGGTGGTGGTCGGAGATCAAGGAGCGGTCCCATCCAAACGCTTCGTTTGCACAAACCGAGCCGCGTCAATTCTTGCTGGCACGTCAAAACACCTGGCTCTATTCTGTTATCAAAGGCTGGCTGCATCATCTCTATCCATCGATTCAACTTTTGTTTCAATCGCCTCATCTCTTGATTAGCTTTCCCCTTCGCAAGGTAAGCCGACCAAGTTGACACTCGACTCACCATTGACCGTTTCTTACTCTGACAATCAGAACCTAGACTCGGTTCGAGTCTAATCAGAACCCGTTTCAAAGTATCTCGAATGAGACCGTCAAATGCGACACCTGCGGCTCGCCCAGTTAACCTAGAATCACGGGCCACTACGCCAGCTTTGAACGCAAGATTCAAAATGTGAAAAACGGATTCTGTGCACCAGGTGTCCGTGCCCTCTAGCTCAAATATTTTGCCACTGACAGTGGTCATGATGGCGACCACGAATCGGAACAGACCTTTTGACCTCTGGGTGAATATACAAGTTCAGTCTGGGGAGGAGTTGATTTGGGATGAGGACACAATGCAGCAATGCAACTATAGCTATGGCTTTACAACAGTATTCATCTTCTGACTGGACTACTGGCAGTGACTTCAGGGCCTACTGGAGATTGGGGGATAGACTTTGCAGGCCAATACAGTAACATGAACAGGGCACGAGAGCCACTTGCAAAGCCATACCCTGACGCGCCTGTACCTCTTGGCGCGTCCATTAGATTGTACTATCTATTCCTTCCGCCACAAAAGGCTTCAGAGCTTCATCATCATGAAATGTATGACAGACTCAGCCGTAGCCTGGCCTAGTCTCCCTAGTCAGCCCAATTAGACAAATTCTTTTCGAGAGAGGGAGGGAAAAATCTGTCTTAAGTAGTGAGTACCGGCAATGCTGCGAGGGAAATCGTGCGCTTACTAATGCGAGATGTCGCTCGATCGATTGTTGACCTGGGTCCGAGCTTCCGCGTCCACCATTCAATTGCGGTGACCTGGGTGACACTATCCTAGTCAGCACGGCTCCGTTCGTGCCACCATGATCTATAATCGCGCTCAAGATCCGCTCTTACCGTCGTCTTTTCATCTGTTCACATGCCCAAGGCGACCAATACTCTTACTGTGACTGCTGCCCAAAGCCGCTTCCACCTCGATGCCGTCGATGTCCCGACCAGCAAGGAGGTCGACGTCCGCAACCTCAGCATTTCCATCGGCGACAAAGAGATAGTCTCGCGCACGGACTTCAAGCTACTCGAAAATGTCCACTATGTGCTTGTCGGGAGGAATGGAGTCGGCAAATCCAGTATGTCTCTACGACCAGCCCAATCGCATGGTTCTCAAAACCTATGAAGCACTAATGCGCGCGCTGGCCGAAGGACGGATACCAGGTGTGTCCTGGGGCATTCGAATGCTGCTTCTGGGTCAGAACGTCCTCGCTGGCACCGCCCTCGACCCCGCCGCACCGACGAACGAGGCATTGACTGTCTTCGAATACGTGATACAGAGCGATACGCGTCGGCAACGTGCCCTCAAACAATCTAAAGGTATATTCGCTCACTATCACGCATTGTGTTTCAAGTCTTCACGCATATCTTTAGTCCTCAGTGAGGCGTTGGAATCTGCTGACTCTCTTGATGTGGTCAAAGCTATCCGGAACATTGAGCATGAAGACTTGGAACGAAAACTGGCTGAGCAGCGCCAGATTTCGGCGTACCGCAGTAACGCTAGAGGAGCAAAGGCAAGAAAGGAGCTCATTGCTCTCGAAAAACAGGTTAAAGAATCGGAGGAACTGTACGTGTGTCGCCTTTCTGACAAGCATGATTGGAACCTTCTCATATAGACTCGAACACGCCCAAGCTGACGCACCGGACATACAGCGAACGGCGACTGCTGCAATTGAGCGCCTCACAGACACTCAAGATCTCCTGGAAGCTGTACGAATATTCCTTGGTTCATCAGCTTCGTATCTAATTTACCAAACTGTAGATCAACTCTGGAAGCGCTGAAGCTCGCGCACGAACCATTTTGCTCGGTCTCGGCTTCCCTTCGGACAAGCTGGACCAGCCATTCACGTCGCTTTCTGGTGGTTGGCGTACACGATGCTCTCTGGCATGCGCATTGTTCCAGAAAGTTGACGTCCTCCTGCTTGATGAATGTACCAACTTCCTGGATCTTCCCGCTGTCATATGGCTACAAACATACATTCAATCCCTCACCGACACCACTGTCCTTGTCATCACTCATGACCACGACTTTGCCGATGCCGTGGCCAACGAGTTACTTGTGTTGCGGGAACAGCAGCTCGAGACCTTCAAGGGCAATCTATCTGCCTATGAGCATGAGAAGAGAAATCAGATCAAGAGGATGACGAAGCTGAAGGAGATTTCTGAGAAGCATACCGCCCACATGGAGGACACTATCCAGGGAAATATCAATGCTGCAAAGAGGACGGGTGACGATAAGAAGTTGAAGCAGGCGGCTTCGAGGAAAAAGAAGATCGAGGAGCGTTCTGGATTGGAGGTGGGCACGAAGGGTGGACGCTTCAAGCTGAACCGGGACCTGCCAGGATACCATTTGAAAAACCGTGCGGATATCGAGATCCCATCGGTCGACCCGCCAGTGAAGATGGCCATTCCTCTGGATCCACCAGCTCTACGATTTCCTGGAGCGCTACTGAGCCTTGAACACGTCTCGTACGCATACCCAAAGTCCAGAAATAAACTGGTTCTCACAGATGTGACTCTTACTGTCCATCCCGGGGAACGCGTTGGCCTCTGTGGCCTGAACGGTTCGGGAAAGTCCACTTTGGTCAATCTTGCTCTAGGGCTACTCACACCGTCAGGCGGGACCATTGTGTTACATCCTCGTGTCCGAGTAGCCCACTTCTCGCAGCACGAAGTCGAGAAACTGACTGCCCGTCCTGCCGACACGACTGCTCTGTCTCACGTCATGTCTGTACATCCCAATCTCGGGGAATCCACCGTACGCAAAGTCCTGGGCACTCTTGGTTTGTCCGGGCGCGTTGTTTCGGATGTGCCTCTTGTACATCTGTCAGGCGGGCAGAAAGTCCGAGTAGCGCTGGGGGCATGTGTTGGTGACGAGGCGCCGCATCTTCTTGTGTTGGATGAAGTCACGACTCATCTTGACACCGATACGATCAAGGCTCTGGTGACGGCGTTGAAGGGCTTCGGTGGCGCACTGATCGTGGTCACTCACGATCGATATTTCATGAGATGTGTCGTTGAGGGCGAGGAGGAGGAGGAGGACAGCGATGACGATAGCGACGATGGAGGGAGGGGTCGGGAGGATACTTCTCCCAAAGAAGGGAAGGTGTATAGAGTCTTCAAGGGGGGTTTGAAGTTCCTGGAGGGTGGGATGAGGCGATACGAAGAGATCGCCGAGAAGGCCGCTCGCAAGTTGAGTGCAGCCTGACACGCATTCTATTCATGACCGCAATGATAGTGAATCTCCTGGTCCGCAAATTCTCACATGGCGTGTAATTCATTGATGACCTCGAGTATGCACGAGTTTCGAAGATTCATTTCTTTGTTATTCGCGCAATGTTTGGATGGCATGCATTCATACCATCACCGGCGGCGGCTAGTCTCCAGTTGGTACTTCATCAGTGTGAGGACACTCCTCAGACCTAGGTTACATGCAAGGACGGTCCACGACGATCATCCTGGTGCAACCACGAAATAATCGACTTGCAGTCAAAGTTTACATGTCCCCTTGCGGTCTTTGCATACATGCACGCTGTGACCTTTTGGAACACAGTCTCTTGACATCTTCCGCCGCACCCTTCACACATGTTGAAGTCCGCTTATCAGCGACATCATAAGGGACGAGCGGGTCAGAAATAGAACTCACTGCCAGACGATTTGTAGGTCCATCCCTCTCCGAATAAGATGTCAGTCTATGTGATCAATGTTGAATGGCAGATCCGCTTCCATTCTCAAGGCTACATTTCCTGCAGCCATCGTGTCTAGACTTGTCTGGACGTCTCGACGCCACACTACAGTAAGGTTTTCAACAGCGTTCATGGTCTGCATGTGGCCTCGACATACTTCTTCGGAACGCGATTCGTCCGAACTGTTCGATTCTGCATCATGAACACCGCCGACATTGGCCCGGGATAAGGATACATCTCGTCTTGTGGCTATAGCAATACTCATCGAGCGAACTGCCACAGAAACTCATAGCCTCTACTTCACGAGTCATCTTTGTGATTCATCTTTGTGATTGCTCATCATTGGTTTATGTTGAAGACTACTCTCGCACCAGGTGGGCTCAGTTCATCAAGTCACCATGACTACTTCTCCCGCCCTCCTATTTCTGACCAGCCACCATTCACACGAACGTTCTTGCGATGGCAAAGGCTCTCAGGTTCCCGTTCTTCCTGGCTTCCCCGGCTCTAAGATCTGTGCGTTGGCCGGACTTGTGACCAATACGATGCCCATTGAGATATCGACCGGGGATGGAAAGGAAGGGGAAGGACCGGCGAAATGTCAGAAACTGGCCATGGTCTATTTGAAGAGAGCACTGTACTCTGAAGGAGCAGGATGGAGCGGGCCCGTTCAGCCCTACTTATCGCGCGCCTAGTCTACAGGTGATAAATCAAAATGATGGGTGTCTGATATTCTTCATGTTTGTGGATGGTTGTGTGGACGGCAAGGAATCATAAATGAACCGCGGTGAGAACGCGGAAGCGCATATGGAGAAAAATTCTGAATCACAAGTGTGGCACGAAAGACACTGCCGCGTTCCGCATCAAGTATTTGAAAGTCACCTTAGATTTGATGACTCTAAAGTTGAGGGACGTCACGGTTGCTGTGCGCACGCACAAGCCTCTAGCACGTAGGCTGAACACTTCTGAGGAATGCTCCATGCGGGCCGTTCGTGTGAGCTGGGACAGCAACTCCGTCGGCCTGCACATCCCCATCCCGCCAAATTACGCCTGAATGCATGTCCAGGATCAAGTGTGGCGTGGGGATTCCGGCCACCACGTGCCCAGGGTCCCGCTGTGAGTCCACTTTACCTATAATGTACGCGTCACGCCGTCATCGGACCCGTCGCCTTGCTGTGCTTCCACTACAGTCCAAGGCTGTCCTCACTTTTGTCTTTCTTCCCGAACGCTCATCTTTCCGGCGGCCAGCCTCCTTCTCTGCTTTGGACACCGCCCATCATCTGTGGGGAACTGTCTCTGTTCCCAATTAGCACCCGTCGGCCGTCCCTCGCTACTTGCTGTGCTCCCCACCGCCCCATTCAGGCCTCGCGGCCGCCACGCGAGTCAGAGCGCCACACGGTCAGACTGCCTATATTAACAGGACCCTCTCGCGCATTGGAGCTACCTCGCACTCATTGTGCATTTCCCACCATAACACAGGCACCGCTTCCCCAACTAAGGAAGCCACGCATCTTCTCTCCGCCATTCTTCTCCCAACCATACACAGTCTGCGACAAGTCGCGCACCGGTCTGTCTAGGCGACAGTCTTCCTATACAAAGTCATTCCGACACCGACGCCCACCCTGACATTACTCAGACACCCGTAACTCTCTTCCTCATGGACGCATTCAGGTCTCTGGTGACCCCCCTTCTTGGCTCGTCCGCCGTCGACGGCATGAAACTCGTCGTACTAGGTGGAACCGTCGAGACGGCGCGCAGAGTCTCAAGTGCTGCGTGGGGACATTTTGTCAACTGTGAGTCAATTTACTTCGGTTTCGTTTCGCGTGTTTCCCTGTTTCGCACGGGCTCCGGGTACTCATGGCTTCCAGCTCATGTCCGGAAGGAGGTGATATGTGGCGCAGCGTGCATTGACGGGCCTGGGACACGCCTGCTGCGCCAGTCCACTGGTTCCGTTTCTGCATTTGGGGTCTTGGCATTTAGCGTGTCATGACGGTCACTAATCATTTGTCCCTTAGCCTTCTTCCTGACGGCGCACTTTAGTGAAGAAGACTATCCCTACGATTGGCTTATGCTATGGCTTGCTCGCAGACCCGAATGGCAACGCGCAAGGGAGTTCGAAGGCACGACGCGGACTAGCTCGCGCACCGGTGACACTGGAATGGGTTTCGGCGACGAGGACGAGCCTGGAAGCAGTGATGATGAGCTCGGAGGCGGTGGTAGTGGCGGTGGTTGGGACGGCCGACCCAAGACACGCGTCGTCTTTCAGCCAACTTTCGACACCACACACACCATCTATTACCGTGGTCATTGGTTGAGAATACGCAGAGGAAGGAAGAACGACGGGAGTGGTTGTGAAATGCTCAGTATCAGGTGAGGACCCTCTATCATTGTGTTCAGCGAAGACTGACAATCACCAGTGTCGTTGCGAGGTCAAACATCATTCTCAAGCAACTCGTTCTAGAAGCCAAACGCGCCTACGAAGCCCAATCTATCTCTCGCATACAGATCTACTTCGCAGCCTCCCACGGTTCCTGGTCATGGACGGACTCGCGTCATAAGCGGCCCATGAGTAGCATCGTTCTTAACCCCGGTGTCAAGGAGATGCTCTTGCGCGACACCCGTGACTTCTTAGGCAGCGAGTCTTGGTATGCCGCTCGTGGGATCCCCTTCCGGAGAGGCTATCTGCTACACGGTGTTCCCGGATCGGGCAAGAGCTCCCTGATCCACGCTCTTGCCGGCGAGCTGATGCTCGACATCTATGTGGTATCCCTTAGCAGTAGTTGGATCAGCGATAGCACGCTGATGGCGCTAATGGGACGTGTACCGAGTCGGTGCATAGTGCTTTTAGAGGATCTCGACGCCGCTTTCAGAAGGAGTGTGGGAAGACGAGACGAAGACGACGACGATAGTGAAGATGACAAGAAGGCTGCAAAGGAGAAAGAGGAGAAGGAGAAGAAGGACAAGGCCAGCGGCAGGAGACGCAAGCGCGGTGACGGTCTGAGTGACGTGAACACTCTCAGTCTCAGTGGCCTCTTGAACGCATTGGACGGCGTAGCAGCTGCAGAGGGCAGATTGTTATTTGCTACTACCAACCACCTCGAGCGCCTCGATCCAGCTCTTTCGCGACCTGGTCGGATGGATGTGTGGATAGAGTTCCGGAATGCGAGCAAGTGGCAAGCTGAGGCCCTATTCCGCAACTTCTTCCCTAGCGTGGAAGAAGAACGGCCAATCTCTGACTTGGATGAAGCTGAATTAGCAGGTATCGATCTGCCTTCACCGCCTTCAAGTACTTCGTCTACACTGTGGTCTATGTCGCCATCTGCTGCTTCATCGACGGCAGATCTTCCATCGGAAGCGACCTTCGGAGCTTCTAATCAGGCGTACTTACCCCCACCCGTCGACCCATCCATAGCCAACTCTGGTCACTCAGCGAAGCCTCTCAGTGCCAAGGAGCTCGGTCGTCTGGCTAAGACCTTCGCTGACGGAGTTCCGGAAGACGAATTCAGTGTTGCTGCGTTGCAGGGCTGGTTGTTGCGCTGGAAGAGCAATCCTGAGGAGGCTGCGCGTGGTGTTGGAAAGTGGGTCGAGGAGGAAAGAGAGGGAAGACGACAAAGAGAGGAGAAAACACGAAAGCGGGAGGAGAAGAAGAAACAGGAGAAAGAGGTCAAGAAGGACGAGGCAGCCAAGCAGGCAGCTGCCGATAAGTTAAAGGAGGCTACGCCAGTGGCTTCCGCGCCGGTGCCGCCAACTGTGGATGCCTCCCTCGCTGCGGACGCGACCACCTTACCGACGGCTACTTCCTTGCCGGCCGTATCGCCGTCTGTCACAGCGCTGCCAGAACCCGCTTCATTGCCAGTTGCAGTTTCTCCCGTCGTCGAACCTTCTCCCCCTTCTCCCCTTCCCGTAAACCCTACCGCTCCTCTCGACTCAGACTCCGACTCATCCTCGTCCTCAGACAGTGAGAGCGACGACGATGACGAGATCAGTGGCAAGCCCAACAGCGTAGGTTGGGGCGCTTGGCACTAGCCACTGACCAGTCTTGTATCATACTAACCAATTTTTTTATTTCATTCACGCCATCCATCCCGCAATCATCTCATCCCATATGCATCTCTATTACTTAGTGTGTTTCTCTAGTTATCACCCAGCCTATGTAGTATATATCTTACAATTGGATTCCTGGTCATCGGTTATAACGGTTCGTTCGATTTGGAGATATTTTTGTATTTGAGGGGAATCGGTGCAGAGTACTATGACTGAAGGTAAGTGCATTGCATTGCTTAATTCACTGTCAGGCGCAGACAGGACAGGTTGAGAGGACATCCTTTCTGTCCAAGGAAGTTAGCGTTACCCGTAGAAATCCTATCCCCACAAGCATCCGCGGCGTTGATGACTACATGTTGCGAGCTCCATGCAAAGAAGCTCTATGGGTGTCTTTGCCATTGTCAGTGGACAAGAGACAAAATCAACGCAGTAATTTCCGGTCGAATACACTTGTCTGAATACCACACGACTCAGAGTTAACGACTTTTTCCGCGGCGATTGCCACCTGGTAGATTGTGACGCGCCACATTTCTATTAGTCTGAATTTCAGATGAGCTTCAACACACTTGCTCTCCAAGTCTACAACAAGGAGACGATGGTGCTGGATGCCCTTTCACTAGCGTACAATTCCGTTTGACTAGAGATACATCAGAAAACAACACGCGGCTGGCACATCCATAAGACATATATGCTCACATCATAACTTCAAGAGGCTTTCGTAAGTAGACAAGATAGTCTACTACTATCAGGCCAGGTAGGCCTTATTGCCGAATATGCAACATCAAGCAATTGGAAAATATCTGATTCATTAGACATACACACATAACGAAACACTTGTCAATGTCCTCGAGAGATGACCACTTAGCGCCATCAGAGCGCCATCCGGCAGGCGAGAAAAACGGGACGAGAATGAGAATGACCCGCCGCGGGAGAAGGAAGACTGGCGAATTGTCTTTGCCAAGACGTACCGGGGACACATAATAGTAATAACTTCAAACTGACGTGCCCGAGCGAGTGATCCCCAGAAGCACCAGATCGAGACGGACAACCTTCTCAGCCGTACTAACCCAAAAGGTAAGGCTGCGTCAGGCCTGCGTAATTCCGAGCCTGGTGGGTCGGAACTTGTCTTGATAGCTGATACAGACAGACGGAAGGAAATGAAGACTGACATCGCCAGTGCGTGGGTGAGGAAGCAATGTCACAAGTTCAGCGGAGAACTCGCCCCTCGAACATTTATCGAGAAGCAACTAATTTTCCCCCATGACCTATCGTTACAGTAACACATACACTGAAGGGGAGAACTGAACGATGCCTTTGGGGCACTAGCGGTGAACACAACGCGCGAGGTTCTGGCGGGCCAGGATTTGCCCTCAGAGTGCGGGGAGACACGAATACAAGGACATGTAGCTTGGCGAAGCGACTATCCTAGAGGTATGAAACGAGGGGATGTCGCTAGTCGTCAAAAGGCACGTTTCAGCTCTATGAAGAAGAAACGAAGCTGTCGGCCGCGATTAGTGAGTATACGCATGCTTCGCATGCTTGAGCTCGGAGTTGGCTGGACCTACTTAACTTGTGTACCATCAACAAAGAACTTCAATCGACCGGCAATTAAGGAGCCGTCTCATATAGTGTTCAGAATTGGATTGACTTGAGAGGCTTACATACCATAGGGCATGAAGCTCTGTCGCAATTCACGCACAGTGGGTGTGCTCGAAGGCAAGATCTTGATGTGAGATTGAATTTGTTCGGACGACGCCACAGACTCGCGACAAAGCAGGGCAAAATGGTGATAGCAGCCCGAAAAGGAGACGCGTCACGCGTGAATATGATCGATCGTGTCAGTAGGGCACGTGTGTCGCGCTGGGTTGTGACTCGTGAGGCTCAGCCGCTCACCAGCTGGTGCCAACACTGCAACAGGCTGGTCTTTGTCCTCCCGCTTCCCAACGCTGGTCACCCTTCTGCTGATAGTACCACTCCTCGCGATCGTGTATACTCACGATTGCATACTGCTACTTGAATGGCCTCATTTTTTGCACAGGTGCGTTATCTTCCGCAACATCGTTATATAATACCGTTTATATAGGTCAGTTTTCGACGGACTCTCCAGATTTATATACATCCAGAGCTAACTTCGTTTGGGTTTTCTGATGGTGTCTTCCTTCTCTACACATGTCGCCTGTTCTGATTGAAGGCCACTGCCAGTGTCAAGTCCAGTTTCCGTGCTTACGCATAAATGTTAACAGTCCCGCCTCCAAAGTCAAACCAACCAGATGTCCAAGAATCCATAGCCTAAGCGACAATTCTTTGATCCTCCGTTTTTGCGATTCCGGCCCTCAACACCTTTACGGTGCGCCACCAGGCACCTGGAGACACTACACATTATAAGTACTGCTCCTCTCCTTTCGAAATTGAGATCATGATGAGCATTGATATCGAAGGATGATAGCTATACTTCCGGTAAGGCTCACCCTCTTCGTTCACAAGACACGCGAAGCCACCATTTCACTAGCCCCATCAATTTTCGATAACATTTCTGATTTATTGGGATGAATAGAAACTCGGTCTAGGGACCGCGGAAGACGTCTGCAACAGATTTGCGTCGCCTCGAGGTGCGTACCAGCACATGCCCGTATCTTGAAGTATGGTTTCTGGATAGTATATCCTCCGCGGGAAAATGGTATCTTGAGGCTCGATTTGGCCAATCTCTTGCGCTAATGCTCGCCACAATAGGCCGGATCGGACCTCCAAGACGTTTCTGATAATGACAGAAGACAGTTCTCGCGCTGACAACTATCCCGGAGATGGCTTTAGATAGCGATATCTCGATTCTGATGCGTTGGAGTCGTTCGATGCTTAGCCCTCCGTTCAAAGATACATGCTGTGGCGATTGACGTATCTATTGGGAAGAGTCTCTTCAGAGTTGGGTATTGTCTTGTAGCTCACTGGCTCCGCAGTTTCTAGGCTTTGACAACACTGACCGAAGGACAGACCTTCGTGGACTGCTAATGATCGTCTCTGTCTGGGGTGGGTGCGGTGATTATATCCGGCACGAGGCCAAGATAGCGCCCGCGAAGTAGACAAGAATTCCTGAACCCGTCCTGGCGCGGTATACGGGGTGACTTCTATTCTAGACTCGTCAGCTGTATGCTTTCGGCGGAACAGGGCCTCGCTGGTTATGTGGCGCGATCTTATATTGAACTGCCTGGTCTGTGAGGTAAGAAATGAACTGTATGTATCAGTCTCTGATAATCTTTCCGGATTCAACAGTGACAGAATCATCATTCCCGAGGGATTTCATCTCGTCGTTGACTAAGTCTCGTTTAGTTTCTGGCGCTACCACAATAGGCTATGCCTTGATCGTAGTTGCCGGGTCAAATACACGCTCAAATTGCTCCGCGATGCACATTTTCAAGCCTGCAGAGGAGTGACAGCCTGCGAGAACGGTATGACGATAACTCCAAGGGTTCAACATCTTTTGGGCAGTAATTCTCTGAAGAACGGCTGACCAACAAACGTCCTACTTTTCAGTGTCTCCTGAACTGCCGGGGCGCCACATGTCGACTGACGCTGTCAAAATTGTGACTTGCGTTTCCGTTTCATTCTCTGCTTCATACTAGAGCGTACCGAGTACGTCCTTTTTCTGGGTCGGCAAACTCGGTGCTGTCAAACTGCTCGCACCAGCGCGTGCTACTGTAAGCTTGCGACGTCCTCACTGTTTCGTCGTCCAGACAATCAATCGCATGTTACTGATGCCTAATACGAGAGCTTCTAGCCAGGTCTGCAAAGACGTGCGAGTATGTCACCGAATCGGCAAGCGGTATTTGACTTTTTTTCTCGTGTGACTGAAGTACTGTTCCTTAGTTATGTATCAATTTCTGAACATCGAGGGCACGTAAGTTGATATCGGGCCTATGCTGCAAGCGCTAGGTCAGCGGGAGTCTGTGGGACGCCGCCGCCTCCCTACAGGTTACATCCTGCTCACTTGGCAGGTCGTGTCACTGCACACCACCGTCATTGCAACCTCAGTGGTCTTCTGCGCATGCATTTCGTCTCATGAATGTGTTGTAAGGGCATCTTACGGTCAGCTTCCCTAACCACACGTCTTCTCTCAAGGGCCCTTGTACGCCTGATTCAGATGCGGCAAGCTGTACATAGCACCCTCAACGACAACACACTCTCTCACGGGTGTAAACCTTCATCTCCGCGCTTTGCTTACCCACGTCATCATTCCGATGCACCATTTCGAGCGAACTGCAGACCTTGGAAAGAGAATCGACGCGCCTTGTCACCCAGTCGGGAACATCAATCGGCCCTTCCACCGTACTTCGCCACCGATTTTTGTGTTCGATGCCTTTTCTATCTTATCTTTCTCCTCAATTATTCCCGTCCCTTCTTCCCTTCTCCCGCGGAAATTCGTCTCAACGCCCCATTTCTCTTCGACATTCCCAAGCCCTCTTGTCACCCTCTGACTTTCAACACCTTGAAACCTTGAAACGTTTGATCCCCGCGTCTTACTTCAACTTACAGCGGCGAACACGTACATGGCCGATGAATTGCCATCCGTATGAGAGGCCGCTTTGACATTCCTGGAAATAAAAAAGCTTATAGTTGATAGAAGCAAGATGGGTGTGAGAGTTCAATTACTACTTTCATTTCAAACTATGTAGGGGATGTGGCCATGGGGCGCTCTCTTCCGGTAGGAGGTAGCCATACGAGTCGAGGGCTCGAGCGAACAGCCATTCACTACAAGCTGCTTCAATAAGGGCATGTTGTTCTTCACTTTCTGGCATTCGATCCTATCATCTGTCAGATGCTGTGATGCTTCTTCAACCCGGCTACTTACATTACTAGTTACTGATACTCAGTGTATTATTCACAGGCTGTGGCTGAGAAGCTTGATTCAATCTTAGGGCGGGCAACACGTTGAGGTACACGTCTGCTGAGAATCTGCCACTGGAGGATCAATGATGACTTCCGTGATTCAATGACCCAGGGAAAGCCGCGCGTGCTCACCATCCTAGAATCGGAAGTATGATATCCTGGTTGAATAGCCTCAAGGCTCGACAATAAATACGTGTGTTTTGAGTTAGTCGTTGTCAAGCGTGGCAGCGACTGGTCACGGAGGCGCGCATTGGTCGTGGCCAGATAGCTGCAACATAACGTACTACTTGTTCTTAAGTGTGAAGTCAACACCGCGGCCACGTTCATGTGTAGGCGCGCAAACACCAGTGAACAAGGTTTTTGGATGGCTGACTTGTATGCAAATCCATCTTCGACGAGGTCCTTCATCGGTATAGATTGTTAAAACAGGCCTTCGACCATCCGAAACACGTACAATCAGAGCATGGAGACACTCCGTCACAGAATGCAGAAGTGGAGAAACCATATTCAGCGAATCGAGGTAGCCTGCTGAGATAGAGATGAGAAGGCCCAGAGATCACAGACTCGGAAAGGATGATGATATCCCAGTCAGGAATAGGTCTTCATCTGCAGCGCATGGTCGCAATGATTTCATCCGAGTCTGAGGGCATCGCTTCCAGTATCATTACGACAAGAAGCGTTAGATACCAGTCATCTCTCGATATGAATGGTCCAGGAATTGGTTACACCAGGGATGGCAGAACAGATCCACGTGTCAGCAGCGAATGCGAAAAGAGGCACCACTGGCCACACGAACAAGAGATAGAGATGACACATGTTGAAGTCCTTAATCTGCCAAGGGACCACGATGGATGGCACTGTGATTACTGTATGAGGTCAGGTTACAGCCGCCGTTACAGGACTAGTACTTCGTGTTACTCCAAAGACTGCAAGGATAAAACGAGATAGGCGCAAGACTAGGGGTCGCCAGAGAAACAATTCGCCAGCGCAAGCATCGAGACGGGTCTCAAGATGACACGAAGACAAGGAATACGGAAATCTAAAACGAAAGTCACAAACATGGGTAATCGACAGACTCCACAGGCTTGGTCGCTGTATGACATAGGCGAAGCTAAAAAATGATGAGCAGAAACCAGAGGGAGGGGAGAGGGTGCCACTCCCGCGAAGCACGTATCCTTAGTTGCCTTACTCGTACCTCACTAACCGCATTGGAGTGTCTGGATCTTGCGCTGTCTTCTCTGCTTTCCATCCACGCGCCTCCCGGAGCGCAGATCGCCCGTCAGGCCATCCTTCACGAATGCACTTTTTAATTATGAGTGTGATCCGTTAGCGTGGTGGTAGCGGCCGAGGATGCGAGAAAGGATTTCCTCGGAGTCCGATGTAGAAAAGGAAACACAAGGCTGTGACGGGGAAAGAAAAGGAAAGGTGACGGTACCTAATCGTATCGAGATGATGTTTCTTGTTTTAGTTTTCGGTTCGCAAAAGTTAATCCATCGCAAGGTTGGCTGTGACGGAAATGGTATGTAATGGAAACGCAGACCGGTCGTGATATCTATATGTATGAGCCGTTTTGTCTGTTTCCGTTCCCGTTTGTTGTCCTCTTGTCTTGACAGCCCGTCCGAGTCGTCGTCGCATCGTCGTCGTCGTCGGCCTTGTTCTGTCCTGCCAGCCCCCAAGCTGTATCCATTCCACTCTGTCCGTCTTGTCGTTATTCCCTATCTGACCATGTCGTCTTCTGCTGCGTCACCGGCTGCCCAGGCCAGCCCGCCACAGCACACGGCCGTCGCCTCGCCTCGTCCCAGCCCGGTCGACGAATGCCGTCATACCAACGTAACCCGCGCGGTCGAGTCCTCAGAGCGCGACTCGAATCGCTCGCCCGTCCCGCACGTGCGCCGCGAGGACAGTCCGCCGCCAGGCGAGCGTGCGCCACAGCATCGATCACCCCGACCTGGCCGCCGATCACCCCGCGACGATCGTCGGGATCTTAGGGCAGTCGATACCCTGCGACAGTTCGGTCCACCGCCCCAGGACCGGCGCCACAGTGCGTCGCCACAGCAAGAGCACCGGGCTCGGCATCCTCAACCTGTCGGCTCCCCCTACGCGCCCCGGACTGGCGCGGGCCATCCTCAGCAGCCTGTCAAGGATGATGGCTCTCTCTACACAGAGCCTGGCCGACGCGCATCGCCGCCGAGCAAGATCAAACGCTCCGCGTCATCCTCCCCAAGGCCATTCAAGCGCAAGTTCGAAGACGGTAAAGCACGCAATCGTTGACTCTGCAGAGCAGTGGCTGACGAAACTGTAGATCTGCCATCCATAGACGCCCTCCGTCAGCGGCCTGATCCCGACACAGGACGCATTGCTTGCGAGAACTGCGGTGTGAGCATCTTGTTCCGCGACGAGGTCACTGGGAATTTCAACATGAAGCATTGGGAGGCACATCGTGGAGTCTGGTAGGCCATCTTTCTATTGCGGCGACGGTTGTTGACCGTTTACGATATAGTCCCGCGTCTCCCGCGCTGTCCTCTCCGCCGCCGGCTAAACGTCGCCGTGCGAAGCGCACCGAGGAGGAACGTATCACCTACCTCAAGTCGGATCCCTATGTCGCCCAATTCGAGGCTTACCGCGTGATGTGCAAGAGCTGCGAGAAGTGGATTCGCCTCCGGCCCAACTCGACGTATTGCAGCATCCCATGGGATGCCCACAGGAAGAGTTGCCTGGCAAAGAAAATGTTTGCCTCTTGCTTCGTGTGCAGATTGCCTGTTAACTGACATGAATGTTGGGATGACCAGAACCAGCAAACATACCTACGCCCTTGAGCAGCGAAACAAAACTCTTGAGAAGGATCCCGATGTGCGCAAGTTTGACGCGGAACGCGTCCTGTGCGCCGTTTGCGATAAGTGGATTGCCGTCCCGGTCCCGGATGTTCGCGACCTCTGGCATGAGCATAAGCTTGCCTGCCGCGCTTCGACGAGTGGCGGGAGCACAAGTGCCATCATGGGTGTCATCCCGTTGGGCCACCCTCAGCCACTCTCTCCAACCCAGGCCCAAGGGGAGGCACACTCCGGAGTGTCTCCTGTCTCATCTCACCGTGCCCATTCGCAAGGAAGTCATCATGTCCAGGGCCATATCCACCAAGGACCGCAGCCACCGCACTTTAACGAGTCAAGGCGTCGCAACGCTGAGCAGCGAGCGGCGACACTGCGAGCAGACTCGCTCATCCTCCACGTCGAGCCGAACCGGGTGTTTTGCAGCCTCTGCCAGAAATGGGTTCAGTTGAGGCAAGATTCGAGCTACTGTGCCTACCCATGGCTGCAACACCGCACCAAATGTTTGGTACGAAGGTAGGGCCATTTTTTCGTCGTGATCTGAGCGCATATATTTATACCCACGTTCAGTCAGAAGAGGGCAGCGAAGGAACGTGCCCAGCCTGGATCTGACCGCACGGAGAAAGTTGAGATTGACGCAGAGTCCGAGGATGCTGAGGGAAGCTGGGATGAGGAGGAGGGGCCTCAGTCGGCTACTGCACCGTCGCAGATTCAGGCATCCCGCTCTGTGCAGCACAGGGAAATCATGCACGATTACCGTGATCGCGACCGCGAACACGAGATGCACTCTCACAGCTATGGAGCAACTTCTCACACAGTTCCTCCCCCTCGCCAGAGCCACAACTCGCCATCGGACTCTTATCTCGACCTTGACGCTCCACCGGCGCGTCTGACGCATCTCGCACTATCTATCGCGCATTTGCTAGGAACAACCTTCCGCGCAGGAGTTCCTGTCGCAGCCTTGGTGAGCTTCATGAATGCGAGCATGCCTGAGGACCGCTGGGAGGAGTATGACTTCTGCGAGGTGGTCAAGGGAGTCGGGATCATTGCCAGGGAGAGTGCTCGCGGAGACAGAGACGAAGAAGCCACCAGAAGAGGTGATGTACCACTGAGGATTGAGCTTGAGGGCGATGTTGTTCGGCCCCGGTGAAGGCCTGTGACGAAGCTTGAGTGTGTTTCTTTGAATCACTGGTTTGCTGAGCTGTGAGTACCTGTTAGCTAGCTCGAGCGTTCAAATACGTAGTCGTATACCTTGTATAGTATTTTTCTTGAGAATCAGCAAAGTAATCGTATCTCCTTCGATGTACCATGATATCGGCATGGCCGCGTCTGTGGACAAAGGAAAGATGCCAGGTGGCGCGCTGAGCGCTCCCCACTGCGAATGGTCTAGGTTGACAAAATCAAGTCAGGGATGGTCGGCAAGCCCTGTGCTTGCAGTGATGTTTTCGTGTCCTTGTCAGATCCAGTGAGGGTAGCGAGACTGAGCGGGATGATGGATTTTGGAAGGTGGCGGAATCACGTGTATGCGACGCGCCCGAATTTTTACTTTTGACCATGGACTTCCCGGCAACGGTATAACTGTAAGTTCATAACTTCGATATACAGTAGGTTCATGAATTGTCGTTGATTCGATGCGTATTGCGCAAAATTGATCAAGATTCAAGATTCAATGATCATTGATCATTGAACAATGAAGATGATAGGTTCCTGCCGCAGTGTGCCAAAAAGATGGGGTCACCCAGGATTGAACTGGGGACCTCCAGAACTTCAGTCTGTTGCTCTCCCAACTGAGCTATGACCCCTTGACATTTGTAGAACTGTTTGCATTAGATTCACATTCCTTTCATCATGCTTTGCGCAATGGATCACCCGGCATATCTTGACCATCTACCACCATGGCTACCACATCGGACGAGCTATATGCTGTGGCCGACTTCTGTTTGATTCCGATGGCAGCACCTGAATCGTCGGTATGCCGCCTCTGTCTAAGTCATGGAGACGTCGTCCTTGTTGACAATGACGGCATTCTATGCATAGGTGGCCATCTTCATCGCCGAATGTCAGCGCGTGCTCGAGAAGTCCGGATTGGTGTACTCAGTAAGTTCTTCAGGCGTCCACCTTCGGGGCAGCTTCCTAAGAGTGATGTTAGATGCAGTAAGCTTTTCCCCTGTACATGCCGATACCTGCATGTAATCCGTCTTCGATACAAGTGGGTATGGAACCAACATCGAGGGTCCCTGGTCGCGTGTCTCTGCTGCAATTCACGCCTGCCACGCTGCCGTGCATGCCCAGGGCATTCCACGCATCGCAACCGATATAAGGATTGGGACGCGCACCGATCGACCACACAGTGATAAGTCTAACGAAGGAAAGGTCAAACGCGTCGAAGCTATTCTAAAGAAGGAGGACAAGAGCGCAGAGTAGCGCTGGGTAGAGACAGACCCCTCAAGCAAAGACAGATAATAACCGCTTCCCAATTCTGTCCAACCTCCACCTCGCTTTCGTATGTGTGTAACTTTGACAATTCATTACCAAGGAGTGATGTGTATATAAATCGTCTGTCCGCCTTGACCCTCCGTCAGTCTCGCCGACGGGGAGACTGGTTGTCGACGGGCTGAAAGAAACTCTTATCGACGTATTCTATACCAGGTCTTGTCTTGGATTTATGACCGTCCATTTGAGAGCTTCCTTGTCTGGAAAATACGATCTCAACAAGCGCAAGTTGCGTCCTGCGGCGAGTAAGTCGACCGCCGAATTCTGACCTACATCGACGAGGTGGTCTATCAGGATCTCGCTCTGTGGGACGCGGGAGTGATGGTATAAATTTAATTAAGACTGGAAAAATATACTTCAAGACAAATTACGAAGGGGAGGTCCAAATTCGCTGCCTACAAGATGTCAATCATACAACAGGTCCAAGATGAAGTAGGTACAACGCCGAATGTATGAATTAAACTGGACGCATGAATATCAAAACGCCTTCGTACACTGCCCAGGCAATAGCAGAGCTGAGTACTTTTCGACTTAGGCGAAGAGAAGTGCCGGCAAAATAGCCGCGGATGCCGCGTTGCTGGGGAGGTTCAGAAGGTTGGAGACCGAACCATATTATGAAGGCTTACCTGCCAAATTGTCAAAACAGTTCTTGCAAATCCGTGGTATCTTTCCTCCGAGCGAACTTGTATCTTCGTCTACAAAGATTGGATGAGCCGAATAGAGGAGGAGTGAAGGTATACAAGGACGCACTTTGATAACATCAAAAGGGTGAGTAGCGAGTGTGGCCAGCGCTCCCGCGCACGCCGCCGCACTACTGTGTACGACTGCAGAGTTCCAATCCGAAGGTAAATCGCGTTTGATACTTTCATAGAAAACCACGAAAAGTCCCGCGTAAGGTGCGTCCCGAAGGGACGATGCCAAGAATCCCCGAAAGAGCTCCGCCCGCTCCATTCCGCGTAAAGCCTGGAAGAGGCTGGGGTAGGCGTACATGTTGCTCTGTTTCTTCTTGTGAGTTTCCGCGATATGGCCTCAAGGAGACCTGAAGTGCCGGCGCGTACCTCAAACCTAGCCTTTAGAACAGAGAACGGATTCAGCACGAAACCAACCGCGACGCGAGCTGAGGCGCCCGCTATAAGGTTTCCTTGAGCCGAGAGTTTAGGCAAGACACTCCCATTCGTCTGTGTCGATGTAGTTGCCGGTCGAGTGAAGTACGGGGAGGTGGCCATTAGTGCGCGAAGGTTGCTAAGGCCCGTCATGTATAATGCCACTCCAGGCACATTTCTATCGGTTACTTCAGTGTTGCTTTGTTTCCCGCGCGCACAGGATTGCGGACCGAATGAGTGAGGCGGATGTTCCCCTCCATAAGCCTTGCACTCCCTGAGTGATCAAGATAGACCGTGTTGTAGAGAAGACCTCCAGCCGTACAGCGGATTTTCCATGATCGGCCAGCTGCAGCCGTGTCTTTACCAGGTCAACTGGCGTTCTGTGAGCCCTGGTCGAGTAGAATGCCGAGACTCTTCTTACAAGGCTGTAAGCAGACTGTCGACGCGAATCCCGAAAGAGCACCTGGAAGCGAGTGAGAATGATCGTTTGTCAGTAGACGGTACACACACCCGAAACGAGATGTAGCTGCACATTGCTCATCTAATAGTAACCCAAGAAGTGGAAGGGGAGGACAACATGTTGGAAAGGCACCGATCCCAAGAAAAATCCCTGACGCGTCATTTCACGTGTGTTCGGCCTCCTGTTCGACATAATTGATTGAACTGCAACAGACTGCAACACTGGCAGTGCCAGACACTGAGTCACTCAGACAGGCCTGAGCAGGATACCTACAAATACACACTGTACAATAGATGCAAAAGCAAAGCAATTTGACAGCGAAGTCCGATCCAGCTAAGCAAAGAGAGATTTGGTATCCATGTGCGCTTCACATCAGCTTGCTCTGAGTGCGAGCCAGCTGTTCCAACAATTCCTTGATGGCCACCTTATGCAGCTCAGCAGTTTCCTTCTCCTTCTCCCTTTTCCTCTCCTCTGTAGCCCTGTCACTTTCCCTGCGTTGGTCTTCTGCTTCCTTTTCCCTTAGCCACGCATCCCTGCTGCGTTCGAACTCCCTCTTCTCGGCAGCTAAACACAGCGCCACCTCTCGAGCCGCCGTTTCGCGTGCATCGAGTTCTGCCCAGCGTCTCTCCTTCACCTTCAACCAAGTATCCTGACTGTGTTCAAACTCTTTCTTCTCAGCCTCCATTTGCCTGACAGCCGCTTCACGAGCGTCCAAGTCAGCTGTGCGTGTGTCCAGCACCCTTTGTGTCTCTGGCACGAGCACACGCTGTTTCTCGAACGACGTCACCCGCTCGCGCAGATATGCAAGTTCCGCCTCCTGCTTAGCGAGTTCCTGGTCCTTTCTAATGACCTCGCGCTCCAGGACCGCGTACGACGCAGGTGAGTGCGCAAGTGACACGCTGGCGCTTTCCATGACGCCAGTATCAGCAGGAGGAGAAGGTTCTGAATGATGCGAAGGGGGAGGCGTAAGAGGCTCGTGGGGGCGAGGTGCAGATGACTGGCGAGGTGCACCGACAGAGGATTCTCGGGAGAAGGATTCTTGAGCATCAAAAGAATGGGCCTGTCTCTGGAGACTATCAACGAAGTGATTCATTGAGAGCGGAGACCACTGAGATGATCTTTGAGGCATCGTTGTCGCCGTGGACATCACAATCGGTGGGTGACGATTGCGCTGCAAAGGTGGTACGAGGCTCTTGTCAGAAGTTGGAAGCTGTGACCCGGAATGCCGAAGACGATCCATCGGCCAAGCTAACCCGCTATGTGGCGAATTGATAATTGTGGGATTCGGATTCTGAAAGACAGCTTGCGCCCGAGCTGGAGAGGACGATGGAGTTTGGTATGGCGGTACCTCGGATCGGTGTCGACGTTTGCTAGATGTTCGAAAACCATGAGAGGATTGTGACAAAAAAATCTCGCCGGATGGTACAGGCGCAGATATAGATCCACCCGGTGCAATCGAATGGGCCTCCTGTAACTCTCCTTGATAATTGCCAGATGTAGATGCAGTGGCGTTCGACCCGCCGGCAGGAATAGCCTTTGTGTCTGAAGTCCTCCTCTTCTTCGGCGCTGGATATGCAGGCGTCTCTTTGAGTTCCCTCTTGGCACGACCAACAGGTATAAGTGCAGTTCTTCGTGTGCGAACGCCATTTGACGTCGCCGTTGTCTGATATTTGGAAAGAATGCCACAAGGCGTCGTCCCACAAGTCAAGGCGCATTCCCGACACTGCGGTGTATCAGTCACGTCAAGAACATATTGGCACTTGAGACCACGCTCTCGACAACGTGCACACTAAAGGTACAGCCGTCAGTCATAATCGACAATACCTCATCCTACGCTTTCACTGACCGGATCGTCGACTGACACAGGCATCATGTCCCAGTCCACAATATTCACCCCGTTGATTTCACAATCTTCAAGTGTCTTCGCCCAGTTGTCAGGTAGGGCCAGTGAGATCAAATTCGACCAGATAATGCCGCCGATTTTGGATCGCATAGATGCCTGTGTGGGAGATGACATCTTCACGGCGACTCTTCGCAAATCATGGTACCACTCTTCGCTCCGATTCTCGCACTTGTCTTTGTCATTAATGACCTGCATGAACTGGATGAACCCGTCGTTAGTTGCGGTCTTAGAGGTTCGACGAAGCATAAACCTCTTCGTATAGTTCTTGATCATTGGTACCTAGCTGACTGGAGTCTGAGCGCAAGAACGCAGTATCACTGACATTCTTGAGGACGTGATCCTGGGCCTTGTCGTCCAGGGACTTGTAGCTTTGGTTCAGAAGGGCCAACCACCGAAACTCGGGGAGAAATTGCTCTTTGGCGTAGTAAATATCAAAGAATGGCTGTATGAGAGTTGTCGTATTAGCGCAGGCGAGAAAGGCTCTGATATAGCACGCACCTTTGCCCGGGCAGCTGAAGTTTTTGAGTGACCATCCGAAGTACGTTTGTTGGACTTCAGCTTGAGCGTATCTAAACACTTTGTACAATCCCAGCCTTTCTTCGGTATTTGCTCTGGTTCGAGGCGAAGGCAAACTCTGTGGTAGGCTATGATATCTGAGAAAGAGCGAGAGGAGTTGTAATTCTTGACTTGCCAGACTCGCATCTCTCGCAGAAGATGAGTGGATTCTGAATCCATGAATGAGCTGATATGAAATAGACGTTCAGGACAAGTACACACCTTCTTACTCGTAGTGGTCTTGCCGCATTCTTGACATGACTTGTGCTCATTACACTTCCAGCCGATCTCTCGAATGAAATCCAGCCGAGGACGCTTCAGCTCGAGGCAAGAGTATATATGATCTGTAAATATTATGAAGATGAAGTTGGCCATTCACCTGTACAGTGAGGAACGTTACTGACAACTCTTGCCACAATCGGTGCAAGTCAACATTTCGTCGTCGACATCCCTGCTCTCACATTCAGCGCACAGCGGCTTCGCTGGAGCTCTAGGAGTTCGACGCGGAAGACTGGTTGAGGCGGACATGATGACGGAGGGACAAGAGAGTTGGAGATGAACAAGAAGTGACCTTTCAGATTTCGAATTCCGATCCAGATGTCCCAAAATAGTGAACACTCGGCACTATCGCACTCTTTCTCCGTCTTATCTCGAATCCCAAGAAGCTTGAATGGCAGTTTGTTGCTCGCAACAAGTGTTGCGTTACTCAAGGTCAGTCCGAACAACGAACGGCTCTGTACGCCTGTCAGCCTGAGTTCGGGGCATACGGTCCTCCATAACATTAGTCATGCTCTGGCTTGCCTAGAAGTCTGGCAATGCTGCTACTGCTGCTCGTATCTTCTTCAAAACCTCGCTACGGCTATATGCTGTTGCCTTACACTCCTTGCACCTGACTGCCCAACATGCCTCGCTCTCTACCCACTCCTCCATCTCCAACGAACAAACACCGTCCTCGTTTCCACTTTCAATCTCAGTGACCAACCTCGCCCTCAGCATCCTCCACTCTCCACCCTCCACACCTGCCCCACAAACACACTTGTCTCCCAACCCATCCCCGATTTGTGCCCGAAAGGTATCCCTCCTCGCACGATGGTACTGAAACAGCCGCACCACCGCGACAGCGGGCATGCTTTCCAGCAGCGGCGCGTTGTCCTCGTCATACAGATCCAACGCCAGCGTCTTTCGTGCAGCCAACTTCGCCTCAGCATCCCACCCACAACGAGAGGCGAGAGCATACACTGCCAAGGAATCCTCTAGAAAGCGCGGTGTAATCAGCCCGCTTCGCAGAGCAGACAACGGCGCCCGCCAAGATTGAGCGAGAATGACTGTCTGAGAGTATGTGTCAAAGTCCGGAAAGGGTGTTACAGGAAGACCGCTGAGAAGAAGGAGAAGGGGCGTTAGAGCATCAGATGAGGCATCGACAGGAATTGAGGACGGTGACGCGGTGAACGTCTGAGAAGGAAGGATGAAGGATGGTACACGATACAGCACAGAGTCAGAGGACTCCAAGACGATGTCATCCTCCGGTGATAGCCCCGTCTTGAACTGTGGGTGGTACTTTGCAGTCGACGACTCCGCGATGGACATGGTGGTTATGCGCTCGTAGAGATCAGTCATCAGTAGCCTCGTGATAATGGCATGTCGAAGACGCGTTGCCGAACCGAGGTCAACTGGCCTCTTCAGATTCAATGGCAACAACAAATGGTCTACAATAAGATACATGCGTATGCAGCGGGTATAGTCATACAGAATATGCGTCAGATAGATGATAGATAGCAATATGTAGATGAATAAGAAGATCACTGAGTCCGTTCCTCATAGCTCAGGACTACCTTCGCGCGCTTTGTTCTCCCGAGACTTCATCTCCGCCTCCTCGATGGAACGTCCAAGGGCGATGGCCAAGGGTACAGGGACCGCGTTGCCAATCTGCTTATATTGCTAACACAAACAATGAGCTTCCCAGATGAAGAACAGAGCGCCTCAATACGTACGTCGACTAGAGTCTTGGAGTTTGATTTGTGAATAGACAAGAACTGATAATCGTCCGGGAAGCCTTGCGCACGCGCAGCCTCTCGTACAGTGACGACACGCTTTTGCTATCGAGACGATAGATTCAGACGTCGTCGAGACCATGAGCCAATGCATGCTCACCGAAGGATGCAACAAGATGCTGCCTTTCGAGTGTGGTGCCACATTGGTCAAAGCGGTCTTGAAACTGTCATTTGCATCCAAACGTCCATAATAGACTACGCCAATAAGGTATCAGAAGTTGCAAGAACGAGGTGGAGAAACCGATTGTGACATACCGTTCTTTTTGTTGTTGTGCATTCGGATTGGGATATACTTTCCAGGAATATCTAGACGGACATTGAGAAGTCATCACGGTATTTGACAGAGGGACTTACTGAGATGGTTCGCTCGCGGCTCTAGTGGGACATGGAGCGTTCTGAAGGGTGAGTCAGTGCTAAGTGACCGACAAGCTTTGCACTCTTACGCTTGGACTACATTAGTTGAATACGCTCGTGTTTGGTGGTGGGTGACTGTTTCTTTATTACTAGCCCGCAGAGTCCTTTGGTAGGAAGTTTGTGGGGGGGTGTCGTAAGCAACCTCCTCGTACCCCACCACGACGTTGTCCGCTCTTGAACGAGTTACAGCTGAGAATTGCGCGATGCCTTGCGCGATCCTTTGTCGCTCCTTGTGCGAGATTTTGTTGTCATCGTGCCTCCTATAGGAGATGAGCGGGGAGAACCATCATACATCCAAGGAAATCATACCAGTCAAATCTTGCCTATAGACGCCTGAGATTAGATCTCGTAATGGTACACAAACCACCTCACTTACCAAGTCACTGATAGCGTCGTCGACGAAAACCGGCTTCAATGGTGCACAACCATGCGGCTCATCCGGGTCTTTCGAGCGAGTGGCCGGTTCGACGCGCAGCTCCTCGTCGTTCTCGCTATCGCCTATGCCAGGACACTTATACCGAGGCATCTTCGGGAACGCATGTGTAGGAATTGGGAACTGTGGTAGTGGTATTCCACGTTTCGACCCGAGAACAATGACCCGTCTACGATCTTGAGGAGCACCGTAATGGCCAGCTTGAAGCACTTTGAATGCTACGTTGTAACTGTCCGAAATCAGATGAAGGCTGAGCAAGAGGAAGAGTGGAACCCACCCCAGGCTGATCAGGATTCGGCAGATGAGTTTCATCATGCCCATGGTGATTCCTCCCTCAAGAGAGCGACCATGGGACTTAGGCCGCGCCAACAATCTGTACTGGAGCATACCCACAACGTTCTCGAGTATGAAATACCTCGGGTTGTAGTACTCGACAAAGGACAGCATGGTCATAGGAAGCGTCGCGCGAAGGTCGTCCGCATTCTGAGAACTACTTAGTAGATAGCAACGAAAAGATCTCGACGAGACTTACCGGGCGAAGATTGGCTCGAGAGAACGCTTGACAAGGTGGCCCTGATTGACCAGTGAGAAAGCAGCCGCCGTCAACAACCCCGGAAGGCACGCACCACCCGACAGGATATCGACATCTCCTCGGTCAGGCATGTCGGGAAGGGTCTTTTTAGTCCCGCCCAAAGACATGAGCTTTGGAAGTGGCTTCTTGCTCTTGTCGCGCTGAATTGTGTGCCGAAGAATTTTGCCAACATCCTGGCAGTACACCGACGTTTCTGGATGATTGTGCCTAAGGCCAGTGAGCAGACTGATCTCTACCAGATGGCACAGAAGGCGTACTGATATGTTTTTGCAGCCGAAGGCATGTTCTCGATGGCCCATTTGGGGTCAATGTGACCTGACATTTTCAAGCCTGTCCCAAGGCCACCTGCGCCCGCAAAGAGCTCCATGCATTGCAGCGGAGAGACGGTTTCCCGTGCATGCGCTCGTGTGTCAATCATATGGACCTGAGCCTGTAGACATACAGCACAGTGCTTGAGCCCCTTTGAAGCAGTGTCGCTCTGCACTTCGTTAGTATAGAAGTGGTCCGTCGATGCTTCGGCCCAAGAGACTATAGCATCGTGGTCCCTCTCATCCCGTAGCCGTCTGACATGACATTTCCCTCTCAGCTGGTCGGGTTGAAGCGTTGTCTCCCGTTTGGAGAAAGCGAGACGTCGCTGAAAACAACACTTAGAATGCCGTCAAGAAGTTCAAGTTAGAACAAACCTCCTGGGCAACATAAGTGTCGCCTTTATCCAGGTAACTTACACGCTTCATGTATTGAACTTCAAGCCGTGGCTGATCTGCCGTCGGCATCTTCGTGATTTGGGCAATCTCGAGGAGAAGCGATGGGCCCTCGAAGTACACGAACTCGAACAAGTGGTATCTGTCACCAGAGATAATGAACGAACCGTCACTGTCAAAACTGAACAGATGTGTGGCCTCCCACTGCTCCTTGATTGCACAAGAGACACACGACGAAATGTTGAGCAGGTCTGATTCCTCTGCCTCTGTGAGAAGCTCGAAGAAGACTTGCTGCTTCGGGTCATGCCTGTATCTGGGAGGCATATTGGAGAACAGGTCACGAAGAGTATAGGATGGTAACATACAAGCACACGAAATCTGTACAGTCCTTATCCTCGAGATCATCGGGCGGCACAGTCGCCAAGGGGTCGCGAAAGAATTCGACATTCACACGTTGGACGATGGTGGCCAGGAGGTGATCACTGCAATCGTCAAGCAGGAACAATTCTCTCGGATGGGCTAGCTGCTGCAAGAACGTCCTGGAACCGTGTTCAAACCACTGTCCGTGAAATTTCTTCTGTCCCTTCTCGTCTTCGAAGAGCGACCTTATAATCGTGAACCTGCACGAGCCGTGTGAGCGAATGCTGAACTAGCCAGTAATGGACTGGCGTACCAGTAGTTTCGGGCAAAATTGTTGGTTGACAAACATGGTCGAGCGTCCTTATTGGGCAGAACAACAACGACGTCTCCAGGCTGTCGAATCAAACATTGATATCGGTGTATGGACAGAAGTACAAAGAAGAAACGCACTCGATAGACCTGACCGTCAATGGTCACGGAGTTAAAAGAAGTTCTGTCGATTCGTTTGCCCCAGATGATGCTGTCAGGATCGCTCTCATGTGAGACGATTTTCTCCCTGATAATTTTGACATCCTCCGCCAGAGTCTCGTGCTTCCCGGAGACCGTGAAGTTGACACGGTACACTGCCTGACAGATCGCCGCAACCGTAGGTGTGACAAAGGGATCGAGAGACTCAGCCTTTTTCTTCTTCTTGGCCGAAACACCTGCATCGCTCATCGAGTCGTCCGTTTCTTCGTCCGAGGGTGGCACCTCCAAAGGTACGTCGGCTTCGCCAAAATAGTCTTGGAGAAGGGGATGCTTGGCGAGGTTCGGGTGCATCTTGGCGCACAAGTCTGGGATTGTGCTCAGGGCATACATTTTCTGTGATAGATATAAAGGTGGGTATGGGGCACTCAGAAATTTCCTTACCGCGTCATCGTTGTCAAGATCTGACGACTGCAGAGTACGTTCTAATATCTGGTAGACACGATCCTCGGACTGAACCTCGTTCTCATCCAAGTTGGACCGGAAGGTTTGGAGGTCAAGATGGGCGTCCAACAAGGCTTGCGAAAGCAGGAGGTGGGTAACCTGGTGGGGGACCAGAAAGTCGATGTAAAGATCTGCATAGAAGTCTGATGGCCGGTCGAGGATATACCACGCCTGATCCGTCAGAATATAAATCAAACTTTGCACGAGTGAGCTGAATCGTTGAAGTTTCAGAGCAGACAAAACTTACGGATCCAGCTGCTGTGAGCTTTTATCCCAGTGATGAACGCTGAGCTGCCGAATAGGTCCAATCCTCATGCGCACGGCTGCAGACTCCGTCTCTTCTTGGTCGGTAGAATCAAGAATGGAATCTTGGTCCACGTCGTCGGCATCGCCCATTTCCTGAGCTTTGACAAGTCCACTGGCAAAGTAGTCCATTTCATTGGGCCGCTTCCGTTTGCCCTTCTTCCCACTGGAAGGAGTTGTTAGGTCGAAGAGAACTCGTATCGTCGAAAGCGTGTTCTCAGTGTCATAAATAGAAAAATCGTCAAGCCATCGGACCGGAACGTCGGTGGTAAGTCTTTTTGAACTAGACTTCGTAAAGCTATCGTCGTCGTCCTGATTTTCATCATCAGTGAGCGGCTCCTCGCCGGGTATTTCGATGTCGTCGGTCTCGTCGAACTCATCACCGCGTGGCTCATACTTAACGTCTGAAGATAACATCGTAGGCGTATGCATAAGGTTCGACGGGGGAATCGTACGTGTCGAGCTAGTAGATGCGACAGCTGTCCCCGACATTGACCGAGATGAACTGGGCGTCGGGTCGACGACAGTGGTAGATGAGCGGGATGACTTGAGCGTATATGTTCTCCGCGGGGTCTGCTGCTCATTGTGAGATTGGGGAGACCTCTTCCCAGCGAAGGTCTCTCGGTACTGACCCGAACATTTGGCACATCGTTCGCCTATCTTGTCCACTGAAATTAGATATGATCGTGTTTTATTCGAATTTTGCTCGCCTTTTTTGCGAGAGAGAGGTCTGTCCCGCTGAGAGGGGAGTCCACTCGTCTTCTCTTTCTGGGAGAGAGGTTGGCCGTGTTCGCAGAGTCGGAGTCGTTGCCGGCAACATTGACGATGGTGGCGGTCCGCCGCAATGGGGGCACGTCGACGTACGGGACGAGACGCGGCCAGCTCATCGCGAACGAGCCAGCAGCGAGGCAGGCGCTAAAAGAGAGACAAAGAGTAGGCTAAGGTTATTCCCAACACATGGACGAAGGGCCGTCAAGGTACGGACTTCCAAACTCCGCTGCCTCCCTTTCAACCCGCCCAGCATGTCGTTGCCCGTGCACAGCGCCAACGTCGACTACAAAGTCGAGAAAGGTCGTTGCCCTCCTCGTCGACGCGTGATTACGTGCTCACCGTGCGCCTAGAGAATATCAGGACATTTCTGCAGGATTTCAAGGAAGACAAGGATGTCACCTCCTCGTTCAATGCTATGCACGTTGATGACGAGCCCGACGCTTCCACCTCCTCGGCCCAGGAAGAGACGCGACAATTGAAGTATATGACCCAGCTGGTGCGCGTCTATTCGCGTTTTTCCCCCGCCCGCTCCTCATCGACCGCCCTCGCAGCGACGCATCGCAAATCGCGACCAGCACATGCTCGTCATCGACCTCGAGGATCTTTATACCGTGCGTTGGCTTTGCTTGTATCTTACTGTGCCTACGACGCCCTCTCCAGCACGACATGCACTCGGATACCGATCTCGTGTCCAAGATACGCCTGAACACGCGTCGATATGTGATTCTCTTCAGTGAGGTGGTCGACGAAATCATGCCCGATGCCACCAAGGACATCTCAGAATACGACGAGGTCATCGACGTCATCCTTCACCAGCGCAGAGAGCGCAACGAGCAAATAGAAAGCGGCCAGGAGAGTTTCCCAAGCCACCTGTTGCGCCGCTAGTGTGTACTCCAGCCATTTACGTGTTTCCATCTCACGCCATGCACAGCAACCTGTATTTCCGACCACTCAAGAGCGACCTGGCGTTGGCCGTTCGCGACGTCAAGGGCTCGCAGCTGGGCCGATTGATTACCGTCCGAGGCATCGTTACTCGCGTCTCCGAAGTCAAGCCTCTCCTCCAAGTCAACGCCTACACCTGCGATGTCTGCGGCTCCGAAACTTTCCAGGATATCTCTAACAAGACTTTCCAACCGATTGCCGACTGCCAGAATCCCAACGAATGTCTGAAGAATGGCATTCACGGCTCGTTGCATATGCAAACGCGCGCCTGCCGTTTCAGTCCCTTCCAAGAAGTGAAGATCCAAGAAATGGTAAGCCAATTCTTAACTCCGTCAAACTTCATTATGATGAACATGTTCAAGGCAGATCAAGTGCCAGTCGGTCACATACCGAGGTCGATGACAATTCATGTTCACGGAAGTCTTACGAGGATGATGAACCCCGGAGATGTTGTCGATATTGGCGGCATCTTTCTTCCCATTCCCTACACCGGCTTTCAAGCCATTCGTGCTGGCTTGCTTACTGACACCTACCTGGAGGCCCACCACATTCACCAACTCAAGAAGCAATACAATGACATGGAAACGACCCCCGAAATCCAGCGTGCGATTGACGAACTGCAGCGCGATCCTGCCTTGTACAGTCGCTTAGCACAGAGTATCGCTCCCGAGATTTACGGTCACGAAGACGTGAAGAAGGCCCTCCTGCTCCTTTTAGTTGGCGGCTCGACCAAGGAAACCCGCGACGGCATGAAAATCAGAGGCGACATAAACATTTGCCTCATGGGTGACCCCGGTGTGGCCAAATCGCAGCTTCTGAAGTTTATCACCAAAATCGCGCCACGGGGTGTTTATACTACTGGTAAAGGATCTTCTGGTGTTGGTCTCACCGCTGCGGTCATGCGTGACCCGGTTACTGACGAGATGGTGTTGGGTGAGACTCGTCGTTTCTGTCCCACTATTTATCCTGCTGATCGTCGCATAGAGGGTGGCGCATTGGTTCTTGCGGACAACGGCATCTGCTGCATTGATGAATTTGACAAGATGGAGGAAGCAGACCGAACAGCTATTCACGAAGTTATGGAGCAGCAGACAATCTCCATATCCAAGGCAGGTATCTCAACCACCCTGAACGCCCGGACCTCGATATTGGCTGCAGCTAATCCCTTATATGGACGATACAACACGAAGGTTTCCCCGGTGGAGAACATCAATCTTCCCGCAGCCCTGTTGTCTCGTTTCGACCTGCTGTTCTTGATTCTGGACAAGCCTTCGCGGGATGACGATGAGAGGTTGGCGCAGCACGTTACCTTTGTGCATATGCACAATCACCATCCTGAGCTAGAGCACCAGCCCGTGGAACCTACTATCATGAGGTACTTCCTTTCCTTCCAGTTACATGAAGCGTGAATGTAATTGAACGACTTCCCCCCTAGGCACTACATTGCACAAGCACGTATGATACGGCCTACCGTGCCTCCTCAAGTATCTAAACATATCGTGGATACCTATGTCCGCTTGCGCAAAATGTCTAAAGACGACGAAGCACAGAACAAGATGCACACCTACACTTCGGCACGTACGCTCCTAGGCGTTCTTCGCTTGTCTCAAGCACTCGCACGCCTACGGACTTCCGATGTGGTGGACCATTCCGATGTCGACGAAGCGCTGCGGTTGATGGAGTGCAGCAAGGCGAGCTTGTATGACGAAGACGACGATGCATACGAGCCGGATCAGTCGGTCACTAGTCAAATCTTCCGCCTCATCAAGAGCATCAAGGATAGTAATGAGTCTGGGAGGCCGAAGAAGAAGAGACGGGGTATGGTGAAGAGGATGGGTAAGGGTCCTGGTGGACAAAGGGATAGGGATTCCGATGAGGAAGACGAAGATGAGAATGATACGCTCAAGATGGTTGATATACGTCAGCGAGTGTTGGCCGCTGGCTACACTGAGGTGCAGCTGATGACCACGTTGGACGAGGTACGCCGAACCTTTATGATGCGCTGTACGATTCACTGATTATTTTCGCAGTACGACTCCATTGGTGTCTTGACCCTCGAAGGAAATGGAACGAGGCTGAGATTTGTCTGAGCGTCGGTGGTCAAGTCATGTGGCTGATGTACTGGTATTTATGAAAGTGGTCGCTTGAATCGTTTGCTATTCTGTTGTTACTGTCTATATATTTGTGTTGTACTGCTTTTTTCTCCAATTCAATTCAAACGTGAACATAGTCCACCAGAATGAGACTTGACAACGAGATCAGCTGAGTCTCGGTGCCCTATTGTTTCCTACTACAACCAGACAAGCGATGGCTGGTCTTTTCTCTGCGGTTTGAGAACAATACCGCGAACTTTGGGAACAATTACGCCATCAGCGACTCTCCATCAAAGTGGACCATGGCCTTGTTCTCGAGTTGTTATATCTCCACCATGGCCACTCCGTCAACAAGTATCGCTCTCCAATATGCCCTCATTCCTTGGATCGCTACTCCTGGGACTCTATCCAGGACATCTCAGCCTGGGCTGGGGACCCGCTACTCTTCCGAGCGTGCGCACTGCGAATTGTGTTACCATTGGCCCCATCCTGTTTCACGCACGTCTTTGGCCCAATCCGAAGTTCCCGAATGTCACGCCTCTCAAAAACTTTGCGCATTTTGCTTGTTCATCGCCGCCGGCCGCGATTCTGTCACCGCTCGTACAACGGCTGGGCCACTTGTACCACCTCCGATCCCATATCCATGTCGACGCACCGCATAGACCAACTCTGCATGAGATCTCCGACTACTACAAACGGCAGCTACACACCACCTCTCCGCCGGTGACAACGGACGAGTCTGCCAGATTCTCGCATTCATCGAGTAACAAACAGACTGCCCCACCTTCGCCGGTTCGATCCATTGTCGATACTCAGGCCCAGCCCGCGTCCATCCCTTCTCTGGAACCTGTTATTCCAGCGCCGTGTCCAGTCGCGGTAGATCAGCTGAAGTTGCTATCATTCGGTGCATCATCTCTGGAAGTGTCCGCCCCACCTACAATTGCTTTGTCTACTTCTGCCCGGGATCAATCAAAGAACAGCTTGACCTATGTCTCCCCGGATGCTCCGTCTGTCCGGCTGAACGCCTCCGCAAGCTTCCATTCTCTCGGACCACACGATCCTCCCCCGTCGCAGGTGACCGTGGAAGTGGAACTGCACGACCCGGACGAGACTTCTCGTCGTCGCAAACCCAGGATGAAGCGAGTGTGCTACGACGTCGATCCTCAGATTGGGGCTGGCATGCGAGGAGCCACTGCTACCGTTTATTGCGCTACTAATACGCTCGATGAATCAGAGATTGTAGCTGTGAAGGTGTATCACCAAAAGCTAACGTCTGGATGTGCCGATGTCAAGTCTGAGATTCGGGTCCTCAGACAACTTGTCAAGACCCATCAGACGCGTCAATCGGAGAATGGATTTCCGTTTGTCGTCCATCATATGGGCTACGAAGCTCTGACAGGTCAACGATGTTTTGTCGTCCTTGTAAGTCCTGACATGTCTCACGACGTTTACTTACCGGTCATCATGATAGCCTTGGTGTATACAGACTCTAGCAGACATCATGGAGGAATTTGAGATGGTGCACCCCGAGGACAGGCTGGCCATGGTCCTCACGTCTAGGTATGATGTGAAGGTGCTTGCATACGCAGCTGAGCTGGTACGTACTCCGAGTCACGAGAATATCCTTTCTGACCGGCTTGCTCACGTCTTTAGTTATCAGCAATTGGTTTCCTCCATGCATGTCACTATGCTCATCGGGACATCAAACCTCAAAATGTCCTCATCTCGCAGCAAGGACACATTTGTCTAGCCGACTTCGGCGCTGCAGACAAGATCCTGGACGATGGTACTCCCAGATACAGCTATACACCCGTAGTGGGAACGCCATTCTATTTCAGTCCGGAGATTGAGAATTATGATAATTCTGCTGGACAAAGTCTCAACGTAGTCAAGACAGACATCTGGGCATTTGGCATGATTGTAACGCAGCTGCTTCTTGGAACAGTGAGCATTCCAACACGACTATGCATCTGCGGAGTTGACTGTTTCTCTTATCACTGGCAGGTCACTCGTGGCTTGTGCTGGAGGCAGATTCTCGAGGAAGCCCACGACCGCCAGGATGAGATTCTTGCCTTACTTCCAGATGCGTATGGCCTGTTGGCACAGGTGAGTAGTCTAAGTCTACGTATTCTATCCGTATCATTTGGCCTTTTCCTGAAGCACAGCACCAGGTTCTAGACGATGATCCTGCGCTTCGACTCCGGTAACCGGATAGGACGCGGTTGAAAACGATTTCGTGATTTTACAGAAGCATCACGTGGCATCTGCCATTGTCTCATTAACCTACACACCCAGGTTAGATGGCTGGTACTGTGGCGCATATTGTGATCTGTTGCTGTAATTGAGCCTTGATATGACACAATTTTTCGCTGCCTGTAAATCTTTGAGCATCAATGAGATTTAAAGCGGACGCCTTAGCCCGGGCTACTGTAGCCGGATAGGACGCGGTTGAAAATGAATTTTGATTTCGGACAAAGACCACGTGGTGTCCGCCATTGTCCCAGTGCACCAATGTGATTTGTACCTCGGACTGATGTACATCTGTGGCGCATAGTAGCAGCATATGCCTCATACTCAAATAATGTCAAGGAAGCATCGTTTCTGTCCGATTTGAGTTCATCAGGGGACTACTTGCCTTTGATCGGGCTTGAACGGGTGATCGTCACAGTGTCACATCTGTCACTGGTGCACCCGCCCGCTCATTTGACAGCACATAACTCCCCAGGCTCCTACACATAAGCGAGGTTATGACTGAATACACAAGATACCATGTATATCTGCATTGTCACCAAGTTCTATAGACATCTGACTACTCTACATTCCAGCAAATGATTATTAATCTGACGAGCCAAAATGACTTTCCCTTTCGGGACATTGGACCCGACAGTGGCGGGTCGGATTGTTGGTCTGAAACAACCGTGCTCTACCGACTTTCCTGGGCGGGGCTCAGCTCAGACTTGGTTGTTCTACTGGGTCTCTCTCGTCTCTCAGCACTTACTGGCTGCTTTGAGCTGTGGAGCCACTGGCCAGCACATTCCTACATGGCTTTTTGTACTCTTGTGCACTCTGCGGTCGCATAAAGGCTCGATTTTCGAGTACATATGTTCGGAATCTACAATGTGTTCTCCTAGCTAGTCCTCTTCCTCATTACCATCATCTTTCTCATTATCATCCTCGTCGTCGTCGTCGTCGTAGAATGGCTGAAGACCAAGGTCAAGACAGCGTTTATTGCACTGATGCTTCCGAACAAATTCTGCAATAGCAGTCGGGCCACAATCAGAGCAACCAAGCTCTCTGGAGAACAGGATCAGCACTGAATGTAACTCAAGTCAAGTGCAGCACTCACAAGCTCTTAGAATGAACGGTGATGTCAAACAGATAATTGATGCGTTTCCCTTCCTTGCTCGTTCCAAAAGCAGCTGATATGAGCACAGATTAGCGGAGAAGGGCTGATGACACAGAGAACATACGAACTTTGAATGTCAGCTAAGACCAGAGATCCATGCGTCAATGAGTGAATGAAGTGAGTAAGCGCATTAAGAGTAGAGCCTGTTTTATTGGTGTTATTGGCAGGAAACTCGCTACTTCCTGTCCAGCGCTTAGAGGAACCAAAGCGTCGGGGCTCCATGAAGTAGAGAATCCTATCGCTCTCATCATCAATGTGCTCTTCTGCCTCATTGTGATACTCGTCGGCGGCAGAGACACCTGATGCAGGAGAGGGGATACCTTTACCACCAATGTTCACGAGTTCTTGTACAACAAAGAACTCTGTAGTGGCAATATCTATGCATATATGAGTCCAATCGCTCTATGCATGCAAAGTCAGACTCACTACGATCCACATCCACACCTCGAACGGTGCATTCGTCATAGAAAAGGGAGAGCAATCCATTGACAAGACCAGTACGGGTCACGTCAGACATGATCTCTGCCGCATTTCTCTGAGCAGTAACGTGTACTTGTCGATCAGCATCGACGCGGTAGTAACGCTTGGCCACCCATGGGATTGTCTCAAACCCGGTCACCTACACGTTGGATCAATGTTGAACGGCGCGGCGCGCAACAATCAAGGAAAACTCCGTACATTGAAGACATACTTCATCATACCGCGATCAAACGGTGTATCTTCGATGGAACATTCAATCCGTTTCTCTACCGGTTTCTCCCAGACTGTTGTTGTTCGGACGCCTCGGAATACATTGTGCTCCATCTGTATTGATGGTGTCGAAACTGCCTTCCGCAAGAGGATCATCGTAGCAGGCGGTGCATTCAAGCGGAAAGCTGAGGTCAAGCCACCGCCAGCGCCACCATCAGTACGAGTCCGGGTAGATGGTCGAATAGCTGTTCCTCAAAATGAGTGACAATATAGCAGGTGCAAGCTGAGTACCAACGCACCAGAGACACTTCGAAAAGCAGAGTTATCTGTACCACTACGACGACGCTTGCCCTTCCCAATAGATGTATCAGAAAGCGCACTTAGTTTTGCTCGCTTGAAGGCCTTGTACGCCTTATCCGGAATAAAGTGTGGGACAGAGATTTCCACTGAAGGGAGGCCGTCAGAGTCAACACCAACCACTGCAGTGCGCTCCAAAAACTGAGTTGAGGTTGAGTATGGCCGCACATAGAATGGAGCATTGTTGAAAACTCACCTTCATGATATCAATAAGAGCACGCAGACACATGTGGTTTCCAGTCGCCTTCTTCAGAGTAGGATGCAAGACTTTGTACATCGAGTTGTCTGGCATCGAGTTATGCCGCTGATAGAACTGACCCACAGTGCCAGCGTCACTGTTCTCCAAAATAGGCGTATTGGGGTACCACCGAATGATGATATCTTCTGGCTCGAGACTCGAGGAGCAGGCTCCGTCCCAGAGAACGCTCATGTGAGCTACAACCACGCTCTTGAACTCTGACACGTGTATTAGCTGCTTTGTAGATGATATAATAGAAGAGAAGTGCGTACCATCAAAAGACATCGACTCAGACAAGCTCGTAATCAACGTCCCAATGATGGGTATCTCCTCTAGCTTTGCACCGACTTGGATGACAGGGGGAAGATGGACTTTGATATAGCTAGATGAACCAGCTTCCAAGCGAACAGCATTGAGTGACGCAGTATCCAATGCAGTTGTTGCTGTGCGACCTTTGCCAAAGCGTGCACGTGTAGCAATCGACCGGTTGGCGGCATTCTGATTTCCCAATTGCTGCAGAAGCTGTCGGTTATTGAGCTGAGCAGCACTAGCGCTCGCACTGGCAGCATCGGAACTGCTACCAGCACCGAGTGAGAACGCAAAGGAGGATTGGCCGCCGCCACCACCAGCAGCAAAGAGCATTGGAGGGGCAGGAGGGGCATACGAGGCAGCAGCACCGCCGCCGCCAGAATTAAAGCTGTACTGTTGCTGCTGTTGTTGTAGAAAGGGAGCGGGAGGGGGGCCCATGGAGACAGCAGGTAGGGGTGGCGGCTGCTGCGATGGCGGAGGCGGCGGCTGCTGCTGCTGCGATTGCAATTGCTGCATTGGCTGCTGCTGTTGCGACTGCTCAGCTAACAATGCGGCATAATGCGCTGTAAGGACAATAAGCTACTTAGAATCAAACTGAGGGCATGAACATACCTCGTAAAGTATTGAGACAGCCTGGGCAATACTGGTCTTCTGGCACCATGTTGCGGATCACGGCAGCGCAGCCTCGACAATAGTTCCAGTTCTGGTATGCGATGATGAGAACATGTCGCACAGAACACAGAAGTGCAAGTTGGTAACAGCTCACCTTCTTCTCAGCCAGTTCATCCTCCGTAGCGGCCTTGAGAAAAACGCATCGAGCGCAAGCGCCACTCTTGTCCTTCAAAGCAAAAACCTGACGACATTGTGTACCAGTCACGTCGTCTGTACATAGAGCATGCTCATTCGTCTCAAGAAGATGTTGAACAATGACATGAACTGCGTCGGGGGTAAGAAGAGCTTGGGCAAAGTGAGACATAATGAGCAAGTCGAGTATGTGTATGGCAACTCTCCTCTGAGATTGATGTGCATTATATACTTATGAGCCGCGCTGCTGTACCGCACTGCGGGCAGCGCTATAATGGAGTATGGACAGTTGTCAGGCCAAACAAAGAGACAACAAAAGACCGACTCGGTGACCAAATATAGTTGAAGATCGAACAAGCTCTACTTTGATCGAACCTTTTTAGGAATGCAATGTCCATTGATCAATCGGATCTTTCCGAACAATTGTGCCGCTCCACAGTCACTACACTTTGTATGGGCTTGTACTCTCAATTAGGCGATAGGCGATACGTTCTGAGCTGACAATGGACAATGGTCTCTTGTACATTGTTTGTACATTTGAGGTCGTCTCATCATGCTGGCATGCTGCGCTATAAGTATGTACACTTGTGTCGCTCAGCTCACAGCTCACTTTCACATACACATCACACCGTTCTTCTTGCTGTTTTCATGGTGAATCCTACAGGTAAAAATGGTGTGGATAATGGGACTAGTACGTTGTCTACTAGTTTCTGATCCTTGTACTGATACTAGCTCAGTACCTTCCGATGAAATTCTTTCCAAGACGCTTCGCGGATATGCTGCTCGCGGACTGAAGCCCGAGGACCAGTTGGAATATCTTGAGCGGGATTTGGGAATGAAAATCAAGCGAGTTATCTTCCTGTGCATGTACGTTACTCGTGCTAGTATGACTGATACCTGTTATAGAGGGACTAAGTTGAAGCTGCTTCGACGACGCTTCAATATTCAGTCTGTACGGAAACCTCCTGCACTGTCTGTGGTGACTAGCCTTGTGGCGGAGCAGGTTGGTAAGGATGTTCGTGGTCGGAATGGAGTGAAAACAATCAAGCGTCTCATACTCCAAGAAACAGGAACTCCTGTTCCTCGGTTTGTCCTTTGTTTCTTCATCAGTCAGAATCCAGAAGCCTTACCATCACTATGCTAGAGAGCTCATTCGCAGTATTCTTCAAGTGATTGCTCCTGAAGGTTGTGCGCTGCGCGATCCCAATACCAAAAAGTTACCCAAGGTTCGCGGACATCTAACAGGATATGCAGTCATGCAAGAGGTTCATGCCGATGGGCATGAAAAGCTCGGCTCAATGGCTCTCATGATGGGCGAAGTGGGTATCCCGATCTATGGAATTCGGGAGCATGCATCAGGTCGAATCATGTATCTCAAACCTGTTCCCAACGATCGGGATGCTGTGACTATTGGACATGTTCATCTTGACTTCATCACGGAGTATGGTCTGTGCTTATCTGTTCTTGATACTTTCACACACCGACTGATCAGTTCTGTCTTGTCAGGTCTACCCATTCAGTGGACTATTGACGGAGGCAGCGAGAACGGATACACCGAAAGTCAACAAACTGCCTTACGGTATGTATGATTCATACTTCATTGCTACTGTCTGAACCCTGCCAGTGAGATATACGTTCCCGATCTTGATCTCAATACTTGGCCAGCTGTTATGAGGCTGAAGAGCACCGACAACATTGCCATTGAATCAATCTGGTCATACTGGCTTGTCTTTCGAGGTGAATCCATTAAGACAGTGATTCTGTCCGGTCCGGCAGATGGTCATTTCTTTGTGGGGAATCAGCTACACACGTACGTGCACGTTGTCTTGCTTTGGTTGAAGTACTCAATTCACTTTCAAAAGTCTTCTCTTTCAGTGGCTCTGGTCCAAGATTATCGAGGTTGAACTTGATGCATTTGTTGTTTACTGGAACGACAAACCTACTCGACGCCAGAAAGAGAAGATTCTTCCCTCTGGACACGCTCCTCAAGTCGTCTTTGACTTTCCAGAGCGGTTTGAGCTTGAGTATTGGGGGACTCCCATTGCACAGGAAGCAATCGATGTTCTTAGAGCACAGCTTCCGAAGTCAAGGGAGGAGGTTTACCGATGGGTTCCAGATGAGTTCGACGACTTGGCCTGGAAGGTATTTGAGCACATTGGTGCTCCAAAATTACAGTATACATCAGGATGGCGAATATTCAATTCAATGATGCAGGTTCTGCTTCAAGTATCTAACGAGTAGTTATTGAACCAATGTAAACTTACTACACAAACTTGTATGCATTGTATGCGACACTGAACCCAGCCCGTTCTCCCAGATCTGCATCTGCTGCCTGCAATGCACAGGATGCGGAGCGTGTTGTACGGCTTGACGAACGCAAAATCCGGCTGCAGAAGGGCTTGTGAGTATGAAGAAGGGACGCAAAAGGTGACACACCTGTCAAATTATCCCGAGTCCCAAATCCCAAAACTAACGCCGGAATCGTCCAGATCTAAATCGAATACGACGTCTGATGGTAGTCACCTGTCTTGCATCCAACTGTCTGAGCTGGTGAGCCTGGGCAGCAGGTGGTCGCGAGGTGAGGCAGCGCCTCCGAGTTAATCACATCTTCAGGAGTTGGCGGGGACGCGTTCAACGGAGGAGACGAGCTAGAGCCCATACGTTCCGTGAACGAGAGATACGGCCTGAAGAATCCGCGTCAGCGCGGGTGCAGGGTGAGGGAAGGTAACGTACTCTTCAAATTGGTGTACCTCCGCAACTGACACCTGGAAAGTCCAGATCCAAGCGGATATCATTTGCGGGGATGGCTTGGCTCCGTGTGGTACCGGGCGTCCGACCGTCAGACCTCGGCTTGCCGAGTTCACGAAGTGTGGCGGCACCGCCGCCCATGTGTTCAAACTCATCGCAACACCCGAACCCGCGGGTGTTCCGGTGTTCCGGCTCAAGAGCACGACCTCAAAACGGCTGGGTCGCCCCGAATGCCTCTCGGCCAGGCCCTTCATGTTTAGGGCGCACACGGCCGAAGGATTCGAGCGAGGTTCACGGTTCACGACCAGTTTTGAGAGCGAGAGAGAGGCGAAGCCGGTTGAACGTCCGATTCGTCGTAACGGTGTGGAAACTGACGAAAAGCATCAGGAGTCGAACTTCAAACACCTAGACAACACACCAAACTCCTGGATGTGGCGTATCTCCCGAATGCCTGCGCTCCTCGTTGTCTTGCCTAGCGTGTTCAAATAGCACTGTGGTGGGCTATCGAATGCGCATCATATCGATGCAATGAGGGGTTTAGAACGTTAAACCTATCATGAATGTGAGTGAAAATCGGCATCAGAATGCGGCGGAAAAACTCACATTTTGCCCAGACCCAGACGCCCGCCGGCGAGGCAACGTCACTTGGGTGCGACGACCTTCTTGACAATTGACGGATGGAGCTCAAAGTCCTGCGGCCAGTCACGCGGCCACTTTGATATGTTGAACTTGCCGTAGCCCTTCTCGGGGCGAGGGAACCACCAGTCGTCGCCTCTAGTCCGCTTGGAAGAAGGCCTGAGTGAAACGGCGCATTTCGGGCGGTCACGTAGCGGCCGGCAGAGAAGGAAGCAGCGGGCACAAAGCCGCGGTGCGGCAGAGAAGGAAGCGGCGCACTCAATAGGCCATTTGCGATGCCTCCAAACAGACCATCGAGTTGCAGGGCAGCAGGAGGCGAGTATGGAATGGATGTGTAAGCGGATGTCGGGGTGTATGGATTTGTTGGATTGTGGGCACCATCGCCAAACCATCCTTCGTTGATGGGTTGGCCAGATACTGATGGTGTTCCCTGGCCGCGCTAGGCGGTGCTTTCGAACCCGTTGGACGGCCACGGCCACAGGTTATTCTGTGGAGGAGGAGAAGATGACCTGTTGGACGGGGAGGAGAAGCAGCAATGTCGATGTAGTCTACAGATTTTTTACTGAGCATGAAAGACAGACGGATAGAATAAATGATTGAATAAAAAAACAGACAACTAGCCATCACAAGTATTTATCGGCTATAGAACTCTTTTCGAGGCCGAGAAAAAAGTAACATGTCATCAACATTGAGCAGGGCTAGCGCGCGATCCGCCGAAGTCCTTCGCCTCTTGGGCTTGGGACGCTCGTTAGGCTCAGAGCCCAGAGAGTCCGAACTGGGTATGGTCGAGCAAGATGAAGGATCTGACGAAAGCTGAAACAGAGGATCGTTTTCATCCTCGCTCTGTACTCCCTCTATCTCAGATAGAAGTCGCTTCTTGAGCTTCTTCAGGTTGGGATTGCGTCCCTTCGAAGTACCAGGCTTGGCATACGTACGTCGGTGAAAGTTCTGCTCGAGGCGGACCTGTGTGTGCACGTCGTGTTGAGGATCGTTGCGGCATATCAGGATTCTGAGGTCAAGATGAGTCTAGCAACAATGAGAGCAGAAAATAAATCTCACTTGTCCTGAATGATTCGCCCAACACCACAAAAGTCTAGTGGTCCAACAGCGTAATTGTTCGTATACTTGACAATGAAGCTGAAATGTTTCTGTCTTCGGTCTTCCCAGTCAGACTCGAGATAGCTGTTGCATACGGCTCTGTCCAAACATCATCAGTAAGCGAGTAGCTAGCTGTACACAGTCACATACCTTGAACTCTGCTTGATCAGATTGACATTTGCAGGAAGAGAGTCGTCCGGAAAGGGCGGAAGTATCGACCATACATCGGACTTCTTGATGCGATAGAGATGTGTGGGGACCCACGTCTGTTTGACGCTCTCTAGGAAAAGAGGACTGTAGAGGGTCCAGTCCAGATAGGTGAGATTGGTGGCCATTGCCGCTGTTGTTGTTGTTGTACTAGTCAAGTCGGCTACGACCAATTCAGTCACAGTTCAGGTGGTGGTGTCAATACGTACAGCGCTCTCGGAAGTATCGCTCCATTGGGTTGTTATCCCAAACAGGGCCACCTGTAGCACGCCACAAATCGGCCGATCCGCATATGATGTTACCAAGGTTCTCCTGTTTCAACGTCAGAGCCCATTTGAGAAACGTCGGTTCAAAGACATCAAGATAAGCGTCTGGGGTTCTGATCCATCCAGAAGTATCTTCATTCTCATCAACTGACATCTGGAATGACGGTGTTTCAGCAAGGCCAGACTCGTCTTCAAACTCATACCTGAAAGCGGTTGAGCAGCTCTCTCATCCTCCTTGAGATCCAGGTGTTCTCCTTTGCATGAACGTGTAACCATTCCGTGAAGCGAAGGCGGTCTTCGTTGCGAGTGGCGAGAAAGAAGCGGCGGTCGTGTTGCTGCATGTTGAGACATGGTTCCAGAACGTCAGACCTAGTAGCGTACACCTCTCAGAGGAAGTGACGGTGGCTATGGAAGGTGAATCTCACCAAAGATATGCTTCTGCCAATGCGGAATCGGTATAGTAGGCTTCGCAGAGCCGTGCAAAGCGTGACGGACAGTCAAAGACCTCCGCTTCCGTGAGAAACGGCGAAAGACCTGGCAAGCCAGTCAATATAGCACAAGACTGCTGGAGGAGACAAATACCGGCAAGAAAGAACAGCTCATTAGCGGTATAGACACCAACTCCTCCCCATATATCACGCGCATCTCGGACGGCAGTGATTGCAAAGCCAGCTCGAGCTGCCTTGCCCGCATTGGCGCGCTTCCCTGCCCATCCAACAGCAGCCTCCAGCCATCCCTCATAGTCCGCGTAGACGTCAAGATGCTGGGCGGGGAGTTTGTCCCGGCAAGCGGCATAGAAGGGCTGCACATCAAACATATCAGATTAAGCGGCGGAACGATGCACAGCGATTGAGAGACTCACCGTGAAGACATTATCCAGAGTCAAGAATGCGACAACCCAATCATTGAAATCTAGACCAAGACCGACACGAAAACCTCGAACCTTGCCTATTGTAAGAACGACAGAGTATTCCAACAGGATTCGCGTACCGAAGACTTGGTTTTGCAGATACTCGCCTCCCAGTCACTCTTACTATAGATTTGAACAATGGTGTGCGTCAGAAACTGTATCTGTGAATCGCACCTCTTAGCTGAGAGTGTAAATGCGATGAAAGATACATACCTGCAGCCAGAGTGCGCCATGAGTCTCTGAGAGGAAGTGAAAGATCAAGTTACGGGGGTTGAACTCAAAAGTAACAAGTTCGAGTGACGCGTCCCGGACTTCGGTTCCAGTCTGTGCAAGAGAAGGAGGATAGACGGGCTGTTGTGCGCTATGAGGTCCACGCTGCACGGAGCAAGAGGAGACAATGGGGAAGGGGAGCTCAAGAGCGGAGTTACTGGAAGCGGTCGCTTTGCTGGATCTTGCGCGTTCCGCCTCTTTGACAGTCGAGTCGATCCAGATATCCGCCAGGAGGAGATGAAGCATGCCTTCATCCTTGAGAGCTTCAAACCATTTGTTGATGAGCATATAGGCCGCTCTCAGCTCCTTGTTCTCGGGCATAGCAGTAGGCTGAGGGTGTGAGGGCAGGGATGTGAGCCAGAGCTAGATGATGGTGGTTGGAAGGAAGTAAACGACGCGTCCGGGCAGATCATGTGAAGACAGACCCGAGTAGGAAGGTCACTCTTGGAATCCGAAGTAATGTATGCCTCAAAGATTGTAGGCTGGCCAGATGTCTTAGATACTTGGCTCAAAATTAGTTCTACACTATATATACTGCTTGCATTCATAATCTCGCTTAGGTGTAGGAGCCCGAGGAGTTATGTGCCCTCGAACGGGCGGATGAGCGCGTTCGTGACATCCGTGACGCAGTGACCGGCACCGGTTCAAGCCCGGGCTAAGGCGTCCGCTTTAAATCTCATTGATGCTCAAAGATTTACAGGCAGCGAAAAATTGTGTCATATCAAGGCTCAATTACAGCAACAGATCACAATATGCGCCACAGTACCAGCCATCTAACCTGGGTGTGTAGGTTAATGAGACAATGGCAGATGCCACGTGATGCTTCTGTAAAATCACGAAATCGTTTTCAACCGCGTCCTATCCGGTTACCGGACCGGGCTTGAACCGGTGCCGGTCACTGCGTCACGGATGTCACGAACGCGCTCATCCGCCCGTTCGAGGGCACATAACTCCTCGGGCTCCTACACCTAAGCGAGATTATGAATGCAAGCAGTATATATAGTGTAGAACTAATTTTGAGCCAAGTATCTAAGACATCTGGCCAGCCTACAATCTTTGAGGCATACATTACTTCGGATTCCAAGAGTGACCTTCCTACTCGGGTCTGTCTTCACATGATCTGCCCGGACGCGTCGTTTACTTCCTTCCAACCACCATCATCTAGCTCTGGCTCACATCCCTGCCCTCACACCCTCAGCCTACTGCTATGCCCGAGAACAAGGAGCTGAGAGCGGCCTATATGCTCATCAACAAATGGTTTGAAGCTCTCAAGGATGAAGGCATGCTTCATCTCCTCCTGGCGGATATCTGGATCGACTCGACTGTCAAAGAGGCGGAACGCGCAAGATCCAGCAAAGCGACCGCTTCCAGTAACTCCGCTCTTGAGCTCCCCTTCCCCATTGTCTCCTCTTGCTCCGTGCAGCGTGGACCTCATAGCGCACAACAGCCCGTCTATCCTCCTTCTCTTGCACAGACTGGAACCGAAGTCCGGGACGCGTCACTCGAACTTGTTACTTTTGAGTTCAACCCCCGTAACTTGATCTTTCACTTCCTCTCAGAGACTCATGGCGCACTCTGGCTGCAGGTATGTATCTTTCATCGCATTTACACTCTCAGCTAAGAGGTGCGATTCACAGATACAGTTTCTGACGCACACCATTGTTCAAATCTATAGTAAGAGTGACTGGGAGGCGAGTATCTGCAAAACCAAGTCTTCGGTACGCGAATCCTGTTGGAATACTCTGTCGTTCTTACAATAGGCAAGGTTCGAGGTTTTCGTGTCGGTCTTGGTCTAGATTTCAATGATTGGGTTGTCGCATTCTTGACTCTGGATAATGTCTTCACGGTGAGTCTCTCAATCGCTGTGCATCGTTCCGCCGCTTAATCTGATATGTTTGATGTGCAGCCCTTCTATGCCGCTTGCCGGGACAAACTCCCCGCCCAGCATCTTGACGTCTACGCGGACTATGAGGGATGGCTGGAGGCTGCTGTTGGATGGGCAGGGAAGCGCGCCAATGCGGGCAAGGCAGCTCGAGCTGGCTTTGCAATCACTGCCGTCCGAGATGCGCGTGATATATGGGGAGGAGTTGGTGTCTATACCGCTAATGAGCTGTTCTTTCTTGCCGGTATTTGTCTCCTCCAGCAGTCTTGTGCTATATTGACTGGCTTGCCAGGTCTTTCGCCGTTTCTCACGGAAGCGGAGGTCTTTGACTGTCCGTCACGCTTTGCACGGCTCTGCGAAGCCTACTATACCGATTCCGCATTGGCAGAAGCATATCTTTGGTGAGATTCACCTTCCATAGCCACCGTCACTTCCTCTGAGAGGTGTACGCTACTAGGTCTGACGTTCTGGAACCATGTCTCAACATGCAGCAACACGACCGCCGCTTCTTTCTCGCCACTCGCAACGAAGACCGCCTTCGCTTCACGGAATGGTTACACGTTCATGCAAAGGAGAACACCTGGATCTCAAGGAGGATGAGAGAGCTGCTCAACCGCTTTCAGGTATGAGTTTGAAGACGAGTCTGGCCTTGCTGAAACACCGTCATTCCAGATGTCAGTTGATGAGAATGAAGATACTTCTGGATGGATCAGAACCCCAGACGCTTATCTTGATGTCTTTGAACCGACGTTTCTCAAATGGGCTCTGACGTTGAAACAGGAGAACCTTGGTAACATCATATGCGGATCGGCCGATTTGTGGCGTGCTACAGGTGGCCCTGTTTGGGATAACAACCCAATGGAGCGATACTTCCGAGAGCGCTGTACGTATTGACACCACCACCTGAACTGTGACTGAATTGGTCGTAGCCGACTTGACTAGTACAACAACAACAACAGCGGCAATGGCCACCAATCTCACCTATCTGGACTGGACCCTCTACAGTCCTCTTTTCCTAGAGAGCGTCAAACAGACGTGGGTCCCCACACATCTCTATCGCATCAAGAAGTCCGATGTATGGTCGATACTTCCGCCCTTTCCGGACGACTCTCTTCCTGCAAATGTCAATCTGATCAAGCAGAGTTCAAGGTATGTGACTGTGTACAGCTAGCTACTCGCTTACTGATGATGTTTGGACAGAGCCGTATGCAACAGCTATCTCGAGTCTGACTGGGAAGACCGAAGACAGAAACATTTCAGCTTCATTGTCAAGTATACGAACAATTACGCTGTTGGACCACTAGACTTTTGTGGTGTTGGGCGAATCATTCAGGACAAGTGAGATTTATTTTCTGCTCTCATTGTTGCTAGACTCATCTTGACCTCAGAATCCTGATATGCCGCAACGATCCTCAACACGACGTGCACACACAGGTCCGCCTCGAGCAGAACTTTCACCGACGTACGTATGCCAAGCCTGGTACTTCGAAGGGACGCAATCCCAACCTGAAGAAGCTCAAGAAGCGACTTCTATCTGAGATAGAGGGAGTACAGAGCGAGGATGAAAACGATCCTCTGTTTCAGCTTTCGTCAGATCCTTCATCTTGCTCGACCATACCCAGTTCGGACTCTCTGGGCTCTGAGCCTAACGAGCGTCCCAAGCCCAAGAGGCGAAGGACTTCGGCGGATCGCGCGCTAGCCCTGCTCAATGTTGATGACATGTTACTTTTTTCTCGGCCTCGAAAAGAGTTCTATAGCCGATAAATACTTGTGATGGCTAGTTGTCTGTTTTTTTATTCAATCATTTATTCTATCCGTCTGTCTTTCATGCTCAGTAAAAAATCTGTAGACTACATCGACATTGCTGCTTCTCCTCCCCGTCCAACAGGTCATCTTCTCCTCCTCCACAGAATAACCTGTGGCCGTGGCCGTCCAACGGGTTCGAAAGCACCGCCTAGCGCGGCCAGGGAACACCATCAGTATCTGGCCAACCCATCAACGAAGGATGGTTTGGCGATGGTGCCCACAATCCAACAAATCCATACACCCCGACATCCGCTTACACATCCATTCCATACTCGCCTCCTGCTGCCCTGCAACTCGATGGTCTGTTTGGAGGCATCGCAAATGGCCTATTGAGTGCGCCGCTTCCTTCTCTGCCGCACCGCGGCTTTGTGCCCGCTGCTTCCTTCTCTGCCGGCCGCTACGTGACCGCCCGAAATGCGCCGTTTCACTCAGGCCTTCTTCCAAGCGGACTAGAGGCGACGACTGGTGGTTCCCTCGCCCCGAGAAGGGCTACGGCAAGTTCAACATATCAAAGTGGCCGCGTGACTGGCCGCAGGACTTTGAGCTCCATCCGTCAATTGTCAAGAAGGTCGTCGCACCCAAGTGACGTTGCCTCGCCGGCGGGCGTCTGGGTCTGGGCAAAATGTGAGTTTTTCCGCCGCATTCTGATGCCGATTTTCACTCACATTCATGATAGGTTTAACGTTCTAAACCCCTCATTGCATCGATATGATGCGCATTCGATAGCCCACCACAGTGCTATTTGAACACGCTAGGCAAGACAACGAGGAGCGCAGGCATTCGGGAGATACGCCACATCCAGGAGTTTGGTGTGTTGTCTAGGTGTTTGAAGTTCGACTCCTGATGCTTTTCGTCAGTTTCCACACCGTTACGACGAATCGGACGTTCAACCGGCTTCGCCTCTCTCTCGCTCTCAAAACTGGTCGTGAACCGTGAACCTCGCTCGAATCCTTCGGCCGTGTGCGCCCTAAACATGAAGGGCCTGGCCGAGAGGCATTCGGGGCGACCCAGCCGTTTTGAGGTCGTGCTCTTGAGCCGGAACACCGGAACACCCGCGGGTTCGGGTGTTGCGATGAGTTTGAACACATGGGCGGCGGTGCCGCCACACTTCGTGAACTCGGCAAGCCGAGGTCTGACGGTCGGACGCCCGGTACCACACGGAGCCAAGCCATCCCCGCAAATGATATCCGCTTGGATCTGGACTTTCCAGGTGTCAGTTGCGGAGGTACACCAATTTGAAGAGTACGTTACCTTCCCTCACCCTGCACCCGCGCTGACGCGGATTCTTCAGGCCGTATCTCTCGTTCACGGAACGTATGGGCTCTAGCTCGTCTCCTCCGTTGAACGCGTCCCCGCCAACTCCTGAAGATGTGATTAACTCGGAGGCGCTGCCTCACCTCGCGACCACCTGCTGCCCAGGCTCACCAGCTCAGACAGTTGGATGCAAGACAGGTGACTACCATCAGACGTCGTATTCGATTTAGATCTGGACGATTCCGGCGTTAGTTTTGGGATTTGGGACTCGGGATAATTTGACAGGTGTGTCACCTTTTGCGTCCCTTCTTCATACTCACAAGCCCTTCTGCAGCCGGATTTTGCGTTCGTCAAGCCGTACAACACGCTCCGCATCCTGTGCATTGCAGGCAGCAGATGCAGATCTGGGAGAACGGGCTGGGTTCAGTGTCGCATACAATGCATACAAGTTTGTGTAGTAAGTTTACATTGGTTCAATAACTACTCGTTAGATACTTGAAGCAGAACCTGCATCATTGAATTGAATATTCGCCATCCTGATGTATACTGTAATTTTGGAGCACCAATGTGCTCAAATACCTTCCAGGCCAAGTCGTCGAACTCATCTGGAACCCATCGGTAAACCTCCTCCCTTGACTTCGGAAGCTGTGCTCTAAGAACATCGATTGCTTCCTGTGCAATGGGAGTCCCCCAATACTCAAGCTCAAACCGCTCTGGAAAGTCAAAGACGACTTGAGGAGCGTGTCCAGAGGGAAGAATCTTCTCTTTCTGGCGTCGAGTAGGTTTGTCGTTCCAGTAAACAACAAATGCATCAAGTTCAACCTCGATAATCTTGGACCAGAGCCACTGAAAGAGAAGACTTTTGAAAGTGAATTGAGTACTTCAACCAAAGCAAGACAACGTGCACGTACGTGTGTAGCTGATTCCCCACAAAGAAATGACCATCTGCCGGACCGGACAGAATCACTGTCTTAATGGATTCACCTCGAAAGACAAGCCAGTATGACCAGATTGATTCAATGGCAATGTTGTCGGTGCTCTTCAGCCTCATAACAGCTGGCCAAGTATTGAGATCAAGATCGGGAACGTATATCTCACTGGCAGGGTTCAGACAGTAGCAATGAAGTATGAATCATACATACCGTAAGGCAGTTTGTTGACTTTCGGTGTATCCGTTCTCGCTGCCTCCGTCAATAGTCCACTGAATGGGTAGACCTGACAAGACAGAACTGATCAGTCGGTGTGTGAAAGTATCAAGAACAGATAAGCACAGACCATACTCCGTGATGAAGTCAAGATGAACATGTCCAATAGTCACAGCATCCCGATCGTTGGGAACAGGTTTGAGATACATGATTCGACCTGATGCATGCTCCCGAATTCCATAGATCGGGATACCCACTTCGCCCATCATGAGAGCCATTGAGCCGAGCTTTTCATGCCCATCGGCATGAACCTCTTGCATGACTGCATATCCTGTTAGATGTCCGCGAACCTTGGGTAACTTTTTGGTATTGGGATCGCGCAGCGCACAACCTTCAGGAGCAATCACTTGAAGAATACTGCGAATGAGCTCTCTAGCATAGTGATGGTAAGGCTTCTGGATTCTGACTGATGAAGAAACAAAGGACAAACCGAGGAACAGGAGTTCCTGTTTCTTGGAGTATGAGACGCTTGATTGTTTTCACTCCATTCCGACCACGAACATCCTTACCAACCTGCTCCGCCACAAGGCTAGTCACCACAGACAGTGCAGGAGGTTTCCGTACAGACTGAATATTGAAGCGTCGTCGAAGCAGCTTCAACTTAGTCCCTCTATAACAGGTATCAGTCATACTAGCACGAGTAACGTACATGCACAGGAAGATAACTCGCTTGATTTTCATTCCCAAATCCCGCTCAAGATATTCCAACTGGTCCTCGGGCTTCAGTCCGCGAGCAGCATATCCGCGAAGCGTCTTGGAAAGAATTTCATCGGAAGGTACTGAGCTAGTATCAGTACAAGGATCAGAAACTAGTAGACAACGTACTAGTCCCATTATCCACACCATTTTTACCTGTAGGATTCACCATGAAAACAGCAAGAAGAACGGTGTGATGTGTATGTGAAAGTGAGCTGTGAGCTGAGCGACACAAGTGTACATACTTATAGCGCAGCATGCCAGCATGATGAGATGACCTCAAATGTACAAACAATGTACAAGAGACCATTGTCCATTGTCAGCTCAGAACGTATCGCCTATCGCCTAATTGAGAGTACAAGCCCATACAAAGTGTAGTGACTGTGGAGCGGCACAATTGTTCGGAAAGATCCGATTGATCAATGGACATTGCATTCCTAAAAAGGTTCGATCAAAGTAGAGCTTGTTCGATCTTCAACTATATTTGGTCACCGAGTCGGTCTTTTGTTGTCTCTTTGTTTGGCCTGACAACTGTCCATACTCCATTATAGCGCTGCCCGCAGTGCGGTACAGCAGCGCGGCTCATAAGTATATAATGCACATCAATCTCAGAGGAGAGTTGCCATACACATACTCGACTTGCTCATTATGTCTCACTTTGCCCAAGCTCTTCTTACCCCCGACGCAGTTCATGTCATTGTTCAACATCTTCTTGAGACGAATGAGCATGCTCTATGTACAGACGACGTGACTGGTACACAATGTCGTCAGGTTTTTGCTTTGAAGGACAAGAGTGGCGCTTGCGCTCGATGCGTTTTTCTCAAGGCCGCTACGGAGGATGAACTGGCTGAGAAGAAGGTGAGCTGTTACCAACTTGCACTTCTGTGTTCTGTGCGACATGTTCTCATCATCGCATACCAGAACTGGAACTATTGTCGAGGCTGCGCTGCCGTGATCCGCAACATGGTGCCAGAAGACCAGTATTGCCCAGGCTGTCTCAATACTTTACGAGGTATGTTCATGCCCTCAGTTTGATTCTAAGTAGCTTATTGTCCTTACAGCGCATTATGCCGCATTGTTAGCTGAGCAGTCGCAACAGCAGCAGCCAATGCAGCAATTGCAATCGCAGCAGCAGCAGCCGCCGCCTCCGCCATCGCAGCAGCCGCCACCCCTACCTGCTGTCTCCATGGGCCCCCCTCCCGCTCCCTTTCTACAACAACAGCAGCAACAGTACAGCTTTAATTCTGGCGGCGGCGGTGCTGCTGCCTCGTATGCCCCTCCTGCCCCTCCAATGCTCTTTGCTGCTGGTGGTGGCGGCGGCCAATCCTCCTTTGCGTTCTCACTCGGTGCTGGTAGCAGTTCCGATGCTGCCAGTGCGAGCGCTAGTGCTGCTCAGCTCAATAACCGACAGCTTCTGCAGCAATTGGGAAATCAGAATGCCGCCAACCGGTCGATTGCTACACGTGCACGCTTTGGCAAAGGTCGCACAGCAACAACTGCATTGGATACTGCGTCACTCAATGCTGTTCGCTTGGAAGCTGGTTCATCTAGCTATATCAAAGTCCATCTTCCCCCTGTCATCCAAGTCGGTGCAAAGCTAGAGGAGATACCCATCATTGGGACGTTGATTACGAGCTTGTCTGAGTCGATGTCTTTTGATGGTACGCACTTCTCTTCTATTATATCATCTACAAAGCAGCTAATACACGTGTCAGAGTTCAAGAGCGTGGTTGTAGCTCACATGAGCGTTCTCTGGGACGGAGCCTGCTCCTCGAGTCTCGAGCCAGAAGATATCATCATTCGGTGGTACCCCAATACGCCTATTTTGGAGAACAGTGACGCTGGCACTGTGGGTCAGTTCTATCAGCGGCATAACTCGATGCCAGACAACTCGATGTACAAAGTCTTGCATCCTACTCTGAAGAAGGCGACTGGAAACCACATGTGTCTGCGTGCTCTTATTGATATCATGAAGGTGAGTTTTCAACAATGCTCCATTCTATGTGCGGCCATACTCAACCTCAACTCAGTTTTTGGAGCGCACTGCAGTGGTTGGTGTTGACTCTGACGGCCTCCCTTCAGTGGAAATCTCTGTCCCACACTTTATTCCGGATAAGGCGTACAAGGCCTTCAAGCGAGCAAAACTAAGTGCGCTTTCTGATACATCTATTGGGAAGGGCAAGCGTCGTCGTAGTGGTACAGATAACTCTGCTTTTCGAAGTGTCTCTGGTGCGTTGGTACTCAGCTTGCACCTGCTATATTGTCACTCATTTTGAGGAACAGCTATTCGACCATCTACCCGGACTCGTACTGATGGTGGCGCTGGCGGTGGCTTGACCTCAGCTTTCCGCTTGAATGCACCGCCTGCTACGATGATCCTCTTGCGGAAGGCAGTTTCGACACCATCAATACAGATGGAGCACAATGTATTCCGAGGCGTCCGAACAACAACAGTCTGGGAGAAACCGGTAGAGAAACGGATTGAATGTTCCATCGAAGATACACCGTTTGATCGCGGTATGATGAAGTATGTCTTCAATGTACGGAGTTTTCCTTGATTGTTGCGCGCCGCGCCGTTCAACATTGATCCAACGTGTAGGTGACCGGGTTTGAGACAATCCCATGGGTGGCCAAGCGTTACTACCGCGTCGATGCTGATCGACAAGTACACGTTACTGCTCAGAGAAATGCGGCAGAGATCATGTCTGACGTGACCCGTACTGGTCTTGTCAATGGATTGCTCTCCCTTTTCTATGACGAATGCACCGTTCGAGGTGTGGATGTGGATCGTAGTGAGTCTGACTTTGCATGCATAGAGCGATTGGACTCATATATGCATAGATATTGCCACTACAGAGTTCTTTGTTGTACAAGAACTCGTGAACATTGGTGGTAAAGGTATCCCCTCTCCTGCATCAGGTGTCTCTGCCGCCGACGAGTATCACAATGAGGCAGAAGAGCACATTGATGATGAGAGCGATAGGATTCTCTACTTCATGGAGCCCCGACGCTTTGGTTCCTCTAAGCGCTGGACAGGAAGTAGCGAGTTTCCTGCCAATAACACCAATAAAACAGGCTCTACTCTTAATGCGCTTACTCACTTCATTCACTCATTGACGCATGGATCTCTGGTCTTAGCTGACATTCAAAGTTCGTATGTTCTCTGTGTCATCAGCCCTTCTCCGCTAATCTGTGCTCATATCAGCTGCTTTTGGAACGAGCAAGGAAGGGAAACGCATCAATTATCTGTTTGACATCACCGTTCATTCTAAGAGCTTGTGAGTGCTGCACTTGACTTGAGTTACATTCAGTGCTGATCCTGTTCTCCAGAGAGCTTGGTTGCTCTGATTGTGGCCCGACTGCTATTGCAGAATTTGTTCGGAAGCATCAGTGCAATAAACGCTGTCTTGACCTTGGTCTTCAGCCATTCTACGACGACGACGACGACGAGGATGATAATGAGAAAGATGATGGTAATGAGGAAGAGGACTAGCTAGGAGAACACATTGTAGATTCCGAACATATGTACTCGAAAATCGAGCCTTTATGCGACCGCAGAGTGCACAAGAGTACAAAAAGCCATGTAGGAATGTGCTGGCCAGTGGCTCCACAGCTCAAAGCAGCCAGTAAGTGCTGAGAGACGAGAGAGACCCAGTAGAACAACCAAGTCTGAGCTGAGCCCCGCCCAGGAAAGTCGGTAGAGCACGGTTGTTTCAGACCAACAATCCGACCCGCCACTGTCGGGTCCAATGTCCCGAAAGGGAAAGTCATTTTGGCTCGTCAGATTAATAATCATTTGCTGGAATGTAGAGTAGTCAGATGTCTATAGAACTTGGTGACAATGCAGATATACATGGTATCTTGTGTATTCAGTCATAACCTCGCTTATGTGTAGGAGCCTGGGGAGTTATGTGCTGTCAAATGAGCGGGCGGGTGCACCAGTGACAGATGTGACACTGTGACGATCACCCGTTCAAGCCCGATCAAAGGCAAGTAGTCCCCTGATGAACTCAAATCGGACAGAAACGATGCTTCCTTGACATTATTTGAGTATGAGGCATATGCTGCTACTATGCGCCACAGATGTACATCAGTCCGAGGTACAAATCACATTGGTGCACTGGGACAATGGCGGACACCACGTGGTCTTTGTCCGAAATCAAAATTCATTTTCAACCGCGTCCTATCCGGCTACAGTATTCGACCGAGCATAGCCCAGATCCGAGAGCATGATTTCTTCCACATCGTGTAAGTGCGAAAGGCACCTTCAACGCGTGTATTTACGACCGATTCTCAGGAAATTTGATTTTCTTGATATCGCTGCGGACAAGCCTTTCAATGATATCGTCGATCACCTCGAAGGGGAGCGTGATGATCACAGAAAACATCTACGTTGATTCATTACACAACATCGCAAGACACCGGCGAACTGACTATTTACGAGACGGACTGCGACGACCCCATAATACTTTATGACATAATCATATAATAGGGGAGGTCAAACATCTCAATTCCGTGGCGATTCTGTATCAGATTATGTGGTCGATTCTGAGTGCCCATAATCGTGGGAGAATCAAGAATCGACAGAATCGCAGAATCGACTCCGGAGTCGATTCTGCGATTATGGTGCACCGATTAATCGAGCTTGCTTTGGCAGGGTCCATAATCCAGGCACGAAACTGGAGCCAGAATCGATGCTGGTCAAAGCTCTCGTCGATTTTCGGTCGATTTTGTGCTCAGAATCGTATTCAGAATCGTTTCTATAATCGTTGCAGAATCGACATGTTTGACCTCCCCTAATAGCCGACACGCATAGAAGAGAATTGATGTTTGAATGGAAGTTTGTGTTGTCTCCTTAGTTCAGTTACAATACAGTCAATGCTCGACATGCCAGATGATTGTCGTCAGAGGGTACTCGGCCCGGCCAATCGTCCAACTTCGCCTGCCGAGGCCCGATTCGGCACTCAGTCAGTACTCAATCGGCACTCAGTACTCACCTTCGAACAGTTCATGTCTCGAGCACGAACAGCTTCCCCAGCCACAGATACGGACTCCGATTCTGATGCAGGCTACATGCTCGTAACTCTTTCAGAGATCCCGACATTGGCACAGCTGTTCAAGACGGCGGTGATCAAGGCGGTTGAGAAGCCCCGCTTTCCCGCTGACGCGGCCTTGCTGAACCGAGTATCTCTCTTGTGCGTCGGCAGTATGTTTGCAGTCCTCTCGAGTGACAAAGCCATGCATGCAGTCAAGGAGATATCACCAAGCTCGAAATCGATTCCATCGTCAATGCAGCGAACAGAAGCTTGCTTGGTGCGTCACAGTCTCATGCTGCGACACGAAATGCTCAGAGTGACAATGAATCAGGCGGAGGAGGAGGTCTGTACTACACGTTCCCCACCGGTTTACCGGCCCTTCAATGTTTTGCACAGTCGACGGCGCCATTCACTCTGCAGCGGGACCAGGTCTAGTAGCAGAATGTGCTTAGATCACTTCCAAATCGCTGCCCAAGACACTCATATCTCAATACAGGCCGACCACTCAAGGGATGCGAGACTGGGGAGTCAAAAATAACCGGCGGACACAAACTTCCATCGTACGAGAGGCACGGTTCCCAGCGTTTTCATACGCTCATGCACGTTCAGGAAGCATGTTATACATACTGTCGGACCCGTATACTCCGACGCCAGCATTGAAATCAAAGCTAAGCAACTGGCTTCATGCTACAGGACTAGTTTGGAACTGGCCGCCAAGGAATCGCTCAAGCATATCGTAACTGTGCTTTCCTTCCAAACAAGAAACCCTTCACTGACACGCCTAGGCATTTCCATCCATATCCACTGGCATCTACGGATATCCAATCAGAAACGCCACACACATAGCCCTCAATGAAGTCCGGCAATTTGTCACCACCGAAGAAGGGTCCAAAGTAGTACCTTCGACATCTTCATCTTTTTCGTACTGATCTGCAAATAGATAGAACGCGTTATCTTTGTGGTATGGAGCGACAAGGACCGTGATGTCTATCGACGCCTTCTTCCAGAGTATTTCCCCCCTGAAGCTACTTCTGAAGATATGTAAGGAAGCCACGTCACCACCGGAATCATAGTCAGAAGAGGATATCGAGCCCCCACGCCTGCTCCTGAACAGATTGCTAACGACGAGAAGAAAGAAGCTTAGGTTCACTGGTATCTTCAGACAAAATGAACAGTCTTTACACCCCATTCCGTTCAGCCTTTGCCTCCATACACCGATGGCGCTTCAACGCTAGTGGTGTCCTGGGCCGTATCTGTCTCCCTGCCGCTACTCTTTGATGGCTCAAAGTCGTCCTGGGTGGTATGGACGATTCTGTCTAGTCGAATCTGGACATTCGTCTCGGTCGCTTCGGCAGGTCGGGCGCTCCACTCGGTACGGCGAGTGCCAGAGTTTGTGTGTGTGTTGGTATCGCCATAACTCTGTCCTCTGCTAACTCGCGTGATGATATTGGAGAACTGGCGACGGTCTTGGTCAACAGATGACAAGATTGGAACAGGCACATACCACAAGGCCCTGCGTACGCAAATATCAGAAACCTCAGTTACCTGGTGGACAAACAAACGTTACTTACGACGATGGGTGGACACTGGTTGAACGGGTCAGTATATGTCAACTCAAAGCGTGGTCAAAGAAACTGACCAGATCTATAAGGATGTAGCTGACGAAGCTTCCCAGTAAGATCGTAATCACGATGCACAGCGAAATTGCTGTCCACAAAGCGGCTGGCGAAGGTGTTCAGCTTAGATTCATCTTGGCAAATTCGGTACAAACCCGACTCGATGATGGTCACAACAAGACTCCTCATCAGATTATCCTGGTTGCCCAAGGCGAAGCCGGTGACATTTCTGCGGACCTTGTAGATTTCCCAGGCAATGAGTCCTGTCATACATTGACTTTGAGTCGATGTCTGCATCATCTGTCTGAGGACACCCACCGGAGGAAGAAATGTTGAGCGCAACCGTGAAAGAGCAAAACAGCTTCAAGGACATTGTTATCTGATGCAGCGCAAAGAGCTGACTTCCGTTACTACTGGCAAGCGCCCAACTTAACCAGATTCCTACCCCCATATCAGCTAACAACAACAGGATGGGTACGGCGATGACGAGAAGGCGTTTCCTGGTTACGACATATACACGATAAATCTGTGCACGACATACTCAATTAGCAGTATTGCGCATTGGGAGGGAGAAAGACTCACGATGAACATATCAGATACGATGACAATAAGGATCCATGTAATGTTCACCAGCAAACTTTGGGCCGAATTTGGGTCTCCCATAAAGATGGTTCCGTCCTCCTTTATGTTGACCAGACCGACGATACAGCGAGCGAAGGCACTGATGCAGCGCTTCGTCGTAGAAATGAGTAGTAGTCTAGCAAAGTCGGAGATCAGGGCTTACGATATTTATGAGGATGAAAAGGATGATGTGGGTCGCAACCAGATATCTGTGGTTACGACTCCGCGCCTTGTAGCGATAGTAGAAGAGCTGGGTGCATTGATAAGATACAACGAGGTAAGCACCTAGACTTCCTTGAGTTCCTCAGTAATAAACCACGATTACACGACGACTAACCGTAGAGCAAGGTCGAGAGAAACGCGCCGATGAATGAATTGTCGACGTCGGTTAATACCATGTTCGTTATGAAAAAAATACAGTGGTGATAGATTGGGCACTCTGTGGGGGCCACTCGACCGCTTTGAATTCCAGGACTATTTGTATGTGTCCTCTTAAGGGGCGTGTTATAGTCTCCGTACATAGAAAACGTAGGCGGACTCGATCGAAAATGACACTTTGATCTGAAGTTTGCTGAACTACTTCTACCGACTCAGGTATAAGGAGTCAATGACGCGATCTGGCACAGTTTTCTAGTTGAGTGAAGCATACTCGAGTATTCTCGTCGGCAGCTCGAGCCCAGAGAATACAGTAAGCCCAAATCTAATTGTTAAGTCTCGCTTTGCGCACAGAGATGTTTCGTTGATGAGTAGAATCTCCGCAATTCGGGAACCGTACGGTCCGTAACCCCTCGTATCCCTCCCCCGCAATCAGGAACACAAGCTGGCACGAGGAGGATGCTGTAGTGATGCTGTGGAATGACAGATTCGCACGCAGTCGCGATCGGTGCACACCACGCGACTCGGACAACGGCGGCCAGACGATGCGCGCCTCGAGCGCGCGAATTCACTCCCTTACGAGTCACCGCTAACGCAGAAGGCAATGGCAATGATATCAGCTCTTTACTCAAAGACGACTCATGGCCCAGCTTTCAAAAGACTTATACTGTGCATCGAGGTACATTCCATGACCCCTAAAATTGGATTACAAATTGCCAGCGCTTTGATTATTCATGTTGAGCGCAAAATTGGACTCCTATAGGCCTCTATAGTGCCTCTATAGGCTCCTATACAACCGCTATCTATGTAGTGGTTTGGAAGGACCCCGGATAATACCCTTCGAACCCTGAGGGCAAAAGTTCGGACACGGAGGCCAAAATCGGTCCAAAACCCTGAGGAAAAGTTCGGACACGAGCGATTTTTTGACCTCTGACCCTCATCCAGAGTTCGGACAGACGAAAAAATTTAGTTGAAGCCTTGAGGGCAAATGTTCGGACATGGATGGAGGGCAGACCTGGGATAGATTAGCTATGACTAGCAAATGTAACATTCAATGCGATAGACCATAGCTGAACCGGTATTAGCGCCAAAACTGATGCCAGCCTCCGAAAAGGCGCTTGTTCGAGCCAGGTCGAGGGCAAAATTTCGTCGGGCGCGACACAACCCTGAGGCAAAAGTTCGGACAGGACCGAAATTTTGGACATGAAGCCTGAGGGAAAGTTCGGACGCGAAAATTTCTGAGGTTCGCGGGGCCGGAAATTTTGGTACTTTTGCCTAGGGTGGCGAAGTATACCTCCCCCTCGGTATGTTACCGGTATTTTACTGACCCCTCCGGACCCCCAAGGTATCGATACGGTAAGTTACTGTCCGACAGTCACATGACTGCTACACGTGATGTCTGTGGCGCATTTTTCGCCAAGCTTGCAAAAACATGACATTTTTGCTCCTACCACATATAGACTGCCTGATTCGCGCACTGTATGGCTGCTTTTGTGTAATATCATTGGTAAATCATTGTATTTCGTTGATTAAGGCTCTGCCACACCTCTTCAAGCAATCCCGCCGCTTCCCGACGCACCGTGTGCCCATCACGTGAAACGGTCACGTGGATGTAAGTTACCTACCCTCCAGCGGCCGAGGTAACTTACCAGTAACTTACCGGTAACTTACCGTCACAAACTGGACCGGTACCGATACCTAGGGTTTACTTCGCCACCCTACTTTTGCCCTCAGGGTTCGAAGGGTATTATCCGGGGTCCTGGTTTGGACTGCTATCGCAATACCATGGACACCATCACACAGGAGGGATCGAGAACTTGGGGAGGACTGGACACATCGATACGAGAGAGGTTAAACAACTTCAGTGACTCGGACGAACAGGAGGCTTGCCTCGCCTTCTCACATAGGCCAGCTCTTCAATACTTATGGAAGAGAGACGACATTCTGCGCAAATCCTGAGATCACGAATCACCGTCTATGTATATCAGTTGTAAATCGCAACGGGCCATGGTGCCTTGAAACTAGAAACTACACATTGGTAACCTTTTCGTCCTTGATGCTCTCAGAATCTGGCGTTCCTGGAATTTCCTCGTCCAACTGGGCAAGACGGACGATGTCGAACTCTTCAACGCCGACTTTGCGCACTACCATCCATGCAAACGGTAAGGATAACACGACTGTACAGTCCTTATCAGAACCTACAGACACAATCATTGATGGAAGCCACGTACTCAGACCGACATTCAGGCCGATGGATATCCAGTCGGTGGTGTCGCTAGATTTGATACCATATGCGACGGCCTGTCCAGCGCATTCAACTCCACGAAGAGTTCCAGTCATGTACGACAAGGACATGAAATCATCAGACACTGCGTATGACGCGTTAGGCTGACGATGCTGACTAGGTGAGTACTTACTATGAGACAGAATCCAGTACAAGCTGGTCTGGGTGGCCATAGTGACGAGATCGAAGAGGAAGAAGAGAGTGAATGTGCTTCCGAAAACACCACCCGACGTCCAGTCTATCTCAGGTTGCGAATCCTCCAGCTGCTTCGTGACGATGGCGGTCCATATCCTTAATGAGAAGATAGAATTGAGTGTGATAGAACATACATGGGAGGCTCAACGCACCAGAGAGCCAAGTTGACCACCATCAGGCCGACCCAGCTCCATCGCGCGCGTTGTTTGATGCTAAAGCGCTTGGTGTCGAGGAAGTAACCAATCATGAAGCCACCGGCAATATCGGCCCAAGGGATCACGAAGGCGCAGAGAGAACGCGTCCGAACGTTCATGTATTGTGTTTGTAGAGTGCCTGGTGTATGTATCAGACCACCGACAATAACACAAGCTTTGAACAGGCTTTCCTATGTACGACCCGTAGAACCAGGAAGTAAAGAACAGAGGAAAGAGCAAAATCATCTACGGAAGGATGTTAACAGGACGAGAGGAATGGCAATCTAGCCTCACGTTCTTGTTGGACACCACCCTATAGAACTCGACGAACGTTCGCTTCCAGCCTGTCTTACGAAGGACTATTTTCGCGCCATCTCTTCGCTGTACCTGTTCCGGCCGGGAGAGAAGAAGTGATACGAACGGGCCCGCACACATGATACCGATGATAACCAAGTAGGTCTTCAAGGACACGGCTCCTGTCGAGTCAATGCTCGAGTTGAGTCCGAAGATGATAGCACCACCGATGACGGGGGCAGCGTTCCTCATGAATACCCACAGGCCGAGCATGCGACCCCGTCGGTCCGGCTCTGGATAGGCTACATGTGATTCATCGTTATAACTGCCTTGAGTGCGTTGAGAAGAATGAAGCGTACAGGTGATGATGGGGCCTTCAACGCTGTACATCAGACCGTCCGTACATCCAGAAATGATAGAGCCAAGCATTAAGAACCACTGGGTGCCGTTCTTAGAATTGAGATAGAGGCTTCCAGCGTATCTGAAGATTATTCAATGAGCCAAACCGACCGAAGTTTGGTATGAATGATGTATGGTCATGGACTCACATGATATCACCCGTGGAAGAGATCAACAGTGCAGTTTTGACGCCAATCTTGCTGACGACGATGCCGCCAATGACACAGAAGAAGGCCATGAATACTGTATCGTTTCGATCAGCATACACCGCATTGTAGCAAGGCAAACTAGAGCGCACCGTATCCAGCGGCAGCGGTCGCGTTTGCATACCAAGGCGTGGCAAGACCACCCGCGCCCAGTGAGCTCAAGGCATTGTACATGCCCTGCGGGAGAGCGTCAGTAACAGGGACAGTTCGAGAGCTGGATTACAGCGTACGGGAGCCTATGAGTTGAGTAGATGTCAGCTGAAATCTCCGATAAACACAGGGACATACGCAGAAAAACACCCCTCCAACCACAATGATTTGGAAAAAGGTACTACGGAACCAGTGGACCTTGTAAGAGTGGTCATCCTGCGTCGTAGAAGCGTTCTTCAGCTCGGGAACCTGGACAGTGTCTGCCATCGTGGCAAGGGCCTTCAACCGTGGTCAGAGGAGATCAACAAGGCCCCACGCTTGGCCTTTATAGCCGCATATCTGGAGCTCCGCATTGAAGCTGCGAGTCACCATCAAGAATCGCCTTCCTCCACATGATACGCGTACGATAAAGAATCAAAGGCAAAAATAGATTGCCGCCTCTAAGCCACGGCCAACATGTGACCTGGGCAGTCAGAACGACTGTCTCAGTGTCTGACTCTACCGTTACGCCACCAAAGCCGGGCTTCCGGGCTAAGACGCCATAGAGTTATACCCACAGGCAAGCCTACGAGACAAAGACAAAACAAATGTCGAATGAAAATATACAGATGGGCGCCAATTTGAGGGCGGTATAAATATCCAGATTAAGTATCCTCTAGTCCATTGAAACTACCGATGAATGTGGTATATCGCATAACAGGCCAACACATTCAAACAGACTACTAGTGCTATAAAGCTTCACGCTCCGTATGCTGCCAACTGCCATCGCCGCTACTATGGCTCTGGCTTTCTGGCGAGTCGGGAGGACGTGCGCTCCCGCTCGGCGAGGTTTCCGGTTCATCACGATATCTCTGCCCTGAACCTGACACCCCAGCAGAAGGCGGCTCGTCGTCGTCCAAGAATCCCGAATGGAAGCCTATCCCCTCAGAGACGGAATGCCCGCCACGCAGATGAGTCTCTTCGTCCGCATCGTCATCATCCGACAATTCTCCAAAAGCATCGTAAAGCTCCTTCGTCCGTGGGCGTGTGCCCCCACCTCCGACGGCGCTCATCTGCAAGTCATCACCACCAGGAAGAGACGAATAGTCGGAACTGCGCAGCCGCGCCGCACGCCGCCTCCTCCAGAAGAAGATTCCAGCACCGATCGCAAACACGGCAACAGCACCTATCGCACCAAAGAACCATTTGGGATTAGATACAAGATTGGACATGCCACTGGACCACCCCTCGTCCATCGTTGGTGTGGAGGTGGCGTTTATAGCACTGGAGGTAGCACTGGCAGCAACCGTAGTGGGTGAAGCAGTTTCAGATACTTCGGCCTCGGCCGTTGACTCTGGAGGAACGGTGGGTTTCGGGTAATTCTTAGTAGTATAAGGACTAGGAATGGGGATGTCGGCGTCTGATTGAGGAGGGAATGTGAAGTCTTCCACAGGGAGTTGGTAAAGTGTCGCCTTATCAGCATCTGCAGCCGCACCCCAGAACACCATATTCCATCCGAGGAAGGAGCCAGTATTCTCAGGATTGCCTTGGTCCCAAACCCGGATAGTCCAATCGCCGACAGGACTCTCGCCCCTGTCAATCCGGTGAGGGAGATGTTGTGCGAAGAGAACATGGACTGACCAGTGCTTCACGGACATGAAGGTCCAGCCTGGATATCCATCCTTATCTGCGTCGCTCTTCCGCTTGCCGGCCAACATACTCTTGAAGCCGATAGGGCTCACGATCTCGACCTCGACATCACCTCTGCGCTGATGGTCAATCCAGACCTTGACGTTGATGTGTTCCAGCTTGTCGAAATTGTGCTCGGTGACCATGTCTTGAGTGACGGTTATGATGCTAGATACACCGCCCTCTACAATCGGTGCACCTCCAGAGTAGGCGCCATCTTCGTTCATTGTGCCATCTCCGAGCTGTACAGAATGGGTCTTGAACCATGTTTGCGGGGGAACAAGGGTCCAGTTTTGGGCTGCCTTGACGTACTCGTAGGCATCCAAGACACCGTAGCCGTACTGGTAGCTATATTTCCGGCCAGTGGCGGTGGTTTCCCAGTCTTGATCAGGGTTGACAATCTTTGCAGTTTCGATGCAGAGGTACTGGATGTCGCGCCAGGTCAGATCCGGTCTCGCTTCCATCGCTAGGGTGAACACGCCAGCCGCGTTCGGGGCTGCGGCTGAAGTGCCTCCATGAGTGGTTGCGCATTTGCCCTGCCCTTTATCCGTAGTCACCTGTTGGCGTTCAGCGAGAATAGGCCAGGCAAGCCAAGGGCTTACAATATGTTTACCCGATCCAGAACTGTACGCGACAATCATATTTGCGGCGCATGGCTCGGAGTAGTAGGGATGGAGGCCTTTGTAGTCGACAGCGGAGACGGTGACTGAGTAGATACTGTTGGTGTAGCCGTCGAAATTGCATTGATCGCCGTTTCCTGCACCGTTACCACTGGCAAAGACGAAAATGGAGCCTTTTCCTCCTCGGCCATTGTTGATACCGTTCAGCACGGCCTGCTGGATGAGATACGAAGGACCTTCCATTGCCTGTCCGTTATCGGGTGGTCCCCAGCTGCAGCTGTAGATGGAAACGTTCTGATAGCCATAGTTGAGCGCAGCAGCTTCGTCGACGTCTGATATGGGACCCGAAAGGATGCGGACACCGGCGACTTTTGCCTCGTAGGCGATGCCCATACCACAAGCGTTGTTCTTCCCGGCAGCCACCTGGCCGGCACACCTTGTACCGTGGTGGTCGTCGCCCAGTTTAGGAGTGGGCAGATTTTGGTGATCGTTGAAATCATAAGAGTTTATGGGATCCTTGCGAAAGTGTTATTGGGAGTTTGACGTGTGGAAGGAGATCATACAAAGTTGTCCTTCAGGTCATCATTGTCATAGTCCAATCCATCATCAACCAAAGACGTTATAACGCCTTTGCCAGTGATGCCCATGTCCCAGACGGGCACGACATTCATCATGTGCTCTGGGTACTCGTCGTTGACGAGATGCCATTGCTGGTCAAACAACGGGTCTTGAATGCCCAAGCGTTCGGCAACACCGCGGGCGGAGGATTCGGGAGGCGGCCGTATGGGCGGCGGTGCTCTCTTTGCCCTTGGGCGGAGCTCCTGACGGGACAAATGTCGGAGCGAGGATGCGATACTCTCTTCTCCCCGCGATGAGAGCTGTGTTCCTCGGCGCAGACGGCGGTATGTATCGAGGACGGCGTCCCGCGCGGCCTGCTCTCTGCGGCCCAATTGATTTGTCGGAATTTCGGCGCGAACGAGCCAGTGGTTGTGGAGTTCGCCGACCTGTTCGATGACCTCGACGCCGAGGGTGCGCGCAACATCGGCCAGCGATGCGAAGCGAGGTTCATGGTGGAGAACATAGTAGTTGTGGGTGTCGTAGGAGGGGATTGAAGGAGTGGTGGTGGCGAGCGAGGAGGAATAGTATGCTGAGAGGGCCAGGAGGTGCCATGGAAGCCGCATCTTGCTGAGCTCGTCGGGCGCGCAGGGAAAGACGAAGACCGGTACAGCCACAGACACAGCCACAGACACGCTACCTTGATCGAGCCCGGAGTAATGCCGCCAACTGGGCCGAGCTGGCGGGAACGCCAGATTTGGGACGCATCGAGACCGGCCCGCGGTACCTCCGTTGCTGCTCTGTCATCTCTCTTCGGCCATGTTCTTCATCGTTCTACCACTACTTGGTCAATAAGCAACGCTTGCCGCACCCAGAGTATCCCCTCGACCCCTCGATCTTCGCTTTCTAGATCCAAATCCACTTGATTGGTCAGATTCGATGGACAGAACTACAGGTCTTCCCCTGCTCAGTGGTCCGCCACCAAGGCAGCCAGAGGACGATGCCTGTCGGAAATGCAGCAAGGAATTCAACTTTCTTCTCAACAGAAGCAGAACCTGCTCGCATTGTGGTTCGTTATCATGTCTTCGTCTCTTTCTGGCAAGCGCACCCATCTCGATCCAGGTTATCATTATTGCCACTCTTGCACTGACTATAACGCCCTCATGCCGCGTCCATCGACCCAGTCTGGATATGACTCGACGAACGTATGCGCTTACTGCATTGAAATGCTGAGCAGTGAGTCCATCAACAACGCCAAGCCCTTTGATGACAGTTGAACCTGCTCGCAAGTAACAGCATCGTCTCCCATTCAGCTCAAGAGTATGCCTCTGGCAAAGCTGCGCAAGTATGCCAAGGCGTACAATATATCTTTGACGGCTGCAGTTGAGAAGGACGATGTAGTGAGGGCTCTTGTGAACGAAAGAGGACCGAACGGTTGTCTGAGTGCGCAACGCGAGGTAATGAGCTTCGTATCATTCGTTGTTTGCTATTCCTACATCTCTCATAGGCATGGTACAGTCGCTTCTCTATTCCGACGCGCAATGAACGTGCTCGCGGCATATTCACTCGTGGTTCAGCCCCGCCTTCAGCCCCGCCACCGCCACCGTCTCCTCACTCTCGTCCGGCATTCGCTAGACCAGACTTGGCGCCTGACATTCCTTCAGCATCTTCTCGGCCCCCACAGCCACCGCCAAGACCACGGACTACCTCTTCGCCGCATCCGAGCGCGCGTTCTACCGCTGCTCCTCCGCAACGTCCACCATCAAGTACGCGTCCGACTCCGCCAAGTGCTCGACCGACCCCAGCAAGTTCTCGGCCACCTCCAGCAAGTGCTCGGCCGACTCCTCCTCCTCCCACTCCCTCCCTCTCGACTCTATTCACATTCTCCTCTTCTCAAATTGCCGGTCTTTCGGTGCATGTTCTGAAGAGTATCCTACTCGACAACCATGTTCACCTTGGTGCTGGGATGGTGTTGGAGAAGGAGGAACTGGTCAACAGAGTTAAGGATCTGGTCAATAGCGAGAGAGAAGCTGAGGAAGCGAGAAGACGCCGTGACGAAGAAGAACGTTTGCAGGCGCAACAGTCACAGGAGGAGCGCGAGAGGGAAGAAATGGAGCGGGCGGTACGAGAAGTAGAGGAGATGGAGAGACGGGAGAGGGAACGCACAGAGGCCCGAGATGAGGAACCCAGCCACGCGCCGAATGCAGGACATACACACGAGCCGCCTCGCCCGAATTCTGCATCCAAATCAGCGCCACGCTTCCCAGAAAGAAATGGCTTATGTGTAGTTTGCCAGGACGAAGATGCAAACATAGCCATTGTTGATTGCGGGTTCGTCTTCCTTCATTGGGATTAGCGCATATTGACTGACCTTTGTTGCAGTCATCTTGCACTCTGTCGAGCATGCTCAGAGCTCGTGATGAACAACACTCGTGAATGCCCTCTGTGCAGGACGAGAATTGTCAGTGAGGCAAGGCTGCTGAGGATCTTCCGGACATGAGTATTACGATATAGCGAGGTAAGGAGTGAATCTTGTACAGTATGTAGGCATGTTCATCTTTGTTCTCTCCTTATCAACCACTCATATTTGGCGCGGCGCACACCTTGGCATGTAGTACCAGGTCGAACGCGTTGAAAAAGGGCGAAGTAACAGGTCTCTCACCTGGCCGTAAACATCAGACGTCCTGGGAAGAACCGGCTTGTCTAGTCCTTCTTGAAGTAGCTCAGAAACACGTAGTAACTGTTAGGTTCGCCGCCACTGTCGCTTCTGTGAAGAAGGGAGGAGAACATTCTCGTACGGGCCGATGGCAGATGCTGGGCAGATGATTATTACGCGCGTAATACCACGTGTCTTCTCGGTACTAATACGAGTGGGCTTGGCTGGACTTGGACCAAGACTTCTCCCTCGGTCTCATGGCATTCTCAAGACTGAAGTTGCGCGCCTTCTCGTTTAACCTGAGCGTGCTCTACTTGATTCTCTCATACCCAGCTCTGGAGAACAGCTGCCCACAAAAGTCCGAGCACTACACGATCATTATCCGCACAAATGATTTGGACTGGGAACATGCGGTCAGCTTTCGGTCCATGGAAACGGTCCGCCCTGGTCATGGTGGTACTATCCACGCGCCGTAGGCGCTTTCATCCGGCCTTTCTAGACTGGTATAAAAGACTGGTGTGGACGCTATGGGCACACATTCTACATTCGTAACTCATCCCCCTGCAACCCCGAGTCCTTCTGCTCGTCGACCCGGTCCACAATGCTCGTTTGCTTCGTCTTATCCGCGCTCGCCACTCTGGCAGTGGCTACGCCAACCCCTGTCGAGATGGCCGAACGCGCTACGTGCACTGTTAGCAGCTACTCTGCTGCCGCTGACTTGTCGGGTTGCAGTAATGTTGTCATCACGGCTTTCACTGTCCCGTCTGGCAGTAAGTCGCGTTTTCCGCGTCCTCCTTCAAGCTCTTTAATACAGTTTGTCTCCGACAGAGACTGTGACCATCGCCGCCGCCAAGGGCGCTACTATCACCATGTCGGGCTCTATCTCTTTTGCCAAGACGACCTCTTCAGGTCCTCTACTTACTATCGACACCGATGTAGGCTCCATATACAGAGTGCGCTGTTCTGCCGTCTGCTGACACACTCACTAGGATGTCACTTTCAATGGCAATGGCTATAGCCTCAAAGGCAACGGTGACCGTACGTATGTGATTGCTTTCGACAATGTCGGCATCTCATGCTGCCCTGATAGTCTACTGGGACGGTGAAGGTACCAACGGCGGTGTCGCCAAGCCCCACCCCTTCGTCAAGTTTAAGGGATACGGTACCTTCACTGACTTCGTCGTCAAGAACTCCCCCGCTCAGGCTGTCTCTATTGGCACGTCTGGTGGCTCCGCCGTCTTCAGCAATGTCCTCGTCGACAACGCCGACGGTGACACAAACAGCCTTGGGCACAACACGGACGGTTTCGATGTCTCTGCAACTAGTGTTACCATCAAGAAGTCCAAAGTCTATAACCAGGTAAAAATGCGTGCGTTGAGCTCACTCAAAACATGGCTGAACGAAATGTAGGATGACTGCATTGCTATCAACTCTGGCTCGGGCATTGTCTTCGAGGACAACTACTGCTCTGGCGGCCACGGTATCTCTATCGGCTCCATCTCTGGCTCAGCGGCTGTCTCCACCGTCACCATTTCTGGCAACACAGTGGTGAATTCAATGTATGGCATGCGTATCAAGGTCAAGTCGTGAGTCCCACTTTTTCTGCTCTGAGATGGCAAGCCTATACAAGTCATAGCGATGCCACTGGGTCCGTCTCTGGCGTTACTTACGATGGCAACACCATCTCGGGAATCTCCAAGTACGGCTTCCTTGTCTCCCAAAGCTATTCCGACGACTGCGAGTGCTTGTTTTTTTGGGAGAAGAATCTTTGACTGACACAAACCTCAAGTTGGCACCCCCGGCACGAAGAGCACCGTATCTGGCGTCACCTTTTCCGGCAGCACCACCTCCATTGCGGTCACGGGCAGCTACCCGCGGGTTGGCGTTGACTGCGGCCATTGCACTGGCACTTGGAACTGGTCCGCGCTGAAGGCGACTGGCGGATTAACCTCAAAGATCGTCAGTGGCGGTGCGACTGTACGTACATTTCCTCGTCGCCCTCTCTCGAAATCGTGCTGATAGACATATCAGATCTCCGGTGGAAGCTACTGAGTTGCTGAGCTTGCCTGGCCAACGTTGCCTGAAATTCCTGAAATATCATACCGAAATTGTACAGTGCAACAGTGATCACCGCCTCTGTTGGTACGGCGTTCCAGCGAGAGTCTATGAACATGACACCTCTCAATAGAGCATCTGGCTAAGTCATCCTTCAAGTATGGTCTACCAGGATGTGAGCAACGTGTGCATCGGCAGTGTTCTTGGCGGTCCATACTCCACGCAGTCGAAAAGAGTCCCCTCCGCGACTTGCGTGCGCAGATCCAAGACTTGAAGTCCAGATGGTCGCTCATGTGAAATTATCGGTAAGTATGATTCTAAATAACGAAAGCATACCATGCGTCTTGGAATTGTCATGTTGCTGCGGCTTCCAGGTAGGTTTCAGGACCTCATTCAAGAGTAAGAGGTCGAGTAAATATCAGGCAGGTGCTGAAAATGTATCGTATAAGAGAGCAAAGGATAGGGTAAATACGACATGCAGTGGCCTAGCAGCTACACTCTGATGCCTCTGGAACATCGTTCGTAGCCGGGGAAGTCACGTCAATTTCTAGCCAAGTAGATGAGAAGAGCAACTATGCGCAAGCAATTATCGCTTACTGGTGTTAGCATCTGCTTGACCTTCCTTCTCCATTCCAGGCAGAGACATGGCGATCTTCTTGAAGAGACTCTTGACGTTGTGGCCAGCCTTCGCCGAAGTCTCCATGAACAGTATGTCAAGCTGTGTCGCTTTGGCGGTGGCCTCCTCGAGGGTGACTTGTCTGTAGTACGGCCACGCCGTCAGAGCGGAGCCCCGCATGTGGTGCGGACGCACCGTTTGTCGGACAGGTCAGCCTTATTGCCCACCAGCACTATGATCACGTCATTCCCTCGCTCGGAACGCACGTCGTCTATCCATTTAGTGGTTGAGAGGAAGGATTGCCGATCTTTGGGGCATCGGTCAGATGTGAGCATGGGCGACGATGCGGGACGCACTCGTGATGTCAAACACGACAATGGCGACCGAGGAATCGCGGATGTAAGAGGGTATCAATGACCGGAATCGCTCCTGAAGGGCTCATTTAGCTTTCGAAGACTGCGTAGCAGCAGCGCACCTGTCCTGCCGTGTCCCATAGCTGCAGCCGCACTGTCCTGTCCTCCAGATACATCGTTTTGCTCAGAAAGTCGATGCCAATAGTGGCCTGGTATGTGTTGTCGAAGGTGTCGTACATGAATCTGGCGAGGTCCTGTGAGCCTACTGGGCAGCTTTCGTACGAGCGCTGCTGACCGTGTTATCAGACTCGTCTTGCCGACGCTCTGATCGCCGAGCAGCACAATCTTCGTCCTCTTTGGCGGCGACGACGAAAAGTCGGCAGTGACTGGGGTCGTCGGTGAGGAGTCCATAGCAGTGGGCAATGTATGGACAGCGTGGGGTCAAGTAAGAGTTGAGTAGGCACAGGGTCGTCCGCACGTCATCAGCATTATGTATTGGACCTCGGTCCTAGGCCAGTAGTCGTTCATTTGGCTGAGACAGGGCACGGTGGACGCTAGTGCTTGATCCACGCTCAGTGACGCGCTCAATCTCAACATGCAATGCTATCTGATCAAGGAGGACTATGGCTTTGAGCAATGAATTGGGCCTTATTGATTATTACTTGGACTCAGACACAGTTGATAAGTCGAGACGATATATATATATATCCCTCGTCCCGGCACTGGCAGTACACTCAATGTTGTTACTTACAACTAAGCTCGCATTCTGTACACTCATTCCGAGCCCACAATTCTCGCCTGAAGGCAGCCTAGATGGAAGTATCTGGCAGACACGCGAGCCGTGCCGATCCGCACGTGGCGGGAAAAGCTCGAAGACAACGTCAATAGTGTGACAATAGCGAAAGTTCTCTCTGCCTCACCATCTAGGCGGACATTCGTTGGACACATCCATCAGAATGGGTATGCCATTCGACCAAAATAGCTTCTCGGCTTCACTAAACACTATCGGGCCACTCAGGTGTAACACTCTGGATAGTCCCCTCTCGAACGAATGCCGAGAAACTGAAGCATATCATGGCCATCCGTCCCTCCGAATCTGCACGCGCTTCTGAGACTTCCTATCCATCTTTCGAGCCACACATAACGCTGTTATCTCTTCCCGCGGATTCTCCAGTTTCCGTGGCGGAACTGCGCGCTTCAATCCCGAAATCAGGACCCATACAAGTCTCCTTCCAGTCTGTCGATATTGGAGATCACTTCTTTCGCTCTGTGTACATAGCGATCAAGCCTACATCCGAGCTATGGGCTTTGCATGCTCATACCCACAAGGTTCTGAAGCAGGAGCCTCGAACGCCTCTCTTCCCCCACATCTCTCTGTCATATATTACAGATGACGACGCTGCGCTTGGCGAACGCGAGAGGTATTACCGTGCTCTCGAGGATTCCGGACGAATCAAAAGCGCGGCAGGTGGTGTAGCACTCAATTGCGCTCATGGCCAAGAGGAAGACTGGCTGTCGGCGTTTGAGGCAGCAGAAGTTTGGATTGCTGAATGTAACGGTCCGGTGGACACATGGAAAATTCTCGACAAGATTCCATTGTAATCTGATAGGGTGAGCGGACTGCGCTGCTTTCCAGGCTTCCGACACTCACATCAGCCTCACGCTCTCAAGTAGAACTTAACGCCGCAGACCCGCTGCGTGTAGCTTCAGTGTGTAAGAAGTGTAAATTTGCCGATGTATAAAGCCTTCTCATTCTACGAGGCTGGGTGTCTCCCCCGTAATGGTTCGAAACGTGTAAGCATGTTGCTCTCAGCCTTGCCATTTGGAGCCCTCGAAAATATTGTGCAGCAGGTACTCTATGCTCAAAATGTTGACTCACTCCTGATCCAAGTCCGTAGCTTGAAGACGACATCGTGGAACTTACAGCGCTTCGACTGACATGCAGACTATGGGATCGTATTGTGTCGCCAATCATCTTCTCTCGTCTCGTAGTTGACCTCCAGGACGTGACCACAATTGAAATCCTATCGGACGTCGCCTGTGGAAGGAGTTCTGTTGGGGCCTACTACACCTCGCTCGAGATTCGTTCAACCAACTCGATGACATTCACCTTTTGGCGACGGATGTTCTGGGGTACCCTTCATCCCGAGGAACATCTGATTGCGGCAATTCCCAAATTAATCTCTCTAACGAGGTTTTCGTACGTGTGTCCAGGCATGTTTCGATGCTTGTGCTGATGAATTTATCACTACAGTATCTCCATGTCCACCATAAGCACAATTCGCATCTCATCGCAAGATGCCATTCTGCGCAGAGTTGCTGCCCTTCCCCGACTCAGGCATCTTTCCATCGACATGGCGGAAAGCACTACTGCCTTATTGCACATAACCAGTCATTTCCAGAATCTACAAAGCCTGCAATTTCCCAGCTTCCCCGATGCAAGGCTGTTTCGAACACTAGTCACACAATCGCCAAAGCTCAACTCCTTATCCATCGATGGATTTTCCACCACATTCGATGGTGATCCCTCTATGCTTTCGACAAGTCTCTCGCAGCTGCTTTCTATGGTTCCAACTCTGCATCTAGAGAGACTCTGTGTTCCTGGAGACATTTTCGACTCGATATACCTCGCTCGACGCCACTTCGCATCACTCGTGGCGCTGATATCAACTGTGGTGGTCCCGCCGTGCCCGCCGAATTTTGGTCCATGCTCAGAGCAGACCAGGTTCGTATTCAGTTTCTCACAGTCCACCAGGGCGACCACGCTCTGTATGAGTACTTGCAATCATACTCAGGGCTGGTCGACCTCAACATCGATTTGAGGAGCAGCGAAAAGAGAGATACAGACCTCATGGCGGGTATATTCTGGACGTGCGTCCTGCCGAAGCATGCACGGGAGTTACAGAGTTTGTCTATACAAGCTCCCGTCGAGGGCGACTATTGCTTGACTAGAAGCGCTGTTCAGGTCCTTTTGACGTGTGCTAGACTCGCAACTCTCAAAGTCAGCTTTGGTATTCTTGAAGCGCAAGTAGATTTTGGCTCCAATTTCCTGGTACGCCTTCGTTCCGTTGTCCAAGGACCTTGCTTAGGATCATCTCACAGATTCACCTCCTCGATTGTGTTGCCAGTGGCAAGCTTCCCTTCTTGTCACATCTCGAAGTCTACTCGGCGCATTCTTGTTGTTCATCTGTGCGCATATATTCTCAACATGCTATTCGCAATCACACTATGATCAACGATCTAGTGCGCAGATACAGTTGCTCGGATCCTTTTCCCGGTATGCTGCAACTCGTGGTGTCCACTGGTTACATACACAGCAAGGTTCTCGTCGAAAACGTTGCAGATGGGAGTTGGCATTTTGCTACCAAATATTGCTGAAGAGTCGTAACACGTTCTCAACAGTCTGCGTAAATTTACGCAGGGAGGCTCGTGCTATCCGATAATACATCCAACTCACTCAGAGCACTTTCAACTTCCTTTCGTATCCAAAGAATGGCGCGATGTAATAGCCAAATAAGGTCACGATCTAGATGGCCGGTCAACAGAGCCGTCAGTGTGACGTGGATTGAAGCATACAAATTTCTCTAGCGCTTTGAAGTGGCCCGGAAGCACGATCACAGTGTCTCCGTGGTAGAAAATAGTCATGACCTCGAGGAAATTCGACGACATCTTCCCACCCGCCATCAAGTTTCTGAAGAAGAGCTCTTTCTCAGAATCCTGTGGGTTTTGAGGCTTCATGCAGCAAGCTTCGTACGAGTGCGTTACGTACCATAGGGTCGGTCCTCTCTTGAAGCACAGTGGCAACACCTTTTATCCCCTTCAACGAGTGAGGAGTACCCTTCGGAACGTGTACTTCCCCATCATCAGGCGTATAAACTCTGACTGAAGAACCCAATGTGATCTGGAGTTTTCCTTCAACGACACGTAGATATTCGTCGTGTGTCTCATGCCAGTGCAAGGGCACGTAGAAAGGGTCCGCATCTGGCTCTGCAGACACAGTGACGCGCGTGATGTACTTGTTGTTTTGCAAGAATGTCTGGCCGAGGACAGTGTCAATAGGTAACCGCGAGATCAAAAGGAAAGCACAGAGACCATCTCAATGCCTCTTCCGACAGAAATGCTCTTGGGATGCGCCATGATAAATCTGGGGTAAAGCGAGGTGAGCTATCGAGTTTTCAGGGTTTGACATATTCATATTATAATAATATATACGTTGCCATTAAATGCGTGCACAGGGCGCTATCATCGATATCAGCACGAGGTTTGACATGAAACTAGTATTCAAACAGGAACTTCCATAGCGCTTCCGTGTCTTTGTAGTCGTGGTGTACAATGCTTACAAGCCAACGCCCATCCTTCACACCGTCTAGTAGTGTCCGTTCCTCGGAATCAGGTCTATAACATGAGGCCCATTCCGCCCAGATTGAGAAAGCCTCGTCCTGCCAAAGCTATGAGATCGGAAACACTCTGAACAATGTATGAACCACGAACCTTCCAGGATAAGAACGATTCACGTTCGATTATAGTTGTCTGTATAATCTCCTGCCCAGGAAAGACGCCCCATGTAACGGCATTGCGGTCATCGCCTACATTGCCACGGAAATCGCCCTGAGTCAACATCAGCTCAACTGATTGACAATCGCCGGGTAACGTCACTTGCCTTCGAGTTTGCGGCAAACCAATGCACCCATCCCTTCCCCTTGGCCTCTACCGTCTTCTCTATGAAGTCCACGTCGCTCTCGTTGCAGAAGAATTCGACGAAACCCTTCTGGAAGACAAACCCGGAGCGTGGACCCCAACCGAAAACCTCATCACTGGAGCTCGCGCCGTCGACTGCAGGCTGAGATCCTACTGTCCACCAGCCACGCTGTGTCAGTTGTTTCAGATGCGGCAATATCTTGAGAGACTCCGGAGATAGCGGCTCCATTGAGAAGGGTGTCGTTTGAGTCCTTGAGTGGAGATAGTCAAGGAATATCTGAGTCACGTCGTTAATGCTTTTGGGACTACTCCAGCCACCCGATGGCTAGGAACATATCAGCTCTAAGTTGACCAGGTCAAGATAACCGAACTGTACCAGGGTAGCGACGTTCCCCCACGGATCCTGATTCCCATACGCAGGGCTTTTGAAGTCACCGAAACGGCCATTAGGGAAGTCATCCCAGGAAGCGGCGTTATTCAGTTCACCACTGCCCACTTCCTTCTCTGTCTTTGGGAGACTCGAAAGCCCAACCTTGGCATCCCTGCTCGCAGTCGAAGGCGTAATATGCAGTCCATCCTCACTGGGTTCGTCTCCGATGAGCTTGTTGTGCGGTGGAGGCACGACGCCCGTCCACTTCAACTTCTCGAGCACTCGTTGGACACTCTTTTCCAAGTTCAGGGTGCAGAAGTGCAGACCAGGAATTCCGCCCTCAATGGTCAGTCGACGAATCATTTTGACAGCCAGGTCTACACCGTAGTCTTTGACCAGCTGATCGTCGTTCTTGATTGAGTCCAGATCTTGCATGACCTGATCTGGCACGCTCGTTCCACAGAGTTTGATCAGACGAAGAAAAGAAGAGTAGGTTTGGATAGGCATCACGCCAGGAATGATGGGCACGGAGATTCCTCTAGCGCGTACTTTGTCTTTCCAACGCAGGAACTGGTCGACATCATAGAAGAGTTGGGTGACTATGAAGTCAGCGCCAGCATCCACTTTCGCTTTGAGGTAGTCAATCTCGGTATCCTCGTCATTACTAGTGTCGGGATGTCCGTCTGGGTAGGCTAGAATCACATACGAATGTTACCAAAAGGCCGTACATGCTCGAACGTATACTTACCGGCGACTCCAATGCAAAAGTCCGAGGAGAAATTGGGTGATGACCGGATATAAGAAACGAGGTCGACCCCGTGCTGAAAGCGAGGATCAATTGGAATCCATTCCTCCTTTCCCTTGGGAGGATCTATGCATGTATGAGCCGTATTTCTGAAGAAATGGCACGATAGGTACCTCCTCTAAGGGCAAGAATGTTTTGTATGCCACGAGATTGAGCAGCCTAGATACAGGTCAGCGTACTATGCAGAACAAGATTGGTCGGACAAACCTTGAGCGCATCGTCGACCATGCCTTGCAGCATGTTGGTGCAAGTTAGATGAAGCAGAGTGTCTATATGATAGTCTTTCTGCGTGATACCAGCGAGGTCAAGACTTCTATCCCTGGTACTACCGCCGGCCCCCCACGTAATGCTGACAGCGAGCGGATTGAGCGTTGCCAATCTGGAGATACGAGCAAGGAGGTTCTCAAAGCCCTGGAGATGACAGATTTGTCAGTGGTGAAGATTGGATCGAGGGGAGTCATCGACTTGGTCTGTCCGCGGGGGAAAGAATTCAAAAAAGTAGAATGGATTGGACGCATCGCGGTTGGCGATTTTGTCGATGATTTTCATGATGGATGCTCGAAGATGAGATGGCTTAACGCCGAAAAAAGCCGAGCATTGATGCGCCATGTCACAGGTCACGTGATTAAATCACTGTCACTGACGCGCCATCAGTGAGCACCGCGGTCCACCGAACTGCTGTTCTTCTCCGTACTACCACCGTCGCCATGAATATTGGCATCCGCGGCATACCCTTTATGGCGAATGACTGGCAGGTTACCAAGGAACTTGCCAAAGTCATCCATTCCGATGAATTCCATCCTACGTTTGACAAGGAGCGCCCCGAAAAGACGCTTCTTCTTAACTTTTCCGTCAAAGTAAATCTCAACGAAAGGCTGAACAGCTCTCGGAATGACGGCACCGGCACTCTCACTGTCCCCACCATGGATATCGGCAAGAAGTTTCTGGATTGGGTGAAGGACCATCCTGTCAGAATGGCCGGAGAGGATGGCAAACCGAACAAGCTCAGATTTCATCGGGCAGGGCACTGCCCAGAGCATCAGGCCTTGACGCTGCAGAGGAAGCCATTTGCCGATCCAGATGTCGAGATCGAGCGTGTGGAGATTCTACAAAAGCTCAGCCACAGTCTACGCGTCGACACGGTTCAATTTGGCGTTTTTTACCATTCCCAGTATGTAGCAAACGGCCCCATCCCGTCTCGAGGGTATTCTGTCGAATGGGAGCACGATTACATCAAGGATTCTCAGAGCGCTTGGTTGCATTTTGACCACGATCAGAAGTTGATTCGATTAACAGCAAGTATTCCTATGACCTTGTGGCATAACCTAATCCTCGCATTGTAGGTTGGCAACGAAACTAGAGATAATCAGGGTTTCGACATCAAAGTCACGTTCTCTAGCATAAAGAAGATGGGCGGCGGCTACGATGGTAAACCGTGTACGTGCATTCATGCATTCTGGTGACGAGAGCTTAACGAATGGTGACCAGACATCTGTTTCGACACTTTCACTCCTCCCATTTTCGAGGCCATCAATTTCTACAACGACGACAGCGACAAGTCCAAACAACGCGTTGGAGATATAGGACACAGTGTCGTTGCGGCGTATGCACGCCAGCTGAGAATACTGTTGTACAACTACGACAGACCTCTTGAGATGTTCAAGACTCTCTGCAGGGATGCCGGCCTGGGCTCAAAACTCCACATTTTCAGTGACAAAATGGGTATAGAAGCGACCGGACAACTGAAGTTCTTCAGTGGTAAATCTCTGGCTAAAGTCCGTCGGGACATCAAGATGTTCGACTGGCCTGTAGCTTTCCAGCTCGAGGCGCTCCTATTCAATGGTCTTCTTCATACGGAAGACATAAATGCACTTCTTCCTCGTCTTCGTGATTTGTGCAGACGCACATCCTCCACATACGCTGGAGACCTACTACGTTTCTACTCTGTGGCCCTGGATGAACGACCACAGCCTGGTCGAGAATCTCCGCTCTCCTGCTTTGAGCGCACAAAGAAGGAGATGTCCGAACGCAGTCAGCAATCATCGAAACTGGCCCCTGGCCACTTTCTATGTGCTCATGTCACTTTCACTCCCACTCGCCTCCTTCTTGAGGGACCATATGCAACCCAGTCCAACCGCGTCATACGGCAGTTCGCAGGCTATGAGCATCATTTCCTGCGCGTCGACTTTCGCGACGAGGACCGCCTGAACTATAGATGGGATCGCACCGTTGACGGCGCCACATTCGTTCGTCAACGTGTTGGAGGTGTATTGAAACACGGCTTTTTATTGGGAGGTCGTTCTTTCGAGTTCCTGGCTTACTCTTCCTCTGCTTTGAGGGAGCACGCTGTCTGGTTCATTTCCCCATTCGAACATCCATTGCACGGCCGAGTTAACGCTGAAAGTATACGACATAGTGTCGGTGATTTCAGAGGCAAGAAGATCATGACGCAGCCATCAAAGTGGGCTGCCAGGATCGGTCAAGCGTTCACTGCGACAGATCCATCTGTCAGCATCAGACGCGACCAGTGGGAGCAGATTGACGATATCGGCGAGGAACCTCACCTTCACACAGACGGCGCGGGTACCATATCTCAGTCTCTGGCCGATGAAATTTGGGCTGTGCTGTGTAAGGACAGACGCGACCAAGGAGCGAATTCCGTAAAGCCTTCCGCCGTACGTCACACACATACCCAGTTGTCCAGACACTGACGAGTACGTAGTTCCAAATACGCTTTCTTGGGTTCAAAGGTGTTGTTGCGGTTGATCGCGAGTTGGACAAACATCCTGACGGGATTCGCATGCGCCTACGGCACAGCATGCGGAAGTTTGATGTCGAGAATGAAGACGAGGCAGACATTGAGATCGCTAAGGCTTTCGACAAGCCAAATCAAACATATCTTAACCGGTAAGGTCATCCACATGCTCCACGTTCAACGGCCTTAATCTTGGAAAGCGCCCTGGTCATGGTCCTGGAGGATAAGAACGTTCCACCAGCCGCATTCCAATATCTCCAAGAAGCAGCCCTAGCTGACGCATTGACCATTGACGATTCTCTCGAGTTGTTCCGGAAGGTCCTCAGCGACCATGGTCTTGGTACTGGCTTTCGTTTATCATCCCTGCTCAAGAGCATCGAATCCCTTGGCTTCGACCTCAAAGCCCATCAGCGTACCCCAAGCATCGATACGCCCTTTCTCCAGCAACTCCGTCAGGTGGCCAAAATTGATGTCCTTCGCGAAATCAAGCATCAGGCGCGAATTCCTATTCCGGAGGGCTTCAAGCTTGTCGGCGTTCCCGACGAAGGTCCAACCTACCAGGGTTTGGATGGTTACGAAAACATTTTCCGCCTTCCCGAGGGGCATATTGCTGCATGCATCCAAAAGACTCCAGCTGATGAACCGACCTGGTTGGAGGGCCGTTGCACCATCTCGAGGAGTCCGATAACTCATCCCGGTGATGGTGTGTGACTCTTGTTCACTCTACCGCATACCCTAACTGTGCCCAGTCCAGTCCGTCTTTGCAACCAAGCCTCCAAAGGGGAAGTTCTGTGCATTTGCGCATCTCGTCAATGTGGTCATCCTTCCTTCTGAAGGTGGGTTTGATCCTTTTTCTTACACGCGTATCAACATCGTGCAGGACGTCGGTCTCTCGCATCATGTCTCGGAGGGGGAGATCTGGACGGGTATGTGCTTCTCTATTGTACTCTGGTAGCATTTGAACATCAACAGCGATGAATACGATGTGATCATGAACCCCGATCTACTGCCGCCTACCAAGCATAACGCTGCGGAGTATCCTGCAGGGGAAACGTACACGGTGGAGGATGAAGAGGGCAACCCAAGGGAGTGCACGGTCGATGATATTTGCGACTTCATCGTCGAGTATATCAATTCGGACGTCTTGGTAAGCATTTGGACCAAGAGCTTTATGTTTGTGTGTTGATCTTCGACAGGGATTACTGTCGGATCGTCTCTTGATCATTGCTGGTATGTCACTTTTGGATTGCCCTTGATATCTGGTTAACTTGGTTACTGTAGACCAGTCCAAGGTGCGTTTGACGGATCACAATTAGTGAACATGATGTTGACCGGACATGCAGAAAGGTATACATGACGAGGATTGCGCGAAGTTGGCCGAATTGTGCTCTCAAGTATATTTCTGTATCCCGTCCACTCTCTGATCCTCGTTGACTTGTCAATCTAGGCTGTCGATTATCCCAAGAACGGCATCCCAGTCGACATCGACAACAACAATCTGCCCAGAACCCTCATTCGATGCAAGCCAGATTGGCACGCAGCTGAGGTTGTGGACCCACGGTCAACAGACTATTATCGCTCGACAAAGGTGCTGGGCCAACTGTACCGCATGATCGAATGGAAGGAGCCCGAAGTCAACGTTTCTGACCGCACACCCAAGAGTCATGTCCTGATAGACCCCCTTTCGCTAACACTTCGTGTCTACATTGAGCGGGAGTTGGACTACTACGCTGATCCGGATGGTACATCGCGCCTCATTGCAAAGACGTTCAGGCGGTACGCGGACGAGCTGCGTTACGTCTGCGTCACCCACACGTTGTCCAATACGTCCGAAAAGTTGTTGGAGGCGGAGGTCGTCGTGGGCACCATTATGGCGAAATGTACGCAGAGGCGGTGGAGGAAGGATAGGATGTGGAAGATGCGTATTCACGCGTCGCAGTTGGTGCGCGATGTGAAGCGGACTCTCTTCCCGATTCAAGAAAAGGAGATCCCGCCTATCGAAATTCGGGCAGGTCTGAAGCGTGCTTGGGAGGCATGGGACTTTAGCCTGAGAAATTCCAAGGACTTTGGGGCACAGAGCTTTGGGCTGGTGGCTCTTGACGTGGTGTTTGATTGCTTGGAGAGGTTGGATGTCGATATGAGTTTCAAAAAGCTAAAGTAATGGTCGTTCTCGGATGTGCTTGGATGGTCAGGTAGTCGATTAGGCTCCAAGGTGTTACACGTTGTACAACATATTCAATATTCTTCTTCACTGGTCGACTCCTTCTGTTTGAGACCCCACGAGCTCCAAGGTGATGAGTGTTTGGATGGAGGAAGGCACAGTCCCCATGTTATCGCATAGTGCTGGAGGACCAGATTCAGCTCCTCCACCTCATCCAAGAACTCCAGCTGCGATATTCTATGACCTATGGTTAGCAAGAATGCCGACGTGCATCTACGTTACTTGCCTGTCAAGTTCTGTGGATCCAATGTATCCTAAACGGATGTCCCGCAAGGTCAACGCGCGCGCTTCCGTGAATCCCAAGTCAAGAAAGCGATTTGGAAGCGATGCTTGTGTAGGATATGGGCCAGCGCCCGGTAGATCCACGTTTCTGGACTGTGTGGAGATCAGAGGAATGGAGGACAATGCGTCTTCAAAACTTACTTTGAGGTTGTTGACCATTACACGCCCAAATGAATCCTCGAGACCAAACATTTCATAGACGATGTTTCCCAGTATCCCTTCCTTCTCTGGACCAGACAGTTGATCGCGGAACCAAGCAAGAAGCGCGTTCGATGATGCCGGAGACATATAGACAAGGACACACTCAAATAGCAAGAGGGTGGGACGCGATGATAGCAAGAGTGGTTCCGAACCACCGAAGAGTATAGGTCCTAGCGTCTCGTGCGTCGGCTTACGCAGGTCGGCCGGGATGAGGTGATATCGTGGCGCATTCAGACCGGTACCACCGCCGGCTGGGACGATGTCAATCAAGTGTTGAACGCCTAGATGAGTGACTAACACACGTGGACCTTGTCTACCTGTCCAAGGACGGTCCCAAGTGCTTCACTCTTCCGGATAGTCATAGCTTTCTTGCTAGTAATCTCGGGAAAGTCGATTTCAATGTATTTCGCAATATCACTACGATGAGCGCCTGTCTGCATGGCACCATGAGCGAACGCAAAACAGAGAGAGAAGAGACGCGCCGCAATGCGCCAATAGCGCGAATCACTTCCTGCGCCGAGACTGACGATCTGGCATTGCATCCCATCCGCGTGCGCCAATGAAAGCCATTGGTCCACAAGATCGTCGATGGCGACTGTCCGAACGTGTGTTCCTATATTGATTAGCGGTGGTCGTGCAGGCTGCAGATGCGCGCGAGGTACGAAGGACGAAGCGAATGGGTCAGCTAGGTAGCCTTTCTGAACAGCAGACAGCCTCGCGAGGGCTGCATCATTGTCGGTAAGGCGTACAGAAGAGTCAGGATCTGACGATGGAGGGGGGAACATGAAGGATGAGCTTAAGTAATAAGTGACGGTGATCGTTCGCGAAGATCTTAGATCATGCATCATAAGTAGGCTGATAGCTCGATAAAACAAGGCATTGCGTGACGAACTTGGCAGTCTTTGGCCCTTGACAAAAAGAAAAATTACACAGAGACAACGTCAAAAAGGTAGACCCGACCGTGATTTGAACACGGGACCCTGCGATAGGAGCTAGCTACTGCAATCGCATGCTCTAACCACTGAGCTATCGAGTCTTGTCAAGACTAGTTTTATGGCACATATGTCCCCCAAAAACATGAGAAGTTGAATAGGAAATGAAGTCCGAGTCTCGTTACCGACCGTCGGTGTAACTTAGATATGAGAAGGTAAGCTTGTCCTGCATCGTTGACTTGTCACATTATAGGGTTCGGTTACAGGACTACATGGAATGAGCTCATGCAGAAGTTGAGGGAGGTGAGAGGTCCTCCAGATGTGTTTCATTCTTGCTGTGAGAAGGTCAAGGATTGCAGTTGAGTCGTCGATGGAGTTCTTGTCCAGCACCTAAGTATCAGGAAAAGCAAATGGAGTTCCCTGCAAAAGTCCGCGATACGACGACTACCACTTTCCTCCAGTTCCAACACCTTTGTTCGCTGCCCATGTCGACCCAATGAGCGCGCTTGCAGCCCAGTTCAGCGTCTCGCAATACTTCATGTAAACAGAAGCCCTCACAGATCGAACGCAGTCTTGTAATCCATTAACAATGGGCAGACTCCGTGGGATATCATATGCAGAGGGGAGGTCCTCAGGTGTGATGCTCTGCGCCAAGAAGCTGATGAGCTCGTCTTCGGAGGTCGCTCTAGGAAAGAATGCAGAGACGGTCAAAGTTTTCGGCCGCAGTTGGAGCGAGAGGGGCCGCGATAGGGCATAGTGGAGAATGCCATGCAAGATCGATAGTGTCACGGAAATAAGAACGAGGCTGGCAAAGTCTGACTGCCTTCCATGCCATGGGAGTTGGCAGGAGAGTTGCAACGGCGATTGCCCGGTTACTTCGGCCCGTGTAACAAGCAGCTATCGCGTGTCGTTCCTTTGTGCGCCTTCGTCTCGACCACCACCACCCTCGAGTAAGTATCGGGCGCTCGTTTCCGGCCCGCCTTCATTTTGACGCGTGTCACATCGTGAGCTCACTGCAATCTACTGCAATCTGTATCTGAATATTACCATCACCCCAGCTTGTGCCTGATACTTAACGTCCAGCTGTGTCTGTGCGGCCCATACAGCAGTACAACAGGCGCGACCTAAAGACCGTTTTTGTCGTGGGACTTGCGTTCTTTGGCCCTCTGAATGACGACCTTGGAATGGACAGCGTGTTCTGCTGGCTGCGATTGTGCCAATCATTCCATCCCGATCCATGTACCGTTCACCATCCCACCAGCACCAGCATATACCCATCTCACCAACACCAATGATGTTCCTCATCCAGGCGAAGAGGCTGTCCTGCGTGGCTTCATCGCCACTCTCCAAGACCGAATACAGGATACCGAGGCTACAATTCGCCGCCTGCAGTCTTTCCGAAGGGACACCATGAGTCAAGTTTCGCACATCGACGCGCAGCTTAGTGCGCTTCAAGCTGACTTGACCCGTATTGCGGGTGCCGCGGTGCAAGCACGAGCTCCACTCGGTGCCATTCGCAGACTGCCCCCCGAAATCCTTTCTCGCATTTTCGCAGAAACCATCATGTTTCCCACTCGTATGACCCCGAACTTTGACGAGAATCGTCACGCGGACATACAGCCCAACAATTTCTGGCACATCCACGAGCGGGAAAGCCCGCTCTGGTCTATCGAGCTCGTCTGTAAGCAGTGGCGCAGGGAGGTTTTGGCAAGCCACGCCCTATGGACGCGTATCAACATCGTCATTCGTACCAAGAACTTCTCGGAGGGAAACCACCGCTACCTTCGGCGTATCGGCATTCAGCTCACGCGTAGTGGGCAGCATCCGCTCTCGCTCTGCATCAGCACCCACCACGAAACATCCACTATGGACCCGAAGCCAGGTGAAAGTAAATGGATTCACGGTTGACGGTAAACATTCACCGGGCGATGGGGTTATGACCGGGTGATTGCCGATATGGTGGGAATAACCCAAAGCGGGCGGGTTATCGGCGTAACCATGTTGACTAGTTACTTTCATCGTTTCCATAGTCATTCATTATAACCCATCTCATTCTCAGTTCTTTTCACCCCACCACCGATGATTTCATCTCTTCACCTTTTCTCTGGTGAAATTGACTATTTCCTGGACTTGGTCACATGCACTTCAACATCAAGGCCAACGACGACGTCAACCCACGGATCCGGACTATAGGCTTGTACCCTCATGAGCAGCATGAACACCGGCACCCTCAAGACACCAGATGCAGAATTGGAGCCTGATGTATGTCCCTCACAGTATCTTCTCTCTTTCTGCTCACCGGTTCATCAGTCAACTACGTATACAACGGACCTAGGCCTGACAACAAGCTCTGCATCGTCCTCAATGTCAACAACGGCAACCTCGATATCGCCGGTGCCGGGCGCGGCGCTTCTACGCACACCTCAAAAAACTTCCACCCCACAAAGCCACACATCACAGCTTTTTATGCGCGCGACTCTGACTTCGACGAGACATACCTCGCCTACGAAGGCAGGCCCCTCTGCCCATATACACCCCATCCAGCTCTTCGGCAGCAGTCCCAGTCCACCCCGAGAGGACCTCTACATGACAATACACAACGACATGAATGAGATGAAAGGCCAGGTGGAGGGCTTTGTAGCTCTATCTCACGAGTTGCGCCAGGTACGCGCGCCAATTTGCCTTGATACACAGGCGATAATTTTACTTCCTAGATGTTTTCTGATCTCAAAGACCTTGCTCCGCCAATTTTGACTCGTGCCTCTGATGAGAGCAACGACGATGTGTATGCGGGATCAGACAATCAGATGTTGCAAGAAATGGTGTGCTCCTTTACATCATTCACATTCCACTACTCACCCTCGATGAATAGATGGATCTAGAGCATTGGGATCATCTTGCGACACCGGTTGAGGCACGAAACGAATCCTGGGAGATTGCACACCTGGAAAGGCTTGCTGAGTTTGTCGACACTTTCCGAGACGCTGTTCAGGAGGAAATTGACTCTCGGTGCGCGCTGGCAAAGACCCAGCTCGCCCGAGAGAAAATCCGCCTTCTAGAGGCGCTAGATCGCCAGGAGCTCAAGGAGAATCGTGCACGTAGGTTGAAATTGGCACGCCGTGGGGCGTGTTTATCAGCGCTGCTCTCTAACAATAAATTTACTCATGTCTTTTTGTAAACTATTGCTTCGACGCTGTACATATATTTTATCTACCATCCGTAGCCATGTATGTATACAATATGCCGTCCAAGAATGCGTCCTGGTGAGGTTGTAATTGTGGTTAGGGTTTCATCGAATAGTCCCTGGACAATGATCACGAGGTTGGTCAGGGACTATTCAAGTCATGTACTTGAATCTCAATCGGACGCGCAATTCTGATTTACAGAGTACGAATGTTCAGGTCTTTATTCAGGATCTGCATCGGGTACATAGTACGAACGTTGAACATTGTTGCTACGATCAATGATGACCGTGTGATTTCCCGATGGAACCCGTCCAACAAGACACTGCACACAGGTCATGTCAACGACCTCAATCCCGCCCATTTTGCTGTAAGCTGACCACTTCAAGGAGTTCTCGGCATCAATGGTACATGAACGGATCGAGGCCAGCAGTAAGGTAACCGGCTCATTGAGCCCCAGAGCATCTGTGGCGGGAAGATGAATCTCTATGATGTGCATTAGCTGTCCATAGAAAGTGCGCAAAACCAGCTCGATGGGTGCGCGCTTTTTCCGTGCATTGAGATCAATAAGAGCGTCGTACTAGGTGGCAGTGAGCACATGTTAATACGGATAACACTGATACGTACTCGAACATGAGTAGCATCTCGACGGTCATCCGTCGATATCTTGATAAGACTGGATGCATACATGTCATCTCCACCTTCGAGTCGCTTCACTCGGGCCCATACTATGGCTGTATCCTTGCTGAAATAGGATCGAATGACCTTTTGCGAAGTATTGTATCGTGTTGCCAAGTGAATGATGATCTTCTTCTCCAGACTCGCATCAATGAATGCAGCAGATCGTCGAGGAGGCAGGACAACACAGGTATCGTCTAGAAAGCAGTTAGTGCATGGTCACAAGCATACAAACGGTCATCATACAGTCCTTGATTGCAACCGCTGCTGCTGGAATCTCGCGCCGAGGAGGATCAAGAGCCAGGAGGTTCTCACACTCGAAGCGAACCTTGATATATGAGAGATATGCCACTGAGACTACCTGCCTGTCAATCGAAGCATATGGGAAGCGCCGACTTCGAACAGCAGGGAGAAGTAGACCACAAAAGCGTTCCATTGGGAAAGCCCAATATGCCCATACTGGGCCGCTCCATTCAATGTAATCAGCAATGTGCAGCAGTGTATGAAGCGTGACAGGGCATGCAGGGAGTCGTTCCGGTTCATACTGATAGTATAATCTAAGAATATATTAATTCTGGGTACAGAACACGATGAAACACGTACTTCTCGTATGTCTTGACCCAGGCAATGAATCCAGGACGGATGCGGTTACGAATGACCGTATAGCTGATCTCAAACTCTAGGCAGAGATTGACTAGTTTGACAAGCTCGAGAAAGTGCTTGTAATACACGTTCTTGCGAAATCGACGAGAGAGAACCACTGGTCCAACATATAAAAGCCAGAAGGACCATGAGTCGGCTGTGCAATGCGAGCGGTTCTGTGCTACATTTGGCGGACGCTGGCCGAAAGCACCTGGGATAAATGAGCCGCAAGCTGCAGTAGCTGTACCGATGGCGTCCCATACAGTAGGGTTGAATTGATACTCTTCGGAGCCCTCGTCAGGGACACCTTTGAAGCTCCCGGTCCAATGCTCGATAAGAAGCTGCAAAACGTTCTCGAAGATGAGGTGCATGAAGTCGGCAGGGCAGCTACGTGTAAGAGAGACTGATGGAAGCGAGTTGAGGATAGATGTCCCGTTGATACCATATTTCCGTGAAAGATCCTTTGCAGCGGTAGGAGCTGCAAATTGAACCTCCTCGGCTTGTTGGTGTATTTGGTCATCTGTTCGATATGGCAGATGTTCCGGATCGAACCTGGCGGTGACAGGCTCAACATCGGGGTGTCGGGATCGGTCAAGAGGTACGTAGAGAGTTTTGCCTCCCGGGACAGGAATTCCAGTGATATTACAAGTGCGACATGGTCGGTAGCCATTGTGGCCCTTGAAGCGCATGACCATTGACATTGCCGGCATGTCCCCGAAGAGCAGAATAAGATACGCGCGTAGGTCGAACATCTGCTCCGCAACGGCATCGTATGTGTGTACACCGACAGCCAACTCTAACAGCTCCTCGACCAAGGGCCACAGGAATGAATCGAAATCCTTGGGTTTCTTGGGTCCGGGAACAACGCCGATACAAAGGATATATTCGATGAGGAAGCGAATTTCAGGTGGGAGATTGTAGTTGAAAAGGATGATGGGCCAGCATGTATGTTTCCGCTTCTTGAAGGGTCCAAACCCGTCTGTCGAGCAACCCAATGCGATATCACGGTCATCGTCGAAAAAAGAGTGAGCGTATTCGACCTCGTCAATGATAACACGTTGTGTGCGAAGATGATTGTAGTGTTCTCCGTCCATCACATCGGACATCACATCACTGCGACGTCGAAACCGTCCACGGTAACGCATCTTCTCGACAAGGCGTCGATTCCGGTAGAAAGCCTTGAGACGGGGAATGAGGGGAATATAGGTAAACTGTTTCCGAGGCTTTTTCCCATCAGGAAAGAACCGTGCTTGCGCGCAATGTGTACAGTGTCGAAGTGTAGAGTGGGGACCGACATAACACATGCATGAGTTGATGCAGCAGTCGTACTTGACAGGATCCCAGCCAGCCAGGAAACGAGCGCGAGCGGATATAGTTTTGACAGATGGAATGTCATGTTCTGGGAAGACTCGGGAGAGACGCTTGTACGTCTTTTGCGTCAGATGCGATTCAGTTTTGAGAGCGAAAAGCTTCATCAAGAAGATGTCGTCGTCCGGTAGACTTTCGGCTGCAGGTCATATCAGATCATCTGTAGAAGTTATGTTGAGAGAGAGGCGCACCAAAGTCTGCTAGCTCTGCCTCGAGAGCTTCTTCGATCAAGTCATCCAGGAAATCATCTTCAAGGTCCTCCTCCTCCCAGATCTCATCACCCTCGAGATCGTCTAAGCCAAGGCCTTCCATGAAGTTCTGGAGGTCGTCTTCATCGTCTTCGTCTTCGTCATCCTCAACAGTAGCATGATGATATCGCGGCAGGTGAGTACCTTGCGGGGCTTGTGTTGGTGCTTCCGTCCCAGATATGTGAGATGGAGAGGGAGAAGCGTCGAAATCTGCTCCAAGTACGGTGTCCATGTCAACGTCAATGTCGGGCTGGAGAGAGGGAGGATTTGGGGATGGGGAGGCCATAGAGCGATGGCATGCTGGAGGAGAGGCGATCTGCTGGGGCGCGTGCTTGATGGCTTGTCCAATTGCCTTGGCTGCCAGCCTGACCTTCTTGGAGCCGTGTCGTAGAGCTTGCATCGCGCGAACATGTGGCCTGGCCTTGCCAAGTCGATGGCGCCGAGCAGTACTAACACTGACTTGGGCACCACATCCACAAGCACATAGCGATTTTGAAGGACGGGCTTTTTTGGAGGAGCCCGCCATAGTAGATTGTTGTCGAACAATTACAAGTCCTAGCCTGACACAGAATTAGGACAGCCAATGGGATTTCCAGCGATTGACTTACTAAGCCTAAATTTTCCGCCCGCCACAACCCGACAATCTCTCTGTTCGACCACGATCATCATGGCCAACCCAGATACTCCAACCTCTACTAAGCGCTCTAATGCCAGTGCCAGTACTGGCAATACAGGTATGTGCATCCCGCTCCTCTGCCGTATGACAACCTATACTGATGGGTGTCTCCAGGAGGACGTCCGCCTAGAACTAAAGTGGTCAAAGACAAAGAAAATCGTTAGTTGCAACTATCCATCCTTCTGCTAGAACAAACTCACAGCTGGCATAGACCGAAAAGCTCCTTCAACACTCTCCAAGGGAGACGGATCCGTCCCTCAGCCCGATATCGTATACCTCGATCCTACCATCGTGATGGCTGAAATGCAACAGTTGAAAGGTGTGTCGTTCATCCAGTCATTCATACTACTTACTTGAGCATGCACTGTATAGACCGCTTCGAGACAGCAGAACGTCTACGCCAGGAAGAGATCAAGCAGCGTGAAGCTGCCGAAAAAGCGCTGGCCGACCAAAGAGCGCAACATGCTACCGAGTTGGCACAGGCACAAGTGGCAACGGCGGCGGCTCCTGGCACTGGTAGCAACAACCAGGGCAACGGCAAGGAGATTCGTACAATCCCGAAGCCCCCAGGACAGCCAGGCAGCACTAGAAATGGCTATAAGCTGATTGAGGCGATGCAGTTGGACGGTACAGAGGAAGACGAGGCCCTTTACGCAAAGATTCTAGTACGTTATACATCGTTGATGCCATCAACCTCGACCTGCGGCTCATTCATCTCTGTTTCCTTCTGCCTTCCAGTACGATATCAAGAAGAATGCAGGCAGGGTTGGCATTGAACTCAAAGATACCTACTCCAAGGTAGAAAAGGACAAGCTTGCAATGGTCTTCAAACTGGTGAGCTGCCTGTATCGATGTCAACATTATCCGTTATGTACTGACATCAATTAGGGCCGAAAGCAGTATCCATACCTCACGCGCAAGCGCTTCCCTGCTGACTGGGCACAGGCCGATGTTCTCAAACAGGCAATGTCGAACCAACGCAAATATGCCCGTCGCAAGGGACGGCTTGCCAAGAACAACCAAAGCGACGACGACGACAGCGAACAGGATGCACGCCCTACTGCCAAGCGCCCTCGCCCAAACATCGATCAGGATGATGAAGACGCCGACGAAGACGAAGATGAATCTGCAGCCGGTTCTGACAGTGCGTAGAGTCAGCTATGTATATGTATTCTCGTGGTACCTCTATGCAAATCAAACATGTCAACTTCATCCGATAATTGTGTGATATTACCCCGTACAGCGGGAGCGACGGCGGGGCCATGGGACTTGTGAAGTGGTGAGAAAGCCACAGAAATGAGGTGCTATTAAACCTAGAATTAACCGACAGAAGTAGTGAAGTCATCTAGTTATCTTCCCTCGGAAGTCTGGTTAACATCGAGGGATTACCACGTCGGGTGAATGCGTCATATTCGTGGTTGTTATCACCTGAGATTCATAACCTGCTTGCCAGGTTAAACTGGGTTCACGCGACCTCATTAGCCGGTGACATTGAACCGTCATTGCGGTTAAGTTCTTGGTGATCTTAACCTGAGCTGATATCCACAGTGCATCTCCTTTCATTGTCTTTCCTCCCTACCTCGGTCCGCTCCTTATAGGACATGTCTCGCGTGTCAGGACCCTCGAACTTTACCTACGGCCATCCATGCTAGCTGAACTCCAACTGCTCAAATTTTGGGCTCTGGAGAAAATTGTCGTCCTGAACGCTCGCTCGGAGGTCTTTAATGGACCGCCAGCTCCCACTTTTGATGATGCGCCCAAACTGCGTCACGTTGTTTTCGTGGGATATGAGAGACCCGACAAGGTCCTCTCTCTGCCGTGGCTGAAGATCACACATTTCGCTACAAATCATCTCCCTCATACCATCTCAACTCCTGAGAATGTCAACCCAGCAGGCCGAAGCCTTTCTATCGGCCGTCAGCTATCGGTTCTCTCCAAGATGCCCAACCTCTTGGAGTGGTGCGTGCGGACCCAGTATCCCACGACAGCGTCTATACGCAAATTCCAGAAGACACCTATCGCATGTCCGAAGATGCTGCATCTTTCCATCACCTCTGGCCTCCAGCGTCAACCGAAGACGGCAATTTCTCAGCTTGTCGAATGCATCAATACGCCTACCCTTTCCACCCTCGACATCGACTGCGCTGGTATAGCCAATGATACGAGAGATGAACCGGCAACCTTCCAAGCTGTTTGTAGCTTCATCGAACGCTCAGCGTGTCCTCTCACGTCGCTCTCTTTCAATAATGGCGTTGTAACCTCCGCTCTCGTCAACCTCCTCCCGGCTTTGCCTACCCTTGTCGAGCTTCGACTCACCGACATAAGCGAGAAGAACGAGGTCTTAACCTCCTTCATCAAGGCTTTGTCGAATCTCGAGGCGGGGCACGCTGTCGTTCCCCTCCTGAGCGCCCTGCATTTGAGCGGAGAGCTGACTTTCCAGTCTAACGAATTTGCCGAGATGGTACAATTACGCTGGGTGGACAACGGCGTTATGCGCCTTCGCGATGTTGAGCTGGAATGGTATAACGACATTGATCCACTGGTAAAGGTGACTGTTGATTCCCAGCTGCACCAATGCTGCGAGACTGGTTTGAGGTTGAGGACAGCTATGCGCGTATCTCGCGTCGGCGGCCCGTAACATGTAGTTCTGACAGCTATGAGTGAGTACTGAGACGCTCAATCATGGCGCACGTAGGACAGGCACGAATAAACCTTATTTTTCTCCAAGCATCAGGGCACTATCAGGGCCTAGCCAATTCTAAGGTCCCTGACTTCTATCACTGTCAGGGCGCCCCGACCAGTCCCCGATCCCGCCTCCGAAGGCCTCCGACCAATGGTTAAGCATACAAGTAGCATACAGTACACTGAGTACAGGTAAGTATGCTCTCTCATATTTCCCATGGTAGAGACACATCAAGTCGATCAACTTCTGAGAACAGCAGCTGACCATTGGATAAGTTGAACCTCACCATCCAGCACTTGCCCGCGCAAATTGCTTGAAAAAATTTTCACTACATCTTGAGATGTCGGCTGTTACGGACGGACGCTTGACATGATAAGCACACGATAGACTCGCAATGGTAAATACTCCTAATCGCGGACCAGTCGCGGTTGGCGGGACAGTCCAATTTGATAACCGGCCCGCTCCAGATAAGCACCACCTCATCACCTACTTAAGATGCTTTGCACATGTCCGAAGTCGTAGCTTCGTCTCTTCAAGTTCAATGGCGAACGCATCCCGCACTTCAGTGGACAAGGACTACGCGAGATCCGTCGACGAAATCCCTGTAGCGAAGGTCGACAATGCGTACAATGCTGAATTCCTCGCAGCTGTGGAGAAAACGGCTCTCAATCCGAGGAGCAGGCGCGCGTTCCAAGTGAGTACATCAGTTGCGTTGAACTCGAGCTATGCTTATCGCCGCAGTTGTACTTCATTGTCATGGTCGGCTTCATGAACGCGGTGTCCTCTGGCTTCGACGGCAGTCTCATGGGTGGAATTAACGACATGTCACAATACCAACAATACGTGATTATATTTCGTGTTCTCAAGACGCAATATCTGACCCAATGGTTTTAGTTCGGAATGACAACAACCGGCAAGTCGACAGGCATTGTCTTCTTGATCTACACTGTGGGGAACTGTGTCGGGTCTCTCTTCGCTGGCCCGATATCTGACCGCTGGGGCCGTCGGGGAGGCATGTGGGCCGGAGCGTTCTTCATTCTCTTCGGCGCCGCCATCGTTACGGCAGCCCAAAATGAACACTACTTCTTAGGTGGTCGGGTACGGCTCTTCCTTCTTGATTGACACAAGTCTCAATTAAAACCATATCACTAGTTCCTGCTTGGTTTCGGTATCGCAATCTCCACAACTGCCGCGCCGACCTGGGTGACTGAGCTCGCGCCTCCACAGTGGCGTGGACGCCTGGGTGGTCTCTACAACTCGTGCTTCTTCATCGGGTCTATTCCCGCAACGGGTGCTATGGTCGGAACGATCAAGATTGCTTCGACCTGGTCATGGCGTCTTCCGCTTTTGCTTCAGGTAGTTCCGCCGAGCATCGTCATTGTCTGTGCACTCTTCTGTCCGGAGAGCCCTCGGTGGCTCATTCAACAAGGTCGCGTCGAGGAGGCTAAAGCTATCTTGTGCAAATATCATAGCAACGATGGTGAAATGAACGCCGTCATTGAGGTTAGTCTTCCACTTCCGTCGAAGGATGCCATGCTAACGCGTTTCAATCTAGCTTGAGTTGAGGGAGTTCGAAGAATCCATCACTGCCCAGAAGAACATGGCGGTCTGGGACTACCGCGGCTTGTTTGACAGCAGGAACAAAAGGTGTGTGCTCCTGAGTTACGAAGAAGACTTCGAAACTTACAAGCGCCCCCGAAGGTGGAGGATGCTCTGTCTTGCTCTCATGTGTGTCAACGGACAACTCGCTGGCAATGGAGTGCGTTCCCTTCCGTGATTTCAATATGCTTGCGCGCTAACCCAGAACCAGTTAATCACCTACTTCTTGACGGTGCTGCTCAAGAACGCCGGAGTCCAGTCCGCACATCAACGCCAACTATAGTGAGCATCTCCTTTGAAGGGGATAGTACTTGGAACTGAATTCTTACCCCGAAGTAACTTCGCGAATTCTTTGCTTTCGGCGTTTGGCGCGTTCTCGGTACGTCTCTGTCGGTCAACGATTACCCTCTTTTACTTACTCTTACGGTAGGGCGCCATGTTGGCGGACAAACTCGGTCGTCGCCGCCGCTTGTACATCGGGGCCTTCGTTCTCTCGCTCCTTCTCGCAGCTGTCGCTGGCTTGTCACACAAGTGTGAGTCTTTCAAGGATGCTGTATCTGATCCATGCTCTGACACTGTCTTTCCTTCTTTCAGATGGATCAGTAGACAATACCAACATTGCGGGCGCCAATGCTGCGATTGCCATGATCTTGATCTTCGGTATCGCATACAGCTTCACCTACACGCCGCTCCAGGCATTGTACTGTGCTGAGTACGCGTTCTTTTTTTCTTGGCCTTCAAATACTGAGATCCGCTCTATAGGGTCATGAGCCAGGACATGCGCGGAAAGGGCATGGGCGTTCACATTCTGATTTCCAACATCGCCGGCTTCATCAACACTTTTGCGAACAGTGTTGGTCTTGGAAAGCTCGGATGGAAGTACTACTTTGTGTGAGTACCATTGTGTCATCCTCAGCAAATCGACACTCACGTTGTCTGCTTAGGTTCGTGGCATGGGACCTCATCGCCTCCGCTCTCTGGTACTTCTTCTGCGTCGAGACAGTAAGCCTGAGCCCCTCAAGGCATGATTCAGAATCTGACTGGGCTTACAGCGAGGGCGTACTCTGGAGGAACTTGATGAAGTGTTCAACGAGCCGTGGCCCGCTCGCGCTTCGTCCAAGAAGGTCAAGGTTGCTATCAAGGAGACGGGGGACGTTGAAGTGTTGTGATTTTACTATACTACGACTTGTAACGACTGGTACTGGATTCAATAGAGGAAATATTTCCACCACTTGAAACAGTGCAAGGATATGACGCTCCCTTGTAGGTCCGTGTTGGCGCAGACTGGGACTGCCCCGACGGAGCTGAGGATGTGCGCGGATCCTTGGGTGAAATTGACGCGATAGTCCCCGAACCTTCGAAGCTTGGCCTAGACTTTGATGACCGGGGAGGCATTCGAAGAGCCTAGACACTATTTGGGTGACACTCGGAAGCTGCCGCCGCTCGGATTCGGAAGGGACCTCGATGAGAACTGGACGACGCCTACGCTAGACACAGGTCGGGTACAGATCTTTGGGGATCACGGCGGCGCGTAAATATGAATGCGATGCAAAAATAATACCACATCGTACAGAAATCTCATCTCTCACATTTGCAGCGGACTATCTTCGCGAGGGAGCATTATGGTGAGCGGTCATGGTTGATGGCAACAAGCCAACCGAAGTCCGAAGCGTTGTGTTTTTGGAGGCAACCTTGACATGGCCTTCTTTAAGCCTCGCTGCCACGATGGCGGCTTGTAGTTGACTGTCTTCGGTTCTCTCTGTTTGCTTGGGTGAGACTAGGCGACTTGAGATTTGTCTGGAACGCGATCGGGATAGCAGCGCGAACCCCAAACGCGTCTCGCGTCATTGGCCACGCACTCATAACTGCTGACTGCTAGTGCTACACCAATGAGTGATCCCATTGTTACTGTCAAGCTGTTCTATTTCCGAATTTCGACGATAACCGGGACGGAATGACGCTCGGCCAGGACATCGCGGTGGATGTCAATGGGACATGACTTCGATTCATTGAATGCACTGTTGTACCTGATTTTCCCGTCATCACTTCGTATATCGGCACGGCCCGACGTAAGCTTCAAGGCTTAAGCTCAAAGCTGAAGCTCGAGCCGGGTGGGTGTTATGATAGACGGCGATGGTGAGATATGGCACCTGCGATGCACTGAATTGTCTGCAGCGCATTGGAGCAACATGGTCAGCGCGCTTGTCGGGGTTAGGGTGGAGGATAGCGGAAGTGTCAGGGATCCCAAGGTGGGGCAGCCGCTGGTTTGCGTACGCTGTAAGCGTCAGCGATGCGCCGCTTGGCAAGTGTCGGCGGATCCATCTGTACAGCAAGATCAGTGGTATTGTCGCGGAATTGCCAGTGGGATGCTTGAGACATAGCAGCGGTGATAGATCAGAGAAAGAAAGAGCAGTCCTTCTGTTGGTTGATAGCATATTGGCGAGATAGACCCGAGAATCCTCATGGAAGAGACAAGGTGAGATGCGAGACACACAATGACACACTGGGAAGAAGAAGAAGAAGGCAATGTGGAAGTGAGAAGATAACATGTTGGAAAGCATCAACTGATAATCATCAACTTGCGAGTACCTTTGTAAGTGGTCACTGGATGCATAGACATACTGGCTGGCCGTCGACGATGATTCTGAACGAGTTTGGTTGCTGCCGAGGATACCAGGCCGGGACTGGAATGCGGGGTAAGGTATACGCTCTTTCCAGCCGGTCGGCAAGATGGCAATGAAACAGGCAAACCAAGTCCGTAATGCAAAAGCACGGCAGTCCGTAAACGCGGAGAGCCGACTGGGAAACAGGAGGATCGGGACAACGCCACATTGTGATATGCCCCCACGGACCACGACAGAGCGGTGCTGGTGGGCAGCTAGGCGTGGCTGGGTGCGTAGGGGCGGCCCGCGATGGGAACAGACAGGAACGACGCCATGCCGCACTATCCCCGGTATGTCTGGACCGCACAGGGCGACACAGACATCGATGGTGTCAGAAAATGCGGGGAATCTGACTTACGGCATATGATCTGGGGTCAGCTGCTCCGGAAAGTATAAATACCGCTGATATGATTGTTTTGTTTTCCATCTCCTCATTGCCCCCTCTCAGACATGTCCGAAACCCACCAAGTCCACCCCGTCGCCCCGCGCGTCGCCAGCGGCCCCAAGACACCCCACATTGGCCCCGACATCCACGCCTACAAGGCCGCCCACAAGGAGACGCTGGGCCATGAGAGCGACAAGTGGTGGGCACAGGTCAGCAGCTTGGCACAGCAGGCGCTCGGCACGCACTGATTTCGCAACAGAAAGCGCGCGAGTCGCTGCACTGGGACCGCCCGTTCCGGACCGTTCGCGCCGGCGGCTTCGAGACTGGCGACATTGCCTGGTTCCCCGAGGGCGGTCTCAACGCATCCTACAACTGCGTCGACCGCTGGGCCTTCAAGCATCCCGACAAGGCATGATCCACCCATCCTGCCAGCCGTGCCCGCTAATCTCCGTGCAGACCGCCATCATCTACGAGGCCGACGAGCCAGGCGATGGCCGCGAGGTCTCGTACAGCGAGCTCCTGCGCGAGGTCTGCTCCGTCGCCAACGTCCTCAAGTCCTTTGGCATCAAGAAGGGCGACACCGTCTCCATCTACCTGCCCATGACCTGGCACGCCATTGCCGCCTTCCTCGCCTGCGCTCGCATTGGCGCCATTCACTCTGTCATCTTTGCCGGCTTCTCGTCCGAGTCGCTCCGCGACCGTGTCCAGGACTGCAAGTCCCGCGTCCTCATCACCTCAGACGAGGGCAGGCGCGGCGGCAAGACTATCGCAACGAAGGCTATCGTGGACGCCGCTCTCAAGGAATGCCCAGATGTCGAAAAGGTCCTGATGCTCAAGCGTACTGGGAACGAGGTTCCGTTCACTCCGGGACGTGATACATGGTGGCATGAGGAGGTCGCCAAGGTCCCGAACTACTGCCCGCCTGAGGTTATGGCCAGTGAAGATCCTCTCTTCATTCTTTATGTATGTCTTGCTTTGCCTTATCTCTTCGATCACTTATATCTCAATCATGCTCTAGACATCTGGATCCACTGGCAAGCCCAAGGGTGTCGTCCACACCACTGGCGGTTACCTTCTCGGAGCTGCACTCACGGTCAAGTACGTCTTCGACGTTCACCCGGACGACAAGTTCGCTTGCATGGCTGATGTCGGCTGGATCACTGGCCACACATACATCTGCTACGGTCCTCTTCTCAACGGCGTTAGCACCGTCGTATTCGAGTCGACGCCAGTCTACCCTACTCCCTCGCGCTACTGGCAAACTGTTGAGAAGTACAAGTTGACCCAGTTCTACTCGGCACCTACTGCTATCCGGCTCCTCAGGCGCCTTGGGGAGTCTCACGTCGAGGGACACGATTTGAGCAGCTTGAGGGTATTGGGCAGTGTCGGCGAGCCGATCAACCCTGAGGCATGGTCGTGGTATAACGAAGTTGTCGGTCGCAAGCAAGTGAGAAGATCGCCCGAACGCCGCTACTACAATTCATACTGACCCTCCTCGTCTAGTGCGCCATCGTCGACACCTTCTGGCAGACCGAGACGGGATCCATTGTTGTGACTCCATTCCCCGGTGCCATTCCCACCAAACCCGGTAGTGCCACTGTCCCCTTCTTCGGCATCGAACCTCAAATTCTGGACCCGGTCACCGGCAAGCTTCTCGAGGGCAATGATGTCGAGGGTGTTCTCGCTCTCGCCACACCCTGGCCTTCAATTGCTCGTACAATTTGGGGTGATCACAAGCGGTAAGCACAGCCAGCGTCCCCCCAATGGTCTCATCCTGATAGGACGCTCTCTAGGTACCTCGAGACATACATGAAGCCTTACCCTGGCTTGTTCTACACTGGTGACGGAGCAGCTCGGGACCACGATGGATACATCTGGATTAAGGGCCGCATTGACGGTGAGTCTAGTCTATTACACGCTACTGCAACGCCTCTTACTCAAACATTACTGTAGATGTCATCAACGTTTCCGGTCATCGTCTGTCTACCGCCGAGATTGAGAGCGCCCTCATCATGCACAAGGGTGTTGCGGAGACTGCTGTCATTGGGACGGCGGATGAGCTAACAGGCCAAGCCGTATATGCATTCGTGACACTCAAGCCGTACGTCTCACACATCCGCCTTCCAAGCCTGCCCCGCTGATGTTTGTTCAACTCCAGTGAATTCAAATATGATTCCGCACACGACGCTCCGCTGGTCAAGGAATTGACCCTACAAGTTCGCAAGGTCATTGGTCCCTTCGCTGCGCCCAAGAAGATCTATATCGTAAGCGACCTACCGAAGACTAGGAGTGGCAAGATCATGTAAGTGACCTCGTTTTCTTCTGGTCAACGCAGTGCCTGATTGCTTTGCTTGACAGGCGCCGTATTATGCGTAAGATTGTTGCTGGAGAGGGCGATCAGCTAGGCGATCTAAGTACCGTGGCCGAGCCTTCTGTCGTCGATGTTATCAAGCAGAAGGTCGCGCAGTCTGCTTAAGCGCGTCGATTTCGTGTCGGGTTTTCTCTCCGGTCCAGGAACGTCTCGTTCTGAAGTCAAATATTGTAAGTATGTATATCCTGTACCTGTTTGTAGTACTTCTCTCGCATCTAGTTTACTAATCTACTTGGAATTATGCATTGATCTTTTCTCTTTGACGTTCTGGTGTGAACATGCGAGCTTTGTTTTGAGGCTCATGGCCGCCGCTTCAGGTGCTGAATATATTGGCTTTCTCAGCTTGGTGTGGACTGTATTCATGAACTTTGTGGCCCCTGCCTCATGTTAGAGTCTTGTCTGGGCCCTCCATCTCTCCGTCGGATACGCGATGGGCAAACAGGATCATGTACGGAACTTTAACTTCGCATTATCCAACGCCACAATCACCAGCTGATTATATGGCCCTGTCATCGCAGTCGATCATTCTCAGGGATTCATTATCGCATGCATGGGACTTGTGCGGTCGCGAAGTTTCTGGCCGGCTTCGAGACGCGGTTTTGTGTATCTCTGGCAATTGATTTGGGGAACGGGGCAGAAGCTCCCCACATACATCAGCTGGACACCCCAAGAATACATGAATATGTCTGGCCCAGGACTGGCCAAGGTCGCTTGGATTATATGGTGCGAACACTCTAGTCACCTACTAAGAGTGACAGACGCCAAATTGGTCGGTCATCGACTCGGCTAAGCGGCCCGGAGGGCCGACGGAGCAAAAATTGAGCTCATGAAGACGAAAATACCGCCGATACATGTACCAATATCAGCAACGAGCTGGCAACGAGTAATCTACTGCCATATCACTCTCCAGGACTCTCCTCACTCGCATGTCTGATGAATACCTAAATCATATGTAGACCCTGCAATTACCATTTTAGGAAGTTGCGCCACACATGCGCCAATTCACAATGACCAAAAATAAATAAGTCCGTCAGTTTTGAAGATATTGAGTATTGGTCTATAGGTTTTACTCTTTACATCAAAAGGAACGTTTTGCATAGAAACAAAAGTTGATCAGACCCTGGGTCCGGGTGCGGTTTCTTTTGTCACGGATAGTAGGTGACTAGGGTGTTTGCACCATAGAAGGACTCGGCGCCGGGGGTAGGCGCATTGCGGACAAGCGCGTGATCTCAGATCATTGCTACGATGACGGCAAAAGCCGAACAGCCACTCTCCCACTGAATGCCAAAAAAAGTATAACGCAGTAGCTGAAAAGGCACGATGTGGGAAAGATGATGGAATGGCGCCTGGGGATTTATGCAGGCCTTACACAAGGCACGTTCGGCTGAGCTCCTGGGCATTTCAGCAACCAAGACTGACACTTGACAGATTCTATAGCCTCTCTCGAGGCACTAGCTCTATTCTCGTGGGCGGAACTTCGGGCATCGATTGTGGCCCTGTTTCGCGGCGAAAACCTAGCGGTTCCCTGCAGATCCCGTATTGGAATACACGAAGACGCGAACCCAAGGCGGAGCCCGCTTCTTCCAGGCTGATTGTCGCCCGGTAGCGAGGCGGTATCAGTCGAAGCCCACATCGAAGCCATTCGGGAAGCCTATGGCCTTGAGCGCCTAGTCAAAACTGGCTTCTTGCCTAGTTTTCGCAGGCTGAAAGAAGCCTGAAGGCTAACATGTTTTTTTAGTGTCATCATAATAATACTCAACTGGTTGATTCGATGCTCAGGAAGGATCGCGGTCGCGGATACGCTTAGGCTATTCTCTCGATCTCCGATGGCATATCCCATCTCCCATAAAACACAGCGCGTCGATGCCCGAGTCTGACCAAACCATGGACTCATTCTTCCCCCTTTTTGTGCTCTGTGCCCTTATTCTCTCGTATGCGATCTACGCCAGCTGTGTGAGGATATCGGTTTCCCATGTCAGAGGTCCACCCGAAGGCTCGTTTCTTTATGGTGAAACCTACTCTACCTTGACATGAGTCTCGTGTTGACGATCTCTTTCTCAAGGAAATCTCCCTGAATTGATGATGTGCGAAGCCGCAGAGGTACAACACTCTCCCCGCACGCTACTTTTCATCTGTCTGACACTGCTATAGATGGATTTCAAACTCCAAGACGAGTACGGCAGTATTGTACGCGTCCGAGCACCCTTTCGCGTAAGATCGCTCTTCGCGATAATTTTCGTATCGCTCAAGGAAAACCTTAGGAGGATCGCCTTCTAGTTTCTGACCCTAAAGCACTACAATACATCTATCAGTCTGCTGGTTACCGCTTCTGTAAAGCCCGCGGTCGCGTCGGTCTTTCTGGTCTACTATTTGGACCGGGTATCATCGCTGTAGATGGTGGGCATCAATTCCAAATCATTTACGGGCGGCCTTTCTTATTTTCCGCACAGGTGAAGTCCACAAACGACAGCGGAGAATCATGCTCCCCGGCTTTGGTACGCCCGAGTCAAAGGCATTTGTCCCCATCTTCTTCGAACACGCGAAAAAAGTCTGTCTGGCGTAACCTTGATAGATGAAACTTGGAGAAAACTGACGCGCCTGTGTGTTGCTGTAGATGACTTCGATATGGAAGTATGACATCTCTGGTAGCAAAGATCAAGCGGTAGTCTTCGATTTCCCTGGTTGGATCTCGAGAGCAGCACTGGACATCATCGGCGAAGGCATGCCAATCGGCACTCTCCTATTCTCTTCGAGACTAACATCGCCTTTCATTAGCTGCATTCGACTACCATTTCGGCGCGCTAGATAATTCGGACAACGAGCTCCAAAAAATGTATACCAACTTCGTGTACGTTACTTTGAAACCAACCGAACCATCTCTGACGGCTGGTTACAGATTTGACGCGTTTGCTGTCCCCACATATGCTGACATCTTAACATGGAGCATCATGGACTGGTTGCCGGGCCCAATCCTCCGATATCTTTTACGGCGCGCTTCATCCCCGCGTCTGGAACGCCGACGCAACATTCGAGAGATGAGCACGTCGGTCGCCAAAGAGCTAGTCGCCCAAAAGTACACCGCGCTCGCTGATGGGAAGTCAAGCAAGGACATTATGAGCCTACTAGTCAAGGCCAATGCATCCGCAAACCCGAGTACGCGTCTAGATGATGAAGAACTATGGGCACAAATGAAGTTAGTGACTCTTCCATGACGCTCCCAGTACCATGCTAATCCCAGCATCACGCAGTTCACTGGTTCTCACTGGTCAAGAGACAACCATGAATAGCATGTGTTGGGCATTTTTGGAATTAGCGAGGCACCCGGAAGTGCAACAACGCCTTCGCAACGAAATTCGTGCCATGCGCGCCGGAGGCGGTCAGAACGATTTTACTGCCGCGGATTTCGAATCGATGCCATACTTGGGTGCGGTGATTAAGGTGCGTGCGCCACTGGAAAAATCTGTCAGCTTGTTAAGGTTGACTTTGGATAGGAGGTCCTACGATTCCATCCCGTGGTCTACAATTCATTCCGAGTGGCGCAGCACGACGAAGTGCTTCCCTTGCTCAACCCGATCGTGACAAGCGATGGGCGGACCATAAACGAGCTACCAATTCGGAAAGGCATGCAGATCATCGGATCCATCGCAGGATATCAGAGGTCAGTTGCAAAATCTCACTCTCTCCCCGAGTCTGAACTTTGAGTAGAAATAAGAGCATCTTCGGTGAAGATGCACATACATTCAACCCCGACCGTTGGCTCAATCACACGGTGAACAGTCCGATTTCTTTAGGTGTATATGCCAATCTGTCAGTCCAGTCTACGCGTACTCCGCAGCACTGCTGTCTCACGAAACAATCACTTCTAGATTCACCTTTCTCGGTGGCGCGCGTAGTTGTATCGGTTGGAAGTTCGCGTCAGTCAATTTCGTTCTTGGGACCTGTCAGGAACTAACGTTGCTCCAGGCTGCTTCAAATGCAGACGTTTATCGTAGAGCTTATCGGAACCTTCGACTTATCGCTGAAGCATGAGGCGGAGATTATTCGACGTGAGGCCTGTTTTGTCATGACTCCGACAGTGGAGGGACAACGAGAGAAAGGAACACAGCTTGATCTTGTTGTCAGAATGGCCGACTAGAGGTTGAAGAATTGGTTATCGTTATTTCATAAATCCAGTCATATATCTCTAGTTGTTTCTCATGTCTACTTGTGGCGTAATCCACTGTAAATTCAGTCGCCGGACCGGTAGCCGAATAAGATGCATAGCCTTCCAGCTTCGAACATCCACCATGGCTTCAGTACTTCTTCGTCCTTGGCTTCGAGATACGGTCTCTCTTTATGCTCCTTGAACGACGAGTATCTTGGTGTCCATAAAGTGTTCAAAAAGACCAAGCATCTCGTTGTTTCCCTTCCTGGAGACGACGACACAGACGTACTGCAAGCATGGGAGGCGTTCTACCCCAAAGGCAGCCTGAATCCGTCGGGGCAACTTCCCGGTGGCTTCGGATTCTATTTATCTGGACCGCCCGCCTTCTTGGGCGACACCTGTGATCTTCGACGCGAGATATCGATGAGCTACCGTGTCATGTTGGAACGTGATTGGCAATGGGGACTAGGCGGAAAGCTTCCAGGAGTATGTACGTATTGCCTCTATCGCCAGCAGCATGCATATCGAGCCTCGACTGATGTGTTCAACGTGTAGTTGGAGGTGAAGGCGAGTCTGCCTATGGATGTACAGGGGGCCGCCAATATGAACGATCTACGTGTTTCAACCTCAGACCAATGTGGCGGTATGGCCCGCCTTGTTTTCGATTAAGAGAACACATATCTGACGTGACTGGATGCCAGATCCGGTGGTGCTGGCGAGCTCTACGCGTATCTACCACAGACTGATTTTAACTGGAAAGCACTTGAATCCATCCCAGGATCGCGTCGAAATGGAGAATATGGCTACTCTGTCGGTCGTGGATCGTTCAGCTGGGTACCAGGACGATGGATGACCGTTGCAATACGCGTCAAGACGGGCACACATGATGGTGAGAGTTAGAATGAGCACTATCGCTTCACTTTCTCGTCTGACGACCTTCAACTTAGGCTCGATCGAATTGTTCATCGACGGTGTGTCTGTAATATCGGTCCATGATCTGGAAATTCCCGGAGAAAGTCAAGGCATGCACTTCCAAACGTTCTTTGGAGGTCAGTACGAGTTCAGTATATAATACGTCTCCTTGTCTTTTAACAGTGTGGACAGGTCATACAGCAGATTGGGCATCACCTATGGATCAACGGGCATGGTTTACCGACATAAGTGGACTTGTGCTGAAGTGAATAACTTACGCAGGGGCTGCGCATCTTGAAGCAATCTCCAGCTGGCTGTTTTATGTACGAGGCTCTATCAAAAAAGTACATACGTGTCCTTTTATCTGTATCATCTGAGAGAGCAGAGAATCTTCTCGTCTGAGTGATGCCCGTGTCTGAGCAGAGATTCGAGGATCTCTCATTGTCAATTGAGCTGCGCGAGCTTCATGACAACTTGGGCCCACGGCAATCAGTCGCATGGCAAAGCTACCGAAGCGGCCAAGCCAAGCCGCTTGCGCAGTGAAGCACCGCGTTACAGACGCTCTCACGGTTTACCCTCTTGTCCGGTCACCATCCGCCCTCATCTAGGTGGAGCACGCAGAGATGATTCTTGCGGAACCGCTGCCAGATTTTTCCATGACCCAGAGCACAGCTCGTCGTGGAGAAGACGTTCTACCCTCGTACGAATCCGTGCTCAATGCCGATTTCGGAGGTCCTGCACGTCCTTCCGTTGCGCCGGCATCTCCTCCATTGCAATCTACCCAAACTACGCTTCCAACACCTCCGCCGCAGCATTCCAGACGCCTGCCTCCGCAAGCAATAGCACCTATTCATCCGGAACGCTCGGTCCGGACTCCCCCTCGACGCCCACATTCATCCACATTCCCTCGACGCCCCCCGGCGTATACCCCCCTTCCAGCACCTCCGACGAGACGAAGATCCCAATCTCACTCGGACGTCCGCCATCGACCATCGAGACGGCGTCGGGCCACGTCCCCCGGCCCGCGACGTGAGGCTGATGACACATCCCCGCACCGCCCTATACGACCCCAGCATTCCCAGTCGTGGCCGGCTGGGCCCCGCTTATCCAGTACTCCAGGCTCGCCCGCAGAGCTTGTTGCGCTCGCAGAGTCCAGACGTGCATCGTTCTTTGCATCCAACAAAAAGACGGCGCGTCTAGTTCGTTCCTCAGTCTTAGAGTTCGCGAGCAAACTGGATGGTGTCGCCGACCCAAATGAGACACTTGATCTCTTGCAGAAAGCATGCACGACGTGCAATCTCTCCATCGGCTCTATTCTACGGGAAGGGAAGGTCGAGGGTCATTCGCCTCTATACTGGGCTGTCGTCAAAGGGTACAGCGACGCAGTCATGCAGGCGTTATTAAAGTACGCGCCGGGCGGAATTGACGACGAGATTCGTCACGCCGTCATCATACGCGCAGATTGGAAGCTGTACCAGCGAATAAGACACTGGCTTGGGATACCTGGACGCGTCAAAGTCGATGAGACGAACAGCACACGGTTCGTCGTCCATCTCCAAGATCTCTCACGCGATGTTGGAGTGGAGTTTCTCGCTCGCGGAAGATTATGGCGTATCGACTTTCCCATCGGATATGTGACTCTCTCCTTGCAGTCTCACAGCCCACAGACCTTTGTCGATGCACGTTTCCATGGTAGCATCTCAGCTTCCCGACCGTCAGTAGAGGTGGCGCTCAAATCCTACCAGCAACTTCAACCGCCAGATCGTAAAGGGCGCGTTAGAAAAGTATCCAGCCCCATGCCCATCAACGTGAAGCTGGATCGAGCACGTTTGGACGTTGATCTTGTCAAGCCTCAAAGCGACGATAGTCTTTGTGTTATTTGTTGAACTTGGACACCGGACAGTTGTACAATTATCTGGACACTTGTATCAATCTTGTAACACCGCCAGTCCGTTTTCTAGCTATTGCCTGAATACTAAAAATACAGTAGAATTATCGTCCATGAGAAAGGACACCAACAGATTACAACAAATCAAGCCTTCACATTTTCGCAGTCCAGTGCCGTGGGCCACCTCTTGTCGAGCCACTCGCGATATAATCTATCAGTCTGCTTCTGACGAGACTCGGCCTCTGGCATATCGTCATTGATACATATGAATGCGAGGTCTTTCTGGATGTCGGTCTGCTTCAACCTCAACCTCCCTTGCGTGAAAGAGGTTATGCCGAAGAATCGAGTAGGTGATTGGCCCATTACATACGAGTAGCGGTGGAATAAACGGACGGCAAACGCACGAGGATTCCGTGGAAGAGGCGGTGGGTCTTCCGGTAGCCAGAGAGGGAGAATCAGTGCTTCGTCAGACGGAGGAGGTATAACTTCATCGGTTGACTTTGGTGGAAGGAAGACAGATAGCCCGGTCTCCACGCTTGTTGCCTTCGCCATTGCTAACACTAGCTCGATGTTAGAGCCTCGGAAACTAGTACGAGAAAACTCGAACTTACATGCGTCGCCGCAGGCTTGATCATGCATTATTATTCGTCGGAACAAATCCCAAGCTCTCTCTGACTCCAGACCTAGGCAATCAGCGCGCTTTATGGTCTCCATCAGCAGCTCGCCCTCATGAGAGACAGCGAATCCGTCTTGGGATGCTGGGATCACATAAGCCACAAAAACTTTTTGAGCTGTTTAGCATACGACTTACTCCACGCATAGACGGTATCCGCATGAAGAGTTGGATTCAACGCTCGTGGCGGCTCCAGCCCAGCTGAACGCATATTCCACTCGATCGCGTCATCCGTCGAACTCTTCAGCAATTCCACTGGAATCTCATCCCGATCGTCCGAGCCGCCGACCTCTTTCCACATCTTCGCCTTCTTCTCCTCCGTGAGAATGCCATCCTTGTCGCCCCATTTCGCGACAATCCACGACCATAACAAGGCTTCGCGGTGTCGCTCAATCACAAAATGTGTCGACAGGAAGATGGTGTTTCTGCCCAGACATGAATAGAGATATGTTCGTGAAGTTTTCATAACTTACACCTCGATTTCGGGTGGAGTCGCGTGCGAACCACGAAAACGCGACAGTGGTGTCCATGAGAAGAAATCCACAAACATCATGGATGCCTCATGCATTAGAGGTAGCGAGAAGGATCGCGCGTTGTGTTGTATGTACGAGCGTTGGCGGGTCGCAAACCGCGTATCTGTGCGCTTGTCAGTCAATGGTGAAGTGTGGAATACAGAAAAGTGTCCCACTCAAAAGATGATCACTCCAACCCATTGAGCGCCACTCGTGTTCTCCACCGGCCTGCCCAGAGTCGTCGCCCCCGACTGGTCTGCCAGTATCCACACGGAAGACGGGCCCGTAAAGTGGGGAGTGGAATGCCGATGGTGGCATCTCCAAGGCAAGATACTGGTCATCATTGATAGCTATGCTGGTTGGAATGGAGTGAGAAAGCGTAGCAAAGATAGTCAACCGAATGTCCTACATGTTTTCTGACGTGGTATCAGGATTTAAATTGGATAGCTGAACTTCTATAGCATGGCTGTGAAATGTCAGTCCACATTTAGGAACGGCGAATCGAGAGGCTGAATTTCACCTATTGAACGTGGGAAGCACTTTTTCGCGCCAGGCTTCTACCCCGTCCAAATCTTCGACAATCCCTGAGGATTTGCCGTAGCGAAATAATTGACTATCTGGAGGGAAGTCAGGCAATACATCTACTATGCAATGAAGGGATCTCACCATGAAGTAGATGTATGGACGCGCGCCCTCCGAACCTCGTTGAATAAGAAGAAGTGTTTAGCCACTGCGGAACCAATCCAAGCCGTTGACTGGAGTCTTCGGGATCTTCTACATCCGCGGTGATGATGTGCCACCTATTATCTGTCCACTTGTGTGTAGCCTGGAAGGCGGACCGTACAGAATGGCGCAGCTCATCATGTTCTCGGAAGCGCGCGTTCAATGGATGATGTCCAGTCTCCTCAATGTAATGAGTCCTGATGGTCTCGTGGAGTTTATCTCTGGAGAAATCTTAAAATGTAAGAAAATGCATTGAGAGAGATGCACGCACGAGCCATTCACCCAAGTGTACACGAGGTCAATGGTAGCCTCCTCTACCGCCTCTTCTGCACAGGGTCCGTCCCAAGAAGCATGACTGACCCAGTGATCTAAACAAGCGTCCGACAGTGCGAGATGGGATTTTATTGGCCTAATAAGAGTGTCCTTCAATAGCTGGGGTGCCGTCGGTCTGGCGAATGCGTGGTAAACGACCCCATCACGAATCACGATGTCCGCGAGAGACGCCCCTTCATTGGCAGGCTGAGGTACGCCATCGCCGGCGGTGTCGGAAATCCATGTCGTTGGTAGGTCTTCTGAGTCTGTCCAAGGGTATATCCGACTGTGGAGATAGGCGAGAGGAGTTATAATGGTGAAAACTGCCACTATGAGAAGGAGAGGACGCCTGGTGTGCTGCTTCGTCCTACTGCTCAGAAAATCACGGAGAAGATGGCGAGCATTTTTAGTGGGCGTTGGATTATGCAGTGGTAGTGGAGAGTACGAGGAGTCCATGCAAGTAGAAGGAAACAAAGATGATCACGGATTAGCGCTGAGCTCCAGGAGAAGACATGGTGGTACTGACATAATTGAGCGCTATAATATAATCTGGGCACACGACTGTCGTTGCTATATTTATCGACTGGCAGTGCTAAATTTGTCGAGATCAGCCCTTATGATGCTTTTGATCAGGTTTTGATTTTGAGGAACTACGCACCGACTACGCCTTTCGACTTGAACTACGCGTGAGCGATAGTGCGCACGAGGGAAGTGGTATGCTGACCTGCCGTAGCTTGATAAAGTAATAGCGCAGACTCGAAGCAGACAGGGAAGGCTGTTATCAGAGTGTCTAATTCTCGCTAAACAAACATTGACGAGCTTGGAGTACAGTCGCTCTGCACATAAAATTAGGCATCAGTAGGTTCTTCAAGAGCTCGTGACGCCGCAACTCGAACCCAGAAGAACGATGGGGATAATCGATAAATATTGACTTGATTTGCGGCTTTGGAGCTCGACGCACAGCTGTTGAATGCACAGTCGAAACCCGTAGGTCTTTCGTTGCTCAGCCGACCGACAATCGGATATCCTGTGTCGTGTACGCGCTCAGCGCTCAGCGTCAAGGACAAAGCACAGATGCTAGAAGATTCGGCTACGGCCACAAAAAATTGAAGGGAGTCTGGACGGAAGAATGAGCTGATATAGATGGATATCAACACCACTCACCTTGCATCTTGTCCAAACCCGTTCGAGCATTGGCCGAACACTGACGCAGTCGCACAGGCGTCTTGGAAGTCAATTGATACGCTGTCTCTTTATTTTGAAATTTGAGTGAGAGTATCGAAGGAGAGTATCGGACGTCATCCGATCGTCAACACGCACGATTCCTGGTCAGACTTGACATATGTAACAGAGGATCGTAATGAAGCTGGAGGTTAATGAGGTCTGAACCTCACGACGAACGTACATACATGCATATGATACAACAGAAACTGAAGTTGACAAGGAAAGGATTCTTCGCAGTCCTCGACTACATCACAGTGCTATCGTTTGATAAGATATTTCGGTTTGTACATTTACAGATTCGTGTGTGAGTAAGTATACAATCATGAACGTTCAAAACGTGCAGATCTCTCCCTTTTTTCTCCAATTCATGCCTTCAAGTCGAAGACGATGCGTCCGGCAATGGTTCCGGCAGTCATTCCATCATAGACCCTGGAAGTCGCGTTGAGAGGGGTTCGAGTAGCGTAAGGAAGAGCAGACTCACTCCTTAATGTCCTTGAGGTTCTTGGTGGCGAAGTGAACCTTGACTTCTCCACGTGCAGCAATATCTAAAGCCTCCCGAGCGTCCTGGCGATTACCGACGTACGAACCAAGGATGCTTATGCTTTTGAACACGGTAAAGAAGATGGACGCATTCAGTGTGGCCGTTCCCGGAAGACCTATGCGGAAGGGGTCAGTCAGAGGTTGGGGGTGTAGACCGAGTGATTGAGGAAGAGCAGTTTAGATAGAGTTGGGGAGTCAGGGAAAGAAAGAGGATGGGTAACTCCGAGAGGTACGCACCTACAGCCATCAGAGTTGCGCCTGGGCGGAGGTAGTCCAGGGCCTGGGTGTATCCGCCGCTGGTAGCAGCAGTGACGACAGCCGAGTGCGCACCAGCGCCGCCAGTGGCGTTCTTGACGTCGGCGACGATGTCTTGGGATTTCTTGAAGTCAATCCAGACCTCCGCGCCCAGATCTTTGCATAGCTTCTCCTTGTGGTCGCCGGTATCGATGGCAATGACCCTCAGACCGCGAGAACGAGCGTACTGGACAGCGAGATGTCCGAGTCCTCCACCAGCACCGGGGATTACGATGTAGTCACCCTGTTGGGTCTGGGAATATTTGATGGCACGGTATACGGTGACACCCTGTGATTGAGATTAGGAGGCAACATATATACGTGGTCAATTGAGAACGTACAGCACAAAGAATAGAGGCGGCAGCATCACTAGCAAAGCCCTCGGGAATGGGAGTAACGTGGTTGACAAAAGACACAACGTATTCAGCAAAAGTTCCGTCCACGGTGAAGCCGGACAGCTTGGCCTGGGAGCAATCTGGGATACCGCAGTAAGTAGTTGCTCGGCTAGTGATGAGAAAGTCTTTGCCATACTCTGCTCGCGGCCTTTGCGGCAGTCCTCGCAGTTGAGACATCTGTCACGAGGGGGTCAATGGAGAGACTATGGAATGGGAATGAAAGCACTAACGAATCAGCCAACCATTTGATGCCGACGCGCTCGCCAAGCTTAACCGGGGAGTGGTTGGTATTGTCACCGATAGCAACAACGACACCGACGCCTTCGTGTCCACCAATAAGGGGAGTCATAGCCTGGACAGGCCAATCACCAAGGGCAGCGTGGAGATCGGTGTGGCAGCATCCTGAAGGTTGTTAAAATCTTGTTCAACCGCGTCAGAATGAGAGGTACATACCGGAGGACTCAATCTTGATCAAGCACTCGCCGGGAGCGAGGTCCTTCTGCTGCCTGACGGGCCAGTCAGTCTTGATCTCAACGGCACCGCCAGCCTTGGGGACAACAGCGACGCGTTGGGTAGCGGGGATTTGGAAAGACATCGAAGCTGATGTTGAAGATAGGGCTTGATGACTCAAGTTGAAGAGGGGTGCTGCTATAGAGTTGGAAACCTTGCCAGCTTTTAACCTCTGGTATGCGGATATCCGCGTTTCCTGCTGCACGGAATAAGCAGGAACTAAGCATGACAGCGCGATCGCGCTGGGACCCCGTGGGGTAGGGCATGTGATGAGGGCATAGATGAAGATGTCGTAAAAAGACCAACGCCACTGAAAAGAGGGAGCCGCATACAGTAATGAAACTGTTTGTTGAGTCACTACCCCAGCACTACCCTTGCAGTTGCTTCGGCTCAGGCTCTGATGCAGTATCAGCTGAGTGCCATCGTGGACAGCGGACGGCGTCGCCCTGTAAAATCGAAGAGCATACTGGTCATGATTATCAGTTTCAAGTGTCCGCAGGCTTGATAGCGCTTAGCAGAGTGGTCAGTTGAGATATATGTGCTGAGGAATCCGCGGCCAGCTGGAGCAGGGACTGTTGTCAAGTAACCCTCGAGACAATTTGATGGAAGAGTAGGGAATGCGGCGCCTGTTGGGACTTCGGAAGATTCAACAAGCCAAACCATCCCGATAGATTCGTTGGATGTGCGCCACGTATCCTGAGCGTAGAGTATCCCAAGCTGCTAGTCAGCTCTTCTCGAAGACTTGCCTATAGAAGAGATGTTTGGCGTCAAAAAGAATGGAATACCAATAAGTATAAATACAACAGCATGGACCTACGATCTAGAGCTTGCTCAATCGTCTTCCATCATCTTGTCGTTCGGCTTCCCTGCATCAGGTTGATCCAAGCCCTTGGCGTCCTTGCGCAATTCCTCTTCTTCAAGAGCGAGGGTGTCCTGCAAGTCATCTTCTTCAATGTCGTCGTCGCCCTGATCGCCATCCGAAACAATTTCTTCCTCCTCTTCTTCGACTTCCTGATCCTCTACTGGGCCATCATCGACATCCATATTGGTGGGACCGCTGGAAATAGACTCGGCTGGGGTGGCAAGAGGGGCGGATGTGAATGGCGAAGTAAGAGTGACGGTGCCAAGTTTCTCCTTCTCCTTTCCTTTGGCCTTCACTGGAGCAGTAGCCGCCTGCCCAGCAGGTGGTACAGATGTTGATGGACCGCTTGCCTTGCCCCGAGTGGAGGCGGAAATGATAGTCGAAGTTCCCTTTCTGCTCTTGTCCGTCTTCGCGAGCTCGCGGTAGACTGAGCATGCTTAAGTGCGGCGCCAAAATAGCAGAACGGGCTTGAGCGTACTCTGCAACTCCTCCTGCAGACCTTCGACGAGGTCACCTAACTCCAACACTTCGAGTGCACGCAGGACGTCTGTGGCTGAGATGCTCTTGTGTTGTTTCGAGATGGCCACGTCGTGAGCGCTGAGAGAGAGAAAAGCGCGTCAGAGGGGCATTTCCACGCGTCAAAGTGGGTAAACTTGCGTAGCGGCTGTGGGCGAGTGATGAGGCGCGTTCCGTAGAATAGAGCGTAAACAGCGCACCCAAGTAGTTCACAAAGACAGTCGAGCCCTTCACGAGTGATAACACCGTTTCCTTCTGCAGTTTAGCATTCTCAGGTATCTGCAGGGCAAATCTAATTGAGGGTGTGTCGGATTGGAGGCATGGTTACTGACGGCGGATCTGGCTATCTTGATGATGACGCTCTTCGGTAATTCGAACTGCTCTATGCCATCCGAGACAAGGTCCTGCTGGGCCTGGGCGGATATTGAGCCGGAGGCAGCCTCTTTGCGTGGCATAACGTCGTGGGAGGATGAAAGAAGGAGAGGTTGCTTGTGATCGGCCCGTTGCGGCATGTTGCTCTCGGCGCGTATGTTTTCGTAAACAATCTTTGTAAACTCGTACCTCAAGGTCTGAAGATGCCGAAGGAGCATCCGACCACTATCCGACCTCCATCACCCCATTCCGTCTCGAGGAATGCCTGCAAGGAGACCCCACAACAAATCCCGGACCGGTTGCAGAACTTGCCGCCAACGCAGAGTGAAGGTACGTAGGTCTTCCAGTGCCTCAACCCGAGTTCGAGTTCACTGTTCAGTCAGTGCGACGAGACCACCCCAGTATGCGCTAATTGCTTCAAACGAGAAGTGCAATGCATATGGAATAACTCACCTGGGCCTGCGACCACGCCACCAAAGGCAATGCCGAACTCTCAATTGCAGCCAGTCATTCTCAACGCGTTTCCACCCTCTCTGGATTTCATGACCCTCGAACTCATGCACCACTATACCCATGATGCTTGCCTGACCCTTCATTCCGCCGACCTCGAGCTCTGGAAAACTGTTGCCAGTACAGCTTTCAACGGGAGGTCTTCTTGCCTGATGCATGCTATACTCGCGTTTTCGGCCCTTCACCTGTATACCCTACATCACTGCGATCCCTCTGCCACGAAATACGCGTACGCGGCCGCTAGTCATCGCAGCCAGGCAACGAAGGAGCTCCCTTCCTTCGCAGATCTACCGCCCGAAGCAGATGACGGTGCTCTGTTTCTTACCCACTCTTTCTTATATGTGATCGGCTTTGCAATGGCCGCGCCATCCGTGTACGAGCGAAGTGATTGGATCCACTTCCTTCGCAGTAAACCCAGTCACATTGCATCCAACTGGACGTCGTATGCATCAAGTCCCCTTGGCCCGTGGCTGAGCGCCTTGGCGATGACTCATGGGTTACTGACCAACCGCCTGGTCTTCGACTGCGATCACGATACTGAGCCCGGCTTTCCCAAATCCTTGTCCACCATCCACCTACCCTTAGCCTGGGTGCCAGATGCCGACGAGCTACGCGACCCCGCAGTGTCGGAGACCTATCTGGCGGCCGTGACTCAGCTCAAGAGGATGTGGCTAGCGTCTTTGCAGCCGTCGTACGACAGTTACACTTTCTCCGCCTGGTTGGTGTATGTTCCCGAATCGTTTTTGCAACTGTTGTGGGAAAAGCGCCCCCGCGCCCTCGTTCTCGCAGGACATTGCTGCGCAATCATGAGACGACTGAAGGGACTGTGGTGGGTGCGAGGAAAGAAGTGGACCGAGGAGATTGATGCTATATCATCTGCCGTTGGAGGCGAATGGCGTCCGTGGTTTGATTGGATACCAGACGTGGAGGACAGTTTTTTCGACCACCTGCTTCGAAATGATCATAATGCTACAACGGACTTAGATCTGTACACGAGTGGTTCACATCGTCAAAGCGTCACATACTGATTACACACCTACAGCCTGGATTTCTGGAAGATTACTGCTACATAATGTACAATAACTGAACTACAACTACTGAGTGCTATCTACACTGAATACTCCACGGGACTCATTGATTACGAAGAAGAAATATCGCGAGCGCTCAAACCCTTCTTTGAACATGCCTGGAAGATATTTTCAATCTCCGTATCGTCAAAGAACACACTCTGAGCATTCATATCTATCTCTAACACCTCAAGCCAAGGTAGAGCCGTGATGAAGGCATTGACAGCTACATAGGCGGTCTTGAGAGCAGCTGTCAGTCCGACCATCTTGTGATGGGCGATATCATCATCATCTGCATGCATCATCATCTCCGGCGCGTCTCGACGACAAGGATGAGGCACGGCAATCCAAAAATTGCTGGGTTACAAGCACATCCTCGTTGGAATAGCAGGCGGGAAGCTGGATTAACAGCGAGTCCAGTCGCGAGACGTCGAGGACTCGGTGAAGAGGTGCTGGTAGTAACAAGGTAAGCGACACGACATGCATACGAATCAGATAACGGGCGTACACATCAAAGGCGCGTAGATATAACGCTCCCCCAATGCTTCCTCGTCTGACCTATGAGAGGATTCGGGAATATGCCGAACCTATCGAATTGCGCCACAGGGCTTGCAGCGCGAAAGTTGAAACGCCATCGAAGGAACAGAGCTCTTACACCATGGCTGGAATGTTTGGGTTTTGGCGTCAATATATTCGTCGTTCATATGCTATTCCGTTTCGTCTCCAATTGTCTTGTCCTACGATCTCGGTGGGAAAGATATTGGTATTCGGTTGTGTGAGAAGTTGTGTAGGCATATACAGCGAGAGAAGCTCGGTTTGGCTACTAGCACAAACTTGCACCGAATTTCTTCCATAGTCCTACACATCTCTAGAACGACTGCTCAAGACTGAGTGATTTGGGAGCTCGATGACTCATATTGAGGCTGTGAAGAGTCGAGGCCGGGAGTACGCGACGTGTGGTAAGGTGTACAGATCAACCCACTGAATGTGCGTCTGGCTGCTTCTTCTTGCACGTCGCCACGCTTTGTGTGAGTGCAGTGTGGCCTTCGAAGTATTCGTGAAGCGAGGCTATAAGCTTAGTATAACAGCAGGCACTGAGTAGCTTCTTCGGGATATTGTCCACTCCTAATCGCTTTCCAGATCTTTGCATGCATGTCTTTGTCAAAGTTAAGATGCGCAATTAAGATTTGCTTCATATAACTGACCTGTAGCCCTTGCGAACTTCTTCTCGTTTCTTCGGCGTCCACTGTTTCTCAGGCTGGAACTGCGAGTTCAACGCCACCATATCCTTGTCCAGCGCTGTCGCTCTTCAGCACAACAAGATTTGATTGTCTCGTGGACGTACCGGGAATGTCGCCGAACTTCTTGAGATTAGACAGAGGCAGGCTATTCCTGTATATACACAGAGCCTTAGCAACGCTGAACAGTACCGCGCGTGAAGGAGCACACGTACCATGTACCGCGCGAATCGTAAAAGTGAACGATGACGTTGTTGCCCTTGTTCTTAGTACGATGCAGCTCTTGTATGTTCTCTGGAATAGAGGGAATATCATCATCGAATACCACAGCAGGCGTCCACGGAAGGCCGACTACTCCTTTCATAAGATGACGAACGCGGCAGTCCGAATGAAAGACGTACCGACTTTGGCCCAAACTGTCAAGCAGATGAAATTCCTCTACATGACGATCAAAGTAGTAGTACGCACCGAGAGTCCTGTATTGAGGCAGAGCACCCCCAAGGAAGTCACCGAGATCGGGAGGTAGTCGTTTAGTGTTACCTGGAGCCTGAGGGGAGGCCTTCGAAGAGATGCGTTGGCGCTTTCTGGGCGAAGATTTTGCTCGTTCTGCTTTCGCATTCGAACTGCGACCATGGTCCTCGACTTCCGTGTTGTGGCCAGTGAGATTGGGTGTGTCGAGTGTTGCGGTTTGAGCAGATTTCTGTTCAATTGTTGGAGAGGGCACTCTGCTGTTTTGTGCTAAAGAAGGCTCTGGCGAATCCTCGCGCTGTTGAGACGGCGTCAAATCACGTAGCGGTGAATGCTGGGGCTGAGCAACGCGTCGAGCCGCCATCTCGTCTAATTTCAGAAGCTGCTGAGCGATGACCTCCTTCATTGCGGTGGCGTTTGTTCCGGCTTTGGCAACATAAAGAGCGGTGCGTACACCGGAGATGTCTATATGCTCCTGGACGTTGAGGCTTAAAGCATCGGTATGTCTCTGTTGGTTTTTGTAGATCTCAACTGACAACAAGGTCCAAAAGGTGAATTGAAGTGCGACAAGTGGTTTGAACCCACCATTGAGCGCATTTTTCGTCATGTCTAGTTCGAATTGCAAGGCTTCGTTCTTCCTTTTGAGGGAACGAATCTCCTTCTCAAGACCTTCCCGGAATCTTTGCCCGCAATCTAAAGTGTTGTAGAAGTCAGTATCGCGGGATCTTAGTTTCGGAAAACATCTTGTGTACCGGCGTGTGGTGATGGAGGGATTGGGGTCTGGGAGGTTGAGATAGAAGTCGGTCCCACCCCAGAAGATCTGTCCTGTTGAGCGGAATGTTCGCCGGTAGGTGTGAGTAAATCTTCACCCAGCCGAACTCCTGGCTGCGAGGCTGTAGAGGGGACGATGGTAGATGGAGATGGAGAGGAGCCAAGGGGGGACGAGTTGGAGAGAGAGAGGGTCAATGAAGCACCCGCTGCCAGCTGCAACGGTTCGATGCAAGACAACACCGTAGAGGGCGTCGTGGAAGTATCATTGGGAGATTGTTGACTGGCATTCGTCTGCACCAGTCAGTAATGGCCAATACATCTAGCTCACTGTGGTGTACCTCTGGCTTGAGATGATCTTGTGCTTGACGCCCATGTATATCAGTGTTGCTGTTCCCTTTTCTGTTTACCGGCAGAACATCTGCTCTGGTTGCCCCAGAGGATCCTGAAATTGCGCGTTCTCCAAGCATTCCGAATACAACACCAGGCTGGGGTTTTTGTAGACGTCCACGCTTCCGCTTCAGTGGTGCTGCAGTGGGAAAAATCACACTATCTGAGCAAGATCATGCATTGAGCTCTGAGAGCGGGCCAAGAATCGCCGAATCTACGTACCCTCTTGAAGTTTTGAGGAACCCGCATACGCCAAGTATGGCTCACTGGGGGCAGAGCCAGACTCCATGTTCGTTTCGGGAAAGCTAGGTTGACAAAGTTGTGCTAGGACGAGTTGTGATAGGATGACGGAATGCTCGTGCAATGTATGATACTACGACGCACTGGAGTAAGGATAGTGAGACTGTCGCAGAACAAAAATCAGATGATATTCACGCGGATTTCGAGAGGGACGAGCGCGAACTGATAGTAAATGAAGGCCAATGATGGCAGCTGGGCAAGACGCGGCACTCGGACCGTAGGCAGGAAATCAATTTCTGAACGCGTGATCATTAAATCAATGTCATGTCGCACTTCGAGCGCTAGCTGCAGACAGCAGCCAGGTGCCCAAGCGCTCATGATGAAGGTGCCGAGGCACGTTTGCCCTTTCGGGATATCGGACCGAAAGTGAGCACCTTCGATCTGACTCCGATCTCCCAATTTTTCTGTCTTAGCCTCCACTCGACTTATACCCTGTTCAGTTATTGCTTTGGACACTTGCAATGAGTCTAAGTGCGCTGCTGTCCTCTCAGTCGGTCTGCTAGCTGATTAAGCTGTGACCCTACTCGCAGACCTCGATAGCCTTGATGGGCGCCTTTTATTTGCCATCCCGAAGAAAGGTTGGATCCCTCCGAATTGTGTCGGTGTCGACTTGTAATTGAAGTTTGTGGTACAGGGAGACTATACGATAAATGCATGAGCCTCCTTGCAGGTAAGTTTGCTGACTCGATTAGAGTCTGTAGAGGTGTAACGGTCGATATAGGCGCGGACATACAGTTTCGGCGCAATCCCAGATTAGATGTCTGTCTTGTCCACAATCACCCCATAGCTCTGTCAGTCCTCGCAGTAAAATCTAGAAGACACTCTCATCTGAATCCCATCTCGTCAGCGTTTTCCTACCCGCCTCAGATATCCCATCCTTCGTTGGAAAGGGAAACGTCGATCTTGGTATCACCGGCCACGATGTCATCCTGGAAGCTCAAATGCAGACTCTCGTCACGGAGGTGCTACGACTGGGCTTTGGAAAATGCGCCTTGCAAATCCAGGTGCCAGAAGCGGGACCCATAACATCAGTCCAGGAATTGTCGGGCAAGCGCGTCGTCACGAGCTTCGAGGTTCTAGCTGGAGAGTATTTTGCCAAATTGGACGACGAACGTCAGCTGGAAGGGGATGCGAGGACCAAGATAGAATATGTTGGGGGCAGTGTAGAGGCTGCTTGTGCTCTGGGTTTGGCTGATGGGATCGGTGAGACGCGTCATTTCCTGTTAACTTGTCCGTTGCTCATATATCTACTAGTTGATCTCGTCGAATCCGGCGACACGATGCGCGCTGCTGGTCTGCACGCCATCGCCACACTTCTCGAAACCGAGGCCGTTCTCATCAAATCCTCCATCACTAAACACCCCGCCCTCGATCCCCTTATCAATCTCATAACTTCCCGCATTGCCGGTGTCATTGCTGCAAACAAATATGTCATATGTCAGTATAACATCGCACGGAATAAACTCCATGAAGCAGCCGCCATCACCCCTGGTCGCCGCGCACCGACAGTCAGCCCTCTGGAGGAGAATGATTGGGTCGCGGTCAGCGCGATGGTGGAAAAGAAGAAGATAGCAGACATTATGGACCAACTGGTCAAGATCGGCGCAGAAGATGTATTGATCTTCAACCTAGACAACTGTAGAGTATGAGTGATTTATATTAGCAATTGTAACTCTTCCGCAAGCTTTCACGACATCGCCATCTACAGCTCAATATAGCTACCACACAGCAAAGGATTGTTTTTGCTGCTAGAGCCGGTATAATGGACAGCTACTCAATTCGAATAAGTACTTGGAGACGATATGAGCACTTCCCACGGCATTGCTTTGCTTTCCTCCACTATTGTCGCGTCTCGTTGACAGCACCAAAGCTCCAGTAACCTCTGGTGAGACAGTCTCGACTCTTTCCATGCTGATCTACATGCTGACTGGCGTATCGGCCAGATGGCACACCTACCACAGGAATTGATTGACAGAGTCATCGCGCACCACGATGGCGACGAGGAGACGCTACAGGCGTGTACCCTCCTGTGCCGGTCCTGGTCTGGTATCGCTCGAAGCTGGCTCTTCAGAACCGTCGCTCTCGACGACCAGTATGCAATTGACCGATTTACCAGCCTGCTGAACCACTCTCCCGAAGTCGCTCACTTCGTAACAGCGCTTCGCCTCGATCCGACCTGGGGCTCGGATATTTCTAATCTGGGGGTGTTCTTCCCTCTCTTCAAACGTCTACGCGAGCTGCGTTTTGCCACAATCCAGTCGTGGTATAAGGGTACATTTGTAGTCCGCCGTGAAAGATACGCTGTAAATTGTTTTTCTGGAGTCTTGATCACCCCGCACCAGACACCAGAAACGCGACTCGTTGAGCTGGGAGATGATTCGTCGGACCGTGACGATGACTCCGACGATGAGCAGGTCGAGGCACCCTCTACGTTCTCCCTCATCAGTCCCACTACATGTGCTGTCTTCGAACCTGCATCCCAGGAACTTGGTCACTCGACGACTTCTGCTGAATACGACAGCTCTGCCCTCCTTGATCTTCGCGTTGATCAGGTTCCGATCGACCCTCTCCTCGATATCCCCGTGTCATTAGCGGAGAGAGTATGCAGCGAGGCCGCCTCAACCGCAGGGCACCCTTCTAGTGAAACTGGGCAAAACGTCCTTCCTCCCTCGCATTCTCTGGTACAAAACGAATATGACCGAATCTTGAGGACAACTTTCCCCGGCTCCATGTTTCTACTGCCTGTCAGTCCGCAATCTGAAGAGGAGGAAAACGCTTCCCCTCACGATTATCGGCCAATACCCTGTCCTGTTCAACAGAGCGATTCCTCCCTCGCGCATCCTCGGAACTTTGGATTCGATGAGTGCACCTCAGTGCCGATGATTACTAGCGCCCAATATACCCCGTCACGGCGTTCCGAGTCCCCAGAGCCCGAGCCCCCAGAGCTGGTTGACCAGATGCCTCTCTTCTCGTCATTGCAGATGGTGACAGCTCTTGTATTCGGCGAGCGCGCTCGATACCCTTCCTTCGTTCTGCCCGCCCTCAGGTTCCTCCCTAAAGTCAAGGAACTGACCTTGAGAGATGTCACTGCAGACGCGGATTGGATCGAGGTGGCGTGGGGGCTCGAAGAGGGTCTGAAGGTCCAAGAGGTCATCGAACAGCTACCCATTGCGCTGACCTGTTTGACGGTCTGTCGCGTCGATGTGGAAGTCCTGGAGCATCTCGTCGCGCACCTTGACTTATCTTCTTTGCGGGAGCTTTCGGTTCTGAACCTGCGTGGCCTGGTGAGCTCTTCGTCGCTCGTCGTCCAGCGAATAATGCGCAGGATGGGTCCGTCTTTGAAGACTCTCCAGTTGGATGTGCAGTTGAAGGGTCAGCGTGCTTTGTTCGAAGTTATTGTTTGTTAACTGACACGGGTGTTTTCCAGAGCAACTACCGGAGACAACTGAATTGGAGAGGCTGGAATCACAAGTAATGCCGACTTCAATGGCTGACATGGACGACTCGAAAGTGCATCTGGAGTCTCTTGCCGCGTCTTTGTCGACCAGGGGCAATTCGGCGATTAAGAAGATTGTCCTGCACCAGATGCGTCATGCGATTGAATTGGAAGACACATGGGATGCCCTGGACAAAGTCGTGTCTGGTCTTTCTTGCCTTGAGGAGCTTCAGATCAACACGGATAGCATGTACAGCCCCCCTTATGCTCCAGTCGATGCTAAGGCGGTCCTTCCGATTTCGTGGAAGAAGGGCATTGTAAGAATGTCCTACATTTGATCGTCCTGTTGGGTGTCTGTAACACTGTACTTACTGGTTATTTCATATTCATGTCGAGAGAATCATTGTATACACGGGAATAATATGGTTCAGGACATTGAATTTTTACAGCAAAATACAGAGAGTTAATACGAAAGCGTCTCAACGATAGCATCGACAATTCGGATGGCGTCTGGTATGTGGAACTTCTCAAAATGCAATGCAACGGGTAGGTCCCAGCCTGTGACCCGTCTGACAGGTGCGTTCAGCTTAAGGAAGCATTTCTTTTGCACCTGAGCACTGATCTCAGCGCCCATTCCACCGGTCATGCCGGCTTCATGCACAATGACGAGTCTTCCCGTCCGATTAACGCTGTCCACGACGGCGTCGACGTCCCACGGCATGATAGACCGCAGGTCGATGAGCTCGATCTTCGCAGACCTGAGCGATTTCGGGATGGCGCTTTCGAGCTCAGGCGGGGGAGAACCGAGTAGGTGCATGGCAATTTCGCAATTGTACATCGGCGTTCCCCAGCTGAGGAGGGTGAGGTCGCTGCCGTGTACGAGCGTCTCAGCCTGGCCGAGCGGGAGGGCGTAGTCGTCGATGGGGACCTGCTCGACGGCGGAGCGGTACAGGATCTTGGGCTCCATGACGATCACGGGATTGGGGTCGCGGATGGCGGCGAGGAGGAGGCCTTTGGCTTGGATGGGCGAGCGGGGGATAACCAGTTTCAGACCAGCGGCGCCGAGAAAGAAGGCTTCGGGCGACTGCGAATGGTACAGGCCACCGTGCCCGACAGACATTGCCGGTGTGCGCACCGTCAGACCGCCGACGTTGTAGCCTCCGCCGGAACGATATCGGATCTTGGCGGCTTCGTTTACAAGCTGAGGGCTGTCAGAGGGCTGCGGGGCACTCGACGTAATATGAGTACCTGGTCAAAGGCAGGAAAGATATAGTCCGCAAACTGTATTTCAGCGATGGCGGTGTGGCCCATGAGTGCCATACCGATCCCGAAGCCAACGATGCCTTGTTCTGTCAAGGGAGTGTTGAAGACACGCTCGCGCCCTGTTCGACGCGTCATTGCATGCACTCCAGCTTGATGTCGAGCGTACCAAATTCCTCGGCCAGGCCCTGCGAAGATAAGTACACAGCCAGTTGGACCAGGTAGCGATGTGTTCACCATTGTGCAACGAAAGACGCCTCCAAACGCGACATCTTCACCGAATACGACGGCGTTGTCGTCTTTGGCAAGAGCAATGCTATAGATGGTGTGAGAGCGCGGCGTAATTCGAAGCTCGTCGCGGCAGACCTCATGGCATCGCGGATCGCCTGGTACATGTTCATCTTGCGCGTCTCTCTGCCGCCGACGATGGCCCGGGATGGGCCCAAGACGTCTTCGTCGGCCCAGACGATCCCCGGGGTGCGCACGGCGAGATCGCGCGTTGTCCGTAACAGCGACGAGGTAGCGACTGAGGGAAGATGGCCGCCAGCGGGAGGAGGCTCCGCTGCGGCCGTCTCAGTCGAGTACGATGCCCGCCAGCAGCGCTGGATGCGGCGGACACGACGGAGAGGGAGCTTGGTGGTGAGAGACATGGGACAAGATCCGAGCGGGCATGATGGTGGTATGCAACGAGCGTGACCAGTGCCATCATCCGGTGGTCTGCGGTCATGGAGAACGAGTCCACGTTCGTCGCGCCCGAGGGCGTCTACACCGTCACCGAGGAGCACAAGCCCTACCTGCTCATCGCCGCCAACGTCAACGTCCCGCCGGCCCCGTACCCGACCCGCGTCTCATCCGTCGTCGTGCGCTATCCGCCATCCAAGCCTGGCGGCACACCTGGCTTTGCGCAGCTGCTGAACGTCGGCAACAAGGACAAGGCAAACGACAAGGACGGCAAGAAGGACAGCAAGGGCCAGGCCGACGGCATCAGCCAGTCCAGCAGCGAAACCGTTGACGACGATCCCCTGCCCGCCGTGGACCCTTCGGCCGCCACCGAGCACCACCTGTTTGCGCATGCTCCGGCGGGCCCAGGGAAGAAGCGTGTCGCCCGGCCGAAGCACAACATACGGACGACATCCTCGACGTTCATCACCCGCATCCAAAACTTCGAGGGTGCCAATAAAGCACTCAGTGCGCGCCAGGGCGACACCACCTTTCTCTTCTACAACTCGGGCAAGAGCTTTCTCTGGGTCGAGGTCGGGTCGAAGAGCAAGGTATGTGTGGCGCATATATGCGTATCTCAGCTGTGTATATTGGCCCCACAGGAACCTCTGTCGAGGATAACATTCTCTGCACATCCGACGTGCCATAATGTCAATGCACTGACTGCGTCGCCGGACAGACTGGACGTTATCATCGGGTTCAGCACCGGCGATCTCGTCTGGCTAGGTATGTGCTGATCACTCCATACACGCCTCGACTCACCCTTGGACAGATCCCATATCATCGCGGTACGGCCGACTCAACAAGCAGGTCTACACCGCACTTCTATCGGCAAGATTCAGACCCTGACACTCACTATAGGGTTGCATATCCAATTCGCCGTGTACAGCCGTTCGCTGGGTTCCCAACTCGTCCACACTCTTCCTCGTATCCCATGCTGACGGCACCATCATTGTATACGACAAAGAACGCGAGGATGGCCCCTTCAAGCCGCAGGATCCCTCTTCCAAGGACGACTCGTCCAAAGACTGGGACCCAGTGGACAGTATCCTAGTCACCAACCCCATCTCCGGCGTTGGTCTCAAGGCAGAGAAGGAAAAGGCCGTCAAGAACCCCGTCAGCCACTGGCGCGTGTCCAGGAAGAGCATCCTAGACTTTGTGTTCTCGCCCGACGTCAAATACGTTGGCGCGATATCAGAGGACGGGTGTTTGAGGGTGATTGACGCGTTGGCAGAGCAGCTGGTTGACTGCTATGCGTCGTACTTTGGGTCCTTGACTTGTATCGCATGGTCCCCAGACGGACGCTTCATTTTAACTGGCGGACAAGACGACCTTCTGACGATGTTCTCTCCCTGGGAACAACGCGTCGTTGCACGATGTCAAGGGCATTCGTCCTTTGTCACATCGGTTGCATTTGATGACCTGCGCTGTGACGGCAGAACATATAGGTTTGGTAGCGTCGGGGAGGACAACAAGCTAATACTGGTAAGCTGTTGCCTTGCCCCAAGTAAGTACAACTGACATTCTTCGCTAGTGGGACTTCTCCAGCGGCGCACTACACAGACCGAAATTTCACCCCACGCATCACCAACGCATGTCGATGTCATCCACCGTCTCCCTCGCGTTCCGGCACGACCGATCAGCCCTCCACCTCCCCCCCTCCGAGGAAAAGCCCTTCCCGCGTTACCACCCCGCGCCCTCCCGCAACGAAGTTGCCATCGTGCAGCCCGTCCTCGCCAAACAGGTTGAAGGCGACCTCCTCGCCGCCGTGACATTCCTCCAACGCTCGGTCTTGACCTCATCGAAAACCGGTCTGATCAAGCTGTGGATACGACCTCTGGCGCTACGGTCGCGCAAGAACGGACACCGCGCGTATCAGACGGATGTTGACTGACCGTTGTAGACTTGCCCTAACTTATCACCATTTATCTTCTACCTGTGTGTACACATTTGTAAGCTTTTTCGAACTGTACTTAAACGTGTCTATGGTAAATCGCAAACACTGACAGCATGAAGTACCCTCGTTGACAACATTCTATCAGGTCTTGTTGAACACGACAATCCAGCGTGAGATAAGCCCTGCCTCCAACAAAGCTGCCTCCCAGGCCAACAGAAAACGCTGCTCTCGCCAAATATCCATACCAAACTGTTCTATGAACCTTCCCCGAGTCCGAGGCTCCTCTTCCAGGTCCTGCACCATCGTTGATAAAAGGTCAGCATACTGATGCGACACATTCTCGACCGTCTTGATGGGGGCGTTGGCGTTGTCGAGTATGTCAGTGAGAGAGCACAATAAGGGCGAAGGGGTTCCGGAGCGCTGCAGGAAGGGAACAGAGCATAGTATGAACTCGCGGCTCATCCAGCGGACGGTTGGCGAAAGAGTGGTAAATTCGATTGTCCTGGTTGAGGAGGACGACTTGATGTGGGCATGGATTGCCGGAACAATCTTGGGATGAGGCAGAACATCCAAGTAAAGCACACGAGGATCTCTTGAGAGCAAAGGAGTTTCTTCGAGAGCGCATATATGCGCAATTTAAGTCGGGCAGGTAGAGTTGAGATAGAGATAGTGTTCACCTGGTGCCGTCTTTCCAGCCTAGTTCAAGAGGTAAGAAATCGCAACCCGAGTCTCTCCGCGTGTATATCTCACCACTTGCGTGAAATGAGCCTTCATGAGCCAAAGCATCACTCGCGTCCTCCACGACTCCACGTCCAACTTGATGTCATAGCCATACACTCGAATGTCGTCCAAAAAGAGATCCGTTAGATCTTCAATTGCGTTCCGAAGCTCGATGTTTCCGTGTACGATTTCGCGCAGGAGAGGCATCAGAGGGAGAGTGATTGTATGCCTGGAGACGAAGTGCGGAACGCGGGGAAGGCCGCGGGCGTTCCTCGAAGGCACGACGACAGTTGAGAGGGCTTGCAAGTAAGCATTGAGTTCGGAGGGCTGATGTTTAGGGCGGGTGGCGCTGGCCAGCGTGAGGAAGGCGAAGATGATTGCGAAGAAGCAGAGATGAGTTGGGTCCAATCGACGGAGCTTGAGCATGGAATCCTGAGGTAGAACAAAAAGCAGGCTGAGAACGTTGTCTTGAAGCTTGGCTGCGTCGAAAGCGGCGAGGGCGTCCCAGGTGGACATGATGGCGGCGATAGAGAGGGTGGCGGTACGCGGCCAAACACGCGCTTTGATGACGTCACGCGCATGCCGTCTAAGCCAAGTAATGCATCGCCTAATACACGGCGAGGAAAGCCCGCCTTCTTCTCTTCCTCCAACGACTTGCATTGGAACGTTCTCCAAGGTGGAGAACGACTGTTTCTGGCTTCCAACTCTTGCCAGTGATTGCCACTCAGGGGTCCGGATGTGGCGTATAACCGAGCTGTCTCCGTGCGGCTCTCAGAAAAGCAAGTAAATTAGTGTCTGGGCCTAGGCTCGCGGTCATTGCTGCTAATGGCGAACGGACGCTCTTCAGCGACAGGCCTCTTAGTACTGAATACTCAACTATGCTGTAGACAGGCTAGTGGGTGGAGTGCACGGTGCTGTCGCGGATCACGTCAATGTTGAGGATCAGGTATTTATAGCAGCCATATGCATCTGGCGCGCGGTGAGCAGGATATATCTCTTCAACTGACGCCACTCGACGACCTTGCAAAGTACAGACAAAAATCTGTCACGCAGCGCTCTCTGCGGCAGGTATCAGGATCACAGTGGTTTACTGGGAGAGAGCTAGGGCAGAGTCTCGACGCTGCAAGAGGAGATGCTTCCGCGTAGTCATGGCCACTAAAACGTCCGCCCGGAGATAAGGGGAAAAGACTCCCGCCACCAAGCTAGTTGGACTTGGTAACTTACGTCTCAGTTTCTTCTCATGTTCGCTTGAGTTCCTTCCTTCACGACCTTTGCTCGAAGACCCCAGTTGACGTCTTGCAGTCAACTAGACTTCATTCCTTTTTTCGCCATCTCCAGACCGTTGTGTCCGTCCATTCATTTACAATCACACTCTCTCAAGGAAGATACCACCGTCCACACCGACATGCCCGTCCTTCTCGCCGCCAGAGACGACTCCGCGTCCGAATCCTCCTCACTTCGTCCCATATACATCGCAGGTTTCTGTGTTGTCGGCGCCATCCTTCTTGGTCTCGCCATATGGATGGCCATCCATTTCCATCGCCGCCGCTCCCAGCCCAAACGAGATGACATTCGCGGCGCAGCATTCTTGTCTGTCAAAGGCCTCGTTAAAGAAGATAGCGAAAAGGAACCCCTGCCCGAGTATGTCCTCAATTATTGTTGCAACTATCCCCTAAAGAAATATGGCGCCATCATAGAAATCTGCAAGCCATCCAAGGCGGCACATTCTCGCGCGAGCAATTGACTCGCTCCATCATCCTTCCTGAGAAACCCAGCCAGGTCCTCAACCGCAACAACCCCCAGGAGATCATCGATTTCCTCTGCCAGGCTGGGATGCTTCCGCGTCCTTTCACGCCAATCCCAGTCGGCGCAGGTCCCTCCGAATCCGAATTTGCCTCACCGAAGCCATTCTCCTTCGCCCTCGGTGCCTCTGGCAACCGTGGCTCCGTCATCAAAGCCAACCGGTCCTCCTTCCTCTCCGTGGGATCTGGATCCCGCTCTTCCATGGCCGGCTCACGCTTCTCCATGATGTCTGCATTCTCGACAGCATCCTCCAACGACTCCGCTTCCTTCGCCACGACCCGCAAAGTCCGCCAGCTCTTCAATCCGGTCCTTCCTGACGAAATTACCACGTCTCTCGGCGAGCGCCTGACCATCGTCCAGTCCTTTGACGACGGCTGGTGCTGCGTCGGGCGCGAGAACAAGGCCGCTGTGTTTGGGGCACGTTCGCTCTTCGGCTCTTCCCCCTCACTGCCGCAGCAGGACACCATCGAACTCGGTGTCGTCCCCGCCTGGTGCTTCCTGAAGCCCGTCAAGGGTCTCAAGACCGAGCGCCCAGTCCGCAGCACCAGTCTCGGTATCACAGTCCAAATGGACGCCGGCTTCTCCTCGAGGGAGGAGATCATCTCCTGGTCCAACTTCTAGTTTGGCTTCCCCAGCGTTTCCCCCACTCTGTATGTCCCGAAACTTTTCCTCCACAGAGACGCCGGTAGTCCGCAATACCCCCATTTTTAGAGCAGTTGCACTGCGTCTCTATTACAGTCTGTGTCTGGATTATATCTAGGTCCCATTGTGTTGTAGCTCTACGTACTTCTTGACTTTTGTGTCCGCCACAATCATGGCATGACCATGTGCTATGGTATGGAGTTGCCTGGCGATGATTGATGCGACGTAAGCCGGTCAACTTCAGGTCAAGGTACCGCTTCAATCAACACCAAGATTACAGGGCATCTGTCGTCGCCAGACAACCGGGGCACGTCGAAGGTGTCTTGAGGGTGAACTGATTGGACCTAGACCTCTGATATCCAAAAGCTAGCCGAATTACAAACAACGAGCCTCAACACAAGTGCGACGCGTACGTCTTGAAAGCTTGATGTCGCACACAAGGGTAGGAGAATCCCACTTGCTGAGTTGTGGCGTCTTCAAGCAATTAATGTGATCCCAAGTCTACCCAGGATCAAACGACAACGGCGCGTGCGCCGTGACTCGTGCTTTACGCATCATGATTATCTTCACAATGCCTCAAAAACTCACCGTCGCATCTTCACCTTGTTACAATACGACTCGCATGGCAGCTTCCGAGTCGCTGACAGCATGAGGCGGCTAATAGCAACTCACAGGGCTCTAGTGTATCTTAAACAACAGTGCACTTGGGGCTGGATGGCGGGAGGCCATTCCGCAGCTACTCTTTGGCGCGTTTGGGTTCAACAGAGGGGGAGAGGTTAACGAACGACGTAAGATTTCACTTCATTGCTTGTGATTCATGTACATACACAACACCAATGACCGCATGCCTCCCGGTAGCTTGTGTATGGAACATCGGGATAACGGTATCAGACTAAAAAGTCATCGGGATCCATACCGGCATCTAACCAAAGGTGTCTCCTCAGCTGCCTCTCCGTCATACTGTTGTAAAAGTCGGAAACAGCATTTATGTGCGGTCGATCCACGATTGGACGTTTGGCGTCCAGCTTTCCGGCCGCTCTGACTTTTTGCATGTTGTCCGTGATACAGTGCCAAACTCTATCCAGCTCTTCCTGACTGTATCGAACGAGACACTCGACATCGTCTGCGCTGCCGTCCATTTCGTCGTCTTTCGAAAGGGAGGTGTGAATGCTGATCTCCACCGTCGGTGGACCGTTGAGAGATCTGGATAATACCTCGTCCCAACGTTTCCATAAATCGGGAACGGTGCACCCCTCAGCCTCGTCCTTAGAGCATGTGATGTCGATCTGTATGTGCTCGATCGAGTATGAGATGCACTTCTTGAGGTAGAGTGTGAACCAGCGTAGAATGCAGGTGGGATCGATGCCATTGTCTCTCCTGTTGCAAACGTTGTTGTTATCGTCGTCATCTCCAGGAATAAAGTCCGTCATCTCGAAACGAAGATACTTGACTCGAGGACCGGGTGTCTCAATGACTGGAGAAAATGAGGGAGGCGAGGCTTGAGTGCTCGGAACTGTTGCTGTGTTCAGATCATAGCCCTCGCTGCCAGATAGCGCTGATTCGTCCTCTGAATCATCATCCTCCGAATCTCCATCCGACTCGTCGTCGTCGTCGTCGGCGTCCTCCTCCTCCTCCTCTTCATCGCAGTCCGAATCCTCCTCCTCGTAAGCGTCGCTACCAAAGCCTTGGGACAAAGGTCAATCACAATATGTAGATGCGATCAAAGCAAAGAAACAAACATTCATGTGGTCTTGTAATAATCAGTTCTTCAAGAAAGCCATCGTTTGCCTTGATGATGTCCTTGATCATATTCTCCAGTTTGGCTGTCGGATAGGAGACATGAAGACATCTCAGCTTGTTAACGGAGAACGGAACGCCGTACTTGACGGCATTTGCCAAAAGTTCTGAATTGGAGAGGTCTCTGATTCGTAGAACTTCGAGGGTCGGACAAGCTGGGCCATACGCCGAAGACACGTCGCCATTGGCGCGGTTCTCGACTGTGAACATGTCAGAGACAAACAGCTCCTTCAGAAAGGGCATATTTCGGAACAGAGTAACCACCTCGGACGTGTCCATGAAGGAGACGTAATTGAGGCTGAGCGACCGTATCTGCCCGAGTTGGAGAACCGATGTGACTGAAGTCCAGCAACCATATCTCAGGCTGAGATGTCGAACTCCACTCAAGAGAGGGACGATGTCGAGGAGAGTGTTTGGGATCTTGCCATATACGAAACCCCACGAATTCAGACGGAGCTCCCGAACGAGGGTGGGCACGTCTGGATGCTCCTTGCACCAGTCAAGATAGCAGAAACATTGATCCTCGTTTTCAATAGCCAGGACCCGTAGCTTGACTTCGCGGCTGAGAGCCCCGAAGAGTCGACTGGCTAGAGAGAGGTTTCTCAACGATTTGCGGTCGTAAATGTGTTCAATTATGAGAAGGAGAATCTCGTTGGGGAGTGAGGGCCGGGGCTGACGGGGCTTCTTTGGAGGGGGTGGCGGTTTATGGGACGGCTGCTGACGCGTGGCATGATTTTGATTGTTGGAGGTACGACCGCGAGCTTTTCCGCGAGATTTGCGAGGCATACTCCAGTGGGTCTTTATGTAAATCAGAAGACAAGAACGTGTATGTGCTACGAAACGTACCTTTGGACCGGGCTCCCACTGGCCATGTCAAGGGACTGGCGTCGCGAAGAGATGGCGGCAGCCACACAAACAGTGACACTGCCAGTCTGCCAACAGTACTCAAACAGAGAGTCACGATCACATGATGTTACAGACGCGTTTATGTGCTGCCGTGTACTACGACTGATACTACTACAACTACACTACTTGTTGTCTTACGACTGTTCGTGTGTTCATATCGGAACTACATTTGCAACAGGCATTGAACCAAAAGTGAAAGTACATGGGATATCATGACAACAATCAGTAATATGGTCCTGGATCTGACAAGTTCATATCCGCATCCAATCATAGGTAAGCATAGGTACCTTCTCGACCTCTTTGGTGACAGTTTTGTTGGGTAGGTTAGTAAACAAACTATTATACAGATGTTTTACCATTGTCTCGCGTCAAGTCCTCAGCCGTCTGAACTTTTCATCTTGTGGCCCGTGGGTGATAGAGCGCCACGTTCTGTTCATTTCCTGCCGACGGTCCTGGACAACATCTCCAACGTCGCTTGTACTCCCGTTTTTCTCCTCATTTCTTGACAGGGCGGCTTGAATGCTGACTCTGACCTTCGGTGGGTCATTGATTAGTACTTGAACAGTTCCTTAGGAAAGGGAACACTCTGGAAAAGCGTCACGATCTCGGACCCTTCCTTGAACGAGACACGGCTCAAGGTTAACGAATATATTCGGCCTAGTGGAATATGTGTTATAATCGGAGACCACTGTAGACATACTCCAGACTGACGTTCTGAACGCCAGTCAAGAAGACGACGATGTTGACAAGATTCAACACGTGGCCATGTAGAAGCCTTTGAGACGAAGCTCTCGAGCGGGAATTAGGATATCTGTGTGTTCGGTGTACCCAGTCTTGGTATTCAATACATTGGTACAAGTCTCCCATCTCGAGTGAGAGTCCGGAATTTATCGAGGCCAGAGAAAGTGCCTTCGGTGCCTTCAAGTCATCAACGTGCTCGATGTTGAGAGTGAGAATTCTGCCAAGAAGGGGAGGACGTGGCTGAGGGAATTTCCCCGGGAAATTCGGAGCTTGATGAGGTTTCCGCGCGTGTTGTCATTGAGCTTTGCCTCCGGAAGAACCGTTGATTGCCACGGTGCGCATTACCTCGAGGGTTGCGACGATGCATATTACTCGTGAGACGCGAGACTGGAAGAGGATGGAAGCAGGGATTGATTAGACCTCACCGAATGTCTTTCAAAAAGATGTTTGGCTACATGACGTAGCTTTCGCACTCTTTTGAACCTTGTACTTGACGATAGTCTTTTGGAAACAAGCATTTCAGCACAGCGACACCAAAAGGCATTGACAATTCGCACAGGAAGGGGCCTTCATATGCTGCGTAATCACGGATAGCTCGCGCCAGTCGAGTTACCGGTCCCGTAGTACCTCTTGAAAAGAACACAGCGAGAAAGCCGGATGGCCGTCGCGGTGACCGGTTTCAATCCACCATACAGATGATTGCCACATGTCATGTTCATCAATTGGCATTCAGCACGGAGTAACGGAAATGGCGGCGTTCTAATGGCCCTCTTGTATATCACTCTCGAAAACCATCAAATTCTAAAGACTCCATTCATATCCTCGAGATACTGGAAGTAATGAGCAAGTAAAATGATTATCGGCCGACGTTTTCGCAGATCCGAATCGTTCACGTGTGGAACGCCACTCAATGGAGCCTACTAGTACCTATCGACTATACTCGATGGACTCTGAAGGGCAGCTGAGAGAATGGTGAACAAACGTAAGACTCACTAGACAGGCTGCATGCATCAGAGTATCTTCTGAACATGCGGTGCGAGAATATAACGGTCATTTCAGAAAATTCCTAGCAGTTACCACAGCACGAAAGCAAAAAAAAGACTAGATACCGACATGTTCCTGAATTTCCAGCGGGATGTGTTCAGAGACATTACTCTTCGCCTCTGACCCTCTCAGCGCCAGAGGTCATCTGTGAATCCAACTCCCCGTGTTCACGGTCTCCCGGATCAGACGCGTGCATTGAAGCCTTGCCCTTCCGGTTGTACATTTTGAGATGGGCATCCCACTGTAGGGCGGCGTCACGATCATCGTCCTGAACTTGGGGCGGTCGAGGAGGCTTGATACGAATGGAAGGCAAAGGCGCTGACGCCGACGTGCCAGCCGTACCACGGTTCGCTTGAGCCTGGGTCTTGCTCAGTTCACGATACGCTGAACGGCAGTCAAACGTTGAGGGCGTCCATTCAGCCTGCAAGAACAAAACGTGGCGCACCCTGCAATTCGGCTTGAATGTTCTCTAGCATGTCCCCCAGCTCGAGATTTTCTAGAGCCTTCAGAACATCCGTTGATGTGATGCTCTTATGCTGCTTAGCCACAGCGATGTCGTGTGCACTATAATGATGGTCAATCCGATGGCAGCGATAGAGAATGAGCTACTCGCGAGCCAGCTGTATTGCGATCATCAACGAAATTTTCCACGTTACGCCTCGATGCCTCACCTAGTGTCGTTACAAAGGCTGTCGAGCCCTTGAGAAGAGCTATGACGGTATCTCTCGACAATTTGGCCTTGGGAGGAAGCTGAAGCACACTTGAGTGCCTTTTGTGGCCAAATTACCACCAACATCGACCTACTGCTGATCGCGCAATGCTTGTGACCAGAGCCTGTGGCAGCTCGAAGTTCTCGATGCCTTCGGTCGCCAGCTCCTGCTGGGCGGAGGCTGAGACAGAGCCGGACACAGAGATGAGAGCCTCTTGACTCTTGCGTGGCATATTACGGTCAAGACGAAGAGTGGTCTGTCCGCGAGATTGATTGTGGGGGGATTGGGGGCATCACTGCCAACACGGCATACAGTAAATGCGGAGGGCCATTTCTGCCATATGTGCAACTATCCACGAAAGTACATATTCACACTTAAACGCCTGGATAACTGAATTCAGCGATCAAAGGGTCGTCCCGTTGGTCAGGCAAAGCTAGTGCTACATTGGAAAAACAAGTTACAATATGGTAGATACAGTGATGTTACAACCTAGGAGATGGAAGCATGAGCATAAGATCTAACACTCGAGAGATAACGTGAAGATCAGAAGGAAGGCAACGGAATAATCCACACGGTTTTAGCGCTCTCGGACAAGCGAGTCTTTGACTCAACATCCGTAACTGATTTCATCATCCAAAGAAAGGGCGTAAACAACTTACTTTGCATACAAGGAAAGGTGTAGTTGCGATAGGAGAAGGTCGAAAAGTCTGTGCATTTGAGTCAGACGGATTCGAGGCAGGGAGAAGAACATACGAGGTCAGTCGTCCGGAAGCGTGGTATCGTAGTCATCAACTTCTTCATCGAGGTCAGGCTCATCATCCGGGTCCGGTTCATCCCCGTCCTCGTCGTCTTCGTCTTCATCACTGTCGTCCTCTTCAGAACTTTCAGAACCATCGTCACCGTCGTCATCCTCTCCGGCCTGCATACAGAGAATGAGTTAAGCGGAGGGGCGATAGCTGAATACATACATCAGCCTTCTCTTCCTTCTGAGTAAGGCTGCGACCTATGGGTACAAGATAGGAAAAGCCTCGAGAATGTATATTTGCATTCTGCAAAGAAAAAAAATGTCAGACGCCGAAGGATAAACGAAGATGAGAAAAGGACTCGCCTGCTCTTCCAGATCTGCCTCTTCGTCGCTCAAGTCGTCCAGTTCTTTCTGCAAGTCTCGCGATGCATTGAAGTGACTATAACTGGTCCGACGCTTCAAGGGTTGCGGAAGAACGCGTGGCGCGGGTGGGAGAAGATGAGGGAAGCGTGGCGGGCGTGGGAGAAGGGTAGGTGTCGCTACGGACATGGCATTGGGATTCACCGACCACGACTGTGGTGGGAAGGGAATGAAAAAGTTCTGGCTGCCAAACAACCAAACAACTCGCGAAGAAATTTGAACTCCGCGCATATAGCCGACCGGCATATCGGCTTGATTGATTGATTGATTAGTTCCTATTTTACGTGGCGTGCAGGCCGTTTAACGGCCTATGTGTCCACGATATGTACGTGTATGTATGTAAGTAGTGCTGGAATGAGACTGGATCTGAGTGTGTAAGAATCTAACATAGTGGGGAAGGGGTGGGCGGCATGCCCTCTAGGTAGGCGATGAGGTCATGGTACGACCCCAGGAAGCTACGAGGTAAGAAAAGAGAAGAAGAAAAGGGAATAGAGAGATAGAGGAGAGAGATGGGGAGATAAAGAAAAGAGACCATTGTGTGGATGTATCGGTAGGTAGGGGGTTCAGCAGGCACGGTGGAAGGCTCGATGATGCGCGTCAGGCCTCGGTGGGTTGTTCCGACTGGGTTGGAGCGTACTGCCCGAGTTCCTCGTACACCTCCTCCAGGTACTCTTTGATCAGGCTGGCACGTAACGCGGTGTCCGCCTCGGGAAGCGACACTTCCATGACGAACTCCTTCGTGGTGTATATAGCCTGCAGAGCTTTGGTGATGATGGGCTGGGGAACGGTAAGGTTGGCGTCCTCGTTCGGCGGCTGTGTGGCATGGGATGGCGCGGAGGTGTCTTCATTGACGGGAGGACCGTCGAACTCAACGGTGTATGGATGGTCGGAGATGGTGTGTGATCCAAAGACCACGACACCGATGCCCTGGTGTGGGTCAACGCGGTGAGAGCCAAGGCGGAGGAAGGGAAGCGGGTTGTAGTCGTTGTCGACGGAAAGGTCAAGGTGTTCAGCTGCTCGCGCAACCGCCCGCTGTCTGCGACGAAGAAGGGCTTCCGCGCGACGGAGCCCGGCAAGACTGCATCTGTAGTCGCTGTGGGTGGAATGGGCAGGCATCGAGTGAGAGGGTGGTGGGCGAGTGGCTTAGATGGTGGTGCGAGGTCAAGAGGGGAGTGGTGGTGGTCACACAGGATGAAAGACCTGAAGTCTTTCATCTCGACGTCCAGGTGTTGACGTCATGCCCGATCGCGTTCGAATCGACGCGTCGCGTCTACATATTCAAACAGCGCCTTGAAGTTTCTCGGGTGCGCCAGCAGTGTCCGCAGGCTGAGAGGCTGCCTCCCCAGTGCTCGTCTAAGTGTTGACCGGGCGTCCGAGTAGCGGCGACAGGTGAAGAGGTAGTGTTCAACCGTTTCTGGCGTGCCACATCGGGGGCAATTGGACGAGTCCACGATGCTCATGCGCGCCAGGTAATCGTTGAGTCCAATGTGGCCTGAGCGGAGTTGGGTCAAGATGCTGGCGCGCGGCTTGGAGAGGCCATTATAGAGCCTGATAACCTTCGGCCCTGGGTCCGTCCTGTCGAATGCTCGTATCCGTCTGCCCGACTTTGATTGAGCCCACGCGGTCTTTCTTGATGACGTGAGCGCCTTCTTGTAATGCGCTTTCACGGCCGCGCTGCTTGTCGGTAGGTCGTTGAGAAGCTCGAGATGGTGATTGAGATCGGATGTATCGCCCCTGGCCGCCCGTTTTGCGTGTTCGTCGGCTTTCTCGTTGCCTTCGACGTCCAAATGACCCGGCACCCACACCAGTGTGAGTTCCAGCCGCGGTAGCTTCTTCCGAATCCTGGCGAGTGAGGTATGGAACAGTTCCACCAGTTGCTTACCTGGCTGAGGGGTCCGCCGGTGAGTGCTCTTGATTGATGACTGATTGTCAATGAACATGCACGCGGATTTCTTGGCGCGGGCCGGCCGGGGGTCCGTTTCAATGATGTCGAGGCCTAGAACCGAGCCGGTAAGTTCTCCTTCGAAAACCGTGTGACGTTCCGCGGACCCGAGCTGGACCCTTCTGCTTGCTCTCACCCGACCTTCCTCATCAACCAACACCGCGGCTCCACCCACGGCTCCGTCTATGTCTGAGCCGTCTGCAAAGATCATGAAATCCGCATTGTACTGGTCGAGGTTGGCAAGTGCCTCATCCTTGTTGGCCGCAACTACGATCTCGAAGGGCGCCGACCACCATGGGTCTTGGGGGGTCGGATCGATGGTTTCGATGTCGCGAACCAGGGGGAACGACTTGAAGAGAATGTGTAGTGCTGAGTTGTGGTATCGGGGGACGTAGCGTGCGCAGCGGGTTGCTGATTTGGATAACGGGTGAGTCTCCGGAATCGTTGCCAAGCGCACTATGGCATTGAGCGCTGACAGGTTCAGATAGTCTCTGAGTGGGGATAGGTCGGCATGGAAGTTGAGGACGTCTACCGACGTAGTGCGAAATGCGCCTGTGATCATCCTGGCTGCTACGTTCTGGATCTTCTGGAGGCGTGAGCAGAAGCCCACTGATCCCAAACGTCTTCCACTCTCTGGAGGTGACAGCACCGGGCTGTACCATACAGGGAGGCCGTACGCGATGCGTGGAAGGACTACTGCGTGATACAGCCGTCTCACGTACTTGTGAGGTAGTCCAAATGTTGTTTTTGTGAGTCGTCCTATTGCTGCTACCGTCTTTGCACCCTTTGCTGACACCTGTGGATGTAACAAAAAGGCTCTTACCCGGTAGTTATCACAGAAATACATTGTCAAATGGCCCGATAGTTACCGGTACCGATGACTATCAAGGGATACCACCTTCCCAATTTGGACTGATGTACCCGAATTGGGCACAGTCCGCGCACCATTGGCGCGCTACTGCCCCGAGCTCCTTCCCAAAGCAGCCAAGTAAGAGAAATACAATTTCATTGATGGAAGCTATGGCGGGCGTGTACGACGTTACAACTTAAAAGAGATCGACTACGGTAAAGCCGAATCGGCGCCTTCTTGCCGTGCTGCCGCACCTGATCCCTCTTCGGCAATAATGGTGACGAGCGCACTATGAGCAATACCGTCCATTGCCCCGGCTTGCTTGCCGCGGGGCGGGCTTGAGCGACTCCAGAGCTCCTCAAAAGATTCGCGGACACGTCGTCGGTCGCAAGCCTGTTTTTCAGCGTATGCTCTCCGGCCGCACAACTCCTCAACCTTCAGTGCAACTCCTCCCGAATCCCGGCGGCGTATCCACTCTCGTTCCTCCCAGCGCAGAGTTCGCAATACGCATCGCATCTCCTCCTTCAGTTTCTCCACCTCTTCACACCAGCGTGTCTTCCTCGCTAGCGCCTTCGCCCATTCAATGCGTACGCCTATCAATCCGTGAATCTCAAATAAATACGCCACATTGAGAAATGACTTACATTCGTGTAAGTATCCATCCTCCTCTACATCGGGTCCCCCGTTTGCAGTCCAGATCCATGACATTGTTGCCCGAGTTTCTCCCGGGACATCCCGTCGTTTGGCCTGCTTTGCCGCATTACCTCCCAGCCGGCCTGTGCCTGTCACTCTGCTGTCGCGTTCGTGCAGGCGCCCCAGCTTCTTGACGGCCTCGGCGTCCGACTCTGCTGTTACATAAACCTTGACATCAACATCGCGCAGCTCGCGAAAGGGCCCACATCCGTCAGGACCCAGGACCCACAAGATCAACCAAACTCGATCGTGAACGCCTATACTTGTCGACGGCGTCCTTGATTTTTGTCCCAATTGATTCGATGAGAGTCGCCGACCGTCCAGTGGCCCGCTGGCCTCGTACGTGTGCGTTACGGTAATTGACGAGATATCGCTTTGCGCACAACCGCGATCTTAATCTAGTGAGAGCATCCGAACATTGGCCGCGCCGCAATGCAGCCTCTTGCTTAAGGAGACGCTGGGGGCATGCAACCTCAGCACGTAGCGGGCGGGAAGCATTGCAATCCGATGGAAGGTAAAGCTTTACATCCTCGGCGGCTGGCGGAACGGACATCGCCTCGCGTCTCTGGTTCTCTTCGCGTTCGAGGATCGATGACACTCGCGGCATGTAGATGGCCTGCCAACGTCTGAATTCGTTCACCCGTGCCTCCAGTGTGCGCCGGCGCTCCAGAAGCTTTGCCTGTCGGTCCGGGGTCAGCGACTTGATGGACTTCTCCGCTGACAGTTTGCGTCTAGCATGACCAACACATCAGTAACGGAGCCCTACGGTGCGAATTCACTTACTGGCCTTCCTCCACTTGTAAACCCATGATAACGAACCCCGCCATACTCACGCGGCCAAGGCCCGTCGTTGTCTTTCGTTTACTCTTCGTCTTCCTCTTCTTCTTGGAACGCAGTTTACTTCGCTGACCGTCATCACTCTCATCCGCATCGGCCTCCTCCTCTGCTGCTGCACGCGCCCGAACGGCTTCGGCTTCTTCGACTCCTGCCGCTTCTTCATTTACTTCCTCCTCCCGTAACGCCAGACGAACCCTATGCTCGGTCAGCTCGACTGGAACTGATATCAGCTAGATGTTCTCCGAGTTCTATCCAATCCCACTCACCGGTGCCGGAGGGAGCATATGGGCTGGGCTTTGAGGCGTCAGCCAGCCACTCATCCAACATTGTCATCCATTCATGACGTAGGTTTTCCTCGAGCGCATTGTTGACCTCCTCAAATGACTCTGTCTGAACCAGGCGTTCTTCCAAAGCAATTCGTAGACGCCGCAGGAGAGTATTCCCTAGATATATGTATGGTGAGTATCCATTCGCCCACCCCAACGTCTGAGTTAGCGCCACTGACCTAACGCTATATTCTTTCCGAAGTTGTGCTTGTCGGCCTTGTCTTCAATGTCGTCGTGTCGCGCTCCGGGCTGTTCCTCCCTCGTCATGTACGAGATTGAGTTGAAGACCGCCCACACCCGTTCGATTCCCTCGCCGTCGGTCTTCCCGACCCCTTGCTTGTACTTCAACGATTCGTTGGCCTCGCAAAAGATACCATGCACGTTCCCGTGCCAGACCGGAAGACCCCAAGTCAATACCGGTAGATCCAAATGCTTTAAAGCTTCCGGCAATGCTTTGATACGCTCATAGAAATGTTTCTTGTATTGACAAGCGATGTCGTATGTGATTGTGACTTCTTTGAGTCCCATCCGCGAGAGTAGCCAATAAAGCACGAAATCGGAATTCTTGTATCTTAGGCAGCCGTTGAGCACACATGAAAAGTGCAGAAGAAGTGGAGCACCTACCGTTCCCCCTTCTCTAAATCCCCTAGACCCATCATGATCTCATGGCGCGCACAGATAACCCCGATGACTCCTGCCCATCGCAGGCCAACGGAGAACCGGGTATCTTTCTGCATCAACGCCGCAAACGCAATACACGTCGAAACCTTCAAAATATTAGCTAAAGATGCGAGCAGGAAAACATACATCACGCACGTCCTCCTCCGTCACATAGGTCCTCAGCCAGTCATGATACATCTCTACAGGCACCTGCACGCCAAGCCCGGAATACAATGGTGCGTCGACGCGAGGAGATTGGCGCATTTTGCACCGCATCCGAAAATTCGCATCCATGGACAATATTGCCCGATAAAGGTACCTACTCGTCGTCAATAACTGTCCAGCCAACTTGAATCATTGACACACGAACCTGTACTCTTCGCTCACCGTATCCCATCCCTCGGGTAAATTAACGCCGACTCGGGGACATGCCCAGCAGTGGACCGCCACTGAGCCATCTGCTGCCTCGGCGATACTGCCTGGCTCGTGCGCAACCCCCGACCGGTGAACTCGCTTCAAAAATGCCCACTGGCGAGACATACGCAGGAAGGCGCGATAGCGATCTGGCGTCCACTCAGTGCCGTACGGATCAGTCATATCCTCCAGTGTCGTAACATAATCACGGACATTGACGGTCGCGATGACTTTCAGTCGACGATAATAATCAAGACATTCCATACTGGCACACGTTTGCGGAGCGTGGGTTGTCGCTGGGTACCAGCCGCTTTGCATGGCCTGCTGCCAGTGATGCTCTCGATCCGACACCCCGCATGAGCAATAGCGGAAGGACACGACGTGGATACCATTCACGTGAATGACAGTCATCAGGCGAGGAGTGACGTCCGGATACCGGCAAGGGGCTCCTTGGTGGCCAAGTTGGAAGACCAATCCCATCTCGCGTAGAGTAGTGCGCTGCCAGCGGTGGTCTCTCCACACCTGAAAAGATTATTACTCCGAAGTCATAATGCTAAACATATCTACTCACCTCGATGACATGGAGCGGGGATCGCTGGTGGCGCTTGACGCAACACGATGCGCATTCGTGAAACTCGCCACAGTTGCGGCATCGGAAAAGATCGGCGCATGAAGGGCGCGGAGGTGCCGCTTCTTTTTCTGTGGGTACTGGACCTGTAGCATCCTGAGGAACCCACACCGCTTCGCGAGCCAATGCAATACCACAAGAACTGCAGGACGTCTCATATGTTTCATTTCCGAGTCCATGGCGACGAATGGTTTCTTCTAGGAACGTGAGCAGCCACGGCTTCCACTCGCGCATGGGATCATCCTGCAAGAAACGTTAGCTGAGTTTAGCAATAGACACTGAGACATACCGAGCTTTGGTATCGCTTCCGCTTTGCTGAGGCTACCTCCGACTCCACAGCATAGGCCTCATCCTCCGCGTTGTCACGGTCCAAAGGTGTTTGGAATAGAATCCGGTGACGGTTGAGTTCGTTGGGTAGAAGCTATCGAGATAGCTTTATGGGACGTGATGCGTGCTTGCTTGAAGGGCTAGCCTGAATACCGTTGTAATCTTCTAGGCACCTTATATCGAACTTGACTTGCTTGACTTGATTTGCTTGACTTGCTTAACTTGCTTGACTTGCTTGGCTTGCTTAACTTGCTTGACTTGCTTGAATTTTCCTTATTTGATTGAAATCGTGCGGTGAGAGCGCGTTCTGAGTGTTTTGAACTAAGCTGTATATTTGGGTAGCTGCTCTCTTTTGGGTCTGATTCAGCTCCTTTTATAGTATACTGACTACCGTCTATAAATAGATATCTATGACTACAATTGACTGATATTGACTAGTACTGACTCAGTAGTTCTTTCTTTCTTATTCTAGAGTATTCCGACATGTTCTGGATATTTCTGGCATGTTCCGTAATTGAGTCAAAGCGTTCATGTCCTAATCGGGATGTATTTCTAAATTGGAATGATTTGCTTTTGTATTTAGTAATTTTCTTTGCTTTGTTTCAGCACTGTGACATTTCGCGAGGCACTGATAAATTTGATCATCCCTGATCAATATGGAAAAATACAAAAGCAAGAAAAAACTACAATTTTGACTATTCAATTCTCGTATATCCTGATCATTTCGGGGGTGGCGGTGCTCCACCATGTTCCCTTTCCTGCCTCAGCCTGCGTGTCGATTGTGTCAAGTGCGTAGGATGGAACCTGCCGCCATATGTTTTCATCCACCATTCTTCCTTCCATCTGTCGTTGATATCGCTTGCAAAGGAACTTGTAGGGTACGGCGAGGAATCGAGGGTGCGTGGTGGTAGTGGGTTCTCCAGCAATATTGCAGTTGCTGCAGGTCAAAATGGCGATTCCGTCACGATCCTGATAAAACCCGTCGACTCTGAAGTTGCCCATCCTGTCGCCGTTGTGACCATAGAACCATGGCCCAATGGCGTATCTAGTGTATGTCACGGCTAGAAAAAGCTGGCGGTATGGGAGATATGCCAAGTATGATAGTTCCACTTCGTTAGTGAGTTCGTTGTGCAATCGTTCCACGCCTTTGAAAGACGGAGGTCCTTCGGTGATGGAAACGTATGAAATAGTTTCGCCGTCCGCTGTCTGAATTTCATGGGTAGGAAAAGCGGGAATCCTACTATGCGGAGAAGTGATGGCGAGTTCAGAAGTCGCAACTCCTGCTTCATCCCTTCTAGCGTGTTCTGTATACAAGCGGGATCCATTGACTAGGTCATCGTGGAATGGGTCAACCAGCTGGGCTGTACTTTCGGTGGGCCGCAGCATGGGTAGAATTTCTGGTAAGAGCTGCGCTAGGTTGTCGGATAATTCGGGTAGAATGAACGGAGTGGTTTCGTTTAGACGCATGGGTTTTGGGAATCTGGGGAGACGAGGGAGTGCCCATCGCTGGTGGTTGAAGTTGAGAGCATCCTCATATGGGGGTGGTTCCGACGTTTGCTATGTTCTTTGTCAGGCGGATAAGTGTCGGTGAAGTGCGCGTACTTCTATTAGCTCCTGAGGTCTCTCAATAGTTTCTCCTGCATCGTTGGTTTGCCTGTTGATAGTGCGCAGTAGGCGACGAAGCAGGGTGCTTGCGGCGGGCATGATGGTGGTTTTGTCTCAAGATTTTCTTGTGTCATTTTTACTTTCCTGATCACGATGTATTCCCAGTGGCGCGTATTTTGTTCTACGTAAATTTCACCCGTTTCTCTGTAAGTAATGCGTTCAACTCCCTATCATGCTTTGGCGAAACCTTCTTCCAGCGTTCAGGGCTGGGAGTGTCTGCCGCGTCAGGTTCCATTCCTAAGAACAACTCCAGATGCTCGTTGGCGACTACTATCTGCTGAAAGGAGTGGTAATTGAACTGCATGGTGTCTTCGAGGCACTGAATATAGACGTAACGGGCCCCGTCTTGACGACGCCGGTCAATGTGATGAATGATGAAGTTTCCCAAGCGGTTGCTGAAACAGAGTAGATGTAGACGGATGCCGCTGGCGGAGGCAGTACATCCCAACAGGATTTCTCCTGAGTATGCGTCGTAGACAAAGTCCAGAGTGACTTCGCGTGCATCAAGACGTGGAATATGAGCGACTACTGGTTCGTATAAACCAGTGCTGGAACTGAGGAGATGTCGCAGTTGAAAGCCGCCTAGCTCTATGTTTCCTTCGAAGACATGGCGGATAATGATGTCGGTAGATTTGTGGGGATCGTAGACAATGGGTACATTTCCTCCCATCCAGAAGGCATGTACTGGTCCTGCGATTGAACCTAGCGATGTTCGGCTATAGAGGCTGTTTGAGTGATGGTGAGTTGAGTAAAAAAACTGTCTAGTTGTGAAACGACTGACGGTTCATTACCGTGCAGGTTCCTTTCTGCGTAGTCGATTTTTGGCATGGTAGTCGCTTTGAAGTTCGTGGTGCACAAGCTTTCTTATGGTTCCCAGTACCTTTTTGTTCATTTAAGAATTCGTGATGGGGTTTGTCCCCGTTTGGGTTTGATGGTAAACCATATACGACCCTTACTTTATCGTTTTGTCGCGTTGTCAAGATGTTAGTTTTTTGAGTCAGGGATATGTCGCTCGGCCCTGTAGATATGTCGACTTGTACCTAAACTACGTGAACCGTACTCGTTTGTCCATAAAAATCATATCAAGCGTTTCTGCATGTTTTTCCGCTATTTTAACCCATCGCTCCTTGTCCGGCTGCGCCTCATCGGGTTCCATTCCGGAGAAAAATTTGAGGTGCTTATTGGCGATGACAATACGTTGGTAAGAATGGTAGGTGAACTGGGGGTCGTCTTCCAGACACATGATGTGCGCGTACCGCGTTCCGTCTCCCTGGCGTTTGTCGACGTGCATGATGACAAAGTTGCCGATTCGAGTGCTGTAGCATAGAAGCCGCGTACGGAGTCCAGGGCTCGCGGTCATGCATCCCAGGATTACTTCGCCTGTAGCTCGGTCGTAGACGTAGTTTAACTCGACATAGCGAGCCTGTGCCCGCATGGGGACTTCGAATGGAGGTGTGAGGTAAGGAATGTTTGCGATGAAGTGCTCCTGCAACATTCCGTCCTCGAGCTCGACGTTTCCTTCAAATACGTTGCCAATTACTTCGTCGCCTGGTTGTTCTGGTTTGTAGATGATGGGGACATTGCCACCAATCCAGAACGCGTGCACGGGCTTAGTGACAGGTAGCAATTCTGGCATAGTATAGACTTCGATTCTGATACTTTTCAGCGACTCTTCTTATTGATGAGAAGTCGTTGAAATACGTACTGGAAGGAGCTCTCAGAACTGGCCATGATGGTTGAAGTTTGAGTAATTTAAGCGCCGTGGCTTACACATCTTTGACTATGTTTCGTCATCGGTTCCGTCGGCATCTTCGGTGTTGTTTTGACTGGTTTCTCTTCCGGTTTCCAAGATTCGAATTAAACCATCTCGTCGTGTAACATAGGGAATAATTCTAAATCCGGCAATCAAATCTTGCATCTCGGTTCCATCAATTTCAGTTAACTGGTAATTTCCTTTTTGAGTTCGATATCGAACTAGGTAAGGCCCTAGGTACCTTGGATTGGTCTTTTTCCCTATTTGGTAACTTGTCGTATATCGTACATCTTTAACTAGAACAAGTTCGCCTGTTTCATATTGTCTTTTCTGAAGACGATGCCAGTATCGTTTGTTGAACTGATCCCGATTTCTCAATCGACTTTGTTGAAGTGTTTCAACTGCGCTAGTTATATCTTCCTCTCTTCTCTCTAATTGCCTAATTCGTTTAGCAAGAAGCTCAGCCGTGGTAAGTGTGAGTGGGAATATATCTTCTGTGCAGGTGAAATCAAGTAGGTCTAATGGTAGTACTGGTTCGACTCCGTGTAGTAAGTAATATGGTGAATAGCCTGTGGCGGAATTTATGGTGACTCGATCAGCAAATAACGCGGTGCGTAACTTTGTATGCCATTGCTTTGGTGCCCCAGTGATTGGTTCCTTTTCACATGATCGGATAATTGCTTCTCGCAGAATATAGTGACCACGTTCAACTTGTCCATTGGCGTGTTTATTATATGGCGTTATTGCTACATGCGGTATTCCTAGTCGAATCGTCAGCTGTCGAAATGCTCCTTGAACTTCGGATCCATTGTCTGTAATCACTTTGCCAATGACTCCATAACGGCAATAGATTTCTTCTTCCAGGAATTTTGCTATTGCTTCTGCTTTTACTTGCCGCAGAGCTCGAGCTTCAGTGATTCCAGTCAAATCGTCTTTAATAGCCACAATTGCTATGAATCCTCCGCTAGGTGGCATGAACATCACGTCTAAAAAGACCTTTTGCATGATATGAGTTGGTTGCGAAATTGTGGGTGGTATTTGAACTTGAATTAAGTTCCGTATTTGGCAATCATGACAAGATGAAATGAAGTCATGGACGTCTTTATACATGTATGGCCAGTAGAATCGTTGTCGAAGCAGTTCCATTACTGTATGTATGCCTCTATGTCCTAACTTGTCGTGCCCCCATTCCAAAATTGCAGGTCGTTTTTGTGGATCAAATATGACTTTGAGAGGATGTCCTTGCTGCGTTCGTTTGAACATTCGACTATGTTGTATAAAATAGTTTAGTGTCCGTTTGATGAATCGTTTCCTTTGTTGTTCTGACGGAAATTGTTGACTAAATTGCAGTTGTGAACTTTCTTCACTCGTCAAATAGTTATAGATTTTACATAGTTCCTGATCTGCTCTGTTTTGCCGGGATAAATTTTGATTGGGATTAGGTTGCTGTGCAATATCTAGTATGAGGTCTAGTTTATGGTTATCTTGATGAAACTCCACAGGGTTTGGTATCATGGTCATTAGTGCTATATTGTCTAACCATTCATCATTCTCATGCTGTAGCTCATCTGGTTCTTCTCCTGGCGCTGCTCTTCGTCTTGAGAGAGCATCAGGTCCTTTGAATCTAGTGGCAGGTATGTGTTCGAGTTGAAAATCAAACATCAATATTCCTTGAATCCACCGATTTATTACTGCGGTTGGTTGGAGGTCTGGTTCATTTAGCATTCCTTTGATATATTTGGCATCCATTTCTACTGTCAAAGCCGGGGCTCCTACTAGATATAGTCGCCAGTGTCGCAATGCTCGGTATAATCCGTAAAGTTCTAATTTTGGCTGAGAATATCGGCATTCTACGGCATTGAGCGGTAGTGATCCATATCGGGCTGGTCTCCTGACTCCTCGATCATCTTTTTGTGATAGGATCATTCCCACAGCGATGTAGCTGGTATCAACTGATAGGATTATAGGTTCCTTGGATTTATAGTTAATGGCACGGAGAGCTGATGAATGGGTTACTTTGATCTTCAACGTTTCAAATGCTTGATTTCGTTTATCTGTCCAGATAAAGTCCTGTGTTGCACGTGTCAGTTCAGTGAGTGGACGTGCTAATAAGGAGTAGTTTTCTATCCATATTCGTACGGTCCCACATAATCCCAAAAAGCCACGAACTTCAGTAATATTGGTGGGTACTGGCCATTTCATGATTTTAGAGACTCTATCTTGATCTGGTGTTCGGCCTTCTGCACTGCACATTTGTCCTACTATCATAGCTTTAGGCCGACATATTTGAACTTTCTTTGGTGAAAAAGTAGCTCCGACACATTCTACTCGATGCATGACTCGATGTACATCTTGTGCATGTTCCCATATGAATCGTCTGATTCCTGGATTTTCTTTGATCCGTTCTGGTTGTCCTGTACTTTCTAGGTATGCTGTCTTTGGTCCTTTAATGCCCAGATCGTCTATAAAAATGTTTGCAGAATCGGGTATTTCAGGTTGTAGAACAAAAGTCATGCAGTTTTGAAATTCTGCAGGAGAATTTGTATATCCCATAGGTAGTGCTGTGAGGCGTAACAATCCTAATGGAGTATAGAATGCAGTTAAATCTCTTGATTTTGGATGGACTAGTCGTGCGTCGAAACCCCAGAAGAGATCGAATACTGTGAAGCATTGACTTCCTCCAAAAGGTTCAACAAAGTCATCTATTATTGGTAGTTGTCCTGCATCCCTTATTGAAACTTTATTGAGGGGTTGTAAGTCGTGGATCATGCGTAGTGTACCGTTTTTCTTTAATACACAAAACCATCTGCATCGATATGATGATTGACTGGGTTCATATACGCCGGCAGCTAGCTTTCCTTTGAGCAGTTCCACGACTTTATTCCTGATTCCTGGTGGTATAGGAATATTTCTGTATTCCCATGGTACGTGTGGTACTGTTGCCATTATGTAGTCTGAGAAATATCTTCGACTCAGTGTGCCTCGATCCTTTTCTTCATATGGCAATGTTTGTTCATGTATTCGAAGGATATGTTTGAAGAGCTTCTCTTCTTCGGGTAGTAGGAATCCCTCCTGATTGACTTCTAGGTTATTCATTCGTTCCATAGTTAATCTTTCAGTAGGTATGAATTCTGGTGGCCTATAAGGTAATTCTTCTAGTGAGAGTAACGGGTCTTCAGGTATTGTGCGTAATACTCTTGCTTCTTCTGGGAATGTGCCTGATACTGGTTTTACTTTCTGGTCCACTTTTTTGTACATGGTGAATACATCTGCATTTTCTGGGTATGGGTCATTTTCTGCACAACATATTAACAAGTCATCTTCTTCGAACTTGTAGTTGTCTGTACAGTATATTTTCATGTCCAGTGTAATATGCTGACTTTCTTGAATTGCTAGTATCAGGCCCACCCTTCCCTCACAACTTTTTAAATTGAAGTCGTTTCTGATCTTCAATTTATCTTGTTTTTGCTGTTGGGCACGCTTTTTCGAGTTCTCCAGAAATGTGATACATTTATAGAAAGTCAGAACTACGAGTAGCAAGTGCAACAAGAAACTGAGCGGTGATGGGTGAGTTGAGTAAATAGTAATACAATCCTTCGTGGATGTTAAGTACATAGTAATAGCGGTGAGTCGGTTCTGAGTAAATGGAGCTGGGTTGGTATGGAATGGGTCGCGATACGGTTCGGTAATGAAAAAACTGAGTTGGTGGTGTGAGGAGCATGTTGGTTCAAGAATTGAGTAAGCTGATGGAGGCGGTTGCGGAATAGTGCCCTTCGGAGACTGATTGTTGAGAAAATATAGCGAGCTCACGTAGCAGAGACTTTCATTCTCGGATCTGTTGAGGTGTAAGTTTGTATTGAATGGTTTGTTGACGGCGGCGCTTACTTCATAGCTTGTCAGCCATAAAACCGCGCCTATAGCCAGAATCGTCGAATGTATCGAGCGTATCGATATACCCGAGTTCCAGGAGCCGGTAAACCTCGTCCGAGAGTAGGATGTTTTGGTAACGAATGGTCCTGAGTGTGTTGGCGAGTTCGTGGTGCCCGCCTGCTTCAAGGGTAAGTGCTGCATGGTGAAGAAATTCTTCTTCTTGCCATGTGAGAAGTGGGTTCTGTGGAATAAGTGGCGCCCTCGTTTCCATTCGGCCATTACGAATATATCCGCCATGTAAGCAGAGCGATCGAAATCCCAGAGCCGCAGCCGTTGCTCCGTCATCGAGAAGTCGAAAAAATATGCAATGCCAGCGAAAGTAGTGGTGAGTGTCGTCCGAGACGGGAAATCCGTCTATGACGTCGCGCCACGTCGAGGTAAGAAGATATCGGGCTAGCCGGTTCAGTCCCTGAACAAGGTAATGTCTCCCGTATCGTAGCGCGGCTAGTCTCTTTTCCCATGGCGTGATGCGGACTTCCATAGTCGTGGAGTACTTGGTCCGCAGGAAGTAGTGATTGTTACCTGTGTCCGGGTCTCGCAGCGTCTCTACTCGCTCGGGGAAAAGTCTTGCCAGTAGGACGTCCTTGCAACGACGTGTGAACGGCTCTTCGATGGCTAACGTCATGTTGCCGCGGCCATAGGTGAGTAAGTCTGCGTATGTTGTAATACTGTCGTTATGTAGACCCTCGATTTCGTCCACCGTTCGACCACTATACTCGGATGATGCAGCGTTCATGGCTGACACTATGCCGTTGATGACGCGTCTTCTGTTGAGCTGGGTCACAGTATCGTCGGCCATGGGCCAGTCGTCGAGCTGGAGAGAGGCGGTGTACGTGTGTTCCGCGGATAGGCGAAAAGATACCCCGATATGCTTTTCATCCTCTCGATGCCACACGAAGCAGTCTATTACTTCGGGGTCGAGAAACCCGTTTCCGTGGTGCTGTAGTGGATGATTATCCTGTGCTTCCCGAAAAATGATGACTTCTCGCAGTCGAGGGAGAATGTTTCCATGTTGGAGTCGGTGCACTGTTTCCGTCGTATTGACGGCTTCGGCTTCCATGTCGCTGAATGATGGTAAGTGTTTGGTATGCGTGCGAACAGCGAATGAATCGCTGTAGTTGTTCCCATCGCTTTCACTGTTGCGAGTAGGAAGTGCGTATCGTCGCTCGTCACGAGGGGGATCCAGTACAGTGGTGGCTAGTACGATGCTGCTCGAAATGGCACTTTCGACAGTGGATATGTCGAGATCTTGCGAGTAGACGGAGAAGGTGTCAGAAGATGCTGGGGAGCAATGACGACTGGTGCTGGAATCGCTAGGTGTGGTGTTTCGAGTCAAGCTCAGTACCGCTGCGTCAAATAGGTTGCTAGTTTCGTCATCCCTTCCCGCTTCGTCCGATGGGTACTCTAGGTTGATATCCATCTTGCTGACCTGGGTCATGGCATGCAATCGTTTCGGCACCGGTTGCGCGAAAGGTGACGAAGGTTTCCTTTTCGCAGTTTGGGCTACTTCGGCCAAGATGTGATGGCCCAGCGCTTCCCTTCGGAGTAGGTCCGAGCGAGGAATAGGCCGCTCGATAGCGCGAATGGGTATCTGATCATAGCCGTTCGAAAAATCCTTCCCGATGTCGGTGAGGTGGCTTTGGGAGTTAGAGACGATGCCTGTCATGGATCCTAATAGGACAGTGTGGACCATGGCGGTTGAATCGGTAGTTTCAACGTTCGAATTGGTGACTACTTTGTCCAATTCTGTTCCTGGTTCACTGTTAATCTCCAGCTCTTGTTCGTATAGCAATGAAGCATCGTCGTCCGCCTCCGCATCGATGTCGCTGGGATCGTCGGGGGTGTTTTTCCCCATGGTAGGAATGAACGTGTAGAATCCATGTACATCTGTCAGATAGGGTTCTTCGTCTTGGACGAGTACCCCATCGACGATGGCGCCCATTTCGATGCGGATATTACCCGACATGCGGTGCGGAAATTTGAATGTGTAGTCGCTGTCAAAGTCGTATCGTCTGGATATGTTGACATCCACAGTTTCGTGGCCTATGGTCAGCGCCTCGGTGAATCGTTCTGTCTGGCGCGCGACTTCGCAAATGGCTTCGAAGAAACTGTTCGAGAACGCAGGAATTAGTCGAGGAACGATGGGTATTCCCGGGACCTGTGCTTGACGCCGAGGAGCACCGAAGATAGTGGCGGCTGTGTCCACTCCTCGTACTCGAGGAACAGGCGGGGGTTCTGGAATGCGACCATGGGAAGCTAGATGCCTGTTTTGTAGCTCTAGGAACATCCGAGCGTCAGCATTGGCAAGTGTCACAAATTCGGCGTGCTCTCCTTGCGTCATGCCGTCTTCATCCACTCCTTCCATCACCTCCCAATACTGGTTGTACTTGTCCTGGGGGTATTGGTCTTCGAATGTTGGATTAATATGGCGTCTGTCCGAGAATCCAGGTAGTGTCTCATCGTTGATTAGCCACAGATGCAGAGTTCCGGTCAGGACTCGTTCAACTCCTTGGTCGTTATACTGATACTGGTCGACGTCCGTCATGACGAGTTGTTGTATACACAGGTGGCCTAGCTGTAACGCTGGAAGCGAAATGGTGTTTTTGCTCGTGGCGCGCATCGTGTGCATGAGTAAGGGATCGAATCTGGTTGTAGGCATGACCGTATTGAGTAGGGAGTTATCGTCAACGTGACGGTATCGTCGTAAGGCTTCGCAAATCATGGCCCAGATGCATAGCAAGTCACTTTCTTTGTAGTCGGGTTGAAGATGCTCAGCAGGAGCCGGGTGTCCCGCCATAAGCCTGGTGCGAACAGCTTCCCATTCCACGCTGGATGGTGGATTGAGAACTTGTTCTGAAATATCTTGAGTAACGGTTCTAAGCGTTTGAACCGAGAACTTACGCAAGGGGTCGATGACGGTATAATCTGGCGATATGATTCCTGGCTTGCGCATGGATTGCGGCATGTAGAGGTTCTGTCTTGTGTCGTACGTGGCGCTGCGATGTACCTTCATAGACAGTCTATCTGTAGGCGGTTTGGCAAGATAGAACAAGTTGAGGTATGTGGGAAGAGGTCGGAAGTATTGTGGTGTTCGCGGGTACAGGTCTCCGTGAGCGTAAATGTGCCCTTTTTCGAATGTCACGCCCCGATAATCGACAGCTGTGGGATCGGACGACGTGATTCGAGGTGCGCCGTCTTCATCAACTGTTCCGGCTAGCAAGGATGGATAGGCTTCTTCTGAGACCCATGATTCGCTTCCCGTGACCGTCCTTACGAAGTCGCCAATGTCGCCAATAGTTTCTTTGGCAAAACGGTCGTCTGTTTGTTTGAATGAGGGTACTAAAAGGCCCTTCGCGTGGATCGCTTCTTTGCTAGGTTCTCCTCCGTACAAGATGGCGATGAGTGCAGGACCAATTAGCTCTGTTCCTGCACCTGTCCTGAATACTGCGTCGAGAAGCACGCCTGTCCGTAAGACCGCATGTTCACTCAAGCGAACTGCTTCCAGGCCTATCCATACGCGTCCGTGTATCGCTATGAACTTGAATGGAGAGTGCTCCTGAGCGCGCTCGGAGTCGCTGAGTCGCTCTTGCGCTCGGAGGTGCCCGCAGAATCCTGCTAGGATGTCTTGGATGATAGCAAGATTAGGGATGTGTGGTTCGACCACCGAATCGGGTCGACGAGACGGTGCTGGTGTGAATTGCGTTCGGCAGGACGGCGCTCGCTGGCTGGAAGTGGAGCGTGGCTTGGATGCCACATGAAACCCTAGATTCATCAAGTCGGCTGCCAGAGTGCTGTATGTGGCTGCGTCGATCTGATATCCGAAAGCGTGAACAGAATGAGGCTCGCGGTCAGGTGCATGGACCTGAGCGTCTAACAGAATTACGCTCCTGATGGTTTCGTCCATTCTCATCTGCTGGGGCATGCGCACACCTAATTTTGAAGAGATTTGATACCAGCCTACCGCAGATAGGCTCCGGGCGTGGTTTCGAAGTCCCGGTTCTCCCCATCTCAAGACCTCGCTGCGCACCAACCAGATGATTTCGGCCACTTTTCCTTTGGGTACGACTTTGAATGGGTCGTAGGTTGTGGATGGTGCGGGCGAACTGAAGGGTTTGGTTGGTAGTCTTCCCCGACGCTTTCTTCTCCTATACCTGCGACGTTCATCATCTTCGTCGTCCGACGATGAATCCGTGGGATCTTCGTCTTCCTTGTCCGAACCTTCGAACACAGGTACTCGGGTTGGGATGGTATGAGTCTCGTTGTCTGCTTCGACCGAGCCTGGCTCCCAGTCTAGATCCCACATAGTTGGCCGCAGACTAGGAAGGAGGGGAAACATTGTCCAGAATAATAGTGATGTCTTGACTTGTCCTCCAGCGCATCTGAGTTGCGCTCCAAATATTACACCTGAGACGACATCGGTATGATCTCTTTCGTAGGCTGGATAGACGGCGCCCATTCCTCGCGCTTCGAATGAGTGAAAACAGGGATATTCGGCGTTAGCCACTGTGTCGTTACAGGCGGTTTCAATATCCCCGCGAGCATAGGCGGACTGGACGTTCATAGTAGCAGCGCGTATTCGGTGAAGCTCGTCGTTGGTGAGGGGAGAGCGCTCGTTCAAGGCAGTATAAGGGTAGACTGATCCCTGTGTAGCGTATTGTATCCCATTAGGCATTTCGACGATTACAGGGGGTACAGGTGACGGGTCGATCGATTGTCGCATGCAAGACTCTTGTAGACCTTTCAGACTGCCTGTGTTGTCGTCAACCTTATCGTTACGAGGATATTTAATTTCAATCTTACCTCCCACATTCATCGTTTGAGGGACATAGGACTTCAATCTCTGGATCCATTCTCCCGCGTCCTTCATTCCCGCGTCATACCGTGCTTCCATCTCAGCGCGTTCGTTCTGAAAGACTGGTCCATAGCTGAGACGATAGTACAGATATCCCGCGACTGGCGGACAGGCTCCCCGCACGAGTGAGCCGCCTAGTATGACGCCCGACTCAAACGTTCGATCGTGGACTCGTTCGGCAGGGAAATGGATAGAGCTTTCCCCGTAGATTTGGGTAGGCTGGTAACTAGAGGGGATTTCGTCGGGTTGGAATGGGGCTTGTTGATATACGCCGCGTGTAAGATTACAAAAGCGACTTTGGGTGACACTCTCGAGGGTCTGGTGGATTTCAGCTAGTCGGTAAACATTGCTGTCGGGGGTAAGGTCGGTTCCAAACGTGGGTCCTTCGAGCGGATATTTCGGAAAGATAAAAGATTTAGGATTTTTGTCAATGGATACGGCGGGTAAGACCAATGCCGAGGATGGATGTTCGTTGGTGAGAACCGTGTTATCCGGGTGCTCGCAAAGTTGGTGATGGTGAACATTAGACCGGCGGGACAGTATCGGGCCGGCCATAACCGTATTGCGTGCGGGTGTGACTGAATTCGTGATGGGGAAACCAGCAACCTTTGCCTCTTGCCGCGTCGTTACTTTATCCTTTCTCACTCCCCTTGTCTCTTTTGGATAGAGCTGAGTCGTTACCGCCCTCGTGAGTCGCCATATTACTTCAATTGCAGCCAGGACAATGCTGAATACCAATAACCTTTGGTACATTCGTTTCTGCTGTATGGTTGATTCAGTTTCGGCTTTCGGTCCTGTACTCTCAGCCTTTGCTAATGCTCTTCTTATTGCGGCGCTGCTGACGTTTGCTTCGGCTGTCCCGGTGAGTCCTTTCACGTCTGTTCTAGGTTGTTCATCTGACTCTTCGGTCTTCCTTTCTGACTGTTTTTCTCTTCCAGCTGACTCTTCTCGCGTCATTCTGACTGAAGACACGTCACATTCGCTTTCACTGCCAACACCCAACGGCACGTATATTGCGTATGTTCCTTCGGCCAAGTCATGCAATCCCGTCGTGACTTCTTCCTCGGTGTGTACTCTTGTTAACCTGTATTCGGACGGTTTGGGAATTCCGAGCGCTCGGAAGACGTGTCTCCGATTACCGGTGGGGTCTTGTAGATCTTTATATAACAGGTACGTTCCCTCACTCCTTTCATCTATACATATTAAATTTCCTCGTTGCCATGGTCGTCCGAGTAATAGGTCAAATGGAAACGTTTCTAGTCCTACAAACAGGTTCGCCTTGGTTTTCACTTGTCCTGCGCCTTGGGAGAGTTCAGCTTCTCGTATGAAGCCCCGCATTTGTGTGTTGTTGCCGCTAGCATCACGCATCGTGGTTACCACCGAGTCGTCGATTATTAATCCTAAATTTTCTGCTGCCGATCTTTTTATGATGTTGAGTTGTGACCCTGTGTCTACGATAGCGTTTACGCTTACCCCGTTAGCTGTGAGTGGAATAGTAATGAGTACTCCTCGATCATATACCTCCTCCACTTGTAGTAAAACGGGAATGTCCATTTCTTGATCGTCTCGTGTTACGGACCCTTCTTTTGTGTTCTTCTTTTTTAACAGTTCAGCTAGTGCTTCACTGATATCCTGTGAAGCTCCTAATAGTTCAAACATTTTTAACGTGATATCCGTATTGAGGATGATTTTCATTAAATCAGTTTTATCTGTCATTTTGCTGATTTCTGATGAACGTTTTGGTCCTTTAACTCGTTTTGACGTTTCTTCAGCTTTGGTTTTTGGTAATATGTTACTTGTAATGGGTGGCTTGGCTGGTTTTTCCTGAATGTTTTCCATTGTTTCATAATTCTTCTTTTCTAACCTGATCGGTAGACGCACATCAACAGGTATGGGTTCTGGGAACTGTTTTGCATTTGGTATGATTACTGGTGTTTTGGCAGCAATTTTAGAAGCAGGAACTTTGATAGTGTCTTGTTTTGCTTTTTGACTGGTAGATGTACTGGGTGCTTTGAATTGATCTTCCATAGCTCGAGCCCTGGCACTTCTGGTTACTGTTCTTTTTGGTCGATCTGCGTTGTAAGTATTGCCTTTATTGCTTACCCAATAGGAAGGATATTCTTCTTCTGACTCCGATAGTATTTCCTTTTCTTTTTCTTCCTCTTTATTGCTTGGTTCTGTTCCTAGATAAATTTGACTTTCTTCGATATCCGAATTGGCAAGCTCAATATAGTGCGATCCATAATGAATGATTGGTTCCTCTTCAATATATGATGCCGTCGATCCTTGCATCTGATTACCCATACCTGCCATTTGTCGAATTGCTGCTTTGGCAATATTTTCATTATTATAGCGCATGATAGGGCCCCCATCTGCCATTACTACCCTTCCGTCAGGCTTCTGAGCTATCTGCTTTTTAGATATCATATCTCGGATGGTGGGGCAGTTTCGTACGGAATGGTTTGGGTCATCACATCCATAGCAGGTTGTGTTTCGGGGCATGTTCTGTGCTGCATACTGTGGCGCATTTTGTGGCATATTTATTGGAGGGGCTGGTCGGTACCCTGGTTGTGGTTTGAATGTATAGTTGTTCATCATTCTGTTTGTATTTTGAGCGATAGGTGGTGCTGCTAGAATTCGGGCTGCTTCTGGATTGAGCTGTAGTGCTTGATAGTACAATGAAGAATAGTGAATGGTGTATTGTGGATCATTAATGGATAATTTTCCTAGCCGATGTATAATATCATCCAAGTCTTCCGGCCCTTTGCCATTTCCTTCTTTCTTTATGGCTGCATTATCAACTTGGGTATCTATTCCTTTCCTTTCTTTGAGTGCTGAACGGAGTCGGTGTTTGCTCTTGCTATATTTTTCTTTGGCCGTTGTGTCTGAGTCGGAGTCGCTATTGTCTTCCTCAGATTCTGAATTCATTTGTGAACTATCAGAATCAGTTTCTGAATCTGTTTCGGCTAAATTGTTCTCAAACCTATTTCTCTCGAGAATAGTTCGAGCGATTTGATTGACTGTTTCATGTGCAAAAGCTTGTGACAGATCTGCTGTAGGATCTCTTGATATGTGAATCTTTTCAATGTCTCTTCGTAAACGTTTATTAATACCATGCCAGAAGTAAGCATTGAAATCTTCATCCGCTAGTTTGCCTTGACCTTGAAGCCATCCAGCTATTGTCACGAATTCCCTTCGGTATTTTTTCCATTGATCCAGACGATGGACATTTTTATGTCTCCAGTTGTTGGTTAATTTCTTGAGGTGTTTGGGTTGGTAATAGTTATTTATCTTGTCCGCGTCATAAAATTCCATGATGTCAGCTTTAAGTAATACATAGTTGGGTGTTCGGAAATGACTACACCCTTCTAGGAACTTAATTACTTTTGGTGACATATATTCTATCATTGTTTCTATCTTTTCTTGATTGGTAGTGACAGCATATCGTTGAAATAGGCGCTCAAGTCTTTTGAAAAAGGGTTTGAGATCACGAGGTTTGCCTTTAAATGTCTTGATAGCATCACGTGTATTTCCCATGGGAATATCGGCAGGTGTTCGAGCTGGTTGTGCCATGTCAGATCCTGATGTATGTGATTCTGTGTTGGATAATGAGGTTTCTGAGGAAGAATTGGTGTGTTCCGAGTTTGTTTGAGGATTGATAGAGTAGAATGTGAGGTGTGGATTCTTTAGTGCTGATATACGTTCTTGTAACTCACTAGGATTGATAGACGGTTGATATCGTTCTTCCGGTGAAGTAGCTACTGATGATTCTGGGGATTCTGCTGCTGATGGAAAGTCTGATCTGTTTTGATTCATGCAGAATTGGGTTGAAAAAAGGGTGATTTACCCCCTCGCGGTGGGCTCCAAATTAATGTCACGGTCCAAAGGTGTTTGGAATAGAATCCGGTGACGGTTGAGTTCGTTGGGTAGAAGCTATCGAGATAGCTTTATGGGACGTGATGCGTGCTTGCTTGAAGGGCTAGCCTGAATACTGTTGTAATCTTCTAGGCACCTTATATCGAACTTGACTTGCTTGACTTGATTTGCTTGACTTGCTTAACTTGCTTGACTTGCTTGGCTTGCTTAACTTGCTTGACTTGCTTGAATTTTCCTTATTTGATTGAAATCGTGCGGTGAGAGCGCGTTCTGAGTGTTTTGAACTAAGCTGTATATTTGGGTAGCTGCTCTCTTTTGGGTCTGATTCAGCTCCTTTTATAGTATACTGACTACCGTCTATAAATAGATATCTATGACTACAATTGACTGATATTGACTAGTACTGACTCAGTAGTTCTTTCTTTCTTATTCTAGAGTATTCCGACATGTTCTGGATATTTCTGGCATGTTCCGTAATTGAGTCAAAGCGTTCATGTCCTAATCGGGATGTATTTCTAAATTGGAATGATTTGCTTTTGTATTTAGTAATTTTCTTTGCTTTGTTTCAGCACTGTGACAGCGTACTGCTCGCCATCCCCATCTACAAGTGCCTCCGGCGGTCCCAGCTGATGCCAGGCTTCGTGTCCGCCCTGCCAGTTGGCTCCGGGGTCTTCGAGACCGAACGTGAAGGCTCCATATTCTGCTGACAGATCACCGGGCCCAAGATGGCGTTTTTTCGTGGGTGGAAGCGGTTCCGAAGTTACTTCGCCGGTGGGCAGAACATGCACGTTGTAGTCGCGGAACTCATCCGGACGTGCAGCTGTTGAGCGTTGAACAAATGGAGCGTTCGTGCGTTTCCGGCCGGGTGGGCGATTCATAGGGAGCTGGGACATAAGCACGAGGGGGAGCACGAAGGGGAACCATGGGTAAAACCTGCGCAGGGCCCGAAAACACGAATGTGCTGGGAAGGGAAGGGAACATGATCACCCTGGGTTGATTGATACCGAAAACGCCAATGGCAGGTGCCGAGGTGTGATATTTCAATCATATTTGTGAGGAATTCGCACGTCGCACATCTTGAACCTAATATCCTATCCTATTACGGCAATGAACTACCCTTTCGTGCCTCAATTTGTACTCAATTGCGCCCATACTTTCTCGACGCCCTCGCCATCGCAAGACCCAATCCACGCGCCAGGATTGCCGACTCCTTCATCTTCGGCCCGCTTCCTGCGATTGTTTTGATACCACTGACACCCCACATCATAAGAGACATGCAACGTACTGACTCGTGGCGGGATTCGCAAAACGACCGGCTCAGGCAACTGGCGGAGTTCCTCATAAAGAATATCGGTACACGACTTGAGGAAAGTTTCGGCATCCTGCTTGGCTCGAACGCGCCTCTCCCGCAATCGTGCATGACCTGTGGGAATACGTAAGAATCTACTAGCAGCTTGTCCGACAGCATCGAACGTACCATCATCCATTGCAAAAATGTCTAATGTGTTGAGTGTTCCGGCGATGCCCTTGAGCAATGACCAGTTCGGGCTGTACGGATTGAGGCCAATTGCTTGACGAAAGCAGCTTCCATAGATAGGGTCTTCGGACCAGTCCACAGCCTGACTGAGACATGCAATGGAGTTGACGCCACACTCAGTCAAGCGTGGGAGCAGCCAATCGCCACGGACAGGGACCAATAAGTCGTTCAGAGCAGCGGCAGCCTCGCGGGATGCCTCGGAGGAGCCCTGGTTGAAAACACTCGTGTGGCGCAGCACAATACTAAGAAGCTGTCAGGCATCGAGGCGATACTCTGAGTGACTAATAAACTGACCGTATTCCTTTGTCCGCGGGCCGCAGAGAGTCTTCCGGATCAAACAAAGCAGGCGGGGGACGAGGGAAGGTGGGGGTGAGTATAACACAGGGATACTGGGAGTCGTCGCTGTCACTACCGTCGACGTCCTCGAGCGCGGGAATCTCATCGTCGTCAGTCATGGTTCAAGTTCAACTGATCTTGGGGCCAGGTAAGAGCGGGGGAATTTGGAACAAACGCTGTCAAGAAGGACATGTAAATCTAGGGATAATATGATTGCGGACGCTGCCGCAGTGGCAACTCCAGGACCGCGAGTACCCTCAAATTTTCTCAAGCGGGGGAACCTCGTCATTGTCAGTCATGGTTCAAGGTCAAACTGATCGTGGGGCCAGGTAAGAGCGGGGGAACTATGAACCAACGCCGTCAAGATGGACATGTAGATCTAGGGATAATATGAAATACGCCGCCGTGACAACCCCCAGGACCGGAAGTACCCTCAAATTATCTCCACATGCTCTCCAGCATTTCCGAGGACACGGCCTCGACCAGGAACCGGCCGCGCATAGCGGTACAGCGCCTTTTTCAAAGTGCGCCACACGTCCTCTGAAACCCCAAGGCCCGTTTTGAATTTCTGACGGAGCTTCTGATCCCTGATATCCACCGAAATGTTCACGAGATCCTCGTGGGTATAGATGCCCATGTCCGTCATGCGGGCCTCCAAAGCGGCGATATCGTGGACTCTCAAGAACAACGCCACCTCAGCATGCATGAAGCAAGTGTTCGGCGCAGGGACAAAGTGAGGCGCTTCTTGTAGGATGAAGACTTCAAGACCGCGATTTCCTGGAGCGAAATAGAAGTCTTGAAGGGGTAGGGGACGGTAGCATAGTCAAAACTCACGGGAAACTTGGGCGCCCGATCCTAGCTGCACATCATCCCGAATGGGTCGAGCCGTGCGCAGATGTGACTGGACATGGCTACATGAGCCCAATGAAATAATGAGTTATCTGCCTGCGTTGGAAAGAAAGAACTCACCGCCTGCACGCCGAAGGAGAGAGCGGGAAGGCAATCTTCCGCTGCACTGCCGGGGCACGCGTCGCCTTCGTCGCACTTGAGGGCTTCTTTTTCTTGGGGGAAAGCACCATGATGGTGAAAGAGAGGGAGCGTTCAGGGTGGTTGGGAGGCATGGACATGTAATTTGAGACGAATCTAGGGAAAATGTAATTATCTAAGCCGCGCATTGATACTCGAAGGTCTGGGTCGGAAACAGGGCACGCAATTGGTCATAGAAAAGCGTCGCTGGGATTCGACCGCCGCTAGAGGCACGAACCACATCGGCAGCTTGTTCCACTTGCGCGACAACGTCTCCTATGAGTTTGTAAGCTCTAATGATCTCGCGATAAAGGGTCTCTGCTTCGCGGAGAATTCCCTCGTACTCCGGATGGCCTGGCGCCCATTTACGCACTTGGCCAATTGGGAGAGCGCAATTTCGCGAGTGATACGCAAGGAGCTCGAAGGCGGCATGAAGAATGGCCTTGGCCCAGGCTGGCTTAGCGAGTGCCTTATCAACTATTGCGGAAGCGTATGCGTCGGGCGCGAGATTCTGAGTTTGCATGTTCATGTTATCGTGATGCTTGCGAACCTCGCGCAACGCAGAGTGCAGGTGTTGCGCGATGCGAGCTCTAAATAGTACAAGATGAGATACGCAAGGAACACAAGAGAGGACACTCACGGGGATGCATTGCTAGGCATGCGGAGCTGACGAGGTCGGATAAATGGGCGAAGCAAGTTATCGTTTACCCTAGCGCACGTTCAGCGACGGCGACGAATAAATGGTCCCGTTAGGTCTCACCTCGGGAGGCGAGCTGGACCCGCTAAGGCAATGCGCGCGGGCAGAAAAGCACATTCGTCGTGATACGACCTGGGCATTCTTAGTGGTCGTGGGACGGGAAAAGGGAGAAGCACTTGGAGCCATTTATCAGGACGTGCGCGGTGAGTGCCGGAACCAAGGCAATTTGATGCTCGTCAGACTTCGATCATCATGGTGGCAATGCAGCCCATGATAGTGGGCGAACAAAAAAGTGACCACAGACTGGGATTCGAACCCAGGTCTCCTCGTATCGCAGGCGTGCTCAGCCACTACACCACCGCGGTCGAAGTAACTTTGAATTCAAGTCATTTTGTTGTTAAGATTTCCTACGCTCCCTAGCTCTATTCCTTTCTAGTGAATTTATGTAGGTCAAATATCCCAGTCCGATACATTGCTCCCCCGTTAGACTGTATATCAGTATGTGAATGCAAAGAATGCACATATAGAATGAGATCTATCGAAGCAATTAGGCTCCGTAGCAGTCTTGCAGATGCGGTAGGCAAGTCTATCTAGTGAAAACGTGACATACATCAAGTATTACACGCCTGTGCATACTCGATCACACTTCTTGACTGCGACCACCACTGTCTTTACGCACATTTCGGACACAATCTTCGAACATACGTAAACCAGCCTTGGGGAACACACGCCATGACTGGTCGACCTCTATATAACTGCGATAAGGAGCGTCAGGAAGCTCTCAAGCGGGCGAAGAATGCATATTGGCAACGGTGAGTCGACTGCAATGTCTGGATCGGTATCGTCAAACTTTGACACCTGTAGAAACAAGAAGCGCCTCAATGCTCAGGCACGCCTCAGATATCATGCGATGAAGGACTCAGAAACGGTGGATGGTAGGACGCGCGCCGGGAAGGCGTTAAAGAACTCGCAAGAGGGTATCAAAGAGTGCGTGTTTATAATTACTCTGCTATATCCTGGCTAAACTAGCAATACAATAGCAACGCCCTACCTCCTGTTGACATAAACGCGCATCGAAGATATACCCGGAGGCTCAGGTCGTTGGCAAAGAGGGTGAAAGACGTATGTGGCGGAGATATTTTCCTTTGGGTGCAGAAGTGGCGATGGTTCGCGTTGGACAAGGGGAACAGCAAGGAAACGGTGTCAGAGAAGCTGACGGATTTGTGTTCTGGGCCGCGGGATCTGCTGCATGAGGCAACACTTTTGCAGCGGGACGTATCAGACACTTTCGGGGAGGATCACGACTTCACGCGCTCGGCCGGCGATCATGTTCGCGTCCTCAATTATGCAGTTCAATCTTTATGTGACCTCAATCTCGGAAACATTCGTGGTGATTTGGCCGACAGTCACCGCAACGGGACCTTGTATTGTGTGGAGTTTGCAAAGGATTGCGCGGACGTTTATACAATATAATGTATCTTTACTTACACTACCTGTCGACCCCTATCTCATGACACAAGCTGCAGACGGATCGCTTCGCCTGCCTCTACAGCCCGCAACCACTCGTTCCTCGCCTCGGTGTACGTGTTGAATCCTCTGTGCAAGGACCCAGGTATGCCGACATGGTGAACAGCTGCTTCAATGCTGCGCCAAACGCCAATGTAGTAACGTCAGATCTTGCCGAGGTACAAGTCGAAGCGACGTACAAAGAACGGAACAGACCAATCTTCGTGCCAACGAATACAACATACCATTTTTGCACCCGCACGCCGACACTAAGGGGAGTGTTTGCATCCCACACAAGAAGCTGGACTCGACGCTTGATGAGGCGGCGGTACTGCTGTGATAGACGGGCTTGAGCTTGAAGTGTGGTGTGGACATATCCCTGGGCATTGGCGTACTGGAATGCGGCGTAAGCATCCAGCAGCGTGCGATAGGCCTGATGCAGGGCTCCAGACTGTCCTTTGGTCTGGGCCTCACACTCAGCCCTGTGCGTTTCCATCAGAAGGGTTATCAGGATAAGTCGCCAGACATACCATGTGCGGTAAACGCCGGGATTCAAGCCAACAAAGACTGCATAGGCTCGAGCCTTGGTGCTGGGTCGCTCGTGTCTAGCCGATACCCGTTCGACGTGAGCACCCTGCAGGTTCTGCGCCGTTCCTGCCTCCGACCTGTAGATGCGTAAGCTTTCCGGTGGGGATCAGATGAGACTTAAAGTACTTACCAACTGTGTGTATACCGCGTGGTACCATCCCTCTGAATGGAGTAAAGCCTAGAAGGCGGCGGCAGCGGCGCCACTCGCAAAGTGCTCAACAGATCGGAGAGATCGTCCACATCGCGGTGAGCAGGCAATTGCGGGCTTGAGGGAGTGTCAGAGAGTGTCGATTCCGTGGAAACAGAAGGGGACAGAGTGGAGGTAATTGGCAGCAATGAGATGTCCGAAAGGGATGGGGAGAGGGTGGCGGCATGGCTCGACAAGACGGGTGAGGGCGGCAGTGTAAGAACCTCGTCATCTTCCGAATCCGAATCCTATATATTAAGGGAGAAGGGACCCGAGTTACAAGAGACAAAGACAAAGCCACGTGGCTCAAGTTGACAACCTGTAGCTACATAGCCGACATACTTATTGTCAATCTGAGTGGTGGTAATGTCTCTAGATATAAGCCAAACATATATGGTAGCAAAAATTTTGGTGCCCTTAGCTTGCAAAACGCGGGAGACACAAATGCCCACCAAAAGACAAAGCCACGTGGGGACAAGTCAGTAGCTGATCTTGGCAATCGCGCAAGCTTGCCAGTAACCGCAACAAGCACCTATCCTGCCCATGCTGGGTGCCAAACGGAATGATTGCAAGTACTACACAGGGATGAATATGACTTGAGGGCTCCAATTTGCAGTAACAGAGCAATATCAACACGGGCAGCGGGCGCGCTTGGATGAACGTGCTCAGCACTGTGAGCTGCATGGCACGAGATACTGAGCGCTCCACAGGAGTGTTGGATCCACCAGCGTGTGTCGAATATTTGCGGTAGATGGCCTTGCAGGTTGGATGGATGCCTTTCTTTTACTGAAGGAATGGACATAAGTACACAGGGAAGCATATCAATATAACGAATGGCTGTGGTGCTGTGACGGGATAGAGGGGTACACCATATAGGACTCAGAAAGGTTGGATTAAAGCAGTTTGACCCAATGAACGTGCTATGTGGGATGCAGGATAGTATATGCCACAAGGGCAAATGCACTCTGCAAGGTTATAGTTGAGCCACTGTTGAGGTCTCTGCATGACAGTAGCTGATGTGACAAGTTCAGCGTAGGTCTGGCATATGTGAGAACATCAATCATTCTAGGGGAGCTCGAGAGCATCCGTCGAAGACGGGTGCGGCAGAGCTTACTTCTGGTAACCACAAATCTGCACTGCAAGCAGTAGCTTGAGAGATCTTACCAAAGATGCGGAGACACCAATTCCTGCAAGCCTTCTAGGGGAGCTCGAGAGCACCCGTCGAAGACGGGTGCGGCAGAGCGCACTTCTGGTCTACTTCTGGTCACACAAACCTGCAAGTACATAGTATAGTTGCTAACATGGAAAATGTAGATTGTTGCACAAATCGTGACCAACTGTGCAAATTGTCGGCCTCAAATTGACCGTGTTCGCACGGGCTATCCTGCTAGTGGAGGGTGATTGCAACATGTGAGCGGGTGGTTTTCCTGGTAGTCGTCATTTTGCTGGGAGGCGTATTTAATACGCTGGGGGCACAAAAAACCAAGGGAGTGTCACGGCGTATTTATACATCTACTAAGAACACGGTACAAGTATTTGTGTTAATTGCAGTGACATGACGCATGGGACAACAAAGCCCGGGCCCCAGATCTAGTTGATAACGCAGGCTCCGCAGAACACCCCACATAGTCTGCGAAGAGCAAAATATTTCAGATGGGAATATCCGGTGAAAGCAGACTACTCACTGATCACGGCGAGATGGCCGGAGTCCCCGGACGAACACCTTGCCTTCTGCGAGAGCCGTGTTGAAATGCTCCAGAGCAGAGCTTTGGCTGTGGCATTTCTTCGCGAACCCCCCGGAAACTCCATTGGTGTGCGAGGTGGCAATGCCGCTATTGATATCAATATCAATACCGATTAATCATCCAGTTCGACAACGAAAAAGGATATACGTACGCATCAGTGACGATTCCGACTCGCTGGCCTACAGTGATCGAGTAGAAGAAAGTCTTCGATCCGTCGACGTGCTTGGGCAGAAAAGCCGCATAGAGAGGGGAACCAGGCACCTGGGCGTAGGATACACCAGTGCGTGGGGTGTCGTCGTTGCAGACATAGGCTTGTCGCTCCAAGTGTGGGTCATAGACGCAGTCGACAGGAAACCACGACGGCGGCGTTTCAATGGCAGCAGGCCTGCGATACGGCGGAGGCAAGGAGTCATCGGCTGCCACTGGAAGATAAGTAATAAGCTCGAGGCACGCGTGGAAACCAAGATATTTTCTTACGAGAATCACTCTGCATGAGTGTAGGTGCTGGCGACGGAGCACCGCCAACACCAGCATTCAAGACGGGCAACTTCTGATCAGGCGAAGACATGAGATGGAAAGCGAAGCAATGAGGCCAGGATAAGACCTCACATTTTGTATCCCTAGGAATCGACTTTCCCTAGATCAATCTTCGGAGTGTCCCAAATCGAGCTCTACTTCGTGACGTGTTCCACGAGGAGTCTATAGCACATGGTGTCAGGAGATGCTGGAAAGGGTGGTGACGGACTCGAGCTAACCGTATTTAGCCGTCGTGTCCCCCGTCTTGAGACGCTCAGTCCCAGTATGTAGCATCTCCATGTCCAATTGCGCGGTACACTTCCGGACTGTCAGCCTGGAAATCTGACACTTGCAAGAGTCTTTGAAGGGAGCGTCTTGTAATCGGACAGCTTCCTTACGTGGGGGTGATTATCGTCTTGATGTGCGGCCGCGCGGTAATTTCCCTAGAATTGATTATCCTTCCCTAGAACGCCATGGTTATGACTATTTGAAATGGCAGAGAAAGGTGACTTTCCATGGTCCAAGAACAGCCCCAAAAGGGAATGGATACAGTACGGGGCGCGAAACACGGTATTTCCCCTAGAATCTGACACGTCGGCCTCCGTGAATCCACCTTCTTCCTCCTGCGCTCGTTGCGGACCATGACAACCGTACCCACGACCAAGCGTCAACGCCAGTGAAAATACAAGAAGAAACAGAAGAGTGAGCGGGAGAATGCCAAAGGTTGGATGGATGGAAAGCGGCAGGACGTATTCCTGCCATTAGTTCCGTCCTTTGCCGAGGCGGCGGAAAAAGGCTGGCAGGCGTTAGAGGAGCGTACACTGGAGCTGCAAAATCTCTACCATTTCCACTTCCCTTGGCCTATGAAGGACACCGACGAACCCGACGTGCTCCAGGAGTACAACCCAACGCGTCCGGCCCCAACCACAGAACGAACGCTGAGTGACGAAGAGCTCGCGGAAAAGCGCGCACATGTCTCGCGATACAATAATGTATGTGTTTGTTGGATTCACCTTGACGATGAATAAAACGACTGACATTTGAGCAGCGACTACGTCGCTGGTTCCATTACCGCGTTCGGAAACTCAAGAAGCGAATCAGGCGTTTGACGAAGCGCCCTGCGGATGACACTTTCGAGGTCTTGATGGCCAAGCTAGCGGGATTCAATAAGCCCCCCCGTCAGCCGCAAGCTGCTCACGTCTGGGCTCGAGCGAACTGGAAGGAAGGCGATATGCTCGCGCAGACGGTCGACAGCTCTTGGAAGGGTCTCGAGCACAATACATTGACCAGGCGCCCAGTTAATTTTGGGACTGACGTGGTGCGCAAAGCATACGCGGCACTCTCCGCGGAGGAGAAGGCGAAGTGGGCTGCAGAGGCAAAGTCACGGGGCGAGGAGGCGAAAGCGAAGTACCGTAAAGCTTTGACAGAGCCGCCGTCAACGTCACCGGAGGCGCGCGCTTTGTGAGTAATTGCACATGGGTTTAGTCTGCTAGTAAACTAATCATGAACGCTGTAGAGCTGTGTCTGGGGCGGAATGTTTTATTGGAGATATAAACCGAGGTGTCGAGGAGCGCACCTTCTGTAGAGTTTTCACGTTGATGGGTGGACCGATGAATGTTCACGGCGGAGAGATTGGGACCGTCAAGTAAGTGTGGCAATGCTTGAACATATGTTAAGTCTTATGACGAATTTTTTTAGTATAACGACGTCGAAGAATAACGATGCGGTCCCCCTTAGCTTTGCCGAATGGATGGGGGAGAAACGCATGAAGGAACTCACGGATGCGTACCAAGAATGGTTGAAGGGCTGTTATTCGAAGACGGACATGCAGTCCGTTGTTCTCAGAGGGACTGAGACGGAGGCTGGCACGCCGCTCTTCTCGCCGGCTGGACCCGCTTCTACTGAGTCCCCTGCACCAGCTATTCCCCCTGCTCCCAATGCACTTCACACGCCCCCTGCCGACTCTGGGAGTTCAGCCGCATCCGATCTATCGCTCCCTGCGGCAACTTCTCCTGTCTCTAATGCAAGCGGAACCGATCCGAATGTGCCAACGGTTCCAAACGACGCTGCGACGGTTAGTCAGCCTCCAGCGCTCAAATCCAATGCAAGCGGAACCGATCCGAATGTGCCAACGGTTCCAAACGACGCTGCGACGGTTAGTCAGCCTCCCGCTCTCGAACACACGTCGCGGACTTCCACAGGACAAAACGTCGCATCACAGAGACCAAAACGCAATGTGACATCCGTCGGAGGCGGCGGGAGAAGAAGTCTGCAAGTCACGCGTAAATTGTTGGAGGACCTGTCGGATGAGGATACAGAGTCCGACGAGGACGAGAGTGAAGACTCTGCCGACTCTTCGGATGACACAGAGTCAGACGACGAGTCAGATGCCGATGACATTCCCAGCGACGATGACGAAGAACGGGTGCCAAAGAAGCGCCGGCAGGTAACCGTGTCTAGGGAAAGTGCAGGCGTGGGTGATGACAAACAAGAGCCGCCGAGGAAAAGACGGAAGGGCGAGGGATCGAAGGATCCCGCGCCAGCCAAAACTACGAGGCGGTCGACGCGCAGCAGGCCACGGCCGCAAGCGCGAACTACGGGTTCCGCACCTCCGGAGTCAGAGGTCCGACGAACAAATAATCGCCTGTCTCCTGCGACACCGTCCCGAACATCAGCACCGCCGGCGTCCCCAGTGCGACTATCCGCAGTTTCCCCCCCTGCGACACCGTCCCGAACATCAGCACCGCCGGCGTCCCCAGTGCGACTATCCGCAGTTTCCCCCCGTGCTCGTGCCCACACTCCCGACTTCCCGACGCTCAGTTCTCCACATGCTGCATTAAGCCAAGCTGAGCCGCCGAGCGCTGGTACGGAAGACGGTGAGGTGGTGACGGGCTTGTTGATTGAAGCTCCGTCATGGCTGGCGGAGCCTGTACGTGAATTTATGGGAGCGGAAGGAGGGGATGACTTGGCAAGAACGTTCCGATTGCTTTTGGAAATAGAGCGTGAGCATGGTTGGATCTCGGTGGACGATGGGAAAAAACTGAACCTGGGGGGACTCCGAGTACGCCCAGCTGCACTCGGGATCTGGGTGAAGAATGGACGCGCCCGCGCTAACAAACGATTGAAATTGCTCCCAAGCGACATCGAAGACTTCATGGAGAAATGGTGGACGTGGTGGGCTGTTTTGCAGAGTCCTTGGCGAGTTCGTAACACTAAGGGCTTGTGGGAGCGAGCTACATATGGTGTGGGCTGGGAAAGTTTGAACGTTCCTGGTCAAAATGGGTTACTGAGTGTTGTGGCGATTTTGTCATGGTGGAAGTCGTATGTCGTCGAATCGGGAGATAGTGATAGTGAGATCGCAGAAAAATGGGAGGAGGCGCGGGCGGATGTGAATTGGGTGATGACGGGATTGTTAGCTGATCTGAAGGGAGTGACGGGGTAATGCGGTCGGACGTACGTGGGCAATAGAGGCATCGGAGTAACTAGCGTATTGATATTGCGATCGTAATTAGAAAACAAAAGTATTGTGTTGCCGTGCTTCCAGTCGCTCGAATGTCTGTACTGTGGCGCATGGCGCTGGCGCATGAGGGATCGTAAAAGAGCAAGTCTCCGAGCACGTGATGTTGGTTGAACTGCCACATGGGCGCTGACGCATACCCTCGGTGGCCGTCGTCGTCCTCTCGCGTACGCGAATTGCATGTCAAGTGTACATGCTATGACGGGCATATTGTTTCTGGCTCGCTGTTGCGTCAGGGTGGTTCTTTTTTTTCGCAATGCCATTTTTATTCGTTTTTTTTGGCTGTTCTGCTTGCCGTGTGCCCTATTTACAGCTAATGATAGTATCAACGGCAGAGACAGGAAAAAAAGGGAGTGCGGGGATAATGAATGTGGCGAGCCCCCCCCCGCGTCCCCGTGCAGGATGCGTGGCGCAATATCGGAACGCTCCGCATGCCATCTGGGAGACCCTGACCCGTCCCAAAGTGGACGGTACGCCACCCTAGTACAAGCCAGCGTGCCGTCCTGGTGCCGTCCGCAAGGCCGAGTTTCAATGTCCGCATGGGTACAGTGGATATCCCCGCATAGTAGGGAAGGCGGACAGCCCGCGGGGAGGGCGGGCGCAATATTGCATAAGCAACGGCGGGCAGGGCCCTGGTCCGCGCGACCAGTAGGCGGGCAGGCACCCGGGTCCCGGTAGTCCGATAACTATCATCAGTTTGTCATTGTATTACCATGATAACTATCAAGGGCTAATTGCCTAAATACTACCACTATGGCTCTTGCTGACGCGGCTTCCACATGTTGGTGGAATCGGAGCTCCTCGTCAAGGATGATCCCCAGGTATTTCGCTGAACTTTCCGGGGCAACAATGTGATCGCCAACCATTAGGGGGAGCGGTCGTTTCTTCGCCTTGTTGCGAGTGAAATGAACGAGTTGGAACTTGCCGATATCGAAGCGACAAGCATGAGTTCGGGACCAACCCAGTGCCTCTGGAACCAAGGCATTCAGTTTGCTGATGTTCTCCTCCAGAGTTTTAGACGATACAGCGATCATCGTATCGTCGACAAACCCTGCGGTAAGGCGGTCGCGTTCGCTTGGGTCGACAATGCGGAGGAGATCAGATGAGTAGAAGAGGTAGAGGATGGGGGACAGAGGTGATCCCTGAGGAAGGCCGGTGCTCGCGCTGAGGGGGTCGGAGGTGTAGTCATCAAATTTGAGTGTTGTGGTACGTCCAGTCAAGAAACTTTCGATCCATTTGACAAGATCCTCAGCTACTCCGGCTTTTCGAAGATCGCTGAGGAGGCGCTCGTGCGATACTGTGGGGAATGCTTGAGAGATGTCCAGGAAGAGGACCGAAGTCACCCAGCCCTTTCGCCAACTATCCTTGATGCGTTGGGTGAGGTAAAGGATTGCATCTGTTGTAGTGCGCCCAGGTCGACCTCCGAAGTGAGTAGACGCTAGGCACCCATTCTGCTCCGCAAAGGCTAACAGTCTTCTTGCGAAACAGGTTTCGATGGCCTTGCTCATGACTTCCTCGAGAGCAATTGGTCTGTACGCTTTCGGAACGGTGTAGTCGGCCTTCCCAGGTTTGCGGAGGGTGATAGTGGTAAAGAACTTCCACTTGGTAGGGTGGTATCCCAACTTCAGGCCGGCATTCGCGAGCTTGGTAAGGATTGGGGCGATTGTCTCCACCGTAGCCTGCAGAGCTCCGTTGGTCGTCTGAGACGGCCCTGGGGCACTAAATGGTTTCGGATGTTTGATGGCGCTGACCATCTCTTCGACCGTGACTTCGGGGCTGCAATTCTGGGGTGTCGTAGGGGTAGGTTCAATGTCGCTAGTGTCTGCTGGCGGTGGTCGTGGGAAGAATGTTTCCATCAGAGCTTCACTCTTTTCTTGATTCGTGGTCGCTGTACCCCTCGGAGTTTGGAGATTGGGGGTATGCGCAGATGATGCTGATCGTGATGGGGTGTCTGCTTGTTGTGCGTAGCGGTTTGCCTGCCAGACCGATTGTTCCGTCGCCTCTGCTAACCACTCCTCCCAGTGTGATCTCTGGGCCTTGCGGATGGCTTTGTGATACTCCTTCCGAGCGGGAAGGACAGCGGCTCTCTCCTGCGGCGTGGAGTTCCTGTGGTGGGCTCTATTCAGAACGTGTTTATATTCGTGGTGTTTCGCAGTCAATTCCTTGCTCCACCACCTCTTGGAGTACGGCGATGGAGACTTGACTGGAACTGTGGCGTTGGCAGCACGGTATGCGTCTTCGACGATGTTGGCCGCGTGGTCTATCTCTTCCCTCGTTTGCAAGTGGTTTAGGGCATCGCTGATGTTGTTTCGTTCCAGAGACTCCCGAAATGTCTCGTCGTATTTCTCCATATTGGCTGCGGGCCAGTTGAGCTTTGGCGCTGGGTCGGTACGTGCAGTGGGGACGTTGATCTCAACCAACACTGATCGATGGTCAGATCCATGACTGGATCCCACCGAGCATTTGATGACTTCTTGGGCGAGGGAGTCTGATGCGAATATGAGGTCGAGTGTTGAAAATGTGCGAGACGAGTCGGAAAGAAAGGTAGGGGTGCCTGGTACAGTGCACAAGGAGAGGTCCAGCTCGGCGAGTAGGAGTAAGAGCTCGCTGCAGTCGGAACGTCTTGTACGACTAGGTGCGTTGGGACCAGCCCAAAGAGAGTGGTGTTTATTGAAATCACCACCCAGAAAAATTTCGGCATTGGAGGGTAAAAGTGCTGCATGTTGGCGTATTGCAGTGATGGCTATGTCGGAGCCTGGTGCGTTGTAGACAGAATAGGTATACCTCGGGGGGTGCGACGGTGATGTGTTGCAAATGCACACGACGTCTAGTGAATCGAGGTAGACTTGAGAGAAGGTTTCTGAAGGTATGTTGGATTTGACATAAATACAGGAGCGGATGCGCTGAGAGTGAGATCGGTGGTTTGCATTGGATGGGAAAAACCGGCGCCAATGCTGGAATGTGAAGGAAAGGTGTTGGTCCACGAAGTAAGGTAGTTCCTGCAGAAGCAGGATATCTTGCTTCGACGTGAGTTGGTCGTTGAGCAGTGATTTGAGGACTTCCGGTGAGCGTCTACAGTTGAGGTCGAGTATGCGCAATGTGTCACCCATTAACAGTAGTAGTCATGGTGAGCATGCGTGTTGTGGTTATCCCGAATGTCGCAGAAAAAGGGACTGGAGCCGAGAAAACGGTCATCCAGTTTGGATTGTGCTTCCTTGAGGTATGGGCATTTCTTGTCGAAGGACTTGTGGGGGCCTTCGCAGTTGGCACACTGGATTTTGACGTGGGTGCATGTCCGCATGTTGGTGCACCGGTTTGTCGTCAACGGGCAGATGCACGCGCTTGTGGCGTGATTTCCCGCACAGCGAGCGCAACGAAGGTCCTTGTCGGACTTTGCGTGAGGGCATGCCGGGGCCTTATGGCCAAGTTTTTGGCAACGGTAGCATAGGTCTTGCGCTGCGGATGGAGCAAATTTCCTGACATGATAGAGCACGTTGCCGATAGCCATTCCTCGTCGAATGAGATCGTCGGCAGCCTTCTCGTTGTCTGTGGCGACTCGAAGCGAGGAAACCGTCTTGGAACCAGGTTTCCCTACCCACGCTACTGAAGTGATCGACGAGCTGGAGCGGAAGACTCCAACGTTGGAGGTGTGGATCGTCTCCTTGGCGTTAGGGCTGGACGGGTCGAACTTGGTCAGTACGAAGTCCGCCACCACCGAGACGATGTGCTTGCTAATGGCTGCCTTAGGTTCTAGCAGCGGTAGCCAGTCGTCTGAGTGTTCCAGAACTTTAGTCGCATCATCCTCTGATTGCGCTGAGATGACAATGTTCCCGTTCCGAGACTTCCTGACTCCTCGGATCGATATATCGCGGAGAGCTGGAACAGGCGCATCGTGAAGGGCTTTGATGACACGCGAGGACAATTCTTCCGGGGAAAGGTTATGAACTGGGGAAGATTTGTCGGATCTTTTCAGGGAGACTGTGACTTGGCAGGGATCAGGGGTGAAAGTGGGAGGCGTGTGTCGCGTGTGGGACGGCTGCTTGTCTGACAGAGGGGCTGAGGAAGGTTGGGAGGCCGGGTGTTGGGTCATGATGACCGCGTCGTGGATCAGTTGCGTAGCTCTGATCTCCATAACCAACGCCTGAAGGCTGTCCAGTTGAGTGCTCATGGTGGGTGGCTTCTTGCTGCCCGGTTTCGTTTTCGTGGTCGACGAATCCGGGTTCGTACCAGACGTAGGGTGCGGCACCCGCGGGAGGCTGTCCAGCATCTCCGCGAGAGCAATCGCGTCCTGTTTTGCTTTCTTGTAAATGTTGGAGCTCTTATTTGCAGTGCAGATCGTGTTAATGAGGTCGGGGAGAGTGGCGATTGCGGCTGCCTCGATGGTGACCATCAAGGTAGTCGGTTGGGGCGCGTTCGACGCGGTCGAAGTCATGTTCGTCTTTGGGAATCGCGTGTATGACGAAACACGTTGCGGTGCCACTCGATCGGTGCTCGTGGTAGCGGATCAAGATGCGTCCCCGGCATATCGGCATTGAATCTGTGTTCACTTGTGTTGCACTCAGGTTGCACTTGTGTGAAGAGAGTTCTGATCTCGCCGAAAATACCCTACATCTTCCTCCATGTTCTGAGTAGCGAACGAGGGTTGGTCTCTCTCTCTCTCGTTGTGCGTCAGATCCATACTCATGTTTGAGAGGAAACCTTTTCTACCTGAACGGCATGCAGTACAGCTTTATGTAAAGCTTGATAATGTCGACGTACAACATTGCACTGTGGCGGGGTTTCCTACTTCAATTGGGCTAGAAATTTATCATTCTGCATGATTTATAAATATATCCGCATGCCAGAAATTAGTGACTATTGAATACATATGATTTTGAACGTCCGGCGGTCATCCATTACTTGTAGGGTATACCGTTCTGAAGCTGCCGGAAGGTCAACGACTGCAAACAAGACCACGAGAGTCAGAACGTACTCGTTGGAACTCATCATACACCGTGCTCCTCATGTTTTCATGCGCGTTTTTCACAATGGCCATCATATGATCAGCTGCCTGGCGCTCTCCTAGACCGAGAGCAAAGCGGTCTTTCAAGCGCTTGATCGTTCCCTCGCCTTTGAATGATGGGAGACCTGTGTCCAGCATGAGCTGAACAGTGCTGACAAGCTGTTCTGCATGAGGGCGAATGGCGAGAAAGGCTTTCACAGAGAGGTGTTGGAACAGCTGGTATCCTTGCGAGTTCCGTCCACCCATGAGCACAACCATCTCATGATTGAGCTTGAACGAATGTGCCTCGAATTTGACGCCCTATACAAAGTCAGTCGTCGAATACAATTAAAAGTCGACAAAACATACTCCGGGGCCAATGTCAAACAAGAAGCCAAAATCTGTATCGACATGAGTAAGAGGTTGTTGCTCAATCGCTGCTTCACTCGCCAATATGGACGATGTGGCCTTCACCGTCGATCATGATATTGCCATTGTGCCGATCCTTGATCTGCAAGATGTAGCAAGCAACCGAATACGCCGCCATCGACTGGATGAAGTTCATCCGTGCTTTCTGAAAAGCTATCGTATCCTGTCCTCCATATTTCGCAACGAAGAAATCCAACAGGTCGTTGACTTTGGCTCGTCCCATCTCGTCTCGGGATGTCGCGTTGGGTACAACATCAATCACACCACACTAGATGAAGTTCAGACATGAATCGAGGAAAGGAGTCAAGAACCAAACTTACGCCGGGAGCAGTAGCTGTGACTCGGTACGGGTACAGGTACAAGGTCAAGCCAACACTCTCAAAGATATTCTTGAACATGGCGATGATCTGGAGTGCCAGGACATCCTGTCTACAGTCATCTCCGACCTTGAAGATGGCCTGCTGCCAGACATCATACTCAACAACAGTGGTAACACCAACACCATCTCCGTCAAGAAGGGCATCTGGGTTAGTGTCGACGAAGATCTTTTCTTTGCGGACCTTGAAGGTCGCCATGAAAGGTGCCTTCGCATGACTCTGAAGAGGCCGCCCAGATTTCTTGTCAATGTCGACCACCTTGCCATCAGGATTACTGGGTAGGTAGACGCCGACATCTACCACGATCTTCGCCATCTCTTCATCGATTTTGGCCTGTCATGCAATGAGAGAGGACTGTGAATAGGAGAGTCCCGGTACCTTCTTCTCCGGCTTTGTCTTCCTGATGAACGGCTTCAACTTGCCCGAAATTGAGGTGACCTCGTCGAAGAAAGCGAATTCGCGATCGTAGAATTCTCTTGCTTCGCCGCCTAATGAATTGACGACCAGGTCTGTCATGCCATCCAGGGTTGGCTTCATGGGATCCTCCTTGAGAGAGCATCAGTATCATCCATCAATGGCTTTACTTACACGCACAATCTCGCCAGCGTCGTCCTTGAAACAATTGGCTTTCATGTTCCAGATTATTTGATGACAGAACAGCTGTGAGATTCTAGCGGTCTCGAAGATGAATCGAGCAACATAGCCAAAATCGTCGTAGCGTAAGGCCTGGACAACCTGGGGAACGAAGAAGAAAGTGAGATCGACAGGATGCTGCTCTAGCACCCTATGAGCGTATTGCAGAATCATGGGGTCATTTCCAAATCTCCGTTCGAAGAACGTGTTGGCCACAATTGGAGGTACTGGCGCCCATAAAAGAAGCAGCTAATGAAAGTCAGAGAGGTCGTGGTCATGCTGTAACAATCCTTACTTTCAAGTCTCGCCGCACAGACGCGTCAGTTCGGTCTTCCACAAGGAAATGAAGGGCCTCGGGAACGTCCAACACATCCACCGTATTTGAACGAACAATCTTGCTGACTTCGGAGCGTATGTTGGCAATTTTGAAACGTTCACAAAGGTATACTGCAATAGCAGGGTTCATCTGCCAAGTGGTTCGTACGATGGAAGGCCACAGTGCCTATGAGCCCAAGTCAGTGCCAACATTCTTGTTCTTCGTGATTAACGCCTACGTCAAAGATGGTAGAGACGTGATCTAGTCCTCGCCGTGGATCATTGGTGGGATTCGCCCAGACGTTCAGACGATAGATCTCGTTCTCCACGAGTAGCTTCAGAGGTTGATTGATGTTACGCAGCCGCGTCAAATAATCTTTGGGCAGTCAGCCTCGTCTATAGCGAGCCAGGAACAACATACGTGACACGCGAGACGGTGTTTGAGCAGGGGACAAACTAGATATCAAGGAGTCCGCGCGAATGGCGTCCGTTTGAAGATAAGACAAGAATTCGGAGAGCACTTTCAAATCAGCGTCCAATTGCACACGATCGGCACCAAAAGTCCACCTGGCTTGGTGTTACCCATTGCGCTCAGATCAAGATGAACAACTTACTGAGGCCTCACAGCAAACCACGAGTACGCAGCAGCATACAACTGCTCACGAAACTCACCCTCGCAGAATGAGTCGAGATGCGAGCTCTTCAAGGTTTCGAAGCCGAAAAGCAAAAATGAGAATCTTGCTTCACGCGCCAGGGCATGGGTGCTAATGGGCGTTTGTGAGTAAAGCCTCCGTATTTGAGTTTCAGGGACGTACCTGAGGCTCTTGTGGGCGCGTGCTGACCGCAACACTAACTGCTGCAAAAGGAACATCACACCGGGTCTGCGATATCTGGCAGCTTGTAGTCGACTCAATAGCATCTGTAGAACTAGAGCATGAGGTGTAAGCAGTCTTCGCGCGCTGGCCATCTCGCGGTCTATATCCTCTTTTGCAGTTGGGCTATAGCCAACTGGAGAAAGGAACGGATCAGCATAGCTAAAGTGAAGGTCAGACCACGTTGAAAGGATATGAGGAATGTTGCCGACTTGAGAGAGGGCGAGAATATTCCCTTTTCTTGCCGTATGCTGTCAGACCACGAAGACAACAATTCACTCATCAACGCGACCTCGATGTCGCTCTTCTCAGCAATGACCCAGGTCCAAACTTCAATACCCGTAGATATCGCAGCGGGAGTATTGACTTCCATAGGCAACGCAACGAGGTAATGCAGAAGCTCATACTCGCACTGCGCAAATTGTTAGCCTGCCATCAAGAGCCCGAACGGTCTATTACCTCTGATACTGATATGATCGTCGAGGCACACCGGAAGAGTAGGCGTCTCAGGTCCTGTACGGTGAGCGCACTGGTTTTACCGCGAATTTCTGCCATAGAATTCGACAGTCTATCCTTCAGGGCTTGGATTTCCTTGGTCGGTGCGACATTGGGAGGCAGTTCATTTGGGCCTGTAACTCGACGTGAATCAGTTTCAAGGCCACTGCGGTGGGAGCGGGATCCTACCAACTCCTCCAGCAAATCGTATACCGGCGGCTTCTCCAGCAAAATACCCCTTGCTGGCTATCTGGGTAGCGAGAATTTTAGACCTATCAAGCGCCCGTCCCGAGAGGGCCGATAATGAAGCTGTTACACTCGGCCATCAGACAGATAGTCGTGGAACTGGCATACAGACTTACTGATTTGCCGTTGCACAGGACCAACAGCCTTCCCGAATTGCTCGGCGACAGAGGCTCCAAGTTCAGCACCCTCCACGCCTGAAGTGGACTGATGGACCGTGAGGTACTTCTGTAATGTCGATTGCAGCTCAACCGGCGCACGCCCGAGGGCGAGCTCGAACCAGCTGTTGGCGTTCCGGTGCAATTGTGCCAATATCTCATTCCTGACTTTATAGCTATCTGTAAGCTGTAGTGTAATGGCGGCTCGCGCAGAGTTGAACTCGAAGATTGGATTATACTGCCATTATATGTCAAGTACTTCCCTTTGACCGCTTGCTCAAGACATACCTCATCAGTGAACTCGTTCTCGCAAGATTTTCTCAGCAGTGTAAGAACCTCCAAGATGGCAAACACAAGCGGAGGATCACACATCAGGGACGGGAAGGAAGAGATGAGCCGATTGAGAAATTTGGACGCGACATCCCGAGCCTTCGCAACGCGATGAGTGCTGCAGACCAAGAGTGTGCGAAGCTCAGCAGACAGGGCTTCGGGAAGTGCTTGTTGAGCAGCCTGTGTGTTCAAGTCTCCAATGCAGCCTCGAATCACCTACTTGAACGGTTACCATGTCGCTCGGTCGTCCTGGACACTGACGTACCTTCTCGGCAATGGCATCCATGCAAGCGCTCAATCCCGGATGACGATTGAGACTATCATTCACAAAGTACGACACAAGTGAAGATGTCAGTCCAGCAGCCGAACGCATGATCTCCATATCGTGCATGGTCAACAAGAAGACGATCTGGCCCGAGGATAGCGAGCGCAGATCACCAGACCGAAGGGGTATGTGGGAAGTCAAGGACATCCGATGCTTCTGTATGATCTGACCAAAAAATAAGAACCAGAGCAAGCCACGAGAGATGAAAGAGCGTACCGTATGCGCATACTCCTGCCGTATCACAGAGTTATACTCAACATCACTAGCAACCGCATCCTGCGATTCCTCGAGCACCATGGCAGGTGTCTTGGCAGCAATCCTCGCCATAGCCGGGCGCTTCCAACCCATCGCATGTGACTCCTTGTCTTCGTCCGTAAAGTGGAAAAGAACACACAAGAACCACATGTTGCGGAAGAGAGCCACTACCACCGTCGACGAGTTGATATGGGGCATACAATCCTTGTGTGCAAGGAGGGCGTCGATGGGCAACAGTAGAGAAGCCAGCTGTTCGATCATGTCGTCCGTCTATTGCAAAACTGTGAGCAAGATACCATCAAAACAAACACGCATTGACCTTGACATGATGATTCGCAATTTTGACGTTCTGGATGGCAACGCCCTTATCAGCAAAAAGTGTCAAAAGCTCCACCAGATACAAGTCATAGAGCTCAGGCCGACGATGTAGCTCCTGGGCCAGTCGTGTCTGCGCAGCTAAGACCATGTTGTTCGAGAACCGCGGGTCGTCCGGGTTAGCAGACCTATTGATCGTCGAGAACACGCGAATGATGTCCACAAAGGAGCTCTCCGGGGCCGCCAGTGCCAAGTCGACGAGGTTATACGCGATGGCTGCCTCGACGGTGGGTTCCGCTGAACGCAGACGTTGCAACAGCATGGATATCGTCAAACGGGCTACCTTCAAGCAGAGGTGAGACGACTTCGGAACAAGCGAGCAAAGACAGACCTCTTCCGTCTTGAACTCCAGAGCAAGCCGCGTCACAACAGAAATCGTACTGATCCCAACGAGGCGTTTCTCAGCTTCCGATAAACCATGGAGACCGGAATCGTTCGTCGGGAGCGAGGCGAGGTCCTGACCGCCATAGAGAGGATGGTTGATCATTTGGGAGCTGCTTGAGTTCTCGTAGATCTCCTTGCTCGTAGCCGCGATGTAGTTGAGAAGAGAGTACATGTTCGACATGATCAAGTCATCGCCACGAGCGAGCTATACGATTAATTCCTTAACACCCAATCAGTTTGAATGTAGAACAAGTCACCTTAATACACTGAGCCAGACATTTCGCAGCAGCTGCCAACGGTGGAGGCGCGCGAGTCTCAGAGGCAAACTCAAACTCGAAGATGGGAAGCGGGGCGGTCACGAAGCGCCGTAGGTGACCAGCCATCTTCGAGGCTATCTCCGGAAAGCTGGAGTGAGGCGTCAGTACCACTTGCATCATAAAACGCATCAAGCGACGTACTTCTGGACAAGCACGGTGGTTGCTTTGAGAGCAGCTTCTTGCACAAGATTGTCCGACAAAGGCGACTCTTCACTGAGAAACAAGAGCAGTCGCGAGTAGAGATGCTGATCCAACTCGCGAAGTGCGACGGAACAGACAGAGGCCAGTTTCTATTCCCAATTAGTATGGACAGCAAGGGATTACCACAGAACATACCAAACTCTCAGACATGGTTTCCCAGGCATACGTGTCTGCGAGTGGTTCGGTGTCCATTTCCTGTATCTGAAGCAGCAGGTCCGTAAAGCATTGCATAGAATACTGTATGGTCGACTTAAGCATCGCAATGGTACTCTTGTCTTTGATCTCCAGATCAAGGGCCTCCTGCTTCATGAGAGAGTTCCAGCACGCGTTGGCAGCTGCGGCCTCGGAGGGATTGCCGTAGGTCACAGTGTGAGGGGGAGACAATGCTTGTGCCAAGACGGTCCAGGATGTCTCCAGGACGCAGCAAACAATGAAGTATCCGCTAAGAGGACGTCCTCGCGAGAGGTAGCGTGCGAGGAAGGTCTCAGTGAAATGCTGTGTGTCCCAGTCGGTTTGCTCTGCCCCCGGGTTGACGATGTCCGCAAGGAGACGGTTGAGGCGGTCTATGTTATGACGAGAGCAAAGCTCCGTGAGACGCTCCCTGAGTGTCCGCCATTGAGATGTCGTCCACGCAAACGAGGTGGAGCTGATTGCACGGTACAGTCCGTGGAATGCTGGTGACACTTGTGTCAGTATGTCCAAGGCTAAGGAGGTGTTAGCTGCCTGCCTCAAGGACGAGGGAATGCCGTACGAGCAGTCGTGAGTATCTTGGCGTTGATGTCCGATATGAAATCGAAGATGGCGCCAGTCGCGACATCGCTGTGTTCGGGGTGCAGGCTGGCCACGCGCAGCAGAGCGGAGACTGTCGAGAAAACGAGCTGATCGGGTAGCGACCAGTCTATGTGGCCGTTGAAGAGAATAGCCACGATTCGACGAGTATCACGGCGCACCTTCCCAGGACAGGCACCGGTCAAAGTCGATGTAGGGTATATCACGCAGCACGTCAATTAGCACCGGGAGGATGTTGTGGATCGTCTGCGAAATGTGCGCCTCGGGAAAGTTGAAGAGCAGTTCGCCAAAGGCAATGTTGCAGTGCACGCGCGAGGCGGACTGTGGGTAGAACATAGGCTGCCGCCGCACAAGAAGGAAGGCTATTTGCTCACCATGAAGACCCTGTCCATCTCTTTCTCCTCTTCGTGGAAGCCATTGCCGTTCTCGAGTCCGTTGGCCATTAAATTGCCATTAAGCTGCTTCTCCGCAGGCTTAACAACGTTCCTCGTCTGCACTTTGGATCCTATGAGGTCTCCTGCATAGCGCAAGTCCTCCTTGTTGTCGCCGACGCTCGACGCAATGTCGGACAAAATCCGCTGGTGGATATTTAGCTCAAGGCTAATGCAAAGTCAGTTAAGAGCGCAGCAACGAGGCCAGACGAGGCGACATACCAATCCATGACGCCCGAACGAATAGTATTAGGATGTGCGCCAGGAACGTCAATAGCCTCCAAAGACACGTGTTTGGATGTAGCTCATCGCCGCCGAATGCAAACAGACGCGTCGCGTCTCTTCCTCTTACCACCACCATCTCCATGGCTCGCTCTCCCAGTTTGACGAATCACCTCTCCCTGGAGCACTAATCTGATATCATCCCGCAGAAAATCCTCGCCCTTCCCGCCTATCTGCCCCAAGAGCCTTTGCCAACGAAAACAGCGACGATGATAATGAAGAGAGCTATGACATCTTCAACGCCAAACCGAAGGCTACAAAGCAGAAAGTCGCGAAGAAGGAAGAGAAGATAGATGAGTTGATTGATTACGACTCTGACTCGGATGGGTGCGCGTCCATCGCATGTTCTTCTCAATTTCCTGAGGGTGTCACTACAGCGGCGTACAAAAGTTCTTACAAGAGTACAAGAGTACGTATCTACGCTCACTGCACACTGACCCTACTGACATGAATTAGAACAACAAGCAAAGAAAATGTCCGCTCGGAGTGCCGCATTGGACACTCACAAGAAAGCTCTGTACATTAAGGGAAGGAAGAACGCAGACGAGCTGTTCAAACACGGCACCGCCTATCTGTATTGCCCTGTCCTGTCTCTGGCTCTACACTTACGCAGATATTCAGTACGGATTTGAAATCCAACATCTTCGCGCTTCGAGGACAGGAAGTCCCCTACGATCACTACTCCAAGGAACTCGACGCCCAGGAGGCCGAAAGCGATGTGAAGATTGGATTATATGCGCCATAATCTCTCTGACCACGTCTTTAGCATTCCTTACAAGCTGTTCTGGATGTCTACCCACCTATAATCCAAGACCTCTTCCAACGACGCGCCGAGATGATCGAATCTGCCAGTACCTTGCGTATGTTGTCTTCACTGCATCTACCCCCTTGCCATATACTTATGTTTCGTTCAGTCCGAGGCAACCGTGATCGCCGAGAAAAAGCCCTCGAACAATTCCTCCGCAAGGCACATGCTCAAGTAGCACAAAGTCACGCGAATGAACGAGTGAGTCTATCTTGAAGATGGAGTTTACATCGTTGACGCCCATGGTAGAATGCGACTGATGCTACGAACCTGATTCGACACTATAAGAGCTTGCTCCTTGGCTGAACCATACGACCTTACTTGCTGTGATTGCTTTGCTTTTGCTGATGTTTCTCTGGACTGTTGCTTGTGGCTTTGGAATGGAAGACTGGGACGCACTGTGTACTCCATAGCTGCATGTCGCTCTGCTGATGGAATTCATTATTCCCTATTTCTGGATATTCGTTGACGAATGCGGAGGACCCCCGACTGTGAGCGCTTGACGCAAAAAGGCGTACCATTTGGACACATCAGGAAGGCCGGTCTCGAGGAACCTCTGATTGCTCCTCTGCTGGAGCTAATATACACTACATCGAATGTCTCACATACTAGGTGCTATAGGGTCTACTGGTCGTTCGTCTGTCAATGTTCATCAACATCAAGATTAACACAGGCTTACCAGTTCCGACGCCAAACGCCGTACAAGTTCCTCTTCCCGCTTGGCACCCTCCGGCTTCAAGTTCAAGTACTCCGACATGAAGACACGAAGAACCAGATTCCACCGCCTCATTGTCGGTATATCCAAAGCGGACGCGTCATCCTACGGTCCGGTCAGATATCGTTTGTCTGATCTAATCACTCGACACGTACACTCAACTTATGCCAGACATGGGGAAACGGCTCCGCGATGATATGCAGAATGCTCACACCGCGCTGCAGGAATGGGACGTGGTCATCACCGATGTGACCTGCATTTTGTTGGGCGCCTCGTCGTTGCCGGAAGTAACTCCGCCAAGTCCCTGGTGCCATCTCGTTGTGCCCCTCGTACGTGAGGAAACCTCCGTCGCCTAGCCTGCGCTCAGCCGAGGCCATGGCGTCGAAGAGCCAAGCCGTCTCGGAGAAGTACGATCGTATGGACGGGGAGGGTGCTCCCAAGAGATCCAGAAGGATGAGATGTTCTACAGTAGACATCTCCGTCGCTTGTGGCCCCAGTAGCCGTCGCTTCGTATTTGGAAGGATATATGTTGACTGCCACTTCTCAGCTAGATGCCTGGCACCGTAGATAGAGTCGGTATCTGTCCATTGCACGAACGCTTCTTCGCCGTCGAAGAAGACAAGCTGCAGGGTTGTGTCCGCCACGTCCTCGTCATCTTCTTCACCGTCCTCCAAGCGTTGCTGTCGCGCGTCTAAAAGGGGATTGAGGGCTTCGGCCAAGTCGAGCATCATCGCACACGGTGCAGCCGAGTCTGTCGCGCCAACGAACTGTATTCGACGTGAGATCCTTACAGAAGTGCAATGGACGTATTTACCTGATTGTTGGGGTATGAGGGAAAGTACTTGCTATCGAAATGCGCCGACAATATAACTCTTCGGGGCGCGCGGGGATCCTTGGTCGCGATGAGATTTGTAAACTTCTTCTTCCCGTACGGCGTCGTGTCCGTGAACTCGTCCTCCTCGACGTGCCAATCAAGCCCTTCCAGCGTAGTCTTGATGTAGTTCCTGACAAGGGTATTGTTTTCCGTGTCCGCTGCGCCGCTAGTTAACACAGAGTCACACAAGAGCAGGTCGCCGCCACGTACACGGACGAGGTATCAGAATTTGAGATAGATGTGAGGAGGGATTCGAGGGGTCGACGTTCTTGATCGGGTCGAGCGACGACACCAAGGCGGAGATGCTGCTGGACGACAGCTGCTTGAACGACCGTTCACCAAGCGACGACGCCTGCAGTGACGGCAATGGCGCGCAGCTGAGCAGGACGAGCAGCCATGTCAGAGCCAACATGGACACGGTGGGAGGAGGACAAGGTCTAAAGCTCCCGGCGTGTGCCCGATCAGGATCGCTCTTAGCGGTTACCAGCATGGCCATCTTCGGTCTTTGGGTGCGTTGGCCGTCTAGCACGACGCCGAGCCGGGCTTGACGCTGTCTAGGTCATCAACAAAGCCGGCGGGCTGGTCTACCACAGGAATTTTGCAGGTGCGCCAGTGTCATTGAACAGCGCGCTGGTGGTCTTGGCTGACAATAGACAGATGGCCTTGCACAGCTGACGTCGAATGAATATTTGGTACTCGCTGGCACGCTGCACGGTATTCACGCCATAACAAGTCGACTATCGCCTATGGGATCCAGTTCGGGCGCGCAGGTCATCGAAGGCGAGTCGTTCAAGATGACAATTCTCCTCACCGCCACAGGTAAGCTGTGGTCACCTTCTCTCCTCATCCACTGCTTAGCGTACCTCTAGGGACAAAATTCGTACTCCTTACTTCGTTAGCCGAGCCACAAGCCGACGCTACTCTGCAAAAGGTGTACGATGCTTATTCGGACGCGGTCATGAAGAACCCCTTCCACACCCCAGAAATGCCTATTCGTAGTGAAGGCTTTGATGTCAGGATCACAGCCCTCATAGGAACTGGCCAGACGTGATCCACATCTACCGGTGAGTACGCTGGTGTTATCTGACACCAGGCTTGTTCTGACTTCGAGAACAGTTGTACCTGTATCTGTAATCCATACGCTACAAGATCATGCACACATCTTTGTTATTTTCAATCTTGCACTCTGGAGTATTCGGCAGTCACCTACTAGGACCCTCGCTATATCTGTTCCGCAAACCTGATCAACGCAATCTGACATTACAATTTCCACAAGTAGTGCGGAGGTCTCCAGCTCTAGATGCAGACCAACACACATACCACAAGTAGCGCGGAGGTCCCCTTCCTTCCTCGGAAGCAGACCATCACAGTCCCAATGACGCCCTATAGGGCATCGAACAAATCTCTCTGACGCCAACGTGGATTGACTCGAGACATGGTGTGTCTTTTCTCATACCCTCAAGATCATGTATGTCTGTCCATTGCCCTTCACACCCCTGCCTTCAGTGTTTCAAACTTCCCGCGACGCAATTCGGCGGTTCCTGTATCCCGAAGCCTTACGAAAGATTGCCAGCTTGTGGTCAATAATCACCACGATTCGAATTGAGACCTCCCGTAACCTGGATTGTGTGTCCACCTTGTCAACACCCACTGTTCATCACTAACTCATCTTGCATCACCGTTAGGCGTGCTGTTGAAGCCAGCCGTCAACAGCAGCAGCCAATTGGCGCCCACTAGCGCCTCTCCAAAAATGGCTGCCACCGACAATGCGAGCAGTCTGCACAGTTGCAGACTGGATGAATTCGGACATCCAGTGCTCGTATTTATCGACGCCAGTGAACTCGTCCACCGTCCCATATGCCACCAGTAGGGGAGAGCTTGAATCAACGATAGAATGAAGCGCTTCTCGGTAGAGTGAAGATCGGAACATAGTAAGCCAAGATCTCGGGCCCAAGGGGTAGGAAACAAGAACGTAAGAGATGGAAATGGAGGGTGCGACCGAAGGGGGGCAGAGTGTCGTTATTAGTGAACCATGGGAATATCCCTAATCCTTGGTGTCAGGAAGATGCGCTGTATTCTCGTAGCCGAAGCTTACCACAATACTCAGTCGACGTACATTTCCCACACGCTCAAGTGCCCATGCCACAAGTGCGCGAAGGTCTGCTCCCTCACTTGTGCCCGACAATGATGACCAGCCGGTAGACCCACCGACGCCCCGAGAGTTGTAATGCAGCAGATAGAAGTTGTGGCTCTCAAATACATTCATGAGAAGGGATACCACTCTACAGCAATGAGTCAACTTGAAGTTTGCGATCGTGAATTACTCACGGATCGTCCATCCGACCGCCCAACCAGGACCAAGGGTGCAGAAAAACTGCAAGACTTGATTCTGTCGTCCCTATGTTTGATGGGGAGCGAAGTTCGGCTTCAAGACGCACTCCGGTGGATAAATCAATGCTTAATGACATGGCGGAGGAGAACGAGGAGATACACCCCGATAACCCCGTGTTCGAACTTGCTCCGATCCATATTTAGCTCCATCACCGATTTTGATTCCTACCCTCAACTACCAATATTGGGCAAGAGCGACTCGCGATACTGCCTCATTTGTCGCTTGATCAGGTCACCCGGACTGTTTGAATAGTTAGGATCGTTTCTTCCTAGTCCCTCGTCGCTAGGTATGCTGAAGACCTTCTAGTGTGGCAGCCTTTCGACACGCCACAGCTCGGTGAGCGTGCTCTGGAAAGATCGCCTGCCTCGTAACCTCTTGTGTCAATCCCCGCCGATGCTTGCGGTACGGAAGGTCTACCTATATCCGATAGGTCCTGTCAGGGCATTACATACGAGTCTGCGAATCGAGTCGGATCGACTACAACATCGATTCTGACCGCGATCTGCCGTCACTTGTCCTCATGCATATCTTTTCTATCAAATCTTCCCTAATTGGACATACCTTTGCGGTTTCTCTCACAGGAAATTTTACAGCATCAATGATGAATTCACTGCCTGTCAACTAACTGCTGCTTCCTGCTGGTGAGTACGCAAATTCACAGTGCCACGGCCCCTGCACATGCTGATAACATGTGTGCACAGTGACCTACGGAGTTTTCCGACTCTTGTTACAGTGTCGGCTTCGATTGGCCCCCTTCAACCCGCTGCCAGGGATTTCGAAAGATACCATATTGACAATGCATACTATTCTCACGGGAGTGACACGCCCTCGGTGTACCAGCGAGGCCTGTAGAACGCGCTGGGTAGGTCTTCATATTTACGTATCCACTCGCGTCTACTCAAAAAGCCAGCGCTTCCGAAACTGGAATGCATGGTAATGCATGGCCACGATAGTGATACCCGCGACCGGCTCAGGAGGATGGTCGCATAATGTGATGCTGTAAACTGTCCCGCTTCTGCCCAATCAGTGTCTGCGGACCTTCCCCGTCCCCGTCCAAATGCCTGCCATGGTGACTATAGCTAATGCCCAAATGCCACGGTTGTTCACCGCCTAAGTTATACTTTGCCGAAGAGCACATTTCTCCCGGATCTTTCCTAGTGAGCACCTTCAAATTCTTTCTTCTCTCGTTGCAAGGAGAAACATGCTATACACTTTGCCTCGAAAAAAAAGTCAACCTTGACTTTTGACACTTGCCGAGTGCCATGAATTATGGGACGCCGAAAGGTCTGTGCTTCAAAACTTTTCCTATATCTCACGGTGCTTTGTCAGTACAGTATATCTGAGATGGGATAGGCACGCCGATGATTCAGTTTGATCACTTTGAATGGCTGGAATGGCCGTAGGCCTCCGGCGCACCATTCAATCCAACTCCGCCACCGATTTTCTCTCTCTGGGTGGTCCCTAGTATCTACACTCGAGATCCCTCTTTGTTGGTGTCGCTGCATGCCCCCATCTAGTACCCTTGTCACCGAAGATACGCGGTACTCACTGTTATTCCGTTCTCACATCATGACCTCCATTGACAATCCTCTAGCACTTTGTCTTCGCTTCTCGAAGACCTTTCCCGAGAGGATTTGGAGCCGGTACGGTCCTCGCTATCGGCGGTTGTGAACGACATTGTATGGAGACAATATTTGAAAATGGCGGGCCCAAAGTGAGTTTCAACTTCAACCTCTCAATAGCGTCGCCGCATGCTCATCTACCGCTATAGGCTATACGAAGCCTGTGCTACGGGGTGATTCTCTTTTGCCATCAACCTGAAGGGCCTCCAATAATTTTGGCCCAGAGCAAGCGTGTCCGGCCTCGTACCAGATATCACGATGGTTGTGTCAGACAAAATATTCGTTGTCCATCGCGTCATTCTCCGAAGCGCACTCAGTCGCATCGCAATTCCTTCCGACAACAGACACCCCGTTGTGCTAAATGACAGCCCTGCTATTTTTGGAATTCTGCATCGTTATATATATATGGATGACCGCGACGAAGTACGCTCATGGTTGCTGAATGCAATCAGAGATGCGCCAGGAGAGGAAACGAGGATTCTCGGAGACTTTACGTATGCCCTGGAGGCGTACTGCTCCCCTCACGACTGGTCCAAACGAGAGTTAGTGCAGGTAGTCACGGATGTCATACGGTATCTCTATGTAGCAGAGGCGAGTACTACCTCTGCTCTCCTTTGATACTTAGCTACGTGTATACGTCATCACAATGTTTTCCTAACCCATATCACGCGGTTTGAGAGCACACGGATGCGTTCTTCATTTCATAGTGCGGTGATTACTTGTCACAGGCGAGTACTGACTCGGAGGGGATCTGCAACGTCAATCTCGTTCTCAGGTGCCATGATGCCGTATTGCAAGAGTGGACTCCATGACACTGGAACTGAGGTCTTGTACTTGAGTACTGTAAATTGAACAGGCAAAGGCATAGTGAATGAGTTATGTGTGCGGCGGCATGGATTGCAACGATGGAGTCCGTACTACTAGTGCAGTGAGAAATTATCAGAGAAGAAACCGAGAAGCCGCGTCTGTCCGCATCATGCGGAAAGAAGAGATTTCCATCGATTTTCGATGTAAATTACTACTAGGTAAGAGTGCGTGTGCGCCCGCCGCCACCGCGGAAAGCCTTCGGAATGGACTGTGTGCAAGTGGAATTGGGGATGAACTCGAGTTTTTGAGCATTTACATCTCCAGACATGCAGCGCGCGACTTAGTTCAGTGGCAAAATGTGGTTCACCTGAAGACTGGATACCTTTCAAGTTGCTCTTCGGCCTGGGCACTTTTGCCTCTGTTCGCACGTCCGGAATACCGTCAGTCTATCAAGAGCTGTACGCTTGGTGTGTACTGAGACTTATGAAGACGAGTTGCGGATACTGCTATCGCACAGTGATCGAATAACCCCCCCAGGATTCGAGGACAACGGTTACGTTGCCATCCCCGCTGACGTTTTGGTGCCTAGTGTCGTGAATCAATTCCATATTTAGCAAAAACCTCCGAAATCTTGATGGACCCCATTAGGGATGAGTCAGGACTTTCATCATCACTCGTTCATGCCCGCCTTCAACGAAGCTGCTACGAAAATTCAACCTCGCAACAATCGGACGGCTGGCAGACTGTTGACTGGCTCCACGATATCGCACCTGCGCTGCTGTCTGGCACACAATGCGGTGATACTACCCCCCCTCGTCGTTTGGCGTCCCGCTGCCGGTTGTTTTCTCGTATCTGCATGCCTAACGCCCGTGCCAGTGTCACTTATGAGGTCACGTAAACCGACGATTAATGTTATGACTCCGAGATCTAGGCATGCACTCAAGATCAAACCCTAAGTTACTGGAACGCCTCTCTCCAGCCCTATTTTCGCCCTCAAAATAAGTCAGTACGAAGCGCCTGAGTACCTCAAGAGCTGCAGTGCCATACAAACTCAAATTCACGGCAAGTCTGCTCCATCCATACTCTCGTGCAGCGAGCAGCCTAACCTTTTTGATCTTTGAGTAATTCTTCCGAGTCGACTCTCTTGCACAATACTTCTGACAAAATATATTAGCTTAAGCACCACACTGCACTGCAATGCACCTGTCAATGCCCCCGAGGTAACCTCAATGATAATCCTGTCGCACGAGGCTGACCATTTCCTGAGCACGACCTACCGCTATTTGCCACCAGTCACCTCACCATACGGATATATACTCTACATGTCACCTTGGTTTATGGTTCTCAATTTCTTAACATGGCGCTTTCTGTTTCTCATCAACGGGCCCCTCTCTATAGATCTGTTTGGCTACACACATCGTCGCAATTAGTATCAGTGACGCGATTTTCACAGCAATCTGGGTTTGAATCAAAGGCATTGATGACACCTTTTCATACACTGTATCCCCAAAGTTCCTCCTTTTGGCGACCAGTGAGGCGAGAAGAGTATTCACTAGCTCCCATGTCTAGGACTGAGGTAGTCACTCGGCATCTTCGGAGGTGAAATTCCCAATGTATCCATTCAATTTCCCTCGCACCCCACTTTCTCTTCTGACTTCTTCGCCCCATATGCATTATGGTGTACCACCTTGACTTCTCCCGCATCAATCCGAGCGCGCTTCTTGGATTTCGTCGGGCTGCAAGGTGACAGACCGTGCCGTTTGCCACGGTTCAGTCCCTTGTCACCACAATTGCGGGTTTCCCTGTATTTGCCATCCACAAGCATTCTTCACACTTTGGTTTGGGGTCTGATGGAACAGCCCGCAGCGTTCCCTCCTCTAGTGTGATTGAATGCTATGCCGTACAGCGGGAAGGTTGTCTACGTATCTCTTTTGACTAACATTTGGTATCTTCTCGAAGATCTTCGTCCGACACTGTGATTGGCGGGATGGATTCTGTAACTACTAAGTTTTGTTTAAAGGACCTCTGCAGCGCAATCCCATGTCCGTCCGCCGTACGCGTCAATCCATGCGATTCTCCAGTGTCCCTCCTTTCCCAAATCGTGCACGGTACGCCGTTTGGACTCTTCGTGGATAGTACTACGGGCATTGATTGATGACCCCACAGATCCCTCTCGGCCATCTTGCAAGATTTAACACTCCTGAGGCTCGAGGGCTCTGAAGCCACCACATCAATTCTGACTGCGATTGAAGGCGAGGTTGTGTGGCGAGCCTTTTTGGGATTTTGCGGCAGAGGGTCAGTAAGACTGTCTTGCCTCGCAGCCATCACATTTTCATGATTCCTTCAGTTTGTATGAGGCCACGGCTACCCGGTGAATTGATTTCAAGGCTCAAGACCATGTACTGCCTGATCTAATGCTTAGTAGGACCGCTATATTTGGTATCGCACCACCTGAACTCATTCTGGTTGTTGCTGGCGTGAGGTTCGCTGCCCATAGAGTCGTTCTGCGAAGCGCCCTCACTCGTCTCATCATCCCCATCGACCAACAGTGCGTCGTTCTTTACGAGAATCCGCAAATCTTTTCCATTCTGCACGCCTTCATGTATAAGGCTGACCGCATCGAGGCCCATACTTCCCTTGTCGACATGGTCCGGAAGAGTCCTTGGAAAAAGCTCAAGATCCAACGCGACCTTCTGGATGTGCTGGAGGCGTGTTGCCATCCCGGGGACTGGTGCCGACGTGAGCTTCTGCAGGTCTTTGTGGATGTCCTGTGGTCTTTGTGAACGCTGGGAGGGGGCGTGCACCAATGACGAGGAATGCGGGGACTGGCTCCTCGAATGAGTCAAAAACAGCCCACGGTGGCCCGATGGCAAGCGTATGTATATAGTTATCTCACGTACATTAGGCGTGTCCTCGGGGAATGCATCAGTTCTATACTGATTTCACTACACAACTTGAGCCGCATACACTCTGAATACAGTACTTCCAAGCGGCGGGACTGATGATTACGGAGACGTTTCGAGGACTGGAACTTGATGCGAGCACGGGTGCGCCAAGCACTCAATGATGATTCCATTGGGGCACGCTGTCTGGGAATATGTCAGCGATGGGATCTCACGAGTCAACTGCCAGTGTCTATGATGATACTACAACTGTAACAAGCATCAGAAGGGGAACTCAAGAAGCATTGCCCGTCCGTCTCCTGGGGTGCGACAATTTAATTAACCGTTATGTAACTGTCCACCGTATCAGCGCGCCCGTCGCGGAGAGTTTTTCGTATTGACCTGTGAGCCATACCAATCGGACAAGCCCGTACTCAATTTCTACGCCCTCTACCCTATCAGTAGCTTGTGTGCTCAAGCGCTCGCCGATGACCGAGGCCCAGACAGAGTATGAGGACTGATTGTGAAGCGCGGTTACTATAACGATCCAGAATCCAACGCCACACAGCCACGTTTTCGATTTGCGGTCGGCGAGGTGAAGATAACACGATCTTCGTACTTCGGAGCCGGGAAATGCCGCTTCGGCTTTCTCTTGTTCTCAGTTCTGTCCGGGTTTCTAGCCATGCCCAGTCACGTTCGACTCATGGAAATGTTGATAAGGAGGCCAGATCTTCACTGTGTCGAAACACCAGTTACTCCGACATTCTGAAGGTTAAAAGGTCTGCTGTCAGACTTCCGTCGCACGCTTCCGAGTCAAGTGAATAGGCTAACACAAAAACTCAAAGTCGACTCTCTTCTTTGCTCCATCGGGCTTCCCCTGGTTGAGTTTAGTTGAAGTTCTACTGCCATAAGTACCATGTCCTGCTTCAGGACGTCCCCAGATCCCCGTTTCCTACTATGCCATTCAGCCGTTCTCGACAAGTTTCGCTCAGCGACATCCCGCGCTACGAAACGAATGTCGAGGACTCGACGCACACCGAGTCGTTATTCCGCCAATGGGATAGCGTGGTTGTCAACTGCAACGAGGACGTTACGATTCCTATCGACGCCTCGGGGTGGGACGCGCAGACGCCACACAACGCGCATGATGATCGGGTCCTCGACGAGATCTCGATTCATTTGGACCGCGACGATATACTGACGAGCGACCGGCGCTCAGACTCTGGTACATACACTGACATGAGTGATGGCGAGGTCGACAAGTGAATGAGCTGCCCCGATTACGCGTATTTCTTGCCTGATACTGTCACTAGGTTCCAAGCAGATGTCTTCGGCGTCTTGACTCGGCTTCGCGACCAAGCCCCGGAAAACTATCGTCCTCATTCGGCTGCCGAAACGCTCCTGGCAGAGGTGGTCGAGAAAAGTATTCTTGAGGTTGTTGGGACAAGGTGCGCACATCTGAACAAGTGGCAGGATTGCACTACTTAGTAAGTTCGTTGCTACAGGCTGTATCAAGCAATAGCCGCACCGTACGTTGCACGACTTCTCATCCTTACAACACCTGAATGTGCTACAGTAACAATGTGATCCCGCCTGACCTCAACATCCTTGTGTCGGGCGTCATTTTCTCGGTCCATCGTGTCCTGTTCAAGTCTGTCTTCCCCGACGTGCCTCTGGGAGAGGACACCAAGGAAGTCTACATGTACTGCAATCCCCTAATTTTTGGGATCATGGTTGCATATGTGTACACAGGCAGTCGGGAAACCACATACTTTGCTCTGCTTGAGATCGTGCAGACCGACATGGGTAGCCGCAAGAGGATCATATGGGACTTCATCTATATCATTGCCAAGTATTGCCGTGGAACGTACTGGCAGCTGAGAGAGCTGGCTGATGTTGTATGGGAGGTCCTCATTCATACTGTCTAGTTGTATTGTTGTTGTCTTTGTCGTGTTGTTGTCGTGTTCTTCCTAAGTACGATCATCTGTCGGTGTGTAGTGAAGTACTGTTGCGCCATCGATAGGGTTAGGGTTATGGCTTTCTCTCCTCTCACACCGTCGGGATCGCCCATTCCCGACCGCAAAGCCGCCCCGGGGCGGAATCCAGTTCATCTGCGTCTGTACAAGGTTTTGGGCACGAATTTTGATGATGAGGCTACGAAAGAGGCTCTTGCGACGCTGTCGGAGTTGTACGCCAGTCCCAAGGGAAAGCAGCCCGCGGACGACACTGCGGAAGACGAGTCCGCCAACCTATCTGAGGCCGCCGCCCGTGCCAGGAAGTACTTGCGCAAGGATATGGAGCGGAAGCTGGCTGAAGGAAGCCGACAATTTCTAGCCGCATTTGCGGAGGTGGATGAGGTACGTGGGCGTCATTCGTCGGGCTACCCTACGTGTCAATAAACAAGGACAGAAACTTGGACATCTTCAAAGTCATGTTGATGCCATGCGAACGAGTTGTGACGAGGCTGAGCGGCAATTAGCAGCGACTGGAGAGGCGAGTTCGTCGTTGCTGGAAAGGGCGGGGAACCTGCGGCAGGAAAGGTCGGTTCATCTGAACGAGTACTTGACCTTGCAAGATGATTTTAGACAAGACAGGATGTGCAGGTCAAGAAATCGATTGTCGAGTTGTTCCTGGCGCGCTTTGCGCTCACAGAGGACGAAATCAAGGCGATCACGTCGAGAGACGTGCCCATAGGCAAGGAGTTCTTTGCTGCCCTAGACAAGACGGAGAGGATACGCGCTGACTGTCGTGTCTTGATGGCGGGCGAGGATGGGCCAACACAAGCTGGGTGCGCCGCTCCCTACTCTGCTCCTTCGCAGCAACTAATATAGTGAACAGGATGGATATCATGTCCTCCACATCGTCATATCTCGAACAAGGCTACGACAAGATTTCTCGCTGGTGTGCGTACGAATTCAGGCAGCTCGGTCAGCTGGAGGTCTCGTCCACCATGCGCGAATCTGTCAACCGTTTACGCAAACGACCCGAGCTGTTGACCGAGGCACTCTCCATACTCTCACAGACGCGCCAAGCTTCCCTTCTGTCCTCCTTTCTTACCGCCCTCACGCGTGGTGGGCCTTCTGGCTTTCCCCGTCCCATCGAGCTGCACGCTCATGACCCCATGCGCTACACTGGTGACATGCTGGCGTGGGTACATCAGGCCATTGCAGCTGAGCGGGAGTTTCTGGAGAGTCTGTTCAGCGTGATGAACTCTCGACGAATGGTGGGCAGCGTACGGAATTTTGATGGACAAAGTGAAGAGGAGGAATGGATACGCGAATTGATGGATTTGGCTGTTGGGAAACTTTGTCAACCGCTCAAGGTATTTGCCTGGTGGGTTTCGTTATCTCAATATCATCCTGATCTCCAGCATTCAGGTTCGCGTGCTACAGACAGTCCGATCTCAGGAGAGTAGTATAGTGTCCTACAAGATATCGAACCTGCTTCAGTTCTATCTGTTAACCATGCGGCGCACTATCGGCAACGACGCTATCCTTACCAAGACCCTTGAGGAGTAAGGGTCTGCTGCCTGTACTTTCTACTTGCTGATCTTCCTCTAGAATTACCGACGTCGCCTCTAAGGTATTCTACGATTCGATAGAGGCGCAAGGACGCGCTCTTCTACGCGTAACATTGGTATGCCAAACTCATGCATACCGTCTTCATTCTTACACGCGGCGAAGGATCCCAATGACTTCTCTCTCACACCGCCGATACAAATCCTGGATCATGCGCTAATCTTGAAAGAGATCATGACTGTCTATCAGTCATCTATCCTTGGAGACGAGGAAGAAATCGAAGTCATACTGGGCTTCGGCCGCGTTCTCGATACGACTATCGACCCCGCCATCGAGATGTGCATCAACGCCGGACAAAACAAGGCTCGAATTGTGAGAAAATGGGATTTACCTGTCTTCGTACTGAATTGCTTGAGCTATCTGCTGGTAATTGACTATGATAGTTCACTTGCTCTTGTTCCTTGTTGCTAACACCCCTCGACAGTCCGTCTTGGATCCCTTTTCGTTCACGACCCAGAAAAAGGACATGATCAACAATGTGATCAATGAGCGAGTCCTTTCCCTCACTGATGAACATGTAAGTCCTCCAGTGCAGTCATCTCGGTGTCCTAACTCTTCCAGTATCACGATATCATAATAGACGCCGGCCTAGAGGATATCATAACGGTGTGCGAAAAAGGGAACAGAAACGTGCGTCCTTCTGGAATGCTTCTAGGCCGAGTTGGTGACATTCTTTTCAGGAACCACTGTCCTACGTGCCTTCTGCACGACCACCAGAGCTGAAGGTCGCATTGCAGAAATTCTCTATGTGGTTGTCTGGACTGGACGTGGTACAATCGGCCAGGTTATCACAGCTGACGGTGCAGAGGCTGCATATGACGATACATCACGCAGCGCTAGAGCGCCTGGCGAATGCCTACAAGGTCATCTGTGAGGAGGTTAGAAAGCCAGAGAACAAGTACGAGGCAGCGTCGACGCTTCTAGGAAGCGAGCGGCCGTTTGGCCAAGTACATCTCCTCTGGCAGATATTCGGCTTGGAAGAGAAGGAGTAGTAGCGCTACTATTTATCTATTGAAGCTTCCCGAAGCCGTTCAGTCAATTCAGTCATGTAGTCTTATGTTACGCACGTGTGTGGCTCTGACCGTTGCATGTCACTCTTTGTCGGAGTCCTTCAAGGTCTTCATCTCAAACGCAATGATTTGCTTCCTTTTTGTAGCTCCTAACTGCGCTCTCCGTCTTTGTAACTGCACCACGGGGGCACCGGACACGGATCATGAGGCCTGAGGGGAGGAGGTGAGTCCCAAATATAGAAACGCCTGGTCAGCTTGATGCATTTCTCTAAAACCTACGCCCAGCTTCTCGCGGACCTCCCTCCGCATTTACGCGAGAATGCTGTTCAGTATCGACAGGTAGACTTTGCTGTTTCACCCTGCTCGCACCGACAAACTCATACGGGTGCTCCAGCTCAAAAAACTCATTAATCAGATCGTCCTGGAACTCGCTTCAATAGGCCTAACGCCTGATGTTCTGCAGTCGCTATTGGCGCCCAGCGAAAGCGTGGATGGCAAGGGCAAGGGCAAGGCGACCGAGGCGGCGCTTCCCGAGGGATACCGAGTCGTTTACGAGTTGAACGAGGAATCAAATCATATCGAGCCGTGCCTGCGGTTCTGGGTCCACATACCGAGCGAGGACGCCAATTTGCAGGATTTGGACGAAATGGGGCCTATTGAGTCCAGTGCGCATATTGAGGACGTAGAGGGAGACGCAGACGCACACAGGGATGAAGATACCACGCAGAAGGACCACGCCGTTCGCCCTTCACCCAGCCTGCTCTATGCCCTCAGTCGGTACCGAAGGAGCTCCACCACATCGCCCGAACCTCTCACCGAGTTAGTAGCCACCTCACATTCCAACATACCTCTCTGACTTTCACAGCAACAATGCCGAATTACTACGGGAAATCGTGATTCCACTCGTGTCGGACACCGCGTTCTTCGAAATGCTCTCAACGGCTCTGCTTTCTACCTCGGAGCACCTTTCGACTGTTCAGTGCGAATTCTCGCAGAATTTGGAGCACCTTTCTCGCGACATCTCTGACTCAGCGCGTCCACTCTCGTCTGCATCACCTTCTGGCTTCCATCCTCATTCGATGTTGACTGATCCTGGGACAATACGAGTTGCTCATCATGCACTACATAAGGTATCTTTCTAGTTGTAAGATATCAAGTAACCTGCTCAGATATCTCCAGTCCGACCTCAACTCATGGCGAGAAATTTTTCAGCTGTACGTCGAAGCAGAAGTATTCGAGAGCGTCGGCGAAGCGTCTCGCGGGGAACGCTCCATTGAGGAGAGCGAAATGCGACTCAAGCAGTTCGCCGAGCGTGTAACGGATCGAGGCTTGGGCGAAAATCGACTACTCAAGCTCAAGAACAGTCGACAAGCACTCGAATCATTCCTGCAACTCAACCAGTATATTTTGAACATCAAGAAGGTAGGCTCCTGTCATTTCGGTTCGTATCTCGTCTGATGTCGCTCCCCAGTTCCAGAACGCAAACTCTGAAGCGACTCGAAAGATTCTCAAGAAACACGCGAAACGGACTGCATTGGCGCTCCCGGATCTTAGCAATGGACACGAAGGGTTGAGGCTTATCCTTCATGCCCAATCGGTGTCTCTTCCACGGCTTCTCGTTCAGGCCATCGGGCAAACCCTCCTCCCAATTATACCACATCTCGACGATTACGCATGCCTTATATGCACCGGGATCGCCTTCAAGCCTATTCGTCTCCAATGCGGGCATCTCTTCTGTGTCCGCTGTCTTGTCAAGATGCAGAAGCGCGGCCAAGGCGACTGTCCAATGTGTAGGGCGCCGACCGTCCTCGACGCAGATAAATGTATGTGGTTCTCCTTGTCTCCCTTCGACAAGGCTGACTCGCTCTTGCACAGCCAACGTCGATTGGGCTCTGCTTAATTTCATGCAAGATTGGTTTCCAGAGGAGTCGAGACTCAAATTGAAGCAAAATGAGAAGGAAGCAGCTGAGGAGGAGCTCATCGAACTTGGTATCGATCCGCATCAGAGTTGTCGAATAATGTAGAGTGCTTGTCTGAAGCCGGAGGATAATTTAATTGTATGTCTATTGTATATCATATAGGTAGGAGCCATGCATGAAGCTTTAGTACTCAAATATGCTGCGCAACGCGCTGATTGGTTGAGAACCACTCGAAGATTTCTCGGCACTCGAGAGGGAGGTCTGTGAGGCCACGCTTCACAGAAAGTATAAGGTCCAGCGCTTGGCTACTGCCGACTCGCCACTTGGGGGACCCAAGGCAAGACGTCGGGACTGTGATGCGAGAAAGATGGAGATGGACGATAGAATTGAGTACATTAAGAGGTTTACCAGAACCTATGACCGCTCGTAGATACAGATGTAAGAACGATCGATGAAATACTACAGGAGAAACATGCTGACGGGCAGATGATTGTTGTTCTTGGTGTAGAAGAAAGGAAAAAAGGTAACAGAAACATTGAGATCAAGGAGGGAATGAGAATTCACACCAAGGCAGGTCGTTAATCGTATATCCAGGAAAATCCGCGATGGAATACAATCTCAGTACCCCCGATTACCGGCAAGGATGGGAAAGACGCAGGCCGGAGGCATCTCCAAGGGCGAGATAGCTGGTGGGCGAGGGCTGGGAGCGCGGCTTCCTGAGGACTGAGGAGAAAACGGATCGTTGAATTGAGGGATGTCACGATTAGATGGCGATTGCGGGTACTCTGGAGTAGCAGAAAAAGGCGAAGTTGTCTGTTTGACAAAGGGCGGGGAGACGGGATAGTGAACAGGGTGCTGAGGCGACCATGTTTGGGGATATGGAAGGTTCATCATTGCCTGTGTACGGTGTAAGTCCATAGAGCAGGGATGCAAGCTACAAAAATTACCTTCGGTGTCATTCCAGCGGTATCCCATGTATTTCCTGATTGCAACGAGTAGCCTGCATTCTCTGAGTACGCGTGGGAGACCCAGTCCATCTGCCCACCCGCAGAGGATGACTGGGTCGCAGGAAAGCCGAAAGAAGAGGTCCACGTTGGGAGGATGTATCCATTGCCATTAGTGTTGCCGGAGCCGTTATTACCCCAAGGATACGTCAGGCCATTGTCCCAGTTCCCGCCATCAGTGCTGGTAGGACTATAACCAGGATCGGGGCTATTGAAGGCAAATGGATTCGCGAGACCATGGCCATCGAAGACGGAGCCCACAGGCTGCACTGACTGAAACGTGAGCACACGGCTGGGACGACGAGACGTTGTAATATCGTCTTGCGTCATCCCACCACTGTCCTTCCTGGTAGATGAGGTGCCAGGAGGAGCGACGGAGTCAAGTCTCACTGGAGGCATGTCACCGGTAGAGGTGAAAGGATTGGGGTGATGGTGGAGTCCTGAAAGACTTGACATCGACAGCTGGGATCCAGGAGGCGGACAGGAAGACGAACGACGGTGGGGAAGCGTGTACGAGAGAGTTGCATGTGCAGGAAGCTCGGGACCGCTGACCGCAGGCGCCACTTCCTTCTTCTCCAGCTCTCTGCCTCTGTCCTTCCTCTCTGACCTCCGCGGGGCTCTCCTGTCGACGTAATCATCATCGTCTGGGACCAACGCCTCCTCTTCTTCGTAGGACTCTCCGCCGACACCCCGAACCTTGACCTTTCTCTTTGGCAACGCCAGTCCTTCGGGTTTGTAGCGATAATTCGGGAAGCGATCCGCATGCGCCTGCTTCTCCTTCCTAGCCATAGCCACCCAAGGCTCGCGCTGCTCTGGCCCCATAGACGTCCACATCATACCAGCGATGCGGCTGAGGTTGCGATGATCCCGCTCAATGCTGCGCGGGATAGTCTGATCCCTGACAAAGTCACAGCGGAAAAGGATAAAGGCGTTGCGCGGACGAGGGATGTGGTTCGCAGGACGTTTGCGGGCGTGTGACTTCTTCGTCGGGTCGGGATACTCAGGAGTCATTGACTGGTCCGAGGGCGTAGGCAGACGCGGCGTGGCTCCACCAGGAAGCTTTGGAAGCACCAGAGCGGCTAGTTGATCAGCCTGTTTGGCTATGTGCTCGCGCCGCGCAAGAGGAGGCCTAGCTTTGCGCGTAGATTTTGGAGAGGCGGCATCAGAGGGCGGGACGCCGATCGGCGGAAGAGCGCCGATCGCCAGCTCTGTTGAGGGCACGGATCGGGCAGTGGGGTATGGAAGTGGCGATGTGGGCGCAGGCATGAGAGTTCGTTGTCGAGTCGTCATGTTCGTCAACGTGAAAGAAGAATATACAATGAACGAAAGGAATCTGGTTTGAGAAAGCTCGTCAGGTCAAATGCTTCCAGACGAGGTGTGATCAATGTACACACCGTTGGCTCAGTCTGCCACTACAGGAGGAGCCCTTGCGCCAACGAAACTGAATGAGCCGTCCGCCTTTATAAAGCCGGCAGTAAAAAATCAATATTCATAAAAGGAGATTTCCGAAAAGAACCCTTTGTTTGAACACCGATGGGGGGATATATAGACCTGACAGCAAGACCTTTGAGTGTCGGCATACATTACGTCGGCAAATTGAGAGAGTGGAACGTACCACAACAGCAAGGCGGATGAACACAGAACAATACCTGCCTCTGAGCGCGGCCGTGCGTGAAGCGCCAGTCAAAGCAATCAATGTAGCGTTCAAAGAGTCCAGTGACCGCGTCACCTACAAGATCACGTCGGAGCAGACCCTGCAGAACGGTATACCTTGCTTTGTCTACCCAAGTTTGGACAGATTGCACACCGTTCTTTTATCACCCGCACGCTGATAGCTCCGGAAGAGTGAGGGACGAGTGTGGTAATGATGATAGGACGGTATAATCCAGTGCAAGTCCGGAAGGAAGGTAATGGTGTAATGACTACGAAAGATGAGGAGGCATGAGGAAACAAGTTGCCGACTTAGAGTTTGGAAGAGAGATGGTGATGATAGACAGAATCATGTACATACCGCAGAACCAAGATGTTATCTTCTTGGCGGCCGACCATAGCGTCACAGATTTCATCGACATAGGGCTCAACATCCGCCTACGTGACCCTATCGAGACAGATGGTTAGTTGTACCATCACACAAGAGTGGTACGGTCTTACCAGAACTGCTGTCCATGGAATGACAGGCCGCGGGCCTGGAAACCGACGGACTTCAAGTTTGAATGTGAGTATGATCAAAGTGCCATCGTGGAAGAGGGCCACGCGACAAAGAAAGAAAATAGATCTGCCGCCCTGCGAGCAAGAGCCGCATGGCCTGAGAATGGAGACGCGGAATTCGGGTACAAAATCTAGGGAAGTTGTGCATCGTGCAAAGATCGTGGACGTTGCGTGTTGCCAACTCCTGGGATCCTCCGACAATAGCTATCAGTGATCCGTTGATATCATACGGTCTGCATATCGCAGCTGACGTTAGAGCCGGGCTAGAGGGGCGCGCAAGCCAGCAACGCTCTGGCCAAGCTGTCCGAGGCTGTCGTTCAGGACAAAGAAGAAAGGCGTGACAGCACGCCCACGTGCCACGCGTCAGTTGCTCAACGTAACACTTGAGTCAGAGTCTTTCCGACTCTTGACCACAACCACGATGGCTGGCTCAGTAGAAGACGACCGCAAAGCCCGTGAGGACTTCGCAAGGGCAAATGCCGATCGGGTGGGTACGATATGTACAGACCGCGAAACGCGACCTCTTACCGTCCGCTTTAGCTTGCACGCAATGCAAGGACGCGCAACAGCCCTGCGTCAAACAGGATCGCCTACTGATCTGCACGCCATGCAGTCAAAATAAACTGAAATGCTCAAGACAAGACGACTGGACCAGGCATAAGGCAGACCGCCGGCACTCTCTCATTGCTGCAGCTCCTGGCGTCGCCTCGTCTTCTAGCTCGAGAGACCGCCCTTCTCCGGCAGTACGTGCTGATAGTGATAGTTGTACATGTCTTCATACTTTACCCCCCCCATTATAGGCTAACACTATCCGGTTCCCACCCCCGGCACCCAATCATTACACTCATCTAACAAACACAAACTCGACGACGACCGCTGAAGTCGATCGACAGAGACTAAGAGACCAGGAAGTGGCGAAGAAGGATCAAGAAATTTGGCAGCTCAAGAATCGCATAGCACTGATGGAAGAGGAAACCGACGACCGGACTAAGGTCCTCGTTCAGACCATAAAAGAGAAGGATCTGACCATACAGGGGAAGGAACTGGGCAATGCTCGCCTCAAAGAGAAAGAGGAGGAGACAGCCGCCGCCCTGGTGACAGCCCGCAGAACTCTCGAAAAGAGGAACGAGAAATTGGAGAAGATCGAGTTCCTGTTAGGTAGATCGTCCACACTTCTGCTATCCGCCACTTTCTGCCCGTTCACCATCTTTCACTCTAGACTTCAAGGAGAAGGCTGAAAAAGAGCTTTGCGATCTACGAGAGACACGACTAGCAGAGCACCTGGTCATCGGAACGAACAAACGCGCTCTCAAGGAAACTCTCGGACGATTCTCGAGTAACAAGATCAACGACCGGACCTTCCAGAACTACATGCAGCAGCATGTCGAATTTCTCGAGGCTCTACAAGAGAGCCACTTGGATTTTACTACAGATTTGCATGACGGGGTGGAACTTATCAAGAATCGTGGCAAGCGAACAAGCGACGGCGGCAATATCGAAGATGACGAGGATGGCGAGCGTGCGGCGAAGAAAACGAAGACTTGACACGACCTACTTATGACTGTCTCTGGCTCTGGCTTGCATGGACTTGATGGATTTTGAGACCTGTGTCTGTATGCGCTTGGAATGGCTCTTTTTGTTTCGGACTTTTGCTATCAATGTGTATTCCTCACTTTACAACACGGGTTAATGAAACCGTGGACGGCATCATGGAATCGTCGGTGGACTCGGACTGGTGTCACTATGTCAACGGCGAATGGTTGCCAGCTATACTTTTGGCCAATACACCATCAGCCTTCCAAGCTCGTCTGTGTATCGCATCGCTTTTCTGCGGCGGTGAGTTTAGACACATCGTTCTTTGAAGTCAGGCTCCGACGATAACGTTGGACGGCTAGCTATATCTCGCACAATTTATCCTGTTCGCGAATCTGAACGTGACTTATCCAGAGTCGAGACGTGAGAGTGCATCTGATTCTGAATCTCACATAAGGTGAAGCCACAGATCTCATTATGTGGACGGACGCATAGCTTCCATCAGCGGAAAAGTAATGAAACGTACATCCATGTCCTTCAAACCCGACGCATGGATAATGCGGGTGCCAGTGGATAGTAGTGCGCGTCGCCCTTGAGACCTGAGTTCATACTATCGACGTACGCCACAACATTTGCAAGGCATTGCGGGAATCTGAGTATGTACGACCATGTACGACTGGCGTAGGCGTCCAGAAGCTGAAGAAATCCTAGCCCAGAAAGGCGGGCCTGGGAGGTATCTCATGAGATTCGGGGATAATAGCGCGCGCCAAGCACATTTCCCAGATCGTCCGGATGCTCCTCCGACTCCGCTGTTGGCTCCAAAAGGCTCCAAAGCACACCACTATTCCTCACTACTTCCTGACTGCAATAAAATGCTCTCGGAGGGCATGTTCTGCCCGAAAGGTTGAGAGTTTCAGCCGTTCTAGACTCTGGATGCTGAATAATATGTCGGGGTGAAACAACCGGGATCAATCATACTGATCGCTACCAACGCGTGTTCGTCATTTGACAGGTGGGTTATGGAAAAGGCAGGCGAACCTTGTCCGAAAATCCCACTCTCCTCCTGCCGTCATCCTCGCTGTCATTCCTTCCTTTTTCTCTTCATTTCTTCTTTACCTTTCTGCGAGGATCTTCGATGATTTCTTCTCTAGCGCGCCTGGCCATGGCGCTGGCGGCTACAGCGCCCACGTGGGCACAATCGGCGGGATCGTTCACCACAGTCGGCGACTCGAAAATTAGCGCAATGATGGTGAGCTTGTCATCCCCGCCTTTCCTGGCGGTCGGCGTGCTCATGACTTTCCCATTAGATGTTCCTGGGTAACGACCAAATGGTCTACATTATGGACAAGGCAGAGGGCAACGCTGCGCAAATAAACGGGCATCCCGCGTGGGGGGCAGTATGGTATGTTCCAATCCCAGTGGCGACAACCAACGCTTACGGAGCAACACAGGAACATTGAGACCAAGGAGATTGTCTTGCAGGACATTCGAACCAACGTCTTCTGTGCCTCTGGTATGCATCTTCCTAACGGCTCCTTCGCTACCTTCGGTGGTAATGCTGCCGTCACCGTCGGTGGGAACATTGGCTCCGTTTTGAACGACGGCGGCTTCTCCGCTTCCTACGATGCCACCTACCAGGACTACGACGGCACCAAAGCCATCCGCGTCCTCAACCCCTGCCCCGCTGGCTCCGACTTCACTTCGGCAGATTGCGGCTGGTTCGATGACCCCTCCATCCTGTCTATGCAGAACCAGCGGTGGTACTCATCTGCCGAGCCCCTTGCCACTGGTCAGATAGCCATCATCGGTGGATTCGTCCAGGGAGGATATGTCAACCGAAACTACCCCAACACTGACCCCCAATTTGAGGGCGGCGCGGCCGACTGCACATACGAGTTCTACCCTAACACTGATGGTGCTACCGCTCAGACCATGCAGTTCTTGATTGACACTTCTGGCCTCAATTCATATCCCCACACATTCTTGTTGCCATCTGGCAAGATGTTCCTACAGGCTAACATCTCTACCAGTGCGTTTTTGGACGTATCTTTGTTATGTCGCTTCATCTGACTTTCATCATCCATCCAGTGATTTGGGATCCCGCGACTAATACCGAAACTCGCCTTCCCGACATGCCCGGTGGTGTTGCTCGTGTATACCCCGCATCTGGCGGAGTCGCTCTCTTGCCCTTGACACCTGCGAACAACTACACCCCGACCGTCCTGTTCTGTGGTGGCTCTGATATGAACGAGTACGATTACGGCAACTATTCGTGGCCCTACATAGATACTTTCTACTACCCTGCATCCAACGACTGTCAGCGCATCACTCCCGAACCTCAGGACGGATCTAGTCCGGCTTACGAGCAAGATGAGGACATGATTAACGGGCGCACCATGGGTCAATTTATCATTCTTCCTACTGGTGAACTCCTGATGGTGAACGGTGGCGAGAATGGCACGGCTGGATACGCAGAGAGGACCCTTACAACCGAGACATACGCACAAATGCCATATGGCATGTCTCTTGCTTCTCAGCCCGTCCTCACCCCTGCCATCTACGACCCTTCTGCCGAGATGGGCAGCCGCTGGTCGAACAAGGGATTAGATGCTTCCAAGATTCCCCGTTTGTACCACTCATCCGCCCTCCTCCTTCCTGACGCATCTGTTCTCATCGCTGGCTCCAATCCCAACGTCGATGTCAATTTGACCACCTTCTTCCCAACCACTTATGACATGGAGATCTTCTACCCTCCCTATTACTCTGCAAGCACCCGCCCGACTTTCAGTGGCGCGCCGGACACCCTCTCCTACGGCGGCAAGTACTTCGACCTGACCGTTTCTAAGGACTCGTACTCCGGCTCATCGAACGATGCTGCTGCGAGTGCGACGTGCGTCGTCATTCGTCCAGGCTGGACCACCCACGCCATGAACATGGGCCAGCGCTTCCTGCAATTGAACAGCACCTACACTGTCAACGACGATGGCTCGATCGTACTTCACTGCTCGCAGATGCCACCCAACGCAAATCTGTTCCAACCTGGACCTGCCCTTCTCTTCGTGACCGTAAACGGCATCCCGAGTAACGGGACTCACCTCATTGTCGGAAGTGGAAACATCGAAACGCAGCCTACATCCGAAGCCGTCGTGCTTCCCGACTCGGTCAAGTCAAGCTCCGCAACTGGCTCCGGGAACAGCTCGTCGACGGGAAGCGGAAGTGGCGATTCATCGGATAACAACTCCTCTGCGTCAAATCAGGCTATGGTCCTCAGTAGCCTTGTCGGTGCATTCATTGTCTTTGCCTCAATGGGTCAGTCAGCCACTTTTCTTCCCTCTTCAAGCTCTGATGAGTTGTTATCCTACAGTCATATAGTTTGCTGATGCTCACTCACGATCATTAATGTTATGCGGCAGGCGGGGCGTACTCGGACGTTGTATTTGATGACGTAGTCAGGACTGTGGTGGTGAGAGTCATGTCCTCAACTTCATGGGTGTGCGGAGGTGTGCGGGTGGTCGTAATTACACAACGGACTAGTTTCTATCATTATTACAAGCACTTCCTTCATTATGGACTAATCATCGCGACGCGGATTGTAGGCAGATATTATACTTATCCAATGTCCTTTGTGTCAGTGTTCTAGTTGGTGAAAAGTTGAGGTGTGAGTATGTGGCGACAGCAATTCTCGGGGAACAAAATATGTATGAATTGTTCTCATGCGCTTCTGAGCTGAGAATGGTGTGTCTACCCTTCAATGGCCCCCTTGCAAATAGTCTCCCACCATCCCTCGGGTTGACATTATGATATCAAAAGAGTTTTTGATATGATATTCGCCAGGTGAGTGGCGCTTGTTACTCTATATGCATGTTTCTTGTCACGGTGTGGTGACATACTTCTCAACAAGTGCGACCACGGTCTATACCTAGTAGGCCACCAAGATCTCCCTCATTGCGATCCTCGAGGTAGCCTTTCGAGTTCTTCTACGTTCGCGACATTGTGGCGCGCATTAAGCAAGACTGGTATTCATTTCCCAGTCTCCCATTGGCCACAGATCTGGCCATGCCAAATCCGAAAGAGAAACCAAATTTCTGCGCCGACCTGCGATGATGTCGCCCAACGAGGCGACCTAGATGTTGATCCTCTCTTTGTCACGAAGCCGATGACCGCTGTTGACTCGGTTTATACACATCGGGCTGCGAAGAATCCGAATCGCTAGTGTATCCCTTATGGTCCGAGCGTGATCTCACTTTTCGCCCGAGAAGTCTTCTCCTTCATCGAAGAGTGTAGTGATCCCATTCAGAAATGAGCGGTTGAACTCCTCGATAGCCGTGGTCTTCTTTTGAAATAGATTGAGACTCAAGGTTGTCTATGTTTCCAGAGATGATTGATCTGCTCCCCGATTGCTGCAGGCGTACTCAGCCAGATTGTAGCCGGAGTGCCAGTGAGCTTGAGAAAGCATCGCCACGAGAAGTCGAGGCACTACAGATCATCGAAACTGGCAATGACAGTCCCATGTTGAAACGCGTACACAGTCTACCTAGTTTCCTGTCAGTTAGAAGTGCCACTTCGTCAATCGTCATTCCTGGCAATGTTTACGACGCAATTGTAGCCATCTGAGTCGCCGTAGGCATGGATCTGTTCGCGTTTATTGACATTGAAGGTCAAGTTCAACGTTAAACTTTGAGAGTCGGGTGAGGCGTGGGCGTTTAATGGTACCTCGCTTCCCTCCAACACGGACCTTCCTGCGGCGTTCAGATATGCGCTCACCAATCTTCCCAATGTTGACTACATGAAATTGGATGACGTTTTACTGGTACCATTGTTACCAGTCTGGGTTCTTTTGACTACGTCGCTGACTCGTCAACAGGTCAAGGTTTCTGACTGCCGCCAAGCTCGGAGTAAAGAACATCTTTCTCTTCTTGTCTTCCCCGTCGCTGTTTCTTGAAGTGATTTGACAGAAGGAACGCGACGTCTAGACAAAGGCGCTTTAGAGGCAAAGGAAGTCTTCATGAAGTTCGAGACCTACCCAGACTCTGTTCGAAATTCAAGCGTGGGTCGCAAAAGGACTGAAGATCGTTAACTAATGTCTTGCAGCTGGGAAGAGACGTGACACTTGCCTGGTATCGCAAGCCTAACTGCTCCTCGCTGAGCTCCATGCTACCTCCAAGACATTCTGTAACACTGAAGCCTTCGTCATTCAGCTCTCCAGTGAACTCAAGACTAATTCCTCCAAGACGGCTTCCGTTCTCAGCGTGTATCTTCAACGAAGAGGTGATTTCGCCGATGATGGTACCAAAGTGACGCGTCTTGTAGCCAGTCGAAGACGTTAAGGTGCTGCCAGTGTCGCGTACTAATGAGCATCCCATTCAAATAGAGAGGAGCGCTGATTCAAACTGACTTTCCATGCATGGGGTCACAGATCCAGATCACAGGATGGTCTGCCTGTTGAACAGCACCAATATGTCCAGCAAGATGAGCGTCAATCTGCGCACATTATATACGGAATCTGTGAAGACAAAACGGTTAACGAACCTTATTTGCACCATACCGCGTGATAAGAGTAACTCTACCGATGTCCTTTGACGGATTTACGACTTCAAGGATAGATTAGGGCTATGGCACGACGCCGATGTACATGTAGACGTACTGTCAAGCAGTCGGACTAACTCGTCCTTCGCCATGGATGGGCCCACCTTGATGCCAATGGGATTACGGATCCCGCGGAAGTACTCCACATGGGCGCCAGTGATCTGCCTGGTACGGTCGCCTATCCAGAGGAAGTGCGCGGAAGTGTTATAGTACCCAGACGGTGATGGTCTCGTAAATGCTTCCTCATAGTCAAGCATAAGACCTTCGTGGCTGGAGAAAAGATGGGAACCAAGTCGTTAGTAAAGCAAGAAGGGCGTTACCTAGTGTAGAGATCCACTTCTCCCAGAGTTCCCCGTCCACCGCCTCGCTCGTAAGGTGCTGTTGTCTCGGCTCCAATAGTCCGACTGAAGTCTAGCGCGTCCGAGAGACCTTCTACTATAACTTCAAATTCTTTTCTTCAAAATGTGTATATTAGATTTCAGAGACAGTGTCCGAAAAAGCTGGTACTTCAGAGATGGCGATCTGACGTGACTCAAGGACCAATCCCTAGGAGAGTGAAGAGAAGCAAAGCCGGACGTCAACAAGCCGCGGACGTGGTTCAGCGTGGCTGCTGAGTGGAAGTATGCACTGCGAAGTATGGTTAATGAGCATCGGTAGTGAGATTTTGACAGTGATACCTGAGAAGACGTTGAGGGTCGGGTGTGCGGTCAGTTGGATCCAGACTACCACAGGATAAGGGCCCGAGAGAGAGCACAAAATCCATAAGCATACCCGTTGACGTTGTCTCCCCTTCCCAGAAAGTCAGTGTCATAGCAAAGGTGTGGGTTCCATGAACGTCTTCCCACCTAAAACTCATGACCTGTTTTCCGTCAATAGTCTCGTGTGGACTGCTGCGAGGTTTGGCATACTGGCCAGCAATTCGGCCGATGCGGACCTTCACAAATCAGGGATATTCATTCAGCAGAAGACAGGTCATGACGAGGCGTCATGTACATACGACTGGAAGGCGCGCGCCCCAAATCAAAATGAGAGAGAAAGACAAGATAAGTCCAATCTTGGCTGAAATATCTTGCTGTCATGTTGCGCAGCGATTTACTAACTTCCTGGAATCGTTCAACGGATCACGTACGTTTGTACAAGCGTCGAAGCTCTCTGCGCAATCGCCTGCGTGCAATAGAAATGCCTCGTTGCGTTGAACGAGGCTCAGTTGGTAACGGAGCCTTTCGATCTGCCGGATATTGACGGGATAGATCATAGGTATATACTACAGAAAGCTGACCTCGGCAGGCGTAACTAATGGCGGGAGAGTTGCTAATTTGGAAAGCACGCTGCAAAGACTACGGTCAACGCGCCACAACGAATGTGTAAGCTCAACGAACCCAGATAACTTTTCGGGGTCCGGATATTGAACTTCCTGAATGTGCCCTTCGTGAGCAGAGAAGATGGTGCGAATGACCAGTATACTCAACCTGAGCGATCGGTTTCGATTTCCACGATGACGGCGTCCACGGAGAAGACATAGTGGGCTGAGTGCAGAACGAATGGACGCGACGACAACGAGGAAAGGTCCGTTGCACTGGACAGACACAGACACCTTTAGAATGCTGACGGAGCGGCTTTTGATAGATCCTGATCCTTCTCTTCCTGATTCCTCGGGCTACGTATGCAGTGATTAGTGATGAGTGAGTAAACAAGGTGTACGCAGAAATCGCACCTTTGACTGTACGCCGTATCCAGCCGAGAAAAGGACCGAATGCTGTCGTTAACTCTTTCTGGGGGAATATGTATCGGCAGTCCGGTTCCCCTGTGAGAAGATGTAAGGGCCTATGCGCAGCAGACGGTCCGATACAGCCCCAGCCTTGATACACAGCTCTCTATTTAGCGAGATGATGAAAGAGCGTGAGCAAGTCCGGATTCAATTCGCAGGTGCCACATCGCCGAATCCTACAGCACGTGTAGCTCGGAAGCGGCATCTGCCGCACCGAACTCCTTTTGGCAGGTGTCTCTCCGACTAAAGGATGGCAGACTTTTACGCAGGCACCTTGTTCAGCTTCGCAACAGGAGCATTTCAGACGTCGGTTAAGTAGCCAGCCGCGGACGTAGACCAGGAAAGTAACGCGAATCCAATACAATGGAATGCATGAATGCCGCAATGCCTGCAAGGCACTGTGGACTTTTTATGTGTATCTAATGCTTCTTCGTCTGGCACATATAAAAGCAAGGAAAAAGTGATAAGCTCACCATCCCATCTTTTCATATCCCCCTCCAATTCCGCATTCAATGTCACTCGTCCGTGCCGCCCTAACCGTGGTGGAGGCTTTGGCCTACCAGATAGCTCTGACCCCGCCGAATCCTACCCCACAGAAGTGGCGATATCATATAGAAGAGGCTTATATCCTGCAGATCGCGCCTTTCATCTTCTGGGTGAGCCCGCGTCCTTGCTCAAAGTCCCGAAAGTCGTATCGACCGTCGCCCATATTCAGATCCACCAAGTCGCGCTTTGGATCTTTGCCGTCTCTGAGACGCTTCTGTATCTCACTACGATAACACCTCTCGCCACGTTATCGCCTTTCGCACCGGTTCTCGTCTGCCCAGCGTCTTCCTCTCCACTTCCTCGTCTCTCGGTCACCCCGTTTTTCCTCATTGGCGCAGCGGCCATGGTCCTCGGCTCGGTAATACGCATTCAATGCTTCCGGTCGTTGGGAGAGCTCTTCACCTTCGACTTGACTGTCCACCCAACGCACCGGCTCGTAACAACACGTTTCTATGGTTGGGTACGCCATCCAGCCTACACTGGATCGATGCTCCTCGTTGCTGGCATCGCCCTCTCACATCTAATGCCGGGTGGCTGGGCAGCTGAGTGTGCCTTTGGCGAAGGGCATGGTGCTTGGGCCATGTACACATTTTGGGGGTTGTGGTGGTTTTGGACGGTCTCAGTAGGAGTCAGTCGGGCCCGTGCAGAAGACAAGCAAATGAAGGTCTTGTTCGGCGAGGAATGGGACAAGTACGCAACGGAGGTACCGTGGTGGTTCTTCCCTGGCTTGGTATAAGGCCGAAGGGTCGTTTAGCCGCGACAAAAAGCAAGATTGCATGATTGTCTAGATGATGTTGAACAGAGCAGGAGTCAAAGAAGAAACTTGAAGCGCCCGGTAACAGTGGCGTCGTTTTCTTGATTGATACTTGTGTCATGATCAAGTCTCGTGTACCTAATCAGTCGGGTCGTTAACCGTACAACTAGCTAGACTGACTTATGGGTCAGGTTCACTCATATATGGAGATATAATGGACGCACATACTTGGCAAAGAAGGGCTCTCGCATTGGGACCTTGGGTTGTGTGGGTAAATCGCGTTGTCAGGATCCAAGGCATGTCAGGCCTGTCAGAAATCAGCTATTTCTTTCGCAGGGGATAGTAGCAGGCCATTGATTGATAGTCTTCGGAAGAATGTTGACATTTTTCCGAATCGCCAGGACCCGTGGACGGTGGACGGACGGCCAAAGACGCGTCGTACAAGAGTCATGGCAAGTACCTGGACAGTGTCATTGTCGGAACTTCGCTAATGCCTGACATATCAACTGTAGTGATTGCAGACTATGAATCAGATCGAAGTTTTGATAAGGACGAATTCCTCCAAAAAGTGATGCGACGGTTTGTTCCACTAGTCAACGTCCTGATCCTGGCCCTTGGGGCTTAAGACAGGTGAACATGAAAGAGGGTGACGAGAAAGATGAAGTCGCAAGATGGCGTTCAGCAGGGAGGATGTTAGCCGGTGTAATCTCGAACTCATGAGCCTCGCCGGAGATGTAATAATGAGAGGTGTGTTTGAGCGATTTCGACTGTGTAAACCTGCAATTCCCACTGCCATATGTCTTCAATAAATCAGCTTTTGTTCCTGTGCGCAAGTCCGTACACAGACGTTGGCATCGTCATACTCCCAGGTCAGACGCTGGCGAGACTTCTTGAGGCCGGCGCTATCAAGAGCAGAGACAGTCTGTACAGTGGCTAGAAGACAGCGAAAAAAAATATATACGCACTTGAGAGAGTAGTAACTGCCTCAGCGCGGCTGGGACACTTAGCAAAGGGAGTGAGAAGGGAACATAGACTTGGCTTGGCTTCGACTACGTCGGTGTTCTGAGCCCCATACACCATACATACCTTCACGCATGATGACATGCATACACAACGCATGATGACATGCATACACACTGCAGACAGATATAAATGATCACTGACACTGGGTTTCGGGGCGTTATGGGGTGGGGGGGGGCGCTCGAATCTGCTTGAAGGATTGGCTTGCTGCGAGATCGCCGTCCGAACTTTGAGATATGTCTCAGCAAATTGGCTGGAGATATGATTGGCCATTCAGTGCCTATATAGACGTTAAGCAATGAAGGGCTTAGGGCGAAATTTGCAGATGATTTGGGCAATGGCAAGGCGGGTAATGGTGGCAAAGAAAGACTCACACTGACAGAAGAGCCGGCGCCCGGCGGCTGTCAGGTTACCATAAAAGGGAATTCCAATGATCGTGTGCGGCGCAGCAACACGCGCATTGAGAATGAGGTTGGCAACCAGCTCGGTTCAAACGGGAGACTTCAGGCGCTCACTCAAAGTATCCTCTTTCATGATTAGTACCCAGACAGGATACTGTACTGATCTGCTTACAGGAAGTCAACACCTACATGTACGGCCAACAGATCTAGAGTGATTGTTAGATAATCAGAGTCTAAGATGATCTCTTGAACTCCTCGAATGCCTATCAGAACTTGATCAGACGCGATTCTTCACGTTAGAGTTGATATTGGCAGGCTTTGAAGAGTCTGAACTGCAAAGCTCGCATGCTGACTTCTGATCAACGACATCAATCGAAGCTTGTGAAAGTCGTCGTCAAGGATGCAATCTGACGCAGTTTTGTCTCCGTCTTTGGCATCGAGCAAATGCAACTGGCCTCTACAACCAAGGCAAGGGAAATCATCTACAAAGCATGTGGAAGCCATTTGACCGCGTCCAGATGACTGGCCGGTGGCGCATTTTCCGACATCAATTTTCCTCTTCATATTCAACGGGTTGAAACTCCCGTGTCGGCCCGCTTCGTCGTAGCTCAGATATGTCGCGAAAGACCTCTGGAGTCTGCGGCAACATATTGCTCCAGAGGCCGGTGCGCAGAACGAGTCAGCGGCCCATCAGAGCACTGAAGATTTTGCGCCATGGCCATCCAACAAAGGAAATTGTCTTATAAGTTGTTTACCACTACCAGCTCTGTGTTGCCGGGTTGCTGTACGGTGTAGAGATAAGAAACTAGGAAGACTCCGAGTTGAACGGATTGGAAGAGGGCAGCATATGTATCGGGAAGAATGCACACGCGTACACTGAATAGGGGAGTGAGGAACAGGCAGCGTGGCTGTGCCAGGTCGATCACGATCGTTAATATCAGCGATCGCGTTGTGGCGGCATTAGGAAGCATTAGGAACGTGTTCATAACTGCCACCACCACATGAAGCTATATAGATATATATGCCATTGTTGACAGACGGTTGACGATCCTTTCTTGTCGATGGTATCAATGCCTCTGTGATGATCTGAATACTGTTGACTTGCCGGGAGGGCCTCTTACCCTCATCAATGGCCTATGAGACAACGGTAATATATTTACAGCGGAGCGAGTCTTGCGGATAGTTGACGGTCCGAAGATGTAGAACCATCCGGTCGGAAGTTTCAGACCTGTGTGTTCAGGCCCTTTGAAGCCTCTGAAACATTCCCACCGCCGCCACACACACAGATTCGGGCAGTGAATCCAATCTATTGCTCTCCTCTATTAAGCGAAGCCTTGCCCATGTTTCCAAAGTCCTGACAGTCATCTTGATATTGGACATTCTCGTCGCGCGGCGCGCCACAACATGTGCGGGGTCGGCGTGCCTTCTCGAGTCTAGGAGCAGGCGCCGGTTATAGACGATGCGTCGTGAAGCTTTTGGTCATTGGATAGCAAGGTGTGGATCTGAATCATACTACTTTGATAGCCTGCATCTTCTGTTCGTCAACAATACTAGCCTTACTCAGTACTAGCAGGATAGCCCGTGCGAACACGGTCAATTTGAGGCCGACAATTTGCACAGTTGGTCACGATTTGTGTAACAATCTACATTTTCCATGTTAGCAACTATACTATGTACTTGCAGGTTTGTGTGACCAGAAGTAGACCAGAAGTGCGCTCTGCCGCACCCGTCTTCGACGGGTGCTCTCGAGCTCCCCTAGAAGGCTTGCAGGAATTGGTGTCTCCGCATCTTTGGTAAGATCTCTCAAGCTACTGCTTGCAGTGCAGATTTGTGGTTACCAGAAGTAAGCTCTGCCGCACCCGTCTTCGACGGATGCTCTCGAGCTCCCCTAGAATGATTGATGTTCTCACATATGCCAGACCTACGCTGAACTTGTCACATCAGCTACTGTCATGCAGAGACCTCAACAGTGGCTCAACTATGACCTTGCAGAGTGCATTTGCCCTCGTGGCATATACTATCCCGCATCCCACATAGCACGTTCATTGGGTCAAACTGCTTTAATCCAACCTTTCTGAGTCCTATATGGTGTACCCCTCTATCCCGTCACAGCACCACAGCCATTCGTTATATTGATATGCTTCCCTGTGTACTTATGTCCATTCCTTCAGTAACAGAAAGGCATCCATCCAACCCGCAAGGCCATCTACCGCAAATATTTGACACACGCTGGTGGATCCAACACTCCTGTGGAGCGCTCAGTATCTCGTGCCATGCAGCTCACAGTGCTGAGCACGTTCATCCAAGCGCGCCCGCTGCCCGTGTTGATATTGCTCTGTTACTGCAAATTGGAGCCCTCAAGTCATATTCATCCCTGTGTAGTACTTGCAATCATTCCGTTTGGCACCCAGCATGGGCAGGATAGGTGCTTGTTGCGGTTACTGGCAAGCTTGCGCGATCGCCAAGATCAGCTACTGACTTGTCCCCACGTGGCTTTGTCTTTTGGTGGGCATTTGTGTCTCCCGCGTTTTGCAAGCTAAGGGCACCAAAATTTTTGCTACCATATATGTTTGGCTTATATCTAGAGACATTACCACCACTCAGATTGACAATAAGTATGTCGGCTATGTAGCTACAGGTTGTCAACTTGAGCCACGTGGCTTTGTCTTTGTCTCTTGTAACTCGGGTCCCTTCTCCCTTAATTACTCAGTATACCTCCGTGGGGGCTGAATTCGGGCTAAACCCATGGCCGACCTATTTCAAAGTTCCTATCAAACCCGTCCGAGATCATCAAACTTCTCACTCATTTGCACCCGAAGATTGACGAGCAGCGTTTATATGCGACCACTCTGAACTGTGCAACATATTTGACATCGTGACAGCTGGAATTTTCCGGACGAGTAAAAGGCTAACGAGCATCTTTCCAACCGACCACCACCTCGTCGCGCCGCTTGTCCGTCGTCGTGGATGGCGATCCTCGCTGAACAGGATCCGTTTGCTGCCCTCACGCACCACGACCCCGAGGCTCAGCGGGTCAGCGACGCCATCGACGACGCCCTCAAGGCCGAGAAGAGGAAGCGCGACAAGCGGGACAAAGGCGTTGTCCGCGTGCTCCTGCTCGGCCAGAGCGAGAGCGGGAAAAGCACCACCTTGAAAAGTGCGTTCCATCGCCCAATGCATAACACGTTCGCCGACAGACAGCCCAGATCTCCGCCTTGCGTACGACCCCGAGGAGTGGACGCGGGAGCGGGCGTCGTGGCGGTCCGTGGTGCAGCTCAACATCATCCGCAGCGTCCATGCCCTTCTTGACGACTCGGACGACTCTCTACTCAAGCTTCGCCTGGCGCCCTTGCGGCGTGTAGAGGCCGACTTGAAGCGCCGCTTTGGTGCCTCTGCACTTGAGGCGGCCCCGGACACACCGCATTCCGAGCTCGCCGTGCGCGCCATGTCCGGCCTGCCTGCCAACTCAGACGACGCCGCCGCCCAGTCCATCCTCGCCGCCTGCCTGCCCGACATACATAGTCTGTACAACTCGTCACGGTCCCTGCGTATCGAAGAGTCCTCGGGCTTCTTCCTCAACGACCTGGACCGCGTCTGTGCGCGGGACTACCTCCCTTCCGACGACGACGTTGTCAGGGCACGGCTCCGAACGACTGGGGTTCAGGAATGGCGCATACAATTTAATGGTTCCCGTCAGTTGTCCATCACGCACTGGTGCCCCCTCTCTTGACCCTGTATATATCCTAGAACCCCTGGGCATGCATCCTGACTTTGGTCGCGACTGGGTCATCTACGACGTCGGCGGCTGTCGTACTGCACGCCACGCCTGGCTACCGTTCTTCGAAAACATAAACGCCATCATCTTCCTTGCTCGTAAGTGTTTCGCTCCCACTCACGACCAACCACCCCTAAGTCTTGTGTCTCCCAGCTCTCTCCCCATTCGACCTTCCCTTATTAGAAGACCCTGCTATGAATCGCCTAGACGACACCATGCGCATCTGGCGCTTCATCGTCGCCAGCCCGCTGCTTTCCCGCACCACACTCATCGTCTTCCTCAACAAGTGCGATCTTCTCAAACGCAAGCTGCGCTCGAACATCCAGTTTGGGCGGTATGTCACGAGCTACACAGGCGTGAACGAGCTTGGGCCAATCGTCAAGTGGATGCGCGACAAGTTCAAGGAACTTGCCAAACAACACACTCCCTCCGGCGCCACGCGCGCAACATATCTCTATCCCACCAGTGTCACCGACACCAAAGCGACCGCTATTACTCTGAGGACCGTCCATGACGGCATACTCCGAGACCACCTCAAGAGCGCAGAGTTTGTATAGCCGTCATTATCGTCTCATTCCCATATATCCTACTGTTGTATGTACACTGTATCTCTACAAATCTTTATCAGTATTTCTCAAGTATTCCCGGACGATCCTCGTCCGACTCAATTATATCATCAGGGCTCTGCGCATCCCCCATCATCGAAACCCTGCATCGTAGTGGCGTGCTCATACTTACACATGAAACTCCAATTAGTTACAGCAGTCTCGTAAACCAGCAACAGAGCCATTCATTCGTTCCAAGCATACAATCGAGTCTCAGTCTACAATTTCAACGGCACCACTATTCAACCACGCCTCAAACTCTGCAAAGTCATCCAATTCTTCCGAAGCAAGAGGAGGAGGAGGAGGGTCCACAAACGAGCTTCCTTCGTCCTCTGTATGGCTACGAGTAAGATCCGGAGTAGACGGTACGATATCGAAGCAGTGCGCGTCAAGTGCAAAGTCGTCCGTGTCCGCATCGGCATAGGTTCCTCCATGTCTCGCCGAGTCCGCGAGCGACGGCGGCGGTATTCCTGCTTCTTCGATGATGATCACTTCATCATCTTCATCGTCGTCGGTGTCAAAAAAAAGTCTCTCCTGACTCTATAGAGGAGGGAGGTTCTTCCGTAAGATCCTTTGTTTACATTCAAAGCATGTCAAGTAATCCCACCTTGGTCGGAATATTCATGACTTGCACTTCATCGCTGAACCTCATGCGTTTCACTGGCGGCGGCGGCGGGTGGCGAGAGGGGCTGCTAGAGAGTCTTGTACCTGGTCGGGCACTAGATCGCGGTGGCGGAAGGTTTCCGAAGAATCTATCATGGTCCGAGGGCAGGTTACGAATGAGATCATCTAGGTCAGCGTCTGAGAAATCATCGGAGGAGATTTGCTTTGGGGGAGGAGCGCTTGAAGGATTCATGATTTCGTGGGCCTCCGGCAGTTCGTCGTCATCATCAGTTTCCAGAAAGTCGCGAGTAGGGCTTGGAAGTAGTACAGTAGGGTCTTTCAGATCTGCAAAGTCGATGTTCGTGTCGATGAGCTGAGATTCCTTGCGCTTTCGCTTGAGAGTGCCGTTAGATTCGACCTTGAGTCGATGTCCGTGCGGTAGCTTGAGGCTGCTTGTACTTTTGTGAAGGGTCTCCAGGTGCTCGATAGTACGATCTTTAGGCAGCTTCTTCTTGAAGTCGGGTAGCTTAGGCGGGTCAATTGGAGCAATTGATTTCGTGGTCTTGTTTTTCGCGTTGTCCGTGGTCTTCGTCGGGTTCAGTGGCTTCGTTGCAGGCTCTTGTTGAGAAGCAGCTGTCGCTTTTGGAGGTTTCGGAAGGCCTTCGTGACAGCTCAAAATTCGGCTCAGCTTCGAGGGTAATGGGACAGTGCAAAGGGCGCCGAACTAACCAGAGATGTCTGCACTTCTGTTTATCCTTGCAGGGATGTTTGCACCTGACAAGGTTGAGCTCCTTGGAATTCGGTGCAAGATGTTGACTGACATGTAATTGCCGTTTGGAAGTTTTTGCGGTGTCTTGATTTCCTTCGGAGCATCGTGTTTGGCGGCGACTTTGGGAGCTATAATACAGGCGAGTCAATGATACGACTGCGAAGGTTGACCAAAACGAACGACGAGGTTGAGTGAGATCTTGTATCACAGGCTTCGACTCGACCTCGTCAACCTCTAGATCATCCATTTCCATGTTCACCCAGAAGTCAGGATCGTCCTCGAGCCCATCGAGCTCGGATTCCTGACAACATGTCAGTCAAGTATCATCACGTGTATCTGTCCCATACCATCGCGGTCGGTGGACGCGTGTCTCTCGTCGGATATTCAGACGACGGTACGTCCGGCTTGTACGATCTCGAGACAGTCAGTCCAGCAAACGTTTCCTGTTGGGTTCTCGAATCAATATTTGGAAGAAAGCTCGGCACGGCCGACTTACAGAACTGATATACACATGTATAGCTTGACTTGGTTTCTCCAAAGTCACTGTTACTTCGAACGCTTTTTTCTCAGATAGCGACTTTGTGCTGTGTACCAGTGAAGATGTTTACAAAACTTAGTGGGATATGCACTCACGAGATGCGACGGAAATCAATCAGGTCCATATCGGAGGTCAAGGTAAGGACAGCCGTCATGTTGTACGATCGAGCTTTCGACTTCTTGGACGTTTTCGAGTTCCCTCCAGTATCGTCCGCGATTCCGCATTCGATAGACAAGTCAATTTCGACGGGGTTGTGACCCTTGCTTGTTCTGACCTCGGTCTCTGTCACTCTCAGAGCGTACAGAGGAAATTCCCGGACAGCTGTTAGCATCTCGAGGCCAAATGGTGGACGACGGTTTAGAAGCTTTAAAGATATGATTAGAGAGAACGAAGCACAAGAGAATCACTCACTGTTTCTAATCGCATTGAGTCTTGTTTCCGAAGAATCTCAAGCGATGTTATCCCATGCTCGGCAAGAACCTGATGTTGATGTGTAATCGGACCACAGTGGTAAGATGCTCCAACGTACCTTCAAGCTAGCAGAAAGAACTGGCTTAGCCGAGAGAACCAGTAAAAGGTACACACTTACGACTTCTCGCCTATGGTGTCAATCTGACGCAGGACCACTGGTCGATCTTCCCATGCTTTCGCAGTCAAACATCGCAGTCTGTGAAAGGGTGAGAACAGAACGTGACTGCAAACAAGCAGCATACACTTCAAAACCGTGCTTCAGTTGAGCGCCACGCTTTTTGGTGATACCGACTTCCACAACCGCTGTCAGGAGCAACGTTCAATCGTGATAATGAGAACAACAAAGATAGCACACCCCGCGCAATACGGGAGACATGCCGGAAGACGCTATATGCGTCTAGTTGAGGCTGACTATCACCAGTCTTGTATTCTGGGGAACTGAGCGAAATACCACCCAAGACGGCCTGCAAGAGTGTCGGTTCATACCCGAATATGATCAAAGTTGCCGCACCTGAATCAGCAGGAAGACCTTATCCGCTGTGCGCTCGATCTTCTTCACTTCGAATCGTATATCATTGTGCCGCCTCAGTTTGTTCAGGTACTTGAAAAGAAGAAAAAGATGTCAGATCCACGCAGAGCGATGCTGTCAAACCCACTGTCTTGTCGGATGCGCGCATCTTCGTCTCGGTGAGCCTGCACAAGTGAGTCAGCGGACTTCTAGTGACCTTTCAAGACCAGTCACTCTTCTGCACCGGATATCATCTCCATCTAGATCTCACGTTAGCGTCGTCGAACAGCGCGTGGTCATGGGACACACAATTTCTCGCATAGTGGGTTTCTCAGGTAACGCCAGAATAGAAGCCATCTGCAAACGTCAACATGAGACCGGGACAGATGAACGGTGGAACTTTCGCACCGTTGCCTGTCTAATATAGAACTACACCGCGTAGGTTGACAACAAAGTGTAAGTGTGAGCGAGGGACTGACCTTGCTCATAATGTCACCGTACTCCGTCGACTTCAGATATGACTCAGGATCTCCCCCCTCATTCGTGACCAAATCGGACGCTTTCAATTTATTGATGCTCTGCAACACCAGATCGTCAACGCGCTCCTCCCAGGTCTCGCTTTCTTCCTTGCCCAGAGAATAATGCCGGGGGTTCTTTCGAATGCGTTGGAAGAGGAAGGAGCTCCGAAGCCAGCCTGTGGCGGATTTCATGCTTGTCACCGTACCCAGGCCGATTTCAGAATTGAGATGCTCTGCTAGGTTGAGATGCAAGGAGCTCTCGAGAACGGTCTTGCCCTGAACAAGCTCTCGGTATTTGCTTTCGAGATCGCTTTCACAGAGGATGATAGCGGTTCCTTCAGTGTCTGGGCACTTTGAGCGCTCGAGTTGCCAAGGCTGAGAACAATTCTCACCAAATTGAGGGCGACCCTAAGGCTTGATTAGTTAAATGAAACGCCGCTGTCATATCACTACGTACAGCACGACCAAGCATCTGCATGATATCCAAATCTGAATACTCGACAGACATACTATTCTGGAACGTATGAACACCTTTGATGACCACAGTGTGTGCAGCTAGAATGAAAGTATCAATATCAAGGCTGCCATAAGCTGAGGTATCATCGTACGCAGGTTAACACCCACAGCTAGCGTCTGACAAGGGTTTCATAAGTAAAGACATGCATAGGCATATGACGCACGGATGTAGCGATGACAATGCGCAAGGTCCTCTTTAGAAAGAGATCCTCAACAGCCCGTCTATCGTCAATGGACATTCCCGCATGGTGGACGCCGATGCCGTACGAAGACAGTTCTAAGATTGATCAGAACTTCAAACCAGATCGAAGAGAGTCGGGCTACCTGTGAGCCTCTTATCGTTGAAAGAATGCTCGATCCTGCTCTCGAGGGTCAGCACTCAGTCAGAGGGAGTACAACAAGGTCAAGACCTGGCAGAATGGGTCCAAGGTAGAGCCTGACGCTTCTTCTCGGCGTCCTTATAATCCTTGACGAGATGCTCTGCAGTGGAAAACACGCCTGATGCTTGTGATCAACAGTTGGCGAGCCATGAGAAGATGACCACATCGTACCCTTCCTTGTCGAGCAGAACACTAAAATCGGCTTTCCAGCGGAATGTGTCTGTAATGTAGGAAACAACTTGTAGTCCAGGTTCTTGGAGAACTGAAAATCGTTCTGGCCTCTCTGACGGGGGACGCCGACGACGATTCTTTTCAACTTGCAAGGGCGGAAATCCTCCCCAAACTGCACAGCGAGATGTCAGTGTAGTACTTGACAGCTTTGGAATATGACTAGCCTCAAACACCTTCGCCGCCTGGCCGTTCTTCTCGCAGCTGCCGATCCATGAGGCAATGTCTTGGATGTTGGGCGCCGTAGCGGATACCAGCACAAAACGGACGCTGGAGCCGCGCAGTTTCATCCGCGATACGACGACTTCAAGAGTGCTGCCCCGCGATTCATTGAGAATATGTACCTATAAAGAGGTTGAGCCCAAGACTGGGGTATACGCATACATGCGTACTTCGTCCACGAGAAGAAGGAGGATTGAGGACAAGATAGAGCCGTGATCGGCCCTACAACAGTTGTCAATGATAGTGTAGATGAAATTCGAGGTCCAACACACCAGTTTCTGGTTAGACTATCCCACTTTTCGGCCTAAACAGGAAGATAAGCACGCCGCTGTAAGGTTTATCAAGTAGTCTTACTGTCGTCACTCTGATGAGAAGTAAGGTCAGTAATTATCTCGAGCGCCCTATGAAGTCAGGCAACGAACATGATGGTTGAGTTCTTGGCATCTCCCCAGACGCCCTTCCCGTAGTTGACGGTGTCTCCTGTCAGTTCACAGCCTGCGAGTCACCTTTAGCTTTTGAACGCAATTGAAGCTAGCGATGCCATACACTTAATGCCTAGTGGTGCAAACTTGGTAGTCCAGTCGCGATGTCTCTCGGAACAGAGAGCCTAGAGACAAGTTGAGACCAGACCAGAAAGTAAACCCTTTGTCAACCTTGGTGGGTGCCATGTAGACACACTTCATAGAGTTCTGTGCCGCACTGTTCGTCCGAGTAAGCATGTGTATGATCGCCAGTTCAAACAAGACCGTCTTCCCGCTTCCCGTCGGAGCTGCATCACTCGTGAGTATGCCAGACTGCAATGACAGGCCTGAACACACCGCTTGCAACCTACGAGAAAGTGAGAAGATGAAACCTTATCAACGTGGAAGACATACCACATTCTCATTAGTGCTCACAAGCTGGAAACAGTTGAATATATGCGTCATAACCAGAGTGAAAGCACTTGCCGTGTCAAAACACGACGACTGGACTGCATTAAAGACGCCAAACTTGAAGAGACCACGATACATATCGGCTTTTCGCGTCATATTGAAAGGACGAAGAGGCAGACGCAAAAAAACTCACGAAGGTCGGACACAGGACGCAGTCGGATGCCCTTCGACTGAGTGACAATCTCCCGCTGCTGTGCGACAGGAACTTCCGGTTGCTCGGTCTCTTCCTCTTCCTCGATGAGAGGGTGAATAACGTCCCCCCGCTGAAAATCCATGACCATGTCGTGATATTGTTCATCCACAGGGGCGTAGGCTGCTGGCTGATGACTGTACGCCGCAGACGCATGATACTGCTGCTGCTGCTGACACGGATTGTACTGAGGCGGAGGAGCGGCCTGGTAGTGCATCTGCTGGGGCTCGATGTACTGTCCATAGCCTTGCTGCCCAGGATGGTCCGAGTAATAGTCGTCTTCCAGATAGTCATCGATAGGGTCAGAAACGTACTGAGCAGGTTGCTGAGAGTAGTACTGCGGTCCACCTTGACTTCGCTCCGGCGGACATGGAGAAGAATTCACTGCGCCGCTTAGTCGATGGCTTGTCCATTGTAAAAGGGCACACTTACTGATTTCGTCCTCATTGCCATAATCGTCATGGGTGGCATATTCCGTGTACGCTGGCTGCTGAATGAAGCGCGGCGCCTGGAATCGCGTACCAAAGCCGCGGTTCATAGTGGAGGCAGGAATGAAGCTGATTCCCACGAGACGCGTCAAAATTGAATTGGGCACGTGGGTAAGGCCCAAATAACCTGTCTCTCTTCCCATCATTATCCTACAGCATGTCCTCCAGCCAGCCACAACTCTCCACCGACGAGGCGCAGAAGAAACACGCCGAGAAAATTGAAGAAATCATAAATGCGTGAGGCCCGCTTCATGTGTACTCGCCTCTCAGTCTCAGTGAACGTGACTTTCATCCCGCATCCAGCATCCACTACTCGGACAAGTACACCGACGACGAGTATGAATACCGCCATGTCATCCTCCCCAAGCAGCTCTTCAAGATGAAGATAATACCCGACAACTATTGGAACGCAGAGCGCTCCGCCTTGCGCCTGTTGTCGGAAAAGGAGTGGAGGAGCATCGGCATCACGCAGAGCCTCGGCTGGGAGCACTACGAAATCCATGGTCCGTTCAGTGGCTTTTTCATCCCTTTGCCGCTTACAACTCTCTGCAGCACCAGAACCACATATCCTGCTTTTTCGGCGTGCCAAGGACTACGTCGCCCCCGTGCCACCCCAGGCCAACGTGCGGCGCACAGTGAAGGAAACGTTGCGGAGAAAATGAGCGGGCGTCGCTACACTGGATCCACACCTTCTCGTCCTGTTCTATTGCTATCGTCGTTACACTTAGATCAATTGCGATCGGACCCTCAGCACTCTTCTCCTCACATGAATACGTTATGCACACGACCTCCTCCTTGTTAACAATGTACCATCTCTTTCACGCGCAATCACCAATCGCTACATCGATATCTAGAGGATTATACTATAGACGATAGCAAGACAACAATACGGATACAGATAAGTCAAGATCGTCCAGAAAATCACAGTCGCGGAGCGGGCATGTCGCCCCATTCCACCAAAGGTCCCGTTTCCGGCGCGACTTTCAAAGTCGTCCGGAATAGTGTGGGATCCTGGATATACTCTACCCCATCACGCGGCTTGTCGACTCCCTCGCCTTGTACGGGGAATTTCTCCACAATGGCAGGGAAGGCAGCCATCAACTCCGAGACATCTCGTCCCTTCAACGCCTGAGCCCAATGTGACTGGAAATCGGCCAAGGTGTGCACTCCTTCTCCGAGATCTTTCCATGCACTTTCATCAACGTCGGGCATCTTCTCCCGGACGAGCGTCGCAAACTGCATGGCGGCCTCCTCGCTAACTCGAGGTTGACGGGCCTTTGTCGACTTCATGTGCACCGAAAGCTTGGACCGCGATTTGGAAGACGGATGCACTTTGGTCATGAACAGGCTCAGGACATCATCCTTGGTGATGTCCTTGAGCAGGTTAGCATCGTTCGTAGCTGTAGACCAGATAAGCTCAGTGTCTCTATAGATCACGAAGTTTCGTACCTCTGTAGAAATCCAAGTCGCCGGTGCTGATATGGTAGACGAAGGTGCCAGCTTCTTCCATGAGATTCTTGAACGCCTCTCTCCATCCCTTCTCGAGACCGCTTTTCTGCTCCTCAAACACCTCGGGTTTCATCTCCTCAATTATCGTCTTCATCGCTTGAAGATGTGACTCTACACGGTCCTCGAGGTAGCCAGGCGTCTTCTCGCTTTGCACTACGATGCGAACTCCAAAGTCCTTGCCGCCAGACAGGTTCCAGCCCGAGCATGATACAATGTAACCGAGTTGTTCCTTAGTCCGCAAGGTGTCGAACGTAGGCTCCGAAAGTATCTGGGTTAGCAGAGAAGCAACCACCCGAAGACGTTGGTCTGCCAGGGAGCCATAGTGACAGTAATAGGTCAAGGCTGAGTTGGCTTGATTTGGGTTGGGAATGGTTGACGTCCATGTGTAGTTGCAACCTATGAGAGCTCCATCAATAATTCCTTCTTACCCAACGGGCGTGTTCACCTTCTGGCAGGAGCAGGGCATTCTCGTTCAACTGAGAAGGTTTCAAGGATGTGACTCCTAAGCCTTTCTCGGCCATCTCGACAATATCGATGGCTTCCTATCGGAACTTCAGCCTCTCGTCGGCCAGCCATGGATTGAACACATACATCTTTGAACATGTTACCAGCGACGAGGACGCGCATGTGAACTTGCGAGAGCAGCTTTTTGATGTGAGCTTGAACGTCTTCGGCCGTGATACCTGAGGGGGTTATCATCAGACCAGCATGTTCAACCACTTCGAGGTTAGAGCACTAACTGGGAAGCTCATTCAACTTCTCGTTGACAGTCCATTGTTGCTCAGTCATCATGTATCGTCCATAATACTCAGAGAGCTGGTAGGACTGTCCAAGGAAGAAGTTCTCCCACGACTTCTTGATCTATACAAGGGGGTCGGGTCGGCTTCCTGCAAGTATGGATGCGAAGAGAAACGAACCTGTTCTTTCATCACAGCCAATCGCGTTGGATCCACGTTGATCTGTTTAACCTTATCCAAAATATGCTTGACGAGAATCGACATCTTATCGTTGTAACCGTTCAGGCTGATGTATAGACCAGACGTATGCGCTACAAAGTTGTATGAGAGACCAGCGATATCGGCGTCATAGGAGAATTCGGTGAGGGAATCAGTGACGACGTCCGAGTAGAGGCTAGAGTACTATGAGAATGGCAGTAAACCTGATGTGTTTATGCGTACCGTGTCAGAACGGCCGACCGAGGGGAATCGTTGCCAAAAGGACTAGAAGATGTGAGATAGCTGCCAGGACACTTGAATAGGGTGAGCTCACCTGCGCAGGTCGATTATCACAAAGGCTTTCGGTACCCAGAAGCGATCGTCTTTCTTGTGCCACAAGGACGACATATCGGTTTCCCGAATAAGATGGGGACGCTCAGCCGGCTAAGTGATATTGAGTTGGGAGACGCCAAGGGAGACAGTGTTGCATACCGTCTCAACCTCTCGTTTGTCCACTTCCAGATTGGTAGGAACATACTCGTTAATGCCAGGCAAGTACAGTTCAGGAAGGTCGTTGGGCTCGTTGGACTATGATTCTATTAGTCCAGGTATGCGCAGAGAAAGCAGAGAGTGGTGTTCACCTTTCTGATGAAGGCCTCGTCAAACCGTTCGACGCGATACTCGGTTCCATACCAAGGCTCAGACTGCCATGCAGAGTTGGGATCAAGCCTTTCCAAATCCTCTTTCTTCGCCATCAGAACGGCGCGCCCATTCTCTAATCGGAACGACTCCAGGTATTCCCGAATCTTTGCGTCGCCTGTGGTCTGGTCCCAATCCCACACGAGGGAAGGAGCGCTAAGCAAAAGCTCCTTAGGGTAAGGTCGGGCCATATGCTCGGCTATGCGTGTGGCATAATCATCCGGACGACGCTTTTCCTGGAATCGGAATCGGATCGCGGCCAGATTCACAAGCTCCTTTTGATGGAAAGCATCGAAAGTGGATGATCGAAGCAGTGAGAAGTATTTGGCGATGTACAGAATGACCGATTTGTAATTCTGGAAACCCTCTTCCGTCAAGTGAGCTGTCACCTTGAAAACCGCGAATCCACGGCCAAGACTTTGAGGGCCAGAGCTGAGACCGCTGATCCATCCCTTATTTTTCAGGTATGAGTGTAGTGAACCGGGACCTTCATGGCCAGCGAAGTGAGAGATGAAATGAGCAGGTTTGTGACGCCACAAGTGTTCTTGGTACTCCAACGGAAAAGTGACTTCCAGAGCATGCATCGCCATGATAGTCTGCACAGAGACAAGAGTCTACGTACTCGTCAGCTCAATGGTCAGCAGTACGACGAGATCCACTTACACCGTTTTCATTGGGACCAACGGGCTGCTCTTCGATCATCGGGAGAGGCTCGACGCCACGATTTGGGATGGGCGAGAAGAAGGAAGAGACCAATTCAGAGAGTTCATCAAGAGACTCTGTAAATTTGCTCGGTCTGGTGCTAGACACGCAGCAAACACGAATCAGACTCACCTTGACCGTAGACACAAAGGTGCATCCGACCTGCGCAATACTCCTTGGACCACCATTCGACCAACCGACGGCGGGTCTCGCGGCCAATAGCACCACCATCAGCTTCGGAGTCACTGGCAGTCGATGAGACCGAAGGAGCGGGGGATGTCATCCGCGACGGGATCGGCGATGGCGCAAGACTTGCAGTAGAGGCAGGCTCGAGCTTTCCCTTAGCCTTCAGATCTTTGGCAGCCTGAGACAAACTCTCGCGATTGCCGCTCCCGAACTTGCTCCACACGTGTCCTGGTTTACTGAGATGCTTGTTAAGCTGAAAAATACGCCAGATGTCATTTTGGTGATTTTTCTTGTGCTCCGAGTCAACGGCGTTGAGCTCTCGTGAGGTACACGATGGTGCGAACAGTGGGCAGTGAAAGAAGGCGGCAAAGCGCGCTAGGGTCTGCGGTAATGCGGGGGTGGCCACGTTGAAGTAGTAGTTCGTGTTGGACATCGAAGTGTACGCGTTTGAAGCGCCGTTATTCTTTGACAAGAATTCAGAGTACTCGTTCTCTCGAGGAAACTTCTCCGTCCCCTGCGCTGTGTCAATATTGTCGAATAGTACGAAACAGATGTGTACTGACCATAAACAACAGATGCTCGCAGAAATGCGCCAACCCCGGCATATCATCCTGATTACAATTAGCCAAGGCTGTGAAGAGTCTTGACCGCCACTCACTGGATCTGAAAGGTGTCCGACAGCGACATCCAGACTAGCGGCAGCCTTGTCCGCCTTTACGTCGTGCACAAGTGTCGCCTCGAGCCCGTTATCGAGGCGGATTATTCGGTAGTCCCGGTCATCCTGCTGCGACTTGACGATCGGCTTGGTGAAGACTGAAAACGGAGGGATTTCTGAGTTGGCTGGCACCACCCGCTTCCAATCGATGGTGGAAGTCATTGTCGAAGCCATGCGGATGTGGTGGGTGGCGGCTCTGAGGTAAGAGGAACGCAGCGCCAACATGAACGGACCAGAACAATGCCGGGGTCACAATTATATGGGCCGAAGGCTATTCTGTAATTGTTGCCTCTATTGTGTCCGGTAGCGCGAGTACCTGACCAGTTCAGCCTGTCAATGGACAAATGGGACAGCGTCAGTTACGCCTAAGTGTCCCCGTCGACGTGGCTGCGAATCAAAGTGCGCGCTGATGTTGCAATAGAGCGTCAGCCGGCCCTGACAAATGACTCCGACTGGACCGTGCTCCGTCACCAGCCTAGTAGCTCAACTTCCTTCGAGCGTTCTTTCTCTTGACAGTCGTTGAGCTGTACATCATCATACAAATATGCATCTCCCGAAACCCTATTCACTAAAAGCTACTTGCTGCCTCGAGGTCATCAGCATTCAACCAGTCAGCCCCTTCATCCAAAAGGGTCTTCCAAATGTTGTTGCGCGCATAGATAGGCGCCCCAGGTGTATCCCAGAACCGTGCCGTTAGATTGCAGTCATGAGCATCTTTGACGAACTGCGTTAGATTCGCGAGCTGGGCATTCTTGATGACTCCCAGCCCATTCCACCCAACCGCCGTCTCATAGTCCGTGCTGGCAACAACCGAGATGGACGCGTTATACGCGCATTCTCCGTCCCTTTTCAAAGAAGCCAGCGGCGCGTCGAAGAACACGTCTCTTGGGTCTTGAAGCACGACCTGATCCAGTGGCGTGTTTCCCGTTCCGATCACAGTCACAACCGACTTGGTGAGGACCCCATCGGTGAATGTCGTCAAGTAGCCTTTCTCCCTCAACGGCGTCAAGGCATTCAAGACGGGCTCCCAAGCTCTAACAAATCTGTTGAACGGTGATCAATGCATTCACAAACTGAAACGTACTCTTCGCCATTAGTCTTGATATCGATGAAGAGCTGTAAAGGTGTGGAGCTGGCCGTATCAAACACGCCACTAACGCACCATATCGAGCAAGTTCAATCCCACACCATTCAAAGAGACTGTGAGGGTACGCACTTGATAGTCGTCTTGTTCGTGTTGAACACCGTGTTCGGGTTCTGACCAGCAATAATAGCAAGCAGAGGCTGTATGTATAGAGTATCTAACGTTCTGTCCTCTGATAGCGCTGCAATCTCGTGTCCCACCTTGAGGTCCATCAGTCTGTCATTGATGAATAGCGGCCTGTCAGCAAGTACTCACGAACAGCGTTCCGTTTCCGAGCCAGACATCAGCTTCGACACTCGAGACCCCATAAGAAAGGGCCGTAAGCAGAGGTACGTCTCTCCAATCTGAGGCAAACCCGTTGGTGCTCTCAAGACGGACGAGATGGAATAACGTACAGTCATTATGGGAATGATATGGGAGGTATACTGGGGAATAATTCAAAACACAAAGTACTTACTTTTTAGTGCACTTTTCACAGCACTTGACTTTCAAGGGCACTTTTTGTCGTACTTCCGATGGCACTTTTCTATGCACTTTCCGAGCTATGCAATGGCCGGTGTCCCGCCTGGGGCGGCGGCAGCGGGGCGGCTTATCTTCAATGGACTTAAGTACTTAGGCAGCCCTAAATGGAAAGACTCGGGGTGATCCCGGATGTTCGGATCGTTACTGATAGTACTGTAATACCACCGTCCAGTCACCCTCCCCATTGCTTCGCGCGATACTACAATGAGAGGTATCCCGTACCGTGCAAGACCGTCGGCGACGCCGCCGCTGCCAGGATATCACTCACCCCGCAACAGCTTGGTCAAGGCACATCAAGCTTGAACTCGGGCCGCATGGCTTTGGCAACGACAACAACGGCAACATGCCATGAGTATCAACGGGTAATAAGGCAATGCATGGGCCTGCCGTGGCTGCTGACAGTGCTTCAGGCATAATGTCCACTAAATGTCTCAAGCAGGAACCAGCCGACCACACGAGACCTTGGGGACCACCGCCACCCACTGTTACATGCTCATTTGCCCGGGCCCTCCTTGTCTCTGTGATTACTCTCTTCTCTCCCTCTCATGCATGACTGATGCCTGTTGACGTTCCTCAATGCCCCGCGTGAGGTGAACTGATGCGACTATCCGCAGTGAGTGTCACGTCAGGATTCAATGAAAGTCTGATTTGCGCCACACCCGTGATGATTAGTAATTACCAAGCCTTGTAAAATAATACATCAAAGAAAGGCTCCTTTTGGTCACCGCGCGGTGCACCCAGGTCCGCATATAGAGCCTACCCACAAGTGCCCGAAAAAGTGCACTGTATAGTACCATCAAAAGTACGACAAAAAGTGCCCTTGAAAGTCAAGTGCTGTGAAAAGTGCACTAAAAAGTAAGTACTTTGTGTTTTGAATTATTCCCCAGTATACCTCCCATAGAATGAATAGCCTTTGGAACGATCCCTTGTGTGAATTGAGTCGGATACTGAAGCAGCGTCGAGTTGGATGACTTCAGGAGAGCGATTTGGTCGAAGACCCCCGCGCTAGCTGCCACAATTGAGACGGGCGCGCATAAGACGGTTGTAAAAGCCTTCATGATGGCTGTTGGACCGCAGTTGTTCTCCGCGTATCTTCTTATAGCGTTCACCTCTACACACACACGTGAGTGTGTGACTTACATGCTTCAGAATTCTATACAGCAAACGACTGTCTTCGCTACTAGAGCCGGGTTTCCAGGCTACTTCAGAATGTGACCAAAGAGGCTGATGACTTGATAGATTGATGTTCCACATTTATTATGAGTGCCAGCGCACATGTTGCTGATGTAGGGTACAATTTTGAAGGACGAACTGATGGTATACGTTCAGGTCACTCCGCGCTTCTAAGTAAAATCAATAAACTCTTGTCAAGCAGCGTTGAGTAATGTTTCGACGCACCACATTGCACAGACCCGACTACTTTTGTTCTTGGCTCTGGTGTCCGCTCGGACTTGTGTCTACACATCTCTCCGTCTTGTGCTACACGACACCTGAGCTTACAATAGCCATGCTGAATCGTCAACACTTACTGGTCGTCGCATATGAACAGATGATGGTCTTTCCACCGACGGTCGATGCGCACTCCGTTTAGAAGAAAGTTGGAGTCGTCACCGGGCGTGTGGGGCTCGTGAAGACCAGACAAATCCCAGTCTTGGTCTCCCCATATTTTTATTCTGTTTTCACTTTCAACAATCTACGCCACATGGCAGGAAAGACGACTCACGAGATATCAATGACATGGTACTCATGCTTTATGCAATACTGGTACAGTGACCCGGAGGCGAGGACTAATCGTACTGACTGCCGCGGCTCCAATACAACGACAGTGCCCCCTGGATTTCCATAGTCCTGACGAAGTTGAATGTGATATGTTCGTGGCGTGGAATTCGTGAGTCTGAAGTTGAGCCCAGAGACGTTCGTGTTGATAGCAGACGGCATAGCGAAGATTGGACAATGCACAATGTCGACAAGCAAAATCGGAGGGGGAGTATGAGATCGGAGCGCGCTCGGGTCTGGATTTATAGGAATCGCCTTCACGAAGCACAGGAATCATTGGATTGGGCCCTGGGAAGGGTTTTGAATAAACGTCAGACGGAACTGCTACTAGGGCAACGGAACCGGGAAAGCTGGGGAATGAAGGCGAATTGATGCAGGGGCTGGCTGGACACAATAGCGCTATAGTCCTCGAGCACAATAACGACTCTCCTGAGATAATAGAGAAGATCCCATCGAGAACCTTTGAGCCAGCGCAGGCAAAGACTTCTACGAACGCCAATTGAATGAATGCATCTGGGGTGGCACGTTGAAAGAACGAGGCAGTCGCGAGGCTCGTGAGTATGTGGCAGACAATAGAAAAGACAAGATTGCCAGTGCCAACAGTTGACTACTCGGGGCCGCGCTCTCATGCAGTATTCCCTCCGCATTGACTTTTCTTGCGGATAGGCTGCGAATGGGTTTCTGGAAATTCCGACGAGCCTTCTGGGAGCTCGAGAACGCGGAGTCGACGGAGTCTCCCTTAGGCAGACTCAATCAGCTCGTATAGCCTCTTCGACGATCAAGCGTTCCGCTCCACACTATGTCAAGCCTCCATGTGCGGAGATGCTATTAAGAGACGCGTATCGGTTTGTGCAAAGAAGACAAGGTTGCATCTCAGACGTTCATGACCGTGGCTCTGTTCCTTTCAAGTTTCCCGGCCGGCTAAGTATTACATGGAAGTGCATCAGCATCGACAATGAACCAAGAGATTGCACGGGTCCGGCGCCTCTCGTCGACGTGAATATTCCACTTCAACACAGCATCACCGCGACGCTACTTTGGCGACATATTGCAGCTGACCTCACACTGGGGGCAATGACCGTGGCAGACACTGGTGTTCGCTGCCCTCGGTGTCAAGTGGGCTGTCGCTGCTGGATGTCTCCTACATGTCTCGTAACTGGACCTGTATCTTTGCTTTGCAAGCAATTTAGATATAATGGATCGTCACAGATAATTAGCATGAGATGGACGCTGGATGAGTCCAAGGACGCGTCAGACGCACACTGCCCGATCAAGTGTATGTAACTCCCTTCACTGCCACCGTGTCGTTCTATTGGCCTTCTGTCAGTATTTACTTACATGCTGCTCTCTCTGCCAGCCGAACTGCGACTCAGCATCTACCAAATCTTCCTGGACGATCACACGCAAATCCACGGCAATATACAGCCGTCCAATTCCCATCTATACCTTCTGCAGACTTGTACCCAAATCGCCAGCGAAGCTACATGTTTGCGATCATACATCTCCCTCGCCCATGAGCTTCAGATCGCGTCGTTTCTTGTCAATGCAGGCTCAATTCAGCTGAACCAGATCAGGACTATAGACGTCGCCAACGATGGACGGATCGTTGAATACCGAAAACAGGTGTGCTTACTTTCATACTTCATCAGAACGTTCACGTCTAACGAGCGAATTCAACAGATTGTTCCTCTCTCTGATCTTCATGCTGCATTATGCCGCTTGCCTTTGGTTGGAACAATTCGTGTCTTCGACTGCAGAAGAGGCACCCCTTCGCGGAGTCTTGGTTTGTCATCCAGAGATAGTCGAGGAGATGTCATCCTGAATGTGTCCTCTACCAGTCCCTGGCGCGAACCTCTCACTCCAGTTCGAACTTGCCATGTTTCCACGCGTAGTTCCGGCAAGCCTAATATCCTACGAGCTATACCTCGCCGCCTCGACTATGAGCACTATATTCCAAGTTGTCCCAGCGGATCGCCTCCAACGACTCCGTCTGTCAGGCCGCTGCCGCTTCTCCGAGAGTGTTAGATTACCACGACTGGCTCACTTGACGATCTGTAGCGTCACCAGTAACTACCTTGATCAGCATCTAGTAGAGGATCTGTCCTCCACGCAATTGACCTCTTTCCGCTATTCCCAAGGGGACCGCATGGGTTTCCAGATTACGGACCATGACTTATCCTCCTTGATGCGTGGCTCTGCCCACTCGTTGAAGGAACTCGTTCTTCTGCAGTGCAGGAAATTAACATCGGGGGAGCTCGCAGCCAGCCTGCAAGGTCTGCCATGCCTGGAATATCTTGCGCTTTCCCTCATCACGACAACGGAGCTGGACGCTGACTTCGTTCTCCATATTCCCGTAACTGTAATTGTCCTGAAATTGAGGTCACTCTCCCTTTCGACAATCGATTACCCTTCTGACATGGTATGCAGTGTGACGAGCGCCCGATACACGCCACGATTTCTTCGTCAACAAGGATCCTTGTGTAATAGTTTGGAGACGAAATTTCTGACTCGAGGAGGTCCGTTACGAGCTATATACCTGTGCTTCGCACACGAACTTCTCCAAGAACGGTCAGAACACTGGCAGCACTTGGCAGATACTAGAAAATATGACTTGTATCTCAAACAATGGGAGGCAGATGAAAACTTGTAAAATCAATCGTTGTTCATTTGAAGTGGGATGCATGCCGCCTACATGACAACATGGCATAAAGTTGATAAAGTCTACAGAAAATCCGCTCCGAAACTTTGAGTACATGGAGATAGCTGATGGTAATGTACATTGAATTGACTATTTGGCGCGCGAAGGCGAATAGGATATAATGCCAAAGTCTAATAACCACCCTGAACGATGGGTTGGGAGGGAGTCATCACGGGTGTAGGAGGAGGACGCGGCGACTGTGAAGTGAGAGGCATAGGGGAAGGGCTCTGCTGTGGCATGTGTGGCGAGGGCATCATGCGCCGCATCCCGTTTGCGGATGGAGAACGCGCCGGGACGTTCTGTCCCATGTGAGGTGAAAGCGGACCGTTGACCGAGTCGAAACCATTCGTGGCCGACGCCGGTCGTTGCATGGGCGACGAAGGCGACCACTGCGCCTGCTGACGCACGTTCGGCAACTTCATCCCATTGTAATTGCCGTGCATATACGACGCCGGAATCTGGCGCATGCCATTCACATGAATCCCCTGCATGTCCTGGCCTTGGCTAGCGAGAATGGTCTTCAGGCTCTGCATCTGCTGAAGACTGAGGGCTGTATTCTGAAACTGAGCGTTGTTCATCGCCTGGTGCCCATTCATTTGATAAGATGAACTATAGTTGGCGTGATTAGGCTCCTGGGATTTGGGGCGGGTGATGTAGTTGCCGTTGATAATGCTCTCCGGTGTATGAGGGGAAGCCTGGCGCTGCTGATTCGAAACAATCCCGGTGGGAACGGCGTAGGTAGCCTCGCTCTTCAAGGGTTCAACGTGTGGCATGGTCATTGCAGCACGTCCACCGTTCCCGTTCCCATTGATGGCCGGAGGTGAGAATTGCATGTTGGGGTGGGTCGGAGAGGCGGAGTGAGGAGGGGAACTGCTCTGCAAGCTACTGGATCTCATACCACCGTTCGAAATACGCATGTGGCTGACACCAACCGAAGGCACCTTGATCTGCTGCTGCATTGAGATAGGAGTCCCGTTCGTGATGGCTTGCTGAGCTGCAACTGCTTGTGCCTGCTGGGCAGCCTGCGAGATCATGGGTTGCTGTGGACTGGGGCGAGAGACTTCGCGCCGCATGACAGTAGTCGTATTCGTGCCCAGTCGGAAAGGTACAATCGTCTCTTTGCGACCGTCCGGGCCATATTTGACCAGAGATGGATCGGTGATGAGATCGACTTCCGACAAGAGTTTGACGGTGTATGGGACATGCCTGGCAAAATGAGGGTCTGAATCGTAGGAGGCTTCTAAAATACTTACTTCACGTCGTAATCCTCAAAGAGAATGCGATCTTGCTCCTCAGAGCCGCCTGGGCCTACTGCTGGACCATCATCGCCATCGAACCGCCAACGGGAACTGATGAGCCTGTCGGCCTCAGAAATGTCCTGATCGACGTCCATGGCATCGTCGGAGCGCCTCGAGCGGTCAGTGGGTAGGGAATTGACGATGGTTCGTCGGTCAAGATGCATACGACCACCGCGACCGCGACGCAGTCGCACAGGTTGTGGCTGACGTATGATTGGCGGAGAGCCATCGGCTGAATTGTCTGCGGCTTTGGGCGAGGATGGAAGATGTTTGAACAAGCGAGAGGCGAAAGGTGTAAAGGAAGAGACATAGGGATTCTGCAGGAGCGTCAGATGAGTTTGGCGATGCGACAGGCTAGGAAAGAAAAGTCATACGTCGACAACGTCTTCCCACTGGTGATCCTTCTCTTTGCGCTTATACAAGCTGCTTTCAACCTTATCGAAGATTTCTTTCGTGATGGCACTAGGTCGAGGCGCTTGTTCGATACGAGATGCAGCAGACAATGGTACAGGGGTGCCTGGTTCTGCTCTGTTAGTAGGACGTGGACGTCTGCATGATATGTGAGGGAAGGTCGAATGCTATTAGAGAATAAACATACAGATCAAGTCTTTTCAAGGTAGGCGCCTCCTTGTCAACCAGCAGTTCTTCATCCGCCTTTTCGCCCAGTGAAGGGTTTCGTCTCTTCAGATCGACAATGGCGACGCGGCGCTGCCATATGTTCAAGGACAGTATCGAAGACTCCCGCTTCATATGTTCGCGCCTGAGAACCATCTTCGCTAATTGGAGGGGCTCATTGAGTTGCTTCTGGAGCGTCATCAGTCTTTCTGAAGTGTTGGCCTGCGAAGCCCTAGTCTTGCGGACGGCCTTCACTTCACGACGACGGAAGCAGATGTAGGATTCGTTGAGAGTGTCGGATTCATCTCCCTGTGAGAAATCAGAAAATGTGTACAAACCAAATTGGCGAACGTACGTTAAGTTGAGGGATAATTCGCAGACCACCACGTTCAATCCGCCGTTCTTTCCAATGCGGATACACACAGCGAGCCATTCGAATGAGCTGTGGAGGGGGAGGAATCCCATTCGGGACAATGAGGGTAGCGAAATGAGTAGGCAGCAAAGGTGTCGCAAAAGTATCCTGGTAACTAGAGAAGGATGGAAAGGTCATGCCCTCTGAAAGGCCCTGTTGAACCCAAGTCAGTAGCGCTTAACAAACGAGGCGGTCCAACACCTACATGGTGAAGATACTCGGTTTCTTCATGCGTGATTAACTCGAAGAGACCCATGATCAACTCAAAGTGGTCATCGCTCATTTCGATGGCGGCGCCATTGTCGGGCTCCTTTCCTTTCGCCTTTGCGCTCCTTGCCGAGGTTCTGGTGCCCGGCGACGCCATAGCGGCCTGCGCACTTGTGCCTTCGCCGCGAGCCTCTTCGTTGTTCTTGCTCAGCCACTCCTGGTCACGTTCATCCATGAAGTAAGTGCATCCGTGCGCCAGGCCGCCGAGGCACGTTTCCTCAACGGTCTTGGAAGTCTGAACATAGCCAGAAGGGTCCTTCCACCGCTTGTTGGGATAAAGATCCTCGTAATTATCGACACGTCCAGTAGAGTCTGGCGTGGGGATGTACGCGGTGGACGATTCTTTGTTCTTGTCGGAGCCACCCCGTGTTGAACGTTGAGTGCTCTGATTGCGCAAGGCAGCTTCCGAGAGCACTTGCTGAAGATGATGTTCCTAAGTCTTAGTCAGCAAACCGCGGAATGCACTGCCACAAATTTTGGAGAGCGTGTCGAGCTCTGATTGGCTGAGAACAGCGGCTCACATTTGCGTCCTCCTGGTCGACGCCCAAGACGCTCTGCGCCAGGCGGGTCTTCTCCTCGTCCTCGTCGGGGATGATGGGGTCCACATCGACGTTCCCATAGTGAATTCTGAGCCGGCTCTTGTTGGTAATCCGGTTACGATTTCGGAGAGAAGAGGGCACGGGTGGATGAGGGCGGACCATAGCATGGACGTCGTGCAGTCAAAGGCTGGTAAGCGGGCGCCGTCCTGGGCAATTCGTGATGGTTTCGTCGACTTGGTCGCTGCTGCCTGTGCCCACGCCCGTCGTTCGTCGTGAGGCGTTGTCGGATTTTGGCCGAAATGTGTTCGGCCCGGCATTAGCGGCGAACAATTCTTTATGTGCTGAGTCATGCAGCTCTTATGTAAGCTGTGAGCGCAGCTCACACCAGGCAACTGCCAGCTGCAGGTAATTATTAACGGCTACGCATTGTGTTTCTCAGGTTAGTTCGAGGATGCTCTGGCGACCACAACTACATTTGGTGACGCGCTTGATTCAGGGAAAGCCATGCGGCAGCTGAGCATGCTGGTGAATGTTCTTACCTCCAAGTTGAAGACGAAGCGTGATCATGAGCGTCGAAAGAAGTAAGGTTCACCTCAACGAACAACGGGCAGAAGATGTCTGCGAAGTCTGTCTCTCATGTCAAGCTCTGTTGATTTAACCTGGGGCACGACGTCGTGAGAAGAGATCATAGAGGAGAAGATAGTCACATACGATGCCTGGCATGATCTTGTCGTCAAAGAGTAGTCTACAGCGCTAACTCGCAGCATGAGACAGGAAGAGAAAGGAGGGGATTTGATGAGCATACCTGCCAAAATGGAAAATTAGTAGGTTTTTGGAGGAAAAGTTCGCGAACACTCACCATCGTAACTACGAACTCCGGAGAGAGGCGATAGGGCCACATCCAGATGCACCAGCGCATCAAGGATCCCCAGATATTCATTCCAGTTGAGAGGGGCGGACGAGCGCAATGAGTCCCGTATGTAAGATGCGTGGCAGGCAATCCTCCTGGTGATTCTCGGCCTAAGAAAGTAAAAAGAGAGAGAAGGGAGGCGCGTGTGAGTGAAGAAGGGCAGTAACGAGGGAGCAGGCAGTCCGTACCAGTATGATGCCAGCCGATGGCTTTAAAACAGGCTAACCCATTACTGGGAAGAAAGACAGCCGTCTGAGACCGGCGCGCAGGCAGCGATGATGGATACAGAACTGATGAGAGGAGGTCGTTGTTGCGTTGCCACCGCCCGAGTCTCACAGATGCATTGGCCAAACTGGAAACGATGATCAACAGTGTGAGTGGATTCCCAGCGACAAAAAGATGATACTGACAGATGCAAGAGCATGGCTGTGACGATTCATCATCGAAGAGTCATTGGCGCCCGAAGTGATGCATAAAAATTTCAGGACCGCACAGAGGCCTAAACGTGCATGGACGAAAAAATCAGAGATACTGTGTTGTTTGCAGAAGAGGGAGGCATACCAGTAGCATGCACTTCCGTAGTCGCCTCAAGGCAAAATCGAGGGAAATTGGTGGCAAGGAGGTGACGCGGACGTAAATGAGATGGAAGTAGAACGGTACTCTTACTCTGCACAAACGCTACGCCACTGGCCACGTGCGGCCCGGATGCTGCCGCAGGCACCTGGCACGTTCCCTTTGCGTTCCCTTGCGATTTCATCACTGCGTGATTTTTCCCGACCACGAACGTCAATCCTGCGTCTATGTAGACGCGTCATTTACGTGGTACGATACTTTGTCCTCGAAAACCCACTTGATTAAGCCAAGAAGCACTTGTACAAATATGGTGAAGGTATCAAAATAATGTTACTCGGTCCATCCAGATATATATCGTTCATCTCGGAAATGCGCCAGGAATTGGCTGTCTGAGCCTCCTCTCGGGATGATGGAAGTAAGTTCCGTAGCGCGACTGTCGAGGGCTCGTCGACAGCGATGTTTGTTCGCCTTCTGGTGGAGTCGGCGTCCCATAGTCCTCCTCCTCGCTATCGATGTCCATCCAGTCATTATCCTCTGGCAGCATGATGACCCCGGAGGCGTGGTCGTAACTCAGACGGTGGTGCAGAGGAAGCGGCGTGGTCTGAGACCGTGTCAACGCTGACGACGGTCGTCCATCCCATGCTGCTGAATCGCTCGGACCCGGCAAGTCCGCATCTCGGTATTCGCCTGGACCGATAGTGGTAGAAACGTGTCTTGGTCGACGAACGACACTGGGTTTTTTGCGCAAGGTCAGGACGACCGCTTGATCAGCATCTCTGGACGCCCGAGGGCTCGCCCGGTCGTGATTGACCAGCGTCTGGCCCTTCTTGAGCGGTAACCATGGTTCTGGTAATACTCCGTTCAGTGCTGGGTGTCCATACCGACGTTTCCCAGTACTACATGGAGTTGAGCATAGTTCCGCAACCACAAGCAGGCTGCTCACTTCAAAACACCTCTATACCAGTTGGCCATTGGCGGTTGAGACTAAGGGGGTATGATTGGTGCGCCCAAAGATTCTTGGGATTGACTTGGCTTACATAGTCTGTCCGTTCGTCCTCCGGAGCGACATACAGTGTGTCATCGTTTTGGGCGTATCGTCGTCGATTCAAGTTGCTGCCCCGACCTTAAGCGCAAAGTCAATCCGAAGATTAGATAGACCTACCTCTGGGACCAAGTAACTGGGTGTCCGGCTCTCAGCCTGACAACGTCCGCTGTCTCCTCTCCACGTTCCACCTCGTAGACTGAGCTTAAGCTGACGTACTTGCTCAGAGGCTTCAACGTTCTGCCGACCCACCAGGTCCAAAGAACAGTCCCTCCCAGCAGTGGCGTCAATAGTGACGCAAGGATGTAGGACTTGGAAAGCAGGAAAAACCCTGTCATGAAGACGAGGAAGATGACAACGCCCCAAATCAGGCGTACAAAGGTCAAAGGCCATGCCTGACCTTGTGATTCGTAGGGTTTGTAGAAGACTGTCAACCCAGTCGTCAGCCGCTACTAGAAGCAAAAGAAAAATGGGAGACTCGCCGAACAAGAGCTTGTACTTGTACACAACATAGGCGATGCCAAAATATACGGCTCCGAATATAACAATGAGAGGCTGTACAACACTGTATAGAATGGTGATAGTGAAGATTAGAATAGCTTGGGGGTACACGACGCCGTAATTGATCATGGGCGGGGCGTTGAGTTCGGCAAAGTCTGATTGAAAAACAGGGTGAGCCGGGTTCAGGCAAAGTTGAAATTAGCTACCGCGGGGAGTCCGAGTAACGAAAAGTCTCAGAATGAAGCGCGGAACAATGATACCCAGGTTCAACAGCTGAAGCGGCATGATACCAAGACCTTGGAGTATGACATACGACAAGAAGAAGTTTCTGAGGGGTGATGAGACGCGAAGAGATTCTGTGAAAGGCGATGCAACCTACCGCGCCTTTCCCGACTGTAGTGCCTTTGCCAATTTCTCCGGAATCTTGGCAGGGAAGTTCGCCAGATCGCGCACCAATTGCCAGTATGTCGTAGCCAAGAGGAAAATGAAGACAACGTTGATGAGCAAGAAGAGGAAGTATCTGTAACCTGTGTGAGCATGGCAGATCAGATGATTGAGTAGAACGGCATACTTCTTGAGTAGAGAGTACTCCACCCAGCTACGCGCCCTATAGCCCTGGAGGTACGTCAAAGCTTCCAGTAAAAAAGGTAGCGACGCGTTCAGCGTGATCATGGCCACAGAAGGTAGCGAGTTCTGCACGATTGCCTGAACTTTGCTGTTTCGGTCAATCTGGCGCCCAAGCCAAGGCAGGACCCTCTTTATCTCGTCGTAACTCAGCAGAGAAGCGAGAGCCGTAATTGGGAACAACCAGAAGAAGAAGAGAAGCGCCATAGCAGCCAAAACAAGCACGTCTCGCGTCCGAATGTGCGCAGCCGATGGGGTCATGTTAGCCCAAACGATATCGCGAGGTTCTGGGGCTGCATATGTCTTGCAATTGAAGGGGTCTTTTGCATGTACAGCCTGCAAGGCGACTTGAGCCGCCGACATTTTTTCGAATGTCACGAAAGCTGCTTGGGTTGCCTTGAAGTGACCGGTCTTCCGCTTCTGTTTGACTGCATCATCGAGTTGTTTGAAACGGGCCTCGAGGTACTCTAGCGCGTCAACCTTAGCTTTGAACCATCCGGGACGCATCGTTGGGCGTTGCCTGTGAGGAACAACCAGCCTAGAAGGGGGACCAGACTCCACGTCGATGAGGGGCATGTCTGGATCATAAGCCTCCACTGTACTCGGATTGCCCACGTAACTTGCCCAAGCCTTCTCCAAGGCCAGAAGAGCCTCAGTCCTCTGGTCGAGAAGTCTCTTGAGAGAGCCCACCTCCCGACATACGGTGACGCTTTCGACTGCGAGCGACAGGTGTTCAAAATATTCGGCCAATGCGCGTTCACTTTGAAGATTTCGGGGAAGGTTGGTAACCATGACGGTACGCGCTGGGATGGAGTGTACGAGCTCCAGAGAGAAGAGCTGGCGTAGCCGGATGAAGCGTCGGTAGTTTTTGTATATGAGATAGAGCGCGAGCAGGGTGAAGAGATAAGTGAAAATGAGGTGCATAGAGAGGTAGGTGTTGGCGTCGGTCAGCAGGTCTAACCAGTCACTGCCCGGACCTGGAAGTGAGCCGCCAGGGTTAGTGGTATTGAAGGCTGTTGCAAATGAAGTCCCCAATTGGCGCAGTGGCCAGTCATCCTCGTCTTCGCCTTCGTCCGGCCAGTCTTCAGTATCCCCCAAGTCTTTGTTATGCTAATGGATGTACGTGAACGTACGCCACGATAGCAAAGGCAGGATGCGCACCTTCCAGTTCAAAGGCATGAGGATAGTCACTGCAAAGAAGGAGCACAGAGAGAAGAGATAGAATGACATCTTGAAGAAGTTGAGCAGCTAAGTGGAGATTGAGCCGGTCTGTCGTTGACAATATAGTATAGCACACACGACCGCCGCGTCCAATCCAACAATTTGAAGAACCGTGAACTCGGACGTCCGTATTGTGGGCACAATCCAGCCAAAGAAATTGGGGTGCGTGTGAGCCTCGTGAGGAGAGAAACCTGCTGCACATGAGCGTACATCGACGGCGTTGTCCTGCATGCGCACCCTTCAGCTTCGTCCTGGGCGCAAAGTACAGCGGCCATCGCGTCCGGCAGTACGAAAAGATAAGGAATGACCACAATCCAATGGACCCAGAGAGCAGCAGTTGTGTCGTGAACCACGGCCCTTCGTACTTCACTGTGATGTCATTCGTCTGTCAGCCATTGCACTGTGGGGCGGCCAGGCGCACTCACTGGTGGGCGGGCTGCCGGGTGGTGGCCCTGGCTCTGTACCGTTGAGCATCGTCGTCGTCGTCGATGTCGATGTCGTTCGGCAAGGCAAGCTGCGCGGTGTGTCCCTGGGCGGGACCTGTCTATCAGTCTGTGTGTTCGAATCACGCGGGTGCCAACCATTTCTCCTCCGTCTTCCAACCTAAATAGCCTAGAGGCAACTTGCCTTAGATTTGCATGTTTTCTCAGTGCCGCCGATTCGCAACCAGCTGCATACGGTTCCAGGCCGCGCAGAATGACGGCAACCGCGTCTTGCAGGTCGTGCAAAAGCGCATTCAGGAGCGGCTGACAATACAGTCGCAGGTGGGTACCATAGCTTCACGAGCAAAACTTCCGAGCTGAATGAATTCATTTGCAGCTCACTGAGGCAATGTCAACACCGGAAGACATAGCCAAGCTCAGGCAGCTGAAAGAATCCGAGAAATTACAGAACGCCTGGGACCAACTAATCAACTGTCGACAAGTCAGTGAGTGACAGTCCCTCCGGAAGGAAACCCGCAATGAACCGTCTACCAGCTACTTTATGATACACAGCCTCTTCTGAAGGATCCTGATCCAACAATGCGCTCCATGGCTTCGGAAGAATACAAGACTATTGGAGAACAGGTCGACGAGCTTGTCAATACCACACTACCCTCACTTCTCATACCACCATCCCCCACCGGCCGTCTGTCTGCTCTGCTCGAACTAAAAGCTGGTGTCGGCGGAACAGAAGCGTGTCTTTTTCTTGCAGACATGCTCAGGATGTATCAGCGATACATAACGAATGCGCAATGGACATTCACCATGGTGTCTGTAAGCACTCTCGAGGAAGGCGGCGCTCGGGAAGCCCTTTTGGAGGTTCAAGGAGAGGGTGCTTATGATCGTCTGAGATGGGAAAGCGGAGTCCATCGAGTCCAGCGCGTACCTGCGACAGACTCCAGCGGTCGCATTCATACCAGCACTGTGGCCGTCATCGTAAGTTGCACTGCGTTATGTTCACACGCCTTCTCATACAGCCCTAGGTTCTCCCTTTGGTGGATGAAAAGGCCCCAGAGAGCGACGTACTGTATAAAATGGAAGACATCAAATTAGAGGTCATGCGAGCTCGTGGCGCCGGTGGACAGCATGTCAACAAAACTGAGTCTGCAGTCAGACTGACCCACATACCAACGGGAATCACTGTATCCATGCAGGACGAACGAAGTCAACATCAGGTAATCGTTGTCTTGCCTCTAGCCTTACACTTCTGACATTCTCACAGAACAGACGCAGAGCATTTCAAGTCCTTCAAGCCCGACTCTTGGATAGGAAAATTATTCAAGACATTGCCGATAGACGGGCGACTAAAAACAACCTGGTCTCAAGTACTGATCGCAGCGACAAGATTCGGACGTACAACTATGCACATGTACGTTGCATGCGATTGTTCTGTACAGTCTCTGACCCCTGGGCAGGAACGTGTCACGGACCACCGGATTGGTTTCACGATGCGAAATCTGTCCTCAGTCCTCGAGGGTGATGGTATCTCTGAGTTTATCGAAGCAATGCAGAAGAACTACGACGAGACCCTGATGGAACAGATGATGTGCGAGTAGATCAAGGCATGTCCAGAATATAGCTAGCTATCACTATTCTCTTCTTCTCCCCTCTCACGCGGTCGACCGTGTATGGCCTTGGCAATGGACTCGAAGCTACTAGAGGCAAAGTTTGTTGCCACTCTTCCCCACTAATATCTGGGTGTTCGCACCATTGGACCTCCTGAGTCCTTGGTTGTTGCGGTGCCATCGGGTGCGAACGATTGACTGCAATAGATCCGGATTTGCACTGCTGGTGTGATTCAGCCTGGATCCAACTACACGTACACATTCTGAGCGTGCGATTGTGGGCCTCGAAGTGAAGGTAGGCTACCACCTCCACGCGTTTATGAGTCCTGTGACTTTGTAACTGTACAAGAGGCCTCAATCCAGGATATGCGCTACAGTGCCTCAAATTATTGTTGTCGCTGCTTACACGGCGTTAGTGCAAGTTGCTCGAACGTGCTTCTCGCTCGCATTCCTTAGGTCCACCCTGCTCGGACGAAGACTGGAGAGACGAGATCGGCACTACTTCTACTGATCTGGCGACTTGCATGTTGGTTCTGCCCTCTATTAACGTGTCTCGCATTCTCGCTCCAGAAACGCCGTATCGCCCCTGCTAGTTTTGTGTGCTTTGATTCTAGTCGGGTAACACGGCATAGCTCGCGGTGGCACTGGCGAGATTGTGAAAGACCAAACGACGGTGTTCCCTGTCACTGATCAGCATGCCTTGGCTTTGCTCTTGAGCTTTGTTTTGAGCGCTCTGCTTTCCTGCTTGCACTGGGGTGAGAGATTTGGCTTGAAGACGAAAGGCTGAGTTTGGCTCATTAATCTGTACCACTGCCAGGCGCTCATAACGATGTTCGCTGCCATCATGTCAGTATGGAAGAGCAATCAAGTATTCAAGACGTAGTACTCTTTCATGAGCTGCGTCTCATTCGTAACTACTCACTTGGTACTTATAACATGGTCAAATGATTTCACACCTCCATCAGGCTGATCTTCAAGCTTCATGTCGAGCATGGCATGTAGACTGAGTCTTCGCAGGCGCTCTGCGCGAGTGGAATCCGCCATTCCTGTGCATTTGGCCTGAGTCCCCCTGACCACCATTTGGGGTAGGCTATTCTCTGTCGAGGAGATTCTTGCGACGTTGCCAAAAGAAACGTCGCTCGCGATCAGCGGCGGTCGACATCGCATCTGTCGTGCTTCAAGTTGGACCCCTCGCTGCCCGTGGCCCTGTCCTTCGTTCGTGATATCCAAGCGCAGTCGGCGCTGAGATTCTGGTCGTCATCGCCTTCTCCTGGGGAGCTCCTGTGCTCCTGTTGACGTTCCCCACAATTCCCGTGAGCTGTTGCAAACCTGCAGGTCTTGTGGAAAAACAAGATCAGAGCAGGGTAGAACAGGTGCGATTAGGACCTTTCGACATGTCATTATCCTCATCAAGGAGGCCTGTATAGATGATCTACACCGTATAGCGCCAAGTTTCATAGCTGACCAGGTCCATGAATGACTTTGTCGAAGGCCTGTTGTGGTAGGCACGCGATGCAAACATCCTCGCACCAGACGAGATGATTATTGGCTACTAGAAATACATATGTTTGGAGTGGTAGTCGTAAAACAAGAAGATTGTCGTGGATATAATAACATAATGTGCGTGGGTTGTTTCCGTTCAACGTCCCTCTCAATCCGTCCTATCACACCTCTTTTCAGACCTTGGCTAATACCCGGGAGTCTACTTTCAGCTTTGCGCCAAAGATCACGAGAGAACCCAGAATGACCGTCGTACCAGAGAACACAATCATACCAGTATATCCTCTATCCAAAACTAGCAAAGCACCCCCAGTGGGACCGCAGATTAGAGCACTATGAAAAGCCAAAAGGTCAGCACTAGTTTTCAAACACGAAGCCAATGGGTGTAAGTAAGCTCATTCGAATTCGAGTCTTGTATTCCCAAAGGTTGAAATCAGACTCACGGGAAGGATATGATGCTGTACAGCAAACCGATTCTTCTTCCAATCTCTCTAACTTCACTAATCTGAGCTACACAGGGCGTTATGACGGATATGAAGGCGCCTGACGCGCCTCCATAGAGTATAGCATAGACCATAACCATAGAAAGAGTGCGTGCTGGAGTCCACAATGCGAGCGTAAGCACGCCGGAGATCAGTGCGCTTGGAACCAAGATGTTGAATCTGCCGACCCTGTCGGAAAGAATCGCCGGTAAGATACGTCCAACAACACCCCCCATGTTCATCATAGCGAGGACGAGCTTCGCGCTTGGAAGCTTCAAGGACGTCGTGTACGCGTCGATGTAGAACAGAGGGATGAAGAGGCCTGTGATAGTTCAGAAAGGGTTACCACGACGGCTCGTAACTGCGCTCACCAAGCGCAACTAAGCAGCTGCCAAATAGCAGAAGGCTGAACCTTAAGTCTTTGAAGGTCCTGATGATGCTGAAGTCACTTTGCCCCTTTGGTCCAGGTCGGGGAGTGAGCGCAGAGATCGTGCATACAGCGATGCCGCACCCCACGGCGCTGACAATGCCGGAAATGCGAACTGCCCACCCGAAGTCAACTTTCTTGAAGAGAGCTTCGAGCATCAAGGAGTACGTGACACCTCCTACATACCCATCAATGGCCGCCGTGTAAGATTGGAAGCATGCATACCTAAGCTGGAGCCTGCCGCCGCTATCCCAAGAGCAGTGGCTCGATACTTGAAAAAATACGTCGACACGCTCGATAATGCCGGATAGAAGCTGTGGAACACGATAAGAGACACGTCTGAACGTCGATCACCATCAACAAGAACGTACAGTAAGCCGACACCCAAGCCAAATAAGACTCCCTGTGCCAGTATCAATTGGTAATACTGCGTTGATATGCTCGTGAGCATTATGCTCAGGATGTAGCAGAAAGTGCCAGCCAGTAGCAATACCCGCGGACCGTATTTGTCGAAGGCAATGCCTATAGGGCCTCCCTGTCATCGCGACGTCGAGCTCAGTCTTACTGTCTGATCGACCTGAGAAATCGAGCGTACCGAGAAGAAGAAAACCCAGAGCTGCAGGGAACCGATCCACGAGATGGTGGCAGGTGAGAGATGCGACAAGTGATGCTCTTCGTAATATGTCTGGAATGTGCCAAATGCGTTCATCTGTCCAAAGCCGCTGAAGAGTGCGAAAGCAGCGCCCAGGACAGTCATATAGGCTTTGTAACCGCCATCGGGAAAGACGTGTCGTGGAGGCGGCGGCGTGGGTGCAATTGTCATGACGCTGTCGACGGAGGCATTGGAGAAGTGCCCCTTAGACGAGCGGTAATGGGAGTCAACGTGGGTGTCGATGCTGTCGTGGCCAGCGTCGCTATTGGCCTTTTCACCGTCGCCTCGATGTTTGTTGTCGGCTCCATACTGAGTCATCTCAGTATCGAAACGGGTCAGTTCGATAGTCATGGCGCCGAGGGGAATAGGGCAATTGCATGTTTACTCTAAGCACGATATATAGGCACGGACGCGTTCAGCCCGGTCGTTCTACGTGCCAGAACCGCTTTGCATCCGCTAATGCCGGGTTCTATATAGGAATCAGTCTACTTCGATAGGAGGGATCTTTTACGCTCCTTCGTCAGCCGGGGGATACCGATGGAAGTCGACTGGAAATGTACCTAGAACACGATACATGAGAACGTGGCAAGTCGGGGAGCGAAGTCTTCTTCGAATGGAAGAATCTGCGCTAAAGGATATTGGGGGTTAAATCTTCTCAAATGATGAATCATGATCACAAACAGGCAAAACGGTATCGTACCTCGAGACACACGAATCTGCGACAATTTGCGGCAAGCGTGTTCCATTCTTTGAGGCGAGGTCCCAACAGCTCCCACTTGTTCCGCGGATACGGGTTGGTCGCAGTGCACGAGAAAGCGCGAAGCTGACGCCAACCAGCCATTCCAGCATTTACCTTCAATGAGGGAGTGGTGCGCCGCAGGTAAGCTTACGGTTTGCATCTTAGGCAAAGGCTCTGTGATTAGAAAGCTATCCCATATGCGCGGATGAAGGCCAACGCCTACGACAACCGCGGCCACAGCGACTACAGTTGGTGGATATGGACGAATTTCGGTAGGGATGGTAGACTCGATTCGGTGAAGGCGCTGTCGCATGACGACCGATAACGAAGGAGATGGAACGTCAAGTGAATTTCGATCGAGAGTTCCCCACAGCCGAGCGCGAACTGAAGGTTATGAGTCTGAGATCAAGAATTACGCTGGTCACAGTCATTCATCCATGGCGAGTCAGGCATGCTCTCGGAAGAGGAGGTAGGCGCGTTGACTCCCGCGGAGTTGCTGTAGTCAACGACATGACCATTACCTGTCCCTCGTGCATCAGAGAATCGGAGTCTGTGGACAAAGCCAATTGTTAGGCTATGCCAGCGAGTGAGACCAAAACATACAGTACTATCACCAAGTAATCATAGAAATGATAAGCGAGTTCCGATAGTTTGAAAGCTCGCCTGGACAGAGGCCGACAAAAGCAGAAGAACATCGAATGGCAACTGGTCCTTGAAGGTGTGAACTTCCTTCCGGAGCGAAGGTTACTTAGCATTGTGCAGCAGAAGCCTTGAAGCCCTTTTCTTCTAGCAACTCTATCTCCCACGAGGCAATTTTCGTTGTTGCTGTGTCGCAGGTCGAAACACAGAGCTCATGATCAGACGTCGTGTTGAACAGTTCTATTCGGTTCGTTTTAGCGTTCCATTCGCTGTGCAAGGAAAAGCCCTCGAGTAGGGTCGGGGACTGCACGGGGTCACGCCTAGTATGGTATGAGTATGATGCTCAGCCTCTCCATCCTCGGAAACCCCGGAAGCCGTGCGGAGCATAAGCGCTTGACGAAGGAGAGCTGGTAAACCGACGATTGCGCCATCCACATCATGCTTGGTAGAAGGGTCTACTTCCTTCTTGCCCAAAGAAGTCTCCTTCTCGCCAAAGAAGTCTACAATGACTCTGCTCGCCGCAACTTCATCATGGCAGGGCAGAGAGTAGGGCCCACCGCACTTGCAGAATAGTGACCAAGGAGAGTGTGATCATGAGGTGCAAGGTCAATCAGCAAATTTCATGACTGCGTCGAGTCAGTGTCTAATTCCGAGGGGGAAGTGGAAAACAGTGGAGTTGACCTACAGAGGGGCGAAGTGCAAGTGAAGTGACTGAAGCCAGAGACTCGGAGAGGAACGCGTCTCATTCAAAATTTAAATTAGGAAAAACGGTGGTCGGGCCGGTGGAGATCGTGATCGCCACCCAATTGCCGCTCGGTTGTCCTCGGCCTCAATTGAGGAGGGCATACCAGGGCATGCCTGAAGATGCCTATGTAACCGGTTGCTAGATAGTAGAGGCTGCTAGAGGCCGTCTTTGCTTACACAGTACTTAGTATTAGTAATTTCCGATTCCCGATCGCGGGAATTACTACCACAATGTCAGTCCATGGTCAGCAGTGAGAGTCATGTCGGTATAGAAAGACATCGAGATACCATCTCAGGTCATTAGCACCTCCTCCAAGCCATGTCTAGCAAGCCTCTAGTACTCGTTGTCGGTGCCTCGGGCTCCACTGGCCGCGTCCTTACGAAAACGCTCCTGGAAGATGGCAATTTCGTACGCACCATCATTCAGTATTTGCACTGATTAACAGCAGAATGTTTCTGTATCCAGCGAGTCGCTATCCTCGTCCGCGCCAAGTCGGTCGACAAGCCTATTGTTCAGGAATTGATAACTGCTGGTGCTGAAATCCGTATTGGTGACATTGGGGAGACCACCGACAAACTCGAGGCGGCACTTCAAGGGGTCGACATCTTAATCTCGCTGGTCCTCGCTATGTATGATCAGAAGCCTTTGATGCTCGCGGCAAAGAATGCTGGCGTCGGGCGTGTCATTCCTTCTGATTTTGGACCGACCGCTCCGCCAGGTGTCATGGATATGCACGACACTGTAAGTGCTCCAAAACTGCTCGTCCCAGATCTTACATTCTCACTACCATGCAAGAAACTCAGTGTTCGCGAGTATATCAAAGAACTCGGGCTTCCTTACACTTTTATCGAGGTGGGATGGTGGCTGCAGGTCATGTTCCCGTATCCTCACGCCACGCCCGAGACGCCGCTCACGCCCAAGAGCTATGTCGGAGACCGCCATACGAAATCCATCTATACAGCCCTCAAAACAATAGTCTTGTTCGTCAAACGCATCATAACCGACCCAAGGACCATCAACCAAATCGTCGTCACGTCCGACGGAGAAGCGACTATCGACGAATGTTGGGCAGTGGCCGAGAAGATCAGTGGAGAGGACTTTTCTGACTATCCGAGGGTATGATCCTAGGTGATGTGACACTGATAGGTTGATCGCTGACATCTGATTCCAGATTCCGAACGAGATAATAGAGGGGAGGGCGAACGGTACCGATGTGATCATGCGGATCATTGCTCAGTACGCCCAAAGTGTATATATCTTCGGAGACAACACGCTAGAGAAAGCAATGTCCAGAGGCGCGTTGAATGCCAGAGATCTGTACCCGGATGTGCCAGTCGTCACACTTGAGGAAGGAGCGAAGGAGTTCTATGCAGACACACCGATCCCGGAGTACGATTTTGCAGAGATAAGAAGTGCAGTCAACTAGCTCTGTGTATACATTGTCAGAACTTTCTCTATACATTTATTGAAGGACCACCAAAACGCAGCGCCATGCGCTCTCCGCGGATGGCTGAGACTGTTTTGGCGGAAGTATTTCCAAGATCGACTTACAGACCATCGTTTCCGTAATATTCGCGCGGAGGAAATCCTGTTGAATTCGCACCGCAAGAGGCAGTGAGCATGGCAGTATAAGCCCAACACGAATCATAATTTCTTGATGGCCACTCGGCCCTTCCGTAGGTGACACAGCAGCGACAAATCCTCGGCTTCCATTCGAGTATACAAGCTGTTGAGACTGGTCCTTCGAGCGGGGTCAGTGATCTTCGTCCCCAGGCTACGACGAGACATTTGGTGACTGGAAGAGGCCGAGAAGTAGCAAGAAGATTGCCGCTGTAACTGCAGAAAGCCCAAGAGCGTCAACTTGGCAGTCGCAACGCCGTCATGTGTTAGTTTGCAGGCTTGGACACACAAAAGTAGAATTGAAAAGTCGTGGATGTGTCGTGAACAAGAGAGACAATCAGTGATCACTGACTGAGGATGGTGCGCACAAACGACTCGTAATTAACGTTTCCATCACTGCGAGGAAGTTGAGCAAAGAATGGGCTGATAAACGAAGGGTAACGAACGGCCCAATCTGCACGCCCTTGAGCAACTCGTCCACTTCCTCATCGGACATCTTCTCTCCCAGCTGTGTCAGAACATAGCGCAGCTCACCAGCGCCGATGAAGCCGTTGTGCTCTTTGTCGAAAACCTGGAAACCGCGGATAAACTCCTCTGTGCGACGATCAATGAGTATGCATCGGCAGGCGAAACTGGCAGCGCACCCGGCGTTCCAGCGGGCTTGAATCCGTCTGGTCGATTCAGGATCGTGAGGAATGTTTTGTAGTCCACTGCACGCGCCGATGTCAGAATGAACGGTGACAGAAGGGCGCTAGTTGCGCACCATCTCTCGGTGCCGATGCGACGATGTCGGCCACTTCGGACTGTGTTGGATTCTGCCCGAGCGCCCGCAGAAGATCTCCGAGAGTCTCTCGGGGCACAGCGCCGGTTCCCCGCTTGTCGAACAGCGCAAAGGCCTCTTTGTATTCTGTGGTGCAGGCTGTTGAGCGCCAGATAATAAGCCGTCATTGAAAAGATTCGCTGACCTGCGTTATCGCTCTGTGACAATTCAGTCAGAGTAAGCACATCGAAGGGTGACCAGGCGTACCATGGCGTAGATAGTGGAAGGGTGGTGGTTGGTCGGTAAGAGAGCTTACTTGAAATGGACATGTTTGATCACCATATGGCAAACCGTGTCTGATCACCAACCGCGTCACCGCTTGCTCTTGACCACCATGGTGCGCTGACTTTGCCCTCATCTGCTGCCTCCTTTGAGCCCATGTGCTACCCAGGATGTCGACCCACTTGAAGATACTGTGCCGCCGCGCTATGCCGTCGAATCCGACGAGGAGGACGAGTATAATCCACTCCAGCCATCGTCCCAAGCATCCGCGTCAGAGTCCATGCAAATCGAAATAAAGGGCCACATCCCTAAGTCTCGCTCTCTGGTCATTGCATCCGGTAATGCTGCCACGTTCTGGGCTCGCGGTGCCCATTTAGGCGAACAGACTGCGGGCATCTACGTGAACAAGATTGCAGTGTGTCACCTTCCTCTCTAATCGCGCTTGCAAATGTAGTTAATGAGCTTCAGGTGGGCCTTTTGTTCAGCCCGGAATGGTCGAATTCTACGATCCTCGTCTCCGAAGTTACAACGCGTCTACCAATATGGGCCATGGATTCCTATACAAAGGCAATCATATCCGAATTGCTTCCATCCTGGTGCTCCCATATTCAACTCTGCGTCTTGATTGGAGTCTGATCGATAACAGTATCGCTCTTCTTGACGTGTATTCCGTCCCAATCTATACTTCACCAGAGCCCGTTCCATTCTACTCTGCCCCGGTGCGGTATCTGTCTACGGGCAAAGTTCCAGACGAAATTGTAAGCCTCACCGCAATGAGCGGCTATCTCATCCAACACAACTCGTAGTCTTCTCGTGCTGAGAAATTCGAGCCGCCAAACCTCATAAGCTCGACGTCAGCCTCTCTCCTGGCGAACTTCACCGTTGACAAGAAGTCCGCCTCTCTCCTCTTACTTCCACTAGCGCGAATACCTCCTCCGTTACCGAAAAAATTGGAGCCATCGCGTCCACCGTCAGAGGATCCTTCCGATTGGCCGGAGCAGAACATGAGGGAGATTCACCATTGGCTCTTCCTGATAAACGGCCAAACGAATGTGCACCCTTGGATTGATGAGAAAAAATCACATCTGCACAAAACCACGGCGGCGGCACGTCGGGGCGACATAGGCGAAGGAGGAATGTACATATGACCAAAGTGTATGTGTAATCTCATCAAAAAATGTAGCTCTGCTGTACGAAATGTGACTGATGTGTGAGACACTTGCCGCGTGTCTACTACCTGAAATCTCATTTCAATCCTTCTGCTCAGAAGATGAGGAGTCCGGTACTGCAGACCCTTGACATTCACAACATCTACATCAACATAGCCGCGCAAAAGGCGACATATATACTGGTAGCTAATCAGGAGCCTTCGTCGCCTGGCTTCCTACTTCACGATCTTCGGGATCGTTATACTGATTCCATACACCGTCCACGCCATTGGATCCACTGTGCACAAAATCAAGACCATTGCTCCTTTGACTGAGGTCAAGGACTGATTTGGGCCGTCCGAAATGAAGACTTCCGAGCGGCTTTGTCGTCCAAGCAGTTTCGCGAGAAGCATTCAGGCCGACACCAATGATCACCATACTGAAGATGATACCTATCAAAGGAGTGGCCTGACTCCCATGTCACAGCCAGCGTACAGTAGTGACGAAGGGAGACTTACAAGTTCGGACATAGTCTCCAGACCTTCACTGCCAGACACGAGCGTTATCACGTACGCGAGTAAATAAGCCGCGTTCAAGGCGCCACTTTCTAGGACTAGTCTCAGTACAGAGACCAGACTTGTCGAACCCAGTTGCACGACTTGACGACATTGACGCTCAACCTGCCATATACGAAATGCAAGGAGAGCTGCCGAGAAGGTCTTAGCATTGTCCCGTCCCACAGCATTTGCACCGAGACTTAGGGTAAACAAGGAAATTAACCACTTGCGTTGAGCCGCAACCGAGGTACTTTCGAGATGTCGAACGGCCCAAATCACTTGGAAGCCACACGCTGCACATTGTATCGAAGGACAGCAACAATGTGCAAAGGAAGCTCTTACCTGCACTCGCTAAAGACAAGGCCAGAGGAAACAGGATGATCAGAACACTGTTGCCCCAAACAACGAAGCATCGGTAAGTCTGGTAGGACATCACCTATCAGCCACTCTAGCCCAGCGCAACAAGGGATTGCTTGCTTACAACCAAGGAATCGCCCACAAGCATCATGGAGATAAGGATGGAGTGCTTGGTGGCAAACATGCGTGTAGACACGTCCGCGAGGAAAGCAATTCTTCCTTCTCTACTGTCATGGCCAATGAAGGCAAGGAATATGTTGCGACTATCCACTGCAATTCTAGCCGTGGCAAGACAAAACATGAGAAACCCCGCTGTCAACATGATGGAAATTCAGTCTCAGGGAGTTGCGCCGCCGCATGAGATAAGAGAAAGCGGCAAACGACAAAAGCGACAAAAAGATGCCTGGAGGAGAGATAAGTACATGTTATTAGACTTGATTGACTCTGTTTACCATAGAGTATGCCTTCCCCAACGATGCCGCCAAGTTCTGCTATGTCGATGGAGATTCCCATTGTTCAGGATACAGCGCATACACACAATTGGGAGAATTTAAGATCTCTCAACCAGGGCATCATGATGGTGTGTATACCAAGTCCCAGTTTTCGTGTAAGCAGATTCTGTGTACGAATATACACGAGCAACTAGAAAGATGGAGTAGTATGCTCAGGGTATACTCCGTGATGATCATGAGCGTGCGTTGCTGCCAAGTAGCCGGTGAGTATGTGAGCGAGTCAAAGAACGAGCGTCTATCTGTCATAGAGTATCAGTTATCTGATGCAACCCAAGACAAAGGATAATGGCGGACCAATGACAGGCGTTCCCGTCATGGTTGGGACCTTCGATTCTTGATCTCCCAGACAATGACCACACAGAGTCAGATGTAGAGGAAGCAATATACTGTTCGAGGCGATGAGGCCAGCTGAGCAGTGAGCTTACCAATCGAAGCAGCCATCTGGGCAGGGAAGTATACAAGGGTGATCAAGGATCGTAAAGAAAAATCTGTGCGACAATAAGTAGTGCGACAATTCCGTGTATCATCGCCCTCATCATGGATACAGATCTCAAAAAACTCGGTTTTAGCGGAAGAGTCCTAGCCAGAGGCGACTACCCGGCATTCGACGATGCTGACAAGCGCTATTCCGATGCCGCCGTCCTAGTGCCCGAAGCGATCGTCTTCCCTACCAGCGTCACTGACGTTTCCCTTGTCGTCCAATATACCCAGAAAGCCAAGCCGCCTATCCCTGTTGCAGTCAAAGGTGGTGGATGTAGCACTTCGGCCGTCGCGTCCATCGAACATGGCATTGTCATTGACCTCTCGAAGATCAACCACGTGTGAGTGTCAAAGGATACGAAGACTGTAGCCGTGGGTGGGGGCGCTCTTTGGGGAGACGTATACGCAGCATTGGAGGCTTTCGATTTGGCGGTTGTTGGTGCTGCTGTTTGGCTTGTCGGTGTAGGAGGATCAAGTACGGCTAGCGGGTATTCCCACCTGACCGGCGAGTTGGGACTTGCACTGGACAATGTTGTCGGTGCGACAGTGGTGCTCGCTGATGGACGCATCATCAGAACAGACAAGAATGCAGAGCCTGATCTCTTCTGGGCCATTCGCGGTGAGTACACTAAGCATGTACATCGCCGCAATTTCAATTCTTACGATTCCTACAGGCGGCAACTATCAGTTCGGGATCATCGCAGAATTTGTGTACAAGACTCACCCCGCGCCGGGACCGGTACTTGTTGGGGCTTTGGGATATCCGGCTTCGAAGCTACCTGATCTTCTGCCGGTGCTCCAGTCATACCTGAAAGCGCAAACTGGGAAGTCCAAGCTCATATTTGCTTTCAATCGCCCGCCACCTAGCTTTCAGCCGACTTTGTTCATCTTCCCTTTCATCCAAGGTCAGCCAGAGACTGCCCAGGCGGTGTTGGCCCCATTTCAAACGGAGGTGACGCCACTATTTTCCCAAACACGGTTTGCACCCACGATCAACGTCGCTTCGCACGGATCGGACCAGTTCCTTTCGGATGTTCCGCGTCGCCAGATTACTGGAGGTGTATTGTTCGGCGGCTTGTGGGATGACGTTGTTGAACGAGTCTGTAACGACTGGATTCATCAGCAAATCTGGGAAAAGTTGGTAAGGCGTCATAATTCACTGTAATGTCATATAATCCCTATAGTTTTGTATCATCTTTATACCACAGATTATGATCTTACTATAGTGGACCTTCGAGAAGCATAAATACCTATGATTTGGCATATTGACTACAGTCCTGCCCCAAATTCATAAAGATTTTCAGTGTCGATAACCAACTACAACTTGATATCACACCCGACGTTCCGACTATTGTAGTAAATCGGGTACGGATTAGAACCGGGACAGCGACACACGACATCGAACAAAGAGTGGGCAAATAATGGTTGCATAAAAGTAGTACGGTACAGATAAGATTCTAATTACAGAGCCACGGGCGGCAAGCGCGTACAAATGACAAAACTCCTTGCGCAGCGGCATGAAGCCATCGAGCTCTTCCGTTCCCCTCTCCCGCTCAGCAGCCTGTTCCATCGTCGACGTCGAAGGTTGCGAGTCTACCGCCACTGCAGCCACATCGGCCGCTCTCTTATCAAGATCCGCGCAGGCAGGCGTCCAGAATTTGCGGACGGACGTCGTCGTTGTGGGTCCAGTTGGTCATTGTTGAGCGTTCGGGTCTCGTCGTCAGGCATTCGGGTCGCCGTCGTCAGGCGTTCGGGTCGTCGTCGTCGTCAGGCATTCATAGTCGTCGTCGTCAGGTGTTCGGGTCGTCGTCGTCGGACGTTCTGGTCGTCGTCGTCGGACGTTTAGGGGTCATCGTCAAGCATTCGTGTCGTCGTCGTCAGGCGTTTGAGTCGCCGTCGTCAGGCATTCGGATCATCGTCGTCGGACGTTTAGGGGTCGTCGTCAAGCGTTCGAGTCGTCGTCGTCGTCGTCGAGCGATTAGGTGGTCCGTTGTCCTGGGGCAATTCAGCCTGTTCGTCCAGTATAAGCTCGAGCGTCGGGGTGCAATGGCTGTGCCGCGCCGGCGGCGAGACGGAAAGTATCGTGCAGCTGACACTGGGCACCGTGAGTTGTGAGGCGCGGTTTAGGGAGGTAGTGGTCGAGGAGAGAGTAGCGTTATGTTGATCCATGTTTGAGAGTGATTTTTTATCCTCGGCGACCGGTAAGCACCGGTAAGCATTCGGACCGAGCGGAGCTTCAAACGAACTTGGCAATTTCGAGTTTCTCCTGCGGTCCCTGGTTCTCCTCACGAATGGTACTGTACGAGACACTGTCTCAATATGTACCGATGAGACAAGCGTGCGTAGAGCTTCACAATCACAACTCACCAAAAAAAAAAAGGATGTTCCCCGGTGTTTCCCATCTTCCGGCTCATTCTGAGTGGACTGTGGCATGGGCGACGCCCTATGGTGTGTACTCTGAAAAATGATGCAAATACTATACTGAGCTTGTAATTGACCGAAAACATTTCAGCATACTATAGGTAGTGACAATATCACAAAAAGCTTATGGCAACATTATAATCCATTATAATATGAAATCTCCGTCGATTGCAAACGATCGGTAACTGTAACTCGTATAGACTTTTCCCAGATTTGCTGATGTTCAATTCACAGAGAACGTCGAAAGACAAAGTATGATGATTTTCTGGGAGCTTGATCTCCCGGGTGGGGTTGCACAGAGAGAGAGAGACGAAACGGCCTTCCCTTCGAGGAAGCCGCACTTGTACATGTTCATCACAGGACGGCACAGCGATCCCAAAGATGACGAACCGACGCGTCAGTGGATACGGGAGCAGACCCAGTACATTTCCAAATGCAGCGAGGAGAGGACGGGCTATAATTTTACTGTCCCGTCAAATCTTGGTTTAGGCCCGGAGTACGAGAGCGTAGAAGAGGTTTATGGGTCCAGTCTAGCGAGACTGAGAGTACTGAAGGCCAAGTATGATCCAAAGAAGGTCTGGAGCAGGGGATGGGTCATCGAGCCGAGTTTCGGCGAGTAGAGTGTCATATCCCAACCTTCAGAGCGTACCCGAGATGAACGTCGTTCCTGCATTGCCGTAGAGAATCGTTTGAGATCGGACTGAGCAAAAAAAAAAGGAACGAAAGATCACGGTCCCTACAGCAGACTGATCCGAGCGTGCAAACACAGCCAAAAGATGTTCACGCTTTTTGTTGCCGATTCACCTGGCCTACTGTATCGAGTCTGGCTCATACTTGTAGGCTAGGTTACCTGTATGTAAGTAGAAGGATTCCAAGAAACAATCGTCGAGGTAACATGTCACGCTCTACCGTTACGAGCCCGCTGTTGGCATTGGCGAATGATCGGCGCTGAGATTACCGCCCCTCCGCATGTTGGCTTACCCCACCATTGTGATCCTGCTTTGCTGGTGCGCAATCCACATTGTCGCGCGTTATGTGAACCACTCCGATGCTACTTTGCTTCCGACCAACTCCCGGCGCCGGCCCGCCTCCAAAAGTGCACACTTTCATGTAAAGTGGTGTCATCTGAAGATTGAGACGACCGCCTGGAATCATCAGTTCGATGCTCTTGCTAACGGGCTCGCTCTTCAACGGAACAAAACTCAAAGTGCCGCATTGAAGTTGCTTTATAACGTCGGAGTCGCGTTCGGGGTTGCTGGAATGACGGTCGCCATCGGAATTTTATGCTGGTCTTCTGTGCAGATGACAGCGGCTCTTGTGCACCAGGAGCCACCGCGCATCGCGAAGAGGGGGTTCGAAGACGGCCTTGATATGGCGGCTGTTAGGCAGCCTCTTGTTCGTGCCATTGTACGCCCACGTTGAAGACTGTCAATTTGCATTCTCATGTTCCTCCAGGTTCCTGGTGTCACGGTGCCACTCAACCATCTAGTTCCAATCATCGCTTCACTATTCTTCTCGCAGGTTGTACATGAGCTGGGGCACGCGATTTGTGGTACATTGTGCGCATTCTTACATGTTGTACAACTCAAGTGTTGACGCGTTCATGCCAGGGAGTCAATACCCATCCAATCCGTAGGGGCAACTCTCACTTTCATCATTCCATCAGCATTCGTGGCCTTTTCTGCGAACCATCTGAATAAGCTCTCTCCGATCTCTCGAGCTCGTGTTATCGCTGGTGGTCCATGGCATAATGCTGTTTTGTGGTTCATGCTGATCATTGTCGGATGGCTGCGATTGAGCTACCGGACGATGGCTTTGCTTGGATACCAGGATATCTCGCTCATCGGCCGCGTTGTTGTCAATGTCGAAAGCGTGAGCCTGTTTGGTACACCGCATACCATCTATTGATTGCTTGTTCGTGGCAGGGGACGACGTTGAGTGACTATCTCCCGCGTGGCTCTATCATCACTTTTGTCGATGATTTGCGACTGGGTGAGGTTCACGATGAATGGACATCATATTTGACAACTCCACGGATTCCAATGGACATGATGGGGTGGTGTGTTTCGGAGCCGGATTTTATGCGTGAGGATGCTCCAAATTCTGTGCCTTGTTGTTCTGACGAACTCTTGCCCTATAGATAGCCCAGAAACCTGTTGTGTCGAGGATGTCGCAGTGTCCTTACTGTCGTGCTTCACGAGTGGTAACGAGCAGGGTTGCGTCGACGCGATACCTCTGATGACACAGCCGGCGAAGAATTTACGATGTCAGGCTGATCATGAGTGTTCTGGGGACATGCTCTGTGTTCGTCCGGACGCAGTGGCGCACCTTCTACGGTTAACAGTAAGATTCCCCGATTGGAAAGAAGGCGCCGCAGAAGAGGTCATTCTTTGGCACGGATCGAAGGAGGAAGTTTGGCGAGAAGGTTTTTGCCTGTTCACGATTTATGAGCATCCCTTGACGTCGTTCCCAGTGGCGGTGGGAACTCTACGACCAAGGTTGAACCTTCTGCCCCTTTGGCTCCCAGATCTTGTCTTCGTGTTTGAAAGGTAAGTTCTGGTCCCGTGCAACGACCATCTTCCAATGATTTTCCTGCTTCCAGCTATATGAAGATGGCGATGCTATCTCTGTTTCTATTCAATCTTCTACCGCTTCCGTATCTCGATGGGAGCCAGTTCTTGGATGCGCTGCTTGATATGGCAAGTCGCTTGGACCTGGAGAGCTATGATGTCGAGCTAGGCAACGACGGCGTATATGCGGGTTCGCATTGCAATTGGAAGCCTGTTACGCGGCGAATCATTCGCGGGGGAACGCTCGCCGCATTCACCGCCTCCATCCTATTGGCTGGATGGAACGCGCTTTGAGCATACATTGTCCCGCGTGCATGTGTGGGTTTCTCCTGTCCGTTGTTTGGGTTCTTGGACACTGGACGGGTGCCAGTGAGCTGGTGGGGGAGCCGTCAACCTTGCTGCCAGGTGCGGACATCAGGGGATTGCTGATCAATGATCACAGGTGTCTCGCGTCCTCATGGACACAAATCAACGTGGTTGTAGGTATCACTGTTCACCATCCTCGGTGTACATATATAACATCTTGGTAGTCGCGTGTACCCCGAAGGGGCTGTGCCTATCGTATCCATTCCCCTTACCTTTTCGTTCTGGCAATTCGTTCGAGGGATGCGCTTTCGTTTCTACAGCTTCTTCTTCTGTCTCCCGGTGAGGCTGGGGGTCTTTGTGAGTGTTCGGGGTTGGGAGGATCGACTCAGTACTGATGAAGGGCTGACAGGTTTTGGCCTTCTTCGGGTTGGTGGCAGGAACCATAGTCTCGGCGACTGGTTGGCTGCAGGTTGCTCAGCTCGGTGCGTCTCGGTCTGACGCGTTCCAAGGTACCTTGCTCATTGTTATAGACACTCATCCACTGTCACCACTCGACAGTACTGCACTGTTCTTTCATACCTTAGTGTTCACGCTTATTTCTCTTGTCGCGAGCTTTGGGTACGTACCATCGCATCGAGGTGATTGGTATCTTTACAAGACCTGCCAGCCTAGTCACGGCCATCCTCGATAGGCGATCACTGCTCAAAGCATATGGGTATGCACTTGCCCTTCTGCTTGGTGTCAGCATCGCGTCTGGCTCTGTAACGTTGTTCTCAGTTTTCCGCGTCAAGACGCAGGACGATATTGTGCGATGTGAGGATGGCTCTACGGACCCCCTCACGGTGAACGTCTGCAATAATGGTCTTGCCTTATACCAGGGCACGGCAGTTGCAATCTATCTCGTCATCTGGGCGTATCTGTCATGTAATTGGTGTTCATACTATCGCTCGTTGTGCTACTGACTGCTTGGACAGATGCGTGCATCATGGTCGCAAGCTATATAGCACAGCTGCAGGAGGGCAAGTTGAGAAAGGATGTGGAGGATGGTCTCGAGGCAACGGTGATGGGGTTGCCCGTAAGTAAACCCGAGCCTCTGGTGGAGTACAACTCGATGGGAGCACCTGGTATAAACAACGGATATGCGTTCTCGCATGTGCCGATGGACGGCGATATAGGCAGAGCCATATGAACATTTGGACGATATTGCGCAGGTGGACGTTTTATTTGATGTTTTTGTGGGTGTGAATCATGATTGCAGCATGGTTGGGAACATAGTGGGCGGTGCATGAATACGTCTGCATATATCTTCATCGGAGTACGACACCCCAGACGCCGCCGTGCCATTTCCACCGCCTCCCAGAGAACAGCGAAAGTAAGGATGGATGCGATTACTTCTTCTTGGGCGTTGCGGTGATCTCCTTGACTTGGAGACCTGAGCGTGGTCAGAGATCTGAAGCGCTGGGAGAGCACGGATACGCACCAGGCGGTAGGCTCTGCTTGAGCTTCTCAGCCTTCTCCGGGTCGTCTATCGACAGCGTGTACAGATACCGCGAACATCTAACTTTGAACTTTGTCTGCGTCTTGCCGCCAGCGACCTTGGGGGCGGTCTTTTTTATCCGCGCCTCTGTGGGAGGGTCAGTGCCGACTGGACGGCGGACGAGCACACGCACGCAGGGCATCCTTCCGCTGGGTGATTTTGATGAATTCCTTGATGTCAGAAATTTGTTTCGGCTGTGCGGAGAGCAGAAGTCAGCATGCGACGGGACGGCGGAGGGGCATGCACTCGCCATCGTCGATAGTCTTGAGGGCGGGGGGTCTCCTGGTCAAAATTTGATCGCAATCGCACGACGGCTTTCCACGTGATCTCTGGCTATTGCCGTGATGTGGCTTGCAACCTTGCCAGTTGTGGCTGTGCAAGGTGGCCTTCTTTTTTCAACTAGACATTGCCTAGAAGAATGAATTGTCTTTCAGTTGCAGCATGTCAGAACAAGCGAGGAGGGAGGAACCTAATGCAGTGAGGAGCCAGCTATGGCTCGATTGATTGAGATTTTGTTCTGTGTGCAGCTTGAACTTGTCCTTCAGTAACAGGCATGACTGTAACGATTGCATACGCCAGATCTAGAGGAGAACTTTGTGTTTTTCAACAAGTCATTTATAAGGGCGCCTTGGGTGTTGGGGCTTGACGATACTCGTTTACGGATCCCGATTCCCGACCAGCCCGACTCCCGACTCACGCCCAGACTCTCGGAAACACCCGGTCAATTCCTCGGCCCGAAGCCGAGCCAAGAAATGCCGCGTGTCACTTTCCGACCGTTCCAACAAGTCGTGCGGTGCTAATCTACCGCTGTCGACCAACCACGACAGCTATATCGCGATGTAGGCGCATACATTCGACTGTCAAGCGCCTCTCTGACTTGTTATCCAGGGCTTCCGTCGCGGTCAACTCCGTCGAGATTGCCGGCGCCAGTCTGCATGCGAGCATACCCTTCTGGCGGCACCTCTACGCGGTCCCCTTCCTGTCGCTCTACCCGCTCCTGGCCTATGCATACTACATCAAGTACGACGAATGGCTCGTCAGCGAGGAATGGACTTTCTTGGCTTGCGTGACCCTCGGCGCAGGCCACGCCCTGAGCTTCCTCGTCACGAAATGGAGTGCAGGCGCGAGGGCATGGATAACCACCAACAAGGTGTGTCTCTATCCCTGTAGGTATGTGACTGTGCCAATGACGGTTTGCAGGTCTCTTCGTACGAGCAGGCCGACTGCATACGTATCATCCCCGAGCTGCATCGCGGAAAAGGCGACATCGTGCCTCTCATCAAGAAGGGCCCCAAAGACGTGTCGACCTACATCTTCAGCTACCAGCGCGATACTTACACTGTCTGCGCTACGTCGCCCCTCACATTCGAGCGCCTTCCATACCCTTCTTCGGCCAAACCGGTCCTGTCGACGCTGCTCCAACCCACCGGCTTGTCTTCCAAGAAGTTCGAGGCTTTGTTGTCCCTCTACGGCGGAAATGAATTCAACATTCCTATCCCGTCCTTTACTGAACTCTTTGGCGAACACGCAACCGCGCCGTTCTTTGTCTTCCAGATCTTCTGTGTCGCCCTCTGGTGCCTGGATGAGTATTGGTATTACAGCCTGTTCACTCTGTTCATGCTCGTCGTGTTCGAGTGTACCGTTGTCTGGCAGGTTTGTCACATGTATGAAATCAGGCCTACTCCTCCTAACATTCATTCAGCGAGTACGAACTTTGACGGAATTCAGGACCATGTCCGTTGTCCCTTATGCCATTCAGTGCTTCCGCGATCGCAAGTGGATAGAGGTTCAAACGGATCAGCTTTTGCCTGGCGACGTCGTCTCTATTGCCCGACACCAGGCCGAAATTACGGTTCCTGCAGATATCCTTCTGGTCCATGGAACCTGTATCGTGAACGAGGCCATGCTTTCCGGTGAATCTACTCCCCTCTTGAAGGAATCTATTCAATTGCTCGAGCCAACGGAGAGACTCGATATCGACGGTAGCCACAAGAACGCCGTTCTTTTCAGCGGCACCAAAGTCCTCCAGGCTACACCCAGCACCCTCATGGAGTCCCCTATAAAGACTCCTGATGGCGGATGCCTTGGAATCGTCCAGCGAACGGGCTTCGGAACTTCGCAGGGCCAACTGGTACGAACCATGATCTTCTCGACCGATCGTGTCTCCGCCAACAACTTGGAATCGTTCCTCTTCATCGGCTTCCTTCTCATCTTTGCCATCGCTGCGAGTTGGTATGTATGGACAAAGGGTGCGGTAATTTGAGACTCCCCGAAGCCGTGTCTGAACTCACCAATACTAGGTATCGAACGTGATCTGAAGAAGAGCAAATTGCTGCTCGATTGTGTTCTCATCATCACCAGTGTCGTACCCCCTGAGCTACCAATGGAATTATCACTCGCTGTGAATACCTCTTTGGTTGCGCTATCCAAATTTGGTGAGTTGTTCGGTTAGCTTGAGCTGCTCATGCTAAGTCAAACATGTAGCAATCTTCTGTACCGAGCCTTTTCGTATCCCAAGTGCTGGACGCATCGATGTGTGCTGCTTTGACAAGACTGGAACCATCACTGCCGAGAACCTAGTATTAGAAGGCATTGTCGGCGTTGAGTAAGTCATGCGACTCCCATATGAGATGACACGTTTGCTCAACCTTTACACAGTCCACACGATGCTAGGAAGCTCGTCAACGTCAAGGAAACCTCGAAGGAAACCATACACTGCCTTGCTGCTGCCCACGCGCTGGTAAGGCTTGATGACGGAACGATCGTCGGTGACCCCATGGAAAAGACTACGCTCGAAGCCCTCGACTGGAATCTTAGCAAAGGCAACATCGTTAGCCCTTCCGTCGCACCTAACAAGGGACAGATCAACATCCGTCGCCGCTTCCAATTCTCGTCCGCTCTCAAGCGCATGTCCACGCTCTCGCATCTGCCTTCAGGAAAGACTTTGGCTGCTGTCAAGGGCGCGCCGGAGACGATCAAGGGTATGCTTGCTGAGGTCCCGGAGCATTATGATGATACCTACAAGTGGTTTACGCGTAATGGAAGTCGTGTGCTTGCTCTCGGATCCAAGGAAATGGAGTCTATGTCTATCGACCGGGTATGTGCATTCTCCCTTGTTTCTCATGGTGCCGATATTGATGTGGGCTGTGACAGATAAACAAGATACCTCGTGAACAGGTCGAGAGCGGTCTTACGTTTGCTGGATTCTTGGTCTTCCATTGCCCTCTGAAGGAAGATGCTGTTGAGGTCCTCAAGATGTTGGCTGATTCATCTCACCGAGTATGTTGTTTCCTTTTTACGCTGCCTACCTCTCGAACATCGTTTCCATAGTGCATCATGATCACCGGTGACAATCCATTGACAGCTGTTCACGTTGCACGCGACGTTGAGATCGTCGATCGTGATTGTCTCATATTGGACTTGAAGGAGAACGCGGCACATGAGGGCGGTAAGCAGCTCTCAAACAGTGCGCATCCATTGGGCTCATCGCGTCATCTTAGATCTCGCCTGGCGTTCTGTGGACGAGACCAAGTTCATCCCTGTCGACCCTGCTGAACCCCTCGATCTGACCTTGTTCGACAACTACGATATCTGCATTACTGGTGCTGCTATGAGGCAATACGAGAATCGGCCGCAGTGGAACGACCTGGTTCAGAACACTTGGGTTTACGCTCGTGTATCGCCCTCGCAGAAGGAATATATCCTCACGACTCTCAAAACTCTTGGCTACAACACCCTCATGGCTGGAGATGGGACAAATGATGTCGGCGCTCTCAAGCAGGCTCACGTCGGTGTCGCACTTTTGGACGGAACTCCTGAGGACTTGCAAAAGATCGCCGAACATCAGAAAGTCGAAAGGATCAAGAAGGTGTATGAGAGCCAGCTGAGTATCTCGGCGAGGTTCAACCAGCCACCTCCGCCTGTTCCCCCTGCCATCGCGCATCTGTTCCCGGAGGCCGTCGCTGCCCAGCAGCGCGCGGCTGCCAACCAACAGGTTGCTCGTCGTCAAAATCCCCTGGAGAAGGCATGCACTCCATCGTCGACTCTTGAAATCTGTATTAATGACCTTGTAGTTTGATCTCGGAGGCATCACGGACAAATTGGCTGAAATGGAAGGCGAAGACGAGGTTCCTCAAATCAAACTTGGTGACGCGTCGTGTGCTGCGCCATTCACGTCGAAGCTCTCACACGTCTCAGCTAGTAAGTTTGTTCACCTGCCTGTTGAAGTGACAGGATCTGACTAATTCTTCTGTTTTCAAGTCGCTCATATTATCCGTCAAGGACGTTGCACATTGGTTGCCACGATACAGATGTACAAGATCCTGGCACTCAACTGTCTCATTACCGCATACAGTTTGAGTGTTCAATACTTGGATGGTATCAAGTTTGGCGATTACCAAGTTACGGTGACCGGCATGTTGATGTCGGTCTGTTTCTTGTGCATCTCGCGCGCCAAGGTGCGTACAGTAACTGCCTTGAAGTGTGGTCAGACGTTAATCATTGATGATAGCCTGTCGAGAAACTTTCTCGTGAACGTCCACTAGCCAATATCTTCAACCTCTACGTTCTGCTCTCGATCCTGTTGCAATTTGCGCTGCACATCGCTACGCTTGTGTATATCACTGATCTGTCTCATGCACTCGAAGAGTGAGTGATCTTCTTTCGAAAGCTGGAGCTAAACGGCTGATGAGAGTCGAAGACGTGGACCGATAGATCTCGAGGCCAAGTTTGAGCCAAGCTTGTTGAACACGGCTATCTATCTTCTCGGTCTTTCGCAACAAGTGTCGACTTTCGCGATTAACTTCCAGGTCGGCTTCGTTGTCTTCTCCTTAGGCGTTTCTTATCTCTTTGACAGGGACGTCCTTTCCGTGAAGGAATTCGGGAGAACAATGCTTTGTGGTGGGGTCTAGTTTCAGCGAGTGCCGTCGCCTTCTCTGGGGCCACCGATTTCATGCCTGAGCTGAACCGATGGCTGCAAATTGTAGAGATGGAGGATCACGTACGTTCCTTTACCAACAAAGCTCATTTCCCAAGTCCAACTCTCTTCCAGTTCAAGTTCAAGCTGACGGCGAGCATGGTGATCGACTTCGGAGGTTGCTGGTTGATTGAGAAGACGTGCAAGGCTCTCTTCGCGGAGCTTGAGCCCAAACCCATGGTCACTCGTGGACGAGAGAGGAGGGAAAAACGGAGAGCTCAACAGGAGTTAGACAAGATTGCTGCAGAGGTTGCTAAAAAGAGCGTATAATCAATCAGTATTAGAGATTTATTGATAGTAGAGTACTACATCGGTGCTATTGTACATGTGTAGGCATAATGGACTGGCGTAAGACGAACAAGATTATCACGCATCGAGCTGAAGGAAGCAGTTGCCATCGGAGTGGGTCCATAGGTAATTGATGGCGTTCACACGTTCTTGTTTCGTTGAAACAACCACGACTCAATGATAACGGCGTTCTGCATTCCTCTGCTTTTGTTCTCGGGCTCCTCGTGCTGATCTGTGTTGTTCTCCTCTGGGTCTCTGGAACAATGAAATCGATCCTAATAAAGTGCTTCCGCTCGGACTGCTCTCGCTAGCGCCTCTTATACCCTGATTCCTAATCTAGCATGGTCCGTCTGTCGCCCGGTCTGAAGATATGGGTTCCACCGGTTGGTTCTTATGTCGGATTCACAATCGATGTGGAGGCTACGCTGGATCTGTTCTGCAATGGCGAGACGGATCATCTCGCTCGCCAAGCTGCGCGGAGCCTCCCTTCGCGGTCTTATGCAGGGCTCTGTAAGCAGGTGAGTCATGAGTTCCTGCGTTATGATGCACCTTCTGACAAGACTGATTGGACTGGAAGGCTTACAGTCTTGCTTGGCCCGAGCCAGAAGGAGGGAATATCCTGCTTCTCCGAATGCTTCACACGCAATGCTCGTCTGCTGTCAAATACGTCCCAATCCATCCGGAGACGTTTCATCCAGACATGCGCACGCCGGTGGAAACTTCTGAGCCTCTCCCGTGGAACGATGTCCACCATGCGACTTGTGGCGACGTCTTTGTGCAGGCGAACAAAGACATGCACGATTACTCCAAGGCCGTCTATATTCTGAACGAAGAGGTCTTGGATCGATATTGCCAGGAGGATGAAGTCGCACTGGGGCTTTCCACACCTCTCAATGACATCCGCATGGAGTGCTTCCCTGACCACCATTTGTGGCGCCACGATCTATTCGTACCGATCGTCAAGGTCAACCCAAACCTAAATCTGTTCGACGAATTGGGCGATGAGGCGGACCTTCAGCGAGACATGACTGAACTCATGAGGTACGTTGTCAATTCCGAGGTCGTGGTTATCTTCACTCATCACCGGACATGACAGAATCATTCGGGATAATCACAAGCGGCGTGACGGTACGGTCAACCGCACCATCAGAAAGCCAAAGAGCCGTTCCAAGTCCCGAGATAGCGTTGCCACGGTGTCCTGTTGGAGGTACTTGACCACATTCGTGAAATCTATCTGTGGCGCTATGCTAAGCGCGCCTGTCGATGTCGGAAGGCGGGTCGGGAGGCTATGCGCTGACGCTTTGGTGCCGATCCTCCCCCAAAAGAATACATATCTAGTGTATTATACGACTGTTGCGGTTTAATTCACTTTGTGTGCAATACAAATACTATTCACGAGGCTCACAAACTTTTGTATACGATCACACGCCACAGGCTATTGATGACAGTGACGATGATAATCGATGATTAAATTACAAGCACGCGATAGTGAACAGGAACGGATCTAAACACAAGTGGTATATAGTTAGATCCATGGGATGATGGAATAACGGACGAAGTGGGTGGTACAGACAGGTGTGGGGCCTAGACGTGCGGGAGGTTGACAGAAACGAGTCTGGGACCTGCGTACGCGCAAATGGAGACTGAACAGAGGAATACAGTACTAAGAGTCATTGAGTACCAAGGGTCATTGACTATTGGGAGCCATTTGTCGAAGGTGACCTATCCCTGCGAGCCGGGGACTGTGGGGAAGCAGCTTGCGGTGGAGAGTCCCTCGACGGCGAGTCTCGAGCCGATGAAGCTGTCGTTGCCGGCGGCGGGGAGTCTTCCTCCCGATGATTTACCATCGGAGGCAGAGTAGGCCCGTTGTAAGGCTCTAAAGTGTAACGCCTGTGGTCGGGGCCTTGAGGCTCTTGTTGTTGCTGTTGTTGTTGTTGTTGTTGTTGTTGTGGAGGCGGTGGCGGCGGAAGACTGTAGGACATCATGGGCACCGGCGCAGGGGGTTGCTGAGAGGCCAAAGGGTGCATGGGTGGCGAAAAATGCACACCCCCGCCGTCACTGGGACCATTTTGTCTGTCTCGCGCTAGCCTAGCATCACCATTGCTCGGCCTTTTGCCCTTCTCCTGCGCGATGTGTTCCGGGCGCTGGCGCCTATGCGTGCGCTCGAAAAGGCCGCATTTATTGCATAGCACCTTTCCAGGAGTAAGGGTTGACCTTCGCCAAGTAGAAGTGTCGGTTGTATAACAGTTGAAACACCGGCGTCGGACACGGTCTGAAAGTTTCGTAGACGAGTCCTCGGTGTAGGTTATCTGCAAGTATGGCTCGTACTGCGAGGAATAGTGCTGGTCGTGCGGTGGGGGCACTGGCTGGGGCGGCGGAGGCGGGAGATGGTGGGCATACCGTGACCCTGCATGGGGTGGCGGGTATGGCGCCGGCTTGCGGTAGTCATGGTAGTGGTCATAGTACATGGGAGGAGGAGGAGGGCCGGGAGGCCCATCGGGGTACTGTTTTGGCCAGTAGCCATTGACATGGTGCTGCTGGACCGGGTATGGGCCAGGATAGACATTGCCATTGTGCACTGGATAGGGGTGCGACATGCTGCTGCCGGCGCTGGGCTGCGCGAAAAAAGTAAGCAAGTGAGATGGAAAAGAATGTGGCGTCCATACCTCGTCTTCCCGGCGCCTATCTTGCTCATCGTCGAGCGCTGGGTCGATCGCAGTTCGCGGGGGCATGGCGTCGGTGCCGGCGTTAGGAGGCGACATGGGCCGCTCGCTGTGGACGACGGCGGTGAGCGGAGCGGGCGGCGGGGATGTTGTGATAGGAAACCAACCTGTCAGTGAGAATCTTCCTGAGCATCAATCAACGCGCTGTTGATTGCCGCAGAGAGGTAAGTTCAATTTTTTCAGACTCCGCTCGTCCCGGTCTCATTTCATTACTCCGGCACGCTATCCGAGGCTCCGAGCTCGCTCTTGCCAAACACAGACGTACCAGACATACTACTTATTGCTTGAGTTGGCAGATGACATGGGCTCGGCCCCGCGCATTATGCTGGATAGCTCACAGCTAGGTAGGTCTTGGCGCCATGATCTCTGCGCCACTTTCATCAAGTGTTGAACCATTTCTGGTCTGCCTCTGGCTGCCTGCTATTCAAGTCTTACCGACTCAGAGCGTGGCTATCGGTGTGTCCCTTCTGTCTTGACTTGTTCGACGTACGAACTGTGCTGGGAAGGGCCGGCTCGCTCCCCAGTAATCACTTTGCTGGCTTGAGCCTCTTTTAATTTACGTTCAAGTCAGGCATACCACAGCTACCCGATCAACGGTCACCTTCACTGCGTTCTTCTTGAGCTCGATTCAATGGAAGTCCAGTTTCACGGCCCGGGATGTCTCGAGGACAGTCCACTTTCGCAATGCGCTCTCGTAGCCCTATCACATATTACTCCACGGTTGCTTTTCGGTACGTGGAACCTCATCAGGTGGCTATTTTTGCATGTACTACACCTCCAACGCGCGATGCTCACCACGGTTGACCGTCAATATCTCGGTCCTATGAATTTCCGCACCCTCTTATATGTCTCCAGTCCCTCAAATTTGTACTGTCAAGCTCTCTGCGATGCTCTCAGTACTAGTCTCTATCGCTCTTATCTTGCCTCCTGTGCTTTCACACTGTGCGTCGCGTTTTTCTATTGCAAAGTACCTCTCAATAACCTTGTCCTCTGTATAGACACCTTCCCAGACCTCATAGCCAATGGCACGACGTCCACCGACTGGCAGTACGTTCGCGTGACGGCGAATCACTACACGAACGGCCCTGTACGTATCTTTTGCCTTGATATCTTGGGCTTACCCCTCTACAGGTGACAGATGTCACTAGCAGCGCCATCCGGTGCTACGAACTCGACGATACTGTGGCCAGCTCAACCGGAATTGCCACCGTCACTGCGGGGTCCACTGTAGGCTTCAAGGCAGACAACACCATGGGCCATCCTGGCGTGAGTGCCCAAAACTGCTAACTCTGCACGGCGTTCATATGATCAGCGTAGTATTTCTCCGCGTACATGACATCTGCAACTCCATCTGCCAACTCTACAAGCGCCGGGCTCGGTAGCACTTGGTTCAAGATCTGGGAATGGTCGCCTACGTACTCCGCCAGCACCGGACTTGTCTTCGATTCTGAGAGTCAGTCTGCATATCTCTTGTCGAGGCCGCCCACTGAGCTGAACGACCAGATATCAATCAGTTCACGTTCACGATTCCTAAGAGCCTTCCGAGCGGGTATGGCTTTCACGTCCGCTTCACAACGTTCTGAAAAGTCACGGCACACAGACAATATATCCTTCGAGGCGAACAAATCGCTCTCCATGTAGCCTCATCCACCGGTGGAGCCCAGTTCTACATCGGCTGCGCCCAACTGAATGTCGTGAACGGAGGAAGTGGCACACCTTCCCCTACAGTGGCCTTCCCAGGCACGTTTCTTCATTTCCATTCGTCCGTCAAATTGTCTCATGGATGAGCGCGATCAGATGCATATAAGGCGACCGACCCAGGAATCCTTATCAGTATGTTCATCACTCGTAAATCTACTGATTCTGCTGACGAAGGTGTAGACATATACTCGTTGCCCAGCGGATACACTGGATATCAGGCGCGTAAGTGAATCTGAATCCATTGCAAGTGTAAGCACTCATCCCGCTCCAGCTGGCCCCGCTGTTTGGTCAGGATGAGCGACTATCAGACAGTACCATTGGTCTCGTCCGCGTCTCCTTGTGTTCACATTATCCATACAATATACAGAAATGTCCTGCTGGTATCATTCTATCACCACGATCCCTTCCAATTTTCTCTTCTCATCCTCAAACAGCGAGTACCGTTTACACGAGACACTCCATTGAATGCTCCCCACAACAAGATCTAACAGGGACTCCGCGAATCGACTGAGCTTTCCTTGATACTCGGAAGGGAACAACGCAGGCAGCTGCGCCTGACACTCGACAAAGCGGGCCAATATGCGAGAAAATTCCTTAGTCGCGTAGTCTATTGCCGCTTGATGGTCTCCGTCGACGACGGGCACGCTTGGATCCTTCATCGATACGGTAATGTAGTTGTGAAGCGCGCCGTCTTCAAGGTACTCCTTTCGGTAAGAGTAGAGGTCCTGAAACCCGGTGTTAGCCGCGTCAAACACCATAGCGCGACGCGCACATTTGCAAGTCCTCCGAGATCAAGAGTCGCGTTCTTCATTTCCACGATGATTGGGTGTTCGAGGACTTCTGCTGGAAGGTCGATGTCGAAAGTCCAGCGTGCAAGCTCTATGAATGGGGCTATGCCCACAGATGCTCGTCGAGTCTCGGAATATGCAGCAATGGTAACAGGCTCTGCTGACTCTCTGTCCAGAACTTCCTGATAAACACCATCGGCTAGGACTTGGTTGCTCGCGATGAAAGCATCCTTGAATGGCGGTTGGATTTCTGGCATGAACTTCGTTGTCAGGCTTCATTGATTTGAGTTCAGATTAGAGCAAGAGACTTGGAGGCGAGGATGGAGTAAACGTACTGTTTCATGACGAGAGCCGGACCTTTCAGTCCTTCGAGGTCATCACGTCCTGACAGAAGCCCCATGAAGATATCAGTCCACTTCTTGGACTCAATGCTTGTAGCAGGAGTGTCTCTGTGAGGAGATGAGATTTTCATAACTCATGCGAGCGGCCCGGTCCCTACGTCAGACGTTCGAGGACAAGGAACATCATCATCCAGTCCAGACAGACGCGCAGATGGGCTAGATCAGAGTCAGGAAATGTCCGAGCGATCAGCAAGGCGAGCTCTGCTTTCTTCCATGCCTGAAACACAGGGCGTGAGCGTCAACCCGGCAGTATGGCGGGCGCATCACCCTCCAAATACTCACCTGCTTGTGTGTCGCGCTAAGAAATTCTGCGTCATCGATCCACGCGATATAGCTGGCCTCCAGAGCCTCGAAATTGGGGTTGTTCGGTTTCTCATACTTCGGTAGAGTCTGCAGGCCGAGCAGATGAGTGAGGCGGTACTGGATAGGCATGGCCGAGATGAACGATTTTTGCCAAGTCCAAGTCTTGCACTCGGTGCTTTCAATTGAGTCAATTATTAGACCGTGTGCCCCGGAATAGAATGATGGGGCGAAGCAAGTGAGATTCATGATTCATCAGACTTCTGGTAAGTACATGCAGATGCCCAGGCGCGGCCTGATTAGCACTCTTTGACTTGGAGTCTCTTGCACATTCGCACGGATGCTGGCAGCCTGCTACCGCTCGCGCATCTCAGTACTACTACACTCTCAGTTCTCAGTTCTCAGCTTACTGCGACACTATCTATTTATCTACATCAGCTCCGACGGCAATCTCCATTCGGGCCAGACTCCATGCCGTGTAATTTCTGAATCCCGACAGCCCTGAGATATAACTTCCTCACGCCCGGACTCTACGCCAAGTTTGTCGACATACGAGTCTTCTCACCTGGATTCCTGTCACTGTGAGCCCGGGCGCTCGACACATGACACGCAGAGAAATCCCCTTGATACAGTATATCGCTTGACGAATCCGGAGGCAACAGCATGCATCGATGATGTGGCCAATACCATGGAGCAATCATCTGCAATCATGTGAGCATCTGATTCCAAGCGAGGCGTAGATTCGTTGGTGAACGTACGTTGCCTGTAACTTCTATCAGCCGTCTTTCTTACCGCCGAACTTCGTTCCTCTCAACTTCCTCCTCCCTCGTCACGGTGTACAGTCTCAAGGCCTCGAAGCGGAGTTCAGGAAAGGATACACTTAGACTGTCATGGCCTCCCCTGCAGAGCTTGCTGCTATCCTTCACTCCCTACGGGAGCTCTTCGGGACGTGTCTCATTGGCTTCACTATCGGAACAACGTAGGAGCCCACCGCCCGCGCGTCTTAACGTGTTTGGCTGAGTAGTGCATGTTTTCAGTTTGTATGGAGTTTCGATGCTACAAGCCTTCCTGTACTTCAGAGTTTATACCAAGGATCATTGGACCTTGAAGACAACAGTAAGTGGCGTTGCGGTCACACAACACCGTGTACTCATTGCCCTCAGGTCGCTTCTCTCTGGTAGGTTGGGCGGTTAATAATAACAAGCAGTTCATCGTGATTGACAACCGCAGGACTTTGGATACGCTGACGACCATCCTGGTTGCCCACTCACTCTATGTCTATTTCGTCCTGAATTTCGGGAAGAGTCTGGCGATAAACTTCATCATTCCTTGGCATGTCTCTTTTCATAACGTTTTGCTTTGTCCTGACGACTACTCATCTCAGGAGCTTCATTGTACGTCCTACGAAAATCTCGTTACGCCATTTCACACTCACAACATATAGACCGAGAAACTGCTAGTGGTGCGTTCCGCAAGGGATCCCGATCAACAGACACATTGACCCATGTTCAAATAGACAGTCATCACACTCATAGCTCAGCTGTAAGTCTAGCGCTTACAATCCAGTGTATCCTGCTCAGAGTGACTCTTCAGGTTCTATGCACGTACCATATGGAAAGGTACGAGCTACTGGATGCGTCTGCTCCGCAACTCTCGAGGGCTTACCTCGGTACATCACAGTCAGCTACAATTCGCTTGTGGTTGCCATTATTGTCGGTACCAATCCTCCAGTCGAAGATGTTCACTGCTGATCATGACTGAAAAATTATAGGTCGTGTTTGCTGTCGTGGCATTCGGTGAGTTCTTCGTGCCTCCGCTCTCAACTGTCAGACTGAAGCGTCAATTGTCTAGGCCTTGGAATTGGTGCGATCAGTCGTGAAATCGTCCATTATACATGTCTGACTTGCGACTCCTCGAAGTTACAACGGTCCATCTGTAGGGTTTTCCCCCAGTCTTAGTCTACCTCCAAGCACTCAATATTCGTGCAACAGCTTCCAGAATCCGTCCTTGACAGCGATCTCTTTACGTCAATTCTCGGTACGAAACTCGAAGGAAACGGGGAATCCTCGACTGATTGCTTTCCGCAGATCATTAGTGGCCTAGTTCAAGGATTTGCAGCCTTGAACGACATTATCATCACCTTAGCGCTATGTTACTTCTTGCATGTCAAACGGCAAGAAGCGATGAGGTCGTATGTCGCTCATTTGCTTGCTGCAGTACTTCACTCACATCTCAACCCAGAACTGGCCACATCATTGACAGTCTTATTCTCTACGCTGTAAGCCGAGGTGAGCGAGGCTTCACCCTGCTGACTGAGCGTCCTGTTGATTCATGAGACCCAGGCGTCCTGACGGCGTAAGTGTTTGTTTCAGTAGTATTGCGAGAAGAGATCATGAGAGCAGTTTCCCCAAATAGTATTACCCAGATACTGTTCCTCGTGTTGGTAAGTTCCTCCCCGCCGTCTCTTCTGGTCTCGGTATGATGCTGACTGACAAAGAACGTTGGTCTCCCTCACGACACATACTGGCAGCCCTTTCATCAGGCAGTTGGAAAACGTAGGCTGCAGCAGTTACTTTTGTCATTGTGACGAAGCATTGACTCAATCTGTTCTCAGTCTATGTGAACTCAGTCCTTGCGACGTGAGCCTCATACTTTATGCTGGGAAGGACCAAGCTAACGCTCTTCTAAGACTGAATGTCAGGAAGACTTTCAACCCCACCGAGGTGACCTCTGTTGTTGGAATGCCCGAATTCCGTCCACATAACGAGAGGTCTACAGATTACACAACGGACAATGTGAGTGCTTCACACAGCGATCAGGTCCGGACTAGTCCTGTTGAACTGACATACATTCCTTCTAGATTTCAATGCACTCGGTGGGAATGACTTTCAGACCGAAAAGTACAGAAACGCATGTACTGTAAATCTGTTCGGCGGTTTCGTGAGTCGTGTAAGGCATGGAGACTTCAGTCACAATGTACGGTGCGATGCATTACCATTAGTGAGGGCCCAGAGGGTACCAAAGATTAATCATCTGAGGCCACGAGTTCGTGAATTTCAAGGTAGAAGGTCCGCTCCCTCTGAACAACGAGGTGACAACGCCACCATCTCAAACAATTGTCTCTGAAGCTGAATACTTGTGATGGACTTTTGCATACTTGGAAAGAGAAGAAAGAGCAAATAGAGCGAGGCAAGGATTGTGGTAAGCGCAATGAGTGGCGCGCCTCATGCACTGAGTGTTCTGGTTTACCCAAGACTAACACAATCACTTGAGCCAGATGTGGCCCTGCACACCCTCCTCCGCGGGTATGGACGTGGGAACGGTCAGCGGACTCAGCAAAAGAAGCTCAAGGATGGCTCGATGAGGCATGATGCATCAGATGCCCGTTCACGAGAGCAGTACATCCGTATATGAATGCGGATTAGCAACCATTACCGTATGCCGCCATTACCGTTTGCCATGACCATCCCTACTGAAGGTTGCATTCTTCCCGAGCAAGGAAATCCCAGTGACGGCTCCCGCGCCGAGCCCTCCTCTACCCAAGTACGCACCGCAAGTGAGATATGGTCCCCGCTCTCCCGCTGACACTATCATAGCTAGCCGAGAGGTGGTTCCGCAGCTTTGCTAACGCTGTGGCCTTCAAAGACACCACCCAGATTGTGGCACACTTCTTGGCCGATGGCTATTGGCGTGATTTGCTGAGCTTGTCCTTCGATAACCGTACATTGCATACGTCTCCGGTGATCAAGGATTTTCTCGATCAAGGTGACCGCCTTGTGTCCGCTGGTCTTGAAAACCTCGACCTCGAAGGGACACCCACACTCGTCAAAGCCAATAAGGGCAAGTTTCGATCTTCACTCAATGTTCATTCGTTCAAAAGCCGCAAACAGATTACACTTGGATTCAATGTTTCTTCACATTTGAGACGGCAATTGCGCGGGGACGGGGGTTCTTTAGGCTCATGAAAGATACATTAGATGGATGTTGGAAAGCGAAGTGAGTGTACACTTTACGCATTCTGTCCAACAGCAACAGCGCCTGAGGCGTATATGATAGGACGTTGTACACAGGAGTCGAAGAGTGGAAGGGTTTCGAGGAACGAAGAGGCAAGGTATCATGACTTCAGTGTCCAACGAAGGTGCATTGACGGACAATTGTCGGCATTCAGACGCGTCCTGCCGGTGTCGACCACGGGCAACACACAGAAAGAAAAGCTTGGAAGGACCGCCGAGCTGAGAAGAGCAACTTTGCCGACAAGGATCCAACCGTTGTCATCATTGGGGCAGGCCAGTCTGGATTGGCTCTTGCTGCGAGATTGGGACAGCTAGATATTGACACCTTGATCATCGAGTTTGTCCCCGCTGAACCATCTGACTTTGTCTAACAGCTAGTAGTAAGAACGAAAGGATCGGTGACAACTGGCGTAAGAGATATAGCTTCCTTGTTTTGCACGGTTAGTCAATCTGGCAATCTCAAAGTTCAGCTAACAGACCGTTCAGACCCCGTTTGGTATGACCATCTCCCATACATTCCATTTCCCGATACCTGGCCAATCTTGTGAGTACACAGACATACGACCGTCAATCTGTTCCATTTCTGACAAACGACATCGAAGCACGCCGAAAGACAAATTGGCTGACTGGTTCGACGCCTATGTGAGACGTCTTCGAAGATAGTGTGAACTGATCTGATATAACATTGCAGGCAAAATCTATGGAATTGAATGTCTGGATGCAGAGCACGATCAAAACTGCAACTTACGATAATGAGTCAAACACTTGGACAGTCTCTATTACGCGTCCAGACGAGGCGGAGCGCGTTTTGAAGCCAAAGTTTGTGGTTGTTGCAACCGGACACAGTGGAGAGCCAAACATTCCTGTCTTCAACGGACGAGAGTTGTTCACCGGGCGCATCTGTCACTCGAGCCAGCATACCACAGGCAGCGACTATAGAGGCAAGAGGGCCATCGTTGTGGGATGCTGTAACAGCGGGCATGAGTGAGGCACCTCCCTCACATGGCATGTAGCACAGACTGACTGATAGTGTCAGTATTGCGCAGGACTTTTACGAGCAAGGCGCCGAGGTCACACTGGTTCAGCGGTCAAGCACCTACGTCATGTTAGCTGCAACAATTGTATGTATGCCTCTGTGAGGACTGATCTTCAAACGTGTCAGGTCATCGGAGAATGGTATCTCAATCCTCTTTCGCGGTCTGTATGAAGAAGGAGGCCCAGCAACTGAAGACGCAGACATCATTTTCTCCTCGACACCTGTCCCTATGTGGGAGGTGAAACCTTCCTTTCCTACTTCCGACATGATTAACAGACAACACAGATTCTGCACAGATATGTCACGGAGGAAATCGCTGAGGCAGATAAAGAAACCTTGGAAGGACTGCGTAACGTCGGATTCAATCTTGACTTCGGTAAGCATTTCGATAAGTTTGGGTTTAACGTAAAATTGAGTCTGGTTGCCTCCTTAGGTCCCAACGGCGCAGGTTTCCTCATGAAGTACTTCACACGTGGTGGAGGATATTGTGAGCTCGAGTATCGCAGTCGAGAAACAAGTTGAAGAGCACACCTTTGAAGATCTTGACGTTGGCGCTTCCCAACTGATCATTGACAAGAAGATCAGATTGAAACAAGGACATGAAATCAGTAAGCTTTCCTGTCTACTTGTCAACGTTTGGCTGACAGTCTCGCAGGCCATCTCACCGAAAAGTCAATTGTGTTTGATGATGATGACGAAGTCGAGGCAGATATCATTGTCTTGGCCACAGGCTACAAGGTAAGCACCGTTGGCATGTAAGCTACCTTCATTCGAGAAGGCCTGAATGGTGTACTGCAGAATATGAGAACAACCGCAGTTAAAATCCTCGGGGCAGAAGCGGAGCGCATGAGCGAGGTGTGGGGTCTCGACTCGGAAGGGGAACTCAAGGGAATCTGGAGGAACTCTGGTCATCGTAAGTCTGCATCTAACAACACATCACAAAGTCACTGACCGTCAAGCAGCCGGAATCTACGCCATGGGCGGTAACCTCGCTCATGTTCGTTTCTGGAGTAAGCGCCTCGCACTGAGAATCAAGGCGCAGGTTGCGGGACTTGCGCCTATGTCAGCATGAAGGATGTTATGATCGTTAGTGACGAAGTTGGTGTTCTGAGTTAGGCAGTGTGATTTGATACCGTGGGAGTCAGTAGGACACAGCTCAGCGAGGCAGGATCACGGAGACACAAGTTGTGTCCCTGGATCCTAGGCGCAAATTTAGTCATACAGACCTGCAACTGGACTAGGTACAGCTATCTGAGACTGGAGAGCGTGGTAGAAAGATGCAATATCAACATGCAATGAACTAGGCGGGAAAGGTCCGAAGGCGATTAAGGCCACAATGGCGCAGTTGCCGACCCAGTACCGACCTAAACGCCTCCGAGTCGTGGCCGCATCCTCTTGCACCCCAGGCATCCTGGAGCATGATTCCAAGTCAGCCTATTGCTGTCATTGGCACATTTGCTAACCCGACACAATTGAGATTGCGGACGAGGACGTGAATAGTGCACTGAAAAAGCAAGGTCACAGTGGTGGCGTACTCAAGCCACCGTGCGAATTGCAGCGCCGATTGCTTTTCCCATTTAGGCAATTGTGACTTGGCCGACAGTGGCCCGACACTGACAACATATTGCTTTCAGCGCTAGCGCTGGCAACGATAGATACTCCGAAAGACTCTAGCTATGTAGGTAGCAGGACAAAGAATGAGCTTGTTGTTGATCATCTTGACTACCAATCAACTATATAGTACATACTGAGTGAGACCAATTTGTGATCAGACTGGAATCGGACATTGTATGCTGGTCCATTCGAGGACGAAGAATGTTTCAGCAGGAAGTTGAAAGTGTGGCGTAAGTACGTAGGGTTAGGGTTAGGACACTCTCCCGACCAAAAAAAAGGAGGCCCACCCAGCCAGAGTGGCCAAAGAGGGACAGGAAAATATTGAGACGGTGCATAAGCCGAAGCCTATACAAGCCGCAGACACCCTCTGTATGGACAAGGTCGCCGTGCTATGGAGGGTTTCCACGGCCCACAAATCCGGGACGTGAAGGGACTTGTGCCATCAAGGTAAGTATGAGGTGTTAAGATGTCCAAGCGCCCGCTTTATACCTAGCGAAAGCGCACGGGCCATTCCGACCCTGTCTACCATTCATGGTATCGATCGGCGGGCCCCCCTTCAAGTTCCAGTTCTCAGGCTTAGAATCTTGGCCTCGTTTGACCAATATTTCGAAAAAACGACAGTTGGTCAACGCGGCGAGTGATTTTCATCAAACGCAGTCATAAAGCAAATGGGAACTGCTGACAATGAGTGGGAGAGCAATGGGAGAGGGTCCTCGGTAATCCCCGAAGTGGATCGCTCAGGATGTTGCATGCCCTGCGTGATAGTACTAAGCGCCATCTCACCTTTCAAACCTTCATAACATTGAAGAAATTTATCAACCAAGAATAATTTGTTTCACACTAGGTCAGACTGGCGTTAGATCTCTGGATTGATTTGATCCAGATAATAATATCAATTATGATTCCTGGCTCTTTGGTCGTGGGCGGAAACGCCTTTCTCAAGGGAGAGGAATCTCTCTTCAATATTGTTGCGCAAGTAATATGTGTGTCAAGCTGTCAGCGACGGTGAACAAAACTATCTGCGCGCAGGAAGGCTTGCGAGTCCATACAAATGTCGGACAGCTCCCACCATGGCCCCTTGCTCGTGACTAAACCTTTACAACTCTTCTTGTGCCAACCAATGTCCCGACGTGCCCGACGCACATATGTGCCCTTGTCCAAGAATAGGCGACACTCAAGTCGAATACAGAACGAGCCCAGGTTCGGCGTTTGCGACTAGGTCGCGCAGCTTTCCCAGCGCTAATCAATGCTCCTGACGGACGCACATCTGCACGCAGCGCCTTCTGTAAAGAATCCTTGACTCGTGCATCATTCTCAAAGCGGCCACCGGGCTCCGTCTGCCATGATCGTCGACTCTTCGACGTTCTTGTGGGACCACTTTTTCCAGGATAGTCGTCTTGCCTTGTCCTCTTTGCGGAAAGTATTTCAATGCGGAGGCACGTCGTGTCCTCCTTACGCTTCATTAGGCTGAAGGGATGCACGCATGGCATACTTATGTCCGGATGATTCTGGCGCACTCGACGTCTGTGCCAAGCAATGGTTTCCTGTTGGATCGCCTTGCAGTTGGCCCGAAGTATGGTCAAGATTGACCTCATCTTGGGGGCACAAATTCGCCTGCTTTGTACTCAGTGGATCGTCAGATATAGAGTCGGAATAACACACAATTCAGAGGGTAACTGTAATCGTATGATATCGGACCACGGAACAGTAATCTAAATTGAAGAACAAGACCAACGTGGTCGCGTTCAGGTCCCGGCTATCGTCCAGTGGCAAGATCAGTCCCGCGAGCTCTATAGAGAAACGCGTGGGCTGGGTAGAATACAGCTGGTCGGACTTGTCCCAGAAGGGAACAAGGCCAGGACCCAGAAATTCCTTTCCGGGGCATGCTTCTTCGACCCAATTGATGCGCGAGTGCTGTTCGCCCTGGATAGCCCTTGGCCGGTCCCTTTCAGTGCCTGGGAACCACTTTCGTGGCGGATGGCTTTATCATATAAAAGACCGTCGCAATGTCGCATTTCTGCACCCACCTCTGCCGGTGTCAAGTTCATCATGGTCGCCCTCGCCGTTTCCTTCGTGCTGCTCAGCTTCCTCTCGCTCTCGCTGGCGTCGCCGACCCTCGTGCTTGGGCACACTCGCGCGAGCCGGAGCGTCTTTTGCAGCACTTTCAAGACCGGGGCGTTATGTCCGCGCGACACGCTTGTCCCCAACGTATCTACGAGCCTTGGCACGGCGCAGGGCGCGGTCGACGGCGCCGCTGTTCGTTTTGCCGTCCGGTACGCCGCCGCAGGACGCTGGCAACACTCTGCAGTGGCATCGAACTGGAGGCTTCCGTGAGTGGCACTGACCAAGTGATCGACGCGGAACGCAAACTAATCTTATCGCAGCAATAACGGGACCAGTGCTGCGGCCATGCCTCTTGGTTGCCCCCAGGACGGACTCGACTCCTTCTCCGAGGATTGTCTGAGCATGGTGCTCTATGTTCCCGCTACAGCTTCTGTCGACGATGAGCTCCCCGTCTTGGTGTGGTAAGTGATCCCATCCCAACATACACCGTTCTCCATCTCATACCACGCCAGGATCCATGGAGGGTCATTCTACTTCGGTTCCTCTAACGACTTTGGCCTCGATGGTTCGAAGCTTGCCACGGCTACGAATTCTATTGTTGCTGTCATTCAATACCGTCTGGGCGCTGTACGTCTTCCTTCCCATGGTGACATTATTGTTCTTGCTTACCGAACATCTCAGCTTGGCTTCATGTCTCCCGATGGAACGACCAATCTAGCAGTCAAGGATACCATGAACGCCATCTCGTTCCTGCAGAATACAGTACCTTCCTTCGGAGGTAGTAGCTCCAAAATCACACTGGCGGGCCAAAGCAGTGGGGCAGGAATGATTCGTGCCCTTCTCGCTACCCCCTCTGCCTCGAGCTTGTTCACGTCTGCTATCCTTCAGTCTGACCCTATGGTATGTTCATCTTGAATCGCATGAACTGGTGCTGACGTCCCTTTCAGGATTATGGCTTCCTGACACCCGCCACTCAGGATACATTGCAGACCTACTACAACTCTGTGATTGGCTGTTCCACCTCCGACACTGACTGCTGGGACGCCCTGTCACTGACTGATATTTTGAACGCACAATCAGACCTTCTCGATCAGGCGTCCACCCTCGATGCCTCCACTGGTGCCGCCGAACCCATTCGTCCTGTCCGAGACGGCACTCTCATCACCTCTCCTCTCGACAGCTCTGCCGCTTTCCCCTCCGTCAGCAAGACGATTCTGCTCACAAATGTGAAGGATGAAGCTGGAGCTACCATTGCATCCATGTTCTCTTCCCCCGTCCCCGCAGACTACTTCAATTTCACCGTCGAACAAGCTTACGGAGCCGACATGGCAGACACTCTCATTGCCTCCGGCTACTATCCTCCCATGGAGGACAGCAACGGTGACGAAGACGGTCGTCTCCCCCTCGTTGTTGTCGGCACAGATCAAGTCTGGCGGTGCCCAACCTGGTCATTTGCTCGAAAATGGGCCCAAAACGGCGGTAAAGTGTATGTGGGAATGTACACCGTTGGGGCTGTCTACGATGGGAACACTTACGACCTCTGCACTGCGGAGGGTGCGGTGTGCCATCAAGCAGACATCGAGATTGTGTTTGGCTCAGTGCCCAGCCCCACAGCCGCCCAGAGCGCGTTGATTCAGGAAGTGCAGGCCCGCTACAAGTCATTCTTGTATAACGGCACCCCCAACCCGAGCGGTTACGCTACTTGGTCTACCTCTGGCCCTTCGACTATCAACGCCCTGAACCTCGGCGGCACCGACGCCATCGACCTCGCAGCTTGCGACCCCTCCTTTTGGGGAGATGCCGTCCCATACGACTATCAAATTTACGATATCTAATGTAAGGGTATCCCAGCGACAGGATACATTAATCAGTTTTGGCATTCGCACAACGTCTTTCGTACCGCATAATCCTTTGTATTGCTATTTTCCGTCTAACTTTGTCGTGCTTCTCGTATTCTTAACCACTGTAGCCTACTTATTTCTACCATCTATTCATCGCTAGAACTGCCCCACAAATGTATCCCACCAATTGAAAACAATAGTAGCACGGCGCCTTGAAACAGAACTCAATGCAACGTGGGAGCCCTGGAATACAATGCTTTCTAGACTTGCCCGAGGCACTGGCAGCACTTACGGCGTTCAACTAAGATAAGAACAAGGTCAATCAGTGCTCCATCTCCTTGCAGAACAAGAGAGCTATCTGTGGGTATTCAATACAATGCTTCCAATCAAAGAGTTACAATTTTGCCGTGTCGTGGTACACATGTGGCTCTATCTCGGTGAATATATCGAAGTTTCTCTGCAGATCTATCTTCGTCGTGATCTGCGAATATATTTTGAATACATCTTATAGCTGGAAACTGAACAATGACTTACCCCTCCCTTAGAGAAAGAACACTGTGCGCGATGAAGTCTACCCGGTGATCCTCCCCTTGTCTCGTCACCTTCGTATGTCAAGATACCAGACGTCCCGTCACTCGACAGGCTTCCAGGGAGCCGTTTCGGATTGAAGACCATCTTACCATAGAGACCATTGGAGAGTTCGACTATCTGGTCACGCGAGGAGAGGCCTGCTAGGGTGTGAAGAATGTAGTACTGTGGCGGCATGAAGGTGATCTTGCCCTGCCGAAATTCCGAGATCCAGGCAGCGGGTGTCAAGAACCGCGCAGAGATCACTTCTTGTCCGCCATCTGATGAACGAGGGATCAATACGAAGCGCGACGTTTTGGCGAAAGGAAGGAAAGAGCGGGACCTGGTGTTGGTATCTGCTGTTCTTTCTGTCCTGAAGAGAACCCAGCCGCCGACGATGAAGGAAGGAAAGCAACAAAAAAGCTGGCCCTAAAACGTCTGCTTTTCGGTGAGGTTTCAAAGTGGTAAAGGTACCGGTGCGGAACACTGACCTGGGAGCTTCGACAGGCGTGATCCATTCCGTGAAGGGCATCAAGGCGTTCACGTCCACTTCCAGTCTATGTTCGGCCAGAAACTCAGAAAAGGTCCTCTTCTGCGCATGCACATCACAGCGAGCGGCCTCCATCACAGCAGCTTCAGGCATAGCAGACGCAGGCGAAGCCAGGAGTAATCCAGATTCCTCGAACGTCTCGCGTATCGCAGTCATCTTCAGTGACGTATCTTGCTTTTTGTCAAAGTTCCCGCCAGGAAAGACCTACAACGGGGAAGGAAGCACGATCAGCAGTAGCCTACATGCACCCACGACCCAGGAACTTACATGAACACCTGCGAATGTGCTAGCTTTGGGATTCCGATGTACGAGAAGCACCTCGTTGCGCTCGTTTACAACGACAAGGCTAGCAGAGGGACGCGGTGTGACACTGGCAGGCGCTTTAGTGGACATTAACCGGTGCGAGAGGGTTTGCGATAGACGCCATGCCAAGTTCATCTTTATAGTATAACGCATAGTGTGCCGAAGGGTCTATCGAGATCGTGCACGGTCATAGGCTTTATGCTCAAGCCGGTATAGCCGGCATTGCTGATAATGAGAGTCGTTGGATGTACAAGAAACAAGTTGTTTATATGTGATTGGAAGTAATACATCAAGTGCGTAGTATGCGTTAAAATTGATTAGAACGTGTAAAAAGGGGCATTTCACTTTGCAAGTCCTTTCACCACCTCTTTCCATTTCTGCAAGATTATCAGGATGAAAGGCGGGGCAGGGTCAACGAGGTCAACTTACACCGTGCTCCACGGTTCGGAGATCAGGTATCAGCGCAATGGACACCATATACCTCCCCAGCTTCTCCAGCTCTCGATCCCGAAGCGCCTCTGGCGTCGCCGCGCCCTTGAAGGCAGAAATTTTCAGCCCTTCCCCGGGATTCAGCGCAAAGTTTCGACCCAAGTCGTCAATGTGAATCGTATTTCCGGCGTTACTAGATGGAGTTCAGGAGATTACAACGGAGCGGGTAGTGACTCGACTTGCAACTCGGGTATCAGGTTCCATATAATCTGCAGAGGCTTGACATGATGCTGCCACGTTTTCTTGTCGCGCTCACCAAAGACGCTGAACATGTTCGTCTTGTCTAGGACTGCGAAGTATATGAATCACACGTCGGAAATGCAAGAGTGCGGCCGACCAAAAGATATCTACGAGACGTCAGACCATTACTGAGCAACATCGTTCTGATACTAACCTGGTAGTTGTGGTTTCCACCAACCATCTCAAGTTCGACAAGCTTGGTTTCTAACCAAATCCAGCTCGTTTGGCTCCTGTTCCCCAATGAGCTCAAAAGAGTTGGTGAACTTGCTACGAACCATATACATACTACACATCGGGTTAGACAAAGTAAGGCAGTCATAGCAAGACTCACTATCATAAAAAGGGTATATCAGCTCAAGAAACTCGTGTAGACCGGGACGTGCGCATTCTGCAGGGGGAAGGCTTCCAGTGGTCAACGGTTTCGTATCCAAAATGGCTACAATCGCCATATTAGCCTCAATTGGTGGTCCTACCAAGTCGAAATACCTACTGTAATCGATATCTAGTACGGCGAGCTTCTTTCCTGGGCGTATTGGATGGATGAAGTTGATCTTGGTGGATTTGGTGTATTCTTTCACTTTGCGGATATTTCTGGGGTCAGTGAGATACTTGTTGGTTGTAGAGGAAGACATGATTTCATCAAGGTCGAGGTCGTTGAACACGTCTGGAAGAGCTTCAAGAACTGCACAACCATAAGCTGAGAGGGTGGTGGGCAAGAGGCATTCGTACGCGATGGATCCCTGAGCTCTTCGCCTTCTGGCGTACCAACGAGAGTGAACTTCTTGCCAGCTGTGAGTTTGAGATCGGACACGCGCTCCTGGTCTGGCGGAAGCTTGCCCTTGACGAGCCCCAAAATCTTCTGACGTTCCGGAGGTACTCTGGTCAGAACATGCAGAGCAAGCTTGAGATCGTAGACCCTGTCCAGCATATTCGTTGAGGATAAAGAGAACAATGCAACGCTGGCCATCGCACACCTGTCGCTGTCGGCAATGTCAAGCGTATACTGGATTCCAGACCACGTAAACTGCAGCGTCGTCCAGTTCTCGACGATTCCAGCGTCATCCTGTTTGTCCTTTGGGCGCCGCCGCGTCAATATTTGATCTACACCGTCTCTGGTGGCTCACCTCCGTCATCGTGATCCTCGCCACTGTGGAGGGTTCGATTTGGGCCGCCTCTTTGGCCTCAGTGTCGTCGACAGCGGTCGTTTGGATGGGTATGGGTGACTCCATGGCGGTCGATAAGCAAGGAACTATGGTGACAGCTGAGTCGCGTGACGATCGCGTCTGGAAGTAAACCACACCCCTGGTACACCCCTTTCGTCATCAATTGTGGCGGGAATTGGGCAAGACAGTGCGCGTATACAACAAGAACTTGTGCAGCGCAGAACAAGGCAACGAGCCAATCATCAGCATGTCGCAATCCGACGCGCAAAGACGCGTGGACATTCAACCATACGTCAATGTGTCCAAAACGCTGATGGATTCCAGTCTGTTGCCACAGGCGACAAGTCATCCTCATCTCCCCACCATAAGCTTGCTTCAGAGAGTCTCAGATCAAACCGAAGCAGGCGGTCGAGTACGGTCGCAAGCCTTAATTCAAGGTGATAACAAGTTGCGCCTCGCTGACAGCGATTGCCATAAATGGCAGACAGGGTCGGAATGGCCCGTGCGCTTTCGCTGGGTATAAAGCGGGCGCTTGGACATCTTAACACCTCATACTTACCTTGATGGCACAAGTCCCTTCACGTCCCGGATTTGTGGGCCGTGGAATCCCTCCATAGCACGGCGACCTTGTCCATACAGAGGGCGTCTGCGGCTTGTATAGGCTTCGGCTTATGCACCGTCTCAATATTTTCCTGTCCCACTTTGGCCACTCTGGCTGGGTGGGCCTCTTTTTTTTTTTGGTCGGGAGAGTGTTCTAACCCTAACCCTACGTACTTACGCCACACTTTCAACTTCCTGCTGAAATATCCTCGTCGTCGGATGGACCAGGATACAATGTTCACTTCCATGTCCGATTCCAGTCTGATCACTCGGTATTCACTCAGTATGTACTATATATTTGATGGGTAGTTAACATGATCAATAATAAGCTCATTCTTTGCCTGCTACCTACATAGCTAGAGTCATTTCAAGTATCTATCGTTGCCAGTGCTAGCGCTGAAAGCAATAATAATAATAATAATAATAATACACGGCGCGGTCCCACTTGGAACAGCCGGAAGTGAGGCCATCCTGGAAGGCGAGGTCACCCCAAGCTAGGGGGCGTTCTACCCTCCGCTGATACACCCCACCCGAGCAGAATCTAGACAAAGCAAGAGAAAGAGCCCCCAGAACCCAAAGTGATAGAAAATGACAACTGGATAACCTCAGTCCAACACATCTGCACGCACACCAGAACCCCCATCAATCATCCTCCATCGCCAGAATCTCGTCGGAAGTCAGCTCGGTCGGGAGCAAGTTCAAGCCACCGAAAGGTTTGCCAACCTTGTAACAAAGGGCGGCTACACGCTTCACGTAACGCCGTGACCCTATCAGTGTCTTGAGAAGCTCAACCGACCCGAGGTTGGCTCGCCAACGTCTCGTCGTGCCATCATCCACCGCCGCCCAAAACCTCGTTCGTTCCGTGGCCCAATCGTCCCCAGCAACGCACTCTAGAAGCATGTGCTCGGGAGTTTCAGCCACAGTGTGACAGTGCCGGCACATGTGCAGAGAGGAAGGTGGCCGCCCCTCACTGTGCACACCTCGGAGAGAGTGGCCCCCGAGCAACACTCTCGTCAACGCGGTGCGGTGCTCGGGGATAGACACCTCAACCAGGTAATGGCGTAGAATGCAAGCCACACGCTTCCCTCCACCCTCCAGCGGCTCAACTCGACCGCGCAGCAAGTACAGGCGGGTCATGCACTCTGCCATCAGAGCCGTTTTCGAGGATGTCTGTAACTTGGCCATCAGATCATCCAGGTACGCTGCATCTAATGAAGCCACAGCCGGCAGACGACTGAAGCCGGGCAGCAGGTCGCGCAGGACGTGATCCATGTCGCCCAGCCAGGACGCCTTGCCGTGCAGACGCAGAGTGTCGCTCACGCGAAGAGCCCTTGCAGCAAATTGCGAGGGAGGGAGGCTCAGTAGATACTTGAGATAGCGCAAGGTGAGCACAGCTCGACGAATACGAATAGGCAGAACACCTGACTCCGTGAAGAGAACGTCAACGATAGAGCGACTTCCAAGGCCGACGATGCGACGAAGGCAGGTCTTCTGAACCTTTTCGAGCAGTGCGAGAGCAACGGGATCGACATCAGGCATGACTTCGCATCCGTGGATCAGGTGGCAGTCCACTAACGCATTGTACAGCTGCAGTGCGACCTTTGGCGGCATCGTACCACGTCCAACAACGGACTCGGTTCCGAACAAGCCAGCCAGGGCACTGACCTCCGCCGCCTCTGCTTTCGCCTCGTAGTGTTCACGGAAAATATTTGCGTGCGTGGACTGGAAGTGGACCCCAATGTACTTGTGGGTGGAGGTGAAGGGGATAAGGTCGTCATAGAGTTGGAAACGAGGCAGATGTGCAAAAGGTACGAATGGAGGGCCAAATACCATAGCTCGAGACTTAGACGCATTCACCTGCAGCATATTATCCTTGCACCACTGCCCAAACTTGTGGATGTGTCGCTGGAGGCCGTTCCACGATCGACTGATGAGAATCACGTCGTCGGCGTGCTCCAAGTGGGAGACGACTCGACCCAAAAGATTGGCATCGTCACCATCGACCTCGAGCTCGAAGCCTGCTAGAAAGAGGTTCCATAGCGTTGGTGACGCCGGATCGCCCATCAGGACGCCACACAATGCGTTGAACTCCTCGAACATCTCTCCTCGTGCGGACACCACGTAGGACATCTTGCGGTATAGCATGCGGATCCAATCAAAGTAGCGCCCGGTGAGTCCGTAACGCGCCAGCTTGATCCACAGGCAGTCGTGATTCATTCCGGAGAATGCATCACTGATATCCATAGAAGTGACATAGATTGTCTCGCCCCGAGCGTTCGCCTGTTCGATGATCGTGCGAAGGATGAAGGAATTGTTGTTGGTGCGGAACTTTGCACGGAAGGCATTCTGTGAGGGAGGTATGATCCCAGCCGCCTCTGCCGCCATTGTGAATTTTCGGTTGACAATAATCATAGCGAACTTCAGAAGGCAGCTCTCCAGGCCGATCCCACGATAGTTCTGAGCATCCAGCCGACTCTTGCCCCCTTTGGGGATGCCGGCCAGAAACGTCAAGAACCACGAGGTTGGCGCATCGCATTCGTCAATGCACTCGTTCAGCAGAGTGCACAACATGTCATTGTCCATCTCCTTGATGTACGCGTATGTCACCCCATCGAAACCTGTGCTCTTCCCTAAGGAATGTGTTTCGAGGTGAGTTTTCCCCATCGCCACGTCTGCCCATGTTAAAGGTTCGTTCAGATCGTCGAAGCGAGAAGGGGCACTTCTCTCGGGGATGGCAAATGCTCGAGCCGCGAAACTTTCCGCTGTGCAGCGATCAAAGCCCGCCTCCTCTAAATCTCGTGGGTTCATTCGCTTCTGCAGGACTGCCGTGATGGCAGCCAGCGACACAGAGTCGTGGAGGACTGACCCGTCCTTGTTCCTCCGCAGGCGATTGTACAGACGCCAGAAGCAGGCAGAGTCCGAGGAGGCATCCACAAGTTGTCCGAGAATGGTTCTCTGCACCTGTACGCGATGCGAGCGGCCTCGGTGTGAGTCTATGTTGAATGAACCAGCGCTGGAGGATGCTGTCGCCTTGGTTTGAGTAAGAGGAGGGAGTGTCGAGCAGACTTTGGGGATTGCAGACGGATCCTCAGCAGATACGGGCGGAGGAGCCATACGTGAAGAGACGAGCAGGAGCAGATTGATGTCGTTGCTGGGAAGAGGGAGTCTCGTTCCAGCCTTTGCAAGCTGGTCCGCGGCATCGTTGTGAGCATTCCCAGAGTGACCCCGCACGTGAGTGAAGTGCACAGGGACTGTACGCTGTTTCAGACGGATGCTAATTGCGCGCAGGATATCGCCGTTAGGACATGACCAGTCCATTTGAGCGTTCTGAGGTCCCCACTCGCAAATTGATCGAATAGCATATTCGGAGTCGGTGAATATATGGAGTAGAGTGCTGCACGAGACGCCGAGGAGAGCCGCCAGGATAGCGAAGAGCTCCCCCCTATTGTTTGTTTGATCTCCAGGTACTCGATAAGAGGCGTTTCGTGCAGATCCCTTTCCAAAGAAGACACCGGCACCCGCCTTCGGTGACTTTGAGTTAGTGTCCATGCAGGAGCCGTCTGTGTACACGACCGTGGCCGCTTTGTCCGCAGGCAGTGCCCATCCATATGCCTTACCCGTTGCCACACGTGGATCCGCCTCGGAACTCAAGATGCGATCGAGGAGGTGGTCAAGATGAGTGACAACCGGTAGTGGTGGATGCTTGACGCGTCGACGGTTTTTCCCTCCGTGTAAAGGTGATGAGGAGATGGGAAGGAGAACCTGCAGTATGATCGGGGCATGGTCGGACCAAATGGTCCTGCCCTCGACATCAAACTGAGTGATGAAGGGAAGGCACAGATTGGGACAAACAGCGTAGTCAACCACTGCCCTTCGAGGTGTCCTTCCTTCAACATACTGGAATGAGGTGAATCCACAGTGTGCACCCGGAATGCCCTGAGATCCGTTAAGAATAGTGCAGTCGAGGCGTGCCAATGATGCAAGCCAGGAGTTGCCGCGTGTGTTTGACCGCTGATCCTCCGAGACACGAATGGGATGAAAGGATGACGGTGTGTCGCTACTGGTACGCGCATTTAGATCTCCGAGTAAGAAGTATGGCGTCCCTTCCGCATTGAGATGTCTCAATAGATTGATCAAAGCTATCCATGGGTGAATGTCCGTCCAATCCTCCCAGCGAGCTTTTGTGACTGAATTGAGGTACGAAAGAAAGTCATAAGACTTGCAACAAGCACCAGAAACACGGGAAGAGAGCAAAAATGAGTAAGGATACATATACGAGACGGTAGGGAGGACATGTAAGTACGTTCCTGCAACCGCGAAGCTGGACGAAAACATAGGCAAATATTGCTTACAGCGGTGAGAAACATCAGCACTTTGGACATTTTAGCTACAGGGACACAAACTGACGTTCGTGACTTTCTTTCGTACCTCAATTCAGTCACATAACGGTTTGTGAAAATATGTTGCCAGTGTCGGGCTGGTGTCGGCCAAGTCACAATTGCCTAAATGGGAAAAGCGATCAGCGCTGCAACTTGGCTTGCGCCGTATGGCGGCGCCGCCACCTTGCGAATAGGACTGCTCTTGACGAGACTAAGGTTTCGCCTCTGAGAAAGTTTTGTTGTCGGAGTCGCCTTTGGGATTGCTGGAATGGGATTCTTTTCTTGGTCTTCTCGAAAATCCCAGAAGGGCTCGCCGCTCGTGAGGCAAATTCAATCGCGTAAACAGGACCTGGGAACTCATAAGATTCAATGTAGGTGGATTTCGCTCATGCCAGTGGCCTCTGAAGTATCAACGCGTGTCCGCCTGGCATTGTTCGGTTCGGAATCGTAGGTAGCGGCTTTGCGTCTGTCAGCAACCATAGCCTTTTCGACTGATAACTGAGATCCAACCATAGGGCGTAAGATGATACTGCACACAACTGGCATCCTTGTGAGGTCAATTAGTGTTGTAGCTTCCAGGTCGACAGCATCATTGTACCGAAGACGATATTGCGTAGGACGCTCACACTTCCAAATTCAAAAGTTGACTTGGGTTATTGCAATGATGCGAGTAATTCGCCCTTTCCTATGCCGCATGACTCATATACACGCATAATATGTGATTCTGAAAAGACTTCAGTCAACTCATGGTGTCAGAGACACAAAGCGACTCACAGGTAATACGTTGGACAACAAATGTTCAGGTAAACACGATACCTCCATCGATGGGAAGTGTTTGTCCAGTCATGTAGTCGGAATCGGGGCTAGCGAGAAACGACACAGTATTCGACACATCCTCCGGAACGCCACTCCTTCTCAACGCAATCATGTCTGCAAATCGCTGAAAGTTCTCATCTACGGATAAGCCGTTGAGCTTGCTCATAGCTTCAGCAGACTCTTTCCACATGTTTGTCCTAATGAGTCCTGGCGCGTATGCGTTGACGGTAATCTTGCGCGGTGCGAGCTCAAGGGCAAAGGCTTGGGTGAGGCTGCGTACCGCAGCCTTCGACGCACAATAGTGCGCGGTCATCGGTAAGGGCTTGTAAGCAGCGATACTAGAGTTCACTCCAGATCAGAGTTCAATCTGGTACATAATACATGAGCCGTACCTGCAAGCGTTGATGATTTTTCCGCCACTATCTTGCTTGATAAACTGCTTGGCAGCGATAGAATCGCAGAAGAACACGCTATAGATGTTGGTTGCGAAGGTCTTCTCGATGTCCGCTTCTGTGAGCTCTAAGATCGGCTTGACTTGAGCAATGCCCGCATTCGCGACCATCACATCCAGTGGTCCCAACTCGTCGACCGACGTCTGCACCAGAACTTGAACCCCTGATTTGTTGCTGACATCACAAAGCGCAGATACAGCGTTTCGACCTTTCAGCTTGATTTCACGGACAACCTACACATTGTCAGGCGTGATTGTGAATGGAGAGCACGAGACTCACTTCTTCCACCCTCGAGCCGTTATTTGGAAGGTCGTTGACGCATACATCAAAGCCATCATGGGCTAGCCGTAAAGCAATCGATTTACCGCTGGCCAAGTGGTCATTTGAGCGGCGTCGAATACAATTGGAAGAGAGACTGACATTCCTTGACCAGCACCCGTCACGATAGCAGTACGGTTAACGATTGAGGACGAACTGAAGGTGCGTGATAGTCTGATAAAGGAAGATCGACCAGCGAGACTAGTGAGAGGTACAAACATGATGGGCTGTCGAAAGACACGAGCTGTAGATTGGACGTTCAAATACAAGACTGCGGGAGTGCGTCGTTAGAGAGGAGAAGGAAGTTCAATGGTTCACACGAGCACCGCACGGGGCAGAATGGCATTACATTGTAGTACTTACACGCGTACAAGAATTCCCATGTAGAAGATCTGAAGAACTGCTTCCAAAAATAGAAAAGTGATACGCCGTCTACGTGACGCTGGGCTAATGGTGGCGGTACCAGCAGTTGCTGGGTCAAGCAGAACAAGGGAGCGCAGAGAACGGAGCTGATGGGAGTCAGTCAGATCGTATTGGTTTTGGCATCTGTTCAAGTTACGCACCAGAAAAAAAGCGTTTGCCAGGAAGAAATAGAAGAATACAAGCAACCAGAGCGTGCGACCAAGAAGGAAGCCAGCCATGATAGTCGAGATGACGCTGTCCTGAGTTCAGAGACCGGATATGCGTGGGGATGAGTTCTTACCCGACAAATTTGTACCCCGAATATGCGATGATATCAAGAGCTTGGCTTGATCCCTGTATGTTGAGGAAATAGCAGCCGAGGTAGACAAAACCAAAATCGACCAAGACGACGGCAAAGGAAGCCGATGCTAGCTCGCCGAGCACTTTGGGATGGAACCGTTCTTGTAATCCGGAATGAAATGCCGCGACCAAGACGTAGGTGACAATGGCCATGACTGGAACGTTGCATGAAAATTAGCAGGATCGAGTCAGGACTATGCTAGCGCACTGGGGATATAAAGGTCCGGGCTGTTCACGTCGTCTCTCGGTGGGTACCATTCTGCCACGCCTTGCTCGGAGCGGATGACCTTGCGCGACCAGGGTTTATGGCGCCAGGGAAAAACTACGAGCTGCAGCTTCTTGATGACATAGAGATTGCTGACATTGAAGCGGTGCTTGAGGCCTGCTAAGGGAACGAAGCCCCCAAGCTGAGAGCCGTGGAGGTGAGATGCGCGCGGAATGAATGGCCAGGAAGCGTAAGCAACGCACGTTCTTCTGCACGTATTCTTGACCCGCTGCAACCGCGCTGTTGCCGAGCTGCATGCCTAGTCGCGCAGTCGCATCGTCCACGCCCCATCTCGAAAAGTCAACGCTAGGATGTTGCTGCTGAGTATGCGGCTGTGGAACAAATCCGGTATTTGGATTGGGTGGAACGGGCGGTTGGTAGTGCGAGTAGGCGGGCACAGATTGAGAGTAGCCTTGAGAAGGTAGAGGCTGGTGCTGCGGGTGGTGCTGGGGAGGCTGCGGCGAAGAGGAGAAGCGCTGGTAGCCCTCCGGTGAGCCAGGCGTCAAGGGTGGCTCCGGGATGTACGCAGGGTGTGTCGGGACAGGATGGCGGAGCGGCGGCGGAGAATGAGAGGCAGACCCAAAACTCATGTCGATGTCGTGAATCAAGGAAGGCGTCGCCCGATCACATTTCCAAATCTGCACATTAATATTGATCGAGCTCATTCGGGTAATCACTTCGAACTTGATAGAGTACGTGGCGCAATCGATTCATCTGACAATGACATTGACAGCTCAGAGCTGCATTGAAATTGATACTTGGCGATTAAAACGATGCAAAACTTTGAGGATTAGCCCACCGCGAGGGTCGAACTCGCAGCCTTCAGATGCCTACTTCATTGTGTCTTAAAAGTCTGACGCTCTATCCGATTGAGCTAGGCGGGCAACAAAATCGATTACATTTGCTCCAATCTGAGACCCGTACTAGATCTCTCTTTTCAAAAGTCTCTGCCCCGTACGCTGGCCTGACACTGGCATCCCACACGCGACTCAACCGTCTTCGACGCGAGCTGGCTTTTGATGAAGTCGACCACGAAAGCCTCACAAGGTTGATTCAGGCTGTCTTTGAGTCACTCAAGACACCTTCTCAAGTCCTCCAATTTTCAAATTTGGAGCTACTTAACCGGTCCAAACACTGATCTTCTCTTTCTCTTCTTGTATGATCTCCTGGCCCTCTTACCCAATTCTCCAGCCCTTCACACCACAATTGACCTTCTCAGTTTAGCTCCTCTCACCCAATGAACGCTGAGATGACTACCGCTCACTGTGACCGCTGTCGATAACACTCTGGGGTGTCAGCGGCATCCGGTATCTAAATATCGCAATGCAGCATCCATGCCAGTTGTCAAACATCAGTGACAGCGGCATCCCAGCTCATGATGGCCTACGCTACGCTGGCTTGAACCAATAGTGTGTGATTGGCGAGGATGTCGCGCCCAAGGTCATTCAGATCTCAGAGCTCACGCCATTACACACACCCATGACCAACGATGCAGCTCTTGCACGATGCTGTACGCGCAATTTTATGAGCGCTCTCCCGATCAATCGGCCATGGCATGACCTGAAGCGAGCGATTCAGCAGTTCGTTCTCGACTCATGACGCGCAAGGGACACAGTCCAGCGACTCAAGGATTGGCGCAATTCCAGTCCTCCCTAGTGTTGCGCCAGTCTCAAGGAATTCGTGTCATAGGTGTTCGAAGAGCGCGGATTATTTGTAGACGGCGGCGAAGGATAGAAGGAAGGGTAACTAACTTACCTCGGAATTTACATATGTGCTGCATCGGTTTCTTTGTCTCAATTGCAGCATAAACTTCCGAGTCCTGGTTCTGATGGTGATAGTACAATTGTTCGAATAGTTTCCCTGTACCTCCTATGCATGATAAATTCTCCTGTTCTCAGATTCGGCATCACGATCGGTAGTCGAGAGCCTCGTGGCTGGAACCGTGACAAGACTTTATCAGTTTCCACGTTTGGTTTCGAACAGTGAGGACATCTCACCCTTTACAGCCGATGTACGATGCCGCGGTCTTGAAGCACAGGTAACATCTGTTCGACATGATCCTGCAAGAAGACCCTGCCATCTCTCACGTCCTCAGGAAACTCGCTCTCAGTTCTCAGGTAGACTGTACGAAGGTTCCGGATTGTCTGCGCCAAGGCGCGGTCCAGAGCATGCCAGCGGTTGAGCTGCTCGTCGAAGTTCTGATTGACGCGGGCCCACTGGACGCACGTCAGGGTCACCTCTTCGATGGTGTCACTTCGAGAAGTCTCGAAGATGTGGGTATACCATCGCAACACGTTTCCGAAGTCTCTCCAACTATAAGGTATCTCTCTGATGCTCAACTGGACGTGCCGGACTCGACTGAGCTCTAACTCCGTGGTCACGACGTCGCTAAAACCTGGGAACGGCATCGGCCTTAGCAAATCACTGGACGCATATGGCGAAGAACTCCTCACTCTGTGTGTTTTCTATGACGACCTCGAAAATTTCTAAGGCTCGGAAAGCTTGTGACTGGAGAATGGCGTTGCAGCCGCCGAGATCCTGAACGTCCATGACATCGAAGGAGAACTTGGGTAGATTCGATATGTCGACGAGTGCTTTAGGGTTGTCAGCCCAAAATGCGAAGTCCTCGAGGTCCTGGATGGAGCTATTCGTCTCGAGACACCCTATTGTCGATCTCGGACGTTGTATAGCTGGCCCCCTGCGGCGGCGAGAGGCCTTGGCTCTGGAGGCCGGATCAAGAGTGACGGCATACAGAAGAACATGATTTGCCCGACAGCCACCCAACAGGTAGAACAGCTCGTCCCAGCCGGGCAAGAAAGCGAGGCCGCGAATGGTGAGCCGACGGACCTTGGGTTGTTGAAAGAGTACGCGCAGGACATCGCGTAAGGAGGACGCCTCGCTCCACGAGAGACTAGCGAAGCTGATTTCGACGGTAACAATATTGACAAGCTTGGGCAGGACGCTCGACAGGGATTGTCTCGACTGCGTCATCCATCTGCGATTGTGCATCCCGTCTGCGATGTGCAGTCTTGATACGTATGGGGCTACATGAGGCGACGCCCTCAGCAACGCGTTGAATTTGTTGCAGATCCTAGCTCCGGAGGTTTCTTCGGCGCCGCTGAGTTCTACACGGGAAAATATCCTCTTCTGGGAAGCGTGCAGCCATGCTCGGCAAACCAATGCACAGGCCTCGAGTGAAGGTGGGTGGCCGGAGAGTTTATCGATGATATGATCCTCGATGATTTCTGCTGGGAGCGCGGCAACGACCATGACTGATTGAGCAACAGGACTTTATGTGAGCGCCAGTACGCGCCGGTGCTGAAACCAACGTTACGGTGAACATCGTGGTGGAAGGAAAAAAAGACAGGGCACGCACCGGTACCGATCACGTTTCGCGTTGTACGTGCTGTAGCTATGGCGTAGGGTTGGCACTAACTTTCCTACACCCATCGCATTGACTAACTGACAAGGGAGAAGTAATGGCACACTCACCGTAAACGTCCTTGTCTATGGGAATTTGGACAAAATGCTCTCGGAATTGTTCAAAGGCAAGAGACGGACTGGCATTATATATTTACCTCTGTTTCCCTGTTCAGAACCAATTATTGACCGCCAGTTCTTGTTCCATTAGTCTTGCTCATGCCCACTTCTAGCATCGGAACATATGCCCTTAGGTGTAGTATCATGAGGTCGAGATCTCCCTTTCCGAGTCGCTGATTATCAATGATGCACAGAGTCCGTGATGGAGAATCGCCACTCTAGAGTCTACGTCAAGGCCGTGCAGATTTCCTTCTTGGAAACTATATGGCGCATTGTGTTCCTTGAATAACCGACGCGTAATCGCGAGTGTTGATCGCACCGTAGTCCGCGCCTGAGGCAAGACGGCGACCTGAGTGCGACCACGCGCCCCGGGATTCTCATCGGGATTGTGGCGCGCTGGACTGCCGAAAGGTTATGTGCTTGCGCTGGCTACACATAACTGTGGGCAGAGCTGTGTGCTCGCCGTCTGATAGGCGTGTATCCCTATTGCGCGCAGATTCTTGGGGCTAAGTGTGGCTCAATCGAGTATTCCGACGGATGAATGCCTGGGAACATGGTGCCAACGAGTTGTTTTTGGTGTCCCAGACACCGCCTTGTGACATGACTCGAAAAGAAGAGCAATGTGTGTTTCGGACCTTGGGAGGACCGCTCGTATCGTGTACCGGAAGCACTCGAAGTTTAAGGCTTCTAGTGGTTGGTACCTTGATGCAGATCGCCAGACATAAGTATCTCATGCACTCAATAATCTCATGTTCTCTTGTCCGGGTATCGAAGGTTTGTCTCTTTGTTCTCATCGGGGCCCTTCCTATGGTTCTCCGCACTTATCTCTCTTCATTAGGCTGTCATTGTTGACGGTTCTTCTGCTTCGTCTCATCCACCATCACCTCTGCCCTGCGTCTGACAACTGCAGTGTGAATTGTTATGAACGGAGAGACGCGTTCATTTAGCTCAGACGGGCAAGAGGGTACCCCTGCAGTGGTAGGAACAGCATAGCTGTGAATTGGCGAGCTCTGCGTGGCCTATCACTCGTCAATAGAGCCTCGAACAATTCCAAGCGCTGCATCGAGCTATCCGTTTGTTCTTGAATCGACTGAGATGATGCATCTCCATGATCCATTACGCGACTCGTTATTGGTGGCGACAACGTGACCATTGCTAACTCCTTTCCGATGATGGACTCGGACTCATGGAGGATACACTACACAGCCTATACTGACTGCTAGCTGGTTTGCTCTGTATCTGTACACGCTCTGTTCTCTCAAGCGATAAATAAGTTGACCAGGTTTGGGGCGAGACACGTATTACGGAATTTGAAAACAGAGCCAAATAGACGTGTCGGTACAAATTATGTATCTTTCGAGTTGAACCCTTCCAGTCGCCGACCATGTCGTCAACGTCCGTCAAGCCGACGAACTACCCAGCCATCAAGAATGCGCCTCTCGCTGGTCTCGCAGAGGGCAACAGCTATTTCTCCAACTACCACCTTGCCGCTGCGGTCCTCGTCGTGCCGTATGTCCTCAAGATGTTCCTGCCTCTCTTCAACCGCGGCGGCTTCAAAACCTACCTTTTCCTGCTGCTTCTCAGCGGTGTTCCTACCACTGTTGCCTACTGGACGCTAGCGTCCATGTATGGCCCCCGGAAGAACGAAAAGGTGCTATTGCCGGGCAAGGACATTGAGGAGTATATTACCATCAAGGACCCCGAACTGGCCAAGCAATACTCCGGAAAGAACAAGATTCCCATGCAGGTCTTCTACGACGCCTTCTTCGAGGGCCGCATCGACATCAAAGGTGTGTTTTCGCGTCCCTCCTATGCGCCGGTCCCAGACTCACTATTGGCCCAGGCGACGTGTTGGAGACCCTCGACCACCGCCACGACTTTGCAAAGTTTACGTTTACGCCCGAAATGTTCAAACATGTCTTCACGAAGCTCATTCCCGATGTCATCTCCCACTCGCAAGAGCAAGACCAAGAGCAGGTCCAGGAGCATTATGACCGTATGTCCTCCCTTACATCTGACCCCGCTTCCTTCTGACGCGTCTCTATAGGTGGAAACGACTTTTACGGATGGTTTGTTACGCGTTATTCACGTCGGACATCGTTCATTGACGAACGTGTCAAGGTTCCTTGGCCCGCGCATGATATACACCTCTGGTATCATCCTTGACAACACAACCCAAGAGACTCTTGAACAACTTCAGGACAATAAGCTTGCCGTCGTCTGCAGCAAGCTTGACCTCAAACCCACCGACAGGTGCGGTCTTTCACTCTTCATTCTACGTGCAGTCCTTCTCATCACTACTTCTTCGTCAGGCTTCTCGACATTGGCTGCGGATGGGGAACTCTTACCGCCTATGCCGCCAAGAACTACGGATGTGATGCCACGGGAGTTACACTTGCCAAGGAACAGGCCAAATTCGGAACAGAGCGTATTGCTCAGAACGGTGTAGGTTCAAGCCATCATACAGTGCCTTGTGTTCTTGTCTCATCTCACATTCACAGATTTCCCCTGACAAAGCCCGTATCTTGAACTGTGACTACCGTGATATCCCCAATGTCAAGGGAAGCTTCGACAAAATTGTTTGCCTTGAAATGGCCGAGGTACGACCTATGCTTCTTTCCACGTAACAGCGATGAATTGCTGTCTTATAGCATGTTGGTATTCGCCGCTACTCTGCCTTCTTGGACGAGGTCTACAACTTGCTTTCTGATGATGGTATCCTTGTGTTCCAAGTTGCTGGGTTCAGGCAGTGCTGGCAATACGAGGACCTCAACTGGTGCGATCTCTGGCAGCCTCGTGCTGTTCGCGATGCTGATCTGACGCAGGGGTATCTTCATGAACAAATATGTCTTCCCAGGTGCCGACGCTTCCTGCTCTCTTGGCTGGGTCATCAACAAAGTGAACCGCCATTATTTTCTTGCGGTATCGCGACGCTGATATGATCTTCTAGCTTGAACAAGCTAACTTTGAAGTCAAGAACGTCGATGTCCTTGGTGTCCATTATTCGGCCACACTCCACAGGTGGTATCTGAACTGGGTCAGCAACAAGGAAGCCGTCATCGCCGCCTATGGCGAGAGGTGGTACAGGACCTGGGTCTTCTTCCTTGCCTGGAGTGTGATCACTAGCCGGTAGGTCTTTAGTGACCAACGTAAGCGCGCCACTAACGAAATACAACAGACAAGGTAGCGCGTCGGTGTATCAAATCACCCTTCACAAGAACCTGAACGCGTATCATCGTGTCGAGGGTGTCCCTAACCATGCGTCGATTCACGTCAAGCTGGCAAATGAGCCCATGTAAGTGTTTCTCGTCGCGTGCCGAATACTCTCATATTGACATTGCTGTGAAGATTGATAGAGTAAATTTACCCCGTCGGAAGACTCACCCCAAAATATTATTATACAGTTGTCGTATAGTGGAATCGGATGCTCTACCAGGTCTAATCGAAATCCTTTGGGTCCGTCCTGTCAATGTCTCCTCTTGCATCAGAACATCTTCCATCGCCTAGCGCCTGCAAATTTCCGAGAACCGTTGTTATCTCCTCAGAGATGTCGGCGTCCGGCTTTCTCTTTTGTTGTGCGCTCACATTATATTGGCATACTCTCAGATGAGATCTGTAATCTTGGCCGTGAATTGCGGACACCTCTTGGGAGGCATTTCTGCATTGGATGGAGAAACGGTCCAGAACGGTGGCACACTGAAAATGTCCTGAATTGACTCCGACCTTTTCTATACATACAGAGTGCGCACCAGGTGCGCTGTGGAAGAAGCAGATATCCACTGCCCCACGAGTTGAACGTTCCGGTGACGCGCTGAAGCTTTTGTGGGTGGAATGATCCCCGCGGAGGTGTGCGGCTGTTCTGGCGGAAGAGGACTAAGATGCTCTTAGCCTTGAGCAGAATATGGCAATGCGTACTGCGTAGAGGTGCCAATGCAGTGCATATTAATTCTCCGAATGTCGGCGGCGTTGCTCTCCGTTCATTGGAAAGAACGAGGAGCGATTGCCGGCGGAAAGTGGCAAGTATCATGAGCGCGCGCCGAGCGGGAAAAGACTTGCTCTCGGCATCCGCCATCATGATCTGCCGTAAGCTTGCCGGCCAACGATATACAGCGCATTGGTGCTTGTTGCCGCTAACACTCGCGTAATACCCCGCACTGCAAGATTTGGACAGGCCGTGGCAAGGCGTCGATTCTGGTCTTGGATCTGTTCCCTCATATTTGTTCTTTCCTTCTTGGATCCTGTCTGGCTCTATACCTCCTTCAATGAACTCTCTTCGTTCCCGGACGCGGCTGTCGGACTCGCCCAACACAAGTCCGAATCCTAGGATTGACTCGGACGCCAAATCTCATTCATCAAACGCGACTGCTCTATCCAGGCTACGCATTCGGCGGGGACTTGGGATTGCGCTGTCCGCGGCAGTCTCGCTGCTGTTCATCACATTCCTCCTCCATGTCCTGTTAGTACAGCTGCCAACCTCGGAAAAGCACCATCTCGCCAAACGTGACCAGGCCGTCCTCGAGCAACCATTGCCAGAACCTTCTCATCCACAACCTCGTCCATCGCCTGTTCCCGTCATCTATCGCGACTTCCTTGCCTCTCTCTCGTCAAACCCAGACAAAGTGGAGAATTCATGGCCGCCTCGTGTCACTCGCATTCCGACAACCAATCAGAAATATCTACTTCCCGGCAACATCGGCGAACAAGAATCCAAGGCGCGAATGCACTTTCTAGACATCCTTCATCTAGCACGTATTCTCGGTCGTACCCTCGTCCTACCAAATGTCGGTCAAAGTCGCCTAGGAATGTGCCGCGACTATCCGTTTGACACCTACTACGACACGACTGGCCTCGAGAACGTTATGACCATGGATGATTTTCTCTGGTTGGCGGAGGATGAAGACCGGCTCAACGCAAAGTTCGTCATGCTCGGGAGTAGGGCAAAGGATCAACTACCGAAATGCATGCCACACTTCGACTTGCTGCCTTCAACGATTCATGTCGACATGGACAACATCACTGCTGCTCTCAAGGATGAATCTGCAGACGTACTCATTCTCAACTGGAGTCAGCGTCATCCCATCTTCCCGACGGCCATGCAACTACCCTATGCGCCTGCTCTCGTCCGTATGGCGGACACGCTCGTTCCGAAGGAGCCGTTCGTCATGGTTCACTGGCGTATGGAGACAGTGCCCGTCTCAGCCCTCCTTCCCTGTGCCGACGCCCTCCTCGACGCGATACATACCACCGGCATCAGTACTGTTTGGTTCGCGACGGATTATCCGCTTTCACTACGCTCAGAGGAAGTTCAGGTTACCAAGTCGAGCACGTTCCATGATTTTGGGGCCGCTCATACGCAGGCCGTGAATATCCTGGTCCGAGATCCTACGCTGAACGTTCAAGATGTCGAAAGCGCTCTGGGGACCTTGGAAGTCGATACGGGCGTCTTGGGCATCATGGACAAACTGGTTGGGATTCGTGCAGACGTATTCATCAGTGGGGCAGAGGGATGCGGGAGACGAAGGTAGACGTCAATTGGCAAAACTTGGGTCTGTGAGCTGACACTCGATGTAGTTCTTTCACTCAGCAAATTGCAACACAACGAGAGGTTGCGTGGGGCATGGGACAACACATGTTGAATATCGTAGACTACTTCGGGTAATCATTGAAGGTCGTATAAGAGTCATCTTGTGGCTTTTGTCGGAGAAATGTATCAACAACGACCTTCCTTGGGCCGTCGAGCAATCTGTACTAGGGAACCGGAGTTTCGAAGCAGAGGCTGACTAGTCATATACTTTGAGTGGGTCTGATTGAGACTTGCTTTGTACGGTCACGCCGTACATCATTTGAATTCGAACAGAAGACAGTCCGAGAAGTCGATACAATGCCAATCTTTCCTTCTCTCGGCGCCATTTCCGTGTTTCGCCATCCGGGACGTACTCTTTGAAATGCTCTTGTTGCTCAAGCATATACGGTCCTGCCAGCGGAGCCATACGCCACTCCAAAAGTAGTGTATCAACCGTAGTAGCACTGTGTCCAACGCATCGACAAAACTTGCTCTTCCATTCGATTGTAAACGACGGGAAAGAATCGGTATACATACGATGGTACGGTTATCTCCAACAGAGACTGAGACTGCCTTACAGCCCAACTGGGGCGACACGGTATGAACTTACATCTTGACCGGGGTTACGCGGAGAGGCATCTGGGATCCTTTCTTGCCCGGAACCATGGGTATCATGATACCAGCCGGCACTCTCAGTATCTTCTGATCCTTCGGGAAGGTAAACTCGAAATGTTCGATGAGCTCGACGAGGACTGCTTGGATCTCCATCACGCTACCGAACATAGAATTCAGCTTCGTTCTTATGTGCGGGAGAGCAACATACGCGAAACGCCAGCCAATACACCCTCGAATACCTCCGCCTGTTGATGAAGTTAGGGAAGCTGTTCTTTCTAAGAGCAGCAAGAACATACTGAATGTCAGCCTAGGAGATAGCTCGTCAGCAACTCATCAAAAGATTTGACACAAAGAGCTCTCACAAATTTGCGTAGACGCCCACCGGAGCCTGTTTCTTCATGTCTTCCAGGAATCTCTCGGGCCTCCATTCATGAGCGTCTGTGCCCCAAACGAGAGGGTTCCTTGTGGATGATTCAATACGCGCTGATGGTGAGTCAAGCCAATGACCCTCACCGATTGTAGCAGTGAGCCGCGACGTTGATGACTTGTCCCTTTTGAACTGGAATCTCATTCATTGTGACGCCACTCTTCGTCACAACGGGCTCGGAAAGCGGAATCACATCGTCTCTCTCCGAGACCCGGAACATGAACGGAACGATGGGATGCATACGCATGGCCTCCTGAAGCGATACGTCAGCTCACGCAATAGAAATGGTAAGACAACGAGCCTTGATCACTGCGTTGGTGTATTTCATGCTATCGTAGTCCTGCGCGGTAAGCTCTTCCCGCTCGGGGTACCTACTTCGCACTCCGGCGATTTCCTGGCGGATGCGCTCTTGTTGCTCCGGGTGTTTGCTCAGCTCGTAGAGTAACCATGATAAGGTCGAAGCTGATGTTTCATGTCCGGCGAAGACAAACGTTCTACAGACTCGTGGTTTCATGTGCCATTACAGTAGGTGAAGGGTACTCACGCAGCTTGAGAATATACCTCGTCATCGCTCAACATCTTCTTCGGGTCCTCTGCCTTGTTAGCACGAACTGTACAGTGTAAATGATCTCAAAGCTTCACGCTTTGCCACGATGCACTCAGCACTCACCGAGGATGCTCAAAATGTCTTTCCCAGCCATCGGGTTCCCCTCGTCAAGATCAGGGAGTTTGGGCTTTGCCAAGAACTGGCGCGCCTCACGTTTACACTCCGCCTGGAACTCCCAGTTATCTCGCGCTTTCTTTTCAGGGAAAAGGTCAATCAGCCAGTGGGTAAGTGGCTCCATGAATGAAAACGGTGAAGCAATCCAAAGATAGTTCGATATATAGAACCAGTCCTGTATTTTGACGGCGTTGACGCTTGCATGTAGTAGGCAGAATATGAGTAACAGGACAGACCAATCTGGAAGTCTCTTACAGGAGGTTGTTCAAGATGATGGAGAGTTTGTTCCTCTCGTTGTCGAGCGAGTTGAACTTGTATCCAAAGGCGGCTGAAGAAAGTTTGTCAAGAAGCATACGGCGGCGGATGGCGCCCCAGCACTTACCTTCGCCAATGACATCAAGTGTAGTCCTGCCAAGCCACAAGTGCATATTCACAACGTCGCCCTGCGTGCCAATGACATCTCTGAGGTGCATAGAGAGCTACAGTAAATTCATGAACACCGTAGGTGCCACATATGTGAACCAGATTTATTTACCTTAGAGGCTGATCGTTGGAACAGGCCCGAAAACGTCTTCAGCTGGCTGGCAGAGAATGCGGGATTCAAGACTTTGCGCTGGCGTTGATGGGTGGCACCTGGGTTGGCGGGAGATGCACACGCCGTCCGAGATCTGAGTCTTCAGACACATACCTTGAGCTGATACCAGCCCGTGTCCAAAGAGCTCCCTAGAGTTGCGTATGCCCCAGCCAACTTTGGGGTAGCGATATCCTCCTGTGTGAAGAACATGTTGGATGCCCTTAGAGTCGGCAAGGAAAAGATAGTGTTGCTAGCGAAGTTTGAGCGATGGGCACAAAGAAAGTGATGCAAAATTCCTTACACCGATTGCGCCTCTAGTGTGAAAAGCTTGACCGTATTCTTTGGTCCAAGAGAACTCTAGGTCGCCGATCTCCTCTTCGCATCGAAGAGCCTTTTCATGACCTGAAAGTATTGGGGACCGTACAAAAGGTGGAGGCAATGGAATATTTACCAAGGACCCAGGAGGGAGAGGGTGGTCCCTGTAGTTGAGTGACTATGGAACGCTGTCTGAAGAAACGCAGAGCGGCGAGAACAACAACAACTATGAGGAGCGGAGCTACCGGTGAGAAAGACATGACGGGGGCGTATCGCTCACTTCAGAGAGTCACGATATATTTATGTAAGGAATCCTAAGTCTGCGTGTCACTGTTCACGAAGGCCAGACTCATAAAGCATGACATTGTCGTGTCCATCGTGAACAGCTTGTTCCGCTTCTTCCCTGCAAAGTCTTGAGCTTCTGATCCAGCAGGATAAGCAGGTCTGACGAAGGGGTGCGCGTTGATAGGTGCGTAACGGGGCTTGAGAAGCAATGCACGTCAGATTGATGAAAGACGTCTTCACTGGAAGAGAAAAGGTGACACAAACTAGACCCTGTGAGTTTCTACACATCAGCGGACTTCTGTGATCATGAGAGAGATCCTCTCTGCGCATGTAGTTAAGTGAGGTCGAGGTCACCTGTCAGATGGTAGACAAGATGGAGAAGCATGGAGACATTGACAATGGACAGGTCGGTTGATTGTGGAGTGTTCCGTGCTGGATACGATGAGAGACGTGTCGTAGTCCGCGTAAATGTATAAGTCGTTACGTCGCCGACACCAGGCCGACACCTCGGATATTCTCCTGGCATCGTTGTTGTTGGAAGTAATCCTGGACACGCGACAGCATGGTAAATTACAGAAGGTTACAGACAACCGTCGGAAGTCCCGAGTCTTCCTTCGGATGATTGTTGAAGCTGAAGGAGCAATGTCCAGGGTCGACCGGTTGCTGGCGTTGTACCTCCGGACCGGCAAGTAGCCGAGCACTCGATCATTCTCATTCTCGAACTTCCACGACCTCGCAATGTGCTTGGACGAAGGCGACAATGAACATACCACCAGAGGTGGCCTGGTGAAGCGAAGGCGTTTGAGAGGTGGCTGCAATGCTCGCAGAGCCAAGATCATTACGACCAAATTGACCAAAGATATCAACATTCACCCCGAGCGAAATGTCAATGGTATCTTTCTTCAATGTATTTCTAGTTGATGCTTTGCATATTGCATACTAGGCGACAGTGCTAGCATATCTGATAGCTTTTCCAGCAGCTGTCGCGTCTCGTCAAGACATGTATACATCAACGAATTGCCAAGGTCAGTGGACGTGATACACCTCCTGGTGATTGCCAGACTTGCTAGAACAGAATCGCGGCTCAAGAGCAGGTTCGTCGCATGATGTGTCGCTGCCGGTACTTGCTCATATTTGACATAATCAGCTCGAAAAGCTTGTAGCCGACCTATAACGGATGTTGGGAGCGGCTCTAATACGTACTCTAAGACCTGAATCCACAAGTCGTCAATATGCCACAGCTGCAACCAAGCGCCGGAGCACTCCTAGAAGAAGCGGGACAAATGCAAGCCTCCACCTCTTTAACCTTTAATATACCTGCCGGAGAAAACTGTGTCGACGATGAGGCTGATCTTGAGTACATCGAACTCATGGCCCAAATGAAGCAATATGCGTCTGTCTCATCGGGGACTGGCCGTCAGAGTCGTCTCTGACCAGGCCCTCGACCTGAGGCTGCAACGCAACAGTGTTCTCTGAGTGCTCTTGATCTCGTACTCCTTCGAACCACTGCCGCACGCATCGGGCCTCTCCTCTCACCTTCGGCGACTGTCCACGTCTTCACACTCTCGGGCTTGATTACGGCTTTCATTCCCTCGGACTCCTTTGGCATCATATAATAAACCTAGAGCTTCCGCACTACTCAGTGGTCGCTGATGAACGAGAGGCATATCTCGACTTAGTGAGCGAAGAGATGCATCATTGACGCACTATCTTCGTCCGCCCTCGTCACGGTTTCACTTTCCTTATCTTCTGGATCGCCTTGTCCGTCCGCACCTTCAAGATGCAGTCCTTGGAGGAATCGAATCTAGCGAGAAATGCGCACTGGTCTCTTTTGTAACTTCTCTCTCGCTTGTACAGCTACCGTTCCTGACAACTCTCGTTTGCTGTAAAGCAGTTCTTTCCTCGCACAGAATCTGGCTCTACCCCGGTAGCACTGTTCCCATAGATTCTTTTGTTCAGAGCCGCATTGTTGCATCCTCGGACCGACGAAGAGCCATTGCCAGACAGCTTGGGCTACTGTATGACACAGAGACTATTGAGATGATGACCTTTTTGGCAAATTTTGGACTCCCTCCCTCGTCTTCATTCGTTCAAGGCAGACATCGACCACAGGATTATCCGAATCTTTTCCTGTCTCGGCGGCAAGGGGCCAGCTGCTGGCCATACTGCCAGCCGCTGGAATGCTGTTGTACGGTTGCAGAAGCTTGTGGTCACGGCAAGTGGGCCTCCTCTTGAAGCGCACATCTTGCGCAAGCCGGGCTCATCCAGTACCACGAGTAGTTTTTGACGAGCTTGGAGGAGCAGGTCGATCTGGTGGCGCTGCGTGAAGCTGATTTGGATCTGATCATCGTCAACTATCCTCCACTGATACGTCTTACTTGACCATAGTTACTACTGAGTGGCCGCAGTAAACGTGATAGAGATTAATGTGTAAACCTGGTGTAAACCAACACACTATGAGGGGCCTAGCCGATGTTTGAACGGCTTTGGGCCATTCAGTCTGCATCAACAGATGGCCGGGTTTGCTCGTTGCCCAGAATGTGCACGGACATACCGCGGCACATCATGCGATGTGGTCATCCTTGACGCAGAGACCAAAAACATCGGTTACTGGCCAACCAGCACACGACAGTCAAAGCGCAAGGCAAGAGCAACTCGGAACCGGACCGGATAACTCCGCACGGACCCGCTTCCCGCCAACACCACCGAAGGGACATGCTGGTTTCGTCGAGGCAAGTCTGAGCCACCTGGATACCTCGAATCGTCGATCTTTATCTTGCCCGAGCCGACCAGAAGTCTACGAACTAAAGCGTATCATTCCTGCCATGAAGTTTAGGTATTCATCTATCGGTCAAATTAGAGGGGCGAAGTGGACTCATTCGTTGCCAGCTCTTCGTTAAAGTTCAACGCGGTGGCGGACTGGTGGGACGAGTACATTGCGTGCGTGGCCGTGCACCTCGAAGACAGGCCTACATACTGACAGGCTGTTGCAGGTACGAAACGCTCAAGAAGTTCATCTACCAGCTGGAGAAGCAGCAGCAACACCACAGCGGACTCAGCGACTCGTACCACGACATTGAGGCCAACGAAACTTCGGCGCTCGTTGGCGACCAGACCTCGGCCAGCGACAATCTCTTCATTCCGCTTCTTGATCGGGAGCTCAAGAAGGTTGTCCTTTTCTACGATGCGCAGGAGAAGGAGCTCTTTGAGGAGCTGCACGAGCTCGAGGAGATGGTCAAGCAGCAGGAGGAGGCTGGCTTCGAGAGCGGGTACTACATGGACGATGTTGACGACGACGATGACGACGACGACAGCGTGTCTGGGAGTCGCGACCCTGCGCGAAGACGGCGGCGCGCGTCGAGCGCTGCCAATGGCCGCAACACCTCTTCCATACCCAGTACGCGACAGCTCCTATCTCTCTTCGTTCTTTCTTTTGACGACCCGTAATGCAGGCGGCAGCGTAATCCCCGAGGAACCGCGCGGTCACAGGTACAGCATATCCAGCGACGAGTACGCCGGGGACCTTGAAGAGAGCACCACATCCCTCACCGGCACCGGCACTAAGCGCGCATTGAGCAAGATTGCGTCTCGCATCAAGTTCATGAAAGACAGCACACTCTCCTCTGCGCCAGAGACGATATGGACAGCCAAGACAAATTATGCATACGATACTCGCCTGCTCTTCAAGCGGCGCATCACCACCCTCTACATTGCCTTCACCTCCCTGCGTTCCTACGTTGAGATCAACTACTCTGGATTCCGGAAGATACTCAAGAAGTACGTGCTTGAAAGCTCGCCTTCACCCTCCAATTGACCGCGTGCAGGTATGACAAGATAATATATAGCGAGCTCAAGGACCGATACATGCACGACGTCGTGGAGGTTGCTGTTCCGTTTACGTCTCCTTCCAAGGACAAGCTGAATGAGGGCATATCGCGGTTGGTAGACTTGTACACAAAGTGCACTACACAGGGCGACAAGTATGCGGCGCGGCAGCAGCTGAAACTGCATCAGCGGGAGAAGATTGCCTGGGAGCGCGACACGGTCTGGCGGCAGATGATTGGTCGGGAGCGCCGTGGAGAGGGTGACGGACAGCCAGCAGCTCTCGGTGGTTCTCTTATGAAAGAGGAGGGGTCGGACTCGGAGACACTAGCCTTCACTACGCCAGTGGGCAAGCTCAAGCTCACGCGTCGTTTGATGTGGATGATTGCAGCGTTGGTAGTGTTCCTCGTCATGCTCAACGTGAGCATTGTTGAAGTCAAGGAAGCCAACCGCTGTCTAGCAATACTCACCTTCTGTACCATCCTTTGGGCGACCGAGGTATGTACTTTTCAAAATGACTGTAAGGATCTTGCACTTATATCAGTCAGGCTATTCCCTTGTTCGTAACCTCTTTGCTCGTTCCCTTGCTGGTCGTCTGCCTACGGGTAATACGTGACGGAGAGAAAGGCTTACCGCCTCCAGATGCTACCAAGTACGTTGAACTCCCCCCTTAAAAAGTCCCCCGTCCTCACAACGCGTTGTAGGTACATCTTCTCTGTGATGTTCTCACCTACCATTATGCTCCTGATCGGTGGATTCACCATCTCATCTGGCCTCAGCAAGACCAACATCGATCGAATACTCATCACCCGGGTGCTCAGTTTGGCTGGCTCTAAGCCAAGTACTGTCCTTCTGGCATTCATGGGTGTGTCATGCTTCGCGAGCATGTGGATCAGGTTAGTACCTGAAGACTTTTGGGGGCCCTTCAGACTGACATTTCAATAGTAATGTAGCTGCGCCAACCTTGTGTTTCACGCTCATTCGGGTCCGCCTTGCCTCTCCAGTCTAAGCATGTGTACTCACGATCTCTAATAGCCGATACTGAGAACGCTTCCGCCCAAATCTGCCTTCGCACCTTGTCTCATTGTACGTATCCAGCAGCATAAATGAAAACACCATTCTCACCTTCTACAATAGCTCGGAATTGCACTAGCTGCTAACATCGGCGGTCAGAGCTCACCGATATCTTCTCCTCAGAACCTCATAGCTCTACACGAGATGGACCCCCAACTAGATTGGGGTAAGTGGTTCGCCGTCGCTCTGCCCGTGTCGGCCATTTCCATTCTCTTGATCTGGGGCCTCCTACTCGCGTCATACCGTCCTGCGCGGTCGCCTGACGGTGATGGTGACATTGAGATCAAGACGATCCGCCCGACGAGAGAGCCATTCACTGCTAAGCAGTATTGGGTGTCTTTTGTGTGTCTGATAACTATCGCGCTGTGGTGTGTCGCGCATGAGATCGAGAACGTCGTCGGCGATATGGGTGTCATTGCTCTTATTCCGGTCGTTGCGTTCTTCTCGACTGGTGTGTTGAAGAAGGTGAGCATTTGCCAATCTCATTCATTGTGCATTCGACACTATCTTTTCGCGTTAGGACGACTTTGAGCAGTTTGCCTGGACGATCGTGTTCTTGGCGATGGGTGGCATTGCATTGGGTAAAGCGGTCATGTCAAGTGGGCTGCTCGACGTGATGGACGTGCTCATTCGCGATATGGTCGATGGTTTCAGTCTCTATACTGTCGTACTAATCCTCTCACCTATCGTCCTGGTACGTTACATTCCAATCGGCTGCTAGACGACTGACGAATCTACTCAAAGGTGATATCAACCTTCATCAGCCATACGATAGCGAGCGTTCTTCTTGTGCCCATTGCCGCAGAAGTCGGCTCGAGCCTTCCCGGGAGCCCCAAAAACCTGCTCATCTTCATCACCGGGCTGATCTGTTCTGCTGGAATGGGCATGCCCGTTTCTGGGTTCCCCAATCAAACTGCGTAAGTCTATGGACTTCCTCTACATTCGCCTATGGGATGCTTAGGCCGGATTCCATCAGTGCCACGCAGGAGAATGAACTTGGCGAATTGTATCTGTCGAATGTAGATTTCCTGAAGAACGGTGTTCCAGCCAGCATCATCGCTACCTTGGTCTGTCGATTGCAACGTCGGTCGAATATCATGCTCATTGTTTGTAGGTTGTATCGACTGTCGGCTTCTTGTTGATGAAGGCTGTTGGGTTAGTCATTTTTTGTTCTTTTTGTGTTCTGTCTAATGCACCTATAGCATATGACCCCACACGCGATATTTCACAGAATGTATACTTTATCTTACAGACATAGTTACTAAGTACAACATAGAGGATGACTAACTTCTTGACTATACATGATGGCAAAGTACTACTGGGAATTCGAACAGTCATTTACCAACAGATTGAGAACCTCGGGGACAAAACTATTACTGCTCGAGAGGCTGTCCGAGAGGTTGCTTTCCCAGATGGGCCAGACGACTTGAAAAAACGAAGGGCGAGCTTGTGGAGGACTTCCCCATTCTATGTCACCCTCGTTACGCATGTACATCCCGATGCCACAGCTGTACAAGAAGCCCCACCGTTGCAAGTTGAGAGAGCCCGGGAAAGCCCCCTCATAAGCGCGAAGGAACCTCAGAACAAGACAAAATACCTGTTCATACGGCTGCCAGATGTCGATGCGAGTGTACGGGGGCGACAAGATTTCTTCGATAACTTGCGAAAGGAAAGAGAAGTCCAGTATTTGGCGCAATGCCGTGGGGAGTTCCCTACTTTCCTCGTGGCCGTTCTGCCCCAAATCAAGGTAAAATTCTGCAATTCGTAGTGTGTGTACGAATGCAGCTGATCCTCGACTGATGCGGCCGGGGCTCGTGGATTGGGAGGGCTGAAGGGCCAAGTAACGTCCAGCGTTGGTGGACGTGATCGCATGCAGAGCTGGCATCAGAGAATCTCCGGAGCAGAAGCGCAGATAGTGTTCGTCAAAGTTCCGAAGGGCCTCAAAGATCGCAACAAGCCTGCGCTTCGTGCAACTATCGGGCCTGATGCACCCAGTAGGAAACGGGCCACCAGGTTGCTGTTTCTCGCCCTGCCAACAGCCGCGGCAGTGTATCTTATGGCATGTCTGGTTCATACATCGAACTGCGAGAAGTCGTTCGATTTCGGTCGGAGGCTCTGTGAGCGCACTCATTTCCTCCAAAACCGAAGTTGTTTGCTCGACAGACGGCCATTTGATCTAATACACCACTTGTGATCAGATGAAGTAACGAATCTGAAGAGCTGGTATACTGACTGGGAAACGCGACGGTGACAGTCGACTCGTTTTGCAAGGACCGCAGATGTTCTCCGCTATCAGATACTTGGCATAGTTTGTCCGCCATTGGTCGGGCGCTAGCAGGGCAACTTCGTGGGGTAATTGGAGGTCAACTTCTCGATAATGGAGTTGTCCTGTCGCGGTATCCTGTCCAGCAATTTGCGGTGCGCTGGCTGCAGGCGTAGAGCGTCGCCGCGCTCTGATAGTGAATGGGGGTCGTACGTTCACCTGCGCTAGCTCTCGTCCTTGCGGGAGACCGCCTTCTGTCCATCCCTGCATATGGTCATACTCATCGATCGTTGTCACCGAAGAGGCAGGAAGGTGCTGAGATAACGGTCGCGGTGCTCCAGGCACCTGGGATGGAGTAGGTGTCGTGAGCGTCCGAACGTTGGGTGCCAGAGCAGTAGTAACAGCATCGAGCTGTGCAAGGGAAGCCGCAGTGAGCGAGGAATGCGGTTGGACGCTAGACGCCCGCGAGATTTGTTGAATGAAAAGAGTCCTATCCCGACTATCTTCGAATGCACCACGAATTTGGTCGCGATTCCGTAGTGAGGGACTCGTGAAGTCGTCGCTCAAGTGCCGCGAGATGGATAGCGGGGATAGAATGCTTGATGCAACAGAGGGCTGACTGACGCTACCCGAGGGGAACACTAAACGCCATGTAAGTCGCGCTCTAACGAAATCGAGCAAATAAAACACACCGACAGTCGACTGAGGTAATATACCGGAATCCCTCCTGGATGCCTCTACGGCTATGTCGTGCCCAGGCCAGATTTCTTCGTCATCGTCATCGAAGGACTCGGCTTCTGCGGCCAATGTGAGTCAAGTCAAAGCTGCAAAGTGATAGATCTTGACCAGAATATGGGCTACCAAAGCTGTTGAGGGAGGGCGCCATTGCTTTGCTGGTGGGAAGAGGCGGTTATTACTGCATCAGCTGACACGGATCCAGGTGTTTCCTGAGCCTAGTCATGAATGTCATTCTGAGACATGGGAAATGACCATCCAAGATGGTAGTGCCACGGTGGACCGTCGGTGGTATGGATCAGGAAGGGTCGGCGCGACTCGCGAGCAATGGCCAGCAGTCCTAGATTGGCAATCGACTTCCTGTTCGGGACAACGAAATATGTCCAAACCCGACAGACTCGACAGAGAGTACTGTAAGTAAGCTAAGCCCAATTATCCGTGCACTGAATATTGACAGACGATCCCACCATCACTTCTCGCTACGTTGAGAAAGGAGCCGTCCGCATTGCAACATAAGTATCTATAAGTTCTGACTAGGTCCCTACGTAGCATCAGATAACTCAGAGGAGACAAACTCTGACTGTATCAGCTTGGTATCCATTTTACGGGGAGGATATATGTCAATGACAATATCCATACCCGCTTGACGCAGCGCCGCCAACCCAGCCTCCTCCTCATTCGTCAGAATCCATTCGTGATACTGGGATGAGCCCGGCTCGCGCAAAATGCGAGCGTCAAGCTCAGGCCCGCTCGCCTCGACCTTGAACTCCCGCAAACGTACAGCAGCACTCCATCGTCGGTTCAACGTGTCCGATAACCAGCCCACCTCGCCAAAATAAGGAAAGACGAGAGAAGTACTATGGTCTATCTCCACTTCAAACGATTGAAGGCGTGGGAGGAAGGCTGGTTTGGCTAATGAAGATATGATCTCGACCGTTTCCTTGTCATATCCCAATACAGAAGGCTCTTCGTTCTCATAGTACCCTTCGACTGCGAAAGAAAGCCTTTCGAGGTTAACGAGGAGGCGTGTGACCGGCAAAAGAACATAGTCCTGTGCAAGGGATGAAAACACCGTTTTGCAACAGACCAGACTTGTCAGGGAGCTGTAGCTGTTCGACCGAGCGAGAAGTTCGACGAAAGAGACAAGTGCGCATTTGTCACTTTGTTCGACCGATCCTGGTCCAATTATCGCTTCTTGAAGCTGCGGAAGGACAAGGCGGTCGAGAAGAAAGGGAAAGCGTGTTTTGAGGTATATGAGATTGGGGTTGGTGATGAGAGCGGACTGATGTGGAATAGTATCCTCAATGCTGTCCATCGGTTCTGGGGCTGTGAGTCTGCGTAGATTGATGCATCTCCTCACTCTGGTGAGGTACTCCGCTCGATGCTGAGAGTCCAATGAGAAGTGCAAAAGCCTCAGGTCGGTGATCTGATGCCAAGGAAGATCGAGAGGATATATCCCGAGACTGAGCGTGAGGGTGTGAAGGCGCGGACAGTCACGGAAAGAGATAGGAGTGGCCTGGAGCACACCAAATAGGAAGCTCAACGAGAGTTCCTCGAGCAGCGGAGCATGGGACACTTTCAGGCATGATGACAGAGCCTCGGGTCCCAAAGTGCGCAGGTCTGCGACTTTCCAGCGATGAACGGTCGAGGAGAGTAGGCGTAAGGTGTCACTGAGAGCCCGAAGGCCCTTTGCACTCATACTTCGGGCCCGCTCACGTTGATAGTCAACGCTGACGGTCAGTGGGTGGAGACCCGAGCGCTGAAGTGCCATCGAGATACGATGGCAGTCAGCTTTGCTGGAAGCTCGATATCCAGGAAGATAGATATCGAGTTTTGTCCATAATCTGTGATTCGCGAGGGCGACATAACGCCAGCTCCTGCAGACGGCGGCAATATACCAATATGAGTCGTCTACAGGGCCATGATTCCGAGCTAGATGCATGAATATCTCGCCCAGAAGCTCGGGTGGAAGGCGACGAGCAGGTGCAAGTAGCTGGCGGTGGGAGGCGCATTCAGCCTTGAGGCTCTTCTGTACTTGGAGAAGTGATTTTCGCTCTTGCTTGAGCAAAGTCATCGTTTCCTGCAAGTTCGCAATCTTCGATTCGAGAAGATGGACATCAGAGGGAAGCGAGGAAAAGAATTCCTCGATATATAGCCTCTCAGAATCGCTAGGAGCAGTATTCGTCGCGAGAAGGGCGCGGAACGCCTCCGGTAACACGCGGTTTTCTGGGGAGAGGCGACTCCGAGTGGTTTCCTCAAGCGACAAGCGGCCTATACAGGTATCGCAAAGAGTCATGCTATTTTTGTCACCCATGAAAGAGTGCCTTGGAGGTTCGCAAGAGTCTCCTCAAGCACAGGACACGCCGATATTGATTAAGAAAGGGTCAGAGACTGCCTTTGGGGATATTGAGACTGCTGTCTTTTCGACGGAGACAGTCGCGTACGCACGAATGAGTGATGGTAGACAAGTACTCCTTGGCTATGCCCGGATATTGGGGATGACTGACGACGCGTCTGTGCGTCTTTTGCGATTCGCAAACACGGAAGAAAGAGGCAAGTCCAGTTCTGGCAGGTTTGGCAACGTCCAAATTGAGTCATCCACAAATGGAAGCCGATCCCGCCAATGCAGGTAATAGTTATCCTCTCCTCTCGAGTTGATCACTGTCGTCTGCCATTCAAATGTAAGCGATGAGTACTGATAATGCAACTCACAATACTTGCCGATGCAGCTCGTGACCGTAGTGTTCCGCTGCGGCGTACGCCAACGAAATCTCATTGACTCACCGGCAACTTGTATACCCGACCCCGGATTCATAAACCCCACACTCATTCCTCTGCGGCGACTCGTTCTTCTCCCATCCAATTCAAATCGTTACCTATGTGCGCAGACCGTCTAGCTCAAGTTTCCGGGCATCTGTCCAGCACCTTTTCGCGAGGGCTGGTCGCTGGAGAAGTGGTAATCATCACCGGTCAGTTTGATCGGGACTGACCTACTACTATGTGACATGCCAACTCAACTCGCGTCTTGTACCTAGGCGCTGGACAGGTATATCTTGGTTTCATTGACTTCAACTTAGCAATGGGTTGAGCACTGTCTCGCAGGGAATAGGTCGCTCCGCTGCTCTGCTGTTTGCCAAAGAGGGCGCCAAGGTTGTGATCAGCGAGTTCGTCCGCCGGTCTTTGCGTCAAAGGAAGCCCTCTGATATTTGAATGTAGCATCGACGCAGCCAAGCTGAAAGTCGTTGGTCAAGAAATATCCGCCCTCGGCGGCGACTCTCTTGAAGTTGCAGGCGACGTCGGCGCCGATGACTTTCCCAAGAAGATCGTATCTGCAACCATCGGGTAAGAATATCTATGCTGCCACATTATCTCCCATTGCAACTCATTTCGCAGGAAATACAAAAAGATTAACCACATAATCAACAACGCTGGGTTCACGTTCGACAAGATGCTGCACACCACACCAGACGAGACGTTCGACGTTATTCTGAAGATACACGTTCGAGCACCGTTCCGCCTTATTCGGGAAGCGGCGCCGTATTTCCGCGTAAAGCCTGAAGCGAAGGAGAATAGGTCCATAATAAATATCTCGTCAACTTCTGGGCTGCATGGAAATGTTGGACAGGCGAATTACGCTGCTGCCAAAGCGGCTGTCGTGGGACTCACCAAAACTATTGCCAAGGAATGGGGACCATTCGGCGTGAGAGCTAATACAATTGCGTATGGGCTCATTCACACTCGGTAGGTCTTGAGATATATTCCCCGGACTTGAGTACTCAAGTCGTATCAGTTTGACAGCAGCAAAGGAAGGCGGAAGTGTCATTGAGATTGACGGAAAGAAGGTTGCGCTCGGGGTGCCGGGAGCTAAGCAGAGCTCATCCGCTGATGATTACCCTCATATACCTTTACGACGGGGCGGTACGACCGATGAAGCAGCGGCAGCAATGCTCTTTCTTACGAGTCCCTTGGCGTCGTATATCAGTGGCCATACGTTGGAGGTTACGGGAGGTGTGGGAATTTAGTCAATGTATTATACTCGGTTGCTTCATCCATTCATTGACTGCAGCGCAGTTCCTGCTGCTTGTGAGACGACGTGTTTCCAATTTGGCTAAGGCGTTCTCAAAGTTGTCTATTGAGCATGTCTCGGACTTGTGTAGAGACCGGCGCTGGCCTAGACAGCGTCCACATGAGATTGATGCTAAAGAACGAGTTTGTACAATAGAGCTTACCATTGAGGAAACCCCATGTAGGTGTTGGTAAGCACCGAATCAATGTGGGCAGAGAGTTCGTTCAGACATTGGTCTTGCGATTCGGTTGAAGGCGCCTTGGCAAGAACTGGTTTAGGGCACAGAAGGATCTGACTCCGGCGACTTGTAAAATGCAGAGAGGGGCGGCTTGAAGATTCCCTCCCAGCGGATTGATCTGTACATCCGTAATTGTCTTTCTTCTCTGAACAAGCATAATCTAGGTCACAGCGTGTGGGGGAGTAGAGGAGGGCGATTGAAGGTGTTCAAGAAGGTAAGGATATAATAATTGGCCAATTTGGACTCCGTCTCGTCCAGCTGATTGTCCGACATCTCCTCACCAGCCATCAGCTTCGTGACCAAATCCTCTGTAGCCCGAGGCCATGGGTCCACGCCATGCCACGAGCGCATCACCCGCGCAAACGCTTGCATTGTCTGGATTCGTTCGTCGTGATCGCGAGATGCAAAACCGGACTGGGCGTCCTCCGTCGATGGAATCAGGGCTCCGTTGAAATGCGGGAACACTCGGAGTAGGTTCATTTGGCGGTCAGCGTGATTGGAAGCGTCGAGGTCGCTTTGTTCATGTGATCCTTCATCCCCAGACCCACTTGGCTTCAATGTATAGCAAAGGCGGTCAAGAGATACAAGCTCGCAACGAAAGTTGACTTCAAAGAGCTCCCAAAGAATTTCTCTGATAACGTCCGTAGGAAGAGGGGATCTGGGAGGAAATGTCTGCCCGCGCCATACTATTGAGGACGAACTAAAGTCGGAAAGGTCAATTGGTGATTCCTGCTCGCCTTTAAATTTGACTTCTGCATGAGCGACAGAAAGACTGCACCTCAAAATAGCCACGGCCCATATTCTTCATCAACTCTTTTTTCAGCGTCTGGATTCGTTTGGGTAACCTTGGTGTCTTTAGATGTCGCTTCACCTCTGCCGCCTCCAATTGCAGTGCCATTCGCCAAGCCGACGAAGACAAGGGCCTCAGTAACACTGGAGTCGACAGGCGATAGAGCAGCACCGCTCGAATCTTGAGGTATGTCCTCAACATCTGACCGCGAGTTTCGTCCTTCTGCAAGCCAGCAAGTACATTTGGATCTGGCAGCGCATAGCCGGTACCGTACACACCATCCGCCAACGGTTTATGGGGATTCCAGTGCACAGAGATTTCCGCAGCTTTCATGGCAGATGTCCAGGAGTCGAGGGCCGGCGGCATGAGAGGGGACTGGGCATCGACAAATTTATTACGCCCGCCGCCCGATGCCATATACGCGACTGAAGCTGAACGCGATGTGGTACTGGTATGAAAGCGGGAAGCATCTGATCTTGCATTGAAGACTGTCCGGTGCCGTCTCACATGGCCAAGACAGATTGTTGAGGGTAGAGTAGTAATGACCTGGGAGGACGCTCGGGATTGGGGAATACTGAGCTGATGACGTCGAGGTGTGAACATTCTAGCGTAATGCTTCGACGCCATTTCGGAGGGAACACCAAGTACAGACCAGTTCGTGTGGAGACAGGTCATGGCGGAAAGAAAAAGGAGGGATGGTGCATGTGAAATACTTTCCAAATCCGGTTCCAGATCAAAGTAAGTATCAGCTTTGATGGAGTCTGCGACTGTCTGCAGCTGCCTCCTGGACCTGTATGGGAGACTAACGCAGACTAGTACTGTAGTCGGTCGGTCAGATTGAACTTCACACCCTAGAGCACAGAGTCGGACTAGACTGCGAGGCATGCACAGCAGCAGAAGGTTTTGTTCAACTTCACAGAACACAGCTCATCCGGGAATAAGTCACTCTTTTACACTATCCAAAATTAGATGGTTTTAGCGTCACTCGTCGTCAGTCCGCATGGCGGCATGGTAAGTAGGAATAATGCAGTCTTCAATGTGGTATCTACGAGCTATATGAGTACTCATGAACGAAGTGGTCAAGTTGAAGAGATAAGTCATGCGCGTCTCCCTTTCCCGAGGACACGAGAATCAAGCAAGTCCGTCATGTCATATCATCATGACACATTGACTCGGACAGGTATGTTACGCCACATCCTTCACCTGCTCCTCCAAAAATGTCCACAGTTCATCCCACATCTTCGGGTCTCGTGTTGCGGGGTTGGGTTTCCAGAGGCGTGCCCATGGAGCTAGATACTGAATATATCATGAATCAGGACCCTCGGCCTTGAAACTTGACTTCGCTCGCCTTTCCGTTGAACCCCTTTCCTTCGGGCGAAGTACCAGCGTACAGCTGCGTCAAAGCCCCCATGGGAGCCGGATAGAGCATGCTGGTCTACAGGTTTGAGTCATGAGATGGTCGCCAGATAAGACGGAAATGAGAAACGCACAATGAGAAACTTGCGAAATCCCTTGAGTTCGCGCACAAGATCGGTCTGGATGTCTCCTTGTAGCGCGGTCAGTTTCCATAGATCCAGATGAACGAGTAAGTACGTACCGGGATGCAAAGCGGTCGATACGATTCCTTTGTTGCCATAACGGCGGGCCAACTCGTTCGAGAACAGCACGTTGCCCTGCAATGCCATGAGCAACGACACCGAGGGCTTATTCAAGGAGTGCACTGACAAATTTGCTATCGTTATACAGTTGAAATGCGCCCGCCTTCTTTCGCGATGGTCCGTCTTTGAAGGTGGTGTAGTCTACCTTCTTAGAGAGCTCTGAGGCAAAGGAAGAAGTGTTGACGACACGAGCTGGGTCGTCTGGCGTAGCAGTTCCAACAGCGAGGAGAGCGGGGAGTACCAATGTCGTGAAGAAGAAAGGGCCTGTTCGCTAGTAGTCAAGTCGCGTCCAACGATGGCCATCATGCTAAGTCTCACCGAGCACATTTACGCCGAGTGTAAGATCGTAGCCGTCTTTCGTTGATTGATCTGCCGGTGGCTGCATGACGCCGCTAGAATGGGTGCTTCAGTAAATTCACCAAGATTCAAGAGTGGTATGAGTCTACGCGGAATTGAACAATATGTGCAGCTCTTTCTCTTTCCTGTAGGGTGATTAAGTGTGTTGCACAGACTTCGTACATGAACGACCGACTCCAGAAACAACTGAGCAGATCGCTTGATTGCGGACAAGTCTGCCAGGTCTAGAGAATGAAAGATGGCAAGCTTTCCATCGCATTCATTCTGAAGTTTCGTGATAGCTTGATCGGCCTTCGTCTTGCTGCGACAGGCGATGTATACCTTGGCGTTGTGATTGAGAAGCGCCTTAGCGATGTAAGTCTGCGTACTGGAGACAAGCACTGAAGACATGTATACACCTTGGCTGTCTCATATCCAATACCTGTGTTGCCTGGTCAAAGAGTCAGATCTAGTCAGATTTGATAGGCTCCCCAGGGCTTTGTTCAAAGCATTACCTCCGGTAACGACTACAACCTTGCCGGAGAGGTCAGGTATGTCGTCCACGCTGAACTTGCTGGCTGGCGGATAATGTTGGCGGATGTATGATAACAGGGTCCCCATAGTAGAGGAAGGACGGGAATGCTGAAGCCTGGGAGGTTTGAATTATAACTTGAGCTTTATGTACGAGTCCGTGGTCAGATTATGCCGAGCGGTGACGAGGGCGTCTGGGTATCGTGCGCGACATCCAGGCTGCATCCGCCTGGCTCCTCGGAAATCGAGTTCCTAACAAGGAAGGCGAGCATCAAGAAAATCTGACTGCGGTACAGTCGGATTGTCGCCGAAGAGCTATTTAGTGTATTGTTAGCAAAGCTGCTGTCCATGTAATGTACTTCAGAACAAGAGAATCTGACCTGTTTCGGACCCGTCAACTTCATCAGTCGCTCGGAGGGTGAAGGGGTCCGCCCTGGTCCTTGAGAGGCATCAGGTGGGTAGCAGGCGAGTGTATGTTGAATCACGAATGTGCTTGCTGACAATCGTCTATGTATATTTAACTGGCGTGTTCTGGACTGGGTCGGGAAAGTAGACTGTCTTGGCTTGGAGACGTTCGAATTGCCGCCGGCTGAAGATGATCAACTGTGATCGGTGGCTGTGTATTTTTTCCTCCCCCTCCCGTCATGGCGGCAAATCTCAAACGAAAGCGGGACAACGCATTAGACATCCGAAAAGTAACTCTTATTCACACGTCAATCCATGCACCACTGACTGGATGTTGTAGGCTCGCAAGGCGTCCCCTGTCCTGTCCCACATCACCGACGAGGACAGTCAAAACGGCAGCGAAGATGGCGAGGAAGAGGAAGCGGAGGAGTGGGGCGGCCTGTCAAAACCGGTAGCCATGGACGTGGACGTGGACCTGGATACACCTGGCTCGAAGCCAAAGAAGCCCCCAACAGGGATCGAAGTACGGGCCATGAAGGACGCGGCAAACTTGTACAGATCTTCAAGCTTCAAGCTGCAGGTGTGCTTGTTGCTTTTCAACGTTTGAACGTTTTGGAACCTTTCTCCAGATAGACGAACTACTTCCCAACGTACGGCCCAAAGAGAAGCTCAAAGCTCAAATTGAACAGTTCCTCTTGTCATTCCATGCATTCCTCTCCAACATCCCCTCCTCACCACCCGCACAACCTCTGGATGCTGCCAGACCACTGCTGAAAAAAGGCATCTCTGTTCCTTATTCTCTTCCGCTGCCTTCTGAAGACTCGAATTGGAAGGTTGCCTTCGAACCGCCAAGCAACATCACTCTCGCAGGCAGCTGGAACAACAAAACATCTGTCAAGGGGATGGATGGCAGAAAATGGGGCATAGATATCGCTGTCGAAATGCCGGATGTGAGCTCGTTTGTGTATCGTGTGACCCCTCATTAATTAGCCACAGAGCCTTTTCCAGGAAAAAGACTATCTGAATGGACGCTACTTCCAAAAGCGCGCCTTTTATCTGGCAAAACTCGCGGCGGCCATATCCGACAAAAAGAGCGGTCTCGATGTCGAGTGTGCTTATCACTCGCTAGGAGATAATCCCCGCCTCACGAAGCTTGTCGTAACACCTCAAACAAGTCTTTCGAAACTGAAGACTGAGATCCTCATCATTCCCGTACTCTCACCAACGTCCCCCATCTCCCTACACCGACTTTCACCGTCAAACTGTAACGTTCGTTCGACGAATGACGAGACGCGACGTCCTACACCGTTATACAACACGGCCCTTCTCACATCATTGACGCCTGCATCCCACTTATTGTCGGTGCACACTTGGCAGCAAGAGGCTCCAGCATTCACTGACGCATTGTGTCTGTTGCGTGTATGGGCAAATCAACGGGGCTTTTCCGATGGTTCAGCGATGCAAGTTCGCGGATTCGAAGGAAAAGGTCCATGGTGGGCGTCGCTGCTTGGGATGTTGATATTGGGAGAAGAGACAAACGGTAAAGCGAAAAGGAAACCCTTAGGCAGAGGCTTAAGCTCGTACCAGCTCTTCAAGGCGGCCCTTGATTTCCTAGGTAACAATCTTCTTTTTCATTGGTGTATTGTACTTGGTCCTGATATATTGTCAGCATCCAGTGATTTCCAACAGAATCACGTCTTCGTGAAATCAACCAACGGTCACAATGTCAGTCTATCATCTCATTTTTTCGTTCAAACCAATTGACCTTCATATAGTATTCCCCTAGCGAATACGAAGAACACTCGGCTGTCTTCGTCGACTCTTCATCAAGGGTTAATTTGCTTGCGGATGTGCCCGCTGGTTCTTTGGACTTGGTTGGTGATATGTTTTTGCCAGGATTAATAATACTAAATCGGTCTATATAACAGCTGCGAGCAGAGGCCAAAAAGACTCTCAACGTTCTGTCTTCCTCTTCATCCTCCCTTGACCCCTTTGCCGACGCCTTCCTGCAAGACCGGCGCACTCTATGTACACGTTTCGACGCCATCATACGGATAGATCTCGCAACGTCGACCTTGCGCGAAACGGATCTTCACGCGACCATTGACCACGGCTCCGCACACAATGCGCTCCTCACGGCTATGTCGACTCGTCTTCGCCAAGGTCTCGGTAACAGGACCAAAGCAGCGACTTTCATCCATCCCACTCCTTCCTCCCGCCCGCTCTCACAAGCTCTTCCCTCCAACTCTCATATCCTCTTTCTCGGCCTCATCTATGATCCCGAGCACGCCTTCCGTCAAGTCGACCATGGCCCGGACGCGAAGGACGCCAATCCCGAGAATGCAGTGCAATTTCGTGAGTTGTGGGGCGATAAGGCCGAACTACGTATGTTCAAAGATGGGAAGATTCAAGAGAGTGTGGTTTGGGATGTCAAGACCGCCGATGAGAAATCCCATCTTCCTATTCAGGTCGCGCGCCATCTGCTGGATATCCACTTTGGGATCAAGGACACCCAATCGTGGCAATCGTCTTTTGACGCGCTCATACGTCTACCGGACCCCCTCTCAAAGATGTACGCCGACTCGAAACTTTCAGTCGGATTCAAGGGTGCTCTCACGGCGTTCGATAATCTGGTCAAAACCATCAAGGGTATTCCCGAAGACGAACTCCCCCTCCACATTCTCAACTTTGTCCCCATATCCCCTCATCTACGCTACACCAGCACCTTCAGCCCCGTTCCTCACCTGGCGTCTCTTCCGCCAAATGCCTCCTATGTTCACCCCATCCCTCTGATCCTACAATTTGAGAAATCTGGAAAATGGCCAGACGATCTCAAGGCTATCAAGACCGTCAAGCTTGCATTCTTCGAACGCATTGGCGCGGGCCTCATGAACGCGACCAAGGGCTTGACTGCCTCCGTTGTTGTAGGCGGGCTCGGTGGCGAAGAGGAAGACCCGACGCTGGAGGTCATGACAGCTGAAGGTTGGGCATTCAACATCTTCATATGGCATGATCGCGAGGCGACTTTGCTCGACCGGGTCATCAAAGGGGAATCCGGACATATCGTGCGTCCAGGGGAGAAGAAAAAGAAGGGGCACGAGTACTACGAAGCACTTGCCACGAAGGAGATATATCTGCGGCGATTCATACATGCCCCGCGGCACCATCGGGCGATATCCAAATTGCACCATGTCTTCCCAGCGTATTCAGGCACCACGCGTCTGGTAAAGAGGTGGTTCGCTACGCACTGGTTGCTGGGAGGGCACGTTTCAGAGGAGGCTGTTGAGCTGCTTTGCGCGTATGTCTTTGTCAAACCTGGCTGGGAACAGGAGCATGACCAAAACCCGGAAGCGGCTCCAGCGGCCAATGTTCCATCGAGTAAGGAGCGAGGATTTGCAATGGTCATAGAATTCATCCAAGGCTGGCAATGGGAGGACGGTGTTTCTGTTGATCTCTATGATTCGGAAGTCGTCGCCGAGGAATCTGTGGACATGTCTGCACCTTCTTCTGGTGGTGTTTGGGCAATCAAGACTGCACTGGACAGCCCAGGAAAGATCTGGACCTCGATAGGACCAGATGCAATCGTTGCACGCAGAGTTCAAGCCCTGGCTCATGCGACGTGGCAGCAGCTTAAATCCGCGGATAGTAGTATTGAAAGCGTTCAGGTAGATGACACGCCTTTTTTCATATTGCAGTTCTGACAGCTTCCAGCCAATTTTCACGCACCCCACGAGTGACTACCATTTCCTCATCGATCTGGATCCCACGGTTCTACCCCGATACCACCAAAGCATACGTGCAGACCTGTCTTTGTTTTCTCGGCGACAAGGTCGATACTCGAACTTACAAGCGGAGGACTCCGTTGAAACGGCTGTTCGGGTAGGGTTTGATCCTGCGCTGTCGTTCTTCAAGGATCTTCAGCGCGTATACGCCGACACATTCCGTATCTTTTGGGACCCGCTAGGAGGGCACATGCTCGGCGGTGTCTGGGACCCTACGTTGCGAAACCCCCGTCCATTCAAGGTTCTTGGAGGATTTTCAAGCGTTCCGCATTCTGGCCAGGTACGAACCACTCTTTGAGGCTGTCGACCTACTCATTGTTTTGATAGTCCGAGACCTCGAAGAAGGGCAGGGACCACGTCGTACTGAATGAGAAGACAGTACTGCATGAGATCAGCCGCCTCGGGAGAGGCTTGGTCAAGAGCGTGATAGAACAGTGATGTTGTTAGCATTACAGCAACAGTGCATGGCGACGCAAGCCTTTCGTCTCTTCATGTCTGATTTCAGAACTAAGTCCGTCAATCTCGTGCCGCGAGTAAGGTCGTCTATGAGAATCAGGGGGTGAAGGAAGGGGGGTCGAGTGGCTGTTGTGCGCTCTGGCACTGGTCGTCTCGTCATAATCAAAGAATCGTGGGGTTCGAGACTCAGAAACCCTATTTCAAGGTGACGTTCTGAGCTGTATACTCGAGCAATCGATCGACGAACAATGATGTAGCGACAATCGAGTAAGTAAGCACGTTCATAATTTCATTATTTACGGTCATTACAGATTCTCTTATATTGGCGGCATCAATAGTTGACTCGGCCTCATGTTTAGGGTGCTGACGCAGTCTGTCCACAACCCTCACCTTGCCAACAATTGCCAGATCATTACGTATGCCATTGCCAGTAGGAGATCCATTGTCTCTTCCCAGCTCCTTGCTCAGGCTGGTTTGTACAGTTCAAGGACGGGAAGGAAGCCATACTGACTGTAGCTGCTGGAGTCGGGCCTATAAACGATGCAGCTCGACGCCTTCACGAGAGCAAGGAATGGCGATTGACAAAGCGTCTTCGGGGCCAGAAATGTAGTACCTCTTTGCAGCGGGTACTTCGCCTGGATCCCGCGCTTCTCTTACCTGTCGAAATTCTCTGGGAGATATTCATCTATGCTACCACTACGTTGGATTTGGGGTGCAAGTCTGTCTACGATGACCTGGATGTGACACACAGTACGCCTTGGGTCATCAGTCACGTCTCGGGTTCATGGCGCCAGATAGCTTTAACCACCCCCCGTCTCTGGTCTGTCTTGAGCGTAGACAACAGTGGCCGTGGCGCGGATTGGACAGTGGGACGGATGAAGCTGTTGACACTGTATCTGGAACGCTCGAAAGCGCACCGCCTCCACGTAGCGCATACATGTGGCGGTGGCATAGACATCTTCCTGTGCGCGTTGCAGCCACATATACCGCGACTGGCATCTTTGGACCTGACCATGACGATTGACGGTGCCATGGATTCTTCCTCGTTGCTTTTGAGCTTGAGCGAATGCGAGCTACCCTGCTTGCGCTCGCTGCACCTCAATGTCGAGGGATCCTTGCGGTTGCTCCGTATGGCATTATCACAGGAGCGGCTATCACGGCCCTTCCTGAGAAAGGCAGCTCATTTGACTGAGCTCATGCTGTATGGGGCATCTCTTTCAATCCTGCAGGTGCCAATGAGAGGGCTGGTCACTTTCACTGGCGACGTCAAGAATACACAGGACCTTTATTCTCTGTTGGAGGAAGGTGTATGTCTCCAATCGGCAACACTGACTGTGACCGCTTCAGTCGTCCAAAAGCGGGATCCAGTCTGGAACACATCATTGCGTAATCTATCGATATCCAGCGACATTAATTGTCTGCCGTTCATGCGCGCACCAAACCTCAGGTCCCTCGTTATTGACAGTCACATTCGCGCTTCTGACCATTCATTGGATTGCGCGTCTTTCATAGCTGCTGCTATCAACCTCGAGACGTGGGCTATTGAGATCCCGATGCCCGATACCAGCATGCACATCATGGAAGTCTGCTCACATTCTCTGACGGTCCTCTCTGCTCGTGTCGACACAAGCGAAGCCTGGAATTTATACTGCATGCTTCTGTGTGACGAAGACAGATACGGTCCACCCACTGTACCTAATCTCAAAGAGCTCTACGTTCGGGAGGACGGGATGTCGGAGAACCTTCACAAGCCCCATGATCTGGCACGTTGGCAACCGCCCTTCTGCGGAAAACATCTGATTCCCATGCTCACATCGCGGAGCATACGTGCGGAGGAACATGGAGTGCAAAGTCTGGAGAAGCTGGTGTTGAGCGCGCCGTATGCGCGCTCGCTAGACTGTACTCAGCTCAAGGAAAGGTGTCTGGAATTGACCGAATTCAGGAAGCATGGGATGAATGTCCTTTTCTATTTTGGTTATGTGCGTTCAATATTGGAGGAGGACGCTTTTAGATTCATGTAGATGCCTATGTAGAGAAAAGGATGTAGGACAGTGCTATCACTTCATTTGGAAGAGAATTCAAGATTCACAAACTCTACACTTAGTGGTACGCATTGCATTCCCGCCACTTCGCTAGCATTAGCACACACGAGAAACAAGTCGTCTTTCAAGTCCAAGGTGCGGGACTAGTCAGCGTTCACATATTGCTGGACATATTGCAGTGACCCAACTTGTACGAATGCTATTAATCATGTCAGGCCCGGCACCATTATTATTGAACCTGCTTGGGGAAGCAGCAGCTAGGACCGTCTACCGTCTGCGTCGCCTGTAGTCAGCGGCAGACAGGAGACCTCATCCACAGAACTACACTACCACTCGGGGAGTAATGGGCACTATCCCCGCCACACATTTTTGTGGCATTCCTGCTTCGGAAGCTCGGTATGCTCGGTATGCTGAGGGCGTTACATGGCGACGAGAAAGCTTCGATAGCGTCGGCAGCGATGGCTTGCCCATGTTGCTTGGCCAGGTAGACCTGGGCAGGTACGAACTAACGCCTTCTGTGTTGAGAATGCCAAAAGAAAGAAGGCCATTTGGGTGAAATGGGCGCTACTATTATATGCTCGTTCAAAGGGTCCATCAAGTCCGAGACGGGAAGACGAGAGATTATCAGTTGGTCACTGCTCCTACAAGTTGGCAAAAGGAAGCTCGTAAATCCTCGATGCCTACAAAAGTCCGGTAAAGAGAAACAACCATCGATAGCTCTTTGGGAGGGTTGAGTATACACTTCACTACTCTGTACTTTCAACAGATCCAGTCTATCACAGATAAAGTCAGACTGGTCAGAAACATAGGCGGATATGGATGTTCGTTTGAACGGTGATGCAATTGCAACAGTTGACAAGCAATAGTCTTGCAGTGACAGAGACAGCGCCACAGCAGTAGGTCTTCCAGGGAGAGAATACAGCAAGGGTATACGGGCGATCCATCTACGCATGTTGCTCGTTTATCACACCCCATATCGACGCTTTGAACTACCCGCCATTTTGAGAAAGTGGGAGTGGAAAAGTAAGACTGCACGTACAAGCGTCATGACCAGGCCCATCTTCTTTTCGAGCTCGCGTAGCCGAACGAGGAGCAGCTCATCTGGCTCTTTGGAGAGCGTTTTCGTTTTGACCGCGATCTGCAACGCGTTACCCTTGTCGATCTGACGGTTCGTTCAAATCATACCTGCTTGACATTCTGGGCTAGTTTGGCATATTCCCAAAGCACGTCAGCTTCCAGGATCGTAAGCTCTGGATGGCCCATGTAAGGGTTCTCAATGAATATGTCGTTGACGGCCGTGCTCATGATGGTCCGTGCATGAGATCGAATTAGGCAATGACCTCCATTCAGCGTTCATACGGTGCACGGGATTCTGTCTGGTACTGTATGTAACGCCGTCTCTTAACTTGCCGTCCATCACCATGTATCGTAACATCGACTCAGGATAAAAACTCTCTCGTCTCCTTTTGACCACATAACTTGTACTCCGACAGTCTTCTTTACTAGTCTGACACCACTTTGCGAGAAATACAAGACGGAAAAGAAGAAAAAACGGATAACATCGTTGATTTGGGACTCCAAGTAGACCAATTTTGATGGTGAGCATGCGTGAAGCATTCGATCTTTGATTATGCTTTCCTTGCGTCTTAATATACAATGCAATGAGATTATTCTACTACTGAATGCTAAGCGATCCGATCTTGGTAGTCAACGCAGTAACCTCGTTAGTGTCCCAGATCACCAGCTGTCCATCAGCCCCGGACGTGCTGACCTTGGTAATGAGGCCGCCCTGCTCTTCGTACGGACGAACACTCGTAATGGTGTTCTGGTGAATGGTAAGCAGCTTCGTGTCGCTGCTAGCAGCTGAGCTCGACTGGCCGCGGCTGTCCGCACTTTGGAAGGTAGCAAATGCAGCGGACTTGTTAAGGCGTCCGGGTCCTCCGCTTCGGGCAGAGGCGGCTTTGGGCGCACTGGTATCGTCAAGAGTGCCTAGAGGTTCCCAGCCACCCTCGGAGCCGCTGAATACGTATGGCTGGCAATCATGACCAGCAGCGACGATAGACTGCTCGGATGTCCAAGTGAGAGTGACGATGGGCAGGGAGGTCATCTTGATATTGTACATGCCTCCGCCCGGGTATACAATAGTCATGGAACTATCGTGGCTCGCGAAAGCAAGGACGTCTCCGGAAGGAGAAAAGGAGACAGCGTGAACCCATCCCCCGGCTGGGCTGGCGTATTCACCGCAGATGGTGTTGAACGGAAGCTTAGATCCCCAGACTGATGGCGGGGGTCTACAGTAAACAGCTCAGCGAAAATATGGGGAATCGGTGCGTGTTCTCACTTGGCATCCACTTCCTTGATGTAAGCCGAAAAGACCCTTGCCTTCATGTCGGCACTGCCCGCAGCGAGGAGGACATTGTTGGGATGCCAGTCAACCGCCAGGACAGTCGAGCGAATGGGCTTCTTGAGCAGCTTGCTGACCCACCAGTTGTTCTCGGGGTCGAAGGAGCAGACAGCGATGGCGCGCGCACCGCTGGCGACAGCGAATTTGTCTTCGTTGGGGCTCCAGCGGACGTGGGTCGCGGCGCGATTGATGCGCAGCAAGACGAGCGTCGGCTTCCAGACAACCTTGCCCGTCTCGGGGTCGGGGGTCTCCTGCCAAACATAGGCGTTCCTGTCCTGAGACGCGGTAACGATGCGATTGGAGTTGGGCGCCCAATCAATCGATGTAATCACTTTGTCGTGCTGCAAGATGGCTTTAAGCACTAACGCTGGAGGGGTATGACCAATCTATGCACCTCAGCTAGCGTCTCCGTCGCCACCCATTGCGATCCGCTGCGGCTGTATATCTGGGCGTCGTTTGAGTTGAGACTGACGGCGACCTCTGCCGTTCATGGCGTCAGTTGATGCCCTTTTGTTTGACGAGACACACGCACGAGATCTATCAGCACTAAAGGCGTGGGCAGTGATGGACGTTTGGCCCAGTGAGAAGATTTCGGGGGCCATTGCTGCAGTAGGACGAGCAGTCTACTACTGCGATGATGATGGTAGGAGGAGAAGGGAATCGATCCCGAGCGAACCTAGGGTTAGGGTCGACCGACGCCAAACAATAGCTTCAATTTGAATCTCACTATCATCTCATCTCCGTCTACCTGGGCATCCCAAGCCACCATCCGTGCTAAACGTCGAGCAAAACGTTCCTTTTAGTGTCTCTATTCGGTCTCTATTCGGTGCCGATGGTCTCAAATACTCGAAGATCGACAGAACTTGAAGCTACTAGTACAGTCACAGTGTATACCATCGAGTACGTTTCCAAGCTTCTCTGACTTTGATCATCCTAACCTTCCGCGCACATTTAACAGCTTCTGCACTCAGCTTGGCTGGGGATAGACTGGTGCACCCCTTCTAGTGCTTTTCTGAGCGCTGGCCGTCAGCGTCACTGAGCCATTCGACCGACATGACTTTCAGCTTTCGGCTGGAAGCTTGAAGCTTGTGCGTTCGAGCTGCCTGCCAAGTCAGTCGCATTCTCGTCGAGCACATCTCCTGTCTTTGAGCGACCGCATTAGCGACGAGGACGACAGCTCATGAGAATGTCGGTAACACTAAACTCATGTCCTCGGCGAAAACTGGCACTATGACAATTGCATCAGCGTCACTAGGAACTGTCATGAACGCGAAGAGTCTGGCAGCTGGTACTCTTCTTCGTTGTCTGATAGGTAACGGTATTGCGTTGCGCTGGAGCAGTCTGAATGTATTCATTTCTTGGTGCTTGTGCGGCGGACACGGTGCACTCGGTGACATAGAACTTCTTTGACCCCCAACGACGAGTACCCAGGTGCCGAGATACACCCATCGTGGTCAAAATAGGCAGAGGTCCCGAGTCTAGTCCTCAGCATCGAAGAAGTCTCCATGTCAGACACATTGGTGGTCTGGAAAAAGGCAGGGGAGGTGTTCCACGCAATTTCGGTACCAGCTGAGTACGTAGATGTTCCTCATGTTGTGATTGAACTGAATGCCAGCTCAGAGAGACTCGAGGCAATTGATGATCAAATGTCATGCGAGAGGAGCGGAGAGTCGTAAGTGGGAATACGGGTGTCTCGTACGGACCCACTTGGATCTACTGCGCGTCTATCTAGCATGGGCAGGCATGGGCCGCCACGGCGGGATAAGATGATTTGACGGTAGGACATGGCGGCCTTGAAGGAACGACAGAGACCGACATAATCTGGACGTCGTTCTTCCGATTCTTCATTACGACTTCTCGAGAAGAAAACGGGGTTGTTATCAGCGTTTCTGCATCATCTTCGTGACATGATCTATGTAGCGCCTCACCCGGGCCGTAGAACCCGCGAATCAATGTAGCCCGCCAGTTATCATGAACAACGAAAGCCTGATGGACCGTGCCAGTAAGTGAAAGCTCATTCGCATAATCAGCTCTTCAACACACCGCTGAATTCAGAGGTGCAACGAAGTTGGATTGCTGTTCGGCGCTCCCTGAGGTACTTGCCCCCTCTCCTCGCAATGTGTCCTTCAATGACTATTATAGGTCTAGAACTCGAACACCTCTTGTACTGGAGGTGATAGGCTCATGTCCGCTTGCGAGGGTGAGAAGTTCGCTTTCGGCTCTTGAGAACTTGCGGGTGAGAAGTAGAAGTATTCGGAACGATTATCCTTGTCCTGGAACTTGTATGATGACTATAACCCCATCGTTCAGAGATTCCCGTATAGCGAAGGCTGGATGACTTTGCTGGCAAGCATCATATATGTAACATTTGAACGTCCGGTGGCCTGTCTAGATGACAGTAGGGTTCCGAAGTAATCGCGAGTACACAAAGCGAGGTCCTTCAGCAGATACGATGCAGAGATGGATAGATGTATGATGGCGTTGAGAAGACTTCGGGAAAGCTAAGCCGGTCACAAGAGTGAACTTTATTATGAATGAATGATGAGAGTCCGACTTGTGGTGAACTTGAAGCAGAAGGATATGGGGTAGAAATTACGAAGTAACTCAATCCTGAACGACGTTTGTGGAGAGGCTGGCTAGAGTGATCCGGTTTCGAGAAGGACACCCTGTGATTTGGAATTCACCAAGCAGAATGGCCTTTGCGCGTCTGGATCAGCAACATGCCAGTCAGAGGTCGAGAGTAGGAAGAAAACTGACGAAACAAAGCGTATCAATGCTATCATTCATTGCGTTTGTCAAAGCAGCATGACCTCTTGGCTGCGGCGGACCTGCGGGGGCGATCGAATGCACTGATAGAAATTTGATGGATGTCTGAATGTGTGGCCCAGTATTTCTGATGTGGAAACAGAGAGCCGAGGGTTCAGTAACGTTCATGTGGCGTCGGGGTGCACATGGAAACCAAGGTGACACCACAAAAGTAGTATCTCGACTGCTGATTGCGCGTGTTACGAGCGTCAAGCTTATGGGATCAGTAAAGATGACAATGAAGGGCGACAGAAGAGAGATGAAGTCAAAACTCTCGGAAAAGAAAGTGAGAGCAGGATTGAAACACTAGACAGGGGTAAACGTACAAGGCCGGTATTGCCGACAAGCCTGGATTTGTCAAGTACCTCAAGTTTGACCTGAACGTCGAGAGCAGCAACAGCGATGGCTCCCCCGCCGTCGTCCTCAGCGACGACCTCGGTCCAAGTTGGTGCGTGCTCACTGTGCTAGGCGGGCCCGCCGCTTGCTGACGCTTTTGGTCGCAGCTCTTCGCATTCGGCCGTCAACCGCCCAGGATAATAATATTCCCGCTCGCTTTCAACGCTCTGTCCTTCACGCTAGCTCTCCCACCACCGTCAGCGTTGAGGCGACGTCTGGCGCGGCGGGCAATGCCGGTTCATCGACGGCCGCGTCGTCTGCTGCAGGCACGGCTGCCAAGAAGCAGGTTTTCACGTTCGACATGGTCCACGGTCCCGCCACGACGCAGCACTCGATGTTCACGACGACCGCCCAGCCACTCATATCGCGCTTTGTTGAGGGCTTCAACTGCACGATTCTCGCATACGGCCAAACGAGCAGTGGCAAGACATTTACAATGACAGGCATGGACCTGGACGCCGACCCCTCCGATCCCAACAACGGAATGGGCATTATCCCGCGGGCTGTCTCGACCATCTTCTCGCGTTGCCGGCAGCTCAAGGACGACCGCGGCGGTACATGGACCTTCAACATCAAAGGGTCCTTCATTGAGATCTACAACGAGGACCTTATCGACCTGCTCAGTATGGATGAGTCGGGCGGCGGGCGGCGCGAGGTGCAGATTCGCGAGGACAAGGACGGGCATATCATTTGGGGCGGGCTGCGCGAGGTGAACGTCAAAAATGCGAACGAGGTCATGACGTGAGTATGCTATCTGTGCGAGCATGCATGCAAGGCTGACCGCTCTCTGCAGCCTCATTCGCAAGGGCACGTCCATACGGCGCACAAACGAGACTGACATGAACGCGCAGTCCTCGCGTTCGCACGCCATCTTCTCCCTCACCCTTACCCAGAAAAAGTATACTGGCTCCGGCGCACCGCCACGCTCTTCATCACCTCTGCCCCCCGGCGGCCGATCCCCATCTCGCCTAGCCCGTCCCGGCTCTGTCTACTCTGGCGGCGCTGGCGGCAACTCCCGCGTCGCATCCCCCACCTTTGGACGGCCCTCCACCCCAAGTTTCGCCACCGCAATGGGGCGAGGCGGCTTACGCCCATCTAGTGCTCTCGGACATGCTGGCGATCGGTCTGTGACGTCTGTGGACGATGAGGCCGGAGAATGGGTGACCATTACATCCAAGTTTCATTTCGTGGACTTGGCCGGCTCAGAAAGGGCAAGTCTTCCATCCTGTATCGTCTTCTCAGAGGTATTCATGATTCTTTGCAGCTTAAACGAACTGCCGCTGCTGGAGAACGCATCAAGGAGGGCATCTCCATCAACAGTGGTCTTTTGGCTTTGGGGAACGTTATTTCCGCTCTTGGTGATCCGTCTCGTGCCAAATCACATACTGCGACCCACATTCCCTACCGAGATTCCAAACTCACGCGACTTCTACAAGACTCTTTGGGTGGTAACGCACACACGCTCATGATTGCTTGTGTCAGCGCAGCCGAGTACAATGCGGGCGAGACTATAAACACACTCAAGTATGCCAACCGTGCTCGCAATATCAAGAACCGAGCGGTCTTGAACGAGAAGGAGGATGGTTGGGATGATGTGGAATGGCTGCAGGGAACTGTGACTCGCCTCAGGAAGGAGCTCAAAGTCATCAAAGATGGTGGCGTTATCCCTGCGGACCCTCGCATTGCTGAGCCTGTCGAAGGCGCCGGCAAGAAGGTCCTTGCGCAAATGACCGAGCTGCAGAACAACTACGAGGATCTGCGCGAAAAGTTTGTTGAGCGAACGGAAGAGTTGACTCGGCTTCGCAGGGAACTAGGCGAGAAGCATCGGGGTAGCACAGCGGGCGCTGTCGGTGGCACAGCGAAGTACGAGGAGATTGTTGGCCCCGTCATCGAGGAATACGAGAAGACTATATCCGCGATGGAAGCCGAACTCAATTTGAATCGTGCAGCACTCCGTCATACAAACGAAATGGTAGAGGAGAAGGAGGAGGAGCTCTCAGCTATCAACGAACGCCATTCTGCCACGGAGTTGTACGTTGAAGAGTTGCGGTCTAGAGTAGCCAAATTATCGGAAAGGGAAGCGTCTACTGAGGTCATCATCTTCTTCGTTGACCTGTTCTTCATTCTTGCTGACGCCGAATCTATAGGCTTACGTTCGTGACCTCGAAGAGAAGATGAAGTCTTATGACGAAACCTCCATCACGTCGAGTGAATCCATGACGGATCTCAAACGTGAGGTCGCCCGCTTCAGGGATTCCGAATCCCACTCCGGGAAATACATCTCAGACTTAGAGGCGCGTCTGGCACGCTCGGATGAATCAGTTCTTTCTCTTCAGCAAACCGTCGAGAGACTTGAGAAGGAGGTGGATCGACGCAGGGATGAGGTCGAAGTGCTGCAGTCACGCCTGGAGACCTTGCGCTTGGACGGCGAGGGATGGCGTACTGATCTAGAGGAGCGTGAACGCCGTGTTCGAGAGTTGGAAGAGAGAATGGAGGAATGGGAGAGGAAACGCCAGGATGCGGGCGCGACCCGTACGCGCCTGGGCAACGTCGTCAATGAAGTTGCACAGGCTCGCCGTAGTCTTGAAGTTGACCTCAAGAGCGCGCCGGCTATGGGTGTTGCAGAGGCCGACGCCGAAGCAAGTCCCGTCCACGCTAATGGAATCCCTCTTCCCGAAGAAACCGATGGGTCGCTCACTTCCACCACACCCACCCCAGCAGATCCTGACGCCGCATTGCAAAGTCAGTTCCTTGCCCTCCAGGAGACCCACAATGCCACCCTTACCGATCTGTCAACCGTGACCTCGAAGTACCGCGACGCCCTTCGCGAGATCTCCGACCTTGCCGCTCAGATTCAAGAGGCCAAGCTCAGCAACCCGATGGCGGAAACGATCGTCGACTCTCCTACGACCACCGAGAAGTCGATCGAACTCCCACCTGGGAGTCCTGCGAGGCGGCGCATGCCTAGCAACGGGCGCCTTCGGGAGCCTAGTGAGCCTCAGTTCAATGCCGCCGGACGACGGCTTTTTTTCAGACAGGCGGCCTCAGCAGAATCGCTCCACTCGAGGTAGGTTCACATCCTAGGCCGAGACTTGTGCCCTGACTAATTTATCAATCAGGTCGCTCTCGCAATCGCAATCGCTTTCACAGGAGCTCTCCTCGGTTCACTCGCGCAATCCATCCTATTCAAGTCATAGTTCTTCCCACTCGCGCTCTGAATCAAATTCAACATCTCCCCTCAATTCATTACTGTTGGGAACCCGACCCAATCTCTCGATTTCCCTGCCCAATGGCAATGCCGAGCGCTCTGTATCCAGCCTGGAACTGGAGATAATGCGGTTGCAGGAGGTCCTCAAGGAGCGGGAGGCTGAAATCATGACTCTCGAGACGTCGCTCAAGCAACAGACGCAGGATGATCGGAGCTCGACGACATCTGAATCTCCTGCCATAGTCACGCCGGCAGATGCATTGCCAGAAGCGCTACCTGCGAAGATGAACGGCACTCATCCCGAGGCGCATCTCTCGCCGAAGACATTAGGCAACTTTGACCACATTCGCAGGAGTATGGAGTTGACTGGTCACGGTATCGTTGATCTAGGAGATGAGGGATCTGATCTGAACGGATCATCCCTCGAGTCTGACCCGGATGAGTCTTTGGAGCGTCTGAATGAACTAATGCTGTGAGTCTCCTCTCGCTTTCTATGTGATTTTGGTGCTCAGATTTGTTTCCAGTTCTATGGCTCAAAAGGAGTCTCATCATCGGGAGGTTGTCGAGACCCTGAACAGTCAACTCACGCTGGTGAAACGGCAACACGATGAGCTGACTGCACTGTCTCGCGATCAGGTATTCGCAACGAACCTTGGTCTCATCATCAATACTAACTTTGCTCTAGGCAGTGAACATGTCGTCCGAGATCGCGAACCTGCGAAGGAGCTACGATCAAGACATGGAAACTCTCGAAGAATTGCGAACTCACGAAGCTGAACTTGTGGCTACTCTCGAGCAGGTCAACAAGGACCACGATATTGCTGTTGAGGAGTTGAAGACGCAACACGCTGAGGCCCTCAAAACGAAGGAAACCGAACTTGATGACTTGATGCTGCGGATGAAGGAAGAGCATGAGTCTGCCGTTGCTTCATTGCGACAGGAACTGGCCGTGGCGTCAGCGACTCTCGAGCAAGTCCACAAAGAGCACGAGGCCGCGTTCGGAAAACTCAAATCCGATCACGAAGAAGAGTTGACGCGTCGGTTGCAAGAGGCCTGCGCTCTTCTCGCCCAAACCCAAGACGAGCACGAGGCGACCATTCGCAAACTTGTTGCCGAGCACGAAGAGTCCTCCAAGGTCAAGGAGGCCGAAGCTTCCTCAATTCTGCACAAGACCGAGGAAGACTATTACAATCTCTTGACCAAGCTCCGTGGCGACCATGCCTCCGCTCTGGAAAAGCAGACTGCCGACGCCGCCGCTACTCTTGAACGTCTCAAGGAGGAGCATGCCGGCGAACTGCGGATGGCGGAGATATCTCGCGAGGGCTCCCTGTCGGAATCTCAGTCGTCGAAGACTGTCGCGCTCCAAAGCCTTCAAGAAGAACACGCTGCTGCTGTCAGTCGCAAGGATGCGTCCTATGCTGAACAAATCGAACAGCTAAAGTCCGAGCACAGTCGTTCCCTTGCGACCAAGCAAGAGGATTTCACCCTCGAGCTCGACAAGGTCCGATCCGAACATGAGGGTGTTTTGATGCGCTTGAAAGAGGAGTGGAGGGTCGAGGGAGAACGCTTGAACTCAACTTTGATTGCTGTTAAAGAGGACGCGGCTTCATCGGCGTCGGCGGCCAGTGCCAAAGCTAAGGGCGAATTGGAGGCTGCTATCCAGCAGTTGAAGGAACAGCATGCTACCGTGCTGGAGGAGATTGGACGTGGTAACGACGAGGAGATTGCCCGCGTACAGGAGGCTCATTCTTCTGCCCTCAAGGCTTCCGAGGCGGAATCTGAGTCGAAGCTTCTCGCTCTGACTCAGTCACATACTGAAGAGACTGCGAAACTCAAGGCCGAACATCAGCAGGCAGTGGCTGACCTTAACAACACAATCGTGGCGCTCGACGAACAGCACAACTCTCATTTGGAGGAGGTGCGTTCACGCGGTGAAGTGGCATTGGCTTCTGCGAAGGAACAGCTGGCAGCGACTTTGGAGGATCTCAATGTTCAGCACCAGAGCGAAATCAACACCCTTCGCAAGGCACACGATCTCCTCGTCGAAGAAGTTGAAGCGCACAAAGTAGCTGCGGATGAATGGGCTCTTCTTCGTGAGCAAACGCGGGAAACTCACGAGCAGGCCGCGGTCGAAAGTGCAAGGACGATTTCCGAGGTACAACGCCAGCTGATAACTTTCGAGGGTGAGCGAGACGAGATGGCGATTGAGGTCGCGCGACTTCGTGCTGAATTGGACAGTACTCGGAGAGAGCAGTCTCAGCTCATCCAGGAGGCATCGAAACGGGAGTCACTGGTCGGGGAACTCGAACGACATCGATCTGTTCTGGCTGAGATGCAGGAGAATCTACAAAAAGTCAAGGACGAGAAGGATACGCTTCAAGTGGAGAAGACCCGCTCCGACACTCTGCTACGAGAACTGCAGGCTCAGCTATCTCGCAGCGCTTCGCCACCCAACGGTCGCCCGCCCCAGGATCGTAGCGTTTCATATGCACGTTCGAATGGCATGTCCCCCATGAAACTCCCACCCCCTACGCCTCCACCGTCTGTGCCTCCTCCCCCTGCCCCGCGTCAGGACGTTGTTGCTAGTATCTCGTCGGTGCAGTCGTCCGCGATGACCGCCTCAACATCATCATCTCGGGAATCTCAGTTAGAATCTCCTTCAACGTCGGTCGCCCCAAGCTTGGTTACCACTCCCACACCGTCTTCTGTCGACATCAAGAAGATGGCCGCACAGGCCAAACAAATTGATGAGCAAGAAGCAATGATCAAGACCCTCAACAAGCAGCTGACGCATTGCGAGAGTGATTTGCAGACTCATATGGATCTAGTCAGCACGCTGGAGACATCGCTTGGTGATTCCGAAAAGAATTGTGAGTTTTCTCCTCCGTAGAGGTGGGTTGTATATTGACCCCAATATGTAGTACGGAAGGCCCGGATGCACGCGACGGAGCTCGCCAGGGAGCGAGACACCCTGAACTCGAAGCTAGAAGGGCTCCGGGATGAGCTTGCTGAAGCGAAGCGGGAGGTGGTCAACGTTCGCAAGTCGATCGTCGAGGAGAAGCAGTCGTACGAACAGAAACTGGACGAGGAACGAAGGGCGAAGGAACGAGCGCGCCAGCAACTGGACTCACGGATGGACGAGCTGACATCAAAACGCAAGTCCAAGTTTGCTTGTCTGTGATTCTTCATGTGTTCAGTCGCTTTCTCTCGTTTGCTTTTTTGTTTCCCTGTCTGGGCAATGTACATACTTCAGGATCTCACGTATAATCTCCCGACTACACTCTCCTTCATGCTCTCACTCATGTCATCCCCGCCTTCCGTTACACCGTAACCTTATTCTCTCCGATTTTTCATAACACCTAGGATACTACATGCTTCGTGATACCCACATACTTCTAGTTTTTTATGATTTTCTATACCTGGTCTACTATGTTAGTTACATGCTACTCGTTTTCGTAAGTAAATCCAATGGAAGTGTTCTGCAGCATGAAGCGCTTGAGCCCTGACCGTGAGGTTGAGCCTCAGGCCTGAGGCTCGAGGCCTGGAGGTTGGGATGAAACTGAGGCTTCCACGTTCCAGTCCAGAGGCCCAATGGAGAAACTCTGGAGAAAGACCACAACGTGCCGACTGGGACAACGTTGACGATCCGGGGATCCGAAATTTTTAGGAGTTTGCATTTACCCCGCATTCAGGTTGATAGTCAACTCGACCACCAACTTCAAAACTCTTGTCCATTACCACCACCGCCAACGTTGAGCTCAATGGCCGCTACCCTAGTCGTCCGTCGGGCTCAGCCCTCTCTCCGCGCCCTCACTTCCGCCAGCCACTCGCGGCGATTGATGTCGACACGTCGGACGCTGCCCGCGTTCTCCTTGGAGGGAAAAGTTGGTCGCTTTTCTGTGAAAAGGCGACATAGCTGAGGCGTTAACCAAGGTCTGTGTGGTCACTGGAGCAGCAAGGGGCCTCGGCAATGAGTTCTGCAAAGCGTTCGTCCAATCGTATGTCGCTATCGTCCCGCTCAACGACGCGTACTCATCGCCGCCGACAGCGGCTGCACCACGCTCGCCATTGTCGACCTCAAGGCGTCCGAGGCCAAGGCGGCTGCGGAAGAACTGACTAACTACGCTTGCGGTGCGTCTCCGATACCGTCGTGGGCGTCGGATCTCTATCGCTGATGCTGATCGCGTCCAGCCTCAAACGAGATGAAGCCCGAGGAGCTCAACTTTATTGGCATCGAGTGCGACGTGTCTTCTGAAATTTCTGTGCAAAAGGCGTTTGCAGAGGTCGTGAACACCTACGGTCGAGTGGACTCGGTTGTTGCCTCGGCTGGTAAATCCATCCTCCACATCCTCCTCCTTGTTTTGACTAAGCGTGTCCAGGTATCGTCGAAAACTACTCTGCTTTTGAGTGCGTTTCAGCTGCGCAAACCTTTGCCGACGGCTGATGTATTTGTCTTCAATTCTCCAGTTACCCTTTCGATCGCATAAAGCGTTTGTATGATATCAATGTTCACGGCGCTTTCTTCACCGCCCGTGAGGCAGCACGGAACATGATCCCTCAGGGCGGGGGGTCGGTTGTTCTCGTAGCCAGCATGAGTGCTAACGTGAGAGGTTGTCTACCATTCAACGGATCTCCATCTGACATCATGTACAGATTGTCAATATCCCCCAGGTCTGTCGCAGACTTTGGCACGTACATCCCTTGTCCTGACTTTTACAGCCTCAAACGCCGTATAACGCGTCTAAGGCCGGTCAGTATTCTTCCCGCCGACGCGAATGAAGTCTCAAATTACGCCTCCTTTTAGCCGTCCGGCACATGGCCTCCAGTTTGGCGGTAGAGTGGGCAAAGCGAAACGTCAGGGTTAATTGCTTGAGGTAAGCGGTTCCCTGCATGTTATGGGCGAGTCACACAACTCTTTCAAGTCCGGGCTATATGGCGACCAAGCTCACCAAGACCATCTTGGATCACGATCCCGAGCTGAAAGTATGTCTGCCTGTAAACATGTTTTTGACGCGTTTCACTAATGAGCAATTAGGCAACATGGGAGCGGCTGACCCCCATGGGCAGGGTTCGTGCCTCTTTTTGCTTCTTAATTTTTACAGGTCTGATGTTCGATGATAGCTTGGTGATCCGGATGACCTTTCGGGTGCTATTGTCTACTTGGCGAGTGATGCCTCGCGGTTCATGACCGGTTCTGAGATTCGTGTCGACGGAGGCTACTGCATTGTCTAAAGCTCCGACCCAGGTTGGTCGACGGAGGCTAATATCTACAAAGGGTTTCTTGGGTTATCTACTTAGAGGCATATCATATCTACCAGGGCTTTCTTTACATCTTCTCTTAATAGCGGTTCCTCGGGGTCTTTTCGTATACACATCTATCTTTTGGGCTTATAGACGTATTCTTTTTCTTTGGGGCGCGTCTGCTTCAGTATCACCGATCAAGCTTAGGCAGCTCTTGTGAATGCTCGAACTATGGCTTGTTGCGACTTCGCGTACAAAGCTAGATCGTACGATGCTTGGAGCCTAGATGAGTTTCCCTGAATCCGAATGTTGCTTACAGTCCCAAGTTCATTTGCTCGCAAGGTCGGTCTCAGAAGGCTGCGAGGTCAATAAATAGGCTCAAGTAGGGAAGGCTGATCATGATGATCGACGACACGTTTGGAATTTCTTTTGTTCTGCTGAGCTTCACCGGAGCACCCTTCCCCCCTTTACATATACGACTGATTATTAAAACAGGTTATAGGACTTGTACTCATGCACATTGCCACTTGTACTCTTAGCAGTCCCACCAGCAGCACTTCCCTTTGTGAGGTAGCTTTTCTCCAGACATCGTAATCTGGAACGCTTAGATAGACGCATACTGAGGCGAAATGGACTGATAATTTTGATTCGGCCTTGATAATAATGGATGTAAGTACTTTTGCCGAAGTAGTTATCAACGAAATAGTCTGCTGAGCCATTATCTCTGATGTAAGATAGCATGGGCGTGGCGTTTATGGAATTCCTCTGTGTGGGCCAGTGTGGCGCCGCGTCTAGCACCATCTCGATCACCGATCGCGATCGCGCAGTCCCGAAATGGCACTCAACGCCAGTGATCTTGGAGTGCGGCGAGAGAAATAGACAAGTCCACAGACTGCTCACCTCTGCTCACTCACTGGAGACAGATCTTGGTTCCTGGGCTGTTCCTGGGTGAACTCATGTCCATCGTACCGATGTCTCCGGCCCTCTCAAGCAAGCTGCTATCATGAGTATGTCCGGTCTGTAACTGTCATTGAGGCACTTTGCCGGAGTGGTTAACGGGATGGCCTGCTAAGCCATTTGACTTTGTCAGCGTGTGTTCGAATCACACAGGTGTCGAAGACATTCCTTTTTGTCGAAATTTGAAAATTACATAGTAGGATGGCAGCATGGCGCCTGGCGCCAGGCGCAGTACCGAGTAAACCTATCGAATATCCCTGTGCGATTTAATCATTTTAACCCCCTGCACAAACTTGCCGAACTGTATGTATATTGATGGAACTCATATCTACAGAACTGTACAGAGAGATACAGAGATATATTGTGAATAGTAGTACCTACTTGGAATCAGAAACCATTGTTTTACAAAATCTACATAGTGCAAATTATCCGTGTCTGGACGCTACAGTCCTGTAAGTTCGTCAACTTGTGGTTGACAGCTACCTATAACCCCTCCGCTTCCTCCAGATTCAACACAAGCGCATTACCTCGCCTTCCCCACCCAATTGTGTCGTCCAGTCCCACTGGCAGTAATTGTGTTCGTGCCTCCGCTGGGGATGTACGGGGCAGTGGTTCAGTCCGCGGCAGGGTTCTAACGCCACACACAACAGGTCATATCCGTGGGCAATGAACGTTGAACGCCCATTGTGCAGTGTGAGTCTCGACCTGGAAAAATCTACATGACATCCGTCCGAGCACTACCATGACATCCGTCCGAGCACTACAGTCCTATGGATGTACTAATTTCAAGTAAATGACAGCTAACTATATTCCCTCCGCTTCATCCACATTCAGCACCAACGTCAAAAAGAACAATATAATCTCCAAGAACGAATCCACCTCGATCGCTGCCAACAAGCATCAGCACGCGTAAAAATAATGCCCGGGGCACAAGGCACTCACACTCATTAACGGTATGAGCGCCACTCGCGATCAATGCATTGTTCGCCTTCCCTACCCGATTATGATTATACCTGAAGATATTCCTCGTCAAGTCCCAATAATACCTGGTGTCTGTGCCTCCGCTGGGGATGCCCGGCGCGATGGATATGCTGTCTGTGTCATCCAATGCCAAGGGCACGAGATCACCATCTTTCCGGTGTTCAGAGCGGTGCGCGTTGTACGTCGCCTTGATTGTACCTCCAAAGACTTTGTACCCTTCGCCCTGTGGTGTCGGGGGAGCGGGCTCCAGCGTCCAACTGGGAGTGAAAATTTTGAGGTGTCCTTTCGAGGACGTGTTTGTCTCGGACGAAATGATGGTTTCCCCAAACGCCTCAAAGGTGAGGTTATACCTCTCTGCCAGAGAAAGTAAGACTTGGGTGCTGTGATCCTGCGTCTCTTTCACATGACTGGTGGGAAATCATCAATATAGTATTCAGCAAGCATGGTAGAGCACCGACCTGTGCACGTTCACGCGATGATCAACAGCCGCCCATGCCTGCTCTGGCAGCGCGTTGCTCTTGACGCCGCCGTTGATTAAAGTCACAGCCGTCGTCGTACCCGCCAGACTCCTGTAGTCATCATGGAACAGAGCATCTTCGACGACTCTCAGCGCGTCGTCCGAGTCGCGACTCTTCCTGATCGCGTCGCGCAGCCGCGAAGAGATGTCCGTACCGTGCTCGGCAAAGCATTGGAAGAGCTCGTAGGCGAGCATGTCGCGTTCCTAGACGCGTTAAACAAGATCACTCCAAATCAGAGACGGGCTACTCACCAAACGAACTTCAAACGGCCGGTCCTCAAGCTCCACCACCAGGCGTGCTAGGATGCCAATGCCCGTATGCGCCGGTGGGACACTGCTATGCCCACCGGGTGTGTCCACCTGCACATCGACCCTCACGCCGCCCTTCTCTGCGATTCCAGGCATGGCAAAGACGGAGCCGTACCGCTCTACATACCCGACGCCGGCGCCTTCGTCGACGATCATGGCAATAGAGTCGGGGCCGTACCGGTCCCGGAGTGTGCGCGAGAGGTGCCCGGCTCCCTACGCATAATCAGAATGGGTTCTGTGAACAGCACAGAACGGACAGAGACGAACCCTAGGCCCTCCGGTCTCCTCGTCGTACCTTGGGAAAGCATTAGATTAAACAACGTGAAGCACTGGATCTTGCATACCCAAATGAGAACACCATGGTCCTGCGCGGTGTGAAGCCGTTCTTGAGCAGCAGCTCTGCCGAAGCGAGTATGCCAATCACGCCGCTCTTGTAGTCAGTGGAGCCGCGGCCCCAAATACGCGTACCATCGTAGTGGCCAGAGAAGGCCGGGTGGGTCCAGTCGTCGGCGGTGGATGGGTTGACGGGGACGACGTCTGATTAGGCGCGGTCAGTCGCGTGGGATGGGCAGGATTTAAGAGGACGCACCGGTATGGCCCATCAACAGGATCGGCTTGAGGGAGGGGTCCGTTCCGTTGAGCGTGTAGAGCAATCCATAGGTGTTGACCTTTTCCAACGTGAACGATGCGTGGCTGCGAGATGCACACTTTCAGCCAGTCAATGACACTGCGTAGACCGAACGGTGCGCACACAAGCGGGAACGCTGTAGAGAGATATTCGTGCAGCTGGCTATGCACGTCAAAGCGCGTATCCTTGCCGACCTCGCCCATGTCGTCAAACGTCACAGTGCTAGTTCATTCCCAGGTCAAGCATCAGCACGTACGGTGAGCCGCGGCACTCACGGAATCTTTACCGCCCCGCTCAACCAGTCAACCGCCTGTCCCTTGAACGCCTTGCTCCCAATCTCCTTGCGCGTCGCGTCCCACAGGTCAGTCTGCGATGGGAGCAGCGGAGATGGTTGGGCGCATGGCGGTGCCAGTGGACGGAGATCGGTGTTGAGGTTTTGGTGGTGGCATTGAATCTTGTACAAGGAAAGCACAACGGAGACGGCGACGGTCAGCAGGAGAGCGCGCCAGGGTTTCGTGCGACGCGGCGGCGATGGCTGGGCTTTCTCCATGGTGGTGGTGGAGGAGAAGGAGGAAGTGCTCGGCCGCCAGTTCGGTAGCCGAACCCTACTGTATAATGTGACAAGTCGACGACATACTCGGCCGCGGCCTTGGCGCCACGCCACGCGATTAAGATTCGAGATTTGCAATTCAGGGCCACATCCATCGTCAATAACGGCCGAGTGCATTCACAAAATGAGTTCTATTGTGTCTAGTCTACAAGAATTCCTCATACTATTCCTTCGTTTCCTCTTTATAGCAGAGTTTCACCTGCAGATCGATGTTCAGTCGCGTATTGTATGCCAAGGACCAGGTACTCACCAAGTGCAGCCCTAACCAAAGAGCAGCCGACTGCTACGGTCTGCTTCACACTCGCGGCATCGGCAAGTGAAGGGTTGACCTCCACCAAGTCGAGGGCAACCAGCAAACCCGTTTCATACACGGCTTCACAGATGTAGTGCCCTTCTCTAAAGGTCAGCCCACCACGGACCTAACTGATCTGAGTCAGAGTCCCATGATGAGAAGAGAATGACACCCACTGGTGTACCAGTCGAAGGCGCCACAGACGGATCCAGCGCGTCGACGTCAAAGCTCAGATGAATCGGCAGCTTGCGGTCGGGGTTGACGTGGTCCAGCGCCATCTCCACGACCTTCCCGATGCCGTACCTGTCTACTTCGTGCATGCTGAACGCCTTGATCCCGTTCTCCCTCAAGATACGCTTCTCCCCCGCATCGACGTCGCGAAGCCCAATGTACACGAGGCGCTCGGGCGTGAGGAGGGGCTTGACCCAGTCAAACTCGGGCACCTTGCTCCCCAGACCGAGGAGGAACGAGACGGGCATGCCGTGGATGTTTCCAGACCCAGTGGTCTCCGGCGTGTTGATATCGGTGTGGGCGTCAACCCAGATGACGCATGCGTCGGGGTAGTTTCTTTGGGAAGGGCGTAAGAAAGAGACGTGGACAGCCATAAGGAGGCGACTTACTGCAAGGTTCCCGAAATAGTTCCCATCGCCTGAGAAGAGTTCAGATCAGCTTGGGAGTTTGTCCTACGCGTCTCATATGACAGACCAATGAGTGATCGCCTCCCAGAGTAAGTGGGAGCTCGCCCTTGGCAGCGTGTGCGCCCACGACTTTGGCGACGGACTCGGTGACGCGCGAAACGAAGCGCGGGTTGAGGAGTTTGCCGATGGGAGGATCGTCAGTGACGTTGAGCTCCTCGAACTGGTGGTGCCCGTCAAAGTTGACGTTCCATCCGAGCTCCTTCAGTTGGTCGACGAGACCGGCTTCGACGAGATGTATGGGTCCGTCGTCGACGCCGACTTTTTGCTGGAGTAAGACAAGTGAACAGGATATTACGGTGCTATACGATGATTCATACCTGTCCGGCACTGATAGACGGTCAGGATGAGAGGTTTAAGCAATGAAGAAGACTCGCCTGAAAGGACAACCGACGATCTGCAAATGACACGTCAATTTTTCGGCGATGAACGCGCAAAGCTACACACCGCGACGGTCTTGGGGTCCTTGATGAAACGTGAGGTGGTCGCCATTTTTGAAGACGATTGTCCGCGTATAAGCTTGAAATGAACACAAATCTGGGTGTTCAGTGAGAGGGCGAGCAGACGGTGTTATGGACCAAGCAAAAGCCGTGTTATATCGATCACTGCGTCACCGCTTTCGGATCTTGCCTCCGCATGACCGTCGCCACACGAACCACTGAAACGGCCAAAAGGTAACCGGTAACCGCCGGTGGCTTGTAGCTATGGCGCGTCTCTTTGCTGATGATGAGCTATGCCATCTCTCGTGCACTGAAACCCAGAAGGACACTGAGTGCGATCTCACAGCCTGCTGGAAAGGTCAACTGCAGGACTCGGAGGCCATCAAGGCGACTACTCATGACATGTGATAGGTACAGCTCTGAAGTCCCTTGTGCTGAGGACAAGCCCCCACGCGAGGTTCACTGCTGATGGTCCGAGTCCACAATACAACGTACCGGAGAGCCGGATACATAGACCCAATAAGACTCGTTGTCGGGTAAGCGGGTATGTGGACTGAATTGTATCCGCGTGGCACTGGCAGCAGGCAGGGTGTCGACAGCCTGAGTGGGCGCCACATTGCGAACAGCTACATGCACGTAAGCTGGACTCAAATGATTGGAAGCTGATGGAAACAGGTAACGAGACAACTACAAGAGAAGCGATGATTCATAAGCTAATACTCGGACAGAGCAAAGACAAGCGGATCTTTTCGAGAGCGTGTCAATGTGTGTGGCGACGGCCGCCTGTAGTTGAGAAAGCGACAACTTGAATGTTCATTGCTGAGAATGAGGGTGAATGGTAAGCAAGCGAACATTTGTTGTTCATAAGTCGTGGAACTCGACGCGTCGGCAAACTTGGTGAGCAACTGAACAGGTACTGTAACTAAACTGCCTGACTGTTTACTTGACAGAGACAACCTGAGATCGGGCGATCGTATCGAGCTGAATGAGCTACGTCATTGTGGGTTAGGGGTACCTACCAGTTGAGCGTGGCGCGTTCTTCGGTTCGCTGTTTGCCTCTGCCCACCACCATCTGCGCCCTGCTCGCCGTCGCCCGCGATGGCCACCACCAGCAAGGACTCGTCCGCGTCCGTGTTCGAGTTCACCAAACGCAAGCGATGGGCAGACTTGGTGATCACGGAGTTAGCGGACTCCGTCATCTTTGTCCTTTCCTCCGACTGCAAAGTCCTCTACTGCAGCTCCTCGGCCACCGATCTCCTTGGCTGGCGCAGTGCAGACCTCATCAATCGTGACTTTGCCGATGTACTCGCCTGTGGGTCCACCTCTCTCCCAGCGAGTAGCACATGCCTCATTTTTTCTCGTTTCTCCTTCATATTGCTAGCCGAAGACGCAGATGCCTTCAAAACATCATTCAGCACGGGAGCCGAATTTCTCGTTTACTCCAGGCTCAGGACACGCGACCCGACGTTTCCCTCTCATCCTCTCTACGAGATCAAAGTACGACCGCACATGTCCTTTAACATTGCCATGGCTCGGCCCTACCCTGGACGGAATATTGCGTCGTATGTTCACCCTTGACTCTCCGACATACACAAATTCATCTCAGCTCTCGAAGACTCAACACCTTTCTCGACCTCAAAACTGAAAATGAAAGATTGCAGAACCGCCTACGCGCGCTAATGGGCGCTGCACCAGACGCAACCATCAATGTCTCGCCGGTGATATCGAATCGGTACCCGCCTTCCAACCCAGGGCCCATACCATTGTACACCTCCACGAGCTTGAGCATAGGTGGTTATGACGATACTACTCAGAGTCCCGTAAGGAGCACCTTTGAAGGTGGCGGTCCGCAGAATTCTCTTTACGCCACCAACACCCTTGCCGAGCATCAGGACGAAGAAGATGGCTCCAAGAAGAAGAAGGTTAGTCTCTCATTCATAAACTGCACCCGTGTCGCTGCTTCATATGACCCCCAGGCCAAAAAGGCGCACAATTCCGACCAGTACGTCTGTGTGACATGCGGTCGAACAGATTCGCCAGAGTGGAGAAAAGGACCAATGGGTCCCAAGACGTTGTGTAACGCCTGTGGACTGCGATGGGCAAAGTCGGTGAGAAAGAACGACGAAATGGCGCCGCCCACAGGAAGCGGCGAAATTGGCGAGCTTCAGATGCCTTGAACCGCGCTACTCTTTCAGGTTATGATAATGGACATTCTAATTTGTATTTGTATCATTCGTGTTGGTAAAGCAATTGTACATCACTATCTAGCATGTGGTTTAATGGGTTGCAATGCAAAAATAAATAGGTTGCGAGAGATGCTTAGCTATCTGAGCTATAGACGACAAGAAGCTCTCTACAGCCCCATCACCCTGCGTATGGCTTACATCAATAACCACAAGCTTGCCATACGTATGTACATAAGACGTACCTGCAACCATTGGCTCTAATGAATTGTTGCCATCAAGATACCTGATCTGCTCGGGTGACTCGGACGAGACGACCAATGCTTCGAGACTCGGATGAGAGGCTAAGCTCTGCTGGGCAAGACGTTCGATGATCATGATTGAGTGCGCATATCAATCACAGACGTGCCAGCAAGATATTTACGCACGAGAAGAAGTGGCAGTCGTGCCAACTTCAACTTCCCTACGAACTCAGGCTTCCCCAGATTGTCCATACGTGTCCATCCAGGGCAGCCTCGCTCTCAAGAGAGATCTTAATATTATAGACGATTCACGCACAGGAATAGCATTGTTCGGCGTCGCCAGGGCGTCAAGTTATCAACACCTAAGGCAACGAGCTTCTAAAGAGCTGGAGCATCGGCAAGTGCATGCTCAGAGAAGAAGACGGAAATCGTAAAACAGAGCGGTGGCAAACGCGAGAGAATTAGTTATAGCTGGTTGGGTAGCGGCCTGTCCTGTACTCAGGCTGTGAGCTCTCGAGTGCAGGTACACTTGTCCACAACCGCAGAGCAGCATTTCTCGCATGTCCTACATTGTCGAGATCGCGGTAAGGCGGCAATCGTCAAAGCCCCACATGTTGCGAGGGGGTACCGCTGACGAGAAGTTCATGGTCTGATTCTGCCGAAGCTGCCGTTCGAACCCAGGTTTGGACTCTTTGCCGGGCATACTCACTGCTCTATCCTGCACGGACACCACTGGATCTGGCGCGCGACCGTCAAATGCAACATTCCGCCCGCTTACCAGGACGGCCCGCCGCCCCGCCAGTCGCGCCAGTCGCGTCATACTTCGTGTGCCAAGCGCCACAGACGCGCAGCGCTACGAGATTTTTCCGCCACGCCCAAATTTCGAGTACACTCATTTGAGGCAATTTTCATCGGATGCAGATTCTATTCAGCAACCAGCGCCGCTGCTCGCAGCAGCATGAGACTCTTCTGAGTATTTGTAGTACTCATAGCATCCCATTCCCGCATTCAGCTACTGAAGCAGCGCAGAGGTCGTGTTTGATATGTATTCTCAAGTTCAGGGCTTGTCGCTCACAGAGAATGCTATTGCCATCAGTGGTACAACATAAATCACATGCCAGTGTTGTCTTTGGGCTAGAGTAGCGTATTAAGTACTTCGAAATGTTCACCTGTGTGAGTACCGAAATAACCTGCGCAGAACAAGACCGAGCATCACCATGCTGAGCGTTTTCGTGATCAAGTGCACAAAAGGTGAAACCCACCCTCCGTTTCTCGTGTCTCAAGGCGTCACCAAGTCGACTGTTGTACAGTTGTAGCACCCATACAATTCAAGGGGCAGGGCGCTTCTTCAACAGCCGCGGGGAATGTTTGCACTTCTATCGAATGAATTGAAAGCGAGAGCAACGACAGCGATATTGGATAGGATGCCCGATTCATACATACAGATGATATACAGATGACAAGTAAGAAATCCATAGCGATACTAGGCCTATGCTGGCTGTGCATAACTTGTCTGCGGATGCGAAAGAAGAAAACATGGCAGCGCGTATCCAGTGGTACTAGTAGAGCAAAAGGCAAGTCCCGGGTACTCGCTACGCGGGCAGTTGACAGTATTCAAACAGTAACTCCTAGATGCGCGAAGCGGGGCATGGATGCAGAACGTGTCGCGCTTCAAAAGCGCAGCAGTGCTGCCAGTGCAGATGATGGCATATGCTTCGTATGACGCGACTGGTGCGACTGGCGGGACGGCGGGCTGTCCTGGCAAGCGGGCGGCATGTTGCATTTGACGGTGGCGCGCCAGATCAAGTGGTGACCGTGCAGGATAGAGCAGTGAGTGTGCGGATGCCTGGCAAAGAGTCCAAACCAGGGTTCGAACGGCAGCTTCAGCAAAATCAGACCATGAACTTCTCGTCAGCGGTAGGGGGGTATCTTGTGAGTTCAATATACCAATTGGCTGAATCTTTCTCTGCATCCGCCCTCGTCGCAGTGCAGTGTCACGTCCCCGGTGGGTTTATGGTATGTATACCGTTGGAATGCAAGAGGCCAAGAACGAAGATTTCAGGAGTAAGCGGTCTCCAGAGGTTGGAACAGCAGGCCAGGTCTGTATTTCCCAAGGGGAAATCAGATATCAGATATCTATGGTCTGACAGAGCACTGCTGGATGGCCAGCGCCCGGCAACTGCAGGAGGTCGTGAGAGATACGAGGAGAAAGGCGCGAACTGGCGCTTGCGCCACCTGCCTAATCGGGAAGGCTGGTCGCGTCGGAGCCGAAGAGGCCGCCGACGGATATCCCACTGATATCCCTGATTTACTCGGTCATGGCTTACTCTACCAATACGCTTACTCTAGCCGTTCGTATACTCAGCTGGCAATCCAAAGGAAAGCGGTGACGGTACAATTGATGATTCCCTAATAGCAGTCCACGACCGTGACGATAATGCGATCAAGCGGATCGGCGGGCGGCGGGCTTGCAGCGGGATGTCCTTACGCGTCTAGTACCTCTTTCGTATGCGTTATGGCCGGTCTGTTTCATCTTACTTGCATCTTACAGTGGCTAGCAGCATCACACCGCCATCTCCGTGCTCTCTGGAAATCTTGCACTGCGGCCCTTGCGTGGAGGGCGGGATGCCGCCGCATCCCGATGAACTGTTACAAAAATTGGCCTGGTATCTCCCAAAGAGGTCGGCCATATAAATCTCTTTGTGGCTGGATAGTAACAGGTCACGCACCACGTTTCGAGCTGGTCCGTGTGTAAGTAGTAGCTATACGTATGTAGCGCCACATCTGGTTTACAGTGAAAGACTAATTTCAGCTTTGCGCGAGGCTCGGATAGCAGGCACGTTTCACAGAGGCCCCAGTGGCGCGCAAGTGTTTCCCAATCGTCTCATCCAAACCACAACCTTCCGTCATTGTCCAAGAAGCCTGTTCATTTGTTGGCGCGCCTGTGTCGTACACATGTACAGTATCGTAACTTCATATGATCATGTCCTCTATCCCGTCTTCGTCTTCAAATTCCGCCATAATGATATAAACAAAACTGCGCCCACACCGGTGATGGCAATTTCAAGCCCAGTGTATCTGAGCATCCCGACCGTAAGCCCACTTCCTCCCCAGATCGCGCCTGAAACTCTGCCAGTATAGTTACTATACTGGATGGCCAGCGATGTCCGCCCATTCCACCTCTGTGGTAGCTGTTTGCTGAGAAGACTGACTGTCACGGTACTGGCGAGGTTGAAGCCAAGTGCGATGAGCCACCAGCACACGAACATGCTGCCGTAGTTGACGCTGTTCGATGCCACAAGGGAAATGAATATGACCAGACCGGCTAATCCTAGGCTTGAACCTAGAAGAAGGATGTGTCGGTCTTGGACCCGTCGCGCTAGGAAGAGGTTCATGATGAGGAAAGGGAACGTAGTGATTCCTCCCAACGCGATGAAGTTGCCTGCCCCGAACGGCGAAAAGTGTAGGGGGTTGTCTGAAGAGCCAAAGACAGGTATATTCGATTCCCATGCACCTAGATTATCAGCCTTAACCGAGATTCGAGGAACTTATGCAATTGCACGTACCCAGAATGAAGAAACAAGTCATTGCAAACCAACACATGCACACGATGACGCCCCACTGACTCAAAGTCATCGAAGATCGTTGGTATACAGTGGTTTGCGATTCGCTTTCAGATGCTAAGATCTTTTCCTTGTCCGGCGAGGCCTCCACCTGTACGACAGATGCTTCGAGATCCTCTTCTGGCACGTCTTCGAACCAAATGAGTACACATATCCAGAAGACTATCCAAATGACAGCCATGATCCATCCCGGACTCGTATAGCCATTGAATATTTCGTTCCTGAAGCCGATCTTCGTCAACAGACCGCCGAAGAAGGGCCCTGCGCTCATCCCGATGCCTGGAGAACGCGTGTCAAGACAAGGATGATCTCCTCGGGCTATGTGTGGGTGTACCTTGCCCGAGAACCAGCCATCCAGCAAGTGTCGTTCGCTGTCGAATGCCCACAATTCGGCCGTCTGAGCAGTATCGCTTACAGTACATCCACCTGCACACCAGAAGGACCATCAGCTTCTGATTCGGAGGAAGGAGCGAAGCGGAGAATCGTACATGGAAAAGGCGAGGCCGGACACAATACGACCGATAAGGATGAGGTAAAGAAAATCTGCCTTGTATGCTGAGGCGTACAAGACATGTCCGACGATGGACGCGCCGCAACTGATGTGAAGAGGCAACTTATAATGACCTAGACATGGGATGGGTCAGAGACTGTAGATCCTTAGAGAATTCCGCGACTGTACCTCTATCAAATCTCATCAGTGGTATGAGAGCCAACCCAGAGAATACGGTTGGTATGCCTATAACAATGCCAGAGAAAGTAGAGTCGCCACCCAAGTGCTTCGCGTATTCGTTGGAAGAGGAAACAATAATGAAGAAGGATATCTATTCGCCAAAGTGTGAGAAACGAAAAACCGCCATAGAACGCGCCCATCGCTGACCTGCAGTAGCATATTTGCAGTCAGAATCATGATCATCGAAGACGTTTTCGGGAGCTTAAACTCATCGCCATTGCGCATCGCGGGCGCTGCTGACTTGAACATGGTCGGAAAGAAGGAAAACCTGCAAGTCCGGGCAGCCTGTGCAGCCTGAGGATGGGCTGCCATTTTCATATACGGAAGGTCAGCTCGAGGCTGATTGATGAAACCAAGATAGATCAGCATGAAGCACACAAACGGGGACGAGCTCGATACTTACGCGCAGACTTACTGGGCAATGAACATGGAAGGCGAAGGCAGCATGCGTTCGCTAGTTTACGAACCATTTAAGCAGCACAAGCCAAATATCCGCAAATTGGCATGGCTCTTCCCCATGGGCGAGCGCGTAGCTGCCTTCCGGGCCCCGACTGCGTGGTGACTTTTCGATAGTACGGATCAGCGCTCCGAGTCCTCGCTCTCGTTCTCTACCGGTTAAACGGCAGTGCTTTGGGAGGACAGAGAAAGGCCCAAGTCCGCGGAGTCACGCTAAATCCGCGTACCATCAATCACCATCATTGTCAATCCATCAATATCTTCATCACGGTCGAGCGAGTAATGACTATTCAGTGCATGGTCGGCAAGCTGCAGGGAACGAGAGGCATAGCGCGTGTAAATCATTCCAGGCTAGCGACAATACACGCGACGCTCTCACTTTGGATTGCCTCCAGTCCTCTCCTCTCGAATACAGTCAATGCCCACGCTCCGGAACGCCACACCGAGCAGTCTTTGCTCCTTCGAGGTGTCAAACGTGATGCACACGTCCGCATGGCCTGACGTGCTTTTCCAATGTATGGCGAGAGCCAGTTCGCGAAGTCCAAGACGTCAACGGCACAACTCACACTCAAGATCAGCCCATACAGAAGTTCTGCCAAACCCACCGACAACCCTTCACAAACCATCACACGTCCGCTCGCTTGGACCATTTCTAGTGCTTTTCGCGAGAACGACGGACAAGTTGCGGCAATCGAGTAGGCCATGGTCTGGGGCTTCGAGCGGAAAAGAACCTGGGAAAGATTTCGAGTACGATCGAGGGAAGAGCGTCTGAGTCTGACGGCGGCGCTGTGTCTAGGGTAGTAGAGTCGTGAACGATTGTTTCTTTCGAGCACACGATCAGTCATGTCATTCAGTAGTTACGACTTCGCGCACTCACATCGAAGACCACGATGGGCTGATGATCAAAGACACAGCCATGTAATCGACCTCGCACTCTCAGATAGCTATATGAACGGCTGTTGAGTGGTCGATTGATACGCTCAGATAGTCCACTTACCCTTACTAGCCAGAAACTTGAATGTACACGACTTTGCTAAGCCGAACGCATGCATTCCTTTCCATCAGCAGTCCAAACAGCGAGATCTTTCCAGTCTCTCCAGGAGAAAGCAACGTGTCCGGCAAATCTTCAAAGTCACAATTAGCAATATATGACGAGATGCCAATGAGGCAATCACCGTTGTATACCTCTGCGAGTTCGTCAGTCACTCAACCAGGAAAGCCTACGCGTGTTTCAGTGAGCTCGTCGATATCCCAACCGCGTCTCCCACGCCAGCATCGAACAGTCCTGGAGTATGACAGAAGAGTAAAAATACCTTCATCACATGAAATCTCGCACTAACCTTCCGGATCTACCGTCTTCATGTCACTGGGCCAATGGATTGAAATTACAGCGTGTATGATGCCCATCGACATAGAACGCCTTCCTATCACATTACATGATCAACACTCTACCGAGACGATGCAAACGCGCAAATTGGACACGTACCTCCCGCATGTCTCCGGCGTCCGCAGTGGAGACGACTCAGAGGCTATGTTCAATTTCAACATATTGATACAACGCCCGCTGCATCCGATTGGTTGCGTACGACGGCCGCGCACTAGCTTCCAGGACTCCAATATCACCTATAAACCATGTCGCGATGGAGCCATCACACCCTTCACAACGTTAAAAAGAAGCTATTCGTCTGGGGCATCGGATAACGCCTTTGATCTTCTCTGAGCTTCGACTTGCCACGAGAGATTCGTCCGAAGGGCGACCCCATCATTCCAGCCAGTATGAGACAGGGCTTCAAGTTTGCTGTCGAATCTGCAAACCCACGAGCAGTCCAAGTGTGACGGGCGGCTAAGGACCCGCGAGCACACATCATGGTGGTGACAGACTCACAAGAGACACGAGTCGAGCCCGAGTACTGCCTGAGAACCTTAGGCTTTTTTGAATTTTTATGTCAAGACTCAAAATCCAGATGGCGGAGTGATGGCGGTCTTGTGTCAGAGATCTGAAATTCAGCTGCCGATCAGGTTGAACAGTCGTTTCGAGCATTCTCGTTGAACAACTCTCCGTTCCTTTGAGAACCCCTTCCACATTCCTACATGACCTACACTCCTAGCTGGCGGGCTGTTGCTACTCGCAACAGTGCCCTCGTCATCCTTCGTCCTCGCATCGATTGATGAGTCATGACTGAGATTGTGATTGTGATAAGACTCCATAAATAGCGCCAGGCTGCCGAGGTACGGCGGCGGGTCAGTTTGATCCCAGCTCATTCTCTGCTTTCTGCTTTCACCTCATTAAGAAAGTGCAAGAAGTCGGGACAACACAAGTAACGTACTAGAGCTAATACCTTCTCTCGCCAGGTGTAGCTCGTCGGAGGAACTCGGTCCACAGTCCTACGTGACTTGCGCCACAGTAGAGTGACATAGGTGGTTGCGTGTACGGTGTCTTCAACGTAAGACTCAGAGAAGAATCTAAGAACCCTCAGGCTGATACAGTTCGAAAATGACGTCCAAACGCTGCGAACCTGCGAATGGATGAAACACGACGGCTGATCATGGTGGCCTACATTCTCAGGTCCAAGAGACTCGCCAGATATCGGTCATTGAGCGGTCAGTACTGTACTCGCTGAAGTCGTGGCCTATACCAGTAAGGCGCGACCGCCAATTTTCTTCTCAGTTCCCAACGCCCCCAAGAGCAAAAGCCGGCCTAGCATTTTATACAACATTTTTACGATAAATTAGATGATAGTCCGAGTATTATACAGTATCAATACATATAATTTGTATGACTCTCTTCTTGCAGCGTTCGTACGGAGCTATTACGGTAGTCATCCTGGCCAGCCTGGACGTCCAGCATTTGCACGTCCTGGAAGAGGAGAGGCAGGCTAGGTACAGGATTGTAGATGATAGGATGTTGGGGCGTTAAATTAGAAATGGAGTCACAATGCGATGGCGCGGACGTCAAAGGCGGTGATCTGTTCAAGGTTCTGGTGTATGAAGGTGTTGCGAGCGATGAATCCTGGAGGCCTATATGTGGATGGTGGTATGCACCAGAAGGATTTTGTCGCTGCAACATGTGTGTCGGATGCGGCTGAATGGAACTGGGATTGTACATGTCCAGGCTGCGAGCGTGGTGATGGTGCTGATGGTGCTGGGGCGGCGGAGGCGCATAATCCATGGTCGTAGTCGTGGGAGGGAACACCATACGCTGGAAAGTGGGATATTGTGGCAGGGCAGAATGGCTTGCCGCTCTCCTGATGGCGGGAGCAGCAGATTCGTCGACATGTTCCGAAAACATTGTAGAAGATCCGTCGGAGCTCGTAGGTGACAACTCCGTCTGGTGAGGGGAGGATGGGAATATCGGCGAGCCAGACACGGATGAGGGCTGAGAGTGCGATTGATGTGGTATGCGAAGGGGACCCAAGAAATGAGGCTGATCCCGCAGATAGCCATACGGCTGTGTCTGCGAGGCGACTTCGTAGGGAATGACATTCGGGCTGTTGTGCCGCAAATACTGGAGGTAATCGCGCTCATGTTGCTGCTCGCGATGCATCTGACTCAGTTCAATGCTGGACACCGAGCCGCGGAGGGCTTGAACAGTGCCGCGCGGGCGGGATTCCCGGACTGTGTACTGGCAGATGAGGCCTCTCGTCGTGCAGCGCTTGCAGACTGGCCTTTCTCCAGAGCACTGTTATGTCGGCGCGGTCAGACATGGCCGCCCCAGCGATGCTAAGACATGCCTTGGTCTTGCGCGCCCTGCACTTGTCGCATGCCTGCTGGGTCCGCTGGCGCATCGACGTGTTGGAAAACGCGATATGGGCCGGAGAAGTGTAAGTTGAAGCATCATCGGAAGGAATTGACATCGTGGCGTCTGTCAAGAAGATGTTGAGCTCCTATTACTTAGTATGTCGCATTACCTTACAAGCAGAACGGCCGTGGGAACCCTGCTGAAGTCAAATACACAGTCCTATTAAGCGATCGATCGCCTCTGCCTCGCAAAGATACACAGCAAACGTCGCCTACTTCCTACCTCGTTCGCGAAAAGTGGTTATTGAACTCTCGCCCAATCAACATCCTCCGTATCTCTTGCGTACCTGCGCCCACAGCGTACAGGCGGGCATCACGCACTATACGTCCGAGCGGGTAGTCTGATCAAATGAATAAGATGTCCGACGATCAGGGCACGAGTTCATTATGACCCGATCACAGACTTGCATGCGACAGGAAAATGAGGTCCGCTTACCATTCGTATATCCATTGCCTCCAAGGCACTGCTGGCCTTCCAGTGCGACTTCAATGGCCTTCTCTGTGGAGTATAAGATTGCACCGGCGCAGTCCTGCGAAACATATCAGCTCAGCTGTCATCCCTGGACGTTGGAATAGAAAGTAGCCGTAGGCTCGTGGCGATACTCCGCCAGAGCGCGCGTCTCGGGCACGCTGCTTGGCAGTGCTACCCCAAAAGTTTTGCTCTTTCTTCAAAAGTGGATTATGTCTTACCCCTCTGCTGATCTTTCCTGCATCACACGCTCGCGCCACAGCATAAACATACGCTCGGCTCGCGTTCAGTTTCGTATACATATCTGCGATCTTGCCTAACATACCATTGGTCAACTTTCATCAAGGGTTCGAGTCATGGATTTTACCTTGCATGAGTTGAAACTCCCCGACAGGTTGGCCGAATTGCTTGCGGTCATGAATATACTCAATTGCGTAGTCGAAAGCAGCTTGCATTAAACTACAACACACGACGATTCAGCATTCGGTGCAAAACGTGCATCAATTTGCTCACCCCAGTGGCCCTCCGCTTAGGACCAATCTCTCGAGATCCAAGCCAGACATTAGAACCTTAGCACCCTGATTCAAGGGACCGAGAACATTCTCTGTAGGTGGGCGGTAGTCAACAATCTGCTCTGAACGCACGATTAGCAAGATGAGCCAACCATCTGGGACAAAACAATCTTCGAAAATCAGCTCGCAGGTGTCGCTTCCTCTCATCCCAAATTTGTCCAGGTGTTCACCGGTGGAGAAGCCCTCAGACGGTCGTTCCACAATGAAAGTTGTTATGCCTTTCGATGCAGCGGCAGTCAAATCGGTCTTTGCATAAACCACGTATGTGGAGGCGATCGGCCCATTGGTTATCCTAGGTGAGAGTCAATTGGCGGTTCTGAACAGATTACCATATCATGCGAACCAGAACTTATTTCCGTTCAGTTTGTATCCACCGGTGACCTTCTCAGCTTTGAGCTTCATGCTGACCACGTCGCTTCCGCTCCCCGTTTCGCTCATTGCGAGAGAGCCAATCTTCTTCCCACTAATCAAGTCGGGTAGGTATTTCTCCTAGAATGACTGTTGGCAGTGAAGAAACAACTTTTGAACGGTCGTCTACCTTCTGAGCCTCAGTTCCCCATCTATGAATCTGGTTGACACATAAATTCGAATGGGCGCCATAGGATAGCGCTACGCTCCCAGAAGCTTCCGATAGTGCCTCCATGGCCAACAGATGGTTCATGTATCCCAACCCCAGTCCAGAGTACTTTGGATCCACAGTTATGCCAAGGAGACCCATGTCACCGAGCGCTGGGAAGAGTTCCTACATCGGCGGGACGTGAACGTCAACATTGCACACGCTTCGGATCATGTAGCAACCTTACAAGTGGAAACCTGTTCGTCTTGTCTATGTCGGCAGCACGGGGCGCTATCTCAGCCTCTGCGAAGGTGTTGACCGCTGCTCGAAACTGCCATTCCGCGTTAGAATAGATAAATGCCGCGCAGATGCTAACGGACCTCGAGTTCGTCATCGCTCAGCCCTGCAACGTCGCTGTTGAAAAACGATGCATGGCGGCGGGTGATAGTTGCTTGTGAGACGCGCAGGAGCTGCCGGGAGACGCGGGAAGATGAGCGCAGTAGTGAAGAGGATATTGCTATCATCTTCATTAGCAACAGAAACTAAGTCACAGTGCGGGGAAGCAATTATTTCAATGAGTGACCGGCTACCGGCTGATGCACGGCCGGCCACGTGGACAATATAGCCACCGAGTTGTAAGAAATCGATGTTCGAACCTGGTTCGAACTTTCCCTCAAGTGCACATCCCATAAGGTCAGTGAGGGCTTGACTTGAAAAGCCGACTGCTTGAACAATTATCTATACTCCTCAACTTCGGCCAGCCTTTTCGTCGTTGATTCCACTGCGGTTGCCGAATGTTACGTTTGCAGGTGTCCCTGGTTTCCAACTTATTCGCCTCTTCCTTTCAACCTTTGCTGTCACCACGCGCCAGCCTGCGTGCATAGCGCGCAGAGATGGCATCCCGCTCTTCTCGACTGTCATTTCGAGTTAGCTGGCCTTTTGCCAAAGTGCAGGTGCCCCTCGTTGAACCTCCTCCTCCTCCTGTTCGCAGGCTCGGAGTCCCCCACCTCCCGCCGGAAATAATTGAGGCCATTGTTCGTCACGTATATGACAGCGCCACGCTCAAATCCTGCTCTCTCGTTTCCACTACCTTTCTCTCCCCCGCTCAACGGTCCCTCTTTGCCAAGGTGGCCATCTATCTAAAGAACGAGGCCGTCAATCCTTTCACAACTTTTCTTGATCTAATTGCCGATAAATCGAAACATCTCACCATCCTAATCACCTCCCTCACCCTCACCGACTTTGCAGAAGGCCCGGAAACGTGGTTCGCGTACGACAATCGCGTTATTCCGCGTATTTTGGCGTCGGTGCCCAACTTGACGCATTTGGGAGTGCACTCGGAGTCGCGAGAAGTTACCCCACGGATACAGTCCGCGCTGGCTGAAGTGTACGGGCGATGCGCGTTGAAGAGTCTCTCGTTACGAGGAATGAATGTAGACCTCGTGGAGATTCTTCGTCTCTGCCTCTCTCTGCGTGACCTGAGTCTCGGAGACATCGACATTCCCTTAGACGGGGAGCCTAATTGCGCTTCGGAATCTTCACCTTCCCACCCTCCCCATACTGGCGGCGAACTCATCACATCCTGCGCTGGTCTGGACCTCCAAGCATCTTCCACATCCTCCCAGCTTCAGGCAAACATCTCCTTATTTGTTCTCCAGCTCACCCGAACAATGACCCCATGCGTCGTCGAGACCATCATCACATCCCCCATCTGGACATCCTTTGCCCGTTCGCTCACTATCCTCGAGCTGGACCTGATCCACTTCCGCCACGGACCAGTCCTTCAGCGTCTTCTAGACACAGTCGGCTGCTCCCTGCACGAGCTGAGGATACGCACCTTTGACGTCGAGTCCCTCGCATTCCACCTCCCGCCCAATATCACCAGTGTCTTGTTCCACTTCAAGATGATGCCGGGGCTGTACAAGACGAACCCCTCCTTCGTCGACATATTCCAGCCGTTCAACAGGCTTCACCGACACGCACATCTGGCAGAGCTTCGGCTGCACATAGACACTTGGACGCCGCATTCGTTGTTTGACAGGCCGCCGTGGGAGTGGGCGTTCCTTGACGAGCTGCTGCTGTGTGTAAGGAAGGTGGTTTGGATCGTGGTTACAATGTTCACGCCGGGGGAAATCATGGAGGAGATGAAGGAGGCGCTGGCGGATCGGGTTAGCGAATGTCTGCCCCGCTCAATGGGGAGGCGTCTATTGAAGGTCATGGTCGTTGCTTGAATTTTCTGTTGAACTCGTCTGGAATTCTACTAATGTTTTTTCTGCTTTGATCTATACATGATTTCGACTGAGAGTCTTATTATTGCTGTTCTCGCTTGGTACATAGCGACTTATAACCAATCACTTAGTGGGTCAAAGTAGTAGGAGGCTTTCGGCAAACTATCGCATTCTTGGTCGAATCGGTTTCTCAATTTCTTCCACTCATGTTTTACACATCTCAGATGTTGCGTGCTTCCTTGAATCTCTTTAATGAACAGATGATATCGTGTGGCGGATCAGTGCTTGCACTCGTTGCACTTGCAATCTCCCGCCCTGCAAGAGCACTGGCAAAGCTATGAGGTACATTTGAAGACCAAGGTCGGGCACTCACGAGGTGCAACCGGCGGAGGAGCAAGCTAACTTGGCAACAGGACTTTGGGTGATCTATATAGTGTCAATCAGTACACCGCAAACAGGAAGAATGGTGTCCGGTGATCATGTTCAGGACGACGTTATCATAGATGAGTGGCGTTGAAAAGTGCTTGTTGGTCGGGAGGAAGAAGAGGGAATGCTTTTCGATGTCTTACACAGATGACTTCGACATCACTGGCATCCAGTCAATGACACAGTGATGATGGTGCAAGGAAATGGCCTCGTCGTATTGTCATGTATGACAGCATGTAAGTTTCAGACCTGCATGCACGTATCCCGGCGATCTGGAACGGTGCGAGGATGATTCATGTACGCTCAATAGTGCGATGAAAACCTCCCACACCTGGAAGAATAGACCAGGTGAAATGGGATTCAGCAGTGATGCATGTTGGACTGTGGGGTCGAAAGAATCGATTCTGGTCCGTAGTAATACAATACACACAATTCATATTTCCAACTTTGAGACACTGTTGGAGACTATGTGGAACGATCTTAGAGTAGATGTGCCTATGCGTGCAATTGAACATTGAGCACTAGTACTGGCACCAATCGCAAACAGAGGGAAAAAACATACCTGAGAGAAGCGTGGTGACTTGTGTGGTAACGATGGGTGAGAGTATATTGGTCTCAGCATTGTACTTCCAACCGTAGGCCTCTGCAGCACCGAGGAGACTGTCTTCAGGCATACCCAGATACGTCTGAGCGAGGCTCAGGGATATCTCAGAGTAGGCCTGTGAGAGAAGACTGAACGTCCTCATACGGAAATGTTCTGTATCAAGTTGATGAGACAGCGTAAGGAGATGACAGCAGGGACGGACCGCAGAACGACTCAACCATCCCAGCGATGACAGCGCCAAACTCTGCATACACCGCGCCATTGAGGTCGCCGTCGATCGGGACCTCGTTCGCTCGAGCGTATACGTCGGAGTGGTGTCTTTCAGTGGTGGATAGCATGAGACGATGGAGAGCAGAGGCAAGAGGCAGGCGCTGTTGTCTTGGCGAGAGGCGCAGGAGGGCAAACTTAGCGGCGGGTCTGGGAGAACAATGAGCAAGCGCGGGCGTGATTGCCAAGATTACCGCACGCACAGCTCGTCCTTGATGAGATAAGCCAAGACTAACGGCGCCGCGACAAGTAAGCGCGTAGGGACATCGTCGGCCTGGGATGCAGTTAATATCAGAGAGAGCACAATGGCGCGACCGCGTACGCACGGCGATGTCGGTGTGTTCCGCGTAGCTGATGAGTTGCTCCCACTCTTTGGCAATTGCTAGCAACGAGACCGTCGCGAAGGCTGCCTGCCAGAGGTCTGGCTGCGGTGCTGTTGATGGTGCGGGTATAGGTGCAGTGGCGCCGGTGGCGGCAGAGGCGGGCGGTGCCGGTGCCGGTGCCGACGAGCTCGCTGCTGGCTCGGGATCGCGGGCGGCATCCTGTATCTCGACGTCGGTGGTGGGCGGGGGCGTGGGTGGTCCGTTGGCCATCGTGGTAACAAGTCAAGCTGATCGCGCTGATAGATGTTTGCTTCCCACCATCATGTCAATCGTCTTGCAGGTCAGCGCATCGTGGCGCGGCCACCAGCAATTGGGCGCGCCTATTCTGGCTAAGCCGACAGCATCTAGAACAAGCCCGACCCCTGCTCACAAGGTATCAACCTGGCCCAACCTTCCAGCCTGCAGATTGAACCTTGAAGACTTCCCTCTCCACACGCACGACGATGCTATATGCGACGCTGAGGTCTCTGAATACATCGATCGGATACGCTGGTTTCTTCACCATGACGGGACACGCGCCTTCCGCCTCCCACTGGAGTCTCTCTTTTAGTCTGTGCATCTACACTGACCTCCGCTGAATAGCAAATGGCATCAATAACTGCAGCGACCCGAGTGGTGCATCTCAAAGGGAGACCGTCAGGACCATGATTCGATTCCAGGAAATACTCAACGACAACGGCGTGCAAGACTTCTTGTTCTCAGACGGACTTCCCATTATCGATACCCTGCTGGTAAGACACACCGCGAGCTTTGCCACATGTCTTGCTGAGTTGCGCGCGCAGTCGCAAAGGTCGAAATCTGCAGAATCTCCTGCGCAATCTGGTTTAATGCCTGAGCATGTCACCGCCGGACTTCGCGACGTCTCACCGGACGCGACCATCCATATCTACTTTGCCAGCTCTGTCTTCGATGCCATTCTCGACTCTTCCGAGATCAACGGCCTCGAGAATTGACAGCCGCGCTGACCATATGCGCCATGCAAGAAGATACTGCTTCGCAGGCGGTCCCTCCTCCTTTGAAGACAGGACGAAACAGACTTTGACGGCGTATCCCGTGTTTCACTAGCAGACAAGTTTGTATCATATAGCGACAGTCTCTAAGATCTTCAAGCTCATGTACATACATGCATCTATGTCATGATGTCAACCGCTAGTTCGAATAATCAAAATGGTGGGCGTTCTGTGTTCCTCTCTCCGCCTATTCTCGGGCACGGCGATTACTGATAAAGGCCTCCCGACGCTTGTTCATTCTAGGACGCTTGGGTCCAGCCGCTTCAATTGGACGAGTATCATTCTCGTGGACCTCTCATTACAGTTCCAGAACTGACACTTGGTATCTCCACCGATGCTTACACCCTTAGTAGACCTCTGAGATCCTTCGACGATCTCAATTCTGGTCGAACACCATTTTGTCAGTTACATAACTGAGTCCCCGCCTTCAGCTCGCCTGGGTTCCGACCTTTATGACCCTTCGAGGACCACCCTTCAGGACGAAATCTTCGGTTGAACTTTGCTCTCCAGTGTTTCGATAGCTGGATACATTGTTTCCAAGAATGCAACGCAGACGCATTTGGAGAAACCTCGGGATGTATTCTTATACATCTGGAGAGGACAGAGAATGCCGGGGTGGGTTCCATAACTGACTTTTCGTGCCCTCACCTCGGATGTCCACCGACGCTCGCTCGGTTACTTGGCTACAGACTGGATGAACGTTCGACCTCAGATTCGAGTAATCAGGTCAGTCAGACCATCTTGGCCTCGTCTGTAGTTTCGATCTTTGCCCAAGTTCAAGAGCATTTCTTATCGAACCACAGAACGTATGATAACGAGTTCGCCGTCAGCGGGCGCAATAAGTTTGACGTATACCTGCAGTCACTTTCCCCTCCGCGATTTACAAGCCTGCTGCAAGCCGTCGTGGAACCTGCTACTGATATTGTAATGCATTGCTTTCTCACGAATGTAAACGTCAGGAGTGTTCAATTGTTTGGTAGTCCTCTTCGATTTCGCACACTACATACAAAAAGTCGGTCGAATTACGATGCATACGTTCAGCTCCTATCTTTCACGAGTCTAGAGTTTCAGGAAGCCTCTTTGCATGCGGTGTTGGATGAATTGTGCATCTGAACGGTACTTGGAGGATGTCCGCAATGGGATGGACCTCAGTTTCGGTGGAATTTAGATTATGAGTAGTAGTACTCACGATATTACTATCATCCTAGAGGAAATTACGAACCTCGTCGGTTCGCATAGTTGAATCTTGAGTAGACTCAGTACCAATGCTATGGAGAGCCATAGCTACTAGTCCTGAGCCATGTACCGCCCAGGGTATATCCGCCGTCCGCACCCAAAGGTGGCAGTGATGTGCTCATGGTGGCTTCCCTTCGCTTTGAACCGAGTTGACTCGAGCCTGAATGGATCGGGAAAGGTCGTGGGGTTGTACAATATCGTCCTTTGCATGATACTAATAGTCACAGTGCTAAATAAGCCTCTGATTCATCTCCGTCATCCGCAAAGTTGAAAGTACCAACAGTTCCCGATGACAGTTTTACCTTTCGGTGTATAGGAAGCTATGGTAGACGTCCCTCTGAGAGACCATGTGGGGTAGCCCAAGAGGTGCTTCTTACAGGATCCCATCTTGTGCGCGCTATGTGAGCGTCTCCGAGATGCTCGGACCACGAGCCTCACCTGAGTACATCTTTCACAATACAGTCTATGAAAGGCAAAGATTCCCTGTCAGAGAACTCTGGTATGTGATCATGCCCTACGACGACATCCATCTCGTTTCGGCTTGTTGTTGCACCTCAGGGTGAAAGACCATCGCTAGAAAGAATGACGATGGAGACGAGAGGATCTAGGTCCCAGAACAAGCAGTCAATACAGTTTGACCTGCCCGGGTTGAAGTTGACGCCTGCGTACACTTTCTGCACCGGCTACCATCGGGAATCATCTTCGAATGTGGCTCGCCACATTTGCCAACTAGGCACGTACCAGCTAAGCCCAGTCCGACCGGAGTTTGGGTCCCCCCTCCTTGCGGCGTTCTCCGTTGACGTCTGGGGCATCCAGGTCATTGAGTACGTATGTCACGAAACACGGCGACGCGGTTCCTTGCATCTAAGTATGTCATCGAAACGAGGCAGTCAGAGCTGAAGTTGAACTTGGAAGTGGTGTTACCTAGTAGAGTCAGACAGCCTTACCAATGAGGCGATTTACGGAGGCATATGGCTTCGCGCATTCGTCACGCCAGTAGATAGCTTTTTCTTGAACTCCGCAAATAGAAGCCAGCAGGAAATGTAGTTCACCAGGAGTTTCGGCCACTTACCGTTCACGTGCAGAGTAGGAACGCACGTACTAGAAAGACGTTGACGAAGCACGAGAATGAGCTGCCTTGGCCATTCCATCCAGAGCGATCTCGGCAACTTGAACGGCGATGTATTCTTCCTCAGCCTCCGAAAACTCGATCCCAGGGATGACATTCATGGTCGTACTCGCCGAGTTGCTAGAATCACAGGTAGGGCAAGGCTTTGAGCCTTTGGCTCGAAGGCCGTTGAATGACATCAGTGCCCAGGGTGTTTTGCTGCTTCAGATGAGCCACAAAGCCATCTGGGAGGTGAAGCAGACGTCGGAGAAGTTTTGTGACCTCCCTCTGTTGGACCGGCCAGTAGTGCGATACGGCGGAGGGTTGGAAGTACTACTACTACTGCTGAAACATTCTACGGTGGGCTTTCCGGATCCTTCAGCGCCTGAGAGCCATGAGTGCAAACGAACGGGGTGAGAAACTGAGCGCCTAACCATATGGCATATGCCCGAAGCGCCAATCCCAGCCCATGCTGCGAGTATCAGGATCAGAGGCGCTTCGTGGAAGAAGAGCTCGAGGCACGGGACATATAGATCATTTATCAAAGAAAGTGCGTTGCGGTCGGAGCAGATGGATGACCGTATGTCAAAAGGATCGCTGGCAGTCTCGAATGTGTTGACAACGAGTATTAACGCGCCGAAAACTTTTATGTATACGAGATCGCCTTGTTGATATCATGGAGCATGGATGAGCCTGAGATTCACATGAAAATAGATTTACCGTAGATTTTAGCTAGGTCGTTGTATTGTTGTGCCTCCTTGCTACGCGGGAAATCACAGAGATTTCCCAGTATGGGAACGGGATGTGGACCAAGGGGATGAGGCAGGGGGGGGATCGCGGTTTGCGAGATCTCAGGAGTCGCGCGAGCCAGAGATTACCTAGGAGAGAAAGTGTCGCCCAGAACAGTGGTGGAAGCATGAGGATCAGGACCTGCTTGTGACGCGAAGACCGCCGTTCACCTATAGTAATATCTCTGAGCGTCTAGTTCCCATCGGTCAGTTTACAGGATGCATTCGTCGGTGCCAGTTAGGTTAAGTGGATTCTATGATAAGGACACCGTGCCAGCTCCTGCAGCGAGATTAGACAGGTTTGTGATGTCGCTCGTGTTTGTTGCCACAATTCGGGAGCCAAAAAGCTGCCTAACCCGAAGAGCGCTGATTGATCTAGGTCCAGACAGCAGGAGAGCCAGTTTACCGTGATTGCGCCTTGCTACAAGTATACTGAGTAATAGGACTGGGTAACGCGACGGACAACAGAATTGGGCAAGAAGTGAGATTCAGAACGATCGTTGAATGATTGCACCTGATCGATCCAGTGATGGCCGTGTGGGCGGCCGGCACCGCCAGCGTGTAACCTTGCCCGCCACCACCATCATGGACGGCTTTGACGATGAAATCGAGTCGATTCTCTACATGGCGCGGGAGATATCGGGTAACGGCGCATGCTGCCCTTCTGTCGATGCGCTGACGCCGATGGCCAGTCTACAAGATCCCGCCGCTGAAGAAGAATGAGGGTCACCGCGCGATGGAATGGGGTGACCTGGCACAGCCGCTGTGGAAAGGGCGGCTGCGGATTGTGGAGAAGGGTTCGGGTGCTGCCTTACTGCTTGAGGACAGCCAGTCCGGTATGTGGGATAGGCAGCATTGTGAACCATTACTGATGCCAATCAGGGGAATGTAAGCCATCTCCAGGCCGAAATACACGTTTCGCTGACGGCTGCTAGTATTTGCACGGGCTCCCTATGATCCCGCGCATCCTTGCGTCGAAGCCGTGCTTGACTCTTCGCGGTATTTCGTTGTCCGAGTCGAGGATGCGGGCAAGAAAGCCTACATCGGACTTGGCTTCCTTGAACGGTCGGAGAGCTTTGACTTTAGTGCGTACCGGGGCCGCGGCCCATCCAATTCGTGCTCACGGATGCCCTAGACGTTGCCATCCAGGATTACGAAAAGTAATTTCTAGCCTCAGCTTCTTGAGCCGCCTAATGCAAGCGTTGCAGGCGCTTCAAAGCCGCGCATAACCCCTCAAAGGAGCCGGAGGCCCCGGTACCTTCGCCACACATACCAGCGGGACCGAAGAAGGACTATAGTTTGAAGGAAGGGCAGACCTTCAGTATCGCCATACCTGGACGGAACAAGCCAGCTTCTTCGAACAGCTCGAATCTCATGGGCTCGACTGCAGCGGACAAATCGTCTGGGGGCTTAAGTGGGATTCCGCTTCTACCGCCCCCGCCCAGCTCGACCAGGAAGCGCTGAGCTGTCTCTTCTGAGTAGGCCTTGACCCATGTTCAGTACAATCGACATGTTCTCAATCAGAACTCTTTGGTTTTTGGACGTTCCGCCTGAGCTGCTTATTGGTTCCAGAAGCCTGGGGTTCCCTGTAGGTGTCATGCGCGAATTTTTGTGCGTCTTTGAGTCTTTCGGGATGTTATCGGACACCAGCACGCTACGCGTCGACCAATCTCGTTCGTTCCATCTAGGGCACGTGCCGTAAGTCTTTCCGCGGTGAGTTCTATATCAAGGTTCCTTGGCATATTTCAGGTCCTGATATGCTGCTATTCCAGGCTCATGCTGCGTCTAAAGGTCGCGCGAGGACGGACTAGTCCGTTTAGATTGATTTTGTTTTTCCGTGGGCGTCCCATGACCGACGATGTGCCGCTAATGTTAGCCAGATGGACCCATCGACCATAGAACGAATGTGTCGATGAGGACCTGAGGCGGCATTCACAGATTATCAATAGGAGGTAACTCACCCACCGACCGACGACTTTCCGCCCTCATGAGTCGGACCAACACCGGTATGTACAACGAGCTTGGCAGGGGTTATTGATTCGAAAAACCTATGTATAAAGCGTGGTATGTTCTCGTTCGTAGTATCTTTGCTGTCGTCTGGATATGTTGGCTCTTGTGACTTGTCTTGCCTTGACTGGCTTCCTTCCGAATTACGTTCACGCCGCGTCTCCCGTCTATGGGCAGTGCGGCGGCTTACAATGGAGTATGGTGATCAGTATTTCTTGGACATTTTGATTATTTACATCTGGACTAGCTGGCGATACGACTTGCGTGTCAGGCTCTACTTGCTCATATGTCAACGATTACTACTCTCAATGCCTGTGAGCTTGTTCTTCATGTTATGGCAGCAAGGCACTGACTCTGAGATGTTTAGTCCCACTTCTGCGACCACTACTAACCCCGCTGGCTCGTCTACGGCCACTACAAGTGCCACCTCTGCGACATCCACTGCCATTGCTGCAGACAATCCATTCTCAGGCTACCAGGTCAGTCTAGTCTTACATAAGTTCGCTAGTAATACCATACTTCCCTTCAGATCTACTTGTCACCTTACTATGCTGCCGAAGTCAAAGCAGCTGCAACTGCCATTACGAACGCCACTCTGGCCGCGAAGGCTTTGACTGTCGCCAAAATCCCCACGTTCATCTGGCTTGACGTCGTAGCCAAGGTCCCCGATCTCGGCACTTATCTCGCAGATGCATCCGCGAAAGGGAAGGCGGAGGGGAGCAAATACCTGGTGCAAATTGTGGTATATGACCTCCCAGATCGGGACTGCTCTGCCTTGGCCTCCAATGGCGAGTTTAGCATCGCGAACGACGGGTTGAACAAGTATTACAACTATATCGATCAGATTGTGGCTCAAGTGCAAAGTGAGAATTTGGAAACGGGGGATTCTGGACGCGTCCCTGACTCGTTGATTGACAGAATATCCGGATGTCCGTGTCGTGGCCGTCGTCGAGCCGGACTCTCTGGCCAATCTGGTCACCAATTTGAGCGTGGCAAAGTGCAGTGGCGCACAGGCTGCGTACAAGGTGGGAAATGATCCCGTTTCGCTTGCTTCTAAGAAGACAGGCACTGATATGTGATTTGTGATACATAGGCAGGTGTCACCTACGCGATGCAACAGTTGAACAAGGTGGGAGTATACATGTACCTCGATGCGGGCCATGCGGGATGGCTGGGATGGGCAGCGAACCTCAGCCCTGCTGCCCAGCTGTTCAATGATCTGTACGTCGCGGCAGGATCACCCAAATTTGTTCGGGGCCTGGCCACAGATGTCGCAAACTACAACGCCCTGAGGTATGCTCAGACCTAAGCCTGTGAATCGATCGAGTACATCCGCTCATCTCATCTGGCAGTACCACTTCGCCCGACCCTATTACCCAGGGCGATTCAAACTATGATGAGTTGCACTACATCAATGTGAGCTCCGTTCCGTTTGCGCTGAGCTTGAACTAGCACTGACTGGTGGATATTTCATTATAGGCGCTTTCTCCCCTCCTAACGCAGTTCCCGGCGCACTTCATCGTCGACCAAGGCCGATCGGGGGTGCAGAACATCCGTCTTGCATGGGGAGACTGGTGTAATGTGATTGGAGCAGGCTTCGGCATGCGTCCTACGCTGTCAACAGGCTCATCGCTGATTGATGCTATCGTATGGGTCAAACCTGGAGGCGAGTGTGATGGGACGAGCAACACAAGTTCCTCTCGCTATGATGGGTTCTGTGGAAAAGGGTAAGAAGTGTTTCATTTTGAAGGGAGGTCAGTAATCAATCTCCAATCTTTTCAGGGATGCCATGCAGAATGCACCGGAGGCTGGGTCGTGGTTCCAGGCGTACTTTGAGCAGTTGGTGTCGAAGGCTAATCCGCCGTTGTAATTAACTCAACAGATAGCGTACTTATCATCGTCGTGGTTTGTCCATATTCTAGTGGAAGGTAGACGTGTATTAGTCTGACTGACCGATATGCATACAACATCTAGTTGTACATATACATCTCCCCTGTACGACCTACAGATTGTTTCAAGCAATCCGAGCCAAGCAGCTATGGTCACGGTAGTACGCCACACCTGTTAAGAGAGCGTGATTCTGCCAGGCCTTGCCGCAACAAGCTAGTTCAAAATTCCTCAGTTGGTATACCGAGATGTGTTCCTGTAGGACCTGTACTGATAGCTAACTGACTACTATGGCCTTCCGACGCGTCACCGAGTCCTCCATATGCATACTTACGACTGGTCCAAATCATGCGGGGAAGTCTGGATATACGTAAGTACCTCTGCAACTCATCAACATTGTCATCAGCGGGTTTCGGCAACTACACGAATGTTGATGATGTCCACGACGATGAGTGCGCCGTCGAGATTGTTGAAGGGGCTCAACCTCAATGATACCTGCGGACAGATGTGTCCGAAAAGCCGACCGGCATTGATTTGTCGCCTGTGCTGACGAACACGGCACCACGTGCGGCGTGATTGGGATTGGCAACCTTTCTAACACTGACACTTACGGTGACGATGTTGTCGAGAATATCGAGGTCAGCTTCGCGGTCGGCAGCAACGACCAAGGCATCAGGCTCGACACTGAGCCGCGGTGCACGGCGCGGCCTTGTGCAACCTTCTGGCGCTGAAAGAGCGAGTGTAGTGGACTTGCCGTCGACTTACCAGCATGAGACGCAGTTTACGCCACGCTCCGGTTCGTTCTACTTCTGCTGGCCGTTGTGCGGGACGGTTTACTCAATGCTGCGCTAGATATGCTCGGATTCAAGCTGGAGATGCCACAGCGGGAGGGATCGGTGAAAGAAAAAATTCGGCCCATTTACCTGGACATGCAGGTGCGGATTGCCTGGTGCGGTTGATGTGGGTGAGTGCTGACTTGATTTGGCAGGCGACGACCCCAGTCGACCCCCGGGTCTTGGACGCCATGCTCCCGTACATGACCGATCAGTATGGCAATCCTCATAGTCGCACACACGCCTATGGCTGGGAGGCCGAGCAGGCAGTCGATGATGCGCGGAAGGTATTGCCTTATTATATCCGGAGTCCACACCTTTAACGTGCAGCCTAGCATGTCGCCGACCTTATTGGCGCTGACCCGAAGGACGTCGTGTTCACGTCGGGAGCAACTGAAACCAACAACATGGCTATCAAGGGCGTTGCCCGATTTCATAAGGACAAGAAGAAACATGTTATTACCACACAGACGGTCAGCCTCAAGTCGTGTCATCTTCGACGCACTCACTTACATTTGGTGACGCCAGGAACACAAATGTGTCCTCGACTCTTGCCGCAAACTTTCAGAGGAAGGATTTGACGTCACCTACTTGCCCGTGAAAACCAATGGAATCGTCGATCTGGACGAGCTGGAAGCTGCCATCCGCCCAGATACATCGCTCGTATCTATCATGACCGTGAACAACGAGACCGGCGTAATTCAGCCCATTAAAGAAATCGGTGCTCTCCTGCGCAAGCATCGGGGCATCTACTTCCATACCGACGCGGCCCAGGCGGCCGGCAAAATTCCCATCGACGTCAACGAATTGAATGTCGACTTGATGAGCATTTCGGGCCACAAGTTGTATGGTCCCAAAGGCATCGGAGCTGCCTACGTTCGCCGGAGACCCAGGGTCAGACTGGAGCCTATCATCAGCGGCGGTGGACAAGAGCGTGGGCTCCGCAGTGGCACTCTCGCGACACCTCTCGTAGTTGGATTGGGAGAGGCAGCTCGCATCGCCAAGAAGGAAATGCAGGTTCGTCAACCCCTCCAAATTCGTTTCTTTGATGAAAAAAGCACTTGATTTTTCTTATCTCATGAATGGAGTGATGGGGGTCTTGTTTGTGTTTTTGCAACCTGCACTGCTCGTCAGCTTCCTTGTGACTTTTGTGCAGGGGTACTGAATTTTTCTATTGCCTTCGATGCGATCTCTTGAACGGTTCGCTAATTTGGATATTTAGAGGGATCATGCTCGGGTCAAAGAATTGTCTGAGCGTTTGATTCGGTCGATTGACTCCCAAGTCGAGCACGTCATTAGGAACGGCGACGTGGATGGCTACCCGGGCTGTGTTAACCTCAGTTTCTCGTATGTTGAAGGGGAGAGTCTGTTGATGGCGCTCAAGGTGATACAAATTTTGGGGAGTGTTGTTCCGCCGATTGATTGGAATGACAGGACATTGCGTTGTCTTCTGGAAGTGCCTGTACATCAGCATCGTTGGAACCGTCGTATGTTCTCAGGGCTTTAGGTGTGTAAATCGTCGGCCGATCCCCGTACCCTCCTTGATTTACGCTTTCCCCAGGCGCTGCTGAGGACATGGCACATTCGTCTCTCCGGTTCGGTATTGGCCGTTTTACTACCGAGGCAGAGATTGACTTTGTTGTTCATCACATTGTCAAGACCGTCAACCGATTACGCGAGATGAGGTGAGTCTGATGCTCTCTTGCTGAGATGCGCATGTACTGAGCCATTCATGTATTTCTGCAGCCCTCTTTGGGAGATGGTCCAGGAAGGAATTGACATCAACTCGATTGATTGGTCGCAGCATTGATGATATATCTTATTCTCGCATTTTAGTAGTTCTTGGAACGTACCTCTACAAATAGCTTTCTCACAAATAGCACACGCTATGTTCTTTCGAAATTCGTTGAGTGGCTGGCGTTGAATGACAAGTGTCAAGCTTGTGAAAATTCGGAGCGTGCCGAATATAATGTGCGGCACCTCGCACGGACCAGAAGCCTTCACACGAGCATTCAAACTCCGCACCCAGGTTCCCAACTTCAACTTTGCCTCCACCACCAAAAAAGTACAGCAGCAGAAGGCCATGTCCCGCCGCCTCTATCTCGGAAGTGAGCTGCTCGCTGTCGTCTGTGTGGCGTCGTCTGATTGCCTGCAGAGCTCCCGGCTGACACCCGGTCCGACGATGTCAGCAAAGTATTCGACCAGTACGGTCGCATAATAGACTGTCGCGTAATGACTGGTCCGTTTCTGCGGTCCCGCTTTCCACCGACTCAATTGACCTCGTCTTGCTTGTTCAGGCTTCGGTTTCATCGAGTACGAAAATGCAAAGGTCGCGATCCGTTTTTCCTCCTGTGGCGCACTCTTTCTCACGGAGCTGTTAGGACGCCGAAGACGCCATTCGGGACGCAGTCAACAAGCCGTTCTTGGGGTCCAAGTATACTTGCTTTCTGTTTCGCTAACCGAGTGAAACTCACTTGATTTCTTTCACAGCATCGTTGTGGAGTTTGCTAAAGAGAGCCGTCCTCGCCGTGACCCCTACGACGACAGGAGGTGAGACCCTCTCTCTCTCGCCGCTGGCAAGCCCGTAGCTTCACGCTGCTTACAGGGCCCCCCGTGCGCGTCGACCTCCCGGCATCCGCATTCTCGTCAACAACGTCCACCAAGATGTCAGCTGGCAGGTATGGAAATCTTTCACCAAAGCGGGCACGAGTTTCCACCCCTGGATCGTTTGAGGCGATGTGTCATTGGCCGGCGTCGTCTCTTCTCTTGTTCTGGTTGGACGCACCTTGGATTGGATTCTCTCGCCCGTTGTTCTCTGTGGCACCATGGACCCTAATAACCCGTTACTCGCATGTAGGACTTGAAGGATTTCGGTCGGGAGGCTGGAAGTGTTTCGTTTGCAGACATTGACAGAGACACTCCAGGGCAAGGGTTCGTTATCTCTCTCCGTGTTCAATACGTGTCATCTGATGCCATGCTTCCAGAATCCTGGAGTATCTTTCTCGTGATGATGCTGACCGTGCCGTCAAAGAATTGGACGGCCGCGAGCTTCGCGGACGCAAAGTTACCGTCACCCTGGATGAGAATGTAGGTGACAAGATACTTTGCTTTGCATCACGCCTCACTCTGCTCTCCAGCGTGACGGCCCAGACAACTATCGTCGCGACGAGCGGAGCGACCGCCCGCCTCGCGACGACCGCTTCCGTGATGACCGCTATCGCGACGACCGTCACCGCGACGATCGCTACAGTCGGGACGATCGCGACCGCTACAGGGACGACCGATACCGGGACGACCGTTCGTATCGGCGCGAGCGCTCCAGGTCCCCACGTCGCGACTATGACGACAGACGCAGGTCCCCTCCTCCCAGGCGCGAGGCCGATGATAGAAGGTCCACTGGGTACGATGATTACCGGCGGTCGGCTTATGATGACCGCAGAGTACCTGACTATCCTGAACGTCGTAGGGATGAAAGAAGACGCGACGAAAAGGACGACCGGTTCGACGACCGTCCAGCAAGGTCCGCCAATGGAGATGGAGGATGGACTCGTTGAGGGACTAGGAATTTAGCCTCACGAACAGGAATCGGGCCAAGCCGGACGGCGGTTTTTTCCTCACGAACGGTTATCTTTTTGGACCTTTCGTTCTCCAATTGTTGCTATATCCGGATCTGTTCTCTGTACTATTCTCTCGTCATCGTCAATACTCGTTGCGTGCGGGCCTTGTCGAACTTTGATTTAGGATTTTGGAGCACACGAATGTGAGGACTACAGCGAACGGTTCCCAAGGCACAGAGTCCCACACAGCTGGTTGATGGCCGGTGAGGAACGAACGATATCACGGCCAACGTCACGTACAGGCTAGCGCCTCCGGGCAGACATCAATACCGTCAGCAAGCATACATCTCTCGACCATACTTGATGCAGAGCTGGAATGGTCCAGGTCGGTTCGACGATCAATATGGACCGGCGGCGGACATCTGGTCGACATTCCCACTACTGATAGCAATGCAAAGGTGCGGGCCAAGATTGGTATATCACGTTCGATCTCTCTGTCTACTGTCTACTCGTTTATGTGAAAAACAATGGAAGATCCTTGGTCAAGACCCAACCAGGCGAGGTCCTGCTTGTCTCTGTCAGAAGATAGTTCTGCGAGAACGTTGTTTTCCATGAGCGCCCATATGGTAATATTTCCCAAAGATGCCTGTGACTTTACGGCTTTGCGCAACTTTTGCCGCAGGATGTGAAGCTGCATCGAAGGCAGCACTCGGATCTTCATCGGCGGTGTTGCGAGAGTCTCGTTAACTCCCTCTGACGGTGAGAGGCGGCGGTAGGTAATGAGATCTGAATTAACAATTGCGTCATTGTCGAGTTGTGAATGATCAACTGTGAATACATGCCTATCAATCGATTCTTCATGCGTTCCAGACTGGGCGGAGGGTGGGCGTCGACCGGGTCTTCGAGCATGCCATGTTCTGAAAGGCGGCCTGAAATTAGCATCTTATTGAAGAACGCTCGGGGAACTCACTCCTCCGAAGGGCATCCCATTGCGGGTGGATCTGACGTCGGGCGTCCTCATTGTTGCCATCTGCAGTCTTGCGGATGTGTGACAAGTAGAACAGTTCGCTATCGGTGCGTTCGCGGGTTGAGATCTAGTTGCAAGAGCATTTGTTTTTTTTGCTCGATTGGGGGGAGACGATAAGACTGCGTACGACGGTCGCATCGAGGGCTTTCAATGATGGTATTTTGGCGATTATCAGCTGTCTCGCATAGGGCGTCATACCACTCTCTATCCAGGGTGAGTTGCTTTGGGTGGGCTGGGGTGTCCTGATAGATGTCCGACTGACCTTGGCCCAGAGGGTTGTCACGGACGTACAGCGCCTCAATGTTCGGGAACCACCGCGCAAGGGCATCTAACGCACTCCAGGAGGACAGGCTGTTGGACGACAAGGAAACCGATTTGATACCCGGACGCACTGCGTGATCATGCTCCGGGAACGGGATCGTCTGTATGTCATTAGAAGACAATATAACGCGGGTCAGACTTGAGTGGCCGGCGAGACGAGTAGGTGAGTTTAGTGTTTCCCATATGGAATGGATTCAAGACGACCAGACGGAGGGGACTCACGAGATGTAGGGTTGTAGGGACTGCAGAATATGAAGCCAGTCCCGCAGGTGATTGCTATCGAGATTCAAAGTTTGCAGAGCTCGGATGCCAGAGTTGGAAGAGGACGGATCTGGTGTTTGCTCCTCGTTGTTGTCGGAGAGGCGATGGATGCGATTATAGCCCATCTCGACGGTCTGAATGTGGGGCATGAATGCGATGATGGCTTGCATGTCGTTCCATGTCGAGAGGGTTTTGTTTACTTGGAGCTCCGTGATGTTGAGGAATGCCGTAGACAATGACATGGGGTCGTGAATAGGCTCAAAACGATTTGCACTAGAGCAGACCGCGAATAATGAGTCATTATCTGGGGTTAGCGCCGGGGAATATACTTGAGTGCTAAGCTTTCGAGCTGAGAGAGTTCCGAGGTAATTGACGCAAGTGCTTCCCAGGAGGGTAGCAGGCTCATGGAAAGATTCAAGCCGTGCACGTCTTGTGTGCGGTTGGCAGGTGAAAAAGCAAAATTCTGCGATGTCGGAGAGCGGACACTCACTTGGACAGATATTTCTGATTGCTCCAGACGCATCGGACTGTGAAACGAGGAGGCCGTCGAGGCTGATCACACGCAGTCTGGTGAGGTCTGCAAACTTCTGTCTGATCTTGTCGAGGTTGGCAGCTTCGACCTGGATGGCGCCGTGGGACGACCCTAGGACAATCTTTTCGACCGATTGCGAGCCGTGCGGAAGGTCAATATATTTGGCATGGAGGGCGTCTAGGAACGACACCCCGTATGATACATGGGCAGATGGCCGAATGAATGAGCCGGCGTTGGGGACCCTGGGCACGACACGGGTGAATGGTGCGCAGACAGAGCGGCTGATCTGAATGGTCTCACCGACATGAGAAGTATTGCTTCCCGTCCTTGATGCCGCTGTGCTTGCCTCTTTGGGGATCGTCCCACTCGACGCCGAGCCAGAGCCCGGCGGCGCCGTCCACAGCGCCGGTGAAGCGCACGGTGCCCAGATGGCCCGAGAAGCTGATGCGGGTGCCGAGCGGAGGCAGGACGTCGTCTGGCATGGTGGCGGGTGGTACGCGTCTGAGAGAGAGCGAACTTGTGATCGGTGGTGATCGCGAAGTGTTGTCCTGTGTGGACGGTGGCGCCGGGTAAGCTGGAGGCTGCCGAATCCAGCTATCACGCGTCCAAGCAAGGCCACCGAGTCGGAGAATGCTGAGGCCCTCGTTCGCCAGGACGGCCATGCCGCGGTCTGCGCGCGCTCTGCACCGCACACGCGCCATAGCAGCACAGATGCGCCACAGCTCGACCTGGGACGACCCCGACGTGCGTACCCCCCGCCCGTTCCGTGCTCTTCCTTGCTGAGTGCTCGCAGGCAGTCGTCAAGACGCAGTCGCGCGGCGCACTGCGAATATACACTTTGAACCGGCCCAGGCAGTACAATGCGCTCAACGACGAGATGCTCGATATCCTGCGCTCGAAAATTGAGGTAGCCGGCCGCTTTCTCTCTCTCTCTGCCGACACTCATCTTTGGCAAGATATGGCAAGGCGCTTCCACATGCGGGATCATATGCGGACAGGGCGAGGGCGGCAAGGCATTCTGCGCTGGCGGGGATGTGGTCGGTGGGTGCATCTGTTGGTTGCAGCAACAAAATACTTGAACGCGTTCAGAGGTGGTCAACAAGGCGCGCGACCCGGAAACAAGAGCCCAGGCGAGCGAGTTCTTCCGCAAAGAGTCAGTCATCCAGCTTGACTCGCTTTACAACCACGCCAATCCCGCATAGATTCGAACTAGACTATCTTCTCGCGACACTTCCAAAACCGTATGTGGCCATAATGGACGGCTATACCAGTGCGTCGCCTCCTTCTTTTCTTGTTGGGAGTTGATATCTGACCTTCTGCTTCGCAGTGGGTGGCGGTGTGGGCCTGTCGGCGCCTGCTCACTTCAGAGTCGCAACCGAAAATACAGTCTGGGCCATGCCAGAGGCTGCCATAGGTTACTGTCCAGACGTTGGCGCCAGTTACTATCTCTCCCGTCTCGACGGCCAACTCGGAACCTATCTTGGGCTGACTGGCAAGACCATCTCCGGTCGCCATGCATAGTACGCATCTTCACTCACATCCTTGATGTTCCACTCATCATGCACATGTGCAGTGAACTCGGCCTCGCAACTCATTATGTCTCCTCTCGACAAATCCCCATGCTTGTCGAGTCCTTGTCTCAGCTCCAGGGTGTCGTACCTCCCTTGGAGTTTGACGAGGACCATACGGAGGAGGAATTCGTTGATGAAGATAGAGAGAATCAATGGGAACCAGAAATCAACAAACGGGCTTATCGCAAACCGCCTCCGCCCATGAAGGACGGTGAAGAATTGAAGCTCGAGGACGAGTACGAAACCGAGGAGGAAGTCGAGGCCAGACTCCAGCATCAGCAAGAGTTGAAGGATGAGATGATGCAATACGTCAAGGCCAAGGCGCGTAACCCACAGGAACTTCAGTCCATGGAGGCTCTGGTCGATCAACAAGTAGAAGCTGAACTCGAAGCTGAGAAAGCTGCCTCTGAACCGCAGGAAATTGGAGAATCGGAGATCTACTTCCAGCTGGTCAAAGATACTATCATGCAATATTCGGCGGATAGGGAGGCCGACGAACCACGGACATCTTTACGAGGCGCTGTTCGGTCCGCTCTGGACGATTCTTTCAGCAAAGATTCGGTCGAGGAAATCATCGAGCGTCTCAAAGTGCACGCGAACAGCAAAAACACCGACGTCAGCAGCTGGGCTACAGAGACTTTAGAACTCCTGTCGATACAGAGTCCCACCAGTCTCAAGCTTGCGCTTGAGACCATTCACGCTGGGCGTAAAATGAGTCTTTACGAGGCCTTCGTGACGGAACTTCGCATTGCTCATGCATTCTGCGTATGTCGCTACTCAACTGTTTACCTTTCTTTCTGACCTTGTACTAGAATGGTGCTAGCACTGACTTTGACACCGGCGTCAACTTCAAGCTAGTGCAAAAGAAGAAGGAAGGTGTGGCGGCTTGGTCACCTGCAACATTACAGGAGATCGACCGCGACATCCTCAAGCGCTTTTTCGCCGACTCGTCTTCATTCCTCAAGGGCGTTCCCCAAATGGCTTTCGCCACCGACCCAGAGACCTTTGAAGTGCTCGAGTCTCGAATTGTTCCTTACAACCAGTTTGCTCTACCAGCGGAAGCAGACGTCGAGCGAATCGTGCGCGGCTTGGATGCTTACTCGGGTAGTACCAGCGTGACCAGGGAAGAGGTTCTTATGCACTTTACGGACATGCAACCTGAGAGATGCGCGGACGTTGAAGAAAAGGTCTCCGAAATCATCGACCGGAAATGCCGCATCACGGATAACAACGATGGTAACTACGTCTGGCTCACATGGAAAGAAGGAAATGCATCGTACGTATACAAGTCGGCCCATTGATAAAGTTCTCACTTGCTGCGAACAGGGAGACTGCAGAAACCGGTGATGCGATTGCGAAGAGAGAGAAGTCCACAGAGGAAACCACTACCGAGGTCGAGAACTCCAATAGCGAGGAGAAGAATGACAAAAACTAAGTCAATGACGGACGTTGGGCTCCAGTATAGCTGGTCATTGCTCCTGACATCTGTACACTCATAGCCTATAATAGTAATCGCAAGATTTTGCGCCACATCTCCGAACCCCGGGTAAACTTGCGGCTCAACACCAATATACCGCGTCAAGGTTGGTGCACACGTATAATCGCAAACCTCGAGAAATCTTTTTGCTATAAAAGTAGCATCAAACCTCCAAGGAACCCAACGACTGAAACTGAACGTCAAACCATCACAAGTACCGTTAACACTGAGCTATAATTGAACCGGTTTCGACTTTCAACGGCTCTTGCCACCCTTTGACTGGACTGGAGCAAATGGGGTTGCTGGGCCGAACCGACAGGAAAAGGCAAGAGTCCGCAGGAGGTCCGTCCCTGCCTGCCCTCTCTGCTAACCTGCATTCCTATTCATCAATATCTGCATGACGATAACAAATGAAAGAGATACAGATACCGTCATGTCCCAAAGATTCCGAATCCGAGCGCGATCTGATCAAGCCGACGAGATTCAGTAGGTTTTCATACAAAGAGCATGTGGTGTACTTCACTCCCGTGATTGTATGAAGGCTTGGTTTGACCCGCAACCCAGAAGAGACCAATGCGGTCCCCACACACCGAGCAGGCGTAGTGATGCTAGCTCAACACGTGGGTAGGCGTTGACACCGTCCGGCCGGACGAAAGAGGCAGACAAGAGCAAGGGAACAGGGAGGTAAGATCAAAGACGGAACAGAATCTTCGACTGATTCGGAAGACTCTTTCGGGGAAACGTTAGACGTCGTGGCACAGAGTTCTTGACGGGGTCCTGTAGATCTAGATGGAGTACTGGACCGTGACACCACCGTGTTTTCCATCGAATCGGATCGCTGGTTCCCGTTGTGAAATGAGTACGTAGATCAACGGGCAGGAAGTACGACCAGTTGCGTGGTAGTGCAGGTTTAGTTGATGTTGTATTATGATACTGGTCTTCAGGATGGACGTCCGGTATAAAAGCTGTCGGGATACGAGTCAAATGCCCCATCTCAAAATGACCCCCTTCCTGGAACTCGCAACGCAGCACGCCTCCCTCCTGATATGTTCGCCCCTCGGCCTCGCTTATCTTCTGCCGTCGCTGTACCAACTTTTCCGCGTCTTGCTATCTGCGTACAGAGCAGCACGCACATCAAAATCGCAGGACAGGGCACGTTCCATATCGGACTTTGACATACATCCCGAGACTGGCTTCCTCCCCGGCAAACCCCTTCCACCACTGCCCGACAAGTATGCCCTGTGGACACGCGCATTATCCGAGGCATGCGATACCTTGACTCTCGCTGGCGACGACAGCGACGAGGCTTTGAAGTTACGGCACAAGGGCGAGCAATGGCGATACAATATACGATCGGTGAGTGGTTGGACGCGCCAATGTCGGAGAATCGCCGCTGATGTGAAGTTCTGCGATAATAAAGTGGCCTGTACTGGATATCTTGGATCTGCATGGGGAAATACCTCTGCTGCAACAAGCACACCGCGTGCTCGCATTCCTAATGCACTACTATGTGCACTCGACACCCTCCGCGACGGACGCGTCGGCGAAACACGTTCCTGCACCAGTGGCGATACCACTGTTAGCCGTGTCGCGCGCGCTCGGCATTGCCCCAATCCTCACGTTCGCCGACACCGTCCTGTGGAATTGGGAGCTGATCGACGCCACGAAGCCAGCCTCCGCTGACAATATGCGGATTCTGGAGGTATTTTCAGGGACTGATGACGAGCGCATGTTTCACACGGTGTCGGCGACAGTCGAGCTGAGAGGTGTCGAGGCTCTGGAGATCATCGACGACTTCAACCACATCCCTACCCTATCCAGCCGGGCGTCAGTGTCTAAAATTAACAGAGATCTGGCTCGGCTCACGGGGATAATCGAGGATATCAGCGATATAATCCAGTCTGTCCAGCCTGTTTGTGATCCGCATGTGTTCTACTGGCAAATACGTCCGTGGTTTTGCGGAAGCGATGCTAGTGGCCCAGCTACTCCAGCGTGGATATACGACGGTGTATCGCAGGAGGAGCTTCTAGATGTCAGTGGGCCCTCGGGTGGGCAGAGCACTACCGTGCATGCGCTAGATGCATTCCTCGACATCGACCACAAACCGCGACAGGAGCGGCTGCTAGACCCGGCGTTGGGAGTTGGGTGTGGCGACGGGGATGGTGGGTTCATGCAGAGGATGCGGCGTTACATGCCGGGGCCGCACCGCCAGTTCCTGGAGTATCTCGATGGGACACCCAAAACAGTACGCGAGCTGGCGTTGACAACGCCAGCCCTGCGGGAGGCATACGACACGACCATCATGGCGCTGAAGCGGTTACGGGATCGCCACATGCGGGTGGTCTGTCGCTACATAGTCAATATGTCGCGGTCGAGACGCGATGTGCCGGCAGGATGCCCGGTCAGCGCCATGATTGATAGGATCCAGCGAGGCGAGAGCGAGAAGGCGATACGAGGGACAGGTGGGAACGAGCTAGCACTCCTGCTGAAGGCAACGCGGGACGCCACACGACGGGCCATGGTGAAGAACCACTAACACCGAGGAGGGCGCAGGGGAGCCTAAAAAATAACGCCGCGATACAGTCAGCGGAGGGAGGTATGCATCTTGAGGCATTAAATTATTCCAGCATGATTTACAGTATATAATTAGAGGTATCTTATTAACTCACATGGCATCTATAATGATTCAGTCGCGAGAAGGCCGCGAGGCTCTGGAAATCGGGCGTGTCACAAAACTAAAGAGGATAGATTGAGTTGGCGCGATGACCTCGGTCGTACACCCAGTTGGTGGTAAATCTCATGGAAGGGGATGGGCCACTGTAAGTCATAACGCCGCACCAGGCCGAGTGGAGGAATGCCATGGATACCATCTTGACGGGCTCGGCAATCAGGCAGCGATTAGGATAGGTTCAAGTTGAGCGGGGTGGCGGCCCCTGGCGTCACGCTGTGGGACAATCACGTGGATTGGTCAGCAGTGACTCAGTCGCGTACAGGTCACGCTTTCTGTTTCTCTCTGTACACCACCATGTCTGTCGAGCTCACCCCTGGAATCGCCTCCAAGCTGTACACGGCCAGCCCCGACGACACCGACTTCTTTGACCAGCACTATGTCATGCAGGTTCTCGGCGTCAAGACCGTCCCACAGGCGACCAAGTCTGAGGTCAAGCGCACGCGCGTCATCCTCTCCGACAGCCAGCACTACCTCCAAGCCATGTACACGGGCCAGCCGGGCAACTCGGTTGAGGACCGGGGCGTCGAAAAGTACTGCATCGCCAATGTGCGCCTCAGCTGCAGCACCGTCCAGGGCAAGAGGTACGCGTCGCGCGTCGGCGGCTTCGAGTAACGTACGCTCATCGCGTCAATAGACTACTCGTTGTGTCCGAAATCGATCCATTAGAGAAGCGCGAGGCAAAAATCGGCGACCCGGCAAACTTGAACAAGAGCGACGACAGCCCTGCTGTGAACGCAGACGGCAAGCCGGCGTCTTCTGCAAAGGCACCTCAGCCCGCAGGCAACGTCCAGGCTCCGGCCCAGCAGAAGCTGCCGCAGCCGAAAATGCAGCGCTCCGGATCCAATGGGAACCGCACCATCCATCCCATCGAAGGTCTCAGTCCCTACGGCAACTCCTGGACTATCAAGGCCCGCTGCACCCAGAAGTCCGAGATGAAAACTTGGGCCAACCCCAGGGGCGAAGGGAAGCTCTTCAATGTCACGCTCATGGACGAAACCGGTGAAATTCGCGGCACGGCATTCAACGCGGTGGCAGACACCTTGCACCCGATATTCGAAGAGGGCAAGGTCTACTTCGTGTCGAAAGCCCGGGTCAACCTGGCGAAGAAGATGTTCTCGAACATCCAGAACGACTACGAACTTGCCTTTGAAAGAGGCACCGAGGTTGAAGAGGTTTGTTTTACGCTGCTTTTGATTATCGATTCTGATGCCGTCACCCCTCAGTGCACGGACACGGTCAATCTGCCCAAGATGAAATACTCATTCGTAAAACTCGACAAGCTGAATGACATCGAGAAGGATGCTACTTGTGGTGAGTCTTTGGCTATCTTGAAAAATATCTGCGTGCTCATGGTCGTGCAGACGTTATTGGTTTGGTGAACGAAGTGGGCCCTGTCGGCGAAATTACATCCAAAGCCACCAATCGTACTGTGAGTAAACTCGGCGAACTCTTACTTCTCTCCACCTGACACGTGAGCAGACCAAGAAACGCGAACTGACGCTCGTTGATCAAACCGGGTACTCTGTTCGGCTTACTCTGTGGGGGAAGCATGCGGAACAATACCAGCAGACTGACGGTGAGAAACCTGTGATTGCGTTTAAAGGAGTCCGCGTTGGCGACTTTGGAGGTGAATTCATTTTCCTGATATGCCGAATTACCGCTAACATGTTGCAGGCCGGTCTCTTTCCATGGTGTCGAGTTCCGTTATGACAGTCAACCCCGACCACGAGGATGCTCACGCTTTGCTTGGCTGGTTTGATAACGAAGGGAAGGAGACCAGCTTCCAGGCTCATAGCCATGTCAATGGATCGTCCGGACTCGGTGGTGGCTTCAACCGCAACGAAATGCGGAGTATTACCGAAGTGAAGGAAGCCGAGTTAGGTCAAGCTGATAAGCCCGAGTACTTTTCGACACGGGCCACGATCATGCACATCAGGGGACAGAACATCGCGTATCCCGCGTGTGGCGGACCGAATTGTAGTAAGAAGGTCGTGGAGGTCGGCAACAAGTGGAGGTGTGAGAAATGTAACCTTGAGGCAGACGAGCCGACGTATAGGTGTGTCATACATGTTCATTGTGATACAATTCTCCTCAGTTGTTCAAAACATCATCATAGGTACATCATCTCGATGGCTGTGTCCGACTGGTCTGGTCAGGCTTGGTTCAGCGGCTTCAACGAAGTCGGAACTGCCATATTTAACAAAGATGCGAACTTCATGGTGAACAAAAAGGTGTGCTCTTCGTTGGGCGTTCGTCGATCAATTCAACTGATCCGCTCGTCGCAGGAGGAAAGTGAGCAAGAGTTCAATGTCCTCCTCTCTCAAGCCTGCGGCCAAGTATACAATTTTGCCTGCCGTGCCAAAACTGATTCGTTCAACGTTCGTGTATGATTCTCTTCCTTGAACGTGATCGTGCTAACGTCAATGATAGGAAAGTACTCGTGTCCGATATGGTATATCGCGAATCGAGAAACTCGACTACCAAGCTGAGTGCAACGTCTTGCTGGATGTGCTGAATTCGACATGGGCGAAAGGGGAGTGATGTGTTCTGTTTGTGATGTGACCCGTTTTCTGCATCGTCTGCTCTTCATCTGCCACTTGTAATATCACACGTGTACTTCTACAACCTGCCTCGCTATACGTACTACCATGTTTGATATATATGTCAGTTATTGTCGTCAATTTTCCACCACGCTATCAAGCTGCGCCACTTGACTGGGTACGCGTCCGCACTCGTAGACTCGTGCATGCAGCGACTCTATTCAAAAACCTCTATCACCTCTGCTCACATAAAGATCTCAGGGTGCAACATCAAATTGGCCGGACATTGGCCTCGCCTCGTGTAAATTGTGAGAAGTTGACAAGAACAATAACGATGTCCCTTTTGGGACACTCCGCCGGGCGCCTGTCAGGCCTGAGACGAAGAGCGCGAGGTAAAGCGAACTCTTATTGTTCTCTCGCTCGGCGAACCTGTATCCATGACACCGATACGCCGAAATGTGACATATTGACCCGCCTCGAGCTCGTTCTGGAGGCAAAAACACAATAAGATATATCATTTCCAATATCGAGCTTTCACCGTTGTGCGACACTGTTCAAAAACAACGGTAAGCAAAAAGAGGTACACTTTGGGTTATCAAGAAGAAGATATGAGAACAAAGAACGAATGTGGGTGCCCAGGTTATGGGGTTTTGTGTCAAAGGGCTTCTACGTCAAGAGAAGGTCAAAAGAAAATACCTAGACGAAAGAAGAAAGGTAAGAACAATAAGGATAACAGCGAACGAACAATATCCGTGGGGGATAAGAGAACATGTCAGGCCTTAGAAACGATGGAGGGAGAAATCTCGGGATTAGCAAGTTCCTCTGTGGCCAAGGAGAGAGTCGATACGGATGAATGCGTGGATGTCCAGGACAGACAACGTGTGGCCCTGTCCCGTCCGCGGAAGGCTTCGTCCTTCAAGGAGTCCACCGTCATGCCACCATCGGTGTCCGCATCTGTCTCATCATCCATCATGTCGTCGCTCTCCTCGTCGCTGCTGTCGCTGTAGACGGTATCCGAGTCGCTCGCCGCGTTGTCGCAACTGGCATCATCGGTAGCCTGGAGCCACGATCCGTACCAACGTCCCAAGAATACTTTGATATCACTGGGGAGGCCGAGGTACTCGACGTTGCGAGCGATGCCTTCCCATTGGATGACTCTTTTGTTGAGTGCATCGCAGATGAGGGAGGTGTCGCCAAAGTACATCCAGTGAACGAGGAGATGCAACGACGTCGGATCGGGGACTGGAAGATAGAGCACCGGGTGGTTCGGTGTGGACTTGGGCAGAAGACGAGGGAGACGATCTGGAGGGACGGTGTAGTTGCCGGAGGTGGGCGTGGACAGTGAGGCCGGAGTGGTAGTCTCCGTAGAGCTTATCAAATTGAGCGAAGACGCCTCGCTGAAGAGTCCACGGAGGAAGGTAGAATGAGCGGAAAGGTAATCCGTATGTAACTATAAAGTCTTGTCAATGATGTCGTTTTTGATCAAGTCGATCCACATACATTCATCGTTATCTGGGGTATTGAGCCTGAAACAGGTGCGCTCGCACGTCGACCAGCGGACTCGTAAGCGGGTGGTGGTCCAGCCAGATGAGCATGCTCAAGTGAGAACCACGACCACTGTCTGTAGTGTGGAACGGGAATAACTAGAACAGCGGTAAGGAGACGCGGTATGGGGGAGGTCACCAGTGACATACCGATAGTACAATCTGCCGTCTCTGGATGATCCCAGTATCTTGGAGCGAGAGAGTGTAGTTGGTCCATTATGTACTCGACTGGCACGCCAGCCAAGGAAGCGGGAGGGAAAGGACGGGGTTCGAAGATGGACTCCATGGATTCTATGTCCATAGATTCCATAGAGGGAGAAGGGGGAGTGTTCATGGACGCAGGCGACCACGTAGTTTGTGAGGATTCACCTGACCCGCGGCTGCCCTCTTCAATGAGAATGTCCTTTTCAACCTGTTGAATACCCTGGCAAGATCCGGTACAATTGTCAACACACATCGTCAAGCGGACTAGTATGCAAGGAAGAACGGCCCAGAAAGGAGAGATGGACCCAAGAAGATGGAATGTAGAAAGACGCGAACGAGAGAACGAGAAGGATGTTGGTTTAAGTTTTTGTCCGACGGTGGGAGGGAAGGTATTCGGAGGCCGGGAAGGACGTTCAGGAAAGTAGATCAGACATACTTAAGTCAAATAAAAGAGACCGAATTCAAACGCAGACGGACAATAATCCCGGCCCAGGGGGATCGGGGGCTCTAATTGTTAGCGTTTACCAAATTGATCCAATCGTCTTGCTTATTGTCTTTTTTTCCGGCCGCGCGGTTGTGTTGCTGCGACCCATACGGAACCCGCTCTTGATAATATGTAAGACCTCGTCCATTCGGGTGTACACTGGACATTTGCTGGCCAGTGAAGCCGCCAGCAGTTGTGTAAGCGGTGTACCTCTAAGTGAGGGGAGGAATGAAAGAAAGCTGGCTTAGTCATCCATGACGTTCGTTCCTCGCGACGCGAGATGACAAGTTCGAGCAACTTCAAAGGCATCAGGATTTGATTGACCATCTTGGATGAAGATGAATGCATCTGTGTCTCGTCAACAACAATGCACGAGGCGCCGGCGATCCGGGGGACGAACATTGCAGAGAACAATAAGCATTCTCTCTGGACGACATATCCCTGATCGGAACCAGATCGTGTGATCGAGTTGAACAATATGTTCCCTTCTGATCTCGTCTTTTGACTTGTATTGGAACATATTGCTCTCGAGACTTGACTGTCGTCCGTCCAAGTCTCGTACTTTCCTATGCTAAGGAGACCACAAGAGTTTATTCCGAACTGCCAAAGCACGCTCTCCAATTAAGTCTGCTCGCTGACAACGTCATCATACCAACCTAAAGTGAATCAGTAAAACGATGAGACAGCGTGGCGCAGGGTAGATCGGGGCGGTCGGGCGTACAGGCGAGCGGTTAGTCTCAATGAATTGTGGACGGGCATGCATTATATGTAGTATATATGATGCCCATCTCCGAAGACATTGGGAGTACTTGCAGAGTCGGACCTCCCGGGCACGATGGACTAACCGGCAGATTTGAGTAGGAGCTGGCGTCAACTGACAATTTCACATACCGCCTAGAATCGAGAATGTTGGACCTTTGAAGGCAGTTGCACCTTCCATGACGGCGAACATTCGAGGCGTAAAATCCGAAAACGGCCCATGGAACGGGAGAGTCTTGAAACGAAGGCTGAAGCTGGTTAGAGCTGTATTTATGAGAAACAGTAGATATGCCGAAAACCGGAATGATTGAGAGACCCCGTTGAAGAGTAACTACCCCGTCAATAGCGAAGAAGCAACCTGAGATTGTGCCAATATGAGATGGACCAGGTTGCGTTTTCAGTGCGCCACCATAGCTACCCACGAGGCCCGCGTCAAGTCATCTGCTGTCGCCGATATCAGATAAGCAACGAGATGTTGTACTTGTTAGTTGATTTGATGAGAGTCTCAACCTCCATGTATGCATACCGTCACGTCCAAATGGGCCAACGGTCACAGTACGGTGAGCTTTCTCTCACCGGGACCAACGCTGGCACTCAGTACTCAGACCCCGACAGAACGCAGACGGGGTGTCACGAGTAAAGAATCAGAACGACGTGCTTGATGGCTGGGTAGTCAAGATTTACCGACCTGCCGAAGCATTTAGGCATGCACGGAGGTCTGTAGTGTAACTCTGCGCTACAGAAATACGGGCGCGGACATCACCAGGGAAGGCCGTCGAGGGTGTACTGATTGCTGGGACAGCCACATCAAGGTCAATAAGGTCTCAATTGAACTTGCTGGTAGATGCAGTCATATGATAGTCATACAAGGAGAAAGAGTTCGGAATGATCCGTAAGTTGTGTAGAACGATGGACCCAAGAGGTACCTAGATGAAAGCAGACACAATAAATTTTTGTGTGGCACTGTGACGCGTCTAAGTACACGTATCTTCCTGCAGGTGTCAGTATACCTCTCGGGAAACTCTCCCAATGTTACCGTGGAGCCGTGCGGGGTCGAATTACTTATATTCGCATCCCAGGTCTCCGCTCAACCCAAGCCATGTTGTACGCGACCTGAACGCGACGTTCGGTAAAACATGAGCATCCCTTTACACTGCCACCCGGTGATTGACGGAGTCAAGTGGGAGGCATCGACCTCGAGCAAGGAACAGAGCATTTTTGGAAGACCGGTTTCATGTAGAGAAGAGCAAGCATGGCACATATCATGGAAAGGCGTCACTCGCCCCGGGCTCGGGGTATCTGTCTGGCTGATGACCTGCCGTGGCAGATAGGCAGCTTATTCGCTGTTCGAAGTTCACCGATTCGGGGACTAGATGGACGCTTTCACGCGCATGATTGATTTGGCGCTGTTGAGTGGCGAGATGTTGTCCCCAGATCTAGGTCATCGCCTCGAGGAGTTGTGATTTCCACTTGCGAATGGCAAAGACTAGTTTACCTGGCGCAGTACAGAATCATTCAGACGAAGGCACACTCCGCTGCCATCGGGGAGATGATATTCTGAACATCAAGAATCAATGATAGATGACCTTGTCTCGTCTTTGCGACAGTGGCTTGGACCCGCGCCTGTGTGCATCCTATAGAATGACGCAAGAGTTACGGCTTGCTCTTACGCAGATTCATATCGTCTAGTTTGACATTGGCAGCTTGAGGCGAAATAAAAAGTCTCCGGGCTGCCCGAGTGGAATACAGTGAAATTCTCGAGCATCGAGGCCATCTCTAGTTCCGCAGGTAAAGCACATCACTTTGGAAGATAACAGATTGATCTGGAGGACTCTGAAGATGGCTATAATACTACTTGTTCTCGAAATACAAATAGGGGAACACTACCTTCAACGCTGGACAGAAAGAGACCGGTGGCCACAAGGCATAAATTACACGAGGAGAGTGTTGACTGCTGTACACAGTTATCGCAGATTGTTACTCGGTATCGTGGTTCTTGGGAGTCATATTATCGGGATTACTTGATGGAATTATGGATTTGAGCAGACAGGCGTCGAAGATGACCATTCGTTCGGCAATTCCTAGGCCCAAAGAGGCGCATTACACTGTTCTTCTGAAGAAACCGCTCGGTAAACAGACCAAAGACTTGGGTTTCATTGCGAGAATGATGGCCGTATTCAAACGATCGCAGAAGATGGCAGAAGATGGGCGTAGGACACATCAGGCCACATCTACAATCATTTGAATGCAAAACCAAAGATAGGACATGTCACACTCATTAGATTTAGAGCGAGAACAGGCAAGTGGCGCCCAATGAAGCGGGTAAATCGACGGTTTTCCGATCGCTCGTAAACTCGCGTTACTCACCGTACCCAAGTCCTGTTTTTCATTCTCAGCTCTCCCTGTGCAGGCTCGGCGGCTCGCCATTGAATTCGACGCAAAAAGCCACCGCTACTGAACCAGCGAATGAAGCGAATCAGTCCGCTCATTTGCACGGCGTTCAGACAACTGACGGGTAAGACGAGTATTGCAATGGGCAACAGAAACATCCCAGAACCAAGAAGAAGATGTGAAGAGAATTCCGCCGATAGCTTGGTTGACCATGCGGTAACGGAGAGCAAAAGGTGAACAGAATCCAGAGGTGAGAAGCATCGTCAATGCTCGGGACAAACGAAAGGCAAGAGATCCTATCGATTCGTGTCTTGTCACAAGTGATGCTGAAAGGTGTTTCATATTTCGGAAGAAAAGCGACACTGAGAGACCCACTAGGGACATGCAAGTATGAAGGAACACGAGTTGGCACACGCAGAAACTCATACTCAGACTCAGCTCAGACTCTGCAAATATTGAATGAATCACATGGAAGCGCTGCGTGGTCTGTGCGTAAGAGTGGTCCGTGCGCATTTGTTCCGTATATAAGCGGAGATCCAACATTCAAACACCTCATACTTACCTTGATGGCACAAGTCCCTTCACGTCCCGGATTTGTGGGCCGTGGAATCCCTCCATAGCACGGCGACCTTGTCCATACAGAGGGCGTCTGCGGCTTGTATAGGCTTCGGCTTATGCACCGTCTCAATATTTTCCCGTCCCACTTTGGCCACTCTGGCTGGGTGGGCCTCTTTTTTTTTTGGTCCGGAGAGTGTCCTAACCCTAACCCTATAAAATACGCCACAGCACCACAACACCATACTCCACATGCACATAATGATATTGCGTGGAGTCTTGAACGATATTGTTGGAGAGTGGTGCGAAGGCCACGGAAGGTCGGGTTCTAGTATGGTATCATGTATTGCAGTGTAATCGTAGGTACAACAGGCCAAAAAGGTAAAAGTAAATTAAGACACTAGGTGAAAAGCACATACAGAATAAATCAATGGCATACAATATACAGTTCTAGATACTGTGCGTCCCGTGCGCAATACATCGTGCGCCCGCCCCGTGGACATTCCGTCAAGGAGGCGGCAAAGGATAATGGTAAACCCACCGGAAGATTTGCCAGAACGACTTGGCCGTCGCTGTCAGCTTTTCGTACGAAACTGTTGCTATTGGCTGGAGATCCTCCCAAGACATGTTCATCAACCGCTGTAGCGCTTCGGAGCGATGAGATTGATATACGTCCACCGAAGACGATGGAGCCCACTCCTGAAGTGGTTCTGTCCTGTCCCGTGATATCTCGTCCGGCGAGGGAATCGCAGTCTCGAATGGTGGCATAACGATTGTCACTAAGGTGGCATCAACTGTTGGCTGAGTTTGGAGGTTTTCGCTACTGCGAGATGCATGTGTCCACCTTCCCCACAAGTCGTAATTTCTCTCGTCACCGACATGTTCTTTGAGTGAAGGGTTTGCCTGCCACAGAGTGTACGTGCTATCGGCACCTGCCGGTGGTAGTTTCGTGTAGATCATGGCCATTATGCTGATCAGCAGGGTGATGATAGTCATGGTGGCGTATTTCTGGATAGAGTAGTTGTTGGTGTGCTTGGGCAATATCGACAGGTTCAGATGAGGATAGAAGAACTGAGGTATGGAGAACTGTAAGAGGTGTCCACCTGTCCCAGAAAAGGACAAGTTGGTTTTTTCCGTCTGAACGATTAGACCTGCGCAGGGTGAGTGGGCTGTGCGAACGGTGCAGGAGATTAGACTCACCAGGGTTATCCTCAATCACAACTTCGAGCTTTCCCAGAGGAAGGGCGAAGGTGGGGAGGAACACATCAAATTGGACACCCTTTCCGGCGCGCCTTTTGCCCTTCACGTCTGGCGGTTCCTCGACAACATAATCGACCACAACAGTCCCAGTCGCGGGCGCACCAGAGTGCACCTTCACCCAGCTAATCCATTCCTTCCCACTCATCTGCTCGAAGCGCACTTGCCCACCCTGGGCATCGGGCTTCATCGCGGCAGTAGTCTCGTACCGCACAGGCACGCCATCTACACTGACACTTGCAATGTCAACCTTTGGTTGCCGCAGATTACTCTCCGGATACCCAAGTCCAAACTCGAGCCATTCCGAGTCGGTTGTAGGTAGCGTAACCCTCACAGCGTACGTGTTCGGAACGAGGCTGCCCCGCGTGCTGAGGGGAGTGACAACTGCGTTGACATAGGGAATAAGAGATGGTCCGTTCCGTATGGGCACCTTGACATTTGAGAGCGCTTTCACGAGGGCAGCGGTCGATGGCATTCCGGCAACTCCAGTGTTGCTCGGCGTTCGCGCACGTCCGGGAGAGGATCCGGGGCCATTGGCAGTCGGAGACGCCAAGGTGCGGAACGCGATTCGGCCTCCCTCTGCTCCACATTTCGTGTGGGCGCCCTTCTGCAATACAGTCTTGCGCACTTGGGGATCACGGCGATAGTCGCCAATGGAATTGTATACCTCGATGCTCACAGTGCCTTCGTCCACTGCGTTACGTACGACGGTCGCAGTCGTTGAATTGTCTACGACGAAAACTGTGAATTCCGGTAAAACGATGGGGTCTGGGTCGGACGCTGCGTCTTCTATGGATCCCGGAGCTGGAGATGAGGACGTTCCGTTAGGTTGCCGTCTCGTAGGTTTGGGAACGATCACGATAGTGCCAGATATGGAGAACGTAAAGATGTTGTGAGCAGGGGGTAGAAGCTCATTCATGTTAATATGAATGGTGATAGGCTGGTTTGGAGATGGAGGAGCTACAGCCTCGGACTGTGATAGATTGGCTATAGACGCTCCAACTGACGGTAGTGTAGAAACCGACGATGACGAGCCCTCGAAGGAATAATCGCCAACATGTTGATTGGGGAGTGGTGCGCGTAGTAATGAAGACGTTGACGATGATGTGGAAGGGGTCCGAGAGATGTCTCGCGAAGGAAATGCCGTTGACAAAGGTGAGCTGGCATCGAATGAATCATGGCGTTCGCCGAGAGATCTAGTGTGTAAGGCCGCTCCAGAATCAAACCCGGTGTAACCATTGCCTCCAGTAACGTCCCAACCCATGGTCAAACCGGGAACCCAACAAACATCAGAGCCTTTCGCTATGAGACCGACTTCCATTCCAAGCAGAGTCGCAACTCCGTCGAACCAAACGCCTTTGCAAGTCCCCTTGAAATCGACGTCCATGAGGATGCCGTCGAGACCACCCCTCTGAGGATCGGGACCTCTCATCTTGCCTCTGATAGTGCATGTCATATCGCCTTTGACCTCTCTGACACCCACGCGCCCTCGCCCATCGCTATTGATAGGAGACTTAGGCTTCGCCCATCTGACACGAATTCGCTCAGCGCTGGGAAATGTTCCTTGGATGCCACATCCCTCTGCGAAGCCCGCTGTAGAAGAATCGCTTGACTCATCGTCGGCGAAATTCTGTATCGAGTGGGTGCGCGAGGATCGCGAGGACGCACGAGTGACATGTGGATCTGAGGTGAGATCCCAAGACCCAGCGTCGTCGTCGGATAACGAAGCGGAAGATGATGATCCATCACGGGGAGGAAATATTCGTAGTTTTATGTTGTTGCTCAAACACCGTGGAGTGGGAATCGAGAGCTGATTGAACCAATTTAGTTTTGGTGTACCCATCCCAGCGTTGAATAAAACATACAAGAAACGGAGCTCTAGGCGGACGGGAGACATATGGAACCAGGATATCAATTGCGGCCATGAATTGAACGTGATTTCGCTCTCCCACCGACATGCGTCTGTTACTTCCAAACTGGATTCTGGAGGGTAGATCTGCATATTGGGATGGAAAATATTTGGGTACAACGTAAGAGACCTGGTATCCGCTGACCAGGATGTGACCGGTATACTTCTCGTCAACTAATCCCGAATTGTCCGTGCTGCTGGAGGAACTGGATTTGGTTGAGACGCGGCTAGAAACGATTGAGGAGGAAGCGATGCCCGGTGTCAAGTCGAAAGCTTCCGTGAAAGTCCTTGCCGTGCGCGAAGGCAGATTAAGAGCCTTTGCCGCGTTATGTAAGAGCGGAGCAGCGGCAGAGGAAAAGTTGTACGGCGCGGACGTGTTATCGAGTGGGTGCACTTGTGAGGAAACGACCTTGATGTTGTCCTCTGTACAAGGTCAATACCGCTGGTGTCGAGTAGCATGATTGGGCGTACCAGGAAACAGAGGAATGGTCGTGCCAGGTTCTACAGCGTCGACGGGCAAAGACATCTAATTGACGCGTTCAAAGACAGCAGACGAGAGCCAAAAAATGTCGCACCCTGAGGTACATCTTTATAGGCACAGAGTCCCTGTCCTTTTTAGCCTTGCCCTCGATGGCCACCCGCGTCACGATATTCATCTTTTGCGGTGGGAATCCGTTGAGCGTAGCCGAGTAGGCGGAAATCGATGCTGGCGAGCTTGTGAGCGGCGTCCGCCGTCCCGCAGTGTCGCTGGGGCTACGCGACCGCGCATAGCGCGACGGAGTCTTGATGCTCATGGGTGGTTGTATTTCGCGTCGTTGAAGTGGGAAATGATAGGATGGTGGTCGTCGCGGTTCAAGGTCGGTGTAGTGTCGCCTGCGCTCGCTGAGATGTCCCAAAACAAAAGGCGCGCTTGAGGTCCTGTGATGGTAGAAGCCGAAACGCGTCCACAATTGGACCAACCGGGAACAAACAAAGCATGACCCTAACCCTAGTGCCGCAATTGGGATTGTTTTCTCATCCTGCGTCCGTTGTTGAAAGGCCTGTCATCTATTCCTATGGCCACAGCGCTGCGTTGCTCATTTGGGACTCATCATGAGTGAACGTGCGGAGTACTGTCTTTATCACGCTCCAGCGCTCCTACTGACTTGCAGATCACACTTATCCATACGGCATCACAGTGCTCGAGCGACTCAATCAACTCTCGCTTATGGTCATATTCAAAACTTCTGGCAGGTATTCGCAATGAACCTATGCACTCGAATTGGCTGAAATCCCTGTTCGATTGACATACAAACGAGGACGGATTCAGTACATAAAAGATTATCAACCAGGAACTGACCTTCGGAGCTCTGTAGACTATCATGTTGACAGTATGAAGGAAGATCCGGGCTCTGCACGAAAGACACGAGACATACAGTTCATACGATCGGTGGGAGTTGTACAGTCTGGCAGTCCGCGCAAGCTACAAACTCAAGCATGAGGATGAAATTATATAGGCGACGTTCAGATGTCTTTTGTTCTCAAAGACAACTTATGTTCGTACAATGTCCTGTGTTCAGCTGAATTACGCGAAGTACATTCAATTGGCGTGCTGAGGAATCATGACGGTGCGGCCAATGACATTGTAAGCCCTAAGCTTGTCGATTACCTCTTGCACCTTATCCAAAGGCTCCGTGTTGAAATGAGCGCGGACAGCCTTCTTGGCGAACAGATCCAATGCAGCAACCGTCGAGCTACGCGGACCAACGAGACCGGTAAGGACTTGACGACAGATAATCTGTGAGTGTCCGAAGCATGTAGTATCAATTGTGGAACATACCAGAGATACCATGCGAGATGAAGTCGAGGGAGCTGAAGGTCAGCCCTCTTCCGAGACACCAATCTGCATTGTGTGAGGTGACAAAAAAAGCAAAGAAGAATGAAGCGGCTACCACTACGGCCTTTGCGACTGCGGGGAAATTGACGCCCTTTCCACGAAGAGCGGAGGCCGCAAACTGAAAGGCTGTATTGACATATGAGTGTAGTCGATACAAAGGGCGGATGAAAGACGTACTCTGACTGGTGACGACGAAGTCAATGGTGATATCCACCGTCAGTTTCTGATTATCCAGTTCGTCCTTGAGCGTTACAAGGTCGTACACCCTGTCCGCGCCGAGTTCGTGAGCAAGCTTGCGCGCCTCTGGCTTGATGTCCACAGCGTAGACTGGAGACAGATCAGCCAGAGTGGTATGAAACTTGCCAGAAGCATACCAGTTGCCCCGTAGTGCTTGGCGTACTGGAGCCCCAAATGGCCAAGACCACCGATTCCCAAAAATGAGCACTGTAAACTTCGTTCCTTCCTTAATCTACAAGAAAATATCGCGTAGTCAGACCAGCTCGAAAGAGAGTACTGTCGTCTTGACGTACACCAGCGACATTATACACAGCATTGTGCGCCGTTGTTCCTGCATCCGCTGCGATAGCAGCTGCGCCTTCAGAAACGCCGTCGGGCTGAAAAGACATCTGAACATCCTCTGTGTCGCGCTGAGTTAAATGACTACATACGACAGGAATAAGCTGGTCTTGTTGCACAACGACATAGTCCGCATAACCGCCATCACGGCCCATGCCATCGACATTGAGGATGGCGGGCTGGCCCATGATACCGTGAACGCATGGTGTGATCGTAGCGATGCAGTACAGCTTCCCAAGTCGCGCCTTGTGTGAGTCAACGCCCTCTCCGAGCCTGAGACGTGATATCAATTTCTGAGTTCGGATTGTGGCGGCAAAACGTGAGTTACTTGACCGGTCTACCACAGAATTCGTGGCCCATGATGTAAGTGCGTGGATCCTCAAACGCACCGGAGAGGGTGGCGACGTCGGAGTGGCACACTGGGAAGCCAGAGTGAGCATGACTCGCAGGAAGAACAAAGAGATATTGACGTACCACCACAAGCAGCAACTTTGATCAAGCCCTTCTTGGGTTCGGGCACAGTGTGTTTCTTGTCGATGACCAAGGCCTGGTCTCCACCTGTGTAAGAGGCAGCGAACATCGTAGTAGGAATCATAGCAAATGTGTCGATTGAGTCAGGCTTGAGTGGTGTTAATGGTTCTTGTCTGGAAGAGTAGACACTACGGTCCTCATTTATAGCAACTGGCATTCGGGCGTCTTCGCTGGTCGGATCTCGCGTTGTGTGTCCACGTTTCGGTCACGGAAATGGCTAGGAGCGTCGTGCTTGGTCCTACTGCTGACATTCGGCGAAAAGAAAGGCGGAGGTGGGGGCCATGTTGATGGGACCACGAAGAGCTCCGGCGCCCGTGCATTCAGTCCGCGACAATCCCTCGTGTGGGCCGGCGAGGAATAGTGGACACAACGGGGAAATTCGAGTAAGGTGTGAGACAGAATCCACACACCAGGCAGTGGCGCTATTGTGACTGTGACGGTGGAAGGAAGGAAGGAAGTGTATTATACTCGACTGGGTCCCAACGGAACTGCCGAATAGTCCACATCATATGAATTGGCCCAGATGAAACATAATCATGAGAAGTACGGTCATAGTGCAGTTTTTGGCTACGCAGAACAGAACAAGCCCGCAGAGGCTGAAACCGATTCGGAACTGAGATCTGTCGGTCGTATCTGGATCTTGGACTGTACTGGAGTGTTGGAGTTTTGAAAGCGACATGATGGACCTCTGGTGTGGCGGATATAATGTAACAAAAATAGTTTTTACATACTATCTCACACAACTCCGTTCAAAATGTCATGATTTCGCGCAGGTAACACATCTACTCGTGAAAACTCACACATGATGAGGAAATGTTCAAAATCACGCGCACTCACTGCTTTCGGTCACATATTCACACAGGTTGCACAGAAAGGCACTAAATACACACAAGTCTGTGTTATGGACTTGAAGCCTTCGTGCTGTCGCCTGGCTGCCGACTCGGCGAGCTGATGCCGTGCCGGCAGCGGCACCTCTGATGCCGCCAGGCCGGGCAGGCCTACAGTACGCCACTGTCTTGTCTTGAGTCTTGACCGGACTTCTAAGTCTGAGTCCTATCTCATCGTCCCCTGTCACAAGGTCTTCTATCTGTGGCTGATCACCGTTCTTAGAGACCCGCACATTGTAATCCTTAGAGTGCCTTACTCATGGCTTGTTGTGTATATATGTACCAATTTCAGTGCCTTCTCCTGCCGGTGCTGACGTGACCTAGCTCTACTTTCAAAAGCCAAACTGGTGCATGGCAGGTATCAGTCATTCTCCGGCTGAATGTCGCCGCCACAAGGCTGCGTGTCGACCTAGACGCCACACATGTACCGAGGCCGCCGCTTTGTCTTGATGCCGGCAAGTGCGCCGTTCCGGCAGCCTTCGAGGGCTCCAAAGTCTATCCGTTGATGCGCACAAGCCATGCGCGTATGTTACGTTGCTCAGAGTGGAGGTGCGCGAATCTCTGACAGCTTTTCGGGGTTGTGTGAAATTGTGCTCTAGGCTTCAGACTTGCGTGAGAATTGAGCAAAACATTGGTGCGTGCAACAAATCTTTTGTTACATTATATGTGCCATATATGTATGTCTCAGCCCAGTTCGGCTGTCCGCATCCTAGAAAGTAGCAAATGCGCGCGCAGAGTTGTTGAGGCGTCCGGGACTACATAATCTGAACAGAAACAGTTTAGTATAGACTGGATAGTCTAGACCAATGACCTGCAGGGCCAACGAGGAACACGTAAGCTCCTCAGACAGTCTGATGGTAGTAGACAGCTTCATTATGTACCTGCAGGAACAACAAGGAACGCGTAAGCTACGAGATACGATAAGCGACGATACTTACAGAGTATGAGAATAAGAAACAGGCGTACCTCCTCAGACAGTCTGATGGTAGTAGACAGCTGAAAAGGGAGCGGAAAGGGAGGACATCATCCGCGCCAGGTATGCGCACACGTGATCCCAACACGCTCACACAACCGAGAGCCCCGTAGTGGAGGATAAGTCCAACAGGTACGCTGGTATTCTCGAGGGTCTTCCGCCGATACCGTGATCCCTAGATGCGTAGGGCGGGTCGTTATACTAATAGGTCGTTATGCATGCCCGGAGGCCACGGTGACGGAGCAATTGACGATTGGCTTCGGCTTGAGATTGGGAAGCAGCCGCACGGTGCCGCTGCCGAGCTGACGCGTGCTCCAATATTAATAGACTAAGGCTGGCACTAAGTACATAAGTGAGTTCAAGTTTGCTGGGGTCTTGGTGGTATATATGAACTAGAGCTCCTCTAGTCCTTACGACATTGATTCACCCTTGCTATCACTATGAAGCTCATCCTTTATGGCGCGACTGGAGCAGGCGAGTAACTGACCATCCACAAGTTTCTTGATTGCTCTGACATCGTGTTTGTACTACGTCTAGCTGGTAGCCAGATCCTGCGTTCCGCTCTAGCTGATCCAGACGTTACCAAAATAACCATCCTCTCGAGGCGCCCTCTGCCTTCCTGGGTACCTGTTCCCTCTGAGAGCAAGCCCACCGACGTCATCGTACTCTCGGATTTCGAACAGTACCCAGCCGACGTTCAGAAAAAGCTCGCCGAGCATGATGCGTGTATCTGGGCGCTTGGGTGCTCGTCGGTGGGCATTTCGGAGAAAGATTACACGCGTATCACGTACGACTACACCGTGTCTGCCATCCAAGCACTTAGGGACGGTGGCATCGCCGGGTCTCAGACTGCATCTCCATTCCGCTTCGTCTTCGTCTCAGGAGAAGGCGTGGACCCAGAGAAGAAGAATGGCGCAATGTACGGTCGTGTCAAGGTGGGATTCAGCGCATCTCTCAAGTTAAATCCAACTAATGGTGTTCAGGGTGCTACGGAGAAGTTCTTGACAACGCTTCCCGTCGAGTCGAACATCAAGGCGTCTGTCTTTCGGCCTGGGTATTTCTTCCCCTCACACCCGATCGACAGAATGAACGCGCGTGGAAGTGTACCTCGGGCTTTGGACTGTCTTTTGACGCCCGCGATGCGTACGCTACTACCGAAGCAATACACACCCATCGTAGATTTTGGTACCTTTACTGTGGAGCTAGCAAAGGGTCGATGGAAGGATGAGACCACATTCCCGAACGCAAGAATGCGAGCGCTGATGAAGGAGTTGAAGACACAGTGATCTATAACACGTATTGAGTTATATGTACATACATTACATTGACTGGTTGTCCTTGGTTGCCGTATCATGTCTGCGTAGTCCTCTTCGTTCTTCGGCGAGGTTTTCTATCTCTTGCAGGTCAATCACCTTGAAAGGCCAAGTGAGCCAGTTTCCACCACTTCGCATAGTCCGACAACCCATGTCCTTGAGAAGTGTATCGACATAGTGAGGCCATCTAAGCTCAAGGTCAGTGTCATGAGCAGGCACTGGGAAGGATAATTACGAGAAGAATTCGATACCGGAGCTGTAACTCTCGTTGACCCACAGAAGCTGATCAGGATAGCGCCTGCGCATCCATCGCCCGTTGCGGTCTGCCTCAATCAATGCTTCCTCGGGCGCTGAAGGTACATGTCGCAACTCTTTCCTGAAATAAGCCGAAATCCAATGCGCAACGACTTCGAACACATAGCCGTTATTGGTGCTAAACTGGTGATCATGTGTGAGTTTGACTGCAGGTAAGGATCACCCCAAGCGGACAGACCACTGCACCATTGACGGCAAAATCTCGTCTCAAGATATTCTTGGCAGGAACGATTCCTCTGTAGATAGACGATGACCATTGATCCTGATCTGGATGTGCGGGCGGCGGATTTTCTAGCGACTTGTACTTCCATTCGTCCAATTCCGTGGGCGTAAGTGGAGGATGCCGTTTGATACCCAGCGCTTCTGCCGTCGTGTCTGTTCACCAAAGATCAGGTATTTGGCATCAAGCTCAACACGATACTGCAACCTACCATCAAATAGATGACTCCACGAAGAAGAATACCCAGTCGCTAATATTATTGCATCGGCGTTCAAAACGGTCCCGTTGTTGAGAGTAACGCCTTTGCCATCAGGCGCAAAGCCTGTCACTCTTGCCGGAGCGATAAGCTCAATTTTGCCGGCGTTCACAAGGGAGTAAAAGCTGTCGTCTCGTTTGACGCCCTCGTCGCTGACGCGTATGCTCCAGAACATGGAATGTGTTCGCCGGAGAGGCGACCAGACAGGCAGCTCGAATGCACGGTACTAAACAAGCTTTCAGTCTCTACTTAGACGGAGAGTCCTGTGGCACTGACGGCATCATGCTGGAGAAAGCGCCAGAATGCGTGCACCAGTTTGCTTCCCAGCCAGGTTGTGTGGAGGAATCGTCTACGACACAGAGGTCAGGCACCAAACACTGACGAAGAGCGCAAGAAACTTGCTCGAGGTGTGTACGTAGCTCGATTGCCGGTGACAGTAGCGTCAAAAACCTTGTCAGGACAGTCAGTTATGATACATCAGTATCTTCAACAGGCTGCCAGCTTACCTGCTCCTTCTTATAAAATCAGGAAGTGGCCGCGATGCTGCCAGAAACCCATCCGCTGTCTCGAAGACAACGATTACATTCCTGTTCTGATTGGCGAGACATGCTGCAGCGCTGTTCAAGAGTCAGCATGTTTGTCCTGTTCAAGGTGTACCAACGTACTCTTGCGCTGATTTTCCGCCTCCGATAATGACCACGCGTTGTAGACACTCAGAGTCCGGTGAACCGGGCTGGACCTTGGCCAGAAGTTCATCAAGAGCTTTCCCGAAGTGTTTGGAGTGAACGATTGGGCCCGCAAAACCTGCTGCCATAGCAGCAGTAGCCGACAGGAAGATTGGTATTTGGGGTTTATCGCATCCCTGTGATGAGTGTGAGCATTAGAGTCTTTCACCGGGGAGAAACACTGACTCCGGAGCACAAAACAATGCGCGAGAATGTCAGGACTTTTGTAGTAGAGTCAATCTGCCGATCAAGTACGTCCCACGATGTGCCATCCTCCGAACGCTTGATTTGAAGCACTTCTGTTTCGTAGCAGATGACTCCAGGAAGAAAGCGGTCTGCAAAAGCTTCCATGTATCGCCTCATGTCGTGACCAGTCAGACGACCACCAGTTTTTGAAGAGTTGACTGGTGGAGGCATTGCCATCGAGGAGAACCTGTACTCCCCGTGTACACTGAAGCTCTGTGTCAGTCACGAGTTGGAAGATAAGGTGAGAATCGCTACTTGTTGAGCGTCAGACCGTCGTAGACTCGCTCGGTACACCAGACCCCTCCAGGAGTTTTATCGCGCGTGATTACTTGGACGTCAAAGCCGTCGCATGCCAGAATATGAGCAGTGATCAGTCCAGCAGCACCAGAGCCGATGATTCCTATAGGATGCCTTGGATGAGAATTCATGGGTAAAGGAAAGAAGACAGGAAGTTGTTTGGTACTACTATTTGCATGTTGTGTACAGTTTGATAGCTATCGACGCCCAACTGTGTCCAGATGACTGAGGCCATGCCGTGTATTCAATTGATGATCCGATGGACGGCAATAGTAGGTGGGCGGCGTCGGTGGTTGGGCGGGGTCGATGTTTGGGCGGTGGTACAGTAGGTGGAAGGTGAGGGCAGAAGGACAAGTTATAACACTTGCGTGAACGACGGGGTGGCCGATCCGAGTCAGGCACCATTCATCTTTGTCTCAAAACTCTCATTTCGCTCGAAGCCCGTGCCATGTTCAGGCTCTGCACCAAAACTAGAGTGTATGTAAGTACTGGAACGAAGATAGCCTATGAGGTGACGGTGCTGGTTTGTATCACCTGCAGACTTCATCGAGCACGCACGGACTCTCATTTGCGCACAAAAAAGCATTCGCTGTTATGGGCTCCAGGCCTCTGGTCTAATCACCGCCGACGTCTTGAAGCGGGACAGCTTCAAGGCTACAGCTATTACGCGCGACAGCAATCCCGGTGGCGTATGAAGGGAAGGGCGAGTGTTTTCCTTCTCTTCTTCTCGAACGAGCATAGCATCCATCTACTCTGACACATTACTGTCTCATTTAGCGTCTAGGGAGAACATCGCTTCCCCTCAATGCAAGTTCCTTTTGTTCTCGATATATCTAGGACTGAGAGTTGTTTGACAGGCCAAAATTCGTGACTCTAGCCATCCATCATCCCTTAAGTACCGCTGCTCCATGCTCAGCGCTTAGCGCTCAAGCTCGTGTTTACTAAGTCTCTTTCGCGCACTTACAACCTTACAACTTGGGGCTTAGCGGACGAATCATGGAACTACGTCGCGATGATCGAGCCCCGCCGGCGCAATTTGAGGGCGAACAGTGGCGATGGTCCATTCACAAAAGGATGATGTCGCCCCTGGATTTACGCGAGGCGACGCGATTTTCCCGTTCACTTAGCAGTTGTTCCAATTAGGCCGATGAAGAAAGGGATAGAAATCGATTCCGTCAACCAAAACGCTGCTAACGGTTACGCTTAGTACGAATTCTGTCCTCATTGAATTGAATTGTTGATTCCCCTCAAGACCCGAAGAAAGTCTCGAAGTAACAGATGCGCAAGAAATATTGCGACCAGCTGCATCAGATCACACCTCATGCATGCATCGAGGTGTCGCCTGTGTGGACTCCCATTTTTCGATCTTGCCAACGTAGTAGCCTTGCGAGTGGATACGCTCACTGATTCGAAGAAAATGGCACTTCCTAGTATGCGCAGAGTGGCCTGGCTGCAATTGGTACACATGGTCGTCCAACATTGTCGACTTGGCCCAACTAACTCCTCCGAAGAATGGAAGAAACGAGCTGCGAGCATTCAAATGGGTACCTCAGTAAACTACATGAGGCTGTACATATATCATAGATATGGTTGGATAAGCGCTATTTCTCTGCCCAGACCCGTTAGTCTAGTTTCATCCACCGGGTCCGAGCCGTACCGCACTTTTTTAGTCATGTGAAACACATGTGATCCATTTACTTGGTGCCAGAAAATAAATTGGCGCGTCGCCGCCTTCTGCTTTCAAGCTCTTGGGGCAGTCTCGGAGGCGCTGATGTCCAGATTGAAGCTCAGCTCGTCTAAGAAACATAATCTCTCCCCAAATTCTGCCTGTCCGGGGCTTGAAATCAGCCCGTGTAGTTGACTACTCTTAGATGTTACTGTCTAGGTCATCAACATCATCATTAGAACAATCAGAGCAGCTTGCAGGCTCAGAAGGTAGTAAAGAATGGAAACGGAAGTCAGATTGGCAAGCTCAGAGCCAAAATGCGATGTTATACTCAACAAACCTCGTCAATGGCGCCTTCGCCAGCGAAAAGGCCTTCAGTGTGTCACATGATATTTCCTTTCTAGGCGAATTTTTGTGCTTATCGCCTCACATGATATTTCCTTTCTGAGAAAAAGCTGTGATAGTATTAGTACGGGTGTCCTTATTGGACAAAATTAAATAGCGTGTTCTTGTTTTTGAGATCGTGAAAAAGCCCTGTTTTTGTCACGTGTAGCCTCCTTTTTGGGCTGTTTTTGCATAAAACAACTCGCCGATATGTTTTCGTCATCATAAGGATGCATCATCGTGACTCCTGAACGCTCACATGTCCCAGCTCACGATCAATCACAAAAGCATACCTTTGACCTTACATGAACCAGTTTTTGGGCTACCAAAACAAATCCGACTGCTCTTTACCCTCTCACGTGATACCAAGAATGCAGCATTATGTTTTTGTTCGCCAGATTTTGTTTTTGCAGAGTTTGTTCTATGTTTCTGCCGCGCGCCACTTTGAATTTGCGCTCGCGATCATGGCTCTACAATCTAGCGCAGGGGCTTGGTGGACGCATACCTCTCCTCCTTGCGGTCATGGCAGCGCTTATCACTGCACCTTGCACTCAGTGTCCTAAAGGCCCAAGAGAATGTGCTGCCTTTGCTCCAAATCCTGACAACCCAGTATGTTATTCGCCACTATTCCAGCCCATCTAATCTGCGTAGGAGTTCTGCTTTTGCACCTGCCCGATCGAAGTACATACAGAGCCGCCACGTCCATCTGCTCTTCCTCCAAAAGGCGGCTGCAAGAGTACAGGCTGTTCGGGGTTCTCCGTAGTATGTCGACCATTCATGTATCAATTCAGTGCTGATCAGTTAGCAGTCGTCTACGACTCCGCTTGGCTATTTTGCCCTGTGCGAAAACCGCCTCCCCAATGGCGCGCAGTGCAGTTACGCTTACTCTGCACATCAATCTCTGTATGAGTCTCTATTGTGACCTTTGCCTGTCTTGACCGCTGTATCAGGCTGGACATCACACAACCTACATCCTCTATACCTCCTTCAAACCCAAGTTCTGCCCCCGTCAACATGTCTTTTCAACGACTGGCACAGATACCAGCCCGTATCTTTCCTCCACCCTCAACAGCCAGCACCCCCTCGTCAACCAATACTCGTCGCATGGTGCATAGTGGCTTGGACAATGCGCGCGCTGCTGCTGCTGCACATGCCTCCCTTGGTCAAGATCCTTTCGCATCGGCGGCTCCGCTCCAGAGCTTTTCAAGTAAAGGTTCCCAAGCGCCTCGCACCGCTCGCAGGTCTCATCCAACTACCAAAAAAAGAGGTGTTGCCAATACCGCTATGACGGAGGGACATATTGTTCTTTTGGGAAATCCAGTTGTACGGCTCCATCTCTATTACTGAGTTTCTCTATCTCATGAGTGTATAGGAGCCTCTCAGCGATCCTCAGACTGCAGCTCTTGTTGGCAGTGACATTGTCGACAGTATCATTGGTGCTACCCTCATCTCAGTTCATCGTCTCAATGATACCATTGCTCGGGCTAAGCAGCTCAAGCTTGTCTGTTCGTTCACATATCCGTCTACCACGCCTCTTGCACATGCTCGCAACATCATTGATACTTTTCTTGAACCACATCTCACGTCACACAACATCCTTCTTCCAGCTGCACCACGTCCTGACGACAATCGGCCACTCTGGCAGCCTCTGAAGGGTGGTCGTACTAGTGCGACGGGCATGATCGAATATCGGATCGATGGTTGGGATAACGATATGCGGGCTGGTGGACTCTCACGAGCCTTGGTTCGTCAGGAAATCAATACGCGCTCAGGTATTGGGCCTATCGTTCTCATCGGTACGATCTCCCATTCGATATAACTTCATTTGTATACTCACATATACCAGCACCCACATTTGGACCCTTTGTCACTGTACACGACCATTACTGTATCCAACGTCGTCTTCACTGGGATCGATATGAGCAAGCTTACGATGGAGACCGTGCCGCCAAGTCGCTACATCGCTCTCTTTGTTTTTTGCGCTGTCCAAAACCAGACGACGATAGCTTTGAAATGATCGATGTTTTGCAGACAGATTCTATATCGACTTCTCCGATGCTGTCAGGCTCCTTCTCGACGCCGTGCACTTCCACCTCGATGCCGTGCACCTCCTACTCGATGCCGTCAGGTTCTACCTCGATACCGACAGACGAGTGTTCTACGGCTGGGTCTTCCGCTAGCAATGGCCCTTCCGTAGATACTCTCATGACTGACGGCTCAGCTCCCAATCCCTTTCTCTATAACGCTCCTTCGACGCCACCTACATTTTCCTTTGACGATGTCTCGTTGATGAGTGATGAGGAGCAGCTTCAGGTATATCCAGCAATAATGTCTGATACATACCTTTGACATTGTTATATTCTAGGTTGCCCTACGTCTTAGTTTAGGACAAGAGATCGTATTGCCCCAGCAATCAGCTCTCGACACGTCAACTTCTTCAAGCACACGTTCGACACTCGGTCGGCGCCCTCGCAACTCGTCCGTTTCCGCCGATCATCAAACGATAGCTACCAATCAAGCACTCGCTAGCATTCAGGCTTTTTCAGTAGCACAATCCCCTCCAACCTCTCCCAGACGTACTCAACGTCGACGTCTCAATGATTCTCTCGTTTGTTCATCTCTTGATATTTGTCTTATTTCAGTTTAACCCGTATTGATAGATGCAAAGAGCTAGTCCTCCCATTATGATTGATGACGATGCTCCAGCCCGAGTTCCAATAGCCAAGACGGCTTCACCACGGTCCTTTGAGGCTTCACCGCAGTCCTTTGATGAATTCGAGCAGCGCCTCACCGAAGTCATTCATTTCAACCCACTGTTTCCCACAGGCCTTCGTCTCTATGAGAAGAATTCTGACATGTTGCCCTCTATACCTACGGCAGGAACCGAATTTATTGCATGGATGGGGCGACTATTTGGGGTAACGTCGGACTCGTTGTTACCGTCAACTTGGTTGTGCACCATTGAGCCCGTCTCTATAACTCCAGACTTTCCGATTCGAAATCTTCTCCAATGGCGCAACGATAGAGTACGCCTGTCAGTATTTTTTCTGATTCTCTCAAATTTTGATAATTATTAATACTTATTCTAGGGGAAGTGGCGTTCTTCACGGGCCTCTGCGCCAGCTTCTACAAGAAGCGATTCAGCAGATTCTATCGGACTCGGCATGGATCGAGGTCGATTCCGATCTACACCTTCATGCGCTTGATCTCACTAACGCAGTACGACCCACAAAGTCTATTGTTGCACGCTACTCAGCAATGGGTCTGATCTGCGCATTGTGGTTTGTACGCATGCGATGTTTTCCTCCTGGGATATCTCCTGCCATGTGGCTTGCCATAATATCTGGGGTAGAGGCGCTCAATAACGTTGAACGTCTAGCACCTTTTTCCCCTGTACTGGCAAACACTCTACGTCCCTGGCCTATGATGGCTGATTCAGACAACAATCCCTTACATGATTCAACTCATTCTGATCATGAAGGTGTCATGGCCTTGATCAATGGCGTAATGGGAATTCCTGTAAGCAATATTCCATGCTATGAAGAGTGTACTGACTGATTGTTATAGCGTGATGAGACGTCAGAAATCAGCCTCGACGAGTTCAATCAGTGGCGTCCAAGACTGGTACAGCATTTGTTTCTAGGTATACCTATCGAGACTATCATGCGAGAGCCACACATCTGGTCAAACAGTTCTATCGTTGCTGCTTTCCGCGAGGGATTCTTGATACCCTTAACCGACACATCCCACAGTATCACTCTCGGTGATGTTTGTCAGTCAATCCCTACAGCGTCTGAATCACTCACTTTCACTAGCTTTTTGGCGCTCAACCACACGAGCTTATTCATAGTCTTACGCCAACTGTCGAGATCACACCCGAACAAGTTGAGAACATCATCAAATGGCATCACCATTGGGACGATCCGAATCGCGACGGCTATCCAAATCTTGAACACGATGATCAACTCATTCGATATGAGGATCTTTGGAAAAGATTCTTTCGACGTTGGCTCCATGGAAAGGGTAATCTAGATCATGAGGACCTCAAGAAAATGGGCCACTGGAGGAAATACGACGACGATCCATCATTTCGTACCAAAGGAGTCTTGATCTATATGACAGGTGCAGGTATTCTTCCTCGTTCTGGACCTGGAAGTCGTCATAATTCGAGTCTTGATGTCAGTCAGTTTGATCTTTTTATCGTCAGAAGTTGACGTGTCTTTCCAGTTTCATTTCGACGCCAAAGCTGAAAACTATGTCAAACCCCCTCAAGAGGATTACCAAGTCAGTTGAAACCATGTTAATCGACGGTAATACTGATGATACCAAGGGAACAATTCTGATTGACGATGACGACGACGCTTCTCATGTACCGGTCAATGTTCATGCCTGTTTTCATCAGGCGCATATACCTTTGAACTCAGATATTCGTGATTTACTCGATGCTGCAGACAAGGCCATCGAAGACAATCCGGAAATTGTTACATATTTTGACTTATATCTTCACGCCACATTTGCGCCACTCGATAATTTAGGTGCTAAAATATTTACCAGTACATAAAATAGCGAACAAAATAATTTACTTAAGTTTTATGTCTTTTGATCTCTTACTACAATCATGAACACATCTCACTCTCGACGTGCCAGAGGACCTCACCGGGTGTATCCACCTGCAACCAGAATACGAACCGCAAATGGCCGTTTGGTCACTATAGACGCGTCTAGCAGGCAGAGTAATGATATTCCAGACGCGCAAGGTTAGCATGACTATTCTTAGGTCTTGACTATCGTTGAACGTTCCTTAAGTGGCACAATTATCAGCGCAATATCTCAATCTAGATGACTCTGATTCAGATTCATCTCTATCGTCCGTACCGTCCTCCTCGCCCATACCAATCTCCGCAGCGACTCTACATGAGGAGATCCCAGCACCGAATAACTCCCTTTTCGAAGAGATCTCCACACCTGACGCCGCTCTTCATGAAGAAGTTATACCGACAGACCCACCTTCCGTCGTATCTCTTCCTCTCTTCCTACCTTCTCAAAGTGACAGCGAGGAGGATTCAAGTATGGAGCCCGTGATTTCATCCTCAGCGGAAGTATATACAACTCGCTCCAACACACCTCAGCACACTATACCATGTTCAAAATCGCCACCACACTGGTTGTTGCAATTCTTGCGTGCAGCCTTTCAGAAGCCTCCAGCCTCCTATCGTACGTTTTTAAACATGCATTGTACTACTCTATTCATTGCTGAGGTGCGAGTTCAGAGTCAATAGACGCTCCATCCCTCAGGCCATCTCATCTGGAACTGCCGACTCGACAATGCCAGCTCTCCGAACCCTCCACCCCTACCAATGCGTCTCTCCCTACAGCTTCTACCGTTTACGAACAACAACACCAGTTGCACGAACCCCCCACTCCTGATCCCGTACATCTGTACCTCGACGTACACTATTCTCATTATGACTCGTGGCGTCGTTTCATTTCCTCGGTACCTGCTATTATCGGAGGTGTGGCCGTTGGTGACGCTTACAAGCGGTACCTCCAACATCGCCTCGTTGGTCTCATCGGAGCAGATTTGAGACTGCGTATGGCTAATCCAGATGAACGAAGAAGGACGGTACGAGTATCGAGTACCGACTTGGAACTTGATATTAGCCATCTTGCAGTCGCTTCCTGGGCGGCTAGTGGTACACAACTGGCATACGAAACCGACTACGACCTGATGGAACAGCTGCATAACAAGGTGTACATGTTGTCGTCTCAGAGCCCCGAAGATATATCACGTCTTGCATCACAGTGGTATGCTGTTCTCATCTTTGCGCAATCCCTAGAACAGCTGAGTGCACTGCCGAATGCATGGCCATGTTTAAAATGGAATTGTCAAGAGCTTCAGATGTATCTTCATACATTATCAATGTAACCTAGGTCTATTTAATCATATAGAGCGGATGCCCACTCCATTCGCTGCAATGTCTTTCCTCTCCGATGCAACAGTGCGCCACAAACGCCTTGTCCATGTTGCTGCACATCAACGATGCCCAAGACCCGCGCTCACTGCCGCAGTCCGAGAATGTGCATGTTTAGCTCCAATTCGCTCTCCGAAAACATCGTCGACCAGGTCGCGTTGTATAACCTGAATCCGACCAGTTTTGACCACCCGCTAGTTGATCAAGAAACAAATATGTTGATACTACCGCTAAGTTGACAATGACTGCTACTACTGTACAAGTACACCTCCAACACGGTCGTCTCAAGATCTCGCAACAGCGGTGCGTGTCATACACGCTTGCTGTCCGCCGCGTTCCGCAGACGTTCGGCCGTAAACGACAAACAGCAGCTGGGCAAGAGTCACTAACAAGAATGCACAAATCCTGGGCAAGTGACTGACCCAGGTCAACGCTTGCATGCAGTCGTACTGCCGGCGTAGTATTCACAAGATCATAAGGCAGTATACGGTAACAAAGACTAGCATAGGAAACAGGTCAGCATAAAATACAACGGCAAGAAGGACGACGGACCTACCAGGGCTTGCTCCTAGTCGGCAGCGCAAAATACCAAAGTGAACAATCAAGACTTGCCCTCAGGCTCTTCGCCCACGATTGCGGAGTCGGCAAACATCACGGTAGCATAAGCATCGTCAAGTTGAATCAAACAGTGCTGACTCCTCACCACAGTCGGTTGAGGCCGCCGCCGTAATGACGACGCGCACAGGAAAGGGTTGGGTCCAACACGATGCTGGGCGTCCGCATCGTCGTCATCCAAGGCATCACCAGTCGGGGCATCAAAGATACCAGCGGCACTGGGCATGGCGGCGTAGGTCTGTCGTCGGCTGAAACGGGACGGGTTAGTACCAATGCTGGCGTGAACGGTGACTGCGACGTGTTTCCCCGAGTCGAGAATGGACGCGTCGGTGCCAACATAGGCCTCAGGATCAAGATCCATTGGATCTCAAACCCAGCCACTGCATTATCGACGGTTGGTATTGGAACGACACCGCCGCAGAAAGAACGGTCACCATCAACGCTCTACACACGAGAGAGATTGCGCGAAAGTATTGACTCCACCGGCATGCCTGGACTTAGAACGGGTCCGGGATGAGGGGCGTAGGGCGTCCGGTGCAGGTGACGCGAAGGAGTTTGAGAACGTCGCGGACGCCGACAACAGCCATTTGTCTTCGGAACTGGGTCAGTAAGTATGACATCGACAGGATATCAAATCACTCACCATTGACAATAGTTGGTGGTGTGCCACCACCGCAAAAAGAACGGGCAGCGTCAACGCTCTGCCCATGCGAGAGACCCGGCAAAGAGATTGAATCCACCGGCGTGGGTGGGTCCGGGAACGGGTCGGGCTGTCGCTCGACGAGCGAGCATCCGACGGTGTGGGGTGTCAGGAAGGGTCTTGTATTCGTCATGCGCAACGTCGACAACAAACGTCCGGCGTTCGTTGGGCTGTGAAACGTGTCGCAGGTTTGCGTCAGCACAGACAGCAAAGATAAAAGCAAAGGGGACGTACCGTCATTCACCACGTCGCTATAGTCGTGCTTGAGACGGTCGAGGGTATTTTGACTTGCTACTCGCTTCTCTTCGGCATGTCGTTGCGCGCGTTCAAGCTTCTCGTTGGCGTTGGACAGTTGTTTACGAACGCGCTATTTGATGGTGATTAGGCATATACTGTGTAGACACAGATGAACATACCTCTCGTCTGAGCTGCAGCTCGTTTTGTTCTATCTTCTTCTCGTCTAGGTGGTCCCGAAGGTCTGCAAGCTCCTTCTGCGATGCTTGCAAAGACGTCCACTCCTTCTCGATTGTTTGGAGTTGCTCAATGCAGCCTCGAACGTCCTGGAAACGTTGTGGTTGGATAGAAACATTTAGCAACACGTGGACTCACGCATTCAATGTTGTGCAATGCGTTAACCTTTGATTGAAGGTCTCTCGCCTTGGCCTCCTGCAACGCAACAGTCTTCTTGTCCTCGTTCGCATTTGTACCCATTGCCATGATATTGCGCTTGATACGTTCTGGAGACTGAACTATCCTGGATCGGGTACGCATGACCGAGTCGTTCACGCTTTCCAATTCGTCGTTCAGGATCTCCTACGTGAAAGCCTGAGTCTTCCAAATTGCCCACTGTTATGCAGCACTAACCTTTCATTTCGGAGGGAAGCCTTCTCGCTCTTGAGCTTCTCGAGCTCTGCCAACCCAGCCGTTTGTTCTTCTTTTGCGGCGAGCACCCTTGACCTCAAGGCGAGATTATCTCTCCGCAATTCCTCGCATTTAGGCTCATCCTCGGCCATTTTTGCTCTAAGACGGAAGATCAGCGACGGCCGACACGAGCAGAAAGCAATTCACTTCATGGTCGCAATCTGGTTCTGGATGAGATCCAGCTCCTCCGTGACCTGCTTTCGTTCAAGGTGAATGGCCTCCGAGCGCTGCTGAACCTCCTTCGCGTAGATCATCTCAACCACTTCTGACGTGGGCTTTCGCAGAGAATCCGGCGTCACGTCGAGGCCCCATTCGCAGAAAAGATCGGATATCTCCTCGGGAGTCATGTCGGGGTACGTGCTCACTGGTGCCAAGAAGAGAGAGGCACTGACCTGGTCCCTGGTACTTCTTTCTTTGCAGTATTTCTGGTGAGGCATAGCCGGTGGTTCCGCAGAATGTCTCCATGAGTGTACCGCGCTCAAACTCGCGAGTGAAGCCAAAGTCGCCGAGCTTGAACCGGCAGCGCTCGTCGAGGAGGACGTTCTCGAGCTTGAGGTCGCAGTGAATGATGCCCTTGCCATGGAGATAGGCGACGGCAAGGCAGAGCTGGCCGAACATGGAGATTGTCTCCTCCTCGGACATGCAGCCCTTCTCGACGAGGTAGTCGAAGAGCTCGCCGCCGCAGTAGAGCTCGGTGACAATCCAGAAGGACGACTTGGTCGCAATGACCTCATACATCTGGGTGACATTCTGGTGGTGCAGCTGGCCGTGGTGGTGGATCTTGCGGGTGAGGGCGGCGGATATGGCCTTGGGGATCTGCTTGAGGATGACGCGCGTGGACGTGAGCCGGTGGGGTAACCGGTTACCCATGCGCACCTTGTCATAAGTGCCTGTGGAGGTGAGACATGCGGGGCGGCAGGCGGGATGGCGGCTCCCCTTGGCCTATGACCTTGCCTAGTGTGTAGTCGCCGATAACACGGACCTTGTGCAACGAGAGCTCCTTGCCGAGTTCGTTGTAGGCATTCGCAAGCTGCACCTTTTGCTTCTGGGAGATGGGGACAAGGGAGACATTGATGTTTGTGGGGATGGAGGGGCTGCTGAAGGGCTCGACTCCCGAAACACTGACAATAACGCAGCATATAGTCTCGAACGTCCTGGTGCAGACATTGTCACGGTGGCTGAGGTACGGCTAGTGTCAGCGAGTTGCGCCAGTTGCGTGTATGGTCCCTGAGCTGGCAGGTCGTGTACAGATGCATCTGGACCGCTGATGAGATAAGGTGATATGGAGTAGAGTGGGGAGGACGCACCTTGTCGACGATGCTGTTGACTTCATCGTCAAGAAGGAACTGTCCGACGTGGACAAGCTGCCTATAATTGAGCGAACGAGGATGAATCCGAGTCCGCGGCGGATGAGGCCCGTGAGATGGGTGTCGGGCAGTGCACTGTGAAGGAGACCTTCTCAGTCGACATGGCCGTTGCAGACAAAGATTGATTGGACTGCACAGCCGGCATACAGTGGTATGCCGTCACTCGTAGAGCGCGCTGTGTTTCAACATTCTCCGACGTTGTAAGCTTCATTCATAAAATGTCAGACAGATTAAGGTATAAATCATAGATACATTATTATAGAGCTATTTCCGAGTCCGAATACGACGCAATCGATGTTTGCGCTTGACATATGAATGCCATCTCGTTGTACGAACCAACTTGCATAACGTGTGTTCCACCATGAATATATCAAAGCCCATGCGTTGCTTTTCATCTGTAGTGAGATGTGTATCGAGGTAACTGAAGCCCAAGATAAGTTAGAAGAATACTTTGAAGCTGTTACCAACGTACCGGTATACTCGTACCAAAGCTGCAGCATTCTCGTGCTTTGATGCTTCCTCGCCTACTAGATGAAGTCGACACAAAGCATCATTGGCCCCCATGCCCAAGTTTGCAGCAACCAAAGCAAATTCCTCGGGTGTCGGTTGACGAACCACACCGGCATATACCAGATCCTCTACAAAGAGCATAGTTGTAAGGCGGCCAAAAGATGGAAGCTGGAAAAGTGGCGACTTTCGTCGGTTCTTCGGTCGGTTCTTCGACTTTTGGAGAAAATTCAGCATCTCCTGGAAGGAAGGTGGCTCCGTGCGTAGAACCGGGGGACTCATTGACACTACGGAAGGAGGCTGATATTGAATGAAATGAGCAATATGTGGTGCGGCCTGGCAAAAGGCAGCAGCGTTATCACTGCAACGCCCATTGGTGCGGCCATAGGCGCTTGAATCACAGAATAGACGCTCATCGGTTGAACCGCCACTGCCGCGGAAAGTTCTCCACTCAGCATAAGAGCGAAAGACACCCGTGTGAGTGAATAGCTTCTTAGTGCCATATGTCACACCTCGGAAGAGGAGTAGACTGCGTACAAGGGTAGTTGGGTCCACGGACATGAGAGGAAGATGTTTGAGGATATGACGACGTGACGGGGCACACTCGCGAAAGGGGAGACGTTTATCCCGGAAATCAAGATTCTCGGCATGCGTTCCTCGAATATAGTTGAGAAGAGTGTCGGATGCGTCTAATGGGTTGTCGAAATTCACATCGAATCCGTGGAGAATCCTTTGGAGGAAATCGAGTACAGGCCCAATCAGAGCTTTATCCCGTACCTCCGGCAATATACCCACAATATGTGGGGTTGGTATATGACTCGGCAATGAAGTAGTCTCCAATGTGGAGGCCGCAGGAAGTATTGTAGAAGTGGAGGGAAGTGGCATAGGATCTGGAAAGTGTGCCGAATCACTTGAAGGGAGGGATGGAGAGCAAGAAAGAGATGCATTCATGAATTGAGCCGCTGCTTCGTCTAGTAGCGCTAGTTTGGCAGTCAATCGCGCATGATCGGCATGAGAGGTGAGTACAAGTGGATGTTTCTTGAACTCCTGCTCGAAAGCGTCCCATAGCGATGTTGAAATGAGGCGGCTAACATGACGCTTAGAAGCTGGTACGAGTTCCGCTGAGGGCTTTGTGAAGGTCTTCCAGATGGAAGGTAAGAGGAAGACGGAGGAAAGGCAGCCTTGGGGAATGTTACGGATCAGAATTTTCAGAAAGGTATCTTGGTTGAGAGTATGATCGTCGACGGGGAATCCCAACCAGGTACGGATGACGCATATCATGCCATCGTGAATGTTCTGCGCCTTAATGGTAGCATCCACCGGTGCAGATCTACCCGGAGGCTTCCATTCACACACCGGTGAGCCAGGTTCGGAGGGGTCCATTCCCAAAAATGGGTATCGCTCGAATTTTGTTGGTGTAGGGATGACACGTTCAACGGAAAGCTGAACGCGAAGGAAGAGAGAGGAGAGCCAGGGGATTTCGCCACTGTTAGGAGTGCGTACAACACGTTGAACCCAAATATGAAGAAGAGTACGACTCTCCAAGACAAGTCGCTGCTGAAGATGAATGGTAGCTGCCTGAACAATGGTATCGTTCTCATAGGCAGAGATGTTATCCCATGAACGAGAGATCGTCTGAAGTGTCTTGAGATCTTGCGGACGAGAGGTGATGTCCTTCTGGAAATGTCCTAACTGTCCTAGATAGGAAACCGACTGATAGCCTTTAGGAAGACGCTTGAGATGTTCATCGGCAGCAAACAGGTCGGCAATGACATCAGAGATATATCCTGGTTCCAAACTTTGGATGAAGGGAATTTCTATACAATATGAGATGGATGATCAAGTATCGTCGCGAAATAGACTGACCTGAAGGTGCAGATGTCACCGTTTCGTCCATTTCATCGTCTGACTCACTAATCTCTCCCTCACTCTCGGAATCCTCTTCCTCTTCACTGTCTTCGTCGCAGTCATCCGGTTCGGAGTCTTCAGCGGATTGAGCACGTTGGAGATCATCGACTTGTTGAAGCTCTTCCGCAGTGAAGCCCACAAGCTTGGCAGAAGGAAGTGGAGTGGGATTGATTGACAAGGGCGACAATGTCAAGTTCGAAGAAGATGCGAGACCAGTTTGAACAACGTCGTCCATGGGAACCTCAGGCCGAACCCGTTGATCGATATCCATGATGAGCGCTTTTGACTTGTGATACCGCGCCAGAAGCTTTCCACATCCGTCCAGTCTACACAAGACTTGTAGTCAGTATTGCTTGAAGACGCTCAAGCATCCAGATACATACAAATGGTCCAAGGGTTCCCAAGTTTGCTCGTTTGTATCCCACAGGACGAGATACTCAATAATTGTCCTCTGTGAATATTTAGTATGAAAACGATAGTAGTTCACTCGTTCATACCTTGAATCGATGATCAAGCAGCTTCTTCACAACCCACTCTTGCATCGGACTCTCCATGACTACATCCTGTGATTGCTCGATATGGTGGCGCTGACTTTTCCGAAGAGCTATAGCGAGCCGCTTCTGGGATTGCTGGGATGCTTGTGACATCATCTTGGCAGTTACTAGAGAGACAGTCAGAATACAGATTACAAGAATAAAGAAGGGATCATACTTTGAGTATTGATATGACGCTTTTGCCGTGTAGTTGTGGAGACTGATTTCTTGGCTTTGGAGCCTTTTGCTTTGTGTGCTTTTGGACGACGACCACCACTACATGTTATTGGCTTAACAGTGATGAGGGCAGGTACAGACGTGGTCGCGGGGACAGACGCGGTCGCGGGGACAGACGCGGTCGCGGGGACAGACGCGGTCGCGGGAACAGACGCGGTCGCGGGGACAGACGCGGTCGCGGGGACAGACGCGGTCGCGGGGACAGACGCGGTCGCGGGGACAGACGCGGTCGCGGGGACAGATGTGGTTGCGAAGACAGACGCATTCGCGGGGACAGATGTGGTCGCGGAGACAAACTCGGACATGGTTGCAGGTGCATGCGTAAGGCTAGGCACAGAGTCAGGCGCAGGCGCAGGTGCAGACTCGGGGGCCGGTACAGGAATGGAGAACAGTGAAGGCATGGAAGCAGATGTGAACGCCGAGACAGACTCAGACGCCAAAGATGCGGACGCCGAGAAAGACGCTGAGCCAGACGCGAACGCTGAGCCAGACCCAGACGCGGGTGCAGATACGGGATCTTCAACAATAGGATCCATATATGCGGCAAGAGATGGTATGAAGCGTCCCATACGCTGTACATGCCTGTCAAAGGCCTCGGTTGCAGCAAGGCGTCCTTGAGAATTTATTAGATACTCAAGTTAACGGAAAAGTAAGTCGTACCAGATGCCATAGTTTCAGAATGAACTTGGGGTGCTTGAGGCCAAGGATCAACCGACCGACGTGCTTGTGTGGTAGATTCGGTAAAAGTGATGGCCTCCAAAAACTTTGAGGCGTCAAGTTCGATATTCCAAGTGGATGGCAGCTGTCGCAGATGGCTAGCGGACATTTGCAGTAGAGCTCGAGAGAAGAAATTCATTAACGACGACTGCTCCATGATGTACGGACCGTCCTCAGCATAGGTCATCTCATTTGTTGCAAGCCGATGCTGGTGTGCTTCCAGACTGAATGAAACAGCTTAGGCAAGACAATGACTTTGAAGCAATGTGACTCACCTTGCATCAGCGTACTCTGGCCCAAATTGTAGAGGGCGTCCATTGGCTTGGGCACAGAGATTGTAGATGGCATCCCCTCGCGTATAGACAGCTGGAGGATAGAGCACCACAACGAATCGAACATATTTGTTGTCTGGTTCCTGTCCGGGGGGTGCTCGAGGAGGAGTACCGCCATGATGGCGCAGTCCTGAGAACAGGGCACCTACTGTCCCTTTCAGACGCATATACATCCCTAATTCTAACCAATGGAAACGTCCAGCCTCATACTCATCAGGAACGTCAGGACTAGCGAAAAAACCGCTGAATCCAGCTGGAGAGTCATTGTTGTCCGTGTGATCACCACCAAAGAAAGCCATCTGTGATGACAATCCCTCGCCTGAAGGATACATGAGTAAGATGCGGTGCAACATGCCCTCAATGCTTACGCGATTCATAGCGTATTGGGGAAGCCATGTTGACTTGGAACCCGCCGAAACAATAGTTCTTGCTGATGCCAATGGCGGGCAGATTTTTGAGATCTGCATGATTCTTCATGACTTCGTACATGTCCGGGACATATCTCTCCATAAGCTCGACACCGAGTTTTATGAAAAACTGGGACAATGTCATCAACGGACCGCTTGGTCTGAAACTGACATACCTCCACAACATCCTTTCTCAACTGTAAGCTCTCATCAAGCTCACCAGTATACTTGCCACCAACGGCTGGATTGACAAGGTTCTTGCTGAGTTGCGTCGTCAAACCGAATGAGACACAGCGCCCGCCTTTCACAGACACCCAACGATCATCGCGTTCCAAAGCGGTACCATCGGCACCGCGAGTTCGTTTGTCTTCTGGCCCTAGACAACGTTGACGGAGGGCTAGAAGACCGTCCATGACGTCTTTCGGAAAGGCCAAGCCGCTGCAATATATCAGTCATCTCTGTCTGAAAGAGGTGCAGAGCAGCATACGGATGAGCTACAACCACTTGGAGAACGTCCTGACTTGCATCAGTGGCATTGATGTCGCGGGCAAAGACAACATCGCCTGGCTTGAGCTCGATAAGGCCTAGAAGGTGATAAGCGCTGTAGTGGAAGGAGGAAACATAGTTGAGCACCTAAGTCATGCATTTCATCATCCGGGCCCTGCGGTATCTTGAACGTCTTCTGTGAGAATTCACGGAATTCCTTCATTGATGCTGGAGCAGTGTCTACACGATAAACGTAGATGGTGCCAAGATAGCCCTCTAGACAGGAGGGAAGGGCTGGATGCCATGTCCGAGTGGCAACTCTCGGCAAGACCTCATGTCGATTCGGCGGATGCTCGAAGAATGCTTCGTCGGGGCCGGCAGGTGCAGCAGGAGACGGCGGCGGGGTGGACATGGTACGAGATCAAGATGGTTGCAATTGGTAAGCGATGACGTCGTTCATGGCTGGAATCCCTTACATAGCGGATTCCAGCCATGAACGATGTCATATAGTGTAAGCAAGGACATGGTACTGTGTGCAGACTGGCGCTAAGGAACGGTAAGATATCGAACAAGATCCTCCACATCCTGAACGTTTCCCTGTATTCTTCACCCCACCCTCTGCCACGGCTCCCAATGCCCATCCCATCAACATCCGGGCCCGGCACGCTCTCCGTCGTCATTGAGCGATATTCCCTGCCCCTGGCGGCATGGGCAACTCCATGGTCGAAGACGGCGTCCTGTCGGACTCTGGCGGTGGCGCAGACTGGCTCCCTGTGAGATGTGAGGGCCAATGAAACCGACGGCGTCATGCCTGCAGAGAATGAAAGCAAGACTCACCTGAAAGTCTGGCAGTCTGAATGTGGGCCTGACCTCCGAGGCCACACTCTCTACTCCCAGCCCCACCCTCAGTCGCACCTCCCATTTGCATCCCTCCCAGAGTCGTATCAAAGATGATATGTGGTCCCGCGCATGGTCGTTACTGAACGACAATCGGAGAGCAGACCGGCGTTGCCCAGTCCAAGGTCCAAAATGGCGTCCGCCTTAGGCTCTGACGATGCCGCAGACGGGCCACTCGTTGATAGTGGCGAGGTAATGGCAGCGTCGAACGATGTCTCGAGATGGTGGGGGAAAGCAAGGCCAGCTGCCTCATTTGGTTGTGTGTGGCAGCAAATCGCAACTCAGGCTGCGTGGCTGTGCAACATCCAGTGCGCTCGACCACGATCTGGCTATGCAGGTCGTGAGTCTCTCCTTTCGCCGCCGCGCTGGGGTAGTTGGAGCACTGCGTTTACAACAACGCAGTGCCGTTCGAGTAGGCTACTACGGCAAACGACTCAATCATGACGCGTAACAGCCGCAGCCGGTCTTGGTCTGTGAGCTCGTCATCCAAGGCGTCCTTGTTGGCCGACAGAGCACAGCAACGACAATGGAACGACGCCCGCTTCACCGATGGAAGGGACTCTGGCGGGGTCCGTCAGTATTTGCAGGGTGCGTTGAGTCAGGCGCCCTGCCAGGTGCGTGCTAATCCAAACATTCACGGTTCGATATGCCAGCAGTGCACTGGCGTCTCAGTTCGTATCGCTGATTTGTATGCACATTCGGATCTACATTTGTGTAGGCCCTTGAACGCGTCTGTTCCGACCAGCGGATCCAAGTTGTCCAAGAGCGCGGCGTGCTTCACGGGGTACACCGCAGTTGCTTGGGGACACTGCGCCTCCAGGCTGATTGTCTCGACAAGCGCACAAGCCTTCTGTAGGGAGTGTAGATGCCTGGTCGGGCCGTCGAAGGAGGACGTGGCTCAGACGAGGGCGCATGATACAAGCACTGGCAGGCATGCTGCCTAGAGGCCAATTCGTGACCTCTTGCAGGACCGTTATCTCGCGGAGACGCTCATGGATTTTGGGCCGCGCGCCGCACCCACGTCGAACGGTACGCGTGTCTTTTTCTGCATGTATAGTTATGTGCTAAATATCAAGTTCTAGGCCCATATTTTCCAGAGAGCATCTGCCGCGCCACTCACCCATGGCCGGCGCACTGGCGCAATGCCTTCTGCTGGTCGTCTTGTGGACGAACCGGCACGGCAAATGATGAATGGCAAGTCTGATCGTTCGTGCTCATCTTTGTTTAACTAATTTCTTGTTTCAAGGTTGCTCCGTTGTCGGAACGACTGAACGTATTGCTGATTCTCACGATTTGACGGCTCCAGTATGTGCTACAAGACTGCTGCTGTCGACGCTCTGGATTTCCACTTGCGGCTGAAGACTGACTGGCCGCATGGTGCAGCCATGCCAGTCTTGAGCTGGTGAATGACTCGCATCCGCAACGGTGAGTTTCACCGTTTGTTCTCAACTTCTTCTGACTAATTCTCGCTCGCCAGACACTCTGTTGTCGGGACGACTATCTTTATTACAAATCTGGACGACTGGGCCGCTATGCGCTACGTAGCTGGCGGTATTGTTCTGGCCGTCGACGAGTTGGATCTGACATGCGGCGAGGAGGCGGACTACTCGCGGCATGGCGAAGCCATGCCAGTATTGGCTGAACCATAGCTCCAAGTGACGGTCGCGCTACGTCAAAGCCACTAACGCCGTCGTAATAAACGCACTCGCCGCCTACCCATCCCGTGCCCGCCGTACCCCCTTCCGCCGTACCCCATGCTCATCCCGCCATAGCCCATCCCATGCAGCACTCACGGTAAGCTGCTGACGTTCCGCCTAAATTATGTAATCTCATTTGACCAGGTCCTATCCCTTTAGTGCCCCACTGACGTCTTCAACAATCTCTTCGCTGTTGACGTTCCCCATTGCACCGCTGATAGTAGCCCCCATCATTCCTCGCGCCCTCCGGGACACCGAAGGGCATTTGAACATGACCATCAAGGTCACCAACAGTCGAGACGGACAATTCCGTCGCCAATGACCACATTACTGCATTTGCAGCAACTCATTTGACGATCTGCACACCGCGCTCGGTGCCCAACATGTCGACTGCCGTCGCCACGACATCAAGACAAACCTTGGAACCTCGCTCTGCCAAGGTGCGTGCTAATTCGAACTTTCACCGTTCGATACGCCAGCCGTGCACTGGCGTATCGGTTTGTATAGCTGCTTGGTATGTAGATCCGGATCTACATCGGGGTAAGCCCTCGAACGAGGCCCCCACCCATTTGGAGTTAGATAATAGCTCAACGCAGGCCCACGCCAACTTCTCGTCTGGGCTCGCATCCCTGCTGCCCCAGCGGAGACCGACACGCAATTGGGTGACATCCGATACACCATTGGCGTTGCCACAGGCGCTCCCATGGTATTCATCTCTGTAGGTGAAAATAACACAGATGATGTCGGCCTGTTCATCGACGTGTTCGCTTTCTTGACGGAAGCGTGCAATGGATACCTCGCCCTTGGTGCTCGAGGAGTGTCTATTCTCTTCTCCTCAGGCGATGGCGGGGTGGCCGGTGCTAAGAGTATGTCATCATTCTTTCCTTCCGTCCATGCAGGACCTAACTAACACATGATCCCAGGCCAAGACTGCACGACCTTCATTCCCGAGTTCCTCGCCACCTGCCCCTACATCACCTCCGTCGGCGCCACGACCGGCCTCACCGAGGTAGTCACTACCTTCACCGGCGGCGGATTCTCCGACATCTTCCCTCGCCCGGCTTCTCAGGAAGCAGACGTCTCTGCGAACGTGTCTGCTCTCGGCACGACGTATGCGGGCCAGTACAACACCACGGGACGCGGGTTCCCGGATATCGCTGCGCAAGGGCAGAGCCTAGAGATCGTGCTTAGGGGAATCACAAGGTACGCGTCGGGGACGAGCGCGTCGACGCCGATTATGGCGAGCGTGGTCATTCTGCTCAACGGTCAGCTGGTTGCGGCGCGCAGACGGGAAGAAAGGCGAAACGACAGCATTCGATGTGCCAGTCACTCAATGCCGGCACAATACCTTCCGATATATGGCTGGACGTCTTGTGGCCAAATCGGCACGGCAAACGACGAATGGTAAGTCTCGTCGCTTGGGCTCATTTATATATTTGATGGCAGCTGTGTGCTCTGCTGACACTCTGGATTTCCACTTCGCGTCAGGCGCACCATCTCCTACAACTACAACAAGCCACTCACCGTCGGCCCTACCCGCCGCACCGACGAGCGCCGCGTCATCTGGTGATCACTCCACACCGCACACACTTTTATCTCGGGCCTCCTAGACCACCTTGGGACTATAACGGATTATTGCTTTCCTCCGTCATGTTATGGTACTATCTACCATACTCCTACCTACCAACACAGATGCAATGATCTGCCAGATTCCAATATGTGTGAACATTGATGTGACTGATACATACAAAGTAGAGCATAACCAACAATGTAAGTGACAATAAGTATGCAATGGATACACGGTTTTGATGAGTCCTTCGCTTCTGGCTCCCTAACTATGCGGTGCGGAAGAGTGTCTGTGCAAGGGAGCGAGCAACGCAGGTGTGGAAGACGACAGCGAGGAAGGGATGGTCTCTTCTTTGTCTTCCAACCGATGGTGATGCCCGTTGGGCATGGACATAGGTCCAGATGAGGGCGGTGAAGCAGATTTAACGCGTTCACTGGCACTATCTGACGGCGTCGACCTGCGGCTGTGCCCTGCAGCAACGCTCTGCACAACCCGCGCGCGCACCGACCGGCGGGCTTGACGACACGAAGAGTTTCGTGTCGTCCACCTCGAGCGACCCCATCGTTACGTTGCCGTTCATTATCGTCATCCGCATCAGCCTCTCAGGTTTCAGTGTCTCCTCTGAACTTTCGGGGCTGGTCATCCCGACGCCGTACACAACACAATTGCTGTAAGGATGTGGTGGAGGCGCAAGTGATACCGTCGAGTACGGCGCTGAATGCCAGAATGCAGTTGCAGCCAGTATTGTGCCCTGTGAGTTGTTGCTGGCCCCAAGTGGGGGCAATACTACAGCAATAGCCCATGTGGCTCACAGCGCCGTCATGGCAGGCGGGCACTTATTGTGTTGTCCCTCTGACGCGGCGAGAGGGTGTCCGTGCAGTGAGGAGAGGCGATTGCAAAGTTCATCCGCAATTATTGTAGTCAAGGCTGCCAAACGTCTGCGTTAGTGCAGGGCATGGGTGAATTCCGTGGCGATAGTTCTGTCAATGTACGCACGCCGCTGCTGAGGTGCGGCGCTTATTTTGGGCACTCTACGCGTACTCTGGGCGTTGGAGTTGCCATGGGCACACGATGGTGGTGCGACATAGGAAGAGGGTGAGTAAAAGTTGAGAGGCAGGTGTAGCCAACGCATCTTGGCAAGCAGTTGTTCGCATGCTGCTTGGTGGCAAGCATTTGTTTCCAATTTGTCCGCGGTACGCATGAGTATGGCACTGAATACCCGGATGCTGGTGCTGTCAATATCGTGTCTTGTGAGTTGTTGCTGGCAGCGAGTGGGCAGGCTACTATAGCAATAGCCCGTTTGGCAAACAGCGGCGTCGTGGCAGGCAGGCGCTTATCTCGTTCATACCGTTGCGCAGTTCATGAGCGTTAGTGTAGCCATGGGCTCACATTGGCTGTGCATTGCTTTAGAGGTCAAGCGTCCGAAGGAGGAGGCGGATTTGGTCGATGATCAGTCGACGATCGTGCTGCGATCGCGTTCATCGGCCAATTCGGACCTTGTAGTCAGAACCCTTTCTCACACGTCTTGCCTCCCACCATCATGACCTCCTCCAAGGATAATGGATACGTGCACACCGTCAATGTACTGGAGGGCCGCCGCGTCATTGCCGAGATTCATATTCCTACTGGCCTCATTCCACCCATTGATCTAATTCATGCCAAAGCCGCGCTGCATTGGAATCTGGAGTCCCGGTATGCTGCCTATGTGACCACACCGGTCAAGCAGCTCCATCTTGAGATCCTCCGCCATCTTCGACCATCGTATAGGCGGGCAATCGAACGCGGCGAGCGTCGGCTTTTTGTGATGGTTTTCGATAAATACATCAGAGACGCATGGCCGCGGTTATCAGAGCGCTATATCAAGGTATGTAACTGCTCTACCTTTTTGCTCTACTGTCTATTCATGCTAGACCAAAAAGATGATTAGCTTCCGTCTACAATATGACCGACTTCTCTCACGACGTTGGTTCTCGGCCACTCCTCCTGAAATAGTCTGTGCAGGAGTACTGGGCTGGGATCATGACCACACCCTGCCAGAGGACGACGATGATCTCTTGAGGCAGAATTGCTCATGGACTGCCTGTGCCAAGTCCAATCTGGTGGAAACCCTTGAAGTGCTCGTACTCGATGTGTACGTTTGTTTCACCTGAACCATTGAACTTATATTGAGTAACACAATATGGTAGTGATGAGGTCTCGCGGTTACTTCCCAATCCCACTGAAGGGAATGAGTATCTCCTAGAGTGGGAGGTGAGAGCTCGCGCTCACATTGCTAAAGTACACAATGCAATTAGCGTCGTCGATAACATCTTTTCACGATGGTCCGACATTCCCGGTGCGCCTCCTCTCCTTGATGCAAATGTCCCAACTCGCCCTTCGAATGCTGCCCGCGGCTTGGCAATGTGGGAGGGACTATCAGAGGACCGATTCATTTTTGTTCCTCCTTATGATGAAGATGACGAGCATGAAGACGTCGAAGAGGCATATGTTTTGTTTGGGTGGAGTGGGTAGATTCAGTCTATCAGTGATGTACAACTACCATAGAAGTATTGACAATCATGATAGTTAACCAAGATACGTAGTCAAAAAGGTTTTGATATTGTGACGATGTTATTCATGTAGAATACATGGAAGTACATATATCCAAAGCCTGCATCCAGAGGGATTTCCGCTCCTGCATGTTACGAGTATCTAGTTCTGGTAAAAGCATGAGCTGCTGTTCGAACAGCTGTGCTCGACGGTCGTCGAGAGGACATTCAAACTCAGGCACTACAACGGAGGAGAGATGTGTGGGACGGCGTGAAGTGAAGGGACTACTTGTATCGTCGAGATTGACCTCATGCTCATTTGCACCCGCATGATGGTGCAGAACATTGGGATCATCAAGAGCCTGCCAATCAACACCGTATAGCTCCCAGTTCTGTCCCTCTTCTTCGACATCTCGAAAAGTCTCATCGAGGTTGCGGTATCCCTCCTGTAACATACCAAAATAGAACATGTCGCGAGGCGAACGATCACGCTCATCTTGGATCCGTATGTTGTGGTTATTCCAAGACTCTGCCCACTCAAGTGCGTCGTCGTTGATGGACCCAAGGAAAAGATAGTGAAGGAGCCAGATGTGTGCATCGTTATCAGGGTCTAAAGCACCGGAAACCTCCAGCTCCTGAAAGAGTTGCTTCCACTTGCTTCCAAATCCGCGAGTAACGTCTTGCCACAGACGCTCGATACGGATATTGTGAACACTCCTGCATGAATATGAGACTCTATAATTTGTATAGACAGTTGACTGTACCTTCCCCAAATATAGGATCCACGTTCAACGCCATAGTTCTCCTCCATGAATGCAGCAACAAGGAGATTCTCGGTACCATGATCGCCACGAACACGACTTGGTGTACCATGGACTTCGCGTGCAGAATGAAAGAGATCTGCAACGGTTTGCGCACGATTGTTATCGCTTGCTTGAATGCCCGTTACAAGACGAGAGAATCCATCAATGAAGGCATGAATTACAACCCGGTAGCGAATCATACCTGAGTAGACTGTCAGACTTGTAGTAGCAAAGTTGGAGTTCACTCACCATGCTGGCCATCGTGATGCCATAGTGAGTTGGGAGCAGCTACACGGTAGACACGGCGCCGAATAGGATTAGCTCGAAGTCCAGCTGGCGCACCAAACACACGCTCATAAGATTCTCGTATACGTTCCCGAGGAACATGATGTCCAAGATGCCGGAGATGACCATGAATCATACGTCGACCAAAGTCAGGGAATACAGTGAGGATATGATGCATGATTTGGTCGAGTTGATCGTCAGAGAGAGTTGACATGGTCCCAGTAGATGATCGGTAGAAACGCATAGTCTGTCCCGTCTCTGGATCTTCGTAGGTTACATAGACAGGAGGACATGGTTCAACAAGTCCGTATTCCAGAGCACGACGACGGACAGTACGTGACGAACAATCAAACACTGACGCCAGATGAGCAGGACCGCGAAGCTGAAGAGCCCCTGCCAGAATCTGAGCATCAATGTCTTTGCGCGGACGTCCCGCTTGACCAGTTCGAGTCGTAGATGTGAACTAGAGAAAGATTTGTGAGAACAAATGAAAAGAGACGAGAAGTATGCTACCTCAAGCTCGACTGCATGTGTGGTATCTTCAGAGCGAACAATACTGGTGTCTAGATGCTCCAACATATTGAGAACACCTTGTTCAATGGTAGAATACTCGTTGGGCTCGACCAAGTGTTGATACTATGCTGATAAGAATATACTCCTACAATGCAAAAGAGCACAAACCTGAGGAAGACTATCATAGAATTCGAGAGCGGATCTTTGCTGGGCTTCGATCCAAGCACGGTCGCCAACCTGAGTGCGAAGAGCAACTTGGATGCGCTGGGCAAGCTGATAGTATCCAACACGTAAAGCACCGACATTTGGCAGGTTGGCGGATGGGACGGGACGATCAGCACTGCTGGCAAGGAGGAAAAGTGTGACAAAAAAGCTCCACTGAAGAGACTTGAAGAGGTACATGATTAAGAAGTGCGCGTCACAAGTAATGCGCATGATGAGGCTTTGAGAGACCATCGGTGGGGTGACTGTTCAACCAGAAACAAACTGGGTACAGTCAAAGTCATTGTTGCTGAACTGAAAACAAATGTAGCGGTAATGAAAACAAATCGTATAGTATCGAAAACGAATCCATAGTAATGAAAACAAAATGATCAAAAACCAAAACCAAGTGATCAAAAACAAAAACGAATCCATCAAGCAAACAGCATCACCTGACATGCGGTCACCTGATGCCCAATTGCGTGATTTTGCAGGTCACGCTTGACGAAAACGAAACCGAGGGCATCCCAAATCAAGAAATTTGATTTGTCCAGTGAAGACACCGAAATATTAGAGCGCGGCGTCTGAAAGCAGACTCCAGATCAAAGTATCGGCTTTGATCGAGTCTGCCTATGGGAGACTACAGACCCGTGGTTCCTCCGAAAACATTCTTTCGTCAACCGTGTCATCCCCTTGTTCCCACCTCTCCTTGTCCTCGGCGAGCTCCTTCCTCACGTATCTCTCATTAACCTGGCTGAATATCACCCCTTTATGATCCTGCTTGAGCGCCCACATAGCTGCAATGACCCAGTCTTGGCAGTCCCAGTTAAGGTCCCATTTGGTCACCGGGATCTGCTTCAGCTGCTCGTCTAGCCACTGCAATACGTCTTCTGCGGCCGGAATATTCCCGATGTGGCACCCACCGCGGTATGCCATTGACGCGTTCGATGGCGAGCGCGCTAGCTCAACGTCGTGCACGTAGGTGAATGTGTCCTGATTTCCGCGCACTTCGTAGGTGTGGTATGTGCTGCCGGAGATGAGTACCATGATACACCAATGCTCTGTACGCCGGTGATGCCCGGTAATCTCGTACTGCGCGACAACGAGTGGGTAATTGGTTCGTTCGGCGGTCCTGTTGACGGTCGACATCGATGTGGGCTAGCAAGCTGATTCGGAAGATGTCATGCTTTGACCCTTGAGAAGGTTGAAAGTCCGCTTACACCGTGTATAGACTTACTTTAGAACGTGTTGCTCCTTCATGATGATGTTGAGTCTGCGTAACGCTCGCGTAACCCATGTCGCCGTGGTGGTTTCCGTCTTTAGCAGTCAAGCAAGTCGCCACACGTCGATATCCACCGTCACTAGCAGAATTTGAATGCCATCCACAGTACTAATCACGGTGTATAGCCGAGGTCACACGTCCAACCTAAGAATTAACTTTGGATCCTATAAATATGCATGATAAAGTATTGAACTCTGTACCAACACTCATCGACGTTGCCTTTGTCGACGAGATGTTTTAGTGGATAGAACCAAGGCAGCCCTTGTGCCAGAAGGGGGAACATACTCTGTCGCCTTCTCTTTCTCCAGCCGCTGGCGAACCCGTCTACCTGCTCCAGTATTCGGATAGGGAATCCTATCGGATGAATCACTTGATTCTCGTCTTCGTCGTCGAGGTGTGACGGGGGGAGTGTCTCTAGTAGTACGCCCAATAGCATTTGAAGGTGTCCTTCTCGACTCTATGAGCGCCTGGGCTTCTGTGAGGGTGTGCTCGAGATCCGCCTCGGTGTCTTGCGTGAATGTATCGGGGAGCACAGCAGGAGCTGTGTACCTTCGAGGGCGCTCGGCAACAGGTGAAGCTCGTCTTCTTGATGCTATAAGTTCCTGGGCCTCCGCCAGAGACTCTTCGAGATTCGCCTCGGTATCCTGCGTGAAGAGACCGCCATATCCTAGGGCTTCCTGGGTTTGCTCGTCATCCTCCTCCATTGAGGTGTTGCCCATCTGTGGACCAACGCTGTCTCCTCGTTCGCTGTCCTCGAGATCTTGGACTGGCACCGAGACAGTAGAGATCTCGTTGTCCATCGACATGAGAATATCCTCCACATCCTGTTCATCTGATTCTTCAGCAACGCTGTGCTCCGGGACAGGTTGGAGGTGCTCAGAGGAGACCTCTTTCTGTGTCCGTCCTTTCTGTTGTTGCCAGAGAGTCTCTGGATCGACACTGCGACTCCTTGAGCGGGTGTTACGATATGGGGCCTCGACAGCGACAACAGGCTGTCGGCGTTTTCCTCCTGACTTGGACCGAGGAGGTGGAAGAGGTTCTGGTTGTGGTTGTGGTTCCGGCTCTGCCTCGACCTCCATCGGCGTGGAGATCTGCACCTCGTCGTGATCCTCCTGATCGTCACCGGCAATGGAGTCAGGGTCTATATCAATGATGTCCGGGATGGGATCTGCGAACGGTTGAGAGCGCTCTCGGTATTCCGCCGAAGGCTGTGGATCGTCACTGAAATCGACATGCAAAGGGGAGGCAGGGTTGGAAGGCGAGAGTTCGCGTGAAGAAGATTTGCCTGCTGACGATCTGGGTGAAGCAACAAGAGTACTAGCCTGGGTGAACTTTCCTGGCGCAGAGTGGCGACGCTTTGTATTCTGGATACCCGATGGGCCAGCTTCGGCATTGTCGGAAGCCTGTCGAGGAGGTGATTGGTGTGGAGGTCTGGCAGACATGTTTACAATGATCTAACGGACGAAGAAGGACAACCCACTGATCAAGGTCGTCTTGCTCTCCTTCTTCTTCCTCGTCTTCCGCCTCAGCTACCGCCTTCTCCTTGCCCTTTCGACTTGCGCGGGCCCTTTGCCCGGCGCGACCTTTCCCATTCTGGCGCGACTCTTCTTCCTGTTCATCCTCGTCTTCACCCTCATCTTCACCCTCGTCTTCACCCTCGTCTTCATCCTCGTCATCTTCGTCACCTTCCTGCTGTTTGACGCGTACAGCAGCTGTCCGAGTGCGATAATAATCGTGGCGATCGTGGTTAGGGCCGTGCTCTCGAATGTACTTGTCAATTAAGGCGTCCATCACTAGCCGATTCTTCTTGTAATGCTCCTTCCACGACGACCAAGGATGTCGGGATGTCCACGCATACTCTTCTGGCAGGTCATTTCTGTATAGGACGAGTTCCTTGTACAAAGCATCGCCAAGCAGACCCCCGTCTCCGCGATCGCGTCGACTCGCGGCAAGGTATTGTGCCAGGTGCTCCCTGTCCTCTTGGGTGAACTCCATCCTCGCCCTTGGCTACAGTCAGTGAAGATGAGATGGCGGGGCGGATTGTACATACCGACCGGGAGGCCGGCCTGGCATAGCCTGTTTCTCAGGTGGTTCCAGCCTGAAATGCCGCCTCTCTATCCAATGCTTGACGTTGCTGGCTGGTCTGACCCATAAGTCGCGCATTTCGCGTTGCGAGTGTACTCCATAGGCTTTTTCGAAGAGTCTGGTATTCGATACTTTCTTGGGATCGTACAGGAGACAGTCTGCCTCCTCTGCCTTCTCTACGACCTTCCCGCCATTGGACTGGAGAGTCTGTCAGTCACTCGCCTGTGTCGAGGATATTCAACGTACCTCGATCTTCCGCTTCAAAGCTCGACGAGTGCCGGATAACGCGATATTTGCGTGTAGACAGAATCGACAGGACGAGCCATCTTCAGTTACGAAGAGGCCATTTCCGCCTTCGTTAGAGGCGGACGCAGATGGCATCAAGAACGGATGAGGCAAGTGCCAAGCGCCAAAGAACAGGGGCCAACGTCGGCAAACAACGCAATCATGTGACATCTATGGCGTCGACTAAGGTCCAGGACTGCGTGTCCAGGCTTTGGGCTCGACAAAAAGGAATTGAATTCCATCATGTTCATTCGAGGCGTCTTCAACATGTAATAGCAAATACAACCAGCCTGAGTGTCATACTTACAAGAAGTTTGGACTCTGTACCGTCTACTGGTCTATCATCATGTTTTGGAGTCCTCTTCAACTGACTTCGTCGATATCACTGTCGTGTCGCTCCCGAGAACAACCTCATCTCCATCTTCTCCAATGGTTCCCTGCCAACCATTTGCAGCAAGGTAATTCATGAACTCCTCATCGTCGTCAGCAAGATCGACGCCGGTCTTGTCGGGCACGAAAAAGTATGTCACCAACACACCAGTGACACCACAAATAGCGGCAATGATGAACGTCCACCTAAGTAATACAGCATGTAAGGGTAGGAAACGGGTGAGACACAATAAGTTACACGCTCACTTCTTTCCGAGGTTGATCTGAATGGGAGTGAACGCCTGGGTGCCAACAACAGCACCGGTTTTTCCCAGGGCGGCAGAGATTCCATAGCAAGTTCCACTACTCGCAGATAAGATGCGTCAACTTGACGTCTGGAATACTAACCGGATAGGTGTGGGATAGGATTCAGCACTGGTGAGACCCAGCATATTACCAGGACCCTAATGCGAAATAAGCATCTGCTGCTCTAGGACTCGGAGTCATGTAGATACGCACCATGTTGCCCAAGGAGTTCATTAGGCCATAACTATCAGCAGTATGAGCGAGCAGCCCAGGGTGTGGGATGATGAAAAGTCTCACAAGACAATGAACAGCGGGACGATCTTCGTGATCTTGTCATAAGCAAGACCAATGGTCAGACCAAAGACGAGGTAGCCGCTAAAGCCAATCATCATCTGCACCATGGTGAGAGGGGTCAGACTAAGGAAAGAGGCGCATCATACCACGTTCCTGCGTCCAAGTCTTTCGCAGAGGTATGCACCACTGTATCGTGACATTAGTTTGACGTATAGGGTCATCGAGAGAACCAACACGAAGACACCTGGCAGCGCGAGAGTGGTCAACAATAGTTGCCATTCCGCGGTCTCTTTGATACCGCCAGAAGGAATCACACTGGCGATGATGACTCCAGAGAATACACCGTTGGGGAAAGTAATCTGAGAAATGTGCATGTCAGATTTGCATCGAAACGAACATATGCCCTCCCATACGAAGTCATAGAGGAACCTGGAATGCTGTCAGGACACACAGAAAGAAAGACTCGCAAGGAGGCTTTTGACAACTGACCAAGCACCGCAAGTTCCGATTAACGTCTTCCAGTAGCGCTTAACGATCAACAGATAGGGAACACGGCCTAAGGACACATTCAGCATCATACCGTAACGAGGCATCAGTTCTTGAGCAGCTGAAGCACTTACGCTTGATTGCACCTTTGCGGTACAGCTTAGAGTTTAGCATGCGGAGCCGGAAATAGAAGACGGTCAACGGAAGGATGATACCAACTCCGAAGCAGACGCGCCAGACTGTATTCAGATGATTCTCGCCGGCAGCAGAGAGCACTATCAGAAAGACCGAGATTGCGAGGGGACCGCCAAACTGGGGAGTTGGGTGAGTTGGATCATAAGATGACGGAGAAGAATGTGACACGGAGACTCACACTGAGGACAAGGTTGGTGACCATGATGAAGACTGATGAGAACAATCAGCAGTCTAGCATGTGAGGCATGGAAAGGAACACTCACTCGGCCCACGACGGCTGACCGCGGTTTCATTGGCAGCTTCTGATGCGCTGGTGGAAGAGGCGGGGTATTCTCCACCGACACCCTTGCACAATTTCAGTAAGATTTGAGCATGTGTGATGCGGGAAGGGACGTACGACTCCGGTGATCCCACGAGCGATCGTCAAGAACCAAAAGAGACCCGCTGCCGTGCTAGCGTGAGCAACTGTACCGAGTATTGCGCCTAATACGATAAGACTAGTTGTCGCAACCAACGCAGTCTTGCGTCCCAAGCGGTCACAAGCCAAGCCAACAAACACTTGGCCCAGTACAGCACCTGAACAAATGGTTATCTTCATCTGCATGGACTCGTCGGGAAATTCGGATGGACTGACCGACAGTTGAAGCGTTTGATACTCTTGTAGAAACATCCGGGGTATATGCGGTATGATAGAGCTTCTTGAAGAGGACCTTTTTGGTGGATAGATGAGCACACGGCGGTAAACGGTAATCCTGAAGAGCCAACATTGCTCATAGTCATGAGATTGTTTTGGTCTGCATTCCCTTTCAGCGGCTATTGCAGGAAGATTCAAGGTACTGAGTACGCACATCCGTCGCTGATCAGCCCGAAAGCGGCAGCCAGAATCGTGAAGAAGGGACTCCAGGACTCCTTCTCGGACATTGCGACTGCTTTGGTCCTCTTCCCAGCATCCTGTGCCTCCAATTCGGACGAGGTATCCTTGGACAGACCAGGTGAGATGTAATCGGTGGACATTGCGTGAGAATGCGAGGCGAGGGATGGAACTTGAGCACGAAGAGCTGGTAGATCCTCACTAGCACCTCTGCCTTTGAAGCACGACACGCTTGATAACGCACGTGAAGAGTGGAACCATTGAGATATCTGATAGGCTGCGATAAAAGCCTGATTTCCTTACGGAAGGATGCAGACGTACCAAGCTTCCTTCGTCGAAGAGGGCCGAACGTGCCACCTGGTACTAATGATGGCTTGCATGAAGTTGACATATGGATGATCAAACCAGGTTTGAAACGTTCGTCACGATTGAGATGGGGTGTCCTTCCTATCATGAATTGAGATCAATCCAAAAACGTTGTGCAGTATCCTGAAGTGTACTTTGGGAAAGTCCACAATACTGGACTCGCAACATCATGACAGTATATTTGCGCACATAAAGTTTTGTCATACGTCGGCGTCGGGCCAACGCATCGCTCACATCATGCTGGTGGCAGGAAATGAGGCAACTTGATGGCGGAAGCCAAAATAAACATCCATTTCATCCTCGGAGTCGTTGTCGGTGCGTGTCGGTACTGAGTAGCATCCGAAGTGTGCCTGCCTGCTTGTTGTCCCTTGACAATCCAGGTTCAACTTCGCAGACGATTTTTCACTAAGCACTTCCTTGTATTCGTACACACGGCTCCGGCGTTCTACTACTGCTGTCTCATCTCAAACTACCCTGGTTGGGTGGAAACAGCCCGAACTCAGATCATAGGTAGGCAAGCCCGAGGACTTTGCGCGCCTTGACTTCAATCAACTTAATACCGTAATTCATCAGGATATCAACATACGTGAAAGACCGACTCTACGTAGGCTCTACACCTAGATAATAGCAAGAGAGGGGGTAGTCGACGCCATACAAATCCCAAGAAGTTCTCTACCAGATCAGGTTATGAAGAACATCGGTGGCGCCAGGCCACAACTACAACAATGACCCCAAAGAGAAAGGCTGCTAGAGGTGCGACTGAGAGATACCCTCGTCCATCCTCCTGCGATGAATCTTCCAGTTGTCGATGGCCATCTTCGAGGGTTCTATACTCTTCTCGAGTTCGTCAATCAGATACAGAACCTGGGGTCAAGTAATCAGCGACTCTGCAACATGCGAAACCCAGGATCGCTAAACCCACGTCGTTGGCGCATCCGAAGGAAAGAGAGAAGCCGGCGCCGCCTTGACCATAAGAGTGAACGATGCGACTCATCGACCCGTCCTTTCTTGTTCTCAATTCACGTTCCACTCTGACGTTGGTTCCTCTGAACGGACGTAGACCTTGGACAAGCGGTGCATCAGGGTCGTACTTCGCATTCTCCAGGCCTGCAACAAAGTTGTTGCACCGCTCCCTCATCCGCAAAATTTCTGGACTGTCCAAAGTAAGATCGAGTTCATACCGGTGGGGTTGTGCGAGACCTAGGGTAGGTCAGTCGTCGGCGACGCATACGGAGGATCTCGGTGAGCGACGAACCACCGAGGATAAGAGTGGTATCATTGCGAGGTACGATGAACACGATGTCTTCGTCTTCTCCACGCGTGTCGTCATGGGTCACGGCTAGTGCTTCGGTAACCTGGGGAAACATTGTACCATCATTCACGACGCGAATCAACGCGCCGCGAAGGGGATATACTGATGTGTCACCGGCTAGCTCGAGTCCAGAGAGACCAGTAGCATTGACTATGATATCGGCACCGTACTCTGAGAGCATATCTTCTTCCTGGTGTAGGAGGTCGCCGTTGATCCTTTTGGTAAACATGGTTGCTCCCTTGCACTGTAACACAAAGCGGAGCCAGTTCATGTAGACATCGGTGTCGATCACAGGGGCGAGATGTTGATATGAGTCAACAACACCGGCTGCTTGATTGACTGCAAGGGCGGTTATGATTCTAGGGTCGCGTTTAACGCCACGAATCTAAAGCCAAAGCTTAACAAGATTAGGTGAAACGACTCAAATCAAACGCACGTCATTCTGTGAAGATATCTCAAGCCATTTGTCGAGCTGTCCGCGATCAGGCATGTCTTCCAGTACCTGGTCGAAGAAAAAATTGGCCATGCGCATACGTACGCCGTGGCTAAAGTAATCGTCGGTAGGCATCATTTGTTGGAGTTTGTCAAAAATGCGATACGATGTCAAGCACCACCGCTTAGAGTTTTGGAGTGAGACAATCTGTAGGATATAAGCATAGAGCTTCCACCGCGGCAGTGAATTTGGACGAACATCAGTGTGCTTCCCGCAAACTGCTGGAGGCCATTCCCATCTGATTCGTGTTCATTTCCAGCAGTGAACAAGGATTCCGGAGACATACAACGCTCCGGCAATTTGTGATGTGATAGGGTTCTGAGGGTCGGCCCAGCACTCGGCTACAACGCTGACATCGTAACCGGCATCCAAGAGTGCCCATGCAGTCTGGAAAAGCAGAGTTGCATCAACAAGCCTCGGTGGATAGAATGGAAGACATACGGTAAAGCCTGTAACACCGCCACCAATGACAAGGACCCGCTTCCTGTTGGCATCACTCAAAGTGCTGCGCGGTTGACCTCTGTGCAAAAGTAGATCATCGCCGACGCGAGAAAGGAAGAAATTGGGAGCATATGAAAGAGACATGACTTGTCGGACGACGAGGTTGTATCCGCACGCCTTTATATACGCTCAATAGGTTCGTGCTCTTCAAGCGCGCATGCGAGTCTGTTTTGATCTAACGCGGTGTCTGGACCTTGGGACTTGCCTCGACGGAGAGTGGAAAACCCAGGTGAGTATCGCGAAGTCCAGCGAATCCCTCGGAGGTCAGGAGAGCGTTGATTACAGGTAAACACATTGTGATTCGCAATAAATGCCAAGGTAACTTTATAAGAGTAGTCAGAAAGACAACCACACTCATTAAAAGCAATTCCGAATGAGTACCTCTTCCAACACATACCACAGAGACGTCGCAAATGCAAGTCTGTACGTGCGTGCAGCGATGCAGGGCAATCAACGCCCGTCGCTTAACGTGACCGAAGTTGAACTCATCCAAACCAACAGGATGATCCGCGGACGGGTGTCGTAAGGTTGTCGTTTCCTGTAATCGCCGGAATGCCAACAAGATATTCACAATGAGGTATGTCGAGAGGTGTGTGCTTAGGCCTTAGAAAAATGAGTGCATAAGGCTAGCCCCGGTTTGGGGTTTCCAAGGTTTCCCAAGGCATACCGAGGAAGCCTTCTCCCTATATCGTTCTGTAGCATAATTCCAATCTGCGCGAGACGAACGCGAGGTCGCCTTCATGTTCTAAAGCTAAGCGGAGTGATGGTCATGGTTAGTGATAGAACGCAGAATTTCAATCAGACGTCTGGCGGGACAGGCCGCGATCGATAATCGGCCATGACCGTGATTGCATCGGCAGATGCCGGTCCGACTTGTCATTGATGATTGCAGTGATTTGCACGATAGCCACATGGATGATAGCCTTCTTCCTCTACCCCAGGCAGCAGTGAAAGTCCTATTGGTGAAATCAGTCTTCTGAACTCTGTAGGATGAAGGGCCATGCTCTTTGTTCCAGCCCTAAGACACTATGGTGCCGGCATTCCTCTCTGTACTTATATCTTGAATGTGCCTCGCCACCAGCTACGGTCCTCCTCTGAATGTTTGCGCTCATCGCAAATCCAATTCCTCAATATGACGAGGAATACAAGCTCCCGAAGACCGCCTCAATGATAATCATACTGACGGCGAACTTACTGCTACAGGTGTGCCTTTCATTTCGCTTACGCATCAAGAACGCTTGGACTGATCGCCTCAAGATATCGTTTTTCATTATCATCTCGTCGTCGAACGAATATGCACAGCATCTCGGAGGCGATTCCACCTTCTCTGGCGTAATCATTGGCATTCCCACTGTGTTTTCCGGACTCGCTCTACTTCCCATGATGAAGTTCGACCACGGTAACGCAACTTGCACCCTTTGTATCCGAGGGGATTCACTTGACGACTCTCTCAGGTCAATATAAACTACCTCTTCACGTTAGCTGTGGCGCGTCGATCGTCGGCCATGTCCTTTATGCCCTCGCCTACAAGGCGAAGTTCTTGTATCTCATCTTCATCGGCCGAGTTGTTAGTGGACTTGCTTTCTCTATGTGCGTCTAATCGCCCCAGTGCTTGTCATAGCTAACCGACAATCCAATCACCGTAGGTGGATGTACTGCAAACGGTACTGCTCTGACGGGCGGATGGTGGGTGTTCGCCAGCGCACCACCTTGGCCGGCTGCCTTGTTCTTGGCCAAGGTACGCTTGTGTGATCAATGCATTCGGTGTCCGTACCTAAAGCATCTCCTTTTAGGTTTTGGTATGAGCGCTGGACCTTTTTTTGGAGGACTTCTTACAAAAATAGGCACTTCGAATGAGGTCTTCAATGGGTATACCAGTCCTGCATGGATAATGGCCGTGGTCTGGATCGTCTTCTGGTTCTGTGTCTATATGTGGTTCGAAGACGTTGACCAGCATCCCCGTCGCCGGCCAAAGCTCACCATCCAGTCTGTCTCTCTTCCTATTGAGAAGTCTCCAGATACTGTACCCGGGGACACCTCTTCTGATAATTTTGGATCGGAGACCAGCCTCGTTGACGCCTTTCACCGCCGAACGGTGTCAGCAGCTCAGTGGGGTGTCATTGTCTGCATGTGTTGGTTTGCCATGACATGCTTCTTCATCCTGGGTACGTTCTAGAGGATTTCTTCCATGTCAGCTCTCATCGGCACTTAGGTGCTTGGGAATCAAATATACCTGTCTACACCGCCGGAGAACGCGCACTGCAACTGTCGCCATTCGGTGCCGGCAACTTCATCGCTCTCGGTGGGATAACCACCTTTCCCTTCTTGATCATCAATCTGTTCCTTGCCCGACGCATAGAGGACCGACATATACTTCTCATTGGCGTATCACTTGGGCTGTCCGGTCTTCTCGTCTTCATCGCACTACTCGCCTCAAAATCTATCACATATTGGAGCCTGTTCGCATGTTGGTGGCTCGTCGCACTCGGTTTCAACCTCGCTAGCACGGTGACCGTCAGTCTGCTCAGTAAACAACTTCCACAAGAATGGAATGGCCGCACATCCCTCGCTATTCAATACAGCAATTACACAGGAAGGGTTTCTGGCGCCGTTTGGGGAGGTAGCGGTCTGACAGTCGGTATGGCTACCTACGCGGGCCTCGAGATCGCAATAGCTGGGATTGGCGTCGTTCTGTTCGTTCTGTTTTGGAAGAAGTTGAAAACAAAGACTGGTTGAGTGTACATTCCGGCAACTACAAAGTACTCATCGTTCAATAGTAAGTATATCAAGCTCGGTATCTAACAGGCAGACAACCTTATGCGAGCTTGCGCCGACTAAGATAGATCCAAAGTTTGTTCTTCAAAAAGGCACCGTCAATCGACATTCTAGCGGGGCCTTCGGTTTCATGATGTGATAGAGCGACAGGTGTCTCCTCGGACAAATCGACCTCGACAAGTGACTCACAATCATCATCGGATGCCTGTAAGTACACAAACATGTAATCAGCACGCAGAACGGAGCTGCACTGGCAGCAGACATTTAGACTTACCTCAGGCTGAGGCTCATGTCTGGCAGGCGCGCCCCTCTTGGCAGTGGGATCGTATCGCTGATCTTCCAGGTCGTGCATCCTCACTAGACGAAAGTCACCAAGCTCCTTCGTCAGGATGTCCTCGAACTGATCAAGTCTCTTCATGGCACGAAATCTCATATCTATGAGCTCCTCGAGGGCGTGGTGATTGCGGGGGTCTGTTTGCACGCCGTTTGAAGTGAATCCGACGTCGAAAAGCGACGGTGGGGGAGTAGATGGGGATGAGACTCCCGCGAAAGTCGAGGCCGAGGAGCAGTTGGCATCGGTTATGTCACACTCAAGTTCTAGTCTCGACATATTTGGATGCGGCGCCTACAGTACAGCTGTAGAGACTGGAACAATGTACTGATAATGAGACAGACCTTGCGCTTGGTGGGATCATATCTCTGAGTGTCCATGTCAGGGCGTGGCCGTGCCACTGGCAGATAGTCCATGAGATGCATGATGATGCGTTTTATTGTTAGTCTGTCACGCTGTCGACCTTTATACTACCACAAATCGGATGGCCTCTGAGATTGAGCAATGAGACAATGGCATTGGTACCTCGACCCGATATATCGAAGCACGGCATGCGTAAGTGGACAATGCGCACAGACCAAGCAAAGATCGTCCGCGAAAGTCCACATGAAGAGCGACTATTAGCCACGCATATTGACTCGGTGGCTTTGTATCGCGCCAGATAACAATTGTTCTGGACCTGGAAAAGGACAATGAGTCCTTCTACCAGGAAGTCTTTGACCGCCTTGAGCGAGTTGAAAGACCCTTTCTAGCTGCGTCGCTGTTGTCACATCCGCTTTCGCACTCACCATGAACGCAAACCAGACCGTTGACAACAGTGCCCTGCGCAAGGTGAGTTGACCATCCAGAGTGAGTGGCACGCGCTAAGCACTTGCAGGCTTCATATGTGTCCACCATGTCTTTCATGTCGGATATGGAAGAGTCTGTGATCGCGGAGGCGACAACCGCCACTCGAATGAAGGCGGCGATAGTAGCAGTGGTGGGCAAGAAGGTGCGCCGCAGATGACTTGGCGAGCTGCAGCCTTCTGACATGCATGCAGCCTTTCGGTACATCGAGACCACCTGCACCCACTCCCGAAACGAAGCCTTCAAAGAGGAGGTGATGGCATCTCAGAGCTAAGGCTGGGAGATGGCGTGCTCAGTCAGCGACACCCAATTATTCGCATTACAATCCTTTACATCCACCTGCGTATCGGCCAGTTTCCACCTTTATTGTGACTTTATTATGACAGTGCTCTCGTCCGGAGTGATCCCAAAACAATAAGTAAGCGTTTGAGGGAGAACAACACTACCTTCAGCCATGGACTACTGGGTCAGAGAACAGTCCTACACCCGGAATGATGAAACCGTAAACACGGAAGTGTTCATGATCAGGAACTCGAGGACTCGGAGAACTTGAACCGTGTTGAACGTGAGAGCTCAAAAGGTGCATGACGTCAAGATTACCTTGCAAGTTTGATGCGCCTTGTTTCTCTTCCTTATTCCGCGAAGCCGTCGTTGTCGTGCGCGCCGCCATGTCAATCGATCTAGAGTGGTGTCAACTGGACTCGTCGCTATCAACGACTCTGGTCGACATGCTGAACAGGCAGCTCACCTCAACAACGAGGCCGTCGTTCATTGGCCCGGTCGAAGTGACCTCGCTCGAGTTTGGCTCAGCCGCACCCGACGTCGAGCTCGTCGACCTCCGGGACATATACCGCGACTTCATGGAGGACGATGAAGATGACGACAAGGAACCGGTCAAGGCGCCCGACGTGGGCGAGGATGACGAGTTTGAGTGGGTCTCGCGACGAGGGACACACAAGCTGCATCCCGCCGAAATATACGCGGCGGCGCCGTCGCTGCACTCGCCCAATCCCGGTCCAGGCTACCAGAGCATGGTCGATTTCCGGCCTGGCTTTTCAAATTGGCCATATACACCGGAATACAACAGTCCTACTAGATCCGCCCCATCTCCCGCTCCCGCCCCGGCCAGTGCAGAGCCGCAGCCTTCGCCACCCCCGGCGGAACAGCCCGCCGCGTCCAACGAATCGCCCAACATTCAGCTGCACCTGAACATCAACTGGAACTCGGACCTCCGCATCACACTGACGACGTCCTTGCTCATCAACTATCCCTCTCCAATGTTCATGTCTCTCCCTATCAAACTTTCCATCACCGGCCTTGTCTTTACTGGCCAGGTCGCCGTCGCTTACGAGGGCGAGCGCCGCCGCGTCCATATTTGCATCCTCGACGAGCTCGATCCGTACGGACCCCATCCCAAGCGCGACTTGACGCCACCAGATGCCGACCATCCTTCGTCCAAGCCTCTCCCCGTCGGCCAGCGCCTTCTCCCTTCTATATTCATCGAGAGTGAAATTGGTCAGGCAGACAAGCATGTTTTGAAGAACGTTACCCGTGTGGAACGTTTCATACAAGATGTCATACGAAAGACAGTCGAAGAAGAGCTTGTTTTTCCTAACTTTCATACAATGCTCATGGGCGACAAATGGTAAAGTCTTTGTGCTTTTCTCTGTGATGTCCCCAATAACCCATCACCTTGCAGAACGTTAATCCTACCGTGCTTTGCTGGGCAGATCAAGAGTGCGTGCTCGGAAAGCCAATATCTCGCCGTGCACCGAGTTGGACGACCTAGATATCGCGACACGTCGTCTCAGTTGGTTGGATCAGCTCACCTGGAAGGCGGAGTCTCCACTCATCGCACTTACGGGTAAGAGGTTGCGCTGCATCTAAGTTGTTGTGCTCGGCAACCAAGTCCTTGCCTCAGGCAGTGGAAGGAAGCCAAAGAGGAGATGGTTCCTCCACATGTCGCCTTTTGTCAGTAGTGCTCACACATGCTACTAAGCCGCTCAGCGGCGTCAGCCTCAGCCATTGCTGAGCTCAGCCTGTTGCTGAGCAAGCAGAATTATGAGGCCTGAATAATCGTTCGACCCTTTGCTCCGCGGCCTCCACCATCTGTGTCATTCTCGTCCCGGGTCATCCGCGAGCCCGCTTAACAATCCCGATTTGGTCGATGTAAGTATTTCGTCGGGATCTGAAAGTCGTGGAGGCTATATAATACGTGGTCTTTTCCAACAATGCTCTTCACTCAATCATTCATACAATGTCCTTCAACATTCTTGTCGGTTCTTATACCAACGATGTCGCGACCTTGACCTTCGATCCTTCGGCGCGTACGCTGTCAGAGACGTCCTCTGTCGAAGTTGGCTTTCATCCTTCTTGGGTGACTGCGTATCCTGGGGACAAATCGCTCGTCTTCACTTGTCTGGAACAGAGCGGAGGCGCGATCGTCGCGCTCAAGTACGACGCGCAGGGCAAAGGGAACATAGTTGCTACCACGCCCAGCGGCGGAGACTGGCCCTGTGCGATGCTTGCGACGAAGGATCAGCTTTTCGTTGCTAATGTACGTGCTTGTTTCCTCAATGTTGCAGGCCTTCGAATTCCTAACGCGAGATGATAGTACGGTTCCGGTCATGTGTCGGCCTTGGCCATCTCGGCGGAGGCACCGTACTTCCAGAATGAACCACCTAAGACCCTTGCCCAATTTGAAGGCAAGGGCCCAAATGAAGTCAGACAGCAGTCGGCCCATCCTCATCAGATCTACTTCATAGAGGAACGCCAGGAAATCATCGTTCCTGATCTGGGTGGAGACCGTGTCTATCGTTTCAAAAAAGATGCCACAGGTAGCTGGGCCGTCTTTGACAAAACGTCGCATGCTCCTGGCTCAGGTGCGCGTCATGTCGCGTTCTACGGTCGGTCTTTTGTGTTGGCCATCGTCGTGTCATGACTATAATTTTCTCACAGATGGTGTCCTATATACCGTGCTCGAGCTCGGCAACCGTCTGGTGGCGCAACGTTTGGCTGACTTCCCCGCCAAGTCCAGCCTCATCTCCAACGACGCGTCGGCGTCTAGAATCATCGACGGCATGATGGTTAGCGCGATCCTTCTCCCAAAGCCGAACTCTCGCTTTCCAACTCCTTACATCTACTTGTCCAACCGCGACGAGAACCACCCCGAAGGCGATACCATTGCCGTGTTTGCTATTCAGGAGGGAGGCGCGCCGAAGCTGGTGAACGAGGTGCGCACTGGGACCAAGCATCCCCGTGGTATGGCCTTTGGTGGTCAGGACGACAAATATCTGGTTATCGGTGGACAATATGCTGGCGGGACCAAGGTATATGAGAGGATCAATGATGGAAAGGATCTGGAGCTCGTTGCTCATGCTGAAGGAGCTTTACAAGCGACGGACTTCTGTTGGATATGAGGACGTTTATTTGTTCATACTGTAACCTCGAAATTAATGACACAGAGGTCTCGATCTTACTTACACCTTGGAATCTTCCAACCGTCAAACTGGCTCGTTCTCTGTCCGTACTCGCTCAACCTCTTTGTCACCGCGTTTGTCGCGAGTCCGGTGACTGCCAATGAGACGAACACTCTCATGGATCGTGAAGAGATACTTTCTGGCATTAATCATAACTGGGTTGTGAGACTGTCATAGCTCTCCTCCTCGGGCTACTTCTGGGGATCAATCTAGATGAATCGCCGAGTAGCAGGAATGTCAGTCGCGGGACAGGCCTGAGTCGCGTTCGGGAAGGTGTCATAACAGCAAAGATTCGACCACTTCATCTCCTCCAAGTCTTCAGCAGATCATGATCAGTAATGGCCAGCCTCCAAGATCGATGTGTCGCACGCAAGAGCTTTCTTCAATCACTGTGGGTACCAAGGCGTTGTTTGCAATTCTGTGAGCCCTGAACAACGAAGCCGGCGGACATCCTGCGAATAGGTGAGTGGCAGGCCAAGTGCATACTCTGCTCAGATCATCACGCCATTGGACGTGAGTCCGGTCGCTGACACGTTGAGGCCGGATGATGCTCTTGTAGAATCTCAAAAAGAGGCCTCGGCAACACCAATGTGATTGAGAGCGAGATGCTGTAGAGACTTAGACTCTAAGATGCGCAGATAGCCGGAAACCAGCTGGATTGAACCTGTCGAATGACTAGCACTATCCTCAAATTCAGTGTTCGTTCAACCAATCAGACACCCTCTCAAGCAAATCCGCCTTTTTGCCCGACACAGGCAAGGCCTTGCTTTTACAGAACTCCTTCAAAGTCGCCACCGTCAACTTGTCCTGCGTACCCGATTCATACCGACTCCGTATCTCTGACTCGTCGGTCTGTGTATCCTTTGGATTATGAGTTAAGCAGAATGAAAGTAGGGGATTATGGCGGGAGGCTTACAGCAGAACGCTTGGTCGCTGTGGACTTGGAGGTCGACTTCTTGGCCATGACGACATTCACTGTTGGGTCGTCCTGGAGGAGCTTCTTCCACTCTGCCATCAACGGTCCAGCGCGCTGTCAGTCAGTCCCGACTTGAGTACTAGTGTCCGAGTTGGTTTGGGGACGTGAAACACACCTTGTGCACCATGTCAAGCTTCGGCAGCGTCAGATCCTCAAAAGAATCCGGATCATAGTCCTCATGGAATGCGCTGGCTTGCAGTTGGGCGTTGTGGAACGCGAGGGCTATGTGGAGAATCAAATGGCTGTCGGGGTGTGGACAGAAAGCAGACTCACCAGGATTAGGATATGAGTCTGGAGGGTAACCGCCTTCTTTCAGGACCAGTTTGTTGATCCACTGGAAGGCTGCATCGCTTAGCTCTTCTCCCGCTAGTAACAGTCAGACCTCAAAGCTCACGAGCGCAATGGAGACTTACCTCTAAAAGCCTCTTCAACTGGTGCTTCCCTGATGTCGTCGGCAAAGGGCAGTGGTATGAGATGGAATCCGCCTGGTTCCGTCCAACCGCTCTCATCGACCTTCTCTTCTTGCGGTAAGAGCGCGCAGAAGGTCGGCGCTGAGTTCCGCCTTGTCACGCTCAAGACCAAGCCTATTTTCTTCTTTTTTACTAGAGATTTGAGTAGGGCGCTGAATGTTCTCTTGCTTCCCGAATATGTCTAGGTTGAAGATTGGTATCGCCTTGAGGGGCGGAGCATGTCACTGACCAGTTCGTCCGGGTGAATGAACTGGGAATGTTTGATGTTATCTTCGAATCTGAGCTCGTCACGATCCTTGAAGCCAAGAAGCTTGAGACCTAGAGCACCGCTTGAGCAACTTGAGCGATAGGAGTGCAGGAACTGCATACCGGGTTCTAAACCGACGGTGCGGAACGACTGAATCTCTTCGGCAGTGTATAGAGGCTAGAGGTGATGAGCTGAATCGGATCGCCTCGAAACTAATGTAACTTACTCTGTTTCCGCTCTTAACGACTCTCCCAGTCACTTCTTCGCTGCCTCCCTCCTCATCTTCCGCTGCAGGCTTGACCGTCTTTACATGCATTCCGTAGAGGATATTCTTCTTGTTGACCGCAGCAAGACGTTCCTACGCAATCTGAGAAACTGGTTTGATGGACACTGAACGGGCACTGACCGGGTCGATGTACGACGACTTGGATTCGGCAACCTCCATTCGATCCCCAAGGTCCACAAAGTACTTGTATGAGCCTTTCTTCTGCTCTGTCACTAGACCGTAACTGGTTATATCGCCGTCAGCTCATGCACGACGCCAAGCGAGGGAAATCTTGTCACCCTTTGACGCCGATCGTCAATCCTTCCGCAAGTTTGAACGGAACGCTGAAGAGAGCGCGCTTTGGTACCTCGTGAAATCGCAGTTGTGAGAGGAGGTCCTCAATGCGTGATATGGAAATAGAGTCGGGGAGTCCTTCCTCTTCGTCGTCGTCTACGGCAGCAGATAGAAGAACGGAGGAGTAGAATTTATTCTTGTCGAATGGCTTGGAGTCTGTGCTGATGAAGAATGGCTCGACAATTACGCCGGCTTGTACCAAATCCTACATTGATTGTTGTCACCGGATTCGATAGTAGAGAGGCGCTTGAACGTACAATGAGAGTTGTTCGGGCGGAAGTCACAAGCTGTGATGCAGTATGTGGCGTGTCTTCGTCTGTGATTAGAAAGACGCGCTTCGTCGCGGTCTTGGGTGCGCTGTAGTTCCATTAGGAAAGGATGTGGGCAAGACAAGGTACCGACCCGTCGCGCAGAACCCAATTGCAACTTGTGAAAACATCGCCCATGGGCACCCGTTGCTGCTCCATTGGTGGAAATTCTTGGGACAGCTCTTCACGCGGCGCTGAGTGATAGTTTGAGCCAAGTAAAGGGCAGATTGTGGCGGGCGGATAGTCAAACCTTCAAGGAGATGGATAAGATCTTGTATTGTCTGCGCGTTGAGTGGAGAGATTGGTTGGTAAAGGTAAGTGCCGCGCTTGATCTCGGATCCCTGAATGTCTTTCTTGTCGGGCGTCTTGGTCTGTCACCAACATCAATGCGAGTGCATCACAATCGAAGGGAGCGCACGGTGTTGAACAGGAGAATTCCCACAGAGTCATTCGGCCCTACCACAACCTTCTTCTTCTGTATCTGCATTGCGGCGTCGAGGGCCATGTACAGGTGGGACGTCTGAGTGTCCTCGTAGAGGGGGTCTTCGAACATGGCTTGCATTGAGGGAGAGCAATCAATACAGAACAGAATTACATCTTTCTTTGTCTCCATGAACTAGCGGTGACATAGATCAGCGGCCGACAGTGGCGGAAAGGCGGCGGGCGCACCGACGTATCCTGCAGCTCGTCGTCGTCCTCGTCGTCAATCTTGTTCCAGTCGTCATAGCCGGACATTGTGCGACGTCAAGCGCAGTTGGGCAAAGAAGAGGAAATTTGTGGCGCGATGATGGGCGGAGTCAAGAGTTGAAGCGCGCCTCCGAGCGCTCAGCGCGTCGAGTGACTGTCACCTCACGTGCGTTTCCTTTCCTCAGTTTGATCCTCAGATCAGAATCTGGCCTCATCTTGGCTGCATAAGCTCATGTTCTTCTGCATGCAGAGGCTGCTGCTCGCTTGCTCTCGTCCAACCAAGACATTTTCAGTAGTGCAATGGACGTCATCTAGCACAAGTTTGCCTACTGGAGCTGTTGACGCAGATGATGATTGTAGCTAGCTCGTACGCGTAAGTAGATAGGTTGATTGCAGTCAATTTGCAACGTGTAAGAATTTTGCCTATTTCTATTTCGACCGGTCACGGTGGTCCCTAGGACCCCCGACAATACACTCAAATGTCATTTCCAATTTTGGTCCAAAATCGCACTTTTTTTCCGCACAGGCAAGTGCTCAAATCGGCCAAAATTTTCCGCACATTGCCGCAGACATCTCGAAAGTGGCAAATTTTTCCGCACAAAATACTGACATTTTGATTTTTGCGCCACATTTAGCGCTCGGCTGGCGCGATCAGCCAAAAAATTCCCCAGAATGGCCAAAATTTTCCGCACCGGCACAGACGTGCGCCTGATTTGCCAAATTTTTCCGCACACTTGACACAGAGATTTTCGCCCAGATGGCCATTTTTTTCCGTTTCTGAGGTACAGGTCGAGTCCAAATTCTCAAAAAATTTCCGCACACCGCAATGACATTTCGGTGTGCTGTCGGGGGTCCTTGGTCCCTTGAATCTGGAGCGGGAGGGCCAGGGGAGGGCTCGCGGAATTCGAATGGACGCGTCGAATCTCCGCGGTGGCAACGTGGTTGATCTTGATCAGCACTTCATAATTTCCCTCTCGTCACCTCAGGAAATGCTTGGTCACCTCATCACATTCTTCCTCCGAGCTACGACAAGCACAGAATATTTCGCGTGGTGCACTAGCTCCTGTCGTCGCACTGCATGATTTCCCTCTCGTCACCATAGAGCATTCTTGTACCGAGCCACACCAAGCACGGAACGATGATACGCACTGCAGGAGCATATATAACATAGCCCAGCTGACTGTCGTTCACTCAAACAATCTCAGCAACATCATGGTCCTCCAGCTACACGGCTCTCCTGTCTCCACTTGCACTAAACGCGTCGCCGCCGTACTGGTGGAGAAACAAGTCCCGTTCGTGTTCTACAACGTCGACATATTCAAGGGCGAGCAGAAGACTCCCGAGCGCTTGGCGCGCCAGCCATTCGGGGTGGTGCCCTTCATCGTCGAGGATGATGGCTTTGTCTTGTACGAGTCGCGTGCAATCTGTCGATATATCGCCATCAAGTACGCGAACCAGGGGACTGCCTTGGTCCCCGCCCCGGATGACCTCAAGAAGGTTGCGCTTCTTGAGCAGGCTGCGAGCATCGAGACGAGTTACTTTGATCCCTACGTCAGCGTGTTCGTGAGGGAGAAGGTCTTCGTTCCGTAAGTACAGTGCTCGAGATGCTCTGCCCTGCCTCCTAACAAGACCGTATAGTCTCTTTGCACCGGGTGCTTCAGTCAACGAGGAAGCCGCCGAAAAAGCCCTCACTACCCTCGACTCCAAATTGTCCGTTTACGACCAAATTTTGGCGAAGCAAGCGTATCTTGCTGGTGATGAAATCACCTTCGCTGATATCTTCCACTTGCCTTGGGGTTCCCACTTGAAGGACGGCGGAAGCGATATTATGGAGTCGAAGCCCAACGTCGCCAGGTCAGTTGAGATCTCTCCATATTCATATTTGACCTCACTCTTCGAAGGTGGTGGAAATCCCTCACGTCCCGTCCCTCGTGGCTGGCGGTTGTGGACGGCGTGTCTAGTCATGAGAAATACTGAAGCGGGTGTATGGAACACCCAGCCGCTGAACTCGTAGTAGACAAATCGAGGCTATAATGAAGGTTGAATCCATGCCAGAAATCACAACGTATTGTCTGTCCCTCCAAATGGTCTCCATCCGAATCTTCACTCCACTAGGGCATCCGTGGACTGCCGTCACTTCCAGACAAGCTGGATGTATAGAGAATGTCTCGCGTGGTGGATCAGCTTTTGTCATCGCACTTCACGATTCCCTCTCATTTCGGGAAACACCTGACATTTCTTGTACAGAGCCACACTGGAATCACACCAAGCGCGGAATTACGATCCAATACAGGGCTGAGCTTAATCCCCGGAAGCCTCGGGGAATGTGGTGAACACTGAATCAGCTCGCACTGACTCAGATAAATTCCCTCTCGTGACCATGATATTATAATATGGTCCAGCTAGCAGTTGTTCCCCCAACCAATATCAGCAACATGGTCCTCCAGCTCCACGGCCATGCTATCTCCTCATGCACTAAACGCGTCGCCGCCGTACTCATTGAGAAACAAGTCCCGTTCACGTTCCACCAAACCAACCAGAAGTCTCCCGAGCACTTGGCGCGACAGCCATTCGGGCTGGTGCCCTGCATCATCGAGGATGATGGCTTTGTCGTGTACGAGTCGCGTGCAATCTGTCGATATATCGCCACCAAGTATGCGAACCAGGGAACTGCCTTGGTCCCCGCTCCGGATGACCTCAAGAAGGTTGCGCTGTACGAGCAGGCTGCGAGCATCGAAACGAGTTACTTTGATCCCTACGTCAGGGAGTTCGTGAATCAGAAGGTCTTCGTTCCGTAAGTAGAGTGCTCGTGATGCTCTGCCCTGCCTCCTAAAAGATCCCTGTAGTATCTATGCACCGGGTGTCCCAGTGGACGAGGCAGCCGCCAAAAAAGCTATAAATACTCTCGCCTCCAATCTGTCCGTCTACGACCAAATCTTGGCGAAGCAGGCGTATCTTGCTGGTGATGAGATCACCCTCGCTGATATCTTCCACCTGCCTTATGGTTCCCATTTGGAGAGGGATGCCAAAAACGATATCTTGAAGTCAAAGCCCAACGTCGCCAGGTCAGTCACTGAGTCAGAGTCTCTCTGCATTCAAACTTGTCCTCACTCTTCAAAGGTGGTGGAAATCCCTCACGTCCCGTCCCTCGTGGCTGGCGGTTGTGGACGGTGTCTCTAGTCATGAGAAGTATTGAATCGGGGGCATGGTATCTCAGCTAAAGTCGTAGTAGTAGACAAACGCAGTTGCATTACACGCTGACTCCAGCAGGGATTCTTTACATTGAGGCTGGAATCAAGGTCGAACCTACCTAGGTGTGCAACTCCTGGAATTGATCGTGCCAGAAATTACAACGTATCGTCTGCTCCCTCGAAATGGTCTCCATCTTCACTCCCTTGGGGTCGAGAAGCAACCTTGGACTGCCGTCACTCTCGCAGACAGGCTGGATGTATGACATGAGCGATGGAGACTCTCCAAAGTGGATAATCGACTGACCTTCCAATGAGCCGAATCCTTGGCAGCGGGGACTCCGGAAGTGGCGAAAGAATTATAGTACTGTCGCTGAACCTTGAAAAAGGCCGTGTCGCGGGCGTCTGGGTTGCTCGGAAGGAAGAAGAGTCCTGAGAGATCCGCTCCGTGGTACGAACCAGAAAGATCGTCGTTGTAGTGATACAGATAAGAAGTCTGCCCAAAGCGGGCTGTGTTCTGAGTGACGAGTATGGGCGAGCATATGTAGCGCATCTCTCCATACATCTGCTGTCCCTGGAGACTGTAGTTTCCGTAGTCTTTGAGGGGATACAATTTCAGGGCCCGATCGAACGTCGCACGCGTCAAAGTGTCGAATTGCCCCTGGAGAAAGTTGTAGACAGTATCTTCTGTGGCGTTGGCCATTGAAGTGTTTGCCTTCGCAGGAAGAGTAGCTGACCAATTCGCGCCTTCGTTTGTATTGCCTCTGCACCAAGTAAGGACCGGCCAATTGTTGAAAACCTTCGTTCTCACCCAAAAAAGACTGGCACCCTTGCGAATGCACCAGACCTGAATGCCTCAACTGGTCCCGATGGCAGAAAAGAGCCGTCAACCCGGGGAGCGAAGATATATAAGGTGGTGGGGCGTTTTGAGGCGACACCATTGTTTGCAGTTGCGAGAACCGTAGCGTTCACATTGCGGAGACAAGCCATGATGTTCACAGCGTCGCTGCAGCCGCTGAAATAACGATTCAGTGGTGAACACTCCGAACGGGAATCAGAATACCTACGCAAGAGACGCAAAATCTGCGAACGTGGACTGATCGTATGCTGACGAAACTGATGGCATAAAACTTAAGGAAGGACTGTCGGCCATTGCGCGATGAAAGAGTCCCTCTGAGTGCCCTTTATTGGCTATGAGCTACGAACACTGTGAATGGGAATGACTTGATACGATAGAGCAATCGCGTACGTGAAACATGATTGCACCAGCTCCTGCAGACTCGCCCCATATTGTCACTTGCCTGACAGAATGCCTCTTGTCAGAGAGAATGCGCAATACGACATGTCGATGACTTACGATCGGTCGCCGCCAAATTTGGAAATGTACCTCTGAACCCAACGAAGAGCTGCACGCTGTGAAGGTCAGACAGAGCTCGATAGCTCGAGCAAAAAAATTGGCCATACCTGATCCAGCAGTCCAACGTTGTATGTTCCGTCATGTGCGACGTCTTTACCGCCTATCGACAAGAACGTTATTTATGTTCTAAGTCAAAACGGCCGACTCACTCAAGAAACCGAAGGCACCGAGACGATACTCAACAGTTACAAAGACATAGGGGCTAGAAGACGCAGGCAAGATTGACGTTGGCAGGTACTCATGTGTTCCTCCCTTCGCAAAGCCTCCGCCATGGAAATAGACCAGCACTGGTAATGGAGCCAAATGCCCCGTCGGAGCAAAAACCTAGAATAATTCAAAATCAGTTAGTCCTCGACTCAAGGAAACCAATGCTGACATTGACATAGAGGCAATCCTCGGACTGTCCGCTTGGGATGGAGGTCGCACCTCTAGCAGCGGCGATGCAGATAGGCGCGAGCTAGCTCGGGTCAATCACGCGTTCGATCCTACTCAGACACTTAACGTACTGTAGTAGCATTGACAGTACCGAGATGACTGGAAGGAGGCATGACTGGTGGACGCCATCGCAGCTGTCCCACGGGAGGATCCGCATATTTTACACCCAGGAAAGACGTATATCCTAACGTAGCATTTGGCGCGCCGACAAACGTCCCGTCTGGATGCGAAAAGTAAGAGAATGACATTCAACACAAATTTGGAACGAGCTTACAGTCCAAAACAACGGTGCTCCCTTGCAGATGGCCGATACTCCCTTTCGGCTGACCAAGTGCGAGCCCCGCGAGAAGGAGGGTGCAGAGTAGAAATATGGGCATCATTCACTGGGCCATTGCCCTTCGACGCCTGATGTTTTAAATCATTCGGGTAGATCAGGGGGGTTCAAGGCTGCAAATGTCAAATGACGGACGGACGGTCGCGTCCGACCGTCCCAGGGTCATCATTATCCTCAGTCACAGCAGTCACTACTTTTACTGATGCCGTTGTACGTACTTCCCTCAGCGTACCTGATCCGACCGTCCCGTCGGATGATCCGCTAGAAGTATCAGTCCTCGTCCCAGATATGGAGATAAGCTATCAGCAGCTACACTTCATGCCGCTGCGGAAGGCGGAAAGGAAATGCTGGGTATCTCAGCACGAATTGTCACGGCTCCATACTGTAATGATTGTGATTCTTTGTGATTTTGGGAAGGACAGGGCAACTCGGCCCATTTTGCTGACACTCCAATTGCACATTCCATACCAGATTCAAGATCCAGACTCTGATACTCCAGCGATCAAAATATTGCAACTGCTACAGTGCCGCCAACTTCGAAGCACGACGATACAAAATCCGAATGATGGCAACAAAGCTGTAAGAACACTGCTAGAGAAACTTTCGCCCAGGTTGAACGTTCAACGTTGAACACACTGACAAGACAGCCAGAGAGCTGTCAAGAACAACCCGAGGTCCCATAGGGCGAGGACCCAAACGAGCCGTACCCTTACGAGTCAGAGAGCAGAGGAACTCCTTCATACTATAACTCTTTGGCGGGGAGAAGAAATGTAAGAACGTACGACACTCGGAGGGACCCCAGACTCGGAGTGGGTAAAATACAGAAACGGACATGCCAGTGGAGAAGTGGCGAGGATGTGTAGATAGACCCAGGATGGAGATTCCCAAAGTTAAATAGAATAATGGCGACAAACTTGCCACAGTAGAAGGAAGAGTCTAATTGCACAGAACAATGACCTGAATGAGGTAATCAAGTACCAGCAGAAGTCATACTATAGAGTTGACCTAGGACTATGGCAACGTTTAAGACGACAGCCGAGAAACCGGACATAGTAAGAGAAAAGTTAGGGCTCGCCTTGCAAACTGACCTACTTGCTATAGTAACGGATCCTCCCCGAGTGCAAGGCACTGAAACAAAAGCTGATCTTCGCACATCAAGGAAACATGAAGGATAAGAGAGGTGTTTGTCCCACTGGAGCAGACTGGAGCCTCATGGTAGGGTCTAGTCAAGTAGGGTGCGGAGGAAGATCAACGACCTCCGCTGGTGTGCCTCTAGAATTTGTTACGGTGTGAAGGCCCGTTCCGTCACGGTTGATTCGTGCAAGACGCGTTGTTTGGCTTGAAATCACGACCGCCATTTCAGACGCGTTGTTCATTGTAGTATGCTTGTAGTAATGACTTGTCAGTTGAAGCCACACTTGATATCAGTAGAGCAGTGCGTACCCAAATGTCTCGCAAGTCGGGTGTCACAGTTTCAGTTGTTCTTCAAGGTATTACCACAAAGCTGAAGTTTGGTGTACGGCCTGTGTCAGGCTTACGGTTGGCTTTTGCTGCATATTCATCAGTCGAATTGTTGAGTGGGTCGAGACTCTACTGTCCCCTCAACAATGCGAACCAGCCACAAAGGCGCTCGAGACGACGACCGCCCGGGCCTCCTCCAGGCCACGAACAAATTAAACTCGATTCATGGCATATGTCCATTACGGAGACTAACTCTACACAGTAAGTCCACTGCTATACATATAAACAATAAGTTGCGTGGTCCGAAAGCCGTAACGACGTTCACACGCGAAAATGGGCTGTACATGAACTGCCTGGCATTGGGAGGGCCTGTAACGGGCTCTCTAGTGGGAGCAGCACAAATTTGTGCCTGTCGCAGCGATGACTCTTCTGCGTTTTGAGCCCATGCAACGTCCCCATCTCCATCCTCACTCGCGGCCGGAAAGCATGGCCTTCTTTCAAGGCGATGAAGCCTCTCTCGGGACTCATCTCAGCGCCTATATGAGGGCCGAGTCCAAGAAGACGCTACCGCGTCGACGCTTAATCCTCCACAAAGGCCCTCTTGCCAAAGTTCGCATCCGAAAGATAGTGCGTACTATTCATCCTCGCGATGGCGCCCTGCCTTGGCGCCAGACTCGACAGATTCAACTGCGACGCGTTCAGCGAGCGCGATGACAGCGAGTAGAACTCATCTGCGGGCGCAAAGCCCGGGGAAGGCGACGGCGAACGCGAGATGTTGGAAGTGTTCACGACGTTCATCCCACTGGGTAGAGAGTACGACCGTGTTGGCGATATGCGCGATGGTGTGGTGGGGGTAGAAGGAATGGAGAGCGAGGGTGACAGACTAGATTTGGGCTGCGACGTCGATACGATGCGCCGAATTGGCCGTAGCCACCTGAAAACTTTTCCGGTGGGCGAGGGAGGACGAGAACCACCAGACAGTGGCTTGCCTTCTTCCAGATTGTAGATGTCCATTTCGCGTTGTTGTTTGTAAACCGTCCGCAGCGAGCGAAGACAGCTAGTCCGAACGTGTCTTCGGAGGGGATAGCCTACAGTGATTACGATGAATACGGCCACTAGGCAAAAGAGAAGCAGAACGGGCGAGAAACCAAGAGAGTTTCGCTGTAACGACGAGGGTAAATGAGGAGAGATCGTGTCTTCTATCCTGTCCATCCAGGGCGGTCGTATGGGTTGTATCGGGAAGTGTTCGTCAGGTATATTGTCCAGGGGATCACCAAGGGGTCTCCCAGTGTCCAATATCGGAACTTCTTTGCTCGCTTCCAGCACCATCTTGCCCAATGTCCAGCTAATGGCGATATTGCCAACAGTATCGACCGACTGGAACGTAGGTCGTCCCAAGCCTTTGCTCTCGGCTTTCTCTACCACTTCATCGCCGTGAGTTGTACCGTTTCCTCCAGGATCCACTATACGCGGCATTCCGATGCCCTCATGCAACACATTCGCAATCCAAGCCGCCTTGAAACACTGCATCTGCAACCGCGGGATTTCGACTTGATCACCCCACTTCCCAACGCCTACGATACGCCCGTTCTCTTCCACTTCGCCATCGCCCGTTGGCAGTTGCTTGGAATGCTCGTGCTGGCGAACAATGTCGCTCCACTCCCGAGAGCAGAAAGTCGAAGCGGCACGCTCATATTGAACATAGTCGTACGCACCACCTAATCCAAAAACGTGCTCGGAAGAGTACCAGTATTCTGATACGCCAATGAAGTGCGAGACCGAGAAGTCTATGGGCGGGACGTAGACACCATTCATCAGACAAGGAGTATCAGGACAAGGCGTGTGTTTGTTGAGTAGCAAAGAAGTCTTTTGCATGCACTGCTCGAAGGAGCCCGTTCCAACTAGACGATGAGACTTTCGAGCGTGATCTGACACGGTTCCAGGCTGCACCGGTGTCTCTGTCAACTCGAGGTCCTTTGGCAGACATGGGTCAGGAACGACATCGTCAGCAGTGCGGCTCTCTTCAAACTCGGTGATGGCTTGGCCAACATAGCGCTCTCGCGCCTGGTTGGTGCCATAGCCGAGCCATGTGGTGACGAAGACCTTGTGGCCAATCTCCTCGCCGTTGAGCAGACGTAGCGACACGTCGACAAGGCTTTTCGCATCGCGTTGGTGGGCCGCACTGGGCTCAAAGGCTATCTGCGTAGAGGCGCCGCCCATGTCGAGGAAGCCGTACGTGGTGGGGCTGTGGGTGCCCGTGAAGCCGTCCATGAGATAGTTGACTGCTATCCATCCAAAGAGGCCTTCCTCCTCGCCGGTGATGATTCTGACGCTGGACCCACACGGCCCAGAGTCGCCGGGGGCATCCATCTTGAAGTGGGAGTGGTGCACGAAGAAGTGGCACGTCTCGAGCAGGATGGCAGCCTGTTGCTCGGGCGAGAGCAGGCGCATGCCGGCCGTCGCGAGCAGGAAGAGCGGGGTCTCGGCGTGAAGAGACGGCGGGATGTGGTCCTGGGCATGGGCCAGCAGCGGCTGCAGGTATGCGGGCAAGTCGGCCGGGTCCTCTGCGAACGTGGAGATGCCTGTCCGCGATTATATATCTTGTTGCCGACATTGTCTGCTGTTGCGCACCTGGCTCGACCTTGCTGACCCACTCCTCGCCGTCCCGCGTGCCCTTTTCGACCGTCGGCAGAGTGCGCAGCTCGGGCGAGTCGTCGCCCTTGTCGAGTCGGACAACCTTTGGATCGCGCCAGCTGTATATCTGCACGCGGGAGCCCGACGAGCCAGCGTCGATGACGACGCCAAAATGGCGCCCGCTCAGCCACTGGTCATTGGCAGTCGGCGGTGGCATCCGTCGCCCTCAGCAGTGTTCTGGGTGGTGTTCAAGAGCAGAGTGCATCGGCCCGGTGAGCCGCAAGGCTAGGGTTGTTGCGCCACACCATGTGCTGCTCTCCTCTGGCCGTGATCTGGCCAACTATTCAATACCTCAATCAGGTCTTTCTTGGCGACAAAGTCGGTGCCGATGGCGCAATATCGTCTTTCCCATGCGTTCATGCTTCTTCGGAGCATCTGACGCGCCAAATGGCCTTGTGGATGCCTTTAGTTTCATCTCGAGAAGCTGCTCTTACGTTGCTTCCTTCCCGCCACCACCATGTCCTCAGAACTTGCGGAGCTCGAGCAAAAGAGCCAGCGCGATAGCACAGACGACATACTCGATGCTGGATACACAGGCGACGCTGTGTACACTCAAAAGGCAACCTTGCTGAACGAAGCCATGCAAGAAATCGGAATGGGCCGCTATCAGGTCTGCTAACGTATGTGGCTTCGATGCAATGTCCAGACTGACACCTCGACAGTGGGCTCTATTCGTAGTGACAGGCTTTGGCTGGTTCGCGTAAGTCTCCTTCGCACCACCCTCGAGCAATCAAGCTGATTTCGTCCGCAGTGACAACTTGTGGCCTGTAAGCTTCGTCCCTTGGGCAGATGCGTGCCTCTCTATACACTCGTTCCACAGATAGTAACCGGCCTGATCCTCCCTCCTGTTGTCCTGGAGTTCCAATTCCAGGGTCCCTTTTTGAAGCTTGGGCAAAACATCGGCCTTCTCATAGGTGCCGTCTTCTGGGGTGTCGGTTGTGACGTCTGGGGACGTCGCGTATCCTTCAACATAACCCTTCTCATCGTTGGTATCTTCGCCGTCGCCGCTGGCGGGTCTCCTGGCTACGTCGCGCTGTGCTCCTTCGCAGCTGTATGGTCCATCGGAGTGGGAGGGAACCTCCCGGTCGACTCGGCCATCTTCCTGGAGTTTACCCCCGCATCACACCAATATCTGTTGACGGTCCTATCCATCTGGTGGGCATTTGGACAGCTCGTAGGGAGTCTGGTGGCGTGGCCTCTCATTGGTAATTTTTCATGCTCGGCAGAGGCGACCGGGCCTTGCTTGAGGGCGGACAACAAGGGTTGGAGGTACTTCCTGTTTGCCATGGGCGGGCTCATGCTCTTCCTATGGGGCATTCGCTTCTTCTTGTTCAAACTCTACGAGAGCCCAAAGTACCTTATGGGACGCGGCCGAGACTCAGAGGCCATCGACGTTCTGCATTTCGTAGCAGAGTACAACCGGAGAGCGGATGCCTGTCGTTTGACTGTCGACGACTTACGCGCCATTCACAAGACCGAATCTCACGGCGGTGAAGAAGTCATAGACACCTCAGCCATGGGGGCCGTTCGGCGCAAGCTCTCAGGATTCAGCTCTGATCATCTCAAAAGTCTCTTCGCGACAAGGCAGTTGGCGTACTCCACGACGCTGATCATCGTTCTATGGGGTAATTGCTCGCCTCCACATCAACTTGGTCGAAATTAACCTTCTCTATGTAGCTCTCATTGGTCTTGCCTTTCCGTTGTACAACTCGTTTGTGACCTATTAGTACGTTGAGTGAACCGCTTCTCTCACACAAACTCATCATACTATCAGCCTCTCAACTCGCGGAGCCGACTTTGGTGACGGCTCTACATATATCACGTATCGCAATGTACGTCTACGAACTTTGGGACGCTCATCCCACTCAACAACTCTCTACAGCAAGTAATTATCAGCGTCATCGGTGTCCCCGGAGCACTCCTCGCAGGCTATCTAGTCGAACTCCCACTTCTTGGCCGTCGAGGAACGCTCTGCATTTCTACGCTTCTCACTGGTGCATTCATCCTCGCAGCCACGACTGCACGATCGTCCCCATCCTTACTCGGCTGGAACTGTGCTTATAGCTTCACCAGCAATGTCATGTATGGGGTTCTGTACGCGCTCACACCCGAGCTGTTTCCAACAAAAGACCGAGGAACGGGAAACGCGCTGGCTGCCGCAGCTAACAGAGTCTTCGGAATCATGGTACGTGTTTGATTTTACCGACTGATCCAGATCTCAACCCATATAGGCACCTATCATTGCGCTCTATGCTAATTTGACTACAAGTGTACCAATCTATATTGCCGGGGCGTTATTTTTGTTGGCTGGTTTCATTGCCCTCCTCTTGCCGTTCGACTCGAGAGGAAAGGCTGCGATGTAGTAACTACGATCCCAAAACTGTATTCCAGGCTGCCAGTCCTGTTTTCTCTCACTGCCAGCAATATTACCCTGCCTTGACCGGATGTCCGGGCCGGGACCTTGGCTTCCAAGTTGGGCACGATGCAACTTTGATCCATGGATGGTTCTGAAAGCTTGATAGCCACGTCGCGCAAGAACGTGCGTCGTATCGATGTTCACTAAGTCCATTACGCTATGGCTCGATGGCGGCAGGCGGCCCATTCCGGAATGGAAGGGAGGTTGATAGTCGCGCACTCCGTCAACAACTTTGTATGTCCACCATGGCCAGCAACACCTCACGCGAAAGAGCAGAAACGACGCCAGAAGACGTCTCCTACACAGGAGATTCTACTTACCAGCGCAAGGCAGACTTGTTGAACAGAGCTTTGCAAGAAATTGGCATGGGTCGATACCAGGTTTGTAGCTTGCTTTCTCGACGATTCCGACGCATCTGACTGCGTTGATTAGTGGGCTTTATTCGCTGTAACAGGATTTGGCTGGTTTGCGTAAGTTCTTCCTGTAGGCTCGCGAGTTGCGGTTAAGGCTGACACCGTTACAGCGATAATCTTTGGCCCGTACGCTTCGGAATTCTTTCGTGGCGCTTCAGAAAGACTTACGCTGGCGTAGAACGTCGTGTCTCTCATTCAACCCCCGATCACACTCGAATTTCATTCCCAAGTCGCCTATCTTCAACTTTCCCAGAACATCGGCCTCCTCGTTGGTGCCCTTTTCTGGGGCGTAGGATGCGATATCTGGGGACGCAGACTGTCGTTTAACATCACCCTTCTTCTCACAGGCGTTTGTGCCCTGGCCGCCGGTGGATCTCCCAACTACGTAACTCTGTACTGCCTCGTAGCAGTCTGGTCTGTAGGAGTGGGCGGAAACCTTCCTGTAGACTCCGCCATATTCCTCGAGTTCGTTCCGGGATCGCATCAGTATCTTCTCACTGTCCTTTCCGTATGGTGGGCGCTCGGGGCTCTCTTGGGTAGTCTGGCCGCGTGGCCTTTAATTGGGACGTATACTTGCGCTGCGGGCCGTCCTTGTACACGAGAGGATAACCAAGGATGGCGGTATCTTCTGTTCACCATGGGAGGACTCATGATCATTATGTGGGGCATACGTTTCTTCGTCTTCAAGCTGGACGAGAGTCCCAAGTATCTCATGGGCCGCGGCAGGGATGCAGAGGCCATCCGTGTCTTGAATGTGGTCGCTCGACGAAATGACGCACCAGATGCATGTCGTTTGACTTTCGACGAGCTTAAGGCGATCTCCAAAGGATCCGAGGACCCGGGCATTGATGTCGATGCTTCAGCTCGTGCCGCTATCAGCCGCACACTCTCTACTGTTGATTTCACTCATGTCAGAAGCCTGTTCGCAACGAAGTCTTCGGCGTACTCCACCACTATTATCGTAATTTTGTGGGGTCAGCGAATCTCTACTTAGTCCTCTTGCCTTTTGACATTCGTTCTGTAGGATTGTTCGGCTTAGGATACCCTCTCTATAACGCATTTTTGCCCTACTTGTACATCAAACTCTTTGACTGCCAGGATATGCACCCTAATGATCTTTTGATACAGCCTCTTGACTCGCGGTGCAGATTTCGGCGACGGTTCCACCTATATCACATACCGAAATGTAGGCAGACACGCACCTCGGTTTACTATTCACTGACAGGACATTGCATCAGCAAGTCATACTCAGTGTCATTGGCGTTCCAGGGTCGATAATCGCAGGCTACTTCGTCGAGCTCCCAGCTCTGGGCCGACGAGGAACCCTCTGCATCTTTACGTGTCTAACTGGTGCATTCATCCTCGCCTCGACAACTGCTCGTTCATCTTCATCGCTTCTTGGCTGGAATTGTGCTTATAGCTTCACGAGCAATGTTGCGTATGGTGTCTTGTACGCTCTGACGCCTGAAGTCTTCCCGACGAAGGACCGGGGAACTGGAAATGCGCTTGCCTCATCAGCGGCAAGGATATCAGGTATAATGGTGGGTGTTACGCTGGTGGCTGTCCTGTATATTACTGACACGACGTGTATGTAGGCACCTATAATTGCCTTGTACGCCGATCTGACGACCAGTGTGCCTATCTATGTTGCTGGTGCGATATTCATGGTGGCCGGTGTCGTTGCCCTTCTACTTCCGTTTGACTCGAGGGGAAGAACCGCATTGTAGCGCTCCATGGACTCTTATCTCCCTCACAGCTTCTCATGCCTGCTGGTTCGATTTTCGCGGTCGTAAAAACTGCGGATGTACGACTCATGATAAGTCTCCATTCCCAAAATGAAGTTAGCTTGTCAAAGTCTTCGTCGGATGGTCATGTTCTAGACATTCTAACGGCCCGATGATGTGATCTACGAATATAGTCTGAATGTTTAGAACCCTCCGGAGGGAACTTTCACTTTTTTTTTAATCCCACACCTGACTTATCTTCGTCAAATCACAGAGCCTGACATATACCGTTACGAGCTTCGATCGAATTCATTCGTGCTCCCAATCGGCGTATAAGTATCTGGTGCAGCTTGACCCCCCCTCCATACTGCGCCCTCTGTATACTCAGTCATGATTACGATTCAAGAAGTTACGCTTGGACTGTTTGTCCTCATCGTTTTTTTGGCCTTTCGGCGACTTCGCGGTGGCAAGATCAACATAAGTGCTTTACGTGGACCGCCGAGCCCTTCATGGTTACTAGGTAAGCCTATAGCCAATCCAAACGGAAGCGCGATTATCTCCCATTTCACGCGACGTTCAGGACATCAGTACATGCTTCGGCATGTCGAGATCGTCGGTCCTTGTGAAGCGGCGTGGTATCACGAATACGGTACTGCCTTCCGCATCAACGGGGTGTTCAGTGTACGTGCACGCTCGTAATCAAAATCTATCCGGTTAAATCGACTCTCAACTTCTGCCAGGAGCCAGTCCTCTGGTTGGCAGACCCGAAAGCCCTGCAATACATTTTTCACACGTCGGCGTATCATTATCCAAAGACCATGGATGTTTATCGCATTGTGGAAGCTTTGTTCGGTCACGGAAGTCTTTTGGCGGCAGGAGGTTCGTTCCTTCTGTACCATCCAGATGTGTTCAATTAGTTCAATTCGCGAATCGCATAGCTGATGACCACCAACGCATGAGGAAAATCCTGAACTCGGCATTTTCTGCTGCACAGCTACGGACATATCTGGACATCTTTCAGGCTACTGGGTCGAAGGTACAGTACAGCTTCATGATGACTCGAAATTAGCCTCATCGCATTTCCAGCTCACGGATAAACTCAATGATTTGCTAGCTGACGGACCGAAGACCTTGAACATTATTCCATGGACGCAAAGAGCAGCCCTCGACATCATCGGTATCAGTATGCTCGTTTAATCCTGTTGTCCTACTTATGTTAACAAAAGGGTACCAAGCTTCATTTAGATATCATTTTGACGCCCTTGAAAACCAAGACACACCGTCTACAGTACAAAGGTCCTTGCAGAACATTGTGTAAGTCACCATCATCGACGTTGTTTATATGTCTCGATGATCCTTGATCTCAGTGTTGAGGCGCAACTCTTTCCCTCTGCATTCGAAGTTGTCTTCTACAACGGGATGATCAAGTATATCCCTCAGCGCATCTTCAGCCTCCTGAACAGGCTGCCTACAAAGGAAAATCGACGCCTTCAATTCTTTCGACGCACAATGAATGAAGCAGCAAGACAGCTTTACTACCAGCAGTTGAATTTACTCAAACAAGGTGCCGTGGAAGCAGACAAGGGGATTGTAGATCTCTTAGGTACGCCATGGGAAAGCACCCTTCGATCAGGTTGTCTCATCAAAGTACATCAAGCCCAATCGTCGTTGTCCCAGGAAGGTAGAAAGCACATGTCGGAATACGAAATTGTCAGCCAGATGTCGTGAGTGCTCAGGCCACTCATGCTCTGGGGCTCAGATTACTCATGTGCCATGAACATGCTCGTGTTCTACACAGGACATTCATATTTGCAGGCCACGAGACAACGGGTGGCGCCCTGGGTTGGATGTTGTACGAGCTAAGTCTGCACCCCGAGGACCAGGCCGAAATCCGAGAAGAGATTCAACGACATCAGAAGACCGGCGAGGCGCTAACCGCAAGTGACTACGATTCGATGGAGCGCCTCAACGCGGGTATTAAGGTGCGTTTCAATCCCTCAGCTCTGTTGTGTTGCTCATACCGCGTCAGGAAACCCTACGTCTACACCCGTTCGTCCACACCATCCTCCGAGAGGCTGACCACGCCGACGTGATTCCGCTATCTGAGGCCATCACTACGCGTGATGGTAAAGTACTCAAGGAAATCCCAATCGCGAAGGGGCAGACAATCAACGCGTCCGTTTGGATGTACAATCGGTGATTATGGACCGTTCTCGCAGACATCTGCACGCCTTAATGCATCCCTTGACAGTCACCCACTTGTATGGGGTAAAGACGCCGACGAGTGGAATCCAAAGAGGTTCCTGGATGAGCACAAGGAAAACACGCTTGGAGTTCATGCCAACTTGTAGGTGTCGCGCTTCGGTTAGATCTCATGTTGACCAATGCGCCTGGATAGATTAACCTTCAGTCGGTCTCGAAGCCTTCTACTTGCTATGAAACCTGACCATCTTGCTCCCAGGCGCTGGTGTCCGAGCTTGCATCGGATGGAGATTCGCGTAAGCTTAGACTGGTCGTGCATGCGTGTTGCTTCTGAGGACTTGCTGACAGTGTCATCGAGATGCAAACCATTATGGCCGAACTGCTGAGCTCCTTCGAATTCTCCATTCCGGAAGATCGTCCCATCATTCTTCCGGCTACGGGCTTCCAGACAATGATCCCCTTGGTCAAGGGTAAAGTTGAAGAGGGCCTACAAATCCCACTTCACATATCTGTGCTGAAGCAGAAATCCTGAATAGTGTCAGCACAGTGTCCCGATGGAGGGCTTTCTCTGTAAGATAGTTACGATCTTGATGTTTATTGACGTCGAAGAAAGATACAACATGAATTAACGATAACGTTACAACAGAGACTTGCTCATGTATGGCCCATCCAGCTCGTATCCAAGCTTCCGGTAATAGTCTCGTGTGCCGACACCTTGGATGAAACGAAAATGAACGACGACTCACACACCAAAGATTGTGGACCTACCGGAGATGACCGCCAGCTTGATGCTCCCATGCTCATCTCGCGCAATCCTCTCAGCCTCTTCCATCAACAATGTACCGAAGCCCTTCAACGCTTATCAGAATCACTCTCACGCCAAAAAAGGCAAAGACAGACCTGGTGTTGGAATTTGGTCGGATCCCTCCCGTGGACGGGAACGGCCGTCCCATAGACGTGCAACTCGCGTACGATGCTACACCCACCTTCTTCCCCTTCCTTCTTGACGAGTTCCGGACGGAAAGTACCTTCCTCCGAGCATTTTCTCAAACGGAGAAGACCCACAAGGATATCACGCTCGGGATCTTCGTACGACAGGAACGTCTCCCACCCCCCGTTCGCAGTGTAGTCGCGCCGCAAGAGCTCCACAGACTCTGGTCGCACCTTGTGGTGGATCTCATGAATCTGGAGAGAGAAACGTCAAATCTGAAACTCGAGATAAGGCAAGGGCGAAAGTGCACACACCCCTACTTCGCGAAATCGCACGTCCCGGCATTCAGCCCCGAAGTCCTTCATGCGGTTGAGAGCAAGTTCTCGCAGATTGCCAGAGTTGTCACAACCACTAGTTACGAGAGGGAGTGGTATATCTCTAGAGGCACAGGTACGAGGTTCAGTCGCAGTTTTGCGGTTTAGCATGAAAATGTTATCCACCTTTGCACACGATAGACCCTCGTCCACGGAGGTACTAGAGCCAATATCCGGGCAACGACGTCCACTAATACGTTGGGAGTATAGTTCTTATACCGGCCTGTGCGCCAAAGCTCGTATAAACCGGTGCCGCGAATGACCAGTGTAGGATAGATCTTGAGGCCGTCACTGCGGAAGGCAGGATTCTCGAAGTACTCTTTGAACTGTTCTAGATCGCGCTCGACGCCGACATTGGGAAGATCGGGCATCATGTGGGCGACAACTTTGAAACCAGCGTCTTTGGCTAGATGAAAAGACTCTGAGACAGCGCGGACAGTGTGGCCCCGATTTGTGTCTCGGGCGACATCTTCGTACACGGACTGGACACCAATCTCCAGTCGTGTGCATCCGTAACGTAACATCTGGCTGGGGACATGTCAGAGCAGGACAGAGCATAAGAGAAAAAGGAGATACCTTAGATGAGGTCGTAAACAATAATCAGGGCGTGTTTCGATGGTTATGCCAATGGCCTTGGCCTTGCTCTGCTCGGAGTAGCGTACGGCTTCATCAACATCAGTCCCCGTAAAGCCAGATAGGGCGTTATGCAGCTGAGCAATGAATTTTCCGCGATAATCCTCAGGCATGCTCATGAATGTGCCTCCCATGATTATGAATTCCACCTGGAAATTATCAGAAAAATAACACAAGCAAGGACATCATGCAGTCCCACCTTGTCGACATTATGCCCAAGACTTTTCAGCTGCTCCACCCGCCCTCTGGTCTGCTCATATGGATCGTAACGAGCGCGGATGGCCCGCATGCTCGTCGGTTCGTAGCCAGTGTAGCTTTGCGTGCTGTAGTCGAAGTCGGAGTCGGGCCCACCTGGGCAATACACACATATGTTGCCCGTCATTGCGATATGCGGGCATCGATGGGGCTTGCACATCACGGCGACGACAGCAATCTACTGGTCGGCGTCAGCGCATCGTCGACGCCCCCAAAAAAGGATGCACATACTCCACTGGCTGTCCTGATGGGCCGCGCCTTGAGCTTGGGCAGCAGTGCCTTTTTGTAGTCGTCGGGAATGGCGCTGATGATGTCGACGAGGCGCGGCACACCGCCATAGCCATACTTTTTGCTGATTTTTGCGCGGAGCACGTTGAGCGAGACGGTCTCGTTAGTATCGTGCGCTCGGATGAGCTCGGCAGCGATTCCTGACGTTACACGCAGCAAAGTTTCCGCCTGCGACGGGCCTGCTCGCTGTCAAACGTGTTGGAGAATGGAGTGAAAAGCCACGCACCATCTATGCGTGATCCCTGCACCATCGTGGTGGCCGTCTACAAAGTCTGTCTAAAGGGTTGCCGCCGCCGTCGATGTCAGCTATGGGCCTATGGCGGTCAAAGTCAAAGATAAGATAATCGTCGATCACACTCTCATCAATCGTCCTCGATGTGCGTCAAGACTCGACACTTCTTGAGCCCAAATCACTGTCCTGGGTCAGAGGTCGCCAATCCGCTGTCTGACTATAGGCGCATGGCCTGAGGCTGCGGTCCTGGTTCCGTTGTCGCCGTTCCGTCTCGAGCTCGTTGCACCGACGGTGCAATGGCAGCAATGCACTCCGAGTCATATCGCGGCATCGCCAACTTCATACTTCAGTCTGCTGAATCGGAACTGGTCCAACATGGGTCCCGAGTCGATGTATATCGAGTCAGTCAACAAGGGAGTCGAGAAAGTCATTGGAAGTGCAATGCTTAGACTGGCAGTTACAGTCAGCACACCATCTGAACTTTGATTAACCAAAGTAACTAACCTCTTCATCAGAACTTCTCAACACTGTACACGCTCTCTGCAAACCAGAACAGTCTCAAGGCAATATACTGTATGTGCACTGACACATCACGGCGACCCTGATTGTAACGGCCCTGATGTTAATTAAATTCGTGGCGTCATTTCCTTCATTGTTGACCATTGCAGTCTTCATCGAAGGGCGCGTCTTCTTGCACATGGCGCGATTTTTACGTTCTCATCATCTCCAAGACGCGGCGTTGAGAGATCAGCTCCAGGACGCCTCCAAAGCCAACACAGGGCGCAACATACAGGGGCCCAGGCTAATGTCAGCCGCATTTTCTGGTTCCGTTTGACATTGCGTCCATGGGGTAAGTAGGGAAGCCACCCTTATCAAGAGAAATATGTCTAATTTTTCTCCTTAGCTTCGTGCCATCCTCTCCTCTGCCCATTCACCGGACATGCGTTTTGCGACTTCCCTCCTCGTAATCGCTAGTGCGATCGTCACAGCCGCTGTGGCTCAGCAGGAAAGACCGTCTTTGAACCCACCCAAAGCTGGGCTCGCTCCTGAGCCACGAACCAATGCCAAACGACTGGCAGCTGGTCTTCCCCTTCTCCGTCCTCGATCCTTGCGGCCTGGTTGGACGCCATCTGGTAGCAAACCTCCCTCCTCTGAGACTTCTTGAAATGGCCTTTTGACCATGTTTCCCAGGTGCCAGAGCCGCTCGTCGTTCCGCCATCCCGCCGACTACGTGAGTTGCATTCTTTCCTTTCACAAAGGTGACACATATCAACTTGCATCTAGCGTTTCTTGCAACCTCAGGGTTACGACCAGCGACACGTTCTTGGGCTATGTTCAGGTCGATACTCGCGGAATGGGTTATGTTCAGGTCGCTACTCTTCCATCGGACCCTATCACGGTCTCGTTTTCCTACTCGGCCGACGATACTAGTCCTTCCCAGCTGAACCTGCTGGTAGCTGACCCCCACTACAGCTCTGCTCCATATCTGGGTGCCTGTAAGTACTTGCCTCGTTTCCACTCAGCACCTGGCGCTCATGTCCGAACCAGCCATATCATATTACTCGCCTGACGATGATTTGTCTCCAGAAAGTGATAGGTGAGCAACCCAAGTCTCGCCGAATCTCATGGTCTGGTACTCATCGCAATTAGCTATGCCTGGATGACTTTCAACAGCGCTATTCCTGCGGGGTCTCCTGCAGCTGCCGGTGACAGTTCGGTTACTGAGGAGCAAGAGGCAGACCTGGACGGTGAAACCGCAATATGGGCGTACGACCCGACAAGCCAAGTACTTACCCCACAGTGGATCAACACCGATGGTTCAGTGGCCACATCGGCACTAGTCGCTTCTGAATGTATGACGGCCCCAAACTGTGAAAGCCTCGTTGTAATCTGACTCCTCGTTGCTAGCCGTCTTGTATTTGGGGGGAAGCGTCGCCAAAATGGCAGCCCGCCTCAACAGGCCTGACGTATACCCAGTTGTGAGTGTCTACGTATCACAAGTTTAGCGCGCTTTGACTGACATTGGTCGTCGCAGACTGTGACCTGTGTTACTCCCACCGTCCAGCCTGCTTGATATTGGAGATCCGCGAGGATGTGCTTTCTTCTTGTAAATGGACGTCGTACCTTCACACTGCCAGGTGTATGGGTGAACAATATGGTAGTATTCCGCATAGTCGGTACCTGCAATTACGTTCTGTTGCCAACGGGTACAAAAAGTCCCTCTGCTTCCCTGTTCACAAGCCGCCCTTTCCCCTGAGGCCTACACTGGATTGCCTACACCACGTCGGTGTACAAGCAAAATCGAACCTCCACACCCGTCCCGAAAGTCTCCTCCAGATACTCTCCCAGCTCCCGCCGCGCCCCATCCCTCATACCCTCCTGCTCGTCCCAGAATACTACATCTAGCCTCCCCAAACTCCTATACTTGGGGCATGTCACCACCGCTGCGAGCGCATGCCAATGTATCGACTTCAGATCGTATACGGAGACGCAAGAGATGGCACCCAGGACGATCGACGTGATCTGTGTCGCAGGTATACGGGAGAGGATACAGGTGATGTGCGAGAGATTTGAGGCTAATGGTGTCCAACTGTACACTCCGAGCGGACCGAAGCGAATAGCCTGTAGGTTGATGAGAGCAGTGAGGTCGACGGCTTTGCAGAATGTATCTATTGTCGACGTAAGTGATCAGAGTTTAGTCGGCAATGGAAGGAGCGTGCCTTCCGCGATACGTTCCGCTACATCTTCGGTAAAGCCAATCGTTAGATGGGTGATGGAGGAGCCGAAATTGGTGATGCACGGTGCGAGTGGGAGACAGCTGCTCGATGTGACGTCCTGGAGAGACATGTGTGATAGAGGGAGAGAAGACGTGCTGAGGGAAATCCAACGAAGTACGTCGGTGGTTTCCTCACCCGACAGCTTGATCTCCCTCAGATGCATCGATGGCGCGCAGGGGACAGCGTAATTCTGCTTGGAATGGGTGACTGTTAATGCCGAAAGTAAGAGGGTTTCGAGGCGCGTGCAGTGCGATATCAACTCGACCACCTGGTGCGGGTGGTTGAAATAGCTCGAGTAAATGGTCAGATGCTTGACACTGGAGGAGAAGCACGGCAGCACGACTTCTGTCCAGTCCTCTACGGACAAGTCATGAAACCACATGTTTTTGAGCTGTAGGGAGACCACATCTGGAAGGGTAGCTATGCGCGGTAAGACTGTTCTCAGCCATTTCGCTTTGAGTAGCTCGGAGGTACATCGTGAAGGCTGACGGAGCTTGAGATGACGAACATGACAGCGGAAAGTACACAGAGGATGGTCCAGCAGTTCAACAAAGATCATCCCAGCGCTGGCATCATCGTCGGGGAAGAGGACCTCGTGAAACGTATGGTGGCGGCTGCGAGGAAGCCATGCCCTACAGACAAGCGCACAGGCGGTGCTGTTCGATTCGGGGACAAAGTCCAGAACAGTGTCGACGATTTCTTGTGGGACGCTGTTCATGGCTGCCAGAGAGGAAAGTATGCAGCGTCACGGTAGGCCATCTGATGGGTGGCGGCGTCATGAGACATCAAGTAGCCAATTCAGACGTCCCGTAAGTGTCCAGTGAGACTGAAAGAGTGTTAGAGTATCAAGCTTCTGTGCGCAGATGAGGAGACCTGTCGCCTTGTGGAAAGGAGGGAGCACCGCTTCAAAGAAAGACGATGTAGTTCAGGCTTAGGCGTATCCAGCCTAACAGGGCGCACGGCGCGTGTCCAGAAATGGAAAGCCCGCCTACCCGGTTCTTTGGCTGCTTGTTCTCGACCCACGACGATGCTATCTCTCCCGACGTCGGCGACCGTCTTCATTGCTGGATTCCTCGGCCTGGTCCCGCTCTATTTTGGCCGTTTCTACCTCGTCCTCTTCCAAGATTCGCTGTTGACGCGCCAGCTCGTCGAGGCCGTCTCGTTGCACGTCATCCTCGCCCTTGCGCTCACCTACCGCCGTCCGCACGAATCGGAGGTCAAGAAAGATGTCATCGACCCCGTTGCAGAGGATGCTGGACGAGACAAGGAGATGGCTGGACGTTTGGTGTTGATTGATGCCATTCTGTGGTTTGTAGGCATTCCACTGACGCTCCCCTCCAATCCTGCAAGTGAGTCGCCGCATCGAAGACCTGCCATCCAAGAGATGACAGCTTTTGCAGTCGTGATAGCGTGCATTGCTGGCGTCGCGGCCATCGTCCGGGCGGGTCCAGGCTGGCTGAATCTGCCAGGCTGGAAGGGCACCCGCTATCCAATCAGGGAAAGCTTGAAACAAGAGTAACTGACAGGTACGAATTTACTGCGTCTGTTCTTGACGCGGAGCCTGACGCGAAACATTTACAGCGGATGGGCGGCAGTTTTCACGGACGCGTCGACGGAGTTTCCTGTACCATCATCTCTACATTATGTCTTGTCAATGACTATCCACATAAATCCATGCCGCCCTTCCGCTGGCATAAATTGCGAACCTCTTTCTATGCGAACGCTATTCCACATGCTTCACCTCGTACTACCCTTACTGTCCCTAGTTCAGGCGACTGCTACATCTGCAGATTGGCTTGATCTTGGCGTTCAACTCGACGGTCGCTTGTATATAGGCACACCTTTCGCAGCATCTTGCTTTGATGGACATGCGCACAACCAGACGGTCTGTAGTATTGTCCAGAGTGGGTACGACGACGCAACCACCCGGAGCAATTCCCCCAACGCATATCTCAATGTACAATGGGAAACATGCCAGGTGACAGGTGCTCAGTGCACCCTAGATTATCTAGATCCCACAAACACAGCTTCTTTCTCATCGCCACGGATTTGCGAACAGGGCAGCGTTCCCAACTATTACGTTCGTCTTTCTTGTTTATCAACGTCGTTAGTGTCGTTTTGCTAACAAGAAGACAGATTGATGTACATTCCAGTGAGGACGTTGCAACTGCCTTGAACTTTAGTCGAAAGACCGGGACACCACTGGTCATCAAGAACACCGGTGTTCGTACCGTTCTCGCTTGCGTCAAATCATGAATTTGCTGATCGTTGTAGCATGACTTCAAAGGACGAAGCAGCGCACCAGGATCCTTGTCCCTTTGGACACATAACCTCAAGAATGCAAGTCCCCAACTTGACGGCGTAATGTCTTGTCTCTGACGCTTATACAGATAACATTCGACGCTCACTTTGTTGCAGAAGGCACGGGCTTGGCGCCGCAGCCTACAATGACCATGGCCGTGAGTGTTTCTTGCAGCTTATCACGATATCTGATGCTGATCTGCCCCTAGGCTGGAGTACAATGGCTACAGGCATACGAGTTTGCCGACCTGCACAAGGTGACCATCCTAGGCGGGACAGATCCAACAGTGGGGACAGTTGGTGGATGGCTTCAGGTCCATCTTCGCCTTCCCCCCACTCCACGATGAACTCATTCTTATTCTCAGGGAGGCGGTCACACCGCCTTGACCAACACGATGGGACTCGGCGTCGATCGAGTACTCCAGTTCAAAGTCGTCACTCCCGACGGACAGTACAGAATAGCAAACCGAGTACAGAACCCCGATCTCTTCTGGGCTCTTCGTGGAGGTTTGTGGCCAGTTCGAATCGATTACTATTCCTGCCTGACATGGTGTCCTTCGTCAGGCGGAGGAGGCACCTTCGGCGTCGTACTCGAAGCTTCCGTGCTCGTCTCTCCGCCGGTGACCCTCCAAATGGTCATGGTCGCCATCAATAACATCAACTACAACACGACAGAGCAGTTATACACCCTCATGGTCGACAACGCTCTACAATGGGCCGCGGACGGCTGGGGCGGGTATGCCTCCCTTGGGGCACTCTTCTTCGTCACTCCAACTCTCAACTCATCCCAAGCTGCCGCGTCCATGGCTCCTCTCCTGAAATTTGGTAATCTGCACAACGCACTCGTCGAAGTCAAAGAGTACACGACATGGCTCTCCTTCTTCCGCGAATTCTTTGCGACACAACAGGCTTTCACAGGGCGGCAGCCCGCGGGCTACAGCGTGGCCATGGCCTCGCGTCTTATCCCCAAAGCCAACTTTCACTCCCCCACCTCGCGTGCCCAACTTGTCGACGCCCTCATGAAGGCGTACAACGTCACTGACACGGTGTTGTTCGACGTTACTGCGCCGACGTCCTTTGCTGGGGAAAATACGACGAGTGTGACCCCAGCGTGGAGGGAGGCGGTGTATCATGTTACGGCCAAGGTGTTCTGGAACTATGATGCGACGAAGGAGGAGAGGAGGAATGCGTATACGACTATGGGGCGAGCGGTGAATGATTTGAGGAGGATTACGCCTGATGCGGCTTATTCTGTGAGTGATGTTCTGCTAGCTCTCTGTTTCAAGAGGTGCTCATGAGAACACAGAGTGAATCAGATGTCTACGAACCCAATCACGAAGGTGCGGTCCTCTGACCCGTCTTTGAGCTGAGGTTTACTTTGTTTCAGTGTCGTTCTGGGGGTCAAACTACCCAAGGCTCGCAGCGCTCAAAGAGAAATAGTCAGTACCCTCCATCTGATCGCAAGTCTGTAATTGACAAGCATCGCAGTGATCCTGAACATCTCCTCGATTGTTGGCATTGTGGTGCGTCGCTTGTATGGTCTCAATGAGAAACCAGCTGATGGGTTTGCTTCAGTCGGTTGGGAATCGCATTCGGCGCGTTTCTCTTGCTATCTATGACATCCAGGTTCCAAAAGAGGGAGCGGGAAGGCGCACGGATGTGTTGGATCATGGCGTCGTCGTCACGGTAGTACATGGCGATTACAAAGGCAAGAGATTGATGCTGCATTCACTTTAGCTTTTGCGCGTATGACCGCAGTGGTTACATAGAAAGCTGTACCATTACATAGGTACTGAAATACTGTACTCATGGAGTACTATAATCGACTGGTCTCCACGTATAATATAGTCGGGCGGGCAGCGAAGTACATACACGTGGCGGTGTAGCGGAAGCGGAGGCGGGCAGCGACGGGTTAGATCAACCTTAACTCAACTCTTGACTATCACACAACCTGCTCATCGATGGAGACAATCAAAGGCCTGCAAGCACCGACTGAGCCTCTCAAAGGCGACGGGCTGCGCATCTGCATCGTGCATGCGCGCTGGAACCAGGAAGTCATCGACGCGTTGCTTGCCGGCGCCCTCGCCAAACTGCGCGCCGCCGGCGTCAAGGAGGAGAACATCGTCGTGGAGAGCGTGCCGGGCAGCTTCGAGCTCCCGATGGCCTGCGCCAAGTGAGTCGCCGTCCCGGCTGCCGCGCCGCCGCCGCCGTGACTGACACGTCCAGGGTCATCGCGGGCTCGCATATACAGGCCGCCTCCAGCGAGGTGGATCTCCTCGGCGGCCTCTCCTTCACGCCCAAGGGCCCATCACGCACCAGCACGCCCGCGCTTGGCTCCTCATCCGCCCCATCCATCTCCGGACCGTTCGACGCTGTCATCGCCATCGGCGTGCTCATCAAGGGCTCCACGATGCACTTTGAATACATCTGCGACGCCGTGTCGCACGCTCTCATGAAGCTGCAGGTCGACTCGGGCATCCCCGTCATCTTCGGCGTCCTCACCGTCCTCACCGACGAGCAGGCGCTCGAGCGCGCCGGCATCGCACGTGGCGCGAACAAGGGCCATAACCACGGCGAGGATTGGGGAAACGCAGCGGTAGAGATGGGGCTCAAATGCAAACGGTGGGCGTCGGGCCAGTTTGCATAATGAGGGAGGAAAAAGGCCAAGAAGTCAAACTCAAAGGTGTAATATCTAATAGAATGGACTAGACTTTTGTACTTACACTATTCCCAAGATGCCTTCGGTAGGTAGCGCACTTCAAGACAGCAGACTGTAGAGTACTTTGACTGCATACCATAATTGGCTGATCTTGCTCATCCTTCTTGTTCATGGTCGTTGCTTTTCACTGGGATTGTTTGCCAAGAAAGTTGTCTCCTGCTCATTATCACACCGAGTCCTTGATAAGGTCGAAGAGGTGAACGACAAGCTTCAAAAGACTCAGACAAAACCCTCTTCATTCCTCACCATGCCTGTCGAGTGTAGTGTAAGCTAGTTTCCTTTGGGCAATGTACGAAGGCGAACAATCGAGCGTTATCGGCAGAAAGATGCCGAGTGGGTCCCTGTGGGTGTCAACACCTCTCACCCTTTTACCACCGTCACGATCGCATGAAGACCCGATGAAGAAGAAGGTTGCGTCTGCGCTGCGCACAAATTCCCTGGTTGACATGGCCCACTACAGGTCCTCCTGATGGGCGCCTCCGGGAGCGGCAAGACCTCGATGCGCTCGCTCATATTTTCGAATAATCCCGCTTCGATGACCGCCCGCCTCGGCGCCACCATCGACGTCGAGCAGAACCACGTGCGCTTCCTGGGTGACTTGATACTGAACTTGTGGGACTGCGGCGGCCAGGACGCGTTCATGGATGGCTATCTAACGACGCAGCGCTCGACGATTTTCCAGCATGTCGGTGTGATGATCTATGTGTTCGATGTCGAGGCGGCAGAGATGAACAAGGACCTCGACTATTTCAGGGAATGCCTCGACGGCCTCACGACGTACAGCAAGGATGCAGGCGTGTTTCTGCTCGTCCACAAGATGGATCTTGTCAAGAATTCGCCCGACATCTTCGAGAAGAAGCGTAAAGAGCTTGTCGCTGCCGCCGGCGACGCACCTGCGACTGTCTTTGGGACAAGCATATACGACGAGTCGCTCTACAAAGTCTGCTCTACCCGCTATCGCTGCCTGTATCTATTGCTCATAGTCACTAGGCCTGGTCAAGCATCGTCCATACCCTCATTCCCAACGCTGCAGTGCTGACCAAGCATCTCCGCACCTTTGCACAAATATGCAGCGCCTCCGAAGTAGTGCTCTTCGAACGAACGACCTTCCTCGTCATCGCAACCTCCTACCAAGACGACGGAGCCGGCGACATGCCACCCACGCGCTATGAGCGCACATCAGAGCTCATCAAAGCATTCAAGCACTCCTGCACACGGGTGCGCGAAGAGTTTCACACACTGGAACTCGAGCTGCCAGATTTTACGGCAGTGCTGGACGAGATGACGCGGAATACGTATGTCCTCGTCGTCGCGCATGACCCGCACGTCGAGACGGCGGCGATTAGACTCAATGTGCGCATGGCGAGGAAGAGGTTCGAGGCATTGCAAGGCGATACCCTTTGAGTTGCTGCGAGAAGATGCGTACGTTACTATCTGCATTGGACACTAGGCATCTGCCTAATGAACGAGATATGCGTGTTTGTATATATCCTACATTGTATGTAGTACACAGCATGCCTTGGAGTCTGGCGGCGGCATACCTGGGCCATTCAACCTTGGCCCGTCGGAGTCCGACAACTCAACAATAGATGCTGAATTTCACCGTCGATCATGGCAATGCAGAATGAACAGTACAGGATGGTGGATGCAGAGTTCTGCTCGAGGTATAAAGTGGTCGAAATTGACCTATGCATTATGTATCGTAGTTGCCACGCCAGTTAGGCCTCAAGAAGACTCAAGACCTTGAGTAAAGGGTGGGCCCCGGTGGGGAATGGTAACAGGACAGCGCAGGGCTGCACACAGACAGTGTACCCTGTAGACTCTGTAGAATCCAGACTGCAATGTCAGGACTCGTGCCTCGTACGACGTGCGATGTGAGTCCTACTGTCAGGTACTGAGTCGTCGATTCTGTCGCTCGATTCCGATTCGTGAATCACCTTGCTTGTCAAGGTCCTTCCACTGTCGATATTATGCCGTCGGGTTGTTTCTACCAAATAACTACAAACCGACGGCTTGCTCCGGGCCGATTCCCCGCCACCTTCGCGGAGGGGCGCGGCCGAACATCAACCACGTTCAGAATCATTGCCCTCTAACTCTCTTTCCTCAGAGCCTATCGGCTTCGAATAAGCGAGTAACATACTCTCAAGATGCATATAGAGATTCTCGAGGTATGCAAACAATCCATTTCGTATCATGTCTTTGCTCCCAGCTGTTTGAATCTGTCGCAACTGGAAAGAAGGCCTCGGGAAAATACATGTCTTATAAGTGCTCCGACTATGAGTAGAGCTTTGCGGGCTGAACTAGAGGTACTCAAGAGTGTGAACTGTGAGATGAGCATAATTGAAGGTCTTCCAGCGACCGGGAACAAAACGGGACTCAACATCCGGGTGTATCAGTGCCAACGAGTCCCAAGATATTCTGCCGTGGGTAGTACACTGTCCACAGTATAAGGGCATGTTCTCTCATCACAGTATCAATATGGGTGGCGGAATCATTGTGACAGATGTGAGTAACTATTGTCTCCTTGCACCAAGCGAGTACCGGACCCACCATCACTCATTTTGAAGGTGCTTTTGCTCCCTTTTGCTGATGTAACAGGTTAGCTTCACACTGTCCCATCGCATCATTAGGAGGAAGCAAGACATCAGGAACATTTTAGTGGCGGACATCAATGACATTATCATCTACCCCATCCTGCTCACCTGGCATTGTGACCCTGTGGAAGCACCGCATCTTTGCTGTTCACCTGTCATCTTCCACCAGGAAGTTGAAGACCTCCCCCGGTCCTTAACTACCCAGCTGGATTTACCATTCCTGTACTTACAAACTTTCATTCCATGATAACGGACGCGACTCACTCACATCCACGCGCCAAGTTTTCCAAGCAAGGTTCCGCGCCGCCGTAGGCGGCACTTCCCGAGTTTGGAAAGTTCAAAGGCCCAAAATTCAAAATGGCAAAGGGCCTAGTAGGGCTGTGGAAAAAACTCCTGTTTTTGACCGCAACCTTTTTTTACCAGTAATTTACTGGTATTTTACCGTTCTTTACCGGGAGGGCAGGAGGGGGTATGTAATTTACCTTCACGTGATCAATGCATGCCTCCTCCGCCACCTGTATGTGGCGCATTACATGGTAGCCATGTTTGTTGGTATCTTACCACATAGACTGTACATACTATGTAATCTACTGCCATAGTACTTCTGTGTCTGTAAGAAGGCATTTTGGCTTCTATTTGAGCTCTCATATGGGCAACGGAGCCCGACGGGAGGGCGGGCGGCGGGATCACGTGAAACCATCACGTGCCGGTAAATTACAGTAAAAAACGGTAAGTTACCGTTAGGGCTGTGGAAAAAACTCCTGTTTTTGACCGCAACCTTTTTTTACCAGTAATTTACTGGTATTTTACCGTTCTTTACCGGGAGGGCAGGAGGGGGTATGTAATTTACCTTCACGTGATCAATGCATGCCTTCTCCGCCACCTGTATGTGGCGCATTACATGGTAGCCATGTTTGTTGGTATCTTACCACATAGACTGTACATACTATGTAATCTACTGCCATAGTACTTCTGTGTCTGTAAGAAGGCATTTTGGCTTCTATTTGAGCTCTCATATGGGCAACGGAGCCTGACGGGAGGGCGGGCGGCGGGATCACGTGAAACCATCACGTGCCGGTAAATTACAGTAAAAAACGGTAAGTTACCGTTAGGGCTGTGGAAAAAACTCCTGTTTTTGACCGCAACCTTTTTTTACCAGTAATTTACTGGTATTTTACCGTTCTTTACCGGGAGGGCAGGAGGGGGTATGTAATTTACCTTCACGTGATCAATGCATGCCTTCTCCGCCACCTGTATGTGGCACATTGCATGGTAGCCATGTTTGTTGGTATCTTACCACATAGACTGTACATACTATGTAATCTACTGCCATAGTACTTCTGTGTCTGTAAGAAGGCATTTTGGCTTCTATTTGAGCTCTCATATGGGCAACGGAGCCCGACGGGAGGGCGGGCGGCGGGATCACGTGAAACCATCACGTGCCGGTAAATTACAGTAAAAAACGGTAAGTTACCGTGCCTCCCCAGTGAGGTAGGTAAAATCCGGTAACTTACACCCCTCAGGACTTTTTTTCACAGCCCTAGTTACCGTGCCTCCCCAGTGAGGTAGGTAAAATCCGGTAACTTACACCCCTCAGGACTTTTTTCCACAGCCCTAGGGCCTAGGTAATTTGAATTTTGGACTGGAGAGTTTCCACAAAAGAAAAGAACGGGTACATCATAGCAGTATCCGACCTGCCTGGCTCGAACAGGCGACATCAAGATGACAGGGTATCCATTACAGTCTTGCGCTCTTCCAACTGAGCTAAGGTCGGTGATTAGCTGCAGTACAGGCTGCTACTACAATCGCATTGCTTGGATCAGGTCAAGATCGAGTCATCACATCGCCGACATCTTTCTTGCCTATATACTTAGCATGACCATCACGAAGATCTACGTGGTACGCCACGGAGAAACAGACGCCAACAGACAAGAGATAGTCCAGGGGCAACTGGACACGCTGTTGAATGACGCAGGCGTAGATCAGGCGAAGATGGTGGCGTATGCACTGAAGGCGGTCGAGGTCGATATGGCCTTTTCGAGCGATCTGAGCCGGGCCGTCAAGGTGGGAGATCTACTGCTGCGTATGAACGGCTGTAACGAGGATTGTAGACAGCCGAGCTGATCATGGCGCACCACTCGGATGTTGCGATCCAATATAGAGCCGAGTTGCGAGAGCGGGTACGGTACAGTGCAATGACCGCTGCAAGGCACTGCCAGCTGATGATACGCAGCATCTGGGTGCTCTGCAAGGCAAGACGTACTCGCAGAAGCGGGCTGCCGTCAACATCAATTCAGACCCGACAGCGGAATCGAGTCAGGCCTTTACGAAGCGAGCATTAGACTGGTGGGACAGCCTGCTCACGGCCACGACTTCGCGGCCTGGCGTGGCACCTGTGCGTCATGTCCTGGTGGTGTCCCATGGCGGGTTTATTAGCACCCTGGTCAAGAGTTTATTAGCGCATAGGAAGATGACATGGTTGGACGGTCCGGACACCGGCAGAGCCCTGTGGACGTGCTTGAACTGCTCAGTGACGACGATAGAGATCACCGCAGATGTTAGTGGGAAGAGCATAGCCAGGCTGGTAAAGTACGGGGATACAGCGCACTTGGACGGCAAGACCGCACTCGTAGACAGCAATGTAGACATCCAAGCGTAGAAACTGGCGAATCATAGATTACGTGAGAACACTGTACCCTCGATCACCGATCGAACCCTACCCGGCGCGCACAGCCTCGCCACCATATACACTCAACACCGCTCCTTTATCGACGCTTTCCCACCTGTTGTCTCTCCTTGCCTCTCCACCACCATGTCGCCTCCGCCCTCCGAAAGGACCCCTCTCCTTGACGCAGAGAACGGAAATGGCGTCACCTACGCCGAACCCCAACAGCCTCCAAAACCATTCGCGCAGCGCGCCATGGCATTGATGAAAGCAGAAAACGAGCCAGCTTGGGGCGCTTCCCTGTTTTTCTTCTTTCTAGGAAGCTACCTGAATGTACTCCTCGCATTCGTGCCGTTGAGCGCGGTAGCGCATTACTCCAACTGGGACGCGGCGCTGCGTTTTTCTTTCAGTTTTATCGCCATCATCCCGTTGGCCAGGGTGCGTTTTGTGGCCATCTAGTGTGTCCATACTCTGAGAGATTGATTCTAGCTGCTCGGGCTAGCCACAGAACAGATGTCATTCAAGCTGGGCCAAACGATGGCTGGATTGCTCAACGCCTCGTTCGGCAATGCTGTTGAGATTATCGTCGGTATCGCCGCGTTATTGCAAAGTGTGTTGATCTGCCGTAATTGCTACCACGCCCGCGCCTCATTTCTTGCATCCGTCAGATGAAATCGTCATTGTGCAAAACTCTGTGTGTCTCTGTCCACCTTCACCCGAGTATTCCTCGTCCGACTCACGCGGCGATGCAGATGCTTGGGTCTGTGTTGTCGAACATTCTACTCGTATTGGGGTGTTCCTTCGTCGCCGGTGAGTATTTTTGTCTTTGTCTTGGCGCTGGAGGCAGTGCTGATCAATTCAATAGCGGGTACCGTACAAAGCGAGAGCTACTTTCAAGCTACAGCTGCTCAAGCGTATGTTCTATCTATTTTTCTGCTGCTGGCGATCTGACCCGTGTCTGTTCTCAGTCAAAGCTCGGTATGTGTCAAGCTGCAAATAGAGAAGAAGACCCCCCGTTCATACTTCGCTGTAGTTGATGACCCTCTCATGCATCAGTATGCCTTCTTTTCATTGACCGCAAGACTCCGTTGATTTTCTGCTGTAGCTCTCATCATTCCAGCTGCTTATCATAGCGTCAAGGCCAACACATCGTTGCTGGATTCACTAGGTATAAACAGTCTTACGGGGTTGGATAGCAGTAATAATGTTTGGTTGGACCTAGACCCAGCAGGAATGGATGGACTATTGATCATCTCCCGTGGTACTGCGATCTTGTTGCTGGGAATGTACATCGCTTTCCTGTTCTTCCAGGTTTGTGCAATAATCGCGCAGATATCACATACTTATACTTGCCTAGCTGAAAACCCACAACGATCTTTTCACACCTCAGCCACCGACTGACCAGGAGCTCGCAGCCGGGAAGCCACCACTTCCCGAGCCTGAAGACCCTTCCATGAATATCGTGTCCGCCGGAGTTTGGTGGGTGGCTCATACCTGCTCATCAACCAAGTGTCATTGAACTCGCCCTAGCTTACTCTTCAGCACTGTTGTCACGTCGTTCTGTGCTGATTATCGTAAGTGCTGAATTTAGCCATTATAGAGCTTACCTTATATGGTTCCCAGTCGTCGCCTCCATCGAGGAATTTGCAGAGCGATATTCGATCCCAAAAGCTTTCATTGGTCTTATCCTGCTTCCGATTGTCGCCAACGCCGCGGAACATGTCACCTCTGTTTGGATGGCCTTGAAAGGACAAATGGAGCTGACAATCGGAATTTGTGTTGGCAGCTCAATTGTACGTGGCGCGATACCGCAACTCAATAGTACTCGCCAGCTGACTCATGCTGTTATCAGCAAATTGCCAGCTTTGTAGTGCCTCTTCTGGTCATTGTCGGATGGATTTCGGGTCATGAGATGACGCTGTTCTTTGCCAACTTTGAGACCGTTTCGTTGTTCGTAGCGGTGTTCCTGGTCAACACGCTCATCCAGGACGGAAAATCAAACTACATGGAAGGTCTTATGCTACTTACACTTTATCTTGTCATTGCACTTGCGTGTACGTTCATTTTCCCTCTGTCTCCTTGTCTAGTCCTGACACTTCGTACAGTCTGGGTCTCATAATTTTCGAAATCTCCTGCTCACCGTATACCCTTTTTCTCCGTCTGCGCAGAGTGCATACTCATTTTGCCATCTGACCTGTCGAGAAATAGCAATGTAGTTTCTCAAATTATGTTTCCCCGGAACGTAGGGACTCGATTTACGATGTACTCTACTTAACACCCATCCTGTATCACTCTCCTATCTTTTGCGCGTTGCTTCACCTACAAAATCCTGATAATATACTCAGCTGTTTAATCTTGTCGTCCGTCCAAGAGTGTTAGTATTACGATCGACGCAGGTGATTACCGCGTTTGTCTCTTTCATTGCACCCATCAACATGCCCTACAAATTATCAGCGACACTGACCGCACATTCTTCCGATGTTCGTGCTCGTCGTGGCCGTCGGTGACGAAGCTGACGTCTCACAGGTGCGTGCCGTCGTGTCGCCGACCGACGACCTGGTCCTCTCTGCGTCGCGAGATGCAACTGCGATTTCGTGGCAGCGGACGTCATCCTCATCGTCCTTCACGCCCGAGACCGTCCTGAGAGCGGGATCGCGCTACGTGAACGCCGTAGCGTACATTGCCTCGTCGACAGCGGGATCCAAAGGTGCGCTTACGAATCCCGCTCGTTGGGTGCCCGTGCGCTAATCGTGGCAGGGTACGCCGTCACCGGCGGGCAGGACACCGTCATCAACGTGTTCTCCCTGGATGCGCCGCGGGACGATCCCGATTACACGCTGCTGGGCCATTCGGAGAACGTGTGTGCTTTGGACACGACAGCGGGCGGGACCATCATCTCGGGGTCGTGGGACAGGTGTGTGGATCCCCTCTGGCGTCGATTGCCGCGACGGCGCCTGATTAGAATAGGACAGCCAAGGTGTGGAAGGGCTTCCAGCTGGCGTACGACCTGCGCGGTCACGAACAGTCGGTGTGGGCCGTGCTTGCCGTCGAAGAGGACCAATACATAACCGGTTTGTCGCTGGCCACAATCTCGTAGAACTCATTCATTCTTGGATCATCACTGCAGGCTCGGCCGACAAGACCATCAAGCTGTGGCAGCAGCACAAATGCATCGCCACATTCACCGGCCACCGTGACGCTGTTCGGGGACTCGCGCTTGTACCCGATATCGGATTTGCATCTTGCTCTAATGATAGGCATGACTCTTCTTCTGTGTCGGTGCATGTTCATTGAATCTTTCACAGCGAAATACGCGTCTGGACTCTTGGTGGAGATGTCGTGTACACTCTGTCTGGCCACACGTCTTTCGTATACAGTCTCTCGGTCTTACCAGGCGGTGACATTGTTTCTGCTGGCGAGGATCGATCGGTGCGCGTATGGAAGGACGGCGAGTGCGCCCAGGTCATAACGCATCCTGCCATCTCGGTATGGGCGGTGTCTTCAATGCCAAATGGTGACATTGTCAGTGGTGCAAGTGACGGTGTCGTTCGAGTATTCAGTGCCTCGGAGGAAAGATGGGCATCTGAAGGGGACATCAAGGAGTATGATGACTTGGTAGCGAGTCAAGCCCTACCGACGCAACAAGTTGGCGATGTGAAGAAGAGTGACCTGCCTGGCCCGGAAGCACTGAGCACGCCTGGAGATGCACCAGGCAAGGTCAAGATGATTCGTAACGGTGAACTTGTTGAGGCCTACCAGGTCAGTCATCTTCACTTGTGAAGGCAGTCGGGTCTGAAACAGTCCAGTGGGACGCGACATCCTTCTCGTGGAAAAAGATCGGAGATGTCGTAGATGCTGTCGGACAGGGTCGGCGGCAACTACACGAAGGCAAGGAATACGACTATGTATTTGACGTGGACATAAAAGACGGCGTTCCTCCTCTGAAGCTTCCATACAACGTCACAGGCAAGTACAATCAATCATCGGAGGCATGATGATGACCTGCTACTCTAGACAATCCTTTCTCCGCTGCTCAGCGATTTCTGGAACGCAACGAGCTTCCACTGACCTACATAGATGAAGTTGTCAAGTTCATCGAAAAGAACACTTCCGGCGTGAATCTTGGGACCGGCGGCGACGACTATGTGGATCCGTTTACAGGTAAGCGATCCAGTTGTGCATACCCAGACGGCCTGTTTTACTCTTCTCGAGGAGCCTCAAGGTACAGGAGTACGGCTGCGCCAGCATCAGGTCTAGCCTCTTCGTATGTCGACCCATATACAGGTGCCTCGCGTTACACTGGTACCCCTTCCCCTTCGACTACCCAGCAATCGAGTGACCAGTACATGGATCCATTCACTGGCGCTTCGCGTTATTCTGGCGCGTCGAGCATTGCGCCGAAACCAACCCCAGCCCCGCCCAAGTCATCTATCTTGCCAGCAGTAAGTCATCAAGTGCGTCCGGACAATGGCGGTGCTCTAATGAGGAACCAGGCGACTGTAGTGACATTCAAGCAAGCCAACGTCGCGGCCATGAAAGGCAAACTTTTCCAATTTAATGCTGATCTAAAGGATGAGATTGTGAGTCCCTTCCGGTCGTGTCATTCATGCACAATAACAATGCCTCCGAAGTCCACCTCATCACTAGCCATGTACCCTCAAGAAATATCCTCCTTCGATGAAACCTTTGTCTATCTATCGAGTGTCACCCCGACCTCAAGTGGTCCTTCGCTTCTATCAGCCTCACACGCTGAGGCACTGATAGGTATTCTGGATAGGTGGCCACAGTCTCAGCTGTTTCCAGGTCTGTTTTTGATGTAGCTCTAACCTTTGCTCACTTTGCTCACAATTCGTGGTGTCTGTCATACAGTTATCGACCTGAGCCGCCTTGTTGCCGGCTTTTGCCCTGAGGTATTCCAGACAACGGAGCTGAGGACCAGTTTCTTGAAGGCGCTGTTCAAGGCGTGCGACTGGGGTGTTGCCGTGTCCGGCGCGAATAAAGCGCGAGACACGAACGTGCTACTTGCATTAAGGGTGTTGGCCAACTTGGTCCAAGCTGATAGTGTGGCTGTGGATGAGGTCCGTGTTGGGAAGTCAAGAACGCTGCCACGTGAAACTGACCAAAGCCTAGATTCTATCCGCAATAGATAGACTGCATTTCGAAAGCTTGAATAAGAACCAACGACTCGCGCTGGCTTCGTTACTATTCAAGTAAGCATCACTTGACGAGATCGCAGATCTTACTCATGCGTGTTGTACAGCCTGTCTTGTGTGGCGTTGCGGAAAAACCTCTCATCGCAGCAGGCAGACCAACACGTTCATCTCACCTCGAGGGTATGCCGTTTTTGCTCGCCATGAATGATGCAGAAGTTTTGACTACTTGTCTAGTTCCTATCATTGCCGGACAATGACGTGGAATCTACCTATCGCTCCCTAGTTGGGCTTGGAAATACTGTGCGTTACACACTCCCTCGTCGACGGCGATGGACTGACCACTCCACAAACTTCAGCTCGTCGCTCTCAAAAGAGCAGGCACTGGGGGCTCTCAAGCTGCAACGGTCTTGCCTGTGATTCAGCCGCTATCTGCAAAGATTTCAGATGAACGCGTCCAAAATGTTGTACAAGAGATTGGGGGCTTGTTGTAGAATTGAGAGTCGTAGACGTTTACTTCTGGATTTTTTGGTGGTGACGAATTGATATCGATGACCTGACACGTTGCAGTACCACTCACCTACGATGAGTAAGTCACGACATTTGAGATTCTGTATGATCAGTATCGTTGCAGTACGATCAGCTAGAGTAGAGCTGTCGAGCAGTACAAGGTCGTTAGCGGTTGGGGCCACTTACCTTACTCTGTAAACCAGCCACGACCATAGGTAGTCATGTTAGAACGTTAGAAACACAGAAGTGCCTCACACCAACCAACGCTCACACAAAGCTCATGATTGCACGAAGAGCGGCGTACCCAATGAGGTAATTACGATCAATTGATCAGGGTTCGATGTTTTCTTCAATTTCAAATTGTGTCGATCGTCGTTACGCTTGTCGTCCATGAAGATCACGGCTCAAAATGCTGCAGCCATCCTAGGTGCTGGACCTGCCTCCATAAAGAGCACCTTGTCGGAACTCTTCAAGACACTTCTCGAGCCCAATCAAGATGTCAATCTGATAAGCGTCTATCTCGTAAACGACTTTCTCTTTTACTCGAAAAGTCACCCTAAAACTCATTCATGATATCTTTCAGATCCGCATCGAGAAACGCTGTATGCAACGCCATAGCCAGGTTTCCTGGGGGGCTAGTACTCTTGACTGGTTCGAACGTGCCGCACATGAAGCTGGTATTGTGAAGACCATGATACAACTCGCCAAGGATGCCCGGGGCGATCATGCCGTTCTCTTCAACACGGTGAACGCTCTCAGCTCCCTTGGTAGCCTCGTGAAGCTCGCCAGCCCTACCGAAAAGCTCGTACTCTGTCGAGAATTTGTGGCACAAGGTGGCCTCCGACTGTGCCTGGACAAAGTGGCTCTGGATTCAGGAGTCCTCTGCATGCAGCGCCACGCTTCCCTCACGTGCTTGCTCGCATTTGCCAGCGACGGCTATCTAGGGGAGCTTCTCAGCACGGAGCAGACGTCCGAGCTCATGGTGGCGATGTGTCGGTACATCCTTTCTGGCCCTGCTCTGCTGACTGAACAAATCTTGGATCCGGAGACGACGTTCCAGAGCTACTGCTTCTTCAATCAACATGGGGTGAACATTATCTTGTGTCTATTCATGGATTTCTCACTGGTGCACTCGCATTACCTAGGCCCCCCCTGCACAGTCAGCGCGTTACGCTTCGCGTGCCTACGCGATGACACAGGAGAATGCGTCCCGCGTCGTCCATGGCCTCCTGTGCCGACGCAATCCACCTGCCCAGCGCTTCAGGACGGACGTCTTGAAGCACGACACCGAACTGGTTGATCTGCTTTTCGAGTGTCTCTCACAGATACGTCCAGAGTGCTACCCTGAATCTGATCTTGTATCTATAATATCTGAGGTCCTGGCGATGTTCTTTGGCGGTTCTATTCTTGTGGTCAACGGACTCGAGACCAAATTCGCCAATGTCGATCTAGCGAAGGAGCATAAGACAGACAGGCAGGCATTACGAGAGGCATTGTCACTCCTTCTGTCGCGCTCAGGCTCTATCAACACTCTTGTGATAGCTTGGCTGAATTTAGAGCAAGAGAAGTGGCAGACGATTCACAAGTGCATTTTACTTTTCATGGCTTCGCTCTGACTCTGACATGGTGCCACAGAAACTTCTATGCGGCCCCACTCAAATATATGGCTCCACCGCGTGAAGGTCTGGAGAATCTCCTGGATATATTTCAACATAGAGGTACTTCCGTTGACTGTCGATCTCAAAATGGTTCATCACCTTCTATCAGGTAATAGTCGGGCAGCAATGCTTCGAGTTGTTGCGACTCTCTCGGCAATTGTACCCAACGAGCTTTCGAACGACACCATATTTTCATTATTGCACATTGGATCGTCTGCGTCTCAGAAACTTTTTCCCATGAGCGCCATACGGAAGGAGAGCGACCAATACGACTATCTAGACCATAATTTCGAATCATTCCGAATGCCCTTGTCGGCAACTTGCACGGAGGAGAAATTCGATGCTCCATGCCAGATAGCACCAGAAGGCGTCCTGGGCCCCACAGTCTTAATCCGGCTGTTCACTCTCCTGGCGCAGAGGAACAAGCTGAACTCGTCTCTCAAGAAGCTGTCTCCCGGCGTTACAGGGACGACTCTCGCGGAGGTCAAGACTATACTCAATGAAGATGATATACCGAGATTCCTCAAAATGGCAATCAGTCGGGTAAAGGAACGTAGGGAGGAGGGTCATAAGCGGTATCGAGCTGAGGAAGAGCCTGATTATGCTGGCTTTGCGTACTACAGTGCGGCGGAGCTGGCTGCAGCGTTAGTCGCCTTCGATGATGTGACCAAGGGAAAGTGGAAGACGAGTCTGCCCGGGGCGCATGCGGAAGTGGTCATGTCGCTGGGTAATGCGGCTGAGATGGCACTTGGGCTCAACCAGCAGAAGAAAGCGCTGTTCTACGCCACTGCAGCAGTACAGTTTGGAGAAAAACTGGAAGGGACGGATCACGCTGTTGCAGCGAGCTATCTCGCCAAAAATCGGCGGCGTTTAGAAAGAGCGTGTGCGCAAACCTGTGGCGATTGAGTCACTTATTCAGAAGCCGGTGGTAACGAGTCTACATTCAGGAGACGTTGCAATTGACATCCGGCCTGCATTAGTGCTTCGAGGACTCGAGAATAAATTGTTTGACGCAACGCTCCAGGATCGCATTTCGAGATATTGGTAGAGTCGCTGACACGCTGTACCGGTCCATGCGGGACTTGCTTCATAAGACTGATAGGTCCCTGAACCTCACTAACGTCCGGTTGTATAGGTCCGTGCCGTGTAATAATAATAAACCTCGCTACATCGACGACACCGGGTTCGAGCAGACGCCGAACTCTTTTATGGCAAAGTCCTACGAGTGCGGGGCAAGATGATCTTTGGTCTGAATCAATGCTTTCGAAGGGAGCTAATAGCAAATTGAAGTTTCGATTTGCACTCTGGGGGAATGGACAGGAAAGATACAGATAAGGCGAGCAACGCCGCTGCAACGGTTGCAGTCTCGTACATTTGGATATGCACGCATGCAGACGATAGATCGGGCTTGTTATCAGAGGTACCACTGTTGCGCTTGCGGACCGAGGGGTGAGATGTACGTCGGACTCATTGAGCTGGCGGAATCATTGCTGAGCAAGATAGACCAGAGGTACTCGGCCCTTCTTCGCAGCCTCCTGAGAGATCGTCATTCGCCTAATGCTTATTGGTAGCAATCTAACAATGATGCAACAGGAAGTCAAAGCAGAACGACATCAACGTGAACATGACTGTCCGATTTTCTGGAATGTCTACCCCAGTAGCCAAGTTCATCGTGCCGCCGCCGCCGCCGCACGTATATCCTCGTCGGGAATGTAGCCTTCGTCCTTCATTTCGGTAGCTCATGCGCTGGCGCTGCTTGGGTGAGACGCGCCATCCCAAGTTGTTCGCTATCCACCTTGATGTATTATGGGCTTTCTTACGTCCAACTGCGTCCGCATTACGGGCTACTGCAGTGCTATCGCACCTTCGATGGACGCCTCACAGATGGTACCATTGGAAAACAGCGTCGCCCTTGCAGGCTTGAGATGACAGTTCACGAGTTTGCTGTTGGACGTTGAATGCAATTCGGTTTCATGAATGCGCTGCAGTGGACATGCCCGAGACTAAGAATACAAACGCACATTGCGCTTTCCAGTCAGAAGACCCGTCAGTCAGCACCTCATTCGTAGCTATAGGAAGGCGTTTACCTGGTCTAGACCCGAGTTATTTTCTTGCCTCATCCAACCCCCAGAATTACTCGAACTCCAACGTTTCCCCGCTCGAATCCCGTACAATCTTACACATCATCATTGACCTCTCACGCTATCTCTGATGATCACTTTGATGTCCAATGCCCTGACGAATAGAGGCGCGAGCTTTTGAAGAAGTTGGATAAGGCCCCAGACCCGCCTGAGAAAATTCCGTACGTATGTAGGGTAATCCTGAAATGGCAAGCCGTCGAATGACGTGAAGTTCAAGGCAAGTTTGACACACTTCCTCACTGTCTTCCATGATGCATGGATTTACAGATAACGGTACTCTCTCAGATTGCTTCCAAGCGCTGCAAACAACATTTCGTCCGACGCATCAGAGCAGCAATGCAAGCAGTAGCGCAGTCCTCTGGCACCCTTTGCCCTTTTTTGAAGTACTTGTCTTGCATGGCAGGCATTCACAGAAAGATTCTCCCGCGCCATTAGCCCTCCACTAGTATACAGCAGCGTAATCATGCCATTATCGTCTCCACATTGAGTTTTGACCCGTTTGATGCATCTGTGTCTCGACAATCTCAACAATAGTGGCAAGGTGCGTACTCACCTCCGTGTAAACCGCGAAATGCCATACACTGCGTTGAAACTGCGAAGGGAAATGCCATACCTTCTTGGGCCGTTGATCCGGGATCAAACTGCGATGGCGCGAACGTTTTCAACTTTTGGTTTCTCACTCTACTAAGCTCTACTACTAGTGGCTATCTCGTGGTCTAACGTCCAGGATGAGTACCGGAAACAGTTTCGGTGCCGAAGAGATATATTCTCGCTCAGCTGGTGTCTTCTGAAAGAGCTAGCAACAGGCGGAACATGGTCAATGGCCAAACCCGGTCACCGGCTCACTGGGACCGAGCACTGAGCAGGAAACTGAGTGGTTCACGGAATTGTGCAAGCGGGGACGCGTCAACTTGAATCAATCGAGATTTCAGGAAAGCTGACATCCAGGCATTTGCATATCGCTTCATTCACCTCATACCCCACGCCTTGCAGAAACGGGGGCTGGGACCCAATATATCCCCGGTTAAGCTTTGGCAGTCCTTTCGCTAGTATATAAGGGCACTGAACACTCGATGTATTGCAACAATGGCCACCACTTCTGTTACCACCACTGCTCTCGAGGACTCCAAACTTACCTACAAGTCTGGAAAGCCTCTCGCTCCAGTGCAGGACAAGTCGGAGCTTCCTGTTTTCACTCCCCTTCCTTACTCCTTGGCTGAGATTCGCGCTGCTATCCCGCCTGAGTTCTTCGTCCGTAACACGGCGTTGGGCCTTGCTTATCTTGCGCGCGATGCTGCCTTGGCTGCTCTCTTCTGGACCTTGGCCACTTACATTCCTTCCCTTCCTAACCCTCTCTATCGCGGCGCCGCTTGGCTCGCCTATTGGTGGTTCCAAGGCTTGAACTTCACCGGTATCTGGGTCATCGGACATGAGTGTGGCCACGGTGCCTTCAGCCCGCACGGCTGGGTCAACGATATTGTCGGCTTCATTACCCATACCATAATGTGGACACCCTATCTCAGCTGGAAGATCTCTCATCACCGTCACCACATGAATCATGCCAGTATGGAACGTGACGAGGTGTACGTGCCCAAGACGCGAACCCGCCTCGGCATTCCGTCCAAGGAAGTCGAGAAGGAGCAAGGGATCGACTGGGAAGAGTACTTCGGCGACACCCCCCTCTACACCCTGTACATGCTCATCCGTCAGCAACTTTTGGCCTTCCCTGCTTACTTGCGTATGTTTTCCGCTTCTTTGACGGCTTTTCCTTACTCATGCTTCGTCAGTGTTCAACGTCTCTGGCAACCCTAACTACCCGGCAAACACCAACCACTTCTCGACCAAGTCTATCCTGTTCACTCCCGCCCAGCGTAACGCCGTCATCATGAGCAACATTGGTATTGCCACCATGGTGTTCTTGGTTAGCGCTTCTGCTCGAATCTGGGGGTGGTGGAATGTTGTCTCCCTCTACGGCCTCCCTTGGTTGTGTGTCTCTCACTGGTGTATGTATTCTTTGGCCATAGTTCGCGGATCGCTGACTCTATTCCAGTCATCATGATCACTTATTTGCACCACACCGACCCGAAGCTCCCCCACTACCGTGGTTCATCCTGGTCTTTCACGCGTGGAGCTGCTGCTACGGGTAACTAGCCTTCAACAACCATCCCCGCGAATAACTTCTAACTACTTCCTTTCCAGTCGACCGGCCTTTCCTTGGTTGGCAGGGACGCTTCTTCCTCCACGATGTCGCTCACTATCACGTCGTCCACCACTTCTTCCCGAAGATGCCCTTCTACCACGGCCCTGCCGCCACCGCTCACCTTCGCGCTTTCATCGGAGAACACTACAAGTTCTCCGATGAGGGCATCTGGTCGGCACTCTGGAATTCTTACAACCAGTGCCAGTTCGTCGAGGATGATGGTGAAGTCCTTTTCTACCGTGACAAGCAGGGCAAAGCGATCCTCCGTGCTGACAATGAGAACTGAACGTGCCGTCATGAAAAAAACACCAATGTAGTTTCCCCTTTTCCCTCATCTCTATCTTTTTCTCTGGCAGGGCGTTCAGTGGGTGTGAAGGCAGCCGGGTCTAGCCGACCCCTTCACCTATGATTAGAACTACCTTCTTGGATTCAACAGCTCAATGTACCCTTGCGGTACCAAATGTACAAGTAGAACAATGAACAACCTCTTTGATGCTTTTGCCTGCAAGTCTGTGCCACACTGGTGCCACCGCCGATTGACTCAACTTGTTCGGACGCGATATACTCGGTTGGCAGAGATGCTTATGTGACGAGGAAGCAAAAATGGCATGCAGGGAACGCTACTCGATCGAATGAATGAACCCGACATGGTGGTAGTCTATAATATTGAAAGAGATCGATCATCAACGGCGCCAATGTTGATAAGGCGATCCTTAGACTAAGCCGATCTCTCTTGATAGTGATAGACCGCGGCTGATGGTGCGGTGCGGCGTCGTAAGATGCGTGCCTTCCCTCCCAGACGGTCTCATCCCTAGCTCGAACGTCGCCCTTCTGATCGCAAACCCCCGGCCTCTGATATTGTTACTCAGTACGCAGCTCCCGAAGAGAATGACTAGGAATTGTGATAACGGCCAGAGAGCGTCTATTCGTTGCCGATTTTGACTGAGACAACCAACCTGCGGCGCGAGTCCATCATGAATGGGACCCCCGATACCTCTGTCATCTTGTTTGAATGATGAGCTACATAGAGTAATGATAGCGCATACTCGTAGATATGATATAGATTTACACTCTGGGTCAGGTCATGACGCATAGTATCGTAATTCGTCGCTACTACCGTGCGGGGCAAGACAGCCGCTTATCCAAGCCAACTGCTCAATCTCCAATCATCCACCATTTCTCATTCTGGTTTTATTGCCGATAATCTTTCCCGTTGTTCGTAGCTAAGCATGCTCGAGATAGATCAAGCGGCGCTTTGGGCTCGAACAGTGTTTATGCAGAACATGATGAGGTGATATACAATCAGCGAAGGGAGAAGAGGGACGGCAGTCCAACAATCGTAGTCATACCTGATTGATCTAAGTCATAAGCTGCACATTCAGCAGTGACAAGCCGATCTGGACCAGATTCGTTGTCAGCTCTAGGACGATAACAGCCGGTTCTAAGCCACAAGCGCCCCAAATTCGAGGGCATTCATTGAACCTGCAGCGCTATAAGTGTACATGAACAGTTGAAGTTCAGGCCTATCAACATAATGGGATGTACGTTGCCCCAGATGTCGTTAACAGAGAAAAGATCTCGCGATATGAGAAGAAGGGATCAATACGAAGTCGGTTCGAAGCAGGTCCAAAGGCTGATGGTATCGTAACAATCGTCTCGTCCAGTTGTCGAAGGCCCCAAAACATCGCTAATTGCTTCCTAGGCGTGGAATAACATTCTTTCGAGCTCACGCAAGGCGTAGTGGACACACCTATAGTTGTTCAGTTCGGCTTTACACAAATTGAGGAGTACGATGGGCGTTGAGGCGGGCAGGAATTCATGGGTGCCGCAGTGGATCGCCCAGTCGCGTCAGCCCAAGATGGATCTCGCAAGAACTAGTTCGAGGGCAATGACGATTTTCCCTTCTCATCATCGAAGGCGCCCCAACTTCGACAGATATGCAGAACTATACTTGGAGCGATCCCTCGGTAGAGGTAGAAGGTTCCGTCCACTTGAGCTTCCATGCGAGGCGTCCATCGCTACCCATAACTGCTGCTCGACACTGGGAGCACCGCCAACAACCGGACATCTATGGGTGGCAGAGCACCCTTTCGGCAGGCATTCCGCCAGACTTGTCAGCAAGCCATCTAATAGCATTATGCCTCGGGATGCTCGAAAGCATGTCAGACTCAATCTCTGCCCTGCCTGTCTCACCAATATACTCGCCCCGATATCATCGCGCAACTCCTCACCTTTGAAAGAGGCCATGCCCTGCGTTCTATCACTTCCTCCTAGATGCTTGACGGCACTCTCACACACCCACCCTTCAATTACTTGCTGTCCTCTGTTCGTCGCGCCAGCAGCCGGCACGGCAGGCAGGATTAAACATCAAGCCTTACTGCATCAGATAGCTTTCATACATACCGCCCTGTTGCATCTCCTTCCTCATCAGGGTTCGTCCAGTAGCCAACGCTTGCTCTTCATACGCACTGAGGACGTGCGACTGTTACCTGTTTGATCAATGGACTCTCCCTTCATTGTTGATTCATTCATGCCTGCCGGCTCCTCCACAAGCGGTAAAGTTCCTTCGAAACGCGTCAAATTACGGAACCATATGTCCGCCGCGAAAGCGAAGTTTACTATCACTTACGATAATACAGTCCGCAACCAGGGAGCGAGTCCATGTGGAAACGCCGAGTCACGTCGGGTCGGAAGACGTACGACAGAGAATTCAGCGCTGTGGAAGGGCTGATAGCAGAATTGAGTTGACTTGGAGATCAGGCGGCAGAGCTACCTGGTTGTGAGTATATGTAATTGAAATCGCCGGGTTTCGTGCCCGGCGTGAGTAATTCGTGGGATATCGAAGCGGAATTGCTGTTGAGGATGGAAATGCAGAAAAGACGATCTTTACTTGACCAAGGCTGACTAGTGTAGCGAGATGGATAGTGGAGGTATCTTGTTGAATGGCAGGCATGATTGGGATAGTGTACGGCATGGCATCTGGGAGTTCAGTCTTCTGCCAAGGGTCCCAGGGTCAAAAGCGAAATTTATTGGTTTCAAAACGATTCTGCACGTTTATTTCGACTCTGGCACGGGATTCAAAAGGGTCTGCGACCTTTGAGCGACGTAACGCAAGCATGGAGAAGCGAGAAACATACCTGCTGTCCGCCCTGGCCATTTTCCCACTTCTGGTAGCGCAAGTTGGTAACACCGCGCCTTTCCGCAAGCACCCGCTTGTCTTCCTTCAAGGATAGGCGAACGGCACGGGCCGCAATCTGGCTGTATTTGTTGAATCTGCAGAAATGCCGAGCATGAGCGCACAAGAACAACGCAGAAAGACGGCAGACAGACGTGAAGACGTTGCGCCAGGTCATGGTGGTGGTCGGGAAGAGAGCAGAGTTGCCGGGACCTGCCGCATGCGGTCGCCACGTGAGCGCTATGACGCCGTTGCCATCACACTGCTCTTGTCTTTCTTCCACCATCATCTGCGATGGCCGGCATATCGTGGCACTATGTGCTTAAGTTCATCATTACCGGTGCGCACAACAAATCCACACCTTAACCTTCTCTGGAACGCGTGTATATCATGCAGGCGACGCGGCAGTGGGCAAGTCCTCGCTCCTCATTCGCCTCACCGACCAACGTTTCCTGGCCAATCCGGATCCAACGGTGAGAAGCTAATTAACTGGACCAAAATCTGTGGCTCACATTTTGAGATCAGCTGGGAGTTGAATTTGGCTCGAAACTTATAACAATAGCGGAGGACAACAAGGTTATCAAGCTGCAATGTCTGTCTGCCTGTCTATGAAGTGGCGCGCCCCTCACAGATTCTACCAGGCTGGGACACTGCTGGCACAGAGTCATTTCGATCTATCACCCGTTCTTATTACCGTGGCGCCGCCGGCTGTCTACTCGTGTACGATGTTACCTCGCGCAAAAGTTCGTCGCTGTCTCATCGCAATGTCACCTTGCTCAACTTCAATAGGCTTTGACAACGCCCGCTCATGGCTGAAAGACGTACGAGAACACGCCGATCCACATCTAACATGCATCCTCGTCGGAAACAAGGTCGACTTGTGTGAACGAGATCCCGAGAAACGACAGGTTTCAACTGAGGAGGCGGAGCTATGGGCGAAGGAGGAAGGTCTACTCTTTGTCGAAGCGAGTGCCAAGTCTGGGCGGAATGTAGAGGACGCCTTTGAGCAGGCCGCAAAGGACATACTGGACAAGATCAAGAAGGGTGTATTCGATGATGATCGTGTAGGTCCCACTCCAGCCTATTGAATCAAATCACTCATGTCTTTCTCCAGTCTCCAGGCGTCAAACTATCTAAACCAAATCCTAGCAATTTAGCCCTCGACCAAGCCCACGGCAAGTCTAATTGCTGTTCATGAATCTCTTTTATGCACGGACGGATAAATAATGGAAGTTGTATCGAAGTGTTGTATGTTATGTATGTTTGTCTCAAGGTCCCTCTTTGTCTCTCGCCAGCTTATTCTCGTCTGCGTAGATTTTATCACCAGTCACTCGCGCTTTGTCTTGGCTACACACGTTTAATATCGTTCCATTCACTACCCCTATCATGCTAGACGATAATTATTGCACTTGGTCAGGCCGCAGGTGACATTCTGATTTGGCAAGTAGCGGAGACCATCGAGGCAATCGGGCCGACTGGTTGCAATGCCTCCGCCGAACGAATAGCCGAACGACGAAAATGCGTAGTGATCATCTTTGGAATAGACATCACATCTCACATTCTACTAGCGTTCTCGAAGGGCCAGTGAATGTGGGCGCTAGGTGTACACCACTCTTCTCATCCAGCATGCTTAGCCTTCTTTCCTCGACTTCGGCAACGTTGACCGACCAAGCGAACGACTGTCTTCGTTACCGAAGCTGGATTTCCAGGCTAGTCTTGCACTGCTTGATCATTCTCTCTCCCCGTGTACTTGATGGAATCAATGTGATCATCATCTCAGCTCGACAACTTACTGTATGACCGGCATGTAGATGATGTTGGAGTGGCAGACACTATAACACTTGCTACGCATGGGGGTTTCTCCACGTCTTGGTACCACTGGATTCGAGTCGATTGACTTTCAAGATAGCCTCTGGTGCCAGGCGCCTCCGCTGAATTTGGAGATTTACAAGTTCAGAAAACTCCAGGTTCATGAACATCGGAAAATAGTGAGTACTTCTGCACTCAGCAGGACTCAGGACCAGCAAAACACTGCAGGGCCAAAGACTTTTTCCTGGTTCCACTACCCTAGGCTCTAGCCAAAGTTTAGTCAAGTCAGAAGCAACTTCACTGTTCACAGTGTTCAGAGTCCAAAGTCCAGACTCCAGAGTCCAGACTCAACTTTCAAGTCTGCGACGTTCGTTCTGCAAAAAGCTAGAGGACTGAAAATGCATTAGCGGGGAATCGAACCCCGAACGCGGCCATGGGAAGACCGCATGTTAACCATTACACCACTAATGCGCTGACATGTCTTTACTCTTAAGCCAATCATTATGCAACCTCAACGAGAGATGGCCTTACGAGCACCCCCACAGGGATATGACAGCACCATACTCATACGCACGGTCCTCAGACTTAGGTACTCAGGTAGGGATCAGGATCAGGATACCGGCATGGGTTCAAGTCTAAACGTTCTGAACGCCGACGGGCGTGCATCCCGGTGAAGCGACAACTTCAAGCGAGTCACCCGGGGTTCGGATAGGCGCGCATGATGCACTACAACTCTTCTACACGGTCCCTGCATACGTTGAAGGCGGGGTGAAGGTCAGAGTCGAGGACACGACCAAATACCTGGTCTTCCCGTGTTATCCTGGATTCAAGTTACACAGCATCCTTTGTTTGAGGGCATCAGCGTGCAGTTCAGTGAGTAGATCTGGTAGCGTAGTGCTCTACCGTATCACTAACGTCCGGCGATCTGTGCTTGTGGTGATAGGACAATACTGAAACGTTCGAAATGTACACAGCCAGACATTCGTTTTGGGAGAAAGTTGCCGCACAAGAAGGTGCCGGTCCGGCAACACTCGATGTTGCCCTTTCAGCGTCGCTGAGGTTAGGGTTTGAAGGTCCGGTCCTTAGGACCGGTAAAGACCGGTGGACTGGACCGGACTGGACCGGTCACATGACCAGTCCAAAAAGGACCGGTTCATGATTTGGACCGGTCCCGGTCCTAGGTCCTATGCTAATTCAAAAAATTTCAGGACCGGTAAAGACTGGTCCAGGACCGGTTTGGACCGGTCTACTCAGGGTCTAATTAGGACCAGTTAAATGTCCTCTAAAATGGTCATTATTCAAGTTTTCATGACAAACTTACCTCCGCTTGTGTAGTTTCATGGTAAACTTACCTTGGCTTATACACTTGTATATTAAACTTAGCTTTATTTCTTCTCTCATAATCAAAGATCTCATCTTATAATGACTAGAATACATTATGAAGTCCTAAGTAATCATAAACTTAACTGTTGTATACTGTCTGACAAATATGGCAAACTTGTAATGTGGTAAACTTACCAAAAAAAATTGTGAAAATATAATTTTGAGGTGGTGATGGTTTGAACCGGTCCTGGACTGGTTCAGGACCGCAGACCGGACTGGTTAGGACCAGTTTTTGCGGTCCTAATCAGTCCGGTCCTCAGTCCAGCCAAATTTGGCAATTTGTTGGACCGGTCCGGTCCCGGTCCATGATCTCAAAGGTCAAAAGACCGGACCGGACCGGACCTTCAAACCCTAGCTGAGGTGACTCATTGGCAAAATAAGAGACCGTAACATTGTAGTACACAAATGAAAATAACATTCGCCCTCCGCGACCACAATCTGCTTTCTTGCAACCTCGCCGACAGTAACATTCAGACGAGGACTCGTTAAAACCGCCGAACATGACATCAGGTCTCGATCCCCAGAGTAAGTAAAGATGTCGTAAAGACTCGCATTCGACCTTGCTCACAACCATCATCAGTCTGGAAGGTCATTCGCCAGCACAATGAAGACTATGTTATTTGCCTCATATGTGACGACGAGGACGACGAACCTACCCGCCGCCTTCGGCACCGTGAGCGCCATAAAGCCTCGGACAACCATCAGCGCAATGTTCGTGCCCGTGCCCGTCTCCATTCGACCATGCCAAACTCTTCTGCCCACGCCCACTCATCAACGGTTACCGACCCTATGGCCTACCTCGATGACTCTCCTGGGCCATCGCAGTCCGATGCCAACTGGGAAAGTCGGGTCCGACTGATGGACAGTGGCATGCGAGCCATATTGGGCTCGCTCTATGATACATTCAGTTTGCCACTCTGGGATGTTCCTGAGGGTACAGCTGAGGGTACAGGAGCAGAAGCCACACCGGATTTCACTCATGAAGCTGACCAGCGGTTCTGGAATATGCTCATTGTCTCCGATGAGCAACCTCAGATCTTCCAGCCTGACGTTCAACGGGAAATGGCCAGCCTTGTCGGGAACTTACTCAACATCAATTCTGTGGGAGAGCGTGCGGACTCCGATATCGATGCCCCTTCCGATTCTGAGTACGATTCTGACGAGCCTCTTCACGAGATTCCAGATGACGATCTCTGGAATCCTCATGGTAGACCAGAGCGCGATAGCAATAGCACTCGAGACGACTCTCATTGTATGTATTCCTTGGCGCCTCATTCCAAACTCCGGCTAATCAACGACATAAGGGTATTCAACGACTCCTGCCGACGGAAGTGATCAACAAGGGCGCAAGCGCGCGCGAGCATCCGAATCAGAGCCGGACTCACCGGAATGGTATCCCTGGAAGGACAAAATTGTAAGATATTGTGGAACCCTCCTGCGCATGTACTCACCGATTCTAGACATGTACCTTGGACATTTTGATGCATCTGCCACGTTCTGTTTTCTCTCAGCGTCAACTCGACCTTTTTCTCTGGTTACTTCGTGAGAATGGCGTGGACGATGTACCCTCAGTTCGGAGCATGCAAACTCTCAACGAGCGTCTTCAAGAGCTCTGTGGCATCGAGACGATCATGTATCAGGGCGCCCATGGTAACGTCTACTACGTCAATAATCTTGCACAAATTGTTGCCCAGGCGAGTTTCATCACCTTCCAGTGGTCGGTCTCTGAACATCTTGATGTAGGAGATGGCCAATCCTCGCGTCCGCCCTCACCTCTCTTTCTATCCTGAGGATGACGGGAAGAAGCTGTCAGAAGCAAAGCATGGTCGGCGATGGCACGATGAATACCCCGATGACCTAGCGCCACCCATGATTCGTTATAACGGGGCCGATTACTTTCTCTATGAACCTACGCCTCTGATCAATCATAGCGAAGAGTACGCTGTGCCGTTCCGTTGGTTCGAACGCCAAGGATCACTCTTTGCGAAGTGCTGGAAGCTCGTTCCTCATCACTCTCGATCAGGATGGTTTGTGAAGAAGGATGTATTCGAGGTGCATCACACCCAACTTCTCATGAACTTTCCGGACTTTTGTGAGGGTTTCGAACGCTATAGCATACCTGATCCACGTCATATTCTTGGTATATCTTGTCAACTCGCTCTCTGATAACTTCTGATTGTTGAATTTCTCCTAGGCATTCTGTCCTCAACTGCATCCTTGACAGTCACGCCATGGACACTTACGGACCCTACCAAGGGCAATCGCTGGCGTGCGCTTGCTCATGGCCGTCGTGTCCTCGCCTTTCCGATATGGATGTACTGCGATGATACGTCCGGGAACGTCTCGAAGAAGTGGAACAAACACAACAGCTTTCTGTTCACGCCGGCTGGTCTCAAGCGCTCGGAAACCCATAAAGAGTACAATATTCACTTCCTGTGCACGTCAAATTTGGCAGCACCATTGGAGATGCTTGATGGTATTGCTGACCAAATCGCGTATGTATCTCACTTCATCGCTCGATGTAGTCATTGAACCTAATGGTATCCACAGCCTTGCCGAAGAAACTGGAATCGACGCTTGGGACTGTGTCTTCAATGAAGATGTTCTGGTCATTCCGTGGGTGACAGCCCTCCTAGGCGACAACCCAATGCAGAGTGAATTTGCGTGTCATATCGGTCTTCGGGGAAAGTACTTCTGCCGCACTTGTCGGGCAATGGGAAAGTCTCGAGACCGAGGAGCCGCTCACAGTGGCACAGACGACCCTGGAGGTATCGAGGAAGATGACGAGGAAGAAGGAGATATCAGCGATGATGATGCGGATGCGGATGCCGTGGATCAGCCCAAACGACGTGCAAAGTTTGCCGAATCATTTGACCAGGTCAAGTCACGTATTCTTGAATTCATCGTGGTGAGTCCGCATCAATGTCACTGAAGATGTGAGTCTGAGACTCGGAATAGCCTGGACAGCCAAGAGTGGGCTCCGAGACCGTCCAGTCTCTTCAAGCCATGTTCAGTGAGGCCGCGTTGATTGGTTCGGAAGGACGAGTCAAAAAAATGCGAACGGCTGCAGGGCTGAAGGACACTTACCTTCAGTTCTTCCTGGAGAAGGTCTTTAGCTCACACAAGAAGCTTCGCAACCGTGAGCGGAAGGAGGAAGCTCTTCGATCATGCATCCAAAGCCTTCCCGATCGTATCCTGAGTCCTGTCTGGCGTTTGAAAGGTCTGTCCTCATGTCAGACACGGACATAATATCTACTCACCATGAGGACCAGGATTAGACCCTCATCGTGACACTCCGGTCGAGATCCTGCATGTCGTCCTCCTTGGCTTCATCAAGTACATGTGGCGCGACGTTCTCAAGGTGCAACTGAACAAAAAACAGACTAAACTTGACGAACTTGAGCATAAGCTCAGCTCCTTCGATACCTCGGGTCTTGGGATCTCACCGCTGAATGGTCATACATTGGTGAAATACGGTCTCTCACTCACCGGACGTGATTTTCGGGCCATTTCTCAGGTCGCACCATTCGTCCTTCATGGATTGATATCAGAAGAGTCCTACGAGACCTGGGTCTGTCTATCGAAGCTGGTCCCAATCATATGGCAGACTCAGATTGAGGACATTGACGCTTATGTGGTATGTTTGTTACGATGCATGTAACACATCACTGATCTATATATCGGTAGCAAACCCTCACCTCGGAGATTCACGCGTTCCTCATTCTAGCTGCGAATTGGACATCACGTTGGTTCAACAAACCAAAGTTTCACATTCTAGTTCATCTCCCAGAGCACATTCGCCGCTTTGGGCCTGCCATTCTATTCGCTACGGAAGCCTTCGAATCCTTCAACGCTGTCATTCGTGCCAAGAGTGTTCATTCAAACCGTTTGGCGCCATCACGCGACATAGCTCTTGCTTTTGCTCAAGGCAATCGGATTCGTCACCTCCTGAGCGGCGGAAAGTTTTGCGTCAAGCATGCCGATTCAGAACTGCGTCGACTTCGAAACTGCGGTCCCGGTCCTTTACGGATTGTGACTGCACCGAGCAGCACCATTGCTGAGTACTTGGGGCTTGCGAGCCCAGTCGTTGAGAGCGCAGGTAAGTCTACACTTCCTGAAGTCCTGAAACATGATGTAGACCAATTCTATTGCAGGTACATGCATCAATCACGAGAAGAGTCCGACTTCCTTTGATCAGACTGTAACCGGCAAGCTGTTCCCCGATCTTACGCTGCTGCCGTCAGCTGAGGACCAGCAACGAGTACGCTTTCAAGAGGCAAAAACTCTTATTCTTCACAATGGAGACCGTATTGGTCTCGGAGAGTATGTGATTGTTCGAAATGACAACTTTCAGAGTCAACACGATCTTGGCTATACTTTCATCGCTCGTTTAGTCGAGGTCCTGCGTGTCATACGTCCAGGATTGACATTTGGCGACATGGGTCGTCAAGTCCCAAGTTGCATTCTCGTGGAAATTGGCACCATATCATCGGTGCCGCTCTCTGCATATCACATGCCTTCTCTGTTACCTTCTGGTCGGGCAGTCTTAGTTGACTGCAAGGTAAGTATGCGTCACTTGATAGCAACGAAGCTCACGGTAGTCTCATCAGAACATCCTCGGTTCGGTCAATACCCCTCACAACTGTCTCGAGAACGCATGCGCACTGACTGGTACCCGCGAGGTATACCAGGAACGACTCAAGACAACCAAGACTGTCCCATGCATGCAACACCTTCATAACCCCGATTCACGCATCCTCAATATCACTCAAATGCACAACACCACTCATCTTGCATCATTTCGGGTTCCCTCTGCCTTTCGCAATTCCACAGACGAGGAACAGCTTATCAATGCGAGTGCTTTGAAGGAGGCCCTTTCTCAGGCCAAGGCTTCGAAGACTGCTGGTCCACGCAGCTTCAGCAGGCCGAACTCTCCCAGTTCACGTACTCGTGCTCCCTCGGTACGACCAGGAAGCAGTCTCGGACAATCTTCCTCTGCGGTTCAGTATCCCGGTAGCACATACATACGCTCACAACCTGTGAGCCGGCTGGCAGAACTGGACGTGTATAGCGGGTAATAGATATCATTATCGAACACTAGTAAATTGAAACAATGTTCGTCTACATGTACATCTGAGACTCGTGCATATTGGGGTCCAAAGCTGACAATCGATTATGATGATCAACACGCCGCGGAAGAGGGACTTTATGAAGCCGAAGGAGATCCTCGAGCTTTTGGTTGTATTGACGTTCTTCCTCCAGCTCGCTGCTCATAGTTTCCTCTGCACTGTATGCCTGCGCCAGCTTCTGTATGCAGTCCTGTTTGTCCTGCTCAAGTTGCCTGGCTTCTAGGACCATTGTCGAATGAACAGAGGCTAGAGCCTCTAGTTGAGCATGCAGAGTGCCAGTGACGATCTCATAAGCATGTTGCACTGCTTGCTGGAACAACTTGTCTGCTGATTTCATTTCGTGGACTATGACTGTAGTCAGCAAGCCCTCTATGCTGAGTTCGTTATGATAGGCACACACCAAGCGAGCATAGACCAACATCTGAGCGAACCTGAGCCTCATGTTTGACAAGGCCCGTGACGGCATCTGTGATTCTTGCTTTCGAGCTACCACCGGAAATATGGACACCACCAGAGGTTCGCACTGAACTGGGACTATCGCCTTGTGCAGAGAGTGTCTCGAAGAAGTCCCGCGCCTGCGACTCATACTCTGGCTGTCCGTCTTCGTCGTAACCTATTATGCCGGAATGTAGGACTCTCTCGTCGGGACTTGGAGTTCTGTCATGTCTTTGTGAGGTCCATTGTGCTTCCTGAGATTCAACTAGACCGGAGATCCACTGTGTCTCGGAAGCCTGACTGTCGAGCATGGCTCCCGGACAGTAAAGTCTGTGTAAGTCATCAATACATTGACGAAAAGTGTGTATGCTGACTGTATATAGGACACTTACTTTGCCGTGGCCCGAGCACCATCTGTCTGCGATGCACGCTTCAATTTTTTACGGAGAGGTAATGTATCTCTGTGTGAATGCTCAATAAAAACCCAGGATCATAATCTTATACGCACAGGGATATCTCGGAATCAGAAGGCAACTCGAATGGGCTCGAATCGCGCTTCATGGGAGATGGTCAACGGTGGTGGCAACAATAAATACAAACACTTTTGTGACTCTATACCACGATCACATCTCGTGGACTGGGCTTCGACCGTCTTGAGGTGTCTGTGTGCATTCAATCTCCTCTTCCCTGTCTTTTCCTTTGACATGGCACATCTCACTCCATACTCACCGTCTCCGGCACCACCACCTCGGCACCAGTCCCTTGCACCCAATCGTCTTCATGGTCCGGGACCGCATCGCTCTTCCAGCCCATATACTCCGCGCTCTCTGAGCCCGTATCCGCAGAGGTCATCATCCCAACACAGTTCACCGAGCTTGTATCCACCCACTCCTCATGGTACATCTACCTCAGAAAATTTGGACCGCGCGACCTCTTTTCCACCGCGTCAGTCCTATGAGCGCGAACTACATCGCTTTGGCGGCTTAGAAGACCCCAGTGTCCGCAGTTTCTCACCTCACAGAGAGAATCAACACTCTCCATTTGCAGGTCATGAGAGCGCAAGCTTCGACAGCATAGGCCATCTGTCATCCACTCATGGCGACAATCTTTCTCAGAGCCACCCAGCTAGCCGTCAGGACTTTACTGGCTCCGGATGGTCTACCACCTCCAACACACTGTCAGGTGCTCGGCAACCGTCTTCATCGTTTGACTCCGTGCCAGGTCTACATCAGCATAGCGGAATCACTACCACCACAGGAGCACCTTTCGGACAACCACAGTCATCCTTGGACTCATCTGTCGATGTGCCCTCTGCTGCCAGCAGCCACACTCCTGCGCCTCTCCTTCCCGTCAAATATGTCGATGCTGTAGCCAAGCAGAATCAACTCAATCCTGCCGATACCCAGCGCTTACACGGCTTTGTCGCGGTTTGTCTGTCTCTATGCGCCTCTCTTGCTTATACTGATTTATGTGTAACAAGACTGGAAGCTTGGGCTCCGAGCCACTGTCAAAAACGGACTTATCAACACGGACCTTGGAGTACGGCCTTCTGCTTCGGGTCAGCGCGCAACTGGCAGAGGTGTCAACCGCCAGTGGAACTACCACTAACGTTCAAGAAGACCTCAAGGTGCTGGCCAGTGCAGTCAAGAAGAAGTGGGATGTACCCAATGATATCAAGGTAGAGCCTCTTCATATTCACGTCATGCAGAGCTGACTCATGAGTTCAGATGTCGTGGCATGCCGAGGCATATAGCATGGTGTATGACACTTTGCGTACGGAACACAGGAAGATTGCGGCGGATCTCTTCGTAAGCTGTCTACACTTCACCCTTCTCTCATCTCATGTCCTATCAGAAACTTGTCGAGAATAACGCCGAAAAATATGATATCGTGCTACAGCTCAAAAACACTCAGACCAAGAAGACCATCAAGTCAGTATGTAATCGCGAAGGACGTGTTGCGAGAGATCAGTTTCGACGCGATGTAAGCCAGTACTCAGAAACCTTGACAAGGCTATTGATCATTCTTCTAGCTCATAGCTAGTGTCCACAGTAAAACGTTCAAGACCGTCGAGGAGTTCACTATGGCGTGTAATCAAAAGTATCTCGGACGTGTTGCCACGGACTCCATCGAAGCAAGATATGTATATCGGAACATGATCATAGTATGTGAATTTCCTCGTATAACATTGTATTGCCTCATGTTGTCTCATTGCTATTCTTGCTTTAGCGCCACTTCATTGTTACCCAGACGGATCTCCAAGTTGATATGGACGAGGATGACGAACAAGAGGATTTAGAGTCAAGCAGCAGCACTCAGAAGAAGAAACCGTCGTTCTGGGATCGCGTAGGACGCCACCTTCAACAGGAATTCAAGAAATATGGTGACCACTTCACGGACGAACGATGGAAAGTGTATGTCAGGCTCTTCTGACCAATTCCGTTTGTACTAACATGAATCACGAACAGACGCTTGGAAGAGTTGAAGGTCATTGAGCGTGCCGGGTTCAGTGCAAGTGCACTTTCCGCCAGCAGGTCGACTGAAGCTGGTTCCGATGGAGCAGCACCAATTTCGATTGAGAATCCGATGGACTACCTATCGTAGATATTGTCTCAAAAATGACTCCAACTCACCTTGGGGACACCTGGGGAGTGCAACTACTATCAGTCATACATATAGTTATCAGAATTTGTGGTTGCGCTGCCAATCAACAAGACCAGAACGCGACCAGAACACGCGAGGAGCAATCCAATTGACAATATTTGGCATTGTTATCTCCCGAAGGGAAGAGTCGGGTTCTATTTTGCTTTTGTCTCCAACGACAGCTGTGTCAATACTCGTCGCAAGGCGTGGGACCACAGTCTGTATCGTGTATTACCTGGGCTGCTCAACGTATGCTTCATTGTTTTATCTTGTATCCGGCTAAATCCACAGACTTCGTGGTCCTGTCTCCGACGCCGTGCCCCACGGCAGTACGACAGCTCTTTGCCATGCCAAGCTGTCCCCTAGATTGTTAGGAAAGTTCACGTAGGTATGACTTCTCGACACGCTCATCCTCTGACCAGCCACTCAGCTTGTCTTCTAGATCTGCTAAACTGCAGACCTTTGACAACTGACCCGACTGACTGCGAACAGTGCAGACCTGCGACAACCAACGACCAGCGCCAACAAGAAGAGCAGCACCGAGACAAGCCCTGCAATAACCTACATTGGCTCGAGGACTGCGATAACAAACAACTAGCACTGAGTCTGACTAACAACGAGCACCGGGACAAGACTTGCAACAACCTACCCCTTGAGGCCTGCGATAACAACGACCGGCATCAAGACGAGACCTGCAACGATACCCCGACTCGAGGCCCGCAATAACGGACGACCAGCACCGAGTCTGACCGACTACTAGCACCGAGACACTACCCAACTTGAGGCATGCGATAACAAACGACTAGCATCGACCTGCAACGATACCCGACTCGAGGCCCGCGATAACGAACGACCAGTTTGAGGCGCGCGAGAACCAATGGCCAGCACCGAGACCGATCCACAACCGGCGCCAAGCGAGACATGCAACAACCTCTTGAGACCCGCGATCACTCACAACCAGCGCCAAGACTGATCCACAACATGCGATGACTCACTGACGGCCACTACCAAGATACTACCTGCACCGGCCCACCTCGAGGCCTGCAGCAACAACGACGACCACGACTGTAACTGACAGCCATCATCAAGACACTATCTGCACCGGTTCACCTTGAGATCTGTGGCAACGACAACAACTAGCCCCAGGGTTTCTATATCTGCCGGCCCAGCTTGAGACCTGCGGCGACGATGACGACCAGCCCCAGATGCGACGACCAACTCCCGAGACCGGCAAACGACTAACGACCAGCCCCGAGATGTGACGACCGACTCCCGAGACCGGTCAAATGACTAATGACCAGGTCTCAACTGCAACGACCGACTCATGACTTGCGACGACTAACGAATGAACTTGGACACTGAGACCTGCGGGCGATCCCCAAACAACCCCGACTCGAGTACAATCCTGCAAGTCGATGCGATACTCAGCACTGGCGCTTGAGACTGGTTCAGCAAGGTTCACGGTGATGTCCTATTTTTTCTCCTATACTCCTCCCACAGTCTGACCGTCTGCTTGGTGCTTTTGATGTGTGGCAAGTCTCGCATCTTTCGGTTCGTTGATTCTGGCTCAATGCTGATCGCACCGTGCAGATGCAGCTCACTCTCGGCTCCCTTGGCTTCTCTCAGATTCATATTATATCATGTCTTCTATATGTTGTACTTGGTAGCCTTACAATGATCACATTGATTCTATAACCATTATGAGTACGAATAGGATTCAGACCGGGGAAGGGGTGCATTGTGCATGTATGCCCGGAGTGGGTTGCATTACACCTCTGCAGGAGGCATCCGTGAGGTGACTTCCTGATTCCTGGTCAGGTGCCAAAACCGACGGGAGTAACACTGCGATGCGACAGTGGCACTTACTCGTCACATCTCAAAATGGCATCATTTCGGCACCCCATATGCTTGCCTGTGTATGCGGTTCAATTGCCGCTGTACTGCAGACTGAAAGAAAAGAATGTACACCACGCTAACGAACCCCACTGCTGTAAGAGCAGCAGAAGGGAGATACGGAGGTGTAAACTATGCATTGCACCATTAATTCATCTCCTGCGAGGGCCTCACAATGCAAAGTGTCGACCACCGGTCGAATCGACACTAAAAAGAATGCGAGGGGATTTAAGTCTGAAGAGCAAAATTGATGGCGGCACACAAATATAAGCAGGGCTTTAGGGCAGGTCTCTGAGGTCGGCATTGGCCGATGATCTTCATGTCTGGAGACTCGAAGAATCAAACTTGGAAGAGACCCTCAACTCTGCCTCAACTCCAGGTTTTGTTCATGCCGTGAATTTCCTTCATCATACTCGCAAAACGTGGAAAAGACTGTTTATTCGACACAGACACATGAACATGTACAGCAAGTGGGTATAGCAGCAAGGGTATCAAATCACAGCAGGAGACACAGCAAGGAGGCAGAGTACAACGCAAGCAGGAACACCAGAGAGCTTATTCCGCCAGATCCACAGCGGGCGCGATAGAGACTTTGACCTTCTTCTTCGCTCTGGAGCCGTCTTCGTCACGCGAGCGCTTGAGGTCGGCATGATATTGAGTTTCGGCGTCTTGAGTTTGAGTATCTTGAAGAATGTGCCCAACGGAAAGCGAAGGCATCGGGGCCAACGAAGGTCTTACAGTGGCTTTCTGCAATTTACGCACTGAGAGTGCGATCCACAGTCAGACACCGCACTCACGGCTTGGAATCCCAGCAGCCGGCTTTCCGCATCTGGGTCGGGGTTGAAGTAGTCGGCGTACTCTTTCGACTGCTTCATCTGGAAGTTGAATACGAAGCGCGCCTTCTGAACGTTTCTGCGACCTTTCGCCTGCTTTCCTTTCCCCTTGACTTTACCTTTACCGCGAGCCCGACTTTCAGCGAAACCGATATCGTCGACAACCAGCTCGTGTTCGATGATAAAGTCTACATCCAGGTCAGTGGATAAGTTATTGACAGGAACAAAATCTTACTCTCGTTCTCGAGCCTCTTGAACAACTGCTTGCCGAGATTGCTTTCGCAGCCTATGAATGTACGATGAGCAGCATACAACATAGCCATCAACAAGCACAATACCCATCTCCTTTGTGAATTGGGCAGCCGTTTCCGGATTGAACTTCTCTGTCACCTTGATGGCTCGCCTAGCAAGAGGTCAATGTCGCATTGTTCTGGAGCAAGACGACCATCTACCTGAAAGAAGTCAACTCCCTGTACTTTGCGATCAACGTCGGGTACAGGCCAAGCTTGATCAATTCCCATGACGGATCTTCACGCAAACGACAGTCAAAGCAGATAAACTTGTCCGGCAGTCGCGAATCCTGTGCAGAGTGGTATCTGCAAGCCTTGTGCTCGTAAGATAATCATACAAATGGGAGGTCGACAAACCCCATGCACCTAGCATAGGGGAAAGATTAGCAAAGTGTCCATAATAACATGCGTAGTAGGGCATACCAAACGTGATACCAGCGCTCACAACCTCCCTCGCAGAAAAAACAGCAGTCGTCAACCTGGAAGAGGATGAGACCAACGTCATATATGCAAATCAGAACGCACGGTAGAGCCACATTCACACTCGACCACGTCGTCATTGACCTTGGCTCTCTTCGGAGGTTTGGGAGTTGGCGCATCAACGTCTATAACGTCCGGCCCAGGTGTTTGTGCCCCGAACGACTGTATACTCTCCGGAGGAAGAGAAGAAGAGCAGTGATGCACGAGTTGTGTCTCCATATCTGCATGTGAAGTTCAGTGCTCAACCTGGAGAGGATAGGTGAGAAGTATGCATACCCAGCATCTCAGAATCCTCGATTTGATCATCGCCTAGCGCCAATTTCTCCAACATCACAGTGTCGATATCCTCGTCCGCCGAATGAGATACCGGGCAAGGCGTGCCCAGTTCAGATGCAGCACGTCGTCTTGGGGAGAAGTCGAGGAGTCCATCCTTGAAAGGTGACGAACCGAACCCAGTAGTAGTCCTGCGATTGGGTCTAGGTGTCGGGGTGTGATCCACAGCTTGGGTCTCGGCAATCACTGGCGCATCTGCGTTCCTTCTGGGGACCTAGCAACATCATGAGGAAGAGACGCCAAGCAAGAGTAAGGATAGTCTACCATCTCGTTGAGGCTCGTAGGGGCAGACTGAGTGATACCTCCGAAAACAACCTCGTCGACTTGCATCATGTCGTTTGGGATAGGCTCGATGTCGCCAGCCTCATTGCGGACACCGATTGGAACCGGCCGAGCTTCGCTCTGCGAGCCCATCAAATGGAATGTGCCATCCTGTTGCTGAATGAAATCTTCATCGATATCGCCCTCAGCGTCAACATCAGTGAGTCCTTCCACGCCCCAGACAACATTCCTAGACTCTGCGTCCTCTTTCTGCTTGATGGCTTGCTCCACTCGAAGGGAGGCCTCCTCTGAAGGTGTCAAGACGACTGTGGCCGTGCGCTTCGTTGTGGTACCAGTAAACGGTGCGCTATCGTTTTCAGTAGACGAGGGGAGGTAGGTCGCTATAGATGTTACACTGACATTGACGCTGAAGAAACCAGTGAGATGTACGGTCTAGCGGGGAAATCGAAACGTACGCATGGTGGCCAGTGTCGACCTTGCCGATATTCCATCTATCCGGAACCTCGTCTAGGTCGTGGGTCATGAAGAACCACTTGTCCTTGTCAGCGTCGGCCGCTTGAAAGTGAGGTGGTTCATAATCGGATGGAGTGTCATCCGTGTAGAACATCTTGAAGGATGCAAATCGCCGCTCTATGCCGGTAATCAGCTCTCCAAAGGCCAGGATGGGTCAAGAGGCTATCTTACTTGGGAGGACGTCCATCTGTGTCATAGAGGTTATCAGAGTCTTCAGCAAGGTCTATGAAGCACGCGTCAAGGAGATCATCTTGAGGAACAGCATATACTCACCTTTACACTTCGTTTGACGTCCCGCAACGTGGGCAGCTTGCCCTTGCTAATTGCCTCTGCGACCGGATCCTTTGTTCGGCTTCGCAAAGGACTACCGTTGCCATCCGCGAGGGTCATAACAGGTATCGTGGCATTGGTGCCAGGCAATGTGTGGTACTGGAAAGTAGTCAGTATCCTGTTCTGCTGGTATTGGGCGTGACAGACCTGGAAATTGAAGGTGTATGCTTCGACGATACTGTGAAAAAAGATGAGGGGCTAGTAAACTCGGTGAAGAGATGCTCACTTGTTTGGATCTTTACTATCCTGCACGATAGGTGAGATGAAGGAGGGGGTCACGGAGCTGGGTACGCACAAGATACACAGCGAAGATGAATGTTTTGAGGTAGCTTCTTTGAAGTGCGTCAAAGACTCCATTCTCCTGGGCAGTTTGAGAGTGATTTCCGCAGGTAGGAGTTTACGCACCAGGTAATTCAGCAATCGGTCCGCTTCGTCGGTATAGCCGCGCGTCATCGTCTGCAGCCAACATTAGCGAAACACGAAAAGAAGCCTGAAGTCTGTGTGCACCATTATACGAAAGCTGTTGATGTTCTGCTTCATGTTCCTTTTGTGCCGAAGGTCCAACGACGAAAAGCTATCGGATGGGACAGCACTCGCGTCGTCGGACGTGACAAAGTGACCTAGAAACCTTTAGTCGACAGCTTTGAGCAAATATACGCGCATACTCTCGGAAAAGTTGTCGTTTGGGAGCAGATCCCTGCCAAGATGGACACTGATCAGAAAGCTTGATGGATAGCAGGGAATGTGCGCGCACCGCATGAAGGCAATGCATCCCAGTCCTGCCTTGAGCAGCGTCTGCACCGATGCCAAGCTCTGCGCCGAAGTGATAGCCTGCACTTCGGTCTTGTTGAGCTGGTTTTGCATGACGGTTAAGAGCAAGAAGGTGTTGTGACATGTTACATAACGCGTCGTGCACGTGCCACGCGTTTCTCAATCATCAATGTGGCGCCTCGCGTAGTTGCCGAGGAGAGGGCTTCGCTACTTTGTACATGCATAACCTGTGGTTTCATTATATAGCCTAGCATAATCTGCGTATCAAGTCAAGCTCATATGTCGGAATGCAAAGTCAACGCTGAGATAAAAACATACGCCACTTGGGGCTGTTATTGAAAAATCTGTCGATCCTCATATGGCCGTGGGCAGTGAAAGAGAGTAATACCACTAATGCTCATCAGGACCTTATGAGCGACGATCTGGCTAGTCATATCTGATCAATGGACTTTGGGAGATTGAAGCATCTGGCACAACTCGCAGTAGTGCATGGTCTCCCTCGCGCGCCGCAAGTTCTCTACAGCCCTCTGGATGAGCGACGCACAAGCACAGCTCGCATGCTCGAACAGATGGAGCACTTGCCACTATTGAACCTAAAGGTGGGCCACTACGATGTCTCTGGCAACTTTGAGCGACCAGGGGCCTCCTTTTTATCCGTTGAAGACCGTCTGTGAATGAGTTCCATCCGCCTGCTTACAGCCAATCGAACCCAAATTAAATGGTCACCCCAAGCTGTGATGATCCGTTATCCCCAGAGGATCATGCATGTCACCACCGAGGAGTTGCGTTTGCGTAGGTAGACAGTCAGAATTTCATTGGTGTGCATAATCTCTGTCAATTGACAGAGGCGAAAAGGTGAGTTCCTAGAAGGAAGAAATGGTCACGTCGCATGACTTCGGGCACTTGTCCTGCCAATGGATGACAAGGACGCGTACACACGATACAGAAATCTAAGACAAAGCTTCAAGATTGAGGACATCTGTCCGCTGACCTAGTATGCGGCATGCTAGAAGACCAGCTCCCGGGTCCATCGCCTCAAAGTAGCATGAAGAAGGCGTCTGCCCCGACACCGATAATAGCAATAGTACAATCGAGGGCCTGATCACATAACGGACGAACGGGTTGTTCCGGCTACGCCTAAGATAACTCTGCCAGTCGCAGTGTGAACTTTCCAGTCCTTGAAGAGGTCGGTAGTTTGCTTCGAGACAGCCAACGGGTGGATTGTGTTTGGCGGCGCACTAGTGTACAACATGATGTAAGATTAGACCACCCGAGCCTTGTATATTTTGACGTCTTCTTTCGGTCTGGGAAGAGGCAATCAATACTGAATTAATCGGAAGGGAAGAACGACCTACTTGTCCTGGGGATCAGTCGCGACAGCGCCTAACCTCTGTACGACTCTCATGCCGGAGCTGACGCGTCCAAATATGGCGTGTTTGCTATCCAAGTAGGGTGTCGGTCCAAGTGTTATGAAGAATTGGCTGCCTGTTTTACGCTGAGTTGTGACACGAAACAGCAGCACATGGAGGCCGAACCGTTCGTATTCGGACCAGAATTAGCCATGGCGAGGATACCTGCGCCAGTGAATCGCAACTCGGGTGTTATCTCGTCCTCGCTACGCACGGTAAAAGTATGTCAGCGAGAAGGAAGAGGAGACACACAAGCGCTGCCCGTATATGCTCGTTCCTCCGCGACCAGTGCCTGTTGGGTCACCGCCTTGTATCATGAAATCCTGGTCAGTCGTGAGCTCTGTTCGCAACACTCAAGGGGTCAACACATACAGCAATTATTCGATGGAAGATGACGCCGTTGTAGTACCCTCGCTTGGCTAATTCTGCAAAGTTTTTGCAAGTCTTGGATGAGAGATATGCAGCTGGCATGCAAAGAGAGGGTAGCAGCGTACCTTGGGAGCATGGCTTGTGTAAAGTTCGAGCTGAATGTCGCCCATGTTGGTCTCGAGCACGACAGTTTCGGTCATTGTGGTCGCGGTAAGCAAAGGTAGTTGCACCGCCACAGTCTGCAATTTCCTTTCTTGCTCTGCTCCACCATGCGTGCTGTTATTCAGAGGGTCGCATCTGCTTCTGTGTCAGGTAATTTCTGGCCACGCAACGTTATATATTTTGACTCCAATAGGATTTTAGTCGATGGACAAGTCATCTCTAAAATATCTAAAGGCTTAATGGTCTTAATTGGCATAGGATCGGGTGATTTCATTTCAGACTGCATTCACCCACTCCTTTGGCTCATCCAAGGAAGATGATACTGTCGCCGATGCATCAGTCATCGCCAAAAAGATGTCAGACCACTCCTATGACTGCTTATCGGTCTCAAGACTTAACTGTGACGTAGCCTGGGGCTTCGTGTTTTCTCTGAAATCGACGAACCTCGAAGAATGTGGAAGACAGGCGTGAAAGAAATGGGTGGTGAAGTACTCTGTGTCTCGCAGTTCACTCTCCTCGCGAACACAAACAAGGATAAGCCAGATTTTCATCTCGCGATGGTCTGTGTCTTGTTCTGAAGGCGTCTCTTCTGACCTTATCTTCTAGCCCACGGAGCCAGCGCGTGAACTGTATGCAACATTCTTGCGTCTTCTGGGTGAGGCTTATGAGCCTGAGAAGATCAAAGGTGAGCCTCACTACGTAGTATAGTACGGCCTTCAAACGTCAATGCAGATGGCGAATTTGGCGCCATGATGAACGTTTCATTAACCAATGAAGTGTGTTAAAACCTCACCGGTCAGGTCTCAGAACTTTGATACGACATAGGGACCTGTGACGTTCACCATCGACTCGCGCAAGTTCGAGTATATTGACGCTGCGGCTGAGCCTGCTCCCACGAAAGGTGGCAAAGGAAGGAAGGTAAACCCACCGCCTGCCGTAACGACTACCCCGTAATAGTTATCGTGGACTAATTCGCACAGACCACATAGAGCAAGGGAGTCTGGGGAATAGAGTTGCGATTTGCTTACGACACTTCGCAGATGAAACTGAGTCGCCAAGACAGGCACAACAAGGTTTAGGAAGCTACGAACTCATGCGGCCCCGAGACATGTTGTTAAGCCGTAGGCAGGACTGGAAGTATTGCGCACTGGAACGGCATCCTGCATTCAGATGTTCGAGTGGCGTCAGACTCAATGGTTGAGTACTGAGTGAGTAACCATGAATTCAGAATGAATGGTCTGTTCTCGAAGACTGCTACGGCCCGGACGGCGGACCGTCTCCATGGAAAGAACAAGGAAATCCTCGACTGGGTGACAAGCTGGTGACAAGTGACAGACTTTTCCTACGATGATCAACTGCGATTTGGAGGACTTTTCCGCCGATATGGGTTCCGGGCGAAAACTTACAGTACAAGGTAAAACTGTACCGCAGGTTTCTCACCTTCCTCGATGCGTGGAGCTGGCAATGACATGTGCTGGGAAAATTTAGAATCGGTTCGTGCCTCTCCTGACTACGGACTCTGACGAGTTGATTGAGACTGGAACGTGTTTCCAGATTGTGTGAACTTCTACTTATGTTGCGCACTAGAAACAAACAAGAGTCACTACTCATGTTCAGAGAACTCTCCTTCGCATTACGCTGCCAAAGACAACCCGAGCTCGCCTCGTTTCATGTTAGCAACAAATCCTGCCTCTTCCTTCGCCAAATTGGCCGGCCCACCGTACATGTCGTGAATACCTTTTCGGGCGTTGATCTCCCGGAGCACTATTCTGGCATCCTCGTCGAGGGTAACAGCATCGACCTCTTCCTCGAGCATTACCCGTCCATGTGGATCCAAGAGTTCTTCGGGTAGGGTCTGATAGACATTCGAGATCATCTCCGGCGTCGCGGGAGTGACCAAGATGTGGGACACAAAGTCCATGGTACGCTGAACTTCAGCTTCGTCGACCGCTTTCTTCACATCCACAGTGCCCTGTATGACTGGGGCGGTGGTCAGACTTGGCCGAATGGATGGCGTGCATGCTCTCACCTGGCCGCAGAATTTCGAAGGCACGATCGAAATTATCCGAATCGACGTCGCTCAGGACAGGTTCGGATTGGGCTCGGATCTGCTTGTAGGCCCCCAGGACAACGACGAGAAATCTGAGATTTCCAATGAGTCTTCGACTGCATACCGTCAAAGAGCAATTGGCTTGCCTGGTGTACGATACTCCGACCTTCTTGTCGTGGTACTTGAACGCTACCTCTTCGGAGCAATGGCCTCGAATCGAGGCTGCAATAGATACTGCTGCAGTAAATCCACCTGAAAGCGCCAAATGGACACTATGTCTTTGTGATCAGTTCCTTGGTAGGGGAAGGCACGATGGGAAACATACCCAGAGCTGAAGAACGGATCTATGAATGCTAGTGGCAACTGATTAGGCTCACCAACGCCAATCTCCGATTGTAAACCTACCTGACGCATCCCCAATCAGTCGATAATATGGCCCTGCATAGCTGGTAGCCGAATAGCTGAAGTCAGAGGCAGATTGCACGCCGGGCTTGGTGTCGTCCAACACCAATGTAGCGTTGGCAAGAAGTTTCTTCAGCCCAGGAGTGAATTCCAACTGAGACAAGTAATGGTCCTTCAAGCCCTTCCGTTCGCTGTCTTTCTTTTTTCTCTGGCTGTTCGCGACATCCATGACGAACCCAACCGAATAAGTTCCATCGTGAAGAGGAATGTACCACGACCACCCTGTCTCATCCGAGAGCGTCTCGAACCAAGGAGCGTTGTGGCGATTTGTCCCAGCCGCGTAGGCTTTGCCGCCCCTCCAATACGCCCAGCACGCAATGTTCTGCAGGCTCGTGTTCATCTTCCTATTCTTGAGATACTTCGTCGACATGATGCCTTTACGTCCTGACGCATCAACGAGGTAGTCAAAGTGAATGGTACCTTTCCGTCCATGAGGCCCTTCAAATTCGGCAGAGACGGGCCGCTGGTGATCTCCTGGATGAAAACCGATAGCAGTGACCTTGTGTTCTTGGTGTACAGAAGCGCCACATTCTTCCGCATGTGCGAGAAGGAGCTCGTCAAACTCGGATCGTACAACGTTCCACGCTCCGGCGTTCACATCGAGGTTCACAAAGTCGGTGTCTATACAGGCTGAAATAAGTAGACGGGCTTATGGTGAGTTGACCTACTTACATCCTTCATGTTTGAACTGGTTGAATTGGAACGCAGCACCGCGCTAAGGGTAAACATAAGCAAGAGAAGACGTGACAAGGTAGGGAGGTAGGAAGATGGCAGCGCAAGATTCCATGAAGGAACGGCCGTTTGTGGAAGCCCTTCGATCGGGCGAGCTCGAGGATCCCACCTCAACAACTAAGTGTTTCCAGGTCGACCGCGTACTCACCTTCACAGTGAAGCCGTGTTTCGCAATCTTCTCATCCGCATCAATGTAGCGCAAGAACGGACGCAAGCTGGGGAGCATGCTTTCGCCTATAGTAGGGCAAATCAGCTTCGTTCCAGCGACGGCAGTGTCTCGACATGCCGATATGATATCTGTCAGTGTGATAGTTTGTCAAGCATGAAACTTCGAGACAAGATCATGATATGTTCTTACCTAGGGAAACGGGTTGCTTCCAGCACAGTGACCTCGATACCTTCCCGCGCCAGGACAGAGGCGCAGTACGACCCAGCTGGACCGCCGCCTATGATCAAGACGCGTGTGTGAGAGGGCTATGGGAAGGAGTCAGTCAAGAACAAAGACGAGAAGGAAAGGCTGACAATGGATGCTGGACGGTGTTCGGTGAGTCCCATTGGTAGTACAAAGGAAGATGGGGGGAGCGAGATACGGAAGATCTAGAGAATATATGCGGCTCTTTATAGAATCACGGAACAGGTGAAACCCGGCTGTGCTAACTATTCATACATACCGTATATGCCTTTGCTAAGATCTGTTATCGAGCCCCTCCGCAATAGCCGTGGCGTCAAATTTCGCGCCACAGAGAAAATCTGATTTTCTGCTAAACGAAGGGTCTGAACGCCAAAATGGTATGCAGACATGTCTCTTTCACGTCAAGCGTCAGCATTGCGATCAAGCATGGCATCGCTTAAACGCTCTCGCCCACCCATCGAGCTGTGGTCATGGTACCTCACAGTTCGAGCTTTGACGACCTTCTCGTACAGCTGTATAGTGGTCACAGTGCTGAGTTGAGCGAATCATCGTTATAACCCACTTCGGCGAAGGTAACGGAAGTTTAGGTATGCAAGCGCATTGTTGAACTGAGGAGCGGAGAAAAGACCGTTCATGTTTGAGATAGTGTCAGCAAGGATCGAATTGCAGGGATGATACAATAACGCCCCAGCGCTATCGGAAGTGCAGAACGTCGATGTCCAAGACTTAGCTGTGGATACATCTTCCTGCATTCACCTCGTGACACCCTTCTGAGACGGACAGGAGGGACATGGAGAGGATCTATTGAGGGATAGTCTTGGTATGCAGAGTGGAAACCGTTGTAACCAAATTTGCTCGAGCCGGGTGGTCGGCCCTATGTGTGGGGATACTCTGATGAAAAAGGTCAATGCGGGCTTTTCAAGACTGAGCGGAGCGCCCACCCGAGGCTATTACTGCCCTGATGACCAAAGAAATGAGTAGGCGCATGAGGCGATGTCGAATGAACTCGAGCAGCAAGAATAGACCATGGTGGTTTCGGAAAAGTCAGCTCGGAGACTGCCGAAAAAGGAGCATCTGTAAAAGATCGTTGACCCAAGTTTCGAGTCACTTGTCTCTGTGGCTTCATTGCATTCCGCACTAACCAGAAATGACCCAGACGGTTCCCAAAACACCGATAAGTCAGTTTTGGACGTGCCTGCGGTGGACGCGAATGGACATGCTATACACTGCTTCAAGTTCATTACAGTCACATTTAGTACTCTTGTTTGATTGATGATTTCGCGGAACATAGCATGGCCACGCCGAGCGCCAGCCTTGGAGTTTACTTGTATTGGTCAAGTCGTCCTTGTACGTGAATTATTGGTGGGTCTGACCGGCGATCTCTTGCCTACAGGAGTACCAGCTTGAGACATCAGGAGACATCTGAGATCGATTCACTATCGTACTATGTGTAGACGCTTTGGGACTAGGTTCTGCATGCAACTAAACAGTATCCGAGTTCCGGAGCCGCCAGAATTTGCCCACTGTGAGACCAAACAAAGTTCTGACCCGAACACCTTGCCAGTATCAGGCGAGCAAGCTCACCGTCCAGCGTTACGTTGTAGGACCGCTTCTTCTGAGCAACGGTCAAGTCGGCGGCCTGAGAGAGCTTGGATTTGGCTTCCCCTCAAACACGGCGACCTCAGAAACACTAGTTTCGATCTGATGCCACATTCGACTCGGATACGGAGCGCCACAATGGAACGCCATCAACATTGGCACGCACACAATCCCACAGGTTATGCATATGCATACAAACACGCCTCTCGCAAGCAACCAAAGGCGAGGAGGTGTGAGATAAGACTACAAACAATAAGTAAATAAGTTAAGAGTAATATAAGATTGAATAGGTGCATAAACAACATGACGAATAGCACGGCGGACCACCAGGGAAAAGGCACTATCATCCCTCAAGCTTTCCCGGAGAGTGGAATGCTGCATTGATAGACATCTGAGTCAAGTCGTCATGCATTCCATGCCCATGCGAAGGCGTGTTTGCCCCCGAGTGGAATGGCGACAAACCCATACGGGGCGTAATCAACCCGCTCCCGTTGGCGCCAAACACAAAGCCGCCCGTCAGCCCGTCCATTGTATTGTACCCTATTGGACGGGACAATTAGCACAGAAAAGGAAAGAGGAAAAGATGCGCACCTGGAACAAGCACACTATCCCAGAAGTTGCTGCTCAGGATGCTGTCCATCGCCAGCCCCGAGGTTCCATGTTCGTTCGGGTCATCGGTGGGATGGGGCGCCATGAGTGGCGGGAATGTCGACATGTCCACGACCGGGCCCATCTCACCCTCCAACTGGAACTCATTCAACAGCTTTGAGGACTCGCGGAAGCCGTTGGTTTGCGGAGGTGGCATAGATCCGATGGTCGACGAGGATGACGAATGGCTGGCATCGCCGTTCGTTTGATGATTGGGTTCCAGACGTGCGGAAATCATCGCCTTCAGAAAGCCTCCGTACAAGGCCGTCGTGTGCTGTGGGCTAACGGAGATATTCTCGAGCACGTCCGCTACATCTTTGACAAGTTTCAAGGTCTTGTGCTCCTCGTTGAGGTACGCCGAAAACTCTGGCCGTACGAGCTGAAGACGCAACGTCAGACACTACAATACAAATCGGACGGACGGAACTCCTGACCTTGAGAAGACTCAGCACCGCGTAAGACGTTTGTACGCAATGCGAATCGGGCGAATATTTCATAAAGCCGCTCGGTCCCAGATGGTCCCTCACAATGGTCGCACAGTTCACCGCTGCTGTGTGTACTCGTCCGAAGAAGTGTCCCATGTTCAACGGCGATGACTCCAGGGCATTTTGCAACCCAAAGGAGTTGAGGACGAGCATGGCGTAATTGAAGTAGAATTCCGAAATCCCAGAGGAGTACTGGGTATAAGCGACCGTTTCTTCAAATTAAGGTTTTGGTATCAATTACGCTCTCGAGAGTCAGATAGGAAAATCCTTACCGGTGTGCGTATTCAACCGGTTGATCCATCGCTGCCGTGACTGATAGATTTGATCCTCAAACGTTTTGATAACCAACATGTAGTCCAGTGAGGAGGTGTGAAGTCCACTGGTACTGTCGATATTCGAGTACAGGAAATCAAGGCTCCGCGACAGTATTCTCTGCAGCTCCTGGACTGAAATGAGAAGCCAGCACGGTAAACGGTGAATGGGCACGTACAGCGTAGGCGGCTATTCCCATATCAGACGGGATAGCAGTGGGCGAAGCACACCAGCTCTCGATATTGCGAATGATAAAACTATTGAACGGATAGTAATCAGTGCCACAAGTTCGTGGTACGCGTGTTCACATACTCTTCCTTGATGGAGTACGGTTTCCCCATAAGAGCACTATGACTTCTGTCCAAACAGAAACAAGTGAGCCATGTCCGTTCACGGTTGTGGATTTCGACGTCTCGAGCCCGACTCTCCTCTGTAACAGGGCCAGAATGAGGCACCGTGGTCTTTCTATGCAGATTGAGGTCGGTCGCCATTCTGTTGAGCATTAGCGATGGACAGTTGAGATGACCACGAGGCGAGGTGAATTACCTGATGGCCATGCCCAGGAGAAGCCAGGTCTTATCTTGCTCAAAACGTTCCACCGCACCGCAACCCCATAGTGTGAGAAGCAGGTAGGCTTGCACAATCTCGATAGACTTGTAGCCTTGTGAGGGTACCTGAAATGCCAGCTTTATCGCAAGCTCGTTCAGTCTACCATGCAATTCCGAATTTTCGGTATAGAATTTGCTCGCGATTGCGCAAACTTCGTATTGGCATCAGAAATTTTTCGGTCAGCTGAGGTTGAGATACGTACTAGTGGTCAATAGAAAGGGTGAACGAGAGCAGATCAAGGATGGTGTGTGGAAATCGCGGTTCAGGACATTGCAATGCATCTAGTGCAGGCCTCAGTATGTCATCGGCACGTGTTAGCGCGCCACAGGACGTACATTCATGTGGTCAAAGTATCTGTGGAACAAAAGTAACGGCATTTGAACAGGCTGTCAATCAAAGAGAAGAGTTTGAGACTGACATGTCGAAAAGCCGTACGACTTCGTTTGTGCTGACGAAACTCAGCATCTCAGGCTGCACTTGGCGTTCGATATACAATCGCCGTAGGGGAAGGATCGTCATTGGCCCTAGGGAACCATTCACCTCTCGGGGACCTGACAATGAATCGGACGTCATACCAGGTTTGAAGTAGTTATCGCTTGCCACTCCGAGTTTGCGCTCACGAAGCGAAGCTTCTGGCTGCCCGGTAGCGGATTGGGCGCGACGATTTGCTAAGCTTGCCTCGGCGAGGAGACCGAGTGGATTCAATGTGTTGTCGGGGAGTGAATGTAGTTTTGGTGAGCTCGAAAGTTGCTGATGACTAGATCCGAAAGAAGTATTATGTGGTTGATTTGAGGTGGCAATTAACGCTTGTGTGGTTGTTGACTGCGGAACGGGAGATGGTGTACGCGACATCATCTCTGCTGCTATTGTTGGATTGCCGATGGACTTTAGCACCGTGTCGAGTGTCCGCTCCATCTTCCGAATGGACCTCGTGAGGATTTCATGCTTTCTGCGAATTGTCAGCACGGGCCACGGAAGATCCGAGGTGGACCCCACTTTGAAGAGCGCTTTCCGCGATTCGATTCCTCGAAGATGCATTCGTGATTGCCTGCTTGACATCGCTTGCAGGGAGGACCTTGCTCTGCGCCAACGCACTTCATCTTTAGCCGGCGACATACAGTGCAGGCCCTGGAACGACGTCAGCGGGGTACGGAGGTGACGAATTACCAATTGGCCGTACCTGGAGCCCCGTGTCGGCTTAACTTTTTCCTCCTTCTCCAAGGTCGGGCTGCGCGCACTAACGGAGTCGTCGTCCTTGCGGGCCTTTTTCCTGCTCTCGTTTGTATTGGAAGCAGACGCGGGCCGCTTTCCGTTGGCGGAGGAGGACGGATAGATGTGCTCTGTCGGTGGGGTTGCGATCGTGTCCGACGTTTGGGACGAAGGCGATGAGTAGTTGGATGGGAGCGAGAGATGCGACAGGGCATGCTGCTGTGTCGAGTAGCTGGAGTTGGAGTTGTAGTACGGCGGATACAAGGCCAGGGCAGGATCAATGGGCACAGACGGCGACGGCGACTGCTGCAGAGTGTTGGCCATGACGTATTCGGGACGGGAAAAGGCAAAGTCACGGTAGTCCTGGGGCGAGTAGTCGGGAGAGTATGGGCCGTAGTCGTCTGGCACGGAGTCAGGATACGGCTCGAAGCGGGGCGGGTAGAAGGACGAGTAGTGGTATGTGGAGAAGGGCATTGCGCAGAGCGGGAGGGAGGGTAGCGGGACGGGTGGGAGGGGGCATTATATAGAAAATACGCGAGGACTCACGTGTAGCAGTGACCAGTCGAGCAGGATTAGACACAGACAAGAACGCGCGGCGCACGAAAGCTCTGCGAAAACGGCAAACTACGATTGACTGAGAAAGAGAAGAGCAAGGGGCGAATAAGCGGCAAAATTCAGGGTTTGGCTTGATATGGAAGCTAGGCCGCCACGCTAATTAGATACAGGCTACTGGCACCGAGGCCTGCGATATCCGCGTAGACTGCCGCTGTGGGAGAATCGAGCTGGTTACGCTGGTCGCAGTCTGGCGCGGGTCTGAGGTGGTGGAATCTCGTAGAGCCTGTTTGTCACCGCGTCACACGCTGCCACCCGCCGGTCATGTGCCGCCCTGCCGTTGGCCTTAGTACTCATCCGTTATTACGACGTCCGTTTGGGCAGCCACCTCGTCCGCGTCGTAAACCGCTGCGCAGGGTTGCAGCACAAGCTTCACGGCCCCCCGGTTCCCAGCCTTTGCCTCTGCACTCACCAAAGCAGCCTCTGCTTTCCCACTCCATCCCACATTCCACTGAGCATTGACAATGATAACTCGAGAACCAAGGTACCACTCCCCACTTGTGGTCGGGTAACACGTCGGCGAAATCCGACCCAGAACAAGGGTGCCCTCTGTGCGACCATGACTGACTATCGGGCTGAGGCACTGATTAGCACTGGGAGTCCCCTACTTTGCCTTTTGAACGCGTCTTTACTACGCGGAACCTTCCCAGGCGCCGTGTACAGTCACACTTTCCCAGTACCGCTACCTGGCACATCCTATCTTGCAATGTGTTCGAAGCCATGGCCATCCGAGATACTGGATCAACCTCCAGTTCGTCTCTCCTTGTGCCCTCCGTGGGCCGATAACAGGACATGACCATTGCTATTGATCGCTGGGCTTCTGATGCCTTCTATTTCGTGAATCCTTTCCTCGACTCGATCAAAACAAACAGATGTTCTACGCCGGTGGTACTAGTTGCATTTTTGGGTGCGCTTGACAAGACTTCCGCCATGTCCTCGTGTCATTGCACAGGACTCGGGACTCGTGATCTTCAGCTTTATTACAGCGAAAATCATCCTTCACAGTACCCATGGAATGTCGCGGCATCGGACACGGTCGGGCGCGCCGCGCCCGGTCGTAAGTGATGTGAGGGGTGTTGGAAGTGTCTGGTCACAATCCCGGTCTCAACCAATGACGATCCATCATGTCCTGCTAATCTTTGAGTGGGTGGCACGACAGTAGCAGACAGCGGCTTTCTCCGCAAGATTGAAAGTCAGCGTTTCCTCTGGATGCCACCACTGCCAATTGCAACGCAAGGGATAACCCACCACTTCTCATGTTACGAAGGCCGGGAGATCCGGCTGAAAACTTTCTTTTCTATTTTTCTTCTGTCCCAGTACGGTAATGGCGATCCGCTAATCTAATATTACCACTACGCTCAGGCTGTTGGCTTAAATTGGGATCCACTGTCAGGTGCGTCCAAATCGTTCCTTCGAGTTATTCGTGGGCTTTCCTTATTGGACTTGTGCGTAGCGCGTCTTTTCATGGTAATCAAGTCTGTCAAGGGCCTGGGTAGCCGTATAACGGTCAGAACGCGCCTATGCTGGAAAAAACGCGTCCACATTTTTTCATCGGGTAACATCCATGATGATTCGTCAAGTAATCTCGTTACCGATTGTTCGAAACAATACAGTTCGTTTTCATATCCGATTGGGTTACCTCTCGTTGAGAAGCCTGGGATTCTGATTCGTGAAACCTTCTCATGCCCATGCGGTTGGTGAAATCTCTCTCCACACATCACCCTTAGTTTCTTGGCACCGTATCTCTTGCCAGGACATCGTTCGGTGAGGTTTCATAGCCTTGCCTCTAAGGATTTCGACACGGCCCTCGTAGCATTGCATTTCGGCGCGTGTCTTACTACAATCACCACACAAACATGCGTCACTATTTTGCCTTATCACATCTTTGCTGGGTCTCGTTGATCGTGTCATCATTCAGGGATTGAAGGTACAAACAGTCAACTTCTAGCCTTTTGCCGGGGCGGAAGGAACTACCGTTGCGTTCCGTTCCCACGTTTCGAGTTTGACCCTCTCCTCCAGTGGTACTCCTCCATGTGCAACTCGGTGCTTCGAGGACCGCCGTATCGTGATTTGTGTGCGAGCCTGGTCTTACTACTCATCCTGAGATTTGCTGGCCTACGGAAGCCTTGCAGGTAGATTGCGACCATTGGTATTTCTACGATTCACTCAGTTGCTGGAAGACCGCGTCGCGACTGTGAGCAATCTCTCGATCAGTCTCGCTTGGTGAAATAGCAATTCATACTCGCCAGGTGAGGGTTTGGTTGCGTCATTCATTGATAGAGTGCTCGACGGCCTTGGCGGTCAAGATAACAAGCCGAAGACATTGTGGCGGTTCGTCGTGCTCTGTTGCTCTTTCCGTCCAGGAAATCTCATCTATGAATAGCTCTGGCGTTCTTTGAGAACCTGCGCGACCGACTCGGACACGACTTCCGACCTATCACTTTGAAGCAAAATTGACGTACGTGCTTGGCTGATGGCAATCTTCGATTGCGATTGCCCAAACATGGAGGGCTACTCTCGGACACCTCGGTAATACTTGGAGAGCTTTTTCTCGGCACCACATGAAGGAGTCCTTCCACCAGTGCGCAAAATGATCGATGTAAACCGGGACTGCTATCTCTCCCTTTTTTTCTCAAGCCTTGCCAGAGTGTCCTGTCAGCGCCTGTGTATACCCCTCCCAAGTTAGCATTCGAAGATCCTCCATTGGGCTATGATTTCAACGCCTCGGTGAGTACTCTGTAGTTGTTCGCTGAATCCCGAACTGTCTTATTATTGGCTAAAAACCACCGCCGTGTATTATCATGACCTTCTTGAGCAAAATAGTCTAAAAGCTACAGATTAGTCATACCTGTGAGAATTCTGGGTCTACTAGATGGTAGCGGTCTGTCCATGGTCTTGGCGAGCAAAAACCAGCAGCAGTTCCAGTTGTCTTCGTGTTAAGCCCAGGCCTATACTTGAACAGGCACCCTCACTATCGAATTCCTGCCGTGCATCATCGTCCCCCATGCGGAACACTGGCATATGATGTGAGCATTGTTCCTAGTAGGATGACTCTCTCGATGGGGAAGATCAACAGTCATCAAGAATCGAGGTAATGTGCCTCATAGTCAACCGACACTCTTGGTAAGGGATTCTCACTCAATATATCAACAGCTCACAGCACTCGGAACACTCCGTCACCTTGACTGTACGTGTTTTGAAGGCACCGATGTGATGTGAGTGGCAGAGAGAGTGATAGCGACGAGCAATGTTCATGTGGAGATAGGGAACATGAGGACTGCGTTTCACTTTCTTTCTCATGCGACTTGGTCAATTTTCTCGGTTGAGGTTTGAGTTCCTCGGTCATCCGAGTGTATAACGCTCGTAGGCATTAGCAGGAAGCAGTACCCGTGACCGGAGGAGCTTCATTTGCAAAACCTACGAGCTTCACATGCGCAATATCCTACATAACACTCTCAAGGATTCCTTTCACTGGATAGAGGCATTTCTTTCCACTTGCGGTTCCTACCCCCAAAGAATCAGCGAACCAGAGAACCAGCGACAGATGAGGTCCTGGCAGTCTCCGATGCAAAGATCACGTTGTGCTGTGTGATTGCAATGACCTTCTCTTTTATCTGTCGACTGAGTTACCTCGTTCAGAATTGAACGGCGAGCATGGCCGCGGTAGGAATGAGACACACCTTCATTTACGGCGCACTGGCAGTGCGAGCATCGCACGACGGGCACAAATGTCTCTTGTCCCTCAAGGCTTACGTTCTGGTCTTGTTCTGGCCCATGAAGTGACGTTGGTATCCTCTTCAGGGTACACGAAACGTTCCACGCATGCCCGAAAGCGCTGGCTATACCTTTGACGCCATCCAGAAACGAAGCCTCCTCTCACTGAGGGTGGGTCTACCTTCAGGCAAGATTTCGCAACGCGTGTTTCGTCGCGAAAAGGGTTAACGAGGGAAGACAAGCGTGAGGCGTACGTGACAAAAAACTGAATGCACAGGACGACCATGACGGTCGTCCTCGGAGCACGATGCATTCAATCACGTCGCCACCAACCGACTTTTCGGCGTTGTGGTCTCCCACTACACGCATGGGACAGTTTAATAATGAGTCCACCCCCTTGCAGATGATAGTAGGTTCTCATTGACTCGGACAAACCGTGACTCATGAATGTATATGGAGCGGATAAACTGCGAGATGTATGGGCTGAGAACCGCTAGGTCCCCATAGAAAAACTGACAATTAGTAGTGCAGCCACTGTTGCGTAGTACACGCGTGCAAACGAGCTTAAAAGTGTGGTGATGCACCGGAGACAGACGCGATGGAACCGGGCTACAGAAACAGCACGCACTGACTGGGTGCAATACGAACAGGCTGCCTACTATGCGAAAATGAGCGCGTCATAGAGACCCTGTGATGCACTGAGTAGTGAGCGGATGCGCAAGGATGGGAACTTGAATGCAATGGCGGTTGGCCTGGGATCTCCGCTGGGCAGAGAATTCGAAAAGAGAGTGCCGGATGATGTCGGTTCGAGTACTTATGTTGGCCAAGGAAGTGACGAAGAGTTTCCTAAGTAGAAGGTCAGCGATGCCTTCTAGTGTAGACGTTTTCGTGAGAGGCAGGCCCTCTTGGGGAGAAAGTGTCATCTGACAGCCTCATGACGGGCCTTTTATCAGTTCCGTTCAGCGCAACCAAGTACCACACAGCCTCAGGAAAGCTGAACAAAGCATCAGCTGCAACTATACACGGCACCCAGAGTTTTGTCTAGACATGAGAGAGGGTGGAGAGGCGACCACCTGCAGCGCGTCAGAGAGCAAGGATTGAAGAATGGGCGCTGTACTTAAGCAAGTTGGGGCGGGGAGGCTCTCGGCATGGGTCGGCCCACGTGCTTTCAACTCCGCACGTCTCGGCATCCGGAGCCTACTTGCTTCGCTCTGCATTACGCCCCGACGTGCCACCACTGCCGCCCGCCATGAGCTCGTCGCACCGAGCCCTGCTGGTCCTCCAACCGTCAGTGAACACGACAACGTAAGCGGTTCTCTGCTCGCCGCCGAGCACGTTGCTGACAGCCCACAGTGTCGTGACAACAACGACCACGACCACGACTTACGCGCCGATTCCCATACCCTCGCTACCCCCGCCCACCTCGCCAAGGGATCCCAAACTATACCCGCTGGCGCATGCGACGCTGCCGCAGTCGCTCCGGCACTTTCCCTTGACCTTTCCCGGTGGCGCGCGCGCGACCTTTCGCGACGGTGATGACGGTGATCTGGAGATGCAGGAGGAGCAAGAGCTTGCCTCTGGGAACGGCTGGCGCATGCTCCGACGCGAAGAGGACAGCGAGAATCAGACCGTCGTTGGCTTGGCGGAGGCCATCGAGCGCTACGGCAAAAAGCGATCACACGGCGCAGAGGCAATGATGGAGGGCGTGGAGCTGACTGCTGAAATGGACTCAAGCCCGCCGCCGCCGCGTAAGAAGGCGCGATCTGTTGCTTTGCCGCCCATCTCCACGATGAATGCGGCGGCCCCGCCCTCGCCGTTACCGTCACCGCATGGCTCGCCGCCTCCGGAGACGATATGGCCTTCGGCACCGCCTAGTGGCGCTGCGTCACCCTTGCCGCAGGCGCCTCTGCAGTCTGACCAGTCTCTCGTGACGCTCATGGCGCTACCCAACCTTGTTGATCAGTTCTCGAACCTGCCTTCACCACTCCAATCTCATGTCCTACTCTCGCTTCTCAGACACTCTCAGCTCTCTGTCCTACGCACCCTTCACTCGGTTCTGACCCCCATTCTGGCTCGTGACTTCCTCACCCTCCTTCCGCCCGAGCTAGTCTCGATTATCCTCAGTTACCTCCCCTTCTCGGCTCTTGCTCGCGCCTCTCGCGTCTCAAAATCTTGGCGGGCAATCATAGACTCGGATCCTGTGCTCTGGCGGGACCTCCTGATAAACACTCGAATATGGTTTGGCGGGCAGTCAGAGAACGCTTTCGCTAAAGTAATTACCGCACGCCGTCAGCAACAGTACACAGTTCCTCCCACCTTGCCTCTCCCTCATCCGTACAAGATACTCTTCAAATCGCGTCACCTTACCCGTACTCGCTGGGTCAACAACACCGAACCTCATCATCTCTCATTCCCGGCGCACGGATCCTCGGTCGTCACATGCCTCATCTTTTCGCATGGCCGCATCATCTCAGCATCTGATGACCACTCCATACACGTCTATAGTCCTGTTACGGGCGAGCTCTTGCGCTCCCTCGATGGACACGAAGGCGGTGTGTGGGCATTAGCCGCCACCAAAGACATCCTTGTCAGTGGGTCGACGGATCGTACTGTCAGGATCTGGGACCTATCCACAGGTCGTTGTACGCATGTCTTTGGTGGTCACACCAGCACCGTCCGCTGCCTTGCGATCGTGAAACCCGAGTGGATAGACGTCGAAAAAGAGGGCGTCATCAGTCGTGAGAAGTGGCCCAAGCGTCCGGTGATTGTGACGGGGAGTCGCGACCACTCCTTACGCGTCTGGACGCTTCCCAAACCTGGAGAGCCAGAATACAAGTGTTACAGCGAAGATACCGAAATGGACCCTGCCGACGCTCCCGTAAGTTATGTTTCCTCTCGTGTTTGGGCAGCTCTCATGAGCAAAATCAGGATGCTGAGGATAATCCCTATCATCGTGTACATCTTGAAGGTCACGAACACGCCGTTAGGGCTCTCGCGGCTCGTGGACGTACTCTGGTGTCTGGTAGTTATGATTGCAACGTCCGCATATGGGACATCGTCACCGGAGAGTGTCTCCATACCCTTCGTGGACATACGCAGAAAGGTTGGCCTTACTTCTTTGAGTCGTTTGCTCCTGACACTGATATTCAAAAAGTTTACAGCGTTGTTCTTGATCCTACACGCAACCAGGCTTGTTCCGGATCTATGGACGGTACTGTTCGTGTTTGGAATCTCCAAAACGGTCAATGCCAGCACACGCTCACTGGCCACACATCCTTGGTCGGATTATTGGGACTTTCACCGTCATATCTTGTATCCGCGGCAGCTGACTCTACACTGCGGATATGGGACCCCGACACAGGAGAGCTCCAGCATACCCTGGCCGCCCACACCGGCGCGATTACTTGCTTCCAACATGACGAATTCAAGGTTCTCAGTGGGTCGGATGGGACGCTGAAAATGTGGAACATTCGCGATGGCACTGTTGTGCGAGATCTTCTTACAGGAATCACCGGTGTCTGGCAGGTCGTCTTCGAGGGCAGGTGGTGCGTTGCCGCCAGCAACCGTAACGACACCACAGTCCTCGATGTTTGGGACTTTGGTCGTGAAGACGATGACGACTGGGTGGGCGAACCGCCCAATTGGCAATACGACGAAGATGCCACCGACGATGAAGAGGACGACGGCGTTGGTCAGTTTCGGTTAGCGGACGGCATGCCAACATCAGATGTGGATCTTGAACAGGCGGAGATTGATGCTATGGACCAGGACCTCGTAGCCTCAGAAACGGACTCTCAAATAGAGGTTGATGACGAGGGACTACTACCTGCACTACCTTCCGGTGCTAATTGCGACGACGCGGAGCCTGTTACGGTTCAGTCAGATGAAGAGGAGGAAGGCGTCGGTGCTTCACAGTGGGCACCTAATGGCAGGCAATCTCGCACACGATTATCAGCGGCAGCACGCAGGACCGCGTCTACCTCTACGAACCAACCCGGAGAAGGCTATAGCAGATCGCGGGCACGAAATAACGGAACACGGCGACGGTGAGACACTGTATTACTCTTTTCTCCATTCCTCATTTGTTGTGCTACTCGATATATATCTGGCTGTGTTCATCCATCCATTTACTGTAATCCTTTCACATATACACTCCTAGTACATACTCACTCACACTTCCCTGTGAAAACCAATTTTTTTAAGCCGCCTCGAAAACGGCGATGTTCGTATTCTGCTGGAAATTCACAACGTCCTTGTCATTTATCTCCGCCACGAACCACTTGACTATTGAAGTTGAGCCTAATTAGTTGAACAAGAGGTCGCACACTCATGAATCTGTCAATGTCGAACCTATTCTCTTGGACGTGTTCAGAAGTGCCGGACGTAGTAGCTCGGGAGTTGTTGGTCTATATACTGAGCTGCACCTTCCTGCCTTCTGCGGCACTATATCTACCGAGTCTTGACAGCTTATAGTTAAAGACTGCCATGTCTGAATAACCTAAATGACCGAACTAAGGCTATACTTAGCTATAATTGTATGGACCGGGTAAACATGCCAATGTCGAAAGCGCGAAGAAAGATTGTATGATCTCATCGAGCCAGAAAGTCTTTCGCGTGACCTGGTACAGTGAGCTGGTACCGCGCAATCAATATTTCAACGCGTCATGAGAACCTACACCTTAGGCATATTATCGCCACACTCTTTCTGCGGAGTCTCACCAGGTATCCTCATGGCCACGGATAGCCAAGATGTATACCCTCGATCTTGATGTGAGACATTGTGGCAGCGTACAAGTTCGTTGGATGTGAGCAAGGCACACAAGGAAGAACTGTCTAGTTAATTCGCTGCGAACATTGTGCATGTCCCGCGCCCGGAGGAAGATTCTACTCTCTAGGTGGCGTACGTTACTGTATGATGTCCCTCAGTGAAAGCCTTTTTCGGGATAAGAGCTCGTCATCGTGTCCGACCCGAAATGGCTTATGGAGATGCGAATAGTCCGCGGGGCGTTGATAGATCGGTCGTGAATGTATGTGGAGCCGTCCGCTGGCATGCAAGTCTGCAAAGGCGGTTCGGATAGTCTGATCGAGGAGGCCCCGAGGAGCAAGCTGTTGGTGACCGAAGGCATCCACAAACTCGTAGTCGATGACCACTATGGTCACTCGCTGAAGCCGGGGGCAGCGCTCGTGAGTGCCCAAGACCTTGCCAATGTCCCTCCATATTCCAGAGAACTCTTCGGGATGAATGCCTGGCGCAGCGATTTCCAACTCCTCGATGAAATATATGACGCCTGCCGCTTCCTGGTTCAAGAGACGGTTGCCCCACCAATCAAGAGCGGCACTCGCCGCGAACGACTTCAGTCTCAAGTGAAGTGTGGTAATCGTACGTCGTGCAGACGCTCCTGTGAATTCACAAGTCAATGGGCGCCACCAGAAACGTGGGAGTTATGGGGACTTACTCAAAGGCATATCAACGGATTGGTCGTTGAGCGTACTTTTATGCAGCACTACAGTTTGACTCTGGGCGTACATATGTTTTAGACCGGGAATGCGACGTAGCTCGAGGAATGTTGATGATAATGTACTGCCATGAACGACAAGAGTGTGTAGTCGGTCAAGAGAAACATTCCGGCTGTGGCGTAGTAGCTTCTCAACGTCTTCCAGATCAGAGGGGTTGAAAGTACCAATGAAAACATTCTCGAGATGAAGTGGTTCGGCGGCGACAGAAGATTCCGGGATCTCTCCCTCTATGACATTAATGGTGTCCACATCCAACGTCGTCAGAGAGGGGCACTTTGCGAGCAAGTCAAGAATGTCGCTACTGTTGCGGAAGACACAATCATGGAATGCGATTCTTCTAATGGGTAGGCTAGTACTGAATGGAGCTTTTCAGATGGTGTATGATCGTCGCGTAGATAATGGGACCATACCGTGTCAAAGACGTTGTCGGATCGAGGAATGGAAAGGCTCCAGTGACGAGATGTAGTGTGGCGGAAAATGTCTTCAGAAAGACGAGGTCATGGAGGTTGACAAGCTTCTGCACAATGATCGGTATGTCGTGATCCTGTTGATCCCACTCGATTTTGGTCTTCAAGCCAACTATCGTGAGGCATCGAACAGAGGAGGCTATGAGAGGACCCATCGACGAGGAGGATACCAAGTCCAAGAATGTACGAGTGGAGGTGCTGTATTTGACGGAGATGGCACGGAAGAGATGCTTTCGGGTGCGAGGGCCAAATGAGCTATGCGTGAGACCAAGAGCTCTCAACATCGACCGGTCAAAGCTGACCCAATCTACAATGGCGTCGACGAGCTCTTGGGGTAATGGCATGGCTCGGCCAGGTTTTGGTTGGGAGCGAGATTGAGTGCAAGACATTTGTCCCGTGATTCGGGATTGCCGGGCAAACTGCCACTGTGCCACAAGCCGCGGATCCAAAACAGCGGTGATTGCCGTTAATAATCTTGATTGCTCTGAGAGTACTACCAGGTAGGTCAGAGGGAGGTTCTCAATCCCGGACTTACGACAAGACACGTAGACACCTATGGAAAGTCCCAGCCTTAATTGACTCCATCAGCTCCGATTATTGGTGCGGAAACTTCTCATCTAGGCAGACTTGAATTCAACAGGACCACTCGCACCAGTGCATTTGATCATAAAACTCTGAATCCGCCAATAAGTAGTCCTCCTAAAGGCGCGAAATCCTCTCAACTAGACAGACTTGGATTCACTCAAAAAAACGGGTTGATTGGTATGGTACATGAAACTTGAAAGAGGTCATTTGCCAGCGGTCAAAGAGAGAGCTTTACAGCTGCAGTGCCCTCGAAAGACAGACTGACAGAATCTTTTGCCAGGAACCTCATAACAAAGCAATGTGCCACATTCCTACGTTCATTTCCGAGATAACAATGTATTGGGACCTAGCTCAGAGTACGGTGAAGAACCCTAACGCCACCAGCTGACCTGTAAGCGCATGTGAGCACCTGTCTATTGGTTTACTGTGAAGATCTGCTACAGTGTAATGTACATCGGGCATACGTAGTACACATACACCTGGGTTCTAGTATGAAAGAAGAACATGTGTGCGAGTTACTGTGCATACAGTACATACATTTCGTATATTGAATGGTTATACAATGATGAGTCAAGAAGGAACAAGGCGAAAGCAAGAAAGAAAGTGAAAACAATAACGGTAAAGGAATCGTGAATTAGTATAAGGATATGGTAAGAGACGTGCAAGTCCAAAGAAAGGTCATTCATCTTCTGGGTTCAGAGTGGGAGCGTGCACCAGCGCTGCTGGTGGTGGCTCTGCGGGATATGCGTCTTCCACTGTGCTGTGACCCACTGGCAGAACCATGAGAGGAAAACGACAGCCGGGTCGCGACCCCACTCAACAGCCGTTGAAGGAGCGGAGCTTTCTTGACTTGGGGAGAGTTCGGAGGCGGCGGAACGTAGCCGTGTGGAGATGCAAGGGAGTTGGCAGATACCGGAGACTGCGACGATGTGGGTGACCTCGAGGACGACTGATCGGTTCTCTGTAATGAGCGCGTCAGGGAACCGATCACAATGGCAGTCATAATGACACTTACTATGATATGAACTTTCTGCTTCCCTGATGGAAAGACATAGTACGTGCTGCCAGAGTCGTCGCTCGGAGATAGCGACGGAGTACTGTCGTTCCTATGTCTTTCTCTTCGCCGAGAGCTAGACCTGTGACGATGGTGCTTCTTAGACCGGTGCTCGTGATGTTTGGGCTCCTCTTCGTAGGGATACGGGGAAGGGTTGGTCGGCGGATAGTGGGGCATGGAGTGTTGCGGCGCCACTGGCGCGGAATGACTGTACACCATCCCGTCAGGACCCACGTTTGGTAAGTAATTATAGATTGGCGGCGGCTGGTGATAGTTGCCACTGAAGTTTTGCGACGGGGCGTAGACCATCGACGGCGGCTTGTGGGCACGTGAAAGACTACTATGGGGTGAGGGAAGCGGCTGGGAAGCAGAGAACTTGATGTGAGAATCTGGCGGGTAGAAGGGTGGAATTGCCTGGGGAGGCATAGGCGGGGGTGGGAGGGGAGGAATGACGGGAGCGTCGGAGAAAGCATCGCGCGGCAGCGACCGAGAGCGTGTGTGGTGGCTGTGGTGGCTGCGGTGGCTGCTATGGTGGCTATGATGTGACGAAGAGCGAGTCGGAGGTTGTGTCACCATGTGCTGGGAAGGCAGAATTTTGATCTCTTCTGGCGTCGTCCGTATCTCTTCCGCATGTCCGTTGCGGCTTCGCCCTGTCAGCGAGCGCGAGCGTGTGCGAGAGTCAGAGCTAGTAGGGCTGGTGGTGTCTCGACTAGACTTGGACGTTTTCTTTCTGCGGGCATCCCGCTGGGGATTGGGAATGGGAATGTCGGGTCGTCCGTCGCCATAGTGCAGCAGCAGCCGAGGTGGGACCGACTTTGAGCTGAATGTGTCAGACATGGGCGAACCAGGGATCATCTCCGACGGAGGAACGTTCGGCGAGGCGAAGTGGGCACCTGCGTGGTTTGCAATCCATCCCTCGACACGGTTGTGGCGAGTGTAGTACTCCTCAACGATCTCGGGGTTCGTCGTGTAGACAGACATCGTGGATGTCCTTTGTGCGATTGCTCGGCAAAAAAAAGAGCGAGCTGTTAACGTTAAGAGAGTAACTGAGGCCCGGGGACCTAGCCAAAAGCCTTTTATAGCCTGAACGAAAGGAATAGAAGCGTGGACAGGGCTTGGGTTGCTGTACAATCTAGTAGTTCCGAGCAGCTGCTTCGATCCTCCACAGCCTTTTCGGCCTGGTTAGGGAGTACCGCGGGGCGACAGGGCCATCCAAGGGCAATGGGTACACAAAAAGAGGATGGAGAGTAATCAGCCTACTCCTGGGTTATCGCCGGGTTATCAACAGATCAAGAACGTGTTCGTCCTCGAGGCAGATGCCAGAGCCAGCCAGATGCGTCGTCGAGTATCCCGAGCGGTAATGCCGCCGGATTCTGTCTATTTATTGCTGCGGCATCGTCTGCCTGGAAGCACGGCGACATTGTCAGTTGGACCATGATGGCGGTCAGTGACAGAGAAAATTCTTCCAAAAGTGGAAGCCGTTCCGTTTGAGGATGGGTCTGAGTCATGGCCCATTCTCCGGGTCGTCGGCCGAACTACCATGCACCATGCGTCATAAGCTTTCATCGTCGAGGGTAAACTCTTGTTCTATCCCGCTCAAACTCAAAGTATAGATGATATGTGACTGGATCGAAATGAACTACTACTAGGTGGATCTTGGTGAATGACCATGATTTTCTTGCCATTCATTCGTTGGCAGGTTCGAGACTCGGCAGGCAACAAACGAATGCTCATGTCAGTCCTCCCTGTACTCCGAGCGGAAGACAATTCGGAGGCTCAACGGCCTTCCCTGGAGCGCTGTGAAAGCCTCTCCTCTGAGGGTGCTGTGGGAGACTCCGCGATGGAAATGAAGGGCACATGTAGCTCACCCTTCAGTCTGACCTCGGGGAATGCCTCTCTCCATCATATCCGTACATGCTCCCGTGATGAACGGTTCCCTTCGAAAGACAGATGGGGATCAAGAAAAAAAGATCCGAGACAATCCATTCCAACTTGAATCTGAACCTCAGACTCCGGACAGATTCACTGTGGCTCTAGTAGTAGGACCCCCTTCAGTTTACTGCCTTTTGACAGACGCGCAACGACAACAACACGATCGCAAATCATGATCAATTCAGAGGTCCAGTGATCGGACAATTGTCGATGTCGATCAAGAAGAACAGATAGGATGGGGTGAGAAAATATTGACAACCAGAAGCCTAACGAGGTGGCTTCCACTCTAGGCGCGCTGATACCGAGGAAACAAACAAGTAACATATTCGAGAAATTGTCAGTAGCGTTACAAAAGCAACACCGTCAGTCCGGCTGCAAGTCCAAGGGTGAAGAAAGACGATGTGATGGGCTTTTGGACTCCAGCTCCATTTGAGGTATTCTGGGCACCAGAAGAAGACGAGGTGGCCGTCCCAGACCCTCCAGAACCTGGGGCGTTCGCGGTCGAAGAGGGGCCTCCAGTTACCGCTGCCGTCGTCCCAATCGCCACATCGAAGGCGCTGATAGTTTCTGTGGCTGTATAGGCTGTCCCTTCTTCAACGCCCGAGCACACGGCAACGCCATTTTGAAGATCACAGTCGTAACCAAGTGTGATGGGCGGGTCGTTTTCGGTCATCACGTACGTGAGGAATGCATGCGTTGCTCCTTCAACGAGTGTCACTGTGAAAAGAGGATTGTTAGCCCATGCAAAAGAGGGCTGGTGGAGGTGAGTCACGTACTCGTTCCTTCAAAGCCAACGTCCTGATTTGTGTCGGTGACGGGACCTGGTTGAACGGCATAGGTAGTCTCATCTCCATTGACGCCTATAACGTCCACGCTGAGGGGCTGTTCATCGAAGCCGGGAATCCAAAGGGATGTCGTAGCAGCGAACACGCCTAGTCAAATGGTCGATTCAGGAAGTCCAGATACTGTACATATGAAGGCAAGCATACCTTGAACGGCAAGGAGGGTACCAAAATAAAGAGTGGCGTGGTGCATTGGTGTTTCAATGATCAAACTGGCTTGCAGTTGACAAAAAGGGAAGAATGTGGGTGATATTTTGGCGAAGACGCGTGTTTAAATATGCAGACAGGCACAAATCCCCCTATACGATCGGCAATCTGGCACTGATCTGGCAACCATGAGGATCAAGGCCCGTGCTGATGCGACGAGACTGAAACATTGAATCAAGGAAATCAGCTGTTGAGGGTGCCACATTATCATACGGCCAGACCTGTCGAGAACTTTGAGAACACATGGCTGAAACTGCCAAGATGAATATAAATCAGTAGAGGACGAGGAAGAGAAAATGATATTGTCGTCCATCCAGGAGGTGAAGACGCAAAAGGAAATGCCCGTCGAAAAGTGTCGGCACGTGCTAACGCGTCTGTCCCACCCACCCTCATGATCTCCGCCATCCCTGCGGCGTCTATCCATGCAATAACATCAAATCAGGTGGTCACATCGCTGGAAACGGCCGTCAAAGAGCTCATCGAAAACAGCCTCGATGCTGGGGCGACCAGCTTAGGTGCGTCGAGTGAATTACCCGCATAGACAAGCCCAGACGTGAAACAGAGGTCAGATTCAAGCAGTACGGCGTCAAAGGCGTTGAGGTCATTGACAATGGGTCGGGGATAGCGGAAAAGGACTGGAATAGCATCGGACGCAAGCATCACACCTCGAAGATTGCCGCGTTCAAGGATTTGTCGACCGTTCAGACATTTGGGTTCCGAGGGGAAGCGTTGTCGTCGCTGTGCGCGCTGTGCGAGGAGGTGACCGTGACCACCAGGGCGACAGAGGCCGTGGGCGTCCAGCTAGACCTGGATAAGGCAGGGCAGGTCAAAAGCAAGAAGCGCGTCGCGCGGCAGGCAAGTCTCACGAAATTGACCGTCAAACTTTGCTCATTAGGCTGCAGCGTGGCACAACAATATCGCTAGTCAACCCCTTTGCTCCCCTCCCAGTCCGTCGTAAAGAATTTGAGCGCAATGCCAAAAGAGAATACGGCAAGGCGCTCGCGTTGCTCCAAGCGTATGCACTGGTCCCATGTTCCAAAGCGCGTGGCGTTCGCCTTGTCGTCACGAACACGGCCGAAAAAGGGTACCACGATCTCTCTTGGCCACTCCATTGACACTGACGCGTCGTAGGTCCAAGTCTACGCCTATCCAAACACAGGGAAAGGCATCATTGAGGGCATCTGTCACGGCACTATGGGGACCGAAGGCTCTGGAAGGCCTTCAGGATATGGACTTGGAGTATACCGTTTCCCGCGTCAAACCGCGACGTGCTGCAAAGCACTCGCAGCAGGCAGATGAGGACGAGGACCAGGAAATCACTGTCCATATACGCGGTGTCATATCTTCACCGGGCAATGGGCGTAGTGGGACCGACAGGCAGTTCATTTACATCAATGGAAGACCGTGCAATGTGAACAAGGTAGGCTGTGGCGCCGATACTTAGCTGAAACAAGTGCTGAATGAGGATTAGATCCAGAGGACGTTCAACGATGTCTTTCGAACGTTTACGCCAAACCATAACGCTGCAAATTCTCCTCTCTTTGTAGCGGACTTTGAGATTCCCACAGGTGGGTTTCGCTTCCGACCTCATCACTCGGTGCTGAACCTCTAAGATACTTACGATGTGAACGTCACACCCGACAAAAGGACGATCTTTCTGCACAACGAAGCTGCTCTAGTCGAAGGACTCAAGGTGAAAGTGTTCTCATTGGAAAGCTGCCACCACTGACACCCTCGGAAAGATAGCGTTAGACAAGCAGTTCTCCCCCTCTAGGTCTACGTTCGATATAATTGGAAGTCAGCGACAAAGCACTCAAAGTACATTGAACCTCTCGAAGAAGGTTTCCACTCCCGCTCCCAATGACGACGACGAAGAGAATGAAGAGCAGGTCGCCGTACAACCTTACAAGCGGTCCAGAGCCGCCAGTTCGTCTTCCTTTGACATGGCAGGACCCTCAATAATTGACGTCGATGACGAAGAGGACGAGGAGGAGGCTGTCAAACCTTACAAACCGTCTAAAGCTACCTCCTCGTCGGAAATAGCTTCCTCTTCGGACATTGCAGGACCCTCCAGTTCAATTACCGGTGCCTCGTCGTCTTCTTCTCTCTCAACGTACTCGATGGCCCAAACGCCAATCCCAATGGACCAAGAAGACTTAGATGAAGAGTTTCGTCTGCCGCAGTCGTCTTCCTCATCGGCAGTGTCGAAAGCTCAGGCGACTAGCAAGGAAAGAGAGCCATCGCCTTCATCCATGCCCGATCCAATCTCGCGCCGTTCAAGGGATACATCTTCTGCTCCCAGACCACGATCGTCTTCCCCTACCTCTATCTCAGTCTCCACCTCCAAAGGCAAAGGGAAAGAAAAAGAGGTCGTCGTGAACACGTTGTTCGCGTCGTGGGCTCGTGCTGCCGCTTTATCTGCTTCTGGATCAACACCTCGCGATGCTGGAAACTCGTCCGGTGTCGCTGACGGTGCATCGGATGACGGTAAAGAAGCAAGGAAGGTGCGGGCACAGGCGGTCGAGGCTGATGAACACGAGCCAGTGACGACAAGACAGAAGCTCAAGCTTGACGAAGATGAAGAACTTGAAGATGAAGAAACGAGGAGGAAGAGGCTCAACGTGGCTGTCCATTCGGTCGAAGAAGAAGAAGCGGAAGAGGACGCAGAGCCAAAAAGAAAGAAAGTCAAGGTGATTCCCGAGAAGAAGGCGGGGAAGCAGGCGACGCTTGACTTCAGAAATCAGTTGCTTGGTTTTGCTAGGACGGGGAGTAAAGTGAAGGAGCTCCAAATAAAGGACGATGTGGAGGATGTGGAGGACATGGTGACGGATGAAGGGAAGATGGATCGGCAAGGTGGAGATGAAGATGAAGACGTGGACATGGAACCGCTCCCTGATCATGATACTGCCGTCAAGGACGACGACCTGAGGGAGGTCGAAGGGATGGATGTCGACGAGGAGACTCCTGATGTTGTGGATCTAACTCTGGGTTCCGAACCGTCGTCTTCCCGACCTATAGCGCGACCAGAAGTCATCAGGACGACCAAGAGTGGAGACGTAGGACTGCGGTTCGACCTCGATGGTGTACTCAGCCGCTGGACTCACACTGCGCACAAAGGCTCTGATACCAAGACACGTTCAAGGAAAGTACCGGCGGAAGCAGGAGTGGACAGTGCTGGCGATGCAGACAGCGCTCTGGCCCGGGTCATTTCCAAAAGCGATTTCAACACGATGGAGATTCTGGGCCAGTTCAACCTTGGGTTCATCATCGTGCGGCGGCGGACAGAGGGAATGGACGATCTGTTCATTGTAGACCAGCATGCGGCGGATGAGAAGTATAATTTTGAGACGCTGCAGGAGACTACTGTCATCAGGTCACAAAGGCTGCTGAGGTTGGTTGTCATCCAGTGTTCAGCGACTGCCTCGTGCTTATAATGTACTTCTAGGCCGAGACCCTTGGAGCTGACAGCGTCCGATGAGATGGTCGCTCTCGAGAACATGGACGTCTTGAGACAGAACGGATTCGAAGTGGCCGATACAGGAGAAGATGACGGGATCGAAGAAATAGGCAGTGGAGGCCGACTACGCCTCCTCGCTCAACCCGTTAGCAAGAGCACCGAGTTTGACATGAAAGGTTCTGGTTTATCAAATCCCTTCAACTTCGTGACTCACACTCAATTGTAGATCTGGAAGAGCTCATCCACCTCATGCAAGACAGACCGTCCGGCCAAATGGTTCGCTGTTCCAAAGCGCGCGCGATGTTTGCGATGCGCGCATGTCGCAGGAGCGTGATGATTGGCAAGGCCTTGAACAAGCACCAGATGACGAGCGTGGTGCGCCACATGGGCAAAATGGACCAGCCATGGAATTGCCCGCATGGGCGACCCACGATGAGGCATCTGTATGATCTTGAAAGTCTGAAGCTGCAGATAAATGAGGATGAGATTGACTGGTTTCGTTTTGCTGATATCTTGTCGGGGTAGATGTGGCGTGATGCTTGATTTCATCAAATTATGAATGACGTGCCAGTGTATGAAAATGGGGTGTGGTCAAGAGCATGGGAAGTCTGCTGACGACGGAAGCTGCCAACTAGAGACTCATACACGACTCATAGATGATGGAAGCGCGAGTCGACTCATCAGGATGCCAACGGTCTATCGTACAAGCTCAGCTCAGTCCCTCTCGGGACCTATGATATTGCTCACTCTCGAGCAGCCCTTACCAATGAGAACGTCAGTATATGCATGTGAAGAGACAAGCGAGAGTCAGGCGTACATCTGCTGCTCTTGGGTCGGTGCCAGTGCGTCGCCTTCTTCTTTGATTGGTCCGTTATTGGCTGCTCCTATTATGTTGTCCAACTTTTTCAGTATCGTCTCGAGCTTTTGCACCCATTGACGTTTCGATTCCCCGGCAAGAACCTTGCGGAAAGCATCGTCAAGACACACGGGCCCGTCGACCAAATTGATGACCTCCTGATCTAGGACTTCCGGCCAAGGTGAGCTCGAACAATCTCCTAGTTCCGCCCATCTGAGCAGAGCTCTAACCTGTGTCCGACACACGCCCCAGGATTGATGGGCGGGCCGTGTAGCTTGAAGCTGAAGGTTGCAGTGTGCAAACCACTTTCGATTGTAAGTTAGCAGGAGCATGGCGACAATCAGATTGTTTGGACGAGAAATGTACTCTGCGAACTCTTCTCGAGCTGATGCTGAAGCTATATGCGATAGCCCGTACAAGTAGCCTTCGGCGAGGGAGAATCCGAGTCCCCCCGAGCTCATCCATTGCCATGGTGGCAGTAGCTCCTTAGCGAAGAAGATCTGTAGCCACTTATCGGTGGCAAATACCTGGTAGGCTTTTTCAAGACCGCTAGAGAGAGCAGTGACCATAATCACCCATAGCGGAGTGTCCAGAACTACCCTATTCATTGACAAGCAATAGCCTGGCAAGAACTTCAACACTCGACCGAGCATTGGGAGGGCCATATTTGACTCCAGGTTCGAGTCCAATAGGACAGTATACAAGCCGAGTGTGGCTAGTTGACATTTTTCTCGAAGATTCAGGACATCGACTGATTGGCTCAGTCCCTGGTCAAAAATGAAGGAATCGATTGTGTCTGTCATAAGATGATGGCGAATCCCATGAAGCATGGCATTGTCCTCGGAAGTGAGTGGGCGTGGAAGCTGAAGTGCAGTACGAGCCTCATTGAGAGCAAGTAGCAAAAGCCTCCAGTGATGGTCAAGGTAATCCGCCGGCAACATAGGCCCGCCCAGGACGGAATATGGCTCTGGCTCGTTGGAGCTGCTACGTATGTACACGATTGTCTCCTTGATTTCCTCAAGAGCGTACAATCCTGCTGCAGCAAGCACCGGGAAGCCATGAAATGGAGCCGACGCTTCGCGAGAACCACTATCATAAGCTGATAATAGGTCGAAAAGAATGCTGTCGAAATAGCCAATGTTGAGTCGGATTACCTGCGGCAGCATCATTGGAGCGGCAGTCTGAGTCTGTACTGGAGAATCATCATGATCCCCTTTGTTCAAGTTCCCAATGATGGTGTAGATGTATTGTGCAGTCACTGGCAGAGAACATGGACTTTGAAGACTGTGCCGACCGCGAGGAGCGTCAAACAAGCTCAACCAGACAAGTGGATGCAAGGCTTCAGTGGAGTGATTGCACACGAACTCTCGGGCTCTGGGATCTTCGGGGTATGTCATACGGCTGGAAGAGGTACATCCAAGTATGGCAGCGTTGACGCGTACGTTCTCTACGGTACTCGAGCCCTCCAAGATTATGCCCAGATCTTGGATTGACCGCGGCCCGAACGCAAAAAGCAAAGAGCGATACATACGCTCGACGGACGTCTGCCGACCGGTGAGGATTGTGTAACCTTGCTTCTTGCCCGATGAGCTAGCAGCGATGTCAACATGTACAGTCTGAGTCTTGCCAATGACAGTCCACTGTTTCAGGAACTGTTTAGATGTATCCCAGATGCTATCGCCACCAGGAAGCACATGTACTGCATAGCTCTTCACTGCTGGAGGAAGACCGCCAATGGCCTGTAAAGTAATGCTTTGCAGACTTGGATTGGACGACATATGGAACAACCAAGCAATGGCATCGACTGACAGATCATCGTATTGCTCGCGCACGCGACGAGTTTCCAACGCCGACAATGTTCTGAAGAACTCGGCGTGCGCGCGACGTTCAACAGGAACGCGATGCAAATATCTAGCCCGCCTGTGCCTTTGGTCATCACTATCCCCCCCAACAGCCCGTAGGGGAAACTGTGTTGAAATGTTCCGCCCTCTAAAGACCATCCGAATAAGCCTTGAGTGAGCGACGTATATGTCCCAAGCGATGGCGATGCGGCCGAAGAACTCAATGATCTTCCATCGTACGGAGTAGAGCGCCAGTCTACTGAGACCGTAACAGTAGTACATGAAGTCGCTCAGCGGAGTTTGATATGGGCATTGGGCAACAAACAGTGGGATCGTGTTGCTGATCATGTAGAGCAGGCAGACATTCACGGCCAGTACTCCGATCGTCCAGGCGAGTGATGTGTGCAGTGGAAGGTAGAATATCACGAGTCCCGCAAAGAAGAGACCCAGCGACACATGCATGACAATGGGGAGCAGGCCGATGATGACACCGACGCGCCATTTCTCGAGACCCACGAAGCGAAAGTGGCGGATGTGGCTGCGAAGTCCAGGTGTGCCGGACGGACGGGTCATGTAGCGATGGAGCCACTGCTTGACCAGGACGGCCGACAAGGCAACCACAAGACTGCAGATCAGGCTGACAGCCCAGAGTCCGTTCACCCAGATGTCATTTCTTCCGGGAACAAAGCTCGCAGTCGGGTTGACTGAGGGCATGGTGATGTTGGGAAGGGAGATGACACCGGAAGTAGCGATCTGAACTAGAACAAGATCGTAGAGAAGCGTCGCCGTCATCCCAGCAGTATCAGGCTGGAGGTTCTGCGAGACTTGAACCAAGAACGACGTGACGACGGCGGAGAACAGTCCGGCCTCGATATCCGTTAGTCCAATAGAAACTGAACGAAGGAAAGAAGCTTACAAAGACAAGCATAACATCGAGACCATCGCGATGCTGCTCAACCATGGTGGCATCGAATACCGCCGTCTCTTCCTCATAAACGCGCCAGACTCTGGCATTGGGCGCCGTCTCCTCGCAATAAGGGTCCTCGGGAAAGCGGGCCTCGTAGTCATCGTGGAAAACGGGAGGTTTATCGCCAGCACCTTGCCTCATACCAAACAGATGCGTGGCAGGCCGAGGTATAGATGAGGGCTGGCCGACGACGGGTGGGGGTTGTTCCACAGTCACTTGAGTATTCGACGCTTTCCCTTGTATGTAACCAGCAGCGAACGCCTATCGACGAATGAGGATGGGCGAAGATGATGAGAATTTGTTGGGGACGTACCGCCTTGTACGCGCGGTCGATTTCGCTGATCTATGGTTATGGTATGTCAGCTATGCGGTCGATGTTCATGAACGTCTCATCGATTACCATCTGTTCACCAATCTCGGGATATGCTGAAGACTGGGAAGGGCCATTTTGCATGGATCTGGAAGCGGATTGCGGGCCTTCATCGCCTGGAGAAGCGTCTGCGTTGCTTGCGGGAGTTTTTGGAGGCCAAGCTGGGGGATTCGGAGATGCGACGTCGAGAATTCCGGAGCTCAATCCAGAGCTCGAAGGATGCTCTGAGGGTACGACTTCCGCCATGATTGCTCAGAAAGAGTGCACAGTACAGTACGCGATAGTGTGCATCAGATGCAGCTGTAGGCAGTGAAGGTTCCGGGTAAACATGAGGCTTGAGTACACGTTCGGCACATTCCAGTATAGCTGTCTCAAGGTAGATAGAGGATGGGAGGAGAGGCAGAGGCAAGCTAGGTCCTTTTCGACAGAGTCCTGGAGGATACAGTACTTGGCAAATAACAAGCTACGGTTCGTCCGAAAAGGGTAACTCATGTCGGCACATGGTCGGCCCAGGTCGGGCGACCTTGTCGGTCAGTGTCAGTAGCCTGGTTAGCCCGTATCTAGTACGAGCGAAGACAGTCGTTTACAGTTTCAACTATGTAGTCTCCCTTATCCTTACTGCAGTAGGGGGTCGTAGCACGGGAGAGAGTAGAGAGACGGACATACACGGACTTTACGTTCGATGTAGCATAGATTAGCGTAGGATCTCGGGTTAGGGTTATCACTTTTATCACATACCATCATCTCGTTCGCATCGTCTCAGAGGGATTCCACTCGGCCCACTCCATTACACACTTATTACTTGGAGAGAGAAACAATCTGGACATGAAATCTAGCATCTATGGTCAGACTCATTGACTCACTTGACATCAACCAGCAGCCTGAGAGCCTCCGTTGAATTCACCCCCACATCATGCGGTCGACCAAAATGATTCCTCTCCCTCTCAGCACCGCACTGTAACGTCCTTTGGCCCGGTGTGGCTCATCGCTATCAACGACGCTGGTCGACATGCTGAACAGGCAGCTCACGTCAACAACGAGGCCGTCGTTCATTGGCCCGGTTGAAGTGACCTCGCTCGAGTTCGGCTCAGCCGCACCCGACGACGAGCTCGTCGACCTTCGGCACATATACCGCGACTTCATGGAGGACGACGAAGATGACAACAAGGCGCCCGACGTGGGCGAGGATGACGAGTTTGAGTGGGTCTCGCGACGAGGGACACACAAGCTGCATCCCGCCGAGATATACGCGGCGGCGCCGTCGCTGCACTCGCCCAATTCCGGTCCAGGCTATCAGAGCATGGTTAATTTTCGACCTGACTTTTTCAACTGGCCATATACACCGCCGACCGGAATACAACAGTCCTACTGGATCTGCTCCATCTCCCGCTCCCGCCCCAGCCAGCGCAGAGCCGCAGCCCTCGCCACCGCTGGCGGAACAGCCCGCCCCGTTCAATGAATCGCCCAACATCCAGCTGCACCTGAACATCAACTGGAACTCGGACCTCCGCATCACACTGACGACGCCCCATCCCAAGCGCGACTTGACGCCACCAGACGCCGACCATCCTTCGTCCAAGCCTCTCCCCGTCGGCCAGCGCCCTCTCCCTTCTATATTCATCGAGAGTGAAATCTGTCAGGCAGACAAGCATGTTCTGAAAAACGTTACCCGTGTGGAATGTTTCATCAAGATGTCATCCGAAAGGCAGTCGAAGACTCGAAGAAGAGCTTGTCTTCCCTAACTTTCATGCAATGCTCATGGGCCACAAATGGTAAAGTTTTTGTGTCTTGTTCTGTAGTGTCTTTAATAACCCATTACCTTGCAGAACGTTGATCCTACCGGGCAGATCATGTGTGCTTGTACAGCCAATACCTTGCCGTGTACCGAATTGGACGACCTAAACATCGCGACACGTCGTCTCAGTCGGTTGCATCAGCCCACCTGGAAGGCGGATTTTCCACTCATCGCACTTACGGGTAAGAGGTTGCGCTGCATTGTTGTGCTCGGCAACCAAGTCCCCACAGACTTGCCTCAGGCAGTGGAAGGAAGCCAAAGAGGAGATGGTTCCTCCACATGTCGCCTGTTGTAAGTAGTGCTCACACATCCTACTAAGCCGCTCAGCGGCGTCAGCCTCAGCCATCGCTGAGCTCAGCCTGTTGCTGAGCAAGCAGAATCATAATGCCTGAATAATCGTTCGACCCTTTGCTCCGCGGCCTCCGCGCCATCTGTGTCATTCTCGTCCCGGGTCATCCGCGACGCTTAACAATCCCGATTTGGTCGATGCAAGTATTTCGTCGGGATCTGAAAGTCGGGGAGGCTATATAATACGTGGTTTTGTCCAACAATGCTCTTCACTCAATCATACATACAATGTCCTTCAACATTCTTATCGGTTCTTATACCAACGACGTCGCGACCTTGACGTTCGATCCTTCGGCGCGTACGCTGTCAGAGACGTCCTCTGTCGAAGTTGGCTTTCATCCTTCTTGGGTGACTGCGTATCCTGGGGACAAATCGCTCGTCTTCACTTGTCTGGAACAGAGCGGGGGCGCGATCGTCGCGCTCAAATACGACGCGCAGGGCAAAGGGAACATAGTTGCTACCACGCCCAGCGGCGGAGAGTGGCCGTGTGCGATGCTTGCGACGAAGGATCAGCTTTTCGTTGCTAATGTACGTGCTTGTTTCCTCAATGTTGCAGGCCTTCGAGTTCCTAACGCGAGATGATAGTACGGTTCTGGTCATGTGTCGGCCTTGGCCATCTCGGCGGAGGCACCGTACTTCCTGAATGAACCACCTACGACCCTTGCCCGATTTGAGGGCAAGGGCCCAAATGAAGTCAGACAGCAGTCAGCCCACCCACATCAGATCTACTTCATAGAGGAACGCCAGGAAATCATCGTTCCTGATCTGGGTGGAGACCGTGTCTATCGTTTCAAAAAAGATGCCACAGGTAGCTGGGCCGTCTTTGACCAAACGTCGCATGCTCCTGGCTCAGGTGCTCGCCATGTCGCGTTCTACGGTCGGTCTTTTGTGTCGGCCATCGTCGTGTCATGACTAAACTTTTCTCACAGATGGTGTCCTATATACCGTGCTCGAGCTCGGCAACCGTCTGGTGGCGCAACGTTTGGCTGACTTCCCCGCCAAGTCCAGCCTCATCTCTAACGACGCGTCGGCGTCTAGAATCATCGACGGCATGATGGTTAGCGCGATCTTTATCCCAAAGCCGAACGCTCGCTTTGCAACTCCTTACATCTACTTGTCCAACCGCGACGAGAACCACCCCGAAGGCGATACCATTGCCGTGTTTGCCATTCAGGAGGGAGGCGCGCCAAAGCTGGTGAACGAGGTGCGCACTGGGACCAAGCATCCTCGTGGTATGGCCTTTGGTGGTCAGGACGACAAGTATCTGGTCATCGGTGGACAATATGACGGTGGGGTCAAGGTATATGAGAGGATCAATGATGGAAAGGATCTGGAGCTCGTTGCGCATGCTGAAGGAGCTCTACAGGCGACGGACTTCTGTTGGATATGAGGACTTTCATATTGTAACCTCGAAATTAATGACACAGAGGTCTCGATCTTACTTACACATTGGAATCTTCCATCTGTCAAACTGAATCGTTCTCTGTCCATACTCGCTCAACCTCTTTGTCACCGCGTTTGTCGCGAGTCCGGTGACTGCCAATGAGACGAACACTCTCATGGATCGTGAAGAGATACTTTCTGGCATTAATCATAACTGGGTTGTGAGACTGTCATAGCTCTCCTCCTCGGGCTACTTCTGGGGATCAATCTAGATGAATCGCCGAGTAGCAGGAATGTCAGTCGCGGGACAGGCCTGAGTCGCGTTCGGAAAGGTGTCATAACAGCAAAGAATCGACCACTTCATCTCCTCCAAGTCTTCAGCAGATCATGATCAGTAATGGCCAGCCTCCAAGATCGATGTGTCGCACGCAAGAGCTTTCTTCAATCACTGTGGGAACCAAGGCCTTGTTTGCAATACTGTGAGGTCGAACAATGAAGCCGGCGGTGAGCGGCAGGCCAAGTGCATACTCTGATCACGTTATTGGACGTGAGTCCGGTCGCTGACATGCGCTGACACGTTGAGGTAGCCTGGAAACCAAGCGTTCTGACAATGAGCGAGACTGTTCTACATCGAGTCTCGCTCATTGTCAGAACGCTTGGTTTCCAGGCTAACGTTGAGGCCGGAAGAAGCTCTTGTGGAATTTTAAAGAGGGGCCTCGGCAACACCAATGCGATGATGGAGATGGTTTCGGTTTGAGTCTGGCAGCATGCTGAAGTCGTAGTTCTTCAACATGGCAGTGAGGGTATTCGCGTGGAGACACGGGGGAAGACGCTCGAGTGTTCGAAGCCTGAGCTGTGTAAATGTGGTTTTAACTCATCGATATCTCCTGGAAGATCTTGAAGGTGGCTAAGCCTGTATATAGTGGCGCGCGCGACCGTTAAGTTTGATGAGGTGAATTAGGTAGTAATGACAGCGTTGGGATACGTCTAAGCCGATGCCGCGTAGAAGTTATGTACAGGACGCTGTCCGAATTTTTTTTCTATAGTAAGTATACGATGGGTGTTGTGTCCAATCACTAGCCAAGCCAAGAGGGAATGCAGATATATTACAAGCAAGAGATGCCTTGGTCAGGGAAGTCATAGGTTCCAGGAATAGCGACAGTACATCCAGAGCGATCTTGATGAGAGTTACAGTTCGTTTGGTCATTGGCCTCAGAGCAGCAGCGCATACAGAAACGGTTCGCGGAAGGTTCGATCCTAATCAGATCATGAAACGACGCTCAGCAATAACTACAGACGACTTACTGTTGAATGAAACTTGAGCCGTACCCACCAAAGGTGCACTTGGCTCCGTTAGGGTACCGGACGTCATATTGGCCTCCATCGTCGTCCTGAGACATGTCCCACTTGCTGGGGTCAATGCATCCTGTGATCTGGAAAGGGCGAAAACGTAAAACGCTTGCAGACCACAAGGAAAGAATCGCCTTGCCTGGATCCAAGACCCGTCTTCGGACTTGTCGACAGCAGCAGCCGTGATGAAGCCGTCAGGAATTTTATTGTCGCATCCTTCGCTGCAAAAGGCGGTGGCGTCGTTTTCGGCATCCGCGACTGACTCTGGGACATGCACGGCGACAGATTGAACCACCTGCAAGATCACGGCGGAGGTTCACGTACCGCCAGGACTGCTGGGAGCCAGAATGGCAAAATCGCTTGTGTCGGTGATATGAACGGTGGTCGTATCGACATCGGGGCCAGTCGGAGCAGGAGTAGCTTGCATGTTGCTTTGGCGTCTGACGCGAGAAGGAACGTTCGTGACATTGCGCGTCCGAGTCGTAGGCGTCGGTGAGCGTTCGAGTGCTGCGCCCAGCGCGAGCAGTGGCAGACAGAGATAGACAAAGGCGATGGTGACCTGCATAGCGCCAGAGGAGTCGGGAAGATGGTGGTTTGCGGACAAGGAGGGAGGACAGTGGACACCAAAAAGAGACGCGTTTTTGCCTAAATGGGTGTGCCACGTGGTCGAGACGAGGGTTTTGCACCGACCGTGCTTGTCAGACAACATCCAGCAACTACCTACCGTTGTTCTCATACCCTTGCTCGAGTTGTCAATAAACCTGCTGGATACCACATAAGATGTCTCATGCCGTGTATGCGCGGCGCATCCTGACATCGCCAACGAGGATCAAAGTGGCATTTGACAGGTTCCTCCAATTCTTCCAACTTTTCACCTATCATCCGCTCTCTGCCGCCGAAAGACGATGATTCAGCAATTGTATCACCTATGGCGAATCTCACGCACTCTTTGGCTGCGCAATCTTCAATGTATATCAATCAATCGCCCTAGACCTTGGGCTGGACTTATGACTTCTTGTGAGTTGATCTGCTCATGGCCAAGTCGTGTCGTCTCGAGGAACAACTGAACTCATGCCATTTATTAGACTTCCAATTGGCTGTTCCATGTCAAGAAGCTCGGCATGGACTGCTGATACCTGAGGTGGCGTTTAATGCGCCACCTAAAGTCCTTCCCCCAAATTGGCACCATCTCGAAGACGTTTCTCACTTGTAGATCCAGACCGTATCCCACAGCTGACGTCGAACGTAACTATGCAAGTCCCTTAGGTCTCTTCGAAGTTGTGCTGAGATCTTCGGGGCTCGAGCCTCGCTGATCTCACTGAGTAGGTCGTTAGGCTGATAGTACTTGTCACATAGGGTTTCTCACCTGTCATGACAGATTACGATTCTCAAGCTCATCCTCACCCTTCGACTTGGCGCGTAAACTCGCTTTGTACCTCCATGTTATCCCGTCACTCAATCGTATATCTACTTACATGGCTGTAGACGTCCAGACTTGACTCGCATGGCAATACACCCCCTGATCGCTGAGCACTGAGCACGTTTTCAAGCTTCAGGGTGAACCAAATCTTGCGCAATCGCATCTTGACGAAGATACCCCCGCTATGGCGTGCTTCGGAGCACAAGTTGCGCAAGGTACGCCTTCCTTGTCGTCAAGCCCGGATAAACCCGCTTTGAGTATATAGTTGTGGGAGCATGAGCGTAGAGAATCAAACTCATTCCTCTTCTCAAGACCCCCGACATGGCGATAACACAGACGCTCCCCAGATGGATAGCCCCCAAGGTGACAGACGAGGATGTGGAGTGGGCGGATATCCTCACGGTCGATTTATCACTGTATGATACGCAGAAGGAGGAGCTGGTGAAGACCGTGGAGACGGCGCTGAGTCGAGATGGGTTCTTCTACGTCGTCGGACACGGTATCGCTCCCGAAACAGTATGTCGTTCACTCAGGCCGACTTTGGTATCTCGGCTGACTGGATCCCTGTAAGCTGAGTCGACAATTCGATATCGGGCAACATGCATTCGACGGTGTGTCAAGAGAGGAGAAGGAGAGACATGAGGCACCGATAAAAGAGAAGGGATCGTTCATTGGGTACAAGGTATGCTGGATGGCTCGCGATCTCCCACTAGAGCTTTCTAACACTCTGAGCAGCTACCAAACTTCTGGGAGATCAAGGATGGTGTTCGTGACCGGATAGAGCATTACAACTTTTACTTGGGAAAGTGAGTATCGTATTGTTTCGATCCAAGCGCTCTACTCAACGGTGCTCATTCAGTATTGACCCCATCTCACGGCATCCCCGACCTTTGCAACCCTACGTCGACGAAGTGAAGGCGTATTTAGAGGAGACACGTCAAAAGGTCTTACGGCGCATCCTGAATCTCATCGATGCCGTTCTTGGTCTGGAGGAAGGGTATCTCTGGAAATTGCACCAGAACGATGAAGGAGAGACTGGACACGATGTAGGCTTCTGATTCTTCTCGATTCCTTCCTCTCGACTGAACCGCGCTCCAAGCTCCTCCGCTATATGATCTACGACCCATTAACTAGCGATGAAGCGCAGAAGACGAATGGCGTGATGCTGAATGGCCACACCGATTTCAACAGCATCTCAACACTCGTCTCTCAGCCTGTCACCGCTCTGCAAGTCCTCATGCCCGACGGCGTGTGGCGATACGTCAAACATCGGGACAACACTCTCGTCATCAATATTGGTGACCAGCTTTCGTTTATGGTCCGTCGCCTCGTCCGTCTTTCTCTTTGCATTCTGCTTACCTGCTGTACATAGTCTGGGGGTATACTGAAAGGAACGATGCACCGTGTCGTGCGACCACCCCAAGACCAGCTACACCATCGCCGTCTGGGCGTATTCCACTTTGCTCATTTCCTCAATGATGTGCCGTTGGGCTTGCTGCCATCGAAGAAGGTGCAAGAGGAGGGACAGCTTGTCTTCCCCGACAAGGTTCCTACTACGGACGAGTAAGTCTTGCTCTTACTCTTAGCTGAGGGTCTGCTGACGCGCTGTAGATGGGAGTCTGCACGGATCAAGAGTTATGGGACTGGGACGTTCATTAAAGGGGAGGAGTACGACATCGAGGTCTTGGCTGGTATTCAGGTAAGGACTTCTCTCCAGGAAATAGAGACGCATGTATCTGATGATTGTCTTAGGTCCGACATTATCATTGAGTGCATGAGGTTGCGGAGTGTGTAAGATAATGTAATGGTCTTTATTATTAGAATCATGTATCATAGTTGTACAAAAGCTTTGGAGGTCATCTACAGTATGACGCTGGCTCACCGGCAATGTTTGAGACGTTTACATCGTTGGATTCTCGGCAGATTCCCGGAATTTGGCCTGAAGAACCATTCTGAAAGTCTATTGACATTGCGCCACATATCAGCTTGTGAGCAGAACAAGTGCGGTACTTCTCATCGTGCTGGCTGCATCCAAGTGCACGATGTACGGGTGACACTGATCGTGCTGGCTGCATCCAAGTGCACGATGTACGGGTGACACTGACTTGTCGTTTCCAGCGTCGTCCCCAGTATGGGATTAATGAATCAACTGACGTAATAGATGTCGAGGACCGAAGTTGGGCGGTCACTGCCATTTTCGTACGCTAAAGCCTTCTCTTCCTCCGTCTACGACGCCAGCAGCTCATTGTGCAGTCACTCGACTGCTCGTCATGGCGAGCCCTTCCAGATCAAAAGTGCTTCCCTCGCGTCGGGCGGCACTGAGCGCGACAAGCAGCTTCGCAGGCCAACTGAACGACACGGACTCGGAGGAGGAACGCGACGAGAGGGCCCCGAAGACGATCTCGGGGAAGGGAAAAGGGCGGGGACGAGGCAAGGGCGTGCAGAAACGCGGCAGGGCCAAGCAAAGTCTGTCGCGGCCTCGTCGGGAGTCGACGTCGCGCCAAAAACGGGCGCTGTCGGTGTCAGACGACGACACGGACGTCGTCGTCCTGTCGTCGCCGCCGCCGAGCGCCCATCTGTTCTCCGTCCCGCCGTCGTCGTCGGTCTCATCCATGACGTCTTACATCACGCCCACTGCCACTCCCACCGCTGGCCCTTCGAGGACGACGTCGTTCACCGCCACGGACACTCCGTGCGACCTCATCAACGTTGGACCACGCGTGTGGGTGCTTGTCAGTGCCAACGGAGAGCTCTTTGGTGATTCTGACGCGGAGGAATATATTCACTGGCCAGCCAAAGTACGTGGCGTAATTATGTCCAATGTCAACAATTCATCGCTTCATGCAGAATATACGCCTGGAAGGTGGCGATACACTTGTCCTCACACCGTATGGCAATTTGCTTTCCTCCAGCAATCGTCTTACGGTCAAGAACCCCACTGCCGACGCTGTCAACTCCTTCCTGGCCGCCAACGGAGCACTCAGATACACGGAACCCCATTTCGTTCACTTGCCCTCGTCTTCATCCGTTCTCAGATCTCCTCGAAAGAAGCACAAGAAGGACCGAGGCGGTATTACTTTGCGCTGGACGGCGGCGGTGAGGCAGGCCCTGAAGGATGTCGAGGAGGAAGACGACCTTCCAGACATTCCATATGTGTCATCCACAGCGAAATTTTTGGCTCCATCTCCTGAACCCAAGGCCGTTCCTGACGACGACATTCAGCTTGTTGACGAGATATACGAGGACCCTGGCCCTGACGAAGCGCTGGATATCCCAGGTGAACGCGTCCTGGCACGCGACAAGGCAGCCGACAACATCGACCATTGGCCTGCCCTGGTCGAAGAGTACGTGCCCGCCACTTCTCATCAACACAAGGGCAAGTACAAGCTCTGCTTCGTCGACGACAGGTCTAAAGTTGTCCCTCGTGAATGGTTCTACGCCCTTGGCGACGCGGGTTTCAAAACCTGCAAATTGGGGCAGTTTCAGACCGTCTCCGTTACTGCTGATGACACCGAGGTGTCTTGGATAGATCGCGCCCTCCCCGTGCTCAACCTCGACAACTCTTTCGTCCAACTTCCCATGCGCGACCAGTTTGCTCACACCGTCCCGATCATGGAGGCAATTCTACGAGAGCAATATGTCCCAGTGCAAGAGACATTGGATAGCTTCATGTCCGGTGGATCCAAGAAACGACAAGAATTAGCGAAGGCGGCTTCTTTTCGAGGCAATATGGGGGCTGTTGACGTGGAGAGGTTGACGGAGTGGGTGATTGAGTGGGCTTTGCGGGAGGAAAAGTCCGCGAAGAGGATTTCGGAGGAGGATGAAGAAGACCTGTCTGGCTCAACGACCATCATCATTACTGACGAGGCGGAGATCATCGATGTTGACGCAATTCCGACGGAGAAGCACGCGCTGCCCATCCAAAATAATGATGATACTGGTGCGGACGAACCACAACCGGACACAGGCATCTCCAAATTGGAGGAGCTGGCGAATATCGCTATGCAGGTGGCCGGAGCAACGTCTGCCGTCCTCCCCGGTGAGATCAGCACGAAGACCCCCAGACCTTTGGTCGATGTTCAGCCGAATTGCGCAATAGACGACTCAGCTGCTACAGAGATAGTCAATGGCGTCGATGACAAGGCCTTGGACCCCGTTGCAAGAAGGAGCCCTACGCCTCCGCCCGCAGACGAGGAAGTTTCAGGACCATTTTCTCAGCATGGGTCGAATGGTCTTTCTTCTGAGCAGATATCGGACCATGCCAGCGGCATCCGAACAGCAAGCAACAGTGTGTCCTCTATCGAGGAAGGGGCCGTCGCTCCATCAATCGAGACAGTCGTGGCAAGCTTCTCATTTGACTACGTGGGTTCATGGCCCTAACTATGTTGCAGGCGGACCAATCGTCATCTTCCAGCGGCGGTGGAACGAAGCCAGTATCGAATGAGATTGTGCCAACTGAAGTGCTGGTTGTGAGTATCCCATTGGTAGATACCTCAAGCAGATCTAACGACGTCAACAGATAGACGACACGCCTTCTCCTCCACGGGCCGATCAAGACGCCGACAAGACTATACTATGCGAAGACAGGATGGACGTTGACGACCATTCAGACATCTCCGGATTGACCGTAGCGAATGCACTCTCGCATCCTGGCATGGTCGTATGTCAAGGCTCCATCTGCGCGCTGGCTGTATTTAACCGTCTCAATCAGGTCGACTCGAATGACACCCAGGATCAATCTCAGGTGGGTCAGCTGCGATGCTATGCGAAACTCACACCTACACATGCCCAGGAACTCCGGAACAAGGACGTGCCCAGCGGGACTCAGTCGTCAAGGCCGCGAGGCTCCGCGAAATATGAGGAACTTTCTCAGCTCAACAAGCTTGAGGTATGTTGAGTCTAGCCCTGTCATGCATAGCTCTCACGGCTTTGCGCCCCAGTTCTGTCAGAATATCCTCCTTCCCGAGGCTATCAAGCAAGTCCTCCTCTGGCGTCACGGAGAGCGCACGTCGGTTGCACTTCTCTCGCCTGAGGAGGAGCAAGTGTTGTCCGACAAGGGCGAGGAGCTCCTCCAGCAGGTCGATTGGGCTCTCGACGTGAAAAGCGTCAGGGAGTGCCTCGACCAGAATGAACATCGCAGCCTTGCAGAACTGAGGGAGGTGCTTGTCCGCGGTGGGACGCGGTCGCGACCGAAGTTCATCAAGGTGGCTGCCAAGTAGTTTTCGAAGTAACATTTGTCGAGCTTGTTTTCTATCTCATTGTTTATAGCATACACATCACATTGTACATTATCACTACTTATCTTTGAACAGATGTTGTTTATTATTTATGCTGGGAAGGCCTCGTCGCAAAACCTGCGGAACCAACGCGCGATGGCGCTCGCCGATTCTTCCTTTGCCCAACCTATGCATCGGTTAGTCTCAGGCTCTCACGTGTGTGCGGCAGGATGGACTGACGTGTATCCCCAATGGAAGGGTCACCGCGAACTGCAAAGCCATGTTCCACGCCCGAGAATACCTGGAAGAAGTACTTGGTGCGATGAGCCACGAGGATGTCCTCTGCCCGACGGCGAGCTGGAAGAGGGAAGGTATGGTCTGTCTCTGCTCAAATGCGATTATCGTGTGCTCTGTGTTGCAAGTGCTCGCACGAACCTGCGCAGGCCAGTAGAAGCGGACCTGCAAGATTGTGAATGATCAGGCAATCGAGTCTGACCAGAATATAGCACTAACTTTTGTTTTCCTCGAAATGTTTTTCATCGAGGAACGCTGGGTGTGCGATGGCCCCTACGTTGATAAGTTGAGTGAGTGGTATATTTTCATGACGGAGACTGACCGGCGACAGTGAAACCTGTAGCGCCGAGCTCAAGGACGAAGGGCGCGCCAAAGCAATATCCTAGGCGCGTCAACTCTCAATTATCACTCAAACGGCATAGTAGTGCATACCAACGGCCGTGTATTGGGCATCCGCACCTCAATATTCGATGTCAAGAGCATACCTCAGCAGGCATAAACTCCAAATACATACCGTATCGCTGCTTTACTCCTTCAAGCCAGGTAGGGAAAAGCTCCCGGGCCTGATTCTTCGATTTCGCCATCCACGCGGGCCTGTCCCACCCTTCCTCGTTCAAGTGTAGATAGACGGGGTCGCCTAGGAAGTAATCCACGCCCACGACAGCGAAACCTTCCACGATACCTTCACCTCTTGCATTCACTCAACCCGAGCAAATCGCTCACCTTGACTGGCAAAGAAGTCCTGCAAGAGCTTGTTGTTGATGTACAAGGGTCCATAAATGTCTGCGAGAAAGAGGATAACGCGCTTGGGCGTCGTCACCTCGGTGGGCTCTGAGATGTACGTCGGTGTGCCGCCCAGGTCCTCGACTACGCCTCTGGGCTCGCCTACGTGCTGCACTGTAGTGAAGCAGCAATTTCCCGGGGCTCCTGCAAGCGTGGTCATGGTGCGAAGATAACAAGTGGAGAGGTAAGTAGTGAGAATGTCTATGTAGAAGATTAAAGAGATACCGAAGCTCATGTGACGATCCGGGAGTGGGACTGATCCCGAGCAGCTTACAGTCTTGTAGGTACTGTATGATTGTACGACTTGTGGGGACCTGGGAGGGCGCTTCTGCGTGTGGTATACGAGGAACGCGTTGCTATACAAGCTCACTTCAAAGCTACAGCCGTCCGCCAGTGATCAGCATGTCGCTTTCGTTGACGTCAGCCATGATCAGAAAGCGGAGGGCACTTTCTCCGGCATATGTTGTCAACTCACTTTCACTGTCGACATCGTTCGAAACAACCTTGACCAGCTCGGGAACACCCAAAGTTAAGAACTATTTGAGTCGTATTCGCGCGCGATATTCAACATCAATGGAGCTTCTTATCTTGTCTGGATCATTCACGTCCTTCTCCCTCTGGCTACTCGCACTCACTCTACCATCTCCCCAATCCGAGGCATCCATCCGTCTTGTTCGCTCCATTCCTGCCTTTGGACCTCACCAGTATCTATGCCTCTCCCCCAACCTCGATGCCGTATACGCGACGACATGGTCACTTCCGCCTGCACTACATGCCTTTTCCATCCCCGCTCTCTCCTACCTCGGCGCGGCGCCAATCACCGCGACCTCGTCGTATATTGCGATACACGACAAGTGGATGTACAGCGCGGGCGGCCCCACGGGCGAGGTGCACCGGCTACCTTTCCCCAATCCAGTAAAGGAGCAGGAGTTTTTGTTTGTGCCGGAAGAGGAACTCGCCACAGCGGACAAAACACGCGTAGCACTTCGCTATGGCAGCCATGCGGTGGAGTTCAGTGAGGGGGAGGTGACGAAGGCGTACATCCCGGTCTTAGGAACAGACGCGATCCATATCTATTTTGTGGATTCCACCACTGGTCATTTGAAGGACGATACGATCCTTCAGACGCCGAAAGGCAGCGGACCGCGTCATGTCAAGCTACACCCAAATGGGCAAGTGCTGTATGTCGTGACGGAGCACGACAACACGATCCTAGTGTATGCTCTTCCTTCGTTGGAGCTCCTCAGCTCGCATACTCTTCACCCTCCACCCTCCTCCCCATTCTCACCCAAGGAGCACCTTGATCATTCCTCATTCCGTGGAGATACCTTATCCCTCTCTCCGGATGCAAAGACGCTCTTCACCACGACCCGTGGCGGGAAGTCTTCTACCCGTGGCTGGTTAGCTGCTTTTCCTCTCACACCCTCCGGCATCATCGCGGACGAGACGAAAATCACATACTGGGAGACCCCGACAAGCGGTGGTAAAGCCAACGCCATCGATGTCATCCCGTATTCAGGGGAAGAGAGCAAGGTGTTGTTGGTTTTGACAGACGACGATCCTTCTACACGCGACGCCGATGATTTGAAGCCCGCGCTGTACGTGCTGGAATACAGCGGGTACGACTCGGTCAAGATCGTGGCGTCATATACCGATCCAGATGTGCAGGGCACTTCGCATGCCCTGTTCATTTCTGGGGTGAGTGTGGATGAGGTGACAAGGGCGGTCAAGGAGCACGATGAATTGTAATCAACTATCATTTGTATGTATCTATGGCCTGACGAATAACCATTCGCTGTAGACACTAACTTCTATGGAGTTGTTCTTGTGCTTTGTATTCATCTTTGTAATTTTACGGTTTTCACGCTGTTCGATGCAACTTCAAAAGCTTCTCTATCTCTGCGTTGCCTTCGAGGCGCATACCAACCCACTCTTCCAGACGGGTTGCACCAAGTGTTTCTTGATAGAAACCAATGGATGGTGCATTCCACTGTGACGAGAGAAATAAGACAGGCAAGACAGCGAGACGGGGGCTGGCAGACCTTCAACACGCTCCAATCCATGCGCCCGCAGTTGTTATCGAGCGCGACGCGTGCGAGATGAGCAAAGAGCGCTCGCCCAGCACCAAGGTTCCGATGCGCAGGCGTCACGTACAGATCTTCAAGCTTGAAAAACTTAGTATCAGTACAATTCGCGATTGGAAATCGAGATCACCATACGTAGAGTCCTTTCTTACCGATCCAAGTGGAGAAGTTGTAGAAGTAGAGCGCGAAGCCGATGGGTGTCTGGGAAGTTTGTCTAATGATGGTGGACTCGTCACTGGAGGACAAGATCCACCTTGCTATCCGCGTCCTCTTCGTCGAGTTCAGCAATGAGCGCCCACGCGACCTTGCCCTCTGCGAACAAAGCCGCGTGCATGTCTTCGGGCGTTGCAAGCGCCTTGTCCTCTTCCTTTTCATAAATTGCTAGTTCGCGAACAAAGAGCAGAATGGTGGGTATATCCGAAGGCACAGCAGCGCGGGTCGTGAATTTTGGTTTGGAAGACATGATGGCGGAGTCGAAGCGAGGTTCGAGTCACGGCTATGAGTGAATCATAGGTGGCAGTGCTCGATCTGTCATCGAATCAAGAATCTCGGAAGCTCATTGGACTACAAGCAACTTCGAGATTCAGAATTTCAGATAGCCAATCTTCAAACAATCAAGAAAAACTAGATTCAAGAATCAAGATACTCAATCAACAAGAAGTTAGAATTGAGGATTGAGTAAGTCTTCGCCACCCTAGAGTAACTTCAACTCAAGCTCTTAGCTAAGACAAGTAGGGTCGTGGGGGAAACCTAGGTTTCCCCCCGAAAACGGTTTGACTCGGTAAGTAACCGGTTTGGAACCGGTTCCATACCTCGGAGAGCCAGGAGGGTAGGTTCGGAACCCATCACATGATATTTCCATGTGATGAGCCGGCGACAGATATGAGAGTTGTATGTGGCGCGAAATGTGAAGTATGAAGAACCTATAAGCTGTACAAGTGAATAGAAGCTACTACAAAAGCTTAGAAAAGAACCATAGAAGCAGAAAAGTGGAAAAACAAAGTTCATGAGGACATATCATGGCCGCTAGACCATGGCGGGATAGGCGGTGGGAGGCGCGCGGCGACATCACGTGGATTTAGCACGTGCCGGTTCCGAACAGGTTTCAAACCGGTTCCATACCTGGCGGGGCGGCGGGGTCGATACCAAACCGGTATGGTACCGCCTCGGGAGGTTTACCCCACGGCCCTAAAGACAAGCTTACAGTGGAAAGAATCTGAGCAAAAGTATCACATTCATGGGACGTTATGCCATCCGACCTGCCTGGCTCGAACAGGCGACATCAAGATGAAGTGGTATCCATTACAGTCTTGCGCTCTTCCAACTGAGCTAAGGTCGGCTGAGAGGTGCGTTACAGGAGCTTATAGAGCTCGTTTACTCCAGGGCCGGCGGGACGGCCCGGCCACGTGGCTCAGATCAAGCAATACCGAAATTTGCAATGGCAGCATCTCTTCACTTTTTCCTCCATTGCTGATCTCAAATGGACCCCCATCTCGCCAGTACGTGGCTTGTCTTTGAATGCTAACGATTTCATTCTCATTTCTATTCCAGCGACGTATACCCTAATTCATGCATTCCTTAACAAGCACGCGCACGACAAAGCAGCCGCTGCCCTGAAGAAGGCCGTAAAGGAGCAAATTGTTCTCAAAGATGGGATAGAAGCGGAAGGACCGGCTTTGGAGGAGATTGTCAAGCTTTGGAAGGCCAAGGACAGGTGCGACTCGCGGTTATTCCGACGTGACATGCTTTACTGACTTACGTCCAGTTCTGATTCAGATACCTCGGACTCAGACAGCTGTATGAAACCATCCTCTCGCGATGATGATGTGACAATACTAACGATCTTCTTTCAACAGCGGATTCTTCCAGTGATTCTGATTCGGACTGTCAGTATGTCTCCCGACCTACATGCTCATCTAGAGTTAACACCTTGCTCGTACAGCATCCTCCTCAGATAGCGATTCCGACTCTGATTTCGACTCGTCGGACGACGAGAAGAAATCCGCGAAGAAATCTGCAGTTGTGGCCTCGAAACCCAAAGCGTCAAAGGACAAAAAGCCCGTACCATCCGAGTCCAGCTCGAGCATTGAATCGGATTCCAGCTCTGATTCCGATTCCGATTCCGACTCGTCCGGTAATTGTAATTGGCAAAAACCCAGGATAGAGAGCTAATACAAGTACCTCAGACTCAGCGTCGACGACCACTCCGAAGACCAAAGTCAAAGGCAGTAAACCTAAAGGAGGTCTGTCTCTCACATTTGCCCTCGCGTTCGTCACTTACTGATCCACACTTCAGCCAAGACGACTCCCCCAAAGGACTCTTCCGATTCCGACTCATCCGACTCTGACTCGTCAGACGACTCCTCGGACTCCAGCTCGGAATCTGACTCTGACTCTGAACCTGCGAAACGTGTGTTCGTCGTTCACTCCCAGAAACGTTGACTTGATGTTCCTTTAGCCTCTGCTCCGGCGAAGCCGAAAGCCGTGAAAGCTAAAGCTTCCACGGACGACAGTGGTGAGCCTGCCTTCAACTTCAACTTCTCCCTTCCCATACTGAACAGCGCCTTACAGATGATTCTTCGTCAGATGACTCCTCGGATTCAGACTCAGGTTTGTCGGTCCAAACATACTCGTGTATAATACACCTTTCTGACTGCTCTTCACCCCAGAAACGAGCGATAAAAAAGACTCATCCAAGCGTAGTTCAAGCAAGACTCTGTCATCCGGATCTTCCTCAAGTGATGGTAAGCTTCGCCGGCATGCGGAACACTTCATACATTCTAACGCATCCTCACAGACGACTCAAGTGAAGACGACTCAAAACCCGCAACCAAAGCTACTACATCCGCACCTGCGAAAGAGCCTGTGTCCGCTTCGTCCTCCGCGAAAGACCTGTCCGGTTCTGGTGCCGAGGCTTCCACCGTCAGAGTCACGAAAAAGCGACGAACATCCGAGAGCGGCGCTGCAGTCGTAACGGCAACAGCAGAGGAAGCTTTTCAAAAGGACCCCGTTGACAACAAACGCCAAGGCCGAAAGGTCAACACCCCGTTCTCGCGTATCAAAGTCGACCAAGTACCAGAGCACTTGGTGCTGGACAACCGATATGAAAACAAGGTCGGTGGCTGCTGTTTACGAAGTATCGTGAACTCACGGATTTGCGCAATAGACGGCGCCTAAGAATGACTACGGAGCAAGAGCGCATGCAGATCTCATCGTCACTAGAGGGGCGGGATTCAGGAAGGAAAAGAACAAGAAAAAGCGTGGCAGCTATCGTGGTGGAGAGATAACGGTGAGTTCACTACTCTTGAAAACTGCACAGCGGACTCATTGATGGTGTTCTTTCTGTCTAGATGGAGAGTCACAGTTTCAAGTTCACGTAGCCTGGCGCTTGTAGAGTTTATTGGGGAGCTGTGCATCTATAAGGGACATACTTATCACTTTTTTGCGGTCAATTGCTTGTGTGTGGCGGCGCCCACAGTAGTGTTTTTATGGAAGGTCTCATGTGTGTCGCAGGGGCTCGCCTGCACTCGCACAATGCTCATCCGGGACCACCTCGTGGCCCAGAAATGTGATGGGCTTTCCAATACTCGTTGGTGTACAAGATGCTTGGAAGCTGGCATGACTCGTCTCTGATCACCATTTGCTTGGACTCCTAGCTACAACTGCGTTACTTCGCATTGCCCGATGGCCAGATCTCACCGGTCACCTACTATGAGAGTACTTCTGGAGACATCGGCGTCGTGGGCGCCTGTGTGGTGGGAAGGTCCAGTACTCAATACTCGCCTGGTCTGACGCCAGCGAATTTGCTCTAGTGCCTCGATCTCCAGGCTCCAGCACACATCCTGGTAGAACCGTAGGCAAGCCCCGGACAAGACACGATCATCACCTCCGGTAGTAATGCAAATACGGTCAGTGCGCAGTGTCTTCTGCGCGGCCAGCTTCGCTTCGAGTTACCTTTTTCCCTGCATAGCTGCATACCTGGAAATATCGGAAGGCGATGCAAGACGCGGGTAGTGACGGTCCATCACGGGCTTGACCAGGTCTCCCTTCCGATTCCCATAGAAAGTATGTGGCGTCGTTCATCCCGATGACACGGCCGTCCTGGATATCATACGACGCAATACTTGGGCGAAGATGGCATCTTCCCCTACACACATAATCTCGCCTACTTGGGCACTCGTGAGGTTTCGCTTGCTTGCTTTTCTCAGACGGTGGGGGCGGCGGATTTCGCGAGTAGATTGTCAGTGCTAGCAGTAGTGTATCTACCCAGTGAGAAGACGAATGTATGCCACCTCGATCCAATCCGAGTACACAATTTTCATTCGCTTGCCTTTGCTCTGAACTTTATCTCTCCAGAACCCCTCTACATTCGAATGAAGGACCACATCAGGCATTTCGGGGGCCCGCATGACGACCTGAGGTGTGTAGAACCGGTCGGCGGGTACTATCACTATCTGGGCGTTGCGAAGGTGTCGCAGCAAGGCACTCGGTATACGCTCAACGTTGAAGCGGACAACGAAGCGGCAGTCATAGAGCTCCTCGAACTGAAGCGAGAAGTTGCTCGGATTATCGACGCGATCTCTGATGGCTTTGGTGACGTCGATGAAGGTGGGATCCTCCTCTACAGACAAGTCTTTTTGTAGCGGCTGTCTGGTAGCAAGCCAGCCTCTGATACCGTGGTATGATTGAGCGAATTTGGTTTCGTAGAAACGATTGCCTTTTGCGACTACAGAGGTCCACATTACTCCGGCACCGATAACGAATTTGGGGCCATGGTGTTGGAGCTTTTCGATAGCGGATAGAAGGGATGAGGATTGTTGTTTGGCCGTCGAGTGGAGGGATCCCCATGGGTACGGCGAGACATAGCGGAGTATCCGTGTTACGACGTGAATGCGTACATCTTCTGGTACATCTTTGAAGGCGTCTCTGTCAAGAAGAAAAGTTCCTGGAGGCCAAGTAGGAACCTCTACTTTAGGGAGCCAGGTTTCGGCTGTGAAAATGTCACATCGTGAACGCGGACACGAAACTTAACTGACCAACCTTGTTCAACCATGTCGTCGGCTTTCTCGCCTAGTTCCATGACGGTACGGCGAAGGTCCGGTGGGTTTGTAGTGGAAAGCTTGACAAGCGATTCGTGTGCCCTTGCTAGATCTACGGAAAATTTGACGGGTAGATTGGTGCTCGCAGAATATTCCTTCATGCGTGTCAAGTGGGCTGTGCATGGAGGCAGGATTCAACTTACCTGTGGGGTCTGTGCGCCGGATTCAATGAAGCCCCGTATCGCATTCCGTAGAGTCAAGGACGGCTCGAAATTGGTCTGGTCGACGACATAGTCAAGCTTGTTATGATCGCAAGTTGCCAATAATCTGTCCTATGTAGCGCAATCAAATCAACAACTCAAGAAAGAGGTGTTGGTGGCCGACCTTGGGGAAAGAGAGAAGCGGCCGAATTATCCAGTCCTTCATCCCTGTGTGCCCAGTCCATCCCAGAGTGCCATATTTCTCGCTGAGGCCCATTCCCCAGCGGCGGACGTGCTTCATACCGGCCGCACCATATGGTGTCGAGCCTTTGGACAGACGAGCAAGTGATGTCTCGACCTGGTCGTCCAGATGGTGCCCGAACGCAATTATATGGCTTTGGCTTTCGCGCATCGCCGAATGCAGAAGACTGTAGCGCGCCAGCCGGGACATGTTTTCGGCAGCGCTGGTGGGGTATTCTGGGAACTGCCCTGTGTTCCAGTGAATGGCCTTGTGAAAGTGCTCGATGCCCATGACTTTGGCCTGCCGCTCGCAATTTTCCGACATGGCTTTCGATGCCTCCTGCAGTTGGTGGTCAATGTTGATGGACACGACGCGTCGGGGAAGCCCGGCAGTTTTGACATTGTTTGCGTCCTCAACAAAGCGCTTCATGAGGAACAGTAGTGCGGTGGAATCTGGTCCTCCGGAGTTGGAGACCGCTGCCGAGATGCATAAATAAAGATATCGTTTGGGCGCTGAACACGCACCGACAGACCAAGTCCATCCAGCTTTAGGGCGGCATTTTGCAAGCGCAGCTGCGAATTCGGCCGCCGTTATGGGTAGCACGGATTTCGCATAGGTGTACGCCTTCATTTGCAGAATATTGGCTACTTTATGCTTTTATCATGGGAACAGCGATAGAGCGCGCGTAACACAGACAGCACGCACGGCCGCAAATCCTAAGCGAGTGAAAAGGAGGAGCGCGGTCGTTGAGCGCGACGTGTTAAATGCAAGTGACGGAAAGAAATTAAGCAGCTATTGCCTTATTGGGCGTGCAAAATCGGTAAGTATGTCTGCCGATCAAAGAGAGGATCAAAAATGCCTTTCGTTCATGATGCGCTTCAAGAGTGTAAGTACAGCAAGGCATGTTATTGGTGTAGATGATGCATTCCGGTAATCGGCACTTGTACGAAATAACCATGTATTCACCGTCACCAAAGTGTCGCCTGGAGCCCGCGAACTCTCAGGTCCTGCATGTACCTCACAAGTTCCTCTGGAAGTTCTTGCCCATTCCTGACCCCCAGTACAACCGACGTCAACGACACCACCCCAGGAACACCACCAAGCCGCGCGGAGATCATGTCCACCAGACTCGAATGGTTTGGGGGAACACGGGCCCATACCAGCTGCAACGAAGTGAGCTTGGGTAGCAAAGCGGGCTCCGATAGCTTCTGGAGAAGCTCCTCCGAGAGGAACGAGGGTGACGATATGCCTTCAACCAACTCTAAACGTTCGAGCTTCGGGGTATGCTTGAGGAGATTCAAGAGTGTAGTAACCGGCAACAGAGACTGCAAGCTTGCACCTGCACTATCACGAGTGCGAAGAGCAAGCGATCGCAAATCGCATTGTGAATTCTGTACGAGGCGCGATAGGCCGTCCATCGCCGTCTCCCATGTCTTTGTGGCGGGCGGAGAAGAGGTTCCTTCTACCATCGATGACTCATCGTCTGATACACTTGACGAGTCTTCGTCTGAGGACCTTAAAAAGTCATCCAGGGAGGACCCTGGGTCCAACACCGGGAGAGTCAATGATAGCTCCTTCAGGGTTGGGGCGAGAAGCAAGCCGAGGAAATGCGATAGCTCTCTCGACCATTGGGAGAAATTCAGGATGAGCGAGGTGACTTTGAGCGGGAACGGTTCTCCGACGAGAAGGTCTTCCAAGTCCTGACTGTAGCTGCTGCCGTCGTAAGTGATTGTCAGGGTGCAATCTTCCCCGTCCAGAAAATCCAGATCCAGCGCATGTAGTGAGGAAATCTTCTCAAGCCTCACGTCGAGGTGGCGTATCTGGCTCCAAGGAATATCAACGGTATCCCAGAACTCTTCCGTGATTTCTTCCTCATCTTCAAAAATGCGCAGAGTATGCAACTTCGGCGCGAGACGCATCACTTGTGCCAAGAGAAGAGTATTGTCCCCGTTTGTTGTGAGTGCCTCAAGGCCTAACACAGGCTCATGCTCTGTGAGATAGTCTTCGAAAGCGTCGATGCCTAGTGTATCATACGTGAGATGAATATTGGCAGTCCTCCATCGAGGAAGGGTCGCAAATACGCCAGTGGCCTCTGGACAGCTATGATCACCAAATGTATACAGACCAACAGCGAGGGGCAGATTGTTCGCACGACGCGCGTACGTGGGGTGGTGGTATGGACGACTGGCTGAGACATGGAAGGTTGTCCACAGATGGGGCGTGGAGAGAGCGATGCATCGCCACTTCCAGCACACGGACGCGATACAGAGTGGCGTATCCTGGTCTGGGTCCTCCTCGTACGCTCCGGTCAAGGACTCGCAAGCGGCCACAAAGATCAAGCCAAGGATTTCTGTGGGGAGATGCCGGATGGGAGATGGAAGGATATAAACGCTTGCTTGTGCGAGGCGGCGATGCATGGTTGAATGGGCGGCTTGCAGCGCCGACAATTTCGCCTCGGTATGCTTCATCTCGCTAGTTAGGGCAGCAGCTTCGGCCCTTGCGCGGGGAATTGAAGCCAGCAAAACTTGACAATCTTGGCTATCGACCGCACGGAAACCCCGTATGTCGTCCATAGGAAAAAGAGATTCATAAGAAGGTGTGGCCATAGTAGCGTCGCTGAGTGCCTCATCCATAGCTGCTCTGCAAGACACGGCTGTCAGGTTGCGGGGTATTGGAGAAGGAGTAAAGCAAATCGCGGTCGGTCTCACGAGTAAAGAATCCAGAACGGAGATACTGGTGTGCTCAACGTCGAGCAAGGTGGAATTGAGGGAGAGAATCAGAGATCGCCCTCTTCGGAAATACCGTACTCTTCGCCCGCCGTGGAAGAAGAGAAAAGAGAGGTACCGGCAAATGCCGACCTTGCCACGGGCGAGTGACGCGACTGGCCAGTGGCCCACTCCAGTTTGACTCGTATACTTTCCACTCCCAGCAGAGTTTGCTACAGTATAGCGCGTCATACAAGGTCATGCAGACTCTCTTTACTGCGCGGAGACTGCCTGCAGACTTAGCGGATGATCCACCGACGCCACAACCTTAATGAAACCTCTGCTCTCGCCTTGACGAAGAATCATTCAGATTTTACAGCCGGGATGTTTTGTACAGGGATATTTATCTTACAGCCTTGCCTCATTACTATGCTGTGATAAGAACCTTAGCCGCAGCACTGGGTACTCCAGTGTCGGTTACAATGAAAAGGAAGCCTGGGCCAGGAGGAAAATGGGTCGCCATCAACGGCGCAGTGACAACCAGCGTGCGCTTGAGGCTAGGATTGAGAGATAACTTGAGTGTTGCTGTGAGTGTCAGAGCGCGGACGTCCATGCCCACTCCGTGGGTGCTGAAACCTAAATCGTGTAGCATGACTGTAGACATGGACATTGAGATCAAGTAACAAAACAGAGTCGACAACTCACCGGTGAGTTTAGTGGTCAGCGTAGGTAGCGTGACCGCCAAGTTGAAGGTACTTCCGTACTTGATACTGGTTGGTAGCCCGGTATATGAAGGACGAACACTGTTCATGTACGGAGGCAAAAAGAACTCAACCCTGTAAGCACATTGAGAATTCAGGAAGGTGAGAAGGACCGATTACCCACCTGTATTCGCTAGGATATGTCGTTCCATATGTGACATTGAGGTTTGGACTTGAGCCAGCTGTGGTAGAGCACTTAAACAATCCACTCCTGAGATTTGGCAATGATGTTGTCGCACCTATCATCACATCGCCGTTTGGCGTCAACGTGGCCGTAGAATGATACAGTCTAGGAATCGTAGATGCGGGCATACCAGCGGTGGAGAAACGACTGCCTGCAGCTGCGGTTGGATCGTAGATGTATGGCTCAAACGCAGGATTGTCAGCATTGCTCTGACCAATCTGGTCGTATACCTTTCGAGACCACGCGTCAGAGATTGATGGATAAACATAAACGACCGGAGAACACACATTTCCGTATCCCGCGAATCCGCTCTTCGCACCATTGACGATCAGAACACGTCCATCGGGAAGGGGAATCATGCTGTGCATGACACGTCCCTCCGGCATATGTTCAACTTGCCATCCTGCCGCAATTCCCGCTGCGTTGAGAACCATCCTGGCACACTGAGTCGATGCAGGATATTGGGAAGAGAGCTCCCACGGTGAGATTGTGTCGTCAGAATGGGAGCCTCCACAAAGCAGTATCTCGGGCGTATACCCGTTGGCCGCGCTGAGAGGGAGCATAACGTGGCTGCCAGAGTAAGGGTAACTGGTATAAGCATCAATATCAGTGACAGTCTGAACGAGAGATGAATACACGGACCTGACGCGGACACCGTTGGGCAAGTCGGGAAGTCGAGTTTCAACGTTGGTCTGCCAGTTAAAGGTCATGGTCTTGTTATTGGCCGCAATGAACAGATCGCCAGAGGGCAAGAGGACCTGCAAAGCGGTGTGTGTACTGTGTTTAGATAGGCTTGCCTAATTACTTACGACGTTGGGAAAGTGATTAGCATTTAGACTGTCCTTCATGAACTGGCTATCGACGCGACCCCAGTTGTTCTCGGAGCCTTTAATCGCGCAAGGATTATGAGACGCTGCCAGCAACAAACAGCGTCACTCACCGTGGATGACTTTGGGCGGGAAGAATTCGAAAGTGGGGTTATTCATGGCTTCGTAATTGCGGAAATCACCACCTGCACCTCTCGGTTAGTACGTCGACAGAGCCATGTACCGTTGGGATCCTTACCGTAGCTGCCTCCGATAACAAAGATTGACCCATCTTGCAGCCGAGCCTGGAAGGACTAAGTACGCATTTTCTTGCACCTGAATGAACGACAACTCACAGATGAAGGATACCAGCGATCACTGGTCATGTGAAGGGCTTCCGGATCCTCGTATACATCGCATGTGCCATCATTACACGGATCGAACAAACGAATGCCTTGGAAGCCATCGTCTTGCCCGCCTAGACTGACGAACGTTCCATTTCCGAGAAAGCTGCCCGTGGCGCAGAATGAGTTGGTGACTGGGCTCAGCGCTCGCGTGGTCTTGGTGTTCAGATCGAATCTCAATGCGAAGAGTTAGAGCGACATTGGCAGCAACGACAGAGTAGAGATACGCACTCGACGGCCCATGCCGCATGGCCATTTACCTGCAGGGGGTTTTCTTCTCTGTGTTCATGTTCAAAGAGACGGTGTGTGGTCGCTAATGAAGAGTCTTTACATCTTGTCGTAGATCAACACCTTCGATTCAGTGACGACGGCCATCATCATGGCGATAACGCCCGTGTTTCTGGAACCAAGAGAAGGATTAGAAGGCTTAAACAACGAAGAAGGTACTCACCCACTTTGGGATAGACCCCAAGCGCCTGCCACTGATGCCCGCGGTTCGAGATTTGTGCAAAGCGCTGCATTGTGAGATAGCACTGGAACATACGCTGAAGAATACGAGATGAGGAGGGACAGGAAGAGAAAGGGCGTGTGGAGATGGAAGGCCATCGTGTCGCGATCGGCAGAGCTACAGAGAAACGAGATGAAGAAGTTGATAAGGGTTTATGAAGTTTTCTATGGTTTGACTGATTTGAGACCCAGCGCTGCACACAGAAATAGTGCAAACAAGGAGAATCAAGACCCGATGCTGCCCATCGGGTGGCTTTCTGAAGTGGAAAGGGGGGACTGTCAGACAATTATCATTGTGCGCACGCTCACACCACGTTGTGCTCCTCCCTCGTGTCCCAGTGGCGTTTCATGTCATAATGGGCCGCGCACTCCTCTTGAGATCGCCTCGATGCTCCCAGGGCCAGCTCGCGCCATACGCAACCAGTCAGTAATGAGCCGATTCAGACGTCTGAGCCAGCTTGTCATCTCCGCGTTGGCTGAGAAAACTGCTTCGTCAAGTCCATTCGGAAAAAGAGCCGAGAGAAGGGCGACTCAGAGGAGGCTAAGGATTCTTGCATCAGAGACCCTGCTGGGAGGTACTTACCAGAGCCGAGGATGAACACTGTCGCCTAACATTAGGACAACAGACTGTAACATGAACGAATCCGATATGTAGCGGCGGGATCCACTTCTGAGTCAAGGTCGGCAAAAGCCGACGGTTATGATGCGCCCGCCGCCCAAATTCCATCCTTGTATGACTCTAGCGAGCTCCCGAGGCCAAGAGACAGCTTATTCCGAGCATATCAGCACTACACGTTGAGTTACTTGAGTATCTGTCTGGTTCCTTTGATTGTGTTGTTGTCAAACGCTCTCCGCGTCTGACAAGCTCCTGAAGTTTATCGCTTCGTGTGTACCAGTCACTGTGTCTAGTCTGACAAGCATAAGAAATGCTATCTCGCCTGTCCGACTCAGATATACTGCGGGAACGCTTTCCATGTAGCTTCTGTGACATTTGCGGCTTCGGGCGGCGTGGGGTTGCTAATAGCAGTAGACATGACGAACGAGGTGAGATATCAGAGTGTCTGGTATCTTCCGTAACGGGGTCATAACGCGCCAATCTCATACACCTTTCAGGTCTTCTGGATAGTATTCAAAGGGAGATGATTCTTGTTCGCGCGATCCAGTTTTGGCGCGTCAGTACTAGCTCTCTCTTCTGCCACGCCAACTTGGGTCTGTGCCTCTCAGTTGCTACCTTCCAAAAGTAAGATTTTGACTTCTATACAATCATCTCTCGAAAATGACGTTGCTGACGGGACCGCGGTGGATGAAGGAGATTGTCATTCTCCGGTGGGACTAAGTTTGGTGACATGTAGAAACGGTGGAGATTTGTTCCCCAGCTGCTGTCAAAAACCGGAGAGATCCGTGACGATCGGAACCCCGGTCTACATGCAGCTAGTCTCAAGTTGAAGTGAGAAAGGAACTGGAGGGAAGAAAATTCTGAAACTCAAGTAACACTGCCTTGAAAGCGTTCAAGGCTTTGACCTGACTTTGCTTTCTTTGCTTTTCTTGCTTACTTGTCAACCTGAAAAATTCAGGGTGTCGTTGCTCACGACCACCATCAAGTGTGTATCTACACGATCGAACAGGTCTCTTGCGCACCACCATCATGTCGACCCCGCCAGTGCCACCAGACCCAGCGTCACCGCCGAGCTCGGGAGGGGTTCGGCGGCATCACACGATCTCGGCGGCAAGCAGGCCTGCGCGTGGCACACCGAGAGAGGCCATCTCCGAGGAGACGCAGAACGCGGAGATCTGGGGCGAGGACGAGTATGTCGGCGAGGAGTGGGTCGGCGGCGTCGGAGCGGTCGGTGAAAAGACGTCGTCGCTGCATCGCCAGGCGTCGCTGCCGACGAGATACCACCGAGGTGCGTGGCGGCTCTCCGCGCAGGCTGGCGCTTTTTTTGCCTGGCTTCGCTCGCGGTCAACCAGCGATCTCCATCTAATCCGTTTCGCTACCAGAGTTCCAAAACCAAGGCCCCAAGTCGGGCACGCTCACGCCAAAGACGCTCAACAGTCTCACCGCCATTGCCGGTCACGAGGGCGACGAGGAGGACTGGGAGCGCGAGATCGGCGGCTACAGCGCCCACGACGAAGAGGTGCCTCCCATCGCCGTCTCGCACGACGTCCACTGACCCATCGCCAGCCATCTCCCGGCGGCGATGTCCCCGCAGCCATGGACAATGCCAGCCCATACGCCCCCAGCGCCTCGCCCCCGCCCGCGGGCTCAGGCGTCCGCCGTCACGTATCGCTCACGTACGGCGCCCAAGGTGCCGGCGGGACTCGGCCCAAAATGGCCTCGTCGGGTCTCAAACGCTCCGGCACACTGCAGACTCCGATGCCTGTGCACCCTCCACCGTCTCAGGAATCGACCGCACCTGCCGCCGAGGAGGAGGAATACACCTATGATGATCCTGCTCCCTACGAGGACGAGTACTACGGAAAACAGTACTCGCCCTGGGGATCCAACAACAGCGACTGGAGGGCACCCAGCGCATCCAACAACGGAAACGCCGCCATCGACGACGTGCAACGCGCTCTGTCTGCTCTCGAGCTCTCGAACAACAATGCTGGCGCCCAGATTTATACCGCCAACTATCAGACTGGCGGACAAAGCGCGCATCCGCCGCGGTTCAACCCGTCATACCCTCCTCCCAACCAGGCTCCCGGTATGCGTAACCCTAACAACGGCGCAGGACGCGGAAATGGCAACGGCGCAGGAAAACTGCAGCTGGTCAACGAGGCTGATGGTCGCAAGACTCCCGTCTACAACCAAGGTCCCCCTCAGTCAGGATGGGATCAGAAGGATCGCGTTGTTACTGGTCGCTCCTCGAATCCCAACCTGCAGCAGGGCTACCATAGCAAGTCCTCCAGCGGGTCGGGCCCAATACCCAACGTCCCGTCTATTCCCGCTCAGTACTTGCAGCAGCAACAACAGCAACCGCAGCAGCGGCCCGGAGGGCTTGGCGTCATGACAAACGTCCCAGGACAGGCACGAACTGCCACCGGCCAGACCCCCACTCAGCCCTTTACGAACACGCCCATCGATGTCCCATCGCTTATCGCAACCAAAGGGTACAACCCCGCTACCTTCGACACGAGACCCACCTTTGTGAGTCATTCTTACGGTATCCTCTTGCCTTTCTAAACTCGCAACCAGGCGCGCTTTTTCGTGATCAAATCGTATACGGAGGATGACGTTCACAAGTCTCTCAAATACGAGATCTGGAGTTCGACTGATCCGGGCAACAAACGCCTTGATAAGGCTTTCAAGGAGGTCGCTGGCCGAGGCCCAATCTACCTGTTCTTCAGTGTGAACGCCAGGTACTTTATCTCGTTGTTTTCGCTTCGAGTTGTTGCTGATGGTTCTCACTAGTGGTCATTTCTGCGGTATGGCTGAGATGTTGACACCGGTTGGTTATGGCCTCCATTCGTTTGTGTTCGACGTTCTAACATCTTCTGCCTAGGTCGATTATTCGCGAAGCAGCACTGTCTGGGCCTCAGACAAATGGAAGGGCGTCTTCAAAGTTCGCTGGATTTTCGTTCGCGACATTCCCAACGTCAACCTGCGACACATCAAGCTAAAGTTGCTATTCTCCTCCCTTCGTAACTAATTGCAGACTGACGCCTTTTGCAGCAATACGCAAGAACGAAAGCCCGTTACGAACTCCCGTGATACACAAGAATTGCTTCCGGATGCAGGTCAAGAGATGCTAAGGATCTTCCACTCTCATCCCGCGAGGACTTCTTTACTGCAAGACTTCGCCTTCTACGAGGTAAAGTTTCTCGATCTTGTTGATATCTTTTTCTGACGCTCCCCGCCAAAGTTGCAGGCTATGCAAAAGCTGGCAGGTCAATCCGGGCCCTCGTCGCCCATCAGTAACCCAAGCGCCCTGGGATCCCCCAGTATGTCGCCGATCCCGCAGGCCCAGCAGGCCCAGTTTGCGAACCCGAACGCGCTGGCGTACCAGATGCCGCAGATGACCCCGATGATGCAGATGCAGATGATGGGGATGAACATGGGCAATCAGTTTGGGGTGCCTAGTGCGATGCAGCAGAGCGTCATGCGGCACCCCAGCCCGGGACCGCCCCAGCAACCAGGCCAGTTCATGGGCATGCCGGGCTTCTGAGGCGGCGCGTTTGAAGGAAAAGGCTGAGCCCCAAATCTCACCATACGCGCCGTCTGCGTGTCGGATCACCGTTGTATTCTGTACAGTCGACATCCTTCCTCCTTTCCTTTCCTTCTCTTCTTTCTTTCTTGCCGATGTACCACCACCTACCTCCCCTTTCTCTTTCCGTTCTCTCTTCGCCACCATTTAATTCTCATGCTTATCTACCTTCGCGCGATTATTGTTTTCCCGTCCTTCGACCCCCCATGTTATCCGGATTACTCCCTTCTCTTGGTTGCAAGTCACATTCCTATACTATATACTTTTTGTGCACGGACGGTACCGGTGTATGGACGTGGACCTTCCGCTATGTACTTGCTATACAATTGGTAATCGTATATATGTATTACATGCATCTGCAATCTTATAATTTACTTAGAGTGCTTCGAAGCTGAGAGGCAGAAGCGATGGGTGCGTTCGGTTCTTGCCTCCCATGAACTTGTTGATATGACACAGCCGATTTCGACCTGCAGGCACTGGCTTCTGGTGGCTTTCAAGGTCTCGACGTCAGACAGCTCTTGGACAGCTCTCTGAAAATTGTGTACTTGATGCAACGGTACTTGTTCGTTGTCAAACGATTGGTTCTCCGACAAGGCGAATGCATGATCGCGCATTCTTGGTACGCCCAAGCCATCGCTTGCATCGAGAGCCATTGGAACCGTCATTGTATATGATGATGTAGGTCACGTCGGTACATGAAATCTTCTCGGGGACTCAAATTTTGTCCAGATATCAATCATGGACAACTTCAAGCATTCGAGTATATCTGGATCCTCCATGAGCCACCACAAGATTCCCTGTAGTTGGCTATACAGCGCATATCGCACTCCGAAGAATTTGCCACCGTCGGTAACACCCCGCCTGCATATCCGGTACCACAGTGGCACTCCGTCCCGTATTCGACGCCAGCATAGTGATATCCTAGGCTCTGGCAATACGTCGTGCAGTAGTACGGTCTCCCATGCGAAGGATCCGTCGACGTGATCACGTTGGACAATACGCGGCTCGGCACATCCACTGCGCACGCAAACGTCTTGGTCCAACCAGTAGCAATGACATCCGTGGTCCACAGCGGCGGCAATGCCGTCTCAGGACCGTCACAATCGAGGGCGACGCCGCTGTCGATGGCGGCGCAGCATGTCGCAAACCAACTGTCAGGAGAACTGCTGTCAAGTGCAACCACATAGTCAGTTCACTGATCTGAGTTTCGGGCGAGAGCAAAGCGACTAACCAGCCTCCCGAAGGACCGTCCCAAAATTCAAGGTCCGAATCTGTGCAGAGAGCGTCTGGGGCTTCAGTCTGGCCTGTGAGCAAGTTCCAAAAGTACGCGTTGTCGGAGAATGGGTTGAGAGTTTGGACGCATATTGCTAGAGGCCTAGCTGTGGTACACGGTGGCGCGGCCCAGCAGCCAGCAATGAGCGCAGCGAGGAGGAAGTAAGGGTATGATAGGACGGCCATCTTTGAATTCTGCTTGGGCTCAGCGAGTCTGGGAGTTGAGGATGCGCGGAGACAAGGGCTTTATGCAGCTTGGAATCCGGGACTATCGGCGGTTACCTGTAATACATCCCGGCTTTTTGGACGTTGGATAATAGACGCCGCCACGTCAAAATGGTCAGTACTCAGCTCTGCGGGAGGCCACAATATGAAGTCGGGATGATCGTGACTTGGGACAGATCCCACTGAGTGCCATTTCGGTGAATACTAACGTTCCGAGTCTCCATCGATGTTGCCAGTCGAAGTTTTCGACATTCCAGCTGTCCGTACCTTAGGTACGTACCTGAAGACCGTATGGATTCCATGACACGAGAGTCGACGTTTGGCCTAGAGTTCCGTGCTGGTGAGTCTCAAAGCAGGCACAAAGCCAACAAGCAAACCGGATCAAGATATCTAGATATGTAGAGGCATGGCGTTTACGTTCAATTTCACGATATCACACGTGCGCGGAGTTCACGAGAGAGGATTCGAAGGAGAAAAAGAGCGCGATATGGTATCAGAAATACCAGCAACTGAGGATTCGAGAGATAAGGTAGAGCTGTACTCAAGCTGTACTATGATGTACCTGCCAAATCGAACGGCGCGAGATGACCAACGAAACATCCCATCGAGCAAGCTGCCAATTCCGCTGCAGCAGTGACACATAATCAAACTACCGAGGTTGATTTGATCATGGGGTGAAGACGGCGAACTATCGGTCACGCATGTAAGGACAGCCTACGACAGCCTACAACAGCCTACAACACGAATGAGAATACTATTTCAGGTATGTCACAGGTGCAGAATAAGATTACTACGACTTTATACATGTTACAAGAAGCTGGTACGATTGAATTGTTCTCTATACTCACAATCAAGCATTTGAGTATATCTGAATCCTCCACGAACCACCACAAGACTCATAAAAGTTGGCTACACAGCGCATATCGCAGTCCGAAGAGTTTGCCGCCGTCGGTAACACCCCGCCTGCATATCCAGTACCACAGTGGCACTCCGTCCCGTATTCAACGCCAGCATAGTGATAGCCCAGACTTTGGCAATAACTCGTGCAGTAGTACGGTCTCCCATGCGATGGATCCGTCGACGTGATCACGTTGGCAAGGACGCGACTCGGAACGTCCACTGCGCATGGGTACGTCTTTCTCCAACCGCTCGCAATGACATCCGTTGTCCAAAGCGGTGGCAGCGCCGTCTCTGGGCCGTCACAGTCGAGGGCAATGCCGTCCACAATGGTGGCGCAGCAGGTAGCAATCCAGGTGGCGGGAGTGCTGCTACAAGATTGAAATTCGCGTCAGGCTTATTTGAGACGAGGACGACCGATGAAAAGACTCACCAGCCCAATACGCCATCCCAAAACTCGGTATTATCGCCGCAGAGGGCGTTCGGGGATTCGGTAAGGCCTGTTACTAGATTCCAGAAATATGCGTTGTCGGAGTACGGTGTGAGATATTGAAGGCATATCGGTTGAGGTCGAGCTGTGGTACACGGGGGTGCGGCCAGACAGCTAGCTATGAGCCCGGTAACAATGATGAAGTAGGACAGGAACGCCATGATACGACTCTCTAATGGAGGACCTGAGTGTCTGAGGGCAATGAGAGCAAGAAGGCTCTGTTATATGTGCGTCGAATCCGTGAACATCGTACATTCCAGCCGTCCTAGAGGACGTCGGTCGCTGCCACGTCAAGTTGTCTTCAAATACAGTGCTACAAAGGCCTGCAGGCGCGTTAATGTGAAGCGTGATAGCTACTAGATGTATTTTAAGCCCACATTCAATGTCATCATCTGGAAACACCTATATATCTTAAGTCAACTTCAGTCAATTGAAAGTATCTTCAAGCACTGAAAGCTAAAAAGCCATAAAAGCGATTTAAGACAAGGTTATCTGAAACATGGACTTGAAAGTACTCAAAAGCGTAATATAAGCATCTACTGACAGTGCACAAGCACATAAAAGTATATGCATCAGATAACCTTGTCTTAAGTCATCTTGACAACACTGCCAAGTCTGCTTCGGAGTGCTTTCAAAGTTGTACACAGGCAACTTGAAGACCATTCAATGTACTCCACAAATATCTTCTATATATCTTGGGATATATGTACCGGAGGACCTTGTCTTCATTTGACTTCATTATACCTATACAGCTCTTTCATGATGACTGTGTAGCGCTACCAATGTGTACTCAAGCATGTGTATAGAAAAACCTTGTCTTCATGCAACTTCACTCTGCTTTTACTATGCTTGCATCGTAACTCTATAATACTTGCACAGTATCTTTGCAGTGCTTGTATCTTACCCCCGAAATGCTTGCATCATGCTTTTACAACACTTTCAGTACACTTTTGTTATGCTTGTCTTGTGCTTTCAATGCATGTGTACTGTACCTTCCAAATGCTTGTCATCTACTTGTATTGGAGTTGGCAACTACCTCCATTGCACTTGCAATACATCTTACAAACACTCGCAGTGCACCGAAGAACCAACTTTAGGACACTATACATGCCAATACTAAATACTAGGAAATCGCTTACAATCTCACAATAATCATAATAGATACAGGCAAATCTTGAAATCACACAATAATAATAATGCAAAAAAAAACTGATGATATTCCCAATGAGTGCCTACTTACTAACTACTGGTAATTAAGAGCAATGCAATATTATGATTAGTGCTAATAATAATAGAGAAAAGAATGACAATTATGATGATTAGGCAGAAGCGACAGATGCCTCCAAGGCAGCAAAGTTCAGAGAGCCCATAGCATGAGAGACAGTGGATTCCAGAAGAAAGGTCTTGTTCGTATGGATGCTAGCAAAAGATATCAGAAAGACAATAGAGCTGAAGAAGACAACTCACAGCATATCCTTGAATAAGGCAGACTGGATGGAAGCAATGAACTTAGGACCTGGGTTCTTCGCAAGGAGAATATCCATGCCTTTGCTCGATATACCGTTTGGGTCCAAAACCAGGCTGGTGAGTCATTGTGTCGATGCTGTGTAAGTTATCGACTGACATAAGTTCACAGTATCAAGATATGTCTCCACTGCATCCCCCGAGCCTCCTGATATTCCACCACGTCCTGCTGAAGGTGTGCCCTCTGCTCCAGTGTTGCCTGTTGTGCATAGTGGACGTGTTCAAAAAGTCTCTCTTCCAAAACACCCAAGCATCCCCAACAAACTCCTGACCCGTATTGCAAAACAACATCGTATTCCCTACTTCACCCCTCACCTCCTCGCCTATCTTATTGCTCTGGGTCGAGAGAAATTGGGTGCAGCGGCTCAGGAATATCCTGCTCTACCCTTTACGGGTGTTGACGTTTATTATTCATTCAAGTTTGGACGAGAGGGAATCACAGATGACTTTGAAGTTCGGGACGTGGTCAAAGCAACTCCACTGGACGGTGGGCGATTTGACACTGTCATTGTTCTTACTGGCGATGATGCTGAGAACGTGGGCCTTCAAGGTAATTGATCTCTTTCATGTCTTCATTGTTCAATCACTCACTGTTGATTAGGTACTCGTGTTGGCCGTGTTCATGTCATCTTCAAACTTCCTGCAAAGATGACATTACATGGTGTTGCCTTGAACACTCCCGAACATTGGCCACGATATCCATTAGCATATATTGAGTGGTATACCAAGCTCTCTTTGACTGCTAAGGCTGCTCGCAGTCATCGCTTACCTTCCCTTGCCAAAGCCTACTTGCCAGATCACATCAAAAGGCAATGGTCCATTATTCCTTTAAGTAATATTCGTCAAAGTGCCCACCTGACACCAAATTGGGTGAAGTGTTCGCCAGATCAGTGGGACATTCCTATCTCAAAGAGCTCAGTATTAGATACCTGTGATGAATTTTTACTCAATAATTGGCTTAGTATATATACTTATCAAACTATTTATCTAGCTTAGATAGAATTATATAGAAACTGATTGATAGTACTTTGAAGTAGTTTTTATTCAATTCGATATCTTAAGTTGATTAGAAAAACTTACAAGTCAGTGCATGAGAGACATAAGCTTGAAGATAACACATAGCAACTGAAGATATATGTCTTGTTGCTATTAAACTGCAAGTATTTGTATACAACTTGCAGTGTCTTCAAGCTATTGCATAGCTGTTATCATCTTGTAGTTACTTTAGGGCACTTTTGGGGCTTGAGGGTACTTTGACAGCTTTATAGCAGATGCTACTAATCTATCATCTTTGAGTCAACTTAAGATAATAGGGTGTTTCCTGATGATGTCGGCAAACGACCGTGTGATGCTGTTTTGCTTGTCGAGGTCGGGCTACTCGTTCCTCATATACGTACGTGACTCGGGCTATACTTTCCTCTGTCAGATTTTGTGTGCGGCCTAGAATCGCGTATTGAAAGCTGACAGTGATCGTTGATCCAGGATGGACCCCGGGGAGTTCCTGGAAGCAGGAACAGGCTGAGAAACTGCTGAGAGTCTCAGCCCGAAGTAGGGTTTTTTCGCGAAGTTTCGTCACAGACGACACCTTCAAATCTGTTAAGTGAGTCGGGAGAAGGACAATGACGGAGAGGATTTGGCGCAGCAAGGCACCTTGGCAAATCGCCGGCACGCCGGCATTTGTCTGCCGAACGCCCAATCGGGACCTGGTACGGCGGGACCGGTACGTCACCGTAGCGCACGGCGCAACGCGACTCAGCATGCTACCTCTGGATTGATTGCCAGTAGCTGCTCGAGATATTTGAGCTTCACTCTGTGCAACGAGTCATGAAGAGAGGCATTACTCATCTACGAACGCTCTTGCGGCCATGGTGTCCTGCCGAACTCGACAGTTCAGAATTTGTCGTACCGGAGGACTCAGGATGCGAAAGTCCTTGCTCCTCAGCAGATGACGGCGGCATCGGTGGGTATTTGAGTTTCAAAAGTTACAACAGCATAACATATGTTACAAAAGAAAACACGTAGACTACTTTGTCGTTTATTTCTCGCAATCAGGCATTTGAGTAGATCTGAATCCTCCATGAACCGCCACATGTCTCCGTATAGTCGCCTACACAGCGCATGTCACAGTCTGAAGCATTTGCTGGAGTCGGTGCCACCCCGCCTGCATAACCAGTACCACAATGGCACTCTGTCGCATACTCCACACCGGCGTAGTGGTATCCGAGGCTCTGGCAGTAGTTCATTCAATAGTACGGCCTCGCATATGAAGGAGCAGTAAACGTGATCACGTTTGCCAAGACACGACTCGGCACGTCGACTGCACAGGCGTACACTTTCTCCCACCCGGTGGCAAGAACGTCGTACGTCTTTATGGGTGGCAGTCCTGTCTCAGGACCGTCGCAGTCTAGAGCGATGCCATCCGAAATTGTGGCGCAACAAGTAGCGGTCCAAGTGTCAGGGTTACTGCTGCAGAATGTGAGAAAGCGGCGTCAGACATGTTTCTTGGATGTGAGGCATTGAAGCAACTTACCAACCATCGATATAATCCCAGAGCTCCACCCCTTCTCCGCAAAGTGCTGAGGGAGATTCGGTAAGACCGGTTACAAGATTCCAGAAGTATGCATTGTCGGACCACGGGTTGATATATTGTAGACATATTGGCGTAGGTCTGGGGCCCGTAAAATTACACGGTGGCCCGGTCAGAACCCCTTGTATCAAGCAGTATATAAGGAGGAAGAACAGCGAGAACATCTCGACGGTGACCGGTGAATGTTGACTTCGAAGTTTGAACTTAGTGTCCAAGGACGTTCAAAGAAGATCGATACAGGCTTTATACAAATTGAATCCGCGCGCATCGTGGCTTACATCATGTTGTAGCTGTAGATTCAGCTCGGAAGACGATGGGGGCCTTTCAGGTCAAGGCCTAGGTATCAATTATAAGTAGAATAGGCCTGCAGACGGGTCAACGAGTTCAGAAAAATCTGACAGGAGGTATTTTGAGCCTACATTGATTGCCTTTGAGATAGCCATTTTTAGTGGGCTAGTATGACGCTTGACATTCCTGCTGTCGTGACGTTCTGGATTCATTGTATGCGCTCGACGTATGTGTGGCCCAGAATCGTATTTCGAGCTGCCAGTGGAGAACTGGACACTCAAATGGCTACGTATGGAGCCGTGCAAGTCCGTCGAGAATGATGAAGCACATCCGAGAGGGGGTCCTCAACTCTAACTGGGATGAACGGAGCTGAGTGAAGCTGAGCAGTGAGGGGTAACTCATAAAGGCACGGCCAATGAATTCGGCAGGGGACCGGCAAGGGGCGGCGAAAGTCAATGTGGCTTCTGCCGACGGCACATTTAATTCCAGGCTCCAGCTCGAGCCAGGCCACAGACTTCTCAGTCTTCCGTCGTCAACTGACCCTTCTCTACTTCGACGGATTTTCAAGGAAAAGCTGACTGCTTCCCAGGTCTTGTCCACAACGTCTTCCGCCCGTCAACAGCCGAACTTTGCCCAATGCGACGCTCTCCCATTGCAGTTAGACCATGCACGCATGCCACTGCAGTGCCACCCTCCGCAACGCTTCTGACAAGGGCTCCGTTATACGCTTGGATAGTGACGCGCTAGCTGTGCACGCGACGTTGGCTGGTACTTGAGATAAAAATCCTCACCTCTCTACCGAAATTTGACGCGTCGTTGAAGCAATGCTCAAGGCGCTGTAAGATCGGCAGACCCTTTCGAAATCTCGAGTCTGACGTTGTGATTGCTATCTAGTAATGCTATCTGACTCTTTGTTGCCCTTTTACGCTCTTATCCATCAGACATTCGAGTATATCTGGATCCTCCATGACCCACCACAAGCCTCCTCGTAATCACCAGCACACCGCATCGAGCAGTCGGCGGTATCAGCCGAAGCAGGCGGCACACCTCCCGCAAAACCCGTCCCACAGTGACATTCGGTCCCATACTCCACTCCAGCATAGTGGTAGCCCAAGCCTTCGCAGTAATTCGCACAACTGTACGGCCTCGCATACGCAGGATTCGTCGACGTGATCACGTTTGCCAGGACGCGACTGGGCACGTCCACGGCACAGGCGAACGTCTTGACCCACCCGTCTGGGATGTAGTCGTATGTATTGATGGGCGGCAGTGCGGTCTCTGGCCCGTCGCAGTCGAGACTGATGCCGTAAATGATGTCCGCGCAACAAGTGGCGGTCCAGGTGCTTGGGGTGCTGCTAGAGACTCGGACGACGTAAGACTCTGAAAGCGCGAAGTTAGAAGGCTTACCATCCCGTAACACCGTCCCAAAATTCTCCGAATTGCCCGCACTTGCAGGCGCGTCAATGTGAAGTGTAATGACTCGATCTATTTCAATCTCACCAGTGCGTCTGGGGATTCCGTCTTCCCCGCAAAACTCCATTGGTACGCGTTTACGGAGTACTTGTTTATGTACTGAAGGCAGATGGCGTGAGACCTCGCTCCACTGCATGGCGGTCCCGCCAAGGAGGTTCCAATGAGGGTAGCCAAGGAGAAGAAGTAGAAGAAAGACATCGGGAGCAGAGACTCTTGATTGAAGACAGTTTGGGTATGAGGGCAGCTTTTAAGCGCATTCTGGAGCCTCCAGCGTTGCGCGGACACTCAGGCTGAACAGCATGTCGACAGGTACTCATTCTCGGTCTCAAAGATCTGACAGATAAGACTTAAGTAGACGTCGCCAGGTAGGTCGAGATACATGTCAGACAGGTACGGGGCCTGCAGGCGCGTATAAATCAACACGATTTCGTCTGCTCTGTATGTGAGCTTGAACAGAATTGAGGTTGTCTTACCTATACAGTTGAGTCAACTTCGTCCTCGTAGAGCTACTGACGAGCGAGTTCCCCAAGAATTCAAATCTAGAGGTATAGGCTAGTAATAGCCGAGATTGAACAGGAACTCGAGACTTGGCAGGAGCATATGGCTGATTGTCGGCCATGCTAGCTGTCTTGTTCAATTGACTTGGTACCTGGCTGTATGATACAGTTCATAAGCGCTGAATAGGCCAGGTAGAGCGGTCTCATACAGCCGCCGTGCTGTCACAAAGATATCTACAAATTACGAACTTGAAGGAACGGACCTTTGTTGATCTCCGAGTCGATGTCCCACGTTCTTGCATAGACATTGTAAAAGATTGGTCACGTTTGCATGCGCGGTGATAGTCCAGTTAACTCAAACCTAAGAAACGTAGTGTCGACTCTATCCGCAAGACGTCCTGCCAAACTTCGAAGCAAAGGTGAGCTTCTGAATCAATGAATCACCTACGCCACAACTCGTCTTTATTCCCAAATAAGGAAGGTACCAGCATAATGGATGTGCCAAATGTCTTCAATGACTCTAACGCGCCCCAGACGCGCCCTCCTACCAGACGTGCTCTTGGCTTCGTACTTACCCTCGAGCCCGCACGGCTTCAATCATGATAGCGCATGAGTCGCTGCTCTACTCGTCGTTGGTAACAGCAGTGAGCAAGGAACAGGATCGTTGGCTGTCTTGGTTGCGATGAAGCTGAAGGTGAAGTTTGAATTAGATAAGTCAAAGTTTGCCCAGGAACATCCCGACGCGTGACGCGCAAAACCATTTCCTAATTTGTGCCTGAGTCAGCCTGACAGTGACAGTGACCGTCAGCTTTTGCACTCACTCCGCCAAGGACCGCCATGTCATTGTGATCCTCGTGCGCGTCTCGACTCATGTACTTATGTCAGTATGATCCAGCTGGCGGAGTTCAGCGGGCTCTACCTGTGCGTTACTTTTGTCTTTTCTTGCGGCAGGGTGATAGACTGAGCAGGCTGCAGCCAGTTATGAACACCACTATATCCGTCGACCTCTGCACGAAATAATGCGATGCTCGCCAGCTCCTGATACTCCGCACCATCTGACAACACTGAATCAAAGCTCACTGTCACTCTGCCGAACGGGGCGTATCTATGATGGAAAGCGACCTCAGCGATTCTCTCACCGAAATCACCATCGTCGCCGTCGAGATCGTACGCCCAGTTCTCCAGAAACAGAAGTGCCACCACTTGTCATCCTGGAGAGCACTTGGTGCAGAGCTTCCAGCACACGCGTCCTCACCCATACGTCGCCTCCCTTCTGACAATTTCTACACATCTTCTCCGCCATATACACTTCTCCAGCAGGACGAGTACAAGACCTTGCTCTCCATCAGTCTTGCATGTTGCTCTTGCCATTGCTTGAGCACAGTGCATTCATTGACTACATTTGTCGGCGCCAACCCAGCGTTAGTCCAGTAATTCCTCGAACAATGTGGCAAGATCGATGCACATAATGAAGTCACTGTCGTCTTTCCTCCACTGTTTGCAAGATGTATCGGCCTTCAAATCATACATGGTGAGTGGCATATTGGTTTCTGACAGCGCCTCAAACCTTGCTCGACGGAAGGTTCCGAGCACAGGGCTACTGCTGGGTTATGGGATGCGGGGCGCGGAGTTGATCACGTTGGCGAGGTCTCGCGACGGATGCGGCCCGGACGGTAGTAATGCTCTCAACTTGTTTCTAGCACTCCATTCAACGAGAAGACGTGTATCGTCCGTGGTTACTTGGCGAAACGTTGTCAAGTACGCGCTCTCAGCTTCTGGAGAAGGCCTTTCCTTGTGATATTCAAAATTCTCGAGGACAAGATTCGTCTGATACGCGACGCCCTCCACTCACGCGTCCAATTATCGAATAACTTTTCTTGTTTGAAAACCTGCTCGAGGCTTTCGCGTAGAAGGAGTTGCATCAGCGTGTGAGGTTTTCCGAGACTAGGCGTGTATTCATAGAATGCTATAGGTGGCATAATCCGAATTTTTCTCTTGACCACGAGGCTACAGAAACATGACCATCAAAGGGTCCGGGGATTCTTCGCCCATGCGAATTGCTGTACCTGTGGTCTCATGCACTTGCACCGGTCCGCTGCTGCGTCAGTGGAGATGTATAAAGTGTCACCAACCTGGAAAAAGTCGAGCAGCGCTTAGGGGTCATGTATTCTCTACGTGTTGCTTTCCTTGGATTTGCACTTTCGTCATCCCTCTCAGCTTACGCGTATTCCCCGCATTTCTTGCATTGTCAGGTCTTCAAGAGACATTGTCCAAGAGGGACCATCTTTGTCTCTCAAGATGCAAGCGAGCCCGGGGTCTCCTTTACGAGTGTCCAAGACGCCGTTCTTTCACTGTGAGTTCAGTTTGTATCTGAAGACCATAGATCATGTCTAAACATTAGGTGTACGACAGACCAGACCATGGGAAAGCGACAATCCATATCGCAGCTGGCTCATATCATGAAACGGTGAACGTTACGCGAAGTGGGCCCTTGACATTCCTTGTGAGGAAGCGCGATGCATCTCCCTTCTCTGCTCGCTCATGTCTCTCCAGGGCCAACTTCCTTTGGCAGCCTTAAACGCTTCCGGGCTCAATAACGGCTCAGCTCTCAACATGGTCGAAATCTGGGATACGAAGTACGTGATGACGGGCATGGACGACGCGGATTCGGCAGTCCTCAGCGTTGCTCCCAACCGTGCAGGTGCTCTTATTGGTGCTGGAACGACTGGGGCTCCCTTGCAACCAGAATTTGGAAACATCGACTTCAAGGCTTACAATGTCAACTTCGCTAATAAGGCGGTTAGTGGTTTCGCCTACTTCAGTCGATGCAGACGTTTGAAGATTCATTAGGCGAACTATGCAATCTCTCAAGCTCTTGCGACAGATATATCTTATGCCAACGCCTCGTTCTACGGATGCGCATTCGCCAGCTATCAGGATACATGGTACACCGGCCGCAATGCGAGCACATACATGATTGATAGTGTGGTCTACGGTCAAACGGATTGTACGTAGACTACCGCATCCTCGTATGAGCTGACTCTGATTCCCTCTAGACTTATTCGGTTTTGGAACGGCGTTAGTGTTGATCGGTCGTTTTCATTGATTAATCTCTCAACCGTTAAACAGCTGGTTCCAAGATACCATCCTCGCCAACAGGGCTTGCGGTGGCGGAATCGTGGCATGGAAAGGGTCTAACCTGACAGACGCACCCGGGAACAAATACGGCGCATATCTCTCGAATACGCGTATCATCAGGGTATGTCCTACGTGAGGGTCTGGTGAGGGTCTGTTAGCTTGCTTGACACATCGTGATCTTTAGTCCCCGGACGCCAATGCCACCCTTGATATCACAAAGTTGTGCTACTTGGGTCGCCCATGGAACGATTGGGCGACCACTGTCTATTTGAACACTTATATGGAGGACGTCATACAACCCATAGGATGGACTACCTTCAGCGGAAGGTGTGTCAATCGAATGGTTCCTCTTCTACATCTTTGACAAATGCTATAGACCTGTGATCTTCAATACGACTTACTACGCGGAATATGACTCGACAGGTAACTAATCGTCGGATGAGACATACTGTGTTACTGAACGAGCTGCAGGTCCCGGCGGCAACACATCTGGACGTCTAGCTATAGAACATATCCTCGATACCGAGGAGGCGGAGGTATTCACGATTGACTATGTGTTCCTTGAGCATCCGAAGTGGATTGACTACGACTATGTGTCTTCATTTACATGAAGAGCAATAGGAATACGTGATTTGCTCACCTAAGGATCTACCAGAGCGTTGCCTCGATGCCTCTCCCTCGCAGATCCTTGAGAGCCTCGATCACCGGCTGTTGTAGATCGCCACCTAGGCGCTTGCCTAGCACCAAGGAAGAGAGGCTACTGTTCGATTCAGGGTGGCCGCCTCGGGAAGAGACCATGGCCAGAAGAGCGTCTGTGTTTGGATGACGGTCCTTGCCCCATACCAGCTTCATCGACTGAAGCTTCAACATATTTCTCCCGGCCATGTATTGTAGAAAGTCGTCCGTGAGAAGCAGTGGTCCCTGGATAGCTTCGACGATCTCGAGGCTGTTCAGATCCTCCATCCGTGCAAGCACATTGAGCAGCGTGGTGCTCATTGGTGGGTTAGCTACCACAGCGGGATCGGGAATGTCTGGAGCGTAAATGGAAAATGGAGCGATCGAGGTGTGGATTCCGTCCATCCTAAAGGTGAAATGTTCAAGTGTGCATGACGACCCATCCAGGAATTCAGGAAGCGCAGCCAATACGTCCTTCCAGTCTAAGCGTCCATGCATTGGAAGTTTGTCAGTGTCAAAAGGGTCTGGCGAGAGGAGTGTGAACACTGTGAGGGTCGGTATAGAAACATGGCCGAAGAATTCAATCAGTTCGTTGGACCAGGAATTGGGTTGGACGACAAGCGTCGTTATACTGAGCTGAACGGCGAAACGCGGGTAGAATATGAAAGTTCGTTGTTTTGCACCAAGTATGAGCGTTCTGGTTCCGCCATTCTCTGTGGAGCCGAGCTGCGCTAGAAGAGCCGGATTCACTTGATTTGTGCAGAAGTTGTGAACGCGACTAAGAGGCTGGACAAGCCCAATGTGAGGGGACTGGTTTCCGTGGTCCAGGATTGTGAGACTCGACAGTGACGGGACGGAATGGAAAGCGCTAGGCATTTGTTCCAGGGGGAGCCTCTCTCTGGGTGCAAGAGTGAGCGACTCCAGAACGGAGAAGTCGTTGTGCAGAAATTCCGCAATGGTTTCCAGATCCTCCGCGTTGGTGCGGAATTCGACTTCCCTCCACTGCTCGGCGGAATCATACAGGGGCCCTAGTACCTCCAGATAGCCTTCGAAAGTTTCGGACCACAGCGTATTCTCGTCGGCCTCATGCTCTTTGAGGTTAGAGTGGAGAGGTAGGTCAATTTTGACGGAGAACGGCAAGCTCCCGCATCGTGCGACATAGTACTGGTATATATCGCCCGATGATTTGTCGAAGTAGAGATGGGACCACAACTGTGGGGTGCTCATGAGAATGCTACGCCATTTCGAGCATACGAGACTGATGGAGAGTGGGGTTTTGTAAAGCTCGCGCTGGAACGAATCGCAGGCGAGCGAGAAGACGATATTGAGAACTTCGGTGGGAAGCCTTCGGACAGGGGAATGACACAAGAAGGCCTCGGATTGAGTCACGTATTTTTGGAGCTGGGCCTGGTGGTCTTTCAGGGCCTTCAGGATTGTCTCAACGCGTTGTACTTCAGCGGAGAGTGTGGCCAATTGAGCTCGAGGTCCAGTCAAGTCAGCCTCTATGACAAGCGCGTCACTTTCTGAGGGCGTATCGAATCCTTTGGCAGACGCATTGGGAAAAGGCGACGAGTATGGCGTTAACGCAATCGAAGAGCGACACTTTGAACAGAGTTCGACCGATACTGGGTTCGCCATGGACGCCTGGCATGCTGTCAGTTCAGGTTATACACTTTCCGTGTGAGCAAATTCACCAGAAAAAGGTGCCCGCGCGTCACAGAATGTCGTTGATGTGGTCCAAGGGCAACCTCTAATTTTGCTGCAGGTCGGGCCGCTGTCAAAGCGCCCTGATTTGACCTCGATCAACTTCCCTCTGTCAGTACATGTCACTCACTGTTCTTCTCAGTCCCTGCGAGATATCACCGGCAGGTACAAAATGAATTGCGTCGCTGCAGACAGAAGAAATGGTGTGTACTAATCAATGCAGGAAGCATTTGCTCGAGTTCCCCATAACGAACGGTTACGCGTCTTTTACATAGACTTTCACGACGTGTTGTTACCCAAAAGATCCGCTCACCTCTCGACCTGGCTCCCCTTCTCGCTCAGATGGCTGTCCACGGATGAAACGAAGCACAAGGTACTAAACTTCGGTAGGCAACTCTCGCGCGTCCTGGCATCTGTCAGGTACACGTGAAAGCTGGAATGCACGTACCCCTCACGATGATCTCGGACTAGGCGCGTATAAAGTCTCAACGCCGTTTCGCCTTCATCAGATCCTTCTAGTCAGAGATGGCCTCGCGCTACATCTTACCCATTGGCCTCGCCACCTTTCTTACAGGCTGTTTGTCCGCGCCGCCTTGCACCGACTCTGACAGACCAAATGCGGTTTGCCTCCAATACCTCAACCCCTTCTCAGAGAACGCGTACTTCTGGAACTCCCTGACTGGTACAAACGTCTCACCAGACGCGCTCTCCGGGCAGTTTGGCTTCTGGGACGACGCTTCTGGATGGTGGGTCCACTCAACTAGCCTTGACCTTCCCTTTGCCTCCCTCTAATATGTAAAAATCCTACAGTGGCGATGCCGCCGTCAATTGGACGGCTACCTGCTGCGCCGACAACATCGTCGGCATCAGCCTCGACTGTGACGGGCCCGAAACGGACCTCCCACCCATCGTACAGTCTGTCATACCCATCAACTGGCATACCGAGTTTGCATGTGCCGTGGACGTACCCAATCGCGTCTTGGCAAACGATGTCATCTCGGTTGATCCTGCAAACGCAACGCCGTACAATTGTGCAACCTATTGCATGACCTTGGGGTACCGCTATGCTGGCCTCGAGTTTGGAACGGAGTGTCACTGTGGGACTGGTTATACCGGAGGCGTGCCGCCTGACGCAGCGTCAGAGGCGGATTGCAATATGCGCTGTTCCGGGGGGTATCAAGAGGAGTGTGGTGGATCCTGGAGGATACAGCTATATTCAAATTTGCCAACCTTTTGAACTGCATTTGTGAATGTACGTTGATTCTACTACCTGTTCCTGTTCTTCCTTTACATGGTCGGCCTGGATATATATACCATACCATTTATACCGTTATCCTACGCCCTTCTTTCGCACTACGCTCGACAGCATCTGTCACACGCTTCGTTCTGAGCGCGTCATCGAGAGTAGGGTATGCTTCTCCTTTAGCGAAGGCCATCCACGCCCTCCCGGGGTAGGACACGCCGTCATCATTCACCTTCACCTCCTCCCCATTCAGGTATATCGTGAACGGCAAAAGTTGCAGCGCAAACCCGCCCGGAAGATCCGACTCCACGCGAATGCTGCCCTTCTCACCTTGGATTGTCCACAGGAGGGGCGGGGTGCCGTGCTTCCCGCCGACGGGAGTGGAGAGGCCGGCGTGGAAATGCGCGCTCAGGACAGCGCCGCCTTCAAGTGTTCCTGTGAACGCCACCTGTGATGGCGCATCTTGAGATACGGTTTCTCCAGTGGGTTCACCGTTGTCATCTACGACAATTGCGGTGGGGTAATGGACGGCTGTAGTGGCAGAGACAGAGGCCATGGGGCCAAGGCAGTACATGATAGCGTCGAGACTGTGTCCAGCAGCTACAATATGTAGCAGAGTGGTACCGTTGGACATGGCGGCGGTCTGACGGAGCGATTCCAACACTTTGGCTCCCCAGACCGGGCTGTTATGAGCAAATCGAGCAATCTTAATAGTAGTCCAGTCAGTGTCATTGATAAGCAATGTGATGATTTGAGCTTACCATTGAGGTAGAAAGCACGCGTCCAATTGCTCCAGATTCGACGATGGATTTCACCTAGTGGCTATCGTTACTCTGATTTCAATTCCTAGAAACGAGGGAAGTCGACCTTCTTGACATGAGGACTAGACCGCCCTTGCAAACCAACCATGGTCCTGATTCCCTTGAGCTTGGCAGCTTCGGCCAGAGCTTCAGTTTCCCTCAGACTCGTTCCGACCGGCCACTCCACATACAAATCCTTTCCCTGCTCGATTACCTTCATTGCGGCATCGAAATGACCGGGAGCCTGGATGGCCACGGCGACCAAGTCCACATCTTTGTCTGATGCTATGTGGCCTGCAGAGCCATGGTAGGCCTTGACGTTGGTCTTGGAAAGGTCAGAGTACTTGACTGCGGAAGCGGTTGCTGAGCGAGCAGTAGTCGTCGATACTGCGACGAGTTTGTATTCCGCCGAGAGAGGTTGACTGAAGAGAGGCGGGGCGAGGGCTGCGGCTGCCCATCCTTGGGTTGAGAGACCGATGAAGCCGATGTTAATTGGAGACATGTTGGAGAGCACAGTGCGTATCCAGTAGGCCTACAGAAGCAGATATATACTTAGCAGTGAGGCTGACGAAGCAGTTTTCCCGAAGCAGCCGGACAACGCTAAGAGGGACATTCAGTCAATGGCCATCTCTTTCCACGCAGGCAGAAGTAATGCCCGGTGGTCGGTTGATGAGTGTTGCAATAGAGCAGTCACGGGAGCAACTAGATAGAGACGATAGGCCGGTGGTCAATCAAACAGTCAATCAGGAGGTGCTACGGCTTGACTGGCAGCCTAGAAAGCCGAGCGCAATCCAGATTCTTGGGATGGGATTATCTATGACATTGTGTTGGCGAAAGACGAGGACATGCCCGCCGAGCGCCCCGACATGGCCGTTCTGGGAAGAGTGCGGTCTGTGACAATTTGTGACAATCGCATCTTGCACGCGCCCACCACTGTCAATATCCCGGACAGCGACGGCCATGACGACGCCAGTCAAAATGTGCGCCGGACAGACCTTCTCAGACAGTACCCGTGTTGATGTTTGCTCAGACTGACGGTTGGACCAGCCCTCGGCTCCATACGCGACCTGTTCGCTAAAGTCAAAGCTATCGACGCGAAACACGGGAAATTCGATTTTGTCATCTGCGTCGGGGATTTCTTCGGGCCTCCAAAAGGCGACGACGGCGGAGAAGACGAGACTGACTTGCTGCTAAATGGAGAGCTGGACGGTGCGCCTAATGCCTTTGACAATGGCATGGAACTGACAGCGCTCAGCGCCTTTGGAATGCTACATTATGCAGGGCCGAACCCCGTTTCCGGACTCCGTCATCCAGAAATTCGCAAAAACAGGCGGAGAGCTGTGTAAAAATGTGTTTATGTTGAGTGAGAACCTACTGAATATGCGGATGCATGTAGCTGATGCTGAGTTACAGGCAAATCCGGTCTAATCACCACTCCCAATGGCCTGCGTATTGCCTGCCTTGGTGGAATCTATGATCCGGAAACCTACTCAACTTCCGAAGCTGCTCCAGTTCGTTCAGCTTGTTGTCTCTCTCTTGTCTTACTCATCTGCTCCAGGGCTTTGCTTCGCCCTTTTTCGCCGCTCAAACAACAGAACGACTTCTCTCGAACACGCTGGGCTCCTCCAACCTGAGACAAAACTACAAATCCCTCGCTGCCATCCAATCCGACTCATCATCCTCCCAGCACGTCGACATCCTCATCTCCAATGTCTGGCCCGCGGCCGTACCTTTGCTATCAGCAGTGCCACTTCCTCTCGATCCTACAGAAATCTCTGCAGCATGCGCGCCCCCTCTGGACGATGTTATTCGGCGTCTGCACCCTCGATACCACTTCAGTACTGGGGCAGGCCGAACACCAGTTTTCTGGGAGCGTGAGCCTTACGTGTGGAAAGATGAGGGCGATCGTGTATCGCGCTTTGTTGCTCTAGGCGCTTTTGGGGGACCACCACCCGAGGGGAAGAAGCAACGCGTCAGTACCCTCTATCTTGTTGTTTGCGCACATGTCTAAGATTTTTCAAGTGGTTCTACGCGTTTTCAATCGCACCCAGTGGACCTGCGGCGGTAGCTACGGCCAAACCGGCCAATGCGAGCAAAAACCCCTTTACAGAGGCGGTCCATGTTCCACGAAAACGCGACATTCCGGACATGGATGACTCTGGTCAAAACTTCATATTTGGAAACGTACAGAGGCCAGCAAAGCGCCCCAGGGTTGGTCCGTGAAACATCCTTCCCTCAAATCTCGCGTTCTCACGACTTCCTCTCAAGCAGAACGAGGTGATAAACCTCCGGACGGGTACAAGTGCAAGAGATGTGATGGCGCAGACGTGGGTGTTTTCAGTCATCTCTTGCATGATATGCTCATTCCATCGTAGCATTTCATCGACCAATGTCCTGAGCGCACAAAGCCTCCAGAAGGCTACGTCTGCAAGATCTGTAACAACGTATGTCGCTGACCTGGAAATCACACTTGGAGCATACCTCAATGTGCTCTGTTTTCTACAGCCTGGCCATCTAGTACGTGATTGTCCGACGAGGCATGCTGTGGGCGATACTGGCGGCAAGAAACCGCGTGAAGGTTATGTGTGTAGGGCTTGCGGTAGTGAGGCACATTTTCTGGACGACTGCCCTGTGGCGAATGCGAGACCACAACATGGGCATGGGGGTCAGCGCGGTGGGAGACGAGGTCCTCCCAGGAAGATTACTTGTATGTCGGTCCTTGGCCATTCGCTTTCGGTCTGATTGATGCGGCCAACTAGCGGACGAATGTTGGTTCTGCCTGTCAAGTCCAAACTTGGCGTGCGTATCACCATACTGGTCTCGGACGATTTCTATACTGACACCACATTTAGGAAACATCTCGTGGTGTCTATTGGGACAGAGTGCTATGTCACATTACCAAAGGGTCAAATCGTCCCGACTCAGTCTGCTGCAGACCATGTCGATGTTCCTGGTGGCGGACACGTCCTCATTGTGCCCATAGCGCACTACCCCACGTTGAACACCATAGCGCCAGATCTTGCACCGCCTATAATTGACGAAATTGAACGGTCAGTCTTTGTTGATTCCCGTCAAACAGCCGTTGATGTCCCGCCAATAGGTATAAGACCTCTTTACGAGCCATGTTCGCGAAGCACAACATGGCGGCGCTCTTCTTTGAGGTGGGACGTTTGAGGCAGAAGGGCGGACATGCGCATGTCCAGGCTGTACCCATCCCGCTCAACCTCAAGGACTCCGTCGAGTCAACCTTCGTGGAAGAGGGATCACTCTTAGGAATTGACTTCGACGAACGCCCTCAAGAGGCGCTGGAGTCGTGCTCAAATGGCCGCGGAAGCTACTTCAGAATTGACCTCCCCGATGGCGGCATGATGGTGCATTTGCTGAAGGACCATGTGCCGTTTAGTATCCAGTTCGGAAGGTGCGTTCACTAGTGTGGCTTTGAGGCATAGATGGGAAACTGACTCGATGGGCGTGGTGCAGACAGGTGGTCGCGACGCTATTGGGTATGCCGAACCGACATGATTGGAAGGAGTGTACATTAACGGAGGAGGAGGATCGGGCTGATGCACAGGCGTTTAAGCAGGCATTTGCTTCCTTTGACCCGAGTGCATAGGTTTGGAATTTGGTTTGACCACGAATGATATTGCTTCATCAATACCCGAAATCAATGCTAGAAACTTGCCAACAACGTCCCCAGGTCTACCTAACACGATGTTGGTCTACATGGAACTCACGTTACATTCACCAGAACTTTACGACCATACCTCCTTTGCGCAAATTCCGCAAATACTCCAAAACCTTCGGCTGAAAATTCTGACCCTCTCTGCGGCCCACCGTTATGGACAAAAAGGATTCCCCCTGGCTCGCGTGGATATCATAGCCTTCAGCGCAGCCGAGTTCGGATGGTCATCCTTCGCCCATACGAGCACCATGGATTGAAGATGGGGTATAAGCCGTCCGGAAAGGCTGCGCAAGACGTCCTCTGTGAGCAGACGAGGTCCTAAGACAGCCTCGATTATGTGGAGGTTCTCCAGAGACAGCATATAGCGAAGAGCCTCGGTAAGCGTCTCCGCCATCGAAGGTTGGGTAGTCATGGCGGGCTGACATGGATCGTACCTTCCGTTCATGACAAAGCTGAACTCTTTGAGCGTGCATTCGGAGTGGAGAATGAATGTGGGGATGGCGGTCAAGGCGTCGACCCAGTCGACCCAGTCTGTGGTGCTGACCAGTAATGCTCTCTCGGCGGTGGCTGGGTCGGGAGATACAAGCTTCAAGCTCAGAAGGGTGGGTATGATGGCGCACTTCATGAAGCGCTCGAGCCCGAAGGACCATGCACCTGGCTGAAGAACGAGGGTCGTAATGTTGATTGAGATCTGAATGGGTGTATCTGGTCCGTAGTAATAGGTTGCGCGATGCTCTCCTCCGACCGTCAACGTCCTCTCCTTTCTCTCCCAATGCTTTTCAGAGGCGAGGTTATGAGAGAGGTACTTTAAGTGGCTCGCGTCCTCTTGGTCTGTGGCTAGGTGGCGAATCTGTCTCCATGGCAGTTTCCCTTTTTGATCCCGCCACACCAGCGAGGCGCAATTGTCAACCTGGTCAAGCAGAGCGATGCTCGAGAGTAAGGGAGCAGATTTGAAGGCTTCTGGGAGCAAATCCATGTGCAAATTCGTCTTTAGTCCGAAGGTCAACGACTCGAGACGTGGAAAGTCCTTCATGTGGCTCGCCATGGAGCAGAAGTCCTTCATACTGGTGCGAAACTCGACTGATTTCCATCGCTGAGCGGTCTGAGAGATGGAGGACATGAGCGCCATACGCCCTTCGTGGGTCTTGAATTCTGGCGTACTACTAGCACATGTGTCTCTCAGCGGATATGGCGCAAGTGGCAGGTCGATCTTGACGGAGAGTGAAACGTCCTGACCAGAGCAATGAATGTAGTGTCTGAATATATCACCGGATGTCTGGTCAACAAACATGCACGCCCACAGCTCTCGTACAGATAGAGCAATATTGCGCCACTTGGTGCATACGAGGCTGATGCGAAGTGGCGTCTTGTAGTCCTCGCGTTGGAACGAGTCGCACACTGACAGGAAGATTAAGTGGATGATCTCTGTAGCGACTTTGTCGATTGGGGGTGAAGCATTGCTAGCCTTGATAACCGATGAGTGGCACTTGGCGTCGATCATGCCATGCATAATGCCTTATACGCGTCGGGCTTCAGCGTACACAGTAAGGGGGGAAACAGAGGGCAGCTCACTGGGATTCTAAGCAATGTTGATGCTTTATGTCGCTCACAGGGCTTTCGAGTTGTCGAGGTGCAAAATGTGACAAACGAAGGTCGATTGATTATTAGGTGGTTTTAGGGAGCGATGGTCTAGTCCAGTCCGCTATCCGATGTAGACACTCTCTCTGGTTGCATCCATAAAGGACTAATAGTACAATCAACTGAACAAAACATTCGACAAGACAACAATTGATAGTCTACCACAGCTTCACCTCCATCCCGCCCTTGCGAAGCTGGCCTAGGTAATCCAAGAATCTGGGCTAAAGATTCCCACCCATTCTACATCCCACTGTGAGGGATGAAAGCCCCGAGTGTATGGCTCTGGACAAGATCATGGTCTTGAACACGGCAGAGTTGGGATGGTCTTCTTTCCCCCGTACGAGTTCCAAGGTTCGAAGTGCAGGCATCGTAGTCTGACTCGTCATGTATCGCAAGACGTCTTCCGTGAGGAGACGGGGGCCCGAAACAGGCTCGATAATCCGTAGACTCTCCAAAGTGGCCATGAGTTCGAGAGCTTCGAGGAGTGTCTCAGCCATTGGGGGCTGAGTAGCCATACAAGGATGAGCAAAGGGGTAAGTCCCGTTCATCACGAAGCTGAAGCGCCTGAGCGTGCAGCTGGCGCCGTCAATGAAATCAGCAACGGCAGACAGTGCATCAACCCAGTCATTGTCTGAGACCCAGAGAGCCCTGGCAGTCACTGCTGGGTCAGGACATACGAGCTCCAAGTCCGTGAGCGTAGCCACTACAGCATGATCCAGAAAATCGATGAGTCCCTTCGACCATCCGCCCGGCTGAAGAACGAGAGTCGTCACTGAGATTCCAAGACACGTTCGGAGGTCGTAGCGGATGGCATGACGTTTGCCGCCGACCGTCAGCGTTCTTGGACCGGCGCCCTTTTTCGTCGGTCGGTCAAATTCCATGTTGAGAGATGACATCCAACTCCCCTCCTCCTCGTCGATGGACAGATGGCGAATCTGGTCCCAAGGCAGTCCCTCTGTTTCCGAAGTGATATTTTCCCAGGAATCTTGGAAGACGACACCTCGATCGCCTGATAGAGTGAAGCTTGAAAGTAGAGGAGCAGTTTGGAGTGTGATGAGAACATTGAGAAGTATGAGGAAGCCACTGAGTGTTTCATGAATCTCCACGGTGAACGATTCGAGAATTGGTAGTTCGTTCACGCAGTCGTCCAAATTCACGATGTCACCACTAAGACCGCTGCTCCAATCAACTGCCTTGATTCAGGTCTTTGGCGGCGTTGTAAGGGTTCAACATGTCGATTTTGAGGTAGAGTGGAATTTCCACCCCAGATCGATGGACGAAATGACTAAAAATGTCAAATGACGCTAGGTTGACATAGATATGTGACCATAGTGCGGGATGAGCCAAGGCAATGGCGCGCCATCTTGTGCACACGAGGCTGACGGACAGTGGTGTCTTGTATTCTTTTCGGTGGAAGGAATCACAGGCAAGGGAAAAGATTATTTCAAGGAGCTCGGTGGGGAGTTGACTGGCAAGAGAAGGTGGCAGTTTTCTCTCAGTGGGGCAAGGAGAGGGTACGGGTTGCACTTTGCAAGTTGGCGTCATTGACGATCGCGACTGGACGCGTCGTTTGAATTTTCCGAAAGCGACGCTGGCCATACTGAAAAAGTTTGAGGGGGCTACTACTTCATAGACAGTCACCTAAGCATCGCAAGCATAAGTGAACAAGCCACTTACCTGGACGAGGGAAGTGAACCAGTCCTGTGATTGTGAAAGTTCAAGCGTGGTTGAAACACGAGTCTAGTCTGTAAATTGACCGGCGTCTGCGGTCCGCATCTCTCCCACGCTCGGTCGCACTCCTGATTGGAATTCTCCCGACTCTTGACTTCAGACTTGTTCATCGACCGAGTCCAATGTACTATGTTGTCCTGCTATCGAGCCCGCGACTACCGGTGTAGCTCTACATGTCCCAGCGCACACACATGAAAACACTCGGGGAGCGTATAGCTTGCGATAGCAGAAACACACCCGAGGACTAATATACGACGGGCACACCGAAAGCTCTGCAGAGAGCAACTTACCACGAAAAAATGACCAGGAGGCGTTTATATGGAAACAGCCTCTAAGTGTTGTCCGAGGTCCGTATACTCTACACTGCTTGATCCGAATTCATTGTCTTTAAGTTTCAAGGCACATTCAACGTCGCACTGGAGTGTCACTGGCGCTTCCCTCCACCCCAGCAGGACATCTTTGACTGCTCACTCATGCCAGGCGCCGTGTTACTCAGAAGACTTATCCTGTCAGATTCAGCATGTTAAGCAAATCAGTCTTTTACCCGCCGAACGTAACATTTGGCTGCCGGCGATGGTACAATGCCCATGGTCTATACAGCTTACGTTCTTCTTTCTTGACGAAACTGCTTGCCTACGCACCGACTCGCTCGCTGGTAGACGCATATGGTATGTCTAATTGTTTTTGTCGGGAGACGGCAGTGGGCTGACAGACAATAAGTGTTATTGTCGACATGATTGTTATTGTGCTGGGAAGTTCAGGGTGGCATGCACCTCTCGACTCCCCGTCAGCTCTTAACAAGGAACGGGAATGTGAGCATGCCAATTTTGCTCTTCCCTCGTCGCCGGCGACGATTCCACCAACATCTTCACTCATGCAAATTGCTCCCCTTCCCCTCTACGCTTCACGGGTCAACGACCGTGAGGTCCGCTACGTTCCTCCGCCAAGCTATGATGCTGTCCGATGCATGACGATACAGGGCAATATGGACAAAGTGTTCACGCGAAACCCCATGCTTCCCCTTGGCGAAAGAGTCATCCACCTAGACGAACCCAACGACGCTAACGCGTCTCGTGTCATCCTTGCACTTGTGCACGACTGCTTCGTCGCCACTCATCCCCTTGCAGGCAGTCCCAGTGCTGACCTCCATGACGCGTTCTCCCTCCGCTTTCGTCTCCTCTCCCTGAATATCGTCGACGAAGATATCGGGGTATATGAGCAAGTCTCGCAGTCGAGATTTGGAATCTTACAACATCTTCTTTCGATTCGAAATCGCATACTTTTTCTCGATGGTGCACCCGGCTATCCTACTGCCAGTGACTGGGCCGACGAGAAGCTCGAGCTCTCAAGCATCGTAGAAACTGTTCTCAAAGAGCCGAATCTGGGGTTGGGGAAGGCGGAAGCTTCGTCTTATCGCCACTTGCTCGAACAGATCCGCGATACGACATCTGCAGCCGCAGATGCGGAAGTCTTAAAGACCTGTGATGTCATTCGCGATTTCTTCAAGCTCTCGCCTTGGACCCCTAACGAGACTGTACCCTCGACCCAACTCACTCCCGAACGAGATCTGGACATGCTGCGTGACGTTGTCATTGCGCTCAAGTGCCTTGTTAACGACAAGGGCCCTGTTGAATGGAACATGCTGTTCCGATCTCCAGAGAAGGACAACAGGTCCACCACATATCGTCCGGAGGACATCTACGTGAAACACCTCGTCCTGGCGCGGGATGTCTTATGCAGTCTACTTCCCGGTCCTTCGACATTGCGAGCGGCTGGTGCCCTCTCATTCTACGTGACACCTGTTCTGAATCACATCAAGGAATCTAATCTCTGTCAGTCGAGCCCAATCATTCGTTGAACCCAAGCCAACTGTTTGCTTTAGATAATCAGGCTGACCCCTGGCGGAGGAGCGATTTGTTACTTGCGCTCGAGGGTCTCAACCGTGCATCGGAGGAACGCATTACCGCATCTGTTGATGTCTGGAAGAGGAATCTCCGTCGAGGAGTGACCACAGCTTTCCTTGATATGACTGCAGAGCTTGGCCCTAATCGTCGTGGATAGGAAGACATGTAATTGTCGCCGGTAGTGATCATCCCTCTTCTCAGTCGTAGCTCACAAACTTTACCAACGCTTCAGATCGTATGTCGATGAATTCCTGCATTGCTTTTTTCCGTAAGATCTCTGTCATGACTAGTATTACGTGCATGTTAGGACCATACTCACACCAACGAAGCGAACGAAAGTACCTTCAATCGTGCCCCCGCAGGTCTTGTTGAAGGCGTCATAGCTGTAGGCCTGGATCCAGTTAGTGAGCAAGAAGGGAGCTCGGCCATGTGGGTGAGAATGTATATGATCCACCCCTTGTTGATACCAGTCCTTCCAGGCATCTGCGATACTGAATTGCTCCAGCCCTTTGCGGGGTAAGCACACATATTTCGATGTTGGCGGTAAAGCATGATTGAGGCGGACGAACTCTGTCACTGTCACAAGGATAAGCTAGTCAACGCAGACGCTAGACCTGGAACATGCTCGTACTCCAATGCTTATACTGTGAGAGCATCTTGATCTCCGATTGCAGATATGTCAGTACTGTGATGTCAGTCAGGTTTAGAGACCAGGAAGCTGACCCAAGGACATTACACTTCCGTATATTGCCCCAGTTACGCACACTACCAATGAGCTCTTCATCGTCCCAAAGCTCCACTGGAACATTGCTCAAAATATGCTGGTAAGTGTACGTCGTCGCTCTGTCTTGTCCGCAGGGCCATGTGACCCGTCTAGATGTGCTTGGTGTCGTTTCATTGGCATCAAGCCAAAGCGCGACTGGTCAGGAATTGTTCAATGTAAGCTCATCATGCGCGTGCAAGCTTGAAGGGGCTGAGTCGTACCATAAATATCAATCAACTCGTCGAACTGGAGAGTTCGGGAGAGCTGCGTGAGGTAGCATGTGAGATGCGTCGACTTCAGGCTTTCTGTGTCATTGCCTCCATTGCTGGGCTCGCTTTTCAAAGTGATGAGACTTTGCTGTATGAGAGCCGAGGGTGGCATCAGACCTTGGGATGTTTGTACGAACGTTGTTCATCGTAAAGATTGTTGTAGGTGATCACTTCGAAGATTGTGCCCGGAAACCTCGCAGTGCTGCAGATATATGGCTAGGGGGACCATTCCGAGGAAGTAACAAGGGAGAGCTGTTGTACACTCAGAATGTTCAATCTGGGAACAAGGCCGGCAGACATCCATTTCTCCGAATGATTCAAAGACGCCATCAAGGCCGTTGCCAGCAGCTGATCCGTGCAAACTCAACGTGCCGTTACTGGTGACACATCTAAGACAAGGCTCGAGGCTGGCTCGAGGCGAAGGAAGACACTAGCTTTATTCCGCATGGAGAAGCCTTATTGTTGGTGGATAAACTTAGAACAAGTGGTGGTGGGCAATCCCCGGTTCTTGCGCGGGATGCTGACTAATCCGGTGACTCAAGTTAACCGGTGATCGGATGGCAAACGAGTCTTTGGCAGCGAGGCAAGCATTAGTGGACTAGAATGTAGAGGTTACCATCCCAAACTCACATCAATGACATTCATTGAACTACTCATTTGTGATCCTAAGCTTCAAGAATCCCTACACAACCTACAAACGACAGAATTCACGTCAAAGAGTGATCTGTCACACAACGTCACGGCCAATCAGCGCATCTGCTCACTGTCCGTTGCTCAGCTTGGGACCACTTCTGGCCACAACTTTTGGGTATCATTACTGGTGCATCCCACTTAGATTTGGTATATCTACAATTGATCCAGAGGAATTTTCTGAAATTCATTCCATTGATTTTCTACATACTGCTGCCATTACTGTAGAGTGAGATTGGTGCCACATATCTCTTATCCGTCTGGTTCGAATGTGCGGCTTGGTATTCCCAGCAACTTTCTCTCTCAAAGTTTGTGCCGAAGTGGGTGCAATATGACATTCAAGGCCTGACCATCTCGATGTACTGTTTAGTAGGGAGCGAAGTCTTTGCCAAACAACGACAAGCGTCCCGGGCCCAAAGCGGGGAATGCCCACCACCAGAACAAGAGTGGACCCACACGGTGTACACGTGTCGCCGAACGTCTGGATCTTCGTTGCTCACCTCAGGGTCGACCTGAAGATTGAAGAAGGCGACACTTTATGCATCATCGATCATCTCTAATGACATTACAAGTTTTTGTGGCTCGTCTTTGTATATAAACTGGACACTGGCAGCCGGGTCGTGCCAACCGCTCTTCATCAAGTGCAAATCATATTGTACCCTTCGATCCATATGTCTCTCAACAACCAGGTCGTCAGTGAGCTCCGTTACTGTGTCACACAATGAGCTCAGCAGCTGTTAGCAGACTATCGAGAGGGATGGCAACGACACACCTATCCCTAGCCTAGAGATAACCAGAACTTTGGTGGCGATTCCTGAACGCCAGAATCCTCCCATTCGATTCGAACCCAGTCTCATCAGAGTGGAAAGGAGCAACTTGACATCTTGCACATCGGTCCTTGTTCTCCTCTTTTCTACAACTATGGTGGCCGATATTTTTATTCGCTTGGGCGACATCATGGTTCTGCACAGTGAACTCATGTCGGAAGCCCCCTTTGTTGTCCATTTGATCAGGCGCATTGTTCGTCGTCTGTACCCAGGTGTAGATGCGATCCTCACTGACCAAAACGGAGGAGGGAGGGAGCCGGACGATCTCATCAAAGAGCTTCGAGATTCTTTGAATGTAAGGGGCTGCATTCGCATCATAACATGAATCTTACACTCTGATGCCTGCAGGCGAATTTAGAAAACACGGCAAACCAATCTCAAGATGCAAAAGAGTTACTAGATGTTTTCATCAGAAAGATTGCACTTGATCTGCATGACGTTCTTCGGGGGCTTGTAAACTCAAATGTTTTGATCAGGGAAACCTCCTTCGATATGATGCTGCGTGGCAGGTTCCATACACGCTACTCTCCTTCTCCCAAAAAACCACTCAAGATCACGGTGCGATCTTTCTACGTGCTTGATCTTCCAGTCAATGTGAGTGCAAATGCAGACCTAGCAGTCTTTGGCTCACCCTTCAGGCAGTCCGAAATACTAGATATCCAAACAGCTTTGTACCACTTCTGCAATCATGGTTCCCCGGTGACACGGAAGTCGGGATTCGGCTCAACATCATTTTTCCAGACATTACCCCCAGTCCTGGTTGTTGGGCTCGTCAACGAGGGTATCGGCACTTCTTACGAGGAACGCAAGATCTACCACAAATTCAACATTGCCGGGAAGCTGGTATTCAACGAGAGTATGTATTTCAGGTCATTTGGAAGTTACAGTTCGATCTCAGCATATGTCAATAGGTTATATGGCATCAAATAGCCAAGGTGTCACGAACTATAAGTTGACTGCATGTACGTGCCAGCCATTGTGGCTCCTTTGCATTGTTACTAAACACTGTTTGGGGCGTAGTTGTCTGCCACCAGGGCGGTAAGACGGACTCCGGATCATACATCACATATGTTCTGAAGCATGAGTTCGTCCACTGCTATGAAGGCCAGACGGCGGTTCAGCCATATTGGCTCAGGTTCGATGAAAGCGGCGTCGAGGATGTTCCTGAGGCCGGGGGAGAGCTGTTTGACTTTGAGGGGTCTGACTCGCATAGTAAGCCCACTCCGTATCTTATGGTCTATCAGAGAATGTCGTACGACCACGACGATGGAAGGATGAAGATCCAATCCTGAATGATCAATGTTGCATTTTTGGTTTTCTTTGATCTCTCTGTCTCTGTCTATACATTATGAGCATCGTTTTGCCGGGACTGCATGACCTGGACGATGCGAAGTCTGGAAATGATTGTGCACATCAAAGGCAAACGGAGGCAGATCGTCACACCTCAAGAAAGAAAAGGCCGATTGTGCATTGTGGCAATGACTCAACGAGCACAATAAACGTCAGATGGCAAGACACAAGGGTTATAAGCTCTTGGGGTTTGATACTATGATTACGGGAATAGTAGTGACGCTGCCGGAGGCTGGGGAAGCTAAACGTGATTGTCGCTGTATCGTAGTATGTCTGGCTCTGAGGGATTAGATAGTAACACATATACGTACTCAATAGCCCGGTCTTCAACTTGACGCATTCGACGTGCCAGCTGTGAACCCCCATTGACAGCTCTTGATGATCACTCGGTTAGCGAGTTATACGTTGCTAGACTGAGAGCTGTGATAGACTACCTCATGTCGGTATTCATGATCATGATGGCCAAGAAGCACTTCTAGACATGGGTGGACCCGAGGCCTGAGCACTGAGCTCCGGTCACTAGCACTGAGCGGAGTTACAAAATATCCCTATAGAAAATCAAACAAAACTCGAAGCCTTGCAGGAGCCTGTTTATCGCCTTGTGTCCAAATCTTTTTGGGAACAAAAGATCTGTCGTTGACTCTATACAACTGAGAAACGGAAGCAACAGTGGATAAACAAGGTCAATGCCGAGCTGATGTATTGATTTGTGGCTACATCAACGTCACGTTTGTGGCTCAACTGCATACATAAAGGTGTGGTTGTTTGTATATACAGACATCATTCCGTCCACCTTACAGCTCTCATCGAGTACGCCCCCATAAGCCATGATGTCAGTCAACACAGAGGTATGTGAGGTTAGCTGGACTGTGATCAGAACGGCAGATGAGATCTGAGCGCGAAACCACATAGATTAGTGCCAACGACACTGTCAACGATATGCCGGCGCGCGCCCTGAAGATGATCAAGACTCTGGTTGCCATCCCAGCCCAGTCCCCGCCAATCATAGCTCTAGATGCAAAAGGCATCCTCATCGAAGCTGATCAAATCCACTTGACTCGCTACACAGCGGCTCTCCTTACGCTGTTTTCCACTGGTGCCGTAGCGGAAATACACAATCGCATCTATGACGACCTCAACCGCGACATGCAATACGGCGGGTTCATGCCAAAGGCGTCCCTCACATGGCTCACAATGAAGCGCATAACCTGCAATCTATATCCGCAGGTCAAATCAACAAGATCCTCTCAACGCCGTGGTGCCGCCAAAAAAAGAACCGACAATGGAAGCATCGTGGAGTTCATTGACTGTGTACAGAAAGAATTGCCTGAATTACTCGTAAGTCACTGCATCGCAAACAGAGCATTTTGAAGATACTTCAGTAGACGCAGACACAGGATGCATTGGAATTCATGAATGCTTTCATGGCCAAGATTACAAGCGAGTTGCGTGATGCGCTTCGCGGGTTACTGGACTCGGATGAGGAGGTTCATGAGACCTCCTTCGATATGTTGCTGGCTGGCAAATTCCTCACGTGCTACTCAGGCCGCAAAGCGCCTCAAATCAAGGTGGAAGCGTTCCACGTCCTTGATCTTCCTGTCAAAGTGAGCCGACTTCTCTTATTGCACTGAATCGATCCGCTTACTCATTACGCAGGCGGATATAACAACTATTCAGGGAGCCTTGTGGCAGTTTCGCGCGCAAGGATCGCCAGCGACGCAGAAGCCCGGTCTCAGCTCGCAATCTTTCTTCCAGACTTTGCCCCCAGTCTTGATCATCGGACTCGTCAAGGAGGCGATCAGTGGTTCCTACGAGGAACGCAAAATCGTTCACGACTTTAGCATCGCAGGCAAGCTAAGTTTTAGCAAAGGTACCTACCTCACATCGTATGCGTGGCACGTCTGGAGTATGACACACGCACATAGGCTACCACATGGCTTCGAGAGCACAAGGTGACACACACTACAAGTTGACTGCGTGTACGTGCCCATCATTCCTGTGTGCTGCTTGTCCTTAATCAGCTTCCGACTTGAAGTCATATGCCACAAAGGCCAGAAGACCAACTCTGGATCGTATGTTGCGTATACACTAAACCACGAGTTCGTACACTGCTTTGAAGACGACAAAGCGGCCAAGGATGCTGTCTGGACCAAGTTCGACGAGAAAGGCGTCGAGAGCGTCGTTCAAGGTGCTGGGAAGCTTTTCAACTTCCGAGCATCTGGATCAGAGAAAGAGACTCCATACCTCATGGTCTATCAGAGGATGTCGTGGGAGAACAAGAAGTTGAGGATTCGAGGTTGAGGGATCCGTTCTTGCCTAATCGTTTCCCTGTATTTCTGGGTCTGTCTCTAGTGCTGTTGGTCTCTAGATTAATTTGAGTCGGTATTCTCGCTAATGACACACGTGCAATAGCCGATCTCACCATGTATATGAGCTCATTGGCAATGCTGTCGCAGTGGGGAGAGAGAAAGAAGGCAGGAGACCAAGTCCTTGTTCCCTCGTTAGACAGGCGTTGGCAGAAATGTGGTGCTTTCTTCAAGGTCAATCATCCACGAAGAGACGCCATGTTGGCCGTATGTGCGAGCGTCGAAGGACAGACGTTGGATACAATGACATGATCGTCGGAGGCAAATTGCATTCGTTTGTGATCGCCATCAAAGCCGGCTTGCGGGCCGCATGGGCGGGGCCTCCAATTCCGGACTGACGCCGTGGCGGCCTCGTAGTGACGGCGGTCGCTGTCAAATATGTTCTCTGCTTGTGCACTCGAGATTGGGCGTCATCTACCCCCGATTGGAGTGGCTTTGAGCTGAAATGACTCACATCACGTTAAATTGATGTTCTCTGATCTGTCGGCGCTGAAGATGGTAGTCATCGTCACTGAACTTGGACTCGAACCGACTCAATGTTTCCAACATCAATACTTTCCCTCCCCACAGAGCTCTTGGATGTGATCTTTGAGAAGGCAGGTCTTCCCTCTTCACGCCCCCACGTGTCAACAGCTGACCGCCAAAACTTAGCTCGAAAGAGAAGATCTACAGCACCTGCGTTTGACCTGCAAAGCACTCGCTAGGAGTCCATCGACCATGGCCAGACTGTTTCGCGAAGTAAAGCTGGAGCTTTATTTCCCGAAGCTTCCATCAAAGTCTTCCTTTCTCTCTGCAATCCGTGCTGGAAAGACCGACGCTGGACGCTATATCAAAAGTCTGCATATAACTGGACAGTGCACCTGTCTCTTGCCCCGCAGGACGCGAGTCATGTTAAAGCTTGCCACGGCAAATATGCCAGGAATCCTATTGAGGAATGCTTTGGTCAAGACGATTCCTTATCTCAAGGCTTTGGATAGTGTCACGTACGCTTTCGTTTCCAAGTTCTGTCTCATTTGTTTGGCTGACAGATGACAGGCTGAGACTCTTTTCACCACTCGAGAAGGCACATAGAGCACTCCTGAATGCTTTGGTCTCGATGCCTTCCATCCGAGCCCTCGAGATTATAGCGCACTCCCTGGACGAAGCACAAGCAGCACGGTTCGGCTTCCGTAACCTGGAACGTCTTACCGTGAAGCTCAGCGAAAAGGGAATCGATGCAAAGGCTATTTGCGCTCTACTTGAGAGCAGCCGAGAGACGCTTAGCGAGTTCATGTCTGTCTCGCGTCACGATCCGACTTGGGCCATTCAAGATGCACCCCTCGACAATTGGGGCCTGCATTTGCGCTCGATTTTGGTGACACACGGTCTACCAGCGCACTTCTGGACTACCCTCACCTCTGAGAAGATACATTTGGAGCACATCGGAATGCAGTACAGCGGTGACGGCCCGGAATTTGCTCGGTACCTCGCGTCATACAGAGGTCTTCGGTCACTGTCGCTGTATTTTTCCGGTATATGTCAACGAGACTCTTTTCGGGGACTTTTTGCATCCCTATCTTCGCATAAGGACACGCTTTCCGCATTGTTCATCGGGAGCTCGTGGGTCGTCCAGACGGATATGTTACCTACGCTCAGCCAGTACGCTCGGCTTTCCACACTGCACATCTACATCGATAACACAGAGGCTAAGAAATTCACGGTTTGTGCATATTTCTATTCCACGTATGTATATCCACTGAACAGCTCGCAGAACACATTCCTTGACCTCCTCCGCTCCTGGCCCAACCTCTCGGATGTTCAGCTGTATGCCAGCGGTTGGTACATCAGGAACACCTTTGTCCAGACAATTGTGAAGATGGTGGACATCATCCGAAAGTCCAATTTTTTTCGGCCCATGGGATCATCGCTGAGGATACGGTGCTTCATATGGGAGTGTACATTTATAGAGCTTGAAGATGGGTCCTACGGATTTGTTGCACATGTATCGATGGACCGGCATCCGTACGACGGTCAGCCATACGAGGGAGCATCGCAATACGTGGAGTCGGCGTGGCCCAAGGTTGCCTCAGCCACTACTAGAGTCCCCTAGTGAGTGACTCGATCTTCACAGGCACCATGAGCTCAACTTGAAGCTAGTCCGTTTACCAAGAATGTATACGGACCCATACCTTGACTACACATTCATGTATCAAGCAAGACCCCCAATTGTAGGATGATCAGTGTGGCGCTATCATGTGACTGGCCACGAAAGATGGAACACTGTGTGACGTCAGACTGAGACCTTCTTGTCTTCAACCACCACCACAATGGACGCGAAATCCATTGGAATGCGCACTGCCAGCAAGTCCTGCCAGCCTGACGTCGCCCCTGCCGACGCCCGCAAGAGGAAGCGCGCCGACGACGACGACGACGGCGAGGAGCGAGCTAAGCCCCGCCGCGTCAACCCCAATCGTCAGCGCGCTGCCTGCCTGTCTTGCCGCAGTTCGCTGACAATTCCCGATTTCTAGATCTAGCTGAGCGCCTCGGGCCCGACCTTGTCCGCGAAATGGAAGTCCACATCCAGCCAGGCGCATACATGCCGTCGTTTGCCATCCGAAAGGACCTCCAGGAGCGCTACCAGGTCGATCGCCGGCATCTGTACGACTATTTCCATTCAAGAGGTAACGCTGCCCTCTGTCACTGTCCTTGCCCACACTCACTGTGCGTCGCAGGTCTCCGAGTCGCAAAGGAAGAGCGCTTCAACAATCTTGCGCGGAGCCGGCAGAAGAAGGCGCAAGAGAAGGCCGCGTCGGCTGCCAAAGAGGTACGACTGATCTTTTCTGCTTCAGCTCCTTCTGCTCATGTTGCACCGCTCCCGAAGCCTGCCCCAACTGAGCCTCAGCCTCGCAAGCGCCAAGTCAAACCTAAACGCCAGCCCTTCTCCCAAATCTCTAACGCCGCGACTCCTTCTCACAACGACGATCTCGACTCCAAACACTACTCTTCCGCAACTCCTGCTTCAGTACCTGCCCCCGTCTCGTCTCAGAAATACCAAAGAAAACTTACGAAGGCAGTAACATCTGTTTCATCCGAATCTGCGCAACCCTCCGAGCCTCAGTTCTCTTCTATTTCTGATTCTTCTCTCTCCGCAATTTTCGCTCTGTCTTCGCCAATACTTGCTCCCTCAAATGATGCAACAGACTTTCCAGAGCTGGACCTGGAAATCACCTCTCTTCCTCATACATCTTCCGATTCCGTGGAGCCTGATCACACACCCTACGATCCTTCTGAAGATCCTGAAAATCCTTGCCTTCGTTTCTCTTACCATGGCGAATTCTTGACAGATGCGGAGCCGTCTTTCCCATCGCTCAGCTTGCTCCCGATTGAACCCTCTTGCTTCGACGAGGGCACTCGCTCAGATATGTATAATCTTGTCCAGTCTGCCGCCAATGCACAACTGCGACCCATGGAATCACTTGGAAGCTACAAGGCCTATATGTCGCAACGAAAAGAGTCGTTCTATCAGGCGTTACTATCTGCTTACGAGAACAGCTATGCGCAAGATCTGGCTATCTCGCGATGGACTGGAGAAGTCTTCGATGACTTCAGTAGCTGGCTGGTCGATGAAGAGAAGGGACATCCGCTCTCACCCACCGAACCTGCTCCCGCAAGACTGTCAGCCCAAACGCCGCTTCCTACAACATTCCCGTTACCGTCTCTCCATCATTCGGTCAACGATTGCCCGCCTGCGGATCACACCAAGTACAGGGACATTTACTCCTCGCGCACCCTACCAGCTCCTTCTCAGTTGCATTGGCTCACTCCTCGCGGTCCGTTTGTACAGCAATTTGACGCTGGGAAGGGCAGCCGGAGATGTTCAGTATCGTCGAAAGGCTCCTTCTCCGTCGGGCGACGTTCGAGTATCTCCGCTGGTGGCTTATAGATTCATTGTCTCCAAGCATTGTTTTGGTATCTCATCTCAGCTCGTACCTTTTTGATTATATGTGATTCTCGACATCAAACGTTTCCTAGAGATCGTGACTGTTCGTTCGCTCAGCTTTCGTGTATCCTTAAGCTCTGTTAATTACCCATAATTGATCACACCAAAACGCCACATTACTCGCGGTGGCTGGTTCTCTCTTCTATCGAGTTAGGTTGTAGAACTTCGACCTTAATTGCGGCAGTTGGATGCGCATGAGACAAGACTTGCGTATACATTATCCAGAACCCAGGCAGTACTGATCCAGTGACAATATTAGTAACACAAGCTACAATGTCCTCGGTCAAACACAAGAAAAGGATAATTATGCAATGGGTATAAGCAGCAAATGTGTATGGAAATCAAGAGTAGAGGGAAATGAGTCATGACGTCGTCAGCGCACCAGCACGAACGAAACTTGCATCAATGAAAAGTTTAGTTTTGCTTGTAGACGGCCAAGGACTTGATGACCTGATGACACAAGAATATGAACATTGAATCGCAAAGAAACCGGACGAGATGAACGAACCCAAGGAGAGTTGAAAGCATCTCCGTTGCTGGTAACATAGTCCCAAGCAGAATCGTAGCCGGTGGACTGTGCGCAAGACTGAGTCTGACCGTTGCCAGCTAAAACAAGAATGATCAGAGATGCGCTGATGACAGAGGGCCATAGCAACTTACTTCCGTGCCACACCCCCTCGGTGAAGGTACCGGCCAAGTTGGTGTTAATGATGATGTTCAGCTGCTTGAAGTGGTCGTCGAAGTTGCATTCCGAGTTGGGGATGGACACGACAGGGGAGCCCCAGCTGCTAGGGGTGGGGGCGTTGGCGGAGATGTCCCCGGGGACATTGCCCCTCTTGAAGAAGTAGAAGTCGATCGAGCCAGAGGTGGCCGAGACGGCGTAGACACCACCGTTGTTGGCGTTGAAGGGCTGGCCATAGGACTCGCCAGAGTTGTCGTTGAAGCCACAGGTGGTGGGGTCCGCGTTGGCGTCGCAAGAGAGCGAGTCGGTGGTCTTCAGTGTGGCGTCAGCCAGGGCGGAAACGGCACTCTGGGGGATTGAGCAGCCAGAGTCGGTGTGGATGGACATAACATTCTGGGTGTACCTGAAATCAAATTTGAGTGAGCATCGGATTGACAAAGTCGAGAAGAGTCCTACAGGTTGACACCTTCGACGAGATCGATTTCACCACAGGCAGGCCAGCCAGCGTCGCATTCACCGTTCAACCAGATTGCGGGCCAACTGCGTATGACAGTTAGGAGGAACAACAAAAGAAGCAGAACAAAAATAATCTTACACTCCACAGACAGCGGGCATGGCCTTGACATCGACGATAAGGAGGAAACCTGGTGCAAAGTCGTCAGGAGGAACGAGATTCGCCTTGTGACTTCCACTTACCGATTTCGAGCTGCTTCTTGGAGACCATGCGGATAGAATCGCGAAGGCCGACATATCTGAAATTGTGTTGGCCTGAGTTTGATTTGAGAAGATGTCTGAACATACTGGGTAGTGTCAATCGCAATAACCGCGTTGTTATCGCCATCGGTATAGACAAGGCCACTGTTGCGGCCAACGTAGTTTGCAGCGCCCCCATTGTCCGAAGCGCCCGTCTCGCTATAGAATGAAACGCGGATCAGGAGACGGTTCATCATCGAGATAGGAATGCAACTAACAAGCTGAAATAGTCGAAAAGGTCCTCGCCAGTGAGGAACTCGGTGTTGGTCCATCCGTCGTTCGAGGTGCCGCCGGTGCTGCTGGAAGTCTCGGATGTAGTCGTTGCTAGGTGGAGTCATTAGTATATAGGGGGACGATCGCGCTCCTGGACGCCACTCACGCGTTGCGGTCGAAGTAGTGGGCCACCAGAAGTTGGCGTCAGGCGTCGAGCTAGCGGCAGGAGTGGTAGTCTTGTGCGACTTGTGGGACTTCGAGGTCGTGGTGGCGGAGCTAGACTCGGCAGAGCTAGAGTCGGTAGAGCTAGAATCGGCAGAAGCAGAGTCGGTGGTTGAGCTAGAATCGGCCGAAGTCGAGTCGGAAGAAGATTTGCCCGAGTGGGCTGTCGATTCAGCAACAGTGTCGGAGGACGAATCAGAGCCAGAATCGGTAGCCGCGGGAGGGTCGGAAGAAGACGAGCTACTGCCACTAGCAAAGTCCCATACGACATTCACTAGTCAATCATGAGGCAGGTGCATAGAGCGGGAAGGGGAACAACGAACATAGCCCACTGTCCAACGAATTGTTGTTCAGTTCCTGGAAGGCTGCCGTCGACAGGTAGATGTTGCCATCACCGCAATCCTGGCAGGTGTCGGTGACAGTGCAAGTCACGGACTTTGAACCATCCGCCAACGAGATGGTAACCTTGAGTATATGAGCATGAAATTGAGTCCAACTTCCATCGACTTTCGGAACTTACCTGCTGGCCGCAGTTGTCAGAGTTGTCAGAGGCGACATATGCCTTTGGAAGGCCGACGATGAAGTCGCTGTCCTGGGAAACCCAGCCGCAAGAGCCGGCCACACCGTTCTTTCCATCAGTTGTCAGACAGGAGTGGAGCGAGCAACGCGGAGGGTCAAATACCTGGTAGCCATAGTAAGCAACGACGGGGTCAGAGCGCCTTCTAAGCGCTGACGAGGTGGCCTTCTTCATCCGGTGGTGTCGCTTCATTCCCTCGTGCGACGGCGTGAAGGCGACTGCGCCGGCCACAAGGGAAAGCAAGGCAAGTGAAGTCGAGGACTTCATCGTGATCGTGGAAGGAGAATGGTGTGTCTAATGCGTGTTTAGCGAGCGTGCTTGAGGAAAGAAAGTGAGGTGAGCCGAGGCTGCAATTGGCGTGGGGAGTGGAAGAGGAGCAAAGGGTAACTTGTGGATGGCAACGGGCCTTTTTGGAGCAACTTCACACGCTTCGCAATGATCAAAATTTGCAGGCTGATCAGACCCAATTTCGGACCATCGCTTGATGATCAAGTACCTGCAGGGCTACAATCAGCGCGTTTGACATTCCTTGTCCCTCCAGTCATCAACGTTTCAACACGACAAGTGCCATACATTCACGCAGCGTACTGCTGCGCCCGTAACTTCGCGCCCAACGAGACGCGCAGCAGACCAAAAGAAACTTCAAAGAAGCACCTCCGCCGAAACCATTCTGCCGTGACCATATGTTATCGTACCTTGACAACGCGATCAACAACGTTAAGCTTCGGCTTGGCGAATCGATGCATGTCACTGGAACTTGAAGCATGGATTGCGGGTAGGTTCATTGAATCAATGAATGACTGTGTAACTGTGCTTCTAGCACGACCGATGCTACGACAGAGGTATAGGGAATGGAGGTATACGCGACGCGTCCCTCGGTTTCAGAAATGCCAAGAGAAGATGGCTGAGATGCATGTCCTTCAAGGAACATGAGCCTACTGGGAGTAGGTCGCAATTGACCGGATGACCTATGGCCACGATGCGTCAAGAAGAGAAGACAAGATGAACAGGCTAAACGCTCACGAATTTGGCGTCGCTGAAAGCAGAGCCGACCTGGGTGACATACTCATATGCGGAGGAGTAACCAGTGGAATCGGCGCAAGAAGTGGATTGGCCGTTGCCAGCTGGTGAGACCATGAGTACATGGGAGGTACTGGAAGACACGACTCACTGGAGCTCCAGACGCCTTCGGCGAAAGTTCCACCCAGATTCGTGTTGACGATAAGGCTAAGGTCCTTGAAGTGAGAAGATATATCACAATTGTCGTTCGAGATGGTGACTAAAGCGGAGCCCCAGGAGCTGGGAGTGGGTGAGTTGGAGGTGACATCGTCGGGGACGCTGCCCTCGTTCCAGAAGTAAAAGTTAATTGCATCGGTGGTGATCATAACAGCAAAGGTTCCTCCATTGGCAGCGTTGAAGGCCGTGCCGAACGAAGTGGTTGAGTCCAAATTGAAGCCACAGGAAGCGGCATCGGCGTCGGCATCGCAGCTATAAGTAGTGGTAACCTTCAAGAGAGCGGCGGTCAAGGAGTCAATGTCGGATTGGGTCAAAGAGCATCCATCGTTGGTGTGGATAGACATGATGTTTTGGGTGTACCTGCAAACCATGAGTGTCTACAGATCTCATCGTTGACTAGTCGTCTTACAAGTTGACTCCCTCCAAGATATCAATCTCACCACACTCGGGCCAGGTGCAGCCACCGTTCATCCAGATAGCGGGCCACCTACTTGATTGTTAAAGCAAGACACAGACGTTGACACCAATTGAACTTACGTTCCGCAAACAGCGGGTATCTCCTCAACGTCAACGATGATCAACGAGCCTGCGCGGAACGATCAACATTCAATGGTCAAGAAACAGGACTCCAAGAAGGCACTCACCAACGTTGAACGTAGTGGTCGAAACCATGCGAATAGAATCACGGAGAGTGACGGATCTGGAGCAGCATCAAGAAACATGCATATCGACTCACGATGAGTTAAACGTACTCAGTGTCGTCAATTGCAATGACAGCATAACCATTGCCGTCAACATAGGTCAGACCACTGTCGCTATCGACGTAGTTGGCATAACCTGAGTTGTCCGAAGCCGTGACATCGCTTCATAATTGATGTTGGAGAGATTGTTCGGACTGTAGATGACATTCACTTACTAGTTGAAGAACTCGAACAAATCAGAACCAGACAGCCAGTTGGTGTTAGTCCAGCCGTCAGACGAGGTGCCACCAGTGCTGGTACTGGTAGAGGTCGCAGAGGTCGACGTTGCGGTATCAGCTTTGGAGGGAAATGAGCATCCAAGTAGCAAGAGACATTCTTCAAATGAAAAACATACTATTGTCATAGGTGCTGGTCGCAACGTACTTCGAGGTAGAAGTGTAGTCAGAGTTCGAAGTGTAGTCGGAGATTGAAGCGTAATCGGAGATAGAAGTGTAGTCGGAAGTCGAAGTGTACTCAGTCGCGGCAGCGCTCGTAGAGGTGGTGGCGGCGACAGCGCTTGTCTCCACGGCATCGTTGGCCACGGCCGACAAGGACGATTCAGTGAAGGCCCAGGTCACGTTTACTAAGGTGGTGGGTAAGACTCGGAGCAGCAGCACCCACACCGCGCAGACTTACACGAGCCAGAGTCCAGAGAGCCGGCTGACAGGGCCTCAAAGGCCGAAACGGACAGGTACATATCGCAGTTTGTGCAGGAATCGGCGACTTTGGCGGTTATAGATGCAGAGCCATCAGCGAGGGTCACGGTGACCTAGTCAAAGGGCGTTGAGTGACACTCCGGCAAACGGAAAAAATCAAACTGACCTGCGAGCCGCAGTATTGCGTATTCTTGGGAGTAACGTAGTCCGTCGACAGGCCGACAATGTAATCATCGTCGTTGGATAGCCATCCGCAAGCACCTTCGGTGTTGTTCTGGGGGAAGGAAAATGAGAAGAAAGCAGGTAGCCGAAGCACGAGATTGCATACCTGGTAGCCGTAGTAGGCCACGACAACGTCTGATCGCTGCTTCAGCGAGGAAGAGCGCCTCATCCTCGTATGGTGTCTTTTGATTCCGTCGTGTCCGTTGAACGCAAACGCCGTAGAGGCGATGGTCAGCAAGGTAAGCGAAGTCAAGGACCTCATAGTAGCGATGCGTTAAGAGAGACGGTGAAACAAGTCTAGTCTATGGGAGAAACGAGTGTGAAAAGAACGATGTTCAAGAGGCCAAGATGATGGGAGGAGAGGGATGAGGACGGGGCAGAGCTGAGATGCGCCTTTTCTCCCGTGTGCCCAGGCAACCGCAGCAAAGTATCTTCCATTCGATTGATCTGACAGACTGCGTAGCAAGTTGATGACCTCCGCGTTACTCCCATTCTGTGTTTCCGGATCCCTGTGAGCGCGATTTCTAGGTACTTTTTGTTGTTAGACGTGTCGAACAACCATCTTTTCAGGATGGCGAGTCTTCGTTGCTCAGGATATTTTTCGATGATCGTCGATGCAGAGCAAGCTCTTTGAAGGCAAACTAAACTTGGTACCCACGTGTCCGAAACTTCGCACGGTGCACTGCCACTGCCGGCTCCTCGGAATACACATCAATCAGTGTCGAGTCTCGTCGATTGCATGACAGCCATACGCCTCTATTTCTATGCAGTTCTGGATCTACACTTGCCGAGATAGACTTGACTCCCGGAATATCTATGAGCACCAGCACTGCCTGCCTCGGCCTGCGGTCCTGTCATATGGAAGGCCGGAGTGGTATGCTCTCTGCCGATTGATGAGCCATCAACGGCATGTTCGGGACTTCAAATATCGTGTCTTAACTCGATGCAGGGATGATATACGACAATTTTGGGCCTGTGTCTGTGCAGACGACAAGTTTCTAATGTGTACTGCTAAGCATCCGTACACCTCCCGGGATGACTCTCCCAGACACTCTCAGGCTGCCCAGCAACATATGGACAATTATTCCCGGGACTGTTGATGTCATCTTCGAGCTCGTCACTCACATTGCGACATCGGGGCTGCAGTTTAAGATTGACGCATCCTACAAGATCTACCTCCTGCAAAACTGACTCAAAACACTGCCTTGTACAGAAGCTCCTGCCTACCAAGCAATCTTCATCCGTCACTACATGAGTCTCCGCGTCACAAAACATTGCAAGGCAATCTCTTGTCTCTTGTTGTCTGATCACCCTCTGGCACTGGAACAACCACGCCGTGCGGACCACTACCACCCTTTTGTACCATGCTCCGAGAGACTCTGCCGCCTGTGCGGACAGCAGGTTGATTCCCCGGAGCACGCCATGCTGATATGCACCGCGAATAACGACAGTTTAACGGCTATATAACGACATTGTGACACTGCAAACAACGGCCCTTACGTTACACTTTGTCTATTGCAGTGGTGGCTCGTGTCGCTGCCACTGCCGCCATCCCACCATTTGGCCATGTTGGGCGGCACCTTCGCGCCTGTAGACACATCCTGATGTAGTAGACAGTCCTGATCATTGCTTGTTTCGCGCTCGAGGCAGCGATTCCCTCAGCGACCGCCGCCCGGCCCACTCCACTATCCCGTTCATTATGCCTGGACACTACCCAAGGGCCAAATGTCAGAGACCATTGCTCTCAATCTCCTCAAGGCTCTCTTCTTTCAAAATGTCCATCTCCCCCTTGTTGCCAAACTGCTCTACGACATCTTCGAGCTCTACAAGTCCTACTAGTAGTATGAGCTCAACAGTAACTGCCCACTTGAGACACACTACTGCCTGTACTACGAGTATGGCATTGGAAGATTCCTGAATTGACGAAGCATACTTGTAACATGATGGATACTTATGACAGCGACTCAGATTCTGACTTGGACTACATACCATGAATGCCATCTTGATTCTAACTGTTACACCAAAGACGGCCCAACCACCCAATGCTCAGTAGACTACATATGAACAGGATGGGCTACGCAGGCCCACTATGTGATACTCATATGCTGATGTTCTCATAGGTAGTGATACGGAGAACATGTACAACTATTGAGCGTGTCTACTATATATCAGTCCCAAGCATCATTTCGGTGCTCATGGGAAGCTGTTCAGTTCATGCACTCCTGGCACCTATGTCAGTGCGACATTGAGTTAAACATGTTTTCCCTGCAGGTCATAGTCTCTGTCTGATTCGGGTGCTCTGGGCTTAGACAGCTGGGCAATGAGAGGATCCTGTATCTGGCAACCCCGTGCACACTGCAAAGTTATCCGCATCACGTTGACTGGCCTAATGTACAAATTGTACAATTACAATCTTCCATTGAGTGTACTCTATCAATCTCTAGGGTAGAAACTGTACAGTCAAGCGCAGCAAACTGCTCTCCAGTGTCCTCGGCCATCAATACTTGACAGACAAGGCACAGGTGACTGAGTACTTACGGTCAGAAGGATTTTCAACCAAATCAACATCAAACATGCTTGTGGACATGAATCACTTGATGAGCTAGGCGGCAGAAGGAGGTATTGTGTGAGGCCAGTGATAGTTTCAAATGGAGTTGTCTGCTATGTAGAAGAGTGTATCCGAATTAGTACAGGACGACTACCCAATACAAGCTGAACCTTGGTAGTAAATGTGATGTCAGGATACGACATTGCAGAGAGGACAAAAATTGAGCGACGTGTCTGAATAACCATGTCAATCAATCATATTAAGGTGCATTCTGTAATTGAGTGTAAGATGGTAGTCTATGTGAGCGGTTATAGTCGGTCATCTGAAGAGATGGATAAGGCAACAGTAAATTCATGGTATGTAGTCTGAGTCCGAATCTGAGTCACTATCATAAGTATTCATTGTACATGTGTCGCAAGTCTGCTTTGTCAACCCGGGTATCTTTTGTCTCCATACACGTTGTACTGTTAAGGGGGTGCTTCGGGTTGGACATTCGAGTTTGAAGGACTTGTAGAGCTCAAATACTTCATACACTAATTTGGCAACAATGAGGAGGTGAAAGTTCTGGAAGATGAGGGCTTTGAGGAGGTCGACAGCAGTAGTTTCAGAGATAACGGTAACATTGAGGTTCAAGTGGGGGAGGCGAGGTGCACTCAGCGTGAGGGCAGCTGTCCGCAGTGTCACTAGGTCGGGATCCACGGCGCAGATGAGAATGGCATGTTCTGGGGATTTGACGTGCTGGCCGCATAATCGACAGTGTCTCTCAGAGCGTGGAATGAAGGGGTGGTAGCAATTTGTGCGACAAAGTTGCTCAAGCACGAGAGGATGATCAAAAAGCAAGAGACGGATCATTGCTTTGTGATGCTTCGAGATGCAGAGGTACATGTAGTGATGAACAAATATTGCACGGTGAGTGGGAGGTTCTGGACCTGACAGCGTAATGTATAGACTCAACATACGAGCCCACACCTTTGACTAATGCTTCCGCCCCGGTGACGCGCAAGTGAAAAGCTGCCGCCGAGCGACGACAGGAAACACTGAGGTGGAGAGAGAGGGATCAGGCAGCTGATAGTCACGTACTCGGTATTGCAGGGGATAACTAAGGCGGTAGAGATAAGGTGGGCCAAAGGGCAGAGTCGAGCGACGCGTAAGGGATATGTATCGGAAGGTGGGGGACGATGGGGGATAAAAGGTAAGGTAAGAAATCCTGCCAGTGAAGCGAACGTATCCCGACGTCAAATCAAATACAAACAAAAGCCACCGGTAAGTCCGTTCTGTCCGCCGATCGCGTCTGCCTCCGTCGTCCCTGCTGTGATCGCTGTTGTAAAGTCGACCAGCGCCTTTACACTCCTCCCCATCCTGAAAGAGAGAATCCCGGATCCTAAAGAAAAATAAGTCAGTGCACCCCGGCTCGATCTATGTTCCACGTCCTCCGGCGATCCAGCGCTCCAGGGCCTCACAATCCTCAACTTCACGTCCTGAGAGCCAGCGGTCCTCTTCTGGGCCATAACCAACCCAACGCACAAGGTATCGATAACCACGTCCATAACGCCGCTCATCGATGATCTTATCTATAAAAAACTCCTCCATCCCATCCTCGGTGACTATAGGTCCCGGCCGCTGATGTTCACGACTGGGGAACAATATAGCATCGTTCTGCACGAAGCGTGTAAGTTCGCCGGCGTGAAATGTGTGAAACTTGTCCGGCGCATTGGGCATGTCAATAGTATAGGACGACAATGTTGGGTTCGCCGCCGTCACCACGTAAGGACCGTCGTTGCGCGGCATGAACTTTGCCACTCGACCTTTCTTAGACTGTACGTAGTCGCGTCGGCGATGGAACGTTTTGAGCATAACCTTGTCTCCGACCTCGTATGCTGGGTCGGGTCCACGATGTCTGTTCACCTGGTGCGCTTGATCTACCTTGGCCCTGAGGAGGTTGTCCTGGGCTTCTTTCGTGTCTAATTCCAATTTACTGATCACCTCCGCGGCTCCTGTAGTCTCAAGTACAGTCGTTGACACCAGAGGCGGAATTATGCGAGGCGCTCTGCCCATTCGTAGTTGGAAACCCGAGAACCCGGTAGAAGCGTTCACTGTGTTCATAATGTTGAAACGGATCCGCTTGAGCGCCCTCACCCATCCACGTTGATTTCGATCCACGTGATACCTTATAGCCTGGTTTACCGTCTTATTGGACCGCTCGGAAGACCCATCAGTCTCCGGATGGAAGGATGAAGACATCGCCAGACGGACACCGGTCAACCGCGTGAGCGCTTTCCAAAACTTAGAAACAAACAGCTTGTCACGGTCGGAAACGACCTCCTCAGGCAAGCCATTTTCACAATACCACTCGTCAAAAAATATTTGTGCGAAGTCTTCGGCCGTAATATTGACGCGAGAAGGCACGATGTGCACGTCGGCACCCAGTCGATCTGTAAATGTAATAATCGAATCGAAACCCTCGTCGACCGGCAGCGGTCCTATGAAATCGATTGCAACACTGGCGCCGCGTCCGTCTGGAACTGGCAAAGGATGCAAGGGGCCCGCTGATACGCAGGGTACTATTCCAGTACTAGAAACAGGGAATTTTGCGATTCCTAAGTAGCCCAAGGACCTTAGGAACCTTCAGTCAAGTACCTAGGATAGAGCACGCAGGAGTTACTGCCTTGACGCGGGCAAGCCTCCAGGACAAGGTTCTGGCGTATTAATAAGTCCATTAGGACAGGCGCGATCGAAACCTTCGATCACCTTTGTCCGAATATCCTTATCCGCGCGTTGGATCTCTTTCCAGATTCTGTACCTTTGCATGTACCTTGTACTACAGACTTTGTGCTATCACCATTCGCACTCAAGGAGGTCCCAAAGGACTCTAAGCTGCTCAGGCAGAGCGACCCAGGACCTGCGCACGTCGGAACCTAAGACCTGGAAGGTCCCAAAATAGCTCAAGGACGTCATACCCTTCTTGAGAATTACCTTCGGAGTTGTCACCGACTCCGAACCGACACCTTCCGCTATGTCAATCGATCATGATCCACGATCAAGGACCACCCCGAAAGAAGGGTGTATTACCACCTTAAGAAGGCACTCCTCTGTGGCGTCCGCGCTCGAAAGGATGTTCTTGCTGCTATCAAGCCGACCTAGTCACAAGAAAGCAGGTGTCCATAGGACCTTGCACCATAAAGATACAAAAGGAACAAAGTCCTTCTCGGACCTTGAGTGCCTGGCACGAAAGGATTGCACCATACCGCCAAGGTGGCGTATATGGCTAAAGGACCAAGCGCTCCACCCGCAGTCGTTTCGACAAGGGATAGCCAATGAGAAACCAGTACTTGTATGACTCGAATGTCCGATGTATCCGATCCTAGAATAGATGCTTACTCAGTAGGAGTCCACCAGTAGTATAAAAGGGGCCAAAGGACCCATATTTCGGTAGCTTAGATCCCCCCCCAGTAGCCGCTAGTCAGACGCAGCCATTGTAGTGAATCTATCTCGAGTTTCGACTCATTTCTGCAAAGTACCCCAAAGACCCCAAAGACCTTTCCAAGATTTAAAGACATCAGGTGTTGCCAAGCTCCTTGAAGGACTCAAAAGAACCTTATTCCGACGTACCAAGTCGAGTACCAACGAATCTACTTGGTGTTAGAACCTTGTATTCGCAAGAAGGCCGGTTTGCAAGTGGTTCTGCCCTGCATTCACGCTATTTCGTGAAGTACTTTCCTTTGAGGAATAAGTTGAGTTTGAACGAGTGTTGTCAACGTCTGAGACACCTTTCGGAACCTTTGGTCCCGGTGCAAGACACTAGAAGTTTGGTTTAAGTGCAAGAAGGAGTCCTTATCGTTAGCAGTCCAGTGGCGTAAAACCTGCGGTAGCGGCCTGACGATTCCAAGACAAAGTCCTTGTACACCAGAGCACTTGATAGGTAGAAGCTACATTGCCTCGCGCTGTTTAAGGTCTTCATACGTCAAGAGGTTCGGCCTACGACTTCAAGGTTTTCTTGTGTCATTTCGATCAGAATCCCTACACCCCCAAAAACAACTCGTAGTTTAACTACAACGTTCGGAATACATCTCTATTTCTCCATTACCCAAAAGCACCTTGTTCTCTCGAACCTTTGTGCACCCCAGCTCCCTTACAAGGAGTGTTAGTTGTGATAAGGATTGATAGTGTGGTTAGACAATAGCTTCTTTTCAGAGGTCTATTCCGAACTTGCACATCATATTTTGGAGCCCACCGCGAGGGGGTGTAAATTTTGATTTTGAAAGAGACTTCTAAGTCGACCTTGAAATCAGAATCTCCATAAACAAAAGACACTGGCTGCAAGGAACTCTGGTCGTTACACCAACAGCCAGAACCGTGCAAATCCACTACCACCAAAAGGAGACCCAGTTATTGCCGGATCTTCAAATCCATCAACCTCTGGTGTTGCTAGTCGCCTAAGAAGCAATCGTCCAATCGCCGGGTCACTTTACAACGGTTTATCCAGTGAAGTAGCTCAAGCACAGCGACGCTTCGCAGACCAGACTACTCCAAAGAACCAAAAGACGAAGAAACGTACACCAGTACCACCTTCAACACCTACTGCCTCTAGGATAAGATCTTCATCGAATCCGGAATCACCTTCGAGAACTCCAACCAGTACCCGAAGGCATTCTGATTCTAGAACCTCACCTAGTCCCGCATTTGTCACGCCTTTCGGAAGTCCTTTGACTGACCTTGAAGACCCCGAAAGTCCAGAACCTATTACCCCCTTCATAAATTTCAATACCTCTACCCAAAACACGATACCAGTTCCAGTAATGGCGGTACGAGCAATTGTACCTTCCGAGGAGCTTAGTGCTGAGGCTAAAAAGGAAATCCAAGGAAAGAAGATTCCAATACTATTCTCAAGGGATGCCCCCAAATTCAAGGGACACTCCGGCGATGATGTGAGGGAGTTCTTCACAATGTGCAACTGGATCTTTGACCAGACAGGTATCACCGAACAAGGTACTAAGTTGGAAGTAGCTGCGCTATATGCCGGCCATGAACAACGCCTTAGGTGGCATAAAAACCCAGACTACTTAAAAGGTGTCTGGGCGGACTTCCAAGAATCAGTTCTCTCCTCATATTCAAAGGGAAAGAACGATCCTACGTATGTTCCAGCCGATCTAAAGGATGCCTTGGAACCGTACCTGGCTAGGCCAATAGCCAATAAGCAAAAATGGGAAAGCTTTCAGCGTGAAGTGTTCCATATCATGGGACATCTTATCACGTCGGGAGAACTTACCAATAAGGGAGCCATAGAAGATATCAAGTCCTCTATTACAGAGGGAGTTTGGCATAATGTCCTTGGGGATCTCAGACGCGACGCTAAAGCTAACGCTGCGGCCGGGACTACCCCCACCTATGACTTCACCTTAGCAGAGGTGGAGGCGGCAATCTCCAATTACTTCTTGACGGATAAGTGGATGAGTAAAAGCGCTAAGGAGAGTCCCTATAACAGGGACCTGATTCCTGCCTCTACCACCCGAATCAAAACGGAAGAATTGGACGAATACCTTAACAGGGTAGCTAGCCTCCAGGATATTATCCAAAAGGGAGAAAAGGAACGTGAAGAGGCCCGCAAGGCTGATCAAAAGATGATGGCAGAACTTCTCCATACCTTACAACGTGGGGGTCCGCAAGGGCTTCGCACTCAAGATTTTGTACAAGAGGCTTCGCCGGTTTATCTGCAAACACCTGCTCAAGGTGTCTCAGTCCCGACCAACCTACCGAACGGAGTATACAAGGCTCCTCCCGGCGCGTTTCCAGGAAACAAGTTTGTAGTTAACGATGGAAGGTGCTACTTCTGTCATGAACTAGGACATATTGTAGCAAATTGTCCCACCAAGGAGATGTGCGAAAGTAATGGTCATATCTACAAGCCTGGCGGTACCAACATATATCATATAACCAATGGAACCACCAGTCAACCTATTCAAAGGGTCAGCCCGAAGCAACCTCTAAGTCCCTGGGAACAGGTTCAGAAGTTCCAACAAGAGAATGCACCTAAGGTGTCTGCGTTTCAATCGCAGGAAGACGAGTTTGCACCTGAGGTTTCAATGTATATGCAAGCTCCCGCCCAAGACGAAGAGTTTGCCCCCGACGCCTATCAGGGTTTCAGCAGGGCTCGATGAAGGAAGGAGTGCAGTTAGCACATACTCCTCCGGAGAGCCAGTTCACTGTAGAAACTCGTCAAACTCGTCAGAGCACAAAAGCACCTAGTGCACCTTTGGATTCAACTCCACAAAAGAGGTTAGCCTCATGGCCCAAGGACCGGGTGTCCGTGGTCATTCCAAAAGCAGCACCGCCTAAGGTATCATTCTCCACCCCGGAGGTCACTCAAGAAGTAGAACCTGTTGACCAGGAACTCCTTGAGGAAGTCCTTGCGATGGAAGAACCAGACCCGGTACCGCAACCAAAAGCAGATTCAACTCTGCCAGAAAAGAACCAACCTAAGAGTAACCCTAAGGAACCTAAGGTAAAGAGTTTCCAACGCCGAAGTCTGGCAGAGGAGCTCTTACACAAGAACCCCAGTTGGCGCGAAGCTTGGAAATTCTTGTTACCCGAAGCACTACTAGCCACCAACCCCCCGTGGCAACAGAGTATTTCGGACTTCATCAGGAAACGCAATACGCCTGTGTCTGTATTCCGGACGGAAGTAGTGGCCGATACGGTACAAGACCACTTCCAACCAGAGCTATATTCAGTCAACTTTCAGGAGAAGGGCGATTTACCTATTGGTGGCATTGTAGTCCACGATGCGGTAGAACAGTTTGTAAACCTTTCAGGAGGTCACTATACTGGTCCCTTTCAAATGATAAGTGGTAACATGGCACCGGAAAACGCAGACCTACGAACCTTTTGGCCTTTGATCAACAAGAATGGTAAAAAGGAGAGTTTAGTGGATGGTGGGTCTCAGATCGCCTCCATTTCACTCAAGGCAGCATTGGAACTAGGAATAGCCTACGATCTCACTTTTACCATTACCATGGAAAGTGCGGACAAGGGACGAACCAGTACCTTAGGGTTGGCTCGTAACATACCCTTCGACTTCGAAGGAATTGTCTACTACCTCCAATTGCATGTGTTGCAGGATCCCGCCTATGAGGTACTACTGGGACGACCTTTCGAGATCGTGTCCAACCTGGTCATCACCAACCTTCCCAATGGAAATGCAATAGGTACTCTGACGGATAACACGAATGGAAAGAAGTTATCTTTACCTTCCTACCGTAGAGGTCAAATCCCAAGGCATATGATCCCCGGTGGACAAATGGGTTTTCACAGGACCCCAAGGACGTAGGGGATTCCTACGGAGAAGCAGTGTTGATCCTCGAAAGGTCACCAGAAGGAAATATCGAAGTAAAGCAATCTTGGATACCTGGGGATGACAGGGAGACCTTCAGCGAAGGGGACTTAACGTCCTTATACCTGAAGAAATCACCCAGTAAGGTCCATCAGGCAGCCAAAATACTAAGGAAACAACACGCCTTTATGCAGGCATCCATGCATCAAGCGTCAACACCTATGACAGTCCCAGGCCACATGGTGAGACCTTCGGGACTGTTGAAGGTTCCAACCAAGACACAGGGCTTTCGCAAGGTATTCAATATCAACCAGATTGCGAAGGATCAAGAAGAATTTAAGTCCTACGCCACGGCCACTTTGAATCTCTTTTACGGAGTACCAAAGGGGCTGGAACAAGTTTTTGAGGGCTTGTCGGTAACCTTGCCAAAGGATTACATGGCGGAGGCGCAACAGGAGTTCCTAAGATTAGAAAGTCGGATCCCTAAGAGGGGTGTATTCGTAGGGAAGAAGTACAAACCAGTGGCTTTGAAGACCAAAGCTCATCTTGGAACCTTACCTGAAGAATTTAGGATCCAGCGCCACATTCATGGAGACCCACTAGCTGGGATGCCTGAATTAGTACCTGATCCGCCACCCTTCGTACCCACAGGTAGATATACCGCGGAAAGAAGGGAACAGATACAAGCTGATCATGTAGGAAACTTCCTGACAGAGGCAGAAAGACGGATTGTGGACTCCCTAATCTGTAATCAGAATGAAGGCTTTGCCTGGGAAGAATCCGAGAAAGGACACTTCAAACCAGAGTTCTTTCCACCAGTGGATATCCCGGTAATACCACACACACCTTGGGTGTTAAGGAATATACCAATTCCACCAGGAATCTACGACGAAGTCTGTAAGATTATCAAGCACAAACTAGACTCGGGTGTGTATGAGCCTTCGAACTCCTCATACCGCTCCAGGTGGTTCTGTGTGGTTAAGAAGGATGGAAAGAAACTTCGCCTAGTGCATAGTCTGGAACCACTTAATGCGGTGACCATTGCGCACTCAGGGTTACCTCCAGCCACGGAGGAACTGGCGGAGTCCTTTGCAGGACGAAGTTGTGGAGGAACCTTGGACCTGTTTGTCGGATACGATGAACGACTCCTTGCCACCGCGTCCCGCGATATGACCACCTTCTCAACACCTTACGGAGCGTTAAGATTAAAGACCTTACCAATGGGCTGGACCAATTCAGTACCTATCTTCCATGACGACGTTACAACGATTCTCAAGGATGAAATACCAGCTTTTACCAGACCTTACATCGATGATGTGCCCGTCCGCGGACCCGCCACGCGATATGAGCAAGCAGATGGTACCTATGAAACGCTTCCAGGACATCCTGAAGTGAGGCGTTTTGTCTGGGAACACCTTGTGAACATGAATCGAATCATACAACGAATGAAGCATGCCGGAGGTACCTTTTCAGGCCACAAGGCTATCATTTGTGCAGAAGAGATTGTGGTAGTAGGACATGTCTGTACCTATAAAGGCAGAAAGCCAGCCGAAGATCGCGTTAAAGTAATCTCGGATTGGCCCCCTTGTAAAGCGCTCACGGAAGTCCGTTCGTTCCTGGGAACAGCTGGCATCTTCAGAGCATTCGTAAAGGACTATTCTAAGAAGGCGTTACCTTTGACCAGGTTAACCAAAGACATTACCAAGTTCAGATGGACAGACGAGGAGCAAGAAAGTATGGATACCTTAAAGGAAGCCATACGGACTTGTCCAATGCTGAAACCACTAAACTATGAATGGTCTACGCCCATCACGCTCTCGGTAGATACATCTTACCAAGCAGTAGGGTTCTACCTATCACAAGTAGATCCCAATGACCCCAAGAAACGGTACTTTGCAAAGTTTATGTCTCTGACACTGAACGACAGAGAGGCAAGGTACTCGCAGGCCAAGCGAGAGCTATTCGGGCTCTTCAGAGCTCTGGCCGCGTGCAAGTACTACCTTCTAGGCTGTAGAAAACTAGAAATTGAAGTAGATGCCAAATACATCAAGGGCATGTTATCCAACGTGGACTCCTTAGCGAACGCAAACCTACAAAGGTGGGCTGAGGAGATCTTGATGTACCACTTCACGCTTGTACACGTACCAGGAAAGGTTCATGGCCCGGATGGTTTAAGTCGCCGTCCAGCCTCAAAGCATGATGTAGTAGTACCCAGACCTCACGTAGACATAGAGGATGACGAAGTCAATACCTTTGAGTATCAGGAGCCCAAGGGTCTGCCTATAGAAAAGCAACCTTTGGACTTTGACACCTTCAGGAATGACATCGACAGTAGGGGAGGCTTCTTCCAAGAAATAGTATGGAGTCCTTTACCAGACCATATAAAGGTTTCTAAAGTGGTAAGGACTTCAGGACTAGTCAACGTCAAGGATATCGAAGGATGGATGCATATCACGGAGTTCCCAGAGCTCAATAAGAGCAGACGGGAGCGGTTGTGGGAGACCTATTTGCCCAAACTCCAACCTTACTTACAATCGGAAGATGTACTGGAGGACAAAGACTTGGAGAAATGGAGCAAAGACTTCTTTGTCCAGCATGAAAGGTTATACCGAACACATGCGGACTCCCACCCCCGTCGAGTGTTACTTCCAAATGAACGAATCCCGGTTTGTAAGGCTCTACACGACCGAGCAGGACATAAAGGACAGTATTCCGTGTTACAACTCATCATGAAACGGTTCTGGTGGCCAGGTATGGAAGTCGACATACGATGGTATGTAAGGACCTGTGTGCTATGCCAGAAACGCCAGAAACGAAACATAAAGGTTGCACCAACCATTACCTCTACTCCAGGTATCTACGAAAGGGCTTATATAGACACCTTCAGGATGCCTAAGGCAGGCGAGGAATCCATTCGAAAGAAACGACCTTCAAAATGGGCCGGCTTCAACGCTGTGACCGTAGCAAGGTGTGGATTAACAAGTTGGCCAGAGGCAAGGGCTCTCAAAGAAGAGACCGCCGAGTCGCTGGGAGAATGGATCCTTGAAGACATTCTGTGCAGATGGGGTTGTATCAAGGAAATTGTAACCGATAATGGGCCAGCAATCAAGAAAGCCTTAGTACACATTGAACAAAAATATGGTATTACAGGTATCTTGATTACGGCGTACAATAAACAAGCCAATGGAAAGGTTGAACGAGGACACTGGGATATCCGTCAATCTCTCTTCAAGGTATGCAGGGGAAAACCCGAGCAATGGCCAGAGTTCCTACACGAGGTCCTTTGGGCAGAGCGCATTACCATAAAGAGAAGTCTAGGTACTTCAGCATTCCAGGCAGTAACCGGTTGTGAACCAATCATGCCAATGGACCTGGAGGAATTAACTTGGCTGGTTGAAGCGCCAAACCGGCTAGTCTCCCATGCGGACCTTGTTGCCTTCCGAGCTAGGCAGCTCATCAAGCACAAAGAAGACACTGTTAAACTAAGGTCAAAGGTCCTCCTAAATAAGCAGAAAGCTGCTGCGAAGTTTCTGGAGGACTTCCAGAACAGTATCCCTCGCTACAAATTCAAAACTGGTGAATTGGTACTAGTGAGGAACACTAGGATCGAATCAGAGATGAATGCAAAGTTCAAGGAACGGTTTATGGGACCTTACGCGGTAGTAACCAGGACCTCTGCAGGAAACTACGTTGTCTGCGAGTTGGATGGAACGATCTACAAAGACAAAATAGCTCAGTTCCGTGTAATTCCTTTCGTATCGCGAAGAGATCCTATAGACCTGGGAAAACAGTTCTTTGATCGACTACACTTCATAAGTAAACCGATCACAAAGACCTTAGACGTCCTTGCCAGAACTACGTGACTTTGAGCGCCAGGAATGAACAAAAGGTTCAAAAGAAGCTAAGGCATCCATACCAGATGACGGGGACGTCATCAGAAAAGTAAAGAGGGAATAGAGGGACATCGGTCCATTTATTCAAAGACTATAAAAATTTTTATTTAAGACTTATTCTAAGCCCAGCTGGCTACAATGGTAGCTAAGGTAGCTCTGAACTAAGGATAGAATAAGGAAGCAAGACAAGACACGAGGCATCAGGGTAGTAATCAGGTGTGAGCCATTAGAAAGCCTAAAAGTAATGAAGCCGTAAGTGATGTGGTAAGCGCAAAAGGGACGCGCCACTCACCCGACAACGACCATGGCAGCACCGTATCAAGACTCAGAGCCGTCTGTGGACGCAAAGGTAAGCACCCGACGCGATCACAAACGAGCAAGGCAGACGAACTTACTTACTAAAAGGAGAAAACGCCGCCGCTGCCCCCGTCGTCGTCGCAAGAACAGGACCAGGGACCTCCCGCAAAGCAGGAGGAGAAAGAAAAAGAACCGCAGGTAGAAGAGGTGAGTGGCCTTCAACAACGCGTTCTAGGCCGCAGAACTCACTACCTCCGGCTCTTTCTGTAGCTCTCAACCATTCCATGTGAGGCCAGGCCAGACCACGTCAAAATGACGCGACCTTTGTTCAACTACAGCGGTTTTCTGACGAACGCGACCACACCCCAGGAACTGGACGCGGGCGTCAGTCTACGGCTGGCAGAATCACTGAACACAGACCCAGCCGCGACGCGGGAGATTCTCCAGAAGACGGGCTACAGAGACTACCTCCAGAACGCCGTCTTCTGGCTAACCTTCCAAGACACCCTCAAGGCGATGCCCCCTAGCAGAGCCACTCCGCTTGAACGCGTCGAGAAAGCTCTAAGTTCTGCGCTGCGGGCGACCTCTGCGTATAAGAAACAAGCTCGCCCCGCGTACGAAACTACCTTCCTTGACAACGACCGCGTCGCCCCCGAGCTCGCGATCCGACTCTCGGAAGACGACGCACAGCGGTGCTTCCTGGAGTTGGACCACGTATGGAACTTCGTACACGACCACGACCGCGCCAACGTGTTCTGGGGAGCGCTCCTGGTGGAAATGCGGAAGCACCGCGATGGCCAAGCTATCGAAAGGTCGTTTTACAAAATGATGGACTCCCTGATCGAGCGAGCAATCGAGGAGCTCGGAATCACGAACTACCAGCGCGAGGAGTCACCCAGTCTCGACAGCAAGGTCGACGACGAGGGTACGCCGCGCCCCATGATGCAGGAGATCGGGCAGGAGGAGTCGCCTAGCCCTCGCGACTCGCGAGCCCCCTCTCCAGCGCCTTCCTCGCACCATGAACCAACGCCAGAGTCCGAGGTGGAACCTCCCAAACGCAAGGCCCACGTTGCAGCGGGCAAGGGCGGTCCCAAATCGGCAGCCAAGTACGTTGTCCGACGTACTGTCGCGCCGTTAACATTTGCTGACGCCCCGACCAGTACCAAGACGGTGACCGTGAAAGTGGAGCCGAAGGACAAGGACTCCGAACCTTCAAGGAAAACCTCGGTCGCGCGCGCCACCACCGGTGGTAACCGAAAGCGAAGGTTCGCCGAAGAGGAGCCCTCGGGAGACGAGCAGGAAGCGGAGGAAGAGCGCGACGAGCTGGAAAACAAGGATGCTAGCGAGGAGGAGGCCGAGTTCGTCCTCGACGCACGCGAGAAGGGCAAGACGCGCATCCCCCTCCATTGCAACGACGGCTTCTGCGGTCCGTGCATCAAACAGAAGCTGGCCTGCACGTACTTCCGGATCCACGCCACGCCCGCAGAGAGGAACAATAGTTTCACTTGCGACCAGTGTCGGGAGAAGGACGGCCAGCACGGTCCGTGCTGGGTTGCGTGGAGGAAGGGTAAAATCCCTGCCCCTTGGAAGCAAGTCGATTCCAAGGTCCATGCACAGCTACAGGCCGTGGCAAGGCGAAAGACCGAGGCCCAGCTCAAGACCTTCAGGCCCCAGGAGTACTCTGCCGCAGCGCGCGCAATGGCAGTTGAGGCGGACCGGCTCTGGAAGAAGGAGAAGGAAGCGAAGAAGAGGCAGAGGTCGAGGAAGGACGAGCCCGTCGCGAAACGCCGTCGCGTCAAGACCTCCGCCGCCAAGAAAGGAAAAGGGAAGCAAGAGGCTGAAGCGTCGGACGACGAGGGAGAAGACTCCGACGACTCAGACGTCGAGGAAATCCCGCCGCCCCGCACTCGTCTCCAGAAACGCAAGACGGTCAGCGTTGTCCCCCCTCCCGTCTCCTCCAAGGTCTCGAAGGCCCCCGCCAAGTCAACCAGCTCGGCCAAGTACCAGGACAAAGGCGAGGGATCCAGCCGCCAAGTAGCAGCGTCCTCCGCCTCGGTCAGTCGCGTCGACCCCGTCGAGAACGTGGACAGGGTCCTCTCATTGTACTTCGCACTCAGCGAGCAAGGTCGGGAAAGATTCAGGAAGGTCGCCGAAATCGCGATGGGACAGTCGTAAGGCCCACCAGCTAGCAAAAAGGACACTTTATACACACGAACAATCACAGTGCCGCTAGTTAGGACGTCTTACATACCCGCTTCTTGTCGTATACATGCTCCGCTCGGCCCAGCTGTATTATTACGTTCAATTACAACGTCTTGTACCCAAAACCTCGTGTGAAACCACCTGGGAGAAGGTCAAGGGACCAAGTCAAGATCTAAGTCAAGGGGAGAATCCAGCAGGCTTCCCTGGTATACCTTAAGGGTCTATTAGACTAAGGACTAGAACGGAAGGAGGCTCAAAGGAGCATAAAGGAGCTTGTGCTACTATGTAGCAACAATTTAGGCGACTGTTCTTGATACCAAGAAGGTGTACAAGCATCCCACCGTAAAAGCGAAGGTTGTCAAAGGACCCGGCCACGTCGGTCAATACCTTGACCTCAGCAGGAAAGGTCTGAAGGTCATGTGCGACGGACTAAGGAACCAAATACAAAGATAAAGTCAGGTCCAGGAAGGATTATAGCAAAGTAAAGGACGCACAAGGACTCGCTCCATGATCTTGTCAACATAAACCGTAATCTCCTGTGCCAGGTCGGGGTTCACGCACGCCTTCTTGAGGTCCAGACGATGGATTTTTGGAATAAGAAGCGTAAGGTGCATGCCGAGGTACATAAGGAAGTCGGGCGTGTTGTCGGGAGGGTCGTAGTCAATCGCATAAGCGACAAGACCGGCGCCAAGGTCGCGCGTAGTGATCAAGTCCTTCGCGGACGGGACGTGCGGCGCTGTGGGGAGCAGTTTTGCGATGGGAGTCCAAGTTTTGGGAGCCATGAGACGAAGAAGAGGCAGGAATGAGAGGTCTGGGGACAAATTCCAGAACCTTTTATAGTGGAATAAAGACAGGCAAAAAGAGGGTCCATCGGGCGGTAGAAACCGAAAGGGGACTTCGTCACGACGACCTGGTATTCAGGATGACGGTTATGAACTGTCCAGGACTATGTCGGGGACGACATTTCATAAGTCAAGGGGAGATGATACGCAGGGTACTATTCCAGTACTAGAAACAGGGAATTTTGCGATTCCTAAGTAGCCCAAGGACCTTAGGAACCTTCAGTCAAGTACCTAGGATAGAGCACGCAGGAGTCACTGCCTTGACGCGGGCAAGCCTCCAGGACAAGGTTCTGGCGTCTTAATAAGTCCATTAGGACAGGCGCGATCGAAACCTTCGATCACCTTTGTCCGAATATCCTTATCCGCGCGTTGGATCTCTTTCCAGATTCTGTACCTTTGCATGTACCTTGTACTACAGACTTTGTGCTATCACCATTCGCACTCAAGGAGGTCCCAAAGGACTCTAAGCTGCTCAGGCAGAGCGACCCAGGACCTGCGCACGTCGGAACCTAAGACCTGGAAGGTCTCAAAATAGCTCAAGGACGTCATACCCTTCTTGAGAATTACCTTCGGAGTTGTCACCGACTCCGAACCGACACCTTCCGCTATGTCAATCGATCATGATCCACGATCAAGGACCACCCCGAAAGAAGGGTGTATTACCACCTTAAGAAGGCACTCCTCTGTGGCGTCCGCGCTCGAAAGGATGTTCTTGCTGCTATCAAGCCGACCTAGTCACAAGAAAGCAGGTGTCCATAGGACCTTGCACCATAAAGATACAAAAGGAACAAAGTCCTTCTCGGACCTTGAGTGCCTGGCACGAAAGGATTGCACCATACCGCCAAGGTGGCGTATATGGCTAAAGGACCAAGCGCTCCACCCGCAGTCGTTTCGACAAGGGATAGCCAATGAGAAACCAGTACTTGTATGACTCGAATGTCCGATGTATCCGATCCTAGAATAGATGCTTACTCAGTAGGAGTCCACCAGTAGTATAAAAGGGGCCAAAGGACCCATATTTCGGTAGCTTAGATCCCCCCCCAGTAGCCGCTAGTCAGACGCAGCCATTGTAGTGAATCTATCTCGAGTTTCGACTCATTTCTGCAAAGTACCCCAAAGACCCCAAAGACCTTTCCAAGATTTAAAGACATCAGGTGTTGCCAAGCTCCTTGAAGGACTCAAAAGAACCTTATTCCGACGTACCAAGTCGAGTACCAACGAATCTACTTGGTGTTAGAACCTTGTATTCGCAAGAAGGCCGGTTTGCAAGTGGTTCTGCCCTGCATTCACGCTATTTCGTGAAGTACTTTCCTTTGAGGAATAAGTTGAGTTTGAACGAGTGTTGTCAACGTCTGAGACACCTTTCGGAACCTTTGGTCCCGGTGCAAGACACTAGAAGTTTGGTTTAAGTGCAAGAAGGAGTCCTTATCGTTAGCAGTCCAGTGGCGTAAAACCTGCGGTAGCGGCCTGACGATTCCAAGACAAAGTCCTTGTACACCAGAGCACTTGATAGGTAGAAGCTACATTGCCTCGCGCTGTTTAAGGTCTTCATACGTCAAGAGGTTCGGCCTACGACCTCAAGGTTTTCTTGTGTCATTTCGATCAGAATCCCTACACCCCCAAAAACAACTCGTAGTTTAACTACAACGTTCGGAATACATCTCTATTTCTCCATTACCCAAAAGCACCTTGTTCTCTCGAACCTTTGTGCACCCCAGCTCCCTTACAAGGAGTGTTAGTTGTGATAAGGATTGATAGTGTGGTTAGACAATAGCTTCTTTTCAGAGGTCTATTCCGAACTTGCACATCACCGCGCGTGCACGAGTCGACGACTTATTACGTTGGCAAGCCTCGCATCCAGGGACGTAACCTGCTTCAAGATCCCGACGCATATTAGGCCAGTAGTACGCGTCGCGTAGTGAAGCATACGATTTCTCTGCCCCAAAATGCCCCAAACAATCGTGAGCTAAGCGGAAGAGTTGTTCGCGTATGTCCCCAACACGGGGTATTAGCAAACGGTCGCCGATGTACCACAACCCATTCGACTCGCGAACCGATGACAGTATCCTCTCGCCATTCACGAACTTCTTGCAGAAATCGTCCTCTTTGTAACCGTCGCGAATCATGTCAAGCATGCGACCGTCCGCAGAGATACTCAATCGGTTTTGAATGGAGGCGACGGGATGTGCGGACAGCCACGTTTGCCAACACGGCACTTCGTCCAGTTCCTCGTCCGTAACCGGGGACCTGTCGGGAGCAATACGCGACAACGCGTCGGCTACGGTGTTGTCTTCTCCGTGGATGTATAATATGGACATATCGAACTGCAACAATTCTTCCATCCATCGCGCCTGTCGTCGGGACAGGCTACGTTGCCCATCGAAATTCTCCAAAGTCTTGTGATCGGTGTAAATTATAATCTTTTCTCCCAGCAAGTCTGCCCGGAACTTTTTCAAAGCGCGTACAATCGCCAATAATTCTTTCTCGTGAACTGGATAGTTTAGTTGTGCTCCTTTGAGCTGCATAGAATCGTAAGCGACGGGTCGGGAAGTCTCCCAAGTAGGACCAAAAGACAGGACGGCACCAGTACGCCAGTCGCTGGCATCAGTAGTGACGAAGATCTTATTGTCCCCGGGATTTGCGTGATCGATCACCGTTAAGCAGTCCGCCGACAGTACCAGCGACTTAATAGATTGGAAAGCGAATTCATGTTCGTCAGACCACCCAGGCCATTGCGCGTCCTTTAGACTAGTCAATGGTGTAAGAATCCGAGTATGATCCGCGAGCTTGGGCAAGAAAGGGGCGAGGTAACGAACGAGTCCCAAGAAAGACCGTACATGGCCTGGCGACTTTGGGACACTCCACTCCTTAATACGCGACACCTTGGAGTTGTCGGGCTCGATGCCGCGACGCGAAATGCGATGGCCCAGGAAAGTGATCTCATACTTGAAGAATTCGCACTTCTTTGGGTTACAGAAAAGTTTGTCGGCGCGTAATGCGTCGAGTATGAGACGTACGTGCCGACCATGCTCCTCTACATCGTTGGACCAAATTATTATGTCGTCGAGATAGATGTGGCAGAAACGACCGATATAATCTTTCAGCGCCTCGTTTACACGGCGTTGGTGTACGGAAGGAGAATTCTTCAATCCCTGGGGCATCACAAGCCATTCATACAGACCGAAAGGCATTTGTACCGCGGTATATGGAATACTATCCTTATGCATCTTGGTGTGGAAGAAACTATCGGTCATATCCAATTTGCCCCAAATGTTGCCCTGTGCCGCGTCCGCCAATATGTCATCTATACGATGGAGAGGGTAACGGTCCGTCTTGATATTCGCGTTCAAGGCGCGATAGTCGTTCACCCAGCGAGGCTTCGCCGTAGGGTCAGCTTTTGGGACGAGAAAAGCAGGAGAAGAATATGGAGAATCAGATTGCCGAATGCGACCCGCATCACGATGTTCTTGTATCAAGGTGAGCCACGCCTCTTTGAACTTACGCGGACAAGCGTACGAGCGTGAGGCTATGGTTTTGTGCGCATCAATGATCTCAATCTTGCATGTAATCTTTTCGGGCATCTCGTCAATATGTGGCAAAGGCATGAACATGTCCTTGTACTCGGTTCGAATCGTTTGAGACAAGTCCTCGAGTCGTTCGGCGGCGGCCATCTCCTCAATCCGAGTCCTTACTGCACCAACAATGTCAAAAGGCTTGACCTGCTCGCACTTCTCGTTTACCTCGCGGCGGAGAGCACGACAAACTATCTTCAGTTCTGTCTGAAGATCGCGAAAGTCCTCTTTAGTCTGTAATAAGGCATCTTTCAATTTGCGCTTTGGTATCGGTATTACAGGATCTACAGGGTTCAACAAATTGAACGAACTTAAGGAATCAACAATTGTACGCGAAGAGGCATCAACGATGAGCGAATTATGTGCAAGAAAAGGTAGACCGAGGATAATTTCGAAAGAGAGGTTCGGAGCGACGATAGCACGGACACTGCGTGAGGACCAACGATTGCGGGGGTCATGGAGGCGGATCTTAACATAATCATACAGAGTCGAGATGGACGATTCAGACTGGGTAGCGGTACCGATGCGAATGGGAGCTTTGAGTTTCTTGCGACGGAGGTTCAGCGAGTCGACGAGATCAGGTCTAATCAAAACGAAAGGTGAGCCGTGATCGACAAGAGCATGTAGAGGACGGCGCGGTAGAAACGAATCAGAAGAAAGATCATCAATCGCACAATCCCAAAACAAGTGAGGGAGGAAGAAAGGAGAAGCATCTTCAGACGATGAATCAGAACTCACAGTCACGTTGCGAGTATCTTCTTCAGCGATAAACCTTTCAACTTGTTCGACGGCATCGGCTTCGCTGACGGTAGCCGCCACGACTGCGGGCATCTGTACGTCCTCTGCCACTGGTTCAGGAGAACGAGGCGGTGGAGTCGGCGGCAAAGGCGGCGTAGAAGGCGAATGTAACCAGGGGCCATTCGACGGGCTATCCTGCCTGACGGGAGTCACACCGCGATCCGTGTATGGCGCCGGGCTGTAGCGTTCAGTCTCCGCAACTCGAGAGTCCGCACGAGAGGCGTTCCTTCCACGGGAGCGTGAGCGAGAACGAGTATATCCCCTCCAGTTCGTGGAGAAACGGTCATCTTCTCTAAAGGCGACATAGTCATACCCCTCCGAGAGGCTGAGAGCGCGACGAGTCCTTCCGGAAGTGGAAGCGACAGTTTCGAAACGAGGCGGCAAGGTACCCTCTGGGGACGCCCCACGCACCGAACCGCGAGAACGACGACGATCATCTGTATCCTGTTGACGTGACGCAGACGTGCGACGCGACGACCCATTGCGACGCGAACCATCAGGATGGGAGAAACCCCGGTCCTCATCTTGACGGCCGCGAGAGCGCGATCGGTTCTTGCCCAGCGACGAGCGGCCTTGAGCGCGTGCAGGAGGGCGGACAAATTCAGGAGAACGCGTCTTTATGCGACGGCGTTTCGTACCGTCGTTCCCATCGTCGGAGTCGAATTCGTCCGAATCGGAATCCCATCCCACCACGGAGGACGCGCTAAGCGGCGGATCAAAGTAGCTTGGGAGATGCGCGTCGATACGGGCCCCCTGGAAAAAATCACGCGACGGCTGGCGACGGATATTGTTCTTGGGCTCGTGGAAAGAGTTACGGGAATTATTGCGAATGCGATTGTCGATATGAGCTGGTTGACCGAAATGGTGGTGAACGTCTAGAACGGGCGCGACATAGTTGGTGGGAGCGAAAACACTAGCGATGGAGGTGACAGGAGGAGCAGACCGTGTACCGAGCGGGGCGACATTGGCGCCACTGCCGTGGGCAAAAGTGTCCGCTGCGAGGTGACGCAGCTCGGGGGGAACATCGCGAGGACGATTGATGTTGATCGCCCGTCGTACCGCATCGCCGAGCAGAGCCTCCGTGATAACTTGAGGCGTCCGAGCCGATTGACCTGCTGCCAGAGGACCGTTCTCACGACCGTTAGGGAAGGCTGCGACCCACACTGCATGAAATATACGATATTTACGCCGGAAATATGATAAAAAAATGTAAAATTTATTTAGCATTCTTTCATCTAAAAAATAATAAAAATATCATAAAATGAGATGAAAATATGGTAAATATGTTTGAATTTACCAAAGTATAGTATATGTTTAGCATACTTTTACTCAATTTCATGATATTTTTATTATTTTTCAAGTGAAAAAATGCTAAATAAATTTTACATTTTTTTAATCATATTTCCAGCGTAAATATTGTATGTTTCATGCAGTGCCATTCGTTGATCGTGCCGACGTCGCGAACTCGATATCCAACCATTCCAGGTCGTATCGCGGGTGGGTGACACACGCCATCCGACCCGATGTGCCTTTGAAAAGGATCGAGACACACCATACAGCCGAAGGCGCAATAGCGCAACAAGAAGAATTCCAAGTGGGTCAAAGCGTTACGGTCACCGGTATGTGATACGGCTGCAACGGGGAAAGTGGGGGCGATACGAGCGTTATGAGCGGTTGTGGCGGTCGTTCGAAAGTTCGAGGAGAAATTGGAGCTAGGGGGTACGTATGGCACACTTGAAGGAACGTACGCCGTTGGTCCCTTGGCAATCGTCGCGTCTTGCGCGACGAGTCGTGCCTCCTTGGCGTACTGAGCCTCGGTCTCCACTACGAAAGCTTTCCAATGGTCGAGCGACTGCGTAGTCGGGTCCGCTGTGCCCGCCTTGATTGCAACGATGATGGCCTCGGAGTCTGGTTTGAAGACCTTGACGCGATGGCGTAGCAAGCTGTTAGTTCCCGCCTCGAGGACCTCGGCGAATCGTTCGTTGGAGACAGCGAATTGCGGCATCCCGTTGACGATGCGTTGGGATTTCCTCATCTGCTCGAAGTATTGTGCAAATTTGCGAGATCCCTGGCGAGCAGTGAGTAACTCGTTCTTAATCTCTTCGGCCCACTCTGCTCCAAGGAAACGTAGTCTCATGGCGAGTAGGAAACCGTCTAGGGTCTTTTTCGAAAGGGTGTCCTTCTCGGCCTTATACCAGTCCCTGAAAGGCGTATTGGTGACTCCAATCATCAAGCGAGGTACTACCGCCACGGGATCGGTTACGCCGCTATGTCCACCGTCGTGCCAATCTGTCGCACTATCTTCGTAGGCGGCGATCAGCTTGCTGTCGATCTGTTCTTCATCGCATTCAAGGATGTTCGGTGAACGTTTGGTGGTTCCGGGAATTACAAGCGAGTTGGGAATCGTAGACGACGACATGTCTTCATCTGAGTCTGAGGACGAGGACGATGATGAGGAAGGTGGAGTATCTGAGTCTGACGAGTCGTCGGAATCGTCTTCTGAAGGTAACGAGGTAAGTGTTGATGCTGAGGAAACTGGTGCAGCGGTGACGATTATAACGGGTGATGGGGAAACGAGTGGGTTGGGCGTTGCAGTCGAAGCCTTGGGTGTGGATGATCCGCTTCTGGTTGGGGAGTCCGAAGGCGAGTCTAACAAGTCTGGTGCTGTACGAGCTGTGGAAGCGAGGGTCTTCTTCTGTTTGTTGGTGACGGGCGTTGCTTTTGGTGCTGTCACAGGTGGTACGGGATCTTTGGAACCTCCGCTACGAGTACGATTTCGAGACGAAGACGACGTGGTTGTGTCTCGTGAGATGCACCTGATCCCTCGGGTCAGGATCGTAAGGTAGAACGAGTAGGGCACGAACTATACGAGGTATAGTCGCACCGAATAGGCGAGTCTTCGTAGTCTTCGTAGTCTTCGTAGACCGTTATCGATGATCTGGTGTCTGGCACCTGAACGAATGGAACGAGAGTGAGCTTTCAGATGAATGAAAGTGTGAGGCGAGATCGTGGGAACGTGGGGAACGAGGAACGTGGAACGAGAGGAGACGAAGTAACGAAGAACGACGAACGAAGGTAGCGTAAGGAGAGACGAGATGGATGTTATTTATTCGTCCAAGAGAAACAGAGAAAAGGCGAGGAAAATTGGTAAAGGCGGGAGCGTTGTTGGCGACAACGACGATCGCTCGGCTCACGAGTCTTGCCCAAAGGGCGAATGTAGGTATTCTATGAGCGGGAAAAGGACGGGAGAAGCGGAAGAAGGGAGAAAAAGGCCCTGCAAGGCAAGTACGTGGAATATCAAAAAAAATGTGAAAAGCTGCCGCCGAGCGACGACAGGAAACACTGAGGTGGAGAGAGAGGGATCAGGCAGCTGATAGTCACGTACTCGGTATTGCAGGGGATAACTAAGGCGGTAGAGATAAGGTGGGCCAAAGGGCAGAGTCGAGCGACGCGTAAGGGATATGTATCGGAAGGTGGGGGACGATGGGGGATAAAAGGTAAGGTAAGAAATCCTGCCAGTGAAGCGAACGTATCCCGACGTCAAATCAAATACAAACAAAAGCCACCGGTAAGTCCGTTCTGTCCGCCGATCGCGTCTGCCTCCGTCGTCCCTGCTGTGATCGCTGTTGTAAAGTCGACCAGCGCCTTTACAGCAAGCTCATTTCCACCAATGTTCAACCAACCCAGCCACATTTCCAGTTATTGGTGACAAAGAAAACCGACCCATTGTCAGCATTGGCGTTATTCAATGGCAGCCACCGCAAAAAAAGAGAGAAGAGAGGAGAGGAGAGACACACCATTTGCAAAGGCAGGTCATGATTGAGGGCAGAGAGCACTGTCCCCACTGGAAGCTTAAGGAGGGCCCCTCTGAAGAGGAACACAAGCCCGTGAGACCGGGATCTCCACTTGCAGTGAGGGAATGCGCGCGTGCCTGCGCAATGAGAGTGGGAAGTGTCGAAGAGGCCGAAATCACCCGGTGCTTCATTAGATTATCAAAAACAGAAAATAAAGAAAATGAATTATTTAGGAAGTTTTTTCCGAGATCCCGAACATGCCGTTGATGGCTCATCAATCGGCAAAGAGCATACCACTCCGGCCTTCCATACTGTCAGTCGTTCGTTCACAAGTTTGATGCTAGTGTATCGTCATGAGCGAGCTGAAGCTGTGTCTAGGGCCTTGGTTTTCCGCGGAATCCATCATCTTTGCCACTTGGCCTGTCCAGGAAAATAGTCCGGCTAACTGAGGTACCGTCTGCTTCGTGATCATCCAGTTCACAAAATGTGTGCTTAGCTGAAAATGGCCGCTGCTGCATGAGCACGTCGTACATCGACTTGGTTCTCTCCTTCTAGTGACGTCCCACAACCAAGTACATCAACGTTTCGGCGTTGTACGGAAAACCGGATCTCTTGTGATACATGCTGATTCAACCTGTCACGATCGCGTCCAGCTAGGCTGTTCGCGTCTGCTGTATCCGGACCCCTATTCGAGTGAGTACATATAGTCAACTCCTTCATACTCCAAACCAACTGCTCAGAAAAACATGACTTGCAAATCACACTCGTTCTTGCACATCAGTGCCGCATTCCTCCTCGTAGGCGCGATTGCCGCAAAGTCTAATAGCGACTACCACGATAGGTCGAATGAAGCATTCTCGTGGTCGAATGTGAGTAACTTGGCCATGGCAGATTTGCGCTGTCTCACCTATTGATGAAACCGTGTAGCTTCAACCCAGCACGAATCTTTCCTGGGTAGACTGCGACTCGGGCCTACAATGTACTCGCCTCCAGGTATGCACTTCTCATCTTGAGTCGGCCCATCGATCTCATCTTATGACGACGTAACTCATAATCTTGTGCAAAGGTGCCGCTGAACTATTCTGATCCGCAAGGCGCAACCGCTGCCATCGCCCTCATCCGATATCCTTCGACCCTACCTCCCGACTCGCCCTCCTACCGCGGCCCCATTCTGTTCAACCCAGGCGGACCTGGCATCAGCGGGGTCTCCCTCATACGTGACGGTGGCGCGTCGTACGCCCAACTTTTAGGCCCCGAATACGACATCCTAGGCTTCGATCCCCGTGGTACGTTCCATCCCCCAGTTCCATCTCATTCCCGATTCATTCCCTTATTGACGCGAATCTTAAGGTGTTGGCGCGTCTACACCACGCATATCTTTCTTCGACTCGAACGCTGAGCGTGCGCAGTGGGCTGATGGGAATGTCGATATTTACTCGGCATCCCCGGATGCGGTACCTCGTGCATTTGCGCGCGCGCAAGTCACCAGTAAGCTCGCCAGGCAGAGGGACAACAACACGCTGGCGCATATGACTACGGAGCAAACAGCGAGGGATATGTTGAGTATTGTGGAGGCTCATGGGAGGGAGAAGCTGCAGCTCTATGCTGTCTCGTACGTGCCAGTTAATAAGTTGTCGACAGCGATCTTCAACACAATTGAAACAGGTACGGATCTATCTTGGGGGCCACGTTTGCGGCCATGTTTCCGGTAAGGCTCTTTGATTAACAACGAAGTTCCGTATATTGACGACCGTGCTTCGCATAGGACAAGATAGAGCGCATGGTCTTGGATGGAGTCTTCTACGCTGAGGACTACTACAACGGTATGACTTGTCAATTTCCTGACTTCTATCTTCCTGATTTTTTATTTTGCCACCAGGGAAGTGGCTTAGCAGCCTTAAGAACACCTCGGACGTCATGCAAGTCTTCTACGACTCCTGCTACGCTGCCGGCCCGTCCACCTGCGCCTTTTACGCCGAGTCCCCCTCCGCCATCGCGAACAACCTCGCGTATCTGTATGACACGGTCCACGCTCAACCCATCCCCGTCTGGACCGAGACAGCCTACTCCATCGTCGACTACGCAGTCCTCCGCTCATCCGTCTTCAGTGCGCTCTACGAGCCATACACGACCTTTCCAGCGCTTGCTCAGGCCCTCGCTGACCTCGCTGCAGGGAATGGCACATCGATGCAAGCTTTTGCAGATAGTGGCGCCAGGTACGAATGCTCCTCTGGCGAGGATGATGACGACGAGGTGGTCGCTGACGGCGTGACCGCTATCATATGCAATGACGCAGCGACGGTCCCTAACACAATGGAGGATACTGTGAGCTACCTCAATGATTTGAGGAAGCTGTCTTCGTTCTGGGATGTCCTGGGCCGCATTCGGACCAGTTGTTCGTGAGTGTCGTGCTTGCTTATGTTTTTCCGCTCGAGAAAAGCTCACTATATATCTATTTATGTCCAGAGGATGGCCTGTGACCTCGAAATCGCAATTTAGAGGTACGATCGTGAAGTTCCACTTGACTCATTGTCGTCTTAGATCCATCCCTCTAGGTCCCGTCGAAGGGAACACCAGCTTCCCCATCCTTTTCATTGGCAACACGGCCGGTGAGACTGCTCCTTCTCGTGCTCAAAACCACTACTAATTTGCTACCCACTCTAGATCCTGTGACGCCTCTGTCAAGGCAAGCGATTTTCCTCGTTATCTTTCAACATGATCTGACATTGCGCGAATGTACAGTGCCCACAAGACTTCTGCCAACTTCCCAGGCTCGGTCGTCCTTACTCAGAACTCCTCCGGCGTGCGTAACCATTTACCCTGTCTAGCATATTCTTATGTCGGATCGCATACCTGCAGCACACCTCAATGTCAGCGTACTCCCCATGCACCCTCAAGTACATCAACACCTACTTTACGAACGGTACCTTGCCTGAGGAAGGGACATCGTGCGATGTGGTAGGCACGCCTTTCAGTGATCCGTTCGGCATTGCATCGAGCAAGAGGAGCGTCGAAGATGGCGGCGTCGTCGATACGAAGTTCATACATGTCTCGAGGACGCTGCTTGCCGCTCATCACAGACGTCTTGGCCCATTCGGTGTTTAGAACTGAAGAACTGAACCGCTGAGGTGTTGTCCAACTGTAGGAACCAAAGGCATCGCTTGAGTGCATTTAGGCTCCAAAGTTGACGGACGTTTCGTCCACACGTCTCAGGAGCATCCCAGTCTCAGTTACAAAAGTTTCATATGGTTGCATAAACATCTACACTCATTCTATAAGGTGCTATATTACGCCACATATATTATCAGCTCTCGACTCAATCTCCTGTCCATAGCGAGGCTCAGTATGCACGGCGAAGTCACGCCCAAATCAGACCCTAGAAACTTATGTCGGGAATGAAGAGGGCTTTGCGCCAGGTCACGGTCTTGTCGTCTTTCTTTTCCTGAGAGGAGGACGTGATTGTGTGTCTATCCTCATGCAAACACTGGCACAGTATAGCCTTCTTTGCAGGTGGCAAAACTCATGAACACCCAAACGGGTGCGAAGCGCGAGTGAGAAGACTTTCAACAGCAGTAGCTTACATATAGCTCGATTCGCAATAACAATGTAGAGCGCGTTGGGTCCGGTTCTGCAATGAGACGTCCTCAGTGGTGGCATACATGCAACGAAGCATGAGCTCTCGAAAGAGCACGACTCGGGTTAGAGGACAACGCACTTGCGGCAGTCGGAGCGTGTTCGTCGCTAGTCAGGAGAGCGGTATCAATTCCGAGGAGTCAAAAGCTTTGCTAGCTGTGGTCATGCTCTGAGCATGAAGCGGCTGAATCGAGAATGGCAACACGCGCGTCATTTTTTGGGCGACCTGGTCTTGAGATGACGTGTCGCAGCGACGCACAAAGATGTCGGAAGCGCCCTCCGGCAGACAGAGGCGTGGGGCTGGTCGTTGCGGATGACAGAGGGGCGGTGGGCCATAAAAGCTTGCTGTCCACTGTGAGGATCTCCGGTCAGCGTCGCAATCCAGGCGGCAGTAGATACGCGCACCTAGACATGCCGCGCCAGCGACGGTTCGATAATACGCAGGTGCGGGACAGAGCCGACAATAGTCAATGACGCACACCGGGTGAGGGCAAGAGTCAAGGTTCGAAACCGATCAGTACGCGTCCGGCGATCTGCGACTGATTGTTTCTTACTCTTGTCATAGCCTGGACTCGGGTGGAGTCCTGCTGCTTTGTCGTTCTCCCATCGCACACAATCTGCTCAAACAACGACTATGATTTCTCAGTCCACCAAACCCAAGAAAAAAGGCAATATCAGGCGCATCAAGAACTGGTTCAAGCGCACTGCTCGGGCTGGTCGCTCGTCGTCGCCCCAACGTACGCCTAGTCAACAGCCCCAGCCTGGCAGTCAAGCATCTGCTGGTACGTCAGAGCTATGCTCACTAACATCGCCGATCTTGACATTCGCGACAGGTGTCGGCGTTTCCCCTTCACCAGGAAGCGCCCAGGCCAACAATCAAGGTGTGCAAGACCCGCAAGCCCAGGGCAGCACTCAAGGTGCGCACGAGCGCTTCTCCAGCGTGGTATTCAAATCTCATCAGATTTTAGCGCAACTGCCGCTCTCTGTTCCGCTCACCCCGTCGAGTGGTCTGTTGTATACCAGTTGATAAGACAATCCCACTGATTACCGTGCCAGCAGTCATCTCATCTCCCCCCATCGTGGTCAATCCCGCCCAATCGGGTGCCACTTCCCATATCGGCCATACCGAGGCGATGTTGAAGTCCGGCGGACGACTCGTATGGAAGAGCTTCTGCACCGTCCTCAACGTGGCGGCCGAAGCCACGGACGGAACGCCAGCCAAAGGACCTCTAGCCGGCCTCAGAGCTGTCATCGAGCTTGCAAACGTATGTCATCCGTGTGCTCTTTGAGGACCTTTCTGATGCTGTCTGAAGACTGTCCAGGATAACAAAGCAAGCATTCAGACCGCTATGAAGAGGATTGAGGATCTTCTCCAAAAGATCTCTGGCTCTGCCAACGACGTTTTGCCCGAGTGGCGCAGCAAGTTCCTTGTGTACGTATCAATGGCCACTCAAACGTTCACGAAAGCTGATGTGAGTGATCTACAGCACACTTGACTCCATCAACACCAAAGTTGTCAATCTTGAGCAGCAAGGCTTGTTCAAGCGGATTGTGGAAGCAAACGACAGCAAGGGGGATCTTCAGGAAATCCTACAATCGATCCAATGGGCTACAGAGGAGCTCCAAGTAAGTGTCATACCCATGGTCATCTTCTCACTGAAATTGACTTCCAATGCAGCTGAATGTCTGCTTTGCAACTGAAAGGCATGCTAAAGATGCCAAGGACAGTATTGAGGTAAGACTTTACTGTTATATCATGTCTACCAGTCACTCAAGGAAGCGTTAGCGTGCTCGTATTGGAGAATGGCTCTGTGAAGAAGCTAGCTTTGCTGGAAAGGCAAATCAGCCTTATCAAAGGCTGTGCACCCGTGGCACTAGGACAGATGTTCTGTCGCGCATCACAGCTTGGGTGGAAGACACTTCAGCTACCAGTACTCCTGTGTTCTGGCTGAATGGCCTTGCAGGGACTGGAAAGTCTACCATTGCATTCACAATTGCCGATCAGTTCAAACAAAGAGGTCGGCTGGGTGCCGCCTTTTTCTGTGATCGTCAGCTACCCAAAGCTCGACAGCGCCAGAGAATCATTCCTAGCATTGCATGTCTTCTAGCATGGAGCTCCACAGCATATCGACACAAGATCCTTGATGTTCATCCTGAGAACCGCCTTCATGCTGATGTTCAATGTCACAATCTTCTTATTGGCCCATGGATGAAGGCTGCCGCCGAGCGATCCAATGACTTTCCTACTTTGTTAGTGGTGGTGGATGCTCTTGATGAGCTTGATATGGAAGGAAGAGAACAGGGTGGAACAAAGTTCATCAAGCAGCTCATTCAGGCAGCAAAAGATGTTCATGACATCAAATTTCTTGTTACCAGTCGTCCAGAAATTGGTATTGTAGACTACTGCAAGAGTACAAATCTCGAGACCTCATATTCCCTAGAGACTATCTCTAAGGCTGATGCTGATCAAGATGTCTGCATATATCTTGCTGAAGAGCTTAACCATCTTGGCTCAGCTATGCTTCTTGATAAGCTTGCAGTCAATGCAGCTGGTCTCTTTATCTATGCTGCAACTGCAGTACGCTATATTAGAGTGATGGATACAGTAGGAGAGCAGGTTGGACGTTTAGAGAAACTCTGTAAAGCATGGCCAGTGGGTCAATATGGTACTGAACCCTTAGATAGTCTGTATGTGGGCATTTTCTCTCAATGGCACATAAAAGGGTCAGATTTCTATAATCCACGCATAAAAGTTCTTCACACTATCTTGTGTGCACAAGAGTCACTTAATATTCATACTCTTGTCAAATTGTTACCATCAGTACATCCTGATATTGTCAAGATTACTGTGAATGATCTTCATGCTGTTCTACATCAGAAAGGAGAAGATGAACTAATCACTATCTATCATAAGTCTTTTGCTGACTTTCTTCTTGATGCTAATCGAGCACCTGATTGGCTTATTTGCAATATTGATCTTTGCAATTATGACATCTTTATATGTCTTTTTGACATTTTGCACAAACAACTGTCTTTCAATATATGTCAGCTTCCATCCTCATATAAGTTAGATAAGGAGGTGGAGGATTTTGATGAACGATGTCAACATTATATTGTATCAGAGCTTCGCTATGCTTCACGATACTGGACAGCTCATTTTTCATCAATAATAAATACTTTTTACAATAACAAAAAAGTTCTTGAGAAACTCTGTTCATTTTATATGAACAAAGGACTTTTCTGGATGGAAGTCATGAACATCTTGGATTATCGGAGTGAGTGCATACTTTCTCTGAAACATATACAAAAGATTGTACAGAAACTGGTGAGTTGATGAAATCTCATTATGGAAATACATTATTCTAATTATTTTTGACAGACTCATCTTTATGATGTTCAGGAACTTGGTAAAATATTACAAGATTTTACACAATTTGCCACTTTGTTTGCTGCTAATTCTATAATGGCTCAGTCCACACCTCATCTTTATTTATCTGGACTTTCTATTTATGATGATGAAAAGTCACAGTTTATTAAATTCTGGAAAAAAAAATTCTCTGGATTGCCTAAACTTTATGGAAAAAGAACACAAGATGCAACAATCACTGTCTTTAGAGGTTATATTGCATCATTATCACTTGATGGCAAGCTTGTTGTCTCTGCATCCGATGATCGTACAGTGCGTGTGTGGAATGTGCAGACAGGCAGCAAGGTGGCTCAGCTGGAGGGTCACACTGACCAGATCAATACTGCATCATTCTCACCTGATGGCAAGCTTGTTGTCTCTGCATCTTATGATCATACAGTGCGTGTGTGGGATGTGCAGACAGGCAGTAAGGTGGCTCAGCTGAAGGGTCACACTGACTTGGTCAATACTGCATCATTCTCACCTGATGGCAAGCTTGTTGTCTCTGCATCTGATGATCATACAGTGTGTGTGTGGGATGTGCAGACAGGCAGTGAGGTGGCCCAGCTAGAGGGTCACACTAACTATGTCAATACTGCATCATTCTCACTTGATGGCAAGCTTGTTGTCTCTGCATCTAATGATCGTACAGTGTGTGTGTGGGATGTGCAGACAGGTAGCGAGGTGGCTCAGCTGAAGGGTCACATCTACTCAGTCAATACTGCATCATTCTCATCTGATGGCAAGCTTGTTGTCTCTGCATCTAATGATCGTACAGTGTGTGTGTGGGATGTGCAGACAGGTAGCAAGGTGGCTCAGCTGAAGGGTCACATCTACTCAGTCAATACTGCATCATTCTCACCTGATGGCAAGCTTGTTGTCTCTGCATCTTATGATCATACAGTGTGTGTGTGGGATGTGCAGACAGGCAGCGAGGTTGCCCAGCTGGAGGGTCACACCTACTCGGTCAATACTGCATCATTCTCACCTGATGGCAAGCTTGTTGTCTCTGCATCTGATGATCATACAGTGCGTGTGTGGGATGTGCAGACAGGCAGCGAGGTGGCTCAGCTGAAGGGTCACATCTACTCAGTCAATACTGCATCATTCTCACCTGATGGCAAGCTTGTTGTCTCTGCATCCGATGATCGTACAGTGCGTGTGTGGGATGTGCAGACAGGCAGCGAGGTTGCCCAGCTGGAGGGTCACACTGACTCGGTCAGGACTGCATCATTCTCACCTGATGGCAAGCTTGTCGTCTCTGCATCCGATGATCACACAGTGTGTGTGTGGGATGTGCAGACAGGCAGTGAGGTGGCCCAGCTGGAGGGTCACACTGACTTGGTTAGGACTGCATCATTCTCACCTGATGGAAAGCTTGTTGTCTCTGCATCCAATGATCACACAGTGCGTGTGTGGGATGTGCAGACAGACAGTGAGATGGTCCAGCTGGAGAATCACACTAGCTCGGTCAATACTGCATTATTCTCATCTGATGGCAAGCTTGTTGTCTCTATATATGATAACAATATGAAGGTATGATTCCATGATTATGTTTCATTGTTTTCAATTCTAATACAATTCTTTCTCTCTTAGCTTTCTTCAAATTGTGATAAATTCTCTTGGATTATCAAGAATGACTGGATTGTCTCCAATGACAATCATGAAAAGAGAAAGCTGATGTGGGTGCCCAAATCTGTTCAAAGGATTCTTTGTCAAGGATACTGTACTCAAATTTTTTCCCGCTTTGGCTGTCTTTATGTTGACTTTTCTGAGGCATATTTGGGAGAGAATTGGATGAAGATTGGAGAAAACCTCCAATAGTCAATTAGATGTATAATACCTGTATTTTCACTGTCGATGTTGAATGATTTAAAAACCCTTGATTTGTGTATTATGACAATACTTGCTACAATCATCAATTTCAAAGATATCCTTGTTGATCACTTGCCTTGATCTTGCTATATGTACTGCTCATGATAAACTCAATTCACTTGTTTTGAGAAAGGTTAGTGAGTTACAAAACACTTATGCTCATGTTTCGTAAGTAACAATTTGCATAGTACAATTGCACACATAGACAAGCTATTGTCAGATTTACCTTTTCAGATAACAGGCCTTGGCCATGATACTCAGCTATGTCCATGTTCAGTGATATGGCTCCTTGTGGGATACTGCGACGGAACCATGCTGACACACACCTTCATTGCAAAACTCTCCCTCGGTGATGGTGCCGAGGAAGCACACAAACCTCAAGTCAACAGTCAAGGAAGCCGTTTAGGTCTTCACAGTCACACACACAGTACAAAGACATAGACTAGATCTGTCTACTATCTAATTGGCCCTCAGTTCATACAACTGTCGCTCAATTCAGCGTCAGCCTACTAGTTGCCGTCTTATCTCACGCTAGTCCCGCGGAAAACCCCTCCCAATGGTGTCTAAGGAATGAACGTCCGAAACGGTTGTTGAACCCGTTCCTGCCGCGTACTTGTCATAGATATTCTCCCATCTAGCGTGACGTTGACCACACCCACATCCCGTAGGTACGCCATCAGCGCCTCCTCCTGCGTGTCCAAGGTCGCCGTGACAGTCTGAGCGGGCAAGATATTGTCGCCGCCTGTAGCAATGAAATCCCTACGAAAGCCATGAGCGACCAGACAGGGGTCCACGGAAAGGGCGACTTGACTAACCAAGTAACGATCGAATACACTCTCTCGTCCTCACTCGTCACCGTCCTGTTCCCGACACTGAGACTAACCAGGCGAGAGCCGACGGCGTTCGTCGTGTCGTACGCAAAGCGTATGTGCGACGAGACCTGCACGAAGGACGTCAGCGCCGCGCCGTTGAACTGGCTCACGCGCGATGCGGCGCCCTCGAAGATCTTCCAGAGCTCGGCGCCGGTGAAGGACACGTCGGTCACGTAGCTGCCGAACGGGAAGCTGGTGAGGACCTGGCCGATGGTTATGTTGCCTGCGTCGATGGAGGCTCGGATACCTGAGAAACAAATTAACAAGTGAGAGCAGGTGGGAGGAGAATGCCCACCTCCAGCATTGATCAGACACCCATCAGTGCTCCCCGCGCTGATATTGACGCGGTACGCGTACGTCGCGTCGGCGACCAAGTCCCCGAGGGTGCATTCGGCGTCCTGGCACGCCGTCTGGTCGAGGTTCCCCACGGACACCGCCAGCACCTGCGCCGCGTACGCCTCAAACGGCGCGCGCCACTCCTTGATCGCCGCCTGCAGCTCCGGGTCCTGCGACGTCGTGTTGTCCAGGTGTATCGGCGCGCCGGTGTACTCCACGACCCGGCCTTCCTCGTCGAACACGATGTCCATGAAGCCGAGGTACTCGCCCCACTTGGATGACGTGACGACGAAGACCTCCTCGCCGTCCAGGTTGGTCTTGATGGTCGGGTACGGCCCAGCGGCGTCGGGCATGTCGCCAAGGAGGGTATGGCTGTGCCCGCCGACGATCATGTACACGCCGCGCGTCTTTTCCGCCAATTCCATGTCGACCTCATACCCGATATGCGTCATCACGACGATCCGCTTGATAGGCGTCGTCGCGTAGATGTGGTCCACAACGGCCTGCACCGCCTCAATTGGGTCTGTGAAGGTCGTGCCCTCGCCGGGGTTGGAGATGGAGGGTATGGTGTCGGTGGTGACGCCGATGACTGCGAGGTCGTGCTCCTCGAAGACGTGGTACGGCACCAGCGAGGCATTGAGCGCGACGTTCGTGGTGTGGATGTTGGCGCACACGGCAGGGAAGGTGAGATTGCTGAGAAAGGCCCCGAGCACGTCGTCCCCGCGGTCGAATTCGTGGTTGCCCGGCACGAACGCGTCGAACCCGAGCTGGTTGATAGTCTCCGCAATCTTCTCGCCGCCGTAGTACGAGAAAAACAGCGTGCCCTGGAACTCGTCCCCGACGTTGAGGAACAGGCTGTTCTGCTGATGCGGCCGGAGGCCGTCGACCATGTCTTTGACTCTTGCGGATGCGTCAGGACGGCGTAGTATGCCTCGGCGAAGAACGCGCATACCGTGCATATCCACCATAGCACCCCTTCTTCGGATCCAGGCAGTCCTGTCACGATAAGCATAGACCAACGCGGCGCACTGGGCTCGCCTACCGTGCCGCTCTTCACGAATTCATCGAGGTGCGCGTGTACGTCGTTGAGGTGGAAGATGGTGATGTTGTAGTTGAAGGAAGGCAGCGTGCGGCGCCTGTCTGGACTGCGCCTCGAGACGAGCCGGTCCACCTTGGAGTCGACGATGGAAGACGACGCCCAGGCCGCTGCAGCCAAGCAGAGGCAGAGGCAGGCGAGAATCCTCATGGTGATGGAAGAGGCCAAGCTGTCCGACAGCTTTAGTCAAACGTGAGCTTGCTGCAGAAGGCTAAGCCCATGCCGACGATCGACATGCTCGTTGGCCCGAGGCCTCGCCTTCATTGATGCAAGTCAGATGCAAGTTACTAACATACTGCAAGAACTTTGCACTAACTTCTACCCACTCAAGATCATTGTGGGCTGTAGAGAGGTCGACAGGCAGGGAGAGATTAGGAAACAACGTTGACTTGAGTGTACATGGATTGTATTGAAATATAGTTAGACAATGACGGCGTACACAAATACGGTCTGGCGAACGATGAATACGAGAACTTGACGGCAGAGAAGGAATGGTGAAAGTCTAACGTGGTCTCAGCCTCACCTTACACTCTCCATTCACTATCACACACTAGGCAGAAAGACTGATGAAGTACATACTGCCTATCGACGATGATTAGGGCTGAAATATACCAACAGATCATAGAAAGCTATGCGAACTGCTAGACGGAACCTCTCTTTCCGGATTATCAGTGGGACAGTATTGGGTTCCACCGATGCACGGTTTAGCAATTCAAGCGCACGTACCAAACTGTCTCTACGCGCGATGCCAGCTTGGATATCTAAAACAGTTGGTTTATTGACAAAGACGAATGGGAGCACGACTGACAGAGATGGGATTCCTCTATGTGCTTGAGCACGGGTACCACGTACAATGAGAGGGCACCAGCCGCTCGCAATGTCGAAGGACCGGGAAGGAGACTGCATAAGACATCCCGCGCCAGAACGAGGTGTCTCGCGTAGAGGTCCTCCGGACGATAAGTAGTGGACCTGTTGTCCTTCTCTGGAGATCGGAACAACATGTTCCATTGAACAGGGCCATTGTCGTCAACAAGGTACTTGAGCGCAATGACAATATCACAGAGCAAGTCCAGATCTCGCTCGGGAGTGAGTTGGGTGGGGGATACAGTTGCGTTGGGGGTCCAGGGCGGAAGCTTGAAGAAATCGCGCACGCCATCACAGGTCTTCAATACCTCCGCATCTGAAGATGAGGATGTCGCATCGCGGATCTGTTCGAGCAAGTGGCAAAAGTTCGAAGCTTCCGCCTTTCTCAACCCCAAATTTGGCTCTTGGAGAACAGTTTCTATGTTCTTTGAAAGCTCTAGCCTTTCGTCAGCCCAGTCACTGGCAGTAGGATGGTTGCGTGCATCATCGAAAAAAAGCATGCGGTTTCGAATTGAAAGTAGATGTTGTATGGTGGCAAATCTCGACTGTGAGACTTGCTCATATACCCCAATATCTTCGTCGACGATATTCAGGGAGAGGAGACGAAAGCGGAGGGAGAAGGCGTCATGGGCACTGGGACTGCCTGCAAGAGGATGAATGGCGACGAAGCAGTCGTGCACCAGTGCGAGGATGACACGAGACGCGTTAGCGTCGTTGGGTTCGTCTAGGTGGATGACTCTTTCGCCGAGGGGAAGCATGGGGTTGCGCGTGAACACTCTGTCCAGATGGCCCTGTATGGTCATACATTGGACAGCATCGTAGCTCGGTGGAGGAACGTGAGCCTGGACCACGCGGTCGTTGATCCGTGAAGCGTAGAGAGGAAGGGGAGCAACTTGCATGAGTGAAGATGTCGGTGGAATCGTCGCCGGCGACGAGGGAAGAGCAGAATTGGCAGGCTCACATTCCCGTTCCTTGTTAAGAGCTGACGGGAGTCGAGAGGTGCATGTCCCCCTGAACTTCCAAGCACAATAACAATCATGTCAACAATAACGCTTATTGTCTGTCTGTCAGCCCACTGCAGTCTCCCGACAAAAACAATTAGACATACCATATGCGTCTAGCAGCGAACGAGTTAGTGCGTAGGCAAGCTGTTCTGTTAAGAAAGAAGAACGTAAGCTGTATAGACCATGGGCATTGATATTGAACGTTGAACCATCGCCGGCATGGCCAAATGTTACGTGCGGCGGGTAAAAGCCTGATGTGCTTGAGATACTGGATAAGCCTTCTGGGTAAGACGGCGCCTGGCACGAGTGAGCAGTCAAAGATGTCCTGCTAGGGTGGAGGGAAGCGCCAGTGACAGTCCAGTGCGACGTTGAATGTGCCTTGAAAGACAATAGATTCGGGTCAAGCAGTTGTAGGATATACGGACCTCGGACAACAATTAGAGCCTGATTCCATAGAAACGCCTCCTTGTCATTTTTTCGTGTGGTAAGAAGCTTTCGGTGTGCCCGTCGTATATCTGGTCCTCGGGTGTGTTGTTTCCCCTATCGCGGCCGCGAGGTCTGCTATACGCTCCCCGAGTGTTTTCAAGGGTGTGCGCTGGGGAACGTCAAACGAGACCGGTGGTCGGGGCTCATTGGCAGGACAACGTAGTACATTGGACTCGTTCGATGAGCAATCTGAAGTCAAGAGTCGGGAGAATCCGAATCAGGAGTGCGACCGAGCGTGGGAGAGATGCGGACCGCAGACGCCGGTCAGTTTACAGACTAGACAGTCTAGACCAGGGGGGGGCACTCGCCAAATTCCGAAAGATCACCAAGTCTGTTAGGGTCTGTTTGGTTCAGGGCTCACGGCAGGATGGCGATCAAACGGCATTGATGCCGTCTGTATCTACGCCGCTCACACAGTGTTCATCAGGCATTCACATCTTTGCATTGTTGACGTCCTCCGACATTCATAATACTCTCTGTATCTCTGTATGGAAGCTACTGTACTATCTATGTTTGGTGACACAACCCGCATCTGTAGACCTTGCCTTGGTCCTTGTTCAGGTCTCTGCTTCAGTGCCGAACTCACTGGTGGTATGATCTAGCGCTCATGAAAGTTGGCTGTAGTGCACCCATCAGCTCTTCCTCGGTGTGAATGATGTATGAAGATTGAGCACTGGAGCAGAATGTGAACTTACGTGTGCCGTGGTGCTCATAATGATATGCTCATATTTAACATGCTTCCGCAAGTCAATTGCCCGAAACCCGTGCTACATCTCTATAGAGTTTTTGGCATATTCGTAAATTGTAGTGTTGTGAACAGAGGTGAAGAGCAGTAAGGATGTGGATTTAAGTGCAGTCGGTGAATGCGATTGCATAGATACAGACGGCATCAATGCCGTTTGATCGCCATCCTGCCGTGAACCCTGAACCAAACAGACCCTAACAGACTTGGTGATCTTTCGGAATTTGGCGAGTGCCCCCCCCTGGTCTAGACTCGTGTTTTAACCACGCTTGAACATTTACAATTACAGGACTGGTCACTTCCCTCGTCCAGGTAAGTGGCTTGTTCACTTATGCTTGCGATGCTTAGGTGACTGTCTATGAAGTAGTAGCCCCCTCAAACTTTTTCAGTATGGCCAGCGTCGCTTTCGGAAAATTCAAACGACGCGTCCAGTCGCGATCGTCAATGACGCCAACTTGCAAAGTGCAACCCGTACCCTCTCCTTGCCCCACTGAGAGAAAACTGCCACCTTCTCTTGCCAGTCAACTCCCCACCGAGCTCCTTGAAATAATCTTTTTCCTTGCCTGTGATTCCTTCCAGCGAAAAGAATACAAGACACCACTGTCCGTCAGCCTCGTCTGCACAAGACAGTGGCGTGCCATTGCCTTGGCTCATCCCGCACTATGGTCACATATCTATGTCAACCTCGCGTCATTTGACATTTTTAGTCATTTCGTCCATCGATCTGGGGTGGAAATTCCACTCTACCTCAAAATCGACATGTTGAACCCTCACTACGCCGCCGCAGATCTGAAATACCGTACACGAAAGCCTGGGACGTACCATGACCATCTGCGGGACATGCTTTCTTTGTATCGCACCGCCCACCGGTGGAAGGCAGTTGATTGGAGCAGCGCTCTTAGTGGTGACATCGTGAATTTGGACGACTGCGTGGACGAACTACCGGTTCTCGAATCGTTTGCTGCAGAGATTCAGGATTCACTCAGTGACTTCCTCATACTTCCCACCGCACTCCAGACTGCTCCTCTGCTATCTAGCTTCACTCTATTAGGCGATCGGGGTGTCGTCTTCCAAGATTCCTGGGAGAATATCACTTCGGAAACAGAGGGATTGCCCTGGGACCAGATTCGCCATCTGTCCATTGACGAGGAGGAGGGGAGTTGGATGTCATCTCTCAACATGGAATTTGACCGACCGACGAAAAAAAACGCCGGTCCAATAACGCTGACGGTCGGCGGCGAACGTCATGCCATCCGCTACGACCCCAAAACGTGTCTTGGAATCTCAGTGACGACTCTCGTTCTTCAGCCGGGCGGATGGTCGAAGGGACTCATCGATTTTCTGAATCATGTTGTAGTGGCTACGCTCACGGACTTGGAGCTCGTATGTCCTGACCCATCAGTGACTGCCAGGGCTCTCTGGGTCTCAGACGATGACTGGGTTGATGCGCTGTCTGCCGTTGCTGACTTCATTGACGGCGCCAGCTGCACGCTCAAGCGCTTCAGCTTCGTGATGAACGGGACTTACCCCTTTGCTCATCCTTGTATGGCTACTCAGCCCCCAATGGCTGAGACACTCCTCGAAGCTCTTGAACCCATGACCACTTTGGAGAGTCTACGGATTATTGAGCCTGTTTCGGGCCCCCGTCTCCTCACGGAAGACGTCTTGCGATACATGACGAGGCGGACTACGATGCCCGCTCTCAAATCCTTGGAACTCGTATGGGGGAAAGAAGATCATCCCAACTCTGCCGTGTTCAAGACCATGATCTCGTCCAGAGCCATACACTCCCGGCTTTCCTCTCTCACAGTGGGATGTAGAATGGGTGGGAATCTTCAGCCGAGATTCTTGGATTACCTAGGCCAGCTTCGCAAGGGTGGGATGAAGGTGAAGCTCTGGTAGACTATCAATCGTCGGCTTGTCGAAAGTAGTGTTCAGTTCTTAGCAGAGTAGCAATGACATTTCGAGCGCGAATGTCTTGACGGAAGGGGGCTCAGGGCTACTGGGGTAAGCTCTGAAGAGATTGTAAGCGCCGACATGATTCCTGGGTTGCTGTATTAGACTCCTTCAATCACCCGCCTGTATTTTACAGCATGTATACAAACAACATTCAAAGTACGAAAATCACTCGGAAGGAGGTCTCACGAATTCTTCCTTGGAAATTCAATCTACTCTTCGTCTGACATTGGATTGTCACGCAATTTCACGATCGACCAAGTCCTGAGTCTTTTGTACAGTAAACCCTCCCCTGAGCTCCCCTTCCACGACGTCGACCTCGAGGTCGGCCGCAGTGCCACGAACGCGCAGGACAGCGGCAATCTTCCCTGGCGTACGCCAATCGGGGACCTGTACCAGAACGTCCATCCGAGAGTCGACATCGGCATTCACCAAGATCGTCACCTCGTTTGCGTAGTCGTACACCGCGAGCTTTCGGGAGTTCTGGGCGCTATCATATTTGCCAAGCACAACAGCGGTGCCTGGCCGGAGCAAAAGCGGGAGACTCATGAAGTCGTGCTTCTCTGTGTAGTAGCGAGGGCCTGTGCGGATTTTCTTGTCGATGATTCCGTACCACTTCCCCTCTGGGACGTAGAACTGCACTTTGCCTTCTGCGTTGAAGACGGGACACACCATCAGGTTAGGGCCCATCATGAATTGCGTGTCGACGTTCCAGCAAATGGGGTCCTCCGGGAACTCCACGAAGAGTGGACGCATCATAGGCACACCCGTTTCGTGGGTCTTGATGGCGGTCGCGTAGAGGTATGGCATCAGCGAGAGCTTCAGGTCAATGAACTTCTTGAGTACGCGATCGGCCTCGCCACTCTTATCCAAGACCCAAGGCACCTGTGAGGGAGGATGAGCAAATTTGAGCATGGCCTTTTGGATATGAATTCATACCCTGAAGCTTCCGCTGCCGTGCAAGCGAGTATGACTGGATAGCGCACCGAATGCAAACCATCGCTTATACAAGGCTGGGTCCGGAGTTCCCTCGAATCCGCCTGAAGAATTCATGAGCTCAAGCTCACCCGAAGAGGGACAAACGACCCACCAATATCATGCGCCCAATAGCCAAATCCACAAAGGCCCAAACTCATCCCGCCACGCAAGGTCTCCGCCATAGCCTCAAAGGTCGACATAGGATCGCCGCCCCAATGAACTGGGAATCGCTGTCCGCCGGCAGTGGCAGATCTTGCGAATAGCGCAGCCTCGTTCTTGCCCTTGTGTTGCTCAACGATCTCGAAGGTGACCTTGTTGTACAAGAAGGCATAGTAATTGTGCATCTTCTCCGGGTTGGAGCCATCGAAGTATACCACGTTCCCTGTCGGGATACGTTCGCCAAAGTCTGTCTAGACGAGGTCAGGATTGTTATGAATAGTTCACAGCGATGAGACTTACCTTGAAGCAATCAACACCGAGATCCATGAGGGCCTTCAGTTTCGATTGGTACCATTTGCATGCTTCGGGATTGGTGAAGTCGACATAAGCCATTCCAGCTTGCTGGGGTCCTGATCAGCTTCGGCCAGAAAAGGTGAAGAACGGGCATACCCAATAATCATACTGCCACACGCTTCCGTCCTGCTTCTTCACAAAATAACCTGCCTCAACACCCTCGTCAAAGATCTTGCTTTCTTGCGCGATATAAGGATTGATCCAGACGCAGACCTGTCAGGACGTTGAGTGCGAACAAGATCAACGAAACGGAATCGACCTCACTTTATACCCCTTCTCGTGTAAACGCGACAGCTGTCCCTTCGCATCCGGGAAGTAGTCTGAATCGAATTCGTAATCGCACCAGTGGAAAGCCTTCATCCAGAAACAATCGAAGTGAAACACGCCAACCGAGATATCGCGATCCTCCATCCCTTTCAAGAACTCATTTACGGTGTTCTCGTCATAGTCGGTCGTGAAAGAGGTCGACAACCACAGGTTGAATGTCCAGGGAGGTGGAAGGGCCGGACGTCCCATGATGGCCGTGTATCGTTGGAGAATTGCAGATGGCGTCGGCCCATGTACGAAGTAGATGGAGAGATTCTCGTATGGGACAGAGATGTTGATGCGTGTAGTTCCTGACAGATCGTCAGTAACAATATCTGGAAGACGTTGGAGCGACTGACTCTCGCTCTGGACCTCGAAACTAACAGCTCCGGGGCAAGCCACAAACACACCATACCCACGCGAGCTCATGAAGAACGGCACATTCTTATACGTCAATTCTGATGAAGTGCCTCCGTCTTCGTTCCACATTTCAATACCCTGTCGCGATAATTAGTGTCGAGAATAAGCTTGAAGCAAGAGACTGTGAACCTGTCCGTTCTTGACAAAGTTTCCGAAGCGTTCACCTAAGCCATAGATTTTCTCTCCAACAGAGAGCTGAAACTGCATGGTCATCCACTTGGTGCCCTTGTCAGGATCAACGAGGTTCGAATTCGGGTGCTCGAGGTTGGTGTCGCACTTGGCGTATCCAACAGATCGCCATCCGAGAGATGTGAGGAGATAGCTGTCGGTGCTTGTGATACTAGTGGGATTGGCCACCCCGTGCGACCGAATGTCAAAGTTGAACTCGCCGGGTTTGGTCTCAAATTTGGCGGTCAGTGTGTTGGTCTCGAAGCTGAGTGAAGTATCGCTCTTTGTCGTCTTGATGCCATCTTCGCGGGCAGATGCCTGTGAAAGTCAATCGATATCAGTATTACTACCTCTTCATAGCAGTACTCACAACATGCTTAGGGTCGATGTCAGGGAACACCTCGTAATGAGGTCCTTGAAGAGAGGATTTCTGTGCTTTCCAGTGATATGCCTCGAGCTGAAGGACGTCAGGAAGCGGGGATGAGCATTCCATAGTGATCGTCGGCGCGTTAAGGGTGTCGCCGCGAGTATAGATCTTCTTCGTCGTCTGTAGGTGGTCAGTCTCCTCTGGATGCCCAATAGTGAGGGCTACATACTGCAACACATCGAATGCGATCTTCCAGGGCCTCAGACTTGACGATCTCGGTCGCCCAGCTGATCGCGACCCCGGGGGCATTGTGCCACATTCCCCTCGAGAACTTGACCATGGCGGTATTGGTGAAGCTGGGGAAGCTTGGGGTCGGCCGATGAGAACGTGTTTGGAGTTGATAATGTGTAACGGACCGTGCTATGCTTTAGGGGAATAAACGGGCCGGAGCTGGCATCGCATGATTTGTATGAAGCCTTTCGGAAATTGGGGGTGCATCTCAGCAGCAAGCTGACGTTGAATCCCGTACACAGTGAGCCGCAGAGAGAGACGTGCAGCTGGCAGACGGGACGAACATGGTGGTCGGAATGAAAAGCTGTGAATGCACAACAAAACACAACAACGCGCTCGGAATTGCGCCACGTGTCCGATCAAGTTCGATCACTTGAGCGCCAGGAAAGTCGAAACCCGTCTCCTTCTCTCCATACCACGACCTGCAGTTACGTAGGGTTGGGAATCAGGGCCTCTTAGACACCTCCGACTCGGAGGGGCTGTGCACTTTCAATGGGCCCAATGGATGTCGATATCAGCACTGAGCCCGCTTCGCCTCTTGCTTCCCGACCACGTCCATGTCCGATTCAGAAAACACCCCCGAGAGAGCCGTGAACGGCGAGACGTCTGGTGTTGCGGAAGTCCGCACTATCTCCAGCCCAAGGAGCATCGAGAAACGCAGTAAGTGTACCGGATTATCTTATCGCTTGATTACTAGTTGTGACGCGTCCTTCTTGGCAGAGGTAGCATGCATCACCGAACACCAGAAAGTGTTCAACAAGGTCCCAAATGCCGAATGGTCCTTTGCGAAGCTATTTGGTGACATGGAACACGTCGCGGCCGCAGAGCTTGTAATTCCTGTCGGCTACCGCAAGCCCGCGAGGAACACGAGGGAGAACATCTTTGTATGTTCCACGTATAGTCCTCGAACCATGATCAAGTACTCATCCTGCTGCTGTGCGCCACAGGTATTTTACGTGATTCGTGGTGTCCTTCGGGTCACAATACACCAAACGGAAATGGTTCTCACCGAAGGTTCTTCTTTCATGGTTCCTCAAGGTAAGTCGGCGCGGCACGTTTGTGAGCAGTATTCATAACTGAGTGTTACGGGCACTTGTAGAAAACGAATACTTTGTTGAGAACATTGGAGAACTGGAGGCGAGACTTTTCTTTACTCAAGCACGGTTTGAGTTACCAATGAGCTCGACTGTGTCCATGATATGAATCAGACAGAGGCAGCAATGCTGCACAGGTAGATGTATCTTGTACTTAATAGTGAACAATGTATGCTTTATCGTCGCAGAAGAATCATACCAGCCTAGTCGCTCTGCTGCTCAAGCCACGACCTAGCTTGACCCAAGGAAACGATCTTCGTTTGCTCTTGACTTGACATACCTCAAAACAGGCGGTGTCAAGTGAATCCTTGGAGAATAAGTACTGACTTTGGGGAGAAGTTTTGATGGCATCGGACTTAGGCGGAGATGGCGACCTCTTCCTCCGACCTTGTTTGTAAATTGTCAGTCGCCCTCTCAGCGCCCTGTTCCCCGCTCACCCCGCCCATAGATGTCATCGACAACTAGCGAAATATACGTGCCCTTCGTGCAATGCGCCCTACTGCTCCCTCAGCTGCTTCCGCAGTGCTGCTCACGATGAATGCTCCGAGGGATTCTACAGAAAGGAAATCGCGACGGATGGAGCATCGGCAAAGACAGAGGAGAGACTCAAGATGATGGAAATGTTGAAGAGACTTGAGGAGGCACCCGACGATTTCAACGACGACGACGACGATGAAGACGACGAGGACGACGATAGGTTCGCCGGCGTCGACCTGGACGATCCCGACGCCGTTTGGGAACGGCTAAGCCCAGAGGAACGTGCGAAGTTTCTCGCATCACCCTTTGCTGCTCTCAGCGTGAAGCCATGGTGGGAGGACAGTGATGCCGACGCTCGGCCGCCGCTGCCAGACATACCCGCCTCCCTCAACCCGAATCCGACGCCAGGAATCATGTACAACCTCTGCGCCATCGGGCTCTCTTACGCATATGCATGCCGCCACCTTGCCATCCCGCATCTTGCCGGCAGCGACGAGGCATCGACTCTGCTTGCTGGTCTCCTTCCGTTCCTCGTCGATCCCAGTTCCACCCTCGTCTTTGCCTCTCTGGAAGATGTCATCACCTCACTTGCATCCAAGGACGTTCCGGCGACCTCTCTTCTCGCTGATGCAGTCGCACTGCTTCGTCCGCGGGTCGTCACCGAGGAGGGCACGCACCCGCACGACCTGGCTCTCCGTGTTATCAGCGACATCCACGGCGCTTTTGTGCACAAGGCCAAGGTCCAACGCAAGCTAGTGTGGTATGCGGCCTGTGTACGCATGTGTGTAGGACGGCAGAGCATGCTCGGCCGAATCGCGGAGCAAATGGCTGTGCGACAGCGGGAGGAAGCGACAGCAGTCGAGCACCTGCAGGACTCGGCGTCAAAATTACACATCCTATAATACGCGGAAGTCGCGACAGGCGTGTGGGTCCTTCCCCTGAGGCCTTTTCGCTTTCCTGAGGCTTTTTCGCTCTCGAACTCGGGCCCCTCTGGCCGTTGTCGAAACTTTCCACTGACGATGGGCAGCGCCAGGGGAAAGGATGCGGCCAATCCTGCTGAACCGCCAATCATTCACTGCGTCATAGCTACAGATGCTTATTGGAGTCCCAGAAGATACCGGTGCTTGACGGTGGGGATTGCGTATGACGTCGTAGATTCTCGTCGAGCTTTCGTTCGGGACCACCGCTGCAGCGTCGAGTTAATGGTCAGTCACCTCGTCACGTCCAATCCAGATCCTTGTTGAACACCGAGCACAGCAGTGTACGAGTGTAAATCTGTAGATGATTGGCTTTTGGCGGTTGATGACCGATCTGCACTTGGCCTTCCCTCAAATGTGTCGCGCAATTCCTTAAGCGTGACGCGCAGCGTGGGAGATGCAACCTTCCCTGTATAGATGAAGCCGCGCAGACTTGACAGCTCTGTATTCAATTCTGCCACCCAATGGTGAATGGTCGGTCATCCACGAATGACACCGTGATTGTTGGTCAGGTCGCTCCGACTCTATAAATTAAAGAACAGCACGATGGGGAACTGTTACATAAAATCTTAGGGTGAGGCTTCTGCTCATGGCCATAGAGAGGCTCGTGCTGATGTTGCTCGATAAGTCCACGCCCCGACTTTGGAGGAGATGAGGTGCAACCTTATAACTACTGCTGTGGATACGGGTCTGAACAATGGATTTCGATAGGCAGCGCAAGACGAGAGACGCCCACGTACTTTGCCAAGTATGCGTCATGGCCATGGTGCATTTGTTTCCACGCCTCTCAAGTGACACAGGCATGAGGTCATCCGCTCCCCGCCAGTCCCCGCCAATATAAACCTGGATGCCCTTCTTTCTCACCCATTAACCACCATGTCCTCCATTCTCCGTCGCACGATATTCCCGACCGCGCTGCGCACAGGCCGCCACGCGCTCTCCCGCCCACAGTTCGCGACGCCCGTGCTGCTGCACTCGCGCTATGTCGCGAGCACCGTCTCCAACCGCCCGGCCAGCCAGACCTTCGAGCATGCCGCGACCAACTTGAAGGAAGAGGCGGGCAACGCTGCCGCTGACCTCGCCAAAACCATTGCAGGCGGCAACATGACCAGCGACTCTGTGTCGGATACCACCAGTTTCGTGCGTTGTTCGCTTGTCTGCCTTGGCCTGTCCACTGACGCGTGTTCCCACACAGCTTGACATCACCCGCTCTATTGCGAAGAACGTCCCGAAGCCTGTCATGGTCTTTGGTCTCGCAGGTTCGTACCACAATCAAGTGCTCTGTATTGTCGGATTTTGATGCGTACTGCTAGGCGGTCTCCCCTACGTCGGTGCCTCCGCTACCACCGTCTATCTCGCCCATCAAGCCGGTGTAGCAGCCTCCGGAGTCCCCACGAACATCGATCCTGGCGTCGCAACAACGCTTCTGGATCAAGCTCTCAGCATTCAAGTGACATATGGTGCCGTGATGCTGTCATTTTTGGGTCAGCTGGTCGTCTCTTCCGAAACCTTCAAGTCTAATCGTGTGATTAGGCGCGTTACATTGGGGCATGGAATTTGCTGGCTACGGCGGGAACAAGGGTTATGCGCGTTTGGCTCTGGGTGCCGCGCCTGTCCTTTTCGCTTGGCCGACCCTCGCCCTTCAACCGATGACTGCTCTTGCATTCCAGTGGGCCGGCTTCACAGGACTATGGTGGGCCGACGCCAAGGCGACCAGTAACGGCTGGAGTGCGTTCTCATCCTCTACGTGATATAGCCTCCTGACAGCGTAATTTCTAGCCCCATCGTGGTACTCGCAATACCGATTCTATTTGTCCATCCTCGTTGGCTCTTGGTAAGTTCTGTCGCGCCATGTCGGCTCTGCTTGACCGTGTCTCCAGTATCATTGGCTCCCTTGCCGGCACATCTTATTATGGCCCAGTAGCGGGTCACGGCTTCCTGTCTCACGACCTAGCTCTTATTCGGGAGCAGCGCAAAGAGTTGATTCCGGATAACGACCAGAAAGTGAAGGGAAATATCGAGGCTTACCCCGAGACCTCTTTTGTTGGCCAGCCCGGATTCATCACCATCAAGAAGAAGGAGACGAAGCCTGAATCATCAGGTGAAGGTGAAGCAAAGGAGGAGAAGTAGACTCTTTCGCAAAATGCAATCGAGAATGGACGATAAGTCGAGAAGCAGCTGTACATGTATGTCATCTGTATAACCACCAACCAATGTAGCAACAAATGTTAAGACTTTCCGTGTACGCATCGACGAAGCATCCATTGCTGACAAGGTCCAAATCGCAGGCTGCCAGTAGGGACCTCAATTCCTCCTCTCAACCACTTCAGAATGCAAGAAGTTCTCGATGTCGCCGTGGCGTACACGGTTCCCTCGCGGCCGCGTCCTCCAAGGCACCGTGGAAGCAGCTTTCGTGTGGCGAATTGAACCTTCCCCCACCTGGTGGCTTCCCAATTATCCGCACGAGCGATACATAAGAAGTAAGAAGTGCAACCAGACATGGCGGAACTATTAATCGTCCTCAATGAAGTTCCTTCCACCGACAGCGTTCTCGTTCCCACCTGGTGAATTCACGTCTTTGGTTCTCGTCCTCTCACTGAGGAGTGCAGGTGACTAGCACGGCCGGGTCCAACGCGCCTCAGGCTTGGGGAGGTGCGTTTGGTATGTCGTTGCTCGAGTCTCGCAGGGTACTGGACATGAACTAGTCAATTTGGTTTCATGTTAGGCAGGACCGTGCTCCTTCACCGGGTCTTGAGCTGCGCTGCTGACTTGACGTTCCAGTCACGGTGGTTTTATGGCAGAAGGGCTTCGTGTCGGATGGAATTAGCCTATACAAAAGCCACAGGTCCAAGAGCTATCTATCCAGAACGAAGAAGCTTTCGCGCCGAGGCACGTACTCCTGAAGGATTGGAAAAAGAACCGTCACCGGGGTGGTTGACTCCATTCCAAAAATGCAGACATGCTCTATCTGACTACCAGCGTAGAATACGACCGGTCAAGCTGCTTCGCGGCAGACGCGTGTTTGGCCATGCCGTCTTTCCCTGTTCCTCGTGCATGCCTGTCGGAACGAAGAGAGTCCCGGCACTTTTGTCGAAGCGCACACGGAACTTCGAAACAACGGTAAGTCGGAGTTGGTGAGAAGGGGAAGACATGACGCCACAATAGACTGCTGTACACTTTCGCGGCAATCCAGATCGCTTCATCCTTGCAACGGACATACACTCCAGAGGCGGTCTAGCAACACTGACTGCTGGCAGTTGTGAGAGAGTGGGATCTCAGTCGCACACACCTGCCAGTCGAGTGACCTAGAGGCTCTTATCTGGGCCACACTATGCCACACTGTACCTGGCTAGTGAAGTAGCGGTCAGGAACTGTGACAAATGATACGCCAATGCCTAAATGCAATATCCTTCGGGCGGTGGCCAGTGGGATGTTCTGTTGGTGGTGAGAACTTCGCGCGGCGGAGTATTCAGCATGTAAAACTGATACCAGGTTCGTGCGGGCGTGACGCGCGAAAGGCCCATTGGGAGAAGAAGCGGCCATGACTCCAATTGTCGATCCGGAAAACCTCCAGTGGCAGTCGGACACAACGTTCGTGCAGCAATCTCCATGTGACGACTTCTTTGTGGTTTGTGTGTACCCTCTTTCTCTCCCCTGCAACCTTAGTACCGTCATATGATACAGTGGTTTGAGGGCGCCTGCAATGGGATGAATATAGATGCAAGTGAAAGTGAAACGAAACCGGTCTGAACGAACTTTCGGTGACAGATACGGTAAGGAACGCGTCAAAGCCTATGACAATGAGACTAGTACCGCACTATGTTGCACGCTCTGCAAGCACGCCACCGTAGATCAAGATAGACCTGATTACGAGCACAAGCGCGTGGTGGTATCTGCTGTTTCAGCGGGTAATGGAAAGTATTGCGCATCCTCTCACAGATTTGTCCTTCTGAGGCAGGCGGCAAGGCATATGCGAATCAGCATATCCACAGGTGACCCAGAGGCAGCGAGAAGCTTTACAAACGATTGCCGGTAGTAATAAGTAGGTAGGTGACGGCACAAGTTCCATTGAAGAAGAGAGAAGGTCACGACGAGATCCCGGCGAAGAAACTTGACCAGAGGTTGTCCAACAGTCACGTATATAGACGTGGGGATTACCAGATTTTGACTCTTCACAGGTCAGCACTACCCGGTGGGACCGTGACGATGAGTTTCAAGTTGTCTCCGCCAGTGTACCGAAGATGGAAGATGGCCATTGCGGCGGAGGAACCTTTTGCGGTACCGAAAGGTGCGGCATCACTGGCCTTTGAGCGATACTAGCGTAAGATTGGAAGAGAAGAAACCGTATGCGAGCAACGGCCCACTTGAAATGAGATCATACTGATGGACAGTGGCGCGACTTGAGAATTTTCGCTCAGACCCAGCTCTGTGAGAGAGAAAGCTTCGCTCGCTCGTAGTTCTGAAGCGGACAGGTCCCGAGACTTCAAGCATCGGCAGGTACCTAAATGTCATTCGTCCTATCAAGCTAGCAGGAGCACCTAAGAAGTGAAATGAAGTCAACAAAGTTGCATTTAGCCTGCAACTTGCAGGTTATCGAGATATACAGAGGATCGTGGGCCTTTTGAGATATAGATCCCAGAAGGTATATCGTTATCAGTGTACTTGACCTCCCTTGGTTGTCTGCGGACAGATAGCGCGACCATTAAATCCGAAAACGCTAGAGTTAACGCCTTGGAGGGCGTGAAGACAGCTGGTAGATCCAAGCAGCATCAGCGACAGGAACGCGCGGGGAGCTGAGATTTTGATTGCCACGGTGGAGAATACGAACAAGAAGTTCGCTGGAGAACATAACTCCAAGGAAGCCGGGAACCCATTGAGATCGGCAAACAAAATTGACAAGTCACATGCTACGGCTTTGTCCCGAAATGGCAGACTGGATCCGTTGACCTCTTTCCGCATCCAACAAGGCAACATATGAGTGACATGTCCGGTGCAGATCAGCCAGGCGTTAAGTCCAGCGACTCCGCGGAGACAGCTTTTGCTACGGAACACCGTTGTTACACCGCTTTTTCCCGAGGCAGGCTCATCGTTTGCTGATGACATCTCGCCTTGCCCGGGCGCAATGATGTATGCGCTTTCTATATGAGCCTTTAGCATATAAGAGGCGCGGTCCCCCTGCCAGGTCCTCCTCATCTTCCAACCTCCCCAATCATTGACATGCCTGCCCATCTCCCAAAAGTTCGCGTCGCTGGTCAGTCTCCACTCTCGTACTGTCTCTCCGTAGCTGACCGTATCGTAGCCTGCAATGTCGCACCCGTCTTTCTAGACACCCCAAAGACCGTAAAAAAGGTCATCTCCCTCATTGCGGAGGCCGCAGCGAATAAGGCGGAGTAAGCGACTCACTTACTTCGTGTCCGACTGTTCTAACACCGACCCACTAGCCTTGTCGTCTTTCCCGAAACTTTCATACCCGCATTTCCTGTCTGGTCCGCTCTTGCCTCTCCCATTGAAAACCACGATCTGTTCTGCAAGCTTGCGGAACAAGCCATATACGTCGATGGTCCAGAAATCGACTTGATCCGGGAAGCTTGCCGCAGACATAACATCTTCGCCAACGTTGGCTTCAACGAGCGATCACGCGCTAGCTTGGGCTGTTTATGGAACGCTTCTGTTCTCATCGGCGATGACGGCTCCTTGTTGAATCACCACAGGAAACTTGTCCCCACATTCTACGAGAAGCTCACATGGGCCCCAGGCGATGGTGCAGGCCTGCAGGTCACAGAGACCCGGCGGCTTGGACGCATTGGCGGATTGATTTGTGGCGAAAACGGGAACTCCCTAGCGCGATACGCCTTAATGGCCCAAGGTGAACAGCTCCATGTGTCGCGTAAGTCCCTCTTGGCTGTTACAAGATTAGTGCGTGTATGAACGTGATGTACAGAATGGCCGCCACTATTCCCGACCCGAAAGCCAGAAGACTCTGGCAACTTCGATCTCGTGGCCGCCACCCGCATACGCGTCGCTGCGCACTGCTTCGAGGGCAAGTGCTTCGGCATCATCTGCTCAAGTTTCATGGACAAAGACATGCGGGACTTCCTCGTCGAGCGCGACCCCCGCTGTGCTGACATCCTGGATCATGTCCAGCTTGGCGCGTCACTGTTCATTGACCCGATGGGCAACCAAATCGGCGAAGAGGTTCGGGGGAAAGAGGGTATCGCGTACTGCGATATGGATCTGGCCCGATGCATAGAGCCTAAACAGTTCCACGACTTTGTCGGTGGCTACCAACGGTTCGATGTGTTCAAGGTTGAGATCAACCGCGATCGTCTCGAGCCTGTCACTTGGACCTCGAGGAAAAGCGGGAGCTCTACGCCGAACTATCAGGAACTATAGTTGCAATTTTGCCCATCCTCATCCTTCTCGGGTTTTCTACCCATGCCGAAGCTTCCCATGATACCATACTTATACTCAGACCAGGACTTGCCAACCAACAGGTTGGAAAAGGTAGACCGTCGACGTTATGCAGTGACCATATATATTGTACTATCTTACTCACAAAGTGAACAATCACACGAATCTCATTCTACCTTCAACACCATCAGACTCCTGCCATGAGACCGCGCTAGTGCCGCTATATTCACTTACTTCCGAACAGTAAGAGTCGGTTCTAATACACGAAAGTTTTTTCACATCACCACCGCAATGCAGAGCGGCGCCCAATCGCAGCTCCGCTGAAGTATGTCAAGATTTGTGGCGGCTGACTTGCATTACCGCAACGGTCCGGGTCAGAATTGCCTTCTTCATCGTCATTCCTCGTACGCAATTATAGCACAGTGTACCGTGCCACGGACATCGTGGGAGGCCTGTATCCTGACGGATCCGTGCGGGTTCACTGACTCTGAGACTCTCACAATTTCGAAGAGTCGGGCGGCACCTAATACAACAAGGTACGCCCACCTTCACATCACGGCCACGGTAACCCACCGAGTCAATCCACTTGCAGGCATAGAAACACATTGGGTGACGTTGAGTCGTCCCTGGCGCGCTACCGGTCCAGCACATATTCAGCGTCTTTGGGGGGAAACGGTGGATAGTCTGAACGACGGATAATCATACAAGGAAGGGTCCATGCGTTACAAGGAAGAGTCCATGCGTTTGAGGATGTGTACTCGGAGGTCGTTCTAGATGGCCGGAGGACACCTGCGGCGACTTGAGCTACAGCGAGCGACCGCGCTCAAGTATGTTGACCGTAAGATACCTGTCGCGTCATTCACAATCACGGGCGGCGTTGGGATTCGCTTCAGGCTCTGAGTTTCAAGGTATGTGCTCCCTCTATCATTGCCGTAGTGTTAGCTCATCATGACCGACCCAAATAGCGACAGCAAAACAGACTTGGGCGTTCTCAGTACTGTGTCAGTGCGTGCACAAGTGACCGCCACTGACATCGGGCGCATTCCGGAAGGAAGTTATGACGATGAGTGATAGCAGAGGTGGAAGAGCCTACGTTGGCCCCCTGATCTATTCCAACCATTGAGTATCGTGTCCTCCCTTTGTCCGTGGACCGCTGAAATCTGGATATCACAGGTCCGGCGAGGGTGAGTACCCGCCTGTGCGTGCCAGGTTTGATTGGATCTTATCTTATCGTGATAAGTCTTATCTCATCATCAAATTGGGCCATTGTTTGGCCCAATTTGAATGTTGCCTCTGGCATCCTCCCACTCACTTGACCAGACCGTCTGACCGCTGCTGGACGCGACGTTCCGCGCTCACTGACCCCGACTGGGAGCGCATACATATATAGTGTGCCGGACATCCCCACCTTCCCCCATTGCCCGGATCACCCAGCGTCCGTCCGCGTGATGGAATCCGAGGAGCAGAGGCAGCCTCGTCATAGGACATCGTCCTATTTCTCCGCGGCCTCGCGCCAATCCTCAGCTCATGAAAGATCCAGAGGACATTCTGCGAGTGGCGAAAACAGCGCTGACGTGCTGTTCAGACTTGTATCACCCCATTGACGTGGAAATCGAAAGACGCGGTCATTCATAAACGTATGATGAGGCGACTTTCTATCCCCTCGTCCCCCGACGATGTCGAACCATCTTCCAAAATTGCGTGTTGCAGGTATGCCATCAACACTCAGCTATGACGAGACATCTCATTCATATCAATGTTTTAGCGTGCAACGTTGCACCCGTCTTCCTTGATACGCCAAAGACCGTGCAAAAAGTCCTGTCTCTCATTGCTGAGGCAGCAGCACACCGAGCAGAGTAATTAATCTCATCGCTCCATTAGTCCAATTCCTCTCTGACGCCAGAGTCAGTCTTGTCGTATTTCCCGAAAGCTTCATACCAGCGTTCCCCATCTGGTCGGCAGTTGCATCTCCTCTCGTGAACCACGACCTCTTCTGCAAGCTTGCCGAGCAGGCCATATACGCTAATGGGCCTGAAATCGACCTCATTCGCGCCGCATGTCGGGCACACAATGTCTTTGCCTCCATCGGGTTCAGCGAGCGATCACACGCTAACGTTGGCTGTATCTGGAACGCGTCTGTTCTCATTGGCGATGATGGAACCATCCTGAATCACCATCGGAAGCTGGTTCCTACATTCTACGAGAAGCTCACCTGGTTGCCAGGGGATGGGGCGGGATTGAAGGTCACCAAGACGAAGAGACTCGGAAGAATTGGGGGCTTGATTTCCGGCGAGAATGGGAACTCGCTTGCTCGCTATGCGCTCATGGCGCAAGGAGAACAAGTTCATATGTCTCGTATGGTCCCTCTCTCACTTCATCTGCTGCTGGGAACTTACCAGGACCTTGCAGTCTGGCCACCCATATCTCCTTCGCGTCATTTTGACGCGTCAAGGGATGGGGAAAACCTCGATCATGCCCGTGTCGCGGTTCATTGCATGGAGGCCAGATGTTTCGCCGTCATCTGCTCTGGCTTCCTGGACCAGGATGTCATTGATTTCCTCGCTGCACGGGATCCCGGCAGCGCCGACATTCTGGCGAAGGCAGATGTTGGCGCGTCTCTCTTCATCGATCCCATGGGAAATCGAATTGGGGACGAGGTCAGAGGTCGAGAGGGCATCGCGTATTGCGATATGGATCTGGAACGTTGTGTGGAGTCGCAGCAGATGCACGACTTTGTGGGCGTGTCACAGCGGCTGGATGTATTCAAGGTCGGTGTTAATCGCGAACGACACGAGCCAGTTGCGTGGGCTCAGAAAACGACGAAAGCAATCGATTACTGTGATCACAGCCGTGTTTCACTGGTTGGCCGTGACCCCGCTTATTCCATCTCGGTTCTTCGAGAGAGCTGTAGCTTCGTTTCTTCGGCCTGTCCAAGAAGCTAGTGTACCATTACATCTTGCCTTCTACTATTATCGATGGGCTCGCATCAATATGAACACGTCAACGAGAGGAACGTTTTCGAAGCTGGTGACAGTGAAAGAGGGCCGAGCATGGACATGAGACTGTTCGCTGTGCATCCGCCGCAGACCTTTGAAAGAACAATTGAATCGGATCGCGACGTCGACTCGCATCTTCAATAATTGTACTCTGGCTCGAATGGCACATAGCGACGAGTGTCATCTCTAAAAACAGCATATCCTCCACACGGGCTATAATTAGCGCACAATGATATAATTGCCTGACGTCCCATCGAAAGGCAACTTGACTAGCGACCACGTTGAAGCACGGATCCCTGAACAACTCATTTTATAGTCTTTCGCAATGTCGACCAGCCAAGAAAACTCGAGGCCCGGAACGCCGCGCTTTAAAGACCTGGTGCGTTCTGCCTCTCGACTGCACCGACAGCCATGCACATCCATCTGCCCCGCAATTCGTCCTTCTCTCATGCTATGCAACAGGTGCGCGACGTGATCAAGCACTACAAGCACGAAAAGGAGTCGGAGGCCCACCAAGTAAGCTCTTGATCGAGTGGATCTTGACCAAGCTTACATTCAACCTTATAGATCTTCCGTTCTTCTGCGGGCCACAAGCCCAAGGGCGTCCTTCCTCAGACGATCAACCCTGTACTGAAATGTTTCTTTTGCTGGGGTAATGCTCTTATTCCTTCCTAGGATGAAGAAACCGTCCCGGGAATTGAACACCCCGGCAGTACGGGAGTGATCTACTGCTCCGATCGTGCCATGGCGAATGGCTTTAGTTACGCCGACTCCCATGCTTGGGCAAACCTCGGTCAAGGCGCGCCCGAAGTCGGCGAGATTCCTAATGCCGCTCCCCGCATCTCATCGATTCCTGTCCCCACTGACTCGCTGGAGTATGCCCCTACCACGGGCGTGAAAGGTGATGTGATTGTGATTGTGATGGTGGCAGCCATCATCTGACGCGTTTTTGGCACAGCCCTTCGCGAGGCGGTGGCCAACTTGTACAACGACACGTACCGAAAGGGAAAGAACAGTCAGTACACGTACGAGAACGTGTGTATCGTACCTGGAGGACGCGCGGGGCTTTCCCGTGTCGCAGCTGTCATTGGAGACGTGTATACTGTGAGTGATGCGCCCTGACGCGCCGTCAAGTCTGTTGACCGACGTCCATGTGAAAAGTCTTACCAAATCCCGGACTACACCGCATATGATCAAGTCCTCAGTGCGTTCAAGCGACTTGTACCCGTTCCCACCGCGTATGTGTATCATGCATCTTTGTGAGACGACCGTCTAACATGATCCCCCAGACTCGACGCAAGTGTAAGAAATCCTTCAACGCTGCACTCCAGGTCTTCTTACCATTGGCTTTCAGAGCAAATACAAGTTAGATATCGAGCAGACGAAGGTTTATATCAAGGCTCCGAGTATTTGATCTGTCTTTGATGCTCGTCACAGAAAGATATCCGTACCCAAGGATTGGCCGTCATTCTCGCATCCAACCCAAGGAACCCCACAGGCCAGGTTATCAGGTCCGTGAGCTCGGCTTACGTTCCTAAATTTGCCTCTCACAAATATACAGAGGTAACGATCTTAAGGAGCTGGTCAGCCTAGGACGCGAGGGAACCACGGTCATCCTTGACGAGGTATTATCGCCCCCACAACGCTTTGGCAGCTCAAATCTCTTACGCTGAACTGAAGTTCTACTCGTGGTATATCTACCCCGAACACGAGAGGGACTATGGACGATCCATCTCGTCCGCCGAGTATATTCAAGATGTCAACGAAGTGGGTGCATGCTCATGATGGTTTCTTGTGATACTAACGGCGCCGTTGCTTAGGATTCCATTGTCATTGTTGATGGACTCACCAAGGTGAAGCTATAGCTAGAGGCTGAGCAAGTAAATGAACCCCTCGCTGTAGAACTGGCGTCTCCCCGGATGGCGTGTATGCTGGGTTCTAGGCCCCAAGAACTTGATCACTGCTCTCTCTCAGTCGGGTGCGATAGACAGCACATACCTTATACTTCCAACAATTGATATCGTTCCTCAGGTTCCTTCTTGGATGGAGGCGCTAACCACCCGTATGCATGGTCGTGTCGTGTCGATACATCTGGTTGACCTATTGACAGATTGCAGCTCGCTGCGCTACCTCTTCTTGACCCAACGTTCGTCCGTTCGGAAAAGGTCTTGTTCAGATCTCCCTAAGTTCGTATACCTTCCCTCAACAAGTTCCTTCAGATTGCGCTTCAGAAACACTTCAAGATGAAGAGGGATCACGTCCTTGCCCGACTCCACGAGCTGCGCTTGGATGTCGAGATCCCACCGACGAGCACGTTCTACATCTGGTTGAACCTCGAGAAACTCCCGGAGCCGCTCAACAACGGATTGGTGCGTGCTAGCTGCCATTTGGATGAGTCCCGACTCATAGCGCTACAGACCTTCTTCGAGGAGCTTCTCAAGGAGAAGACCATCGTCATTCCTGGTATCTTCTTCGATATCAACCCTGCCCACCGCCGCAACCTCTTCCATTCGCCTTGCAACTCATTCATTCGCATCTCATTCGGTCCTCCTCTCGCGGATCTGGACAAAGGTGAGCCAGCTCTGGCGGTGGGTGACTAGACACATGTTGATCGGTCGCTTACAGGTCTTGATGCCATCGGTCGCGTTCTCAAGAAGGCAAAGAAGGAGGGAATGGGTGGCTTTGGGCACAGGTACGTCTTCCTCTCCACTGCTTGTCGCCACTCGCGAGCTTACGATGTTTTGATCAGCTACAAGAAGAGTGTCGACGGAGACGCAGACCCTCTCGAATCGCCCACTGTTGCCTGAGCACGTCGTGAATTGGAAGAAGGGATTTCACTTCAGGGTATGTGTAATGAGGCTAGGATACACGGTCATGCGAATTTGTATAGATATAAGTAAATGTACAGCAAGGAATTGAGATTTGGTTCATATTGATTGTCGACCGTCGTGGCCGCTGCTCTGGACGACGTTGGTGAAGGGGACTGATCCATCGTGCAAGAACGACGCGTCATCTGCAAGAAGAAGGTCAGGATGGTCGGGTCGTTTGTGGTTCACCACAATTCAATAGGATCGCTGCAGAACACAGTTTTTCGTGACATGGTACTCACAATAGGTCGAGAAAGTGACTTGAGGTGTTTGTTTGGTCAATCCGCCCTCCATGCCGGTTAGCCGAATGCTGTTTGGTCAGTCACTTCGTCCATACTTTTGAGGTGACCTTCGACTTGCACCAACAAAAGGCCTTCGTATCGTCAACTGTTAGGGAAATGTATGTTAGGTTTCTCTGTTTGGGACTGACATGGTTAGAGAGAGGAAGTTCTCAGGTCTGCACGGACGATTTTCCAAATCCGCTCAACAAAGGAAGTCATTTCTCATTTATTTACCACCAGCGTGATATCTATGTCTGACGACACTCCTTTCGAGAGCGGGCCAGTCCCTCGTACTCTCAGACACTATACAATTCGACAATTCCTCCGCATTCACTGCTGGGTCAGACCTCGTTCTTGGATAGAGAGGCACACCATATTACTTCAAATGTTGTGGTAGTAAGTGTTCTGTGTCAATATGTTACCTATGCAAGACTGATCCCAATACGAAGTGATGTCAATCGGTTGGAGATCGCACGATACATACTGTGGCCTGTTCCATTCAAATGGAAGTTACAGCCTTTCCTCAACCCTGTCGATTTCCTCCTGGCCAATCCTGGCATAGTCGCAGCGTGCAAGAGAGATTTGCGGATCCATACGCTTCGCTGGACATATCTCTTCATGTGGCGGGATAATCCTCTCTACTCGTTATACCGCATCTACGACAGCATCGTAGACTTGGACTCGGACGAGCTTGTCATGGAGACGCAGTACTGGTTTCACGAGCACCCAACGTGGCGCCTCGTGGATATTCCAGATCCCCAGGATCCGGACCCTCGACGCTACGCGATCCTCGCGTCGATTGCGGAAACGCTCGTCGTTTCCTTTAACTACAAGATCAGGTTGGGCTTGCGCCGCGGAATCACGCATATGGACCCATTCAGGATCGGGGATTTCCAAGGAGATCCAAACCCTCCCTTGGAAAAGTTTCCACCGTGGACGAGTAAAATTGGGCCTCTGCCGGAGGTGTTGTCCCTTTCTGAAGGCACAATACCAACTCCAGAGCAGAGCGCGCGCATCCTAGCCAGAGGACACGATAGGTTTTGGGTGAGGAATATCATAGCCCACACTCGGGATTTTGAAAACATTTGATTTCATCGTATCTACTTGCTAGGAGTCAGCAATAGCTAAGTTGCCATAAATCTTTGCGTATTCGCCATTCGCGAACTCGACCTCCCTCTTTCCCATCCGATACCCATAGTAATACCACCTCAACATGTCTGATCTTCTCAACTGAACAGCTCGAGGACCAATCATCGTGTGGAGGATATGCACCATGTCCGATACGTCCTTGGTCATATTGTCGGAAATCACACCATCGCGTACTTTGTCGTACGCCCGCTGAATTTTCCCCACAATCTGGTATTTCCAGTCGGCAGCGTATACTCGGAAGTGCTTCGAGTCGTATAAGATTACGTGCTGTCGCTCCGAGTTGGCCACAAGGTGCTCGCATCCTTCGCAGTTCAGCACGTACGCCACCATTTCTGCATTGATCCAATCCGCGGGCCAGCCGGGTCCTTGGTTTTGGTAGACTGCCCGCCCGCCCTCTAGAACAACGCGAAGGGTTTCTTCGTCGCTTGAGAAGATGTCTACGTCGCGGGTCTTCTTGCGGTTACGAAGATAAAGCACAGAACATGCGCCGCCTGAGCAGATAACGGTGAACTTTCGATTCGGATAGTGAGCTCCCAGGTAGGCCGTGATTCCGGTGAAGCCTGATCAACAAATCAGCACAAGCAGAAGTAATCAAGGCCAAGACGTAATCACCTTTCATGATATCGGTGGCGGTGAGTTCGCGGGGGCCATTTGATCGACTGGTAGCAGAGGTGATCCTCTTGAAAGTAAGCATATCTATGATGTTCTCAGAGGCTATAGCACTCACGGAGATTATCTTTCATTCTTTATACAGTGGAGGAGAGTGGCGAAAGGCTCAAAGGAAAGAGCAATGACAAGACAAAGACCAATGCAAAAGCTAGAAGGTTTGGGCAGGTCAAAGGGCATGGTAACCAAAAGAGACCAAGTATGCTCAATAAGGGTTGTGCGTGAATGGGACGCTTTGTTCGTTCAAGCTAAACTCGTGGCACATTTGGCGCCCTATTGTCGCGAACTCGCTGATGATTCAGTCAGGCAGTGTTCCATTGAACAGACGAAGCGCTCTCACTGATGCTTTCACTCGGCTTTCAATCGTGCATGTCCGCCCTTTTCGCCCAACCCATCTGCTTTTTGCCATCCTGGATTAGTCTTGAACATCTTGAGGTCATATCCTTGTACGACGTTCAATAATCAAATCCTCAAGCTTAAGTCTAGGTCAGAGATAGACCCTGATTTCAACGTAACTCAATGGTCGTGTTTGGACTGTGCACATTGCTAAGTGGTAGTTACATCGTTCTGGTAGAACACCATTCATGCATTGATCATTACATCGTAAGAGAAAACGGTGACTATTCAGCCCAAGACGCCCATGGGAAGAGTGAAGAGAGGTCGAGGCTCCAATGCCAACAGACCGCCGAACGCAATGTAGTACGCATTTGCCGCCGTGAGGACGCCGACGACGCCACCGGCCTGTGCAACGCTGTCCGAGCCCTTATCAGTCAAGGCGCTATGGCTTATATCGAAGGGAAGGACGAACTTTGCGCTACCAGTGAATTGTGCAATGCCGAGCAAGAGGAAGGTGATGGTAAGGAGGCCGAGCGTCGTGACGAGCGCCACAGTTTTGCGGATGCCAACCAGCCTTGTAAAGAATGGTGGATCACTGAAGATTCACTGGAGAAGGACGGAGGAACGACTTACAAGAACAGGATAGTGACAAAGGCAAAGATGATCAGGTAGACTCCGAGGGCGTCGCCTAGCATGTCCGGGTTCTCTGCGAACGCGTCGAGGATGCCGGTGCTTGGGATCAGGACGAGGGCGTATGACAGCCAGAAGCCGGTGTAGAACATGAACACTAGGGGACGGGAGTTCGGTGAGACGCCACAAGGTGCGAGACTAGTATATCGACGAACATGTTCCAGTGTACGTGCTGCCTCGGACCAGCTCGAAGATACCCGCGACCAACTCTCCCAGAGCCCCGAGCGAGAGCGCCAAGCCGACGACGACGTTGGGGATGGTGATGCCGCTGGCGCGGCAGTTGTAGAGCGAGATGGCGGCGCAGGAGGTCGCGAAGCAGAACAGGCCGCTGATGGGGAGAAGGTGAGTATCGCTCTGGTGGTGAGATGTGGGAAAGACCTCACAGGATGGAGCAGTCGACAGGCGGAGGAGCTGTGGTGACCGGAGGAGGCGTATGGGAAGCACCCTTCCATCGTCCGCTCTCAACATCCTCCATAGTGCTGCTTTCCATCTTTCCGTGAGACATGGTCGTGAACTAGAGGTAAGAAGATGAAGCGGGCGGACGCAGCAACCCTTTCACACACAGGACGTTCTTTATAAACCTAGACCACGTACAGAAGATCGACCCCAACAAAAATGGGTGATGGGCCTCGTGAGAGGCGGGCCTCCTTTCGGAACATATTCAATGCTGATGGTGTATGTCGCAGTTCCGCGATCACATGCGGGGAAGGGTGGTCTTGTGGCCCAACCCCGCATTGAGATCCTGACCCGTCAGGCGGGGTGGGTGCAGGGAAATCTCGCAGTGAGGCAATTTGGATGACACGAATTGCACGGCGTGCATTCTAGAGCAGGCTGGGCTGTGGGAGTCCGTTGGGACTCGGTGGGTGAAAGTGTGTCTTGATGGAGACGTGGCGCTAGGATGAATACGTAGTTGACCGCTTCTCCATTCAGTTCATAGTCCGAAGCGAGAAGGAAAGGGAAAGGCACCTGGCAGATTACGAGAAGGGAAAATACACCGTGCAAACATGACTTGGCCATCAGTTCCGTTGAGAACCAAGGAGATGAGGAAGAGAGGACATGAGACATGCCATGGATAGGACAACCGTGACGGCCGTCTGACTTCTTCGAGATAGTCAGGCCAGTGTGCCGACACACGAGCGCTTCAGCAATGAGACTGTAAACAAATCGGCACAATGAAAGGACATATCTGACTGCGCGCTTGGGAATATCCTCGAGGACTGCTCTACTATTCGATGTCATGCCATGATGTCTTAGTTGTAGGCGCTAGATGAATGCACATACCACGAGGATAAAACATCTCCATGCAGGAAGCCGGACACCGGTGGACTGGTCCTGTTGCATACATAATGTACCATTCTGTTGGGGAAGCCTAGGACCGTCAGGCGTTGCATTGAAGCGAAGTGTCGCAAAGCAGGATCGTTAGTCAGTATCAGATTTGAGATGTTTGATGTTTGTCTTATTCGAGTATAGAATATAAGTGCAGAGAACGGAAAGGACAAGGGAGGCCTGAACATGGAGATAGCACGCGTTAGACGACGGGCGGACAACGCAGAGAGACGAGACGCGTACTATTTCTGGGTCAACATGAAATTCCTCTCCCGCAGCTTTTTCTTGTTCTCCAGCCGCCGCTCGTAGCGCTCCTTCTGCCCGCCCGGTCCGTCGTCGGGAATGACTCTTGGCTCAAGCAGTGTCCATAGCCAATCCGGGTACTCGCTGTCGGGTTTTGCCAGGACGACCTCCTGGTCCTTCAAGTAGTTGAGCCCTTCAAGCACTGTGTCAGCAGCACATGATGATTTGGGTGCCGCTACGGACGAAATAAGACAAAGTTAGAGAATTGGACTAATACGAGGACTGACCAGAGCCCGGCTTTTTCTCGGCGGGGGCGGCGGCGGGCGTCGAGTATGCGCGTGCGGCTGTTCTGCATGACGGCGGGAGGCGGCGCAGTGGCCGGGTGCACGCCTGCAGAAACATTGTAGGAGAGAGAGCGAGGCAGCGGTGTCGGGTTAGGGTTCCAAAGCGGCCGAAAACTTTCCCAAAATGGCATCTGATCTCTCCTCCTTCCTCCATCAACCAGCGCCCGACGCTCTCCTCAAAAAGCCGCGCGCTGCCCGAGGCGTCGTACACAACGGCGCACCCGCCTCCCGCCGCACTCACCACCGTTAGACGGTCCTGCAGGTCGCTGCACTGCGTCAGCGGACCCGATATAATCTGATTGTTTGCAACAGTGATTATTACGCTCGACTGCTTCTTGTCCCTGCTACTGATTGACTGCTCACACTAGCATACAAATGGCATCCTCCTATCCGCCACCCGGTCCTGGCCCGTCCAACTACTATGCTCAACATTCACCGCCTCCCCATCCCGCGCCTGGCCCAATGTACCCTCCCAATGTCGCAGGACCTAGCTCTTACTCATATCCGTACGGCGGCCCCGTCATGCACACTGGCCACCACATGCAACCCCCGCCGCAGATGAACAGCCGTGGACGCGGATCGTACAGCCAGCATGCGTCAAGAGGCGCCGCACACGCGCACGCTGCATATCATGCGCCACATCCGTCGTACTCGCCGGTCTCTCCCCAGTCTCCCCATCCTATGTCGCCGATTCCAAACGCACACCCACAGTATCCACCACACAACTTTGCTCCTGCTCCTGTGTATCCCTATTCCCAGCATCCACTCTACCTTCCTCTTCATCAATGGCAGGCTCAGCAGGCGCCGCTATCACCATTACCAAAACAGCTGTCGATGCCACCTCCTTCTGTACAACCTGTACCTCAGCCTGTACCTACTGACCCCGTTACTGAAGACCCGTCAACTGTTGTTACAAATCCCACTGAGCCCCCGGCGCCTTCTCCGCCGCCGTCACCAGCTCCACGTCACGTATCGCGACCGCCGTCGCCAACACCGTCTGCTTCATCCACCACATCATCCTCCGTATCTCAGGGACGCTTCGCGGCAGTAGAATTCGTCATTTGGTCTCGGCGGCCAGACGACCCAGCAAGCGCTCCAGGCATAATATTCTCCCCGAAATCAATGCCTCCAGATTACATCGTGCGCGACGCACTCCCACTGTCTTTCCCACCTGAGCCTGAGCCTCTTCTGACAAAAGAGCACACACCAGACGATCCTGACGTCCACACACAAGAACAGGAATCGTCGTCGTCGTCTACTGTCCCTCCATCAGCGTACACACCTACCGCTTCAGGCTCTCCAGTATCCTCTCATACTTCTGTATCTATCTCTGGCTCGCCACCGAGAGAGATCAACACGGAGAAAGAGCTTCCGCCTGATATCAAAGTAGACAAGGTAGAAGAGTCCGATACTGCGACCCTTGCGCCTGCTACTGCAGAGCCTCCCGCTGTCTCGCCCCCAGCATCCACTACCACCGTCGCTGCCCGTACTTCCCCGACTGCCACGTCGTCACCACCTCAAAAGAAGTCCTGGGCGTCTCTTCTTCGTCCAGCGTCCGGTGCCCCAGCCAAGAACGCTCTTCCGACCTCAGCCGTCGTCGGCTTTTCCATACCCGCCGCGCTCCCGCCGCCTGTCTCGCCCACAAAGAAGAATGCCCTCCATGCGCTTCTCATGAGCGGAAGCAACGCGCCCGTGCCGACCGTTGTGCCACGCGGACTCGTCAATACCGGCAACATGTGCTTTGCCAACTCTGTCTTGCAGATTCTCGTCCACTGCCAGACGTTCCTCAGGCTCTTCCATGAGCTGGGCAAGTTGGGTGAGACGACGAGCGATGCGCCCTTGGTCAACGCGACCATCCAGTTCTTGAACGAGTTCGTGCTCTCGAAGCCTGGTGTTGGCGAGGAGGTGGAATTGGAGAGGGAGAGTTTCATCCCTTCTGGCATCTACGACGCGACGAAGGAGAAGAAGCGGTTTGATAACATGCGGGTGAGAACATCCTTGTCCGTGTTTGACCATTACTCACAACTGGCATGTAGGGCGGCCATCAGGAGGATGCGGAAGAGTTTCTTGGTTTTTATCTGGACACGCTTGAGGAGGAGCTTTTGGCCATGCTTGCACCGGAGGAGCAGCCTGCATCCGTGGAGGAGCGCGAAGAGGACGCGCCGCCTGTCGACGACGGCTGGCAGGAGGTCGGCAAGAAGAACAGGACCATCGTCACCCGTACCGTCAAAACCGCCGACTCGCCCATCACGAAGATTTTTGGCGGCAAAGCGCGACTCACTCTCCGCGCGCCATCGCAGAAGGACTCTGTCGTCGTGGAGGACTGGCGCTCGTTGAGGCTCGACATTCAGCCGGACCATGTCAAGACCATCGAGGATGCCGTGAAGCACATTGCGGACCCGCAGATGATCCAGAGGGGTGTGGGGATGTTGGACGCGACTCAGCAGACGCTGATAGAGGCGCTGCCGTCGATCCTCATTCTGCACATCAAGCGGTTCCACTTTGACACCACGGTCGGGGATGTGGTCAAGATCGGGAAGCAGATTATCTTTGGGCCCCAGTTGGAAATCGGGTCTGGTGAGTTTGCGATGGTGACCGTCGAGTGTTGCTCGCTAACGACTTGGTGTAGATATAATGGCCCCGTCTTCTCGCCGCCCGCAGCCGACCAAGTATAAGCTCTTTGGCGCCGTATACCATCACGGGGTCTCTGCGTCGGGCGGACACTATACCCTGGATGTCCTACACACGTCGGCTGACAAGAGGGAAGGCTGGATACGGATAGACGACGAGCTGGTGTCGGATGTGAGGCGGGAGGATGTGTTTGATGCGTTCGAACGGGACGAGTCACGGACAGCGTATTTGTTGTTCTATAGGCGTATGCGGTAGGATACCTGGAATGATGAATGCTTTCGATACTGGGTGAGGGCGTTTTCTGGAATGGTGAGTAAGTACAGCATATCAGCGTTGTGTTACCATCGATCATGGTCGCGTTGTGTACAGATGCGTACATATCCACTTCATAATCTGACAGTGGCTGCTCGAAATCTTCCTCAGCTTCATTCCATGCGGCGGGAGAAATCATCATTCAAATCTGTACGCCCTTGCGGTCATGGCATTCCGCTGAGGGTGACAGCCCACTGACTCGTATGTCGGAGGCCTAGAGACTAGAGTGCAACAGTCTAGTAGTATGCGAAGATTCTCAGCAGCACTTCGTCGATTCTCTGAGTGCTCATGCCAGTCAGCTCACACGACGTCCCGGACCCTCAAGTTCCGAGTCGGAGGACAGTGGCCACCGTCCTGGCCAGCTCACCAATTTCCTGGTCATGCATTGAATAAATATTTGCATTTTAGAGAACAAAAAACCGTAATCGCATATGTTACAAACGGATATATATATAGACTTCTTTGCCCAGCCTTGCCCTTCCTTTCTTTCTCACTACTATCACTATCACTATCGCAATCACTTAATTTGCAATTCCCGAGTATATCTGGATCCTATATGAACCGCCACATTTCTTCGTATAGTCGCCTACACAGCGCATGTTGCACTCCGAAGAGTCCACCGCAGTTGGTGACCCGCCTGCAAAACCAGTACCGCAATGGCATTCCGCCCCATACTCCACGCCGGCGTACTGTTTATTCAAGCTATGGCAGTAGGTCATACAATGGGACGGCGTCCCATGCGCAGGATCGGTGGATATCGTCACGTTTGCCAAGACGCGACTAGGTACGTCGACTGCACAGGGAAACATTACATGCCACCCAATGGCAGGGGCGTCGTCGGACACTGGCGGCAACCCCGTCTCGGGACCGTCGCAGTCCAGAGCGATGCCATTTTTGAGAGTGGCGCAACAAGTAGCGGTGCCCTTGAGGCTGCAGGATGCGAGAAAGCGTCAGACATGTTGAGTGAGTGATCTGAAGCAATGAATCGACTGACCATTTACCGCCCCAAAGCACGAAGTTCTGGCCTGTAAGGCTCTCGGGAGCTTCATTAAGATCGCCGGTCGCTTGGTTCCAGAAGTATGCGTTGCTGGACCAGGTGTTAATATATTCCAGGCAAACTGCAGCAGGTCTGGTGCCCTTAATATCGCACGGGGGCCCAGCCAGGATGCCTTTGATCAGACCGGATATGAGGAAGAAGAACAGTGTAGTAAACATGTTGCTTGAGTCGAGGGTTGTGTCTGAGGATGCGATGAGGATTGTATCGTTCAAGGCAGGCTTTATACTGATAGACCCCACGAGTATCGCTGCTTACATTATATTCTAGCTAGTGTATACTCATCGTCGTGGAAGACGTCGGAGCCCTTCTTGTCAAGGGATCAATCGTTGAAGCCTGTTTCTGTAGACGCGATGATTTCGCGATCTGAGCTTCGCTGAGAACGACAACAGAAGGGTAGCCAGGGGCTAGCGCGCGCTAGTTGGTAAATTCTCAGTATCGACATCCCTGCTGTCCTGTAATCTGGATTTACGGTATATGGTCAACAATATCATTGGAGCTCAATTTGTAGCGCCGGCCCAACAGTGTGTTTTGAAGAACTGATATTCACTGGCAGATATCCCACAATTTAGCGAGTCCCTTGGGCAGCTGGGAGCAGGTCGGACGTCCGTGTGAGGCTTTTGACTCTAACTAGCCGCTAGAACGCAGTAGGCTTCCGTAGGCAGACTCGATCTAGTCGCCGAATCGTCTCGCCACGATGCTAAGTCCTTCACTAATACCGACACAGTCTTTCCCCAAGGCGTCTTTGAGAGGTCCGACGTACCATATGTGGCAGGCCCGCGAAGTCGACGTGTGGCGTGTGGCATTGCGGGCACGATCCCGCTAGTGGGGAAGTTTGTAGCTTCCAACGGAGGAGCGGATGGTCATTGAGCAGGCAAATTCGGATACAGCTGACGCAGATTATAGTAGTAGTATTCTGGGCGGATTGAACTGCAAGTCGATCGTCGTGGTGCTGGTGGTTCTAGTAAAAGCCTCGATCGACCAGCCCGGCGTAGTCAAACTTTCTGATTGTTCATGCTAGTCAGTTCGCACAATGACTTGACCTCGATTGAGGTCAAGTGTTTCAGACCCGCTTATGTGCTTAGGGTTGCCACGACAAGAGTGTTTCTACTCGAGTATGGCTGCGACTTTGTTCACTGACAAAGTATTCAGATTTCGAAGTGAAGACAAGGGCATTGCATATGTTACAAAGAGTAGGTGTAAACTTCTTTCCCGTTTCTTGCTCGTAATCAAGCATTTGAGTATAATTGGATCCTCCATGAACCGCCACATGTCTCCGTAAAGTCGCCTACACAGCGCATGTCACAGTCCGAAGCATTTGCCGGAGTAGGTGCCACCCCGCCTGCATAACCAGTACCGCAATGGCACTCCGTCGCATACTCCACACCGGCGTAGTGGTAGCCAAGGCTCTGGCAGTAGTTCATACAGTAGTACGGCCTCGCATAAGCAGGAGCAGTGAACGTGATCACGTTCGCCAAGACACGACTCGGCACGTCGACTGCACAGGCGTACGTCTTCTCCCACCCGGTGGCGAGGACGTCGTACGTCTCGATGGGGGGAAGCCCTGTCTCGGGACCATCGCAGTCTATACCAATGCCGTCAGTGAGACTGGCGCAACAAGTGGCGGTCCAAGTGTTGGGGCTGCTGCTGCAAGAAGTGGGAAAGTATCAACCATGTTGATCAGAGATGACGCATTGCATCGACTTACCACCCATCGATAGAATCCCAGAACTCGATATTCTGGCCACAAAGGGCGTCGGGAGCTTCGGTAAGCCCAGTGACAAGATTCCAGAAGTATGCGTTGTCGGACCACGGGTTCATATATTGGAGGCATACTGCATAAGGTCTGGGGCCCGTGAAGTTACACGGGGGCCCAGTCAGAATGCCTTTGATCAAACCGGTAATGAGGAAGAAGAACAGGAAGAACATATTGCTTTGGACGTTGTGTCTGAGGATGCGGTGAGATTGATGCAGGCTTTATACAGGTCGAATCCGTGAGTTTCGTGGCTTACATTATATTCCAGCTGTAGATTCGGCCTGGAAGACGGCGGAGGCCTTCATGTCAAGGTATCAAATCATTGAGGCCTGTACACGCTTTGATATGAGCTCGGTGAGAACGATGACAGAGGTATTTTGGGCTCACATTGATTGTCCTTACGAAATCTATTCTTGGTGGGCAGCCAGGGGCTGATTGGCAGATTTTCGACATTCATGCTGTCTCACAGTTCTAGATAGACAATATACGGTCAGCGTTATGTAGCTTAATATGTGGCCCAGAATTGTGTTCTAGTAGTTGTGTCCTCGAGAGGCCCAGTCTATGGACGCAGTAAAAGACACGCTTCGATCGACGATGGCAGAGGTGCTCGCGCAGTTTGCCGGCAGTTGAGCAAATTCACTACGCAGGACGAATTGACAAGGTTCTCTTGCATGTAAGCCTTCGCAGTGGATTCTTACAGAGGGAAAGTATCTTGACAAAGGACTCCATCAAGCAACATTAGGTACTGCAACAGGTACGGCGTTCTCGACACTCTTATTATAGCTACAGGAAGTTCAGTAGATGTCAACAAGTAGGGCAGGAAGATACGCACTGGTGTCCGAAACCGCCCATGCCCTGCTTTGCCTGTTCCAGGACGCGCCCATTGGCATCGAGGCCTAGACATGACTGCGCTGGAGCAGCCTAGTGATGTCAGAAAGGTTACCACATCCTCTAGAGGAGGACCGAATGAGAGGCGAACGAACGAATGACAAGGCGAATTCAAAAGGTTGCGGCGGTGAGCAGTATTGTTATCGTCGAGTTATGAGAATGACACGCACCAAACTATTGTCGAGCGGCTCGGGGAGCTTCTCGAGGTTCAGCGAGATGCGAGGTGTAGAACTGACTGGCCTTGCCCTTCAGGCTTCCGATACGTGTCGTTGTGCAGACCAGCGACCGCCTCGTCTCAAAGGGCTGTGTCGCAGGACATTGGTGACGGCGCCATCATTGCGACGGAACAGGCGCATCACCTTTGACACACGTCGTCGGGGCGTCCTCCAGCAAATCCAGAGCAAATCATTGGACAGAGAAAAGTGACAATGTGATCCGGGGAGCGACCCGGGCCTCAGGTGCGCGTTGACCGAGGTTTGCCCAGGCATGAGAGTCGGCATAGCTGACTCCATTCGCCATGGCACGTTCGGAGCAGTAGATCACTCTGCGTAACCTTACGCAAGTGGCGCGCGCCTGTATCTGGAGACTGTCTTTTGAGAGTATGCAGCCGGGTGAACGATAATATCAGCGCAACGGTATTCCTGACTGCTTGTTACCGTACAAAGCACTCAAACCAGTCCATGTCTGAGGCAGGAAACCAGGCGAAACAGTACCAAGGCTGTGGGCAAATGAAGTCGATTATTTTTGATGTCGTGGCAAAGAGCAAAAGCGATCGTTGACCCTGAAACGCGCCTTGTCTTTTCACCGCCATCACATGCACAATCCTCCGTCTGCCCGACGCCCGCCCGCCCGCTGACTACAACGACAATGTGTACAGGCAACGGCTGCATTGCCGACACGTCCTATACTTGGCCAGCAATCTTCTCCTGTTCCGCTCTATGTGTATAATCGGAAAATGATCTCTTCGAATGGCCGAGCTACGCACTCGTTACGCGTGCCCGTTTGCGCTATGAAGATATGGACACACGCTGGCTTCCACTCTTGAACAGTGCGCCACACCCTTGCTCCCCATTTGCATGACATGCTCACCATTTCGACAGGCAGGAGCCACGGTTGGAAGTCCGCAAGTCGGATCCAGAAGGTCAAACCCGACTGTCACCCGCCGTATGAAGGTTGGTAGTTCTGCGGCACAGGGCAGGCAGCCAGTCCGGTTACTTTCTTTTCATCACCACGCTATCGGCACTACGCGCTCCTTGACTGGTATTGTGACGCCGCTGTGTTAGACTCAAGCAGTGAGTTATCCTCCAAAATCTCCCAGAACGAGGACTTGACCACTTGACTACCAGGAACGATGCTCAGCTTCCAGATCGCAAACAGTTGTACAGTCAAGAGGCGGTGGGCAGGCATGTCTTTTTGCCACGCGACGCGACCTGGAGGGTACTCAACAATTCTTACTGCTCGGTGGCATAATCTGAGCGACAATTCAACCGATCAAGAAATCCGCACTACTTCCTGGCACATCTAAACTTGACTGAAAGCTACACACGCGTCACCAGACAGTCTTTCAATGCGTCAAGGACCTACCTTGACTCTCACCTCCATCACTCCCCCCTTTCTCGACTACAGCCTTGGCGATGGGAATTGTCACGAACGGAAAAAATACGCAGCTCGAGACTGACTTTTCTGAGACACTCAAACGCCCAAGAGTGGCATCTCACTCACACGATAGCCCCGTGTTTCCGTCCTTCGTCACCAAGAGGGCCAGGCTTCTTGTTCACACCCCTCCGAGGTCAAGTCCCATCGGGCGTGGGCCGCTAGAGGCGGATTTCCGCAGCCTTGCGGCGACACTAGCTCAGCGACCTGGTGAAGGACATGAGGCCTTCTTCAAGCGACGGGCGCTGGTGTACCAAGACCTGGAGAGGACAGAGAACGAGAACGATCGCACAAACCGGCTGATCAGGGTGGCGGTTGCCAGCAGGCAGAGGTTTCCTGGTCGAAACGCGGCAGTGTACGAGTGGATTGCTGGTGAACGGGCTGGATATAGGACTCGCATGCTGCTTGCACCAGAACAGCTGCAGAAGGTCTGGACGAAGTACCTGAACAGTCATCGGCGGTATGACGCGTGGACGAATGAGTGGGACTTGAACATCGAGTTTGACCTGGAGTTGAGATATCCGGAAGATGGAAGTGAGTACAGCATCCTCGTTCATTGGCTTTGTGCTGATGTCTCATTCGCAGTCGAAGGGCCTACATCAGTCTCGAAACCTTTCAAGCGCACTTCGATGGGGACCATCTCTGCGGAAGCCATTCTGCAGCTTCGATATGGGTACCACCTTTCGGCACTCATGTCAGATTCCTTGTCCACCTCTCCGTGCATCCGCCCTGTATTCCTCAGGTATCTCAGCCTCATCGGCGCCCGAACACTTGACCACATCGATAGCAAGATTTACCATGTCATCCAGAGACTTGAAGCAGAATGCGTCAACAAACGGCGTCCGCATATTCTCGATATCCAGAATGATCTCCATCCCGACCACCAGCGCTTCCTTCCCTACGCCCGCAACATGTCCTTCGATTTCCAGAGACTGCATAGCAGTAAAGCCGACCGCCCGTGGTACCGCATCACTTGCAAGGCGGGAGGCATTCCTGTTGCCGATCCCGTAGTCGGGTCAGCGATCGACCTTCTCACAGCCTTGCGCCACCGAGGCATCTCGACTGTACCCGACATGATTGCGTTCTTTGTCCACAGCGGCATCTCATGGACTGCAGCACTAAGGAACCCTCGGCGTGAACCAGCGCCTCCGCCTCCTCGTGACACTGCCTGGCAACCCGGACCGGTCACTTTTATCGCCTACGTTCGGAAGCGGGCTGAACTGCTCAAGGATCCCGCTGTCGCTCGCGCTGCTCTGATGCACGGCGGTCTCATTTGGCGATTGGCCAAAGAGCACGTCGACGTTGCCGTCCTTCCGCCATGCCTATCGCGGGCGCACTTCTCCCACCGACTCCCGAATGGCATGTACTTGCACTACGACCAGTTAAGCGGTGATGAGATCGATATTGTTTGTGGGGTGTATCATGTTGCTGGGACGCAACTGTCTTATTTCCCGGTGCCGTCTACTTGGAGCGAATACAGCCTGGGCTTCTGGACGGCGGATGCAGAGGACTGGTATCAGTCTCATGTGCATCGCTGCATGACGGGGATGCCTTGCCAGGCACCGAGTTACTGGTCGAGTTCGAACGCTCTCTTGAAGCGCTCGACAGGCCTCAAAATCTTCCGAAAGATGGAGGCCTTGTCGCAGCACTTCATTGATACATACTTTGAGGATGATTATCTACTGGGAGCGGTCCCCGCTTCCGTTGTCCCGGTTTCGCTTGTCATCCCGTCCAATTTCTCTTGTGCTTATCACCTTATGTAGTTGTTCGAGTGTCTCGAGTTCGTTTTCACTTCTGCTGTATCCAGGCATTGCTACTTTTCGTATCGTTGACTCGAACAAATAATGTAATCGACTCGAGCATTGTAACTGTAGTGAGCTAGATATCTGCGTGCGCTCTCTCCATGCATGGTACCAGTCCATTGTCCAGTTTAAACATCAGTGATGGACAGTGAATGTTGCCATACTGCCTCCTTGTCGGCCTCAGAGACTGTATAATTCTTGTATCCGTACTCGTCCCCTTTATCACTCCTCCTGTGCCATCCCTTCTTGCCATCAAAGAGAGCGTATAGCATGTATTCGGCGCACTCTTCAGCCGAAATAGCGAAGAAGCGCAAGTAGAGGACAGCCAGAGGCCAGAGCAGAAGCATAGGCCAATATCCAAACGCTTGGTCCCAGCTTGGCGTGTCCACGTGGCCAGGACATATATGCGTGAACGCAATGTCAGGATTTGCTTCGGCGAATTTCTACTGTCAAGTCAAGCTTTGGTAAGAATCCAGATAGAGGAAGTCCCACCTCGACCATCACATCGTTGTAAACGGCAGGCAGGATCGCAGCCTTCCAGAACCGATAGCTCTTCTTCAAATCCAAGTCGTCGGTGTTGACTGAAACTGCGAATCCAGCTGCAAGGATGGACATGACTCCAGCATCCTCTCCAGCGTCCTTTGCTTTCCTAAGGAGCGGTAATAGCTCCTTCGCGAACTTGAAGCGGTTATAATACCGTATCACAAGTACTTTGTCGAGACCCTCCTCCGTCTCGTCACGACCAGAGAACGACATGTAACCAGCGGAGAGGACAAGAAAGTTGATCTTGGGGAGCCTTGAAGCAAGCTCCTGGCATGTCGCGATGATGTTCTTCATCAGGTGTGCGTCACAGTACACGAAGTCGCGCAACATGGGCTTGTCGTCCACATCGTTCGGGCGAGGGAGAGAGGCAAAGGTCTTCTCTGCCGCATCGCGATTCCGACCCACGATTACCAGGTGGATTAGACCGCCTGTGTACGACGAGATGGCCTTCACCATTGCCTGCCCAATGCCAGAAGTTCCGCCAACGAAGACCGCCACGGGAATGTACGACGGTTGGAACGTTGCATTGAAGGCACGAGCTTCTGTAAGATTTGGCATGGCGATAGGTGAAGTGAGGTGAGGTAGGGCAAGAGTATATGTAGGTTAGTACATCAATCAATAGAAAGTAGACGTCCCGCGTCAGGTCCATTCATGATTCTCCCGTTCTGCCGCAAAGACACGCGTCCGTGTGAATCGTGTCCCTTGGCGAGGTTCCTCCTGTGAGCAAGCGTTGATACTTGGAACCAGGTAAGCCAGTGTCACTGTGCCTCGTTTGGTACGAGAGGACTAGCGGGCAGAAAACGGGACATATGGGCAAGTCGAACATGCCAGTGAGAGTACCCAGGTCAATTCGTGTCCGAATCCGAGAAGGCTGGTCAACCGGCTGACATGAGTGAAACAGTCATTCTCAGTTGCAGTATTCATTCGTACGCGACACAAACCTGACAGTGACACAGACTCCCCACTGCTTACTCAAGAAAGGTACACACAGATTATAGGGTACATATGTAGTCGCCACATCCTACTGGATCTCCACCCAATTCTCTCCGACCTGAACCCCCAACATCAATGGGAATGAGATATTAGTCCCGCCTGGGCCTATATGGCGTTCACTCGCCACACGTTCCTCGATTGGACGTATAATGCACACTGCACTGTCCGCACCAGCACCGATCGCGACGGATGTATCGAACAGTTCGTCCAAGACCTTCCCATGCGTCACAACCCTATCGACGAACTTTGGGTTCGAAAGGAGACGCTCTCTGAATTTGACATCCCTGAGAGATCTGGAACCTTCAGGTGCTGGGGCGACAAACGCAGTTGGAGCCTGCTCTGGGATCACAGTCGGGTCGAGAAGCTCCTGGATATAGGGCCGACATTCGTCCCAAGACGCGTGTTTTGGCGACAGAGCAACAAGGTCTGCAAGCGGTTGGGATCCCCACCCATCGGAATCCTTCTCAATGACGGGATGGATGGAGAGTATCGTGACGACGAGTCTTCGAGGGTCGTGAATGTATTCAATAAAGTCCTTCCGGGCAATGTCCGACGTGATACGACATAGACCTCGGACGTACGCCTCGACGAGTCGATATTCTGGCAGCAAAGTAGTTCCATGAAGAACACCTGTCGTCAAGAGTCGCTCCAACCAATCACCCTTAACGAAAACCCGGAATGCTTCCTCAGAGCCACCGTTCAAAGCGCGACCCATCAGCGGTAAAACTTCATAGAATTGCGGCATCAAGCTTTTCTGCAGAAGTTTGGTGTTCTCGAAGAAATGATCTGCCGGTACTGGGACCAGGCGGTTAAACGAAGGGAAATCGAAAGAGGCGGTATTTGTGGCAAACCACTGGTATATGCGTAGAGTCTGGGAGATGCAGCTGACGAGGAGGTTGTGGACGCGGTCGTCTTCTCCTTCTACGACTGGCTTATAGTCGGAGATGAGAGGGCCATTGACGAGTTCCAAGACGAGTGCACGAATATCGTTCAAGAACATGGCATCCTCTGCGGCTAGCGGAATGTTATGATGTTTGGAGTACAAGGGACGACATAGAACGCGGACATGGATGCGATATAGAACATCGTGCAGAAGCTGGAAGTGACGCCAGCGCCTGAGCTCGGTGAGACCGATGTCAGAGGGTGACAAAGAGGTGCTGATATGCCGAAGAGTGAACCGCCCTGCTGCTAGGAGCACGCGGCGACGAGCAGATAGCGGAGAGACAGGACCATGGGTACGCGGCCGGTCGAAAGCAGATAGCATAGTCATCATCTGCTCAGAGATGTAGGACTGGAGATGAGAATCAACAACCTGGGCCATGGTGACCGGCATGACTCTGCTCTGCCACGGAGGTACCACAGGCACAGTGTCAACCGGTGCCTGCCACATAGATGGTAGAAGTACGTCAATGAGATGCGCATCTAAAGAGGTATCGCTGAATGCAGTACGTTCGAGGCTGGCGCTAGCACACCGCAGTAACTCCATCCATACAAGAGGGTGAAACCTTTCGTCATGATTGGCGCAAATGGTTTCTTTGATCGCGTTGAGAATGCTGCTCTTGACACCGTCCTTGACGAGCCATGCCACAGCGCGTAGCTGAGCGTTTGTACCGTCGTCCACAAAGTCGATCCTGTGCAATTGGGACGAAGAGGGTCTGAACATGAGAGAGCGGAATAGTCGTTCCAGAGTGGCTTCGCCGCCAGGAACGCATTTACGCTGGCCAGGTCGCGAGCACCCCCTCGCTGTCGTCCAGTGTGCCACAAGGTCATTCCAAGCGTCTTCGATCTTGCTTTCTTCGGACCACAGCATCGTGCTGACGTAATCCTTTGTTGACACAGGAAGTCCTCCTATTGCCTGAATTACGATACTTTCGACACTGGGATTCGACGACATGTGGAATAACCAGTGAAGAGCATCGACCGATATGGTGTCGTATCCGTGATGCACCGCTTTTGTCTCCAGCTCTCTCAACGTGGTGAGAACACCTTCCGGCTCAACGACAGAGCGAGGCACGGTGTAGCTCCAGTGTCGATGCCAGGAAGTGGGATCCAAAAGGCACATCCACTTTTCCTGTAGAGAGCGGAGGATGACACTCGTGACTTGCCGACAGTAGTGCAAGAAGTCAGTCAAAGGCGTTTGGTACGGGCATTGGAGTACAAAGAGCGGGATGGCATTGCTTATGAGATATAGCAAGCACACAAGGAGGGATAGTGCGGCCACTACGGAGGCAACCGATGTGTCCAATGGGAGATAGAAAAGAACGAGACCAACGAGGAAGAGGCCAAGGGACGTGTGCATGATGATTGGCAGCGTGGCGATGATGACACCAACGCGCCATTTTTCGAGACCCATGAATCGGAATTGGCGGATGTGGCTGCGCAGGCCGGCGGTACCAGAAGGGAGTGTCATGTAGCGATGAAGCCATTGCTTCACTAATACGGCCGCAAGGGCGACGATGAGACTACAGGTGAGGCTGATCACCCAAAGGCCATTCACCCAGATGTCAATGGTTTCGGGAGCAAACGTTGCAGTCGGGTCAGCAGAAGGGGCGGTGATGTTGGGAAGCAAACTTCCATTCGTGGCTGCGAGTTGGATCACGACTAGGTCATAGAGAAGAAGAGTGGACATCCCCTCAGAATCCGGTTGGAGATTCTGAGAGACCTGGACGAGGAACGACGTAACGACGGCGGAGAAAAGTCCTGCCTGAGCGGTCCTTCAGCAGAGATCTACGACGGGGAAAAGAACCTTACAAAGACGAGCATCACGTCAAGTCCGTCGCGATGCTGTCCCACCATGGTTGTATCGTAAGCCGTCGCCTCTTCAAAGTAGACACGCCATGCCCGGGCATTGGGGGATGTCTCCTCGCAATATGGGTCTTCGGGTAGACGGGCTTCATAGTCATCGTTAAAGACTGCCCGCGTGTTGGAAGTGCCCTGTTTTAATCCGAAGAGGTGCTTATCAGGCTTGGTTGGATCTGTGAACTGAGCAGCCGGTCGCTCTGCCTGAGAGGCCGCTGGCTCAATGGTCGAATTCTTTCCCTGTATGTAACCTGCAGCAAAGGCCTGTGAGCAAATTAGAGGAGACTCTGGGAGTAGGACGAATGCTGGACAAATACCTCTTTATATTTGCGCTCTATTTCGTTCTTCTAAAGTTGCAATGTTAGCTGGCGTCACGTCGGGCAAGTGCTTTCGATGCACTCACCAAGTCTTCCTCAATGGCGGAGATGGCTGGCACATGGGCGGGTAGATTCGGCTTCAACTCTGCTCCGATGCCTTCTGCGTCAGAAATTTCGTGGTCGTTCGTCAGAGTTGCTGATGAATTGCCATTTGACGTCGTCGAAGGAGACGGGGTGGTACTGATGTCAGCGTCAGGAGACGTGTTTGGGGGCGAGGAGTCGTTGGCGAGCATGTGTGAATGCTAGCCGCTCTGAACAGGGCCCTTATGAATACAAACTGGACATCTGTCACCCAGCCAACAGCGCGCTGCCATTGGCGCGTCTAGTTCGCTTCCAGCTAGTGCACCGCCCGCTGATGGCAAATGAATGAACAAACAAATTTGTTGCAGTGATTTCTATCGGCGTGGCGTGGAACATTGAGGACGTCGTAGTTGGTCGTCAGAGATCAAGCCTTGTACTTACACCAATCATTGTCTGATTGTAATTTGTCATGAGCGGCACAGCCGGCAGTCCCCGCGGCGGCAGCCCTCTGCCGTTCATTTCGCCGAATTTGGCGGCGGCGGCATTTGTATCATAGTACCAACCATCTCGAGACACTCTGGCTCATTCTACAGCGACCCTCATTCTCTCAACGCTCTTCGTAACCGGGAAACCGAACTGAGCTTTATGTGTTAGCTTTGATGGCGATCGCAAGCAGAATTAATAGATGCAAGCTGCCTCTGACCGTAATGCATCTACTCGTCTTTGCCGTCTGTCTGAGCTAGCGCACGCAGGCTGCATCCGCTCGTACCTACCAAGGTGTCTCTTCTGGGCGCAATCTGGAAGTCGGGAAGTCTAGCTGCCATTGACAGCCAGTGACGGGCTTCTTCACTGTCTCTCGATCCAGGGAAGGGCGTGCTAGTGAAATGCCAGTGAGCACTCGGGCTACCCTGGGGCTACCTCTCTCTCTCCTCTGTGCTGCAGCGACGTCGCCGCCTGCCCGTGCGGTTACGACCAGCTGCCTTTCCGCCGGACGGTGAGATCGCCGCCCTTCTCTCTTTCTCTGGCGACTGCGGCATGGAACTTTGGACTCTTACTAGTGCGTGTATTATAATTGACATACCGAAGCTACTTTGACTCTAATGACAGATACGGAAATTTACAGAAAACGAGACACGGGTACTCCATACTACTCGACCTTCAGCTTCTTGTTCTCATACGACATCCTTTGATAGAGCATGAGGTACGGAGACTCTTCGGTCTCCGATCCAGACGCTCGGAATTTGAACAGCTCCCCAGCTCCCTGCTTGATGTCACTGACACCTTTAGCGTCGAACTTGGTCCACACAGCGTTCCTGGCCGCCTTCTCGTCCTCGTAACAGTGCACAAACTCGTGCTTCAACGTATACACGACGTACGACCCAGAGTTGGTCTTCCTTCCTTTGTGAGTGATGACTACAGAAGTGAGACGAACAGTGATTAGGGACAATGTTGAAGACGGATGGGATGGCACGTACACGCAGTCAACTTGTAGTGTGTCACGCCTTGTGCTTTCGATGCCATATAACCTGTGTGCGCATGTCATCTTCACTGCATGCTACGCGTACAATGCAAGGTACGTATACTTGTCGAAGCTTAGCTTGCCCGCGATACTGAACTCGTGATCAATCTTGCGCTCTTCGTAAGAAGCACTTGACCCTTCCTTGACAAGCCCAACGACTAGGACCGGAGGCAAGGTCTGGAAATAAGACTCCGAACTGAAACCTGCTTTCTGTGTCGTTGGCGATCCTGAGTAAACGAAGCGATTTAAAGCCCTATGAATGGTTCCCTCTTCGACCTGCGCACGAGTGAGCATCTATGGTTGAGTGTAGGCTGGCCTCATACTCACGGTTATAGGAAGATCGAGGACGTAGAACGTTCGTCGAGCGATCTTGGGCGGTTTGTTGGGAGAAGCAGTATAGCTGGTGTGGAACTTGCCACGTAGCATCATATCAAAGGAGGTCTCGTTGATCTCATCGTCCGGGTCTAAGGTGCCGCGTAGTACGTCACGAAGTTCGGATGCGGTCTCTGCGATGAAGGTATCCAAGAATTCCTTAGCGTCCTGAAGCCCATCCATAGACCCTTCCTCTGGCACCTGCCACAATTCAGTTAAGTCAGGAATGACAATGTGTCTGGGACATCACAGTGACTTACAGATATGCCAGATAATAGTTTCCGCGTGATAAACCCGATAGTATCGTTTTTAGGCTCAGTGGAACGATTCCTGGACACCGGCGGATACAAGCTACGGACAATATACTTCATGACACAAACGGTGAATGGGGCTTTGCCCATGAGTCCGCCGCGGTCCAGGTCGTTGGCCAGAGCGTTGAATATTTGATTGAAGATGTCCGTGACCGCAGTAGTGGAAAACAGAAGCAAAATGACAGTGGTGCAGAAGGTGTATTTGTGCTTTGTCCCCCAGGATACGTCGGTTGCAAGTGGGACAGGGCAAGTCGGACGGTCTGGAATGGCCACCAAAATCTTGGTCATCTTCAGTCGGCGTATTGCCATGTTGTCTCCTCGTCCTACGACAGCCTGAAAGTCAACAAATCAGTCTACATATTTCCGATTCAGCAGAGGTGCAGCATCACTTGAGCATCAGAAGACATTCTGGGAGTTCTTGGTAGGCGTGGGGTTTTTGGCTTTGGGAGTGTGCGTGATGGTAACACAGACGTTAGAGAGCGTCCTCTCTTATACAAGCAAGAGCCACAATTATTTTTGTGGCGTTGCCAAAATTGTCACAGAGATCATCACTTGCCGAATCCCGTGTCTTCATCGACATCAACTCGGCAGAAGATGACAACAAGACTTGTGGGTTCACTGTTGTTCCGATTATGCTCGCCATCAAAGAGAATTCCTCACATAGAACAAAGCAGGACAATTCTGTGAGGACAATTCTGTGAACTTACGTGATGCGGCGGGGAACGCAGTAGAGTGGCTGCGACGGTGACCATGGTACTTGGACCTGTCCGACTCATGTCTGATTGCCTGACTCGTCAAACGTTCCGGAGAAAAATTTCGCAAATCGTGTCACAGATAAAGTACATAACCTTTCTTCGAACCTTGTTACAAGTTTGTAAGTTCCTTCTTCCTTGTGCGAACAACAGCGCCACCTTGTTCCATTCTGAGTATGACTCGCCACCATAAGTACCCGGGAGCTGCAATGACGCAGCCTTTGACTTTCTCCTTTGACGACTTCGAAACACATCATGCTGGCCGTGGACAATACCAAATTTCTCAGCAGGTGTGTGGCGCAGTGCTCAAAGTTGGTCTCAGAGGTGTCTCATCCTACTCGTAAGCATTCACAATGGTGAAAACAATGGGGGATCAACCGTCGAATGCTATCTGACACAGCTTGCCCCAAATCTGCAGTTTTCAGACCTATTCGATGTCTATGGTTTGTGCCGTATCTCATGACCGTCCTGTGTATGCTGAAGCTATACCAATCAGTCAACCTCTGGCTTGAAGTCAACAAATCAACGCCTGAGACATCCAAAGGCGTAATCTGGCCCTGCCAATCTGGACGTGAAACAACGACAACAGCTACATATACTTACTATCACATTTTTCGTGATGTTCCAGTGGAACTTTGGCCCGAGAAAGTGCCGATTTGTTTGACGCGTGACTGGAAAGACCTGCGAGAAAGTACCTTCTTCCCGACATTGTCTGGTCTTCAAAGTCTGACATATACGTAGCACTGATGCACTTCCAATGCGAAATCAAGTTCCTCACGCAATACAAGCAATGGAGTATGGACATTGCCAGGTTATCAGTGTCTTGCTGATGCAGTTAACAGTGACGGAATTCCTCCACATGAATATTGCACTGTCACCGGCATCGAAGATTGTCTGCCTGCCAGGCAAAGGCGTGATGCAGTTCAGCATTGCAGATGCCTGGAAGCAGTGGCGAGAACAAGCAATAGATCACATATCATCTACGGGACGCACTTTCGGGGCACCCTTTCTCCTCCTGAATTGGACCTATGCGTACGACACTGAGCACTTCAATACAAGTTGTGAAGGAATGATCGAAGGTGCGCCCAACTCACACTTAAATCTAGTATCTGCTAATCACTGCCACCCAGTCATGGCTGAGATTCTGAAAGACACAACAATGCAAGAGTTCATTGACATACGATCGGAGAAGTCGGTGATATTTCACTAGCCATATTGATTAGTACGACAAGGGTATTGAAGGCTATCATACTAGCGGGCGGGCAATGCAAACATATCTGGGTTTTCTTCGTCGCGATTCTCAAAACCGAGTCCGTGTTCCATGAGTTGCATCAAGCTTAGCCGGATTCCATCATGGAGATCTAGGCGTCTGTTCTCAAGGCGAATCGACTCGTCATCATACGACTCCGACACCATGTTTAGCAACCAAAAGCTATCCTTTGCGTCAATTTCGAAGTCTCCGCCCGAGTTATCTGAAGAAAAGGTCAGCATCAATTCACAGAGCACTAGACCGCCGACGGACATAGATATGTTTGATCCTTCATTTTGAGAACAGGTCTCACGTACAAAGAGAATGCCCCGGCCAATCGTAGAGTCGAAGGGCCTGGGAGAAGACTGCACAAGACGTCCCGCGCTAAGACGAATTGCCGCACATGGCGGTCCTCTGGACGATATGTCGTAGTTCTGTTATCCGTACCAAGAGATCGAAACGTCCTGTTCCATCCAATGCGATTTGTATCGTGAATGAGATACCTAAGTACTAGGGTCACATCGCAAAGGATGGCAAGCTCGCGTTCGGGAGTGAGCGGGGTCGCTGGTGAGACCTCATTGGGAGTCCAAGGCGGAAGTTTGAAGAAAGAGCGAACGTTGTTAGAAGTCTTTAGGACGTCCGCGTCGATAGCAGAGGACGTTTGAGCGCAAATGTCCTCGAGTAACTGGCGATACAGAGAGGTTCGCGCTTTGGTCTTGTGACCTAGCAAAGGCCGATCGAGGAGGGCGTGTATGATCGTGGACAGCTCTCGTTTTTCGGCGAGCCATTGATTGGAACGACCACGAGCACGATCAACGAATATCGTGCGGTGTCTAAGGGTGAGGAGTCGCTGAATGTTCTCGAACGTCGCCTCCGAGCCCTCCTTCTCAAGAGCCTGCTCATATTCTGTGATGTCTTCGCCGACGATAGACAGGGAGAGGAGGCGAAAACGGAGTGAGAATGCGTCGTCAAGTTCAGCTTCGGAGCTTTGAGGGGGGAGGTGGGTCGCAACAAAGCAGTCATGGACAAGTGCGAGGATGATGAGAGCAGCGTTGGCGCAACTGGGCTCGCGCAAATGAATGACTCTTTCACCAGGTGGAAGCATGGGATTCCGGCCAAATACTGTGTCCATGCTGCGCTGTATGTTCATGCATAGAACAGCATCATAGCTCGGTGGAGGAATGTAGCGTACTTCACGGTCATTGACCCGCGAGGCATAGAGGGGCAAGGGGGGTACTTCCACGGGCATGGTGAGGAGCGTCGTTTGTCGCCGGCGACAAATGTCAGTAGTGGTGCCCCCCTCACGTCCCGTACTGTCTTAAAGAGCTGAGAGGGGGTCGAGATGTTCATAGCACAATAGAGAATGCGACAACAATTAGGTTATTGTCTGTCAGCAAACGGCATCCTCCCGACGTGAACAATTGAACATACCATACGGGAACCATTGCGACCAGGGGCGCGCTCAAGAATAGGTAGGTAATCACGGTGGGGCGACTACCAGTATGGAACACGGATGGTCTTGGGTAGGCTGATGCCGATTTCCCGAGGCAGAAGCGCCTTGGCAGGTAGAGGGTCTTGACATTCGCGCCGTGAAAGATAACAGGTCCCGTTATGTGGGACAGTGAGTAATTGAAAAAATGAACGTCGAGGAGTGAAGCCAACCCGGACTGCCGAATTTTGGCCGAATCGGTAATTGCGAGCGCAGCGACTCCGAACACCCAGTTTAGGGTTCGTTCGTCGCCACCGCTTGGTCGCCACCGGCATTTCGTGCCGAACCCGTACGAGTCAAGTGGTGAAATTGATTGAAACTTGACTCAGACTCCGATTGAGTCAGCTCATCAAGTGTATAGTTCAAACTGTTTTATCGCCAGTGATGATGTCTTCCGCTTCTGACTCGCACCTTCCCAACCGCTAAACTACGGTGAAAGGTTTTGCGCCGTCTTCGACACCCGCTCTGCTCTGCTTACCGCTCAATCTGCCGACCTTTCTTGATGTGCTATACCTCCATACCTCCATAGTTTCATAGTTCAGCGCCATGTTGCGCCACGTACATCACTCGATGCTCTGATCCGTATTCTTAGGGTCCGCATCCGCGGGATCAGTGCCAGATCAGTGCGGTCCGACTTCCAAAACGCGCGCCATTGGTACTTGAACATGGGAAGACATTCTGTGAGTGCTTGGTGTGATAGATAGGAGAGATACGTGTTCAAGGATGGGAGTGAACTCCAGACGCCAGCGCGACTACTGTACATACACGAACGAGCCGCATTCTCAAGTTTCTCGATTGCCGAGATTTCATCAGATGGCGGCGTTGCGTAGCTACACTGTCACAGTTCGGCAAGCTCATGACAAGGACTTGTGGGTCCACTTTTGTTACAATTGTGTTCACAAACAAACGGGTCTCCTCGTATAGAACAATGCCACTAGACGTTTCCTGGATGATGCATTGGGGATTCGCTTAGAAGAGAGATTTAGACTGTGGCTGTATGCATCAGGAAAAACTCATCTCCTACATATGTCGGGCTGACCTACGCAGCCCTACGTACATAGTGGACCTTCTATAGGAGACTACTACACTGTCATTAGATCTAGGCATTCTATATGTTCTACGTCAATGCTCACCTGTGTATACGTAGATTGCCATACATCCACATGATGAATACGGTCAATCTGCAGGTGCATGATATCACACTTGATCCTAGCTCAAGTCTCGCTGTCGTCTAGCAATTATTAGACTTCAAATAACACTAGAACATGTAAACAAGCCACTATGTATTGCGAGTATGAGTCAGAAGCACAAAATCAAGATGACGAAGGTTGGAATCAAGAAGAAAGGTCGAGCTACTGTCCAATGCTGTCTCACTGGAGTACGGAACACTACCTCCAGCTCGCTGAGTCGACATGGGAACCAGATAGCATGTCTGCCGAATCCAACTGACCGGTATGATGGATGCCTCGCGAAGTGAATTGTTGAGGCGTTTCACCACGGACCGTTGGACCTTGAACATGTTTGTTGGCACGTCGAGCTGCGTGACTTTGATTGGCTTGAACCATTCGATGTAGGCAAGTGGGTGAGGGAAGGAATGTCCAGCAGCTAACGACGAAGGCATGCTGAAAATGGCGCGGACTTGACCGACATGGAGACCTAAAGGAGAAGCATCAGATTCGAAGATAGAGCCGAATTAAAGAGTGGCACCTTTCGGCCCTAGCAAATCCCGAGAGGCCTTTGCGTCAGGCAGAACTTTCCATGCCAATACAGTGTCGAAATATGCTGGGCTAGCGGCAGAGCGAGGCGTCTTGGGAACAGCAATGCTGGCGTGAATGGTGTCCTTGGTAATTCGCTTGGTGACCTCGCGAACGGGTGGTAGCAGGAGATTGACGCGCTTGTAGAGCGCGTAAGTTGCAGGCGTTGGCGTGTTCCAATACGTAACAGCATCCAGAATACCGTGCTTCTGGAGGAAGGTTGCCATGGCCTGTAACAAGTCGGTGCAGCCATAGGCATCGATGAGCGTGGTATGAGTGACTTTGGTGATGGAGGGCTCCTTGGCGATGGTGTAGCTTGAATCGTGACGCGTGAGAGGGAGATCAGAGATGACCTCGGGCTCGACCTCGCCGGCGAATTGATGGGACCTCGTGCCCTTCGTCGCTTGCCCTTCTTCCTCATCATCAACGTCTGCATCATCTTCGTCCTCGCCATTGCCATCACCGGCAGCAGCATCCCGGCCGTCGCCCTCCAGCGCCCAATTCAAGAAGGCTGAGAAGCGCTCAATGTTCTCGCGCCGCGTCAGCCAGCGGACCATCTGCTTGATGTAGCCCTTCTTGCTCGACGCCCGATATCCTAGCTTTGCAAAATCGATGTGCAGACGCTCCGTGGCTTCCGTGTTGAAACCAGCAGCAACACCGTGCGACCGGATCATGTCGACATAGTGGACCATGGAGTGTATTTTGGCGATGTTGAAGTGCTCGCGGACGCCCAGCTTAACGAAGATGTGCTTGTGCTGATGAAAGGTGCGTAGTGCTTCCGCCTGAGCATTGAGTGAGGTGTCGGTATGATGCTCAAAATGCGCATAGTGGATGAACTCGAGGACGGCGCGCACGCAGATGACCACCTCCTTTGCCGCCGTACCCGCTATCACGGTCAAGAAAACCTTCTCCATCTCCTTGTACTCGCTCCCCGTCCACTGCGATACAAACGATATGCCCTTCTTGAAGTGACGAAGATGTCCATGGCGCGGCAAAGCCTGAAAGCGCTTGTCGATATCTTCCTTGGTGACCTCGGATGCCTCCGTCGCCCACTTGACGATATGATCCTTGAAGACGCCTTTGTGAAGCTGGTGAAGGATGTCGGGAGTAAAGCAATTGAAGATGTCGCAGTGTGGTAAGTCCTTCCAGAACGGTCGAACCGAACGTATACCTAACTCGGTGTATTCGTCAGGTTCATGACCGTCGGCCACGGCTTGGAGCACGTCGAGTGTCGACTGAACGTCACGAAGTGTATCACTTTGAGGGCCCTTCCCTCGTTCCTTCACCTCCACGATACATTTTGGACACCGATTCTCCATGCAGCAAGCGACTAGGCATTGCTCGGGAAAGTCGGCAACGTAGGCCGCCAGCAAAGGATGGACCAGGCGTATCCTTCCATCAGCGCAAAGCATCCTCACGCCCTTCTCCCCTGCCTTCACCAACGGACGTAACAGGCTCTCCATACATGTGTGGAATAGTTGATAGCCCTGAAGGGCCCGTTCCTTTTTCTCGAAGAGGTCAACGAGCTTGATGACAGGTATGTAACCAATCAGAATCTGAGCGTGTTCTGACGGCTTCCGTCGTAGGTCAAAGTCGATGTTGCCGATAGTGAGGTAGACTGGCCACGCCTGTTTATCGCCACTAAACTGTGATAACTGAGTTTTGTCCGAGGATACAATGCACGGTACGACGGTAGCTCCTTCCTTGAGTAATTGCTAACACTGTCATTAGGTCTACAATCACAAGAATCTTGGAAGTTCGCGCACCTGCACGGCCCACCACCATTCACCGGTGGCCATCTCGTCGTATCCCCGTTCGGTTTTTCCTTGCGCGTCCGTGTGGAAGACACGTTCAGGGCTATATCGCAGGTGATCCTTGAAGCGAGGGTTCTGAATGAGCTCCTTGATACATTCTACAGGATCGCGCTTCCAGAGTTCGACCTCGATCTGCTTTGGGTTCCCCTTGTCGTCCTTGATGGTACCGGTGATGCTGAACGTTTCGCAGTGCCACGATGGCCCACTAGGTAGACTGTCAATCTTTTGCAAGAGACTGTATTTATTTTTGAATGAAGGTTTGACATCCTCGGCAATCTAGAAACATGCAATGTAAGTGTGGCGTTTGTGCACATGTAAGCTATAGCTCACCGTCTCTAAGTCTAGAAACTTCTGGATCTCAGCCTGACTGATACCAGATGTCATGAGCCACTTCGCAAGGTTCCACTCCTTCACCGTGTCGAACGGCTCCCAAATCTCCTGTCCCGCATCCTTACGCTGCTGTTTCAAGCGTGCGAACATCGTTTCTGCCGGCGTCCGCTCCTCAATCACCCAACCACCGCGAGGACTGTCCTCGATAGTTGTGCCAGCAACAACCTCGGGCACATCCTCGATAGTGACTCGTCGATTCTTATGTGCCTCGCCATCTAGGACCTCGATCGACTCGGACGCTGGAGGACTATCAGGAAGCGGCACGGCTTCGCCATCGTCATAACCGTCGTTGCTCGCCTCTTTGAGATTCGCAGGAAGTGTGCTTCGTTCGTGTCTGGTATTGGGCCGGGGTGCGGCGAGGGACTTGGATTGCCTTGGACGTTGTAGCTCCTGTCCACATTTTGTCTGGCCGAGATGTGACTTCATTCCTGCCTCGGTAGTGAACTCTCTGCCGCATGTTTTACAGGTTGGCTGGAGCTTTCGTTTGGGTGGCATGATGAGCTGGTGCGGTGAGGAAGGTGCGGAAGGCGCAGTGTCTGCTTTTGGTAAGAGATTCCATTCAAGCACGCCATTGTGGGGCTGACTCAGCTTCTGTCTTTTTTTTCACAAGTCGTCATTCTTCCTCTCCGTGATCATGCCTGGGAGCAACCCCAGAACCAGAACACCTCGTAAGACAGCCAATCCGCTGGTCACACCGCGAAAGCCAGTTTTACCGTCTCTACCCAATGCACCCACGAGCGCGCCTGCGGTCAAGCACAATCGGCCTGACGAAAATCATGCACCACCGCCCAAAAGACCCAAGCGACAACATGCTCCTTCCGAAAAGGCCGCAGCCGCCAGTAAGCAGTTCTTCATTCTACTTCCATGTGTCTAAGCTGCTCCGCACTAGGTAACCAGGATCTGCTTCGCAAGATAGAAGCCCTCACGCGACGTGCGGAGCAAGCAGAGAAGCGCAGCGCTGAATCCACGTTCATCTTGCAGACAACTACTCGTAAGCATTTGTGCATCTCTAGCTACACATGCTCATTTCCTTCCATGTAGGCAATAACAAGGAGCAGGCTATCGAGCAGGAACAGAGGATCGCAGCTGCTCGCCAACGCCACTGGGAGGAGACCGGCCGTGAACTCCCTGAGTCTGAAGAGGGTGACGCTCCAGAGGAGCAAACTTGGAACTTCTCACATGCGGTATGGTTCTTCTTTTTTGACGCTTAGTATCTGCTCATAGCCTGACCCTTCTAGATACAATCCAGAGGCTCTCAGAGTCCGCCTCCGCGTCCGATGCTGCGACGATCTGCTACGCAACCGCGTCCCATCACTATGATGCCCCGTCAGCAGGATGCAACACCGACACAGTCAGCACCAGCGCCCCAGTCCGCCGCTATCCATCCCGACAGTGCCCCTTCTAGTCAAGCCAAAGTCACTACCGATGATGCGGAATGTGACGAGGACGAAGCCTCACTTCCTCCCTTGCCAACCGGCACTCCGCCAGAGCTGACTCGTTCCGACGCTACTGGCAAACGGCTCAATGACTATGCTGGACTCACAAAAATCCTTCTCAGAAGGGCAATCAGAGCATACGAGGCGCGTCTTTTTACCTCAACCGCCTTCCCTGATCGCTCTCAATCATGCGCATGGGCATACGCTATCTGGGACGAGGTCCAGCGGGATCATGATGGGAGTGAGAATCTCGACACCCAGGATAGTGAGGCTGACGAGGGCGAAGTGCAACTGGAGGGGAATCGCCGTGCTTTGACGGACAGTATGCGGACCTTGGTAAGTCTACATGTGCATTGCTTCGTATACTAATGTTACCCTAGATGACCGAGCGCAACGCTCGCGTTCGAGGCCTTACTGTGACCAGCATTCGAACAATCATCGCCAACCTCTATAATTTCAAGACCTGCACGACCCAGAATGAAGACGCAGTTGCTCACAATAGTGCTCTTGCTGCCGCATTGCTCGAAGACTGCGGCTTTTGTTTCAAGGTATGACATCCATAGTATGTTTTGCTATCTAATCTTATTCGTCAGGATTTGGACACGCGTGAGGGTCGTTATGACGGTCTCATAATCTTCCGTGGCATATGCGTAACAGTGTTCGCGCATGCTAAGGCTCTCGGTTTGAAGTTTACTACTTTCTGTCCCATACCGTCTGCTTTGATCGCTCTCGTGGTGACAATGGTACCTTCTTTCTCTTGTTTTCATTCATTTTGCTGATTGCCTGTCTATAGGCTGAACACAGTATCGGTGAATGGTCCAAAGGAGTCTTGAACAAGCGTGGTCTGAAGGAGGAGATTCAACATCCCCGTTTCAAGATTCACCTCCAGACTGTGAACGATTGGGTCGAGATCGATCCCATCAAAGCCAGCAAGAAGTTCACGCGATGGTACAAGCGTGCATGGTAAGTCCGCAATCCGATATGTGTTCGTTGTCTCACCATCGAACTAGCGCGTTATCGGGAGGCTCTCCGCTGGAGTTTGAGGAAGAGGTCGCGGGCCTTTCTGATGAGGCACGCGAGGCGGCAGCTGCTGAGATCGCCGCAAAGTCCGGGGATACAGACTCGGAGGATGAAGGATATGCTGAGGAATCTGAGGCCGATGATACGGAGCAGGATGAGGACGCCGATGAGCCCCTCAGTGCCACTCCCGTTGGCAGCGCTGAAGAGGAGGAGTAGTCTTATGTTCGAGTCATTGTACTGTCTTCAAATATGATATGTTTTTGTCTATATCTCTTGCTGTGAGGACGATGGCTAGTGGATGCCTGAGCTAGCTCTGCTTGATGTAGCACACATGTAGATACGAGGTAGGGTCTACTTAATTGTACCATCATGATTAGGTAGAGTTCCGTAGATGCTATGTACGAACAGGTGTGACACTACGTCACTCTATATTGTGGGGACCTACCTACGCGGTCTACTCTAGCTACTTAGGCCTACTTGACGCTACCTATGATTTCCAGTTTTTCCTGATGTGGCTGACACCCTTCAAGTTGAAGCTAAGAGTCCGTGTTACTCGCCCATCATTGAGCCTCGCATTCCTCCCTTCCTGGCACTGCTAGGTCTCTGATCCTGACAAGGGACACTTGCAATCCTGATACCAGCAAGAGGAAAGATTTAGTCGCGAGGCTTATAAGTGTTTCGCTAACTCGCGAAGTTCAGAGTCAGGACCATCTTCTCACCTTGTTCCGAAATTGGATAGCTTTTCTTCTCTTTCCGAACAACCAAGTCGTCTTGTTCCAACTGGGTCCAATTTCTGGTGTTCAAATACCTGCCACTGTTCATGATGGAAGGGCTGATTTCTCAGACAACGGACAGCCCTCATGGACAATGCTAGAAGGTGTGCCGTCAATCCGAGGAGTCCCACCTCTGCCAGTCTACACATACTCATCCCTTTCGAGTAAAACCACTGCAGGATCAGTGGTTGAATGCTACTTGATGCAGCTTGCTCCAAACCTGCAGTATTCGGACTTATTCGATATTTTCGGTTCGTAGTATCATTTCTCGTGACTTAGCTTGGCTTACTCTCGAGATTGTGCCCAGTCACACTGTGGCTTGAGGCAAACAAATCGACGCCTGAGACAAACGGAGGAATAGTTTGGCCCTGCCAACCTGAATGGGAAGACTCGATATCATCCACGTATACTTACTACCGCATCTTCCGTGAGATTCCGATGGAACTGTGGCGCGAAGAATGGCTCATGGGTTCCAGACGCAGCTGGAAGGACTTTCGCGAAAGTGAGTTCTCCTCATTCTTTATGCGGTCGTTCAGTGGCACCCATCAATATCAGCTTTAGTGTACCTCCAATGCGAGATCAAGTTTCTTGCGCAATATAAGCAGTGGAGTATGTAACATCCGGCCTTCATGAATCAATTTTTGATGGACATTTCAGTGATGGAATTCATTCGGATGAATGATGCACTGTCACCAACATCGAGATCTGTTTGTCTGCCGGGCAAGGGTGTTCAACTGTTCAACATCTCAGACGCCTGGAGACAGTGGCGAGAACAAGCCATGGAACACATATCGGCTGGAGGGCACATCGTGAGAGCACCACACTGTTTCCTGAACTGGACCCATGCGTACGACTACGAGCGGTTCAATACAACTTGCGGAGGTATGATTGAAGGTGCGCCTTACGCTCTGGTGCAACACGAATGAACTTAAGCTCATAACTGCCATGCAGCCATGACCGACATTCTGCGAAAAAGGACGATGCAGGAATTTATAGACATACGTACAGAGCAGTCAGTGAGATTGGGCCAATACTGATGTTAGCTACGTTTCGGAGACAACTAGCGAGTACATCGCTATTAATCCGTATCCTCCTCGTCACGATTGATAGGGCCGAGTTCATTTCCGATGAGTTCATCAAAGGTTATCCGTATTGCACTGAGGAGTTGACGTTGTTTTTCCTTGAGGTCAATAGTCTCGTTGTCATAGTTCGCCGATGCTTTAGTCAGATACTCGATGACATCCCTAGCGTCGATTCTTCGCTCCTCTTCACTGTCTGAAAACAGTTGGTCAGTGTAGAGTCATCTGGCAATGACTCCAAGACGTACATGTATGTGTTTGGGCCATAAGCTCGAGGACAGGTCTCACGTAAAGTGAGAAGGCTCCGGTAGCGCGTAAAGTCGAAGGGCCGGGGAGAAGACTACATAAAACATCCCGTCCCAGGACGAACAGCCGTACATGACGGTCCTCCGGAAGATAAGCGGTAGATCTGTTGTCCTTCCCGGGAGACCGAAATGCGCAGTTCCATCCAATAGGACCAATGTCGTCAGAGAGATATTTGAGCGCCACCACCATGTCGCACAGCATGGCCATTTCACGTTCGGAAGTGAGTGGACGCGGCGGTGTGGTCTCATTGGGGGTCCAAGGCGAAAGTTTGAAAAAGTCGCGAACTTTATCAGAAGTCTGCGTGACGTTCGCATCGGTAGCAGACTCGGTCGTTTGTGCGCGAACAGTCTCGAGTAATTGACGATATGAAGTATTTTCCCCTTTGGTCTTAAGACCTAGCGAAGGTACATCGAGAAGGGTATGGATGATGGTGCACAGCTCTTGTTTTTCACTAAGCCAGTGGTCGAGAACACCGCGAGCACGATCAAGAAATATTGTGCGGTGTCGGAGGGAGAGGAGTCGCTGAATGATGTCGAACAGCAACTCCGACCCCTCCTTCTGAAGAGCCTGGTCATAGTCCTTGATATCTTCGCTGACGATGGACAGGGAAAGCAGGCGAAAACGAAGAGAGAACGCATCGTCAATATCAGCGTCCGAGCTGCGGGGGAATGGGTGGGTCGCGACAAAGCAGTCGTGAACAAGCGCGAGGATGATAAGAGCAGCGTTTGCGCAGCTGGGCTCGCCCAGGTGAATGACTCTTTCGCCTGGTGGAAGCCGGGGATTTCGGCCAATTATAATGTCAATGCTGCGCTGTATGTTCATGCATAGAACAGCATCATAGCTTGGAGGAGGAACGTAGCGCACCTCACGGTCATTGAACCGCGAGGCGTAGAGGGGTAAGGGGGCTACTTCCACGGGCATGGTGAGGAGGGTCGATTGGTCGCCGGCGACAAGTAACAGCAGTGATGCCTCCCTCGCGTCCCGCACCGTTTTTGAAGAGCTGAGGGGGAATCGAAATGTCACCCTGGTTTCAAGCACAATAAAGATCACGACAACAACTGCACTTATTGTCTGTTAGCGAACGATAGCCTGCCGACGGAAACAATTGAGCATACCTTATGGGAATCGTTGCAACACAGGGTATGATCATAGAAGTGGATAAGATGACCGAGGAAGAGAGTACGGGACATGGATGGTCAGACTGTCACTGTCAAGCTGCTGCGCAGTTTCAAAAAGCAGAAGCTTCTTGGGGAGCAAAGGGCAAGTTCGTAGTCGTGCCGAGTAACAGGAGAAGATGAGCCCCGCGATGTGTGAAAGTGACACTCGCAAGGGAGCCGTGGCAGAATGAACATCGAGATTCGACGATGATGATGGGAGAGTGTCTACAGAAAGCCCGTGACGGCCCCCATAGTTTTCCGCACAAGTGTGATCCGGCGCTTCACATCCGCGGCGTGCCTCCTTCCCGGGGTACTTACGAACAGCAAAACTTGTTGCCGCCTCCGCCATATAGTTAGGCCAATCAGTTCCTCACCTCACAATCCATGAGAGTGTTCATCTCATTGGCAGTGCCTGTCGGACTCGCGACAAACGCGGCGACAAAGAGGTTGAGCGAGTATGGACAGAGAACGAGTCATTTTGACAGTTGGAAGATTCCAAGGTGTAAGTAAGATCGAGACCTCTGTGTCATTAATCTCGAGGTTACAGTATGAACACATGAAAGTCCTCATATCCAACAGAAGTCCGTCGCCTGTAGAGCTCCTTCAGCATGAGCAACGAGCTCCAGATCCCTTCCATCATTGATCCTCTCATATACCTTGATACCACCACCGAATTGTCCACCGACAACCAGATATTTGTCGTCCTGACCACCAAAGGCCATACCACGGGGATGCTTGGTCCCGGTGCGCACCTCGTTCACCAGCTTCGGTGCGCCTCCCTCCTGAATGGCAAACACGGCAATGGTATCGCCTTCGGGGTGGTTCTCGTCGCGGTTGGACAAGTAGATGTACGGAGTTGCAAAGCGGGAGTTCGGCTTTGGGATAAAGATCGCGCTAACAATCATGCCGTCGACGATTCTAGACGCCGACGCGACGTTGGAGATGAGGGTAGATTTGGCAGGGAAGTCAGCCAAGCGTTGCGCCACCAGACGGTTGCCGAGCTCAAGAACGGTATATAGGACACCATCTGGAAAGAAAAGTTCACTTATGACACAAGAATGGTCGACATGAAAGACCGACCATAGAACGCGGCATGACGCGCACCTAAGCCAGGAGCATGCACCGTGTCGTCAACGACGGCCCAGCTACCTATGGCATCTTTCTTGAAACGATAGACACGGTCTCCACCCAGATCAGGAACGATGATCTCCTGGCGTTCCTCTATGAAGTGGATGTAATGAGGGTGGGCCGACTGCTGTCTGAGTTCATTTGGGCCCTTGCCCTCAAGATGGGCAACGGTCGTAGGTGCTTCAGTCAAGAAGTGCGGTGCCTCCGCCGAGATGGCCAAGGCCGACACTTGACCGGAAGCGTACTATCAACTCGCGTTAAAAATTGAGAGGCCTGCAACATTGAGGGAACAAGCACGTACATTGGCGATGAAAAGCTAATTCTTCGTCGCATGCATCGCGCACGGCCAGTCTCCGCCACTGGGCCTGGTAGCAACTATCCTCCCTTTGCCCTGCGCGTCGTATTTGAGCGCGACGATCGCGCCTCCGACCTGTTCCAGACAAGTAAAGGCGAGCGATTTGTCCCCAGGATACGCAGTCACCCAAAAAGGATGATAGCCAACTTCGACAGAGGACGTCTCTGAGAGCATACGCGATGCAGGATCGAACGTCAAGGTAGCGACATTGTTGGTATAAGAACCGACAAGAATGTTGAAAGACATTGTACGAATGATTGAGTGGAGAGCATTGTTGAGAAAGACTACGTATATAGCCTCCGCGTCTTTCAGATCCGACGGAAGACTTACATCGACCAGATCGGAATTGTTAAGCGTCGCGGACGACCCGGAACGAGAATGACACAGATCAACGAGCCGAGGTAGGGCACGCCACCATAACTTTGCCAACTTCGCGGAGGGGAGGGTCGAACGATTATTCAGGCATTATGATTCTGCTTGCTCAGCAACGGCTGAGGCTGACGCCGCTGAGCGGCTGAGTAGTATGTGTGAGCTCTACTTACAGAAGGCGACATGTGGAGGAACCATCTCCTCTTTGAGTTCCTTCCAGTGCCTGAGGCAAGTATGTGGGGACTTGGTTGCCGAGCACAACGATGCAGCGGGACCTCTGACCCATAAAAGCGATGAGTGGAACATTCGCCTTCCAGCTGGGCTGATCCGACCGACTGAGACGACGTGTCGCGATGTCTAGGTCGTCCAATTCGGTGAACGGTGAGGTATTGGCTGTTCAAGCACTCATGATCTGCCTGGTAGGATCAACGTTCTGCAAGGTAGGGGGTTATTAAAGACATCACAGAACAAGGCACAAAGACTTTACCATTTGTGGCCCATGAGCATTGTATGAAAGTCAGGAAAAACAAGCTCTTCTTCGACTGTCTTCCGGATGACATCTTGTATGAAACGTTCCACACGGATGACGTTCTTCAGAACATGCTTGTCTGCCTGACAGATTTCACTCTTGATAAATGTAGAGGGAAGGAGGCGCTGGCCGACGGGGAGAGGCTTGGACGAACGATGGTCGGCATCTAGTGGCGTCAAGTCGCGCTTGGGATGGGGTCCGTACGGATCGAGCTCGTCGAGGATGCAAACATGGACGCGGCGGCGCTCGCCCTCGTAAGCAACGGCGACCTAGCCAGTAAAGACAAGGCCGGTGATCGAGAGTTTGATAGGGAGAGACATGAACATTGGAGAGGGATAGTTGATGAGCAAGGACGTCGTCAGTGTGATGCGGAGGTCCGAGTTCCAGTTGATGTCCAGATGCAGCTGAATGTTGGGCGATTCATTGGACGTGGCGGGCTGTTCCGCCGGCGGTGGCGAGGGCTGCGGCTCTGCGCTGGCCGGGGCGGGAGCGGAAGATGGGGCGGATCTAGTAGGACTGTTGTATTCCGGTGTATATGGCCAATTTGAAAAGCCAGGCCGGAAATCGACCATGCTCTGGTAGTCTGGACTGGAATTGGGCGAGTGCAGCGACGACGACGCCGCGTATATCTCGGTGGGATGCAGCTTGTGTGTCCCTCGTCGCGAGACCCACTCGAACTCGTCATCCTCGCCCACGTCGGGCGCATGAGCCGGTTCCTTGTCGTCATCTTCATCGTCCTCCATGAAGTCGCGGTGTATGTCCCGGAGGTTGACGAGCTCGACATCGGTGCGGCTGAGCCAAACTCGAGCGAGGTCCTTCGAGCGGGCGAATGAACGACGACCTCGTTGTTGACGTGATCTGCCTATTCAGCATGTCGACCAGGATCGTTGATAGCGACGAGTCCAGTTGACACCACTCCAGGTCGATGGACATGGCGGCGCGCACGACAACGACGGCGTCGCGGAATGAAGGGCAAAGCCAAGTCGGATTGCCGGCCACTCAGTCTCCGGTCCATCGGTCCGCACCCGCGGGACCACCGCGGTCCGCCTTCAGTCCTTTCCTTTCTCCTCCATCTCGCCCAAATCGTGCTCTGCTGGATCAACGCATGGATTGCTTTGCCATTGCACTCGAACCGCTGGCTTGCTTAAACATGCGATAAGAACAGCCACCATGCTCTCGGTGTTGAACAAGTGGGGCTCGGCAAGTGTGCCACACCTTACGACTGCATGAGTCAGGCCTCAGGCGCGGCCTTCATTCTTCTACACCCTCATATTGAAGCATGCCACTGAAAATAAAACTCCCCGTCTCGTGTCTCCGATTGTCGGACGTGCGCAAAGAACGTCGACGGCTTCTTTGGCCACTCTCGTAAACCATCCCTGATGGAATCATCCTTTCGGCGACGGAGAAACAACGTTCATGTCAGGTGGGTCAGTGTGCAGTGTCTTTGCGTCGCTTTTCATGGCTTTTACACCGCTTTCAAGCCTTGAGACCGAAAACAACAATTGATTTTTGCTTCAGACCATGAGTTGTACTGGGCGAACATCCGAAAATGCAGTTCCCGATGCATCAAAGGTTCTCTCGGTGAGAAGACCTCCAATGCACAGGTCTATCCTGGTCTATCCCATGTTATTCCAGAACCAGTCTCCACTTCGGCGTTTAGCCGATGCATTCGTTCGGTCTTCGCGTAAAATTAAGAACTCCCGATGCCGCATACTTACCTCACATAGCTGCAGAGGATTTTTTTCAGCGTTCAAGTAAGGCTGGAAGCTGCCTCATCATCCGTATCGTCCCAGCAGGGCCTATCGGGGTGAACATATGACTGCTATCGAATGATACATCTCCGCCGTTGATTGACCGGGAGCAGCTAGGAGTGTACAAGGGCTCCCATGGGGCAAGCACATATATATGGGTCGTTTCATCTTGGAGCGTTCCCCACTTTTGGCCATGAACTTAACACCCCAAGGCGTCTCTCACCCAACATACCGAATCCCGCCTCTCGATGGATCTATTCTTTTCCCCGACCTCTTCGAATTTCATGCGAGGCATAGCCCTACTCATACCATTTACTGCTATGAGGATCCAGTGACTGGCTCACGCCGCGATATTTCTTGGGCAGAAGCTATCAAGGCATTTCGTTTTGCTGCTCAGCTCGTTCCCAAAGATTATAGAGGAAAATCATCCGTCATCGGCATGTTGGCAAATACAGGTCCGTTTGATTCTTGCCCTCGACATAGTGACCGCTGACACGATATCCATTTTAGACACTATCACCTTCTCTTCGTTCATATGCGGTGTCATGGGTATCGGTCTTGTGCCGTTCCCAATCTCGCCACGCAATACTGCACCAGCTGTTGTTCATCTACTCAAGACGACCGAGTGCACAATTCTGTATGTTAGTGCCGATGCTGGGATGCAAAGTCTCGCCGCTCAAGTCAAGAGGGAGCTCGGCGATGGCTTGACGATACTCCCAATGCCCACATTTTCACACCTATACTTACAGGAGGGTCGTGAAACTGCGCCTCCCTTGGAGTCTCATCATACCAATCTGGATAGCCCAGCCGTTATCTGCCACTCTTCTGGCACGACGCGCTTCCCGTGCCCGATTGCACAGATACAAAGGGGCATGCTCTTCGTGGGCCATTCTCAAGGTATATTGCAAGCCATGACAGATTTTCGGTGGACTGATCTTGTGTTTTTATTATAGTATATGGCGAAATGGACCTATGCGGCCAAGTATTCTCGGTTCATGCGCCGCCCATGTATCGTAAGCACTCTAGTCTCCAGTACCTACATATAGACTCGGCTAATGCTGTCTGTATCTAGACATGATGGGCATCTGGGGGATCCTGATGGCCGTAAGTTCCTACCTGTTCGACGTATGTCTTCATTCATGTCCGGGACAGGCTGCGAATGGCTTCACGCTGGCACTGTTCCCTCCGAAAGAGCCTCCACTCATTCCCACTGCGGAGCGCGTCCTTTCCGGCGCGTTGGCTACGAGCTGCAACATGGTTTTCTGTGTTCCGCTCTTTCTCGAGGTCAGCCAGTAGCGCCTCGGTCTTGATTGAGACTACCACAGTACCACTTACGTTTCTCGTCTAGGCATGGGCTCGCGATCCTGCTGCATTGAAATCGTTACAGTCTTTTACGAAGATTGTACGCCCCCACCAACTTAAAGCGGGTACATCTGACGATGTCTTTAGTGCTACGCTGGCGGACCTCTGTCAATTCATGCTGGAAACAAACTTGTTCAGAACGATATTTCGATTTGTTCCCTCTATGGGTGGTATGCTTTCCGTTGCCTCTTGAATGGACTACACTCACTTGTCGAAGCACCGAGACCGGGTTCATATCCATGATAATACCGAGTACGTGGCCTGGTACATTGTGTCCAACCAGACCTCTACAGCTCTTTACAGAGGCTCCGCCCGCGGAAGGCTGGCAGTGGATGAGGGTATGAGTGATGAGGGTCACCAAGCTTGAGCCTGAAACATGCCCCTTTAGTATGCGCCGTACATCAAGCGTCGTCTGGTCCCGTATGAGGGAGAGGAGAACGTCTACCGCCTGATCGTCTCGGAAAGTCCGGAGATAGGATATCGGCTGGCTGTCTCCAACACCGAAATCGACGGCGTGTCAGCGTATGACACTAAGGATCTTGTGCTGGCGCACCCCACCAATTCAACACTGTTCCAGATATATGGTCGCTTTGGTTGGTGGTCTGGTCGCTCAAATTTACTTTCCTTCGTCTGACAAGGAACATTATAGATGAACAGATCATGCATAGTACAGGAGTAAGTGCTTCCTTAGTGATTCCATCGGAGATCCTTGGACTGACCTGCATGTTATTTAAGGAAAAGGTGCATCAACTGCTAAGTACGCTCGTTAAAAACTGTTAACATCATAGGGATTCGTAGACCAACCCGATTCCGATTGGTAAGTGTTATTATGTGGTGCGGACTATTCCTCGAGACTAAACCTAGGACAGAGGCAGCACTGCGCAAGGACTCTCGCATTAGCGGTGCTATCATGTTCGGTCGATCGAAATTCCAACCGGGGGTGCTCATCATCCCCTCGAGTGGCCATGAATTTGATCCCGCCGACGAGGTTGCTCTCACAAAGTTCAGAAACGACATATGGTCTGTCTCGGTTTTCCACGCTATGGCCGTCCTTGACGTCTAGTGCTAGGGAGACCGTGCAGTTGGCGAATGAACAGGCACCCCAACACTCGCGAATCTTCAAAGAGGTGCATTTTATCCATCCCGTTGGTTTGCCGGACCATGCTGACTTAGGAATATCAAGACGATCTTGGTCACGGATCCAGCCAAACCGCTAGAATATACCGTGAAAGGACTTCCCAGACGGCCAGCGATGTTGGCCCTGTATGAGGAAGAAATCGAAGCACTGTACGCTGCTCTCGACGAGATCTCGCAATCCGGGATGGTCCTTCCGTCGTCATGGTCGCTGGAAGCCGTCACTCAGTCTGTTCGTGCTATCGTCTGCAAGGCAATCAACGTCACACTCAACGACGACGATGACATTTTCGCAAGCGGAGGCGACAGGTACTACACGTTGTTCAGTTGCAGACCGATCTGACACAGTACTCTAGCCTGGGCGCGACTGCCATCAGAAACTCGCTTCTGGGTCTGCTACGAAAGTCCAAGCGCGTCTCCGTGACCACGATCCGAGCGATTCCTCCGAATTTCGTGTTTGATCATCCCACCATCTCTCTCCTGAGCGCTTTGGTGTTCAACATTGCGCAGGACGTGCACTCCGAAATCGATGATGTACAAGATGAAGCGCTTCTCAACCCGGACGGTTTCAGTCAGATACCTCAAGTCGGGAAGACCATTGTGGAAATGCGCAAAGGGAACGGGGAGCCGCCTCTCATTCTCATTCACGGTCAGTGTTACATTACCATGACTTGCATGTCGTTCCTTGATACCTTTCCAGGTGCTGGGGGCGTCCTCTACGAATTCGCCGCAATGCCAGAAAAGTTCCACAGCGCCGTTTGGGGGATACAAATGACACCGGATACGCCCTTGACAAGCCTCGAAGACTTGGCGTCGTTCTACATCGCCAGGATCAAGGAGAAACTTCCGACGGGACCATACAGACTCGCTGGATATTCTGGCTCGAACGTTTTGGCCGCATTGATGGCTCTGCGACTAGAGAGCCACGGGGACGAAGTGTCCCAGCTCGCTTTTCTCGACATGTTCCCGACGTTGATGTCGTACACCGCGAATCAGCTGGGAAACCCAGATCCTCACGCCAGCCACGACAGGCAAATCCGTGCCATGATCGAATCCTTTTGCTTGATATTCTCTCTGGACAGCACACGGAACGATGAGCGCACCATCGCTAACTTCACATCTGCGTTCAACAATCCGAATGGGTCGTTGTCTCCAATCACATCAGGAAAACCCTCCCGTGGTAATGTGCACACATTACCATCGAAATGCTGTGAATCGAGGTAATTCGCCGACTTACCACTTTTCGTCAAATTAGTGCAGTGAAAGCGGTCACTTGACACCTGTTTTAAATTAGACATGCTTACCACACATTGCACACCTTATTCTTGCAGTTTTTTCTCGCTTTACTGACGGCAATTCGCAGCCATTCTTAGATGCAAGCGAGCCCGCAGTAGTACAGAGGACGTTTTCCATTGCAGTATATATAACCACAGCATCGACACGTCACACAACCGTAGGATATACTTGGCACACTTGATGGCAAGAAAATACACAAGGTCCGAAGATGAGCAAGGTGTACATGCCAAGCTCAGGACAGAAGGCGTTGATGCCACTGTACTACTCGCCTTGTCCTCCGCATCTTTGACTTTGCTCAAAGGGTCAAGGTCCCAGCTGCCCACGCCAGCCACACGGCCCCAGCGCACGCGCATCCCGACGATCTGGCTCTCAACAAGACACCTCGGGTTTTCTCGTAGGTCCCTAAACTCGCTGACTATCACACCGAGTTCAAAGCACGTTATGGTTAGTGAAGCCTTGAATGCGGAGAGCTTGCCGTCCAAACCTGTATAAGTATAACCAATTAGCTGCAAGAACTATGAGTGCTCGAAGGACCGTGGCAACAACGTACCGACACATGTGGGAATCCGGCTATCGATGAGTAAGAGATTCGAGGCTCGAGAGGTTGCTTCGAGGCTAGTGTAATCAGTGCCGGTAAGCGCCAGTAAGATCCATGATGTTTTCTGGATCGCGTCTAGGTTGCTGTCGGGGACCGTGTCTAGGTGTTGATCCGGGCTGGCGTAGACGGGCCCGTTGAAAGCCTTCCTCGCCCGTGAGTCTAAGTCGGCAGAAAATGATGTGGCGGGGTGTTGTCGGAGACATGGGCACTGTGGTCAAAGCTGAGGTCCTAGCAATTGAGCAGTACACTCATCAGTGGCGCTTGGTGTACAGATCGACGCTCTTCTAGCTCATGAGAGTAATCCAGTCCAGGGGACGTATGTGACGCCAATATGAAGTAGCCAGCCGAGATCAGGGCGAGATGATGCTGAGAGCGTGTAGAGCAGTAGCCGTGCAAGCAGTAGCCGTGTGAGCAGTGGTTGTAGGTGTGGCAGTGCGGTGAGTCCGGATGTGGGTAAAGTTATGGTTGCGGCAAGGTGCTGTGTAGTCAGGACAATCTTCGACCGAGGGGCTGGTGGTGGTGGAACGAGAAAGAATTGCACTTTTGTTGCGAGATGTTGACATGCGACTAAATGTGCACGTGATGCTGCCGTTCCGCCGGCAAAGCAGACTTGACGTTTGTTCGGACTTGCTGTCAACGGCGAGGGCCGAGGACATAGTATATATCATCATCCTCTGGCGTCCTCGGTGCTCGCGCTACGCCGCTCCAACCCTGATCTCCCCTATTCTTTATCGACTGGTCAAGACACTGAGACTCTGCAGTACTTCGTGACCAAGCAGTGATTGCATATCCTCAAGGCCAGGCTAACACTGGTCACCGAGTATGTCCATTCATCTTATCAATGCTCCCCTTCGGACAATTCTTGTATCTCTAGGTATGTGCAGACTGACACATTGTCAGTAACTATGAATCCTGTATTCCATTTGAACTTTGAAGACAAGCTCACGTGTCAATGCACTGCGTGCCAAAGCGCGGCGAGCAAGCGACTAATGCATCGCTTTAGCTGCTTTTGAGTTATATATCTCTGTGTATTATCTGACTATCCGATATGAATTCAGAAATTTCTTGAAACTCTGACCAAATATCAGCAATAAACCAGGTTATCAACATTAGTACATTTTGCAACAAATTTTTCTACAATTTCCTTCAGATTAGCCCGGGGGGTTTTTCCTGATGCATGCAGCTTGCAGTGAATAACCTTAAGGTTTTCAACCAGCTTGCTGGACGGTTCATGTACGATTTGGCCACCGTCGATGGATTGCAGTCATTGGACAAGGTTCACGAGTGGCTGAACGCTATCAAGGCCCCCATGGCTGTGTATGTGGCGAAAAACGGCGTGCGACATATGGTTCCAGAAGCAGATAGAAGCGAGTGGGAGGATCTGGGAGCGCGTCGCGCTGTTCCCACTGCAGAAGTCGTGTTTGTCGAGGGCGGTCATTACGAGTTCTTATGGGACGCGCAGGTCATCGCTGGCCTGCAGCGAGGGTACTAGGTGACTATACACTTAAGGGCGTCGACCTTCTGCCATGTTCAATAAAATAGATGTTCTATCAAAGGGTAGTAATATACAATTCTATGTGCTAGGCGGACACTAAGCTCGTGTTGGTTGCGAGCATTACGCTTCGAATACAAGAGTCGTACGGCCCACATGTCAGAAAGTTTTCTTCATCCCATCTTCCAGTCGTAGTCCCAAAATCAATTAATACATATGCCCCGTTGTAACCTGGCTGAAGAAGTCTGCTACCTGCTCCTTCGGCCATATGTAACAGTTCTCTGTACAAGTACATCGAAGTAGGTCTCGATGTTCGGAGGCAATAGTGTGGCACAATGTTTGCGCGTGCTTGCCTGCAGCCAAAATTGCCTGGCGAAAGTCGTGCAAGCTTGTTCGTCGTCGTCCACCACCGTCGCCGTCGTTCGCCCCGTCCACCCTTTGATCCCCCCATTTCCCCACCGCTCCCCTTGCTGCCATGGCTGAAGAAATACGCGCCGAGTCCTATGTCGGTTTCGACTCTATCACGCAGCAAATTGAGCACAAGCTCTTGAAGAGAGGCTTCCAGTTCAATGTCATCGCTGTCGGTGCGTAATGTGGCACTTTCCGCGAATAATTGGCTGAAAATGGCCGCTCTTCCTAGGTCAAACTGGACTGGGAAAGTCAACGCTCATTAACACAATTTTCGCCTCGCACTTGATGGACTCGAAGGGTCGCTTTGCTGCAGACGAGCCCGTCAGGCAGACCACGGAAATTCAGGCTGTGTCCCATGGTACGTGGCTCGCGCACCCACCGCCGCCGCGCACGGAACTGACTTCTGCTTCGCTTACGTCCGAAAGTTATCGTCGAGAACGGTGTCAAGCTCCGCCTAAACATCGTCGACACGCCCGGCTACGGCGACCAAATCAACAACGAGAACTGGTCGGTTGGCACACGCTCTCGGCGCTCCAGGCTGACCTCTTTTTCGCAGCTGGGACCCTATCATCAAGTACATCAAGGACCAGCACAGCGCCTACCTGCGCAAAGAGCTTACTGCCATGCGTGACCGCTACATCCAGGACACGCGCATCCACTGCTGTCTTTACTTCATCAACCCCACCGGTCACTCACTGCGCCCCATTGACGTTATTGTCATGAAGAAGCTTAGCGAGGTCGTCAACGTTGTCCCTGTCATTGCCAAGGCGGACAGTCTTACCATTGAGGAGCGGGACGACTTCAAGGTCAAGGTATGATCCCACATGTGCTGTTTGGTGTCTGTGTCGCTCATGAGACGCGTAGATTCGGGAAGAGTTGGTGCACCACAGCATCCGCCTGTATCCCTTCGACACCGATGAGGATGACGAGGAGGAGGTCCAGCTCAACGAGTCCATCCGGGACATCATTCCCTTCGCCGTCGTTGGCTCGGAGAGCAACGTGATCATTGACGGCAAGTCCGTCCGTGGACGCAAGAACCGCTGGGGAGTCGTCAACGTGGAGGACCCCAACCACTGCGAGTTTGTCAACCTCAGGAACTTCTTGACCAGGTAAGCTTCATTCCCCTTTAATCCTCTCTCCGTCCATGCTCACTCTCATTCTACAGGACACATCTGCAAGACCTCATCGAGACGACCGCACAGATCCACTACGAGGCCTTCCGTTCAAAACAGCTGTTGGCACTCAAGGAGGGCGTCAACTCTCGTCCTGCTCCTTCGCAGTGATCACTCGGAGGTCAAAATCCATCGATACCCGTCAAGCGCTCTCTTTACTATTCTGGACGGAGGCTTGAACATGAACATGCACTTGCATATGGATATTTCTTCTCTCTCATCTTCATTGCTTTCGGGATTGTCCATATAGTTTCGACGCTCGTTTTACCTGACTTGTCTTTTTTTTGGTACACTATTATCTTGCAATGCGAGACATATCCCCTTGTTGAGCGGTTGAGTGCGTGTTGTAATAGTCATTGTAGGGATGATGTTTCGACGTGTAGGTCACCTTCATGTGCTCAATTGCCTCGCTCTGATTGTCATTGTCACGTAGGTGTGTTCAAGATCGAGACTCAGACAAGGTTGACTCGTCGGCTTTCTCGGAATGCAGAAGAACGTGAGCTCTGAGCGGATCAGTCAGTCTCCGACCGGTGGGCAGACGTCCAAGGATATGTATGGTGCATACAGGTTCCGCACCGTTAGTTAACAGTCGACTGGTGTCACGTTGAACCAGTGGACGGTGCACATGTGCCGACGGTTTGTCGAAGATCGTCAAAAGTCGGAAAGCTCCCGAGTATGGACGCTGATCATTTTGAGTAGCTTCACAAGGACTACTACTTTGGCCAGACGGGTACATCTGTCCCGCAGACCACGTTCGGAGCCGGTACACATCAGGTTGTCGGAGATGAGATCTGTCGCATGTGTGGCGTTCGGCTCTGCCGAGTCGTGTCCGAGCATTCGATGCGGAGGCACTACGGAGAACTCTTGCTTCTGGAACCTCCGCACACCAAGCTCGCACCCAGACGCGAAGAGCAAATGAGTCGAGATCTCGCTGGGATGAGAAGAGCGACCAGTACCGACATGTCCGCTCTTGCCCGTGCAAAGTACCTAGATTGATGCGGACAGTACGGTGTTGGCATGTGGTATAGGTCGTGGCATCCGTTACCATCTTGGATAACCCAGAAAACACTTCTTCTCATTAGGAATCGGATTGCTTCCGAGGGGAAATAGCACCAGGTTTCTCGCGTCGGATACGCCGTACCCGCTGAAGAGTTGCACAGTGAGAACCGGATGTTTGGGAGTGTCTAGCGGCGGCAAGTCTGAGTGATGGCGGAAAGATGGAGGGAGGATTGATGCTGATGGTCCATGAAGCGTGTGGCACCTGGTAACCAAACAAGGGTTATCAAATGCAATTGTGCTATTTCAAACCTAACCACGACCGTCACTGTCGTCTGCAGCGCTGGTTTATCTCGCTGTTCTCCTCCGCCTTTTCTTTCTTTTGCAATCCTCTTTCCCTCCTTGGCGAGGGCTTTCATTCCTTTACTTGACCTGGCCGCCATCGAAAGACATTCATTCTGCATCATTCATGTCTCCGCATCCACGACATCTCTTGCTCGCTGAGCGGGCCCGCCATCTCCAGCGGGCGGCGGTGCTTGACGCGATCACTGTCGACGCAGGCGGCTTCACGCTCACTGGGCCGGTTACATTGACATTGACAACCCAAGAGACGGCCTCGCCGACATCGACCACTACAGTGACCACCACCGAACTCACCACCTCCACTTCGACCTCCTCCATGACAGCCCAGTCATCATTATCTGCATCATCGTCATCGTCGACGGATGTGGCGGACCCGAGCTCGCTGCCGACAACCACTTTCACGCCGCCTCTGCCCTCTGCGTCTGCCATCCCGCCTTCCAGTGCATCCACTTCTAGCCAGGGCAAGACGGCTGTAGGCGCGCAAAGTGGCGCTCTGTCTAGCGGCGGGCTTTCGGCTGGTGCAATCGCCGGAGTAGTCATTGCTATTGTCCTTGTCATAGTGGCTGTTGTTCTCTTCCTCTTCCGAAATCGCCTCATGCAGAGACGCCGATCCCGCACCGCACAGTGGCTTCACAACCCCACGGTCACGCCCTTCTCGTTCTCGTCTGACGAGAAGCCCCCGTTGCCTAGCTCGACTCCTGCCGGATCCGCGACGCAGTCGCCCGGTACGCAGTTTGCACAATCCCAAGCTCGCGCGCTCGCTGGTGAACCGCCACTCCTCGCAATCCCCGGAGCGTCGTACAACAACACGCCGTTTACCGTTCCAACGCAGACTGGCGCTGTCGTCGTATCGACTTTTGTACCCACCTTGCCTGATGAGTTGTCTATCACAACTGGCGAGACCGTGCGGATCCTGCAGGAGTTCGACGATGGTTGGGCCTTGTGCTCCAACGGCGGTGGGGAGCAGGGAATGGTTCCACTGGAGTGCCTGAACAGGGCGGTTCCTTACGAGACAGGCAAGAGGGAGAGTTCCTTGCACGGTGTCAGTACCATCAGGCGTTAGGTTCGCAAAGGTCCTCGCTGAGCCGTCTGGTACCATGCTTACCGTCGTCTCATCAGAATCTGAACGCAATCGTTTCCGACCCAAGCAGAGTAGACTCCACATGCATGGGATGTCATTCTCTTGGGTGTGCTCCGTCTTTCTATCTTTTAGCAATTTCCATCATATCTGGTTATATTAGTGGCTGGTTTAGTTAGCCCGAGTGGCTGCCTCTTACATTACCCTGTACATGCATTCCGAGTTTCTCGAGCTGCTTGGCTTCAGTGACCATCCCATCCCATCCCATCCCATCCCACACTCATCCCCATCCTCCACCCATTCATACTTGGATAGATACTCAGCCCGGGTACTACTGTACTACCTATCGTTAAGTTATACCTCGAATCGCTTTTGTAGACTGCTGTACCAACATTCCCAAGAGGTTCATATTGAAACTTGCTACTATTCAGGGGGCGAGCCTTACAGAATTGCTACAGATCAAAGTGCCAACTTCCAGGACCCATCGAACGTGGCGGTGATTTCCTAAACAGGTGTTGCGTTACTCGGTTTGGAAATGCCGCCACGTCAGTCTTCTACCACCATCTCGCCCAGACGTGTAGTACCCGTGTACGATGCCAATGACACGTCTGCTCTTCATCTTGTATATAAACGGACACCATTGCGATGCAATGCCTGACCAACAATATGGCGCTCTCCAGCTCTCTTGTCTCCCATCGCCGAAAAATAAGACGCGCGCGGTCGCGTCAACAAAGCGTACTTCCGACGGTGTTCATTGCGATTCTGGCCTTCCTCGCGATTATATGTCTGTGTCCGACGGGCGCCAAAGCGCACTCATTCGAAGACTCAGGCAACTATGGACACGTTATCGGAATAGGTGAGATTTATACCGCCCGAATGCAGTGACTTTCTTCGCTCACATCGCGATCCTAGATCTGGGTACAACGTGAGTGAAAGATCTGACGCTGGTGGCGTCTGACACTTTCTTATCATCATCTTCATTGCAGTTATTCCTGTGTAGGGTACGTAAATATTCTATACACAACGACGCGCAGTCTTGGCTGACCATTATTCATATGTACTCTTAGGGTACAACGAGGAGACCATGTCGAAATCATAGCCAACGACCAGGGCAACCGCATAACTCCTTCCTGGGTCAGTTTCAATGGTGACGAGCGATTGTGAGTATCGTCGTCCATCTCCCGAACTTTGATAGCCTGCTGATCACACACGCAGAGTTGGGGAGAGCGCTAAAAACGCGTTCCGTTCTAATCCCAGAAACACTATATTCGACGCGAAACGGCTCATAGGACGGAGCATCAACGATGCGGATGTACAGAAGGATATGAGGCATTGGCCGTTCCGGGTCAATGAGCGGAACGGGAAGCCCACAATTAGTGTCGAATATCAAGGAGGGGGAAAGGACTTTGTGGGTTCTTGTCTGGTTTTGGTACTCAGGTTACTGATCCGTGATCTTTCAGCTCCCAGAGGAGATCAGCGCCATGGTTCTCGCCAAGATGAAGGAGACAGCGGAGGCTTTCCTCGGAGAAAGGGTCACTCATGCAGTGGTTACTGTGCCTGCATGTGCGCATACTTATCTCTGAAGGCGTCTCCAGTCTGATTCATAAATTCCAACCATCAGACTTCAATGACGCCCAACGACAGAGCACCAAGGACGCCGGTGCTATTGCTGGTCTAAACATCCTTCGGGTGATCAATGAACCCACCGCCGCCGCTCTGGCTTATGGCCTGGACATCTCCGGTGGAGTCGACTCCGAAAAGCGTGTCCTCGTCTACGACCTCGGTGGCGGAACTTTTGATGTTTCCCTTCTTTCCATCGAGGATGGCGTATTCGAAGTCCTCGCTACTTCTGGCGACACTCATCTCGGCGGTGAGGACTTTGATAACCGCGTCATAGACTACTTTGTCAAGGGGTACGAGCGTAAGATAGGCACAGATGTCTCGAAGAACGTACGCGCGATGGGCAAACTCAAGAAGGCAGTAGAAACCGCAAAGAGGACCTTGTCCAATCAGCAAAGCGCCACGATAGAGATCGAGAGCTTTGAGGACGGGAACGACTTTTTGGAGGTTCTGACAAGGGCCAAGTTCGAAGAGCTGAATTTGGACCTCTTCAGAAAGACGATGAAGCCTGTGGAGCAAGTTCTCAAGGATGCAAATATCGCCAAGGACCAGATTGACGAGGTTGGTCCTCTCGTCCTGTCACTGGACATACTGATTGAAGACGGTTAGATTGTTCTTGTCGGTGGTTCAAGCCGCATTCCTAAGGTGCAGCAGCTTCTTAAGGACTACTTCGGTAAAGAACCGTCCAAGGGCATCAATCCAGACGAAGCTGTGGCCTATGGAGCAGCAGTACAGGGTGCCGTCCTTTCTGGCAAGCGGTCGAACACGATCGTCATCGATGTCAACCCTCTCACTCTTGGGATTGAGACCACTGGAGGCGTCTTCACGAAGCTCATCCCGCGGAACACCATTATACCAACAAAGAAGAGCCAAATGTTCGTGTATCTCTTCTTGCTCGTAGCCCTTGATCACTGACCACTATTGTCCAGGTTCTCGACCGCAGTTGACGATCAGCCTGCAGTCCTTATACAGGTGTACGAGGGAGAGCGAGAGATGACCAAGGATAACCATCTACTTGGCAAGTTTGAGCTCACAGGTATACCCCCGGCTCCGCGCGGCGTCCCTCAAATCGAAGTCACATTCGAGGTGGACGCTAATGGCATCATGAAAGTGTCTGTGGTAGACAAGGGAACGTACGGCCCTCTCCTCGAGGTACAGACTCCCAACGCTGACGAAGCTTCGTGAACAGAGGGCGATCAGAGAGTGTCACAATCGAGAACGAACAAGGACGGTTGTCTGAGGAAGACATCGCTCGCATAATACAAGAAGGCGAGATGTTTGCGGAGCAGGTTCGTGGTCTTCTCGATGCTCCGTCTTGTCCTCGACGTCTGGTCTCTCTAGGATCGGTTACAGAAAGAACGCGTCGAAAGCCTCAATAAACTCTCATCGTTCGTGTATGGGCTCAAGGATCAAGTCGCTGACGAGGATGGGTGGGGCAAAAATCTCAATGTATTCGACAAGCAGACTATACAAGACCTTTTGAACGCCGGACTCTCGTGGATAGAGGAGAATCAAGCAAGCGCAACCACTGAAGACTTTGTGGAGAAACTGTCTGGTGAGCTTCATTACATTTGTAGTGGTGTGTATCTTCTCACTGATGTTGCATGCGCAACAGAGCTGCAGAGTGTTGTCAATCCGATAACTTCCAAGTTGCATCAGTCCTCCCGACCAGAGCCGGAATGGCAGCATGAGCCAGACGAATTGTAGATTCCAAGACATATTGGACGAATTGCCGGGAACTACGCCGCGTTCTATGAGCAGACTGTTGTTCTACTAATTTGCAACATTCATGAACATTTAGCCCCGAGGGACATCGCTCCACTATGTATTTCTATCTGTCGTATACTTGTCTATTGCAGATTACTAGGTCAATGTATGTAGAACTCGCCTATTACCCTTGAATTAGGGAAGGAGCGGTTCGGTCGTCAGCAAGATAGAGTGCAGCAGAGGAGTGTCTGACACTGCCGCTGTCGCCCGGATCGTTGTTGCAAATGGTGGGCCACTTTTAGTGAGCCTTGTACGATAGTATACGCGCCGTGGCCCGTGGGCAACATGAACAGCTGACGCAACTTGAGTTTGACGCGACCGTTGCCGCAAAATATTCTGAGAGGTCCGTGCAGGTACTGATTCAATAATCTATTGACTGATTGACGTGCGAAAGTACGTATATAAGCAGTTTTATATACCGATTCCCGATACCCGGTATGTTCGCGCACCTCATAAGGCGCCTTCCAGACCCCATGGTCGACTTGACTGTGACTAGATCAGCTACCAACAATGGCACAGCAACAGGCATGGATCGTTGAGCGCAGGGGACACCCGAAAGACGCGATATCTCTCCGGAAAGACTGGCCAGTGCCGACCAAGCTGGGAAAAGGAGAAGTGCTGGTTAAGGTGGAAGCGGCGGCGTTGAATCCGGCGTACGTGCTTAAATATCGTGAGGCCCATCTTGCTTAAAATCGGGACAGAGGATACAAATCGATGGTTCGATTTCCCGATTTCCTTGCCCGACGGCCCCTTCCCGCCGAATACGACCTGGCAGGCATCATTGAGGACGCCCATGATTCTGCTTTCAGCAAGGGCGACAGGGTATATGGCTACATTCCCATCAGTACATGAACTGTTGATACTCAATCACTCGATCTCAAACTGAACTTCTCTCGCAGATACATCAATCCTCACCAGGCAAGGAGCCCTACAGCAATATGCACGCGTGCCAGCCGCGAATCTTGTGATTCGTCCAGATAACATCACCGCCACGCAGGCTTCTGGTCTTACTTTGGCCGGCGAGACAGCATGGCAGGCCCTCTTTGATCACGGTCACTTCGAGCCTGATCAAAGCGTCTTGATCAATGGTGGCAGCAGCTCAGTCGGCGCGTTCGCTATTCAGATCGCCAAGGCAAAAGGCGCCCGACGCGTCGTTGCGACTTGTTCTGCCAGGAATGTAAACTTCGTGCGAGGACTTGGCGCAGACGAGGTCATCGACTATACCAAGCAGCCGTTGCACGAATACTTGTCAAAGAACCCACCGGCGACAAAATTTCATATCATCATCGATGCAGGTCGGTCTTGCTACACTCAGTGACACAACTATACTCACGCCTCTGCTGCCAGTCTGCCTTACTGATCCATCACTCTTCAAGCACAGTCCCGCATATCTTTCTCAAGCCGGGATATTTGTCTATGTTATTGATGGATTCCCAAACCTGCAGACACTCTTTGCATGGTATTGGCCTGCCTTGCTTGGCGGCGTTCCTCGCAAACTGAAGTACGTTGAACTATCTTTGTCTCAGCATCTCACCAAACGTGGATTATCAGGGCGTTTCTGGTCGTACACAAGCCATCGGATCTCGAGCAGCTGAATGAGCTCATCAAGGGAGAAAGGCTGAAGCCGGTCGTTGATTCGATATATGAGTTCAACGATGTCTTATCTGCATATGACAGACTCATGACCTCGAGAGCTAGAGGAAAGGTGGTCATCAGAGAGGACCCATCTGCGACATAGAGACAATAGCACCTCCTTGCACGGAACAACGCCAGAATCTTGATATCATGCCACCACACAAGTAATCCTCAACTAGATTACACAGCCATGACCGAGGTTCTGCGAGACAAGACAATGCAGGAATTCGTTGACATTCAATCTGAGAAATTGGTGGTATACAGTAATACCGTCAACTAGCGGGCAATGCAGCTAATTTGCATCTTCGTCGTCACGATTTCGAGGGCCGAGATAGCCTCCACAAAATTTAGTATAGGCGAATGCGGTTGCCTTGAGGAGATAGCGTTGTCTCTTCTCGACGGGAATGGTCTCGTTGTCATAATTCGCCGAAGACTCAGTCAGAAACTCGAGGCTGTCCCTGACGTCGGTTTTCCAGTCTTCATTGCTATCTAAGCGAGGGTTAGTACGAAGTCACGGATAAAACAGCCCAGAACGAACACAGATGTGTCTTAGCCATCAGGTCGAGGACAGGTCTCAGGTAAAGAGAGAAGGCCCCAGTCGCCCGCAGAGTCGAAGGGCCGGGGAGAAAGCTACATAAAACATCCCGAGCCAAGACAAAAGACCGCACATGACGGTCCTCTGGAAGATAGGTCGTAGACCGGTTATCCTTCTCAAAAGATCGAAATGTCATGTTCCATCCGATAGGGCCAGTGCCATCGGAGAGATACTTGAGTGCCACGACCATATCGCGCAGCATGTCCAGCTCGCGTTCGGGAGTGAGTGGGCTCGGCGGTGACACCTCATTGGGGGTCCAGTGCGAGAGTTTGAAGAATTCGCGAACTTTGTTACACGTCTCTGTGACGTCCACACTGGTAGCAGAGGACGTGTGGGCGCGAATGTTCTCGAGTAACTGGCGATATGAGGAGATCTGCGCTTTGGTCTTGAGGCCTAGCGAAGGTCGATTGAGGAGAGTGTGTATGATGTTGGATAATGCTTGTTTTTCGAGGAGCCATTCAACAGCACGACCACGACCACGACCACGACCACGGCCACGGCCACGACCACGACCACAATCATCACAACCACAACCACGACCACGACGACCACGGCCACGACGACCAAGGCCACGACCACGACGACCACGACGGCGACCACGGCCGAGGAATACTGTGTGGTTTCGGAGGCAGAGTAGTTGCTGTATGTTCGCAAACATTGTCTCCGAGCCCTCCTTCTCAAGAGCCTGCTCATAATCTTTGATGTCTTCGCCAACGATGGACAGAGAGAGGAGGCGAAAACGGAGCGAGAAGGCGTCGTCAGGTTCAGCGTCAGAGCTGCGAGGAATTGGGCGTATTGCAACAAAGCAGTCGTGGACAAGTGCGAGAATGATAAGAGCAGCGTTGGCGCAACTGGGCTCGCGCAAATGAATGACTCTTTCGCCGGGGGGAAGCATGGGATTTCGGTCGAAAACCGTGTCCATGTTGCCCTGTATCTTCATGCATTGAACAGCATCGTAACTCGGCGGAGGAACGTAGCGTAATTCACGGTCATTGAACCGCGAGGCGTAGAGGGGCAGGGGGGCTACTTCCACGGGCATGGTGAGGAGGGTCGTTTATCGCCGGCGACAAATGAAGATATTATTGTCGCTCTCTCGTTCCAGGCTGCTTAAGAGCTGACGGAGAGGCGAGATGCCACCCCGGCCTGGGAGCACTACGAGGATCACGACAACAATAGCGCTTATTGTTCGTCAGCTAACAGTAGTGTCCCAGTAAAGACAATTGAACATAACATATGGACAATCAGTGGTGTCGACTATTGATGAGCTATCGGGAAGAAGACCAGTCCCCAGTCTGTTCAAGAGCCAACATTGAATATTGAAGAGCCGAAGACCAGTGCTGGAAAGAATTGCTCGCTAGGGAAGCAACAACTAATAGGCATCCGCCACAAGACCTATGCGCCCCCTGCAGCGCATAGGAGCCGGTCAACGCTCAGGTCACGACACCATGAATTGCATCGTCTCCAGGTGCCTATGGGTAGGATGCCGCTGTGTTTTGGGAGATCCGCGAGTCGCAGTGATTCATTTTGGTGAGATTACAAGGCACTGAGTGTTTTCCTGGGTGAGTGTAGTGTTCTGGGAGAATGTTGAAGACCAGGAGGCATCAACGGGCGATTTTGGGCGACTGCAGTCTGCGAATTTAGGCGCGACATGTCATGATGAAAGTTAGAGCCAACCGTCGGGTTGACGGTCCGTGCGAATCGTCCTGGGGCCTGGGCCGCCGAATGCCGATCAAGGATTCGTTGCGACAACACTTGCCACTGACAGTCTGACACCCACTGTCCAGCACAACTAACGGCTAGCGTCTTCATTTCACCCTTGGGTATCGCTGCCTCGCTCTCTTAAATATATTGTGAGGAGGCTTACACGTCTCAAGCGGTATCCTGGTGCTGTAGACGACGCGACGCGTCTTTGTGGTGCCATAGCAAAAATGTAATTGGGATCCTTTGACACTTTTTTCAAGCTGAGCTGGTTGTCAACAGGACTTCGAAAAGCACCAGTATTGAACTTTGCCCGAAATGCCACACATCCTTTCCGTCGAACTCGTACAGCTTGCCTTTCAACGACACATTTCCTCGCGCATATCACACTGTCGACAAATCCGACGCGTCCATCATTGACAGTCGCCTGGCAGGACCATGCACGGACATCTCCACTCTTGAGAACGAGATGCGTCGAGTCAAGGCACTGCTCCTCGAACTCAAGGGCCAACACGACTATCTAACATCGCATGTTCAAAGGAGTCGAGCCTACATCGCTTCCTCCCCCATCCGCCATCTTCCCACCGAGATTCTTTCCCTGATATTTTCCTTCGCGTGCGACTCCTTCGAACGACAACATTACAAGACTCCCCTCTCCATCAGCCTTGTCTGTTCCAGGTGGCGAGCCATTGCCCGTCCAACACAATCCTTATGGACAAACGTGTATGTCAACCTCGAACCCAGGGTGTTGAACATATACAAATTCTTTCTCAAGCGCTCCGGTAATCTTGACATCGCAATCAAGGTTGAGACACCCAACGTAGAGTATCCGGAGGCAGAAACTTGCGAGGGAGACTTCCCTTATGAAGAGACCTACGAGCACCACCGCGAGGTCATGAAGGATATCTTTCGTGACTACTACTACTGGAAGCACGCTGATCTCCACATCAGTCATGGCGATTATCTCATTCTGGAGGAGGAATCAGACGAAATGAATCGGTACCACTCTGACGACTCAGACGAGTCCGACAATGACAGCGCAGGCACCTACCCTCTGGAGAGCATCACGCTTGATCTCGAAGCAGATGCGTCTTCGTCTGGCTATTCTTCCTATCTCTGGAATTTCCCACTTCTGAAGCACGTTACCATTGGCCCGAAGATGTGGAGCATCCGGTATTGGCCTTCAGATGCAGTACCCTGGCATAGACTCGACCATCTCCGCATCGACGTCGAGAATAAGCCTGCTCTCTTCACCGAAGAATTTTCGCCATATACACAACGCGAGAATTCGGCAGACACTCTTTTGACTTTGGGAGAACGATACGCCGACCCCTCAGGATTCTTGACAGACCCGTTCTCCGTCACCATAAACACTCTTGCGATAGAGCCACGCGCCAAGTGGTATAGCCTGGGCATCAGCCAACTCTTCGAGAAAATGGAGGCTCCATGCCTTGAGCACCTTTCCATCGTCTGCCCCGACCCACTGGCCGACACCGACAGGATACCAGAAGTGATGACAAGAGCACCAATGGTGACGTTACCTGACTTTCTGCGCCAGTCAGAATGTGCTCTGAAGTCGTTTCGCTTCGTCATGCATGGTCGACACAAAGCTGGCGAGACCTACGCTTCGCAGACTCGGGAGCCGTTCTACTCCGGCCTCGTGGCCGCCCTGTATGAGATGGACGAGCTGCAGTCGCTGGAAATTATGGAGGCGATCTCTGGGCAGTCGGTGATAGCTGCCTCCGGCCTTTTGGAGGCAATGGCAGATGACGTGCTCTTGCTGCCCAAGTTGACGTCGTTGCAGTTGGTTTGGGCTGAGGATGCGCAGCCAGATTATGACGGGCGGCTGCTATCTGTATTGTCCTCGCGCCCCGGATTGACATCACTGGTTCTGGGAGTTCGAAATGGAGGAAGCCTCAAAACAGACGTTGTTAATTATATGGCAGCTCTACGGAGTCGGGGCATTCAAGCTACGCTTTGGTAGATTGGTAATCTTGGACTTCTTTCACATTTATTCTCTGTTCATCCCCTCTAATGAGGTTACCATAGCTCTACAATATATCTTTATAGATACTATCTATAAGTATGTATTTATGATGAACTGATAGTGACGAAAGTGTGAACCGAGAGGCGTAACGATGAAAGACACGAAGTGCAAAGAAAAGGGGTAGTGAGACAGATACCTTGTCATTTCTCGGTCAAGTAGAACGCTAGATGGGATGATGCTTGGAACTGTGGTGGATCACAGATTCCATCTTCACGTTTGACAAGAGACTCGGAGGGGCGGAGAAAGCCGAAGACGCGACCGAGAATGATTTCCTATTCTGGACGTGTACACAAACTCTCGCTTGGACTCTCATCATACAAAGAATGTCTGGACTTTCTCCGATCAGTTTCACGGACAGGCGGTTCCGAAACGCAAGAGCTTTTCATCTCATGCAATCTCAAAGCACACGTGGAGCATGAAGATTTTCCTTGAACCGAGTTTCGTGCAGTGGGATGCCAGACAAAAGCACCACTGATCTGCTAACCACCGTGAGCGCCATTCCTCCTTCTCCCAACGACCTTGACATATGTGGCAGATTTGACAGCGATTCACGAGGAGCATTGTGCCGGGAAGAACGAAAAGGAAAATTGGGGCCGTTTTGGGCGCACTCGCCTTGACTAAAGCTTGTACCAAGCAAACATACCTCCCAGCGGACGAGCATTCCGAGAGCTCGAACTCGCTCTAGACATCATTGTCTGCCATTGCACCTCGTCCAATCTGTGGACAAAGAGCAAATCCAAGCCATGGTCGATTTCATTGTTGGTATGACAGGCAAGGCAATTCATATCCTGATCAATATTCTCTAATTTTGGAGCAGACGCGTGGTGTACATGCCTTGATGTGACCCTGTACACGGTCATTGTACCCTCGCTTAGACCACCCAACTGCCGTGAATTCCGACAATGACGCACAGAGTATAAGAACGCATTGCGTCTTTGACCTTCCCTTCATCCCGCCACCGTCTCGAGACCGCTGCAAACGACCACATCCCCGTCCTTGTCGACCGCTCACACCGCGCATTACCATCGACCACGCCAACGATGACGCCTCTCACTGAGCAAAGCATCAAGTTGGCACGTTGGATTACCTCAGTTGTGTTCTCTATGGCCGCTGAACGGTGCGTGCGACTCCAGCCTGACGTTCAACGTAATCTCACGCGAAGTTTAGGCACTCTTCCATATCCAGTGACGACTTTCGCGCAGCCAATGCTATATACGGCCTCGTCTCATGCCCCAGACAAACTCCATTTTCCCTATTTCACCTCCTTGTCTTCCTTCGACGCGTCTTGACTCAAGTACCTCAGTCTGGCCAATTCCAGCTGACCTCCGATACGCTCGTTTTCACCATCAGAATGTGCCATTTCATTGCCCTCGAACTCATGACGGACGACCTCTTGCCACTGTCTGAAAAGTCAGCCCCGTTTCCGTTCGCGTTACTTGTTCAACCTCTGATGTTACTCAGGCTGAAGATGACCGCCTGCAGCAAACAGGAGTACCTGGAGACCAAGCAGTGTTTGGCCAACAACCTCATCTCGCCCATAACTGGGACGCTCCAGATCGACCACCTTGAGTGGCTCAACTACCTCGACTACTTCAGGTCCCTCGACGTACCATCCTCGCACTCCGACGCCTGTGTTGTCGAACAGTTCCTACAATACGCTCACATCACGTCCTCCAAGGGCAGCATACCCCTTTGCGAGCTTGTCCTCGACTCGGACCCCAACCTTGCCTTCGTCGACTTCTCACCGCCCACCCACGTGTTTCTCCCCGAGTTCTCGAAGTCGCCGTCCTCGCTGGATCCGGAGGACTTTGACTTGGACTCTGATGAGGTGACCATAACCACTCCAGGGTCTAGCACATTCAAGGAGGTACCGACATGGGTCGAGAGCCAGGTGCAGTTGCATCAGCCCAGTCCGAAGCATTTGATTTTTATCGACGCGATGCAGTGGGAGGTGCAGCCGGCAATGGTGAAGGACGAAGAGTTTTGGAGGGCCTGGCTGGACGCATGCTTGGGATTGTGATTGCGCGTTTCGATTTTCCGTACTCTAATCACATCAGATAATTCTATGACCATCATCTCAGCATGACTCTCTCTCAGGTGCTACGTTGAAACTTGACTAGACAAGCCTGAAGTCAAAGGATCTGAACGAAAGGCGGAACTATCTAACGACGCCATGATTTACCAAAGCGTGGCTCGAATATCGTGTTGCCGCAGATCCTGCATGGAGTCTACGATCTCTCGCTCAAGATCACCTCCATTCCGAAGTCCAAGGACAACGGATGTCAACTTCTTTGTCGTCTGTCCCGGATTAGTGCGCGAGGCCAGAACGGGAATCAACTGCCCGTCCGATTGTGGATGACCACCGTCAGCCCAAACCAGCTGCAAGGACGTCAACTCGGGCAGGAACGTTTCGACGTTTGCCATTTCCTCGAGGAGGCCGCATTCGGCGATCAAGGACTGCCCAGAGACCGCCTCCGTCATCTCCAATGTCTGCAATGTGGACATCGCGCGAAACGCGTCCATGAGCCCAAAGGTAAAAGGCACGTCGCGGGAATCTGATGTGTATATGGTGTTGGCTAAATGGCGTCCGTGCATGATAACACGGAAGGATTTGAGGGGGCAACGAGATCGACGCAAAAATTGTGGAAACGGGGCAAATGGGGCCTCATGTTCCTCAGCTGGCGATGGCTCAGGGAATACAACGCAAAGGTGCTCGAGATGCGGTGCTGTAAGCTTCTTGAGCAGTGAATGGATGCCTGCGATTGACGAGCCGCTCTGTGGCTCCATCACCAGAGAGGTCACGGCAAAGGTGAACGGCGATATAAACCGGGGAGAAGTCGGATATTGGCCACCTAGAGTCAAGACTGTGTCTCGCGCGTCACGAAAGAGTGGCTCAATATCCTGGAGGAATGCACCCCTCAAGCTCTGGGCATCAATGTGGAATTGCCTGAGTTGCACTCGGGCAAAGGAAACTAGGAGCCAGTCGGGCGCGCTATGGTTCAAGTATCCCCTAAGGGCGACGCTGTGAAGCGACGGCAAATTGACGAGGAAGGGGGTTATGACCAAGGAGTGATTCCTCCGGATTTGTATCCCACAGCTCTCCAGCGCGAAGGGAATTTCCACAAAATCGATTTCGTCCTCCTCGTCCTTGTCGCCGGTATCAGGATCCTTCAGGTCCTCAATCGTGTCTTCCAGCATCATGAAGTCATCCTCGCTGATGCGCAGCTCCGCGCACTTCCACCGCCTAAAGTGGCGGAAAATATCCTGCATCAGCTGACAGTGATACTCGTCAGTCTGCTCGTATGGGAATTCCTCGTCGCGGTCGGCGGCAGACGGAAGCTGTGTATCGGGACCTTCGACAGTTACGGAGACGAGGAGATCACCGGAACGGTCCATGTAGAGGTCGTATAAATTCAGAACATCAGTATCAGGGCTGACATAGATGTTGGTCCACAAAGAAGGTGTTGAAACAGCAATATCCCGCCATGTCTGACAGACGAGACTGATACAGAGGGGAGTCTTGTAGCAGCTTTGCTCAGAAGAGTCGCATGCGAAGGCGAATATGAGGGCAAGAAGCTCAGTGGGAAGTTGGCGGATGGGGGATGAAGTGATGTAGGCCCGACTTTTCAGAACATGGGAGGCGAGGTGGACATGGTGCGCTCTCAGTTTGACTAGGAGTGTTTCAACTCGGCGCACTTCCTCTTCGACAGTGGCAAGCTCCACGCGTGGGTCGGCTAGGCGACTCTCAATGATGGACGCGTCATGTTCGGGAACGGTTTGATATGCTCGAGGAAAACTATCGTCAAATGGCAATGTGTACCCGGTTGACGGAAGAGAAGTGTGGCACTTTGGACAAAGTTCTATACAGGGTCTTGACGCGTCAGTCCTGAGAAACAGCTGAGTTTTGATAAGAGCTATCGATGGGGGTTGCTCACATTTTCATCTCTTAGATTGCGTATCCTGTATAGGATGATAGAGCCCTATTAGAAGAATGCTTTGTGTATCAATCTAGGTTTGCTCGGCTTTCTGCGGGCTTTCCCTCGAGGCAAAAGCGGTTGGGTACTGGCCCAATAATATTGGAACGGGATGTCCTAGATACGCCTTACAGCTGTGGCGCAGGAAGACATGAGAGGCGGACTCACGCGTGTTTCGGGAACGCTATAGACTATAGTTGACTGTCGGTATCAAGCGCTGACGCGTTGACGTGTGGCCCGCCGGCCCGAGCACCTAATAATAATGGATTACGGCGTTATGTACTTAAGCTTCAGTCATGCACTGTCGATGTCTAGACTCTGCTTTGTACCATCAAGCCCTGGCTTGATGAGGAAGCCTTACGCGGCCTAGCTTGGCACATACGGCCGCGTTCAGTTGACTCGGATTGGGTGCTTTGTCGCGACAGCCTGCCGGCATCAGCTTTCAACTTTTCCCGAATATATGATTTCGCTTCCGCTTCAATTGTCAAAACTTTCACCGCGAGGAGACAGTATCATCTGGCTCACACGTCTTCCGATATCATCAGCGATGGGGTCGGAGCAAGTGCAGTCTTGGACATTCTCTTCTACGCGTCTACTGACAGGCGGACAGGCGATTGAAGCAATGAATCCAAACAATCTGGATGCACACCTTCGAGTCATTAGCCACGCTGGACATTTGACTCGGACATTCTGCGTATCTCGGAGCGAACTACCACACACATACGATCTCTCAGCTCAAGATGGACCTCCCGCTGTCGTGGTCGCCGGATACTGTCACCCAGTCTGTCCGTGTTATTGTGTTCAAGGCGATCAACGCCACCATCGGAGACGACGACAATATCGTTTCAAGCGAAGGTGACAGGTAAGTAGTACAGGCCGGCTCGAACGTTCACTGCTCTGACGCAAAGCTGTAGTTTAGGCGCGACTGCTATCCGGAACTCGATTCTGGGTATGCTACGGACGTCTGAGCGTGTCTCAGTCGCCACTATCCGAGCCATTCTCCCAAATTTCGTCTTTGATCATCCTACCATCTCGCTTTTGAGCGCCATGGTATTCCGAATTGCTCAGGATGTGAATTACGGGATCAATCATGACGATACTCGCCGTGACGACGGAGCACTACTTGACCTGGACAGCTTCACCACGATCCCTCAAGTCGGGAAGACTATTGTCGAAATGCGTTAAGGCAAGGGAGCAACGCCTCTCATTATGCTTGCCGGTGAGAAAGTTATCCGCTTTGGTCTGTGCATTGTATTCTTGATAGTAATACCGGGATAGGTGCTAGTGGTGTCCTGTACGATTACGCTGCATTGCCAGAGATATTCCACAGTGCCGTTTGGGAAATACAGATGACACCGGACGCGCCCTTGCTTACCCTCGAAGACCTGGCATCATTCTACATCGCAAAGATCAAGGAGAAGCTTTCGAATCTGGCATCAGCGTTCTGGCCGCCTATTACATGGCTCTTTGTTTAGAGAGTCATGGGGACGAAGTCTCACAGCTTGTTTTCCTGGACGGGTTTCCGACGCTCATGTCGTATAGCGCGAATCAGCTTGAGAATCCAGATCCTCGCTCGGACCGTGATGCGCAGATTCGTGCCAGGAAGAATACGTTCCACTTGATATTCTCCATGGATAGCACGCGGAACGATGATAGGGTTCATGTATAATTTGGCCACCGTCGATGGGATGCAGTCGTTGGAGAAGGTACACGAGTGGTTGAGGGCAATCAAGATCCCTATGACTGTCTGTGTATGTGGCGCAGAACGGTATGAGGCATCTTGTTTTAGAAGGAGACAGACGTGGATGGGGGAATCTGGGAGTGCATCGTGCTGTTCCCGGTGCGGAAGTTGTCTTGGCAGGCTTTGTCGAGGGCGGTCATTACGAGTTTTTGTGGGACGAGCAGGTGATAACTGGCCTAGGCCCTACAGCGAGGATACTAGTCATGTATCTTACACTCAGTGTATTTCCATCACTTCGTCCTAGTGCAGAACGAATGCGTACTTAGCGAATGAGAACAATTTTGCGCCGGTGTTTTGGCCCGGCTTTTTCGGCCCGTCGCAACCGGACGGACGATGGCCCTTGCCTTCTCTCTTCCACCAACGTCAGAATGAACCGCGGTTATGGTCCTCTCAAAACGCCTACCTCTGCTGGACACTATTCGTCCGTCTACATCATGCATGCGGCTAACCTCGAGTCAACGTCTGCCCATGAATTTCTTTTCTACCCCGGGACTGACAGGAGGATGGGGAGTCTGCAAGGGTGAAGAGGCTAAGAGTTTCTACGACCGACTACCCAATAGCCCACCGTGATTTCGCCAAAATTACCGCGTTTTTGGGCTACTTCCCTTGCGCGGAATTTGCGTACCACAGTAGAAATCAGTTCCGCGGACACATTGGCCTTACTGTGCTTGCTCCCTTGCAGGGAGCGAGGCAACGTCAAACGACTCCTCGAATACAACGCGACATCGACAATCACCGGCGACTACATCCAGGACCCCCAGACTTCACCTCGGAATTTCATAGCGCCGATGGGACAGAGTTGGGTCAGGAATCACTTCCGCTCAGACTTGAACAGTGTTCTCATTCTTCTAAAATTGATCTGCAGACGCGATTTTCTCCGATGACTATGTCATGAATGCACGCACCAATCCTTGACGCCGCTTCTCCGAGCGATACCCCAACTATTCCATACCACCGTTCACAGTCAACGGAATGTCGTTTTTTGCCGGCCCAATGTCGTCTTCATTCAGTCCCGCCATGTTCAATGAGACGCAGAGTGGTCCTGAGGGGAACTTGACAGGCCCCATGCTCCCCCATGCCGTATCCTGTCGCCCTCACCGGCACAACATCCGGCTTTGACGCTTGAAAATCCTACCCCACTTTCTCTGGTCTCGACCTCAGCTGAGACTGCGGGAGGATGTAGTTCATTTTCGATAGAGTTGGGAAGTCACGATGGTCGACGAGCTGCCCAAGCCGAAATACAATGAAGCTGCCTCTTGCGCAGCGGATACGCAATCGTACACGGACGTCAATTCGATTTGAACGCGGCGCTTTGTAGGCGTCCCAACTCAAGGTTTGACAGTGACTCTCATCTGTTCAATGGTAGCCGCTGAATATCATCATAATGCTGTTCTAATAAGAGATTGACAGAGAGGCGCAGCCCACGTACACTGAAGTCCTCCGGAGTCTGTTCCGATCTATAGCCTGAGTTAGCCATCAATCGTCGCGACAACATCAGGAGCCGAGGGGAGTAGAGGGCTCCCATTGGCGGAGATGCAGTGAAGCTTTCTCAGGGACATGGATGCGCATCCGCCTCGTTAGTTGTTGTAAAAACGGTAAGGGCTTTGATTCATGCGTTTGTCAAGTCTCTCTCGTTTTGATTTGTTTTCTTGTCCTTCTAGCGGCCGCGTTGGGCACGAGTGATGTCTTGTCCTGGATCCCCGTACTTACAAGTGCTCCCCGCAGGTCTAGACAAAATACCATATACGCGTTTCAACCAGCGAAAGGTGTATAAAATGCTTGTCAACATTTCAAAGGCAACATCAGCTCCCAGCTTCACCATAGATCCACATCTCTTCCACTTATAATAGTCTCATCTCCACTTCCTCTGCACCAATGGCCTTCACTCCCAACTTCCACCTTGCTATGGTCAATGGTGACCTTGTCCTTGAGAAGGGCCCCTCCACCGCTACACCAAGGAACCAGCGTGTTCTGGTTGTTGGCGGAGGCGTTACCGGTTTCACTGTAAGTCTCGCCTCTCAATTCCCTCATGCTTGATGCTGACGCGCGCTCTGTAGACCGCCTGGACGCTCCTAGATAACGGTTATGATGTTACGATTATTTCTGACCGATGGGCCGACCCCAAGCACAGAATCGCTTCGCAGGTCGCTGGTGCCCTGTAAACATTCTCTCTTCCATGACACTCGTCTTCTGACGTCGCATACATAGCTGGGAATGGCCTCCCGCCGTCTGTGGCAAGCACACCGACGTTATCTCGCTCGAGAAGTCGAAGAATTGGTGCATGACCTCGTACCACATCTTCGACAAGCTCCAGGAGATGATGCCGCCCATTATCAACATGAAGAACTTCGATCACGGTGTCCGCCTGAACATGGCCAACTTTTTCTTCGTCGAGCATCTCGAGACGATGGCTGACCACGGACAGCTCGACAAATGGCACGAGATCGAGGAGCACTCTGATGAGGTCCGCATACCGCGCCATCTCAAAAGCTCGAGAGGGTACTGACTTCTCTCTTGTCCACAGATCAAAGGTGTTAAGCGCGACCCAACGCTCATCGAGAAGCACCACGTCAACATGAAGGCCGGCGTCGTCGACTCCTACCAGCACATGTCGCCCATGATCGACACTGACGCGTACATGCGCTGGCTCTCATTCGTCGTCACCTGTAAAGGCGCAAAACTCGACACCAGGAAGGTCGAAGGCGACTTGATCAACCAAGAGAACGAACTCCTCGCAGAGTACAAGGCTGATCTCCTCATCAATGCCACTGGTCTCGGAGCTCATGATCTCGCCGGAGACGATACCGTTTATCCCCTTCGTGGAGCCCTCGTGCGTGTTGTCAACGACGGCAAGGTCTTCCCCAAGGTGGATGAAGCCCTGGTCGTCACTCACGATAATACCCGAGGAGAAGACGAGGACATTGTCTTCATCGTGCCCAGGAACGACAACACTCTCATTCTCGGAGGTCCGTCGCTCTCACTTGCTGATCCTTTATTTAAACTAACGCACTACTCAGGGCTGGTCCAACCCCACGAACACGAGCTCAACCTCAAGATGACAAGCCCCGAGATCCAGCGTATGCGCTGCCGATGCAACAACTTCGTTCCCGGTCTTGAAAACGCCGAGTTGGATCCTGAAGCTCCTCTTGTCCAGGGCTTGAGGCCTTTCCGCGGTACTAATGTCCGCGTCGAGCGCGAGACTAGGAAGCCTGACAGCAAGATTATCCACTCTTATGGTCATGGTGGAAGTGGCTTCACTCTGTCCTTTGGTTGTGCACGCGATGTAAGCCCATTCTGTGGTTCAAGTATGACCAACATGCTGACAGCTCGCTAGGTTCTGGGCCTGGTCAACAATCTCGAGAAGGAGATCCACGAAGCTACTACGACTCCTACCACAGCTGAGGCAGTTACCGCTTAGAGCAACAGATGATAACGTTGAAGCCGGGAGATAAGCACCGCATCTGTAACTGTATCACGATTTGCTAGAGGGAATGGAAATTATTTCGGCACGGTCTTGACTGCTATCTCAAGTTGATTTTCTGGCGGCGTACAGTCCGACGGTCTTCTGAGCATACTTAAGCCACCCATCCAAACGTGTTTCCGAGTCTGACATCGCCGAGCTCGGTAGGTCAGTATAGAAACTCTTCTGACGTGCTACAGCGCAAGACGCGACCAAGGGCTCTAACATAGTACACAGGCGGACGTGCTCCACCTGCTGATAGAATTGACGGTCTCACGGAGAACGGCTATGCACAATGCGCGGTGATGTGTAGAGCTCGAGAGAAGTTGTGCGTAGTCGCACAAACTGGTATGAACTCGGAGTCAATTATAAGTTCGCTCACGAGACGCTGTCCTTTGTGTCCTCTGCTTTCGTTCTCTCGTTATCGCAGATTACAGCTCACATATAAATAATATACGTCGTAAGGCGAACACATGACTAGGCGTAGACCTTCAGCCATGCAAAGTTGAAGTAAGCGTTACTGAAGGCTCCAGGGTTGTTGTTGACGTAGTCTGCAACCGTGAGCTCACAGCGAAGAACGAAAACAAGCAACTTACCAACACAGGTGGAAGGGCACGCCGGGAAGTTGCCGTAGACATTGCCGGCCCAGTCTCCACAGAAGGTCACTGTCGGATGAGTGAATGGCAGGTAAAGACGAAATGAACACGAGGATACGTACAATTGATGATGATATGATGAGCCGAGAAGAACTGAGGTATGTTGCAGGTAGTGTTTGGGAAGTTCGCGAATGGGGTGCCCTACGATGAGGAGTTGGTCGCCATAGAAGAGAGAGTCATCATATACTAACCCATGAATCAGTGTTCAGATTTCCGCTCCCTGAGCTCACCGCGGCGGGGACACTGCCATCGTTCCTAGCCCAGAACCATACCTTGATGAATGAGTTCGTCCTTTCCACGACATACCTAGCGCCCACGAGATGAACTTGAAGCCCGGAAAATGAGAGGTTCAACTCACCATCCGCCACCTGAAGGGAATAATTTGAGACAGGCGGGCTTGGATGAGGTAGGGCTCCTTACCGTTTGCATTGAAAGGAGGTCCGTAGCTCGAGGTCTCCTGTAACTGAACGCCGCAGCCGGCATTTGAGTTTACGGCGACGTTACAGTCTGTAGTTAGAGTGACGCTACATCATGTTAATGGTAAGTTAGTGTCCTGCGTCAAGTCAAATCTACTTACCCAGTTTGGGATCGAGAAGAAGGCATAGTACATCCTGAAAAGGCGTCTATACGCGCCGCGACTAACGAAGTAGCCACTTACCGGCCGAGGTATGCAGCGTGGCTTGATTGTAGGTCTGATCATTGACACCCTCTAAGATGTCAATTTCTCCTTCAGTTGGCCAAGGGTCCTGGAAGGTCCATACAGCAGGCCAAGTTCTGAGCCAAGCCGATGAGCGAGCATGTATCATTAAGATTAGAGAGCACAAACCCGCATCCTTGTGGCATGTGGCGGATGTTAAATCTATCGAGAAGTCTGAGCAGAGGTCTCGGTCGAGAACTTCACGGACTAACACCATGACACCGTTCGCAAACGTCTTATTCGATTTCAGCCTGACCGAATTGCGACCGGGTCCCGACGGGCTTAGGACAGTCTGATAATCGGCTCGCAAAATAAAGGTGTTACTCGACGCATAGGTGAGATTTTGTTGCGCTGCGGTGGTGGCGTCCACGTAGTTCCTGATGAAATGGTGAAATTTGATCTTTTGCACAACGGATGAAACTGTAGGAGCTTACACTCTGCCATTGGTCGGATCCGCGATGGCTTCGTAGGAAAATCCGCTTAGAAAATCAGAACCGACGAAGCTATCAGTCAGAGAGTAAGCCACGCCAAACACAGGCGGCGCCAGCAATGAGAGCAAGAGCGCAGTTATGGTGGCAGTCGTAATCAAGACCATGGCCACTAGTTGAGATGTGAGAGGATCCGAATCTCCTAGTTCCTCGTCTTCACCTCGATACCTTTATAGAGATCACAGAAAGAAATCTCGCCTCCTCACGAGTCGGCAGCTGCCAGTCCTTCCGGAAAGCAATCGCGCAAATATCTCACACAATGACTATCCGATAAACTGTCCAGGCAGTTCGCATGAGGCGGACTAAGGGGGTTGCCTTCAACCTCGCAAAAACACGGTAGCACATGATTGCCCATGGCCGGAGCAAGGACAAGGACGTTGTACATATCGGCGGCTCATGGTAGTAAATCGGTGCAAGAAAGTCATCGAGATGGATAGACGGGGTTTGAGAGTTTGCGGTTGCCAGGGCGTGACTGAAGACACCTGACCAGCGCGTAAAGAAGTATGTCAGTTCAAGTGGTCGAAATAGACTTCAAGCTCCCCGCGCATGTGGACCAAGACGAATCAGCTTCACGTGGTGGAAGCACAAAGCCTGTTGGCTTGAGCCGCTGATATTAGGTCACCGGAAAATCGATATGCGTCGCCGGTGTCTGACTCTTCACCTGACAACCAGAGCACACCCTAATCAAGCACATAGACGGTGGAGAACGCGGAGAAAGGCCAGCCGTTTCTTTGAGATCCGGTGTACATCTAGGAATTAATGTGTCAGAAGAGGGCCAAGTTCAGCTGGGGCTTTCAACGTGCTTCTCTTTGCGTTTGGTCAAGCCGCCGTATAGTAAGATCGAGTGAGCGTTCGCATCAAATTTCCTGCCACCATATCATCACGGAAGGCCGCATTCAAAGACTCGCCTTTGTCGGATCGAAGTGAATCGTCAACCTTGGCTTGAAAGTCCGACCAGTTGCCGCTTTCGGACAGCCAGTCTGCCGCTCCTGCCGACCAGAGAAGTAAGGCGATCTCTTTCACAAACGCGGTGCTTTCCATTGTCGCTCCAATCATCACAGTAGCCTTCCTTTGAAGCGTCACTGCCTAGATCATAACAAATCGAAAGCGGCGCAAAACCTGAGTGGACCGCCAGTATAGCGGGAGTGGCAGTGGCTTATGTGTATGTCATGCTCGCCTTGAATCATCCCGCATTCATCTCACCGTATCATTCTGTCGCGCGCCCACCTTGACTCATATGTATCGACTCTGATGCTGATCCGTGTTCAGTGTTCATTTGCCATCACGTCTCCATTCATCACATTGACAGGTTTTGATACGGACGCAAGGCGTGGTACGGAAAAGGACCGTCTTGCCGGTCATAAAGATCATAAGAAACTCACCGTCTACCGATTCTCGACGCCGCTCCCTTAGGCCCACATGACTGACACCACAAGCACAGCTGCCTACCTACGTCGTACAGGCGAATGGATCATGGACGCCGGGATTCCCCTGATGGTTGAGGGAATAGCCTGGAGTATGTTGCAGCTCAATGCTCTGATATCGCAATTTTTGACTTCACTCCTTAGCCTTTCTGCTGTGTTCAGTGATATTGATGCTGTACTTCCACCGTCAAGCGAGAAGGTATGAGTCCTGTTGCGTTCTGCAGTGCGCACACGGTGACACGGCGTCCAAATTCATGATTCGTTGTTCTCGCAGCAATTGGTCCAGCAAGCACATCACGGTCGCCATTTGCTCGACGATGTTTGTCTTAAGCACCTGCCTATACTCTGGGGATCTCTTCTGGTGGTTCTTGCAAACGAAAGCTGTACTTCTTGAGGCACCCGGTGACGAAGGAAGGATCACGCCTGCGGCCAAATTATTACAGCTTCGGGGCCTGTCCTCAGTCCGTTTGATGAGGACTGTCTTTCAGCAAGGCGCATGTTCAACGGCGGCATGTTTTGATTTCCTTCCCCGTATACTTCAGGTCTCTAAATTGTAACAAAGTTGTTTTTGGGCGATGCATTAGTCTGGTTCCGAGCTCGGACATTGTCCACCGGACACAGGGTTGTCAGACATCTTGTATGGGTACCCTTCATATGCCTAATAGCATTTGTAGGTCAGATTTCCGCATTCCTTCCCATTCAATCGAGGCTGACTTCGAGCAAAGCGACTGTTCCACCAGTAGTGGAATGTGAATACAAAGAAAGGTCCGACTACGGCGTGCAGCCCCTCGCTGCATCCGAGCCTTGCCAGAGGTTGATTCTGGCGAATTTCTGCCTCTCTCTAATGAGCAACTTCCTGTCGACCTGTTTGATTTCCTATATCGGATTGTCCGTATCATTCCTTGGAGTTCGTTGATGGTGTTACTCAGCTTCATGACCTTATAGCAAACATTTTCTTGTCATGAGAGAGTTCAAATTGGCTTTCGAAGGCTCTACAGCCCTCAGAGTCGTTAGGTTACTGTCGGAGTCCGGGTTTCTGTATTTCATGATCAATGTGGGTGGCAATCCTAAAGTCACAAGCGAGAAATCCAAATGATTCACTTATAGCTGTTCTGGATCCTCATTGCGGTATTCGAGCCTCCGGGATATGGCGCAAGTCTTGTTGTGCAGTCAACTTTCAATGCCCTTACGAATCAAATACCGGTTTGTTTCGAGTTTTCTTTCATCTTACACAAACGCTGACGCTACAGCAGACCTTGACCACGGTAATCACCTATGTCCTTGTTCAATGGCATGGCCCATTGTTGGACACCGCCACGGAACGCTCGCACACGCACACCTCTCTTGATTTTGCGACGCCGGTGGCAACTCATGCCGACTCTTTGTTCAGCGAGAGCATCGACGTGGAAGCAACCTCCGATGACTGCGTACAAGAAGTAGACCGAGATGAGCTGAAACTCGACGAGATGATCGTGTAGGTGTTCACGCCGTCGAAATCACCTAATCCTCTACACTATTCGATACGCGTATACTCTGTATTCTGTTGATCAAAATCACAGTACCGCTCTTGATCTTACTCCCTTGTCCTCGATCTGTACGATTAGTATCATCTCCACGGCGCGTAGAAATCATGCCGCGGAGTTGGAGATTTGTTGTTTCGTGTGGCATGGGCATTTCGTACGCATACGTGCCGTGTGATGAGTTCTCCGCGAGCCCTAAAGCGTCACGCTCGTGAATTTGACTGCAGCGGGACGTCGTGAGAGAGCTCCTCAGATCCTCAAAGGAAGGCACCGAGTGCAAGTATGATTCACATCTTCCTCTCCCTGCACGACATGTTCAGTGCCACACCCACTTGGAGACAAATCTACACACCTCAAGTGACGAGCACGCTGGAGACCAACCACCGCGCATTCTTCACAGTCAGCACTGCGATAGCATGATAGCTTGCGCGTCTTCACCACTCAAGAGCAAGTGGTAATCGCTAGTCAGAGGCGGTTGGGCGCCGGACTAGAGGATGTGATGTTCAGCGCCGCACCCCCTCGAAAATCAAGCTACGCACCTAGGCTTCCCGGATAATCAGCCGGCTGCAGACCAACCGCCGCGCGTCTTCAGGCCTCAACGGTTAGCATTACATAGTATCACAAACCGACAGCATGATAGCTTGCGCGTCTTCAGCACTCCAGAGCGCTAATCAAAGATCCTAAGGCGAGCAAAGAAGTATCAACCTTCAGCACCAGGAGTAGAGGATGTGATAGAAATTAATAAGTAAGTAATCGACTATGATTTAGATTCCCCATTGCCCTACAGAAATCCAATCAATCTTCACAACGAAAGCACGCAGAATCAAAAGCACTCACATCCGAAGAGGGCTTGTTCTGCGCAAAGCCAAGTAGCATGTCAAGCGCCTTATCGCGCCCGGCATCCTGCTCCGCCTTTTTGGTGGCGGAAAGCTTGTTGAGCATGCTCATGACCTTGTTGGTCTCGGACTTGGGCGGGGGGCCGTCGGACGAGCGCACCGGGGGGTCTGCATACTCGGTCTCGCCCTCACCCTCATCACCCTCAAAGGCCTCCTCGTAGTCCTCCTCGAACGCCTCCTCGAACTCCTCCCCGTCGTCTTGTTCGTACTCTTCCTCGTCGTCTTCTTCGTACTCTTCCTCATCCTCGTCATACTCCTCGTCGTCTTCCTCCTCATCGTCTTCCTCATTGTCCTCCTCATCGCCTTCCTCATCGTCCTCCTCCTCGTCAAACCCTTCCTCCTCCTCGTCCTCCAGAGCAGCAACGTCGTCGTCGTCATCGTCTTCGTTGGCTGTCTCTATGTCATCGGGATCCTCGGGGACGGGTTCGCCATAGTTGGAGTAGGCGGCAGTGCCGGGGAAGTACGGGATTTCCTGGTCGCCGTCGAAGGGAGCGGAGGTGGCGGTGACGGCGGAGCGGAGGTGGATGCCCTTGACACCAGACGCGTTGCGCCCGACGGTCCGCGGGATCTTGGTCAGGATCACCGAGCCGGGCAGGAGGCGCATGTCCGCGACACAGTCGTCGATGTCCTCGCGCGCCATGGCGTCCGCCTCGAAGTTCTTGTGGCTGTAGAGCACCTTCTTGCCCTCGGGGATGCTGGCGATGCTCGCGTGCAGCCCACCGAACGAGACTGTGTGGCCCGACGCGTACGAGATCTCGCCGGTGGTTTTGCTGATCGTGGCGAGGTGCTGGCGCTGCGAGTCGGTCTGCAGGATGATACCGGGCTGCATCTTGGAGAAGAGGTGGGAGTGGAGGTGTGTGGGGTGGTGGTAGAGCAGGCCGCCGACGCGGTGCGGCTTGGGCTCGATTTTGGTCGACGTCGAGCTGCGGAACTCGTCGAAGGTGTGCTGCTCGAGGAAGCGGCGGTGCAGGGCTAGGATACCGTTCTGCGAGAGCTCGAAGAGCGACTTGTCCTTGTAGCCCTTGTAGCGGGTGTTGATGAACTCGCGGAAGGCGGGTCGCAGCTTGCGCAGACGCGTGATGAAGCGCTCAAACTCGACCTCGCTCATGCCGTTGATGTTGGGGCTGAGACCGGACATGAGCAGGGCGACGCGGCGGCGCTGGCGGGCCTCGTCGACACCGTCCTTGTCGCCGAGCTCGGGCAGGCTGGCAGGCGTCGGGCCGGGCGCCGTTTTCTGCATTGCGCGCTCCGCGAGCTGTTCCAGCGAGAGATTCTCCTTCGCCTGCGGGCGCTCGTCGGCGTCGGCAAAGTCCGAGTCGACGAGCCATTCTGTGGCGGTGTCCGAGCTCTGGTTGGAGTGCCACTCGGTGGTGTGTGGGACGACGGGGTTGGTGTCCATTTCCTCGAAGCGGCGGATGAAGCGGACCTGGGCCTCGCCCTTGACCCACTCGGTGAACTGCTCGCGCGCCTCGTACGGCGCGGTGAGCGTGATGAATGCGTTTTTGCGGCGGATGGGGATGGGCCGTTTGAGGCCAAAGTCGCCGCGGTGGGCGTGCGCGCGCGGCGACGAGTATGTCTGGCGTATTTTCGGGTCGAATGCGGCGAAGCGGGAGCGTCGGAGGAGCTTGGCGAACGGCGAGCTGGGCGCCGCCGCCCCGACGGCCTGCGTTGCGGCCGACATTCACTGCGGCGGTCAGCGACAAGGCGGGCTCCGACGACGACACGCACCTGGTCCTTCGCCAACTCCGTTATTTGGAGAGAATAGTCGGCGCGTCTGCAGCCGGATCAGCCCATTCAGGCGGAGACTGAATTCGCTGCCTTATAAGGCGGCTTTTTTCCGCTGTGCTCTGCATTAAACCACGACGTCCAAATTACCGCCTGCCCACCGTCCTCGCCGACAAGCCTCGGGCGGGCGGTCCAGACAAACGTCGAAGACGGACGCGAACCCTCAAAAACAATCTTTGCTGACGCTCTTCCCTTTGGTCGAGGGGCAAGGACGCAGGATCACCTGGAGCGGCACTACATTCCCTCGTTCTACTTAGCTGTATCACTGTGAGTAGAGTTCGCGAATATATCTTTTTCTCTTCTTTCTGGTCGACGAAGATAATCCTGGTAAAGCCACACGCCCCGTCCTCCGGGATCCCACTGTTGCTGGGCGTCACGGTTCTCTGAGCCAGACGGATGGGCGTGAATGGAGAGTGTAAGGCGAGGCTGAGACCATGTCAAACTTTCACCATTCCTTCTCTGCCGTCAAGTTCTCGTACTCATCGTTTGCCAGACCTTTTTGTACACCGTTTTAGTTTCATACATTCTCAATACAATCCATGTACACGAGTCAATGTTGTTTCCTAACCTCTCCCTGCCTGTCGCACGCATTTCGACATCTTGATTTTGAGTGGAAGTCATTGCAGAGCCTTCGCAGGTGAGCGAGGCCTCGAATGTCGACCGTCGGCGTGGGCTTGGCCTTCTGCAGCTAATGACCCCAGTGCGCTATCAAACCCTGCATGCTAAGTATCGCCAAACACATTGACTAAAGCTACCGGACAGCTTGGCCCCTTTCATCACCATGAGGTTTCCCGCCTGCCTCAGCCTCTGCTTCGCTGCAGCGGCCTGGGCGTCGTCCTCCATCGTCAATTCCAAGGTGGACCGTCTCGTCTCAAGGCGCAGTCCAGACAGGCGCCGCACACTGCCCTCCTCCAACTACAACATCACCATCTTCCACCTCAACGACGTACACGCCCACCTCGATGAATTCGTGAAGAGCGGAACGGTAGGCGAGCCCAGTGCGCCGCGTCGGTCTGTGCTCATCGTGATACACACCCAGACCGCCCACCAGTGGATATCAGACAATCGGGCGGAGTCTGGTCTCCTCTTGATCAGTCAGTGAAATTCCACTGACGGATTTTTCAGACCGTGACAGTAAAGTGCCTTCTGTCATTCACTGAACCAATGCCTGTGGGCCAGAGCCTCGTCAGATTATTAATAAACCATGAATCATGTGTCCGTCGGGGTATGCTCGTGCGATGCGCGACGAAGATGTGGTGTGTCTCGTAGAATATCGATGAATTATTTGAATCATAGCATACATTTGAGTATGGTATAGCGGGAAACTTCGATACAGGTAAAATCTACTGTGAAGGGCCTGTCTCACCTTGAACTGAGGGGGTCATCTCGACTTGAGCTGATGGGCCCGTCCCACCTTCGGCTGATGAGCCTCCTCCTCCCACATCAACTTGCTGCTCCAGGTTTGCCTGGGCAGTATGCGGTTGCGATTGATCTGACGCGCCCATGCCCGCAGATGCTAAACTCAACGGTCCGGATGACAGACCCATCATCGTACTAAGACCAGGCTCAGAATCATCGATAACGTCGAGATCATCCGCCGCCGAAGTGTCGTTTGCAGCTTGAAAGGCACCGCCGTCTTCATCATCGTCAATGACAATATTACTGTCAGTGATCTGATACTTGGCTCTGTCGGCTGCGATGATTGCATGACGCCATCTGCACCGATATCAGAAGAGAGTCAAGGGTGATGCATGCGCACACGTACTGCTGCCATCCTTCCGTCTCACGATTGGTTCCCAGTCTACGGTATAGGTCGCCCAGCTCGTTGTTGAGGTCCTTCCAGAATCCCGTATCGCCTCCACTGTTTGTTCCAGTACCAGTCTTCCCGGTACCCTTCTTGGCCCTTCCCTGGGTCACGGCCGCACCGTTTGTCTTCGCTTTCAGGCGTACGGCTGCCTCTGCTTCGATCTTGATAATGATTGCTTGCGCAACCTGTCTCTGTACACGATCTCAGCATTGAGTGAGGGAAATACAACGATGTGGCAAACCTGGAGTGCGATCAGAGCACACATCTCTGTTTTGATTCTGACAGGTCGCGGAGGAAGATGGAAATGGGCGACAAGGTGAGCCGCTGCCTCGTCGAGTGGGACTCGGGCTATCGTAAGTCTCCAGAGCTAGGGAACACGATTCATTAGCAGCGGATAACAGCATGATGAACGTCTTACAGCTTTACGGTATGCACTCTTCACGTCGTTAACAGATGACTTGAGAAATCGCATGATGGTGGCCTTGATGATTTGGTCCGTGGAGAAGCGTTCGAGGTGGTACTGAGATCGATTCTGAGAGATGTGATTCTTGATGACTTTTAGCTTGAGTAGGGCTACTTTCGAGATAGCATACCATGGCAGACTCGATGATAGGCCTTGCGAAGCTGACATGAAACCGTAGTAGCATGTGTCGAAGAAGGTGAAGCAAGGTAGTCTGCGCAGATGTGAGAAAGAAGGTTGTCATCACTTGAGACATACACATACCTTTTGAATAGCTGTGAGATCCCACGCCGCATAAGCGGTCTCGAGGAGATTCTTTGTCTGCTCGCCTACACCTTGCACGGCTGTCTGAAGCGAGTTGATGTGTTGGAGCGAGGCAAGGCTGGTCATGTAGGCCACAATAGCTCGTTGGTTTGGGTCCACGAGCTGTCTTTCTGTCAGCAAATCGCAGTTACTCGGCTGGAGGACAAGTCTCTCACCTGACTGAAGTCTTGAGCTTGCCGAATCATCAGTTCTTTGAGCTTCAATTGTGAAGCCAAGACTGTGACAAGCTGCATAGTCTGCAGTGCCGTCGAGCCAGGCCCATAGGGATGTGACCTATCCGAGGCAAAGGCGTGCTCCGGCCCCAAGCTCCCAAATGAGCTGCTACGGTCCATTTCTGGTCCAAAAGGTGGGCGACTGGGATATCCAGCCTGGTCGTACTCGGAACCGTTCGAGTTGTTGTGAGGCAAGGAGCCAAATGACACAGAGCGGCTTAGTGGCTGCGATGGGGGTAGACTTCCTGTGCGACTGAGAGGCGATGGTGTCAGGTTCCCGGCTGGCTGGAAAGGCCCCCCTGGTGTTGCTGGGGGTAGATTCGATGGCCGGGAAGGATGTCCTGGTAGAGGATATGGCGAGTACCGTGCCTCACGGTGGGGACTGGATGGACGGTCGAAGTTCATGAGCGGGTCGTTGGGAGTGGAAGGAAAACCAATTGGCGGTGACGCGGCATCACAGAAATAAATCAAATTCCGCTCCTCCCCTCTTGAACATCAAACACCATGAGTGACAAAGAGAGGACTGTTCGCGAGAAACAAAAGCTCGAGGGAGCTGCCAAAACTGCTGAGTTAGTGCTTTTCTGCTAGCATCTGGCTTGCAGCTGATACAGTACCTGGACAGACTCTTGAATGACGACGATGGATGGCTGAGTAGTCAAGCATCTGAGACTCAAGCCTGTGAAGAGCAGGACTATGGTACGTACAATGATGTCCATTGTCGACATCGCGTACTGAGTCTCTATAGCGGAAGGAAGACTCTATAGAAAAGCATCAGTTGCTTCCGGGATGAGGAAGCCATCCTTACTCTCACCGTATGATCTGGATCTTTCTGCCGCTCTCAAGAAGATTGCGCATCTGGAAAAGGAGCAAGAGGTTATGGCGTCGACTTCGTTGCGCCAGTCCCAGAAGATTGTTGCCCTCAAGTGTCGGTTCAGGATCCTCGAGGCGCGTATGGAAGCTTTGATACAAGGCCAGACTTCATCGACGCTTGCAGATGAGATGGCTGTTACAACGAAGCTGGAAGATCACCACGAGGCATCAGACGTGCTGTCTGATGATGAGGACGATCATGTGCAGGACAATCCCTCATCGGAGCTCAGTTGGCACTTGGATCCAAATGAAGAGTCACAGCTTGTCATCGTTCACGATGAGGCCTATTATGCAGCACAATACAAGATGCACAAGGACACTAAACAGTATCTGTGAGTAGCCTTGTCCGTGTATCTCCTCTCGAAGACGAATGCTAAGATTTCTTAGATCTCTATACCAACAAGACGCTGAGAGTTGCAGTGCTTCTGATGCGGGCTCAAACGATGACCCGGTAGACGATCCATATATCATGTCACTCGAGTCTCAGATCGAGCGCAGTATTGTTGGCGAACAGGCTGTTGTTGGTCGACCCCCTGGGATCAGTCCGCGAGAATGGGAGCTTTCGAAGTCCAATGCTTGTATTTAAGTTCAGTCTACGAGTAGATCTACTTGAAATACACCCTGGTGTACCGAGCTTGCCGTCTCTGTGTAACTCGGATGGGCATCAACGCGAATGATAGACATAAACTCTGGATACTCGAGCGCGTCAGGTTCATTCTCAGCGTGTTCCTTTGCTTTCCGCCTCGCCACCTTCTTTGTCCTGTCAATCGCTGCACGTACCAGCGGATTGCCACCTGCTGCACCGGCAACAATATCACGATGATTTTGTATAGCGCGTGATAGCAGGTCGTCCGTTATCACTAGTTCTCCATTCGACGTCGACTGGGAGAAGAGATCGATAATGCCCGAACTTCGAAGCTGGGCCAGATTCAGGAGGATATCGTCTGGATTCATGTCATGTCGAACTTCATTTGTGAATCTGGAAGTATCCCGCCGCTCTTGTAAAACAGGTCGTGTGTTTGTGACACTGCATGCATTCGAAGCACAGTTGTGAATTGTGTTGACTGCTGCCAGGCAGTCCTACGCAATAATGTGAGTTGCTTCAGGCCATAGAATCAGTTCAGTCGACCTACCGATAAGCTCAAGAGAACAAGACGATTGTCAGGCAAGGTAGACAAATGAGGGAAGAGATATGGAAGAACAACATCACCCATCGTGAACCTTTGAACGAGAACACCGATCACCGCAAAGGTTTGAGCATCAACCAGAGTCTCCGTGACTTTACCGACAAAGGGCACGCCCCCAGCATGCCGAAACACTCCAAACCCAGATGTATAGAGCTCATCGTTGTTTGACAGTGTGACAGTCGAGCAAGTGCGCACAAGTTGATGTGAGGGGACATAGTTGTACATCTCCGACTCGTAGGACGTCAGATCAGACGACGTCTCGAGCATTTGATGTGTCTGCGTATCCGCCCAATGCTTCTCGGGGTCTTTGTGTTGAAAGCGATAGGAGGCTGGAGCCGCGAATGAGACTGTGTTCAAAACTAGTCGGATGCACGTACGGGTTGAGTGTGGTGCAAAAATCTCTGTCAATCCCATGAACTTCAAGAATGTGGAATCCTTAGTGAGATCTCGAATTGCTGCTCCTGCTTGACGCCATTCATGTGTCTCGGGATCGAGTACATAACCACCTGATACTAGGTGACGAACGGCATGTAAATGAGAGAATGCAGACGCAATATCGACACTTGGAGCGTGTCGGTTGGAATGAACACTGCGACTACGAATAACGTGGTTGTATGACTCGAAAGACTCTGTAGCAGAGAGAATTGCAGGTCCGAAGCGGCGTACATGTTCCACGATGTGTACAATGACGTGAAACTTGGGTTTGTTGAACCACTGTGTGTTCCACAGTGCTGTCTTTGCCAAGAAAGCACTGACCGCACCCTTGAGTTCAGACTGAGAGCAGTCAGTGGAGATCAAGATCATGATGCGGAACATACCAGATATGTTGTGCGATAGTCGATAACCGGACGGAACGCAAGGGCAGAAAGGGTGCAAAGAGCAAGCCATGCACTGTAGGCAGTTTCAGGGATCAGGCCGCTCAATACCTGCGGTGCAATCTGAAGAACGACACGGAAGTCACGTCCTGTCAGCGATCCAGCGTACTGTACCAGGGTGTGGCCGCGCGGTCTCTTGATACCAAGACCGCGAATGTCAACACTGTTTATCCTGGCCTTGAGGGTTTCCTTCCCATCACTAGTTTGGCGGGATACAGCATCTCGCCAGAAATACTTGACAAAGCCAAGAAGGATGACGTGCAGTATCTCAACCGGCGAGTCCGCACTAGCGTCAAACTCTAAGATGTTATATCAGCCACCGCCCGATGACCAGTCCAACCGAGCTTACCATCGAGGCGAAGAGAAGGACTCCACAAGTTATCGGGCATGGTTTGACGGATCGTCTCCAACGCCTTCATGAGATACTCATTGCCTTGGATCTGGGGATCCTTACGTTGTGCCTCTTTGATAGCGGCACATGCCTCTGTCAAGGTGTCCGCAAAGTGCTGAAAGTAGCGATCCTTGACGCCGGTTGAGGTAGCCAGTGTCGGTGCATTTGACGGAGCTCCTCTCATAATCTCAGAGAGCTGCTTCTCCAGTGCCTCGAGGGTCTCGCTGCGAGTACGCACAGGTCCAGGCTAGGATACACGGCATGGCATGAGACAAGAACGCTGAATCAAAGACCCGATCTGACCTGCATGAAACTTCTGAGACGATGAATTTCCGCCTCATCTGAATCTCCATTTGCACCTTTGGTGACGGTACATACACGACAAAAACACTTTCCTGTCATCCCGATATGATTCGAGAATTCGCTTTGCATGGGGTTGTCACCATTCATGCCCAGCATCCACGGTAACAAGAGGACGATCTCCTGGAGAACACAGTCATAGGCTTCAACCCCGCCGTTGTCGCGTATCTGTCTGTCAAGGTTGTCAACTCGGTACAAGATAGACATGCGTAGAGACATACCTGATGCAGTCAACAAGAGCATCAAACATCTCAAGCGGTGGCGCCTCATTCGACGTCGAAATGAAATGAATGTTTGTGATGAGATGTACGAGCTCGGGTGACAGACCTGCCAAGGTCAATAGAATTGAATTATGCTTGTTCCACTTCTTCGACACATTGCCCGAGGTGTCGTCACAATACACCCAAAGTGGAACAGCAAAGACCATTCGTCCCTTCGCAACGGCGCGAAGAGGGTGGGGAGCGGTAATATTACACGGCTCTAGCACAAGATCCTGCACTGTCCACTCGCCACCTCGAGCAACCCATAGGATAGAAGACGGATCAGGAAGATGATGAAAGGCATATGATTGATGGAATTCGTCGAAAGGTGACATGAATGTCGATAGAGGTATCTCCGTGCATGATTGTCCGCCACGAAGATCAATCACAAACATGTCCAACTCCGGATGTCGTCGTAATGGCTGCACCTTGGCCCATAGATCTCCTTCACGGATGAACCATCGTGACGGAAGAACGGGGGCATAGTGCCCATCCGCCACATGCACAAGTGCGGGCTCGTTCACAAAGTAGTCCTTGTCGTTATGACGAACCATCGGGGCGGCCAAAGTAGAGTCTACCTCGTCCTTCCACTTTGCAGCCTGACTTGGCTCTGCTAACTTCTCCCCTGCATCCTCGGGATAGACGCGAATCTGCGGCCGGATCTTGGGATTGGCCCATTCCTAGATGATTGAATGCTATCAGGCTGCAGGTCTGCAGAAGCGGTATCACTGGCAGACATACATGACTCAATATTCGCGAGAGATCAAGAATGGAAAACAAGTTGCCGAGTCGTCCGCGTTTGAGTTGTGGATTGGCACCCGCGAGCTCAAGTAAGAGCTTCCGATGTGCTTTGACCTGGCGCACAGAGGGAAGAGCTTCAGCACCGCACTGAGACGCAAACCAGCGCGTTATGTCAAGCTCTGATTCGGAGAAGACGGAACGCGGAAAGGATGTCATAATATCGAGTAGCGCCTCCTGCAACCCTTGTCAGTGCGTACGAGCTAATCGTATCAAAGGGATATTACCTCGCGATTATTCCAAGGCCAATATGCAGTGTCATCAGACACCAGCCTTTCCGTTTGATCTTCTTCCTCGGTTGCTGGCAGCCCGATGTCACTATCATTATCAGCTATCGTGTCCTCGAGAGTCTCATTGACAATTGCTGAAGAATGAGACATGGGCGCCGGTGATCCTGCAGAGAATCGATGCATGGAAGCATCATTGTCGGACTCAGATTCCTCAGAGTCTGAGTCAAGAGTCGCGAGTTCTGTGTTGTAGTCATAATCAGCAGACCCGCTGACATCTAGATCTGCAGGCTCTGGGTCGTGCGTGAACCAAGGGAGGTCGAAGTCGTCATAAAGCTGACCGGGTTTATCGTAAGGAAGTGCGGGTCCAGGAAGGGTAATGGAAGTCAGCGGCGTGCCAGCTGGGGACTCCGAGTTGATGTCAGTCGTGTTGTCGACGGACGGTGATGAGCCTGCTTGTAGCGGACTGCTAGGAAAAATTGGACTGGACACCGTGATACGCGAGAGTTCTCGCACAAAATCCACATGCCGTTTGGTATCCTCATGTTTTGCAGCGGCATACTCATACATCCAGCCTGCGGGACAGCCAAGCACGCATCTGTACTCGGAACGTCCATTTTGTCGATTAATGCGATGCAAGAAGGCTGAAAGTGGTTAATGGAGGTGTTGCATGGATAGGTAGTCAGACGCACAAGCCGGTCTATGGATATAATACTCCATGTCTTGTGTATATCGTGTTTGAGGATCAGACAGACTTCGAAGATGGTGATAGATATCTGGCGGAACGGCGGACCGACGTATTTGAATAAGGAAGTAGGAAAAACAGGAATTGCATTCGTGTAAACGAGTGAAAAAATGGTCAGTGGAATTTCGATGAGAGTGTCAGTGGAAGTCCAGCGATCGGTCAATTGGATTTCTGACTCCGCCTGATTGTCTGATTTCCACTGGTGGGCGGTCTGGGTGTGTAGGACTGCGTGGATTCGAGGAAGGGGTGCTATGGTGGATATGCACGGTATGCACGTTCTTCTCCGAGGCATGCGCCGTCCTGGCGCAGCCGCAAGAGTCAAAGACATGGTCGATGGCCTCCGGCTGCATCAGCAGAACAGCCTGTTCCTCAACGTCGGGGACGAGTTCCAGGGTACGCTGTTCTTCTCGTACTACGGCGGCGAGAAGATTGCGGAGACTATCAACCAGCTCGGGTTTGACGCGTTCGTGCCGGGGAACCACGAATTCGACCGCGGCGACGACGTGCTTGGCGAGTTCCTCAGCAATCTCACCTTCCCTGCCGTGTGCGCCAACATCCACACCACGAATGCCGCGCTCAACGCCTCGCTGGTGCTGTACCACGTCTTTGAAGAACACGACCTGGCAGTCATCGGCGTCACCACCGACACCATGCCCTCCATCTCCAACCCCGGCGAAGGCACGACCTTCACAGACCCGATCCAGGCGGTGCAGGCCGTTGTGGACCACATCTACGCGACGACGTCTATCAAGCGGATCGTCGTGATGACGCATATCGGGTATGAGGTCGACGTGGAATTGGCGGAAAAGACGCGCGGCGTGTACATGATCGTCGGCGGGCACAGCCATACCCTCCTTGGCGACATGCCCGACGCCGCTGGGCCGTACCCGACCATCAAGACCAACCTGGACGGCGAGGAGGTCTTTGTCGTCACGTCGTCCAAGTGGGGCGAGTACCTCGGCTTCATGGACATCGTGTTCGACGAGGAAGGCCGTGTTGTAGAGTACACCGGCGCGCCGATACACCTGGACAACACGATGTCGCAGGACCCGGAGCTGCAGGCGGCGATCAAGGCGTGGCGCACGCCGTTTGAGGCGTACGCGGCGCAGGTGCTGGCGGTGTCCGTGGGCGACCTCGACCAGACGGCGTGCCAGGACGCCGAATGCACCCTCGGGGACTTGGTCGCTGACGCGACGTACGCGTACCGCGTCAATATCAGCGCGGGGAGCACAGATGGGTGTCTGATCAATGCTGGAGGTGGGCATTTTCCTCCCACCTGCTCTCGGTTATTGATTTGTTTCTCAGGTATCCGAGCCTCCATCGACGCAGGCAACATAACTATCGGCCAGGTCCTCACCAGCTTCCCCTTCGGCAGCTACGTGACCGACGTGTCATTCACCGGCGCGGAGCTCTAGAAGATCTTCGAGGGCGCCGTGTCGCGCGTGAGCCAGTTCAACGGCGCGGCGCTGATGTCCTTCGTGCAAGTCTCGTCGCACATACGCTTTGTCTACGACACGGCGAACGCCGTCGGGTCTCGCCTGGTTAGTCTTACCGTTGGGAACAGGACGGTGACGAGTGAAGACGAGAGTGTGTATTCGATCGTCACTTGGTGGGTCATGGTGTGCTCTTTTCGTGGACCCCTGTCGCTCATGGCTTTCGTAGGGATTTCATTGCCACGGGTGGCGACAATATCCTGCCCGCTCAGACTATCACGGCGACCTTGGACACGCAGGAGGAGGTGCTGATGGCGTACCTGCGGGATGTGGGTAGAGTCCCCAACGAGTACAGAGAAAATGGGTATACCTGAGTACAATACCCGTACTCAGATAGACCCTTACTCAGGTATGCTATATCTGGGTATCATGTCTTATCTGGGTAGTGGGTAAGGATCGAGCCAGGTGCTTGGCCCACCAGATACCCACCAGTACTTGCTCATGTATGAACAGGAGGGGTGCTTGGGTGGGATAGAGGAGTTGGAAATGGGCTTGAGAAGGATATCTAAATTTTTTGATAGCACTCAGAACACTCAAATGAGCAAACTGCATATTTATGACAAAATAAGGATGATGGAAATAAGATGGGTACAGAATGATAGAGAAGAGAATGAAGGGATGATGCAAGAATGATAGGCATGAGTGCAGAATGAGAGAGACATGTCATCCACACTATTTGCAAGATACAGAGACAGCAGCAGCATTCAAATTACCTGGATTCTAGTATCAATGTATTCAGAGAGTGCATGAATGAAATTGAGTGGCTAAATAGCAGCTTATCATTAAGCTGCCATTATGATAAGTGACAAGTAGCAATATTGAACCTCATCCAATCACATTCCGGTATTTATCAATCTGTGTTTGAAATAATGTCAACGTCAATCACCACTATATTTACTATCTTATTATTGATTGTGAATACCACTGAGGATACCCGTGCCATACCCATACCCATACCCGCTCCAGCAATACTCAGGTAACGGGTATGGATTGGGCCAGCCTCTTGATGTGCCGATACCTGGTGGGTAAGGTATCCTGATACCCGGGTATATACTCGTTGGGGACTCTAGATGTGGGTGTGGTCAATGTCACGCTGGATGGGAGATTATCTACGACAAGTACGGGGCAGGAACGGGTTCAGCAACCGTTTCGGACTTTCACACCTTAGACACCATCGGGAGGGGTTTTTTCGCGAAACTAGTGTGAGACAACATGGCCACTAGGTTGACGCTGGCTTGAGCGACGGCCGTATAAATTGAGGGCGAGATAGATAGTAGTCTATCTCTTTGTACTGTGTGTGACTCTGAAGACCCAAACAGCCTCCTTGACTTTTGACTTAAGTTTTGTGTGCTTCCTTGGCACCGTTACCAAGGGAGAGTTCCGCAATGGAGGAGTGTATCAGCATGGTTCTGCCACAGTATCCCCGAAGAAGTCATACCACTGAACAAGAACATAGATGAATTTCATGGTTAAGATCTGTTATCTGAAAAGGTAAATCTGACAATAGCTTGTCTATGTGTGCTGCAATTGTACTATGCAAGTTGTTACTTACCGAACATGAGCATAAGTAGACTCGAACCACTCCCTGTCACCTCGCGGAACTCGGCAATCCAGGGACTGGAACGGAATCGGAAGGGTTTGGCTGAGGGCATTTATTCCCACGAGAGGTTTTCCCGTTTTGGATTCTCGCCTTCGTTCCTCCACTAGCCCATGAACTCGACCTCGTAGAATACGGATATTCTATGCTGTATCGATAGGTATTCGAAATATAAGACACTCACCGCGGCCTTTTTTCTGATATCTGATTTGTAGCTCAATAAAATCATCATTCTTTACCCAACCTTGCCTCCTCCTTAAAAGCCAACAAAAGCAATGTTCAAGAAGCGAAGGCTTGACTCGGACGACCTGTCTTTCCAAGGCTCTGATCCCGCGCCATCTCTGCAGCCGTTGGTGGACAGAACACGCGGTGTTGAATACCAGCCACCCCGGGAGTACACCTTCGCCTCTTCACCGATGGCCAGCATGGATAGGGATGCTCATGGAATGCAGTCCGATAGCATAGTGCTTGCTGAGGCTGAAATAGATTCCAGGGGATTCCCAACCCGTCAGAGTCCCCAACTTCCCCATGATACTGGTGCCACGGGCTCTTTCTCTGGCCATCCCAGTTCCCCGAACCCGTTCCTGGCAGCATCAGACGCGACAGAAATCTGGAACTATGGTATACCTTCGCCAATCTTCCAGCCTCACAGTCGTCGTGCCATGTACATTTTGCCGTCCAGCAACAGCGACAATCCTCTCGATCGCGACATACCTGTCGCGTCTTCATCTCCTATCCATCAGACCTTCTTCTCACCTCTACCCAACTCGTCACCCTTACCCATGTCGCCGGCCAATCTTGGGATCGACACGCTCCCTTATTTGCAAGCTCCGGAGTACTACCCATCCGCCTATTCTGTCGACTTGGCTGAGTTCCACATCCTTGTCATGGAGCCAGAGCCAGAAAGTCTTCCTGCGCCTTTCAATGCCTTTGCTACCCCTGCGACGCCTCACCCCGCTCCTACTCCGGCCACCTCTGTCTTCGTTCCTATGACCGCGGATGCTAGTCCAGCAAAGGGCCGTGGAACGCGAGGCGGGCGTCCACGGACTGTCAATACGGTCCGAGCTGTCAATACGGTCCGAGCTCAGGAAGAGCGTGCTGCATTCGATCTCCAGCGCGCGATTGAGTGTGAGGAGACAAGAGCTCAGCAGAGGGACTCAGAGGCAGCAGAGAGGCAGCAGAGGGCAGAAGCAGCCAGACGCCAGGACGCAATCGGTGTACGCCAGTTGTTTGAGCAGGGTCTGAGGCCAACAGAGGATGGTGGCTTCGGCTTCAAGAGCCTCAACCATATCTTCTCATCGCTCAATCTCCCGGAGCTCGAGCCTCAATTCAAAGGCAACATCAAGCGATGGTTTAAATGTGATGGCGCCGAGTTTGTTCAGAGTATGTTTGAGCGAGCGCCTGAGGTTCGAGACGAGATCTTTGATGCCGAGATTGTGCGGCGGTTGGAGAAGGAGGGCCGCGCTATTCAAGCCCTGTTCACGCGATGTTGGTATACCTCTGACTGCGATGTCCTGGACGATTTCTCTATGGAACAGCTCAGTTCTGAACTGCAGAATGATACTGCTCCTACCTTTTGGAGGCTGCTTATGACGATATCGGAAGGAAACGGCAACAATGAACAGCGGAATCGCTCACTGGTAAGTTATACCTCATTTCGAATTGCCAGAAGTAAGCTGACAGCTGGTTCATCAGGTCTTGACGTGTATCTGTGCCATGATTAGCATTCTTCGGTCGCAGAAAGCCAACGATTTTCAGGTGGTCATTGGACTCTTCCTTCTTGGTTCTGGCGCGTCGAAACGTGAGATCTCTGTACTCGCACATGCCGGTCTCTCCCTTTCCTACACGTCTATCCTTGAGCATGTCCGTAAACTTTCAGAAGAAAATACAGCTCAGTATCTCGAGGTCGTTCAGGAGTACATGGTGGAGTTAGTCTGGGACAATATCAACATGGCGGACCGTGTCGCAGAACAACGCCTGAACGCCCGCAATCAGTTCATCAACGGTACTACATCGTCGTTGATAGTGGCCTACGGCGACGAAACTCAGGAGCGCCTTCCCCACGGTACCATTCCCATCAGCTGCAAACCTGCGCGAACCGCAACCAAACAGGTTCTTGACTGGACAGTAGAGGACACCCTGCCATCGCTGGAAGTAGTATCTCAGGTCACGGAGTCTTGTCTGTGGCAACTACGCCGCCTTGCTATCAAGCATCTGGAAGGACTCGCCCATCTCAAGGATGAGTTTGAGCGTCTCGAGCCCTGTCCGGTGGTTGATCAGATTCCTGTACATCAGACGGAGATCTACGCGCTGCCAGCAATGCAGAAGGATGAGTCGACTATTGACGGTACCATCGACGTTCACGACACACTCATTGCACACCTTCGGTTCACAAACGAGCTCCTCAGGAAGCACGGCATCCTCCTTGACCATGGTGACCTTTTGACACATAATCTCAAGGATAGTGTCGAGGCAGCTCGGATGAATAGCGAGACGCCAGTCGAAGGCCGTAGAGGATCGGCGTCTGTGTGGGGTATCTTTCACAAGAAGATGGCAGTAGCGCGACTGGTCGTGAACGAACATTGGGGCCATATCAACGTGAACTTCCCCGGGGGCCTTTGGTGGGAGAATACCAAGTCACTGGGGCGTAAATTCATGTCTGCTGGGTGGAAGAAAAAGGGACAGAAGAGCTCCAAAGCAACACCATGGAAAGACGCGCACGAGCTTCTCAACATTTCAGTCCCAGCACATATCATCGACGGATTCCGCATTCACTGCGGGCACGAGGAGCTCAATCTCTGGGCTGAGCATGTATCTTTTGCTGATTTTATGCGGATATCTCAACGAGTTTTCGTGACTCTGTTCACATCTGGGAAGGTCGAGGAGTTGCGAGATACACCGGATGAAGAACGCGACTATACACTCGAAAACTCGATACTCTATAACCGGGACTCTCTCTTCTACATCGAGCTTGTTCACGCAATCAAGCGTGGAGATATTGGTCGGGTTGTCAATATCTCTAGAATCGTCATGGTCATGATGCGGACACCAGGCACAATGCCCAAGTATGCGAACGCTATATTCGAGATACTTGTTCGGCTGAGAACATATGATCCTCGGCTTCGGTGAGTTGTATGCTCTACACTCACCGCTGATATACTGAAGGCAATTCTCAAGGAAGCACATCTTGCACAATTGGCTAATCAACCTTCATGGCGTTATTGACGGCTTCAAAGAGGTTGACCTTCATCAGGAGCACGACAACTTCTGGATCAAAGTCATCTACGCAGCTAAGGGTGTCAACAAAAGCTGGAAGTGGCTTTCTATGATTACCGTATGCATTGCGACACTACGCAGAGCGATGCGAACTGTGCAGAAGTCCTTTGAGATTCCTTCCTATGGGGTCAAGCATACTAGTCCATCGACAGTGAACGAGGTTGCCCGACTTGTTCAGGCACTCTCTGAAGAGAGGATACAGTCATACGTACGAGACCGGCCATACAACGATAGAGTCCGTGTGGCACGCGACTTACTGCTGGAAGGCTCATCATATGCACACAAACCGAACGCCTTCAAACTTTTCACCGAGGATCCCCGCCGTGCTCGGAACATAGGGCAGACAGCTCCGCCGGAAGACGACTCAGATGATGAGCCGGGTGAGCAACAGGAATCAGACGACGAGGATGCAGATACAGGGCCAACACCGGATGACCTTACAGTCGACGATGAAGAGAATTATAGTATGGTAAACTTACTACTTCAGCGTGCTTCAGAAGTCACAGATACTATTATGAATGGAGTATACTAGATAAACTCTATTTCTTGACCGTCTTCAAAGGCCTGCTGCAGTATAGCTTGCTCTCGCTCCCATTCGCTTTCCGATAACTTGAACATATCCTGCCCTTCTGCATCGAGCCGCAAGGCCGTGTCGAGGTATGTATCGACAACATTACACAGATGTTCCGCTGACATGACTATTTGTGACTCTGCCTCATTATACGCCTTCGCGTTGTTGAACAAGAGATGCCACAGGGATCGATATTGCGAGACTGAAGTGATTTTCTTGCTCCTGATCTGCGTTCGGATGTTCTTGATGGAGAGTGGCTTCTTGATGATGTCCAGGTAGTCTGGGTAATGCTGGAAATGGTCAGCCCGGCATATCACAATGGGAATGAATGTACATACTCGTGAACTTGGAACCTGCATGAATGGTCGCGCATGCTGGATTTGGCGACCAGATGGATCGGTGAACATCTCCGCTTGGACCATAGCGTCACAGCCTGTGAATACCTCGTGCAGAGCCTTATGGAGCTCCGCGGCTGTTGCTTTCGCTTGCGTGCGCTCTGCCTGTTTCATTATAGCCTTTTCTTTGGCTGTGAGGAAGAGACTTGGATGCTCGTTGCGAACGGTCTGAATGAGGTCAACAATCTCCTGGCCGTAGGTATCGGTCCACGCCCATGAGATGTAGTCATGCAGGGAGTCAACGGAAGTGATGAGTATAGCGCGTTCAGCCAAAGTGATGAGGGTCTTCTGCTGAATGAGCATGTTTGGCGTAATGACATGCTTGTTTGTGCCGTAACGTCGGTGAAAGAGGGAGGCGCGCCATTCGACGAGTCTGTCATAAACACGCTCAAAGATAACCTCTGGACTTTTACCTACACGGCCAGACTTGAGTTTCCGTTCACCCTCTATCACGATAGTATCGACAAGAAATGCCTCGGGATGACAGTTATCACAACAACGCGGATCTGCTGGAAAGGCGCCAGGAAGAACAGCTAACAATATATCAGTACTTATGCATGAGGCAAAAGGAACAGAGGAGATGACCTTTTGTCTGATTCTCATAGAAGGCATCCCAAACAAGGCGGCGGCACAGATTTGTCGTCAGAAAAAGGATAAGAAACTGCCAGTCTCGGTCATTGCTTCCATCGGTACGAGGTCGCGTGCTTGCGTCACCGAGAGTACGAGCTCTGTCTGCAATGGCTTGCATGGAAGGTTCTTCGACGCTGCCGTCAAACGTGACTGCAGCCAGGCCGTTCCGAAGTCCGCTATCATCATGGTCCTCATCATCCGAGTCAGGATCCTCTCCGATTGCGAGCCCATCCTCAGCGGACGAAACATGGGTTCTAAGAAAAGCTTTCGTGATGTAGATGATGGCTTCACCTAAGGCAGCACGTATGCGCCCAATTTTTTGAGTTAAGGAGCACATGGTTCGAGGCGTCTTCCATATAGCAACTCGTATGAGAAGCAGAAAGGTGAGGCCCTAGTAGAGATTTGTATGAGTTTGTGGGTAAAGAGCATGCGCACATACCATCCTAAGCGCCTCCGTTGATATCACAATACGGAGACGACCATCTTCAAGCCGTGCTTCAACCTCTACCTTCCTCGAATCACCCATCTTGGCCTCATAGAACTCGAAGATCTCCGGATCGAACCTGCCTCGACAGTTACGTCGAAAGAAGTCCTGGATCGCATGCGCTTCAGCGCGTGTGTTGACGTAGATGATAGTCTGTGGAATGTCCGCGGGAGCGACAGCATCAAGTGGAATGAGTGTCATAAGATCTGCATAGCTATCCTCGGGATGCTGCATAACACGGACAGAGAGGAGGATGTTGGGCTTGGAGTTCGACAGCTCAATCCTCCTAGTACCACTTCCCAGTCCAATCTTGACCTCAAGATCATCGAGGATCTCCCGGGGAAGCGTTGCGGAGGCAGCAAGTACGGGAATTGCGGATGGGAGCCGTCCCCGCAGCATACCAGGTGCCGATGCATACAGAGGTCGAAACTCCTCTGTACCCCATTCGCTAATGCAGTGAGCCTCATCAATAACATAGGACAGCACCGACTTCTGAAAGATACCACTGCTCAGGACGTCTTTCTGGAATCCTTCCGACTCGGCAGTCTCGGGGCCCACAAAGCCCACTCGGTACTTTCCCGCTCCAAATTCCTGGCATACGTCAGTCAAACCGAATCATGAATGTCTGAGATGGTCACCTTCATGCGCTCTGGCAGGTTCTTGTCTTCCGAGACCAAGGCAATGGCAGGAATGTTGTGTCGATTGAGTTCTTCTGCCTGCTTCTTGAGAAGGGCTGTAAGCGGCCCAAGGATGAGAATAATCCTCTGTGAGTCCTCAGAAGTTTCGCCAGGTGACCAGAAGTAAAAGAGGGGTAGATAAAAGGCGAGCGTCTTGCCAGCACCAGTCGGTGCACCAAGAACAGTATCATGACCGAGTAAGGTGTTCTTGCCGGATTCGACTTGATGTTCGCGTAGCGCAGCGACTCCAAAGACATCTCGGAGGGTTGAGCAAGCCTCTTCGAGCCTTTCCAGGTCCAATTCTTGCAGTGGGACGAAGGGCATAGCGCAGAGGCAGGAGAAGCATCCCACACAAGAATCATGTCATTATAGGAGCCTGGATTAGAAATCGATCGTTTTGGCCACGGTGAGTGTCTTATAATTAGAATACCTATCGATACAGCGCGAAGAGTCCATATTCTAGGAGGTCGAGTTTACTTGCTAGCGAGTGAGGTTACGCGAGTGTCCAAATCAAGGAAACCTATCGTGGGAAAAAATCCCCTCAGCCAAACCCTTCCGATTCCGTTCCAGTCCCTGGATTGCCGAGTTCCGCGAGGTGACAGGGAGTGGTTCGAGTCTAGAGCATAAGTATTTTGTAACCCACTCACTGACCTTTCTCAATATAAGAGCCTGTTCAGCAACCGGGTTCTGAGGAGGGTTTTGACGAAAACCGGGTTTTGAGAATCGAAAACCAGGTTTTCGGAAATTGCCTGCTGTGTGACACTATGTGACTAACCCTTGATCATCAGCACGGCAAGCAAACGGCAAGGGCCTCCGAGGGCACAACATGAACGTCTGATAGCATAGTGCAGTCACATAGGCTTAGTACTTTGGAGCTACATGTAATATTCTACCAGAGTTACTACTATATCTCTCTTCCAAGCCCTCTGACTGAGTGCATAGACCGGTAGACGTGCACTGCGGATTCCAGAACTTCTTCTACGGCAAGATATGATGATATCGATGCCAAGCACTCGGTGGATCACGACGTGACATCTATTCTAGGAAAACCCGGTTTTCGATTCTTAAAACCCGGTTTTTGTCAAAACCCGGTTGCCGAACAAGCTCTAAGTGAATTGAGTTCATTGTGAGCAGTATGTGCAGCAAGATCAAGGCAAGTAATCAACAAGAATATCTTTGAAATTGATGATTGTAGCAAGTGTTATCATGATACATAAAATCAAGAATTCTTGAATCAATCCATATCAACAGTAAAAATATATGTATTATACATCTAATTGATTATTGGAGGTTTTCTCCAATCTTCATCCAATTCTCTCCCAAATATGCATCAGAAAAGTAAACATGAAGAGAGCCAAAGCGGGAAAAAATTTGAATACAGTGTCCTTGACAAAGACTCCTTTGAACAGATTTAGGCACCCACATCAGCTTTCTCTCTTCATGATTGTCATTGGAGACAATCCAGTCATTCTTGATAATCCAAGAGAATTTATCATGATTTGAAGAAAGCTAAAAGAGAAAAAAAATTATTAGAATTGAGGACAATTAAATATAATCATTGAATCATACCTTCATATTGTTATCATATGTAGAGACAACAAGCTTGCTATCAGGTGAGAATGATGCAGTATTGACCGGCTCAGTGTGACCCTCCAGCTGGGCCACCTCACTGCCTGTCTGCACATCCCACACACGCACTGTACGATTATTGAATGTAGAGACAACAAGCTTGCCATCAGGTGAGAATGATGCAGTATTGACCGGGTAAGTGTGACCCTCCAGCTGGGCCACCTCACTGCCTGTCTGCACATCCCACACACGCACTGTGTGATCATAAGATGCAGAGACAACAAGCTTGCTATCAGGTGAGAATGATGCAGTATTGACTCTGTCAGTGTGACCCTCCAGCCGGGCCACCTCACTGCCTGTCTGCACATCCCATACACACACTGTACAATCATTGGATGCAGAGACAACAAGCTTGCTATCAGGTGAGAATGATGCAGAATTGATCCAGCTAGTGTGACCTACCAGCTGGGCCACCTCACTGCCTGTCTGCACATCCCACACACGCACTGTACAATCATTGGATGCAGAGACAACAAGCTTGCCATCAGGTGAGAATGATGCAGTATTGACCAAGTCAGTGTGACCCTCCAGCCGGGTCACCTCACTGCCTGTCTGCACATCCCACAAACGCACTGTACAATCATCGGATGCAGAGACAATAAGCTTGCCATCAGGTGAGAATGATGCAGTATTGACCAAGTCAGTGTGACCCTCCAGCCGGGCCACCTCACTGCCTGTCTGCACATCCCACAAACGCACTGTACAATCATTGGATGCAGAGACAACAAGCTTGCCATCAGATGAGAATGATGCAGAATGGATCCAGTCAGTGTGACCCTCCAGCCAGGCCACCTCACTGCCTGTCTGCACATCCCACACACGCACTGTACAATCATTGGATGCAGAGACAACAAGCTTGCCATCAGGTGAGAATGATGCAGTATTGACCAAGTCAGTGTGACCCTCCAGCTGGGCCACCTCACTGCCTGTCTGTACATCCCATACACGCACTGTACAATCATTGGATGCAGAGACAACAAGCTTGCCATCAGGTGAGAATGATGCAGTTTTGACCAAGTCAGTGTGACCCTCCAGCTGGGCCACCTCACTGCTTGTCTGCACATTCCACACACGCACTGTACAATCATTGGATGCAGAGACAACAAGCTTGCCATCAGATGAGAATGATGCAGTATTGACCAAGTCAGTGTGACCTACCAGCCGGGCCACCTCACTGCCTGTCTGCACATCCCACACACGCTGTCACCACACAGAAAGTCTTCATTTGACAGAGTACAAAAGTAATCATCAAGAATAATCATCACTTTCCAAATTCAGACATGAACGCTCTATTAATAGAACCGACTCAGGAATGATTCAGTACGACTCGCAATGACTCACTCTGAGTCAACACAAGCCAAGCCATCTCAACTGACTCAGAATGAGTCAGAAGGAGTCAGAATGAGTCAGACTGAGTCGAAACAAGTCATACATAGTCAGAAACAGTCAATTGTAGTCAGTAAGAAGTTATTTATAGCCAGTACCAAAAGAATATAAATAGGGAGCAGCTCAGCCCCCAAAAAGGCAAGCACTCCAAGTTTCGCACTATCTGCTTAACAGACATCAGACAGCTCTAAAGCCTTCGAACCCGCTCTCACGCCTAAGCAAGCAGCACATCGCTGGCTAAGTTAGGTACTTCTTTCATACGCAGCAAGATAAGAAACAAGAATTAGGTGCCTAGGAGTTAAACGACATAACAGACTAGCCCACAAGCAAACCAAGCAAGTAAGACAAGTATATTCAGGTGCCTAGGAGCTCTTAAACAAAAAGCAGCAGACTAGCCCTCAAGCACGTTACTTCCATCCACCAGTCTCACAGCTGTCTCGACAGCTTTCTACCCATCGAACTCGTTCCGGTAGAGGAATCGTGTCAAACACTTCCGCACCGTGACATTAATTTGGAGCCCACCGCGAGGGGGTAAAATCACCCTTTTGCACAAATAACTATATGCAGCAAAGCATATCAGAATTTCCATCAAGATCAGGAACACCTACCTCTTCAGGAACATCGACTTCTGAAGAACGATATCAGCCACCCTTTAACCCACTCGAGTTACAGAGACAAATTATTGCCCTGGACGTTCCACTTATCACCCTCTACTCTGCAAACCCACAAACAAACTCAACAAGCGGAAGCTCAACCATCAATCATCTCGGAGTACCAGTAAATAACATGGCACAGCCGCTCCGTACCCCTGCAGATATTCCCATGGGAAATACCCGTGATGCCATTAAGACATTCAAAGGGAAGCCCCATGATTTGAAGCCCTTCTTCAAGAGATTAGAGCGATTGTTTCAACGATACGCAGTGACTACCAACCAAGACAAGATTGAAGTAATGACCGAGTACATGTCACCAAAAGTGGTCAAGTTTCTAAAGGATGTACACATTTTCGTACACCCAACTACAATCTTTTAAAAGACGACATCCTGGAATACTATGACGCGGACAAAATCAATAATTACTATCAGCCCAAACACCTCCGGAGACTCACCAGCGAATGGCGGCACAAGCCAATCCACAGACTCGACCAGTGGAAAAAATATCGGAGAGAATTCGTGACAATAGCAGGATGGCTACAAGGGCAAGGAAAACTGACTAGTGAAGAGTACAATGCTTACTTCTGGCATGGAATCCATAAAAGGCTACGCAAGGATATAGAGAAAATACACATATCCCGAGACCCAAATGCCAGCCTGGCCCAGGCATTTGAACACGAAACCGTGCACCGAATTACCAAAACAATCCTGGAGCGAAACAGATTCGAAAGCAACTTAGTGGACTCAGATACAGGTTCCGACTCAGAAGCATCGTCCAACTCATACGACACGGAGTCAGAGGTTGAGGGAACAGAGACTGAGGAAGCAGCCAAACCACGACCAAAGAGGTGGGCCAGAACCCAGGACAGAACAAATGGCGCAAGCGCGCGCCACAAGTTCAAGGGGAGGAACAGGACACGAAGCCCGGTGGCGGAAAAAACGGATACCTGCAAGGATGGATTAGAAGACATAATCATCCAAATGGGCAAACTGTCCATGGACGATCCACAATACGACATTCATTACGCGTCCTTATATTACCAGGCATTAAAAAGGAATCCCCTCGCAATACGAATGCTGGCAGCCCCGGTGACATCAATAGCACGGCCCCCAGCCCGGCATGCATCAGACTTAAACCAAAACATTTCAGCACCGTTGCAACCAGGATACAGACAAGCACCGCCACAAAATACAATACGAAATGCTACCTGTTACGGGTGTGGCGATCCGCACCACACAGTCAGAAACTGCCCAACCATCCGTGAAATGCTAAACAGCAAGCTGCTCACCCAGAAGCCAGACGGACGAATCGTAATGAGCGACGGAGCGCCTATCATGAGGTACAGCAACGAGACCATATCACAAGCTGCTCAGAGGCAACTATCAAACGCTGGCAAACAGCCTCAGGCCATGTACGTCCAAAATAGCCACTTGCCGTGCAATACGAATTTCATCGAATTTACCGACTCGGAACAAGAAGAATGCCAAACATGTCTGGGAACGGAAAAGACGTCCGATAACGATGACGAAGCCAGCCAAGAAGAAGGCAACATCATATTTTGGACCAAGACCAATGGGCAGGCCTACACAGCTGAGCGCTCGAAACGAACAACAATACGGAGTGCCCGCGCCCGTGCCATGGATGAAACCTACAAACCGCCCCCGAAGTCTTCCAGTCAAAAGGGGAAGGAGGCCGAAAGGTCAGGAGGACGCGCAATCAAGGAAAAGGGACAAGGCGAACGGCCGGTGGTAATACACAATCCGGTACAATTTCCGGAGCCACGACCGGTGGACGCTCGCGCACCCATCAGGATACAACAGGAAGAACATTCGCCAATGCTATCAAAGCCACAAACACCGCCTGTGAAATTGACCAGAAATCCAGAAGAAAGCACTGTACCTGCTAATTCCGAAAGAAAGACGAAAACTGGAAAGCGACTATCAGAAATCAGCAAAATGACTGATAAAACTGACCTGGTTAAAGTAATTCTCAATACGGACATCACGATAAAGATGTTCGAGTTGTTAGGCGCGTCATCCGATATAAGCGAGGCGTTATCAGAAATGCTCAAAAAACGAAATCAAAAAGACGTCACCAGCACGACCGCGGGTGAAGAAATACCTGTAATGCTGCAAGTGGAAGAAGTGTTTGACCGGGGGGTACTCATAACCATTCCGCTGACTGCAAACGGCGAAACGGTTAATGCCATTGTAGACACAGGCTCACAGCTGAACATCATCAAAAGATCTGCGGCCGAAACTCTTGGACTAGTGATAGATGAAGCGGTGGTAACGACGATGCGAGATGCAAGCGGGAGGAATACACAGATGCGCGGATTTGTAAGAGAGGCCGAATTATCCCAAGGATCGGGGCAGGTGAAGACGCGAGCCAATTTGTTCGTAGGGTTGGAAACATTTCCGTTTGACTTGTTGCTGGGACGGCCTTGGCAACGTGGAAATCTAATCTGTATAGATGAACGAAACGAAGGAACGTACCTGCTCTATAAAGACCTGCAAGACCCCACAGGTGCACGCCGACATGTATTTCGCGCGCTAGGGGTACCAAAACCTTCTGAATATCGCCTGATGCGAATAGCGTCGGATGAGGATACAGTAAATGGACTGAAAGGGCTAGTCGACGGAACGTACGCTGTTTACCATACGCCCGACTTTACAGGGCATAGGCTGTCTGACACGCAAATGACTCAACTGTGTCAGAGTGAGTCAAACGAAGGGAGGGAGGAGAAAGCATCGATAGCAGCCGAGGAGCACGTCAGCAAGGCCGAAAGCATCCATGGCTTAGGAAAGCCAACGGAACACGGGCCGCGTAAGAACCAGGACCGGAACAGGCAAAATTGTAGAAAAACTGGAAGTTTAATGTGCGGCGGGATGCTTTGGATGATAATCCATGCACTCATGGTAGTCATCCGCAGAGGAACCGGGCGTCTTCTGACGCAAGCGTTTCGGGGAAGGCAGCAGGATAAAAGGACAGGACAGAGCGAGCAACCCTTCACCAATCCGAACCTGAGCATAGCAACGTCATTCATTTACCCGGCTATGGCCGCGCCGGCTCTCGATCCGAAGGCGAATGTGCACATTTACCAGCACTGCGAGCATCCTCACAATACAATCGTCACCGACAAGCAGCCATCGGCTGCAGTCATTCTTCCACCCATCGCACCCGGAAACCAATGCAAGACAGTCTATTATCCACAGCACCCTCTGGAAGCACCAACGTTTGGCCACGACCACAGCGCTGGAACGCATCTTTACCGGGTGGCTACCATCCACCACCAACTCGAGAACACAACATACCGGCGTTTCAAGGAAAGCACCTTTGCGGTAAATCAGTCCACGCCGCTACGACCTCCTGAGCTGCCCTCTAGCTATCACCCTATCCAGATCTACGCGGAACAGTCAATTCATTTTCCTTCAGAGCGGGTCAATGATCGTATCTACGAGTCGGGCATCCTTTTAGGAGGAGCCATCGTGCGAGGCGTTTGCCCGCCTTTTCAAGGATATATCTACTACCGACTGGGGCGGGGACTACTTTCGTTCGACAACAAAGGGGAAGCGGAAGGACGCTACGCCGCGGGCATGAGCAACTCCGCCGACTGGGAGAAGCGAGTCAGATCCTACGTACCGCGTTCAATGGAGGAGGGAGGTACGTTGACAATAACCACTCACCACACACTTACTCAAAAACACGCAGGAACTATAATCGGCCTTCGTGAATCGTGCGAACGATTGCCTTGGGACCCGGAGCCCACCGAACCAGTCGTAGTCGAGCTAACTAACGGTCTTCAGCAGTCTACCGGAGGATCGGTGTTTCCGTACACGTCGCTCAACGAGCCCTCGCCACTGCACGAGGATGAACTACACGAGATTAGAGTCGCGACCATGCAAGCGCAATCAGCCTATGCGCGAGCAGGTGCAGAAATCATCACCGACACGATTATCTCGGACGCAGACTACCCCTGCTACCATTCGTTCGAAGCCAGGGGAATGGGCGCGGTCTTTGCCCCGTACGAGCGTACACACGCATCTAGCGTATCAGGCGTAATATTCGGCGCGCAGTACAGGTGCGCGAGCGGACAGGTTATGACGGGCCTTTTATTCTGGACCATTATGCCTTTATTGCCTAACCTACGACCGGCAATGTGGGACATTGACTGGAACTCGGACCCCGAGGAGTCAACCGAAGAGGACGTGCCTGCTCCCCTCGCCCTAGGAACAGGCAGCGAGATGTCAGACGAGGAGAGTGAGGAGTCGTCGCAAGACGATGAAGGTAGACTCTTCTCTAGAACATGTCGGCCTACCACTTACAAGACTACAGATGAAGACAAGCGAAGACGGCGAAGGATTCGAGGGAAACTACCTATGCGGCCGTTTGCGCCACCGCCCCGAAGAGATGGACCATCGAGCCCTTTCAGTGTCATACCCGCAGGCAAAATAGCAGAAGCGATATTCTTAGCCAGGAGCGAGCTACTTAAGTGGGGAGAGCCCGGTCTCCGTAACCACTCCCGAGGAGTGTCGGCCACAGGATTCTATGTCATCCAGTCCAAGGTCGCGGTACAGCTACCTCCGAGAGAGCGCATGGAGGAAACAATTAGGAATATGGTGCTGCTCGACGCGCGAATTTCAGGACCAGACCGCGAGCCGCACACAGCGCATGTCCTCTGTTACCAGATCGATGCCTTCACCTACGGGACCCTGGCGGCAGACTTGATGAATGCTGGGTTCCACGTAGCCTCTAAGCCACACGCAATCCCCGGAAACGAGGCGCCAAACGGCCCTACACAGCACATTCCTGCGCCGTCCCGACGACCCAACTCAGTTGTCGAACCCCCGGATGTGGACCCACACAAACTGCGCGAACTACTTGCCTCAGTGTGCGGACATTACCGAGCCAGCAATGGGATCGACTATACGAGCAATCGCAATATACTCTGCCACGAAACCATTACGATCCACGGCCGAGTATGGGCGGCAATGGAAGGCGTCAGCCTTGGACAAACCGGGATCCTTCGCACCGGGGTTCTCTTCGATGCAGTAGTCTCAACCGGCACCGGACCCGGACTCCTTGGGCCTGCTTTTGTAGCCATCGTGTATGGATGCGAACCTGACCCTGCCGAAGTACGCCAACACGGAATCCTATACCGAGATGAAGTCGGGTTCGAAGAAGTAAAGGAGCGCTTTGGAAGACAAACTACTGGGGACATAGGCGATTTCGTCCGCGTCAAGGTGGGGAGCGAACGATGGGTTACAGAGGACGTCTATCCGTCTCTCCTCACGGGCACGATAGATGAAGACGGGGCACCGCGTTATACCACCACAGATCCTCGAAATGAAAACTACGAAGGAGTTACATATGAGAGAGGACAGCTCTATTTTCATGAGGGCTTTCACCCCCGAGCACCGCAGTACTTCCGGCCATTTCCCTCCCACCTCAATTGGTTCTATCTAGCCAAGCCGCCAACCGACCGACGATCATTCGGACTTCATCAAGCGGCGACTTTCGATACTCGCATGCAAGTGTACACGCCATACCATGTCACACGGAACGCTACGCTCTCGCCGGACTATACCATGGTAGATCCCCTGCGTACGCATATAAACTATGAATCAAACCAGAGTTTAATCAAGTCTACAGATCGGACACTCAGCCCTCCCGGTAACGCAGAATGGGCGGCGACAGCCGCTGCCCTTATGGAAGAATATCCGGAAGCAAATTCGAGTCTTCAACCGGACCACGATGAAAACGATCTTCTGGCAATCTGGGCTACGATGTGTAGCGTTTTTCGTCGATACAGGCATATCCAAGACAACGTCCTATTGAACACCCTGTTACCGCCTACGCGCTTTGACCCACAACTTATGCATGTGCTCCGCGTATCCTGCCAAAACGTTGTCATGCTGCCCACGCTCCAGTTAGGCCATCTTTGCGTCCAACAAATGTTGATGCCGAACGTGATGCTGTATCAATACCACGACCTAGGCGTGTCCACCTCTAAGGAGGGAACGTTACAGCTTTGGATAGTGGACGACCGCCAACTACCCGGATACTCGGACCCCAGACACCAAAACCCGTCGTTTGATGACGAGTATCCAGAAGACGCGTACAATGCTTACTGGACCCGAAATGCAGGCGTAGACGAAGACGGAGTAACGCAACAACAGTACTTCAATTTTGCCAGTAGCGCAAACGCCGACGCGCGCCGATGCCTGGAATTGGAAAACCGGCACTTGTCCACACTTGGGAGAGTCCCAGAGCCGCCGCCAGTACCAAAAGTGCGAGGCCTGGATACACCCGCTTCAATATTTGACCCTCCGAGGCGACAACCACACACGCGAGGAGTACACTCGGTACCTCGACTAGACCCTCTGCTGTCAGCAAGGTTCATGGAGGCCACCACACACGTCAGCGAATCTGTCAGGCGCTTCGAAACGGCGAGGCAGCTATCGCCGGAAAAGGGGGCCGCGCATAGATTCGATTTTGACTGCGACCATACCTTCAAGCTGCCTACCCGTCACCACGGAAGGGTGCCAATAGAGATGGGAGTGGCAGTAGAAGGACTGCTACTCCAAGACGATGATCCTTATGCAACCGAAGTGCACTGTTTCTACACATTTGTTCCCTACAACGCTCCCCAGGAGGGTGAACAGGAACAGTATAATCTGACGTACCCGGACGACCATTTCGACAAAAAGGAGGATGGAAAAGAAAGCCTATCCATCCTCACCAGCCGAAGTGGCGCCGAAGAAACTGACGCGAACGGAGATCAAGCTGCCACAGTTTGCTCTGTACTTTTCCTGTCACAGGCGTCGTCCATTGTACAGACCAAGGAAACATGCGGGATTGCTTTTCAACAAGGAGTGCTCGAAAACGCCAAAATCATCGCGCAGCCGCAAGGTATGACTTCCGTCCCAATAACAGACAGAGGGCAAGTCATTTATACCTTCTTCCCAGACCCTATACACGGGAATACTGCTCGACACAGAAGTACCGAAGCACCCGGCGCCGACCTGACCAGACGCGAAGCGTTAGGAAATCACATTCTAGCCAACGTACTCAAAAGCACCAAGCGGAAATGTCAGTCACCAAACCAAGCACCCGCGCCAAAGAGAATCTACACTGACGACATTGGAATAGCTGCATGCCGAAGCAACGAATCCATGGAAATACTCATGGGCGACGACTCTTCGGAAGAACCGGAGGAGCGAAACCGAGACCTCTCTCCTTTGTCGATGGACGCCATCTCGGTCTACTCACAGGATCTCAACGAGGCGGACTATCAGTCAGTGGTCAATGTGCAACTGGTAATCGAAGACCAGTCCATGGAAGGCAAGCGCGTCGCTCTGCCCACACTCCAACCCGAGGCAGATGGGTACAACTACTGCGACTCCTTCGTTGAATGCACATACGACAACAACCTAAACATAGCCATCGATTCGCAGGACGCCGACAACGCACCACTCGATCTACCAAGATTTAGTTACGGGGATATTCTGCCGCGACAAAAGACCGTTAAGATATTCCAGGGTACTCAGGACAACCACCCTTTACGCTTCCACGGGAACGGTCTCTTGGACCCTGACACCGTTAACTGTTTTGTGTGGCACCGCGAAGCGGATCGACACGTGGGACTCCCATTCCGTCTAGCAGCAGAATTCCTTTTCACCGCCACTCTCCAGCTGGATGATTGGCCGCGCTCCAATGATACCTTCACAGAAATCAACCGGAGACGAATCGTTAACGGCGTAGAAGAAGCATCATCGGCACCGTTCCTTGATCTGGAAGGGCGAACAGTTGAAGACATATCCAGCCTCCACAGCAACGATGTCACAGTCTTTGCAGACCTTCTCACGTACGGACGAGGCAATATGAGCCTTGCCATCGAGGAGCCTTTCTCGAGGCGTTGCAAAGACATCCTACTGGCAGCACACTATCCAGAGCGTATAGAGTCGCTTCGCGACCCGGATACGGCGAGCGTGATGAAATACCTACGTACGGACTGCGCCACCTCCTTGGAAGTCCGGATCACCCCTTGGGCCAGAAGGATAGCGACACTGAGGTACAGCAGACACTACTTGGTCCAAGGTATGAACAGACTAGCAAAATTTCTCCTCACGCTGCCGTGGCGAGACGTGGTGGATGGATTTCCACCTTCGGATGACACCTACCACTACTTCTATTGTCATTGTCCGTTTTTTCGATTCCTCAATGATGCGCCCCCCACAGAACAAGGATTTCAAGCAATATGCCTGCACGGGGCCCGAGTCAGAAACGAACGAATGGAGGCGCGAGCACCGCTCATTCCGCGGAATCCACTGCTCACTTGGCAAGACGATGAGTTCCTGCACCATTCTGCGCTTACGCTCGAAGCAGGAGGCCGCGAACAGCTGGCGAACACCATCAGAACTATCCGCAACCAACGGGTTATGCTGCCGGACGAGGTCTACCGGCTCCTGGAACATGGATTCGTCGATACGCTGGATTCCTTCGACGACTCCGGCTATAGGCGGAGTTTCATGGCCAACAAATTGTAAAGTAAGCATTGGTCAGCCAACTACTTCCGCGCAGCAACTAACAGCCAGTAGGCCGCCCGGCTTTCGTTGTAACACCAAACCACGTTTTCCAATCCTGTTCTTCTGTTTCTCGGTATACGCTAGCCTCGGACATTGCGCCCACAACCACCCAACTCCATTCACTGACAAGGAATCTTCAACAGATTTCCCCAACCTGTACTTCATTTCATCGCTGACCAACCCTGACAAGTCCATCACGCGAATACAATGTATCACCAATAGCAGTACTCTTAGTACCAAGTCCCCAACTCATTCCTACATGTACCAACACCTAGCCACTGTCCACCGCTGTCATTTTACGCCCGTTATACTTCTTATCTCAATAGCCTGCATTGCATTCAGAGTTATGCAAAAAGTCAGAATATTTGAAGAACAAAAAAGAAGTAAATTAAAGATGAAACCTCACTTTAATTTAAAAAGGGGCGATGAAGGAGGGATAGTGACCCTGGCTCTATACAGCAGCGTAATAGAGTACAAGCTAGACATGGCAACATACTTCACCAATGAATACAAATTAGAGGACACGGATTTATTAATCTGTTGTACACAAGACGATCCATATCCAGGCAACAATGCAGACATATTCACCATGTATAAACGGGTGGATAAGAAAATCAAACCGGTGTCAGGAACATTTCCGGAAGAAGCAAGGGTCAAGCGAGTCATTCCTAGGGACCCATTGCTAACATTAGAAGTATTGCCAGCACACCCACCTGAGTTCACTCCATCTGAACGACTAACTATGGAAAGAATGGACGACTTATGTGTCAATAAAGATAATTTCTTACTACCAGATGAGGAGAAATTGTTCAAACACATATTACGTATACATGAAAAAACCCTCCCTTATGAAGAAAAAGATAGAGGTACGCTAAGCAGGGAATACTTCTCGGACTACATTATGGCCACCGTACCCCATGTTCCCTGGGAATACAAAAATATCCCAATACCTCCGGGAATACGAGATAAAGTAGTAGAATTGCTGAAAGGCAAGATGGCAGCCGGAGTCTATGAACCAAGTCAGTCGTCATACAGGTGCAGATGGTTCTGTGTCTTGAAGAAAAATGGAACTCTTCGAATGATACATGATCTTCAGCCGTTGAACAAAGTATCAATCCGAGATGCAGGACAATTGCCAATAATTGACGATTTTGTTGAACCTTTTGGTGGAAGTCAATGCTTCACAGTATTCGACCTATATTGGGGATTTGATGCACAATTGGTTCACCCTAAATCGCGAGACCTTACTGCATTCTACACGCCACTAGGATTGCTACGACTTACAGCACTACCCATGGGATATACTAATTCCCCAGCAGAATTTCAGAACTGCATGACATTCATACTGCAGCCTGAAATTCCAGAATCAGCCAATATATTCATAGACGATCTAGGAGTCAAAGGTCCCAAAACGGCATACCTCGACAGCAATGGAAAACCTGAAATTCTGAAAGAGAATCCAGGAATCAGACGTTTCATATGGGAACATGCACAGGATGTACACCGCGTCATGCACAGAGTAGAGTGCGCCGGAGCAACTTTTTCACCCAAAAAGGTTCAAATCTGTCGTCCAGAAGCTATCATTGTAGGACAAACTTGTAGCGCCAAAGGACGTACACCGGACCAAGAAAGAGTCAGCAAAATTTTAAAATGGCCTGCACCAAGTAACGTAACAGAAGTACGAGGATTTCTGGGCCTATGCGGAACGGTGCGCATCTGGATAGAAAACTATTCATTATTGGCAAGACCACTCACAGAATTAACAAGAGCAAACAAGGACTTTGTCTGGACGGATGCACGAAATCAAGCATTCGAGATTTTGAAAGTCAAAGTTTCAACTGCGCCAGCATTACGGGCAATAGACTATAAATCCAAGAGCCCAATCATACTGTCGGTGGATACAAGTTTCATAGCAGTAGGAATGATCTTATCACAAAACGATGATCGAGGGAAACGTCGGCCAGCTAGATATGGATCACTACCGCTAAATACCACAGAAAGCAAATACTCACAACCAAAGCTGGAGTTATATGGGTTATACCGAGCCTTGCGACACTGGAGAATATACTTAATCGGCGCACCAGCTCTTGTAGTCGAAATGGATGCCAAATACATCAAAGGAATGCTCAATGAGCCTGACTTGCAGCCAACCGCAGTCATTAATCGATGGATACAAGGGATATTGATGTTCGACTTCCAGTTAGAACATGTACCGGCCACACGGTTTAAAGGACCCGATGGATTGTCTCGCCGAAGGCCTGCTCCAGGAGAAGAACCAAACGAGCATCAGCATGAAGACGAGGAGTGGCTAGACAATATAGCTCTGATATCGCTCATTCCTAACCCAGATGTTTATCAGCTAGGAAATGACCAATTAGATGTGCAGCTTGAAGCCGCCCAGGTTCCAGATGAAGAATCCGGAATACGTAGACAGGCAACTGTGGACAAAGAGCTGAGCAAGATATTCAAATATCTGGACAGTGAAGAAAGCTCCCAGTTGCAAATAAGTCAATCATTCCCAACCATACAAGCCAGAAAGCGTTTCATTAAGAAGACACTGCAATTCTTTGTAAAAGATGGACAAATGTATAAACGAAATGGACAAAACCAACCCATCAAAGTGATCTTTGACCAAAAATCACGACCAACAATCCTGGAATGGGCTCACGATAAACTAGGACACCGTGGAATTCACACCGTAATGGAGCTTTTGCGACAAAGATTCTACTGGCCATACATGCAAAAAGATGTGCACGATTACATTGCCTCCTGTCATGAATGCCAGATTAGAAACCTGATAAAAGTTCAAATTCCACCCACGATTTCCCGACCAACTCATATCATGCAAAAGGTGTTCCTAGACGTCATGTTCATGCCACCAAGTGCAGGATATATCGCCATAGTGGCTATAAAAGACGACTTAACTGGAGCCACGGAAGCACGAGCATTACGACAAGTCAAAGCAGAGGCCATAGCCAAGTTCCTGGAAGAAGACGTCTATTGTCGATATGGAGTAATTGGAAAAGTAATCACAGACAATGGCGCCGAAGTCCAAGGAGCATTTCGGCAATTAACGGCCCGCTTAGGAATTCCTCACGTGACCATAACTCCGTATAACAAACACGCTAACGGACAAGTAGAGCGAGGACACTATATATTAAGAGAGGCCATCATACGATCATGCGACAAGGATGCCACGACTGGGGCACCCAAGCAATGGCACACTAAGCTTCGAATAGCTCTATTTGCAGACCGCGTCACAGTCAACTCAGCAACGGGATATTCACCATACTACCTCTTACACGGGGTAGAACCGGTATTACCCGTAGACCTTCTAGACTTCACGTGCTCTGACATCATCTTTCCGACCGACCTCTCTACCACTGAGCTCCTGGAAAAACGCATTCAGCAGCTAGAAAGAAGAGAAGAAAATATATCTAAGGCCGTTCAAACACTTCAGAAGAGCCGACTACGAAATCGCGAACAGTTCAACAAAAGATATTGGCACTGTTTACAAAAACAGCAATACGAACCCGGAGATCTGGTACTGGTCAGGGACGTTCGATACACGACATCTTACCAAGTCAGCAAGAAGACAAACCCGAGGTACTTAGGGCCGTATGTGGTTCGCTATCGATCCCAAAGGGGAAATTACCGACTAACCGAAATTGATGGAACCGAATTTCAGGACCTTATTGCAGGCTTCCGCATAATACCGTATGTTACTCGACGTGAGGGACTGATAAGGCTTTTGGAAAATGGACTGGAACATGTCTCCATCAGAAATCAGACGCCCGAGGAAACCGAAGACGAAAGCAATATAAGCGCTGAAGATGAGTAATCAATACACTCGTAACTCATCAAGAGCCGCCATGTCAAAATTCGAGTTCTCCTACAAATACGAACCGTCGGTCAACTGTCCTTCAGATAAAATTCGCACTTAATGTAAAAACAGAACCGATCTCTTCAGTCGCACACAACTAGGACCTATTGACGGACCCGTGCATGCATTCTGGATAGGCGGAAATGCCGAGATCATCTATGACCCACACAAGCCCAACGACATAGTCATCCATGAAGTCTTCAAGGGGGACATTGAGCTTGCCGAAGAACAGCTTCGCAGCTTTTTCCTCCCCAGTATTGTGTATACCCAACCAGTGCTTGCGCCACTGCCGCGACTGAATGCACGCTATATCACCACGGACTATGTCTACGACAGGATACTGGGGGAGCTCCTTCTAGGATGCACCGCCGCAACCCATGGGTTGCGCACCAACCTCCTTTGCTTCAGCGACCGTCTCGGAAACTTCATCATTACGCACATCGATCATCGACGAAACGAGGGCGTCCGTTACGCCTACATTCAGTGTCTGGAAGACACCCTTCAGTTCGCCTATCATTCCTTCCAGCGAATTGTCATCGCCAATGAGCATTTGGAGCTGTTTGTAGGAATGGAGCCAGATGCGAGAGTCACACCAAACCCCAAAAGATGGATGAAGGTTTCGGCGAAGCACGATGCGAATCTCGATAAACTATTCATGGAAAAACGAGTTAAAATTACGTAGAACGTTACGCGCCCTGTATCTAGCAAGTCAAAATGACTTGGGAAATTCATCATCGCACCACCATCATGCCCATTACCAGCACCATGTTCCGATGCCTCTTGCGCATTATAAACAGGCAAACAACGGAAACAACTGAGGAAATTACTACGGAAGAGCCTCGAGAACCAAACGAGGTATGCGCCTTCCCAACGACATTCACTCGCTTGACAAGAATGATCATAGCAACCGTCGAACCCTCCCTCATACGAAGAGGCATTTATCTATCCACACCAGCGATGGGTGCTTCCCCGACCCCCTAGATTCCCCACAGCCGCGCGTCTACATGAATCCAGCCGCTTCGTTCTGCCAGAATTATCACCTGAGATGGGGCAAACACTCTCCGAATTTGCACCCATGCTTCGAGTCACTGCCAGCACAGACCATCTCGTCAGCCCATTCTATGACGAACTTGTGAACGGCACACGCCTATATGCACATTATGCTCGAAACGAGTCCACTAGGTCCCTTGCGACAGACACTGCCACTGCTTCGACAAATGGTATCATCTCCTCCTCTTTCTCTCGACAAGAGATTGAGACCATCATAGGGCATGCTGTCCCTTATATTTCTGTGACCAGCGGACCCCCTTCTTACATTGGAGTAGAGCGTCTGCACACGGAAATCACCTACGAAGTCGAGATGGCCTACCTAGCCTATCTTCCCAATTGCCAGTTATTCCTGACTATTGTCTATTCAAAACACGCTATCGGACCCTGGTTCTATGGGCATAGCGGCACCAGGATGGGCAATTTCAGGGTTGATGGATTCTATCAGGATCGCGAAGGAATCGCTATACTCATGTGCAGTAGCTGCAACGTCGCTGATGAACCTACCACCACAACACATCCTCGACTCCTCGCAGTCCCCTACCAGTTCCTTTGTCCCCGATATCAGCGACAGATGAGACAAAGACAGGTCAATCCTGCCGTCTGGCAGCAAGCCCCATCATATTCATGGGAAACTATAGACAAGCAAGCAGAGGCAGGAAAAGGAACTTGGTGGAGTACAGCTACACGGGAGTTGATCAGGTCGCACGAAGGTTGAATAACTATTGTTGATGTATTCTTGATATTTGTACTTTGTATTCTGTCAAAATAATGATCGAGGACGATCAAATTTATTCGTGCCCCGCGAATGTCACCACACAGAAAGTCTTCATTTGACAGAGTACAAAAGTAATCATCAAGAATAATCATCACTTTCCAAATTCAGACATGAACGCTCTATTAATAGAACCGACTCAGGAATGATTCAGTACGACTCGCAATGACTCACTCTGAGTCAACACAAGCCAAGCCATCTCAACTGACTCAGAATGAGTCAGAAGGAGTCAGAATGAGTCAGACTGAGTCGAAACAAGTCATACATAGTCAGAAACAGTCAATTGTAGTCAGTAAGAAGTTATTTATAGCCAGTACCAAAAGAATATAAATAGGGAGCAGCTCAGCCCCCAAAAAGGCAAGCACTCCAAGTTTCGCACTATCTGCTTAACAGACATCAGACAGCTCTAAAGCCTTCGAACCCGCTCTCACGCCTAAGCAAGCAGCACATCGCTGGCTAAGTTAGGTACTTCTTTCATACGCAGCAAGATAAGAAACAAGAATTAGGTGCCTAGGAGTTAAACGACATAACAGACTAGCCCACAAGCAAACCAAGCAAGTAAGACAAGTATATTCAGGTGCCTAGGAGCTCTTAAACAAAAAGCAGCAGACTAGCCCTCAAGCACGTTACTTCCATCCACCAGTCTCACAGCTGTCTCGACAGCTTTCTACCCATCGAACTCGTTCCGGTAGAGGAATCGTGTCAAACACTTCCGCACCGTGACAACGCACTGTACAATCATCGGATGCAGAGATAACAAGCTTGCCATCAGGTGAGAATGATGCAGTATTGACCAAGTCAGTGTGACCCTCCAGCCGGGCCACCTCACTGCCTGTCTGCACATCCCACAAATGCACTGTACGATCATCGGATGCAGAGACAACAAACTTGCCATCAGGTGAGAATGATGCAATATAACCTTCAAAGACAGTAATTATTGCATCTTGTGTTCTTTTTCCATAAAGTCTAGGCAATCCAGGGAATTGTTTTTTCCAGTGTTTAATAAACAATGACTTTTCATTATAAACAGAAAGTCCAGATATATAAAGATGAGGTGTTGACTGAGCCATTACAGAATTAGCAGCAAATAGAGTGGCAAATTGTGTAAAATCTTGTATCATTTTATCAAGTTTCTGAACATCATAAAGATGAGTCTGTCAAAAATAATTAGAATAATGTATTTCTATAATGAAATTTTATCAACTTACCAGTTTCTGTACAATCTTTTGTACATATTTCAGAGAAAGTACACACTCACTCCGATAACCCAAGATGTTCATGACTTCCATCCAGAAAAGTCCTTTGTTCATATAAAATGAACAAAGTTTCAAAAGAACTTTTTCATTATAATAAGAAGTATTCCTGATTGATGAAAAATGAGCTGTCCAGTATCTTGAACCATAGCGAAGCTCTGATTTGATGTAACGCTGACAATGTTCATCCAAGTCCTCCACCTCTTTATCCAACTTATATGAAGATGGAAGCTGGCATATATTGAAAGACAGTTGTTTGTGCAAAATGTCAAAAAGACATATGAAGATGTCATAATTGCAAAGATCAACATTGCAAATAAGCCAATCAGGTGCTCGATTAGCATCAAGAAGAAAGTCAGCAAAAGACTTGTGATAGATGATGATGAGTCCATCTTCTTCATTCAGACGTAAGACAGCATAAAGATTCTTCACAGTATGTTCAATGATATCATGAGTTACTGATGGTAGCAATTTGGCAAGAGTGTAGATATCAAGTGGTTCTTGTGCACACAAGATAGTATGAAGAACTTTTATGCGTGAATTATAGAAATCTGACCCTTTTATGTGCCATTGAGAGAAAATGCCCGCATACAGACTATCCAAGGGTTCAGCACCATATTGACCCACTGGCCATGCTTTACAGAGTTTCTCTAAACGTTCAACCTGCTCTCCTACTGTATCCATCACCCTAATATAACGAACTGCAGTTGCAGCATAGATAAAAAGACCAGCCGCATTGGCTGCAAGTTTGTCAAGAAGCATGTCTGAATTAAGATGACCAAGTTCCTCGGCAAGATACATGCGGACATCTTGATCAGCATCAACTTTAGAGATGGTCTCCAGAGAATATGAAAACTCGAGATTTAAGTTCTTGCAGTAGTCCACAATGCCAACCTCTGGACGGCTGGTAACAAGAAATTTGATGCCATGAACATCTTTTGCTGCCTGAATGAGCTGCTTGATGAATTTTGTTCCACCCTGCTCTCTTCCTTCCACATCAAGCTCATCAAGAGCATCCACCACCACCAACAAAGGAGGAAAGTCATTGGGTCGCTCAACAGCAGCATTCATCCATGGGCCAATGAGAAGGTCGCGACATTGAAGATCAGCATGAAGGCGATTCTCGGGATGAACATCAAGGATCTTGTGTCGATATGCTGTGGAGCTCCATGCCAGAAGACATGCAATGCTAGGAATGATTCTTTGACGCTGTCGAGCTTTGGGCAGCTTACGATCACAGAAAAAGGCGGCACCCAACCGACCTCTTTGTTTGAACTGATCGGCAATTGTGAATGCAATGGTAGACTTTCCAGTCCCTGCAAGGCCGTTAAGCCAGAATACAGGTGTACTGATAGCTGAAGTGTCTTCCACCCAAGCTGTGATGCGTGACAGAACATCTGTCCTGGTGCCACGAGTACACAGCCTTTGATAAGGCTGATTTGCCTTTCCAGCAAAGCTGGCTTCTTCACAGAGCCACTCTCCAATACGAGCTCGCTAACACTTCCTTGAGTAACTGGTAGACATGATATAACAGTAAAGTCTCACCTCAATGCTGTCCTTTGCATCTTTAGCATGCCTTTCAGTTGCAAAGCAGACATCCAGCTGTGTAAGAAGTCAAATTCAGTACATAGATTATCACAGATTTGACACTTACTTGGAGCTCCTCTGTGGCCCACTGAATTGATTGAAGTATATCCTGAAGCTCTCCTTTGTTGTCATTTGCTTCCACAATCTGTTTGAACAAGCCTCGATCTTTAAGATCAATGACTTTGGTGTTGATGGAGTCAAGTGTACTGAAGATCACTCAAATCAGCTTTTGTGGATGTTGAGTAGCTGTTGATACATACACAATGAACTTGCTGCGCCATTCAGGTGAAACATCATGAGCAGAGCCAGAGATCTTCTGGAAAAGATTCTCAATCCTTCTTAGAATGATCTGAATGCTTGCTTTGTTATCCTGAACAGCCTTTGAAAAGCATCAAATCAAGGTCTCCAAAGAGCACACGGATGACATACATTGGCAAGCTCGATGACAGCTTTGAGGCCGGCCAGAGCTCCTTTGGCTGGTATTCCGTCTGTGGCTTCGGTCGCCACATTGAGGACGGTGCAGAAGCTCTTCCATAAGAGTCGTCCGCCGGATTTCAACATTGCCTCAGTATGGCCGATTTGGGAAGTGGCACCCAAACGGGCAGGACTGACCACGATGGGGGGAGATGAGGCTGCTGCTGCTGGCACGTTGATCAGTGAAATAGCCATATCATGCAGTATGAAACAGACCACTTGACGGGATGGGCGGAACAGAGAGCGGCAGTTGAACTGGAATTCTGATGAGATTCGAATAGCACGCTGGAGAAGCGCTCGTGCACACCTTGAGTGCTGCCATGGGCTTGCGGGTCTTGCACACCTTGATTGTTGGCCTGGTTGCTTCCTGGCGATGGGGAGACACCGACACCTGTCGCGACTGTCAAGGGTTCACCAACTTGAACCCTCGGGTGTTCTTCCCTGTTCCCCACAGCGCCGCCGTTGTTTGCTACACGAGGTCAGAGTCAGGAATAGCGAACTTAATTAGCGCATACGTACACGTCTGGGAAACGGTACCTGATTGGTCAGGACTGACCACGATGGATGAGATGACTGCTGGCACGGTGATGAGTGGGAATGTCTTATCAAGTGGTATTCAACAGACCACTCGACGGGGTGAGCGGACCTGAGAGCGACAGTTGCACTGGGATTTTGATGAGATTTGAACAGCACGCAAGAGAGGCACTCGTGCGCACCTTGGGTGCTGCCTTGGGCTTGCGACTCGTGCGCACCTTGGTTGTTGGCCTGGGCGCTTCCTGACAATGGAGAAACGCTGCCACCTGTCGCGAATGTCAAGATCGGCGATGTTATCGAGCATAGCTTCAACGTACCAGCGGATGCTTGACCGCCAGGCTGGGGCTGTGGACTAGACGTACGTTGGGGCGACGACGAGCGACTAGCCCGAGGAGTGGGCTTGAACCAGTTCTTGACGCGCCTGAATCCGCCTTTTTTCTTGGGTTTGGTAGACTGGGAAATCATACTTGTTGTTCGAGCAGGTTGCTGTGTGCGATGGGAGAAAGACAAGACAGCAAGCCGCCACCTGAGTCCAGGCTATGACAAGAGTGAGAAACAATCAGTCGCGGCAGATCGCCGGACACGTACTGATCGGTTTCGATCCTTGACTCTTGCCCTCACCCGGCGTGTGTCATTGACAATTGTCGGCGCTTTCCCCGCGCTGCGTATTATGCGAACCGTCGCTGGCTCTCGCGTCGTAAACTGATGTGATCACGCTGACGCCGCACCGTGCTAACAATCATGCTGTCTTGGCGCAACAGCGTGAGAGACTCGAAATGCTTTCGTCACAGACGAACACTCGTAATAACGCCTTGACCACGTCGCATGTTGATGCCAAAAGTCTCATGGACCGTAGGCATCATTGACGGCCGATGCAATGAGGTGACCAGCTGCCTCGCCATGTAATCAGAACATCGTGATATACTACGCGGGTTTAGGGCGAGCTAGACTAAGTCCTCAGCATCCTCGCCAGATAATTCCCCTCCGAGGCTCTCGCCGTGAGAACCATGATTTGACGCGAAGTTCATGCCAGTGGTAGTCCTCGCCTGTATGCTTTCTGCCGCCGCGTCCCACGCAGAGCCGTACCATTGAATGAGAATATATGTGAGTATGGCGGTCATGGTCTGTTTAAGCGAGTCAGTATCTTTGCAGTACATGTCGAAATGCGGTACTAACGGGGATCTGGTTCTCAACAATGCTGGTAGCCGCCGCTACTACGAAGGCTGCGCTGTACTGCGAGACAGTGCAAGCTCTGAATAGAATCCACACGAGCTTGGATTACGGTCAACGGAGTCTACAAAGTCGAAACTTGACATCGCTCACGTTGACCAGAAGATAGGTAAAGCCAGACTCAGACAGGAGCCGTAGAATTTTGAGGCTCGTTGATGAAGTTTCCCGAGCCATCACTTCCTTCATTGCAAGACGATGTAGCCTATAGAGAAGGTGATCAGTATACTCCGATACTAAGAACTGCCCGAATGACATACCATCCGATGTACGTGATTACGCATGTCGATAGAAAGTTGCTTATCAGGGACAGACATATCGTGACGCGACCGAATGCATGACACGTCGAGGGGCCAGCAAGGACTCCGCCCGCAGCTTTGTTCAGAATGAAGCTCGGGAAACCTGCGTTGAAAGTACATTTCACCAGGAACCAGCCTACCGCTGCACCGACACGCCTCAGACCGGGTCGCAAGGCAGCGCGATAACATACCAGGATACGCCACCAAACATACGATGGCTATCCACACAATACAACGAGCCACTTTATTTCTGCTCGAGAGGATAAGGGCACGCGTGCAGACGATCAAATCACCGAGAAATAACTTGGAACATCGTTAGGGGGAAGCAGCAAGTCGCGTGAGGTCTGTACCATCAATCCGAATGCAGTGGTCTGGAGCAGGTTCATGACGACCTTCCCCGACACCTGGCTCTGTATCCGTAGAGCCTTTTCCGTAGGAGTTGTCCCGTGTTCCGCATCATCCTCCGCCTCGAGCAGTATGCCTCTGGTTTGGGCAAAGAACCAGTACAAGTCCGTGGCGTACATGTAGGAACTCAAAATGAACATCATCCAGAGGGAGCATATTAAAAATTGACGCATCCGCGGGGCACTCCTGGAATGCCGTGATCGGTGAAGGACTGCTCGCATAGTAAAGTGAAAGAGTCGTACGTTTTGGCTGTTCTGCGATGGGGATAGTACAACACAATCATCGAACAAAGCAAGAGCGCTGAGAGTGTGTTTTAGTCGGAGGTCATCATGACTTGGGCTGGGAGACAACGTACTCCAGGCTATACTTTCGGCTGTGATGGACATGGCCGACCTCATAATCCACTCTCCCGTTTGTCGTAGATATGCAGCAGTGCTCGTGGGGTCGGCCATGTTGAGGGAATGAAGGAAGCCAACATGAGATCTAAGAGAACATCCTCAGTCACATTCGCTGATCTCGCGAAGAGAACACTTGGGACTCAATCGATGTGATGAGAACGAAACCTGATGACTTGAGTGCATGGCGATGAACACGAACGAGAATTGTCTCTAAATCAGTCATCGACTCGTCGTCGCATACAAAACTTCGTTCCGTGCCTGCGGACCTCGAGCATCAAGTTTACGATTTCTACGCATCAGTACAACAATTCTATTCGGTTTCTTCTTATGACTCTAGATATCACCTCTCTCTCTCCGCGCGTTCCGGGGCAGGTAGATCTGGGATCACCTGTCGCATATCAAGTTCACAGCATAGTGCCCAACCTAGAAAAGAAAGACAAGCATTAATATTGAGTATAGGTATAATTTAAGAGGATAAGAAGGGTATAGAAAACGCAGCGGCAAAAATCAAGGCTGATATAGCGATAACGGGAAGGTATGAAGTTGATGTAGGTTTGGGTATGGCTTCGGGCTTGGGAACGTGTCTCCTAGGAGGCGGGGAAGGCTCGGAATAGACTAGCTGGACATACCCGATGGACTTGAAACCTTGGATGCTGTTGATTCGTGAGCAACTGCATCGATTGGGTGATGTTTTACTTACTAGTACCCTTCGAGATTCCTCCTGATCTCCTCTTCCATGCCGGTAGGAACGCCATCGAGCGTGAAGGTGACTTTTGTCGAGTCTGATCCTTGTGCGAGCGTCGTCGATAGTTGAGCAGTGTGGTCTGTACCGCAATGGTCAGTTGTGCTGTCTTCGAGCGAAAGCAAGTTACTTGCCCGTTGGCCAAGTCGGGCTGGCCAAGGCCCAGCTTTGTATAATTTCCGTCGGTTTCGTGAGCGAAATATAGGTTCCCCGTACGCCCCCGCCGAAGAGAGAGTACGGTGTATCGGGTTGAGCGGCAGACTAGGACTTGTAAGTAACTATTACGGAGACATTCGGTGAACTGACCTGGGCTGGAGCACGCGTCCACATCGGGATACGCTTCTCGTTGGTGAGCAGATCAAACAGGTCGTCAGCGCTGGCCGCGAAGTTGCCCTCGACAGTGATCGTCTTCGTGTTGACAGTGTTCTTCTTGGGCTCTGCTTTCGCTTTGGCGGATTCTGACTTTGGTGCGGCGGCGGCGGCAGACCTCGACTCTGTGGGTTTCGGTGTTCCAGCGCGGCTTGGGTCGGCGCTTCCGTTGACAGTGAGATCCTTCCCGTGCACCTCGAGCATCGTCGCTGGGAACTTGCGGAATACGGCGTCCACGAGGGCGGGAAGACGCGCCTTGGCGAGGGCGTAGACTGCCTGCGACCCGGGGGATGCAGCGGTGGTCAGTCCCCATATGTACTGCCACCCTGGCTCAGTCAGTTGCAACGGCGAAGCGTGGCGGCCCACGTACGCTGTACGGCTCCTGCTCATCGACAGTGTTCTCGTGCGAGACCTCGGGAATATCGATGCGGCCCTTGACGTCCGTGCCGTCCCGCGCGACGCCCGCCCAGTTGATGGTGAACCGGCAGTCGAATATCGTGATCAATCTGCCGGGGTCAGTGCTTTGACGTTGGTGGGCGCTGGGAGACGCACTTGGATTTGCGCTGGCCAAGCTCGATGTCGCCGTCGATGTCAAAGACATCGGAGATCCAGGCCGCCTCCTTGACCTCGCCCTCCGCGACGTCGGCATCGCTCTCGACCTTGAGTGCCGTGAGCTCTGTCTTGAACCATTCGTGGCCCCATTTGGTGACATTCTTGTTTTTCCAGTGCCAGTTGGCGGTCGACGGCGGCAGCGGGGCAGTGTGCGATGGGAGAAAGGGGCAAGACAGCAAG